>CM068549.1:23986512-28786512 GCA_035048495.1 Euptelea pleiosperma
TACAAGGGTACTTGTCAGACATTTTGGGAGGGGAACTTCAAAGTTTGAAGTCCCCCGGGGCCAGCGTGATGAACGAGGCCCATGTTTTGAGAATTTTTGAATTATCTTGGGCTATGGTTCCTAAATCCTTCAAATTTTCAAACCTCCTGTAACCGTCAACATTATTGCTATGGGTATAAGATCGGTCTTACCTGAAGTGATAAATATTAAAATGTTCTATACTTATATAGAAATGTCAAAATAATTTTAAAAATTAGAACAGTAGTGCAGATGTTACGATATTAAAATTTTAATATTTTAAATATAAATCAGTGTCTATCTATACCGATATTTTATTGAGAATGTAGCTGTTATGTTACCTTGAGTGTCACTTTTCCTTTTTTCCCTTTCTATATGCATTTGACCCAACACTTCTATTGGCAAGATAACCTGTAGTGTGATTATCTTCTCTTGGCTTATAATAGACATCTAGACGCATATGCTGAGTCCAAAATCTCTGGAACTAACTCAACTCTTTATGATCGCCAGGTATCTGATGAAGATCTGAAAGCTCTCTACGTTGAGACAAATTCTTACAAGTTAGCATCCAATTTGTACTGGGCTCTATGGGGTTGATCCAGGTAATCTCCCTCCCCCTTTCTCTGTTATCGAGCTCAAGAAAGGAACCATAACACTCATTCTCAATCTCAGCTCTCTCTATTATGTATATAGGCAAGGATTTCTCCCATCGATTTTGATTATCTTGGATACTTCTTCCTGCGATACAATGAATACAAAAAGCAGAAGGAGGAGTGCTTCTCTCTGGTGCAATCATTCCTATCAGGATCTGGGACTGGGACTGGGTGAAGCCTCCATGCCATCACCTCCGGGAGAGGTTGTAAGACCTGTATGTTGTGGACTAGTAATGGAAGCTTCTTTAGATCTCCCAGTTAGATATTCTTGTAAATTTTCTTTGTAGCCATTTATGAGTCGAAAATTGAGTAGAGAAATTTGTTGCAGTAACGGGGCACTTGATTCTTTTGTTGTATTTCTGAAATACGGTTTATTTGATTAGTTTGAGACAATAAAGTATCTGTAGGTGGAATGAATTAGTTTTCTTAATTTCAGTGATCACTTCTGTTCTTGCTTAAGTGCAGTCTTTATTTTGGGAAATATGAGGTTCCATTGGGTATATATTTACACATTGAATGCTAACTAAGATTGTCTACAACATAGTAGTGGCAAGAGGCAATCCATACATCAACAAGATGAAACCACTCTGTCGCTGATAGGGCTTGGGGTAATGTAGAGAACTGCAACGACTTGTAACAACTCCATTATTTGTGACAGTACAAAACTGACAAAGAAGAGGACGAGATTGATTGAATCATCTTCCTTTTCTACTGTTGTCATTGATAATGGTGTCAGTTTTGGTGCAATTTTTCTTCAAAGGTGGTCGCCAAAGAAGAGGGTTGCTCTTATAGCTTTCTTCATATGTTGCAAATTGTGTTTTTCCTGTCTGGCATCCTACCAGATAAGCACCATCTCGAGGATGATACAAGTAACGCAGGAAACGAAGGTTGAAGAGAGAGCTCAATCAAGGATAAGACGTGCGACACATTCATCCCCAAATCCCAATAAATATCAATGATGTCCTTCCAAATTTATTTGGTTTCGGAATCTCAAGAAATGCCTTCGAAGGTATCTACTTCATTCAGTGATACAAGCATGTTGGAGGTTTTATATGTCAAACAATCATTAGAGCATATCCAACTGGGCTCTATCTTCATATTTGATGAAAAATCCAACACCAACCGGGCTCTATATCTGGCTTCAAATTTGAAGCCGGGCTCTATATCTCTATTCTTGACTCCAAATATCCCTCTACTCTTTGGCTTCAAATATAGAGCCCTACTTTTTTTACTTTTCTGAATTCCATTTCATCCTTTTTGTTCTTTTGAAAAACTTTGATACATTTTGAAAATAATCTATTTTTTATCAACAAATTTTAAATGGGTCGGGTTCAGGGGACCCTCTTTTTTCTGACCCCTCTTGGTGTTCGTGTGCTCGGCTGTGGATTTCAAGAATCCAACGGTGGTTGTCAGTGCCGGCCGAGCACACAAACACCAAGAGGGGTCAGAAAAGGGCTCCCCTGAGCCTGACCCGTTTGAAGAGAGTCTTTTTTGAAAAACCTTCAATTTCTTTTTGTCCTTCTTGAAAAAGATATTTTTTTTAAGCTAGGGATAGTTGGAGTTCAACACTTCTTAGAGAGTGTCTCTGGCTTCAAATTGAAGATGTTTTTTTGAAGCAGCTGGTTGGAGATGCTCTTAAGAACAAACCAGCCAAGACTCCTAAATAGATGCCATCCAAAGATAGAAACATCAAGCTCGTCAAGTTAGAAAATGTTGCAACTAGCTGGCTATGCAAATTATTGTTTTGATCCATTTAAAGAACATTAGTGAGTTGCAACCCCATGTGAAATCTTGGTGAGGACACCGATTTGAGAACCTTGATGTTGATTGGTGTGAGCGGCTACTCTCGCTCCATCAAAAACTAATTCTTTGCCTCCCATTCTTGCCTCGCCTGAAGCTGGGGACTTGAGAGATGGTTGGGGCACATCAAACGTTGATGTCCACCCCCCCAAAATGTGGCACCATTCTTTCGGTATCTGATACCATATATAAACCATACTAATCTTAGCTATAACTTATACACGCGTCAGTGCATCTCCACATTAACAATCACACAGTGAGCCATAAACTCGTGATATATGGGCCATTGACATATTAGGCTAACTCCACAAGACTAGTGTTTTAATTATTTTCTTACTAATACTCTGATTAGATTTCATGACTACTGCAGATATCTTATTAAATTGGTAAGAATCTCGTTGAAACTCACAAAAGGAAACTTATAGAAGAGAAACTCACTTATGTGTGAAGAACAGATTCCCAATTGTATTCCAACATAGAATGGAAAACTTACTAGAACACTAATCCAATATTAGTTATAGAAAGGCTCCAAAGGGACTCTCTCTGACGTGACATGTTATGATTAGAGACTTTTTGTCGATAGATCCGAAGAATAGAAAGTCTCTTAGTAGAATTATCTCTACTGTTGTATAAGAAGCTTCGATAAAGAACAATAGCATTGATAGAGAACACATTTGATTCACTGCATAATAAAAATAGACGGCGAATCAAAATATTGGTACTTAAGTTCTTTATCTATAAAATTCTTTTAAAGATGTCGTATGAGTACTATATACCACACGAAAGGTTTAAAGTATTCTTCCATCTAATTGTCTTGGTAAGCTGACGGAACGAGATACATTGACTTAGATTTAATTAAACAAAGAAAAAAAATACTATATGCCTCGAGAAATTAAACTTTTTTTTAATATTTAATTAGGTTACAAACTAATTTATTAGTATATATATAAGTACGTATACCATGAAAATAATGTTTTAAGGACTGTAATGGCATTTTCTTCGAAGACTTGGTCTTCGGATCTGGGGTCTTTCCTATACAGAGGCCACTAGCGTTTTGTTCTTGTATTTTATTTTTGCTGGTTTTTTCTTCTTTCGCCGTCTTGGGTGGGTTTCTCAACTACCTTTCTGGTTGTCTATTTTTTTGGCCTTGGCCTTCCAATAGATTTATATTTATCAAAAAAATGAATACTATATCCCATGCTGATTCCCAATGGTTTTCCATAATCAATTGGCTTCTAGTTAGCCAACTTACACTTATTTTATCTGCATAAAAGAAAATTCCTTATGAACGACGGGCAGTTTCAGGCTAGACCCTACCCTTGGCCCAGTCATTTGACAGCCTTAATGGGAGGTTTCAGTTACTAAGCTACAAGTATTGATGCTACCTTTGTCTTTGCACAACACGTGTCACAGAAATCTAAATCTGTTGACCTAATCAGAGGAAGGTTGAATAGTTCTAGAACTCAAAAAATAGTGAGGAGAAAAACTTTTGAACTCCCATCCCATTGCAATCCAGTGTGGCTCTGAATTGGATGAGTCATGGCCCCAATAACATCCTAATCTAGTTATTCCAGGTTTCTAACCCTTATGATTCTATATCTCGATCAGATGGTCATAATTACTAAGATAAAACGCGACTTTCAGACCATGACATCCAATTCCAAGAAGCGGTTAACCTTAGATTCTATATCTTGATCAGATGGTCATAATTACTAGATAAAAAGCGAATTTCAGACCATGACATCCAATTCCAAGAAGCGGGTCAACTGAATCAACAGTCCAGATTGATTTGTTGCAGGCTACATAAATGTTAAGATTCACAAGTAAACTAACCAAATGCATTAATCTAGCAAGACGTTAGATGCCTTTCGCTCTTACTCGTCACTGTCCTGTCATAGGGCGTGTTTGATTGCCAAGTGGGAAAATTGCATTTTCTTGGGAAAACACAAATGTCCCTTGTTAGATTGCCATTTTAAATCTGTATAATTTTCCCTACCAAGCCATTTAAATCTGGATAATTTTCCCTACGAATTCCAGATAGGTTAAGAAATCGTTTCCACCTGAAAATACACCTTTATTTTCTCACAATTTTCACATGATTGAAATGTGTTCTTAGTTGTAATCAATCAGCCATTCAAGGCATTTCCCAGATGTATTTTTTCAGGGAAAAATTCTGTATAATCAAACGCCCCCTTAGTTTCTTGGCGTAATCTTAAATATTGTAAGATAATCTCCAACCAGCTTTTTCAAAAAACTCCACCAAAAAAGCATCTTTATCAATTTTGATGGTGGTAAAAAAGTGTTATACTCCTATCAGCCCCTTTCAAACAAGCATCTTCTTAAGAAAATGTGAATTTCAATTTTGCAAGGACAATAACAGTATTTATAAAAAACGTTGAATGTAAGGAAAATGAAAAATAAAGGAAATTCAGGTAGTGAAAAAGTAAAAATCACTATATTTGATGTCAAGAAAAGTGATATATCAAATTTGACGTTGGATATAGAGACGGGTTGGAGTCGGATTTTGCCAAAAAGCACCATCAAATTTAAAGATATAGTGATGGGTTGGAGTTGCTCTAAGACTGAATATTTTAGTATTAGAATTTAAAAGTATTGTATTATCAAATAAAATACTCGTAACAGAAAAATGACGAAGCAAACCAGACATCTCCGTCGATCCAGCACCTCTCAAGTACAGATGATTAACTTCAACGAATAATTACAACAATGGATGTAGCGTGAATCAATCGCTGTGAATCTGGCATGCTTTTGGATTCCCTTTTTTCCCCATGTATGCACACTGCAATCGCATGCTGCCGCATGAGCCCCCTTTCCCCCCCCCCACCCCCCCCCCCCCCCCCCCCCCCCCCCCCCCCCCCCCCCCCCCCCCCCCCCCCCCCCCCCCCCCCCTATTTTTTTCTTCCGGTAGAATCTGAATTGCTAGTTTAAGCTTGAAGAACCTGGCAGTGAAGAATGTGACTTTTCAGGCGGTTCCTACCAGCAAGGCTTGACCAGAGATTCGTGACAAAAGTTTTGAACTGTCCTTTTCCAGCAATAGTCTCCCACAGCTGATCTGCTACCACCCCCCCTGGATCATCAGACTTTGAGACATCCACGAGAGAAATGCTCATGTTGTTACGGATGATACACAGCTTCCCATTGAGTGGGATAAGTGCCGCCGCCCTCCAAGGCCCGGGAGTTCCCAAGGTGTAGGCTTGCTGTCAATATGCTTGCTCCAAGAATCAGTAGCTGTATCATAGACCCTGAGCTTGCACCCGTCCTTGCAGTCTGAGGCGTAGAGCTGCCCATTCAAGGAGACGCTTGGGTTTCCGCCAGCCCGCAACCATTCCATTGAAGACAGGGTACCATGCTGTCATTCTCAGGGTGTAGACCTCACTCAGGACTTGTCGGTGAGAACCGAGCCCTTTGAGAAACCACCTCCCATTGTAGACCACCCCCAATGAATGGCACCATCGCAGTACTCATATCTGCAACAAAGGACCACCTGTTCTTGTTCGGATCATAAACCTCTGATGATCTCAAGAACCGGTGGACCCCTTCGCCTCTCCCCGCCAGCAACGTACAAGCAGTTGTTTATGACGCAGGACCCAAAGAAATGCCGCCGGCGCAGCATATCGGGGGCTCGATGCCATTTATTTGTACGAGCGCTGTAAAAGATGACTCGTCTCATTGATCCTTTGAGGGGGTCTTTGCCTCCAAAACAAGTAGAGGTGACAGCCGCTGAGAACGGCACACCCAAACCCACGGGCTTCAGAGTATTCTACAGGAACAGGTGGGAGGGGCTGCCAAAGCTGGTATATGGGGGTCAAAGGCATGCCACCGATAATCTTCCCATCCCGGTCCCTCTTTAAGACATAGATCCATTCCTCTGCAATCCCAAGGCTCTTGCGGAGTGAATAAAAGAAGTTCCCTGACAAGAGACGATACCACCTCTTGCAGACTAACCGTAGCTTCCGGTGCTCAACCCGTGGGACTCGGATCAGCAAGCTATCGCCAAGTCATCAGGGAGCCCAGGAAGCAGAGGTGATTGGCTGCGGCTCCTGTCATCACGTGTTACCTTGTGCCTGGAAGGATGAATGGATGGTTTGATGTTGGCTGGATGCAGGCTTTGTGCCAGGGACAAATTTTCTTGCCCCAGCAACAGTTTTCAGGCCCGCATCTACTCTACAGAAACATGTGGTTGTTATCAACCTGCAAATTTTTCTTTTTTAGAGGAACAGCAATTCGACACAATATTGTATTACAGGTTATCCTAGTTGAGGACTAAATGGATTTCTGATAACAAGAAAACAACTACTCCATCTGATATAAATAAACCATCTCTGCTTCCACACACAAATATTATAAAAGAGAAGCAAAATTGAATTGCTTGACATTGCAAAGTTATTTAACTTAAATTATAACGTTTGTTTATTTTCTTGGAAACTTGATATTAGGCTTAAAAGTTCAACATGAGTAATCTTTTTTTAAATACAATGCTTTTTTTTATAAGTTAATACAATGCTTTTTTAGTTAATTGATAAAGTATTTCAATCCCATTTAGTTCCAAATTTTAACCCATCCATATGTTATGAAGTACAAGAAATGGCAAACTAGAGAAAGATTGTAAATGCAGACGCCAATAATTGAACCTCCATACAGAAAACAAAGAAGTTCTTAACAAGCACAGATTCCCCTAATGCAGAATTATGGTATCTCTTTACCAACTATAATGACGGAGTAGAACCAACAAAAAATTAATTCAAGATTATCATATAAACTGAAGTTTTGAGAGCCAACAAAAACTGCTTACAAACGAATATAGAAAGAATCATTTTAGATTGGATAGAAGTGTGGAGATGGTTTCCTAGAAGTACAAATACCCAATACATTTGGGAAAATGAGCGCTTTGTCTCCATGCCATGTCTCAGTAAAATAGCTCACAGCAAACTGATGTTGTACAATGTGGAAAGTGAGAAGGAGATTGGAAAATCCTTATAAAAAAAAAAAAGAAAAAAAAAAGGAGATTGGAAAATAACTCAAAATTGATAGGGAGCAATATAAGAAGCAAAATTACCAGATTGAGATTTCTACATTAGTTGCATTAGCTTTGTCAAACAAAGGTCTTGCTTCAACACAAAGGGAGCAACATAAGAGAGGATTTGACAAACACCCAAAATTACCAGATTGAGGTTCCTACATTAGTTGCATTAGCTTTGTCAAACAAAGGTCTTGCTTCAACACAAAGGATGCTCTCACAGCCTTCTCAACTTGAAAATTTGGAGCCCACAAGGACCCATTAGCCATGGTGTGAATCATTTATAGATGCACAACTCTCAACCAAGGATGTTGCTACAACTTTCAAATCTCATAGTCCCCACATAAGTCAAACTACAAAATAGCTTTCTCAATTTTTTTTTTATTTTTTTTATCTCTAGAATCACCCAAGAAAAAGGGCAAGAAAGGAAGTCTCTATGTTTAGTAGTTGGAAGATTGGCATAAAGTTGCATTTATAGGTGCTCACATTCTCTTTAGAATCTTGTTATTCCTTTAAAGGTTTTGATCATAAAATAGGTTATTTCAACTTTTGTTGTTGCTTCCACTTTCACCAAGAGTGGACTTTACAAGTTACAATCATATATGCTACTCCTAAAGAGGAAAATATAGCGAATCAAGCTTCTGGCAAAGAATTTCAGTATTATGGTTTGAAAATTGGTTAGAGATGACTTTGGAGGTTGATAAGTTCAACAATCAAAATCTCTTGTATGTGGCAGTATAGGAAAAATTGAAGAGGAAAGAACTCAATTTCAACTGGGACAAAAAATAAAGTATCAGGACATGCAATATTTTATCCAAGACTGGTCATTTCTGGAAATCATCTCTTAGCTCCAATCAGATCACCCAAGTCAGCAACAGAACTGTCCAAGTTCTAACAGGATAGAAGAGATACACTACCCACCCGAAGCATTTAATCCTAATGCTGATTCAATCAATGATTCCATATGGCAAAGGATTCCGAAAACAGAAAAAAAGTAAAAGAGAAAACACAAAAGTAAATCAAATATTTGACAAGAGAATAAAATCGAATAACAGATCCAAACAGTAATAAAATGCAAAAAATGTTAATAATAGAACTTTAAAGCAGTGATCAACATGCGCAGCTCGACATAAAAAAAAATGTGATCCAAATTCGAACAAAATACTGTACAGAAAAAAGAAAAAGATATCAACTTACCAGCGGAGGTTGTATCCCTCTCTCCATTCTTTCATTCAAAGACTCACCAATCCAAATCAATCACCATATCTCCAGCTTCAAAATCAAATACCCATCTCCAGATAAATTAAAAACACAAAGACTAAGACGCCATGATGATCACATGCCTAAATGTCACCATTTCTCTATCTCCAAAATCCATTTTCAGAATCAAAAACTCATATTAGAAAGCCCCACACAATCTCTCACCTTCTTTAGAAAATAAACACCAAAATTCACCCACAATGCTAATTAGCATTTCTCCATCTCCCAATCCCACCACCAAAATCAAAAACCCATTTCAGAGAACCCTCATAGAAGCCGTAATACCCGTCTCGCCGTCTCCTAAACCCACCTCAAATATCAGATACCCATCTCAGAATCACCCACAGGATCACTCCCCGTCTCTTGCAGAGTATACCCACAAACCCTAGTCCCCCCAGCTACTCATCTCCGAAACCCACTACTAGAACCAAAACCCCATCTCGAAGAATCTCACAGAATCCCTCGCCGCGTCCTCTACACAAAAAAATCACAAACCCCAAGAATCCACTCCTCTTCAGAGACCCAAAACCCAATAAAGCAAAACAGGGGAAAAGCAAGCACTAAAAGAGGCAGAGAAACTCTCCCTCATTTAATCTTTCGTGCAGGATAGGGCCCATCACCGCACCGGCGCAACCTAACAAACACATGAGAGGTTTAAGAGGAGACGAGAAAAGAGAACCTAAACCATTAAAAGAGGAGAGAGAGAGGAAGAAGTCTAGAGAGAGAAGTTTATGTGACACTTTGCTGATCGTCTTATTGTGCAGCGAGGAACAAATTACAAATGGATTGGAAGATAGTCCTTGTTGGAGTTTTCAGAGAGTGGAAAAGAGAGAAAACAACAACAACAACAACAACGACCCACAAAAGAGAGAAGAAAAGAATATAAGAGAAAGAGAAAAAGAAATGGTCAAATGGAGGTGAGGGTCTTTCTTACTCATTAAAAATATCATGGCTGCCCCCACAATTCCACCAAATGCTTTTTATTTTTTCAAATCTATGGCCCCACCACACCATACTTGCCTACTCCACATAAGGGTATTTGGGTCATTCAAAATTATGGGCCCCACCCATTCCATTGACTATATACAGTAGTTTAACAGACTTGTGATGGTCACATATGAGCACAATATCAGGAGTCATGCTGCACATGTGGGGCTATTGAGATTCACACTCCTTTGTCAAAATTCAATGAAATTTATTATGATATGAATGTCTATAGATCAAACGTTTGTGGTCATTTGATCAGGTTGTGTGATCTAGGAGCTCTCCAAGGTTTGTCAGCATCATATGGTAGGTGGGTTCTTGATATAGAGGGTCATTTGATCAAGTTGTGTGATCTAGGAGCTCTCCAAGGTTTGACAGCATCATATGGTAGGCGGGTTCTTGATATAGAGGGTCATTTGATCAGGTTGTGTGATCTAGGAGCTCTCCAAGGCTTGACAGCAGCATATGGTTGGTGGGTTCTTGATATAGAGGGTCATTTGATCATGTTGTGTGATCTAGGAGCTCTCCAAGGTTTGGCAGCATCATATTGTAGGTGGGTTCTTGATATGGAGGGTCATTTGATCAGGTTGTGTGATCTAGGAGCTCTCCAAGGTTTGACAGCATCATATGGTTAGTGGGTTCTTGATATAGAGGCTCATCAGGCTTAAAATACTTAAGACTAATCATTCAAGAAGAAGGTATCTGAGACATCCAATTTTGGGGGTCTCCTCTTTTGATGACACAATTACTAGCAATACAAATGCAATGTTTAAGTGTTGTTTGATTCCTCAAATAGTTGGAATAAGGCACTATTGATGATGACACACCAAATGCAAGTGTAGTTCAATCATCTCTCACTAACAATGAGGATGGTGTGACCTTTCAAATTGTGGGTCTCTCTTCCTCATTTGAGAATGTATTGACATGATAACAATCACTTCACTCACAATGAGGGCACTCTCTCAATAAAGAAATGTTTAACCAAACAGGAGATTAAGAGAATGTTATCCTCCACTACCAAATATTGATATAAAAAATTACAATCACTTTTTAACAATTAACTTCTTCAAATCTCTCCTAATGACTGGGAGTTGGAAATCTTTGCTAACAAATTTAGATTTAAAGCAATCCACCCCTCTTAAAACAATCCTCCAAATAATAAGAAATCCTTGATCTTTAAGGTTTTAAGGACTAAGTTTGAATTTTATGTGCATAGCTAGATTATAATTACACATGGCTCAAGAATGGATTTTACTTTTCCTTTTCATTGAAGAAAGAGATAAATAAGATCTATCAGACCCAGATCATTAAATGATCCATTTACCACCCTTCCTGTCGGGGGAGTTCAAAAATACTATGATGGTTCTGTTGAAATTTTATAGATCAATGATTGAACCATGTAAATAGAAATATATTTTCTTGAATAAAGGAACAGATGACTTGATCCATTTCTGTATTGATCATGATATATGTAATAACTCGGAGCTGAATTTGTTTGTTCTTCCTAGAGAGGCGAAGAGTTCCTTGTAAGTAGAAGATATGCTTTAGAGAAGAGAGGCAGGGTGTTCAGATCATCTGATCAGGGTGATTTTTGGTGTAAGAGGTCCCCTCCAAGGCACCAACTAACCAAATGATCTTTATTGATAAAGAATGTTTACCTGTTGTATGATAGATATCCATGGCATTACAAGTACAAGACTATCCCATTTGCCCCTAAACCAAATTCATTGGATATAGGAATGTTGATCCTTCCCCTTACTGCCTGAAGGTAAAAAAGTAACTAATCAGGACCATGGGCATCCATGAAAATACTGCCATGTATATTCAGCCTTATCATTTTCTAGGAAGCCATCTTTCACTTTGGGCTATCCCGCGTTCAGTTTAGCAAGAAGACAAGCTACCGCTCGAGAGATTTCAGATTGAATTTGGAGCCTCACTGGTCACCATCTCTGGCTCCCACCATCTTCTTGTTCTGACAAGGGAAGGCCATCCTCATCCTGCCTGGATTTTTCAAACAACTCATATTCTTTTAGTGTAATTTCAAAGAAAATTTAGATACTATTCAAGCCTGTAGTTCATGCTTTAGGCTACTTTTGCTTTGGAGAGATGTTGAAAGATATCTTTCTCACCTTGGAGACAAAGTATGGTTGTAGCCTTAGGGATTGAGAAAGTCATTGCTGTGGGGCATGTGATCCACAATACCCACAAAGTTGTGGTTGTGAATATGAAAAAATTAAATAATAAATCGATGGATTAGCGTGAATTATGACAGATTTCGCCGCTCCCACCAACAGCAAGGAACAGAGAAAGACTACTCAGACAAAAATAGTTATTCTGACCCATCAAAACTGGTCATCTGAGTTCTGAGTCACCGGGTTAACTCAACCAACAATGGAGACAAAATTTGGGCTTGCCCAATACAAGTAAGAGTTCCTGTTTTCCAAACTGGTCATCTGTTTTGGTAGGCAATATGATTGAGGCTGACCGCAAGACCCTTGGCAGCACGGCTGTAGGCCATGCTGGATAGACTGCCAGGCTATACCTTGCCCAGGTGGTACCTGAGATGCTTTTCTGCTTATTTGTTACTACATCCATGTATGAGACAGGATGTCCTTGGCACTAGAAATTTGGTGGGGTTGATGCATTGTTCATTCATGAGTTCTTTTATAATGGTTTGCACTTTTTACTCAATAATCATCTTATGTCATGAGATGTCCATGTGACAGGGGAGCATGTGTTCTGGGGCCACATGGCATGAGCTGCAGGCATAATGACACATCCTCGAAGATTGATTCATGTTTAATGACATAAGATCGAGCCTCTTGATCTGGCATGGCATGTTACACCACTTGGAATATGCCATGCACCATCATGGCAACTCTTGTTGCATGTCAATGGTGCAGCCAGTGTTTCTTTGAAACTGATATTTTTCTGAAAATAAGGAAATAAAGGATAAACATTACCAAAGGTACTGGGAAATTTTGGATAAATCAACTTTATACTTGTTTTAAGTAACGACATGGAGATAGATTTTGTAAAACAGAACCGAAGTCCATGTTTCTATGCCCAACGATATTGTCGGGCCTCTGTTCCAGCTGATTCTAAAAAACTACTGTGTAAGTGTAGAGGTGTGGGGAAATTGAGCTAATCCTGTTAGTCATCTTGGTGGTAATTTGATGGAAATAAACTGATCTGATTGAACAAGCTGTTCTTTGTTCGACTGCATGAAGTGAGATCAAGAAAATGACACTCACGAAAGTCCAAGAAACATATATATTCTAGTTCAATATATTAAACCAGTCCTCACAGTGGTGGCCTTTGTAGAAACTAGAAGATCTAGATTCAAGAATGATAAAACTACATGAAGCACAAGTGCTGAGCTTAAGGGTGGTCTGGTGAACTGATGGCACCAGTAGTTGGTAATAGGAGCAATAGTCAGTAAGAACAACGGAATGGGAGATGAAGCAAGTTCCAGGAAGAGGTGGGGCACTTGGGCAGAAAATTCTTGCAACTAAGCTCAGTTCAGACATGCATTAGGTTCCAGAGTTGCAAAATATTAAAAATGATGCCAAGTTGATGAGTTGGTACAGTCTGGGGGATTTTATACCACAGATCTGGGTTCAAAACCTGTCTTCACCCACCAATTGCCACTCGCTAACCCACTAGCCTACGAAAAACCAAAACCAAAAAAAAAATCGCAATGGTAAGAGGAAGTGAGGTACTACTCAATTCAAGTATATTGCCTTTCCTTCATAGAAAATTAATTCAGTGCAACTATTTCTACATATTTGAGAGGTGATTTCTTAAGGTTTTACAGTTCGTGTCACTGAGATCTTATCTTTGGATGGTGTGTCTCAAACATGTTTTGTCTGACAGACCTTTTAGTTCAGTCTCCGAAGTGGGTTTTCCATGTGGTTGCACTCTTAAGATTGGCCCTCGATATCATGATCCAATCCCAGCTTATCAACCAAGAGATAAAGAAAAGCAGTAATAACAGATGCCCTTGACTGAATAGCCAGATAAATAGTTCAATTCATTTGTAACTGTAGGACTCCCCAACATGACCTGTTTCTTGAGAAAACGAGAGAATACTACATCAGAGAACAAGGACGGGGCATGGTACAAAAACGTTTCGTCCTACAACCTCATCATGCATATACAACTAATCCCTCCCCCACTTGCATTCAACTGATCCAAAAACCTCTCAGTGTTCTTTAGTTCTGGCAAGGACATACCTCCAGAAGCCTATTCAGTGAGGCAGGGTAGTCAGCATTTTTCTTGGACTGACAACATTCATCATCATTCTCATCATCAAGGCAATGCAAGCACCAAGATATAGAGAAGAAATCTTTAACCCTGCCATTGATGACAATACCCATGAACATTTTGGAGACAAACTCCCTGCAAAATTGAATTTATCCCAGGATCGCCATAGGCACTCAAGAAGGCTTAATCAGTACGAAGCACATCAGCTGGTGGCCTGAATGCCCTGATCGTCAAATAGGGAGATATAACCATGCAAGCCATAAACAGTGTGAACTGCGATGATGGGATAATAGGTTGTTAGATTCCACAACTACTAGATACTGTACAGGTACAATATATATGATCAAACAAAAAAGCATGTCAGATATACCAGAAGAGGAAGGGTCAAGAAACTCCAAATTGGCCACAAAGCAAAGGAGAGCCTGCAAAAAGAGTTCAGCAAAATGGTAAGAGCAGTCCTGAAAAGATTATGAATGGGGGTGAAGGTGAATGGTGCTTCTGGGCCCTAATGATTGAGCAAAGTTGCAACAGGTCATGGTTTTATCTAGCTTATCATCCAAAAGAAAATAATTGAAGGATATAGTGCTTCTTACAAGAAAAATGAGGAAAGCCCAAGTAGAGTCACAACTGGCGCAGCCGATGGAGTTAAAATTTCCCATTTCTCATTGGATTTCCTGTTACCCCAAGCTAAAAGAGTCGAATAAAAGAAGATTCCGACATTCAAAACGACACCCACCATCCCAAGGTATAAGGGCGTCCTACGAGAAGAACAAAAGGAGATTAAGATAGAGAGTAGTACATATTATATCATCAACCAATATTATATCATATGATGCTGCAAAGTAAAATATGATTTCACCAAGCTCATCATTATTCTAGGTGTACTTGTTATCTTTATATGTAGTGTTTCTTTCAGTCATGTCATTGTGTTGTGCGGTTGGCACCAAAACTGGTTGGCTATCAGAAGTTACCCAAGTCTTTTTGTCTATACAAGGAGCTTGGACCTTCTTGTTTGATAGATAAAATACTTCGAGATGTAGGGACTTGTGCACCTAGGACTTCTAATCCTTTGGACTGTGCCAGCTCTGTGTTAATATAAAATATACGTTTCTTATAATCTTTATGCTTCCACTTCAATATCTTAGTAGAGAGCAACCATTGCTTCAAAAGCAGAGAAAGTAAAAGTTCCACATGAAGACTCGTCAACAAGGGGATATCAGCCATGTTTTATTGGTTTGTAAGTACCTGCTATGGTGGGGGAGATTATTAACTTCCTAGGAATTCGGTGCATAAAAACCTGCTATCCTGGCTCACCCCAGGCACTTTTGGTCTTTGGAACCCGGCTGTGATCTGTGAAGTTTCGACTGACAGTCCTGTTTGGGAAGACATTGTCATTGCTTTATCGGAGATTTTTAGAGCCTCATCTCTTGTAAACCACATTCCTTTTGAAAGGAAGAGAAGAGTGTTCTTTGCGGAATCTGATGATATGGTGGCCTTCCTTTGCAATACAAGCTCTATTAGAGTTGATACAGCGGTCATCATCTTGTATCGTTGGTGGCCTAGTACCTGCCCGTTCCCTAGTAGCTATGTCCCTGGTCCAACAAGGGTCTCTGTTTGAGGGTTGCCTTTTCATCTTTGGGGTTTCCCTATCTTCTTGCAGAAAGGAGGACTCCTAGGGATTCTTGTGGAGATTGATCGGAAGCCCTTCGGGTTGAAAAACTTCTCCTCAGCAAGGTTGAAGGTTCAGGTGCGGTGGTTTGATATCCCTAGGTCCATCATTATTTCATACAGAGGTAACACCTTCCCTAAGTTGCGGGATATTTTAAAAAGGAGAGGAGGGCGACCTTCAGAATTGGTTGCTGAACTCATCCAGGATGTGGAAAGATGATTCCGGGCTTGTTTTAGGGTATTCCTTGAAGTCTCTAGCAGGTCATCAGTCTGGTAGTGCAGCTGCAGTTCTGACGAGCTGTGGTCCGTCGTCAAGGGCCAGCAGTCAGACGGGGTGGAAAGACGAGGGAGTCAAGCTTGATGACATGCCATGTATAGAAGCTCCTTATTCATCGGTAAGGGTAGGAGCAAGACACTCTTCCAAAGGGCTTGAACCAGAAGGAACTCAGTTGGTTTATGACAAAGGAAAGGGTACAGGGTACGGTAGGACTGCTCTACGTCCTAAGATCCAGGTAGAGACATGCCTGAGTGGTTGTAGGCAGGATGTGGATCATGGGAAGCAGACGCGTAGCAGATTTCGAATTAAATCTGCTAAGCCTAAGTGGGCAGGTGGGAGGTGCAGGTCTGGTAGGAGGGTGGTTATGCTTCTCGACCCACGGTATCTCGTAAAGCCTACGAGTATTGTGGGCTCCATACACGCTAATTCAATCTATCTAGCTGCTGGAGTGGATCCCCCAGACGAACTAATCAATGGTTTATCCTCCCAGGGGTGAGCATCATTGAATCTGAAGGCTTAGGGTGTTTTACGCATTCAATACCTATAAATGTATCAAAGTGAAGCCCCATCACAGGTACGACTCCACTTCTGGAGGTCTATCTTCTGAGGTTTCTTCAGTCATTTTGTCTGAAGGCAAGGGTATCGTTGTCCCTTCATCTATTCCTTCTTCTAGCTGTGAACCACTTGTTGTAGTCTACAAGGCCTTAGTTGACAAGGGTAGTACCAGTGTGTGCTTTATTTGTCCTCTTTCTTCAGTGCAAGACCTTCCTTCCACGGCTTCAGGAGGGTGTGGCTTTGTTGAGGCAATGGAATATTGTGTCGCTAGTATAGTTGTGGGGGATGATTGCAGGATAAGGGGCGAGGATTTACAACCCACAGGTGTAACTATGGCTTCTTCTTTGGCGTTACTGAAATGCAATAGTGGTCATTGTGGTGGGGGCACATGAACGTCTTTGGATACAGTCGAGGCCGAGACCTTCTTTTGCGCCATGATAGTAGTCGATGAGAGGGGCCTGGACACTGGTGCTGGGATGATTTTGGGTATGAGATACATCAATTTGTGGGGCCAAGACCAATAGCTATAGTTCAACAATGCAGGCTGAGAACGTCACCAGTAATGTGAGCTCAGAGCAGAATTGTAGTGCAATGGGAGCTTTGCTGATGGGGGTTCCAGTTATTAGTGTGGGGGTGCGTGATATCTTGGTTAACGATGAAGGAAAGAGAGTAGGGCTTGTGGGTATCCAGCAACAGATCCTGAGAGGGAGGAGTGTCCTAAATGATTCTCAGGCTTTTTCCAACAGTGGTGTAAGAGGTCCGTTTGCACACACTGCAGAACATAAGTGTGATATATGGCTTCTCGATTACATTCTGATGATTGGTGAATCGGTAGGTCTTACGTGGACTGGGCATGAGGGGATGGTATCAATACTGTTTAGAAGCATTGTGGAAAAGTATGCGGTTTGTCATAATGTGGTGAGGAGCAGTTGTGTGGTGATAAAAATCATCTCGTTGAATGTTAGGAGTTGGTTAACCAAGAGAGAAGATCTGTGGTTAAAACAATTACTAAACATTGGGGAGCTAAAGTAGGGGTGCTTCAAGAGAAAAAAAATTGATAGTATGGATAATCGAATCATGGCAGATATATGGTGTGTGCTTTTGGCGTTGGGTAATGTTGGTGGAGTTGTGATTACATGGGATAAGAAAATTATTGAGGCGATAGAGGAGCTTCTTAGAGCATTCTCGGTTTCGTTTCTTTGCAAATAGGTGGACGACAATTTTCTCTGGGTGTTATCGAGTGTGTATGGGCCCACTGATAGGTCTCATCATTCTCAGATTTGGGAGGAGCTAGACGATGTAGCGGGGTTATGGAATCTTCCATAGTGCATTGGGAGGGACTTTAATGTCATTCAGTTCTCACACGAGAAGAAGGGAGGTAGTAGAATTACAAGGGGCATTATATATTTTAGGGAATTTGTTTTGAGGAACAATCTTTGGAGGGTGTTATACTTGGTTGAACTGTCAGGAGAATCCTATTTTGTGCAAGCTGGATAGCTTTTTGGTCTCTGCTGAATGGGAAGAGCAGATTCCTACTATTTCGCAGCTGGCAATTTTTCTAGTCCGGAATTAGACCATGCTCTGCTATTGTTGGATTGTGAAGGCATCTCTAATCGCTCCCTACCTTTCGCTTTCAAAATATGTGGCTCCATAAACTGGGGGGTTGGTGGAAGAATGCCATTCATTTATAGGGAGGGTGGGGATAATCTTTCGCAAGAAGTTGAAATTCCTTAAGGAGAAGTTAAATTATGGAACCGGGAGGTCTATGCGGGGTGGATCAGATGTTAGAGAGTATTCTCGAGGAAATTTGTTACATAGATACGAAGAGGGAGAACCTTTATCTATGGAAGAAAGATGCACGAGATCTAACCTTTAGGGTGAGTATCAAAACTTAGTCAAGATGGAGGAGATTAGCTAGAAGCATAAGTCGAGGCTGAGATCAGTTAGGAGCACGAGGGTTTTGAGATAAAGGGCCCCCTCTCTCCGTTTTTACTTATGATGTAGCGGAGGCTCTTGGTAGGATGATCTCGAAGACTGTGGATAAGCATTAAAGGGCTTAGGGGGTCGAGAATGTTGACCTTGCTATTTCCCACCTATAGTTTGCTAATGACATTCTTTCCATACAAGCTTTGCTCAATGAGATGAGATTCTTGAGAGGCCTCTTGTGTTGCTTTGAGCCTATCTTAGGGCTCCAGATCAACCTTGCTAAAATTAAGGTGTTTGTAATAAAGCATGTGGAGAACAATAGGAGTTATATCGCATTTTGGGGTGCAGCATCAACTCATTTGCTTCCACTTACCTGGGCCATCCTACAGGTCAAAGGCATTGTGGGATCTGATGGTTAAGAGATTTGAAAGAAAGTTAGCTTATTGGAAGACACACAATCTCTCCAAAGGTGGCAAGTTATTTAATAAAAAAACTGTCTAGCTTATCAATCTATTACCTCTCTCTCTTCTCCATCTCAATGAGTATTGTAAAGAAGATGAAAAAGATTATTAAGTGATTTCTTGTGGTGTGATAAAGATGATGGGAGGAAGTATCATCTTGTGAATTGGAAGGTTGTTTGTTCTCCTAAGCAGTGGGGCGGTCTAGGAGTTAAAAACCCGAAGATTATTAATTAAGGCCTTTTGGGGAAGTGGCTGTGGAGATTTGAGAAGGAAGTTGATAGCCTATGGAGGAGGGTGGTTGAAGTTAAATATGGTTCTAATAACCAAGGGGGGTGAGTGGGGTGGTTCGTATCCCCTATGGATGCAATGTATGGAGGGGAATTATAAATGTGCTTTTGACTTTCTCTAAGTATTTGAAGTTTCAAGTAGGTAAAGGGGATAGAGTGAGGTTTTGGGTGGATTGTTGGTGTAGCATTGTTCCTCTTAAGGAAGGATTTCTGAGCCTTTTTAGTATCTCAGAGAAAAAATGATAGTTTGATTCAAGCTGTTATGAATGTTATTGAGGTGGAGCTATCTTGGGATTTTGGCTTAAAGTGTAACATTAATAATTGAGAGGTGGATACTATAGCGAGGTCGCTTGGTCATGTGAATGTGTATTCTATTGATACTTTGGCGGAGGATTCTCGTTTATGGTCTCTTAATCGAAGCGGAACTTTTATTATCCGTTCTTTTATGTTGCTTTATGTGCTTCACCAAGGGTCCAGTTTTCAGCTCATAGGTTTGGGGATCCAAAGTCCCTTCTAAGGTGGTTCTCTTTGTATGGTGTCCAGCTCTTCACAAGATTTTGACTTGTGACTCCTTGATCAGCAGGGCGAAAATCTTAATCTTCTATTATATGTGCAAGGAGAGTGGAGAATCTGCTAATCATCTACTTCTCCATTACCGTGTAGATATAGAGGTGTGAAGTTCATTCTTATCTCTTTTTGGGGTTCATTGGGTGATGCCAAGGATGATAATAAACAATCTCAGCGCTTGGCAGATATTGGCTTTCTCCTTTCCATTAAGGTCCACTTGTTCTTTTTGTCTAAATCCTTCACTGAATGTGAGGGGCTTTTTTCGAAGATTTTGATTTTTGGTTGGATTCTCTTTTGCATAGGAGAGATTAACTTGGTAGCTCTCTATTTTCCTTTTTCCATTTTTGGCTTCTTGGATTTGCTAGGTGGTCTTCTCAACCCCCTAGATTCTCCGTTGTATCTTTGCCTTTTGTTTAAATAAAACTATACTTATCGAAAAAAAAAAGTACCAAATATACTGAACCCCGCTAATATAAAAATGATGCAGAATTCCAAGTAAAGCACTAAACACACCTGGTTAAAAACAATTTAGAATTCCAAATAGAGCCCCATATTCACTGGAAGAGGATGAAAGGTGTGTGCCATAAACTAGAGGATCAAAATCCTATAAAAAATTTTGAAAGACAGTTATAGTCACATTAAAAGATTATGAAGAGCGGTCAAGTAAATGTTTCTGACAATCTTTCTAACAGATAAAAGCGCAAAAATGTAGCATTAATATTCCATTCATCCAAGGCTAACCAGGAAAGATTTGTTCATAATCTTGCGAGCAGTTAGGCAGTGAATTCCCATAAATTCAAACTAAAACTGAATTTTAAAAAAAAAGTACCACTAACATCAGAAAATGGAGCAATATTAAGGTAAAATATAGAAAACCAAGATCAAAGGTAAAATTCTCCTACCTCCTGATCCGATCATCACGCCACAAGAGATATATGAGATTGCAGTGCCGATCACCAAAGTAGACAATGAATGTGGCGGAAGCAAACCAAAGAACATTCTCCATAACCTCGATCCATGTTCGAGCCCTTGGAATTGGAGGCGTTGGAGATGGCATTCTGGAGCATGCATCATCCTCAAGGTCATCTCCGCTAGAAGAGTATCCCTGACTGTGTCTTTGCCTCATGAATGCACTCCCAACCGGTGTCCCGCCCGACATTATCACAAAACTAAACCAACTACTTGTAGAAAACAGTCTCAGTCGGAATCTAAAAAGCCTCTCCAATTTAAAAACCCAATTTCGAAATTCAATTCTCTATCAATCTTCTCTTTAAAACCTAATAAAAAAATTCTCTACAAACCCAGCTAAGAAAACAAAGACCAAACAATGTTTGCTACAAATAAATCTCTCTAACAACGAAAAAAAATTCTGAAAATCTGACCCACATCAAAATTTTGAATTCCTACAAGACCGAAATCGCAATTTTCAACATTTCCTCGAATCCCAACGCCCAATTGTGAAATTCTCTATCTACCCATTCGAGACAAAGCCCATCTCTGACCCAACGAAATCTCAGTAACTCAAAAACCCACATCGAAAATCAACTTCCTCACAAAACATGTATATTGATTATCGCAATTACAGAGAATCAGAGATCCAAATCGAAGATTTCTCGACAAACCCCATCAACGAGCAGAGAAATCTCTGCATCTCCAATGCCTCCGCCCTTGCAAACCCATCTCCCGATTGAAATTCTCTTCAATACCCACGAAGCAGTTCCTGATATTTCTTCGATTCCTGTCCTCAATCCAAGCAATCTCAAAATTCCACAAAAATCTATTTTAAAACTAATGAAACCCAAAAATGGGGCCTTGGTTGAGGTTCTCTCGAGATTCAGGCTGTTTTCTTAGGAGTGGAGGAGAGGGATCTATTGAACAGCCGTAGAGGAAGAAATATTTGCAGAAGAGAGCGAGAGCGGGATTCGTTTCGTGTTCCTTATATTGGAATCTTCGATTGGATTTTAGAACATTAAAGGATATTTGAAATATTTTTCTATTTATATATGGAGATATTTAAGCTTGGGACTTGGAAATCTTCAAATAAATAAATAAAAATTAAAGAGAGATTGAAGAGGTGTGTGAAGTGCCAGCTTTGCTAATTTGTAGAGGGGGTTAAGTTTAGCAAGGATGTGGTTTTAAGGAAAGCTACATAGTTGGCTGTAGCATGCAAAATAAAGTAATTATTTTTTTGGTAAAAAATTAAAAAAAAGGCTAATTTAATAAGGGTATTTGATAGGGCTGCCAATGGATCGGATAGACTCAGAGATCCGATATGATCCAATCTGAAAAAACCCGGGTTCGGAGACTTATTTTTGTTATCGGATCGGTACCAGATCACAGATTATTGATCTGATCTCTTATCGGATTGGTACCGGATCCACCCTATTCCGATCTGATATTGGCCCGATGTTTATATTTAATTGCCAAAGGTATTTAAATATATGCCTAAAAGTATTATATATGTATAATTGAATCGGATTGGACCGGATCCGAAACCGATCTAATTATATCGGATTGGTTCTGGAACTGAATTTTATTAATCCAATCAAGTCTAGATCGATTAGATTTTTTATCGGATCGGTACCAAATCAGTACCAATTCAACTTGAACCCGATCCATTACCAGCCCTAGTATTTTATAAAAAAAATTTAGTACAAGGAAAAGTTTAGTTTTGAACATTTTTTAGTCTAAGAAAAATTTATTTGCACCCCACGAATTGTGAAAGCACCCGAGTAAAACTTCGCTGGCTACCTACGATGACAGCCCATAATATGAGCCACATGGCATACTTTTAGAGAATGCTGATGTATAGATGTTTGGCCAATCTCTAGATGAGCCTACATACCAAAAGTCCACCTGATTGCTGATTTCAAACCTTTGGATCCTTGTACCCCAATAATGGTCAATAATGCTCAAATTACTACGGTTAAAATCTACCCATGAAAATAACTCCAATCCGACGCTTAGAAATCACTGATCAGGCTTATTTTTGGTTTGTGGGCCCATCTAGGACGAGATGTTCATAGTCGAGGCTAATGCATATTTTTGGATTAAAATGTTTAATACCCGTATTAAACTAAAAAATTTCCTTTATTTATCGCGTATTACTTTTCTTCACTTTAACAACAAAAAATATTATATTTTATATGACCAAATTATCCTTTTAATTCTGAAAAATAGATGCTAATTACCCTTTAAATATGTCAAATTTTCACAAATTTGTAGAACAAAAGAGTAAATATAAATATCCCTCCCCGTAATTTTGTTATCTTCCATTTCTTCGACCGAAAATTTGACCCTATTTTTAAATGTGAACACTGAATTATACTCGAATTTTTTCCGAATGATGGCCAGTGGAAATTTTTATACAAAAGGATTTTTTCCGAATGATGGCCAGAGAAAATTATAACATTTTTGTCCATTATGAACACTTGGCACATGTGGAGGGGTGACTAGCGTGTCCCGTGGGACTAGTCGGGTGCTCTAAGAGGCTTGGATACCCTTGTTTAAAAAAAATTTGAAAATATCCTAAGAACTTGCGTGGTTGCTATTAGACAAGTTTTCTAGGAACTATTCTTGTCCATATCTATATTATTATAAAGCTAAAACCGGCGTTGTCGATGATGCGAGCTTCAAATCACATCCCCATAATTCTGAAAATACCCCTATTTTTATTCTCTATTTTTCTTTGAATTATTTACTTAGCAAAAGTTTTTTTTTGCTAGACCCTAAATACAAAAATCAGCTTGATTAGTAATTTCTAACCTTTGGATCTGAGTACCTCAACCATGCCATTCAGTGAATTTAAACCTTTGGATCTTTGTACTCAAAATAATGTTTAATATCTACAATGAAAAATCAACCCATGAAAACGTCTCCAATTAAATGCTTAAAAATCACTAATCAGGCTAACATCTTGCATGTAGACCCAAGGATGGGCCGAACATCCATACGATCAGTGATCTCTAAGAGTGTGCCACGTGCAAGGTGCTGTCACATGTAAGGTGCACGTGCAACGCAAGTGGCATCCCGCATCCCCCTAGTATGTCTATAAAAGTTTTTTAGATCAACACTTTTTAGTGTACAAATCCATTTCTAGAAAGCTTTCTCGTAATGTCTAAAATGCCCTTGTTTATTTAAAACAAGCTTAGCAATATCAGTTCCCCTAATAAAACGAAACCCAAAAAAATTATACTACATCCTAGCTTATTTGCAACCTCTAGAATACATAGTTGGTTTTGTCATTTTGGAGAAAGACTTCCCAACTTGTCTGAGAAAGAAAGATAGTAATTTGACCAGTTTGCCTA
Organism: Euptelea pleiosperma; assembly: GCA_035048495.1. Taxonomy (NCBI): domain Eukaryota; kingdom Viridiplantae; phylum Streptophyta; class Magnoliopsida; order Ranunculales; family Eupteleaceae; genus Euptelea; species Euptelea pleiosperma. The sequence goes on from CM068549.1 coordinate 24,010,580, forward strand.
ATTTAATGGCTCAATTTCTTCATCTTCTTTTAAGTTTCTAGGGCAAGGTGATGATGCCAGGTAAGTTGGTAAAGTCGTTGGGTGTTCATAACATGACCAGGCCTCACACACTTACCCATCAACCCACTAACCAATCTGCTTGCCTAGAAAAAATTTAAAAATAAAAATAATTTCTACATCAAGGGTAATCCTAGTGATGGCCACATTGATTTTTTTTTAAAAAAATTTGGGGTTTTTGTCATAAGTGAAGAAACTTGTTTCATCATCATCATTCACCTTATCTCAACTATCTGGGTTCTGAAGGTGCCAGCTTGCTCAGTTGGTAAAGTTTGTGGGTGATGATACCATAGACCTGGGTTCAATACCCGCATTCATTGAGTTACTGGTCTCTCTAAAAAATAGGCTTACCTATAAAAAAAAAACTATCTGGGGTCTGTAATATGAATCATATTTCGTCGTAAAATGTAAAATTTGTTGGAGAAACAAACAGAAATAGGAAGATAGAAATGATGAACTTATCGGTAGAGGCATGTTAGAATAAAGTTGTCCTTAAGGTGATTAGATGCCCCTTACTCGATCAGAACCTCGGTATTTTCAGGTTTTGCAGGCATTCACCTACCAGGATACAACTACCTTTCTTTTTTTCAAGCGCGGAAGATGAAGAATTGAACCCGTTGTGAACAAATCCAAAATTCAAGAACTCTAGAAAATAATTGCAGGGAAAATCAGAGAGGAGAAGAAAAGAAGTTTTATGTGAAACAATAGTCTATTTTTCGTATCTCAAACCAAAGGAAAATTCTTTTAAATAGAAGATATGGAGAGTGTCGTTTTGCCCCATTAAAATGTATTACGAGTATAAAACGGTAATAATATTAATAACATTACAGGGAGATCAAACAATCAAAATAGTTAAAACGTTTAATGTGGGTTTAAGATATACATTAAGAAAAAAGATAGCATATGTGTCGCTCACCTCACCTACCCACCCAACCCGACTCAGCTGGGCGTGCACATATTTTGGTGGTACACAATTGTGTCCGTTGTACACAAATTTGGGACTCCCAAGGACTCTACCCTTTAAGGCCAACTCTCATTCGACCTCAACACTCTCAAGTGATGTGAAGATTATAGTTTTTTCAAACTTGACTTCAAAGAGTAGTAGAAGCCCGCTTTTGATTTTCCCTCCAAAAATTTCAATTCAAATTATATATAAAAGTTTGTAGAATAACAAAAATATAAGTAAAGATCTTAGGTTCAAAACTCCTTAAGACACTTTTTTACTTTAAAAACAGTAATTTTTTATTTACAATTATCTTATAAAATTATGTAAAATATCTACCCATGAATCCAAGTGAAGAAACTTGTCTAAAACAACTATATTTAATTTAAGATATAATGAGAAAAAATTTATATAAATTCACAATTATTTTCAAAATTCCAAGAGAAGGGATGTCGTAGATACGTCAAAGTTGAGGTTTCTGAAAACAACTTCTTTCTAAGAAGCTTCGCCTCTTTGTCTAAAACTACACAAAAGGTGATAGATTCTATTACATTTAAGAATATTTGTTCGATTCCTTTGGTTGTTTGGTACTTTGGTTGTCCAATCTATTTTGGAGTAAAACTTTTGGTGGGACCCTCGATGCAGTCAATGAATGGCCCTTCCTAGCCGAATTTTTTGGGCCCACTCACCATATGGATGTTTAGCCTACCCCATCTTGATTGATTGATCTTTGTACCCCAAATAATGCTCAATATCTACGGTGAAAATCAACCCATGAAAACGATTCCAATTGAATGCTTAGAAATCACTAATCAAGCTGACTTCTTGCATGTAGGTCTACCAAGGGATGGGCCAAACTTCCATATGGTCAGTGATCTCTAAGAGTGTGCCACGTGTAAGGTATATGTGCAATGCATGTGACATCCCCCTAGTAAAGTTTTTTAAATAAACACTTTTTAGCATTCAAATCCTTTTTTAGAAAACTTTCCTGTGATGACCATACAGGGCCTAAATATAGTTGAGGGGGAGTAGGATTCATGTTGTCAACCCCAAATATTGGGATATTGCATGGATAACATTGATGGGATTTTATGGTAACTTGTTAGTAGTTAGTAGACTGTAATGTCTAAAATATCCTTGTTTGTTCAAAACAAGCTTAGCAATATCAAGTTCCTCGAATAAAATGAAACCGAACAGAAGTATACTACGGGTGTGTTTGGAACGCGTGAAAATTGGGTGTGCAAATAGGTTTATGCATGTAATCATTTCCCACGTATGTTTGGAATGTGTGCATTCGGCGATTTGCACACGCACGCGGGCAAATGAATGCTCGCCCTCTTTAGCAATTAAAAACCTATCTCACCACATGAGCAATTGTTTACACAACCTCCTTGTGCAAATGATTGTGTAAGGTACGGAAATAATGGAAAAATGGCGTTGAAAAGAAAAAAAAAAATAACGGCCATTTTTTTCACAAAATTTTTCAGAAAATAACGGTCGTTATTTTCGTTATAAGGAAAAATAATGACCGTTATTTTTTGACAATTTTAACGGTATATAACATAACAGGGGAGTTCTGAATCCGTTAACGGCCGTTATAACGGATTCAGACCCCCCCCTATTATGTTATATACAGTTAAACGCTAAAAAAATGGCCATTATTTTTCCGTTATAACAACAATTATGTTCCGAAAAACAATTATGAACAAAATGCCATTATTTTCCTGTTTCTTTTTTTATTTATTTTTTTTATTAAAATTTGAAATCCATGTGCTTTCCTAAGCATGTTACATGTTCATATGCAATTTATAATTTGAGTTTTTTTCATTTGCACATGCGCACGAACCAAATGGTGATAAATATATTATAGTGCGTAAAATTTGATGCGAACCACAAACACAAGAAAATAGTGTGGGTGCGTAAACCATTGCACGCGTAATGGTTTGTGTACATACCAAAAAGACCCTACAACATAACTTATTTGCCACCTCTAGAATAGTGGTTACTTTCGTCAACTTGCAAAAAGACTTTTCACTTGTTTGAGAAAGAAAGATAATAAATTGACTAGTTTGCATAATTCCATTTCTTCATCTTCTTTTTTAAGTTTGTGACGATGCCAGGTAAGTTGGTAAAGTCATTGGGTGTTGATAACATGACCAGGCCTCACACTTACCCATTAACCCACTAACCAATCTGCTTGCCTACAAAAAATTTAAAAATAAAATCAATTTCTACATCAAGGTTAATCCAAGTGATGGCTACAGTGATTTTAAAAAAAAAAAAAAAATTGGGTTTTTTCTCATAAGTGAAGAAACTTGTTTCATCATCATCATTCACCTTATCTCAACTATCTGGGGTCCGTAACATGAATCATATTTCGTCATTCGACTCTATTAAGAACATCCAAAATTCAAGAACTCTTGAAAATAATTGCAGAGAAAATCAGAGAGGAGAAGAAAATAAGTTTTATGAAAAACAATAGCCTATTTTTCGTATCTCAGACCAAAGGAAAAGTCTTTTAAATAAAAGATATGGAGAGTGTCGTTTTGCCCCATTAAATAGTATTACAGGTATAAAACGGTAATAATATTAATAACATTAAAGGGAGATCGAACCGTCAAAATAGTTAAAACGCTTAAAGCGGGTTTAAGAGATACATTAAGAAGAAAAGATAACATTTGTGTTGCTCACCTCACCTCACCTACCCACCCAACATGACTCAGCTCAGTGTGCTTATATTTTTGGTGGTACAGAGGTGTGCCCATTGGACACAAAATTGGGAGACCCAAAGGCTCACCCCTTTAAGGCCAACTCTCATCGGACATCCACACTCTCAAGCAATGTGAGACTTAAAGTTTTTTCAAACTTTTGAGTTCAAAAAGTAGAAGCACGCTTTTGATTTTCCCTCCAAAATTTTCTATTCAAATTATATATAAAAGTTTGTAGAATAAAAACAATAGAAGTAAAGATCATAGGTTCAAAACTCCTTAAGACACTTTGTACTTTAAAAACAGTAATTTTTATTCACATTTATCTTATAAAATTATGTAAAATCTCTACAACTATATTTAATTTAAGATATAATGAGAAAAATATTTTATTTAAAATATACTATAAAAAAAAAAAATATCTTGATACAAAATATTTTCAAAATTCCAAGAGAAGGGATTTCGTAGATACGTCAAAGTTGAGGTTTCTGAAAACAACTTCTTTCTAGGAAGCTTCGCCTCTTTGTCAATAACTACGCAAAAGGTGATAGATTCTATTACATTTAAGAATATTTGTTCGCTTCCTTTGGTTGTTTGGTACTTTGGTTGTCCAATCTGGTCTTGGAGTAAAAATCTTTTGGTGGGACACTTGATGCAGCCAATGAATGGCCGTTCGTAGCCCATTTTTTCGGGCCCACTCACCACATGGATGTTTAGCCTACCCCATCTTGATTGAAGATTTCTAACTTTTGGATTTATTACCCAAAAAACATGCTTGAATCCAACAGCTAGAATCATTTCTAAAAAAGTGCTAAAATCTAAAGGCTAGAGTTACTCCTACACAGTTGCAAACACAAGCCAGAAGGATTAGCTTTGAACTGACCATGGATGGCACTATTTTTTGGGATAAGTTAATATGCATTTTTAAAGAAGAAATTGACATTGTAAACCAACACAATTGCGTGGGTTTTGGTCACCCAAAAAGCATATCCTTTTGAGTCTGCTAGGGCCGGATAAGCACGAGGCAACAACTGCGTGGATCTCTTGAATCCGATGGTCAAACCGCGCATATTTTTATCCGATAAATCTATACTTTTTGTGTCATCATCAAGCAATTAGGTAAAGTATGTTTATCCCAAAGCTGCTTCAATTTGATTCCTCTTTATCCATCTTTTCTTATGTGACAATCCTTCCCCTCTTCTACTCTATTTTAACATTTACGACCATTGCGAAGTTTCGGTGGGCCCAGCGTTCCATAACTTTTACAACCATTTCAATCAGTAATCAAAGAGTCAGATAGGTGAAAAAGGGAGAAGCCCAACAAAGGGAGTAGGAAGGGGAAAGCCCAACAAAGGGAGTACAACTTTGCTGACGGACCACAATATGAGCCACGTGGCACACTCTTAGACGACACTGACCCTATAGATGTTTGGCCCTTCCCTAGGTGGACCTACATACTAAAAATCAGCCTCATTAGTCACCGGTGATTTTGTTTTCTTGAGTTGATTTTTAACTGGAATTTGAGCATTGTTTGGGTTACAAAGATCCCAAGGTTTGAAATCACTAATCAGTCTGATTTTTGGTCTGTAGGTCCACCTGGGGTTGGGGCAATACGGTCAGAGATCTCTAAGCATATGCCACGTGGCTCATATTGTTGTCAGTTTGGTGACAGTCCGTCCGCAAAGTTCTACTCAAACAAAGGGTTTTGCTTTTTAGGTGTACGTGCCGAGAACTCATTGGCTGTGTTTATGTGATTTGCAATCCGATTGTGACAGAAGTTTACTCTAGAAGGAACATTCCTTTAGTATTGTAGCATTTCGAAAGAAACTGACAGGGAATGGTACTCTGGGAGTGACAGAACAGACTTCGTTTCCTGAGTGTACAGGTTTTCACACGTGGCAGCTGAAGTGGCGGGACCTAAGGGGTTGACCTGTTGGACCAATTCACCCCTCCTTGTGGCAAAGAGGAATGTTTCATTCACTTTTTTAGGTTCAATAACATATTAAAAATTCAAGTTCTGTCATTTGCGGGGCAAACATGTAATATATGATGCGAAAACTTTCAGGCGATCATGCGCCCAATGATCGCGCGCCACATATACCCATGTCTACTTTTCAAAAAGTATTTAAAACCAAAGCCAAAACCATGCATATATGTGGCTTGCGATCATTGGAGCATGATCACCACTTCAAAAATCCCACTGGTTTCAAAAAATTTCTCATATATGATGGGAAGCAATGTGGACTCGGGCAATGTGGCCAGTCAAGATAGTTGTTCTTCTACTGGATTGCCACATCAACCATCCACGTGGCAAAAAAAACCCAATCTTCACAGGGTATGAAATCTGCCTTGACTGCCCAGAAAACTTTTGCCATTGATGAGATTTAACAAAGAAAATATGCAGGAAAAATCCAAGGTATCAATAGTTCCCACCGCTATTGCACAGGCTGACTAAGTCCATCAATGTGGAATACAATGCTTCCAAAGACAAATGCCCCAAAAATCTCCTGTTTTCAGACCCACCGTTGGAGAATTCCATGTTAAGCTTGCCCTCCTCCATTAACCCATCATCCATAACCAACCACCATGAGATACACCCATGGGCATCTTCGGGGTCCACGTGTGCCACTAGACCCAATGTTTCCCCCTGCTCCATCTCGAAAGACAAACATAGAAAGTCTCGGGTTGCCTTCATTCCCACCATCAGAGCTTCCTCGTGGAGCCAACGAACAACCTGGCTTGCAACCTGTCACAAGAGCTTGCTTCTTAGATGAGAAACGTCAAGAGCCCATGACTAAATTTCAATGTCTTAGATCACAAAGTTGCACCATAACTCGTACAGAATTTCTATTGCAGACAAAACAGATGGGTATCGGCAACAAACATTAGAAAGATGAAGTCATGGGCTTGCTATGATTGAAGGATATGCATGGCTTGCAAACTGTTTAGGGACTTGTTCCCAACAAGTCTGAGTCATGACTAGATTTCCTATGCATCTTACAGTGGTTAGGTGTAAACATCAGATGTGCAGGTATAAACTATTAAGTTTAGAAAAAAAACTAGACATCTTTGGCACTACTATATATGTCGGTTTAAGAAGGGAGTAAAAAGGAAAACTTATTATACTTCAAATTTAAAAAGAAAAGCATGAACTACTGTCAGTCAACTTGACAAAAGTGTCATGCAACAATAACGAAAAATGTTTTGGTCTAGTTTTCATTAGTTTGCTCATGATTTGACACAAGTAACGCCTTAAGAGTTCCAGTTTTCCATATGTGTTATGTTAACACGTCTTAAACATAAGCAATCTATGTAACATCGACACAACAGTTTTAAGATTTTTTGCCCTGTTGACAACAATTCATTTGTCCATGCGGCAAGACACAGCTGTGAGTACATATGGAAGTGTCCTGATTTGCAAATTTTATTCTAAATATGGATTTCTCTCTCCCTTGGATCCTCTGATCCAATGGTCTAAACCAATATCACAAATATGTTACCTTATCTCTTTACCATTTTTTTGGTCGATGTATCTATACCACCAAAGAAAGCAATATATACAACTGAACAAACTCATCTCTTTACTACTAAAGAAGGCAATGACAGTCTCATCTCAACAATACTAGAAGATAGATCTCTCTGCAGCTTTGTATCGGCTCGAGACCCTTGTGCCTAGAGGATTCCTGGTATGATCCTGAACTAAGGAACGGAGCCAATCGTCGTGCACACTCCGGCTTGAAAGCCTCTGTTTGCTAAATTAAAACCCGATGCATTTCTTCTGACCATTTTTGAAAAGTGGATAATTTTTCCTCAAATCAAAAAATGGCCTGGGTAACGCGGTAGTGTGTAACAGGTAAGTTGGTATGATAGTGACCAGTTCGTATCCTCTTGGCTTCCGCGTTAGGCGCTCATCCGTTGCTTTCCCCTTTACCACCAAAAGAAGTAATTTCATGTCTCATAGATACACCTGTAATATTGAACTTTTTGACTTTTGGGCAGCTCGCATCCTCATATCCAGACAGTTGGACAATTTGTGTGGACAGCCACTATGATAATGATAATATTTCCCAATAATATTTAAAGCAAATCAAGTGTCTTTTACTTGAAATAATAATGCATTATTATACAAATAGATGCTCATAAAACCTCATCTATTACCGATCCTAACTGTCAATAAATGGGCCATTTGATCAAGGGCTATGATCATCTTAAAACTAAAATAATTAAAATATTTATGTACAAACATGTCCCCATTTTGGGTTTCTTTAAGTCTCCATGTCGGACACCGACACGTGTCTGTGTCCTTGTTACATAGTAAGCACTAAGCAATGCCCTCAACATGTGTAGCATTCTCAGCACTACTAGCTCAAGTAGTGTTCCCATCACCCATTGTGTGTTGCAATTAGGTACTATCTAGGCAATGCTAGCTCCCTATGTGGTAACCAAGAAAGATTCATGCTTGAATTGTATGAAACCTTGAGCACCTCTACACGGGTCATTAACTCGTCCTCTTAGGTGGCATCATAGGAGATGATACAAAGTGATAAATGCTCGAGCATGGACGAGGGGTTCCACATGTCAAGGTAGACTACGCAACCTGGATTGATCATTACATGGGTGTTTTCACACAAAGCAAGAATCGTACCAAGAGAATGTGGTGTAGGGCAACCAGACGTAGCTCTCAATTTCTCTCTCAATTAAGGCTATTTAATGGGATTGGATTGAGAGGGGGAAAATTCGATGACTGAAAATATGAAGGCTTTTAGAGCTTATCCAAAAGAGGGACTTGATATAAAGTTTGGAAATCTAATGAAAAACAATAAAACTGGGTGAACAGACAGTTTATGGGCTGGACATATGTGACTAATTATGGTTTTCAAAGGCCTTAAAACATTGCAGAAATTTAAAAGCAAAACAGAAGAATTAGAAGAATAACAAGAAAGATAGTAGAAGGGAAGTCTCACCACTTCGAAGGACATTCTAGAATGGAGTCACACCACCGTTGGGCCTCCGATATGGAGTATTAAACTAAAGAAGTCACGCCTCAAAAAAAGCAAAAAACTTTTAAAATCCTTCATTCAATTCTGTAGAGATTAAAAACATGAGGGGGCATTTACATAGGTAACACCTCCTTCCTTTACAATTTATCTTTCCAAAAAACTAGAAAATAGAAACTTTCCTAATTGGTCACAAACTTGACTAAAACTAAATTTTCTAAACCTCAATTTACTCACTCACCTAAAACTAATCCTCCTAAAATAAAGAGAAAAAATTGACTCAATTAAAAATTTATAAAAAAATTAGAAAAAAGAACATCAATAAAACCCCCAATATAGTAATTTTACCATAGACCTGTACCTTGTTCCCTCTTTTGGCCATAACTCACTCAAATCTTATCAGAATGATGTTAATCTTGGGCTTATTGGATAGATAATTGAAAATGCCATCTAAAGATACCAAAATTAAGGCATTTTGGTCCCATGAAATATTACTTATCAAAAAAAAAAAAAAAAAGATACCGAAATCAAGGCATTTGGACACTTTTTGACCTCAAAGAATATGACTGCAAGTAAAGTGACGATATTAGACTGCATCTTCTCTTTTTCTGCATATTGCATAAGCATTTATAATACTTGCAATTGACACTTCGTAGATGCACCATAATATTGCACTACACCCCATTTACATGGCTGCATCAACACGACAAAGTATCCTTAGCAAGTCTTAGCGGTACTACAAGTTCAATGAAGTCAAAAAGCACAAACCTCGTGTTTCCTAAGTTCCCTTCATATTATTCAGTCTTTCTTGCCCACTCAATATTAAATCATTGAACAGCCTGGACGCACATGGTTTAAGGTATTGTACTGTCTCATATGAGACATCTCATTGTGTCTTGTTACTAATTTGATACAAAGGAGTATGTATCGATACGTTCAAAAAATAAATTTAATGATTTCTTATTGTACATGTGTTATAAAATAAAGTATATTTCATTAAACATCATATTCTTAGCTTGTCTAAGCATTAAACTTAGTGTAGTGGAATTTGCCTATGTATCTGTGAATACTGAAGCATACCATGATTTTCAAGTGTATCAAACAGTATCGTAGTGTCTCCTATAATACATCTAGTTACATCGGCTGATCCACCTAAATGACACTGAGATTTTAAACCATGCTAACAAAAATCCACTACCTAAGAGGCTACCATGCAGGTCAGGCAAGTAGCAGAAAAAAGAGGTTCAAATCACATGCCAACCACTGTCAACAACTGTTACTTGTGTTCCAATTTTCAATTTTACACACCATCAACATCGTCATAAGCCCCATCCCAACTATATGAGGTCAGCTACACGAGACCTGTTCCTCCATTCAATTCTATCTAAAGAAATGTCTTCCGTTAAGGCAAGTTTCTTCAAACTTACTCTTAATACCTCAATCCACGTCCTTTTTGGCCTACCCCTCACCCTTTTAGAATCCTCAATTTGCACGTTCTAAACAAAATCAGAAAGAAAATTATACCTCTTACTAGTTAGGGAAACTACTTTTTCTTTTGCAGAAATGCTACTAAAACAAGCGAAAGGACACTATACCTGCAGTCTTCAAAAAGTACTTGTTACTAAGGTTTCTTTCTTTTTACCAATTCAGGGGCAACGGGACATTTGCAAATGGTTTCACACTCAGCAAAGTTATTCCCTTCTAATCGTATAAAATCAACAAAAAACCGATTGCTAGGATTACCAAAGATCATTTATTGCATGGGGTGGAACTTTCATTCAATGAAGCACATTCTATATTCAGTCTAACAAGTGCAGTTTATATCCAGTTTTACTGAAAGCACTTTCAAGTATCATACGAACAGAGACATACCTGCTGCAAAAGAATCACTGGCAGATCTGCCAAGTCACAGTCGTAACTGTTTATGGAGCATATATCCTCGGAACTGCCTTTGAACAGGCCAACAACGTTTGGTGCACCCTCCCCTTCTACGTTGATGCAGTCATCATTCACCACCACCTTGGTCTGGAACTGTGATCTGACCTTATTCCTCCTGCTGTGGATATCTGATGGCCTGGTTCGGCCGCCAGCATTAAGAATGGACAGAGGGACCTTCATGGAGAGAGACCACGAAGACGTACGAGAATGCCAAGTAGGATGAGATAACAAGTGGATGTAGGGGACCCTGCTTGCCTGCATGTATGGAAGAATACATCAGTACAAAGAGAATCGAGAATCACAATTCCGATTGCCGTATAATGAGAAATCAGATTCATACCAGATTTTCCAGCTGTGCCAGAACTTTGCTAGAAAAGATTCTATGAGCCAGTGTCATACAGAAATGACCTAGAAGATCAAACCCATCCCCAGCAGATATTTGAGTTCTGCCAGCAGAACGGTGTATATCCTTAACTCCTACAAACACATTTTCATGGAAAATCTGCTGCAGATAAATTTCACAACTGATTGGATTAGGAAATCTTGAGAACTTCTTCTTAAGGGTATCTTGCTTCTCTTCTGCTACCCTCACACCCTCAAATGTGTCCAATGGTATAACTGCATTTTCCAAATTCTGGGTGCCTGCAGCATCAACCATTTGATCTGCGTCGTGCCCAGAAGGCACAAGTGATAAATATACAGAGGCTCCCTGACCAATGCCCAATTGAAGATAATTTTCTCGTATCCCAGTCACATTAACTCCTGGAGATGGATTAAATGCCTCGCGATTCACCAAATCAAACACCTGAAATTATGAGACCCTACTCAGTAAAAATGCACCAAGAGAGGCATACAAGGGAGAGACACAGAACAAAACCGACCTGCTCATCAAAGATTGCTCGATGAACTTCACGAAGCAGCAAATGTGTTTCATTAACGCATTCATCGACATCTTCATCGCTTGCAGTTTCTTTCTTAGCATCTCTTGTAGGATGCTCACCTTTGCCATAGATGTTCATTTTACTGGATTTCCTTGGTTTACAACCTGGATAGCCACCAAGGAATCCAAACTGGATGGTCCGACATGATTTTGGAGGTAAGTGTACAGCCAGCATGCCAGCTGAGTCATGCTCAACACGAACTATAGATATAGAAGATGGACGAAATATAGCCATTGGATCATTTAATGAATTATCAAACAGATCAATTGTGAAGCCTTCATTGCCGGGAGTGGAAACTGCCATACGCTGCCGTTTAACTTTCCAATTTTGCTGCAATCTATCCGCTTGTCAGAAAAGGTTGACAGACAATGTCATTAAAGAGGAAAGGTGAAATCTAATGAGCTATTTAACTTAGACAGCAAACATGAGTTGTTGGATAGGGAGACCCCTGCAAACCCTAAAATGCACATGCATGTGTATAGTGAATTGACAACAATAGATTAATAGAAAATAGTACTTCATATAAGTAAAAATATTAAAAGAACGTCCCCAAATAAATAGATATACATCAAGTCTATAGGAATGATGGCTGGAAACACTTTAAAAAAATAAAAAATATAAATTTGCCCTAGTAAACATGCTTGTGTGTCGAACACTGAATCTCAAGCAACGAAAACCATCTTCCGCTTTAATAAGGATATAAGGCACATTCACCTGATCAAAGCACCATAAAATCTTGCTTCCCTAGCAACCTGCTGTTCCAAAGCTTTGACAGACTGCTTAAAATATTTCCCAAGATGCTGTAGATCAAAGGAAACAAACAAAAAGCGCGGTAAGAGATTACAAAAGTAAGTGTCTTAACTTTTCATATTCAATTATCTCGCTTAGGGGAGCCTCAAAAGAATGTATGCTATGATGGTCCAAGTCAATTGAGATGAGGTCAAACCCTAAGATACTTAGCACAAACTAACCCTTGTTAGCATAGGAGTGAGGTTTGGAGGTAGGGGAGATGACGTGTGGGAAGGCGCCATGGGGAAGCGCCATCAAGGGCCCTCACATACCCAACAGCGGCATGACACCTCATATAGTGCCTCAGGCGTCATTTCATCTTATAGGTCATGTGCAGTCAATTCCAAGGGTTGGTGTTGACATCCCCATGTCCATTGTTACATACCCAGGGTATGTGAACAAAAACTCATGGGGATGACGTCACCTACTCAACATGTACAAAGAGAAGGGAGATCATACGTCGAGGGAAGGATCAACAATCAACATCCCCATACCCTTCTGAGGGCATTAATAGTACCCTTCACCCAAGGGGAAGGGGATCAGACACAAGAAAAAGGGACTCTCTCTCTCTCTCGTTCATGTATTGGCGCAATGGGTTTCGAATGGCCTGCTTCCAGGTTTAGGCGAAGTACAGAGGTACAAAGCCCACATTAATTTAGCCTTATACACCCTTAATCACAAAACCTTATACAGTCAATAAGAAATACATAAAGATCCAATATAGAGTTATTGTGTGGCATTTTCCAACTATCAGTAATAATTTAAGAAATTGCTCATACATCTTCTGATGAGGACATCAGGACGTCCCCTAGAGTGTACCAGAGGAGGAGAACTGGACCCATCCCTATGTCATTGTACTTTGATGACTATGTGGGCCCCAGTTCAAGTTCTCCATGATCGTGAGAGCAAAAGACCCCACATGCATGATAATTTGAAGTCTCCACATTGGAAAGATGTATGTGAGTTGCATTTGAGGAGTTATTTGTTAGTTTTATTTGCTTAATAGGTTTTTTTTTATCTTTTATTAAGTTTTGGGTGTCTAAGCAAATAGCCACAAATAATGGGGCTCATTGTAATCTTGCTTAGTTGGTTTAAGTGGCTGTATTTTTTTTATAGCCATTGGATCTAATTAGATTATTTGGATGGCTTAGATTAGATTTAGGTTTTATTAGTTATATATAAACCTTATGTAATTTTTTATTATGATTGTAGAAATAGAAAAAGCTCGTTTGAGAAATATCCTGTGAAATGAAATTTAGTGTGAAGCAGTTCTCTCTCAGAGTGAAGCCAAGCTAACTCAGTGAGAAGCCAAATTAATCTTCTTCTCTTTTCTCTTCTATAAATCTTCTCCATCGCTTATTTTTCTTTTGGTCAGTTTTTGGCCTAGAAACCCTAGCCGGTACCCCCTAATTTTCCCATCTCCTCCCAACTGCACCCTACCCTAGACGGCCCCCTACCATACCCTTCCCCCATCCCATTAGAGCCCTGCGGCTCAAACTCCCCATCTTTCTAGGCACCTATTGGGAGGAGTTCTCCCTGGCAGCACCCCTTTGTGCCCTAATTTTCTTTGCGGCTCCCATAACCCTCGGGCATATTCTCCTACACCCCATAAGCCTGAGGCACACTCTCTAGGGCCCAATAAACCTTGCTATCCTCCGAACCGTAAAGCACACTTGTTATCCTTTTAGTCGAAACCCACCTAAATCAACTAATACTTACCTGAAACCCCAGAAAACCTTTTGAGCCTAAATTAAATTGCTACATCTTGGTAAAGGAATTAAGTGAGCCCACAAGTGTTGATTGAACCTTAGGCTAGTGGAAGCCTTTACTTCCATTGGACCCTTCACTCAATATTGAGGGTTTTTTCACTGCTACATTGTGATCTCTTTACCTTGGAACTATTAGTTAATTATTTACTAGCATTTTTTAAATATTTGTGGTAGGTTGATAAATTTATTTTATGCTTTTTTATTATCTATAGTAATTTTTCTTTGATCTCAGCTCATCATTTAGGCTAGTTTTCATAGCCCTGCATCACCTTCGTTTCTGCATACAGTTCCATCTCTTAACCAATAAAAAGAACAATAAATGTATCGTAACATTATAGACACTATGGTTAAGCAAAAAAAGAGAGTTGAAGTACCCGGAAGCATTGAAGTTTGGTTGCTGCAGATACAGAAAGGTCAGACAGAACTTCATTAGGTAACTGTTTCGGCCTGGTCATGCCAGCCACTGTTACTGCATCATTAGCTTCTACCTACACACATAAAAAAAAATCAAGAAACTGCAAACCAAATTAACATCCCCCATCTGCTATACAGATTTTCTATATAGCTTGAAATTAAATTTACATCAAAGCTAAGGTTTCTAACTCAAAATCCAAATTCATTGTTAGACCAAAAATTGAAATTTCAACCTTAAAGCACTAACATTCTTCAATAACTACTCATTCGAACCCTAATATCTATAATGTTGATAATTGAAGCAGACCGAAACATTTGAATTGGTTGGATATGCAATATTTCAACCCTAAACCCATTATTTCTTGACGATTACTATCTAAAATCCATCCAAAAAAACCTCATTATGCATCAACGGAACAATCATCAAATGAAAGTACCTCACCGTATTGATCAGATCAATGATAACTGAGAGCTCTTGATGCGCCAGCTGCAGATTCTCCACCAAGCTCTGCCACGGCCACGGCGTCGTCTTCTCCTTCAAGCTCTTCTGCTTCTTCGCGTCTTTCTCCACCGCCCAAGAGAAGTCGATTCGCCGAATCAGGTCAAGCCGCTTCTGGTCATGACCTATATCACTGCTCCAAAGAACAAAATAGAAATTAACAGGAAAAAAAACAGTTATTAAATCCAGAAAAATCGAAAAAAAAAAAGGAAAATCATACGGTGGAAATCTTTCGGTTCCGTTTTCTTCAATGGCGTCCAATCGCTTGATCGGTAGCTTATCGAGAGAAATCTCCATGTTTCCGTCCATCTATCAGAGAAATCTCAGCGAAGTTGCGGAAACCCTAAAGTGGAACGGAAGCTTGGGTTTAAGTTTGAAAGAAGACGTAATTTCCCCCTCCAGCTTCTAGATTAACCGGGTGGAATGCTATTAGCGTCGGAAAACAGTCAATTTAGCCCCTGATGCAGAGTCGCCAGCGTTTCCTGCTCTTCTTTCCCTCCATTAACGATGACTTCGGACTCGGAGAACTGCCGGAGTGTTTTGCGTTTCCTTTAGACTTGTACACCCAAGTGAAAAAGAATTCGAAGGGCCATTTTCAAAAGGGTCAGGCTCAGGCCCGGCCCGAAAACAGGACCGAAGCCCAAAGCCCTACTCGAGTAGAACTTTGCGGGAGGACGTCCTGACTCCTGACCATAGTATGAGCCACGTGGAAGAATTTTAGATACCCATTCACCATATGGATGTTTTTCCCATCCCTAGGTAGAGCTACATAACAAAAAACAGCTTGATTAGTGATTTCAAACCTTTGGATCTTTATACTCCAAATAATTCTAGAATTTCACGGTTAAAAATCAACCAATGGACTCTAATCCAACGCTTAGAAGTCACTAGTCAGGCTATTTTTTGGTCTATAGGTCCATCTAAGGGCCAAATATCTATATGGTCAGCGATATTTAAGAGTATGCCATCTGGCTCATAATGTGGTCAGTTATCCACGTCCATCATCAAAGTCTACTCCACAAGCCAGAAGCCTGGCCCAAAGACCAGCCATGGGGTCGGGCTTTGGGCTGGGTCTTGGGCCTCCACTTCAGAATTCGGCCCGATCCGACGGTAACTTGGGCCAGTCGCCTGACTTTTGGCTAAGTAGGGGTATTTTCAAGGTTTCATACATTTATAACGCAAGAACGAGCTTCTCTCTTTAATAAGTAGAATATATATATCTATATAACAAAATAGGGAAGTTGTCTCCCCACTTATACCCCCTCTTATCTATTTTGACAAAAGACGGCCAAGATCTTTTCCCCCAAATGACGGTGGATCTCAGCCACTCACACCTAATTTTGGCAAATGCTTTGACGGAGTGCCAAGGGCACGGGCCACCCACAATAAATATAACAAGTGATGACTGTGATTTTCTTATACCCCCTCTTATCTTACACGGCTTCAATAATGAGTGGCTGAGATCCACTATGCTTCATATCGATGGCTGAGATTAACTCTCACACGATTTTGACAAACATTTTGTTGAAAAGTGCTGCGGGCAGGGACCACCCATGCATATAACAAGACAACTCAGTTGTATTCTCTTATCTCATCCATCCATCTAATGTGGACGGTTAGATAAAGATTGGTTGAGATCAAATCCATCGATCTAATGTGGACGGTTAGATTTCAGCCACTCAATCCGCCTCATTTGACCTCAATTTATTCAAAATTTGAATTTCAACACCAATATCTTTTGTTATTTTTCCATTTCTCTGTGTGTTACAATCCATTATAATAGCCATTATAATGGTAACGCCCCAGTCCGTTATACTGTTTGAGTGCCGAAGGCACCCAATTTTTGCAAACGCTTTTGTCGGAGAGTGCCGTGGGCACGGGCCATTTACTAGTATATATATATATATATATGGGCTGAGATACATTGATTCGTGCTATTCTTACTAATATAATGACTAATGGACGTGGGGCCCACATACAAATGAGTTAAGGGCTAATTTTTGGTGATTCTATTCTTCTCAACATGGATATCAACCTTACAAAAAATAAGCCCATTCCAACATTTGTAGCCATATGAAAAGTGGATTGAAAGTTGAACATTTTTAGACCATCCATTTTCCCCATTAAATTTAGGTCCATATTTGATAGGGTTAGAAGTTTTAAAAATTACTGATATTGGTGAGGTTGATCTCCATGTCGAGGAGATCATCCTCCCAAAAAATCAGCCCTAACTCATCTGCATGTGGGCCCCACACTATTACCAAAATAGTGTGGGCCCATATATAAATTAGAAGTTTTGGAATGTGATGATTTTTGGCGAGGATGGTCTCCACGGTGAGAAGATCATCCTCACAAAAGTTCAAATCATTCTGACACTCATAGACTGGTTTAGAAGTTGAAGAATTATGGGTACACCAAAATTGTTGTCAAATTTTTTGTCCTCCCATCCTGACCCCACACTATTACCTAACACAGACCAGAAGAACAAGACTTGGATTGACTTCAGTTGGACCTATTTTTTGGGTTTCCAAACAGGACCTTAGAGAATAAATTTTTGTAGATCCAGAGGTTCTCTTCTAGATAGGATTACTTCTTCACCTCAGCATATAAGGATTGCAATGGGCCACATACGGACAATGCACAACTGGGGATACCTATTGTGGCACAATTTTTTTTTTTTTTGATAAATATAGTGTATTAGAGGGTAGACGCTAAAAGAGAGCTTACAAAGAGCCTATAAGAGGTTGAACCATGGCACGAGATTGAAGCCCTCTCCTTGCTAGCATGGAGATAATATATACTAGGGGTACGCTTCGTGCGATGCACGAGCACTTTACATGTGGCAGCACCTTACACATGGCAAACGTTTGGAGATCACTGGCCGTATAGATGTTTGGCCAGTCCCTAGGTGAAGCTACATACGAAAATTCATCCTGATTACTAATTTCTATCCATTGGATTAGAGTCTTTTTCATAGTTCGTTTTTAACCATGGATTTTGAGCATTATTTGGCCAATGACAAAACGACACCACCATGCACCATGATAATGGCCATGGCCTTGGACCATGTGATCATTACTCTTAAAATAATGAGAGTATGTTTGGAAGATTTTATTAACTTTTTGTTTTTATTTTGTTTCTTTGCAAACATCCACGTTGATGATAGACCATATTATGAGCCACGTGGCACATTCTTGGAGACTATTATTGATCGTATGGATGTTTGACCCATCCCTAGATTGACCTACATATATACAAAAATTCATCCGGATTAGTAATTTCTATTCGTTAAATTTGAGTATTTTCATGGTTTATTTTCAAGCATGGATTTTGAGCATTATTTGGCGTAAACTGATCCAAAGGTTAAACATCACTAATCATGCTGATTTTTATTATGTGCATCTACATTAGGATGGTCCAAACATCCATACGGTCAGTGGAACTCTATTGGCCTCTAATAGAGTTCCATATGGCACACATTGTGGTTCGTCATCAACTTTGATAATAGAATTCCATCACTAATTTTTGAACCTTGATTTTCGCTTTATAATAGTATATATATAGGTCCCACACTATTACCAAATACAAACCAAAAGAATAAGACCTGGACTAATTACAGTTGGACCTATTTTTTGGGTTCCAAACAAGACCTTAGAGAATAAATTTTTGTAGATGCCTTCACCTCGCATATAAGGACTACAAGTGGCATACACCTAAGACAATGCACAATTGGGAATATCTACCATGGCACAAGGTATTTTTTTTTTTTAGGGCTTTTTTGCTTTACCCCCTTTATTGATGCAATTTGCATCTCACCCGATGTTTTTAAAATATTTGTGTCTCACCCTTTGACCATGGTCAACGTTGTTGACCATAGACGGTCTTCGGATGGACATCCCAATATTTTTTAAATGACTATAATGACCTTGGGTGAGATGCAAATATTTTTAAAAACATTGGGTGCGATGCAAATTGCATCAATAAAGTAAGAGGGACAATCAAAAACAAAAAAAAAAAAAAAATTCAGGTTTTTTTTTTTATTTTTTTTCTTTGAGGATTGTGAGCTCAACCTATTTTTGAGGATTGTGAACTATAAAAGGAACCCACCTTCACAGGTTGTTAAGCACGCTAAAGTCCCTCATCAATGATGACGAGGGACCACAATATGAGCCACGTGGCACATTCTTAGAGGTCACTAACCATACGGATGTTGGGCCCATCGCTAGGTGGGCTACATACCAAATATCAGCCTGATTAGTAATTTCAAACCATTGGACCTTTGTAACCCAAATAATATTCAAATTCTATGGATAAAATAAGCCAAGGAAAACAACTATAATCCAATGCTTAAAAAGTAACAATCAAATTAATTTTTGGTATGTAGGTCCACCTACGGTTGGGTTGGGCCAAAAGTAAATGAAGAAAGGTTTTGAGCTCACAATACTCAAAAAAAAAAAAAAAAAAAAATCCTCGAAAAAAAAAGATCTTTTGCTTATCCCCCTTACTTTATTGATGCAATTTGCTTGGCACACAATGTTTTTAAAATATTTGCATCTTACCCAAGGTCATTATAGTCATTTAAAAAATATTGGGATGTCCATTCGAAGACCGTCTATGGTCAATGATGTTGACCATGGTCAAAGGGTGAGACACAAATATTTTGAAAACATTGGGTGAGATGCAAATTGCATCAATAAAGTAAGGGGGTAAAGCAAAAAAACTATTTTTTTTTATAATAATAGAGTTCATTAAAGGGCAAACGCCAAAAAAGAGCTTACAAGGAGCTTATAAGAAGTCGAACCGTGGCACAAGATTGAACCCATGACATGATCTCCATAAAGGAGGAACACCTCACCACCTTGTTAGCGTGCGTGCGCACACACACACACACACACACACACACACACACACACACATATATATATATATATAGTCAATGCTCCATGCTGGGGTTGCTGGGTGAAATGGCAAGTAGGTGCATGAGTTTAGTTCTACATCGACTAGGTAGTTGTCAAAGATTTGGGCTATAAGTGATTGTTGGACCTTAACTAGTAAGATGCATTTTCCTTGGAGAAAAATAAAACTGTGAGGGAAATGACTCAAAAGCGGATAATATTTTACTAGTGTGGGCCCGGAGTGTTACAAATGACATCAAAGCTAAGGATGACTTATCCTATTAGGTGGGGTGAATGTCATGACCTAGCCGGTGCGCCACACCGGGGTTTCTGAGTGGAAAGACAAGTATGTGCATGAGTTTAATCTCATATCGACTAGGTAGCTGTCCAAGATTTAGGCTATAAGTAGCCGTTGGACCCTAACTAGGAAGACGCATTTTCTTAGGAGAAAAATAAAACCCTGAGGAGATAGGATTACTCCTTCACCTCAGCATATAAGGACTACAAGGGGCATTATAGACAATGCACAACTGGGGATTTTTACCGTTGCACAAGATTTTTTTTGGATAAATATATAGTTTATTAAAGGGCAAATGCCAAAAATAGCTTACAAAGTACCTATAAGAGGTCAAACCGTGGCACAAGATTGAATCCGTGACATTCTCTATAAAAGGGGGAACGTACACCTCACCGCCTTGCATTGTGTAACCATCACATTACTAGTACAAACGTATTGCACTATCCTTTTAGTAAAATATCTCTGTAGTAATATCAAACGTTTGTGATTTTTTTTTTTTTTTTTGATATTTTCAGAAAACACCATAAACTCCTCCCTATCAATGTAAGATTTTAAATTTCTTCCCTGAAACTAAATATCTCACTAGAAAACAAAACATGTACTGGGATCCACATAGTTTTGAGCCAATAATCTCCCATCTAGGGAGATGCCTCAAATCGCCATTCCAAGTGGGTATTGGACATCATAATCAATTTACTTTTAGGGCAGTTGCTTAGGTGGGGCTGTTTTTTCTTGATTTTTTTTTTTTTGACCTCATTTCACCAAACTCCATGAGCAAATATGACTTTTTCGACTTCATCTTTTTCCTTTCTAACGTGCGGTGAGTTGTCACAATTTTTAGATTCGCCCCTCTAAGCAAATCTTTCCAAACTGTCATTTGGGTTGAAACTCTCATATTTTGCCACTTCTTTCGAAAAAGAAAAAACCCTACAATCATGTGCGTTGCCTTCCACTAGTCTCATCTACCATTTCTATGACACCATCTCCCCATTGCAATATGCGAGCAGTTTAGGGGTTGAATCAACCATGTCGTGTTCATGCCATGGGTGGCACCCACCGTAACCTGCCTTGATGCAAGCTATATATCTTGCGAGGCTAGTAGTCCACGTAGATTTTAAAATAAAAATAAAAAATAAAAACTACGTCTTTAAATCAATTGATTGGATTCCTATGATAAGATACCCCAATCAAAAATATTTCCACGACAACCTAATACGACAACTACCAAGATAGAGAGCAAACCTAATAAGCCAACCTACCAAGATAAAATAACAGATTTCCAAGAACATGCATATTTTGAACAGGAAAATGCTACCTCACGATGTTCGAAGCCATTGACCATTGGATTCAAGAGATTCATAGCCCACGAGGCAACAACTGCAAAGAGTAAAATAATTGTCGCTTCATGAGCCACCGAGATAGAGAGCAAAAATCTAATTAGCCAACATACCAAGATAAAATAACAGATTTCCTAGAACATGCATATTTTGAACAGGAAAATGCTACCGCACGACGTTTGAAGTCGTTCACGAGGCAACAACTGCAAAGGGTAAAATAATTGTTACTTCATAGACCGTAGATCTCTTGTATCCAACGATCAATGGCCTTGACCCCACGTATTTTTGTCCGATTATCGGTGGGGTAGGACGAGTGTTAGCAACATATAACCTAATTAAGGTCGTCACATTGCACCTTAGTCTTGAGTGGGGAGTCAATTTTGGCAAAAAAGGCAAAGCATGAGAAACATCTTATGGAAGCAGATGGAAAAAATCTATGATACCGACTTCTAGCTGTATCAAAATTTTGATGCAGAAGTCCCTCAATTTGCCACGTAGTAGACTCTTTCGGGCCCACTTCCCCCTTGAATGTTTGGTCCACATCTTAGTTGAGCCACACCAAAAATCAATGTGATTAGTGATCCCTAGCCATTGGATTTGAGCACTTTTTCATTGTAGGCTTGGAACCAACTCATAGGCTGTTCAGAAAGCCCATGATGAAAAGTGCTCAAATCCTATGGCTAGAAATCATCAATCACCCTGATTTTTTATGTGTAGGTTTATCATAGTGTGGGTCAGACATTCAAGGGGCAAGTGGGCCCGAACAGGTCTACCACATTGCAATTTGAGGGACTTCTGCATCAAAATTTTGATAAGGAAGTGGGCATCACAGAACAGCCCGAAGCAGATAATGACTTACAGTCACTATCTTTCGATACGTAAAGGATGACTTCAGTGACAGCAATCTTTGAGTCACTAACGTGGCGAACTTCAAATTGAAGACCTATCATTTGCTGATGCGTCTTTGAATCACTGTACGTACCCATCTTCAATTTTGGTGACTCAACATCACATGCTTTAGTGCTAGTGATTAGTGACTAGTTTACATGTAGGCCAGTGATGTGACATGTAACGTTATGGTTTCCAGACCTACAAAAATAAAAAATAAAATAAAATAAAGGTCATGGCTTCCAGTGTAGACCCACTAACCACGTAAGAAATATGGCTGAGAAGTGAAAGAGACCCTTCAATGGGTAAATTTTTTATATTTGGAGCATTTTTTCAATGTGGAATGCTTAAAATTTGCCACCTGGCATGCTCTTTTAGGCCTACTAATTGATGGACCTACACACCCAAAAATTAGCATGCTTGGTGATTTCTAGCCGTTCAATTTGAGTATCCAAAAAAAATGTTCAAATCAAATGGCTAAAATGACCCATGAAAAGCGTTGGAATCCAATGGTTAGAGATCACCAATCAGGCTGATTGTTGGTGTATAAGTTCATCAAATGGTGGGCCAACTTATGCACTCCACAAGGAAAAGTGGCCAGTAAATTTGATCCTCAATGGGTGAGTTTCTTAGGCCTACTTTCCAAAGAAGCCACTAATTTATTTTTATAAATATACGTCACACAAAGCACAAATACTGTCTTTTTTGGATTTATTCCATTTTCTTTTTGGCATATTACTACTACCTCCTTGAAAATGTTGTCTAATTTTCATGACCCCATGAACTTTCATTTATTAGGTTCATTCCTTATTAATCTATCTTTGAGTACTTCTGCTGGACAACGTCATTGAGCAAAAGTAGGCTTCCTTAACATTAATCAAAGTAATTTACTAACACATGGTTCAAAATCTCGGGTCGGAGGGCGGATCGGTCCGATCCAAGATGGGATTGGCACATCTCGCCCCAAGAATCTTCTTTGGGAAATAGTGATCTCGGGGATGAGACGATCGATTAAAGAGCCAAAATATCCTTGAATGTTACCACCAGCCTGTTATGTGGAGCTTGATGGTGCTAGAGTAATACTGTATATATATGATGGCATGACATTGTGGTCCAGCTTCGCACTGAGTTGGTTGAGGAATTACAGGGGGATGCACCCCCTTCCAAAGGAGGGGTTTGGAGGCATCGTCCCGAATTTTTTTTAAGGAGGTATTTTTTCTTAAGGGCATTTTCATACTTTTATATAGAGATACGGAAACTCTAATTTCATATTGGAGTTATATATACCTCGGTTGATCAGAGATGATATATCCATTATATTGTGTATATTTTTTTTTCTTGCCTCAGAGCATAGTGGTATTGGTGTGGATCCATGGACATACCTCAATCTAGAGAGGATCATGTGAATCTCTGTGTTGTGGGTACTAATTGCATCTTTGTTCTTTAGATTGTTTATTGTTCTTTCTTTCTAACACAGCCCAACCTTGCGGCAACCATCATAACCAGCCCCACCATCCATAATTTATAGATAATTAATTTTTTTTTGGCAGGGCTTTCTTAGCAAAGAGATGATGGGATTCAAATACAAAGTTCAAGGTGGTCATATAAATTAGGTCAATATTTACGGAGTAGTGTTAAAAAATGCCATTTTAAAAAAAAAATTCGGTGTCGTGAGTTCATGTAACTAGATCATCACTTTCAATCACATTCATAACCATACATTAAGACATAATTAAAGAACTCGAAATAACTCGACCGATGAACAACTTGTCGAAACTTGTATCAGACAAAAAAAAAACCCAAAAAAAAAAGTGATGACTAGATTAGAATGGAGCCAAGCTCAACTTAAGCTTCATGACGAAAAAAAAGTACATTGAGAGAGCTTTTAATAAGTCTTATGGGGCCAATTTTAGCCCAAATTCAATATTATTTTAGTTAATTATCGTCACCCACGTTGTCGAAGTACATAAAAAAAAATGAAAATTCTATCCTGAGGCCATTCGCCGCTGCAAGACAACAACTGCAAAAGGTAAAATAGTTACTTTTCCTATTAATAAAATTGTTGCCCCATGGACCCTGGATCTTTTGAATCTAACGGCCAATATTTTCAACCGCACAATTTTTTCTGCGGTGTACTGTGGGGTAGCCCGAGCTGTAAAAAATAACTTGAGGACTATAACATTATTGCATTTTTTTCTCCCGACACCATCTTACTTGTATGTTTTCTTGTACTATTAAAAGGCCCTTTGTTATTATTATTATTATTATAACCTAAGTTTTCAACGTTAACATTAATTAACCTTCTTTGTTTAATATTTAATCCTAGAGTATCCCAGCTCATCTACATCCTAACCTCCCAACAAATTGTATAAAATTCTAGGGTTTGAAAATTGAAAGTTTGAAACCTTCCTTTTTTTTTTTTTTTTTTTATTAAAAGAAGATATGAGGAAAAACGGTACGGCTAAAAGGCTAGAACCATCTTTAAAAAGTGGAAATATTTTGAAGGTTAGGCTTTGTATGAGGTGCATGGAAGGACCCCACCAATCCGAAGGATATCGGGGTCGTCTCGCCAATCTGACAAATATTTGGGCGATCTGGATCAGGATCAGTGCCCCCTATCCCAAGACCGATCCCAAGATTTTGAACCATGGTCGGAAATGAATTCCAAGCTTAATAGGAAAAATTATCCAGATTTAAATGGTTTAGTATGGAAAATTATACTGATTTAAAATGAATATCTATTATTAATGGACAGTTGTTTTTTTTCCAAGGAAAATGCAATTTTCCCACTTGGCAATCAAACACGCCCTTATTGATGATTCCTAGCCTGTTCAAGAAGTCCCATGACCAAAATGAAAAACTCAAATCCAATGTCTAGGTGTGTGGATCTATACCAAAATGTGGGCCAAACATTTATGTGGTCAATAAAGAACGTGCCACTTGGCATTTTTAGAGAAGGGTCCTACCAAACTTTGTATAGGCTTTTTTTTTTTTCGGTTTAAGCAAACTTTGTATAGACCCGGTCTTACCAAGCAGGTTTTTTTTTTTTCAAAGAGTAGGCAAGCAGATCTGTGATTAGTAGTTAGTAGGTGAAGGCAGGTTTGGAACTTAATTAACTTTTTTTTTTTGTAAGCTTAATTAAGTTATGGTATCAACACTTAACAATTTAGTAAGAAGTCAACCGAGATGATCAATAATTAGTTCTTCATCATATATCGTTCATTTTTTATCACTAAATAAATATGATCCTATCACAGTCTAAAATGATACTCCTTGTAGGGTTTATATGTA
Source organism: Euptelea pleiosperma (assembly GCA_035048495.1). Lineage (NCBI taxonomy): Eukaryota > Viridiplantae > Streptophyta > Magnoliopsida > Ranunculales > Eupteleaceae > Euptelea > Euptelea pleiosperma. Next base: position 24,036,344 of record CM068549.1, read on the forward strand.
GATGAGTTAAAAATTTCTGGTGAGATTAATGGCCAACCTTTGCCGAGTATGGTAACCCTTACTCTCTAATCAGGAAAAAAAATCTACGATGTAGACTTCTACATCAAAATTTTGATGCAAAAGTCCTTCAAAGTGCTATGTAAGCTATAACTCCCAGGGCCCCGGTAGAATATTGTCTGCTTTTGGGTTTTCTTACCCGGTTTTAAAATGCATTTTACTAGATAGGGTCAAACTTGCTTTTATAGCTCAGGCTCTGAGCGTTCTCTTGTCTAATGTGAGACTGAACTCAAGCACCTACTTTTCATTCTCCCAAACAACCTTGGCTTAACTCATAGAGTAGGTCTTGACATTCACCCCATCCGACAAAAAAAAGTTATCATCAGCTCTGATATCATTTGTAAGACAAGAAGTTCTTTTCCTACTGGTCTTCCTCTTATAGTTACGATTTCAAATACATACCAAACTTTCCAGAGGAGATGTTGGTGAAGACTACCAGCTGCCCCTGATCCACACCCCACACTGATAGGATATTGTTTGCTTTGGGTATCCCTGCACAGCTTTAAAATGCGTCCTACTAGATAAAGTCAATTTTGCCCTTATAGCTCAGGCTCTAAACATTCTTTTGTCCAATGTAAGACTAAACTTAAGCATCTACCTACCATTCCATCTAATAACCCAGTGTAACGCACCAATTAGGTCTTGACATAGGTCCACCAATATACCATTCAACACTGATTTTTTTTGGCATGTATGGTACAAAGTGTATCATTTAAGGGAAACCCTAAGGTTTGCTCTGGGATACCTTAAGGCCAACAATTTTTTTGGTCAACCACGGACGGAGGTACATGTGGCAAACATGGTAGAAAGGATTCACCGTTGACAGGTCCCAACTATGAGATTTTTTGTACGTAAGTTGACCTTATCAGATCCTAACCATCCAATTTATCAAATTTTCAAGTAAAACTTCGATGACAGGGTCCTGTCATGGAAGCCCATTACAACGCACAATATGAGCCACATGGGACTCTTAGAGGACTCTGACCGTATAGATGTTTGGCCAATCCTTAGGTGGACCTAGAAACCAAAAAATAGCCCAATTAGTAATTTCTACGGATTGGATTGGATTGGAATTATTTTCATAGGTTGATTTTAACCGTGGGAATTTGAGCATTATTGATCATTATTTGAGGTACAAAGATCCAAAGGTTTGAATCACTAATCAAGCTGATTTTTGATTTGTAGGTCCACCTAGGGATTGTTAAAACATCCATGTGGTCAGAGTCCTCTGAAAGTATGCCATGTGGCACATATTTGCCGATGACATGGCCCTGTCATCAATGTTTTACTCCAAATTTTCTAGATATTTTTGCCATCACCATTGTACACAAAACTAATGGAGTGAACAGTTGCAGACTAGGTTTGTCCTTCCATGACCATCAGTTGACCTCACGCCTAATCACTCCCCTCCTGGATTTTAACACTACTGATTAATTGCTCTAAAAAAGATATAACAAGGTATGCCTGAAACTGTTTGAAACGCGGAAGCACGATTTTTGTTACTCACAGCCGTCATCTGGGTCCACTGACCGCATGGATGTTTATCCCACAAATCACCCTGATTGATTATCTATAACCATTAGAGAGTTTAGTACTTTTAAGGTGTTTTTATAGCCGTTGAATGCAACCATGCGTTTTAGTACTAAAACCAACGGCTACAAATCATTAAACAAGCTGATATTTGGTATGAATGCCTACGAAGGTGTGGGCTAAACCATGGTTTTAAAAACGGCCGTTTACGGTAACGCCCAAGCCCGTTTCCGTTTAAACCCGTTTTATCGGTTTTGAAAAAATCGGCCGTTTTTTGGTTTTAATGGCCGTTAAAATCGTTGAAACAGCCGTTTAATTTTGAAAAATTTTGTGAAAAAAACGGCCGTTAAAACCGTTTAATTCCGTTAAAATCCGTTTAATTTATGTTAAAATCCGTTAAATTCTGTTTTTTTTTTTAATTTTCAAATTTCAAAATTTGAATTTTAGCGCCACTTTTTCCGTTTTTTTTCATTAAAACGGTTAAAATCCGTTTAATTCCGTTTTTTCCATTTTTGCCCTTGACCGTTTCAATCCGTTTTAATGGTAACGCCCTCAGTCCGTTTAACCGTTAAAACGGCCTCCTTTAAACCTTAGGCTAAACATCCATGCGGTCAGTGGACCCTAATGGCAGTGGTAACTACCACAAATGTCCCTTCCGCATTTGAAAAGATCTCATGTATACTATGGTACTTTTTTCTGTTTTTGTAGTCACCATCGTGAGAGGGCCCACGGATTAGCAGGTGAACCTGGACGAACCCGGTAAAGGGTATTTCTACTCCTGGACACACTGCTCAAAAGAGGAAATCTACCTGCGTGGGTTTGACCCCACGACCTCTCGAAAGAGGAGGATACGCACCAACCATTTGAGCTGCCATGTTGGGTGTAGTGATATACTTTACACCCAAAGTACTGGACACCGTCAGGTGTGGGCCTCACTCTTCCGTAATTTTCGTGAGCGTGGTGATCATATGGTCCGGGGTCCATTGTGCCAACCTGCTGGTACATTTTGATTGGTGTTGCACATCTCCCGATTACTAAAAATATAAATATAAATATAATAAATTATTAGTGCAGCACCAATCAAAATGTGCCATCAGTTGGGTACCACCCGGGACCATATGATCAACACTTTTACGTGGCTTACAGCTCCTTCGGCAAGTGGTGGGCCGTACATCTGCTTCCCACGCAAGTGAAGTCCGTAGATAACTCTCAGCTTTATTTGGCAAAAACACGCGTGCAAAAATTAGAGTATGCAAATGTGGGTCAGAAGGCCTGTCGCTTTCTTTTGTTCGCATACTGAGCTTAGAGTATGCAAACATGAGCTGCATGTACTGATTCTTCCCGCTTTATTTCAACTTTTTTCTCGTGATAAATTAAAATTAATTTTCTAATTTTAGAGCAATAAAACGTCACATATAACGGTGGGTGGCGGGTGGCTGAGTTCGAATCCATTATAACGGCCGTTATTTTCGATTCAACGCGGTTTTTTAAACCATGCCCAAGCGTTCCAGCGACCAACGCTTGTATTGAGTTGCACACAGATGCTATGCACTCCAAGACAGGAAAATAGGAAATTGAGGGTAGGAAATTTTTTTTGATGCTGTGACCAATCACATGGCGCCACAATCTGTATTTGATTTCGTACAAACCCAGAAATACTTCTTGACAGCAGATTGTGGCGCCATGTGAATGGTCACTGCTTCAAAAGTTTTCTCGTGACTTTCACTCCGCCCTTGAAGCCGCAGGATGTTTGAAGCAGCGATCATGCCCAATGATCGCACACCACATATACTGATAGTTATTTTTTAAAAAAGTTTTTACCAAAGCCTAAACCCCAGGTATATGCGGCACACACGATCATTGGGTGCATGATTGCTACTTCAAAAATCCTGCAGCTTCAAAAAATTTCTCGTATAATCGCAATTACTCTCAAGTGGCCAAAAATTCTTTGTGACTTCTCAAGTTGCAGAAAATGAGTTCTGGGTAGCCATAGCAAACGTACGTACCCTATTAAAGTTTTTACCAAGGTTTTAAATAACCCGTTATAACGGTCCCTTAAGGTTACCATTATGACCATTATAACAGAGGGCAATGGAAAAAAAACAAAACGGGATTGGGAGTTACTTTATAATGGCTGTTATTTCCGCTATAATAACAGTTTTTTAAGCCATGATTTTTACGTTACCGGTTTCAGGTTATGTTTGGTTGAGTCACTTGAACCCTCCAATTAGTAAGTAGGTGTGGCAATCAATCGCTAATGCTTATTAGATTAATGTTAATTTGGGTGGCAACGAGTCTTTTTGACTCAATGACTTGGTCATCCGATGACTAATTTAAATCTACTCACGTAATCACCTATTTGAAGCTTATCCGCTTCGAGCTCAGATCTTTAGGGTTTTGTGTTAGGTTCTTGTTGACTCCTTAAAAAGTTGTTTGGAAACACAATATCTTATGAGATTCTTATCTATAGTCATGTACAACGAAGACCAATGACAACATCAGTGAAGTAGAATGTGTAAATTAATTAATTAAATGACTTCAAAAAATACGATGGAAGGCCAAAATAGACCTGCAATCAAGTTTTAGGAGGGGACATTAATTAAGAAATTTATCTTACGACATGTTTGATAAAAGTTTTTTGAGAAAAATATATTCTCATGAAAAATTTTCCTCGAAAAATGCATCTACTTTGGTTGTTTGATTGCACTTGAGACAATATGTCGAGAAAATATGCAATTTTCAATTATGTAAGAAAATAAAGGTGAATTTTCATGGAAACCAATATTCACCTATGAGGATGATCGGAAATCAATTTTAGACTTGGATAGAAAAATAAAAACTTTCCCACTTTAAAATAGATATTGAACAAGGAAAAATTATACTTTTATGAGAAAATGCGATTTTCTTAAGGGAAAATTGGCAATCAAACAAGCCCCACCCATCGGAAGAGATGACTTTAAACGAGATTGAAGGGAAGAACAAAATTCATTCAATCCGGATGATGACGATGATAAAAACTTCATCTAATACATAACCAATTAATCACTATATTTTTTTCAGAATTATTTTCCATTTTTGCCCCTCAATTCATTAAATTTCATGGGCAAGTCTGACTTTTCCAACTTCATCTTTCAACCTTTCAAAATACTCCTGCCATCATGCACATGTAAGACACGTGCCTCTGATTAAAATTCTACTAGACAGGGAGATCTCGTAGACAGGTACTTCCGAGACGGTAAAATACAAAAGTAACAATAACGTGACACCATACGTGGCAACGATAGAAATAGACGGTCGAGGTCGTGGACCAACAACGTGGCATCTACGTGTCAATCGCATCGCTATCTGACACGTAGAAGAAAAAAGCTCTTCGTTTACAACACCCCCCACCCCCCCGTCTATAAAGATCACCCATCCCTACGACGGAGGAGTATCGTGAGAAGATCTGCAACTTTTAATTCTTACTTTGAGCTCATCTATTTCTTGCTATTTACTCTTCCCTCCTTTGATTCTTTGTTCATTGTCACCAATTCTTGCTGTTTAGTAAGTTTTGATTCATATTTTCTGGATTTTTTCTGAGTTTTCTTCAATTTCGGAGATGTTGAACACCATGGGAGATCCTCTGCACCTTACATCGTTGAATCATATCTCACTTGTTTGTAGATCAGTGGAGAAATCACTTGATTTTTATCAAGATGTTCTTGGGTTTTTCCCAATTAGAAGGCCTGGATCGTTTGATTTCGATGGAGCATGGTACATTTAAGAAAAATCCCATTAAAAAACAGAGAAATTTTAATATATTTTTTGTTTGATTTTAGTTTTTTTTTACTTCTTATTTAGGTTATTCAATTACGGTATCGGCATACATCTCTTGCAATCAGAAGATCCCGAAAAAATGGCGAAGAAAACCGAAATTAATCCGAAAGATAATCACATTTCTTTCCAGGTAAATTTTCTCTGAAATTCTTGATTTTTCATCTGATTTATGATAATTTTGATGAATATGTTCAGCATGAAAGGTTCCAAGTTGGGGTGTCAAGTGTCAACTGATCGGTTCCGGTTCCGGTTCCGGTTCCGGCCCGGGTGTTGCAGGACCTATCGGTTCTACTTCCTGACTTCTGTTCTGAAACAGGTGGTTCCAGAACTGACTTAAACCGTTCAAAGGGTAGACCCATTTAATCGGTTCTGATTCCTGTGACACCATACTTATCGGACCAGGCATGTCGATTAATCGGGTACCCGCTGATATCCCCTAACTAGAGCTTTGCAAGTTCATATATCTCTCAAATTCTTTTATGAATTTCTTGATTTTCCATGTGATTTTATGTTTGATTGATAATTTGATGAATTTGTTCAGCATCCAAGCTGCCAAATTGGGGTGTCAAGTGTCAACCGGTCGATTCCGGTTCCAAGCCGGACAAATCGGTTCTACTTCCGGACACCGACTCCTGAGTCCTGTTCTGAAACAGGTGGTTCTAGAACCGACCCATATAAATACTTAAACCGTTAATCGGTTCTGAAAAACTGAATTTCCCGGACGAAACCATACTTATTCGACCGGGCCTGTTGATTAATCGGTTAATCGGGTACCCAACCAACCATTGACACCCTGTTTTGCATGTTTAGAATGTAAAATTACCAAAGTACCCTCATTGGTTTTAATCTTGTTCAAGGCCAAGGACTTGGGTATATACCCAATTGGCCCAATACGAAAATTTGTATTCCAAGCCACTCTTAAAAATTATGAAATGACCAAAATATCCTTATGCAGTGTGAGAGCATGGTAGCAGTGGAGAGGAAGCTGAAGGACATGGGGATCGACTACGTGCAGAGGACGGTCGAGGAAGGTGGGATTTATGTGGACCAATTGTTCTTCCATGACCCAGATGGCTTCATGGTCGAAATCTGTAACTGTGACAACCTCCCAGTGATCCCACTCGCTGGAGAACCGGTTCGAACCTGCTCGAGAATCAATTTAAAGAAACACCAGCAGCAGATGCAGATGCAGCAACAACAGCAGCAACACATGGTGCAGTGTCTCACTCCTCTACATGTCAAGGAAGATTACCTTCCTTGTGCTTGAAAGGAGAGCTTATAAGTGTTCAGTTCACTCATCTTGGTGTTTCTTTTGGTCCGAAGTTTCTGTTTGGTTTTGGTTTCTTGTAACAAGGGCATTTGTGGAAATTAAATGTGAAATAATCGCTTCACAAACTTGTGTGGCATTGTATGCTAGCTTGCGCGTAGTGTGTATCGAACTGCATGTTATGGTCATTTCTAACCACCCGTTCTTTGCAAAAAAGGTGTGATCCGCTGCGCTGCTGTGGTGGTAACTTGATCCATTTAATGAGAATTTTTTTTGACCCTGAGGGAAAAATATATGATACAGACTTCCCTCAATTTGCTCGAATGTTTGGCCCACACCTTGGTGGACCCACACACCAAAAATCATGGGCATCATAGGCCGGTTCATGAATCCCATGACAAAAAATTGCTCAAATTCTACGACTAGAAATCACCAATCATGGTGTGTAGGTCAATCGTAATGTGGCCAAACATTCAGGGGGCTGGCCAAACATTCAGGGGCAAGTGGGCCCAAACGAGTCTACTCCCTTGCAAATTGAGGGACTGTTACATCAAAATTTTGATACAGAAGTATGCATCAAATAACAGCCCCCAATTTTTTTTGGGCTTTTTTGCTTTACCCCCTTACTTTATTGATGCAATTTGCATCTCACCCTTTGACCATGGTCAGCGTCATTGACCATAATATTTTTTAAATGACTATAATGACCTTGGGTGTGACTTTGGGTGTGACCATAATATTTTTTAAATGACTATAATGACCTTGGGTGTGACTTTGGGTGAGACGTAAATATTTTGAAAACATTGGGTACACTACAAATTTCATCAATAAAGTAAGGGGACAATTATTTTTTTTAAGATTTTATTTTTTTTAAGGATTGTGAACTATAAAAGGAACTCACCTCCAGTTAATGTCCCTTATCAATGATGACGACGGGTCACATACACTATTAGAGGTCACTAAGCGTATGGATGTTGGGCCCACTAGGTGGAGCTACATACCCATCCCCACCAGGTGGAGCTACATACCAAATATCAGCCTGACTAGTGATTTCAATCTATTGGATCTTTGTACCCCAAATAATGATCAAATTTTACGGATAAAATCAACTCAGAAAACGACTCTAATCTAATGCTCACTAAGCGTATGGATGTTGGGCCCACTAGGTGGAGCTACATACCCATCCCCACCAGGTGGAGCTACATACCAAATATCAGCCTACCAAATATCAGCTTGACTAGTGATTTCAATCTATTGGATCTTTGTACCCCAAATAATGATCAAATTTTACGGATAAAATCAACTCAGAAAACGACTCTAATCTAATGCTCAAAAATTAACAATCAGAATAATTTTTGGTCTGTAGGTCCACCTCGACCAAAAAAAATAAAATTGAGTTTTGCTTGACCTCCTTATTTATTGATGCATTTTGCATCGCACCCACCCAATGTTTTTAAAATATTTGCATCTCACCCAAGGTCATTATAGTCATTAAAAAAATATTGGGATGTCCATCGGGAGACTGTCTATGGTCATTGACGTTGACCATGGTCAAAGGGTGTGACCCAAATATTTTGAAAACATTGGGTGAGATGCAAATGGCATCAATAAAGTAAGGGGGTAAAGCAAAAAAACCCATTTTTTTATCCACGAGGTTCTGGCATTATAGCTCTGCCACCTGTTCTGGTACCAAAGGTACCTACAGTTAAGTTCCAGAACAGTTGGCACTAAGGGTAGCGAGTAAAACTTGTGTCACAAGATGTTGTGACGGAAGCCAGTCACAGTACTCAATACGAGCCAAGTGGCATATTATTAGAGGACGATGACCGTATGGATGTTTGGCCAGTCCCTAGGTGGACCGGTACACAAAAATCAGCTTGATGAGTGATTTCTAACCGATTCGATTTAAGTTATGGTACACAAAAATCAGCTTGATGAGTGATTTCTAACCGATTCGATTGAAGTTATTTTCATGGGTTGATTTTACGGTACGAATTTGAGCATTATTCTAGTGCAAAAATCCAAAGGTTGTAAATCACTAATCAGGCCGATTTTTGGGTTGTAGGTCCACCGAGGGACTAGCCAAACATCCATACAGTCAGCACCCTCTGTTCGTATGCCACGTGGCTCGTATTGAGTGCTGTGACCGGCTTCCGTCACAACATCTTCTTTCTTAACTAGAAGTGCCAGTTTGATAATAAAAAAAATTCCCATTTAATAGATCAAGAATCAGCCCCATTAGCAAGTGGATGATCTTATTCATCCAACAAATTGAAGACTTTTTGGACGGCTAAGAAAAGATCAATGTCTTTCGATGAAGAGTACTAGTTCTAGCCTTCTAGGTACTATTATAAGATTTGTAGTCCTGGTACTAGGTGATCAGTACATTTGTTTTTTGTTTTTTTTGGTTGGTAGGTTGGTTGGCAAGTGAGTCAATGGTTTGTGGTTTCTCAGGGGGACAAATCTAGTCTGTATTCGTTTTCAGACTTAGAAGTATAGAAACATTGTCAGCACTGTTGGATGTGCATTGAAAAACGTGTTATTTTAATGTTTTCAAAAAAAATATTTTTACAAATTTAAAAACACGTTTTTGGAGCATTCAACGGTGGATGCAACGTTTGCGTACTTCGGAGTCTGTAAACGTATGCAGACTAGATTTGTCCGTCTATCAGGGGTGGGTGGGTGGGTGGATGGAGCTGGGTTTCAAATCTTGTGCAAATGTGCAAATTAAAGAGTCCAATTTTCCTCAGAGACGTCCAAATCCTCAAAGACGTCTGTTCAATGTTAGTCACACTTTGAAAAACGAGGAGAATTCAGAGACGTGTACTAGGAAAATAGATTCCAAATCCTGAATGGCATCGAGTACCCATTCCTTCCAGTCCAGGTCTAGTCTTTCTGGCCTGTGTTTGGTAACGGTGTGGGGCTCACAAACAAGGATTAAAGTAGTTGCAGCATGGACAGTGTTGTTTGTTTTTTACTAGGACTTTATTAGGTCTTGAAAATGACATTTCCAAACAGGCCCTTGAAGCAGGGCCGGCTCTACCTCAAGGCCATTAAGGCGGTCGCCAAAGGTCCCTTGGTGAGAGAAGTCCCCCAGCCCAGGTCCCATTAACCACATGGATTTTTAGCCCACCGGCCCCTTGTTGGATATATAAACCAAAAATCAACCTGACTATCTCTAGACATAGATTTAGTACTTTTTAGGACATGATTCTAGCCGTTGGATTCATGCATGATGTTTTTTGGGTAGTAAATCCAATAGCTAAAAATCATCAATCAAGCTGATTTCTAGTGTGTTTATCCACCAATAGGTGGGCTGAACATCCACGCAGTCATTAATTGGGCCCAAAAAAATGATTTAGTATTTAAAGTGACTACTGTGCAGCCCGAGGCGTCCGATGGCAATCAAAATGTGCCAGCTGTTGAGCACCACATGTACCCGGGACCATGTGATCACCGTTCTCCCGCTTATGGTCCAGCAGGTCCTAATCTTGAAAAGATGAGATTTCCAAACAGGCCCTTAAAGACTAACTTATACCTTGCTTAGCTGGTTTTCATATGGTCCATGAAATCATAGCAGTCATGGTTGTCCATTTTGGCGTTATGTAAGTGTTTAATTTGAGGTGGGTCCAAGCAACTGAGGATCCATTCAATTCGGGTAGCCTTGAGATTGCAGTGCAAGAGGAGATGCTCCAAAGCTTCTTCTTTCTCCATTGCATAATGGACGTTCATGACATGGATTACTGGACCAAAATATGTGCGATTGAGGCTATTTCTTTTGGATTTAAAGACGTCCACAGTCTCATGGACGGTGGATCTCTTGAATCTAACGGTCAATAGTCTTGATTGTATACTGTTTTGCCCGGTTATTCGTTAGGGTTGCGATGCAACAAGCTGTAGCTTAGTCCAAAAGCATAAGCTAGCACCATTTTGGTACTCACTGCTGTCATCTGGGACCAACTGACCGCATGGATGTTTAGCTCACCCCTTGCTAGACATTCATACAAAAAATCAGCTTGTTTGATACTCTTTAGCTGTTGGTTTTAATGCTAGAAAAATGGCTGAATTCAACGGCTAGAGTCTCACGTCTTAAAAGGTATTAAAATCTAATGGCCAGAGATTACCAATCATGATGATTTTTTGTGTGTATATCTACCAAGGGGTGGGCTAAACATCCATGCGATCAGTGGGCCCAGATGGAATACTGAGTAACAGAAATGGTGCTAGGTTCTCCTTTTGGATTAAGCTATAGCTTATTACATCGCCACCCTTTTTTAATGGAAACACTGGGTCCTTCACCGAGAATATTTGACTAGGCCCTGCTTGGTATCATCTTGTATATCGTTTGTAGGAAAATGTTTGTAGGCAAATGTTTGCAATGACAAACATTTGTAAATGTTTGTAGGCAAATATCTGATGTAAATGTTTATCAAATGTTTGCAATGACAAACATTTGTTGGGAAAATATTTGTGTGGGTAGGGAGGGGAGAGCTGTTGGGGGAGACCAAGCCTATCGTCTGCGGCTAAATTGTTTGCAGCCACTTTTTAGGTCCTGCTTGGTATCGCCGCAAATATTTGATGCAAATATTTACATGTACAAATATTCGTTCATGAATTACAAGTTCAAAATTCTTTACATAATCTTGCTCCTACAAATGGATATTAATTTTCGAGAGATTCCGAATCTCACTGAAACATTGATTATCTTTTTTCATCTTCCTCATAAAGTCTTTCGGGTAGTTTGCTGGCCTTTGCTACTTGAGCCAAATGGATACAATCCAAACTCATTGGTGTTTGGTGGGTCCACTGTAATCACTACCGCCATACTCCCACCTAGCCATTGTCATCTTCCCAAATTTCTTCATGTCCCATTGTATTGGATGTTATATACGCATTTATGTATGTATGTATGTTTTTCTTACATCGAGTTCTTATTAGGTGGGCTCACATAGAGATCATGTTAGACAATTGTAATGCACCAGGCCCGCACTAGTCGAATATTGTCCGCTTTGGGGTCATTCCCCTCACGGTTTTGTTCTTGGTATGTGTCCTATGGCATGCCCAAAAGGCCTTCAATTAGTTTACATCCGGCTTGCTCTTATAGTCTAGGCTCCAGACGCTTCCTTATCCGATGTAGGACTAAACTCATGTACCCACCTGCCATTCCACCCAGTAACCATGGTGTGGCGCACCGGCTAGGCCATGACAACAATCCAAGCGCACAGTAAGTTTTTCATACTACGGTTACACTCCTCGCAAAAAATCAAGAAATTTTAACATTCCTAACCTCATGAAAAAATGGCTTTTATTTGAAAAATCCAGATCATCCAATTAAACCATTGATTTGGGTCAATTTTTTTATATGGTTGGCAATGTCGAAATGAACTGATTTTTGGTGACAATGATCATCATGGCAAGGAAAACTTATATGGGCTGGGGTATTAATTCATCTTCCATGGAGATCATGTATAAAAGAGATTATGATCGGGGGACAACAATTTTGAAGACATTTTTTACAACAAAAAATTGGCACTGGCCAATATTAAAATTATAACTTTCGGAATTGGTTTCTTTTGGCGAGGATGGTCTCTATGGTGAGATGATTATCCTCACAAAAATCCAAATCATTCTGACATTTGTAGATTGGTTTAGAAGTTGAAGAATTATGGACTGTCTATTTTACCATAAAATTGAAGATCACACTTGATGGGGTTAGAAATTTTAGATTGGGTTGATTTTTTGTATGGGAGATCTATACAGTGAGGAGATCATCCTCACCAAAAATCAGCCATTGATCCATCTTCCATTTGTGTACGCCAAAATTGTTGTCCCCTATCCTCACCCAATATATATATATCGGGGGACAATAATTTCATACATTTTTGACAACAAAAATGGCGTACCCACATGGAAGATGTATCAATAGCTGATTTTTGGTGAGGATGATCTCCTCATCATATAGATCAACCCTACAAAATATCAGCACATTCTGAAATTTCTAACCCCATCGAATGCGGTTTTCAAGTTATCGATAAGAATAGATGGTCCATAATTTCTCAACTTGTAAACCAATCTACGAATATCAGATTGATTTGAATTTTTGTGAAGATGATCACCTCACTATAGAGACCATCCTCGCAAAAATTCACCCCATTTCAAGACTTCTAATTTATACATTGGCCCGTGCCAATTTTTATTGTCAAAAATGTTGTATGAAATTGTTGTCCCCCGATCTTGACCCATATATATATATATATATCGGGCTCAGGTTGGGTTGACGCCTCAATCCTAGCCCAACCCAATTTGATCGGGTTGTCAAAATTCAGGCCCGTGCCCAAGCCTAATTATTAAATGAGCCAACCCAACCCTAGCCCAATGTTGGGTTGAGCCCGCCCAAGTAGCTTGCAACTACAAACATTTTTTACTACTTGGTATTAACCTGTAAAATTCTTTGCAAATATTTTCTACTACTTTGGGTGAGGGGTGCAATGCAAATATTTTCTTACTTTGTGAGTGTTTTTTCTTATAACATCAATCGAGTGCTTCATTTATTTCATCTTTTATTTTTTTTCATCCCCCTTTTTTTTATTGGGTTTCTTTTGGGGATCCGTTTAGAGCTTTTAATATATCAATCTAACCATTTAACGTACAAGATTATATCAATCTGTTTGCACTCCACAATGCAGAGTGATTCTTTATTATCTATATGTGACTATTAGACGAAATTAGAAATATAGTTTTATTTTTATTTTTATTTCTATTTCAATTAAAGAAAGAATTGTTTAATAGAAAAGATCCTATGAGGTCGTATTATCGCATTGTGAATTGAGATGTTATTTTGTTGGGTTGGAAAGTTTAAATGATGGATAAAGGTTAGGGTGCCAACCTAGTTGGGAAGCTTTCTTTCATAGTGATGCCTCTTCCCACCCAGTGACCATCTTTTTGTCATATATATTTCTCTTTATTAATATAATCTTTTATTACTTAGCAAAATAAATTTAATAGAAAAGATAATAAAATTATAAAAATAACAAAACATAATAAATCTACAACCAATACAAGATTATCTTGATAAATAGTTAAAGACTCTTTTATACATTTACAAAAAGTGAATAACACAAAAGTTCTTCATTCGAAGATATTTCAACAGTATTAAGAATCTTCCAAGTCATATGGTAGTTTTGATGTTTCATTACTTTTGTTATTTCACGTAATTTAGCTACACTAAATTTTAAACTCTTCAAATCATAATAAACTTTACTGACATAACATTAGTTTCGTAAAACAATCAAATTATAAATATTATATTAATTAAAGTAAATAATAAGAATTCAAAAAGCAAATATAATATCAATATATATATATACCTCGTTCGTCTACAGTTTCATAACGTAAATTAAAAAATTTATATTGTATAGATTTGTAATATTTTCATTTGTTTTATTCTTTTCATATATAATCGACATAGCTTGCATTATTCTTGTACATTAGAAAATATTTTAAAAGTAATAATTAAAGTATAATCATTATTTTTTTTCTAAATTTATAAGAAAATAAAGTTTAAAAAGGATAATACTTGTTTATCAAACGGAAAATGTATCCAATTCGATAAGTTCGTCATTTAATATCATTTTTCTTAAAGAGATCCTATAAACACTCTTTTAAATTACTCATTTTTACTAATTTGAATAGGGTACACGACGACACGTATTAAAAGATAAAAATAGTTTATATTACTAAAATAAGATCAATAATATAAAATAAAAAATGTCTTTTAAAAAATATTATAATAAAGTATAAATAAATATAATATAATATCTTTTAAAGAATATTATAATAAAGTATAAATAAATACACTAAAATAAAATAATAATGTCTTTCGAAGTATTGTAATAAAGCATAAATAAATATAATAAAATAAAATATATTTTTTAAAAGTATTTAAGTACGAGATGACCCTTTCTAAAGGATAAGAAACACTAAAATATCGCAATTTAACTAGAGGTGAAAGACTAAATCTAATGAGTTACCACAACCCCTTTTGACGGTGTGATTGGCTATCGAATTTGAAAATATATAACATAATTTTTTTTCTTAAAAATAAAATAAAATATGCAATAACAAAAGTTCTTCTACCTTTTACTAAATCTCTTAAAACAAATGGGTCTTTGAAGAATTTATAAAAGAGTTTAATTTGGGTATTTAGAAAATTATTTAGCAAAAGTTTATCTTGGCTTAAGAAAAGGGTTGGAATTGTGCTTTTCTCTTTTTGAAAGAAGGGATATTTATAGGAGAAATATAAGGTTTATTGAGCTAGTTTATAATAAAAGATTAAGATAATTTGGTCATTTAAAAATAAAAGTATAAAAAGAAGTTTGTCCTAGATAGATTTTTTGAATTTTTTTCTAATTTATTGAGAATTATTGGTAATCTAGAATCAAATGTATCTAGGTTAAATGTATATTATCAAATTTATTGAGCTAGTAATATTATCAAATGTATGTCATGATGTATGAATCTTGATGCATCTATTCACATCAAGAGTTAAATGTATAGTTAAATCAAGTATTGATAAAATATCTATTTTAAGTCCAAAGTAAATAAGATAAATAATTTGAAAATTTTTTTAAAGTACTTTTCAACGATGGATATTTCATTTACACAAAAGATCAGTTGAACAAAAGCCTTGAACTTTCGATATGATTGGGTTATTAAATTTTAATGAACTTATTTTTCTTTGAAAAATAAATTAATTAGAAATAAATAATTTTAGTTTCAATAAAATCTAATGGTAAAATCAAAGATAATCATTTATTAATAAAAGTTAAGCCTTTGACAAAATCCTCATTGTTTAAGATGTGGCTTTTAATGATATTTTTGGGTTGTAAAATTATTCTCTAAAGGTAGTTAATGGTTCTAAATGAATTTTTTTATGATTGATTAAAAATTTCTTTCTTATCAAAACTGTTGATTGCCAAGTTAAAAGATCATACTTAAATATGTTATCTACAAATATTATTCAACTGGACAGGCCTCACAAACCAGGCTCCAAAATGCCAAACCCAAGCCCAATCCTTAGAAGAGACAAACCAGATTGGGTTGCGAGCTCACAACCTAGGTTTAAATCCCCCCATATTCTCTAATTCGTTCAAAATAAGCATTAGCTTTTGTCCCACATTAAAACAAGGGTTGGGCTCGGGAGTCGGGCTCTTGGCTGTGGATTTTGAGAATCCAACGGTGGTTGATAGCGCTGAGCTGGCATTCACTATTTTCATTAAGTGAATGTCAGCTCAATACTATTAATCGCCGTTGTATTTTTGGAATCCATGGCTAAGAGCCGGACTCCCAACACTCGTACTGTCAACATTTTTAGAACTAGTACTGTAAACGGTTATTCATTTTTTCCTGTTTTTGGTCTTGTGCGTTACAATCCGTTATAATGGCTGTTATAATGAAAAATGGCAACGCCCCCAATCCGTTATACCGTTATTGTGCATTCTGAATTATTAATCCTTAATTTTTCAAGCAAAATTGTACTAAACATGATTATTATTTTTCTAAAAGTTTCAATACTTTTTTGAATGCTGACACTATGCTATACTCAAACTTTTCTTAGGGTTTCAACTCGAGCGGGTTGAGGGTCGAACCACTCTTTAGGGCATTCAGCCCAATACAGCCCAACCCAAGCAGCTCACACCTCAGCCCAACTTGGTTCGGGTTGAGTAGGGTTAGGAGACAAAATATACATAATATAATTATATATTAGATTTTTTTTTTTTTTGATAAGTCCAAGCCGATATATTATATAAGCATATATAATAAAGGTCGGGCTCGGGTAGCCTGAGACCCCAGCCTGAGCCCAACCCAACTTTTGATTGTTCTAAGGAATTCAGGCCCCAGCCAAGTCAAAGCTTCAAAAATACCAACCCAAGCCTGGCCCGAGTTTCGGTTGGGCCTTTCCGAGTTTCACCCCTAACTTTTCTACGTCATGCTTCTGTTGCATGCTGAATTGGCGAATTGTTAACCTATATTGCAAAACCCGGTAGTCCAATCAGACCTTGGGCTGTCAACAAGCCGGACCCCGGTCGTCATTTTATACCTCCAAGTCTAAACCCAATTGAAGTCTGAATGGGAATGGGCCTAAATCGTCTGGCCCAGGTTAAGCCCAACTAATATTTAGGAATTGGCTTTGGCCTGACCAAGATGGGCCCAAGTCAAAGTTCTTTCAGTAATGTCCTGGGCCTGGATAATAATCAGAGGCCGCAAATTGTAGGCCTGATCAAAAAGATAACCAGCCCGATCCGCCCATCGATGGCCCAAGCTATAACTCTAGACCTGATTTATTGGTAGGATAGTAACAGATGGGATTTATTTGATTTTTCATTCAAAGGTGGAAAACAAATCCAACAAATGAAACAATTGACAACACAAAAAAACAACACATGAAGAACAAGCAGGAGAAGGATGTGAAGGATCTTAAAGCCCTCTAGCTAGCATCTTTTCGTAATTCTCGATCGACTCGAGCCGTTGGATATGAAGCTGCTGCTTGAATCTCTTGATGAACGCCTCGGCGCATTCATTTATATCCTCCGACTTGCTGCTCTCAAACCTCTTCACCTCTGGTAATCTCTCCTCTCTGACATGGGACCTCACAGGTCCGTCGTCGACGACGTCGACAACGTTCAACCTCTGTGCCCTATGAGCTTCTTCTTCTTCTTCTTCTTCTACTACTCTAGGGTGGAGAGGGGATATGGAGCTCTTCTTCATTGTTTATCTTCTCTGAGTATCTCACAATGAGTTTGATGATCTGAAGACCTGTGAGCTCATAGTCTTCTATATTTATATTAGAAGCTTAAGGGATTGATCCCAAAAAAAATATTTGTCAAATTATAGAGGCCGTCTTCGTTGACTACTGGTGATCCAATAGGAGTGCTCCTATTGAATCGTTAAGGACCCTTGGATCTAAATTTGATTGCATAGAAAAAGGAGAGCCTATTGATATCCAATTAAAACATTCCACGTGGGGCTGTGTTATGGGTTACAATATGGGGATGACTTAATTGGGCAGAGTCGCACACGCATGTGATAAAGAGTGAAAGTTACAAGTCAAAGGAAAATGTGCGGCTGAAGATTAGGGTTAGAACCGACAGGGTCTCACCAGACACGGCTTTGAGAATGGGGTTCATTGCCTTATTAAGTTATTGACAAGTGGCTTATAGACACGTGGCAGCTGGTAAGGAGATTCGTTTTTATTTAAAATTCGGCGTATAAGGACGAAGCTTCCTTTCAGTCATTTAAAGAAGCCGGCACATGCTTTATGGGAGGTCAAGGCCCAAGCATAAGGGTGACCTAACATTTGCCTTGCTATGGTCGAGTACGTACTCTTCATGTGGGTCCGCCTTTACCTCGGGTTTCTTTTGCACGACACGTACCCTTAAAATTATTATAACTAGACATAAATCCAATCCTAATTACTTTATTTAACGCGAGTTGGGCTTTTTTTGAGAACTTTTTCATTATTATTTTTTCCGAAAATTTCTAAAAAGAAAAACAACTTTAATTTATTTACAAAAACAAAAATAAAATTGTGGTAATCCCCAAAAAAGTAACTAAACGCCCTTGAAAAGGCTTTTCTCCTTAACAAAAATAAAGGTGAAAAGATTGACTAAAAAAGTTAAAAAGGCTGACAAACGCCCTTTTAAAGGACGTTTCCATAGAAGAGTAAAACTTTTGTCTCAATACGAGCCACGTGGCACACTCTTAGTGGACGTTGACTGTATGGATGTTTGATCAGTCCCTTGATGGACCTGCAGTCCAAACTCAGCCTGATTAGTAATTTACAACCTTTGGATCTTTGCACTCAAACAATGCTCAAATTCTTACGATTAAAATCAACCCATGAAAATAACTTCAATCCAACGCTTATAAATCACTAATCATGTTTCTTTTTTGGCGTGTAGGTCCACCTAGTGATTTGCCAAACATCCATACGGTTATCGTCCGATAAGAGTGTGCCATGTGGTTCGTATCGGGACAAAAGTTTTACTCCTCCATGGGCAAACGTCCTTTTAAAGGACGTTTGTCAGCCTTTTCAGTCATTTTATATCTGTCAGAGAGAAACACCCGTCGTTTAGTTACTTTCCTTGGGAATGTCAGAAAGTCATTTTTGTTTTTGTAAATAAATTAAAGTTTGTTTTCTTTTTAAAAATTTTCCGTTATTTTTTTTAAAAGCAAACTTGAGGTTAGGAGAACGGGCTGTTTCTGCCTAACCTCAAGTTTGCTTTAAAAAAAAATAATAAAAAAACTCTGAGAAAGAGCCCAACCCATGTTAAATAAAGTAATTAGGATTTGATTTAGGTCGGGTTATAAAAGTTTGTAGGGTATGTGTCGTGCAAAAGGGAACCACGAGATAAAGACAGACCCACATGAAGGGGTTAGGCAGACGCCTAACCTGAGAGATGTTTTTTATAAGCAAAGTTGTGTGCTACGTTTGGCCAGGCCTGCCTTTTTGTATGACATGTACCTACAAACCTGCCTAACCCACGTTAAAAAAAAGTAATTAGGGTTGGGTCTGGACAATTTTAGGGGTACATGGTTTTGCTCAGGTCCCTCGACGGGCTCCTCGGGTTAGATATTACTGACCAACACCTCAGGTTCTTCGAATACTAAAACTTCAATTGCTCAATGTGTTGATGTTTGCCTCTCCCAAAATGCTATGTAGCACATTCTTTCGGGCCCACTGACTGAATGGATGTATGACCTGCTCTTGGTGGATCTAAGCACCAAAAATCAACCTGTTGGTGATTTGTAACAAGGCTCAGGCTCAGGCTCCGTTGACAGCCCTGAAATTACAGGATTCTGTACAGGATACAATATATGCCACGTGGCACACTCGGACACCGAGCATATGGATGTTTGTCTAATATCTAAGTGGATCTACAAACCAAAATTTAGCCTGATTAGTGATTTCTAGACGTTGGATTGGACTTCTTTTCATTGGTTGATCTCAACTGTGGGATTTATAGCAGTATTTGAGGTACAAAGATCCAATGCCTAGAAATCACTAATCAGGCTGAATTTTGGTTTGTAGGTCCACCTAGGGATTGGACAAACATCCATACGGTCAGAGTCCTCTTAAGAGTGTGCCATATGGCACATATTTGTGTCCTGTACAAAATCCTGTCATTTTAGGGCTGTCAATGGAGCCCGACCCTTCTAACAATTGGTTTAGTATTCAAAAAATGTTCGAATCCAATGGCTATAGCCGCCCTATGAAAATTGCTCAAATTCAACTATGATTCAGGCTGGTTTTGGGTGTGTAAATCCACCAAGGATTGGGCCAAACATCCATGCAGTCGGTGGGTCTGAAGAGTATGCCCATGGGTGTAAACTGGCTGGGTATTGGTGGGCCAATATTTAAACTGGTTAGGCCACGCTGGGACGGCTGGGTTGCAAGCCAAGATCCCAAGCCCGGGACCTTGGCCCTTAGGTATTGTAGGTGCTCTTTTGTTGGACCTGGTGAGCTGGGCTAGGCCTGCCGGACCAATAAATGAGCCACTGGGCCGCGGCTCATGGCTCCAAATTTACACTCCTATATAAGTTTGACATATGGCATTTGGGAGGTGCACACATGACACATCAACAATTTTAACATAATTTTTTAACTCTATGATGATCAATAAAAAAGTTTTTCAGAAAAAGGTTTGTATGTTAGGAAGCGTTGATACCATGGTTTTAAAATCGGCCGTTTAAACGGTAAAGCCCCAAGCCCGTTTCCGTTAAAACCGTTTAAACACGTTTTATCGGTTTTGAAAAAAAAGCCGTTTTTTTGTTTTAATGGCTGTTAAAATCATTTAAACAGTCGTTTAATTCTGAAAATTTTGTGAAAAAAAATGGCCATTAAATCCGTTTAATTCCATTAAAATCCGTTTAATTTCAGTTAAAATCCGTTAAATTCCGTTTTTTTTTAATTTTCAAATTTCAAAATTTGAATTTCAGCGCCATTTTTTCTGTTTTTTCCGTTAAAATTGTTAAAACCGTTAAAATCCGTTTAATTCTATTTTTTCCCATTTTTACCCCTGGCCGTTTCAATCCGTTTTAATGGCTGTTTAAACGGTAATGCCCCCAGTCCGTTTAACCGTTAAAACGGCCTCCTTTAAACCTTGGTTGATACCAAAAAAAGTTTTGATGACATTTATATACAAAAAAATATTTCTAGAAAACTTATTCAAAGCAACCGCACAGAGCTGAATAGAACTGTACTGATGGACGCCTGTCACGGACCACAATATAAGCCATGTGAGGCACTCTTAGAGATCGATGACTGTACGGATGTTTGGCCCAACCTTAGGTGGACCTACAACCAAAAATTAGCCTGCTTACTGATTTCTAAGCATTGGATTGGTTTCGTTTTTATGGGTTGTTTTTTTAACTGGAATTCGAGCATTATTTGGGTACAAAGATCCAAATAAGGTTTGAAATCACTATGTGGGTCCGCCTTGGGATGAGCAAAACATCCATATATACGGTCAGTGATCTCTAAAAATCTGCCATGTGGCTCATACTGTGAACCGAAATATTTTGCTTATGTTGTGGTGGTTTTAGATATCTATAAAGAAGAATAATTTAATTTGCTTATTGAGGATATTTTATTATTTGATGGGGCCAACTAAAAGAAGATAAAGACGTTTTGCATAATGATGACCCATACGACCTTTTAAGAAAAATACATTTCAGAAATATATTTCGAAAATGAATAAAATATTTTTTGAAAAATGGCGATCCAAACACCCCTTTAAGTGTTAATAAAAATTATTTTATAAAATAAATTCCCAAGATCTTTCATCATCAGCAGAAGTAAGTTCTTATTATCAGAGTATTGTCAAAGCCAAAAGGACACGGCTTGAGTATGTTTAATGGTTTTTTGTGATTCTATTTCTTTGACGAGATAGATGTGTATATGACTTAGTGAGAATGTATATGAAACCAAGTCTTTAGAGATTATGAGCCATGTGGCACAATCTTATAGAGTCTTCAAGGATCTCTTATTCAGTTGGGATAGTATATCCCTAGAGTCTTCTTTGAGGACATGGTGTTTAGGTTAAAGACACTCTTGGAGCGAGAGTTGTGTATCAATGTACCTTTGTTTCGTTGCCTATTTTCTTTCTTCTCCTTCGTCTTCTTTGTGATCTTCTGGATCATCTTCTTTAATATATATCAGAAGGGAGACATTAGTACCGTCCGTGAGACAATACTGTTGCATGTCGTCCCATAAGTTAAAGCCATTGATGTTTTTTGAAATTTGTTTTGGGTTCATCCAGAGTTCCTACTGCATAAAATTTGCAGACTTCAATGGCTTGAACATATGGGATGACATGCTACAGTGTACTCTCAAGGAGGATACTAACATTGTCTGAAACCGATCGGATAGTTTTTCGGATCACGATTTTTCCAATACCAGATCCGTCCAATGGACCCAGTACCTCGACATAGACCTGATGGTACCGAATCGGATCATCGGGGCGACCCGAAAATCCAAACGAGTTCTCCTCAAAATGACCAAACTACCCAAGTACACTCCCTCGATTATCTAAGGTTTTGTTCATTTGAGCATGAGCAGAGCCGAGAAGACGATGGAAAGTATCCACCGATTCTCGCATCGCCTATACTCGATCTCCATAGCCGAGACATGCTTCAAAAAATCGAACAACAATCGGTTTCTAAGAAGTCCAATTCTGGGTTTCCACGGAAACCACAAACAAGGCTTCAAATCCGGAGTTTCAGAGCTCAAACCAGCCTTCAGTAGCAACTTCATCACCACTAGAACTTATAATTCTTCTTCTTCTTCGAATGCTCGAGCAGGTTGGTTTCTGGGTGCTGGAGATAAGAAGCCAATCTTGCCTGAGATAGTGAAAGCGGGCGATCCCGTTCTTCATGAGCCGGCCCGCGATGTCCCCATCGATGAAATTGGGTCTGAGAAGATTGAGAAAATCATCGATGATATGATCAAGGTCATGAGAAAGGCACCTGGGGTCGGTCTTGCTGCTCCTCAGATTGGAATTCCATTGAAGGTCCCTTATTTATGCTTTCTATATTTTGTTAGATTTCTCATGTTATATTTTCTGTATTCCCCTGTTTTGAAATGGGCTCAAGCCACATTGCTGGATTAGTTTGAGAATATTTTATGTTTGTTAGTTTAAATTAATGTGAGAGTTCATTGGGTTAAGCATTAGGTGAAGATTAGTATTTAGGTGATTAATGTAAATGTGTTGAATTTCTGATTAATATCATTTATTTACCTTAATGTGATAAATATCTGTTGATGTTAATGAACTGAGAAATTTCAATTAATGTGATAAATTTCTGTTGATCTTTAGTAAATACTAGTCCAAATCATAGTTACCAAATCGTGAAGTGGCAAAATTTTTGCCCACTGAAAAATGCGAGTTTAAAATGATTTAGGTTCAAAATAGCAATAAAAAAAAAATGGTCAAAAAGATGAGAATGTTAAAACTTAAAAGATCGTTACGTGAGGACTTCGGGTTTAATACCTTTTTAGTCCAAACTACACACTAAAAAAAATGTAGACATATATGTGCATACACCCATTATGTAATATTTGAGTAGGTAGTAATAAAAGTATAATAGTATTGTATATGATGCTTCCCATAAATGTAAGCAACACTCATAGTTTCCAAAACATAATTCTCATTTATCATGGTCTCTAAAACCGTAGGAATCTTTTAATTTTTTCAAAAATACTTTTATAAACAAAAAAGTGACATATATTATAAATAAAAATATTCCTTAATTTTTAAAAACAAGAGTGAGTTTTATTCAAGAGATCTTCTAAAAACTCTGATCATCTCAATGATCGTATGAATAAAGGCTAGGGTTCCAACACGGATTTGGAAGTATAGGGTGCCGTAGTCCACTCCCATATATGCTATATGTTGACCATAATGGACCGCGTGACCAACCATCAATGACTTCTACTGTTGCATGGAAGACTCAACAGATGTTGTACAACTTGAAAATGTGGCTCAAACATCTTAAATAGGCTGTTTGATATTAATCTCTGCTTTTGTTCATACAATGGCTTATAAATTGACTTGGATATATCGATATGTAGATGACCAGACTCGTATTTGGTAGGAAAAAAAGTAACTTATCTGGTATGGAAGGATGAAGTGGTCATTTATAATTTGTATTAAAGGCTTAGAGGGATATTTTGTCATTAAAAAATGTTGAAGTGGTCATTTATAATTTGTCTTGAAGGATTAGAGAGGCAAACATGTATTATGAAAGTTTCACTTATGTTTTCAATTTGATATGTGCTTAAATTGAAGCAAAGAAAGAAGAAGTAACTTCTTGAGAAGTCAGAAGCCAAAATTTTTAACTTATATTTATAGTCAATTTTTAACTACTCAAGTAAAAAAGTAGCACCTCCAAACTATCTTTTATACTTACTTTTTTGTGTGTTTCCAAACGTCCCCTAAGTTATTCAACAGTATCTTGAAGACTAGAAAAAGTAATGGATGAATGAATAACAAGTATTGTAGTGCCACTACCTATATAAAAGAATTAAAGGGACGAACATAATTGCACAAACTACTGTGGCATCAAACTTATGAGCCACACTATGAAATTATGGGAGAGAGTGATGGAGCAAAGAATAAAACAAAAGATGAGGATATTTAAGTACCAATTGGTTTTATGTTAGTGAGGTCAGCCATCGAGACAATATTCTTACTTTTACGAAAGATGAAAAAGTTTAGAGAAAAGTGGAAGAATCTTTACATGGTCTTTATTGATTTAAAAAAGGCATTCGATAGAGTTCTTGGAGAGTGAATTTGGTTAGCGTTGGGAAAGAAAGAGTACCATATGGATACATTGGCATCATTGAAGATATGTGTGAGGGAGCAGTAAGTAGTTTAAAACAATCGGTGGTGAGACAAGTGAGTTTCCAGTCACAATGAGTTTATACTAAGGATCAATTCTAATTCAATATCCTTTTGCTTTAGTTATGGATGAAGTAGTTGTTCATATCCAAGATGTGGTCCCTTAGTGTATATTATTTGTAGATGACATTGTATTAGTTGACGAGACTAGAGTACGCAAAACTAGAACTCTGGAGGAATGCTTTAGTGTCCAAGGGTTTTAAAATAGTCGAATCAAGACTGAGTATATGAAATGTAATTTTAATAATCATTGAGATTATCAGCCAATTAAAATTGATAACCGGGAGATACCTTGAAGTGAACCATGTCGTTACCTTGGATCTATTATTCATGAGGATAAAGAGATTGAGACGGATGCTTACCATAAATATAGATCTGTGTGGCTAAAGTGAAATGTGCTTATAGAGTGCAATAGACGTGTATCAATCAAACTCAACGGAAAATTCTATTCGACGGGAATAAGATTGGTGATACTTTATGGAGCAAAATGTTGGGAAACTAAGAAACAACATGTTAATAAAATTAACGTAGTGGATCTGTGGATATGGATGTGTGGTAAGACGAGGAAAGAAAAATTAGAAATGAATGCAGATGTGAAACTTTGGGCTGTTAAGAGTCATCTTTGACTCTTCTATTGTTGGACCTACTTGTATTGGTGTCCTACATAGACTCATAGTCACAAGGGATTCTCGCATGTGCTTATCTCTATGTAAGATATGCGCAGTTTTTATTTTAAGAGAAAATTTCTTTGAGTAATATGGTGGTGAAAGAGATAGAAAAGGTAAGAAATTTGGTTTCTTTTTATATCCTCATTTGTGTCTTTCTTCTTCATTATTGAGTGTGACATATCTTGGTTCTTGGTTGCTTACTTGTTGATCATCGATCAACGATCTACAACGAGCCTTCTTTGTTTGTTTGATTAAACGATCACAGAATAAACGTTTGTGACAATCTTATACCTTTCGATTTCAATCAGATTGGTGATTTTCGTATCCCACTGCAGCCCCATCTTTGACAATGAATATCTTTCTTTGCAAAAAGCCCGTCAAACATGTTCCACGCTTGCTTTGGTGTCTTTGCATCTGCGATGCGAAGAAGCATATCATCCTCTACTAATTTCTTCAGTGTGTATAGTAAACTACCAGCCTTGGCATTCCATTTCGTCCTTTGAGCAGGGTCCTCTGGAGGTATGCTTTCTCCACACGTAACATCCCAGTGCTCATGCCCTAGCAAGTACGGCTCTATACACGAAATCCATAAGTTGTAATTGGAGCTATTCAGCTTTCTTAAAAATAAGAAATGTGAGTCATCGACCATCTTCTTCAATCAATCAATCTGTGTGCAATCGCGACCGTTATTCTCAGAATAATGACCCCTGATAAATGTGTGGTTCTTGCCCTTTTCAATATCTCTGATTTCTGATTTGATCTCAAATTGAGACGTGGCACATCCACATGTCCTTGATCCGTGGTCTTACCATGGGTCGCGACCCCACCGCGGGTAATGACATGGCAACTCGTGGTAGCCTACCATAGGTTGTGATGTGTCACATCCTCTGGCACTGCCATGGGTTGTGACATGGCAACTCGTGG
Organism: Euptelea pleiosperma; assembly: GCA_035048495.1. Lineage (NCBI taxonomy): Eukaryota > Viridiplantae > Streptophyta > Magnoliopsida > Ranunculales > Eupteleaceae > Euptelea > Euptelea pleiosperma. The sequence goes on from CM068549.1 coordinate 24,062,566, forward strand.
TAGCCTACTGGGGATTGAGACGTTTCACTCCCTTTGGCCTTGACGTGGGTTGTTACACCCCACACGGTGTAACAAAACAGATATGATTGAGGTTTTGAGAGGAGATTTTAAGAAACTTGCCAGGAGAAATGACTTTAGAGTTTAGACAAAATTGAATGGAGGAATAGGATTCGTGTAGCCGACCCCATATCATAGGGACAAAGCTTATGATGATGGTGATGAAAAGTACAACAGGTCAACCATTTGCTCGTAAATCAAGTTGGGATTTATTTGTTTGGATCTGTTCCACTTTTTGAGTCATATTTGATAGGAGATGGAAGATTGTTTATATTGAGATTTGTTGCCGACTCTCACGAAAGCCTTGGTGGAGTAAAGACAGTATTTTGATGGTCAAATTATGTGGGGATCACATTTGGGCTATATGGCTAATAGATCATAGCAGAATGAGGTCTGGCATCCCATTTAGGAACTCCGCCTAAAATCCTAGTCATATAATACAAATATACAATAATAGTTTGAGCAATGACACAAAGTATGATTAGTTTCTTGTAGATACTACAACACTAGTTAACAATTTGAGAGACTGAAATCCAAGAAATCCTGACACTTTGATATAATTAGAGCAAACTGGGATATGTTTTTTTACACAAACATTAGTTTCATAAACACATAAAATGAGGAAAGTTTTCAAAGTAAATATGCAAGGATAATTTAAATTTTCCAATGAATAAACAGATAAATTAAGCTTTTTTTAGCTATCTTGGCATATTTCTGGCATGACAATTCTGAAGAAAAAAGAGCTTCTTTACTAGATGGGAATGAGTACCCTTCTGGGGTTATTCACATACGTGCACACTAAGAAATCAGTTGTGCCTTAACAAAATTCTTTCGTAAGATTGCTAATTGTAGATGAATCTAAAACTAACCCTATTGGTCTTGAATAACACTACATCAGAACTAAAATAACAAGTTTGCCATTTCTGTTTCTGCAGATTATTGTTTTAGAAGATACAAAAGAATATATTAGTTATGCTCCGAAGAAAGAAACTGCAGCACAAGACCGGCACCCTTTTGATCTTTTGGTAAGTTAATGTACAGAGAGGAAAACATCCAAATATATTGCATTCCTTTTATTGTCATCAACCGATGAATATTTCTTTTCGGTACTGTTATTATTTATTAGTTCTTTCGAAGCAGGTCATACTGAATCCCAAGCTTGAAAAGAAGAACAATAAAACTGCACTATTCTTTGAAGGGTGTCTGAGGTAAGAAGTAAACAGTTAAGAATCAAGTTTCCTTAACTACAGCAAGAGTAGTTTGACCCTTTCTTTTATTTTTCTTGTATATTTCTCATATTTGTGTCATGTGCGATTGGAGCTTGTAATCCAAGTACAGAGGTTACTGCTCCGTACTTCCCTGATGAGTAATTATGTGACACTGTTTTTAAACTCTGAAGTCTTAAGTTGTTCAACAATGACACAGTCTCAAGATTCATATTCTTATGGATCGGCATAAAAATTGAGTGCAATTAATTGAATTCAACTTAATTTATTGTTTATGCCGCAAATGTTTGGTTTTTTAACTTGTATATTTAGCACTGAAAATCAGTTTCTATGGTAACACGTAAAACACTTAAAAGGAAGTATCTTAGAAGTTATGTTTGAGAACCCTGATAGTGTGTGAATATGGTTGTTCCATGCCTTAGATTGTCAATAAAATGTCTTGATACTTCTAAAATTTCATTCTCTATTTTTATTGTCCATTTGAGTGCATCTAAGGGAACCTAAAAGTAGCTCCAGCAAGTGATAAAATAAGGAAGTGTCAATAGATACACTTTGATCGTGTGCAATGAGGGCCATTGACAACACCAGTGAGGAGCTAATAGTGCTGGTCGAAGGATCTAAAAGGAGAAGAGGAAGGAAAAAAAGAACTTGGTTCAAAGTAGCACGAAATGATTTGAAGGTATACACATTAAGTCAATAACAGAGATACAGGCCCTAGAAGGAATGAAATGACAGAACAGGATTCGTGTTTGGACAAGGCTTAGATGATGATGATGATGATCTATCTAAATGGAAAAGCGTAGAGGCATGTCTGAGTGGTGAAAGAAAGTTACAAGAGTGAAGAGAATCTTGAAGGAATGAGCAACAGCTTGAGATAGACAAGCCAAATCTGTAATTCTATTTCCCACCCAAATCAGGGTATATAGAATACACAATACATTCTTCCGATCATTAGAATGCAAAATACGTGTGTGCAAGAGTACTTGAATGGCCTTACAATGAATTAAAAAAAAAAAATCAAATAACTGTACAAGTATTGTTACAAAAGAGTATGCAACCCTATCTAGAAGCAGAATGACAAAATTCTCTTAAACACTCAACTCTCAACTGGAAAGAAGCCATTTGTGTTCAACAGTTTGCCCAAGTGGGACTTAAGCCAGTCCAAACAGGAGCTCTGTTAAGGACACTAACAACTTGATGTGTGATTGCGATGAATACTGTTTGCTTCAACTTTCCCGCTATTTCACAACAATCTGTTTTGTTTTGTCTGTTAATGGAACATTGGGCTGAAGCAATATGAATGGTGCTGTCACTGTCATGAAAGAATCCATAATCGATGAAATGATTGAAATCTGGATGCCAACTTTGGAAGGAAGAGTCTGCTTGTCAGGTGATTGATGTGTACCCTCCCCTTGTGGGAGGTCATGGGTTCGAGACTCCTCTTTGGGGTGGTGCCATGGGTCGAGATCTTCCATTATCCGATGGGTACCAACCCGCTTTACCAACTAGTCCCATGGTCCTCAATCACCTTTGGTTATCATAAAAATAATTATAAAAGGTAAAAAAAAAAATGAAGAGCTTCGGAAAGAAGAATCTTCGACCAAACAACTTCACGTGCAGTCAAAGCCATGGCCGTATATCCAGAAATGAGCAGTTGTAGATTTTTCGTGTACATTTCGAATGTGGGTTTAAATTCCTCAACAACTGTACGTCTTTTCGAATATTATTAATGAAGCTAAACATATTATTTGCATGACCTGATTGTGTCTGATATAATATTTTACAGTGTTGATGGGTTCAGAGCAGTGGTCGAGCGACACCTTGAAGTTGAGGTTACAGGTTTCGGTCGTGATGGTCGGCCCATCAAACTAGATGCTTCAGGCTGGCAGGCCCGTATATTACAGCACGAGTGTGATCATCTAGATGGCACAATCTATGTTGATAAGCTGGTCCCCAGGACATTCAGAACTGTTGACAACTTGGACTTGCCTCTTCCCACTGGGTGCCCCAAGCTTGGTGTTCGATAGCGCTCATATTCTCGCATACCCAAAAGGGTTATCTCTCTTGCAACAGGACTTCGGGTGCTTTCTCTGTTTCAAATTTTCATGAAAAGGAAGGTTATCAAGTCCTTGTAGGCTGAATTGGATCAAATTGAACTTTCTTGAGCTTCCAAATGTAACTGGGATCACTAATTTGTGTGTGAAGCTTTTGTAGGGGCTTTGCAACGTCTCCCTACATCTGTGGGTAAGAAAATGTTCCACATTCTGGAAGTCTTTGTAGCAATTTCCAGTGTTTTACATGAGCAGGTTGTTCTGGATATTAAGCTTCAACTTACAATTCCAACCATTTTTACACTTACGATACAAACTCAAAAACATTGGTTACGATTCTCAGAATCCGATATCCGATATTTCTGGGTTATTCGGAATTCAGGGCTTTCTGGATCTGTTGAGGGCACCTGCTGTCCAGCTGAGCTGCACAAAGTTCATCCAGATACGCAACCAGGTACTGTCGGCTTGAAAGAAAAACACGACGATACCAATCCGAGCCAGACCGACAATCAATCCATATTTTTACATGTTGAATTTATGCTCATGCTCTACTTCCAGTTCTTGATTTATGGCACCTACCATGCACTACCTGATGCATCTAAAGAATGAGAACCTTTGGCAGTTAAGATTCAGAAACTGCAATCTTGAGGAGGGTTGCAATGGCAAGGCTACCTTAAGTTTAAGCGTAAGCAAAAAAATTAAATCGAAGTCCTGAAATCAAATTACTTTTCTGATCTTCCTGATTACTCATTCTGAAATGGAAAATGTTTTTTTTTGTGTGAATAAATATGGAACTTTGAACCATAGTTAGCGAGTTGGCATACAGCAAAGATTTGGAACGGGAAAAGTTCGAGTTTAATTTGGTTTCAGGTAATAAAAATTTAGTCAAAAATCCGTTCAGAAGTGTTATAGTCGTTTAGCCTTAAAAATCCTGAATTCTATCAATTTTTATTTTATGCAAACGCTTAATACATTTTTATTTTTAAAAAATGCAAAATTCGTGTAATAAACGTGAATAATAGATGTTTTATTCGATTAATATTAAAATTCAAGATTTTTCCCTTTTTTTTTTTTTAATTTTATACGGCTGTATTAAAAGTTTCTTTGAAAAAAAAATTGCGTATTAATCGTGAATTTATTAACTAGGCTTTGAACATATTAGCCCATATCTGGATCTAGATCCGGCTCAGATCCATAACCCGTGAAAGCAAAAATAATGATCCGTGTGTGTTGATCCAAACCGTCCACACATAGATAAATGGGTTGGATCTCCAAGACCCAAACCCGGATCCAATAATAGCCCACATTCCCACTACTTAAAAACAAAATAAATGAAAGGACAAACGTCTAACGTTAAACCCGGACTGTACAGCCAGACCCAAACCAGTCTCAGGTTAAAAGAACACAAGATCGGATATTTGAACCGGAGAACTGCATCTCAACCGGACCGGATTTAGGAAGATCCAGTTTTTGTATAAAAAACCGTCCATTTGGAGAAAACTGTTCGACCCGAAGGTTGAACCGTCTGACTATTCGAATCGACTGGTTTACTTACAATAGCTTCTGATCTGAGAAAACAACGAAGACGGGAGAGGTGCAGAGTGCAGAGAATTGTAGGTTCTGGGTCGATTTTTGGTAAGCTCTTTCTCTGCTCTCCCCTTCAATTTTACCACATTTTTCAAACACCCCATTTGCAATCCCTCGTCAGTTTTTCCAAGGTTAGATCGATAATACCCACAAACGGTTTTGCGGTTTTTTGGTTTCCTTTGTATGTGTGTGCCTTTAATTTTTGCAGTAACAATTAATACTCTCCAAAGCTTAGAACTCTATTCTTTCTAAGATAAGGTCAGAAAATTAGGATGTTTGATCGATTATAAGAAAAACCCGATTAAGGGATTTTAGTCTGTAAACTAAAAAATCTGGACTCAAAGTCCCGGATTCGTCAGTATCGATTATAATCACTCAGTGCATTTCGCCAGTATGGATTCCCAAGTTCCGGAGTGGGAAACTGGATCTTTCTCTCTATTAATCTCTCAATCTCTTTTATCTTGGAATTTTTGTAGGTTCAATTTTATTTCTACAATGTTGGTCTTTTTTTTTTGGTGGGGGGTCTGTAATTCTTTTGGCGGGATTAGATTTGATAGTTGTATAAGTTGGAAGTGTACATACACAATAAAAGGGTTTTTTTTTTTTCTTCTTCTAATGTTAGAAGAGTGGGTATTACAAGATTTAAAGAGAAATGTGAAATTGTAGCAGCTACAGGAAAATAATGGAAAAGTATTGATAAAATTACTGACAACAATCCCAGATTGATTCTATACTCATTTTCTTCTCCTGAGATTTATTCACAAATAAGTCGATAGTCTCTAACGTAATTTCCTTCAAAGAAACATAGAACAGTCTAGAACAAATTGTTTATGATGTCACAGGTCAACAAACTGGTGATTCTAAGTATAAGATTTATATAAGGAAGAGCTGAAAAGAAATACAAGAGAACCTTCAGTAGGTCAATCGAGCAAAGAAGATAGAGATTCTAAGTATGATAGTGGAGATGCCCATGGCCTTGTGGGATCCTTTGAGGGTGAAGGCCCAGTGGATCACTTGATTTCGAGATGTGAATGTTTAGAAGGTTCGATCACAGGTGACTTTAGTATTCTCTTTAATATATGAAGTTTATTATTCATAAACTCTATAGGACTTCTCAGAGAAATCTATTTTCATAATCTCCAGATAGATCATATTTTATAAACCCTGTCCTAGTTTTTAGAAGACTTGTGTTAGAACATAAAACTGAAATTTGTTGGGTGTTGCATGTAGATCATTTGCACAAGGGTCTAAACCAAGGTTTAACATACTTGGAAGCTATTATTGGAGCTAAAAGTAACACTCCACTCACACAAGAGAAGCTATTATTTTATGAAGCTCGATTGAGAAATACTCAATTGGTAGAAAGAGTGGATGAGTATGGGTAAATATCAACTTGAGGAAGGGATTCATGATATAAATGAACGTGAAAGTTCTCTCAAATTTCCATATCTTTCTCACCTTCCATCCTTATTTTTCTTTTCAGGTCTTTTTAGCTACCAAATCTTATTAGGAAAATATATAAGAAGATGTTCCTCTGTTTGGCCATGTTATTGTATTTACTAAGGTGGAGAATTCACAAATGAAGTATGTTGGGTGTTGCTTCTATATCATGGTTCTCTGGAGCAACAACAAGTTGCATCGTGCGAAGGACACATTGAAGCTAGAAGTAACGTTTTATCCTTGAAAGGACGAATACGCTTGAGTTTTATAAGATGTCAAGCTCTATCAAGGAATACTAGCGGAAAATGTGGACATAACTATCTGAAGGTTGGAGGCGGATCAATTGCAAGAAAGGATGATCAAGAAGGTTATTCACATATTCCATGAAGTGGTGATTAAAGATTTTTGACTGAGCCTGATGAATCGTTAGTGCAAGTTATGAAGGAGAAAGCTGGGCAAGATGTCTTTCATGAGAACTATTTAGTCAATTCTAGTCTTAGTTGCATGTTTTTTGTGCAATTTTCTCTTGATGGTGCTCAATTCACATGGATGGGGTGGAGTCAATTGATAATAACCCAAGTTTGCTAATTGGTGTTTCATACTACCTCTTGGTTGTTTGGGGTTGGTTTATATATTAGAGGCTGTTGAATGGTTTGTGCAAGTTAAGAAAGAGAAAACTTGGCAAGATGTCTTTCATGAGAACTATTTAGCCAATTCTAATCTTAGTTACATTTTTTATGTTCTTTTTTCTCTTGATGGTGTTCAATTCACATGGATGGAGTGGATTCAATTGATAATAACCCGACTTTGCTAATTGGTATTTCATACTACCTCTTGGTTGTTGGGGTTGGTGTACTACTGCTATGCAACCTAGGTTGAAGGTACCTGCATAGTGTAATGAAGAACCATGTCTGCATCAAACAAAGTAGTTCTATTTAATGAATCCATTAGAACATTGTCCTATCCTTAGTCACAGCCTCATGGATGGAATGAAAGAATGCAATGACTCGGGTGCATGAGTTATGCTGTTTCAAGTTCGTTAATTATGGGTGTCAATTTAAAAATGAAGTAACATGGTATGATAATCTTTTGAATGTGTTGTTTTAGGGATCTGTGAGAGATTCTTCTTCTTAGAGGAAGTTCATTCAATGTGTGGTAGGTGAATTTCTGATTTTATCATTGAAACAATAAGCACCATTTCTTCGATGTGGTAAGCTACGCTCTTGGTATATAGTTCAAAATTTTATGATGGGTTCACAACTCATGGAAGATAATATTGAAATGGTTGTAGTCACTTCTCAAGATATTTGTAAATGTTTTTAACAGAATGTCTTTGAAATATAAAGATATACCACTTGAAGGAGACAAGAAACATGAGATTTTATTGTTTCTAAATGTGCTGGATTAGAACATTGTAGTGTGCTTTCATTTATCAAGGAACTGATGGGAAGATACAATTTCAGAATTTGTTGAATCAATGATTTTTCTTTCTGCCTTCTCACTTTCCTCTTCTCTCATCCTTCTTACTTTTTATAAATGGAAGACAGATCAAAGTCATCATATATGTGTTAGCTTCTGTAGTGGAAACAACTTTACCACCTAGAGCATGTATCTTCTAGATATATGATCTGTTTTTCATCTAGTTGAATTGAAAATTAAGACATCTACAAAACAGGTAGAACAAAACAAGGTCTTTGATAGCGTTTGATGATGCCTTCTTACTTTGCTAATAATGTTTCTGGATAGTTGATCTCTTGGGTATCTTTGCATGTCCTTTCCTTTTCAAGACTGTTCTCCATTTGTTTTTTAAACTTGGTATCTGTTTTACCCACCCTCTTGGCTTTGGAGAAACACTTCTTTTATACAGCTGTTAAAAGGCGATCTATATCAACTCCATTTTTGCCATGTCTCAAGGTCTTATGTCTTGCTTTTATCATCATTTTTGGTTTGAAAAATATTATGTTGCAGACAATTTGACTTACTCAAAAATTACTGTGTGATCTCCATGTCTGTGATGTCTCAAGATCTTTGACTTATTTTCTCTTTGCTATTTGAAATATATCAGTTTGCATATTATTTGGCTAGAGGAAGGATATGGCAAGTACAGCATGTTTCATCATTGTCAGCAGGAATGACATTCCTATATACGAAGCTGAAGTGGGCTCTGCACTTAAAGTATGATATTTTCTTCTTGTGTTGTTTCTTACATGTGCATATGCTTTAGAACTTTCTTTGGTACCCTCTATACTCAATTATAAAGTCAATGGTGTATGTCTGTGCTTCTGTGTGTGACTTTGAAATGTTGTTTCTGGACTTTGCTTGCGAAATATCTGTCATTTGTTTTTAACTGTATTGTTTTTTCATAGTTTTCTTGGCATTCCTGGCATGTTTAGTTCTTCTACCTACAGCATGGGAAGGGAAGTTGAGAAATGGGGACATATAACAATCCTGTGAATATTTGGTGTGCCACCAAAGTTGATCCATCTGAAATTCTGAATCATGTCCATTACATCTTAAATGTAGACCTAAAAATATTCATACGACATCATATCTTGTTATGTAAATGTAATGGCATGTAAAGTATGAGAAATCACTTTCGCTGCATCTTTGATGTCAAGGCCTGATACATAATTCCTCCAACTTATTGCATAAATATGGACATACACAAGTATGAGATGTTACTTTTGCTTCACCTTGATGTCAAAGCCTACATAATTCTGAAAGCACCAGCTGCTTGGTATTTTATCTTCTTAATTATGCTGATTTGGTTGAAAAGCATGTGAACTGTTATGTATTTGTGCTTTTGTTGTTACAGTAATGTGCTGCTTTGCTGCATTCTAGACTAGATATCCATGTTTTCAGTTATCTCTACCACCTTGATAGTTGATGCCAAAGCCTACATCATTCTAAAAGCACTGGGTGCATTTTATCTTCTTAATTGTGGTGATTTGGTTGACAAGCTTGGCTTGTGAGCAGTAATGTGTTTGTGTTGTCATTATTACATTAATGTGCTAGTTAGTTGCATTCTAGATTCAATACCCATGTCTTCAGTAGTCTATACTTTTTGTTTCTGAATAAACTTTTTTGTCCTTGTTCAAAGCTGTTTATGGTTGGCAACCTGACCTCATTATCATTTGACAGAAAGAAGAAGCTGCTCACCAGCACCAATTCATATTACATGCAGCATTAGATATTGTTCAGGACCTTGCATGGACTACTAGTGCTATGTGAGTTCCCATCGCCTGTATTTTTTATTGAAGAAATTTTCTTTGAAAGTTCACAGGAGCCAATAACTTCCTAGAAGCATTTGTGCTGTTGTGATGTAATGTTATCGTTCTTGGTTTTCATCTTCTAAGAATCTACTAATTGTTCTGCCTGCCACATTCTCAATATAGGTTCTTGAAGGCAGTGGACAGGTTCAACGATTTGGTGGTATCAGTATATGTTACTGCAGGTCATATCCTACCCTATGGTAATTGATATATAGATGAAGTAATCTACTATTATTTTCACAAAAAGAACAGATGACCCAACTCTACTTGTATTTCCTAATATTGACCAAGATATGTAGCTTACTATGGCTACTCCATAATCATGTTCATCAATCCAGACCATCCAAATTGGTCAACAATTAAATGTTAAGCAAGTTCTTGGATATGTGCAAAAACAATAAAGTTGATGCCATTTGGTCAATATTGTATTTATCATATGGTTATGATTTATGGAATTTTGTGAATTTTGAGGTTTTACCAATACAAGGTCTAGCCCAACATTTGAATGGTTCGAATTGATGACCATGTGTGCCATGTGTATGGAATCTCCCTTAGGTTTAGAGAAAGATTATGGAATAATATGGATTCTCTCTCTCTCCACACACACACACGCACATACGTTTTGCTAGGTGTTGCATTTTTTTGTTCTTGAATTTGAGCAAATAAATTTAATTATGGTTAACATGTAAGTTCATTGCCTTGGTTGGTTGCCATCTTCATTCTTATATTTTCTTTGACCGACTATATTATACATACGCGATTGATGCTACTTCATGACTCCCGTAACGATGATGGAATTAAAAGCTTCTTTCAAGAGGTCCATGAGCTTTATATAAAGGTAATATCTCTGTTTTTTTTCAAAATGCTATCCTTTCATTTTCAATATATTCTAGATTGTACAGAAGAGGTTCTGACCATGCAACTCTGCTAATCATGGATGCTGATTTGGTTGAGCAAATTTTGGTCCTGTTCCTTTGATTTCTAAAATGCTAATTCATGGGAGGTTGCAAGATGGATAAATTGGATCATATGAACTGCTAATTACTTGTGCATTGTAGGATTTGAATCTCCATTTGAGTTTATGGCAACCTTAGTTCTGCATTATGTCCAAATCTGGGTTGTAGTATGGTTACACTTAATTGATTTTAAGAGATGTATGCTGAAATTTTGAACTCCTGCAAGTTGCAACATTGGTTGTCAAACATTTTTAGAGAGTCACGTGTCCTTTACTCCTTTTAATGGAAGATTTCAAAGACTAATTAGTGACTAGATCCATGTCCCAAACGTTAACATAAATGTGAAGGACACTCTTTCTGCTGCCCATGCTAAAAAACAGTTGTAACCATTGACTGTGAGTGATGGAGAAAACCTATGTATCAAGGACACTTTTTAGTGTTTTTGCAGTGTCGGACACGTTGACAGAAATACAACTATAGTTGTTTGATAGTCTTCCCTCTTATAAATTAACTTATATTTGTTGTATTATTGGATAGCTCCATGGTGCTCAGAAATATTTTCTTTACTTTTCATATATTTCTTTCCTTATTTTTATTAAAGAAAATGTTTGATTTAACTATAACTAAAATATTAATACTATAATACATGTGTTAAGATCTGTCTGTGTGTCGGGCTTCATAAGGTGCCGTGTCAGACACCTTGTATCTGTGTTGGACACTGACACACTTGTCAGCGTCCTTGTTACATAGGAGAAGACCTTTGTGGACCTTCATCTAGTTTTCAGGAAAGGGATGCCCTCCATCTTTTTGTATTATTCAACAAGGAATCTTTTATCTTCAGTGTGCACTCCAGAAGAAATTCATCAAGTAGGCATTCCTAATCCCACGGATAGCTAAGCAGGCTTCACTGGAAGACCTTTTTCTCTTGAAGAGAAATAAATCGTAGAGCTGACTGATTGGATAGTTAGAGCACTATAGTAACTTTTGGTTAAGAGATCCAGAAAGTATCTTTTGTAGTTATATGGATTTGGCATAATTTTGTATTAATCTAACGTGGGCATGCACAGGTGCAATTGAAATGTCAAAAAATATGGCACGTATAGTGAAACTTCTTAAAATTATTTTAAGATCAATTTTGATGTGTTAAAACTTAAAACCTTTGCATCGAAAGCTCAAAGCTAGTTTTGGGAGGAAATGAAGCAAAATGTGTGTAAGAATGCTAGAATTCTAGAATGGTGAAGCTCCTTCTCATTTGTAACCAGACTAATTTGGCTAGAGAACCTGCAGATGAATTCTCGCCTATTCTTGAGAAGCGTCAGCCTTTGGTAAAATTCCTATCTGTATTTATAATCAGTGATTCTAATCAATCTGTATTTATAATCAATAAACACTTGCAAAGACTTGACCTAGTTGTATGGGTCTGGTATAGCTGAGTCTGATTGGTTTCGGTATTTGATTGCAACTTAGAGGCTAGCCAAGTGAACTCAACGTAGCAAAGTACCTAGTTGATCATTATGCCTTTGAACATTGCTCATGTATGGCTGTTTTTTGGTGCTGTAATCGAGATTCGTGCTGCATATACTACGAATGAATGTTATTTGAACCACCTCTGCTGGTTGTTTCTTTTTGTTTTATGACTGATTTTATTGGTGTCACTATCGCTCATTTATTTGTAAATTGGCAGATTCTTCTCAATCCTCTCTACTTACCTGGGTCCCGCATTGCATCGTCGCATTTTGATACAAAAGTTCGAGCCCTTGCGAGAAAATATCTGTAGAGCCCTTCCTTCATCGATGAAGATGGAAGCTTGTGAGAGGCACTGGAAAAGGGCTTGTACATTTCTTTCCAAGACTTCGATTCAACTCCATGTGCCCTGATCCTGAGATGTGTTTTAGTAAGATTTCTGTTTACTAATCAGGAAATTCCTGATTTCTTGTTCGGACTTTGCTTGTTATGTTTTCAAATCTGATTCCATTTTCTTCGAACTTTTTTCTCGTCTCATCATCCACAATGATCTCTTAAGAGCAAATTGGGATGCACATCAGCTAGTTCAGAAAAATATATTCATTTCGAAACATTTAAATCCTTTTCGGCCACCACGTTGTGCGATGCCTTGGGCAACGATTGGCCGTAATTAACAGAATTGGGATATTTACAAACCAACCCATATCAGATATGGGATGTCAAATATAAGTGAATGCTTATGGGAGAAATCAAGGCAATACAAAAGTATCAGCACAAATGAAACAGGTAGGTGGGAGCTATCTTCTGATGGGTCTGGTTCCACTCAGGAGATCGTCTGTACCAATAATTGCCCCTATCAGAGGATTGTACCATATGCGATCAGATCTCATTTATTTGGACAAAAGATATACAGGTACGGTGCATATTCTTATCAATCAAGACGGTTCAAGCAGCAGCTATCTATAAGACGTTTGAGATCACATGTCAGTCCCGCTGGATGATCCGAACCGGCCAGTCAATGGTATATTCTTGGGGAGATAAAACATTACGAGCATACCCTTGGATTAATTAGACAATTAGACATGCCTCCTTGGATTCAGAAAATTTAGACTTCCCCATTATCAATCGACTTCATAAGTTTAATATTAAATTTTCTGAATCTAGGGAGTCATGTCTGAATGATCTTTGGTCCAAGCAGGCTACCTTGATGGTCTGAATTGGTAAGAAAGAGCACCACTTGGAACCCATTTAAGGGCCTGTGTTACGAAGCCCATGATATAAGAATATTCAAATCAAACAGCTAGAAATCACCAATCAGACTGACTTTTGGTGTATGTCCACAAAGGGATGTACCAAACATTCATGGATCAGTGGGCCGGAAAGAATGTCATTTGGCATTTTGGGGGATTAGTGTTAAGAGGAGATGATGATGATGATGACGAGGAGGAGGCTAATGACAATACCAGAGGGGTGGCGGGGCTTAGCCAACCATAAAACAGGTGGTGAATCCACATACCCTACAACAAAATGCAACAAGTGGTCAGGATGGGTCTTCCTCACAAGAGTGGCTGGATTTTCTTAGACCCATTAGAGCTAAGATGGTTTCACAAACCTCAGCCCCCCATGTGGCAAGTTTTAGCCCAATATGGCTACACCACATGGCAAAAAGAGGCACATAAGGGATTAGTGTTACAGTAACATATGCGGTAGGGTATAGGCATGATGTGGACAAGGGTCATCCGGACAGCCAATCCAGAGACTCATCTAATCAGAGCCCAAGCGCAGTACCATGGGGGAAAGCCTGGGTGCCAATTGGGTAGGCCCTGCTAACGCGCACCCCTAGTTAAAAACATAAGAGGCTCAAGGTGTAGGGGGTCTACCCTTAAATTTCACTAGCTAGCAACCTAAACAATATCAATGTAAAAAGTGAGAAGACAAAAAAAAAAAAAAAAAAAAAAAAGGAGATTTATATTACAAAGGAATGAGTAACAAAACACCCTCTAGTCTTATAACAAGTTTTACCTTGTGAACACTTCCACTTGATAAAGGACTTTCTGTAACCAATTTCCAGCAGTGAAACTGCCCTATGAAGTGCTTAATGCTTGCCAGCTTCAGCATGTATTGCTTTCAAAAATATAGTGTAGACTGTGTGACCTGGGGTGAACCTTCTATCTTCATGCGATTTCTGGATCTTCAGAGCTGGTCCCAGACCTTGAAGTTCAGTTTCCAGCTTCATTTTTCTGGCATGGCAAATGGTTCTACCAACATAAATGGAACCACACAACGACTTCATGCAAGCGACCAGAACAAGCTTTTGTTCTATAAATACATAAGGGATTATGAATTCCTTGGTCAGAGGTCAACTTTAATTTTGAGATGATCTACAACTACTTACATGTGCTGTCTGTGTTCTTTTTTGCAGCTAAACCTGGTCCACCAATTCAGCATTAACATTATCCCAGAAACCAACATGTGAAGGCCAGTGCAGGCGAGAGGAAATAGAAAATGAAAAAATCTTATCGATGGAAAATAGTCCCCCTTCATCCTTATTTAAAAGAAAGATTTTTCCGATCAGCCAATGAAAATGTCCCTGTACTCGACCACAGTATAGAATTTGGAATGTGGGATATAAATAGTGTTGGTTCTTTTTGATTCACACAGAAAGCTCTTGATGTTAACAAACCATACAATCCTGAGGCAACCCCTAGTCAATGTTCCAGAAACGAATAAGAGGAATAAATCGGTATTAGTCAACAGAAACAGCCAAGTCGAACTCGGGCACCTATTGAATTGAGCTCAAGTTGGAGTTGTACAAGTCAATACAAGCCAAGCCAGAGACTTCGAAAATCAAAATGTTAAGAACTAATAGAAACTGGGAAATTGACTACCATAGTTATGTCTCCCTCCCTCTCTCAGTTTCAGGGCTGATATTCTTGTGTTTCTCCCTCCTTTTGATCGCTAGCATCCTTTTTATAGAAAAAAAAACTAGTTCTAGCATATAACCCCCAACCATTATAACCATCTTCCTAACATGTTTAGCCAGCCCCATTACTTCTAATTGAAAAATAAACATGGTACCTGTTGACTATGTATTGAGCAAGAAACAAACCATAAGAGTATATATTTGTCCCTAATAACTCTCTTGAAGATGTGAAAACTGTAAGTAACAAATCTAATCATGAAAATAATAGGACTACAGTAAATACTTGGACCGCCCATACCAACAAGTTCGAAGTAAACACTCATTAAGGCATTGTTTTGTTTCCGCTATGAGGGAACTAGAGTTCTTCTACTGAATGCTACTGTTTTCATGGATCAATTTTTTTTTTTCATTTGAGATAGTTTGGGAGCAAACAAACTTCCAATCTATATAAATAACTCAAGCTATTGATATGTGGAAGATGCCATTTGAAACAGAAAGAAGTCAAAAGCAACCATCTCTGAAAGCTCAAATTAGAACCCTATTGTTGGAACTGTAAACTGTAAAGGAGATAGCTAAGTTAAACCAGACTTAAGGGGCTACAAATGGCATAGGGGTGCATCTGGTATGCCTGCAAAAGAGGTGGGACCCAGAATTCAATGGTTCCCACATCAGAGATCTTGTTGTGGGACAACTGGTGACATTTGAATGATCGTAATCTTTTGATCATCAACTTGCAACATCCTTGTAGGATCCTCCGATCAGTTTGAGTTTCGAACTATGGGATACTTTTAGATGGGACTCGTTGAACGTTCATCCCCACCCCTCACTCACTGGCACTGGTAGACTGTCATTTCAATGGATCACTTAATTTCCCATTCATTACTTCAGGTCACAATCTTCAACCATTCTCATGATGCATGAACAAAATAATTATAAAAAAAATATGATGCATGAATAGTAAGAAAAAGATAGACCAAAGCTGCATGTATTCTCAATAGTTAAATTGAACCACTATATGGAGATTATATGGATCTAAAATATATGACTGCACTTCAAAAATCAAAAGCAAGAGGCATTTCATATTAGAAAGTTGTAACAGAAAATTGAAATAACCTTTTTGGCATTTGAACAGATACCATTCCATCTAAAAATCCAACCATTTAGTGTAGTAGACGCAAGTTCTGGGGGAGATAATCCCATCAGGTGTGCACTCATTTATCCGTGGACAAACACCACATGGGATTGAAGCCATGGCCCCTATTTTCAAAACCCCTCCCCTATTTGAGCACCTATAACACAGTGTCCCCTTCGGAATAGATGCAAAATCCCCTGTCTCAGTACTCTTTACCTCCACAACTTCATTGTCCAAAACCAAAGTCCGCACAATTTCTGCAATTTGCTGAGTAGTGCAGTCAATCTTAAAGAGGCCCGATTTACGGATCGATTCTGAAACCCCCTCAACCGTGGCAACCTTTAGTTTGTAGATGTGCTTCAAGCATTGCTCTTTCAGAATCTTTATGAATTCTACATCGAGCTTCCCTTCCACATACCATGCCCCGCCTGTGAGTTCCTTTGAGGGTTCAAACTCTACTGCCATGTAATGCTTTTTCCCTTTGTTTTGGATATTAACAACCTCCTTTATCAGTTTCTTGGCTTGGAGGGACTTGAGAGACTTGGTAACCACGTTGTCTTGGAGTTTCGTTTCCCGTTTCATATCTCTTGTCCATATTCCCATGTCTTCCTTGCTTTGGATCAGGTCGTAGAGCATACGCTCAGCATCAGAGAGAGTTTGAGAGGGTGATTTCGAGTCAGGTCGTTTTCGTTTGAGGGCTAAATTATCCCGTACTCGACTCATTTCTATAAATAATAATTCAAACAGGAGGAACAAATATTTGATATAAAGTATATTAATGTGAACTTCAGACCTGCTTTTCTTGTGGTGTGGAGATGAAAATTCTAAATCTCGACGCGACTTTGATGCAAATGATATATAATCCTGTGAACGAAAATAAAATTTTGAGCTTGGATCAACACATATTCTAAGAAAAACCAGAGAACAGAGAATCCCAATAACAATTTTTTGTTTGAGTTCCACATCAAAAGCTCCAATTTCCAACTGTTGTAATCAAACAAAACTCAACCCAGAAAGAAAGAACCATCTAAAGAGAAAAACAAAAGTTTTCAAAACCTAAGAACAACAAAAATGCTTTAAGAAAAACAACCCATTTACATAAAAAAAAAAAAATCAAATAATTAAATAAAAATAACCCTAGAAAAAAAAAAATAAACAAAAACAAATTTCCCATAAAAAAGCACCAATTTTCAGGTTTTTTTTTCGAGGTTTGGGATCGAATTTTCTCCATAATCTGAGAAGTCTTCTTTAGGTTCTAACCATCAAAAAGCTTAATTTTTTAGGATTTTTTCTCCATAATCTGAAATTTTTCTTCAGGTTCTAACCAACTTAAACAAATAGTGAAGTAGTAGTTGTTGTTTATAAATCAATCTATTATTCTCGATGGATTAGAAAAAAAAAAAGTGAAATAAAATAGAGAGAAAAGCATAGAAGATCATAACTGAAAAGAGTGAAAAATATACCACCAAATTGTTTTAAAAGCCTTAAAAACCAGCTCTCAAGGGGGTTTCAATCCGTCCAAAATCGATGTGTAATCGGGGATTTAAAAGTCCAAAAACCAGAGAGAGAGAGAATGTACCTCGCCGAAAGATGTTGCAGCGTCTTGTAGGAGATCCTCAAGGCGTCAATGGGTGGCGGAACGAGTGGTCTTCGGCCTGTGGAGGGCGGAGGAGGAATAACGAAGAAGAGGAAGGTCGATCATTTTATCCATATACAGGATCCGAATTCGGCCATGGATCAGTATTCAACCCGTTTTCATTCGGATCGCATCTCAACAATCTGACCCGCAAATGTTATAGAACTCCTGTACCAACTACCAAGTAATATTTTGAAACAAATACCTGCCTGAATATCAAAGAAAACTTACCATTTCGGATCCTAAACAAGTGGATCCAAAACTGGATCTGGTAAATATTCGGATATCAGGTACCCATGTGTTATATAAAATTTTCATTCTAAATTTTAGAAAAGGTTTGACATCTTTAACACTACTATATATGTTGGATCTGGGTACTACCCGGTCAGTTCCGGTTCCGATTTGGTCTGGATACTAGTATACCAAGAACTGGAACTGGAAGCTATCATATATATTGGTTCCGGGTCTTTTTGGGTTTGGTTCTGAAATAGCTGGAAAAAATAGCCAGAAAGCAATTTTGGGTTTGGTTCTGAAATAGCTCAAAAAAATAGCAAGAAAGCGACACGTAACAACCAAATCCCTGGTTAACCCTGGTTAAGGAGAGAGGTTGACGAAACACTTGATTAACAAAGGGATTAGTTATTTCGTGTCGTCTTTTATGAAGAGATTTTTGTTTTTAAAGAGAACCAACGGCCCAATAAGTATTTTCATAGCAAGCATTGAATGCCGCCATGAAAGAGAAGATGAGTTTAGGACAGTTTTGGAGGAGAAACATGATGGCATCATCACCTTTCTTGATAGACCAGAAGCCATTTTCTGGTAGATGAGATGAGCCTCAAGGAAGGTGTAGCTTCTGCCATTAGAACCTGTATGATCAAACAAGATCTCTGAGAATTCTGGGAATGTCAATAATGGGGTCCTCAATCTCAGCAAGGGGTACTTTGGGAGATCTGTGGGAGTTGGGTTACAGAAGCAACAGAAATCATGGTGGTGGTTGATATCACGAGGTCTCAAATTGAAATTAAAATCAACAAAAGACCAAAAATTTCTGGTGGGATCGTAATCGAAATGTGACAAAGAATATCGTAAGATTGAAACAGTTGTTTACTTGCCGACAGGAACCCCTTTGCTTCTTGTTGCTATGGGCACTCTGTGGCAAAGCGGACTTGGAACAACAGCACATAGATTTCCTTTACAGCATTTCTGCTTACAGATCAAATGGGCCCATAATTCAAAACCAAATGGAAAGCTTAAAGTTCTACTGTCTCAAACAATCATGAATGGTTTGTATATGATCTTGACAAGTACAATCATCAAATACTGCACAACAAAAGACGAAACTCTGATGGCGCCTACCTAACCTATTAGGATCCAAGATAAAACACTGGAAGCAACAGACAATAAAAGAAACACAGATGGGTACTCTGATGTCCAACCCTCATACGCCCTTATAGATACTAGATGGATACACATTACAACATAAATAACTCAGACCCTGACATGCAGCTTTGATATCTTGTTATTTACACATTGGCGAGCACAGAGGGGGGGATATGGGATGCCTTGACAAAACGGGGTTCGATAAAACTAGCAGTTGATACCACATTGACCTGAGGCTGCTTTTGTTGCGTCCGAGGTAAAGGGATCAATACGCACCCACAACAAAGAGAAGATGGAAGCGAGCAGGATTGACCAGACGATGACGATTGTGGGTGTACGGTTTTGCCGACCCAACAGACCCTTTAGGAAAGGATACAGATGGACTATCACCCATATAGCGAAGAACAGCTTGCCGAAGAGGGGGCCCCAGGACTGGTACCCACTGTTTATTGCGTATGAGACGCCTGCCACGATACCCACCATGTTCACAATGAGGACAGTGGTCGGAGGAATGAGCAGTGACGTCCACTTGAACACATATAGCTCCGCAAAATCCCCGTCTTCGTCAGATGCCTTGGACGTGACAGTGAAGTTCGTATCAATCCCGGCAAGCACCTTCAACAGCCCCTGGAAGACGGCAAAAAGATGTGCTGATGTACCCCCAATGACCCAGAATTGTTCGTTTCTCCACCAGTCGTCAATCCCAACACCACTCCACCTAAGCTCCAGAATTCCAGTTGCAAAGATGGAAACAAAGAGTAGAATGAACCACATGCTAGCAAAGTTGCTTATCTGCAAGCAAAATTATGACAAGTTTACCAAGTTTCAGTGTTAGCCTAGGATGTCAAGTAGGAAAAAACAAAAGCCTAAATGCATCACATTGCATAGATACATTCATGCATCGTCACTATATACTTAAACACTAATCATACATAGGGAATTTTGACATATCTATGTAGGGCCTACTTGAAGATGATTCGGGGGCTGATTGTAGGCCATCATCACAAAAATCACCCCATTCCGATATTTCTAATCCTATGAAAAGTGGTTTACAAATTGAAAAAGTTTGAAACGTCTATTTCACTGTTAACTTCTAAGTCGACATTCGATAGGATTAGAAATTTCAAACGGCTGATTTTGAAATATATAGACATGGCCTGAAGCGTGAGACGTAAGCCTTGAGAGCACACCTTTTAGATGAATAAAATATTATAAATTAAATATAAAAGATAAATTTAGAAGTTACGAAAAGAAATGTTGATCTATTTAATATGGGGGAGATAGATTTTTTGTTGCATTATTTAAACTAGATTAGCTTATTATTATTTACTGAAGCATTTTTTTTTCTTGTAATCAAGATCATTTATTGAAGGGTTAAGTGAAGAAAAACAAAGAAAGAAAGAAATTGAATTTTTTAAGTAAAGGAACCTAAAATAACCAGCATCAGCATATGCACATAAGCTGCACGTAAGCTGACATGAGGTGTTGAAATGATGTAAAAGGCACCAGGTGCCATTTTTAAAGCTTCAATCTGTTGCATGGAATCTTCTAAATGGGTGAAGTACCAATGTTGGACACATATCGGCTTCTGGATTTCTTTGTGTTTTTGTTCTTACTTGCACAATCTAATTGTCATTTACCATACATTAAGAGTTCTTACTTTTCCAATTGACAAGTTCTATGTAGAAAATATAACAGTAGTTACAGTACACATGTTTTCTTTTGTTTATAGGTATACAATAAAAATAAAGTTCCCATTGAATAATCCACTATTATCCTTATCCCTATTAAACATACTATTGGGTCCACGAATCCTGTTTTTTGGGGTTCCCTGAATCTGTTCCGTACCCATCTCAGATACAACATAGGCCTCAATGAATGATGTGTATGCCTCAGCCTCACTACCCATTTTCTCTTCTCTCATATGCCCTGAGGCATTTTATAGAAGCCTCACCTCGAGATGTAAGCCCCAAATGCCCTTTTAAAACACTTATAAACACACACACATGCTACACACACATAGAATAGTGATTTTTCAACTGTCCCAGGTTCAGCAAGGATTAAGGAATTAAGAAGCATAAAACTGCATAACATGACATTTACTTACATGCATTCATCAATATGTAAATAGGGATGCACATGTATGCAATGCCTTAATACAGATATACTACTAAATAAATAAGTACCCAAGGGTGCTATAAATACCATACAAATGCTTATGAACACACAAAAGTGAATTTAATACTTATCGCTGTTTCGACAGCAATCAAGAAAGCAAGACAACATGCTTACATATAACTACAAATATTAATAAAGAAACATGCACAGATACACTTTCTTGCAAACATACCCAGACATGTACATATCACATGGACACAAAAATCTAAACTTCCTGAAATTACACTATAGTAAAGGAAATAAAATAGTATAACAGAAATCCACACACTAAGCAGAGATACATGCAACAATATATACTAAGTACATGCATGGATACAGTACATTAACAGATAACAAAAATATATACACGCACACCCTTGAATATGAAAGAGTACACATACAACATCAAGTAGTGAGTTTCAAACTCCCCCTGTTTCAGCTTTGGTCCAGGTAATAGGAAAGAACAAATGTTACAAATACATAAAAAACTGACATATATAATGACTTACAGATAACCATACAGGCATACACAGTGCATACCACAGATGTTTACATGTATGTATGTGCTTGCATACATGGTGTGGGTGTTTGTGCATATGTACACAAAAAAAAAGTAATGGATATATACTAAAAAGATGCATTAGATAAATGGTTGCTGACCTCAGGAATGATAAATTTTCCGGTAAGAAGGCAAACCGCTGGAAGTATACAGTAGGCAAGCAGTGGAATGGAAGTGAGAGGATAAACAATGGTATTTATGTAAGCCAGTCTCTCCAACAGTCTCAATCTTCCTTTGTAACCATACCATATGGGGCAATGCCTGCTCAAGAGGATCTCAATTGATCCCAAGGCCCATCGAAGAACCTGATTCAGACGATCTGAAAGATTGATAGGGGCAGACCCCTTGAATGCAGGGCGAGGAGGCATGCAATAAATAGATATCCATCCTCGAGCATGCATCTTAAACCCAGTTAAAATATCTTCAGTGACAGAACCATAGATCCACCCAATCTGATTGCAGAAGAAGAAAGAATCTCAGTCAAAGCATGTTTAAGACACAAATCCCACAAAAGAAGCATGATATATTTGCTCAACACTATTTTAGCTCACCTCTTTGCCCCATTCAGACTTGTCCTCATAGCCACAGCTAATGACGTGGATGGCCTCCTTTAGCAGAGATGCAGGATTGGTTGACTGTGGAATCCCTCCTTGTTCTATGAAGGTGGACGCAATAAAAACTGGGGACTGACCAAATCGCTTCTCTAAGCTCTTCTGAGACATAAGAAGTGATTTCTCGTCATCGTAGCCTGGAAAGCATGATGGAGGTGGTTAAAATGTTAGCTTGGGTGGATGTTGTATCAAGAGCCTAGATTTACGCCAGAAATTTAAACCAGGGTGTTAAGATTGGATCCCACCTTACACGGTTGAGTGGGTGGGTTTGGGAGTAAAGTCCGAACTACTCAAGAAAAAAAAGAAAGGGATCATGAATTTTTGTGACAAACCCACCTTCTACACCCTCTTCAATGTCTTCCATGTTGAAGATGGGAACGGTGGATTCAGTTCTTTTCAATGCCCGCTTCTTATCGATGTACTTCTTGTTCCCACTCCTTCCCTTCTTTCTTGAACCACAACAGCTCTTCACAATGATATTGGGTTCCAAGTCAGCCTCGGTTAAGACTGGATCATACCCATACAGAGCTTGCCTATTGAAACAACATCCTGTTCCCACATAGACTGGACCCTGGATGCCATCCAACCCTTTCAAGTTGATCTGCAAAGATAACAACAATAAGAAAACATTTTTCTAAGCCTAAGCATAACTGCACATAAAATGGAGATGACTGTTTTTCCATTGATAACACATGATGTGAAGCCATACATCAAAGAAGACAATGTTGCGATTTGCATATCTATCATGAAGATCAATGCCGTCAAAACGTTGTGGGAACTGAACGTAGCAGGTTTTCTTTCCTAGGGCAGGATCCATCATGAAACACATTGCTTCTCGAAGAGCTTTGCTGTTATTGAAGTAGTGATCACAATCAACATTCAGAAGATAGGCACCATTGGTCAGGACAGCTGACACTCGAATCTGGAGGACAACAGAAAAAACCAAGCCACGCATGTGATTAGGTTGAAACAAAAAGATTGACAGTATGGTGCTTAGCACTATCAAGGAAAGTGGTGCCCCATCTCTATCCAACACTCAGTGCATGAGTCATCAATCACACCATGCAAGTGAGGTTAAAAAATAATCCAATTGCCGCAATACTTGACCTATGGCCCATCCAAGTGATACCTCATTGACTGCATGATCCGATTGATGAACAGTCGCACCAATTACTAGCACAGGTGTGTTTAAAAAAGATGCTGACAAATGTATAATGAAAGAGCTTTAAGGATCACAAACCAAAGCATTCATTGCTCCGGCTTTCTTGTGATGTTGGAAGCCCGGTCGCTTCTCACGGGAGACATAAACAAGTCGAGGTAGCTCGTTTCCATCTGTATCAAGCCCTCCACTGTGGCCTAAGAACACCTGTATTTTCAAACAACAGAAGAATAAGAAAAACAAAAGTAAAATCAAGAGAGAAGTGACGCCAAATTATCCTCTGGGAAGAGTGATAATACCTGGATCATGCCGGGGTGATCCCTAGGGTTATTTCCAGGCCAAGGAGTGCCATCCTGCATTGTCCAACCTTCTTCAGGCATTTTCTGTGCTTTGGCGACAAGGGCATTGATCCGTACTTTGAATTCTTCATATTCCCTCTGAAACAAACCAGTATCATCCTATAAGTTGTAAAATCCAAGATGAGTGGAAGTACTAGTTTCATCCTACATTACTCAAATACAGACACCAATTCTTGTATCAGTATCAACATGAAGCACGAAAACAGCGATCCTTGGGAAAATCCATGATATTGACATGCTCGTAGGGCTATAAGACAATATTTGTTCTGTTATATTAAAAAAAATATACAATAGATAGGGCCCATTATGAGCTCTGTCCTCCATACTGTTCACAAGGCGAACTCAACAATCCAGTCCGTTAGGTCAGCAGGGAATTTCTTGGATGGGGAATATCCAAAAAATCAGATGGACTGCACTTTTCAAACCACCCAATCTACGAACTATGTCCACAACCTTATTTTATTAAGCTATCCAAGTTTTAGCTCTAGTTTGAAAGGTTAAGATTCCCCAGTCGGACTAATTGAAGATGATGACCAGCTGATTGAGTGGCCCAGATTAGTTGGTGCGCCAGGATATACCTTCAATTTGGATGTTGCCCTAATCGCAGTGTCATTGTGTTCAAGATACATAACAACAGGTGGCTCCAAAAGGCATTATTCAAATGCCATTACATAGTTTCTCACTTACCTTCATTGCCCTTCGTTCTTTCACAAAAGAAGGCTGTATCTTGTCCTTCAAGTAATCTATCTTTTGGGCGAAGTAGAATTCAGGGGCCCTAGGCTCAATATTGTGCTTCTTGCAAAAGGGTACCCACTTCCTTGCAAACTCCGAAGTCTCAGAGAGGGATTCAAAGGTCAACATCGCTGAGCCATCATCAGACACATAGCATGAAACTTTGTCAACGGGGTAATCCACAGAAAGTATGGACAACACAGTGTTGGCTGTCACAAGAGGGGGCTCTTTGAGAGGATCGACTGTACTAACAAAGACATCTACAGGAGCTAACTGTGAAGGTTCCCCATCCCTATCAAATCTGTCAAAATGAAATTAGTATTAACAAAATTATACTTAACAGAACAGAAATGGTATGGGGTCAATCTGGGAATTTAAGTTAACCAACCTCAGTGCAAGCCTGTCGAGGTAAGTTTCACGGTTGATAGGAGACCATTTTGGAAACTGATCCAGAAGCCAAGACAAGGCGAACCAGATCTCACAAATAACTGATGTTAGCCACAAAGGGTAAGCATCATTCACAGGGTGGGTCACACGGTATTGCAAGAAGAAACCCAAGATAATAAGCCGGAGTATAATCACGATGCGGTAAGGAGTAAGGTGGGAAGAAGATATAGGCACCACCCGGCTCAAAGGTTGGCGAGCATCATCAACCCTGCAACCGAGTGAAATGAACATGTTAACTCAATTGAACACTTATTACACACCAAACACTGAGTTAACTTGGCATCTGAGCCGATTGTTAAGTTTTTGGACAATGCATCAAAGATGAGCATAAGAAAATTTATATCAAGGACAAACCAGTGCTTACATTTGCAGATCTTCTCCATTAGAACCAGTGCCTTCCATCTCTCCCTTCCCGTCAGTGTATCTGTTGGTCATTTGCATCATATTTTTCTCCTGTTTGAGTTTCCAACCTTCAACTCTTTCCTTCCAGTCAACATTTCCAAGCCCATATGAATTCAAGTCCTTTGAAGGGTCCACAATCCTCACTGGAACTGTTATCATATCATGAAAAACATAATCAAAAGATCGTTCGAAGAAGCCAAATTTTTTTGTGAGCAGATACAAGTTCTACAGTACCTGGTTGGCTTGGATCAATATAAGGAAGTGAATGGACACGCTTTTCACCAGATCCCAAGGGACCTGATTGAGTTGTACGGACAGATTGGTTGTCAGGTGTAGCATTGGGTATTTCCCCAGAGACCTGTTGGATGTCAGGTTATACAAAGGTGTTGAATCAAAACCTCAAATTTGTTCACTTGCATAAATCAATCATGCATTGCAGGAAAATTCACATAAATATATTCAACCTTTGAGTCTTTGACAGAATAATATCTCTCCTTACATAAAAATGGAGAAGGTTCTTTATTTCTTTTTTCTTTTTATTGGTTTCTACACATCTATTAAAAGAAAAGGAAAAGAGAACAAGGAAGCACTAGCCCAAGCAGCAGAATATTAGAAGGTTCTCTTACTATCTTTTATGGCATTAAAGCTTTATGAAACAAAGCAATGTGTACTAGTCTATGATGTCTAACATTGGTTGGTGAGTAACAACCAATCTTCAAAAACTCATTTATTCACTCAGTGTGATCAAATCAACTAGGTCGGCCAAGCTCGGAGTTTGAGTCCCAGTTATAAAACTTAATTACTTAACTACCAACCTACTTGACAGTCAACTAGCCCACTGCTTATAAATTCAACAATGCTTTTTATTAATTTGACCTACTGCAAATCGGAAGTTGGAAGACCAACTTCCGAGTCAGATTTTGAACACATATAGTAGAAAATGCTGAACACATGAAAAATATAAAAAATAATCCATTTGTTTGGAATTCACAGGCATCATAAAGTACTTTCACCCTGAATAAAACTGATTTCAAAATGAAAAATCAGAAGAATCTTGTGCCTACCAAGAGATTCTTGGCGAAGAAATTAAGCAACACTAAACAAGTCGGATATTAACAAATTTATAGAAGATTAAAAGGGAAAAACTGCAAAACCGAAAATATAACTGGACACAAACAGATTGTTCAACGAAGCATAAAATTCGTGAATCCAAACAAAAAAAAAGGTGCCTCACAATCCACTCAAGAAATCTTAATGAACAATGACCATCTCCCAGATCCTGACCCAGATCAATAAGTCAATTATGAAAACTGATGGTACATCAAATAACAAGTGCACACTGGCACACACAGGTAATCATTATCTTCACTTACCGGCTGCCCATTGGTGAGAAGTGGAATCGGGTGTTGAGACTCATGTCTCGAGGACGAAGATAGGTCAACATCTTCTCCTTCCCACTGGTGCATTGCCTTGCCATTGCCATGGGGGTACTTGAACTCATTCTCCAGGTCATCAACATCATCCTCTTCATCATCTCCCTGCACTCTAGGACTCCCTGAAATTTGCAGACCTCGCTAACTTAGTCCCCAAAAATCCATTTACAAACCCAATAATGGTAAAGAGCAAACTGAATGTTAGTTAGCCATCCAATAGAAAAGTTATATTTTAGAACCAATTCAAGAAATAGGGCAAGAACCAACAACAAGCTAACCTTTGTGTCTTTTGTACCTAGTCTTGCACTGGGGACAAGACTGGTTCCCGTCTTTCCGCTCATACTCATAACAAGGCCGGCAAACCGGGAAGGCACACTCATTGCAAGCAACAAAGACATCACCTGTGGCTGTAAGCCCAACAGTATCTCCACAGATCTGACACACTTGGCCATTCAAAGGTTTCAGGGGCTTGGGCTGCATCATCCACAGAAAGAAACTGATGAAAAATACTTGAGGACAAATAAACTAAAGTGATTATTTGTAACAAAAACAAGAATTCCAATGCATCCTAGTAAAGATAACTAATGAATCTGAAAAATACCATGTTATTGTGCACAAATTTAACTATCATTCCATTCTATAAAGATGACGAGTGAGACATATAACTTGTTATTGTTAACGTCTCAAAGGATTCAGAACAATTCAATGAAATTTAATTAATCGGCAGGGTAACTGTTTCATAGATACAACTTGAAATACTCATTTTGGAAACGATCACAAGCTAATGCAAATAGATTTAGCAATAATACTGAAAACACTAGATCATAGCTGTAAAATCCCAACAGATTACCAAACTCACTGAACCAAACTTTAACTTCAACATATACATTCCAATCACCAAAATTACAAAATCAAAATGTTACAATCTCCTACAACACTAACACTCAAAAAATTGTAACAAAAAAGAAACAATGAATAGCACAGAAAGGCAACCAAGAGTTTAGTTCAACAAACCTGCAAAACTCAGCTAGTAAATGCAAGACTCTATAAAAAGCAGATCTCATCTGAAAAACCCAGAAACTATAAATTTCACAGAACTGAACTATCAAGACCGCAACTTTAACAGACATACACTACATAAACAAACCAAAAATGAAAAAATTAGTATGGAACTCCATAAGATCTAGGCTAAAGGAACACAAAAACCAAAAATTTCATCAAATCTGACAAAATCTCAGCTTTCACTCATACACATTCAAAACTAAAAAAAAAAACCAAATAGAAAGTGCAACTACTTCACCAATTACACCAGAATTCCACGACTCAGATGCTAAAAACTCAAATTTGGGACTCCCCAGATTTGGAATCTCTCAAATAAATCGATACCCATTGTCCAAATCCACAAGAAAAACCCAAACTGGAACTCAAAATTCACTACCGATGAGTCAACGATCGGATCCAAAGACCAAAACACATGCAGAAAAAAAAATTGCAAAACGAGTTTTAGATTGAAAAATCAAATGGGTCGGAAGAAAACACATACCCCAACTTCTCCATCGTGTCGAATCATCACGAACTCGTTTCGTTTGTGCGAGCCAGCGACCATTCCCGCATTTGCTTCCATGGCTTCCAAGACACGGAGAGAGACAGATACACAGAAAAGAGTAGCTAAAAATGAGATTTTTTTTTTTTTCAATTTCAAGGTCTTGGGTTTAATGAAGTGGAGATGGTGAAGATCAGGAGAAAATTTCTGGTCTCAGTGAGGGGTCTCTTGCTCATCCTTTTCTCGATCGGATCAGCAAACGACGGGCACTCTCTCTGCTTCTTCGTCCATCTCTGCTTTCTCCCTCTCTGCTTCCCACTTGTTTTATACTTTTATCTTTTATAGCATTTATTTAATTATTTTTGTTACCGACTGAACCAGTAACTGGGTCGCACCAAGCATTTTGGAGCTAAGGCTCGGCTACTTTGTCCGGCTTGGCTTGGCTCGGCTGATCTAGTGTTTGGTGTCCACTATACCTACCGACCACTATGTGAGCCACGTGGCATATTCTTAGAGATTTCTGACCTACAGACAAAAAATTAGCTTGATTAG
Organism: Euptelea pleiosperma; assembly: GCA_035048495.1. Taxonomy (NCBI): domain Eukaryota; kingdom Viridiplantae; phylum Streptophyta; class Magnoliopsida; order Ranunculales; family Eupteleaceae; genus Euptelea; species Euptelea pleiosperma. The sequence continues at coordinate 24,091,644 of CM068549.1, forward strand.
TGATTTCTAAGCGTTGGATTGGAGTTGTTTTCGTGGGTTGATCGTTAACTGTGGAATTTGAGCATTATTTGGGTTACAAAGATCCAATCCAAAGGTTTGAAATCACTAATCAGACAGATTTTTGGTATGCAGGTCCACTTAGAGATGGGCGAAACATCCATACGATTAGTGTCCGCTAAGGGTGTGCCACGTGGCTCATAATGTGGATGTCCGGAAATAAATATGCTTTCCAAAAGTCAGTCCATAGCTACCACACACATTTGTTAGACTAAATCCAATGGAAAAATTGACAATCTAACGGCAGAAGCTGTTTTCACAAAAAGTCTATTCCGACACTCTTAATATTATGAAAATTTTATTTGAATTTGAAAAATCCAGATCATTAATAATACCGTTACTTTAGGTCTACCTTTTTACATAGTTGTACTCGATTAACCGATATATGATAGAAACCGGTCCTTGTTTCGAACCGAAACCGATAGGACCCAGAGCTAAGGGTTTCGGTTCAATTCCGGTATCATACCTAGAATCAGAACCTATTATGTTCGGGTACGATGGTTCCAGTTCCTAAACAAATAGACCTATCCGGTTCTCCCATCAGATATTCGGTACCTGCGCGCTTTTAAAAAAATTTGTGAAAAACCTTGACATCTTTAACACTAATAAATTGATTCGGTTCCAATTCTGTCCGGATACTAGTGTACCAAGAACCGGAACACTATTAAGTCTGACCGGTTTTGGCTCTTTTTAGTTTCGGTTCTAAAATAACTAATCCTGCAAACTAGCCAGACTATATGAAAAGTTTAATATGGAAATCCTTTTAAAATGCCACGTGGCACACATTTTGGGTCATTGATTCCATGATTGTTTGGCCCACCCCTTGTGAACATACACACAAAAATCAGCCCCATTGGTGATTCTTAACCGTTAGATTTGAGATTTTTTTTATGGTTCCAGATATTAGGAATTGGTAAAGCCATGCATTTTAAAGCTTGAAAGGGTCACGTGATTTATTTTAAAAAAAAAAGGTGAATTAAATGATTTTATTAATAAATGATAAATAAGTTTAAACTCTGTTCTACGGCTAGATAGTCTCTATCAGGAATATAATTCAAAAAAGAGAAAATAGAAATTAATGTCAAAAAATAAATAAAATAATATATTGTTTGTGTCTCCTTCAATACGCTCTCTTGCTGTTAACAGCCTGTCTCCAGTTAGTAACCGGTAATTGCCGGTTAGTAATAAGGTTGTTCATTTCCATATAGACTTCATAGTTCATACTTCACGACCACAACTAAAGTCTCGAATAGCTGTCGGTGGAATGATATTCGCTTGTTTATTTCTTAAAATACCCTCTGTGTTTCTTGAAATTGCAAAAGCACCCTTTCCCGTTTTGGATATTCATAGTAAATCCAAGTGTTTCCCGAGTACCAAGGTTTAAAGGAGGCCGTTTTAACGGTTAAACGGACTGGGGGCGTTACCGTTTAAACGGCCGTTAAAACGGATTGAAAAGGCCAGGGGCAAAAATGGGAAAAAATGTGAAAAAATAGAATTTAACGGAACTAAACGGATTTTAACGGGTTTTAACCGAAAAATACAGAAGAAATGGCGCTGAAATTTGAAATTTTAAAATAAAAACAGAATTTAACGGAAATTAAACCGATTTTAACGGAATTAAATGGATTTAACGGCTGTTTTTTTCACAAATTTTTTCAGAATTAAACGGCTGTTTAAACGATTTTAACGGCCGTTAAAACAAAGAGACGGCCGTTTTTTTCAAAACCGATAAAATGTGTTTAAACGGTTTTAACGGAAACGGGCTTGGGGCGTTACCGTTTAAATGGCCGTTTTTAAAACCATGCTGAGTACACCTTTTAATACGTCCATCATACCTGGTGCACGTGCAAGAGTGCAGTATACGGCGGATTGACTATATTAAAAATTTTCCTGATCAGGTGATTATAGCCATCAGATCTATTGCATTCTTTTAGATGGTTGAAAAAAGTAAATTGCCGAGATGTCGGCATCTATACTCATATGGAAACAAAAATTGCATATTGATAGTTAAGGTCGTTACCCTAATTCTCACACTAATGAGGAGAATGTCATCCATACCGTTCGATAGTCTTTGAAATTCGTGATGCGTGAATCCAAGGACTCGCAAAATATTGCAAAAAAAAAAAAAAATCAATTTTTTTCTCCTTTACTTTTTTTTTTTATATAAATCCAAAATATATTGATAAAAGGAGATCGAGAAGATATCAAGATACAGAAGAGAAGCAAGTGGATTAATGGTGAAGACGGTTCCGAACCCTAGATCCGTGGTATCAACATGCACAAACTTTACCAATTTAGAAAGTTCGCATTGTAACGGCTTACAATCTATAGCCGTCCTCTTTTAATACTTCCATTCGGCGCGCACAATTACATGTAACGAGAACAGTTCCTCGCATATCTCGGTCGACAACATGTAGTAATGTGATTGAATCCTTAAGCATAACTACCTTGATGCAACAACATTACCAATAATATAAAACCTTTGACATTTAAAGGAAAAACAAAGATTTTCTATCATTTTCTTTGCCGTTACTGCATTTAAAAAAAAAAACATTTATGCCGTTGCTATAATGGCCGTTATAACGGGTTACGCTCAACCCAGTTTGACGGTTATTTGACCAGTTATAACGGTAACAGATTTAAACCTTGTGTTTGGTGTGTTGGGGAAGGTGGAGAAAGTGGAAGGGGCAATTTGTAGTTTGTCACAAAATGAAGGTCATGTGGCACGTACATGTACTGCTACATTATTTGCTTAAGAAAGTATTTTAATTTAGGTAGAAGGGTTTTGTTAAGTATAGAGTCTGGATTTGAATAAAAATCGCAGCGGTAGGTCGATTGTCAATTTGTTGGCTTCCAGATTCGTCTTTTATATTGTGTCGGTGTCGGTGAGATGGGTTGATGCTAAGCTGGCTTCGGTTTCTCACATGGAAGGACGAACAAGTCCCACCTTAACGAGTAAAACTTTTATGACAGCCTGCAATATGAACCACGTGTCACACTCTTATACTACTCTGACCGGAGATGACAGCACGCTGTCATTGAGGCCGATGACCACCCATATATGAGCCACATGGCACACTCTTAAAGGACTCTGATCGTACGGGTGTTTGGCCAATTCCATAGGTGGATCTACAAACTAAAAATTAACCTGATTATTGATTTCTAGGCGTTGGATTGGAATTATTTTCATTGGTTGATTTTAACCGTGGGCATTCAAGCATTATTGATTGCAATCACTCACTAATCAAGCTGATTTTTGGTTTGTAGGTCCACCTAGGGATTGGAAAAACATCCATACGGTAAGAGTCCTCTAAGGGTTTGTAACGTGGCACACTTTGAGGACTCCGAGTCTCTGACCTTATTGAAGTTTTTCTTACGAACCAAACGTCACCCTGATTAGTGATTTCTAGGCGTTGGATTGGAATTATTTTCTTGGGTTGATTTTAACGGTGGAAATTTAAGCATTATTGAGCACTATTTGAGGTACAAAGATCCAAAGGTTTGAAATTACTAATCAAGCTGATTTTTTGTTTTTGTAGGTCCACCTAAGGACATCCATACGGTCAGAGTCATCTAAGAGTTTGCCCCGTGGCTCCTTTATGGGAGGTCATCGGCCTCGATGACAGTGCGCTGTCATCAAAGTTTGACTCCACCTGAAGATCACAAGGCATACCACCTTTAACTTGTCCTTTCTATGCGAAAAATTGAACTTTAAGAAACGTCGTCCTTAGTTCAGACCGTTGGATGACCTTTAAGATTTGTGCGGTGTAGATCCCGAGCACGACCCCCTGAATCCATGAAACCCTAACCTTAGATTTAACTTTTGGCGAAATGATGCTGTTATCTTCATAGAGTTCAGACCATTGGATGATCTTCGTGATTCATATAGTTTAGAGGACCATCCAATGGTATGGACATAGGGAGGAGATACTCATTAGGATGACAGCAACGTATTAGGTATTTTAATAGAAAACCATCATCTCATCCAACTGACATCTGAAGATCATTAGGTCTTTGATTTCTCCCTGAGTTTCATGTAGGGATTATCAAGAGCAATGAACACGTGGAAGGATTTGGTTTGCCCATAGATTTATACTTACGAGTTACTCCTCATCTAAGCATTCCATTCCATAATTGCCCCTAGACAAACTTCAAGCCAATTCAAATGTTTAAACCAAGGTTTAAAGGAGGCCGTTTTAAAGGTTAAACGGACTGGGGGCGTTACCGTTTAAACCGTTTAAACGGATTGAAACGGCCAGGGGCAAAAATGAAAAAAAATGGGAAAAAACAGAATTAAACGGATTTTAACGGTTTTAACGGAAAAAGTGGCGCTGAAATTCAAAATTTGAAATTTGAAAAAAAAAAAAAAAAAACAGAATTTAACGGAAATTAAACGGATTTTAACAGAATTAAACGGTTTTAACAGCCATTTTTTTCACAAAATTTTTCAAAATTAAACGTCTGTTTAAACGATTTTAACGGCCGTTTTTTTCAAAACCGATAAAACGCGTTTAAACGGTTTTAACATAAACGGGCTTGGGGCGTTACCGTTTAAACGGCCGTTTTTAAAACCAAGGTTTAAAGGAGGCCGTTTTAACGGTTAAACGGACTGGGGGCGTTACCGTTTAAACGTCCGTTAAAACGGATTGAAACGGCCAGGGGCAAAAATGGGAAAAAATGGAATTTAACGGTTTTAACGGAAAAAACGGAAAAAATGGCGCTGAAATTCAAATTTTGAAAATTAAAAAAAAAAACGTAATTTAACGGAAATTAAAAGGATTTAACGGCCGTTTTTTCACAAATTTTTTCAGAATTAAACGGTTGTATAAACGATTTTAATGGCCGTTAAAACAAAAAAACGGCCGTATTTTTCAAAACCGATAAAATGTGTTTAAACGGTTTTAACGGAAACGGGCTTAGGGCGTTACCGTTTAAACGGCCGTTAAAACCGTTTAAACAGCCGTTTTTAAAACCATGGTTTAAACTTTAAAGACTCTAAGGGCCTGTTTGGTACGTGAGAAAAAGAGTTCCGACGGCGAATATTTAGCCAGGCGAATATTATCTTGGCTAAATATTTGCTCATAGCAATATTTAACAATGTTTGGTACGTGTACAAGCTAGCTCACTTCAGCTTACTTTATTTTCTTTCAATTTGAGTAGGTCCCACATATCAAAGTAAGTCAAAAATAGGTTGGGTCAGCGCGGGAACCACATATTATGTCAAAGAATAAAAAAAAAATTCATTTTTATCTTTTTTACATATTAAAAAATTAATTTTTATTGAAAATAGTGATTTTCCGGTGAGAAAATAAAATTTTCTTCACCAAGGCATAATCGGCGTGAAAATATTTTCACAGGGGGGGGGGTGATCAAATGTTTTCCCGCCGCGGAGGGCAAATATGTGGGCCCGGCTAAATATTCACCAAGGGCGGGTGGCTGCCAAACACAGCCGGGCGAATATTTGCGCGGCTAAATATTTTATTTGCCCGCCGCGGTGCGTTACCAAACAGGCCCTAAGGGTCTGTTTGGTATGTGAGAAAAAGAGTTCCGACGGCAAATATTTAGCCAGACGAATATTATCTTGACTAAATATTTGCTCATATCAATATTTTACAATGTTTAGTACGTGTATGAGCTAGCTCACTTCAGCTTACTTCATTTTCTTTCAATTTGAGTGGGTCTCATATATCAAAGTAAGTCAAAAATAGGTTGGGCGAGTGCGGAACCACATATTATATCGAAGGATAAAAGAAAATTTATTTTTATCTTTTTTTATATATTAAAAAACTAATTTTTATTGAAAATAGTGATTTTTCGCGCGAGAAAATAAAATTTTCTCACTAAGGCATAATTGGCTTGAAAATATTTACACAGAGGGGGGAGGTGATCAAATGTTTTCCCGCCGCAGAGGGCAAATATGTGGGCTAGGCTTGCCGAGGGCAAGTTGCTGCCAAACGCACCCGAGCGAATATTAACGCTCCCAAATATTTTATTTTTCCGCCACGGTGCGTTACCAAACAGGCCATCAAGATTTATTTGGTGTGAAAATATTTATTGGGAGGGTGATACGCCTAGCTAAATATTAGCATGCGCAAATATTTTATTTCCCTGCCCTAGAGGCCCGCTGTCAAACAGGTCCTATGTAAAATTTTATTTTCTCACGGGAAAGTCGCTATTTTCAATAAAAATAAGTTTTTAATATAAAAAAAAAGAGAAAAATGAGACTGTTTGGATCATGTGACTTAATATGTGGGTCCCACACTCATCTAACTCATATCTAAGTTACTTTGATATGAGGGACCCACACAAATTGAAAGAGAATAAAGTAAGCTAGCTAATACATGTACCAAACGTGACTAAATATTGATATGCACGAATATTTAGCCAAGATAATATTTGTCTAGCTAAATATTTGTCATTGGAACTCCTTTTCTCATGTGCCAAACACGCCCTAAACTTAAAAAGTTCTTGGATATAAAATTATAATTTGAGACTTAGGGCTCGTGTGGCAACACAACATAAACAAGTAATAGATTCTTTTTAAAGTAACTATTTTAAAAAGGAAGATTTGAAATTAAAATTTTAATTGGAAGGTCAAAAAGTAACTTATCTATTAAAGAATGATGAAATAATCGTTTATAATTTATATTAAAAGATTAAAAAAATATTTTTGTCATTTAAAAAGTTGAAGTGGTCATTTATAATTTGTCTTAAAAGATTAGTAGGGCAAAAATAGTATCAGGAAAGTTTCACTTAAAAATTTGATTGAGCATGTGCTTAAATTGAATTGCTTCTAGTTCCAATTTTAAAAAAAAAAAATCAAAAATATTTAACTTAATTTTGAAGTAGCTTTTTGACTTCTCAAAAGCAACTTCTTATGTGATATCGAATTGCTTATATGGACAACACTAGGACATGGAGTGGACATGCATGCAGGATCACCATTCAGTGTGTCCCACTTGTGAGATCTCCTAAGTCAAGATGTCAACTCAATCAAATTGTCTCAACCATTCAATCTTAGTCTTTTCCTTCTTTTTGAACTGTTACCAATTTTTTCTCATTAGTCCAAAGAATGTAGTAAATTGGATGGTTGTGATCACACCGATATTTGTTATAGCAAATCAAATAGGTGAGATCCACAGAATGGATTGGTGGGCTTCAGTCCTTACACACTCATTTATATAACAAAATAGGGAAGTTGTCTCCCCCTCTTGTCCGACTTCATAAAGGATGGCCGAGATCTTATCCCCCAATTGGACGGTGGATCTCAGCCACTCACACCCAATTTTGACGAATGCTATATCAGGGAGTGCCGGGGGCACGGGCCACCCACTAGTATACTACATTTCGAGTAGGGTGTCAACCGATCAGTTCTGATTCAAGTATCAATGTACCTAGAACCCATAAATATATAAAAAAAGCTTCGGGCCATACCGCGCAGCTCATTTTTAGATACTGGAACAGGTTGTTCCATAACCAAAACTGAAAAATACTTGGTTTCTCATCAAGTATATATAGTATCCGTCAATCGTATTAAAAATGTTAAAAATAAAGGCTCTTATAATTTCTAGCCGTTGAATTTGAACCTTTTTCAGGGCTTGATTTTAGCATGGGATCCATACATTATTGGGGGTACTCAGATCAAACGGCTAGAAATCACCAATCGAGCTGAATTTTGGTTTGTATGTCCACCTAGGGATGCTCCAAATGCACACAGACATCTTTGAGGAAAAAATGATTCCAATTGTAAGGAAACAAAGAGAGGCAAAGTGATGCAATTAAAAAAAATATAGCCGTTGCATGTGAAGATGTAGACGTTACTCTTAAGAAGCTGTCCTCTCTTTTCCTTTTGTAAAGAAACAAAGAAGCGTAGGATCTGAAGAGTTAAAACGAAGAAAGGAATCCCTATGTTTTTAGTTGTTTATATCATTTTTCTAAGGACCCACCTCCTTGAGTTTGGGACAAAGATCACCGTCCATTTGAGTTATACTGGCACAACTGCATCTCTATGAAGGTGGACGTACGCTTACGTGGCACTAGTGCGTAAATTACAACTTTTCCACTAGGACATGATGGCCCTGCTTGGTTCAATGCAAATCGGATGCAATGCACTCGCCACAGTTTTCTGATTTCAAGTGATTGGTTGGGGGATGAGCACATGAGCTGGCGTGCAAGTGATTGCCAAGCCCTTGCAAATTAAGAAAATGGATGCAAGCGTGTCCAGCTCAAAAACTGTGGTAAGTGACTGCAATGCAACTCACCCCCATTTGCAGTGGAGTGCAAAATGCATCCCAGTGCAGCGAACCAGGTAGGGCTGATGTGACATCCAACCATGCTTGTCAAAAATAAAAAAAATCAAACAGTCAAAATTCCTGTATAAAAATACCCGAAAGCTGTTTTCAAAGTTAGCCTATAGCGTCAAATTTTAGGCATGGCAGATCTTTTGGGTACATGACCAATTGCGAAAGTACCTAGGTGATAGAGGTGCGGCCATTACGTGTGACTCACTTTGAGGTGCTTTTATTTTTTGAGCGAGTCCCCATGTAGCCCTTTCCCTAGGTCACCCCTCCCGTGACGTGGGGTTGGCTTTGATCCCAAATGTTGAGACCCAAACCAATACTCCAAAAGCTTAAGTCTTAATCGTTAGGATCCTAACTAATCTCCATAGACAGCAAGGTTCGAAGTCTCGGCCGATCCTATTTTGGATTGGGCAATCCAGACCGGGATCAGTATTCACCGATCTGATAAAAAAAAATGGATTGTCTTACTTGAGATCACTGTTTCTTAAAGAAGACTCACGTTGTTTCGAGCAAGATGTGCCAATCCAGAACGGGATTGGAGCCCATCGATCTGGCCTCCAACCCCAAGACCTCGTACCATGCTGGACAAAGAAAATGTGGTTCTAGGAATATCCATGTACAAGAGAAAAACTTTGCTCTCCAGCTGGAAAACCATTTTGATCCACCTCCCCCATAAATGCCACATGGCAATCTTTTGAGCCCACTACTACATGATGTTTGGCCACATTTGGTGGACTTAACAAAAATAAAGAAATCAGCCACATTATTGGTTTTTCGCCATTGGATTCAAGCATTTTCTTTCATCATGGACTTTATAAACTGGCCCATCACCATTTATAGCCATTGGATTCAAGCATTTTCTTTTATCATGGGTTTCAAACAAACACACCCATAGGTGATGAGCCCGTTCATAAAGTCCATGATGAAAACAAATCCAATGGCAAAAAAATCACCAATGGAGTCTTTGTGAGATTGCCACGTACGTTTCTAAGATTGCCCCAAATTTGGTTAAAAACTAATCATGTTTTAGTCAAGATATGGTTTGGTAACCGTCTTCTCAAAATCCTATGTTGAGATATAACAGCAAGAACCTTAATTAAAAGGTGGGCCCTATGGAGAAATAAGAAAGAAATGGAGAGAAAACTGGTTTGACTCGAGCAAAACTCCATCCCATTGTATTTTATCATGGTTTTAAAAAACGGCCATTATAACGAAAGTAACGGCCGTTATAATGGATTCGAAGTTTCGTACCTCCCCCGTTACGTTATGTACTGTTTTAATGCTCAGGAAAAATGGTAAAAAAATATTGTTAAAAAAAGTCCCTTATTTCTATTATTTTCCATTTTCGCCCATGTGCGTTACTATCCGTTGCAACGGCTGGAAAAATTGGTAACGCCTCCAGTCCATTATAACAGCTTTTCTAAACCTTGGATTTTATATCCTCGGCATACAGATCAGATAGGACAACTATAGACAGACACCTTCAATATTTTGATCTAACCAAAACAAGGACATTTTCGAAATAGTTTATAAAGACTAAAGTACCCCTATTTATTGTATTGTAATTATTAAAAATAGAAATAATTAAAAAAAAAAGAAGATATGAACGAAATGAGGGGCATTCTGGAAATTTTGGGAATTGAGAATGTAACGCAAGAACCCCCTTCGCTGGTTAATAAGTAAAATAGATATGATATTCACATATTATTCGTCAATTTCGGAAAGAATAAAAAACATGAAAACCTAATAAATCTACAGTTATTCGACCCGTCATACAGTTATAACGGTAATGCGAGCTAACCGTTGTCATGTCATAGGAAATTTTAAAAAAAGTTGCAAACAAAAACTACATGAAAATAGTAATAGAGTAAAACCAGAGTAAAACCATTTCAGAGTTATTATTGTTGGGCTTTTCATGCAGATGAGATGGACCCACCAAAAAAAAAAAAAAAAAAAGAAAAAAGAAAAAAGGAAAAAAAGAAAAAAAGAAGAAGAAGAAGAAAGAAGAAGAAGAAGAAGAAAGCTCACTCTCTCTCTCTCTCTTTCTCTATATATATATATCTCTTTCTATCTCACAAAGAGCCATCTGCACTGGCACTACCATTCCCTCCTCTCCTGCTCCCAGTTGTATTCTTCAATATCTGCAAATTAGTAAGTAATTCCATTTAAATATTGTAGAAATTTAAAAAAAAAAAAATTAAAGTAATGGGATTATTTATTTATTTTTTGTGGAAATTTCCATAAATTTTTTTTTTTTTTTTTGTGATTTAAGAAAACATTCTATAAAGATCCTGGTCATGGGCATGTCATAAAAAAATATTATAAATTGATTACTAATGAACATTTTTATGCCTTAAATACCCCTATAAAATTTCTCTTTTAAATGTGTGGCTATGACATTCTAGCAGGTTAAGCAAGGACAAAGTGGAGAAGAAAATTAAATTTTAATGAGGGGAGATGAGGAGGATAGGATGGGTGTAGCATGTAGTACTTATTTATGCCTAAGCATTTATAGAAACCAAACAAAAATCAATAAATGGGCCTGTGGGCCCTCCTACTCCTAGTACATCATTAATGATGAGATCATGATCGAGGCCCTTATCAGTTAGGGCACTCACAGAAATCATGATCTTCCAAGTTCCAATCACCTAAAATTACCAACCCTACCTTTTGGTTTTTTCCAAGCAACGGAATTACTATTTCCCCCACTCAGTTTACTTCTCCCATAGCACTAACGTTTTTTCACCGACAACATTATGAGCCACGTGGCATATTATTAGAGCTTTCTGACTGTAAGGATGTTTGGCCCAACCCCAGATGGACACACAGACCAAAAATTAGCATAATTAGTGATTTTTTAAGCGTTGGATTGGAGTCATTTTCATGGGTTGATTTTTAGCCGTGTACTTTGAGCATTTCTTACCATTATTTGGACTTGGAGTACAAAGATATTTTTGGTTTCTAAGTCCACCTAAGGATTAGCCAAACATCCATTCGGGTCATCCTCTAAGCGTGTACCACGTGGCTCATATTGTGGGTGGTCATCATAGTTCTACTGGTAAAAAAATTTTAAAAAAAGAGTATGACAGGTGGTGCTGAGCATGTGATAGGTATAACTAGAAGTAAGAACCATGTTAAAAAAAATAAATAAATAAATAACGCCGTTATTAGTAACGCCCCAACCCCATTTCGAAAACAACACCCAAATCCGAAAAAAAACCGGCTTTAGCGTTATAGCGACCGTTAAACTCAAATAACGGCCATTACTTGTGAAAAAAAAAAAATTATCTTCACCATTATCAAAGTATGCTATTTTGAAAAAAATAAACAAGATTCTAACGGGTTTAACGGTAACTTTAAGAGTGTTTCATCCAACTAAGCAATAGGAAAGTGATATTTCCAATCCATATTTATACCAGGCCAATTCCTCATGGACCAAAATACCCATGAAAATATGACTTTGTAAGGTTTAATTCATGGGCAAAATGGTATAGTTAAAGAAACTTTAAGTGACCTGAGATTATAAAAAAGCGGATTGGGAATATCACAACCGCCAAAAGGGTACCCTAAAGTCTATACCAGAGAACATTCGATGATGGTCATGTCATGATGGTGATGGAGGTACATACATGTCTAAGCATCTGGTTCTCATTTTGCAACGTGGACAACCTCTCTTCAAGTTCAGAATTCTTCTTTTCCAACTCCTTAACCTTCACCTCCAGCTCATTTAAGTATGCCTTCTTTCTCTCCCTTGCTTGTTGAGCTGAAACTCTGTTCCGTAGCAACCTTTACAAACCCCAATTTCAGTATTAACGATAAATTACAAAAATACCACTGATCGGAAAATGACGAACAAGGTCGGATTCTGACCTACCTTTTCAACCGTTTGTTTTCTTTGTCAGCTGGGCTTTTTCCTCTCTTTCTTTGAACCCCTTCTGCTGATACTTGAACCCGGTCTGGACCGGCTACTGAACCCCCGTCTCGGCCCGATGTAGATTGACCGACGCCTTCGCTCCCGATTTCCGGCACTCTCCTTATCTCATCGTCGCTCTCAACCCCTTTTAAACGAAAGGAAAATAAAAAATTTAAAAAGGGGAGAAAAAATTGTGTTTTTTCGAAATCTAACGAAGAAAAATCTGTTTCCTAGAAAAAAAAAAATGAAAAAAAAGAAACCCAGGTGAAAATTTCTCACATTCTTCGAAACCCATAAAAAAAGGAAAAAAAAGAAGAAGAAACACAGTGTGTTTTATAGCAAAATTCAATAAGATTTTCACCATTTTCGGCTTTAAAACATAAACCCAGATGATTAGATCTAATATTCTTCAAAATCCATGAAAGAAATTTGAAAAAAAGAAAGGGAAAAACTTTACAGCGAAATTTATTGGAAAAACCATCGTTTTCCGATTTGGAAAAAAATGGTGAAAGTCTTACCGTCTTTCATTTCTTGCTGAAGAGCAGAGCTTGAAGATCTCTCGCTGCTTGAAGGGAGCGAATTTGTTGCGAGCGAACTCGCCGCTTGTTCTTGCATTTCTGATTCAGAGAGAGACAGAGAGAGAGAGATGAGATTTTTTTGTTTTTCGAGGGAGGAAAAGAGCGGGTCATTGTTGTTACTGTTCGTAAAGGGGTGTTTACGAAGTTATTACAGCCGCTGGATTCAAAACCATCCGACGGTTTTAATGTAGTGATCGTGGAAGACCAAGAGCCATGAGAGGATGTGTGGATCCAAAGGCGAGGAGAAGAGGAGCGTGGGCTGTCAGAAACTGTTGGATTATAATGAGATCGTATGGACGATAAGGCTAGTTGGTGCAATGACATGTGCTGGTTTAGGAATTCTCCCAGTGGGAACTCATGATTGGATGAAAGTGAACCGTACATATTACACAAATGACCTTCAGATTTCGATAAATTTATTGAAATGCCCTTGACTGACGTAAAGTTAGAACTCCGCTGGCGGACCACAATATAAGCCACGTGGCATACTTTTAGAGACCACTGACCGTATGGATGTTTGGCCAATCCCTAGATAGACCTAAATACCAAGTAATCATTCTGATTAGTGAGTTCAAGCCTTTGGATCTTTGTACCCAAAATAATGGAGTAAAACTTGTGTCACAAGATGTTGTGATGTAACACGGTCACAGCACTGAATGCGAGCCACGTGGCACACTATCAGAGGTCTTTGACCGTATGGATGTTTGACCAGTCCCTCGGTGGGCCTACAAACAAAAAATCAGCCTGATTAGTGATTTAAAACCTTTGGATTTATGCACCCAAATAACGCTCAATAATGCTCAAATTCCTACCGTTAAAATCAACCTATGAAAATAACTTCAATAGAATCAGTTAGAAATCACTAATCAGGCTGATTTTTTGTGTACCAGTCCACCGAGGGACTGCCCAAACATCCATACAGTCATTGTCCTCTAATAGTAAACCACGTGGCCCGTATTGAGTGCTGTGACCGTGTTCCGTCACAACATCTTGTGACACAAGTTTTACTCAAAATAATGCTCAAATTCCAGAGTTAAAAATCAACCCATGGAAACGACTCCAATCAAATCACTAATCAGGCTAATTTTTGGTCTCTACGTCCACCTAGGATCAGCAATCTCTAAGAGTGTGCCACGTGGCCCGTACTGTGGTCTGTAATCTAGGTTGATAGGGAACGTTCATCAGCAAAGTTCCCTCGCATTTGACTTTATATCGATGGATTTGCCTACACGCAAAAACAAACAAAAAAAAGGCGCAGTACTCTCCCGGGTCCATCAGCCTGAATCCAACCAATATAATAAATCCCTACGATTAAGGGTGTACATTCGGGCTACCCGGCCCACCCGAGTTTCGGGTTTTTTTAGTTTTAGGCAGGCCTGAAACTTGAGGGTCCCTGCCCGAGCCTGGACCAAAGCCCAAAACATAGGTTTCAGACTAGGGGTCGGTCCAGTCTCATGGCTGGATCTCGGGCCCGATTTTGAAATTTTTAGGCCGGGTTTCAGGCCTTATGTACACCCCTACCTAAGATCTAATCCAGGCCTAATTAGGGCTGTCAATGGATTAAGGGTTCAGATCATATTAGAGTTGATCCACAATTCGGGATCGAGACCCAATCTGATAAAATCGGAGCTTTTTAGACCCAGATCATTGAGTGACCCAATCTAGACCGGTGTTATTGCGATCATACCATCAGATCATTGAATGACCCAATCGATTAAATGTCCTGGGCCTGACGGACAAGACTAAATAATGCATACCCGGACCCAGTCCAAATTCGGTCTGATTCCAGTGGATCATGCACTTGCAAAAGTTGTAACCTTAAACCATAGGATGTGGGCCTAATCTGATCCAATGCATACCCAAAACTTCCCGAGGTGGGCCTAATCTGAAGGGTTTGTAGGTCAATCCAGCCCATAGACAGCCCTCTCCCCAGTAACTTACCAGAAATCTCATCTGAATGGCATATTTCCACTCTGTTACACCGTTAGATATTGCCTATAAATAATAATAATAATAATAAAAAGATCTAATAAAACTATTTTAGTGCATTAGAGTAATTCTGGCATATTAGAGCAATTGTTATTTCAGAAAATAAACAATTGAAAAGCTCAAAACCATGGTTTGAAAAACGGCCGTTATAACGGATTCAGATCCCACCTGTTACGTTATGTACTCTTTTAACACTGGCCGTTATTTTTTGAAACACCCTATGGTTCCTTTCTTTCCAATAGTTGATTATAGGCGGAGCAAATTTGGGGGAGAGGCTTCCATGCGCCAGGGCAGTATAGACCAAACAAAACGGCCCTACTCAGTGTTTGCCATCTCATCAAAACCGACAAACCTGGGTTGCAGTTGCCTCGGTAGTTTTGCTTTTACGTTGTCGTGGCGAACACTGAGTAGGGCCGTTTTGTTTGGTCTATACGGCCCTGGCGCATGGAAGCCTCTCCCCAAATTTGGATACACGAAGTTGAATCTCCAAACGAATCCTAAAATTTTCGAATCTTCCATTTTAAAAAGGGTCGGAAACATGGAGTACTCGCAAAAGTGAACTCATAAATTCATTCATGTTCTCGGGCCTGGATTCCGAGAATCCAACGGTGATTTTGCTTTTACAAAATAACCTAACCCATTATTAAAAAAAAGTATTGTGAGCTTCCTGAGGCCTATAATGTAAATTATTATTTTTTTATTAGGCGGCGTACCCGACGGAAATCTGGACAAAAATATGTGCGGTTGAGACCATTGATCATTGGATTCAACAATTTTACCTTCTACAGTTGTTCCCTCATGGACCGTGGATCTCTTGAATCGTATGGTCAATGGCTTCAACCACACATATTTTTGTTCGGGGTCATCCGTGAGGTAGCATTACGCAAAAATCATTTCTAGAAAACTTATTTAGGTCAACCAAACAGAGCCTACAGTACATCTTAGTCCAAAAATGTGTATAAATTTTCCTCACAAGCAAACCCACTAGAAGAAGAAAATCAAATCTTAATTAGATCACCTAACCAAGATGAATCTCTCTCATAATCTTTCAAAGTTAGGTCAATCTGCTGTATTCCCCCTAAAGTGATTACCATTGGTAACCTAAAACCTAAGCTCTCAAAACTCTACGGGTACATAGGTCCGTCGATCCAATCGCTTCTGCCGCTTCCCTCATTGTACGTAGTCCTCTTAGGTCCATTCTTCGAGGCCCTAAAGTCCAACATCCAGATGATCATCCGAAGCCATGCGAGCATCCAAATCCACATCTGAATCCATCACAGATGAGCCCCACACAAGGATTTCTTAGGCCAACATGCTAGTAAGTCAAAGCCTATACAAGGTCTTAAGTCTCTCATAGAACCCCAACAAACACAAAACTTTTCTCTTTAGATCTCATACCATGGTGTAACCATGATCACTAAGTCAACTACATAAGCTTCCATTTATACTAAATATGTAATTAAAAGGAAAACTAAACTTACCCACATAGTCATAATCATGTCGAGAGGTGGTAGGTCGCCGGAACCCGACCTACAGGAATTTCCTTTCATTGATATAGTTAGATCAATGACCCAACAAACACAGATTTTCCTTTAAATCTCAATTCCATAAGCTTGCATTCATACTAAATATGTACTTAAAAGGGCAAAATCAACATACCCACATAGCCATAATCATGCGGAGAGGCGGTGGTCGACGCTGGATATGCAAAAAAATCCATTGAAACTTCTGGATGAAGAGCTGATAAGAACAAAACAAGGAAAAGAGAAGAATTAGGAGCTCCCTTCAGTCCAAAACAGAGGTTGAGAAGAAGATCATGGACTGTTTTGGGCTGTAAGGAACCCCTATTTCTGCAATTTTCTCATTCCCATCCACTAGAACATGAGAGGAACAAAGAAATGGAAGAGATGGAGGAAAATGAGGAAGAGTGCAAGATAAAAGCATGCATTTACTAAGGAACATGCTTAGTAGTAGTCTTGAAAGAGCTGTTTCATTCTTTCACACTCTATTCCCTGTTTTTTCAGGGTGCCAAACAGGGCTTTTAGCCATTTGTGGAATATGGGTTCGGCATAGATTGGACCCATGGCTGCATAGCTTGGCTTCAGCTTCGAGTCCCTTAGCTAAACCAAATGATGTATGCGTACATGACATCCTAGTGATGGTACATTAACGAATTCATATTAATGAGGGCAATGTTAAAAGCACCTGCATTGCACTTCCTACAAGAGAGCATTTTTCTTTTATTCTTCGCTAGGGGGCGGCACGTGTGTTGAACATGAGTGATTATATGGGCCTCATCAACGTTGATGATGGACCGTAGTATGAGCCACGTGGCACACTCTTAGAGACCACTAACTGTATGGATGTTTGGCCCATTGCTAACTGGTCTTACATAACAAAATTTAACATGATTAGAAACTTATATCTATTGGATTAGAGTCTTTTTTATGACTTACTTTTAACGGTGGATTTCAAGCATTATTTGGGGTACTAAGCTCCAAAAGTTAATCAAGATGATTTTTGGTATGTACGTCTACCTAGGTATGGGCCAAAAATCCATACGGCATGTAGTCTCTAAGAGTGTCTCGTGGCTCACAGTGTCGCCCGTCATCAATGTTGATGATGGGCCTCTTACATGATAAAATTGTCGAGCATGCTCTAAACGTGTGAAGCAAAAAAGAAAAAGAAAAGAGAATGGGTAAAAAATGGGGTATTAGAACATTTAATAAATTTTTTTAGTTCTTGACACGGAGAGGCATTTAATGAGATAGAAAGTGAAGCCTGCGTATTATAATATTATAGATAATTCATTCTCATATAAAAAGATATATAAGTTTGCCGACTACCATTATTTGGGAAAATAGTGCAATACTCGGGTACAGCGGTGTAGTCAGCAAGGACATCGTCCATGCAACCAATCCAGAAGGTTTTTTATTTGAGAGATAGTCTAGATTTGCCAAATCATCCCAAAAGAACTTTAATCGTAAGAAAAAAATAATGTATATACATTCATAAATAAATCATAATTTGAACCTGTAGATGTTTCAATATGCATGTGCTTACGTGGATGTTAAATGAAAATTGAGAGCCATGTAGAATATCTAAAGGTAGGACAACGATGCATAGTCAGCACTTGGGTAACATAAGAGATATAGGATTGAAGGTCAAGAGATAAATCCGCATGGTATGATCTTAATGTTGTAAAGAGCTGTGAAAGGGGGACACTTTTCTAAGGATCGAATATGTCTGCTCTCTCTCATTCTCTTTTTTTCACCATGTCCTGCTGTCCTGATCTCTTATATACTCTCTTGGTTTGATGAAGATGGATCCCTAACGACTAATTACTTAGTTTAGGCAGGTCTCTTGGACTATCTTTCCCCGTTCATCAGACATTTGTCACTCACCTTATCATCTGACACTTATAGAACCGAAAAAGAGGAACATGCATTCAAACACCTTAGCCAAGCTTGGCTAGACGATGAGCTTACGTGATCTAGTCGGAGCCCCAAAGCATGGCATGCATCTCAAATCATGGATGAGTAACATACAAAGATTAAAAGAATCTAAAAAAAAGAAAACCCATGTCAAGATATTTATTGCAATTTCTTTTTCTCTTTCTTAATTTCTGTAAAAAATACAAGGAGATTAGATTTTGCTAATAACAGCCCAAGTTGGTACTTAGAGCTGAAGTTCCTTTTTCTTTAGAAGTGGTCCCTAAAGTCATCAACAACCCTCTATTTTGGGAGGTTTTCTCTAAGTAGCAATAGAGATGGGCCTTGCTTTTCTACCATTCCTTCCTCTTTATGTCCACATGATGTGATTCATCTCTCTCTCCTCTTTATGTCCACATGATGTGATTCATCTCTCTCTCTCTCCACCCACCGTTTAAAACGTTTCCTTTCTGTTGCAACTATGAATTTGATTCCTCATTCTCACTAGGATTCAACTTTTAGCAAACAGTGAAAGGACTCATGTCCTCTCTCTCTCTCTCTCTCTCTCTCTCTCTCTCTCTCATACATGCATACATGCACACAAACCATGTAAACCTTCCATATGCATGATGGGGTTTGGTTCCATGTGGCAGACATTTGGGAGTACTAACCCCATGAATATTTTTGAGTTTTTTTTTTTTTTCGTCATGGGCTTCATAGAAGATCCACATAGCCCATCAATGAAGAGCATTGGATATAATTGGATTACCAATGAAGAAAAAACACTTGAATCCAATGGCTAAGAACAACCAATCAGGGTGGGTTTTTTTTGGTTGGATTTATCAAGGGGTGAGCCAAATATAATGTGGTCAGTAGGCGCAAATGTGTGCCACATGTAACCAAAAACATATCGCGCATAGGGAAATGTTTCTATGCTTCATACATAGAAAACATTTTCCCTCTACATAGGACAGTTAGCCCATAGCCTTAAAAAGAGTATGTGGTGATATGAGTACCACGTGGTACACTATTAGAGGGCGTTGACTGTTTGGATGTTTGGCCAGTCCCTAGGTGGACCTGCAAACCAAAAATCAGCCTGATTAGTGATTTACAACCTTTGGATCTTTGCACCCAAATAACACTCACTAATGCTCAAATTCCTACGGTTAAAATCAACCCATGAAAATAACTTCAATCAAAGCTTATAAACTATCGACAGCTAAGTTTGTAAACTTTGGAAGCTCATGATCAAGCCCATATCTCAATTCCAAATTCAGCCCGTACCGAAGCTTATCCCTAGGACTGTCAAGATCGGGTTCGTATCGGAATGGAGTAGGTCCAGACGCGATCCAATAGCTTTTCAGATAATAAATTCAGATCCAAATCCAAACCAATAAACTATCAGAACCTATCAGATTGGATCAAGCCGACCTAACATCGCGCGAGTCGATCTAATCTATAAAATCGTTAATCTAATCACTTATCAGATCATGATTCCCGGTTCCAGACCCGATGTTATCATATCACATCGGGTTATCGGAGTGATTCAATTCATTGGCTGCCCTATTTGATAATAGGCGAATAAATGAAAGAAATTATATGGTTATGTAAAATTCTGTTTATTTTGGAAAAACTTTTGCTCATACTGGGTAGGAGCAAACTTTGATCATTCACCTCTCAGAAAGCCACGTGGCACACTTTAATTTCGAGGTCCACTGACCCCCATGAATGTTTAGCTTACCTCTTGCTGGACTTAGACACCAAAATTAGCCTGAATGGTAATCACAGCCATTCGATCCGACTACCCCAAACAATACTTGAATCCAACAGCTAGAAATGACCCCATGAAATATGTTCAAATTCAATGGTTAAAAACCACCAATCAAGCTGAATTTTTGTGGGCCAAACATGCATAGATCAGTGGACCCGAAAGACCTGCGAGGTGCGACGCGGCTTCTTTCTTTTGCAAGTCATTGAAGCATTGGGCCTTTAAAAGGCCTAAGCTCGGTTCTTGGGCCCTGAGGAACTGGGCTTAGCCCGAATATAGAGCAGGAGTTTCCAACACGACAATAATGAAGAAATAATTTGATGTTTATGGGCTGAACACCAAAAACCCGTGTTTGGATTTTCCAGGAGCCACCATGGCGCCACCTATACACTTAGGATAGGCCCACAGAATTCCCCTTTCAAATCATGTGGGCTGTACCCTATTTGTATGGTTGGCAGGCTCCTAAAGGTGCCGAACACCAATTTTGATGTTCGGCCCAAACAGAAATATGGGCACACGCACACACTCTCACACGATGACATCTGGGGATAAGGGTATACACTTGTCACATATGCAAGGACACGTTAAATCATCTGATCAGGTAATTTTGTGTCATAAAATTTCATCCGGGTGGAACCCGTTAAATGGTGTGTCCCACTTCCATGTGCGCGCGCTTGTGCAAGTGTACAAATGGGCCAAGATATGAGGCTCAAAACAGCTCAATTGTGAGATCTGTACATTTGGATCTAGATTTGGATGCATCCGTATAAACTTGTGATTGACCCATTTCATGTCCTATGATAAATGTACAAATGGGCCAAGATATGAGGAACTAGGTCCAAGACTAACCCTGTCTGTAACCGGCTGAAATATTTGTGGCCCGGAGGCAAGATCCACGAAATTTGGGCCAGGACAAAACATAGGGCCCATTCGGAGTGCTATTTTCTAAAGATATTTATTTTGAAAAGCAAAAAAAAAAAAAGGACTTTTCTAGAAAATAAGTTTACAAAAATGTCTTTTTCATGAAAAGGCCATTTGGGTCCTCATCAATGCAAAATGTCTTTTTCTTGGTGAGCATCATCTTTCTTTGACGAGAATGATAGGTAAAAAGGGTGGGAGTAGTGGCTTTTTTTTTTTCCTGAAAAATTCAATCCATTTTGAAAATTTCAAAATACAGTAGAAAAAGGCCAAATAAAGAGAATAATATGTGTATTATATGATTTAGTATAAAGAGTCCGGCACCAAAAAATTTCGCGCTCGTGTGTATACATACATACATACATACATACATACATACATAACATACATATGTATGTATGTATGAATTCGGTTTTAGGTGCGGCCCGGACGCCAGATAAAAAATCATTTGGATAAAAAAAATTCTCATGTGGAACACTCTTAGAGAACATTGATCGTATGAATGTTAGGCCCATTCCTAGGTGGACATTCGGATCAAACATTACCATGATTAGTGCTTTATATATGTCAGATTTTAGTCTTTTTCGTGGGTTGATTTTCAACAATAGGATTGGATCATTATTTTGGGATGGGTACAAAGATCCAATGGCTAAAAATCACCAATCAGGCAATTTTGAGATTGGAGATTGGCCGGATAAAAGAAATTCAGGTCATTGATCTCTAAGAATGTGTCAATGGACTTTTACCCGCAGGTGTCGAATGTAAGTATTATTTAAAAAACGGAAATACATGTTTTAATCTGTTTTAGAGAAAAAGGCGAATAATCAGTTGTTTAAAATGTTTTTTCAACAGAACTTACTATTCGGGTATAACACGCGTATAGTACGCAAAATTACTAACTAGTGGCCAGACCAACTGAAACCGGACATAAAACGTGCTGAGCCCAGATTGTTCATCAGGTCACTGTGGACCCCTTGGTAAATGGTAAACGATAAATTATTATCCTTAGGGTCTACTTGAATTAGACCCTCAATGAAATATACTTCATACCATGGTTTTAAAAACAGTTGTAGCGGCCGTTATAATGGTAAAATAACAGTATCCTGTCTGTAGTTTACAAGAAAATGTTTGTAGGCAAATATTTGATAATCAAATGTTTGCAATGACAAGCATTTGTCGGGATATGTTACGATCCTAAAGGTTAAGACTTAAACTTTCCGCACCTCTAGCACCTAGGTGCTTTTGAAGTATTGATTTGGGTCTTAACATTTGGTATCAGAGCCAACCCCACGTCATAGGTTTAAGACATAGGAGGGGCGACTTGGGGAAAGGGCTACTTGGGGCGGCTCGCTCAAAAGAGAGAAAATACAGGTACCGAAAAAATTGTTGGGGGCTTGCTCACAAAAAGTGAGAAAAATAGTGGTACCGGAGTGAACGCTGCCTCAAAGTGGGCCACCGTGGACGTTGGCCTAGCAAGCATGGTGGAATGTTACAATCCTAAAGGTTAAGACTTAAACTTTCCACATATCTATCACTTGGGTGCTTTTGATGTATGGGTTTGGGTCTTAACATGATATTATTGATGAGAGTCATCTTCCCATTGTTTGCAAACATTAGACCACTTTTTGACAAAAAAATGGGTCTCATGCAAATATTTGTTGGATGTTGTGCCAACAAAGCACACACAAATACTGCAAATGTTTGTGCTCGAACATTTGTAGTGCTATCAAGCAAGGCCTGAATCTGGTAAAATAACGGTAACACTCACCTACCGTTAAGCCATTACAATGACCCCTTTTAAACCATGCTTAATACACATATGTATGTATACATTTGTACATTTACACATACATGAATCAAGCTCTTTCTCTCTCACTCTCTCTCTCTCTCTCATTTATAAATATGGGTCAGGCTCAGCCAATACACATTTTCACACACAATTTCACCCAAAAAATCGTCAGGGGACAATATATAAATTAAAAGTCTTGGAATGGGATGATTTTTGGTGAGAATGGTCTCTATGGTGAGTAGATCACCCTCACAAAAATTCAAATCATTTTGATATTCGTAGCCTTGTTTACAAGTTGAAGAATTATTGACGATCTATTTTTTACCGTTAACTTGAAACCTACATTTGATGGTGTTAGAAATTTCAGAATCATCCTCACCAAAAATCAGCCATTGATTTATCTTCCATGTGGGTTGTTAGGATCCTAAAGGTTAAGACTTAAACTTTCTGCACCTCTATCGCCTAGGTGCTTTTGGAGTATTGGTTTGGGTCTTAATATTTGGTATCAGAGCCAACCCCACGTCATGGGTTCAAGTCACGGGAGGGGCCACCTGAAGAAAGGGCTACCCAGGGGTTCACTAAATAATAGAGTAAATAGGGGTACCGAAAAAAATGACGGGGGCTCGCTCACAAAACAAGTGAGAAAATAGGGGGACTGGAGTAAAAGCCGTCTTAGAGTGGGCCATCGTGGACGTTGGCCTTTGAAGCGTGGTGGAATGTTACGATCCTAAAGGTTAAAACTTAAACTTTCCACACCTCTATCACCTAGATGATTTTGGTGTATTGGTACACCATAATTGGTGTGAAATTATGTGTGAAAATGAGTGTACGCTGAGCTTTACCTTATAAATGTATTGGATTTTGCTTGTTATTTGGAAGGGAGTACGTACTTCAATGACCTACAACCACTGTGTCCCCTTGATGAACTGTCGTTTCTTGCTGTGTGTATTGGCCACACAAATCCTGAAAAAGGGTAGCAATTGATCCCACATATAGATTAATAATACAAGTAAGGCCCGTCAATTTCATCCCCAACAAACTTGTTAGCCCCACTACTGTATCCAATGGAGAAACAACCCCACTTTGATCCATGAGACTTCCCAGCCATAGAAGTGGCCAAGTTTTACGGGACCATTCTTAATAGTGAGATGGATGACTGGGGCCCATACAATAAATCTACTCTTCTTTGGATGATTCCCTATTTCTGGGCCATCAGATCCTAGGGCCCATTGAGCTCATCAAATCGACGGTCCAAATTGATCTTTTGATACTTGGTTCAAACTCTTTCTTTCCTATAGAGTATAAAGAATGCCTAATGAAGTGCAAACCACTCATTGAACTTTAGGAGGAATTCTAGCAAGCAACCCCTAAGCATGGTTAGAAGTCTCGGCCAATCCCATTCTGGATCGGGATCGAAAGCCCCCGATCTGATCAATATTTGGGCGATCCAGAGATCGGCGCCATCCGATCCCAAGCTTTTGAACCATGCCCCTTAGGGGTTGCTTGATGGCATTCCTCTAGCTTTTGTTGTAAAAAACCATTGAATTTGTTACTTGGGAGACCAAATGAGGAAAAGTTTCCCTTCAACATCACTTCATTTTCTATGCTTGCAAGTCAAGGACTTGCAAAATTATTTTCTTAATCCAAAATCCTTTTTATTTAAGAATACAAAGATGCAAATATGTAAGCAATACCAAGGTTTAAAAGGGACCGTTATAAATGTATAACGGATTAGGGGCGTTACCCTTTTTTTCTATTATAATGGTCGTTATAATGAATTGTAACGCAGAGGGGCAAAAAAAGGAAAATTGGGGAAAAATGGTGCCAAAATTCAAAATTTTAATAAAATTTATAGCAGAAATAACGGTCGGTTTTTTTCATAAAATAACTTTTGTTATTTTCTGAGCATTAAAACGGTTCATAACATAACGGGGTAGGTCCGAATCCGCTATAACTGCCGTCTTTTAAACCATGAGCAATACTAGTGGAGAGAAATCCACGACACGCATTTATACTTAAAAAAGAAAAAGAAGCAAGACTTTAAACACAAAAAAGAATTCTGCAATGACCAAAATGACACTTTTATATCCACCATGTACTTGATATTTTACAAGTATTTTTGTAAAAAGAAAAATAAAACAACGTTGACCCGCACATTATAACGGTAGAAATGATTTATCGTTACCAAACATTAAAAATAAAAAAATGTAGAGGCCTTTCGCCTTAATTTCAATATTCCGAAAAACGACAAATAGTACCAGAGCGGATGAGAAGCAAGATGGATGCATTTAAACAAGAGACGTGCATCAATTGAATAGATAGCTATGGTGATGTGATATCATGTACACCTGATTCTTAGCAGGGTCACTATGTCATGATTCAAACCTCGCCCACTACCGACGTTCATCTATTAGCTATCAAATAACAATACGATAAATCGTGATCTTTGTTAGGTACAAGCAACTCAATTATAAAATCATAAAATAATTAATGTAATTTTAAGAGAAAAATTGTCGTTATAACTTTTTTTTAATAATCACGAGAAATCATTTAAAAAAAAATCAGTCTAATGACATATTGTGACGCCTCATCAAGCGAGATATGAAACAAGGTTTAAAAAGGGCCATTGTAACGGTATAACAAACTGAGGGCGTTACCCTTTTTCCGTTATAATGAATTCTAACGCTTAGGGGCAAAAACAGAAAATAACGGATATAGCGGAAAAAATGGCGTTGAAATTCAAAATTTCATAAAAACAAAAAGGGAAATATCGGCCATTTTTTCACAAAATTTTTCAGTAAATTAACGGTCGTTATTTTTCATTTTTTTTAGCTTTTTAATGGTATGCTATGTTACAGATACACTTTTCTGTACAATCTGATCCCTAGGGATCTGCGGGGCTTAGTGCCGTCTCCAGATCAGGCTTAGCCGCCGCTCCCAACTCTTGCTTCCCCGTTTTGTACCTTCCGTTCCTTATTCCCTTCAAACTAAATATATTTCATTCAAATTATAACTTCCTAACCTTAAAAGAAAGCCGATTATTGATCCTTTTTATAGGTATACTTTTGAGCTAGTTTGAATAAATCTTGGGGAGGTCCGAATCCGTTATAACGGTCGTTATTTTAAAGCATTATATGAAATACCTCCATGTGTTTGTTCCTTTATTCCACATTAAGTGTGCCATACAGACAGAGACCCTTGTGGGGTACCCAATCAGAAGAGACATTGGAGGGGAGGGTCCACGTGTGCTTGCTCTCTACAACCCTAACCATTGAGACAAAGAAGCTATAGAGCAATGAGTCTCCACCACAAGCTCAATCAAGTCAAACCGGCCAGGGTACAAAATATATAAAAATTCTTCTCAACCATCCCCACCATTTTCTTTTCCTTGGGTAGAGGCAATTACACATGGTTTGCTCCTAAAATCTAATCAAAACATCTGTAATCAACATTATCTTAATGTGTCTCTATGGTGTTAATGATTCCAAGAAGGGTACCTTACAGATATTATATAGGGAATTTTTGACATACCCTCATATTATTTTTATAATTTGACATACCCCCATGATTTGAAAAATCTAACATATCCCCCGTGACTCGGATTGTCATTTGACCAGGGTTGACTACAAATTTTGTATTAAATGACAAAAAATGCCCTTGTTTTCAACCTTGGAACAAGGGTTTGCCAAAACTCAAACACCAAATCATACGTCTATGGTGAAAAGAGATTCCAATGAGTTAGCAACCCATTATAGGAGACCAACCCACTGGAGTTTCATGACAGGCCGACTACCACTCCAGCAATAATTTAAAACCCAAGGTTAAGAAAAAATAGATAAAACATACAATTTTAGGTATAAAATTTTTATTAACAAAAAAATGAAAAACAACAGTGATTAGAGCAATTAATTTATATTTTAAGCTTTTGAGACATGGATTTTGAAAAGATGGGTTCTCTCAATTTTAAATTTTTATTCTTCTACAAGAAAATCCATAAAAAGAAATCTCATTCCTTCACGTTGTTTGTCTATTTTTATGGGGTTTTTCTTCTCAATCTTTGCTTAATTCATATAAAAAAAATTCTCAGGTTTACCAACACAGGTTTTATTTTTATTTTTAATCTCTTCTTTTCATGTTTGATTTGGGAATTGGGTTTTGGCCCAAACCAAAACCCTTGTTCTAAGCTTGAAGACAAGGGCACTTTCGTCCTTTAATACAAAATTTGATAGTCAACACTAGTCAAATGACAGTGGACCAAGTCCTAGGGGGTCTGTCTAATTTCAAAAATTACATGAGGGGGTATGTCAAAAACTCCCTATTATATATTGTGTGGACAAACTAATTCAATCAACCCATGAAGGTGGCTTAGTAATGGATACCCATCAGAAGCAAAGGAGAGGATCCATGACCCTATACAATTCCGGTGCCGGAAATCGAACACCGGAGGCTGATATAGCAACGAAGGCGAGAAAAGCGTTGTTGAGAAGCTGGCATCTAAGGAAGCCAAAGACCCAACAAGAGATTGGGAAGGTCACATGGGGTACTGAGATACAGGGAAGGGAAATGGTGGAGGCGAGGAAGTCGGTGTCGCAAGTGGAAACGAATGTGTCGTCGGTGGCTGCATTTCTACAGGTGAAGGTTTTAGCAGTCGATATGCCGGGTTTCATGCAGGTTCATGCCTTCCGGTGTGCCAGACGAACCTACGACAGCTTAGAGAAGTTTAGCCCGAAACACATGGCTTATAACATGAAGAAGGTTGGTTTTACCCATTAAATTTCTCTTTTTCTTGATCTCATTTTCAAAAATGCAAAGGAAAACTAATTATCAGAAAGTTTGGATTTTTTTTTTTTTTTTTCATTTTCTTCTTTCATGATCAAATCTCATGATATTAGAAATTTGAGAATGAGGGTGTTGTATATGTGGTGTAAGGGAAAGCGGAAATTTGTTCAATAGGTCCCACCCAGGAGATCACTTGGCTAAAAACTGGACTCAAATGGGTAATCATAACCGTTGGATCCATTTTTTCTAATCTGTTTCTTTCTAAACCATCCAAATTAATGCAATATTGGATGTTTGGGTTCATCTAATTTAGTCCATTTGTGATGCAAGAGATCATGGTTTATAAAAGGGCTGTTACAACGGATTCGGACCTCCCCCGTTATGTTATGTACATATAAAACGCTTTAAAAATAACGGCCATTATTTTCTGGGAAATTTTGTGAAAAATGCCGTTATTTCCCTGTTCTTTTCTTTTTCCGTCATAACAAATCGTAACGCTCAGAGGCAAAAATGGAAAATAATGGAAAAATAACAGAAAAAACCGACATAAATAATGGCGCTGAAATTAAAATTCAACGGAAAATAATGGGAAAAGAACGGGGGAAAACAGAAATAACAGCCTTTTTTCACAAAATTTCCCATTATTTTCAGTTGAATTTTAATTTCAGCGCCATTATTTCTGTCCGTTTTTTCCGTTATTTTTCCATTATTTTCCATTTTTGCACCTGAGCGTTACAATTCGTTATAATGGCTGTTATGACGAAAAAAACGGTAACTCCCCCCAGTCCGTTATACCGTTATAACAGACCCTTTTAGACCAGCTTGTAAGAGATCTCTTAGGTGGGATGCGTTGAAGATGAATAATTTGTTAATTAAGTATTAATTAATAATTCTCTTAATTATTTGGTTGATGGATGTATCACCCTTTGCAGGAGCTTGATCGGGTATACGGGCCTGCTTGGCATTGCATCGTGGGCTCAAGTTTCGGGTCGTTCGTGACGCACTCGACGGGTTGTTTCCTTTATTTTTCCATGGAGAAAATATTTATTTTAGTGTTCAAGACAAAGGTTCAAAAAGCATTAGAATGATTCTAAAAAAATACTATAAATGTCAATTGTGTACTAAACTTATTTATTTATTTTTCACATTTTTACGTAGCATACGGATACAGAGGGAGAACCGGGTATTTGTCAGTTCCAATTTTGGATCCACTTGTTTTGGTATTGGAACTGGAACCGGAACCGGAACTGGAACGGGAACTGATAGAGGACTGACCGTATATGAATGTTTTTCCAATCCCTAGGTGGACCTACAAACCAAAAATCAGATTGATTAGTGATTTCGAACCTTTGGATCTTTGTACCTCTGCTCTCACTTCCCCAACCATACGAATATTTTCCGACTGCAAATATTTGCCAACAAACATTTTCCTGCAAATTGCAGTAGTTTATTACATGGTTTATTAGAAAACTATTATAGTTGTAATGCTCCAACCTAGCACAAACGGCTGTTATAACAGTTTTATTTGTTATTTACCATTTTGCTGAAAAATTAATTCAAAAAATTAAAAAAGAAATTAATTTTGAATGTTATTGACCCGTTATAATGGTCATAACTGTTACGCTGACTAACCATAATGCCGTTATAATGGGAGTAAAGTAAAACTCCATTATAACGGTTTTAACTGTTATTTACCATTTCGCTGAAAAATGAATTTAAAAAAAATTTAATTTTGAATGTTATTGACCCGTTATAATGGTCATAACAGTTACGTTGACTAACCATAATGCCGTTATAAGGGGAGTAAAACTTTGATGACAGCACACAATATCAGCCACGTGGCACACTTAGAGAGTATTCTGACCATATGTATGTTTGGCCAGTCCATAGGTGGACCTTCAAACCAAAAATCAGCCTGATTAGTGATTTCTAGGCGTTGGATTAGAATTATTTTTCATAGTTTGATTTTAACTGTGCCAATTTGAGCATTATTGACCAAGACAGACAAGAATGAAAAAATGTCATTTGCCTATTGTTTGCAGCTACTTTTTGGTTGCGACAACTTTTTGGCAAAAAAAAATAAAAATCGATTAGATCTAATGCAAATATTTGTTGGATGTTATGCAAATATTTGTTGGATGTTGCGCCGCAAATGCCACAAATGTTTGCACGTAAATATTTGTAGTGCAACCAAGCAAGGTCATCGAGATTTGCGTGGTATCCTGAGGACCATTAGCGTTTGGGACCAAGGGATGGCGATAGGGAAGATTGGTCACAAGGGATGATGGTAACACTGCCCTTAACACTAAGGCCCTGCTTGGTTCAATACAGACCCCACAGATCTTTCGTACCCATAATCCATTTTCACGCAAGCAAAAAACCCTAAAAACCCTAAAACATCATTCTCTACTACCCAGTACCCTGAACAATCAATTTGTGTAAAATATGCTCTTTTGTTATGGTTGACATGTTTTATGGAACGATAAAATCATTTGACACAATTGAGGTGTATTTTTTGTAAAAATTATTGAATCCGAGGAATTTGACAATACAAACTCATATGTGGGACTAGCGGTTTTTTATCCGGGCATCCAGGCTGCACTTAAAAACACTACATGATGCATTCTTAGAGACAAATGACCCTACGGGTGTTTGGTCCATTCGTCGGTGGACCCAAAGACCAAAAATCAGCTTGACTGGTGATTTTTGGACATTGGATATGAGTACCCCAAAATAATGCTCAAATCCCATGGTTGAAAATCAACCATGAAAGAGACAAAACTCTAATGGTTATAAACCACACCAAGTAGGTTGATTTTTGGGATGTAGGTCCACTAGGGATGGGCCAAACATCTATACCGTCACGGATCTCTAAGAATATGCCACGTGGTCATTGGTCTCTAAAAGTGCAACATGGCAGCTCAAATGGTTGGTGTGTATCCACCTCTTTCGGGAGGTCGTGGGGTCAAACCCACACAGGCAGGTTTCCTCCTTTGAGCAGTGTGCCAGGAGTAGAAATCCCCTTTACCGGCTTGACCGGATCAGGTTTCACCTGACTTCATCCGTGGGGCCATCCGACGATGGTAACTACAAAAAAAAAAAAAAAA
Source organism: Euptelea pleiosperma (assembly GCA_035048495.1). Classification (NCBI taxonomy): domain Eukaryota; kingdom Viridiplantae; phylum Streptophyta; class Magnoliopsida; order Ranunculales; family Eupteleaceae; genus Euptelea; species Euptelea pleiosperma. Next base: position 24,122,273 of record CM068549.1, read on the forward strand.
AAATGTGGTAATCTTTAGGTGCCCTTATCAATGTTTGGTCCACGTCTTGGTACCTACACTTCGAAAATCAGCTTGATTAAATATGTATTTGCCACCAAAGAAATATCATAAAATTACTTGTTAAGAAAGAAAACTCATTTTTATAGCGTTGCCAAACAGCGAAAAATCACTTAACTTAAGCACTTTCATAAAAGTGTTTATGGGTAAGCAATTGAGATAGGCAATAAGCTTACCTAAACGCAGCCTTAGTGCAATATTAAATATATTGACTTTCTTTCAAAATGTATTTGATTCCCGAAATTTTGAAGTGAGACATAAAACACGAATAAAATATGCGACATGTTTGACATGTATAAAATTTGCGGCATACTATAAAGGAAAAATTACTTTAAGTTCTTATTTACAAAAATACAGACCATTACGTCCCATCTACAAAATTATTGACACTTTGGTTTAATCGTTTGCCCATTAAAGTCTTTTTTAAGGTTGTCATCCAATTTTCTCTGAAACGCCCGTACTACCCTTTAGCTATTATCAGTTTTAATTCATAGCATCAGTTTGATTTGAAGTTTGGATGACGCACAATACCATACGTCAGTCAACTTCAACAAAGTTTAGTTCAGCTCTTTCCCTCAATTTCCTTCCTCAATAGCTATTTCCCTCCATTTTCTTTATCTACAACTCTTTCTTTCTATTTCTTTCTCTTCACAACTCGTCTATCCTTCATTCAAGGTGAAGAAAGATGAAGGTGATACCGGTTTGAAAGATTTCCTTCATGTCGTCTATTTTGTAGTATCTTGATTATGCTCTACAACTCTTTGCAGTTGGTCTATGCGCCAATGAATGTGAATAAAGAAAGCAATGTCAATTTCAAGATTCAGTTAAGAAAGAAGAATGTGAAGAACAAAGAAGGAAGAACGTGAATAAAATGGCTATCACTTTCATTTTCGTTAAGCAAGGATTTTTTCTCAAATTTTAGTAATAATATTTACAAAAATGGTTGAACCAATACTGTTTTCATCAAACTAGTTGAATCAGTATCATTTTCACCAAATTGGTTGAACCAGTACCATTTTCATAATGTATGTCTCTGTTTCAAGTTTGAGTATTGAGCACAACTTAGTTGAACCACGTACTGACGCAGTTAAACTATAATAAAAAAATGATGAAAAAATTTATCTCAATTAAGAAGAACCTCTCTAATAATGGCAAAACCTTAAAATTTCAGTACTAAACCTTAAAACCTACAAGCAATGTTCCATCTCTTTGACTAATTCTATTCTGTAAGGCATGCTTGAAGCTCCATTTTACTCTTAATATCCTTTCTATTCCTATAACCATTTTTGTTAAGCCGATATTTTATTTTAAGGTCGGGCTCAAGGGACCCCCATTTCTGACCCCCATCTTGGCGTACCCACTTAGAAGATGAATCAATGGCTGATTTTTGGTGAGGATGATCTCTACACCATAGAGATCATCCTCATAAAAATTCAAATCATTCTGATATTCATAGACTGGTTTAGAAGCTGAGGCATTATGGACCGTCGATTTTTACTGTATAACTTTAAAACCACATGGGGTTAGAAATTTCAGAATGGGCTGATTTTTTGTTGGGGTGATCTATATGGTGAGGTTATCACCCCACCAAAAATCAGCCATTGATTCGTTTTCCACATGGGTATGCTAAGATGGGGGACAAAAAATGGGGGTCCCTTGAGTATTGAGCCCAAACTGGTTGAACAGTAACAATAGTGAAATGGATGTCGAAAATATTTTAAATGGATTAAGTCTTTAGGCGTCCTAAATGAGGAAATGTGCCTTGTCAATCAAGGATAAGGGCATTATCATCTTTTCATTCTGATTTTAAAGAGAATCAAAAGCAAAAGTAACCAACAAGACTTATCGGTCCATCATTTGATAAAGCAATATCAATTAGTACTGAAAATATTCCTACGACTTGAATGGTTGGGTGGTGCGTACACGACGGACTTTCTAGTAATTCCCACTACCATAAAACATACGTATAAAGTATATGTCGTATATTTGCTGTTTAGTGAATTTTTGAAACCAAAAATCGAATAAAACTCGAATTTTTGTCTTATTCCAAATTGATAACTAGGTCATACATAAAAAAAAGGGTATCTTTGTTGTACTGATGATAGAGCGTGCGATGTGGCAGACTACAGTTGGTTCGTACATGGACGGTTTAGATTGTTTCTCTAAAAATCTAAACTGCTCGTCCTTTCAAATCCGTGCCGTCCAATTAGTTAGTACACGTCATGTTGGAGTTAAACGAGAGTATGAGTGTCATTAATGGCTGGTTAGACGATTTGAAAGAGACGACGATAGATAATATGGTCAACAGAGCAACAACAATGGTCAAGACCAAGGTTTAAAGGAGGCCGTTTTAACGGTTAAACGGACTGGGGGCGTTACCGTTTAAACCGTTAAAACGGATTGAAACAGCCAGGGGCAAAAATGGTAAAAAACGGAATTAAATGGATTTTATCGGTTTTAACGATTTTAACGGGAAAAAACGGAAAAAATGGCACTGAAATTCAAAATTTGAAAATTTAAAAAATTAACGGAAATTAAACGGATTTTAATGGAATTAAATGGTTTTAACGGCCGTTAAAACAAAAAAATGGCCGTTTTATTCAAAACCGATAAAACGTGTTTAAACGGTTTTATCAAAAACGGGCTTGGGGCGTTACCGTTTAAACGGCCGTTTTTAAAACCATGGTCAAGACCAAGGTTTAAAAAACGGTCAGTGTAATGAAAATATTGGCCGTTATAATAGATTCAGACCGCCCTCGTTACATTACGTGCCGTTAAAAAGTCCAGAAAATAACAGCCATTTTTTCTGTTATTTTTCTGTTAATATCGAAAATAACGACAGTTATTTTCTGGAAAAATGGAGAAAAAAGGTTGTTATTTCCGTTATTTTCCATTTTTGCCCCTGAACATTATTTTCGTTATAACGGAAAAAACGGTAACTCCCCCCAGTCCGTTATACCGTTATAACGACCCTTTTTAAACCTTGGTCAAGACAGGTTTGTGGTCAACGACGGTCAAAGAGGGAAGACCTAAAAAATGAAAAAAAAAAATCGGGGATAACGCAAATATCGCCAATTTCATAGGGTATAAAAAAAATATTCTTTTGATTTTATGTCAGCCGAAAACCGATCTAATAAAAAGTGGGTTCTTATGGGTCAATCCAAAATCAGTAAAATCCGATCATGCAATGCTGAAACAACCCGGTCAATCAGATCAGGTTAACAGATTGACCCGACCCATCGCCACGGTACTAGTTGGACCCGTAGGAACCCGTGTCTATCTTCCCAACCTAGACTTTACAAAGAAACCAAAAGACAGAGATGAAGATCGGTTGGATTGAAATATTTTATGATGAAAAATGTGTGATAAATCCCTAGAAAGTAAACCTCTCCACCGACTTGCCGACTTTGACCATCTTGGTCAACGTTTTAAAACAGTCAAAAATCAAACAACCCATACCCATCTAACCACCCGATGCATTGACTTTTTTTCAAACAATTACCCATCCAACTTTTAGCTCAAGATCGGATGGTTGCTGATTAGTCAGCTGGTTTCTGACCATCTGAGGTAGGATGTATCAACCTTAATGCATCTAGGCTGTATCATGTTTTTTCTTTCTTGTTTTTTTTTTTATAGATATGGTTGGACGGCAGCTTATCTTACGTGTATGATTAATACTAAAGCGATAATTATTAAGGAATATAGATAGAGACAAAGTCGGTGACGGTACCAACGGTCAAATGACAAATGAATACAACTTGCTAATTAAATTCCAAATGTTGGTAATCATACAGCATTCATTATATCTCAACTGTACTCTTCCAATAGCTAACGTGCGCCGGTGGCTCATTCATCCCAGATGTTGATTTCATCAAACTCCCAATGAAAATATCAAAATATCCAAACACAGATAGGGAGAGAGAAAGTTAGAGATTTCTCAATTGGGTTCTTAACCCACTTGATAAAATAAAAAAACAGAGAGAGATTTCTCCAATTGCTAACGTGCGCCGGTGGCACTTGACAGATGTTGACTTGATCAAAATCCCAATGAAAATATCAAATTTCCACATGAGAGGGGGAGAGAAAAAGAGAGAGATTTCTCATTTGGGTTCATAACCCACATGATTACAGTACACCCAAAAAAACAAAAAAAAAAAAAAAATCAAAGATCCACACAGAGAGCTTTCTGAATTGGGTTTTCAAAACCCAACATCAAAACATCATAAACCCAACAATTAATCAAAAAGAGAGACTCAATTATATTGGATTCAGAACCCACATCAAAACATCATGTACACAAAAGGGAATTGAGAAAGAAAAAAGAGGGAGAAATTTGCTCAGCCAAGTTTTCTTTGTACATCAAAATCCAACCAAGACAACATCAAATCCCAGACTACAAAACCATCTCAATAAGCTACAAAAGAAGAAACCAAGAACATGAACTCAACCCAATATATATATGTTGCTGTAAACTCTTTTGTCCCATATGATATATTGAGATGGATTTAACTAAACTAGTTTCTATATAGAGATAAAAACTCAAAAAAAAAAAAAAGAGAGACCCACATGACAATAGTCACCGAAGAACATCGACGAGACGATGTTCGCCGGAAAACATTTACGACGACCACTAGGATTTGCGCTTACCCGTTTTTTTAGATCTATGGGCGGTAACGGGTTTGCCGAAAACACCACAAAAACCACATCCAGAGACCTTAGGAGAAGGTGGGTCGATGGCAGGCGATACCTTTCCGGTCCGATACCCACGTCCTCCATTCGATCGATTACGTTCCAACATACCGACAGATCCGACGCTATGACATGGTCTTAGCTCTCTGAATTCTACACCACCAGCTTCTTCTTTATTCTTTTGATTCAACTCCCCGGACAAAAACCGATCCTCCCATACCAATCCTGACGAACCTTGTCTTCGAAAAGACATTGCAGATCTTTGCAAACCAGCCATGGCCTCCCCCTCTCTGTCTCTCTCTCTCTCTCAATAATATGAGATATATGGTCGATGTAGTGCCTTTTAAGATGAAGAAGCTGAATTTCCAAGACCACATGTCTGATGTTTAGACTTTTTTTTTCTATATATAGAGAGAGAGAGAGAGAAGGGGGGAGGGGAAATTGACAAAGCAAGAATAATGAGAGAGGTCATAAGATGGAATCTCCATGGTAAAAACCAAAAATGAGAACAGGAGGGGTTGTGTTGTTACACCAATATAATATTAATATTTCATGTGTTTTTATCATTTTTGTCTACTAAGCTCTTGCCTAATACCCTTTATTGTGTTTGTATGTCTTTGACTGGTTCTTTGTCCATTGCATCTGACCGGCAGGCGGTCTACAATTATTCAAATTTTTCGGTGATTTTGGTAATTAGCTGACAACTCTGAAGGATCAAATTTGGCTATTAAGATGTTGATATTAAAATTAATATTTACTATATAGTACCCTAAACCATGGTTTTAATAACGGCCGTTTAAACGGTAAGGACCTAAGCTCGTTTCCGTTAAAACAGTTTAAACATGTTTTAACGTTTTTGAAAACAGCCATTAAATTCTAAAAAAATTGTGAAAACAACAACCGTTAAATCTGTTTTTATTAATTTTCAAATTTCAAATTTCAAAATTTGAATTTCAGCTCCATTTTTTCTATTTTTTCCCCTGGCCGTTTCAATCCATTTTAACGCCGTTTAAACGGTTTAAACAGTAACGCCCCCAGTCTATTTACCCGTTAAAATGTCCTCCTTTAAACCTTGGTACCCACTACCATGATTTAAAAAAAAAAAAATCTAAGGAAAATAATGGCCGTTTTAATGGATTCGGACCTACCCCATTACATTACCAACCATTTTAACACTCAGAAAATAACGGCCATTATTTTCTGAGAAAAATAGTGGAAAAAACATCCGTTATTTCTGTTTTTTATTTATAAATTTTATTGAAATTTTGAATTTTAACGCCATTTTTTCATTATTTTCCTTTTTGCCCCTGCGTATTACAATTCATTATAACGGAAAAAACTGGTAACGCCCTCAGTCCGTTATACCATTATAACGGCCCCTTTTAGACCTTGCATTATACATATTCCTATCAACTTGAACTTTTCAACACTTGACCCCCTAGTGCAATTTGTTTAATATGCCTATTTGACGTATTTTTAACAAATATATTAAATAGTCGTATTATTCAAAGATTTTGTAAAAAAAGCATTTTTATAAGGATCCGTATTAACCGCGAATTATACCTGGATTATTAAAAACCTGATTTTAAAATGTGAAAAATTGCAAGAAATTTTTTTGCCGTATGCCGAATTACTAACTCGGGTACGTGGAGCTTCTTTGAACGAAAATCACCATGATCAAATGATTTTAACCATCCAATAAACACAACTTTTCCTCTAGAATCTTGCCATGTGTTTCTGACCATTAAATAATAATATAATTGGATGGTTTAGATCATCCAATGGGGCTGAATTTTAATCTGAGAAATTTTCTAAATAATTCCTACAACTTGGACTATTTGGTTTGCCCCTTGAAGGTGGGAAGTATGTACTGTTGACTACCACCATGTGCCCCCATAAATTAACCCAAAGTCATGGCTCAAAAGTCATACAGATTATAGACCACAAGTACTATAAATGGGCCCTGTGTTTGAGATCATACTTGCAATCAATTGACTCAATCATAACCATCCGATCAATGGTACCCTTTCTGATGGTGACAAATAATTAAGGGTACAGATAAAAATATAATAATCAGAACAACATGATCAAGACGTGTATCAACGTCGAGTTTTAGCCCAATAGACCAAGTGGGGTCTACCTAAGGTGGGTTTCACCCCATGGATCTGTGCCAAATGTACTGCTATTCCGTCATTCGACTCTGTTTAGAGCATATGTCTTCGTATCGTTCGAGCTTATCCGAAAAATAAAAGTCTCTTTCAAATACAGCGGTTTGATATTGTTTTCACCATTAACAGTTAAGTCAATAAAATGAAAGAAAGATCGATCAAGGATGGTGGGCTGAATTTTTTTTATTTTTTGTGCCTGCCCATTTAATCTATTTATTAATTAAACTATTTTAAAAACCAAAAAATAAAAAAAGAAAAAGCTTTGTTCAAATAATATAATTATTATTTTTTAAATCATGGGTGGGTCCTATTTTACCCTTTTGGGCATTTTTGCAAACGAAAAAGTATTTCTTAAATCATGTTTTATTTTATAAAATAATTTATATCAAGGTTTAAAAGGGGCTGTTATAACGGTATAAGGGACTGGGGGTGTTACCTCTTTTTCCCGTTGTAACGGATTGTAACGCAGGGGCAAAAATGAGAAAATAACAAAAAATAGCGGCGCTAAAATTCAAAATTTGAATTTTTAATAAAATTAATAATGGAAAATAAGAGACATTTTTTGAAAATTATAACAGTAAATAACTGCAATTATAACGAAAATAATGACCGTTATTTCCAAAGCATTAAAACAGTGACATAACGTAACGGGGGGAGGTCCGAATCAGTTATAACGGCCGTTTTTTAAACCATGGTATATATAGTAAAAGGGTAAAACGGGAAATGAAAGTAAGATTTGAGAGAAAACGAACTTACAGGCAATAATTTGTGAGAAGTCACTTCGTTGGGTATTTCTTTTAAAAAGTTGTCCTTTTAAACAATTCTCCCTACTTTTGAAACCTCTGTTTCCTTGCATTTGACTTTGCCTAATCATATTTTATTTTTTTTCACAGAAATCCAATAAAAATATATGAACCAAGACCTAATTTAATGGAGAATAACTATGTCCTTAGATGTCCTAAAGATTTGCACCTCGGGAATCCCAACAGCCATCCAATGGTATATGGGTTGAGGAGGATGTACACCTCATGAGAACACCATCACGACAAAAAAAGATGCTTATAGACCCATCTATTGGAGTGGGAGGTCCCCCCACTTGAGATTTAAGAGGAAGTAACTAAAGGCCTGTTTGGATGGTCCCAAAAAAATACAGCTAGCTTCAAGCCCCTAACAAAATGGCCCCTAGACAGCGTTGACACAAATTTAGGTGCAGCTGCTTTTACAACATGAACATTTTTCTCATTTTTTTTTATATATATACTAGGGCGATGCCACATGTGATGCACATGCACCTTACACATGGTGGAACCAGTGGTGGAGCCCGGATTTTGTTCAAGGGTGGGCAATATTGTACAGATTTTGTTCAAGGGTGGGCAAAAGGGTACTTTAAAAAGAAAAGAAAATTCCTACTAAACTTGTATAGTTGACGGTTTCCTGGCTCCGCCACAGGGTAGATCACTGGCCGTATAGATGTTTGGCCCATCCCTAGGCAGACCTGCATATGAAAATTCATCATGATTAGTATTCTCTATCCATTGGATTAGAGTCTTTTTCATGGTTTGTTTTTAACCGTAGATTTTGAGCATAATTTGGCTAATGACAAAACAACACCACCGTGCACCCTTAGACCATGGGATCATTACTTTTTTAATAATATATAATATGTACATGAAGATTTATAAAATTTTTAGTTTTTGTGCTTTTTGTTTTTGCAAACATCCACGTTCATGATGGGCCATGTTATGAGCCACGTGGAATACACTTAGAGACCACTGACCGTATGGATGTTTGGCCCATCTCTAAGTGGACCTAATACCCAAACTCATCCGGATTAGTAATTTCCATCCGTTGGGTTAGAATCTTTTTCATGGTTTGTTTTTAGCCGTGAATTTCAAGCATTATTTGAGTTACTCGGATCCAAAGGTTAGAAATCACAAATCGTGCTAATTTTTTTTATGTACGTGTATCTAGGGATGATCCAAACATCCATACAGTCAGTGGCCTCTAATAATCTGCCACGTGGCTCACACTCTAATCCATCATCAACATTGGGATTGACTTCCATCATAAAAAAATTTCTTTGAGGAAGACTTCATGTGAAGGCACATAAAGCCTTTACAGCCGGTTGAAAAATAAAAGTTGTGTGACCAAAAAGCCCTTAATAAGTAGAAGGGATAAAATAAAAAAGTGAGAAGCAAAACAGGGGTAATTTTGGAAAAATTGGTTTCAGCGTGAGGCACACAAGAAGAGCCTTCGTCCATTAATAAGTAGATTAGATGGGCAAGGTGGATGAGGCCATAAACCGACCTAGGTAAATCCATGAGCTCGGTTCGATTATTCCTTCCTATTTCTCCGCAAAAAAAGGCGATGAGTCGGGGGATTCCTAACTTGTCCAAGTTCAAATGGACCTTCAATCTTCTTGCATAAGGTCAGCATCTCGACCCACCGGCCAGGCTAAGCGGGCTCGAAACCGTGACCTTTTAGAAGGGTGGGACACAAAACTCGCACCCAGGCAAACATGGTGAATTGTGATATACAAATCTTGCTACCGTTCAAACGGGCACCATAATAGAGATTTGTATTGATCCGCATCCTCTGGTCAAGACATGTGGACCAAGAAGCTATACCAAGCAGCCGGCAAGCTAGACCCCGTAATAAATGTAGAAAATTAAGTATTTTCTGACGAGAAAAAAATCTGCTAACAAATGCTGGGGCAAAAACCTCAGCTCGCCCATGTTGGACCCACATCTCACTCAATCCGACCCTAAACCTAAAAAAAAAAAAAAAAAAAAAAAAAAAAAAAAAAAAAAAAAAAAAAAAAAAAAAGGCTCTGTGTTGTAGTCCTAGAAAAGGTTTTCGTAGCAGAAAATGTTCCTAGTTCTATAACTTTGTGAGAATTACCATAAAGGCCGTAGTGTACAGCATATTGGGCCAAAAAAAACCGTAGAAAAATATCCAAAGATCATACGATCATGCTTTTTCAATTGCAAGACAAAGTCCTTTTAAAAACGGAGGTCGTGTTATGGGCCAAAAAAAACCGTAGAAAAATATCCAAAGATCATACGATCATGCTTTTTCAATTGCAAGACAAAGTCCTTTTAAAAACGGAGGTCTGATAACACGTGTGATAAAATTTTGTTTTGGTTGAAAATGCCTTCACCTTTGCGCAAGCAAGGATGACCTCTTATTCAGTGTGTTAAATCCTTGGTTGAATAGAGGAAGAACATAAGAAAAGAGACAAAGTAGTGCAGATTTGGCTCTCGAACAAGAAAGGATAAGGCAACCCATGATTTGAGTCTTTAGGAAAGAAGCTGATGTATCTGAGGAAAAAGACGACGCATTCAGTAGCTTGGAGCTTTCTTCTTAACCAGTTCAAATAGTTGTTGAGACCTTCTTCGGTAAAGAAACACACAACTTGCGTACAAGGTTAAATGGAAGGAAACCAGAGATGGAGGGAAATGCGAGAGATTAGATTGAAAATTGATGAGTTGGTACTGGTGCTAATCTCACTTCAAATCATCTTTACACTCTTTTGATTAGGCAGAAGGGTAGTTATGGCCACCAAAATATTGATTGTAACCATAAATTGGGCCTTATTTGGCCAACCGTTCATCTAAACTGTCCACACTTTTGTATAGGAGACTTACAAGTTTTTGTCAATATGTACTTAAAAGTAATTTTGCCTAAAACTTTTGTGACAAGAATCCTTTCTAGTAAATTTATCAAAGGACAAACACACAGCACCTTTGGTTTTTTTTTTTTCCTAGCCCTAAATCCTGGTGACAATGCTATTCTGTCACCATGATGAAGAAGCCGTCTCAGTCCAACCACCAGTAAGACTCCATATTCATTCTCATTATCTATTTTTATTTTCATAATTTCCCTTTCTGGATGATTATTTTGTTGGCCACATTTCGAGTTGACTCGACGAGTTTTAAAACACTGGTTTTAATGGGTTTGATCACTACGAATAATGCTTCCTCCCTTCAATCTCCAGCTAGTTTTGTGCTGTGAATCTTTTTATTTTTGTGGCTTTCCTAACCACCAAACTGAGGAAAACAACACACGATCAGAAATCAAACTGAAAAAAAAAACCTGTTTAAGAACATGGAGAGAAAAAAACTAACAAATATCCATTAAAATCCAATACTCCAACCAAAAAAAATGCCCATAATTTAATCATCCAAAAAGGGGGAAGTTATGAGGAAAGGAAAATAAATAAAGAGAATGAGAAGAGTGAAAAAAAATCTAACCAAAGATTAGGCGGGCAATGACTTCTTCTTGGTGATCAAATGGCATTGTCGATGATTTAGGGCTAGGGTATGTGAGAGGAGGAAGAAGAAGAGGGTTTAGGGCGAGGAAGAAAAAGGTGAAAAAAAAAAACACTAAAAGAAGCTCTTTTAAGAGGGACGATTGCTTTGACTGAACATGGGTACGGCTGAGCTTTTTGCTATCTTTTGATTCGAGACGCAGAACATGTAAAAGGAGCTGTAAACTACATAAGGAAGAAATGAATAGCATGAAATACCCTCTATGAAACGTCAATAGGAAATGAAATCCAAGTACACGTAACTGGATTTTACAGATTAATTGGTAAAGATGGTCTCAGAAGTGGACCGCTGGAAGGGGAGACGGTGCTGAGGAACCCCATCTTGAGAGCGCTTGTCTTCGAACCATTTCACGACTTTTTTTCGCGGCAGGTTGGTCACGTGCACTATGCTGCTGATCATCGCATTCTGCATGGTTGTTGCACACAAGGCATGAGGATTACCACATGTAATGAATTCATACATAAACGATGAACAAAGCATAGATATTTAATGAGCATTGTGTTCATAGAATTAATAAACATAAACAGCAACCACAAGTACACTGCATGTGTATGCATGATGTGATGCATGTGTGTATATATGCATATTGGTAACTAGACAAGTAGGTTGATAGGCAGGTAGGTTGTTAGGTATTCATATAGGAAATGAATTGCCAATAAAGAACAAGCAGAGATGGCATGGAACAACCCCATCCATACAATGGAAGTCCGGGTTTAATTTCAAACAACAAATGAGTATCTTCTTAGCAAGCATGCCTTGTTATGGAAAACGTGACTAGTCGTTCATAAAATAATCAGGAGTACAAAATTGAAGTCAAACTATTGAGCGTACTAATGATGCTTAAAACACGCCATATGGATAGAAACTAAACTTCCCATCTAAAAATCGAAAAAAGGTCAACCTCTCTCCTCTCTAATGGCCCTTTCTTGAAACCAAAGAATGGTCCTATAAAAATGACCTAGATTTCAAAACTTTCCACAATTGAACTCCCTCCAAATCTCCTCCATTTTTCCAAAACAAATCGATTTGAATAAAAAAAAAAGGACAAATGATTCTTCAAAGCTCCTCGGCACTGGCTTGGTGCTCAAATCCAAATACAGCAAGGACAACTACAGAATCTCGGAAACCTTCAAAGTTTCAGACTGGCGTTAATGGCTGTATGTGAGTTGGACACCACCCAATAGCCCTCTTGATATCATCATCTTCACCACAATTTCATTAACCCTATCCTAAATAGATCTTCCAAACTGAAAGCTGAAAACATGGGCAAATTTAGCAGATCTAGGGATAAATTTGGAGAATAAAATAGCAGAGAAAGAGAAGGATTTTTGTTCCTCTCTAGGGTTTATTTTTGCTTTTCTTCGTTAACCAATTTCGAGCGAAGAATTCATCACGAATCGACGACTCCGTCATGGCAGCTAGGCAGAGAGAGAGAGAGTGGTTTTGTTCGGTGAAAATAGAAGGGAAGAAGATAAGAGTAGAATAAGCATTTTAGACTTTATAAAAATCACTGCCATGTGGACCACAGATCTCTTGAATCCAACGGACCACAGATCGACCCCATGCATGAAAGTGGGATAGCACGACTCTTAGGAGCATTTTAGTGTTATTCTAATTCTGAAAAGTTCAAAGTCACAAAGTGTGCATTTGATAATACGATGATTACTATTAGTAGTGAATCATAACTCTTTATGAACTGTGAGACAAGTTCACCAAAAAACTCAGATAATTCCATTTCGTTTTGATAAGTAACAATTCCAAAACATAACAAAAGATGTGGCTCTAGATAGAATTGAATAGTGAAACACGATTCGTGTTGCCAATTCCAAATAGTTGGGATCAGGCACTGTAAATGATAGTGATTAATAATCCCATAAAAGATAAATATTGGTTTGGCTATGGATTAAAATAGTTTTTTTTATTCACACAATGCATACCAAAATAAAAGAAACTTTACTTACAGTAGGCCGCTTTGTACGATTATAAACTCTTTCAAGGGTTTCAACATGCACTTTCTTCAGTCTCTTCTGCATAGACCATCTGCTTTGCATGACATGGACAGGCACTTTAACCTTGGGCTCAGGTTCATCAACATCCACTGTAGTTTCCACAGAAGCAGGCTCCATGGGTTTGGTTTCAGGCTCCGAAGTTGTTGGCACAACTTTATCAGGTAAAGCAGCAGACATCAATAGAAGATTTGGAGGGGGGTCACGAAGCAATTCAAGGACCACAGCCCTATCTAGACAAAGTTCAGCAGCAAGACTTTTAATCTGCGAGAAGAAAAAACATTAGGGTTTAGGAAAGCGCAGTTGGATTTTCATAACCATGAATAGGTCCGTGTAACAAGGACAATTCATTTAATAGTTACCATCTTGAACATGCATGTCAACAGCATCAACGCAGGTATTAGGAGGATAAGCATCATATTTTCTACTTCTTCCAGGTATCTGGGTACTAACATACATAGGATACCAAGTCTATATTACACAATAGGTGCATATTCTTATCAATCTGGACTATCAAATCAGTGGGATCCATGGAGACCTCTTTGACCAAAAATCAACTAGATTGGATGATTTTAACATCTGAAAAATAGACCATTTCCCTAGCAAGGTTTTAAATTTCACAAATTTCGGCCCTCACCGAAATGGCATGCATGCGAAACTGAAATTTATAACCTTGTTCCCTAGAGTACCACCCTTCTATTTCTGACCATGGAAAAAACATCCAATTGGTTGGGCATCCGATGGGGCTGACTTCTGGCCTAGCAAATCTCCAAGATAAAGCCCACAAGTTGGATAATTGGGATTGATAAGAATCCTTTGTATGGTTGAAGCCCTTACTGTTAATACTTAGTAGTATAGTAGTACCAGGACTACCCCATGTGTCCCATAAAGCCATAACTTGTATAAAAGAATTTACCTCCGTCTTATATCTTTCTATATTGTCACATAACTATTTACAGAAACCTAAGGTGCCATCAGGTAAACCATCCGATCTATCAACTATACAGTGTACACGAGGCACATATGCATGGGCTTGGGACCCACCAATAAGATAATCTCCTATGGAAGTGAGCTGATTGGACGATCCCCACCATCTGAAAGATTCAATATTAGGATCATCTCATCAGGTCAACCTTTTGGCCAAAAAGATCTTGGATTGGCCTTATTTCCCATGCATGCACCAGCAAGCCGTTGGTAGAGTATCCTGTCTAACCAACCGGTACCTTAGATTTCCTCACAAGTGTACAAATGTTTTGGGGATCAAGTTTTCTAAGATCTCCACATTTGACACCAACAAAAGTACAAGTAAACATACATCCAAGCAGAGGGGCTTACACTAGTTTTACGCCGACCAATCTTTAAAGCAGAAGCCAATCGTCGAAGTTGCCAATTTTTAAGCTTCAATGGTGTTTCGTCTTCATCTTTGTCTTCGTCTTCGTCAGCATCATGATCACTTTCTATACTGTCTGCACTGGAATTGAACATAACTGATATCTCATCATCATCCCCCAGTGCCTCCTCCAACTCTTGTTCAAGCCTAGCTAGGTCTTCCTCACTTATCTCATCATCATTGTCATCAGTGGATAGATCATTTTTAAGATCTTCTTCCAGCTGATTAAAGAGTGCATCAATGGCATCTTCATCTAAAACATCCTCCTCTGCATCATCCTTTTGAGGTAATCTCTGACAGAAGAAAGCAATTTAGATTATGCTTTGAATACATAAAGTCAAGAAATTTAGATAATCAAGAAAGTTGTGCTAAATTGGCAAGATCTTTTAAAGTTTAATATAGACTCTAGGTGGGTAAAACTATATAGAAGCCCCAGTGAAGGAACTGAGAAGCTTCAAAGTTAAAATCAAAAGATATCCTAACTTGGTAAGGTTATCTGTAAATTGCTTTCAGAGGTTAGGAGAAAAAATGACCTATTATGATGCTGAATTGATCTTACAATTTTTATCTAGTTTATGTGAAGATGAACTCCCACAAGGAGGAGCTTGAGAGGAAGTCAAGGTCTTATATACATGCGAGAAGTTGGATAACATTACTAGAAACTGAAGGCAAAAAAAACTCATCTAACTTCAATGGGACTATTAAACATTTGCCTCAATTTGAAGACTTCATGACCCACTTGATGAAGCTGGCTTTCTCTGTTAAATATATTTTGGGTGCGGCTCCTGCCCAGTTGAGGCCATCCCTTACTTGCAGCAGGGGCAAAGCAATTGCATATTTGAGTGCTGGAGAAGATACAGTCGCTCTCAAAAAGTTAGGTTCAGAGGCTAAAATGATTTTATTCTATTTTACATAAAAATAATAGCACTGTGTGTCTCTGTTTAGTAAAATACATTGAAACCTGATTTTATTAGTTAGTATTGTTAATAAGCTGAGATTTCAAAGATAATTAGAATTCAAAAAGCAAACTGTCCAAAATTGGAAGCATAAAGGTGGATACACAAATCATCATTGTAGGGCTGGCGGTAGGATGTTCCCAGCTAAAAAAGAAAAATAAGTAAAACCCAAGGTAGTTAAGGGCGCAAGGCGCTAAGACCTTTGGCGCCTGAGGGACAAGGCGAGGCACGCGCTTGACTGAAGCAAGGCGCAATATTAAAAATTATAATAAATATAAAAAAATTAAGAAAAATAACATCATAAAATAACAAAATAGGTAATCATGAGGCCATGAAACATAAAAAGATAGCAAATGTCAAAAATCTCAAGTAACCCAAAAGCAGTTCTAGTTAACATTGTCATTATCTAAATACGAAACAAGTAATCAAAAAACAAAAAAAACATAAAAGATAGCAAATGTTCAAAATCTCAAATAGCCCACAATTAGTTTTAGTTAACATCGTCATCCTCTAAAATATAACCATTAGCTTCATCCCCATCATCATCAGATGTGTTAGCCTCAATATATTCCTCTTCTTCTGTCTCCTTAAAACTGGCATCTTCCTCTTCTGGTTCCCTTATTGAAGCCCTTGCACTTACACTTGACCTTGATTGTGATCTAGTATTTAATGTTTATTCACCAACTCCAGCAGCTCTCGTAACAACACTACATGTCAAGCTATCATCCTCAAACACCAATTAATCTTCTACTTCTCTACCTTCTGTTTCTATCTCCCCAAGTAGCCATCCATTGCTTTCATCTATGTCTTTCAATGAGATAGGTTCAATTGTATCTCTCCTATCATACCGATACTTAATATAATAAGCCAAAGTACTGAATTTTTACAAAAAACATGTATTTTAGTGAGACGCGCGTGCCTGATACGCATGGAGCCTGGCTTGAGGCGCACGCCTGGAGCATAAGGTGCGTGCCTCGCCTTGACCCTTCTAAGGCGCTTTAGGTGCCCTTGCGCCAGAGGCGCGCACCTTGACTACAGAGGTAAAACCCACATCAACCAATTGAGACAGAAACAGAGAACAAGTTGGGAGATTTATATCGGTGAAAATAACTAACAGAACAACAGAAAACTGAAAGAAAGCAATTCCATGAAAAATTCCACAACAAAAAAAACAACCCGCGTCAATATCACAGAACCCAATTAGTCTCCAGATGAACAAAAGCAGTTTCAGCATTCAAAATGTCTATATATAATATATATACACACTAACCAAAGGGAACTTACGTGGATGGAAAAAATGAGAACAAAAAATCAGTAAAAGCAATTCCATGGAGATATTATACAACCCAGATTACATAACCGACCCACATCAATTTACAAAAAAATAAAAAAGATTAACTTCCTTCCAAACAAATGAAAAAAAAAATTCTAAAAAAGAAGATTTTACATGGTTATATTAAGGGCCTGTTTGGATAGCCATTTTTTTGGCGAGCCCTAAAATAAATAAAAAAACCAAACAAAAAAAAAATGAAATTTCATTTATGTGAGAAAGGGAACTGTAATGATGGAAAGATGACTTCTTTACCTTCTTCTTCGAAGTAATTGCGGAGTTGGTGTTTCTGCGACGAGAGAAAGCAAGAGCGGAGCGAGTGATAGGGACACGTGGCATAACGAGAGAGGGTCTGGGGTTGCCCACAAAGAGGGGTTCACCGCCGTGATTTCTTCCACGAGCACAGTGAGGAGATGATAAACCCCCCAAAATCACAGAAGAAGATGAAGCAGCCATGATGGTTACTGAAAAACTTCTTGCTTCTCAAAATCTAATAAGAAATCAGTTGTGGGGTATTAAAAAGATCCAGTACCACAGCATACAAATAAAAAGTGTGTAAGCCGTTTCTATTGTTAACACTTAACGGAACAATCTGCTGATGGACCTAACCGGGTCGCTCTATGGGCACCTAAACTGAGAGAGAGAGAGAGAGAGAGCGAGAGAGAGCGAGTGAGAGAGAGATGAAGGGAGTGAGAGAAGGATAGGGGAGAGAGTGAGAGATAGGGAGACGGTGAGGGAGGGGAGATGAGAGAGTTACAACAGAGAGAAACAGAGAAAAAACAAAGGAAAGGAAAGGAGGGGTGCCTAAACTGAAAGAAGAGATAATTTGATCCCATGTGGGTGCCCAGCCGAATTGTGTGGGTGCCCGTGTAGCGATCCATACCCAAAATTAGGACAGACGTGAGGGACTCCCCTTTATTGCATTCATCTTCTCTCAGCCGTTGATTTTGAGAATCAATCGGTGATTATTGAAACTCAGGTGTGGATTTCGAGAATCTAACAACCACCGTTCGATTCTCGAAATCCATGGCTAAGAGAATGAATGAAAAGACTGAGTGCTAAAAGGCGAGTCCCCTTCTCCCGACCTTAATAAATAGGCTCAGGCTCCAGTACCTCCCAAAATGACAGGCTCCGGTTACAGGACACAATGTGAGCCACGTGTAGCACTCTTAGAGGACTCTGGCCGAATGGATGTTTGGCCAATCCCTAAGTGGACTTACAAACCAAAATCGGCCTGATTAGTGATTTATAGGCGTTGGATTGGACTTATTTTCATGGGTTGATCTCAACTGTGGGAATTTGAGCAGTATTTGAGGTACAAAGATCCAACGCCTATAAATCACTAGTCAGATTGATTTTTGGTTTATACGTCCATTAGGGATTGTCCAAACATCCATACGGTCATAGTCCTATAATAATATGCCACATGGCTCTATTGTGTCCTGTAACAGGAGCCTGTCATTTTAGGGCCGTCAACAAAGAGGTACATACTATATGTTATGAACAGCGAATTATACATATCCACTAATAATCGAATGGAAATTGCGGATATCAAATATCCTTCAAACCCATTTTCATATTGGATGATCCGGATATCAGATAAGCTAATCGAATTCAAATATTGACTTGAACTATTCATTGGATTTCAAATCGAATTCGGATGCCGGATATTTTTTCGGATTTGAATTCGGATATGCTTTAAATTCAATTCGAATGATATCCGTTGACAGCCCTTATAAACCTCCGTGCTGTCTATGCCAACAGCTCACATCCGTGGCAAGAGGGCCCTATTCTTTGGTGTTTCTTTTTGTTCCATTGATGATCAACGAAAATGGTTTTCTTCCTCTTATAATTTTTTGGACTACTTTGCTTTATCTTGTGTTTCATTTATAATTTTATGGTAATTGATGTATTAGTGTTTTTTTTTCTTTTTATTGTTCATAATGAAGACTTGCAAAGCTGGGAATCCAAAAGCATGGCCTCTAGCTGAACTGCAGCTCACAGAGACCATCCTTCAGGTTATTCGGGAAGCTGATGCCCACGAATAGTAAATTAACAAAACCAACGGCCTGTTTGGTAACGCATCGCGGCGGGCAAATAAAATATTTAGCCGCGCAAATATTCGCCCGGCTGTGTTTGGCAGCCACCCGCCCTTGGCGAATATTTAGCCGGGCCCACATATTTGCCCTCCGCGGCGGGAAAACATTTGATCACCCCCCCCCCCCCCTGTGACAATATTTTCACGCCGATTATGCCTTGGTGAGAAAATTTTATTTTATCGCCGGAAAATTACTATTTTCAATAAAAATTAATTTTTTAATATATAAAAAAGATAAAAATAAATTTTTTTTATTCTTTGACATAATATGTGGTTCCCGCACTGACCCAACCTATTTTTGACCTACTTTGATATGTGGGACCCACTCAAATTGAAAGAAAATGAAGTAAGCTGAAGTGAGCTAGCTCGTACACGTACCAAACATTGTTAAATATTGCTATGAGCAAATATTTAGCCAAGATAATATTCGCCTGGCTAAATATTCGCCGTTGGAACTCTTTTTCTCACGTACCAAACAGGCCCCAAATAGTAAATTAGACCATGGTTTAAAAAACGTCTGTTATAACAAAAATGATGGTCGTTATAATGGCAATGCCCCAACCCCGTTATGTTATTTTGAAAATAATGCCCAAAACTGAAAAAACAGACTTACCGTTATAACAGCCAATGGCCATTATTTTTGGAAATAAAAGTTAGTTTATATTGAGGTCATTTTGAAAAAATAATAAAACAATAATAATTATAATATTCAGACCTTTTTTTTACTGGGATGGGAAACATGCGACTTGTTATAACGGATATAACGGTAACATTAAGCGAACGTTACCGTTAAAATTTGTATTTACAACTCACTGAGAGGTGAATTATTTACCATTTTATTTTATTGTGGTAGTGTGTGCCCTACGTGTTTGTCCCTTCGATCCAAGCCCTTGGCCACGCATGTGGAGTCGATGGACCTGTTTGTGCGTGTTCTGTGATATATAATCCGTATAGGTATACGAGTTTTAAGATACGGCAACTTAAGGTACCCAATCATTATTTGCAATTTATTCTCTCATATCTTTTGTTTTTAATCGTCATATTTATTCAATTTGATTATTTATCCTGAATTCTTGCGTGTAAAAACACAGGAATCCCTTGAAGAGCTTCTCTTTTCTCAGCCGTGATGAAAATCCCAAATCTTAGAACTCAATTATCTTGAGGTTGACTGATGTAGTGTTAAATTACACTTTATTGGGCTTATCGGATGCTATTGAAAATTTATTGAGAAAATCAGATTTCACCATCAATCTCCTTGCACTTTTTTTGTCCTGACACAGTTAAAAGGGTTGTTCTTCAATGGCTAAAAGAAATTACAATTATCAGATGCTTGTTGGATTCTCAGGATCTGCCGACGAGATTTTTGGTGAAAATTTATCTGTGAATCCCGACCCATCTTTTATTGGTCGGTTTTTTTTTTCATGCTCGAGACAGGCTATTTGCTACAAGTGCTCACATTGTCTCGAGCAAGACAACCCGAAACCAAATTGGATCATGTGTGCTCACATTTTCTCGAGCAAGATACCATGGTGGTATCTTCGTGGTCTTTGAAGGCGTGCATCTAAATTACAATGTCTAGGACAAAAGAAACTGTGAATAACTGACATTTTTTTTCAGTTATTATCTGAGCGTTTAAATGGAACATAACGGGAGAGGTCCGAATCTGTTATAGCGGCCGTTATTTTTGTTATGAGGGTCGTTTTTTAAACCATTCTTCACACTACCATAACCACGGAGTTTATCATTATTCCTAGGGTTCTTAATTTTAGTAACCATAAAAATCATTTAAGCACAATAATCATGCCAAGTGCTTTTTTTTTCGAAAATGTGGGTATGCGGGCCTCTTAGAGCACCCGACTAGTCCTTCCGGGCATGATAGTCAGCCCTTCCACACATGTCGGCGTGTATTGGGAAAGTTAATGCAGACTAAGCCACTCATTACCCTATTCTTTCCCGTAGCCCCAAGGAGAGTTTGGAACTTAGAACCTCCTACTTTTTGGAGTAGGGTCCTGGCCACATGCACTCAATCCTTGGGGTGAATCACGCCCAGTGCTACTCTATCATCTTTTGATCAAAGTTGTGCACAGATATTCTTAAGTACGGATTATAAGGAACTGCCTAGTGAATTTCCGGTTCAGTTGCCAAAATTATTTTTCCATCCTGACCGAAAATATCCAATTAAGATATCCCGGATTGATCGATCAGCCTATTGCCTATTGTACTGCAAGGTGTTGAATAGTTCAGGGAATGTAATCCTACCCATAGTTATTCAGGAGATTTTTTGAAAAATTTAAAATTATCTACCCATAGTTATTCAGGAGATTTTTTGAAAAATTTAAAATTATGAGGTTGTTTCGGATTATTGAATATTTCATGTTTTCTTTTCACGATGTTTTTGAAAACACCGTGATTTGAAATTTTTATTTTTTTTTTGTTAAAGATGAAAAGGCCAGGTAGTCATTATTCGACGGCACGGGAAGACCTTGGATGTACAAGATCATAACAGAAAGTGATTAGGCAGATTTGAATTCCTATATCCACTCAAGAGAGAGAATCAGTTCATGAAGAGAGTAAATTTGGTGATATAATATTTGTTAAGCTGTTAAGAGAAGAAGGCAACCCCACAGGAGGAATCAATGAATGGTTACATGCAGTTGCAGTACAAATGACTAAAGCTGATATATGAAAACTCAAAACACAGCATGAGAAACGGAAAATCAGCAGCTGTGTACAGGAACCAAACACATGCTTAATCACACAAGTGATGGTAGAAAAAGGCATTTTAGATGTAAGGGTGCAGCTGCCAAACTATAGCCTGCTCTAAGCTAAAATCATACTTGGTAGATATAGGATATACGGATCCCGGTAAGAGATGTTTTCAGAATAATCAAGAGAATATGCTGCCCAGCTTCTTCTCAAGCCCTTCGTCATCTTCATCTTCTTCATCTACAAAATTGTTCTCATCATTGTCAAAATGACCATGATTCCTCTCGTGCTCAACACGATCACGCTTTGATCTCTTGCTAGTGTTGTCGTCACTCACTGAACCCAGCCTTCCTTTGTCCTGCAGGATCCCGCTCAGAGGTTTGGGCCCCTCCAAGTCTTCAGACATAGTTCTGCTCTGACACCCTGTGTCTCCAAAACCATCTTCATTTGCTCTGGCTTTTCGTTTCTCTTCTTTGATCTGGGCAAGGGTCTTCGGTCCTGTAAATGTACTAGATTCCTGAGTCGGTTTTGTCGCCCTTGGAGCCGGGCCCCTGGAAACCTCAGAGGAAAGAAAGTGTGATCTAGCCTGCCTTCTTTCCTTCTCATGTTGCCTCGACCTGTTACGCCTAGTCTCTGAGTGCCTCAACCAGCTTCCTTGGTGACTGCCATTTAACTCGGAATCTTTCTCTCTGTGCGACCCAACCATATTTTTCCCCACCTCCGATGCCAATTTTCCATGGAGAGGATGGCCCCTACCGTGCCTTCGAGGCCGTTCTTGACTCCTGTCATTCAGACGAGATGAGCCACGCCTTCTTGGCTTGCGGGATGCTTGATGACTGTCGATCCTCCTGCGTTTCCTTAGGTGGTCCCGAAGATCCATGCTGTTCCGGCCATTAACTTCCAGTTCCCTATGCAAGAATTTCCTCTTCTGGGACAACATAGGATCCAACATCCTCTCCATTGAGTGCTCGGGAACTCTCCGGACATAATCAGAAGCATGATCATTCTCCAAATGATCATTTGAGCCATATATCCCATGTTCGTACAAAATTCCTGCATCTGGGTATTCCATAGGATCATAACCAACTGGATCTTCATAATCATACGGCAGTAAATGGTTATGGAACCCCCTGGCCTCCCTTTCCCGGACGAGTAAGTACTCTGGGTCATCCATGTAGCCCAAATTCTCCGATCCATCATCCACAAGTACGTCCAACCCCGGGGATGATTCCCACCACTCCTCTGGTTCAATGTGATCATCTACTGCCTCCTCTGAACTCTGGTCCAGGCATGGAGGGGATCTGGTATCAACAAAGTCTTCTGCTGGAAGCAGGGTGTCTGACTTGACTGCTGCCTCTTCACACTCAAACATTGATATCTGTGGAGAGGGGCTTCGCTCCACAACATTACTAAAAACTGATGGTTGGAAATCCTCTTTAGTCTGAAACTGTACATTCATCACTGCCTTTGTGGTGGTCCCAGATGGGTTAGGAGGAGCTTCAGCTGATGCTGGCCCTGTATCACTTCCTGTGGATGTCTTATTTTCCAGAGGATGAACATCGGTAAGTGTGGAAGCTGTCCTTGAGGATTTCAAAGTAGGTGAAATGCTGTTGGGACCATGCAGGAAAGAGCATTTGTCGCCCTTGTTGCAAAACCCGTTGAAATAATAATAACAAGGGACGTTGGCCTTGGTCATGGGTACAGATAATTGCTGTGGCAAAGCAGCAGGCTCCGATGAAGTTTCAGGGCGTCCATCTAATGGCTGCAAAAGGAGCAATAATAGGTTAAGGTGGCATCACCAGAGTACTAAAGACAAAAATGAGGTAAGGATGTCAAAGGCAGTAACATAACCATTAACTCAAAGTACACTTCCAAACAAGTATAATGAGTGAAGTTAAAATGTGCCAAAAACTATGTAACAAGGACATGAAACTTTTAGGGTTTTTGCCGTGTTGGACACGTTGACATACGGACACACGCATGTCAACACATCGTGACATGCACACCAGTCACCCTTTATTTTAATGTCTTTTATTAAATAAATGATTCCTAAAGCGGGGTAGTGCGTTCCATCCTCCATATAATGCTTGTTAAGTTGTTAAACACAGCTATAGTTGTTTGATAGTCTTCCCTCTTAAAAGCTACTCAATTATTACGTTTTTGGACAGCACCGTGGCGTATAAAAATGTTTCATTTTACTTGTCATATATTTCTTTCCTTATTTTATTTATTTTTTTAATTTAAGTATTATTACATGTGTACGGACATGTATGCATATCAGGACTTCTTAAAGACATCAAATTAGATACATCGTATTTGTGTGGGACATATTACATATCCCAAAAGGAATATGGCATTGTTACATATTTGGATGTGGGGAAACGCTTCATGTCCATACAGAGAAACCCACCAACAACAAGTTATTCAAATATATCGACAAAGGCAGATTCCCATTGGTTTAAAAGGTATTCGAGGGCATAACCTACAAAGCAAAACTCAAGGTAAGGCATGCCTAAAGCACCTGGAAGATCAACCTGCGGCACAAATCATGAAGTCATGAGCTTCAGGGTTCATGGTGTCACTTTCGCCAAAACATAGAAAAGTGAACATTTGAAATGACACCTTAGGCAACATTGATAATGCAGGGGCATTTTCACACCAAGCTCGAGTGGGGCAACTGGCGGGGTGGCCCGTGTGAGATAGGCCCACGAGGGGTCGTGTCGACCAAGAGCCTGGATCTGGGCTATGAGATAAAGGAATTTAATCTCACGCCCCCATCAGTCGCGACTTTTGGGAGTATTGGTTAATTGTCCTATATCAATTGAGGTACGAATTAACAAACTTCTAGAATTCTTTTCCAATTTGTTCAAGTTTTTACCTCCATAGTGCCTTTAGGTAAAGGTAGTGAAAAACAAAAAGAAACGAAAAAAAGGCGACATACCTAAGAACTCCACCTCTAAAGCATGACAAATTCTCAAAGAAAGAAAGCACCATGTCATATTTGTTTGAGATCCCAAACATGGTTCAAGGAGAACGGTTTCAGTTTCGGCTGAAACTTTGAAGCATGATCCCAAGTGGAATAAAGCACAATGTTGAAGTTGAGTTATGAACAACGCCAAATAGTCATTCATAAAAATAAAAATAGAAATAAAAAATTGTCTACTTTATGTGTCTGATGGCTAAATAATCTCAGGTTATTATCTAAGCATCCAATGATAATTGTTGGTTTATTCTAGTGATACCTATCAGATTGTGAGGTCACCATGGTGCCTCGACAGGGGAGAAATTAAATTTCAATTTTGGCCTAGTACCAATAATTTTTTATCCTCGTCTTAGAATCCTCCGCCACCAACTTCAGTATCAAACACTTCCCATGTACATACATTTTTGATTAATTTTCAACCTCACATTATTTGTCAACATATAGTTAGCTTCCACTTTCTACACATATTACCACCAACAGGGAAAACATGAAGAGCAGCATCCATGTACGGTAGAAAGACCAAATTCATCAACCACAGCATTGATGTCAAACACAACAAAGTGTGTGGAAAGTGGACAATATCAAGCTAAACTTATTCCCTCTTGCACAAGATCAAATTCGGTAAAGCTTATTTCTCTTGTCATTTTAAGTATTAATCATCTCTTGAATCATGATCTATGCCACCCTCCAAAGGCATCAACTTAATGGAGTTAAGTTAAACTCTAGCTTTTCTATACTAGATGTGCTTGCGAATTTCAAGCTAGCAGGAAAGATTCCAAAGTGAATTTAAGCAAAAAAAGATAAATCGAATAGAGCGAAGGGCTCACCGGATGTCGAAAAGCACAAGTCGGGTTGAGGCAATTCCCAGCCAGCCAGTACCAGCAATCCCTCGGATTAAGCCTTGCGCTCTCGCTATGCCGATACTCACATTCAATTCCCTGAAAAGAAAAAAAACAATATCAATCAGATCACCAAAGAAATAAAAACCATTCGATAGGAAACCCAAATATTATGCAATCAAGAAACCCTATTCCCAAACAAGGCTCTAAGAACACAAAAACCCAATGGCCAAACAAGCACGATTTCACGAAATCTCATTCTTTTTTTAGGTTTTTTTTAATACAAACCCTAGAAATCAAGATCCCTGAAACAGTAAGTCCAAGAGATCAAAAACAAAAACCAACGAGGAAAAAAAAGCAATTTCCCAAACCACATTTCCTTCCATCTCGTTCCAGAAACAATAAAACCTAGATTATTTCTCCACTAACAAATCTTAGAAACCAAGATCCTTCAAAAGAAGGATTACAACCCAAAAAAAAACATACAAATAAAACTTAATTGCAGTATCAGAAACAGATACGAACGCACAAAGATATAAAATAGAATTAAAATCGGGAGAGAAAACGAATGAAGAGACTTAAAGGAGATCTATCTATATCAAACCTTCTTGCAGGTGAGGGGAGACGCCAAGAAATAAACGCAGTCGGTGTTTCTCTTCTGTATTTCATCCTCCATTTCGAAAGAAAATAAATTCCCTCTCTCAGAGACAGATAATGAATCGAGAGCTGTTGGAATTTGCAGTCATTGCGCACAGATCATCAGATCGAACTCATCGAAGAAGAAGAAGAAGAAGCAGAGAGAGAGAGAGAGAGAGAGAGAGAGAGAGAGAGAGAGAGAGAGGGACAGAGAGAGATATTTCTCCCTGCATCTTGAGATTTAAAGGTCGGGGTTTTTGAAGTATAAAAATATACAGGTAACAGATTCGTAGAGGGCCATATATTCGCTAACGTACGCTTAATGGAATGCATATCTTAGGCTAACCTACGCCATCATGGGATCTTCCATCATTCCATCTAGACAAGTACTTGAGCAAAATGGGGCGGGGAGCTCGTGGCCGTGGGTGATGAATTGGGTGCACTTGGGTAGGGGCCGTAGGGCTGCAACTAGGGCGGGTTGGGTCGGGTTTGGGGTCAACCCGAGTCCAACCTGATCTTCAAGGTTGAGCCCGAGCCCAAGCCCAAGTCCAGCCCAACCCAACCTGAGGTCAGGCCTAGAATTTTCAGTCTCAGCCCAACCCGATCGGTTTAGTCGGGCTGGTAACTTATTCAATTTTTTTTTTTTTACTTTTTATTATTAGGAAAGGTTGGTAAATTTTTTTATATTAATTTATAATATAAAAATTCATATAAATTTTTTTATTCATAATCTTTACAAATATAAACCACACTAAAATAAGTTAGGAAACATAAAACACATTAACAAAATATATACATTTATATTTGCAGTGGTGTATTGTTGAGCTCAAGCTGGGTCGGGTTGCCTAAAGACTCAGCCTGAGCTCAACATGATTTTGATCGAGTTGTCACAATCCAAGCCAGATCCCAACCCTAGTACTGAAGGGGACAACCCAACCCAACCCGAGCGTAACGTCGAGTAGAACCCACCCAAGTTGCAGCCCTAAACTAGGGGTATAATTTTGGCCAGACCGGCCAAGTTTAGCCCGACTTGGGTCAGGTTCAGGCTGGACCACCTCGGGCTCGGCTGTTTTTAAACCATGATTAATAACAATTGTAATAGAGGTTTAGGGTCTTTTTGGTAATAAGTGAGAACTGAGCCAAGATTTGGATTTGTAATTCTTGCATTTGGAAGAACCACCTGAAATCCCCTGATATGGAATGAGACATTACCAGTTAAAAAATATTATATTATTTATTAAATTCATAAAAATTCAATAATTCAGAACAATATGTGTATTATACAGTTCTTTATAAAATAAACAAATATGGAATCTTTGAAATGTTTGGCTGTATAATACAATTTTTAAAAAATTATAATATTTGTGTATGCATCGTACACAGTGAGACGACCTTTTGTTTATATTTATTATGTTGCAAGTGTTCAATAAAGTATTTGCATACATGTGTGATATTTTTCTTACAGAGAAGCTAACATTTCAAAAATTAGTGAGGTAGGAAACTCCAATTCTATTAGATATCCAAACAACTAATTAGAATTCATTGGATGTTACAAACAAATTCTATAGTGCAATCAAACACAAGAAATTTCAAGTTTTGGAATCTAAATTTTCGGAAATCGCAAGTTCTGGAATTCTATTTTCAGTTCCAAATCCATATCTGATAACCAACCAGACACTTAGAAATTTTTGGGTGATTTTCATGCCCAGCCTAGTAAAGGGTCAACCATATGGGGTGTTTGGATGCAAAAGCACAGGAGGGGTTTTGAGAATTGGTGCCTCCTTGCCTCCATAACCATAGAAAGTAGGAATGTGGTTTTTTTCTTGAACCAGTTGTTCCAAAAATAAGGTGCTTAAGAGCCAAATACCATGGAGAAGCTCCAAATCCACTGTTCCCTGCAAGACAAAACAAAACACACAAATATTGTGAATGTCTTTGTTGTCCTTGATTTGGACAGTGTGTCCTTGCAGCCAGAAGACACCCATAACTTCTGTGCTAAAAAACCATGATGTGTTAGGCAAGGTCTCTCCCTTCTCTGATGTTTAGGTCTCATAGATGTAGGCAAGCACCTGGCTAAAATTCGTGTCAATCTCTTAACAAATAAATAAATGAAGAAGGTGACATATTCTGCCTGATAGTGTAAAACTCATATCCATTTCTGTGCAAAACTGGGGTGTCTACAGTTGCATCATGTCATACCAGTGTAAGATGGCAAGAAGCCGCACATGAAGAGCCAGTTCTACTCAAAACAATCCTATTACTTCTTCTTTTTACTACTACTGGCTCCTCTCGATCCCTCAGACACACATGCTTCTACAGCTGCTAGAATCTGAGTTTCAAATTTATGGCCTTTCAGAACAGCTCTCACCTTCCTGACCACCTGCTGCTTCATCACCCGCCGCTCAGCCGTAGAAAGATTCTTACACTTATCCATTCCCTTGAGAAACCCAATCGCCATGTCGCCAGAGCCCCCACCAGTCTTCTCAAGCCTTGCTAGCTTCTCCACCACTTGTAAAGAAAAGATCCTCTCTATGCAGGCTTTGTGGCCCACCTCAACAAGGTCCAGTATGCAAAGAACACACACCTCCCTTGTCTTGATTGATTTGCTCTCGACCGAATGAGCCAACCTCTCGATGAGGCCCATTTGGAGGATCCGATTCAAGACAAGGGCCCCGCCTTGCCCAAAGAGCATCTGGTGGATAGCTGTGTATGCTGAATCCTGCAACTCTACGACGTTGCACTGCATCATCTTGATAAGCTCAGGAACAATCTCGTACTCGAGAATCTTCCGGATGTATGGCTCTCCACCTGAGCAAGCCAGCTTCATTAGCAGAAAGGCAGATTCTGATCTAGTTGAGTTTTGCTCGGGGTGCCCATACTGCAACAGCTCTGATAGTCTCTCTATCAGGGGACTTTGCAGTATCATATCTCGGATCCTTGGTTCACCTGCCTTCTCGATAACTGATATGAGATCCAGCATTGCTTCCAATACTTGCTTCTGATCTCTGTCGAGGATCTTGTGAATCAGATCTTCAAAGGTCTGTGGCTTTGGTGAAAAGGGAACATTCCTGTCTGACAAAACAAATCTTTCTAGGCTAAGCCTTGCATGCCAAGGCAAGAGGTTTAGTGTACCAGGCCGAAGAAACCTGTTTGCAAGTGGCCCCCCCAACTCGTACAATGCCTTCAATGTGACGATAGCATGGTGTTGTGCAACTTCTGATCCATTCTCGAGAAGCCTAATTAGATTATTGTCGATCCCAGAAGCAAACATTTTCTCAATTGCCTTCGACTTTCCAGCTTTGGTCAATGACATCAACGTTGTAAACACGCTCTCGTGCCACTCCTCAGAAGTGGGAGCGAGCAAATCAGCCAACTGGTTTATGGGTATGCTCTGAAGGACCTTATCGACAGTCTCTGGGCTTCCGTATTCTGCAAGCTTTGCAAGGACAGTTGAGATGTTGGTTTGGATCATGGGTTCCTCACAGTTTTCTAAGAGACCAGCAAGCTTGTCAACTGCACCTACAGTTTCAAGAGATTGCACGTACTCACAGTAGTCGTTCTTATTGAATATGTTTGTGATGGCTTTCGCAGACCCTGCAATCAGACCTGGTGAACCACTTGAGATCAGATCCGCAATCCTAGGCCCCAATAAGCTACTAAAGCTTGCTCTACTAGCTTCAAGTTCAGAAATGGATTTGCTAGCCATGAGAGCTTGGACAATGGCTTCTAAGGTGATTACTGCCTCTTTTTCTTGTAATACATCAAGGAAAGTCGTCATCTTCTGCTCGGTGATTATCTTAACTGTTTCTTTCCCAAAAATGAAAAGCCATGGGGCAATGGATGCAGCACCTTCTGGGGTGGATTCAGTTAGTAAAATTTTGATTGCATCATCAGTCTTGCTGTCGAGGTACATGGAAACCATATCGTGTACATGGTACGTGGAATAAGAATCAGTTTTAATCAACAGAGAACCCTCAACAAGCTTGCAAACTATAAGAGGGAACAAAGTCTCCTGCCCCAGCATCAACCAGAGAACTTCTAGACAGGCTTCTGGGATGGATTCAGCCCATGATAGCACTGCAAGAGCGATGAAAAGCCTTCTGGAGTGTTCAGGCATGGCTTCCAGACTGAACTCGAATGACCCAAATATGGTTAGTGTGTTCTCAGCTTCTTTCTCATTCACGTATGAGATGGGACCCGGTGCACATGTGGCATAGGTGGAGAGATTGTTGATGGCCTTTTCCCACTTCTCAGCTCTTGTTTCTTTCCTGAGAGCCTTACCCATGACAGCAACTGTAAGAGGATGGTGGCCACAACGTTCGAGCAAGCTCTCGGCAACACTCTACAAAATAAGAAACGAGACAGTTAATCTAGTTACCAAAGGAGACCAAAATGAGAGAATAAAAAAGTTCTAGAAAAGAATATCCAGCAATCAGAAAAAGAAAATGCAATTGTTTATCAGTCATGTAAGTACAAATCATTACGAATTTTCTCCAAAATGAGCATATATAAGGAGCATAGACTATCTAGAGACGAGGGAAGGGATAGGTTTTATTCATGCCGATAGAATATCCAAAATTAACTAAATACTCAGATGGTTAGGATGATCCAACCATTCGATCTTTGTGCTGTGGCCAATGGTCTATACACGAAGTGACCTATCAACAGCACATGTACAGGTTGGATGGATATCCGACTATAACATTTACTAAATGGTATAAGACTAGCCGGAACTTGTGCCAATTCTGTATATTATTCTGAGTATCAGAAAAGAAAAAGGAAAATCTGTATATCACTTCTAATTAAATAATTTTGTTCACTGTGATACTAATGTGGTCTCAGATTCACCAGGTATCACGATAACCATGGGTCTCTAGTTCCAATTCTTACATTAAGATTGTGAAAAGGAAATATCTTTCATAATTATTTGTTACTCAAGTACAATTGGATCCCCTCTGCAAGCTACAATTCTCCTCAACTAATTTGATTTTTGAGCTGGATGGACAAACTGGGCTACATGAATGGGAGAAATGTCAGCGATGATAGGGCCAACAGTGATGGGACCAGAGTCAAATCGGGTCCTAATCTGAGGAGGTCCGCATGATTAGAAATTGGAATGAGGGGACCAAGGGAAAGAAAATTGTTACATCCTTTAAGAAGTTGATCACAAAAGAATAGTTGGTTCCAATGGTCTAACCCAAAAGAAATTTATTCATTTACTTTGATAGTCAGACATGTATCTGTAATTAAGATCACTTCTATACTGTACCTCTATACTCCAGTCCTTATTTTTATTTTTACAATAAAAACTCTATTATACAGTGGTTAAGAAAAGCATTTTTGTACATTGATGATGTTGTGGTGACTGGAGATGATAGAAACAAAATGAGTTGATCCTAAGAAGAAACTCAGAAAGGAAGTGATATAAAGGATATGGGAAAACTGAGGAGTATAGGCAGGTCTGTCCAAAGATGGCAGTTTTTATTTTTATGAAATTGTAACATAGTTTTAAGAGAGAAATATAAGAATGCTTGGTTTCAAACTCATCAAGCCCCAAGAAATTTAAAAACTAGGTTGCAAAGAATGTGTTTCAAATGGAAAAGACACTGAAGCTCATGAACGAAGAAGGGGAACCAATGGATGATCCTCCTGTTATTGACAGCTTGTGAGCAATCTCATACACTTGACCATCATCAGACGTAAATTGTGCTTCATTGTTGCACTAAGACAATTCATGCAACAGCAATAAGAGCCTCACTTAGAATCTGTACTATGAACACTCAGATACAGAGTATTATCAAATTCTTCCTTGATAGCTGACATTGTAGCCTCCTATATAACAATGACATCACACTTTTAGTGTTTTTGCCATGTCGACACATATTGAGATGGTCCACTTGGATACACATGTCGACACGTCCCAAAACACATTTTGACTAGTATGGCATGTCATCCTGTATTTTAATGTTTCCTTTTTATTAAAAGGTGATTTCTAAAAGAGGGCTGGTGTGTTCCAACCTCCATATACTTCTTCATTAAGAGGGCTGTAGTTGTTTGCTAGTTTTCCCTCTTATAAATCTACTTATATTCATTAAGTTATTGACTAATTAAATAGTGTATGGAAATGTTGTCTTCTACTTTAATACATTTCTTTCTAATTTTTATTCAAAAATCTCTGATTTAAATATAATGTATTATACTATAATTAACTTATCCAAAGAAAAAATGTATTATACTATAATTCATGTGCACAGACGTGTTTGAATTTCGGGTTTCTTGTATCTGTGTCAAACACTAATACACATTTCCATGTCATTGTTACATAAATAACATGTAATAATACTCTAATTTAAACACCTCGTATCTGTGTCAGACAATGATATGCTTGTCCATGTTATTGTTACATAGGTAGCATGTAACAATGCAAACTGTACTGGTGCCCAAATGGCGGCAAAGTACCTATGTTCACATATTGAAACTGTCCGTTAGAAGCAAGAACAAGCTAGCAGAGTCACAAAAGCTCCTCGGCATGTAAAGGGAGAGCTGTAGAAGGAGGCAGTTCTACAAAAATTTAGCAAGCCGGAGCAAGGAGCAACTGAAAAGTTTTTGAATAACCAGTCTCTAGATGCATATGGTTATTTGTAATTTTATCATGGAAGCATATGTATATTATCGTTACTTGAATGAAAATTCATTTCATTCTTACCCAAATCTTATTAAGAACTTCACAGTCATCTGATATAATTTATACACTTGAAACCAAACCATGTAAAGTTCAACGAAAAAGAATATTAAGGCATCAGGAAAATACAGAGAAGAAAAGCTTCTACTGCGTAAATGCTTGAAAGAGAAAGCAAACACCAAACATATAAAGGCAATATAAATTTAAGAAACAAAAAGGGAAATTGAAGGTGCCCATCTTGTAGACCACGCGAACAGTCTACGAATAACATAGCATACACACAGGGCATATGACTCACAGTTTGATGCCTAACACCTACAAGATCTCCTAGGCCAGAAATGACACTGATCAACTTATTCTGGACTGTTTCCATATTTTTATGACTGTCCATTATCTGAACAGGTCGTTTCCATAACATTTATGACTATCCCTAACTGACCAGATCAAGTTTGACTTAGGAGATCTCCTAGATGGGTCCCATCGAGTGGTGGTCACACCCACTGCATTTGTGTCATGTCTATAGACATGCAGTTTGCAGATTGTCCTTATAGTCTACCATATGGTTACTGTAGATTTACTTAAAAACATAAATTGATCATATTGTTTTTTTCATACTGGCAGCTCATCTTCGTTGAGTAGGCTGTGGTAGAGAAGAATCGCCTTGCTTATTTCTCTCACATCGTCTTTGCATATTTCTACCTTGTCCGCCTCTGTTATTTCATAAACAGCCTCATTTCTTGTGGTTACCAAGATTCTACAATCATTATCATACAGCTTTGCAAACCGCTCAACTATGTCTTGTTCCCACACATCATCTAGAAGTACCAAAATGCTCTTCCCCAGTAATGCTTCTTGAAGCAAGCAGCAAACATATTCAAGATCCCCACTATTCTCATCCTTAATCTTCTTCCAAAATCCAATCTGCACCAAAAATTTAGATACTTTTCTTGCTAGGCGCTTCTGGTATTCAGCCTTACTACCATTACAAGCAGCTCTACTGCACCACTGCCCAAACCCAAGTTCAACTGCACCGTGTAGGAACTTCATTGGAGGGTCAGAAGCTACTTGACGAGCCAAGCATGATTTTCCAATACCCGATAACCCAACAATGAGGATGACCCGATGAGAACCTTCTTGCTCTAGTAAACTTCTCACAAAGTGACATTTAATCGAAATTGGGTGGCCTTGCTCACCATTGATTCTCAATCGAACAGGTGTGTTCTCTGCTGTTGAATCTATAGCTTTCTCGACATTCTCAGCTAACTTCTGAGATTCAAGCCACCAATTCAAGTCATCCCTGATTGAATGTACAAGCTTTGAGAGGGGGTCTCCGACCACAGAGCTCCAAACTACCTTAGCCAACTTCTTAATTCTACTTTTGGACACAATCTTCCTTGCCTTGCTGATGTTGGGATGCAACCGTTCAATCAGCCCATTTAAGCTTTGAATTTGATGGTCTAATTGGGGGTTATGAAGCTTGTACGTGTGTTTTTGCTTAATACGGCGTATCAAATTTTCAAGCTCAACTACAAACTCCTCTAGGCTTCGGATTCTCTTTGGAGCTTCATCAAAATTCCTTGAGGCTTGTTCTAATGCACCGACGGCTCCTACCATGCTAGAAACTATTTGTGTAGCCGAAGAAATAACTTGCAAAGCATCCATTTCCAGCCAAGAAGAGACACCACCAATATTTCCAGTTTCTATACAAATAAAATGAGGGAACACATATAAATAGATCCCTACTAAGTTAACTGTAACAGCCGAAACCCGTTCCGTACATGTCATAAACCATGTGATCCCATAACCTTTGAATGTAGTCCATGAAAATATACAGAACCCAGTAACTCCCCGGCTTGGCGTCAGAAACTGAAACAATCAAAACCCAATTCCTCCAAAATGAAAGACACCTATGGACATCAAGCTTCACAAGGTTGTCTATAAAATTTAAAGCCCGCTTGTTAGATGTTGAAAATCAAGTAACCCCATCAATTTCTTCAGAGAATCCATGACAACCAAATCCCAACTTCTTTAAATCTGCCAGCTTATCTATAAACCAAACCATTTCTGAGACTAAGAAAATCAATAAAACCCATGAAGTTCTTCAACTTAGTCCACTATAATCAAATCCCAATTCTCAAAGAAACTTTAAAAAAAAACCCACTTTCTATAAAAGTGGAAATCCATGAAACCCATCGAGTTTTAACAGATCACTCTTAAAAATCAAAACCCAATTCCTCAAAAAGTTCAGAAATAATTCAAAACATTCAGAACCCACTTTGTATAAGATGAACTCCCATAAAACACATTAATCACTATCACAGAATCCATAAAAATCGAAACCCAATTTCAAAAATGCTACTTGACCATCCACAAGAATCAAATCCAACTTCTCACATCAAGAAATCTATGATATCTGAAAACACAAAAGCTCCCACAAAGTCAAGAAGCCAGCACAAGCTGTCATAGAAATGAAAATTTTGCAATATTAATGCATTAAATTAAGAAAAAACTAGAGACGGGTGTTCTTACCTTACATTTGACTGTAAATTCAAGAAAGTACAACAAACTGCAGAAATCCTGAGTTCTAAAGTCTAAGCCCATTATTCAACATCACTTTCATACAAATCGTTGAAAATGGAGCGAAAAAAAAAAAAAAAAACGGGGAAGAAAGAAAACCGATGGTCTGATTAGTCAACGAGAGCTTCTCTAACCAGCGCCCATCAGACTAGCAAAGAACCGTTTTATTACACGCAATTTTCCCTCAAAGTGCCACATGGCACTCTTTGGGCCAGTCCACGCCTTGGTCGACCTACAACCAAAAATCAAAAGACTTTGGTGATTTTTAGCCCTTAATTTGAGCACTTTTTCATTATGGGCTTCATGAACAGGCATAGGGGTTGGTTTTAAGCCCATGATGAAAAAGTGCTCAAATCCACGGCTAGAAATCACCAATCATGCCAATTTTTAGTGTGTAGGTCCTCCAATGTGTGGGCTAATATTCATGCAGTGAGCCAGAAAGAGTGCCATGTGGCACTTTGAGGAACTTTCTCCGTCATAGACTAGTGGGCCAAGACACTGATTGATTGTAAGGGTATTTTTGAAAGATTAGTTTGGAGGGGCAACGTAGAATATACATGTATTATTAAGGAGTTGTTTTGTACAAAATATTTTTTGAAAATATGAAAATAATGGCATGATAAGTAATTAAAGAGCTAGAGGTTGTATTAAAAATAAGAATTATTGCGTGAAAAAGTAATTAAGTGGTTAGGAAGGGGTTGAATTGAAAATACAATTACGGTATGAGAATGGATAAGTACCAGTAAGAGGGCATTTAATCAACTTTTTTTCTTGACAGAGAAGGGCATTTAATAAAATAATAAGTGCATGTGTTTTTTTCAATAGGCAACTAAATTTTAAGTACGAAATAGGCTAGATATCGAATGGTTACAATCATCTGATCAAGTTGATTTTTGGCACCGACGAATAAAATATCTTCTATTATATATCATATGGGGTCGTGTAGCTGATCCCATAGTGTTGGGATAAGGTTTATGATGATGATATAGATAGATAATATATCACTCCCTAAACATGGAATCCGCTTTCGCTGACTGATGAGTGTTAGCGAAGCCACTGACAATCACAGAATTCTCGGTACATACCCTGAGTGCTGTTTGCCACGTACTGAAGTGTTTAAAAAACAAAATCTTAAAAAAACACTACTTGAGTACGTGGCAAACAACATTTGGGATAGTCGGTAGTGGTGGAGCCAAGATTTTGTTTCAGGGTGGACAAAAGGAAACTTTTCCAATATGAGCAAAAGGATACTTTGAAAGAAAAAAAATTCCTACTAAACTTTTAAAGTTGAGGGTGGGCAACTGCCCACCCTGAGTCTGCCACTGGTAGTTCACCTGCAAGTATGAGGGGGTAGATTGTCATTTGTGGGCACTGCTCAGAGCCCTAGATATCCATCCCTCATGGTTGAAGGAATTTTTTTTTGTATAAAAGCTCCTATAGTGGGAGCTTTCACTTAACATGTGCAAAAGCACATGTAAGGAATTTTTTATTTATTTTTTTTTTTTTAGGGTCGGGCTCAAGGGACCCCCATTTCTAACCCCCTTTTTTGACCCCATCTTGGCGTACCCACATAGATGATGAATCAATGGCTGATATTTGGTGAGGATGATCTCTATGGTGAGGAGATCATCCTCACAAAAATTCAAATCATTCTGATATTCATAGACTGGTTTAGAAGCTGAAGCATTATGGACCGTCAATTTTTACCGTCTAACTTGAAAACCACATTTGATGGGGTTAGAAATTTCAGAATGGCTGATTTTTTGTTGGGGTGATCTATATGGTGAGGTTATCATTCCCACCAAAAATCAGCCATTGATTCATCTTCTATGTGGGTACGCCAAGATGGGGGTCAAAAAAGGGAGTCAGAAATGGGGGTCCCTTGAGCCCAACCCTAAAAAAAAAATCTAATCATAGTGATTTTTTATATAGAAAAATATCTTAGTTGGGTGGGATCTCATTCAGTGGCATGAGAGCCGTCTAAATATGGTGCTTTAAAGACCGACATTTTGGATCTGAGTACTCAAGACTCACTGCCCTTCAAGCAAAAGAACCTTGAGTAGAAAAGGGCCGGGATATTCACACCCACGTTTTCGCTCAGCAAACCCACATAACAAAAAAAAAATTATAAAATTGTCTCTTGTTTTTCACTCACTAAACCCACCCAAAAAAAAAAAAAAAGGCGGGGGGGGGGGGGGGGGGGGGGGAAGACAATGCCACCTCCACCACCACCGCAGCAGGTACGTCTATCTGTCTCTCCCTCAGTTATGGGCTGTCTCTCTCTCTCTTTTCTGGGCTCATAACTGAGAGTGAGAGAGAGAGAGAGAGACCTCTTCTTCATCTAATATTTTTTTTGGTGGATGGGTGTGAAGAGTCATTTGGGTGTGAAGAGTTAGGGGTCAATTTTAGGTGGATTTTCTGAACAAAAATGCAGGTGTAAATATCCCGACCATAAGAAAACCTATAAACCTCCCCTTTTTCTTAAGTTTTCTTAAAGGAATGCCCTTAGGAATTAGGATCTTCTCAATCTGTTTACACATTGGCGAGCTCCCTATGTAATCTACTTTTTTATAGCTCCTTCTGACTTGGGCTTGGGCTTTTGATGATAAACTTGTGTATGTTAAGCATGGGATTCTTATAACCCTCCCTAAATAGGTCCATATTTAAGTTTGACTGGATCAGTGATACTGATGATGCCTACATGATGGAGCGAATTATACTCTCTACAAGCCACACAGCAGGACGCGTGGCATACATGGAATAGGTGGAATATTTAGATTGGAGGGTTGGGATTATTTCATGTGATCTACTCCCGGATATATATATGTTACGTATATGACTGCCATGTACCCATTATCTTGGGATGATCAGCTTGTACACGTGGGCAGCCTGTACACCTCCATTCAATAGATTCCTGCAGGTATTTCTAGCTGTTAGGTCAAAAACCAAACTCATGTCCATCGATCTTAACCGTCGATCTCATGTTTTTCCAATGATCAGAATATGAAGGGAAAAAAAGATGGGGTCAAAGTCAAACCAATAGCTATAACTTTTGAATCACAATCTTTGAGGTCCTATACTTTATTTACATGTCAAACCAATAACTACTTGCCTTCTTAGGCCTTACTTTGTAGCATTACAAATATTTGCCAGGAATTGTTTGCGGCATTTGTGTGTGCTTGGTGGCGCAACATTTAGCAAATATTTGCATTAAACCTTGTTGTTGGAGAGTGTTGTTTGGCTGTGTGACCGATACTCCGCCTCTATTAGGCCTGTGGACCCTTTGATATACATTGTTACACCTCCCTTTAACAGCTTAAGCTTTTACAGTAAAGCAGGAGATCCTAGTAGATCGCAGGTTCTCGTCCCCAGCAAAGTGCTGAAGGGGAGTGTTGTTTGGCTATGTGACTTACACTCCGCCTCTGTTAGACCTGTGGACTATTTGATATGCGTTGTTACGCCTCTCTCTATTAGCGTAAGCTTTTAGAGTAAAGTGGTTGTCAACAGACCCAATCAGTTTTTGCCAAAAAAATGGTCTAATGTTTGCAGCTAAAAAGTGACTGCAAAACTGCAAACAATAGGCAAATGACTCTCTCATCTCCCTTGCTCTCCCCTCTCCAACCATACAAATGTTTTTCTCAACAAATGTTCGTTGTTACAAACATTTGATTATCAAATATTTGCCTACAAACATTTTCCTGCAAACTACAGACAGGATAGCAATCAGGGCCTTACATCTTTTCTTTTTTCCTTGACCCAAGTAGGAGATAGAAAAGGCAAAGCATAATAAAGAGGCATATAAGCAAAATGAGGGTCTAAACTAAGTGGGTAGTGCAATTTACCCTTTTATTTTACTCCCTTGACCTAGAAACCAAAATCAGTCTCTCATGAAAGAAAGTAAGAGGGAGCTAGGGTTGCGTGAATGAGCAAGCCCTTGATAGGGAATTTGGGCACATGTTCACCTCTAATGGAACAACACCCTTCAACCCAAGACCATTCCCACCTACCCTTCTCTGAAACTTCCCTCCAAGCCAACATTTCAGACCCAAGGTCCTTATACAGGTACACAGCCTCATCATTCCCTACACACTTTGTACTACACCAACTTCCCTTCCACCCCAAAAACCTCTTCCCCAATTCAACTGGTACCCTTTCAACCAACACCCACATATCCCCCACCCCAAGCTCCCATAAGCATGCCTCTCCCCCACATGCGCCGCCGACGAGCGCTAGCATTCCCTTTCGCCGTACTAGAGCCGCGAACTCCAGTCGATCCGCCATTGGCACCTTCACCTCCTTCCATAAACCTGAGCCTACATCGAAGCCCATAACACTGTAGGCACGAGCCGATGTAATCCAATATAGGACTCCGTTCGAGTATACGCTCTCGTTCGGAGTCCACACTGTCAATCTTACTGAGAACTCAATTGGCATCCATCCTAGTGTTTGCCATTTGTCAAATTGTGAATCGTACATTTCCAACGTCGGTTCATACGTCGCACCACCACTTGGTGCATCTGACATGCCCCCAGCAACATAAACTCTAAATGAGGCGGCGGCAGCGGCTCGACCCATATCCATCTCAACCACCCCAATTGCCGGGTTGATTCGCGACGTGTTTAATGACGGTAGGAGCCTATATTGTCTAGTGAATGGGTTGCAGAGGGCTAATTGGAGGGGAGACGAGACCACAGGTCTATAGAGGAGGAGGCTACCAATTGGTGCAATGGGGCGAATTGGGTCCGGAAGGAATTCTAGAGGGAGTGAGTACCACCGGTCAAGAATGGGGTTGTGAGCATAGCAAGAGAGTCCACGGTTGCGCGTGTGCATGGCTAGGAACCATGGGGGGTGGCACTGGCATCTGGTTCCTATAGGGATGGTGTCTGAGGGACATGTCTTGGCACACGTGTGCCAATGTTTACATGCTGATGCAGCACGTGCCAAGGAGTCTGGTGAGAGGAAGGAGAAGATCCTGGCTAGAAGATCAAAGGGTAGGTTGTTCCACATGGTAGAGGGTAGTGAAGGTTTAAGAGGGGTATATATATAGTGTCAGGTGGTGTGGTGTCGTGGTGCGCAATTATTGGAGTTCAAATTATTTGTGGTTCATAGCTTGGGATGTGTGCCCCACAAACTAAATCTGACCCACA
This sequence comes from Euptelea pleiosperma, assembly GCA_035048495.1. Lineage (NCBI taxonomy): Eukaryota > Viridiplantae > Streptophyta > Magnoliopsida > Ranunculales > Eupteleaceae > Euptelea > Euptelea pleiosperma. Next base: position 24,162,868 of record CM068549.1, read on the forward strand.
TGTGAGTGGGACTATTTTAACCTTTTCCCCTTTGTACCTTTCTCATTTAAATAGGCTGAGGGTGGAGCTATTCCATGATACAGAACTCTATCAAAATTTTGATGCAGAAGTCCATCAAATTGCCATTTGTCACTCTTTTAGACCTGCTGACCCCTCGAATGCATGGCCCACGTCTTGGTGGGCCTACACAACAAAAATCAGTGTGATTAGTGATTTCTAGCCACTCGATTTGAGCACTTTTGCATTATGGACTCTATGAACAGACCTATGGGTTGTTTGCAAGCCCATGATGAAAAGGTACTCCAATCCAATGGATAGAAATCACCAATCATGTCGATTTTTGGTGTATAGGTCCACCAAGGTGTTGGCTAAACATTCTTGAGTTCATTGGGCCTGAAAGAGGGTGCTACTTGTCAATTTGAGGGACTTCTGCATCAAAATTTTGATACAGAGTTCTGTTTCATAGATCTTTTCCCCTGAAATTGGTTCTTGGAGGAACCCAAAGGGCAAGAGGTGGTCATCATCCCAACTTGGAGGTGGTCATCATAATTTCTTAGAAAAAAAGAAAAAAAAGACCTAACATAAAGGTATGTTTAATGGTATCTAATGAGGCTATAATCTTATCTTTAATTCACTTCAAATTATTAGGTGGAAAAGATATTTTCTTTTACTTAATAAACCGACAAATATCGTTTAAGTAACGGTGTTTAGCTAACTTAAGAAAGATAGGGCGGCATTCGCATATTATAGCGACGGGTATATCGAACGAACAACGACGGGTATTTCAAAAACTAGGAAAAAAGAACGATGTTGATATCGTTATTATCGCAGACAAATTTAGTGAATTAATTAACTAATTTGAAGCTTTTTTTTTTTTATTTCACAAGATTTGGTGTCTGGTGATGAATAGACTCTCTGAAGTTGTTTAAATCAAGGTTTAAAGGAGGCCGTTTTAATGGTTAAATTGACTGGCGGCGTTACTGTTTAAACCGTTTAAACGGCCGTCAAAATGGATTGAAACGGCCAGGGGGAAAATGTAAAAAATAGAAAAAAATAGAATTTAATGGAATTAAACGGATTTTAACGGAAAAAAATGGTGCTGAAATTCAAATTTTGAAATTTAAAAAAAAAAAAAAAAAAAAAAACAGAATTTAAGGATTTTAACGGAAATTAAATGGATTTAACAGCCATTATTTCACAAAATTTTTCAGAATTAAATGGCTGTTTAAACAATTTTAATGGCCGTTTCAACGATTTTAATGGCCGTTAAAATAAAAAAAAATGGCCGTTTTATTCAAAAACGATAAAATGTGTTTAAACGGTTTTAACGAAAATGGGTTTGGGGCATTACCGTTTAAACGGCCGTTTTTAAAACCATGATTTTTAAAATCATGGTTTTAAAAACAGCCGTTTAAACGGTAACACCCCAAGCCCACTTCCGTTTAAACACGTTTTAACGGTTTTGAAAAAAACGGCTGTTTTTTTGTTTTAACAACCGTTAAAATCATTTAAACGGCCGTTAAAATCGTTTAAGTAGCCGTTTAATTTTGAAAAATGTTGTGAAAAAAACGGCCATTAAATCCGTTAAAATCTGTTTAATTTCTGTTAAATTCCGTTTTTTTTTTAAATTTTCAAGTTTCAAATTTTGAATTTCAGCGCCATTTTTTCCGTTTAATTCCGTTTTTTCCCATTTTTTTTTCATTTTTGCCCCTAGCCGTTTCAATCCGTTTTAACGGTAACGCCCCCAGTCCGTTTAACCGTTAAAACGGCCTCCTTTAAATCTTGGTTTTAATTGCTTTAACAATAGTATAATTGGAAACCGAAAAGGGTGTGTTTGGTTACAACTTTTAAGTTGCCCCACTGTAAAATCGAAAATAAATCTGTGTTCCATATTTGCATTCCTTAAAAATAAGGGTATTTTAGTTACACCCCCCTAATTACTTTCAAATTTCAAGGGGGTGTTACTAAAATACCCTAAAAATAAAGGTTCACCGTTAACCCATTTAAATCAGCGACATACAACTTAAGCTTATTTAACAAACGCCCCCGAAAAAAATTCTCTTCCAATGTGTCAATGCTGTTAGGGCTCATTTTGAAGGCAAAGAATTTGCAACCCCCTGACAATATGTGCTCCATCTCAATCACTAAAGCCTGTAAAACTTAACCAAGGTTAAAAACTTGGCCGTTATAACGGAAATAACGGTCGTTATAACAGATTTGGACCTACCCCGTTACGTTATGTACCATTAAAACGTCCAGAAAATAACGGCCATTATAACAAAAATAACGGCCAATTTTTCTGTTAATTTTTTTTCCATTTTTGAAATTCAAAATTTGAATTTCAGCGCCCTTTTTTTCATTATTTTTTGTTTTTGCCCCTGAGCATTTTTTTTCTCTCGTTATAACGGCATAACGGAAAAATGGTAACGCCCCAGACCATTATACCGTTATAACGGTCCCTTTTAAACCTTGAACTTAACATTTACTCATTTAAAATTTTGAAATGTAAAAAATTGTCTTGTTAGGGTTGTCAGGGGTACTTGTTAAGTTTACAGGCTTTAGTGATTGAGAAGGGTCACTAGAGCAAGTGACGGAAAGTGGACTCGGGAAAAATAATTGGTAAAGGTAAACACAAGGTCCTACAAATATTTTTTGGGGGTAGAAGGTCCTACAATCAAATTAGAGCAAATAAAAGAGGAACTATCATAGGTCCATATAAATTAGATTAAGTTTTCACCCTACAACCATTAGAGTTGCTTTCAAGATTTAAAAATACACCTCGAGATTTGTGCAAAATTTGAAATTCCCTGCCCATGAACCCCACCTAAGAAAAAAAACAGATAAACGGTAAAGTATCTGGACTCTGGAGATCTACCATATGCTCTGTGGATCCTGACACATGGACCCCCTATTCAAGTGTTCCAATCATGTTCATGCCACCAACCAAAAAGTGTATCTCTTGCATCAGACATATTGAACAACGTAGATTTCAGGATCCAAGATAGGAGTGCATTTAATTTGGTAGCTCGTGAGGTACAATGTAGAAACACAAGAAGAGGACATAACAGTCAAATAATAGGAGAAATCTAGTCTGCATACTTTTGCAGACCTAAAAGTATGCAAACGTTGCATCCACCGTTGAATTCTCCTTAAAAAAAGTTTTTAATTTATAAAATATTTTTTTTGAAAACATTGGAATAATACGTTTTTCAAAGGACATCCAACAGTGCTGACAATGTTTGCAAAACGGAGTAAGACTTTGATGACAGGGCACAATATGAGCCACGTGGCATACTATTAGAGAACTCTGACCTTATGGATGTTTTTCCAATCCCTAGGCGGACCAACTAAGCCAAAAACAGCTTGATCAGTGACTTCAAACCTTTGGATCTTTGTACCTCAAATAATGGTAAAAAAAATGCTCAAATTCCCACTGTTAAAATCAACCCATGAAAATAATTCCAATCCAACACTTAGAAAGCACTAATCGGCCTGATTAATGGTTTATGGGTCCACCTAGGGATTGGCCAGTCCTCAAAATATATAAAATACCAACTTTACCCCATTTATTTTTCTATTTAACCACTTTCTATTTCTACTCATCTCCTCTAAAATTCTAACGGTTGGAGCACAAGAGAGAGCAAGGGATATTATTTCAAAGCAAATGAGGCTATTAAAAAAGCAAATGGAGAATACATAAACGATTCTAAGGTTGTATTTTACATCTTCTACAATTCTAATTTGGAAACTTTTGTATTTCCGAAACCATTCTAAGAAGAATTTCTAGTAATCTAGCCATAACGATACATTGGATTTTTTTTTCTCATACAGTCCCGGTTATGGTCTTTGAATTGATTGTTCGGACTACTAAGTCCGAACAATCATTCACTGTTCGGACTTATTGATTCAAACAACAATGAGTACCTGCGGAACGAGAATTGCCTACACTCTCCGGCTTGTTGAAGTTTTTCGCCACCGGGAAGCAGGAGGCTTACGTAACGTTAATGGCGATAACAAGGACGTAGGAGACGCACACGCAGACAAGTTTGTTTTCAACGACGAAAGAAGTTAGGTTTTCACTTCACCAAGTGAGAAAGGGTAAAACCCCTACAATTACTTTCGTGTTTCACTTGGGGGAGGGGTGATAAGAGATTTCAATGGGCCCACGGGACAATTAAAGATTTTCATAAATCAGTGAGGGGGGTGATAAGAACAAATGAGGGGTATCCAAAATTTCCCTTTACTTCGCACGTATGCAAACAAGATATGTCTCAAATAATAGCAGAGAAGGGTATTATCGTAATATAAAATGGCAACCAAGTCCAGGACCACTTTCTCTGTTTTCCCCTAAAAAAGTCCGACGTCCGTCTCTCTCTCTCTCTCTCTCTCAATGGCTTCGTCAACGGGATGGGCGAGCAAGCTCGCATCAGTCGGTTCTCGCATCTATTTCCTTCTCATCATCCTTCAGATTCCTATTTTCAGGTGAGTCTCAAACCTATCTTATTAACTTGATTGTCTTACTGATGGATGGATTTGATCTGCAAAACCAAATCAAACTACACAAAACTTGACTTTCTTCTTAATCTAAGATCTGGGTTTCCTTTTTTCTTTTTCACATCTCATCAAATCTATGGAAATAAAGCTTGTTCATCTTCTAGTTTTAAGATCTGGGCCTCCTTTGTTTGCAATATATCTACTTAAATTTGTAAATTTCTATTTAGTCTTCCACACCCTCTGGTCTTAAATTGATCCTAGAAGCACCAAACAGTACAAGTTGTTTCTCTTTCATGTTATAAGATCTGGGTTTCCTTCAATCCATACAATTTTAATTTCTTAATTGATCTTAAGTTGATAAAAGAAGTACCCTAATTTTTATTTTTATTTGTAAACTCGGACTAAAAAATTTCCGTCATTTTCTAACTGGGTTTTTCCATTAAATTGAGACTTCAATCTCCAGAGATCATAAATTCATACAAGTACCCCTATAATGCAACTTTAGTGAAAACCAAGTTGTACAGGTTATTTCCATTTGTTCTAAGATTTGGATTTCATTCAAGCTTTAAATTTCTACCTAACACTCCTTGTGAAAAGCACCTCTTTAAGAATTGTCCAACAGCTCAGTTGGTCAGGTCTTTGGGGTGTTGTACCCACAGACCTGGGATCGAGTCTTTGGGGGGTGATACCCTAAGACCTGGGATTGATCCCTATCCCACCTTAGGGGGGAGGGGGTTTAGGATCCAATAAAACAGTTTACCTATCAAAAAAGAAATTCTACCTGAAACTTATCTGCATTTCATCCAAAAAGTGCCCAGGTCAATTTCCTCTTTTTTATTTATAAAAATTAACTACAAAATTTGTTCTCTTTAGGTCCTGTATGGTTGCCCTTCCAAAAGTTTTTCTAGAAATGATTCTTACGCATAAAAGTTTTCTAGATCAACACATTTTGTCTTGTGAATCCCATCTTAGAAAATTTTTCTGTTATCACCATATAGAGCTTAGTGTAAGAATATATTGGAAAAGGTTCACTGAGGTGTTGATCCAAACCTCTCTGGAGTGTGGAGAGATGACTTAGCCAATCCAGATATTGTACTTTTTTCCCACGAGTTGTAGCCATTGGGTTCTTCAAATTTTAAAAAAATGCAAAAAGAAAGACTGAAGAAACATGCATCTCTGGGCATGTGGCAGAGATGATATTTGCTGAAGCTTGCCACATGGGGAGCTGAGATGGCGAAATACGTGTGCAAGTTGTGTGGCATTCATTCCCTAAGATCTAGGTTTCCTTTAATCTTAGAAATTAGAGTACCCACCTCTACTGGTTTAATTTGATCCAAGAAATGCTAATGTCATGCAGAAAACATCAAAACAAACTACACATGTTTCCCTTTTTCTAAGATCTGGATTTCCATTCATCTGTAAAATTTCCGCTTCTGATCGTTATGTTGATCCACGATGTACCTATGTCATGCTTTCTCATGAAAATGGACAAAATACTTGTCTTCATTTCCATGATAGATTCTAGTAATGACCATATTATGCTTAGTCATGAACCAAACCATCCAACTTGTTTTCCTTCATGTTCCAAGATATGGGTTTCTTTTAATCTTGAAATTTCTACCTCTATTGACCTTAGATTGATCCAAAAGCAGCTATATCAAGCTCTTTTCATGAAACTGAAAATTTGAGATCTCCGTCGCCTGTATCTTGCAACCTTGCTACACATTCAGAAACAATCTATGAATTATTATTGGGATTAATTAGTAACCCAAGAAGTACCCATGTCCTTATTTTCATGTCAGAGTTACGTTGAGTAAAGACTGAATGAAGGGGCATGTCAGGTTGGCAACCAGTGTAAACTTTTGCCAAATCCTTTCGTGAATCCTGATACTTTCAATGAACTGGATTCATGTTGCCAAAACCCCAAATAATTTAGATAAGGACATTATGATGATGATGACGATGATGATGATAGTTGTGAATTTTCGATCTGCTTGAACCCATTCACCTTCCTCATTAGAAATAAGCCTCTGTTTTCTGCTACAAACTTACATTCAAGAAAATATGTTTATACTTTGCTTTCAACTCTTTTGAACTATTGATGCAAGTTTGGTCGTCTTTGTTTCACAGGGTACCATGCAGATCTGGGATGTGTACAACGCCAATAGAGGTGACATCTTCCCAGTTGATCGCAAGTGAAATTTTCCCTGTAGTTGCAGTGAAGGCCCTTATCTATCCTGGAGCCGTTGCCAATGGTCTCATTAGAAACATGACCATCCCAAGCTGGGGTAACCTACTAAACATCTATAACCTGATGAATGTGAAGGAAGCCTCTGCAGTAACCGATCTCCAGCGCCTAGAGGTTCTGCATCTCAACATCTCATCTCCCTCATTTCTAGTTATAGTGGGTACACTTAAATTTTAGGAAATTTAAGGTTCGACAGTGAAATGTACACTGATGTACATACAAAAGGGTGGGACCTACTATGCGATGTGCCCCACTTGGATGTAGTTTGTTTACCAAGTGAGTACCTTTTCCCCATTTGGATTTTAAATCAGCAATCTCATGGCCGCTTCCTTTGGCTTTCTTACCAGGTTCTCGCAGGAAGCTACTTCTCTGTGGCGGGGGCACTTGTGGGTCTCCTGAAACCAGGGAGGATGAGCATGTTTGGAACGCTTCTTCTCATTTGGGGCCTTGTCAAGGAGGGTATCCTTGGAAAACCTGTAAATACAGATCCTGCGACGGCTGTTTATGTCTATCCAACAATATTAATTGCCCTGGTCTGTGCCTTCTCATCTATAAAGTACAATGTACAAAAGGTAGTTAGAGCCAGCCCGGTTCGACCTATTGCAAAACCTCTGCAGAGTTCTTCAAAATCGAAGCTGAAATGAGTTGAGATGTAATAGTTTTGATTGGAACCAATTCCCATTTTCATTTGTCAGAAGCATCAGTAACACAAAAGTAGAGTTAAGCAAAGGAAAGCTGTTTTAGGGATGTCACAATGTGATAATTTTGATTGGAATTATTCCTATTTTTATTCTATCTCTTGTCTACTTTAGTAGCATCGTTCGTTCATTGCTATATCATAAGCATTCGCAACACAGATTAAAATTAACATAACAAAAGCACAGCCTTTCATCGCCTCAAAGCCATGTTTCAGCCTCTGTCAAAATTTGTATACCATTTCCTCCGTATACCCGAGTTGCTTGAGTAGGCCTGTGAGCTGCGCAAGTGGAAAAGAAGCTTATATGAGGAAAAGATTTGAGTTTTGTTTAGAATTAAAGATTGAAAACACAAGATGCTCCTTTTATACCTCGCCTTGTGACCGGTCTTTCGCCTTGTCTCCAGAGATGTGTTTCATCATTCCGGGGGGGCCACACACCTAGACAGATAATAAAATCAGCTGTGGGAATTACAATCAATTTTTCACTGAAAATATCAAATTAAAATAAGGATTATCCAAACCAACTATGGAGACAGATAATAGACACACAGTTAAAATTTTATGCTACAACAATTGGTGTTTATCATATAATGGACCACAAAGGTAGGTTCAATGCTTAAGTAGCACGTTACTCGTTAAATTTTGGGTTCTAATGCCTGACAATTGTAGACCATAACACCAGCTGATGAAGCCTACACATGGCACGGGATCACCAATTGTTGACAATGTATGGTCAAAAAATTACAGAAAGTGGTTTAGATAGACCTACATAGATCAGACCATTACAATCATCTAATCCTGTCGTTCTTTTTGACCTCTGGAAAGGTGGACGGGTCCTGCCTCCACGTGCGAGCTACATTCATACTACTTTCCATTTATAGGCCATATTTATGATTTACAAGATCAAACCATTTCAATGTAAGTTTTTTCTTTATTTTTTATAGTGGGGTAAGATGGGTCAAAATTTCTTTATTTTTATTTTTTATCAACAGATGTGTCTGAAGTTCTGAACCTTTGTCCTTAAAAGTTACAAAATGCGGGTGAAAACTACAGGGTCCACGGTTTTAATCCCATAAGCCAAGTGATCCTGCAAACTCGACATGCTGACTAGCATGGGAAGCAAGGTGCTGATACTAAGAGATGCCATACTTGTTTATGAGAAGATCGTTTCAAAGTACTATTTACACATGGGGAGTGATCTCCTCACTCAAATAAGGAGATCTGTTCTCTTTTATATAACTATTTCAGAAATGTATAAAATTACATTAAATCTGTAAAAATGACGATTTAGTTATACGAATGGTATATAAATAATTTCGAAAAACAAGATAAAAGATTAAATGTCTTTTTTCTTGATAAATATGTAGAGCATGTTGGTCATATGATATGGAGTGCTTTTGGAAATTGTTTTACTTGATGCCACAAATTAATGAAGTGAAAATTGAAAAGCTGTAAGACATAAGAATGCAGAAGTGGATGGAGAATTTACTAGGATAAGTGTGTCTTCACTTGGACTGGGCAAGCCTTTAATGACCATATCCTTGGATATGTAACCTGTACCTCCTCTCCAATTCTTAGATGGGTTGTCTACAGTGTAGAATATCTGGTATTTACAACACAGAAAATTAGTTTTTTTTCTTTTAACAGTAAAACCAATTCCTGTAGTAATACCACAAATAGTCATTGACTGCAGAACTAGCAGTTACCTTCAAATTTGGATGGCTGGCTGAGAGTATGTCAAGCTTCTCTTTGAGTAGTATATCTTCTGGGGATATGTTAGCATAAAGCAATGACACCTGAAAGAATAGAAGTGTCAACTTTTAAGAGGGCTAGAACTGGTACATTAAATCAAATATGCTGAGATTGCGCACTTGAAGAATGATCGCAACCATCTGATCTCCATTCTTATCTATGGACCATCAACCAAAATGTTATTGACCATCCAGATAAAGGCAGAAGATCGGCTGTTCCAAACAGCCAACGTTTTGACCTTGGACGTCAACTAGGTGAGCCTACACCCAACCTATGCACGTGATGTGTTCTAAAATTCCGTTTATAGATCGTAATGACCATATATAATATTCAGTATGCATACAAATTTCCGCTTGTAAATAACTACAATAAATGGTTCTAGCAATAGGCAGACCTTGGAGAAAATGCTAAATAGAGTTGTGATTTGCTATTTCAAAAGATAGAGATGACTGGCTTACCTGACTGTTGTCGTCAGGATTCTTTAGAATAGCCTCAATTATCTGCAGCATTGGTGTAATGCCTGTGCCACCTGCAATCTGGAGATAGGTCTACGCATTAGCCACAAGCGAATGCTCATTAAACCAATATTTTTTTAACATATGGATAATAAGACAATAGAGATTTTTACAATATCTACCCTAGAGTTCTTTTTTCCTCTTCTGTTCCTACATGTCAACAACTTGCATTTTGGTTAGAGCTCTCTGTATTTTCCTACGGAACAAACGATATTCATGTACGCTACAATGTGACAAGTTGTTATTGGAATTCAGTTCCTCAACAAGATAAAGTCACTGATACTACTCTTTGTAGGTGTTGTTACAAAGTCCAAACTATCTAACCATCTCTAATGGCAGTCTCTGGAAGCTCAAAAGGTTAAGAGAACTCTTTGAGTAAATAATTAAAGATTTTAAACCCAGTTTCTTCAAGCCAGCATGAGTTGGAAGTAAAAATAATCAAACAAATTTCTAATATTACAACTTTAACCTTCCTCCCAAGTTTGCCAAGAGGGCAGGACAGAGGTTCAGTGGCAGGTATGAACATTTTGTGATGAGAAACAAGGTTTTAAATGGTCCGTTATAACATTATAACAACGACACTTAATGTCACTGTTATGTCCATTATAATGGGTCACATCAGTCACATCTGCAACACTTAATGTTACTGACATGTCCATTATAACAGGTCACATCAGTCACATCTGAGAAAAAAAAGGGTCAAAATATATTATTTTATATTTGGTCCCCTGTAGCTTCGGAGTTCAGAGGACGTTGTTTTGATGCTTTTGTGTTCAGATGGGACAAGCTCTTAGGTGGCTATGATGCATTATGATTTGTTTTGTAGGCTCGTTTTGAGGTCCTTCCCTTGAGGGGGCCTCTCTTGTTGTTTTCTTTGTGGTTTCACCTTCTTAATGAATCTTATTACTTATCAAATATATATAGTTTTCTTAAAAATAACCTCGATAACTGTAAAATAATGGATGATGGACAAAATAACGGCTGTTATATTGCTACACCCTTTTTTTATTGGTTTTGAGAATGGGGTTGGGGCTTTACCATCATTACAACGTTTTTTAAACCATGATGAGGAATAATTGGGTCAGGGTGGGATGACACCATGACTGCTTCTCATTATCGCTGCCAGTGTTGGTAATACATGGGGATGGGTCCCACAAATAAGATCATCATCAAAAGTACCTTATCCCAACTACTTTGGGGTCCCACCGATAGGATCATCTAGATAAAATATCAACATGATTGGATGAGCCTAACCAACCGATCTATTGTATCCTTTTGGACGGTCAGAATAGATATTGCACAACATATAGAAAAAAAGTCTTATAGATCATATTGTCACAATCATCATTCAGGGTTGAATTGTGACCAGGAATATTTTGGTGGGATCCACCGAATAGTGGGTTCTAACCCATCTTCCATGCCTTCCACGTTTTGCATGGGTACAGAGGATGGATTCTTCCTGTCCATCTTGACACAAGTATTCCTCTTTTGTGGTTCATGGTTAAAATTCAATAATCTTTATAGACTTGAATAAAGAATCGTAGGAATTTAGTTCCTGACCTCTTGGCCACCCTTCTCTTACCATTCCGATGTTTTTCTTCATATTGGGAGTATATCTGAGCTTTTCAATTGGCCTGGAATACAGGAAAAATAAATAAATAAATAAATAAAGCCAAGTCCATAGTAGTTTTTCTCAGTTAATAATGGCGCAAAAGGATCGATGGGTTACCCTTTGACTTCTATCACATCGCCTGGTTTTAAACTTGCCAGATACTGACTCATTTTGCCTTCCGGATAAACCTGATCCATTTTACAGGAGGAAATACAATTAACAATGTGCATAAAGTGGGTACCCTTTGAAGCAAGGGCATCTATGAATACTTGAAGTTGAATTAGAAAAAAAATGAAGTAGCCCATTTGGAATGGCATACCTTAATCAACAAATCAAAATATCCCTTAGAATCTGGATCTGATATAGGAGTGTACCTGAATATATTACATAAGGGAAAAACTCAGCAATATCCAATGCCTACAAAAACAAATTCAAGGGCATTCTATATAAAAATGTCCGTAACGCGAAGGCATGGGGAGAGAAGCTTCAATGGCCTAAGTTTTTGAGTAGGAAGCCTCAAAGCATGGAGCATAAGCCTCATGAGCACGCCTTTTAAGTGAACACTATAAATAATCAAATAAATAAATAATAGGATAATTCAAATAAAAGATGATTTATGTACATTTATATAAAAATAACATTAATCTATTTCATATGGGGAAAGATACGTGTTTTGGGCTTTTATTTAACTTGGCTTATTATTATTTAACTATGATTAAACAGAAAAAAAATGAACCTTTCATGGTATAACTGCCCTCACCAGCATAGGCATGTGGGGTGCATGCCTCTGAACACAAGGCTTTAAAAAGGTGTGAAGGGCATGAGATGTAAGCCTTTTTTTAAGCCTCAGCGGACGAGGCATATGCTTTACAAGCTTTTAAATTTTTTTAATAAGCCTCCGGGCATTTTGAGAATCCCCGCCTGAGGCGAGCCTCATGGCGTAAGCCTAAAACGCCTTTTAAAAGACTGCCACAGAGAATTGACCTCACTTAAATATATCACTTCGTCAGAATTCAAACATCCACACTAGACATTGTTGGGTGATGTGTTCCTTTCCCTTCTTGACAGCCCACTAGAAGGGCATCCAAGATAATTCTTTTCATCAAATATAACATAATATGGTGTCAAAATGGATTTTTTTTCAGTATGGTGTCGAAATGGATCAGTGTATGGATTTGAGACTAAGATGGGTAAATTGCACAATTTATTCTTCGAGAAGTATTCAGGACATTCAATCAATGATATGCTAGAGCATTTATTGCTATAATTGTTTGGCAAGCCCTCTAATTGTAGAAGGGTGTGTCAGCACAATTAGTTGGGCCTCCAGGGTATTTCAGGACCAGAAGACCTGCTTGTCTCATAGAAGAAGTTTTCAGAAAATCTTGATTTCCCAATTGGATACATACCCCCTGAGGAGATGGAGAAGGAGTGTTAAGAGGGTTTTTATTGGGTAATTGTTACTCTTTGTGACCTTTTGATTTCTGATCAGTAACATACTCCTCAATACCCCTTTATATCTTTTTATTTTCAAGAAATCATATAGAAGCAAAGCTTATACCATCAGTCCATAGAGATCATGTTCTATAGCCAGATTCATGTCATATTCCACACCTTAACCATCTTCCATTCAACTCAATCAATTCCCTTCAAATCTTTCGCACTGATCACTACTTACGTCAGAAACACAATTGTGACACTGCTTTTCTCTTAGACCAACATACTCCCATTCATTAGATCATCATCATCATAAGCCTTAACTTTATGGGGTCAGCTACGTGAATCCTGCTCCTCCATTAAATTCTAATGATGAATCAGGATTCATGATAGGATATGAGTGTTCACAGTTAGCAACCCTTCTCTTTCATTCTCATTTTATCTGGGCATTTTCATAATTGTACGTATGCGAATGGGATATCACTGTAATTAGGGTCTACAATTACAGCTTACAGTAATAATTCCACCCTGGTTAATGATTTCTCACATCCTAGACAAAGTCTATAATGGACCATTCCCCCTTCTCTTGTCCATTCTGTCCTCATTCCTTCCTCCTTCCCAGTAAATGTGTGCATGTGGTCACTAGTAATTTACTTAAAGACATGGTTCAAAATCTCAGTCCGTCTGGGCTGAAATGTTTCGTTCCGGTAGTGTACTGAGACATATACAAGGGAATGAATTGTCTCGTGCCAAAACCCTAATTTAAGTACTAAAATTGTTTTAAAAGCTTTTCATGGTATATGTCTTTTATAACATATAAATGCTAAAAAAATAAATTGTAGCCCAATTAAGTGTTAGAAAAAGGTTTAATCAATATCGAGACCAAGGTAGTTAAAGGCACAAGGCGCACTTAAGGCATTAGGACCTCTAGCGCCTAAGGCGCAAGGTGAGCCACGCGCCTGATTGAAGCGAGGCGCAATATTAAAAATTATAATAAATATAAAAAGTAAAGAAAAATAACATCATAAAATAACAAAATAAGTAATCATTAGGCCATAAAACATAAAAGATAGCAAATGTCGAAAATCTCAAGTAACCCAAAAGCAATTCTAGTTAACATTGTCATTATCTAAATTCAAAACAAGTAATCAAAAAGCCATAAAATATAAAAGATAGCAAATGTTCAAAATTTCAAATAGTTGACAATTAATTCTAGTTAACATCGTCATCATTTAAAATATACTCATTAGCTTTATCCCCATCATCATCAGATGTGTTAGCCTCCTCAATATATTCTTCTTCTTCTGTCTCCTCCAAATTGGCATCTTCCTCTTCCGGCTCCCTTATTAAAGCCCTTGCTCTTACTCTTTGACCTTGATTGTGATCTAGTATTTGATGTTGATTCACCAACTCCAGCAGCTCTCGCAACAACACTCCATGTCAAGCTATCATCCTCAAACACCAATTCATCTTATGCTACTCTACCTTTTGTTTCCATCTCCTCAAGTAGTCATTCATTGCTTTCATTAATGTCTTTCAATGAGATAGGTTCAATTGTATCTCTCTTATCATACCGATGTTAAATATAATAGACCAAAGAACAATTTTTTACAAAAAATATGTATTTTAGTGAGGCACGCGCCTGATGCGCTTGGAGCCTGGTTTGCTTAAGGCGCGCGCCTTACTAATCGCGCCTTGCCTTGACCCTTCTAAGGCGTTTTAGGCTTGCCTTGCGCCTGGGCGCATGCCTTGACTACAGAGATCGAGACAAACACTGTTTTTTCCATTGTCTCATTCGTCTCAGTCGAAACGTCTCGTTCTGTCAGCTTACTGAGACAACAAGAAAGAATGGCATTTTAAACCTTGCTTACATATCAGATTTCACATAAGTTTTACATGTCACCGTAGCCAATGATATATAGTTGTCATCTTGCATTTAATGAAGGATTTGGATAAGCATTCTCAAATTTCTGCAATTCACTTGTGTGTAATAAAATCAAGAGGACTCCATGGCCTGTGTATATAGACTCCCAAATTTATAACTTCCACATACGGACTCCCAATTTTTTTACTTCATGATTCAAAACTGAAAAGGTAAAAAAGCCATCATGTGAACAAATGAATCGATGAAGTCATCATCTGAACAAAATGTGCACGGATGACCTTGCTCTTCCTTACCTCTTCTTTGCTTTGTTTTAACAAAGTTTTATTAACTTATGAGCGAAAGAAAGAATGTACATTAACATTGACCTATTGAGGACTGACAAAACACATTCAACCCATCAGGTTGTTAAGGCCTAAAATACATGAACTCATCTTATAAGCTCAAACTATACAAGAGCTCAAACACTTGCTTCAGTGTTAAGAAGAGATTTGAAGTGCAAAACACACGCCAACAACCGATAAACTAACAAGTACATACATTTCATTTTGCATATTATTAGACATACTTTAACAACCAAACTGAGTATATGGAGTGCAACTTTAGTAAGGGCACATATAGAGATGATGTGCTAGTTAAAATTGATGACTAGTGTGTGTGTGACCAAGACAGAGTATACGGAGTGCAACTTTAGTAAGGACGCATATAGAGATGATTTGCTAGTTAAAATTGATCACCAGAATGTACCTAGAAGCGACCATTTTTATTTTGGTTTCATATTCATAAGGAATGAGAGATTGAGGATGTTGCCTGTAGAATTAGAACTGGGTGGCTAAAGGAGATGTGCTTCCGGAGTGCTATGTGATTGCCGCAAAATAGTCAAACTTAAAGGGAAATTGTATAAGATAGCAATAAGACCGATTGTGCTTTATGTAGCAGAATGTTAGGCAATCAAGAAACATGTTCATAGAATGAATGTAGCTAAGATGAGAATGTTGAGATGGATGACTGCAAGACTCAAAAAAATATTAAGTTGGATGATTGCAAGACTAGGAAAAAATAGAAATGAACACGTTTATGAAAATATAATAGCCCCAATAAAGTGAGAAAATAATGGAAAGCCAATTGAGATGGTTTTGTCCTGTACAACGACAATTGATGACAGCACAAGTGAAAAGGAACATGCAAGTTGAAGGTTCTAAAAAAGCAAGGGGAAGGCCAAGAAGGACGTGGATTGAGGTATTGAGAGCAGATTTGAAGATACTTGCCATAATGGAAGACATGGATTTAGAAAGAACTGAATGAGGAGCAGGATTCCTGCAACCGACCCCGTATAGTTGGGATAAAGCTTATGATGATGATGATGATGATGATGATGTATATATTAATATATGTATGAAAATAATGTAAACGAGCATGTAAGTAATAGCTAGAGCATATATTAAGATTTGTATGACTAAGAGTTTTGGTGTGTATTTGACAAGTGAGTATACCATAGGTGATTCAGAAGATGGAGTCTCCTTGTTACGTAGACTTGAATAAGGGATGGACAAAAAATGTGAAAATAGAGAAACCCTGGTGCTGAATAGAAGGCATGCAAACATGTCAAGTTGATGACTCTGATAAAGGACTTACTAGACATGCCCCCCCTGGAAACAAGTTTCATATACTTAATTGATGTAAGAAACAACCATAATTCGAAATCATTGAAAAGTTACCTAGTCAACGGTCACACAAATAGAAAATTGTGCAGATCAAGCGTGTTTTGAACAAAAAGACTTACGGGCGAATAACATATTTTGTTTTCCCTTCAACATCTTGTCCTAGTGGGGCCCTGCAGTAACAAGAACATATTGAACTGATGAATACAGTAGAAGAAACATTGAAGTGACTCGACTACATGGGCCCTCTTATTTCTGAAAAGGGAAATCATTTAAGTAAACTACAATGCACAACAAATTCCTCCCATACAAGGCCAAAAAATCATAACATGTGAAGAATACCTTGTAAGAAGGCATGAAGCAACATCAAGGCCCAACTTGGCTGTAGGATCAAATGAAAACCTGCCATGTGGTGAAAGTGCCAATTACTAGGAAGTTCAGTAATTTGTAGATGCTTAAAATAAAGGAAACAACAAATAATAGACTGATAAATTCTTATTAATTAATGCACTTTGGTAAGCAGCATTTTCTATCATTTGTTGGAATTCATGATTAGGAAGCACATGACCTTCAGAAACAACAACCCATTTGACCATCAAGTAATTGAAAAGTTACATCACAGTTTAAACATTTCACCACGATCTGCCGTGCACCAATATCTTTCATCAAATTTTTTAAAAAAAGAAAATAGTTTTAAATAGTTTATATCATGCACAAAACAGTCTAAACAAAAACCAGTTAGATCGGCAAACCCTGATCATAGATGAAATAACCCTAATAACAGAAGAATTAGGGGTAGGAACAGTAATTATTGTCAAATTGATACCATTATGACTTCATGAGCAAGTCACAGCCTCCAAGTCTTTATCACTAGCTCGCAAAATAAAGAAGCTTGTAAGAATAACATAATCAACATTTTCTAATGTACATACAAGTGGACCTTTGTTAGCCATCATCCCTAGAGGTAACAGAAGCTTAATGCCACCAACGGAGAAGAAATAAATTTTCCTTAAGGTTTTCAACATGATCAATGCTATATGTTTTGTGTCTGCACATAAATGGAACAAAACAGGCACTTTACCCTACTGCCTATATAATAGGAAAGTTTCCTCACGGCCAAAGTAACTCATTGGAATGCTAATCTGATAAGCTTTGTAATTTTACCAATAATTGAGGTATTTGGACACTTTTGGACCCAAAATTTGACTGTAAATAAAGTGACACGATAAATTGCAAAATTCTGTCACAGGCTTTGATCCCTCCCTTCTTGTTCCATTGAACTCTACCACTTAAACCAATCTCTCCTTGAATTTGGCTAAGCCATGACGAGCAACTCTCTGTCAGGATGCTCTGGCATCAAACAACTTGCATGGAAAAGAGAAGCATCAATATATTTCTCAAGGAACGAAATCCATGACTTGGACTTGACTTTCCCTTCCATAAAAACTCAACTCACGTAGGTTGATTGAGAAATTTGAACAAGTTTTTAAAATCTTATGATTTACATTTTGAATTCTATGATCCAAATCAAATCTTAAGCAAAAATGATTGAAACTTAGGTCTTAATCTCTTTAAACTAAAATCTTACAAGTTGTGTAAATCCTACGATTCAGGAAAGATTCAGGATTTGAAATATATTACAATCACATTTCCAGTTTGTGATTTTTGTTTTTCTAGGCCTTAAATGTTACAAGAAAGAAAAACAATGGATGTTTTCATTGAAATCAAAATATTCATACATGTTTTTGCTATGTGTTTCTATAGAAACAAAATATCATTGCATATTTTCAGCATCAACTGTGGATCATCTTTGAGCTTTTGACTTTGTTTCTTTTTATATTTTGATTTAAAGGGCACTTTATGATTAAAAAATAAGAAAAAAAATTAATGACCCTTAATGTAATACACACACACACACACACACACACACACTTATTGCTTTAAAAATGTGAAGTAGTGTTGGGGGTGTATTTTCACCTATAAAAGGTGTCACGACTCAACCCAATTACTTTTGACTCTAGATGGTCATGTGTAATGGAAAAATTCAGCCAAGTGATGGCATTTTCTAAGCCTTATCGTCAACCAAATTACTTTTGAGTGGGGAGAGTCACTGAGTAGTGGAAAATTCAACCACTTTTTAAGCCTTACCTAGTAGGTTGACTTTTTGATTAGGATAGGCTTGAAAATGAATTGACTTTGCCGAATCACAAGTAGCCAAGCATTCCAACCTTGATATATCTAAGATAATGACAACGACAATTGCAGTAAAAATGATTGAACAAGAGGATAACCTGAATAGCTGGGTGTTGTGGCTGACCCTTGCTTTGTCTTGCAGCTCAAATTCAATCCACTTATCTGGATTGAGTGCTGAAAATGAAACAAAAGCATATATTGAGTTGCAATATATACAAAGCATTAGAAAACACATATAGCAGGTCAGTTAAGGCATTTCAGCTTCATCTTTTGATATAAAAATACTTTCCAAGAAGTAAAAAAAATGGGTTTCCAAACACGATGAATAAACCTCGTTAATTTAAGAATATTTTACTCAACCATGTTATCATTACAGCTGTTAAAAGAACCGAAAAGCTGGTGTCCTTTTATTATGACTGAGATTGAAGAGTCTATTCAGATGTTCATAAAAACCTAGAAGCTGAAAGAGAAACCCACCTACTTTTGGACCCACTTCTTCACTGATTTGTTCTAGATGAACCTGTAAATCAGAGCACATGATCATTTTAACTGTTCATTATCTAATCAACGGCAGAAAAAATCTATACATTATATATCCACTACAAAATAGGATGTAGTTGAACTGGCTAGAGCATAAGGTGCAAATGTGTTTCTAGGATTCTCACATTCAAGACTTCAAATATTGAACACTCATAAACTTCATCTAATATTCAGTTCAGTCCACAAACCAAAACCTTTCACCAATTACTGAATAATAATCTAGACAAAATTTTCTTCTCAATTTCAATGCACAAACCAAAGTGGCATTGTCAGGTGGAGTGAATAGAGACCAAGATAACTATATACATTTCGAAACAAAATCAAACAATTCCTCCTGACTATATACATTTCGAAACAAAATCAAACAATTCCTCCTGAAACCCAATTTCCATTCTATGACTAATTTTTCCCAGAAACCTTGAGAAACTAGCACCAGAAACTACCCGCGTTGTACTAAATCTCTGGAGAACTTTAACCTGGATATAATTAAATTAATAACGAACCTCAAAATCAAACTCAAGCTCAGCATTAAACAATTAGATCCAATAGAACGATAAAGATATGGAATTTAAATTGACCCTACTATTAATATTCAAATTACATCCAATCCACAAGAGAATTCCTCCAAACACAAATGAAAATAGCATCCTAAAGAACCCACACAACCATATAAACATCAAAATTCAAATAAACCCACTTCATTTACAACCATTTCCCATCAAAGTTTGATGGCTTTGCGAGTCATCTACTGTTTTTCCCCGACATATAACCTCGTAACTGTCAAATAAAATCAACCCATTTCATTTACGATCAATTTGAGTAAAACCCAAATGAAATCAGACCGGGAAATTACCATATTCGACGAAGAAAAGTAGAAATAGTATGAAATTCCACCAGAAACAGCAGCGATTGCTCCAAGGGGAGCCCGGAAAGTGCCGAAATTCGACTTGGGTCGATCCTTGAATGCATTGGTGAATGCGAGAGGAGCAGCTCTTGCAAGTCTTCTAAAGAACAAAGCCATTTCGATCGATCGAGAAGAACAGTAGCTCAAGAAAGCAATGAGGTTTTACAGGACTCGGAAGCTTCTTAGTTTCAGTTTTTAATTTGAGCAGTGTTTTTGGCAGCCTTTTGGGACAACAATTTCCCTAGGACAACATCATTGATAGTCCTCGAGATACACACCATACAATTTCTATGACCGTTGGTAAAACTTGTGTCACAAGATGTTGTGACTGAACACGGTCACAGCACTCAATATGAGCCACGTGGTATATTATTAGAGGACGATGACTGTATGGATGTTTGGGCATCGGTGGACCGGTACACAAAAAATCAGCTTGATTAGTGATTTCTAACTGATTCTATTGAAGTTATTTTCACGGGTTGATTTTAACGGTAGGAATTTGAGCATTATTGTGCGTTTTTTGGGTGCAAAAATCCAAAGGTTTTAAATCACTAATCAGGCTGATTTTTGGTTTGTAGGTCCACCGAGGGACTGGTCAAACATCCATACGGTCAAAGACCTCTGATCGTATGCCACGTATCACAACATCTTGTGACACAAGTTTTACTCCCATCCAACCATCTGTGCTCTAAGAAGGATGTCTTCCTGAGGTTAACCATTTTCCTTTATTTTTATTTTTTTAGGTATTTGGACTTGACCCCACTTTTGGTCACTTGCTTCAGTGACTAAAGCCATTATACCTGACAAGCACCCATGACCTTGGTTAGTAAATTCACGTATTATTCATGTTTAATACTCGAATTTTTCACTTTTAAGAAACGTTTAATACGACTGTATAAAATAAAACCGGAAACATCCTGAATTTTAAGATTAAACAAATAAAATGCATATTATTCGCATTTAATACATGAATTTTGTATTTTTTTAAACAAAAACATATTAAACGGCCGTGAAAAAACTAGAAAATTCAGACTTTTTAAGGCTAAATGAATGTAACACTTCAACAATGACTGAAATTTTTTGCTTTACCCCCCTTACTTTATTGATGCAATTTGCATCTCACCCAATATTTTTAAAATATTTGCGTCTCACCCTTTGACCATGGTGGGCAATGTCATTGATCACAGACGACCGTTAACGGTCTCTGGATGGACATCCCAATATTTTTTAAATGACTATAATGACCTTGGATGAGACGCAAATATTTTAAAAATATTGGGTGCGATGCAAATATTTTAAAAACATTGGGTGCGTGCAATGCAAATTGCATCAATAAAGTAAGGGGGACAAGTAAAAACTCCCTGTTTTTTAGAATTTTTATTTTTATTTTTTGAGGATTGTGAGCTCAAAACCTTTCTTCATTTAGTTTTGGCCCAACCATAGGTGGACCTACATACCAAAAATTAATCTGATTGTTAATTTTAACGAGGAACCATAATATGAGCCACGTGGCACACTCTTAGAGGTCACTAACCGTACGAATGTTAGGCCCTTTGCTAGGGTAAAAATGTGGCTGCCCGGTCGCTAACGGAGTCGGCTCACGGCTAAACTCTAAAGGGGTTAAGCTTTAAGAACGTTTTTGTTGATGGAGGATTGCAAATATGTATCCACACTAAAGGCAAGAGTTAAATCAGTCATTTTCTTCAAGTGTGGCATATAATGTTGCTTGGGTGCCTTGGGAAACACTTTAAGAACTTGGAATTTCTTTAGCAAATATAGGCATCAATGGGGTCGGATCTGGGTCTGGATCTGGATCTGGATCATCTTTGTATGCGACATCCCCAATCTCTCTGTCTTGGATTTATATCACAGATTCCGTATTTGGCCCGTGATCCATGCATGACCTGACCCATGAACGTGCGCTGCTTTTTTAGTATGTCATATAGCATGTATAGCGAGGTTCCTATCGGTGCCAAAACTTAAACCTGGATCTGATCCATTTTTCTTGATACTCACACCCGTGGACCCAACTCGACTTCTTAGATCTGAACCCTTTTTTTTGTAATCTAAAATGATTTCGAGGGGTGCAACATGAGGACTTCCTAGGAAGTTTTGATCTGAAACTGACTTGTTTAAATGAAGCATTTCAATGCTCAGGGTATGGATTGGGTCGGGTCAGGTCCGGCTCTATTGGCTAATGCCCCACATACTAACACTACCACACAAGGTGCATAGTAGAAATGGATGGAACTCAGGAAGCATGTTCCATGTTTCACAATCATTAGGTGTTTGGTAACAAAGTTTAAGTTATGAGGTGCTGCTTTAAACAGGGTAGCATATTAGAGTCGTTGGAGCTGACTTGATTCTAAGGACTGTGGATGACAAGTAATTATGTGTCCATCTCTCATAGGTGCTTGCAGCGCATTTTCAAATAAAACCAACCACTAGTAAGTTCCAATAACTACGCATTTATCGCACGAGTTACACAGCTAACGTGGTCCGTGTTACCAAACACCCTCGATCTCAAGCTTTCTTAAGTCATTTTCAAAGAAAATCTCATGTTTATCTCTAACAATATGAGATTTTATTTTTTTCCTTTTTTTGTGGCTGATATTGGGTTTCATGAAACCCATTTTTAATGCAAAACATAACTTATTTTTTTGATATGATGGGATTAACTTTAACAGCGAGCCGATGCACTAAAATCTCAATTACCCGCGTAATTATACAGCACGTGCTGTCACACACGTGCACTTTGAGTTAGGGCTGCAACTTGGGCGGGCTCAACCCGAGCCCAACGGGTTGAACCCAACATTAGGGTTGGGTTGGGTTAGCCCTTTTAGAACTTGGGTTGGGCTTGGGCTGGATTTTTGGTAACCCGATCAAATTGGGTTGGGTTAGGGTTGAGGCTTGGCCCAACCCGACCCAACCCGAACCCGACTTACAAACTATATATATATATATATATATATATATATATTTAGGATCGGGGGACAAAATTTCATACAATATTTTTGACAACAATTTTGACGTACCCACATGGAAGATGAATCAATAGCTGATTTTTGGTGAGGATGATCTCCTCGTCATATAGATCACCCCTACAAAAAAATCATCTTATTCTGAAATTTCTAACCCCATCAAATGTGGTTTTCAAGTTAACGATAAAAATAAACGGTCCATAATTCTTCAACTTGTAAACCAGTCTATGAATATCAGATTGATTTGAAGTTTTGTGAGGGTGATCTCCTCAGTATAGAGACCATCCTTGCCAAAAATCATCTCATTCCAATACTTCTAATTCATAAATTGGCCGACGCCAATTTTTGTTGTAAAAAATGTTGTATGAAATTATTGTCCCATGATCCTAACCCATTAGTTTTACCGACAAATATCCAAACTACATTTTGGCAAATGCAGCAACCCATGGATGTTTGTACTTAGTAACTACAACCTTTGTGTGATATTACCAAATGTCATTGAAACTACATTTTGACATTTTATGTGATCGGTTGATAGTAAAGTATCGTGTTTTTCTCCAACGATTGTTTTTGGTATTTCTTTAGTGACTTTTATCATGCACTAGAGTTAATGAACTTTTCCGTTATTATGAAAATATTATGTTTTCTTTCGCGAGCTTTGGAAATAAAGTTATGCTATTATTTAATGGTTAGCACAATGACTATTGTATTGACCGATAAATTATTTTAATATGAAAAAATTCAACAATATTTTCCACCAATAAAAAATTTAAGAAATTGACCAACCCGACTAACCCTATTGGAAAATCTAGGCCCGACCTTGGGTTGGATTGGGTTAGGGTTGACAGCCTTTAAGGTTGGGTTGGACTAGGGCTGACCTCCAACCCGACCCAACCTGCCCCCCTACTTTGAGTCATCATCTTTTTCGACATTGGGCGACTAAAAGATCTATAAAAGGGGATATCTTCTAATTAAAAAGAAACCTCTTCTTGGGAACTCTTTCTTAGGAGAGAGGAGAGAGAAAATAGGAGAAATTTCATTCTAGTAGATTCGAGACAAGATGATCGGCCATCCGTGGACATAGTCGCCAGGTGGGAATCTAGCAATGAACTACGTTAAATAGTGTGTTCTTCTTTTCTCTTATTTCATTATTTCTTGTTATTTATTTTCATATTATTATTTGTGCCGTCCTGATTTATTTACTTTTTTTATTATTACATAATTGACCATCTATCACCTTTCAATTTAAGAGTATGGTTCTCGAGGTAATCTGAGGGCAATGCGGAACTTGACTTTTTCACGTCCTCATTTTATGTTTAAAAAAAGGATGTGTATATTAATGAGTTTGTACGCAGTAACTGTACGTTGAACAACCACTTACTCTAAAAGCTTAAGCTGTTAGAAGATGGCGTAACAATGTATATTTAAGGGTCCACGGGTCTAATAGAGGCAGAGTGCTGACCATACAACCAAACAATGAACTCTAACAACACCCTCTTTTAGCACTTTGCCGAGGACTCGAACCCACAACCTACTAGGACTAGTGGCGGAGCTAGGGGTAGTTGCCCCCTCAACTTTTGAAAACTCTTTAAAATATATAGGGTCGGGCTCAGCGGACCCCCATTTTTCTGACCACTCTTGGGTTTCATGTGCTCGGCCATGGATTTCAAGAATCCAACAACAGTTGTCCGTGCCAAGCTGGCATCACTTTTTTAACTTTTGGGGCACTGACAACCACCGTTAGATTAGTGAAATACGGCCGAGTGCACGAACACCAAGAGGGGTCAGAAAAAGGAGGTTCTCAGAGCCTTGGGCTGGGGTAGAATGACTAATGGAATTCTTACTAATGGACGTGGGGCCCACATGCAGATGAGTTAAGGGATGATTTTTGGTGAGGGTGATCTCCTTACCCTGGAGATCATCCTCACCAAAATTCAGTAATTTTTTAAACTTCTAACCCTACCAAATATAGACCTAAATTTAACGGTAAAAATGGATGGTCCAAAATTTTTCAATTTGCAATCTACTTTTCACAAGGTTACAAATGTTGGAATGGGCTGACTTTTTGTGTTGTTGATATCCACATTGAGAAGAATATTATCACCAAAAATCACCCCTTAACTCATCCGCATGTGGGCCCCACGTTCATTAGTAAGAATATTAGTAAAAATTCCATTAGTCATTCTATCCCAGCCCTATATATATATAATATTTATATTATCTATATAACAAAACAGGGAAGTTGTCTCCCCACTTATACCCCCTCTTATCTATTTAGACAAAGAAGGGCTGAGATCTTATCCCCCAAATAGATGGTGGATCTCAGCCATTCATACCCAATTTTGACAAAGATTTTGTTGGAGAGTGCCGTGGGCACGGACCACCCACTATCTATATAACAAGTGAGAGTGGTTGTCTTATACCCCTCTTATCTTATATGGCTTCGATAATGAGTGGCTGAGATCCACTATGCTTCATATCGATGGCTGAGATTAATTCCCAATCGATTTTGACAAACACTTTGTCGGAAAGTACCACGGGCACGGGCCACCCACGCATATAACAAGACAACTCAGTTGTATTCTCTTATCTTATCCATCCATCTAATGTGGACGGTTAGATAAAGAGTGGTTGAGATCAAATCCATCGACCTAATGTAGACGGTTAGATTTCAGCCACTCAATCCGCCTCATTTGACCTCAATTTATTCAAAATTTGAATTTCAACACCGTTATTTTTTGTTATTTCTCTTATTTTTCCATTTCTCACTCTGTGTGTTACAATCCATTATAATGGAAAAAACAGTAACACCCCAGTCCGTTATACCGTTTGAGTGCCGAAGGCACCCAATTTTTGTAAATGCTTCAGTCAGAGAGTGCCGTGGGCATAGGCCATTTACTATTCTATATAACAAAACACATTGGTAATTGTCTCACTACTTATACCTCCTCTTATAAGCATCAACAAAAAAGGGCCGAGATCTAATCCTCCCCCAAATGGACACTGGATCCGCCACTCACCTGATTTTGGCAAATTCTTTGTCGGGGAGTGCCGATGGCACGGGGCACCCACTAATATATATTATATATATATATATATTACTTTCTAATCTCCCTTTTTTCCTTTGGTTTGCCCTGTTTAATTTCTAAAAAACTTTTCCAGGAAAACCAAACCATAGAGAGCCTAACAACTACATTGTTTTTTCTTTGTATCCCATGAAACATCACTTCCAGTCATTTCTATGGTGTCTTCAAAATTAACACAAGACAAAAAGATTGATCAAAATTGGGAACTGAGAGAAGTCCAAATCATATACAGTAACAGGATGAATAATAGGTTCAAAAGAGCTTACACACTGACACAATTGATAATGACCCTTGGTTTTGTACCGGTCTCAAGATTCATCCCGCATCGTTGTTTCGGGGATGCGTTCATGATTCGTTTTAGATACTCCCATCCCTCTCTGTCACCAAAGAAAGCTCATCTCTTTAATAATTGAATTTCTTGATCATGTTCGTCCAATGGCTTGAGTTGAAGACAAAAATGTACCATATGCCATTTGCTAATCACTCATTGGCTCGAGTAACCGGATCAAACCGTTGTTTTTTTTTTCCTGAAGTTGGTTTATGAAATTAACAGGAATTGTTATAGGCTCAATGAAATTTTTTCTTTTTTTTTAAATTTACTCAAGGTTTTAATGAGGTAAATTAAGTATTTAAATTATTTTTTATCTTTTTTTTCGCGGATCAATCAAAGAAGAAGAAGAAGAAGAAAGATTTATAGCTTCTACTAAGGGTGTTGACAGGTTGGTACCCGTATTTTCAAACCCAACCCAACTATTAGCTGGCTCTATAGGGTAATTAGGTGCCGGATCTGATTTTAATGGACCCTAACCTGGCTGAATTTACCCATTGACACCCCTAGTTTATATTTGCATGTTGGGTAGCTTCTAGCTCTTGCTGATTTCCAACATCAGAAAATACGCGTGTTTGATTGTATAAAAAAAATTCCTGAGAAAATTTCTTGGGAAATATACCTGATAAGGCTGTTTGATTTCACCAGAGAAAATATGCAATCTTCAATTATGTGAGAAAATAAGGGTGGATGTTCATGTGGAACGGAAATGAATTCCAGCTTGGATGGGAAAATCTCATTTTCTCGGAAATTTTTTCTAAATTTAAAATGGGTATCAAATAAGGGAAAATTATGTTTGCCTGAGAAAATGCAATTTCCCCACGGGAAAATTATGTTTTCCTGAGAAAATGCAATTTCCCCATGGGAAAATCGGCAATGAAAAACACACCTTAAGGTTTAAGGGATGTGGGTAACGTTCTGATATGGTTATGGGAACAGATGATTTTTTTTTTCTTCGTGTTTTTAGCTTGGGGGTGTTTGGATGGCCATATTTCAAAAAATATTTATTTTTAAAAAACGACTTTTCTGAATATAAATTTTTGAAAATGTGTTTTTCTTAAAAAGATCGTTTGGATCATCATTAATGCAAAATGTCTTTATCTTCTATTTTTTTTTTTTTTTGAAGGGGACTTCTACCAAAAACTGTTTCTTTGTTTATTATGTTCATTGAGCTAACAACATTTTAAAGTCTTCTTTTTTTTTACTTGAAGAAAGCTTTCAGCTATTTTTTTGGCTTAAAAAAATATATTTTTAAGAAAAAATGAGATTATAATGATGGGAGGGCCTTTCTTACCCCACTTCCAAAAAAAACAAAAAAAAAAACATTAAAAACAAAAAAAGGAAAATATCAAAAAATATAAAAGGAAAAAGACAAAAAATCTTAAGCCTTGTTTATATGGTGGGCCTCACTTTGATGCCAACCATTTTGTAGGTAATTGTTTCCCCATAAGAGGAGGAGATACTTCTTGTAACCCTTGAGCCATGGGCCTATATAGATACCCCAAAATGGGACCAGCTATCAGTCCAGGTCTGGACCTTCTAGCCCTTGTTTGACAAGGTTTTAAATTTCAGTTTCAGTAACCATGTCGGTGAGGTCCAAAATTGAAATTTTAGGCAAAATTTCTAAATTTTGGTGGATTTCGCTTTTAAAAAGCTATACTTCGGGGATTTCGGTACTCATCGAAACCAAAATTTCGATCGAAACGCCAAGATTTAAAACCTTAGTGTTGGTAAGTTAACCAACAATACAACTCATATTTTCTTGTTTAACCATATATTTGTGTTTGGTTGCTATACATTCATGGTATCTAGCTCCCATATCGTTGGTATAATTCTTGACCTTTTTCCAGCTTAGATTCTTCTTTTGATCAGATAGGGATCGTTTGCGATTGGTTGGAAAGCCACGTTCTATGCATCCAAAAAATAAAAATCAAACAGAAGATTGTTTTGTGAGTTGTCAAGAGAAACAACTTTTTCTTTATCATAGACGGTGACTTACACAAAAGAGACTCATAAGAAACATTTTCCTTGGGCCTCACGTGGGTTGGTGCCACGTGGCACACATATAGGCCAACTGACCCATGAATGTTTGCCTCAACCATTAGTGAACCCACACAAAAAAAAAAAAATCATCTTGATTGGTAATTCCTAGCCATAGAATTTGAGTTTTTTTTTCTTCTTCTTCATGGGCTTGGCCTATTCATGACTCTGTTCCTTGCCATGAAGCCCATGACAAAAAAAGGTCAAAATCAGCGGCTAGGAATCACCAGTCAGGCTGCCATCAAGCATATGGAAGGTTTTTTATGCGTCATGCAAGCGAAGCCTTTCCTCAGCATGACGTCAATTATAATCTCTGTTGTAACATCTTGCCAACTCTTTCTCTGAGATTTCTTTTTTGTTCTCCCGCAAGGAATGTAATTCTGCAGCTAACCTTTTAGCTAGAAAAGTAAAACTTTGGACCTCTCCTTGTCGAGAAAACATTCGCTGGCCCCGGGGGACTTCAAACTTTGAAGTCTCCCCACCCAAAATGTCTGACAAGTACCCCAATCCCTTAACTCAACCCTGGTTAAGCCCTTGGTTAGTAGTCAAAAAGGGGTACTTGTGAGACATTTTGGGAGGGGGACATCAAAGTTTGAAGTCCCCCCTGGCCGCGAAAATTTTCTCTCTCCTTGTCTCTGTTCAGACTCCCCGCCTTGGACTAGTTCATTCTTGTGGGCCGGATAGGTGGGAAGTATTACCAAAGATGATTTTGGTGTTTGTTTTCTTTTGATATGCTATATTATCTGGAGATGATCACAAAAAAAAAAAAAAAAATTAGAAAGATCTTAACGAACGATGAATAATGATCAAGGCCCATTATCGTTAATCCCATTATTTTCGTTATTTAAAGGGTATTTTAGTAACACCCCCTGAAAAATCAACATTTCCTCATGATCCTGAAAAAACCACCTCTCAATCTGCAAAAATGTTCTCACAAGATTCCAATTCTTCTCCTTCTTCAGCCAGAGGGTGTTACTAAAATATCCTTTAAATAACGAAAATAATGGGATTAATGATAATGGACCTTGATCATTATTCATCGTTTGTTAAGATTTTTCTACATTTTTTTGTGATCATCTCCAGATAATATAGCATATCAAAAGAAAACAAACACCAAAATCATCCGACCTAGTTTAGCAGTGGGTTAATAGACGCATGATGCATGTCACATTAATTTTAACATTAGGTCAAAGGGGGATAATCCTAAAGTTTGAAAGTATGAGGGGATAAGGGGATATTACTGATTACTTTCAAATTTCAGGGGATGCTACTAAAATACCCTTATTTAAAACCATTTTACCCTTTCAAGGTATAGAAGGCTAAATTTCCTTCAGTTGGGTTTGATATATGCATGATATACTGAAATTCTCATTCAAATGATTTCAAATATGACGGTAGATTTCGTTCAGAGGAACCAGTTTTAAATGGTCCATTATAACGTTATATCAGGCACTTAATGTTACTTTTATGCCCATTATAATGATCGTTATGTCACATCAATCACATCGGAGTCGAGAAATGTCAAAATATTTTTATTTTATTATTTCGTTTCAAAATAACTTCATAATGATAAAATAATAGATAATGGGCAAAATGATAGTTGTAATTTCCATTATAACATTTAGCTCATTTTTTTTTCGGTTTTGGGCATTATTTTCGAAAAAGGTGATGGGGATGGTGCATTGCTGTTATAACGGTCGTTAAAATCATAGTCGAAACTATTGAAATTCTTACTAGAAGATTCCAAATAACTCGACAACATCATGATAATAACAAAGGATACATGAAAGAGATTTGAGCTATGAGCAAGCGCTATCTCAGTGTGCAAGCAAGACTATTCGAAAGGCGCTATCTTATGCTTGAAGTCTCAATTCTCCATATACCTTTGACACAAAGGAACTCTAGCCTTTGCTGTCATAATTTGGCCATAATTAAGCACTCAAAAGCCATGTTTTACAATTATCTATAATTTGTAAATCACCAATAATCCATTGTACGAGTGATGCAACTGATAGGGTAAAGTTTGTGTTTGGCTGCACACAGTCATGGAGCCAATGGGGTATGTGTTGCAAACGAAAATCGACCAGTCCTTCAAAGCAATGATCAGGCTATCAATGCCCATCCATCAAGTCGTTCAAAAGTTTAAAAAAAAAAAAGACTCCATCACTAGATACAAAGTCATTTGATCCTAGTCAAGGAAGTGGTAATGATGCACCATAGATCCATAGGTCATCGATTCTTACATTGACCCAACATTAGGTCCATAATGTTGAAGAAAGAAAGTGTAGTTAATATGAATGGGAGATTGTAATTAGTTGCATAGAAAAAAAAAGGTTCTATAAAATTGTTAATCTAGTATGGGGACGTGTTTCTAATAGGAAGTTGTTCATCATCTTGGGACTTGTTATAAGTCTAGAAAATTGTTAGAAGTTGTTGGCCAAACTTAGGAGTTGTTGCAAGTCTAGAAATTTGTTAGAAGTGGTTAAACTTAGGATTTGTAATTTTGTTTTTAATGTCTTGTGTGGGAGAGTAGGTTCAGAAGTCTATATACATGTAGCTATGGAGCAAAGAGAATGTAACCCTTTTGATTATAATAGAATTTGAATGAAAGCTTTTTAACTTTTATTGGGTATCTGTTTGAGATCATTTGATGAGTTTAGTTATTTTTGCACTTAAAACATCTAAGGCTTTGCTTGGTACGTTGTAAAGGAATGCATTCTGCAAATGAATGCAAATGCATTAAGTTACCATGCATTAGTTTACAATGCATTTGCTTACGGTTGCTTGGTAGGAATTGAGATAAACTCCGTAATCTAATGTATTGTGCTTGGTTAGCCTATGCATTGCAAATAAATGCAATATTTTTGGAAAAAAATTTGATTTTTCACAATTTTTTTACAGATAGAGAGAGAGAGAAAAAGGAGAGAAACTAATATATTGTGCATTTAAAAAAATGATTTACGATCATTCCTTCATATATTAATTATCTCGTATTTTTTCGTTAATTTTAACACGCTTAATAGTGGAGAACACACAGCCACTGTTAGTACAAGCTTAAAAAATAGAGCAACTCAATCATCCAAGCAATTGTTAGAACTTAGACTGCAAATGTAATTAATAATTGTACGTGAGTCAGTTTTAGGAGCTACCTGCACTGGTTAACATTAGTGAACAAGCTTGCTTCAATGGCTATTTCTTCAAGTTCTGCAAAATTAAGCAATTTCAGGACTCACAAATTGCTCAAAGTTTAGTGACAACAATTAAAACCACTTGGTCTGGAATTCCTCCATCATTCTCACTTAAGGACTTCTACCACCTTTCTTTTCATCCTGCGACAGGTCTTCTACCCCTAATGTCTTCTTCTATCTAATATAGTTGAGTTAGCATGAACTGCAGAGATGATGCTTTGCTGAACTCCTATGGTGATTTGCTGCTCTGACCATGACATCACAATAGGCTTAAAAGTGGATTCCTTTAACATTATCCATACATTTCCAATTTTCTGTCTGTTGGGAGGCCTGATCATGGGTTAAGCTAATAAGCAAAGAATGTCTGGCTGGTGTATGTCTGTTAACTTTCTCACCTGTTGTTTAGTCTTTTTGTTGCCAATGTATCATTCCAAAAAATTGTTTTCAAATATAAAACAATGGTCTTTGCTATAAATTTTTTTTTTTCAGATTATTGCACAGAAACCTTGCAGCGCAGTTGTACCAATTATGTGAACTAAATACCAGCTCCATTGCTGATATTCTACCAAGCAAACTGGGGATCCAGCCTACCGTCAAGCTCTAACATGCACCAGTAGAATCTGCACAATCAAAAACAGGGATGCCCACAACACCCCCGTGTCCCATCCAAAGCCCCTGATAAAAAAAGGATAATTTCCTTCCAACCCACAGCCAAACTAGGAGATAATTGCAGTTCAGTCCACCCAACCACCAAATCAAGGCTGTCCATCCAATGACTTAATTTGAAAAACCCATGCATTAACTGTTCTTTTGTTTCATTAGGAAATATCCTCTGATTAACATATCCTAATACCACAAGATAGTTAAAATATAGCAACCTACAATGTCAAATGACTAATGGATTCCATCATCTAGATCCCACAATATGTAGAGATTAAACAAAGATGACACAAGCTACACTCTATCAGTACTGTGATCCATGTTTTGGAAAAATGCAAAAAAAATTCCTCTGTACTTATTAGGAAACACAAACACCTACATCCATTAATTAAAGCAAAAAAAAAAAATCAGATACTTCATCTAATTGATCCTAACTTCAGAAAACGAAAATCCCACCAATCAAAAACTTCAGAAAACACAAAGAAAATAAGCAATTAGTCTAGAACCGAAGAAAACCTGCGTAATCGAGCTTAGAGTCTCGATCTGTGTTGCGAGAACTTCATCTAATCGATCTAAACTTCTTGAGAACTGAAGAGAAGTAGAGATTATCGAAAGAATCCAATATAGCTTGGATTCGCCATTTTTTTTTTCTGGTTTTCGGGCCCTTGAGATGATATTCGAAGGCGAAGACACAAGGTTGGGAGAGAGAGGCAAGTTAGAGAGTTGTACAATTAGGGTTTTGTTATAAAGACGGTTCTTCTTCCCGATTTGATTTCAATGAAGGAGATTGGATCTAGTTCTTCGAGTTCAACGATTTCTCTGAAGTGAAAGAGAGGGGGAGAGGAAAGATCGAATCGAGAGAGAGAAGAGAGAGACTGCATTGTAATTCCGTGGATTTTATCCGGTGTTACAATGCAGCAAATTATTAGGTGAGATGGAATGCGGATGCAATGCTTGGAATTTCAATGCAGTGGGCCCACATTTGCAAAGGGTAACCAAGCACCGAAAATTGTGGAACCCACCGTAAACCAATGCAATTGCATTTGTTTGTGGCATACCAAGCAGAGCCTAAGTCTTTGTTGATTTTCCTTTAAACTAAATCAATACATCATTTTGGATCTTGATTATTCATTCCTTCTCCTTACAACTAATTTGATTTGCAACCAACTCTTCTCTTGATCTTAAGAGAGGATTTGGCTTGCATCAGGGTGTGTTTGGCTGCACAATGACAAACCGAGGAGAAGTTGTTGCCATTATTTTTGTTTTTTTCATTCAGGTTTTCGACCATGAAATTTTCTCCTGTACAAAATTGTGCCCCCTTTGAACAAAATCCTGCCTTGCCACTGGCTGCACGGGTTAGAAAGGAAATTGCATAATTTGTGGTGGTACCTGACGGATACCGCAACACAATATTAAAAAAAAGCGAAGATATTTTTTTGGAAATTTTTGACATACCCCGCCATGTTATCTTTGAAATTTGACATACCCCCCACACTTTGAAAAAGCTGACATACCCCCCTATGACTTGGTCCAAGGTCAGTTGACTAATGTGGACTCGAGTTGACCATAATATTTTACATTAAAAGACAGAAATACCCTTGTCTTCAACCATGGAACAAGGGTTTTGATCAAAATCAAACCCCCAAATCAAATGGATGTCGTGGACGGCAAGCCAAGATATACCAATGGGTTAGTTGTCCATCACCGGAGACCAACCCACCAGAGTCTAATGCCGGTCATCCACCACTCCGGCGAAAATTAAAAAACCCATTGGTATCCAGGGTTTTACTATTTTTTTTTGGAATACCAACTTAAAAATAAAAACTTCTAGGGCTGAAGTGGCATTGTAATACAAATATTAAGCTTTGAATCTTTTCTTGGTATCACAAATAGCATTGGAGATTTCCACTCCATATATTGATTGGATATTTTTGAACAATACAAGCTCGAGTCTATGATCAGACAACCCAATGAGCCAATGGTGAATGACCGGCATGAGACTCCGGTCATTTGATTTGGCTTGCCAATAGTTGTCATACACCACAGCCATTTGATTTTGGTTTGAGACAAGGGTATTTTTGTATTTTAATGTAAAATATACTGGTCAACTCGGTTCAACATTGGTCAGCTGACCTTGGACCAAGTCATAGGGGGTATGTCAGCTTTTTCAAAGTGTGGGGGTTATGTCAAATTTCAAAGATAACATGGGGGGTATGTCAAAAATTGCCTATTTTTTTTCCATAGCCTTCTTGGCTATATCCCCTTTGGACGTCTAGCCTGAATCATGTTGCCTACCAAAAAAAGGAAAAAGAGAGGTAAAACAGGTTTTAAATGGTCCAGTGTAACAGTCCCTTGAAGTTGAGTAGATCTTTGACGATGGACGTCTGCCGTCAACTAGATGGGTCATGTGGAACACTTTTGGAGACCAAATGACAATATGGATGTTTGGCTCATCCCTAGGTTGACCTACATACCAAAATTAATCTAATTAGTGATTTCTAACCTTCGGATTTGAGTCCTCCAAATAATGCTCGTCCTGATAAAAAATATACATAAAATACTCTAATCCAATGGTTTGAAATCGCTAATCAAGCTGATTTTCCCTAGGTTGACTTGATTAGTGATTTCTAACCTTTGGATCTAAGTTCCCCAAATAATACTCGAAATCGCACAGTTAAAAATCAACCATGAAAAAGACTCCAATTCAACTGTTCGGAATCACTAATCAGGGTGATTTTGTGTTTCCGGTCAGTAGTATCTAAAGTGTGACACGTGGCTCATATTGTAGTCCGTTATCAACGTCCGGACTCCGTTGTCAAAGATTTATTCCCTAAAGTTCCATTATGATGACAGGTCACATCCGATTAAGAAAAAATATGATGCGGGTCACATCAGTTACGTCTGAGTCAAAAAAAGTCAAAAAACTGACGTTGAGTCCATTTGGATGATCCTGACCGTCAAATCAAGAGGCTTCAACAAAATATCCAAGAGTGAGCCACTTCTTGGATTGGTCGAAATCCGAAAATCATAGTGTGTTAATTATAGCATTTCAATTGGACATGATCTTAAGTTGATCCTACGGTTGAAATTGTTTGAAAACATTTTGGTGGTCCAGATTGATGATCAAGTTTTCATGTTAACAGTCTTGATTGGGGAGTAAAACTTTGACGACAGCGACTGTCCTCGAGGCCAATGACAGCCCACAATATCAGCCGCGTGGCATATTCTTAAAGGACTCTGACCGTATGGATGTTTTCCCAATCCCTAGCTGGACCTACAAACCAAAATTCAGCCTGATTGGTGATTTCAAACCTTTGGATCTTTGTGTCCCAAATAATGGTCAATAATGCTCAAATTCCCACGGTTAAAATCAACCCATGAAAATAACTCCAATCCAACGCCTATAAATCACTAAACATGTTGATTTTTGGTTCGTAGGTCCACCTAGGGATTGGCCAAACATCAATACGGTCAGAGTCCTCTAAGAGTATGCCACGTGGCTCATATTCGATGACAGTCACTGTCATCAAAGTTTTACTCCTTGATTGGATTGTGGAGGGAAGATATTTTCCAAATATTATATTCTTCTTTAAGAGCTATGATTGAAGAGGAAAGAGATTTTCAATTTTAAATTAATATGGTGGAAAGAGATTTTCCAATATTATATTTTTTCTTAAGACCTATCATTGTGGATGGCAGGGATTAACAACAAGCAAATGAGATGAAAACCAGACTTTTAGTGCAGATTAGACCACTGAGGGGTCCACTCTACCAAATGCCATTCTTATCTTTCAAGTCTCAAGACTCTCAAGACTCTCAAGTCTCAACCTTCAAGACTCTAATTATTTAAAAAAAAAAACAAAAATCAGGCAAAGGAAAGGTAAGAAATCTCTGTCTTTTATGGGGTTATTTTTATTTATTTATTTTTCAATTGGTATCAGAGATGAAACAAATTGGCTGGAAAAAAGATGAAAGAAAGACAAGCATGTAGATTCCTCCCAACTTTCCATGATTGGACGATCTGTGAGTGATAAATGCATATAAAAACCCTTGCACCTTGGGTGATTCATGACTGTACTTGGTTTCTTCAATCTTGCCTTAAAAATTGATTTTTTGATGTTGGGTACTTCTTTGATTTCTAGGAATTCTAGAGAACTGATGAAAATTTCTGTGGGTTTTGGTTTTTGGGCTGAAATATTGAGAAAACCCATGAAAATTTGCTGTTTTTAGAGTAGATTGTAGGTTTGGGGATTGAGATTCAGAGATCCCATCTTTAGAGGTGGGTTTTGGGTTTTAGGTCTTTAGTTCTAGAACCCAGTAAAAGTTTACTGCTTTAGAGGTGGGTTTTGGGTTTTAGATCTCAAATCTAGAAAACCCATCAAGGTTTAGTAATCTTTTTATGGGGGTGGTTGGTTATCAGAGTCTGAAATTCAGAGAACCCATAATAATTCACTGGTTTTTAGAGGTGGGTTTAGAGTTCTAGGAGCTGGAATATAGAAATCAGATGGCAATTTACTAGTTTTTAGTGATGTTTTAGTTACAAGGTGTTGAAATTTAGGGTCTTCACAGATATTTTCCATTTTAAGGTGGTTTTGGGTTCTAGTTGGTGAATTCAGGTAACCATACAGAATTACAAGGTTTTGTTATTGGGGATGTTTGATGGAAGCATGACAATGTCTTTCCACTCATTGAATTGCCCATCACGTCTCGTAGGTAACATAAATAAGCGTAGAACCCAGTATAAAACCAGGTGCAATCCAACACTGGCTGTAAAATCATCTTCAATTCTCTTGCAAATCGATGAGAGTGGCAATTCACCTGAATCTAAGAAGAGTTCTGGTTCAAGTTCGGCTCTGACAAACAGTCAGACAATTCATCCCCTTCTCAGCCAAGCCACCACCATTGGAATCATTGGAGGGGTATCAGCTGTTTCTACTTTGAATTTCTTGGAAAAACTTGTCAGATGGAGTTCAAAAGATGGAGAAGAGAGCCTTCCATTTGTTGTCTGCAGCGATCCGGTGTTAAACAAGGAACTTTTGTCCCATGAGAGAAGTTCTTTTCGCTATCTCAATAACAAAAGTGCTGGTTTCCAGTTGGATAATACTCCAATTGTGGAGAATCTAATGCAGAAGAGGGTCTTTCTTGAGCAATCGGGAGCTCGTTGCATTGTCATGCCTTGTCATATCCCGCATGCATGGCATGGTGAGATCTCCAAGGGTTGTTCTGTGCCATTCCTTCATGTGGCTGAGTGTGTTGCCAAGGAGCTCAAGGAAGCCAACTTGAAGCCAGTTGAAGCTGGGAGTAGTTTGCGAATTGGGGTCCTTGCCACTGATGCAACTTTAACAGCTGGTTTTTATCAGGAAAAACTCCAGAATCAGGTATTTTAATCTCACAACTTCTTCATTATCACTTTCAGACTGCTTTGGTAACAGAAATTGATGTTCGAAAGAGCTCTAAAATACTTAAATCATCAGAGATAAAGTTGCTGCACCCGAATAGAGTAGGATAGATTTCTCTGTGATCATTTTCTTTACGATTCTTTAGAAGCCATTATTCAGTTATATAATGGTTTTACTAATCAAAAAAAGTTATAAAATGGTTTTCTTTTCTTCCTTATAGTTTATACTTTATACATCTTGTCCACTTAAAGATCACATGTATAAGATACGACTCATCTTTTTCTGTTTTCCGATATTGAAAGATTAAATGACGCGCTAATCAGATCTTCATCTTTGGTGGGTTCGTCTACTGAGTCATATATATTTGCAGTCAACCGAATCCTGTTTCACATAATTTCTTTATCTTTAGAGGAATGAAGTGCTGCACTCTGTCTATATACTACACTTGATATTTCAAGAGAAACAAACTGAAATTCCCTGGACCTTAGTTGGTTGATGCGAGAACAAATTTGAGTGCAAGACCATAGAAACAGTTCACGAAAATGTTAGGAAGTTCCTAGAAGTTGTTTGTATAGATGGTATCAAATAGTTCAAATATGCTTTTCACTTTATTAAAATATAAAATTTTGAGTTTTTAGAAACTTAGAATATCTATATGCAGAAAATGATAAAAAGTAAAAGAGTATTAAAACTGGTAGACTGAAAAGTGATTGTGCTGTACTTGGGTCATGGAAGAAGTAGTTGGAGTTTTTGGAATAGGAGGCTTTGTAGGAGGAGTTAGATCTAGAACGCAACTTTGGTTCATTACTTCATATCTTTTATCATTTATGACTTTGCTTCAGTTTGGATCAGATAAGTGCATCAGAAATGTGGGCAGGCTTAATAACACAGTGCAGGATATAGGGGACAAAGGGTAGGACCATATGAGGGCAGGGTAAAAGCGTGAGACCCTTGATTGATATAATCCCTATGTAATGTAGTTATGATTCTCCGATATTCATCTCAAATTCTAAAATTTGTGTCAGATTTCACTGAAAATGATTTATCATCCAATTTGAATTTATTTAACGAGAATCATACATGACTACTGTAAGTTACCAAAAATAAATTGGGCTGATCATAGAGTTTATCAGCGTTTATGGTTTTGTCTTATTGTTGAATGGAGATGGAATATAATTGCAGGCAACTTCTTAAGACTGTTTCTGAAGTCTGAGTGATCTGGAGGTTCTCTGTCATACATTACCCCATAAAATTATAGAAATGGTATGACACACTACAAATTGACAAAACTACAACGTTGAATGCTAGATATGGTTGGTTTGGCATCTTTATTTTTTTTCCACATTAGATGTTTTAAAGTAGTTTAGAATTTTAATAATTCCCCCACGAACTGAAAATTAAATTATTATCTTCCAGAGTTGCATCAATCCCTCCATAGGTTTTGTGATGGAAGAGTCAAGGTCATGCTGAGTATTAGAGCCCATGTGGAGAAAAGAGACTTTGAGGAAACACTATGACCTTATGTGCAAGTACTTCTGGGATTCCAATCTGCATAGGGGTGGCCATACGTATCAAGGCAAGAACTAAATGAGAGGAAAATACCCCTTTCCTGACTTGATCTTGATTCGTTCCTCAAATTCGAATATACCAATTTCAGAATTTATATGCGGCTTAGTCCAGACTCCTTGCACAATCCTTCTATTGTCTTGCCTGTTGGAGAGGAATTTGTAATGGTTTTTGAGTCTTTTGAACAACCCATTCATAGAAAGACTGAAACTTCAATTACGATTATTTTAGAAAAATTATAAAGTTGGGATGCAAGGAATCCATTCCTAAATAGAGAGGACACTGAGTTATATTGGTATATAAACTTGATTATGATGTACAATGACCAAGTACCCTTAGGTTAGCAATTATACAACCTAATTCTTAAAGGTAATAGTGTCAGATGAATGACAAATCACTCGTCAAAAAAAAAAGAAGGATGAAAGACATCAATAAAATAATGTGATTTCATAAAACCGAGTACAAGCAGAATATTCCGATGCCCTTTTTTTTCTAACTTTCTTCTCTTTTTGTTTTCCGGTTGAGTGGGCTTCTTGAGTGCCTTTAAAATGCACACATGCATAAATTTCTACATGTACACATATGTATGCGTTTCCAAATTCCAACATCTTAACCTTATTTAACTTGCACATCACCAGATGGTTGCTTTTATAAGTGAATTTCCATGTAATTCTTGAGCAAGAGTTTTCAATTCCTAAAACATTATTGTTGCCAACATCGATGAGGATGAGGGATTCGTACCCGATACCAAATAGAACCTATGATATCTTTTAGCACCTCTTCAGGGAAGATATATGAGGTTCATATTCATCAGCTTTATAACCCTATAATGTGCAGGGGTTTGAAGTTGTGTTGCCAGACCGAGCAACAATGGAGCACACTATAATTCCTGCATTTGAAGCTCTGGACAGAAAGGACATGGAAGGAGCGAGAAATCTGTTGAGAATTGCACTCCAAGTTCTTCTGGTGAGGGCTGTGAATACCATCATCCTTGCTTCTGATGAAATGCGGGCTCTTTTGCCTCGGGATGAGCCTTTGCTTAAGAAATGTATTGACCCAATGGACGCTTTGGCCAGGTCGACTATAAAATGGGCTCAACCTATTCAAAAGGGACACAAGAAGATTTGAATGGAACCTCACTGGTGCTTCCTGTGAATTATTGCTGTTGATAATTACAATATATTGTTATCATGGTTGGAACAAACTCTGTTATCAAAATTGGTTCTTTTTTGTTTTATATTGTTGTATCAATGAATAGTGTCATTATAAGAACAAGTCATATCCAAGATTGGTAGTTCAAATCTATGCTCTAAATTGTATTTCTCTCTCTCTTATGAATAAAATCTACATAAAAGGGTTTCAGAAAAGGTGAAGACTCCCTCCTCACACTTCTGTACTCCCATGTTCTTGGTGTTTTACTTTGGAGGTTGTATGCTTCTGGATTGTGTCTTCTATACTCTCAAGGCCAAGAACAAATTGCTAGAAACATGAATTCCTATTTGTGATTTAGGGCGTGTTTGATTGCAAAGAAAATTTTTCCAGGAAAATACATCTGGGAAATGCCTTAAATGGCTGATTGATTGCAACTGAGAATAACATATTTCAATTATGTGAGAAAGTAAAGGGGCATTTTCATGTGGAAATGAGTTCTCACCCATCTGGATGTGAAATGAATTCAGGGCTTAGTAGGAAAAATTATCCAAATTTAAATGTCTTGGTAGGGAAGATTATACAGATTTAAAATGGGTATCTAACAATGGACAGTTGTGTGTTGTGTTTTCCCAAGGAAAATGCAATTTTCCCACTTGGCAATCAAACATGTCCTTAATTTATTGATTTATTGCTATGTTATTATGCATGAGAACGATCCTACATGGGAAGGTAAGTTTGATCTTTTTGTACCAGACATGTCTACTCCTTTCTAATTTGAAAACCGAAAAAAAATAAAATTTTCATCCAAATTCCACTGCTGTGTCGTTTTTTTCTCTTGTCAGCATATCCTCTTTTATTGAGATAAATTGAACATGGGGAAGAACTGTTTCAAAGTTTCTTGTTTATTGTAATGCCACCATGATTAAATTGACCCTACAAAAATCGATTATATGGTTATGATCACATGATCAACGCCAATCTCAAAGATATGAATCCGTCACCAGACCCAACGTCCCCTCCACTGTACTTCACAAGATGGAGTGAGACTTGCCTGACCACCCACAATATAAGCCACGTGGCAATTTATTAGAGGACACTGACCGTATTGATGTTTGGCAAATCCCTAGGTGGACTTAAAAACCCAAAATCAACCTGATCAGTGATTTCTAAGCGTTAGTTGAAGTCATTCGTTGGTTGGTTTTAACTGTAGGAATTTGAGCATTATTTACCATTATTTCCGTACAAAGATCCAAAAGGTTTCAAATAACTAATCAGGCTGATTTTTGGTTTATAGGTCCACTTACGGATTGGTCAACCATCTATACGGTCAGTTTCCTCTAATAAATTGCCACATGGCTTATATTGTGGGTGGTCAGGTAGCTACCCGTGGTCAAGCAAGTCTTACTCCCCAAGATGCCACAGAGCACAGAAAGTCATAAACGCCGTTGTGCTAAAGATCCCAAGAACATGAAAGATTCGTGATTCTTATATACATTAAAAACCCACCACGTGAGAGATATATATTGAAAAAAAAAAAAAAAAATCAAACTGAACCATATGGACAAAAAAGGAGCAAAATCACATGAATTTGAAGAAAAGAGAAGTTACCCAGAGCAGCCTTTTGTTGCTTGTTGTCGCAGCCCGGTGACCGGCCCTTGACCTTCTTAATTGAAGATGGTGATACCGCCGAAGAAGGAAAGAACCCGTTAGAGGAGACAATGCGCTGCAGGTGTCAATGAGAAGGGATGGTACCATCGGGCCCATACTTCCTAGGCATCCCTCGCTTCCGCTTCATCGGCTCGCCCATGTCCATATTAAGGCCATGCTGGACAATGTTACAAACAGAGCCATCTTTACCATCATGTTACCTATCCTCCATAAAAAAAAGTTTTTGTTCTACTTTCTGACCGGGGATAACAGATAGGAACAAAAGTTTAAAAAAATATATTACAGACGAAAATGGCAGAGAAAGAAAGGTAATAAATCGAACCCTCATCTGTGTCTTTGTAAATGCTTCTTCTCTTCAGTCGACCAAGTAATGAGAAATAAGAGGACCCTCCCTCTTGCATTGACACCTGCAGATAAGAGCTTTTGACTGCAGATTGGGAAAATTGGGTTTAAATAGAGAAGCACTGAAAGGAGAAAGAAAAGGTACATGACGCGGAGACATCCGGTCAAAATTGTTG
This sequence comes from Euptelea pleiosperma, assembly GCA_035048495.1. Classification (NCBI taxonomy): domain Eukaryota; kingdom Viridiplantae; phylum Streptophyta; class Magnoliopsida; order Ranunculales; family Eupteleaceae; genus Euptelea; species Euptelea pleiosperma. Next base: position 24,205,386 of record CM068549.1, read on the forward strand.
TAACCGTTGAAAAGCTAGAGTTGTAACTTATACCTATTGGATAAAGGCACCGCTTAGACGGTAAAATAGAAAAAACAAAACCGATGACATAGCGATCTGTACGTAGATTGTGAGATGCACCATAAGAAAGAGACGTTTAGAAAATAAAAAGGTGCCAATGAAGTGAAGAGATTTTTTTTTTTGGAATAAAAATTGTGATGAGTGATATTTTGAAAAAATAAAAAAAAATCAAAGAGAGCCCCATGTGGAGGAGAGAGAAAAGTTTTCTCATGCATCAGTTTTAGTAGAGAAGTATAGATTTCTTGCAGGTGGGCCCCTTCATATCTGATGTCTCTGCCCACCAAGACATCCTTGATCTAATATGAACTTTCTTTCCTCATTTTGAGCTTTGACATGGGGTGGAGTAACCATTTCTCACTTTTCAAACATTTTGAGAGGTTTTGGACATCTCCCCCATCAATGGGGAGGTTGGGAATCAGCCTCCTTTGTGGGGGGGGGTGAGCCACATCGACGATGTGGAGTCGAATTCGTGGAAATCATTCTGCCAACCAAGAACATTTTTGAACTGACAGAGACCCAAGGATGTCATACTAAGCAACTTGAATATAAGCATTTTGAGTTTGATATGTTTATCAATGATGGTTAAATTCTCCGATGTTGATTTGTCTTCTATCAATCCAACCCACATCTTTAATGGGAGTTATTCATGGAATATCCTTGCGCGCAATTTGGAGGGGAGCTATTCATGGACTTGTTCTAAATCTAATGGGAGTTGGTACAACAAATTCAAATGCAAGTCATGCTGGGCTTAGATTTAAGAAACTTCAGGTCAGAGAAATGTTCTCCGCTCATTAATGGTGCATAATTAGAGGCAAAGACTAGAACAATAAGGTCGTGTTTGATTGCCAAGTGGGAAAAGTGCATTTTCCTAGGGAAAACACAACTGTCCCTTGTTAGATAGCCATTTTAAATCTGTATAATTTCCCCTACCAACCCATTTAAATCTAGATAATTTTCCCTACTAAGCCCGGAATTCATTTCCCATCTAGATAGGTGAGAATTCATTTCCACCTGACAACATACCTTTATTTTCTCACATGATTGAAATATGTTTTCTCAGTTGCAATCAATCAGTCATTTAAGGCATTTCTCAGATGTATTTTCTCAGAAAAATTCTGTGCAATCAAACATGCCCTAAGTAACCATAGTGTTGAGCATGATCAAGTGCAGGAGTAGAGTAGAAGTGCGAATACAGGAATTCAAAAAATATCATAGGATTCAGAGTGCCCTCTAGTGCGTTTCACATTATTATATATCAATTTTAACTTTAAAGTTTTAAAACATATAGGCTCGCAAAAAAGATGTCATTCCTAAACACATTTTATATTCTCATAGTTGAAAACAATAAAAAAGAGGCAAAAAATTGAGAATTTTTTTATGAAAAACCATCCAGCAATGGCCCCCAGGTTCGGTAATTCCCGTGTTTTTAGTCATATTTCTACCGTCTCAATAATCAAGCAATAATTACCTAAAATGAAAAAAAAAGATTGACAAAATTTGAATACAAAAAAAAAAAAAAAAAGTAATTTTGTAGAATTTATTTTAATTTATATTAATATTTGCGTTTCGCCTTACATCTCAACTTGCCCTGCATAAAATCATCATTTCTTAAGTGAATATCAAGAAAGAAATAACAGAAAATTGTGAAAAAAAATACGAAATTAAATCTATTTGTAGAAAACAATACTTGTTTTCAAAAATTGCAAAAACGAATACACAGCCGTTTCTATTGAGGTCGATAAGTTGACGCCAAAACAACTTTTTTCAATAAAACCCGATTTTACCCTCACCGTTTTGACTCCGGTTGAAATGGAATCAAAATTAATTTGGCTCCATTGCAAACAGCGCCAAAACCATTTTGGCTCCGTTTCAAATGGAGTCAAATCTGATTTGGCGCCATTGCAGATGGAGCCAAACTCATTTTGACTCTGTTTGAAACGGAGCCAAACTCATTTATAGAACCAGTAGTAAAAACTGACCTTAAAATGAAATTTTGTTGAATTCCACAATCAATATCTGACACCGATTGAATCGGCGCCAAATCAATTTTGTCGCCAATTCAATCGGCTACTAAAAGGGCATTTTGGGTATTATATTTTGAAAAAGTTGACACCGATTCGAATGGCTGTGTATTCGTTTTTGTAATTTTTGAAAACAAGTATTGTTTTCTACAAATAGATTTAATTTTGTATGTTTTTTCACAATTTTCTGAAGAAAAAACTGTTCAGCAAAGTATGGCAAATCCTCGTTGCCCTGTCGATTTCTCTTACCTCCCCCCATTCTCAAATCTCTCCCACCCATTTAAGCATTCCCAAATTGCCCATCGAAATCTCTAATCACACGCTTTACTTCATTGTTGAAACATTCCTTTCTTCACTATTTCTTGCCTCTGCCCTGACATTTTCTCGCTTGGGCATTGAAACACATCTCTGCCCCCTCTCTCGAACAGATTTCCTTCTCTTACCTGCCAAAATCCCTCTCTTTTCCAAATATCATTTCATTCCACAGAAGAACCTCTGCATCTCTTCTATTCTGGAAACCCTAGGCCATCTTTACAGTCTTCTTCAGATCTGCATCTCTTCGCTTTGTGAAGTACATGTCCCCTAACCCCAAATAAATTTTCAACACGCATGGACATCTAAAAAAAAATTATGCCCAAAACAGTACTGAACTAACTACCGAAATCATACATTCTATTTTGGTACCCACCAACTGAAACAACGTTCATATATATGGTAGAAGGTTACCTTTTGGAACTAAATCTCAGGCTAGAATTGTTTTGGTGCCAATGACACCACAGTATCCAAGAAACTAAATCATATTTTGGTACCCACCTACTGAAATCAGGGTGGGTAGGTGCCATTTGGAAAGTGGAAGATTTGAGAGAACAATGAGATATAATTGTCTTTTTTATTTAAAATTTAAGTGGGGGAGATGAGAGAAACCAACGGGGCAACAAAAATTAGTATTTTGAGAGCAAGATTCCAACATTTTGAGAGCACGGTTCAGAGAAGAACTGACTTTAAAGCAATCGGATCGGGGTTTTAAAGCGGGAGGAGCGCCCCTAATAGGAGGTCCGGTTACCAACACAGAACAAATGGATTCTTTTACTCAAAATGTGATAATCCCTTTTTGCAACCCCACAATTGCTGTGCGCTTTTACCACCTTCAGGGATTACTAGGCGTTGATTGCATTGATGATTTGGTTGGAACTTGTTTTCTATTGGGGGTATGTGCTTTTTAGTATACTGGACTAGACCCTATCGGGATTCTATCCTAACCGTCGAGAGCAAACATCTAAGAATCTGTTTGGATGCATGGAAGGTGGTTTCCCAGGGTAAGTGCTGTTCCTGGAACTGTACTAATTTCAGTGGTGACCCACATTCCCATATGCCCAACCTGCATCAACAGTGCATATCTATTCTAGTTATTATGCCGAAGGCTGTTCTTGCATTACTAACGCAAATTCCACTATTCCGAAAATGTCCCTCTTTTGATTCCTTTTTTTTTTTTAAATTCTTTCTATTAATAGGGTTCTTTAATCTTTACACAAATGTGAACACACATAATGCGTTCACATATGAACACATGCAATGTACCTGCACACACCTCCAAGGGATTTATGCTGGAAATCGACTAGCTTGGATGAGTGCCCAACCTGCAATTAATAATAATGCTGGAAACCCATTCAACATTAGCAGCACTATCAGGTCAACCAAAATAGAACAAATGAGCCCAAAAAGATGTCACTAGGTCAGACATTGTGATCATCTAACCAGGTCAATTCTGGCCTGAAGGAAATCCCAGGTGAGATGCATGAGCAATGGGGTCCCAACCTCATACATGATAACCATGTGTGCCGTGTCAGACAGCACACCATCCTTAAGGTCTACTTCTGGCGGGTATATTGGATTTTCTCTATTGACACAGCCATTAGAAGCAAACAGTAGAAACTAACAACCAACTTCTGACCTGAGATGGAATAATGCATACCGACCAGTCCCATGGATAACCAGTACCATGGCCGTAAGAATGTTAAACAAAACGGAGATCCTTGTCTGAGAATCAACAAATTTCATCTGTTGAACATGGAAAAGGATTTAGAGATACCGAGATAAAATGACAAATGAACTTATGCTACAAATTCGACATAGAACTAGGTTGTTTCAATGGTACTTCAGTGCCATTCAACGTACCCTGATTGACCCATGAAGAGATCAGGTGGTGGGCAATGGCAAAGGGTCCAGGGATGAACATGGGAGCGAGTTCCCCACTTTCCACGTTGAAATCTGACGAGAAGTTCTGCCCCTTCTCGACACCCTTGCACATCTGGTCAACCTTGTCAGCAGCCGTTCTTTGCGCCTTCTCATATTCGGCAAAGGTCAATGCTTTCTTGATATCTTCTCTACTGTGCCATTGAGCATCTAAAGAAAAAAGAAGGTCAAGGTTAATATGATTAGGCCGACCAAATCAAGTAAAAGTGATAATAACATGTTATATATGGTGTGTACATGTTTAGAGGTCATCGTGAGAGCTAGAACGAATATCTGTGTTCTTGGGCGACAAGATGCACATCAAGGCCCTAGGTGTTCATATTATTAGGTTAGAAGTTTGGAATATTCATTATAGTGTCAATGGCTTGGCTGATCTCACTGGGAAAATAACTTGTACATATGAATTCTCCTTTCATTTCATTTTCTTTTAAAAATATTACTTACCTATCCGAAAAATGACCAAAAAGAAAATCAAGGTACATCTAGAAGGTAAACTGTTGCATCATTGAAAAATGCAGTTAATCATTAAGCAAGGGATATGCTAAGAAACCACTAGCAAATTTCATTTTATCCAAAATGGTAAAAATTGTTACAAATCCAGGGTTTGTCATTTGGAAAGAAAAATAAGAGAATAAAAGAATGAGAGGAGAAGAGAAGAGTCATGAGTTTTCAACACGACCTCCACTAAACTTCTATTAATGTGATAACTTTAAGGAATTACAATAAACCCCTAGATAATAACATAATTACAGAGATCCAGGGTTTGTCATTTGGAAAGAAAAATAAGAGAATAAAAGAAGGAGAGGAGAAGAGAAGAGTCGTGAGTTTTCAACACGACCTCCACTAAACTTCTATTAATGTGATAACTTTAAGGAATTACAATAAACCCCTAGATAATAACACAATTACAGAGACGCAATAAATAAAGTATATTCCAACACTCCACCTCAAGTTGGTGTATAGATATTTATCATGCCCAACTTGCACAAGATCGCAGGCAATCTCGCTTTAGAAACTCCTTTAGTGAGAACATCTACCAATTGGTCTTTGGATTTCACAAATGGAATACAAATATGACTTGCATAAAATTTCTCTCCGATGAAATGCCGATCGACCTCAATATGTTTAGTCCTATCATGATGTACAGGATTGTGTTATGCTCTATGTTACCTGGATACGCCAAGGATATGGGACCGACACGATGTGGATACGGCATTTACACTTAAAACAGAAGTATCCGACATGGATACGGCACCCATTTTGAAGTATCCGGGTACTTATGCTGGTGGCATCTTTGTTAACATAGTGTATGTCCATCGGGCTTGGTACCTCAAACCCAAGTTCTGATAATAACAATCGCAACCAAAGAGCCTCACACACAGTATGTGCCATAGCCCTATATCAGCCTCAGCATTGGACCTTGCAGCCACAGTCAGTTTCTTGCTTCTCCAAGTCACAAGATTACTTCCAACGAATGTGCAATAACAAGATGTCGACCTTCGATCTGTCACTAAGCCAGCCCAATGTCTAGCGAATAATAATCTTCTCCCAGGTGTAGACTTTCGGTACTATCCTAAAAGACATGGGTGCGTCTTAGGTGCATGCATAAACTGATTGATCACACTGACAACATGTGTAATGTCTAGGCACGTGAGTGAAAAGTAGATCAATTTTCCCACCAACCTCTGAAATTGCCCTGCATCAATCACAATGTCTAGGTGTGTGAGTGATAAGTAGATCAATTTTCCCACCAACCTTTGAAATTACCTTGCAGCAATCAAAGGTTGCCCATTGTGCTCATTGAACCCATAATTTTGCCCAACTGGTGTATCCATAGGCTTCGCCCCGAGTTTCCTCGTCTTCTGTAGCAGATCTAGCACATATATCCTCTGACAGATGAATATTCGTTTCTAAGATCTGGCCATTTATTCCCAAAAATTACTTCAACACACCCATGTCTTTTATTCGAAACTTATGGCTTGTTTGGAAAGCCGTAAAACAGGGCTAGCGGAGGTCAGTTCAGAACTGACCTCATATTTTGGTGTTTGGTAACTCTGTGGACCCCACTTTTAAGTCGACTTTTCTTTTGATTTTTCTCTTAAAACGAGTTCCATGTTGTCTTTTGCAAAACTCGTTACAACATCGAACTCACAAGAAATGAGCCCCTTCTCTTCAACCCAAAAGAGGACAAAATAAGAGAGATTCCCTATCTTTCTCTTCCGGCGAGATGTGACCATAAGATGTGGGGTTTGGAGTCGCCGCCGCTGCGATGTGGGATTTGGAGCCTTCTTTTTCTTGTTCTTCTCCGGCGGTGGTCTTGTTTTTCTCCTCTGGCGGTGGTCTTCTTCTCTTCCGGCGGCGGGCTTGCCTTCTTCTTCTTCTTCTTGAAATTTTTTAGGGTTTAGGGTTTGGAGCCCAAACCCAAAAATTTATTGGGGGGTTTGGAGCCATTGCCGTCGCCGCTTCCTCTTCTTCTTCTCGGTTTGGATCCTTGCTGTGTATTGAAAAGTGGTTGGAGTTGAATTTTTCTGCACTTTTTTTTTGGTGGGTTTTGAAAGAACCAAACAACACAAAAACAAGAACTAGTTCAAGGTTGTGAACAACCTAGTTCAATCCCTGCTCTGAACTAGTTTAGGACTGAACTAGACCTTAAAAAGATGAGGTTCCCAAACAGCCCCTTAGTTCCTAAGTATTCCTTGAGATGTTTAACTTACCTTATTGTTTCCAGCCCCACGATATTATCAATATACATAATAAATGTCGTGGTGTTTCCTTGTGTGTTTGACAAACAAAGTGTGATCGGCTTAATACTGCTTGTACTCACTTTCTTCTTGGCTCCACTAAATCTCTCAAACCATGCTCTGGGAGACTACTTCATCCCGTAAATTGCCTTCTTTAACAAACAAACTTTTCTCTCACTATCTGGAAGGTTGAAATCTAGTGGTGTCCTCATGTAAACTTCCTCCTTGAGATCACCATGGAGAAAGACATTCTTCACATCGAACTGATACAAAGGTCATGACTGATTTGCCGCAATTGACAAGATGACTCTATTAGAGTTCATATTTGCTACTGGTGCAAAGGTTTCCTGGTAATCAATCCCGTAGATCTGTATGTAACCCTTAGCAAAAACTCACCTTGTACCTCTCAACAGTTTCATCTACCTTGTACTTAACAATAAACATCCATGTGCATCGAACTGGCTTTTTCCCTCTTAGAAGATTAACCACTTCCCATGTATGATTTTTTCCAAAGCTCCATCTCATCACATAGCCTATCCCCATTCAGGTTTGGATAGAGCATATGAAATACTATAAGGCAAGCGAATAGAAGAAACAAAAGCTATGAAAGCAAGGTAAGTAGGGGACAATGAATGATACGGAACAAAATTAGAGAGGGTGTTGAGTACAAGATTGTTCCCTTTACGAACAACGGTAAATTCAAATCATCAACACTCGTAGAATCACTACACTCGAGAAGAATTAGAAAGATCATTACCTGAATTCGAGTGTCTAATTGGTAGTGGAGGACTAGTTGGAGGTTTGTTTTTCCTTGTGTACACCTTTGAGTAATCCTTCTCTTGTGTGCCTTTTGTACTTATACCACCCTATGAACTAGTACTATAATCAAGATCAAAGATAGATGGAAGAACAAGAACAAGAAAAGGGAGAGGGGAACTCACTCACTTCATTACAACACTCCCCTAAAGGGAGGTCCTACTTGATGAAAAAAATGGGGTGAACTCAAAGAATATAACATCTATTGAGACACATGGGGTGAACTCAAAGAATGTAACATCTAATGCAGAAGCTGAGTATAGATTTGAAAGCTTGTCTAGATTTGATTTGTTCTAAGATAGAGATGCATGATGTTTACTCTCCAGCTTGAGGGAAAGTGTTAGTTATTATTGTTAAGGTAATTAATGTACTGGCCTAAGGCCACTGGGGAGGGGGGGTCACAGGCCGAAGGCCACAGGGGGTTCGGGGCCGGGGCCCCCGAGGCCATGCAACGTTCGTATGTGTTTTTAGGGGTATTTCGATAATTTTGTTCTTATTGTTTTATATATATAGGGCTGAGATATTCTTACTAATATTCTTACTAATGGACATGGGGCCCTCATACGGATGAGTTAAGGGGTGACTTTTGGTGAGGGTGATCTCCTTACCATGGAGATCGTCCTCACCAAAAATCAATAATTTTTAAAACTTCTAACCCCACCAAATATAGACCTAAATTTAACGGTGAAAATGGATGGTCCAAAATTTTTCAATTTTCAATCTACTTTTCATAAGGTTACAAATGTTGGAATGGGCTGATTTTTTGTGTGGTTGACATCCACATTGAGAAGAATATTATCACCAAAAATCACCCCTTAACTCATCCGCATGTGGGCCCCACATCCATTAGTAAGAATTCCATTAGTAAGAATATCCCAGCCCTATATATATATATATTAGGGGACGTATGGAGAAAAGGTTAGGTTGCTCCGTACGATTCCCTCTTTCTCCCCAATTCTTCTCTCATTCTCCATGAAACCCTAATTAACTAACAGTTACAAATCTAGGGTTTGTTATTTGGAAAGAAGCATAAGAGATTTTTTGTGTGGTTGACATCCACATTGAGAAGAATATTATCACCAAAAATCACCCCTTAATTCATCCGCATGTGGGCCCCACATCCATTAGTAAGAATATCCCAGCCCTATATATATATATATATATATATATATATATATTAGGGGACGTATGGAGAAAAGGTTAGGTTGCTCCGTACGATTCCCTCTTTCTCCCCAATTCTTCTCTCATTCTCCATGAAACCCTAATTAACTAACAGTTACAAATCTAGGGTTTGTTATTTGGAAAGAATCATAAGAAAATAGAAAAAGGGAGAGGAGAAGAGTTGTGTTTGTTTTCTACATGACCTCCACTAGCCTTTTATTAATGTGATAATCCCTAGACAATAACAATTACAAAGACACCCTTGACTAATAAAATAGTAAATAAAGTATATTCAAACAAAATACCTTCTAACTCCTTCTTGTCCACGTGTATTTCAAGTGATTTTGCATAGGCAAAGAACCCCACCATCAATTGGCATGGCATGCTATTTGGTCCAACTGGAAGCATTTCAAATTGGAAAGGAAAAAATCAATTTCGAGAGAGCAAAAAATTAGGTATAACAGTATTGTTCAAATTGTGTACACATCATAAAAATTATTGACAAACACCAATCTCCTTAAACACTACAACTATAGCAATGAAAAATAGCAGTTGATAAATCCAAGGAGATGTGAATACCAATGAACACAACTGTAAATCATTCTATTACATAGTAATAATAACAGAAGACCAATTTAGTAGATTAAGAAGTTGCAAGTAATTGCCTTATGAAGATAGTTTGTGGGTAATTCTAAAACCCTGTGGATTTACCATAAAAAATTTAGGTGTTGATCATCATGGTTCAAACACAACTGGATCTGGGGTGTTTGGATATGCAAGTTGCCATAAAAAAGTAGCTCTTAAGCTACATATGTTCAATTTAATAGTAATGTAATGATATGAATGGAACATTATAATCATCTAGGGAACACTCAAGAAATTATCAGACTATCTACCTACATGGGTTCTTTCTTCTTGGTGCAATAAAAATACAACATGGAGAATATGATTACTAGTAAAGGGAGATGTTACAAAACTCTCATAAACAGATGTGAAACCAACTCCATTTTGTGCAAATTTGTGGAATATACACATAGATACAACTCTAAACTTTTTATTTTTTTTTCCATTTATACATTTTTAAAAAATACATTTACATTCTATCTAATTCTTATATTCGTATTTTTCCAAACACATCTTTATGATCCTTTTGTTATTTTATCAGTATTTATATGATACCATACATTCTAATATCTCCCTATAATTGCACTGACATGTTGATGTATCTAATTTTTCACGATTTTTATGTCCACACCCAAATTACATGGGTCATCAGAATAGAGAATGCTTAGGAATTTTTCCCTAGATACCTTCTCTCTGAAGGTATTTAGAACGGAATGACATAATAGCATTCATGTAGAAGACCTCAAATGGGTGGGATAAGGCCTCCATAATGATGATGATGATGATGATGACCTCACTCTCAGAAGAACTGTGAACACTAGGAAGTTGTTGCACAGACCCATAACTTCAGTTCTGCTTATTTTCTTATTCTCCTTGACCATTCATATATATGCTGTGAGACAAACGAAAACATGTTTGCACACAATGAGACATGTACACTAGAAAATACCAGGCCATGGCTGAGAACTATGATAGATAACTTCTCCCACTTCAACACCAGTCTCTTCCCATGTTTCTCTCCTCACTGCCTCTTCCAAGCTTTCTCCTGGCTAAGAACAAGGAAAAAATTCAAATTAATTGAAGTGGCTTCATCTAATAAAGATTAGTAATATTAATAAAACCTAGACTCCTACTTTTTGTTAATGATGAATGTTTTACTTGTTTTAGCATATTAGATATTTAAATGGATGTCTGGATATAAATATTTTAACAGCTGAATCAAATGGGTGCTTGATTGGTACTGAAAGGTCCACTAAGCCTAAAACCAATTTACCAGCTTGACGCACCGGATTGGTTATATGATCCTTAGTTGCACGAAATGGGAATGGATGTGGGAGCGAGGAAGCAGCACACACACACACACACACTACACGAAACAAGCATGGATGTGGGAGTGGGAGTGGGAGTGGGAGTGAGGAAGCAACACACACGCACACACACATCCCATGCAGTGTGGATGGATGTGCTACTTCCTCATTCCCGCTCCCACATCCGTTCCCGTTTCGTGCAGTGTGTGTGTGCTGCTTCCATTTTTACCGTTAAATTTAGGTCCATATTTGATAGGGTTAGAAGTTTTAAAAATTATTGATTTTTAAGGACATCATCTTCCCAAAAAATCAGCTCTTAACTCATCTGCATGTGGACCCCACGTCCATTAGTCATTTATTAGTAAGAATAACATGAGTCAACATGTGTGTATCAAGGTTTAAAATTTCGGTGAGGCCCGAAACCGAAATTTCGGTCTGAAACGCCGAAATTTAAAACCTTGGTGTGTGTGTATATATATATATATAATAGAGATTAATTTATTTTAAAAGGATACATACATATTTTGTCACAGGTCCAAATAATATGATAAATTTTTTTGATATGTAAATTTTTCATAAGTTCTTAAGTTGTTCACAAGATAAGAGAATCATTGAGCTTTGTTTACGAAATTTTTGTTGTTTCGCAAATCAAGAGCCCATTTCAACATGTTTGGGTTTTTGTCAACTCAGAACTACAAGTCCGAAAAGCTCCTAAGAAGAGTGGAAGGGTGATTCTAGAGAGGGAACGTCACCCCACAATAGTTTCCAACGACCAAGGTTTGATCCAATGTTTTTAATTGCGAAACTGCGAGGCAAGGTGCTTCAATGGCTTAAAGTGTCAGACGTAAGCCTCATGAACACGCCTTTCTAAATGAATACTAAAAATAAGAAAATAATAGGATAATTCAATAAAAATTTAAATTTAGGTAAATTTATAAATAATAGGATAATTCAATAAAAAATCTAAATTTAGGTAAATTTCCAAATAATAGGATAATTCAATAAAAAAAATATAAATTTAGGTAGATTTGTGAAAAAATGACATTAACATATTTCATATGGGGAAAGAGATATTTCTGTTGCTTTTATCTAACTTAGAATAACTTATTATTCTTTAACTATGATTTAGAAAAAAACAAAGGAAAAAGAAGAAATAAATTAAATTTTTAATGTATGGTTGCTCCCACCAGCATATGCATGTGCCGTGCACGCCTCTAATATAAGGCATTAAAAAGGGGTGTAAAAGGCGTGAGGCATTTAAAGCCTCAATAGAATAAGTGTATGTTTCACAAGCTTTTAAGATTTTTGATAAGACTTGGGGTATTTTGGGAAAGTCTCGCCCCAAGGCAAGCCTCAAACGCCTTCTAAAACATTGGTTCAATCTAGTTTTTACAGCTTCAAGTGCAAAACTATTATAGATGGTTGTAGTAGTAGTAGTAGTAATGTTTTGTCTGACTTTATGTATATCCAACATCAAAATAAGAGCCACAAAAGAATCAAACCTCAAATAAAAACTAGCCATAAAGTCAACCAAGACACCAATTCCACACACAAAAAGTACACCCATACCTCAATAAAACCAGCAAGGCAACTCCACATACGGGGTACAAATCTTGATTGTCGGCTCAAAAGTGCACGGTCATTTTCTCTATCGATAACCAACATAATGACAACCTGTTTGAAGTCATTACCCACATGGGCAAGATTAGACAATGCAATATATTATGCTTCAACGCTATAAATAATTCAAAAACTAATCAAATTCAGTAGTGAAACAGTGAGCGTCATGGCGTACCGGGTCAACACGAGGATAAATCCTCTTCTTGCACAGTTCATTTGAGCATTGCTTCCTCCTCCCAGCATCCTTGGGGACTGTCCTTTCTCCACAGTGTCCACAAAAGCGTGATATGTTGTGCCATTCTAGCAACGCCCTAGCCTGTTCCAATGCCAACCGCATGCACAACTTTCAATAACATGAGTCAAACAGACCTTGAGATCTTATCACTTATAAACAAGCAATAAGCAATAACCCTATCAAAACTGACAAGGCTAAGCATATATAAATGGAATTTGCAAATTCTTAAATATAGTTATCTATACTTCTAAATAGAACTTCGTCCAATTTAAAATCCCTATAAGATTTTAACAGATGCTCAAGAAATGGCTTTAATAGTTTGGAACTCAGACGAATCAAATCCGTTCTGTTGCACTTCAATTCTGGGTCCACATTCTAGTTTATAGAACTGGACTTAGGTGATCATCGGCTCATCTACTTCTTGTAGAATTATTCATCTACACGGACAAGTCAGACTTAAAGATCGAAAGAACAATTTCGAAGTCAAGTCTGAGTGATCATTGGTTATAAGTATAGATAAATTAATAAAAGCAAATAAAAACAAAATTATCCACATAGAGATAGTACATTTGTATAAGTTTAATGAATTCTAAGCACTTCTTTTCGAGTCAATGAATGCAAGTCCTATTCTTCCTAGCATGATCAAACAACGCCAAAGATCGATAATCGCAGACACAAGGATTTTATTTTTTTCATTCAAGTACAATGATATCATAGCCCTGGTACAACGGAAATTAACTTCCGACAAGAATCTAAAGAGTTGAATAGGGGGGCCACCAATTCACCTTTTTAATGACTGGCATGGTATCAGAGCCATTAAATTAATTGAGCACATTCTAGAAAACACAAAAACCTCACAGTTCACATCCAAAGCAAATCAAGAGTAGATCGGATACCAACACATGAAAAGCATCACTTACATGTCCAGCAATTGCCAATTCTCCCATCGCACGAGCATCGGCCCAATCAGTGGCGACCATCAACGTCCGAAGTTCGACAAAGTAGAACTGTTTCTCACGCAATTCATGAACCGAAAAGCCATCTGTCGAAACATCGATCGCCCAATAGACGACGTCGTCGTTGTCGTTCTCTGACTCTGACCCGAGGTAGACGAAGGAATCCTCGCTTAAAGTAGTTTCAGAATTCGCCAAAAATAGCTTGCAATCAGACAAATTTATCCACCCCAGATGCCATAGCGGTGGGGAGTCTTCGGGCGAACCTGAAGAACAGGCCAAAGGCCTACCTTTCCTGAAGGGCAAGACCTTGAAATTCGGTGAAGCTCCTTCATTTGTGTTGTCTAAAAGCAGGGTTTTTAGGGTTTCGATAGCTGAATTTGGAGAAGATGGGTCACCTGGTTTAAGGCTTTTCTTGGATATTAAAGGGTTGCCAGCGAAGGCGTGAGTCTGCAAGTTGATGGACATGATTGAACGGAGAAAGGATTTTCTCTCCCCTAGGTTTAGGGTTTCGGTTTGAAGTAAGAGTGTCTGAGAAGAAGAAGAGGAAGAGAGGGAGAAGACCATATCTCTTCTTCCATGTTTGTAGGTAGAAGATGAAGATCAAGACGAAGTAAGGTGATGACTCAACAGCTTATATTTGTGACACGTGTATTAATTTTATATCTGTGGATCCCACAAATCACTGTCGGACGACGAAAGTGCAACCATCACCGTGGATCCCAGCAACCAAAGTCAAGGTAGCATCGGAGAATCAGATTTCAGACTACATCTAAGGCGGAGAAATCTCATCTCCATGTCTCGATAAAATTTACTAGTTTCTAATATTTAAATGGGTCAGGATCGGGTGACAACCATCTTCGACAACTATTTATGAGGCGGACCCACATCGAATATGAATCAATGGCTGATTTTTGGTGAGATGATCTCCTCCCCATATAGAGAGAAAAAATCAGCCCATTCTGAAATTTCTAACCCCATCAAATGTCATTTTCAAGTTACACCGTAAAAATCGACAGTCCATAATTCTTCAACTTCTAAAACAGTCTATCGAAATAATTTGAATTTTTGTGAGGATGATCCCCTCATCATAAAGATCATCCCCACCAAAAATCAGCCATTGATTCACCTTCTATGTGGGTACGCTAAAATGGATGTCAATAATGGTTGTTCCCCGATTCGGCCCCTTTTAAATTTTACATTTTTTTAGGACAAAGTCGAGTCAATCTATAATATTTGTGATATGTGTAATCATAGCTATTATTGAAAAAGGGAAAAACTAGTATGCAAATGGCTGCATACTTTCGTAGCGTGAAAATTTGGCCAGAAGGTGAAGGCGACGCGGATGTTCACCCAATGTTTCCGCAACCTCTCTCTTTAACCACGGAACAACCAAACCCCTGTTAACCCAATGTTTCTGCAACCTCTCTCCATAACCAGAGGTTTGGTTGTTAGGTGTTGCTTTCCAGACATACTTAACATAATAAACTAGTACGAGCCCGTGCCCACGGCACTCTCCAACAAAGCATTTGCCAAAATTGGGTGTGAGTGGCTTAGATCCACCATCCATATGGGGTGATAAGATCTCGGCCATCCTTTGTGAAGCTGATAAGAGGGGGGATACGTGACTTCTCTGTTTTGTTATACAGATGTATAGTTGGTGGCTCGTGCTCTCGGCACTCCCCTACAAATCATTTCCCAAACTCGGGTGAGTGGTTGAGATCCATAGTCCATTTGGGGGATAAGATCTCGGCCATCTTTTATGAAGCCGATAAGAGGGGTATCCCCTGTTAAATTAATCCAACCATCTAAATTTTATTGTAAGGGTTGATATGGGCCATTGGATATATGAAGCCTATAAGAGGGGGAGACAACTGCTGTGTTTTGTTATATAGATACTAACACTAAAAATCTCCGTTTGGTCAGTTGTCACGCTGTTGGATGGGTCAAATAATAAATCTGGTCAGTTGTCACGCTGTTAGATGGGTCAAATAATAAATCATGGTCAACAATCTAAATAAACTGGATCAATCAAATGGTAAGAATCAACATGATCAGTATAATTTTGCCAAATTTCAACCATTTGATCAAGAATTAGAGAGAGATGTTTCATTAACCAATGTATTTCCAATATATTGCAGCAAAAATATGTTTCCCCTCACAATGGGAGGAAAGAATACATTGTAGGCAATCAGAATGTACATTTCAATGACAATTTCTGAATGGACCCGTCACATCTTCCATGAAGAAAAAGGCAAAAAGAGAGAGGAAGAAAAATTTTACCAACCAGATTAACCAACACCAATGACCCAAATTGAAAAAAGAAAAAAAACATCCACCCACTTCTATGCCTATGAAAACCCAAAATGCTGAGAACCAGAAACCATAAGATTGGGAACAAACAAGATTGATCAAAATTTCCTAATCACGTAAAAGAAAAATGGCGATATAGAACTCTATTCGAACTCAAATTCAGCTCTCCACTTTGCTTGGTGAGCTCCACAGAAGTGGCAAATCGTCAATCCAATCAGCATAGATGCGATTAATCTTCTCGGGTCCTTTCCTCTTTAGTAAGCACTTCTTAACCTGCATGTACTGCTTACAAGAAGTCCCTATACCTGTCTGTCTTGGTGATGCATCATTGGCAGGATTAGCAAGAGATTTCGATGGAGCTGTGCTTGCATTCCCAGTTTCTACTTCATCGTTGCCTCCAAACTTCTGCAATTCTGTAATCAAAGCAACAGCCAACCATCATTAAGAATCAGAAATTTGCGCCCACAAAGATTTCAGTACTTTACATAGAAATGCAGATTTCATCCATTTGTGAAACACAAGTGAACTTGATTCATGTCCATGTGTATGGAAGTGTAGTTATGTAGTATCCATATACAGTGTATTTAAGAAGATGGTTACCTACAGAAGTATAGCCTAGCAAAGTGTAAAACATCTTTCAACAGTTTCGACCTAATTGGCATAAAACTAAGTTGAAATCACAACATGCTGGGTATGACATGGATACAAGGTGTCAGGCCCGGTCACCATGATAAAATGCTTGAAGATAAGCAGAACTACATGGGCAAAAGCAGATAGTAGACAATAGTCTGACGTGCCAATTATAGTTTTTGTGCATAATCTATACAAAAATACCAAATTTTTTGAACATAAACATGTAATATCATTGCAGCAAGCTTTATCAATGCCATACTCTCCTCAATAAAAACTTCAAGCTATGATCTCTTGGCCAACTAACACATGACTTTGGGAACCACTACTTACCAGTGAACTTTTATTTTTAGTAATTATTGAAAGAGGAATGATAACAAGCAAACCCTAACTTGCATTGCATAGGTGTCACCCCACTAAGGCTGCACTTGGAATTGCAGAAAATAAATCCAAAAGCTGCTTTTTGGCTTATTTTCCAGGTTTTTGCTGTTTGAAATGGGTCAAAACAGTTATGTTCACGGGGTTAAGGAGAAGCAGTTTTTCAACAGCTTATACCTTATTGCTTCTGTGGACCGTAGTTTCTAAACTTTAGTGAAACTTTATAGATGTCAAAATTGCCCTTCTAGCCTTCTATAACTTTCCTATATGACAAAATCTATTCATACTAAGCCTAAAATAATTTTTTTAAATGTCAAATGCATCCTAAAATAACTTTTCTAAATAACAAAACTACCCTTGCTAGTCGTTAATACTTTTTCTAAATGACATAATCATCCTAAAAGATTCGAACCCATTGCTTTTACCCACCGCTTACAGCAATAAGCTATAAGCCCAGATTTCTACAAGCCCAAACACAACTTAAAAGACAGACAGAGATAAAGCTTATTAGCTTCTTTAGGGGTCAATTGAGAGTAAAGACTCAAGCTAAGCAAAAGTTACAGCTTTGTAGGAATAATTCACATTTACTGCGACAGCTGGGATAGTCCTCTAACATGGATGGCTACTTTTCTCAATTTGATTAGATATGAGCATTGAGAAGTTGTACTACATGCCCATGGAGACTATCTCAACTCATAACCCTAGATGATGGTTTAAATGCAGTGGTTAAGAGGGAAACACTAAACAAGATTGGAAAACTAAAAACTTGACTCAAATTCAATAAAGACCCAAATCTTAGTCAACCTGGAATTTGTTCAACTTTGTAAAATGCAAAAAGCTTATGCTGTAGTCCAATATTTTTGAATATTTGCGTAGTCGATCCAAATGTTCATGGCCTATATACAGATTTAATCTAAAAGTTCTGCAGCGAAACCCATTTCAGAAATATCATCTCAAACAAACCCAAATCTATATTAGAACAAGAATATAACAAGATTTCACAGCAACATACAGAAGAGGAAAAGAAAAAACTATGGAAGCTAACTAGAATACCTGTTTGTCCATGAGCAAAGTGACACTTATCACCGAAGGGGCAGTGACCCGTTGTTTCCCACTTGTTACAGATCCTTGTCTTCCAAAACACAGGTTTTGCATTCAATCGGTTAGCATCAAGGATGGAATTCACAACCCCATTACTATCTGGTTGATCAGACCCACTTCCATTGCCCCAAGGAGATCCTATAGTCCCAATGCTTATCGCTGTGCTCTCCCTAAACTTCCCTGGATCTTCGTGAAGAAAATTACACCTCTCCCCATATGGGCATTCTTCTCCATTATAAAACTTCTTGCAGAGTTTCAGCCTATTGATTATTCTCTGGTCTTCATCCCAATTCCCTGTCCGATCCTCCCCATGGGCAGCAACGATTTCCTGCCAGTTAGGAGGAGGCTTCCGGACATCCTCGACCCCATGGGCAAAGTTGCAGTTGAGCCCATACGGGCAGGTGCCCGCTTTGAATCTCGCGCAGAGACGGGTCTTGAAGAAAATTTTGCTTATCCCTTTGTTAGCTGGGGGATTTGGATGGGGCATCCTTGGATTCAGAATTTGATTAGGGAAAGGATTCGAGGGGTTTTCTTCCGAGTTTCTGGGTTTCTTGAAGGGCTGGAATTCTCCACGGAAAGTAGGCTCAGATTGTTCGTTGTCAATTGGGATTTGAGGCCAGAATCCGACCACATCAATGCCGACTGCAAAGGATTGGGGGAAGAATTGTTGAGGAGGAGCAGGAGCACTCATATCGGTGGATTTAGGGATTGATAACAACTTTGTTCCGAGTTTCTTGAGATGAATCAGATGACCGAGATGGATTTTTGAGCAGAAAACACTGATATTAATAGAAATTCAAGAAACACTGATGGAGATTTGATCGAATAACTCCAATTCAGTGAAAATCGAGAAAACCCAGATAATTAATTGAGTTAAAACCCAATTCTAGTAAAGAAATCAAGAACCCAGATGAAAACTCAGAGCTCCAGTGAGAAGATTTTAGAAGAAAACCTGAAAAAACCTAAACCCCAACACTGATGTTGAAAACGGAGAGTTTTTAAATCTAGTGAAAACTAAAGCCCTATATGTAGTAACTATATACTTCAAGCAGAACCCTAATTTGACTAGGAACCCAAAACCCTAGCCGTCAAAACCCTAATTCTGTGTGGTGAGGTAAAATAATCAAGACTCTTTTTGCCTATGAAGGACTCTTAATTTTTTAAACTGACAAAACTGCCCTTGTTAGTTACCATTTTTGGAGTTTATCCTAACGTGCGCCGGGATATTGCGGCGCAAATCTTGGATGAAGCCAATCGTGCGGCTACGCTTCAATGACGAACAGAAACAAATGCATATTAACAGCCGTAAAAAGTTGACAATTTTAGATTAAAAGTATTTAATTGGAGAAAGTACAGAGTGCTTTGAGGAGCGTTGAAGATAATGCTCCTCACCAATCAAAACAGCTCAACTAGTGGGGTACCATAAATTTAAACCAATCATGCTAATGGGCTAAACGGGAGGTTCCATAAAAGCTTCGATTCTTCAAGCTTGTATGCTAACAACATATTTTGTGTTTACGGGCCGGATCTGGTCCGAATCATGATTAGCTTCGACCGGGCACCCAGGTTCTGTTTGGGCCTTCAATAAGTTTTAAAGTCCTCGTCAAGGCCCAGCTTATGAGTAAAAACTTACCCACAATTTCGTAACCCATTTTACGTAGTAAAACTTGCCTGACAGTCCGCCCACTATATGAACCTCGTGGCATACTCTGATTAGTGGACCTACAAACCAAAAATCAATCTGATTAGTGATTCCTAAGCGTTGGATCCTTGAATCCCAGTTTCCCAAATAATGCTCAAATTCCCACGGTTAAAATCAACCCATGAAAATGACTTTAATCCAATGGTTTGTAGGTCAATCTAGGGGTTGTTTAAACATCCATACGATCAGCGTCCTCTAAGAATGTGCCATGTGGCTCATATTCTGGGTGGTCAGGGGCTTCCCTGACTGTCGACGGTCAGACAAGTTTTACTCGTAGAGATACCATATCAGGCTTGGCTAGGCCAAAGCGGGTCGAGGCTAAAAATGACTTCCTAGGTTTGTAAGCCTATACAGATTCTTGAAACCCGAACAAGTATCCATTTGATTTGTAATGGGCCGGGTTAGGGTTGACTACTAGTATACACAGACCCGAATCAATTTCTAGAAGATAAGACTTAGGCCCGAACCAACCGTGGATCTCTTGAATCTAGTGGTCAATGGCCTCAACCGTATACGGTTTCTCCGGTTATATTGCAGAGTGGGTAGCAGAGTTTGTTTGGTGCTTAACCTCCGTGGAGTAGCACGACTCTTTATCTGTTGCAATGCAACTGCAAAAGGTGCGATCTCAATAATCAAGATTCAAGACCACACGTTGAAGTGGGGCCTACACATTTGAAAAGGAGATATTCCAAAAGTGATGTGGACCCCACCTCAACTTGTGGATCATGGTTTCAAAAGGGCCGTTATAACGGATTCGATCCTCACCCATTACATTATATACCGTTTTAACGTCCAGAAAATAACGTTATAGTAGCTGTGTTTTTTTCTTTAAGTAACGGCGGTTATAAGGGAAATAACGGCCGTTATTTTTGAAAAAAAACTTGTTAAAAATAACACCCGTTATTTTTTCGTTATAGATTTTATTGAAATTTTGAAAAATTTTAGCATCATTTTTTTTTTTGTCCTCTTTCACCTTATTCTGTTATTTTCCCATTTTTACCCATGTGCGTTACAATCCGTTTATAACGGAAAAACAGTAACGCCCCCAGTCCGTTATACCGTTATAACAGCCCCTTTTAAACCTCAGTTTTGATTACTGCGACCTCACAAGGACAGGTGCATCCACGCAAGAGTGGTTGGAATTAATGAGTAGTGATCAATGTTGGAGAAAGTCAGGTTCGCCATCATGGGACATGATCACTGAACATGATCTTGCGCAGAGAGGTCGATAGATCTCTGCAAGAGATGCATATATTACTCACATTCTCATGTCAGCATTTGCATTGCAGTGATGCAATGCCTAGTTGGCCACATGAGGTGGGAAAGGATGCTGTGAATACCAGCACTGTAGTAGGAGCTCGCATTGCTCGTGTTCTTGGTCTTGATGAAGTAATGGCGCGCAAAGTAGTAGAATTTGAAGAGGTACAATAGGCATCGCAGCAAGTAATATCATCATCATCATCCTTATCCTAACAATAGGAGACTAGCAGCACTAGCCGCATGAACCCTGTTCCTCCATTCAATTCTGTCTTAAAGTCATCAAGTTTCTTAAAATCTCCTCTCAGCATGCAAACAATGTTCATTCTTCAATGAAATACACAGGTCAGTCTGACATTCCATGCTATTGTATAAACAAACCAAGGATAAATGAGAGAGCCAACAATAATCAATGCAACCATGTCTCTTGTGATAGTAAACCTAATTCGAATTATTGTTCCATCTCAGTATGTCTCACCATTGTATGGTTTGTTTCCGTAAGTGTCGGAGGATAAGGTTAGTGACAAATGTCTAATGAGCAGAGAAAAAGTAGTCCAGGAGACGTGCCTAAGCTAAGTCATAAGTCGTTTGGGTTCCATATTCGTTAGATAGGAGAACATAAGGGATTAGGATAGTCGGACGTAGAGAGAGAGAGAGAGATCCAATCCCCCAGGAAAAGTGTCCCCCCTTCCTTTCTTTGTGGAGGTATTTATAGACTCGGGTCTAAGTGGTGAAATGACCAAAATACCCCTGTCCTATGTAGAAGCGACATGTCACCTATAACCATATTGATTGGTCATATGTGTTGGATGCTCATTCGGCAACTCCTCTCTTAGTATGTCAGTCCCCAAGGCATGTCTATGTGTCAATGTCTTATTTTTATTTTTTTTTACTTTTTTTTTTTTCTTTTTCTGATAAGGTGAAGATATTATTAAAAGAGAGCAAAATTACAAACAGGGGTCAGAGGTCGAGATGTCGATGTCTTATGTCGACATCTCCTATCGATGTCTCATGCCGATGAAGGAATGAAGTCGACAGAGCACCTTCACTGCTTCTTATGACGTCAAGATCATGTCCTGTGGACTTGTCGAGATGTCAATTTCATACCGTTTCGGTCTATACGTCTCAGTTTTTCAACTAACAGAGATGTACCTCGAGACTTGTACATTAAACCATGATACTAATTACTCATGTGACCAAGAAGAGACCTCGTTGTAAAGTGATCTACATTTGGTAAGAGAAGACTGCTTTGATCACTGATGACATCAAGTAACTCACTCCATTTGCAATATGCTGTAATCATCAACCATACTACTTAAAAATGCCACATGCATGAGAAATGATGTAGGTCCAAGTCCCAAACACAATAATTGAAACAAGTAATTCCTATAAATAAATCATCATAAACAAAAATGCATACAAATCTCCAATGTCAAATGACTAAAATGCCAGCTGAGTCTTAAATTATTAGAATACTTGAATGTAAGGAATGAATAGGAACTGTATTTCTTTTGATTCTAAACTATCTACTGAAGCTTCTTTATTCCAGGAAAAGATGGAAGAATTGCAATAAGAGCGTCACCATATCCAACCGGTTCTGCAAAGTACAGCAAATGAGAACATGATATAATGTCATAGCTGTAAAACATAAGATGGGATGAATATAGAGAGTTGATTAAACATACCGCCATCTTCTCTTAGTATCTTGATGATCTCCCCAGAAACATCAGACTGGAAAAAGGATCGCATAAAATCAATGCTCACTTATTTTGACATAGAACATAATTTACTTTTATAAGTAAACGAACGAAAAGCCATGGGTGGAGTGTGACCAGAGACGGAAAAGGGTTCATGAATTCTTTCTCTCTCAAAATACATAGGTAAGTGATGAATTAAGTTAAAACCCAAACCTCAATTGGGATCTCGCCGCCAAGCTGTTCGATGTAGCAAAGCACTTGACCTTCCTTCACTATTTGCTTCTGTTTCGAGAAAAATCCAAAGGTTGTGTCAGGAGAAATTGAGAGATTTGTCATAGAAGACAACATGAATCAAAGTTTTGGCCAAAACCAAAACGTTTCGCTGTTTTGTTTCGGTTTTGCTATAGGACAAAACTACATACATTTTGGTTGGTATCGGTCGGTTTTGTCCAAAACCAGGTTTCAGCATAGCAAATGGTCACTGGTTTCACCAGGTTCAGACCGAAACTACCAAAACCACCAAAACATTTCAATTTTGCCAATATACGAAACCTGCACCTTTGAACCATGGAAGACAAAGCATGATTACATAAGTGAAAAAAGCTTCATGATGGAAGTAAACTAGGAGCCTGACAATAGTTAAGAGTGTTTAAGGACATCTTCAGGTCTGAATCCCAATTTGCCTGCAGAGAGTATATAAAAGGTAGCTCCCACTTTTTGGGGAGTTAACTACGCTGGGTTTTGTTTGGGAGGCAGACATGCAATCCACACATTTTCCGCACTCTCTAATATCATGGCTCACTTGTCGTACAAATAGATATTCATTACCAAACACCCCTTAATATTTGGCACTTAATCATTTAACTGCAGAATTCTCTTAGAAAGAAATCTAAAGAAGCAAGATAATTCTTCAAGATTGCGGTAAGTTGGGTTGGAAACCACAGAACCCCCTCTGCCGTCATCCCCCAATATGTGGCGTGTACATGGCTTTGGTGTTGGTAGACTATATGCGGTATGCCTGGACCTTAGATTCCCCTTCAACTTAATTATTTATATAGGTGGGATAGCTCTTAGCAAGAGAAAAACCTACGGATTCAGTTAAGGTTTTGGCTAAATAACTAGAGAGCAATGATCAATGAAATAAAAAGAATCTGTAGATCCATAAAGATCTACTTGTCATATGCAAGTAGACTGCAACGATGACAACTATGCTTTTATAGACTTCAACAAGCGACTACTGTTCTTGAATCTTATCACTTATGCTAAAGTGGGTGTTTTGGCATTCCAAAAGCTACAATGGAGAAGATTGAAAGACTTATCAGTGATTTCATTTGGGCTGCTCCTAAAATGAAGAATAAAATGCATGTTGTTAACTGGGATGATGTGTATAAGCCGAAATTAGAGGTTATTGGATCTAGGGAAAGTTCGAGATAAGACTGCTATCTTGCAATCGGTATGGAAATTGGTTTCAGGTTCATCTAGTCTGTGTTTACATGGATCAGAAAAAAATAATTGGAGATATGAAAGCTATTAGATTGCTTCTATTCCCCAACATTGCTCATAGGGATGGAGGTTCTGAAGGTAGCTTTCTGTGCTTTGATATATCATATAGCGATTGAACTAAACAGAAGAACTTTTTAAGGAGTGTCTTGGCTGCAAAATTATTAAGTGACTTCCTTCTAAGATGGGAGCTTACATTCTCTAATCGTAGTAACCCAAACACGGTTTTGTGTTCTTGGAAAGCTTCTTGATTCAATGGATGCTCAACACAGATGGGTCCCTGTTAGAGTATTGGCTTGAATTATTGAGTGTTAAGAGAGGGCTTTCAATAGCTCATTGAGACTAGAATTCTGAGATTCAGATCCTATCCGATTCTAAATATTCGGTAGAGGCAAACCAAAAGAAAATTAAAGGACCATGGAGAGGCAAACATCAAACTAATGAAATCTGGAGTATGCTTCAGAAGTTTGAAAAATGGAACATTATACATGTGTGGAGAGATAAATAAGGCAACCGACATATAGCTTCTTAATGTGTTGATGAAACGTTATAATTTCCTTATGATTTTCCGAGTGATCTCAATACGATCGTTAGAGATGACATTAAAGGTTGTAAATATATTCGGATGTAATCTTTCTCTTCTTTTTTTTCAAAAAAAATTTAATATCTCTGGTAGGGATCCTGTCTAATCCAGCTTATCCACCAGAACAAAAGATCCATAAAGATGGTTGTTAAGATAGGGGAGAACAGAGAAGATTGAAATGGAAAACCTAAAAGTGATCATTCTTGGTAATTGAGTTAAATAAGGGTTATGTAACAAGGATAGACCACTTTTAGGTATTTGCATGCCGGACACATAACAACATGGACATGTGTGTCAACAAATCCCAACACACATTGTGACATGTACGGCTATGTCACACTTTATTTTATGATCTTTATTATAAAAAAATGATTTCTAAACCAGAGTTGGCGTGTTCCATCCTCCATACAGTACTTTTTTAAGTTGTTAAACATAGCTATAGTTATTTGATAGTCTTCTCTCTTATGAATCTACTTATATTGATAAGTTGTTGGATAGCCCCATGGCATATGGAAATGTTTTCTTTTACTTTTTTTATATTTCTTTCCTTAATTTTATTAAAAAAAACTTCTGTTTAATATGTGGAGGGATGTGTTTGCATTTTAGGCTTCTTAAAGGCACCATATCAAACACCTCGCATCCGTGTTGGGACACTAACATGTGTTTGTGTCATTGTTACTTAGGATACGGGTAACTATCGAGTTGATGGGGAGGTAGGGTTTTTGAAGGTATATTTGGAAAAGACTAAAAAGAATTCAAAAACCATAAGAAGAAAAAAATTCCAATTTTGCCTAAGAGGGAGGAGGGAGCAAGATTAACTCAGCTATGTTCCAAGTCGTCGTCATCATCATCATCTATGCCTTATCTCAACGATCTGGGGTCAGGCAACATGAATCCTATTTCGCTATTCGACTCTATTAAGAGTTATATCTTCTATTGGCCTTTGTTATACATGCCCAAACCATCTCAATCGACTTTCTCTATTTTATCTCCTATTGAGGTTATTCGTACATTTCCTTGAATGTGCTTGTTTATTTATTGTCTTTCCTAGTTTTTCTACCCATCCACATCTCAACATTCTTATCTCGGCGACACTCATTCTATGAACATGTTATTTCTTCAACATCCTCATCCTCATTATCATCATCAATTAATATAAATGGAAAAGCAGAATTTGCAGCGTGATCACTGTTTTACCGAAAAATTAACAACCATACCTCTTTACATGATGGAGGTGCACGCTTTCCCTTTATGGTTCGACATCTCCTAAAATATCCAACCTACATCACATATGGTTTTAGTGCCAAGGCCTTTTGAGACGGATGAGAGCATTTGATCTAAACTCTTACCCTTGGGGATTGAAGTATCACTAGGCCTTCATCTGTAGCTTTATCGAGCAATGTCTGAATTCCTCCAAAAGAAGGTACCACTTTGGAGATGGCCAAGGAAGGTGTAGAGACTGACCCATTTAAGTCAGGAGTGGTAACGGTCGTATTTGTACTGACAGGAAGAGAGCTAGGAGGAGGTGAAGGTTTACTTTTCCCAGCCAAGTCCCTTGTCACATATAGCCGAAACCCACCAAGCTAGCCATAACAAGAGAAAGGAACCAAAAAGAGTTAAGACAGTCTAGATCTCTTTACAAGAGAAACCAAGACAACAAGGATCTGATGCCTTAATTTAAAATAATTTACTTACTTTCAATTCAAATTCTGCAATAGAAGTTGTATCACAGATTTCTGTGAGCAAATATTGCACCTGTAAACAAATTTTTTGATGAAATAATATCAAATCAATGTTCTAGGAAAAAAAATAAAAAACGAAGAAAGTCTTGTAACATTTGTGATTTAGAGAACGCATTAGAAAGCGGCAGATACCAGCATGTGGTGTCTGACATGCTGAATGTAGAAAATATCTGACCTGCTTGAACAGTTATAAAGGCAAAATGCATTCATAAGGCTGTAAATACGGTCTACCAAAAAATATTTGTCTACCAATGGCATAGTTGTAAACATGGTGTATATGTAATGGGGTGATGCAGGACTTCATTTTTGCTCAATAACGCACCTCTACATCCAACATATACCTCTGACAAATCACAAAACTGTTCTTATTTTTGGAGTTTTAAACTTTTTTAAAAGAGTGTTGTAACAGTATTATCAGGGGTACTGTTGGATGAAGAGGCGCAGTTGAGAGAAAATGTTCTTGGTGATGCAGGGGCTAACACAGGAGTTTGTACAATGGGTGCAACAGTTTTGGTTATACCATTTCTACACCGTATATTCTTCCCTATAAGAGAGGAAAATGAGATTATGCAATACATGAAATGGTATTAGAAAGGTTTTAAAACGAACTTTAAACTTATGAGCTTGTCTTATAGAAATTTATTTCCGTATACTAATGAAAATTTTAGAAGAATACAGATGCTTTAAAAAGGATTAATTTATTTATTCTTAATATTTACCCTTATAGGAAAACAAGCTTTTGGCTACTATGGTTACAAACCTAGAATCATCCCATTGGACCAATTTTTGCATAGGATATCACCAAGGTGGGAACCTACTGAATGGCAAGTCTGTTCCCCTTGCATGTGAGAAATGTGAACAGCTACAACTTCACTATTGGCTGGTTTAAATGGTGTATAAGAAGAGGGAAATGTGAACAGCTACAACTTCACTAGTTGGCTGGTTTCATGGTGTACAGGAAAAGGACCTTAGATTCCTCAATTACATAGGACAATGTTGGAAGACATATTAAATAAAGAGGAGTGATATTTCCAGCTCGATTTTTTATATTTCCAAGCCTCTTGATGCTCATGGACCAAAATGCCCATCGATTTAGATGACTTTATAATATAGTTCATGGGCATTTTGGTGTGCAGTAAAATAAAGTTAAAGTGGCATGGAAATATAAAAATTGCCTGGCAATGTCACTTCCGTTGAATGTTATTCCAATTTTGAGGTATGAATTAGGTTAGGGTTTAGCACGGTTCTGAGGTGGTCCGATCCGACGAGAGAAAGGAAGAATTCATTGTTGCACTACTGGGTATCCGTTGGTAAGGAGTGTGTATAGAGATGCATTGGTGTGAAAATCAGTGATTCTGATTTGATACATTGCACAACTAGCAATTGATAAAAGGTGGTACTAACCTCAAACGAATTTGGGATGATTTGGCTTGTCAACCCAATAGATTTCTTTTCTTCCAAACCAGCCTCCAAATTAATAGCAGCTGTTTCTCATCAATAAAAGCACGTTGATGTTAAATTAATTATACAAATAGATAAGCGACAAAACAACAATTAATCACATGGTAAGATGCCTTCAATGAAAAAACCAGCTATTTAGTTTCTTACAATTAATTCTATAAAAATGTATACTTGTGACACCCTCATGCACATGAATCCCTAAAATGTTCAAAAACTCGGACTCAAATTGGAAGGTAGCCTTTAGCTTTCTAAGTTTGTCTACACAAGGAAAAGTTTAGAACTTGTAAAAGTTGGCCAAGCCAATCAATTCGTCATAAACAAGAATTTGGAATCAATACTTAGGAGACCATTCAACTTGACTGAGTTTAAGTCTTAGCAAGTCTTTAAGGCTTGATAGTCTACATAAAATGATGAATGGTTAGGGAGGGACTATAAAGAAGAGGAGATCATTAATCAAAATTTTATGTTGGCACAGGGAACTATATCTCACAATGTAACAAGGACACCGACACGGGTGTCAGTGTCCGACACGACAACCTAAAAAATCTGATACGGAGACACGTCCTTATTAAAATGTATTAATATATATGAATTCTTAAAATTATTACTAATATAACAAAAAATAAAAAATAAAACAGAAAATATTTATTAGTTTATTATTGTATGGAGGATGGAACACACCAACCTGCTTTTAGAAGTCAATTTTATATTTAAAGTTATTAAAACAAGGGGTGACACGGCCATAAGTGTTCAGATGTATGTCAGGAAGTGTCGACACGCGTGTCCGGGTGTCTAGGTGTCCGACACGGCAAAAAACCCTAAAAGTGCAGTGTCCTTATTACATAGATATCTCATATGTTTTTGTGGCCTTTTCTAAATAATGTAGGGATACTAGAAAACCATACTCTCTGGAAGTATTCAAGTACAAGAAAGAGGTCAATTTAATAATGGTTCCAATGCCATGTTGATCTCTCCCTTTGGGAGGAAGGATGGGGTGAAGGTTTAAAAGCTATTCAGCCAATCACTAGTTTTTTAACTGGCAATAGAAGAATTTATTTTAACCAGGAAAGAAGAAGAATAAAATTAGGAGATTTCATTGCATTGTACAAAGTATTTATATGAGCACACCCTCTTTAGCAAGAGTCCACTTTGTTATTTGCTCTCGTAAGGGTGTCTCTATACACGATATTCAAATTTGCAATCTCGCTGTACAGGCACTAGGTTCATGATTAATGATACTTTAGATTGGTTGCGATCTTGCCGTCTAGGCATGGTTTCAAGTATCGGTTGATACCGATACATATTGCCCAATACATATCGGCATCAGCTGAACCCGAGTACAGGGTATCGCCTTGGTTTCTTGGTTTTGGAGTGGTATCGGTTGTATCGTCTGATATGTATTGGATGACAATACGAACCAAAGTTCTTATATTTGTAAAAAACGCAGAAAAGGGACTCCTGAACCTCATTTTTTTGCTTCCTTCACCAATTGGGCCACATGTGTTTATTCCACTAATTATGTTCATCAAAGTGTTCTAGGTAGAAAAAGTTAAAAATATAGTGTATAGAGTAGAACTTGGAATGCGGATTTACAAAATAGACTACAGATCAACGGTATAGCACTGCAACTCACTATTCTTAGGTATAAATCAAATATAAGTATGTAGTTTTTTTAAAACTTCAGTACATTTATATGTTACTATCTTCTTTTATGATTTTTCTATAATTTTCCTGATTTTTTTACAGGCGTTTCAATAGGTTTCTGCTGTATCACAATGGTTTCACAGAGTTTTGGTCTAATACAGATGATATGAACGATACGTATCGGTATCGGCTGATTCGAAACCCGAGACTTGAAACCACGTGTCCAGGCGTTTCAGATATTGTGCTTATCAAGATAACCAAACAAATTTAAGTAGTCTATCTCTTAATTTTGGGGGAAAGTTGACTGTTGTTGTAACTTATCTTCCATTCCTTCCAAGTTCACTCTCCTAATTAGATTTATATGGACAGGTTATTAAGCTTGGATATATAACGGACTCTTCTATGATTGTGTATAATCCACGTGGATCTAATGACCTATACTTTTGGCATGAGAGCCCTAGTTTTTTGGAGGTAGAAGTGAGATGTTAGGAAATCTTTTAATAAAAAATAAGTATGTTCACACACAAACACACACACACACATATTGCTCACTTATCAAGGGCAAAAAGAAAATGTATCAGTAAGAAGAACATACTTTCAGTGTCAGAAGATGGACCACAGCTTACAGTTAATGGCTTTGCAGACCTCCGTGATAGCACCAAACCTGCATATTGTTGTGGTTTCTGCCTTGTCCAAGTTCTTATCACGTACAATGGATGTAAACTATCAGATTTGGTTTTTATGAAGTCTGAGTATATGTTTGAGAATTTAAGGGTAGAAGCTCCTCCTAAGCTACCTGAAATGAGAACCAACA
The DNA here is from genome assembly GCA_035048495.1 of Euptelea pleiosperma. Classification (NCBI taxonomy): domain Eukaryota; kingdom Viridiplantae; phylum Streptophyta; class Magnoliopsida; order Ranunculales; family Eupteleaceae; genus Euptelea; species Euptelea pleiosperma. The sequence goes on from CM068549.1 coordinate 24,235,999, forward strand.
CATTAAGATATGCAAATCTATACAAGATATACTCACTATTTCTTATTTTGAGATAAATGATAAACTTGAAATAAATGCGACAACTAAGGAGATAGCAACATTCCAAATAAAAAACTCAAATGGGGTGAGGGTTTATCCCCTCACACGGTAACTGTCCAAAATACAGTAAAATGAGTGTAAGAAAGAAGCTCATGGATCATTTCCTAGCAAAAATAAATCTCATCATGAAGGCAAATAAGAGACAGCATTGCTAAGAAACACGAGCATTCAACAATCAGAAATCCAATAAACACAAAAAATAAAAAAATAAAATCACACGATATGATATCAAATATCAGTGCTGATGTTTGCAACAAATAAAGACTTATATTATAACCACAACTCGTCCATCATGATGTTCTTTTTCTCATGAACTCACATTACGATACATATAGTGATCACTGGATTCATACTGCACTGATACCCTTTTTCTCCTAATAACACTTTGTTCTGCATCACCAGTGCTCCAGCTTGTGATTTCCCACTCATAGGATTCCTTTACTCACAATTTTACATTGTAAAGTACCGATAGTGGCCGAAACTTGTGAGCCCTATTAAATCAGAGACAAGCCACATATGGAGCTAAGCTCTCTTCATTTTGCTATGAAAATGCCCCCTCAACTTCCAATAACCCAAGAATGAAAGTAGCCCTGCAAAAGTTTAATGACGAAAACTATCACCCTATATGTCCCCTTTCATCTCTTACTTGGAAGCAACTATGAATTTTTATTTTTGTTTTTATGGATCCCCACCCATTCCATGGAAGGACTCTTCAAAGAATTATGAAGAGAAAACAAACTGTCGATTTTGCCATGGCCCTGAAAGTGGAAACCCATTTTCCTAAACATGTGTCAACTCTTTGGCTCCTTCTATGTGAAATGAATATCGGGGAACATGTACTAAAAATGGGGGATGATAAATATATCGAACTAGGAATTTAATATTAATAGAGAGCTGGAAACTCTACGGTCCACATGAATATAGCTTCCAAGAACAAATAATGCAAGAATGACTTTGAGTTTGATAATAACAAACGATTGAATCTAAGGCGTATGATTGAGCAAACTCTGTACAAATAAATGATGTGGGTACTCCTCCTCAGGTGGGAGAAGTGGCATTGCCCAGTATACCAACCTAAATTGTGTTGAATAGGCCCCATTGGTAACAATTGGTCAGATTGCAGATTTTTTACAACTTTTAAGCCAAACCACACCTTCATTTGCCACATCCTCCTCTATCCCAAACACTAGGCTTACGAGTTACAATTAAAACAAAAATCACAGCCCGGAGTTCAAAATAGTTCACACAAGAAAATGTCATTACAAATTCAAAAATGGATTTAAAGATTATTGAAACTTGTAACTACTATTAAGAAGATAGTGGGCAGTACTACACTATTATAAATATGAGAAAGAGACAATTCTGGTATGGAAACAGTAAGTTGAGGCTTCCTACCACCCATCCAAGTAAGCATATGTAAAGAGAAAGATAAGATGAAAAAAAAATCACAAAATTCAAGAACAGAACAGCTAGAAGGGGGTAGGGAGGGGATAGGAGTTTATCAAATATTCCATTTTTCTATGTATGATAATCATATACAACAAAGGAAGCACACGACAACACATCAATTCCATACTGCATACCATGATTTTGAATCTAAGAGATTCCAACACTTCGACGGAGAAAACAAGGATTTAAGTCCAATTTCAAAATACCAACAATTTTTTTTAATATAATAACAATGATCAAGAAACAGAAGCACAAAACCATGAATTAAGATTCAAGTAATGATTTTTAAGAATTTGAGACAATTGGAGAAATGCCAAAGACCCCATTTCTTTATGGATGTAGATTTACAATACCCACCATTTATAAACAATATAAACAATAAACAGAGAAGACCAAAACTTAGTTTTGCAGATACCCATTTGCTCATGCAAGATGATCACACATAAATCCAAGACTTTGATATGAGAAATAGTCTTTTAAGGTTGGTTCTCTGTCTCTACTAACGGAGAGATGGGGGGAGAGAGAGACTTACACGCAGCCATTGAAGCCTTGAATCCTTGGGGTCGGAGAGAATTCAATTTCAAACTATTTTCCTTTTTAGATGAAAGACTAACTTCACAGATAGATTCAAGATGGTATGATGGCCACCCGATTCAGAAACCTGAAAGGCTCAAGCCTTTTTGTGTTTTCAGCTCACATCCGCGCAAGATAGCAGAGATCCCTTGTTTAGATGAAGCTCACTTTTCTTTAGGTTTGTTTGGGCCCTGGTTAGGTGTTACTGCTCACCTAAATTTGGCTTCGCTGAAGCTTGGTTTTAACTTTGAATAATGGGCTTTGAAATTTTTAAAGCCCAAGCCCATCACACTAAATAACTATAAAGGCTAAGGGTGGGCCCATTAATCCCATCACTACCATACTTTTGACGGGAATGCTAGCAGCACATGCTATCTCACGCGATGCAGCCCACGTACTGTGTGATCGGAGGGCTGTCAACATCTGAGGGTGTATGTATGTTGACAGCCCTCCGATCGTATTCGAACGTGAGCTGTAGCACGTGATTCTAGCACTCCTCTAGTTTTAATAATATGGGCCTCTAACATACAAGAGTGCATATTCTTATCCACCCAAAAGTGTCCAATTTACGGGGCCCATCTTTCAGATCTGCTAGAGAAGAAATAAGTCCAAATCCTGACCACTGAACGCTTATTTTCTTTTTTGAATGGCCAAAAGGGAAATTTTTTTTACACCCCACAAATTGTGAAAGCAACTCTAGAGTAAAATTTGGTTGATCACCCAGAGTGACCACCCCATCCCTGAGACTGCCCACAATATGAGCCATGTGGCACACTTTTTAGAGGACGATGACCTTATGGATGCTTGGCCAATGCCTAGACGAGGCTACAAACCAAAAATCAGCCTGATTGGTGGTGTTATACATTTGGATCCTTATACCCAAATAATGGTCAAGAATGCTCAAATTCCTCCTGTTAAAATCAACCCATGAAAATGACTCCAATCCAATGCTTAGAAATCACTGATCAGTCTGATTTTTTATTTGTAGACCTATCTATGGATTGGCCAAACATCCATACGGTCAGCATCCTCTACAAGTGTTCCATGTGACTATTGTAGGCCGTCATCCGGGCAATCACCCAAGTTTTAATTGGGGTGCTTTCACAATTTGTGGGGTGCAAATAAAATTTACCTGGACAAAAATACAAAGGCTATTCTAGGGACATATCACAAGGTTGACATCATTCTATTAAGCTGATTTTGGTCAAATAGGTCCATGGGAGTCAGCTGATTGGACAGTCCAGATTAATATGCACTACATGGGAATCAGGTGATTTTGGTCAATAAAAAGAGAAAAAAGAAGTTCAATTGGGCCAAGCTTCAAAGCCTTCTGTGATAAAATGTGTAGGATGGGAATTTCCATCTTTCCTACCCTTGAGTCCTTGATAGGTCAAAATCAACTTGATCAGCTGATCGTGGCCATTCGATGTGCTGAAGGTTGTTATCAGTTTATTCCTTTCCTAGTTGTTAACTGTTCTTTTAATGTAGTGTTGTAAGTTGTTGGCTCATTTGTATCTCATTTATTTGTTGGGACTTAGATCTTTTGGTGATGTTTTGTAATTGTTTTTGTTTTGTGTCCGGACTTCCGTGACGGGCCTTTTATGACCGGCGACCTGTTGGGCGTGGATTTCAAGAATCCAACGATTGTGCTAGCACTGAGCTGGCATTCACTTTTTGCCAACCGTAGGATTCTCGTATTCTAGGCCGAGTCTTAGGAGCTGGTCATAAAGATGGTGCCAGGAACCTAGTCCTAGTATAATTTTTGGTGGATAAACCCACTAAAAATCAGCTTGATTGATGATTTCTATCCATTGGATTTACTACCCAAAAATACATATATACTCGAATCCAAGTGGCTAGAATCAGTCCTAAAAATTACTAAAATCTATGGCTAGAGATAACCAATACATCTAAACTTCTATGTGATTAGTGGGCCGGGCCTTCCCTCACCTAGTGCCTAAGGTGACTGCCTTAATGGACTTATGATAGAGATGGCCCTGGTTATAATTCTTTAGTTATGCTTCTTAATTATAACTAGGGGGACACCACGTACAATATGTACGCACCCTTACATGTGGCACACTCTTAGAGATTACTGACCATATGGGTGTTTGGCCCATCCCTAGGTGGACCTACATACCAAAATTTATCTTGATTAGTAATTTCTATCTATTGGACTTGGTTTATTTTTACGGTGGAATTTAAGCATTATTTGGAAGAACTAGCAGACTATTAGAAACCATTGACCATATGGATGTTCGGCCCATTTCTAGGTGGACCTACATGCAAAAAATCGGGCTAATTAGTGATTTCTAAGCATTTGATTGGTGTTGTTTTCATGGGTTGATTTTTAACCGTAAAATTTGAACATTATCATTTTACACGCAACTCAAGGTACACTTTTGACCCATCCCCAGGTGGACCTGCATAATTTCTATCCGTTGGATTAGACTCTTTTTTGTGATTTTTTTTAAATCATGAATTTCGAGCATTATGATCCAAAGGTTAGAAATCACTAATCATCAGGTTGATTTTTGTTGCGTAAGTTTACCTAGGGATGGGCCAAAGATCCATATGGTCAGTGGCTTCTAATAGTGTGCCACATGGCTCACACTATAGTCTATCATCAATGTTGATGATGGACGTCTTCATCAAAGTTCTACCATGTACTATTGTAGAAGCAACGGTTGAGAGAGAGAAAAGTTTTGATGTTTGACAATATTTTATATGGATGTCAGACCACAACTAAAAAGGCCACTAAAAAGGCCACGAGACACACTCTTAGAGACTTATGATTGTACAGATGAAACATCCCTAGGTGGAACACACACACACAAAAATTCAATTTGAATTGTGTTTTCTAGGCGTTGAATCTCTACCCAAAAATAATTTTTGAATCCACGGTTGAAATTCAACCCGTGAAAAAGATTCAATTCAATGGATAGAAACCACCTATCTGGCTGACTTTTTGTTGAAGGGTCATCTAGGGATGTTTCAAACATTCATACGGTGATGGATCTCTAATAATGTTCCATGCGGCATTTTGTAGGTGCCGTGCGGCCTGGACGCTCATATGAAAAAAATGATAGTATCAAATTTTCTTGTGGAGAAAACAAAATTTTTCATGCACGTAGTGAACACGAATGCATTAAATGTGTTAACATGTAGTTGGAAAGTAAAAGATGCATGATGACAAAAAAAAAACCCTAGAAAGTTAAAAAAAAATAAAAAAATAAAGAAACAAAATAAGTGTATTTATGGGAATAATGGAGATGATGCCAGTAACGCAAGAACGGCGCCTTCTCTCTTTAATAAGTAGAATAAATAAGTATATATCATTCTACTCCTAGATTTATTGAAGTAAATTTCAAATTATTAAAATGTAACACTAAACTATATTTTGAAGTAATATAACATAGTAAGTTTATTATATTTAACCGAAGGGCTGGGATATAATGACTCATAATAATCTTACTAATAATGGATGTGGGGCCCACATGTCGATGAGTTAAGGGCTAATTTTTTGTGATGATATTCTTCTCAACGTGAGTATCAACCTTACAAAAAATCAGCAATTTCTAAAACTTCTAACTATAAAATATGGACTTATACAAAAAATTAGCGCCATTAACTCATCGACATGTATGTGGGCCCCACATCTATTAGTCATTATGTAGCAGTAAACAATTTCAAATATTCCAACAGTTTCATGTTTTTTTTCACAGATTTTTATCATTTTAACATAGAAATTATCGAAGAAAAAATGGTTTAAAACGTTATAAACATTGCATATTCAGCTCGTTTTCGCGAACATTTAAAAATTCAAGAAACAATGGTTTAAAACGTTCTAAACACTGCATATTCTGCTCGTTTTTCGCAAACATCTAAAAATTCTCATATTATTGTTGCCATTGACCATCACAGTACACACTGATTTTACTTCGTACATCCGTAATCAAGTAAGTTAATTAAAGGTTTTGGTGGGGCGTGATGGTTGGCTTATCAAAGCGACAGTATATATATAAGATCATGATTAAAGGTTTTCAAAATTTTCTTTCGCGTAAGGGGTAAAATTCGTCAGATTTTTTCATTTTTTTCACTTTGCAATATTGAAATACATGGATAATTACAGGCCAGGACAGGGGTGGACCCACCAGATGATATATTATGTAGAACTTGTTTAACTCGAATGGGGCACTTGACTTAACATCAACAAAGCATGTGAAGTAACATAAAGGGAGCTTAAAGGAAGACAAGAATCTTGTTAAAGGTTAAGTAATGAAGTGAAGGAGGAGACACTAATGAATGTATAGTTGCTTTTTGACCCAATAATCTTTAAAAATAACACAACCATGAGGTCAATGAGGGAATATATGAAAAGATGTTATCTCAAAAGTACAGAATCCAATGCGATATGTCGCAAATATCCTAAGTAACCCCTTATCGCAACACGATTAATAAATAAATACAATCATCTTCATCATCAAAATCAACATCGTAATGGGTAAATCAATTGCTTTATAATTGGAGAGCATTCTATTTGATCAATCTTTGAGGTGGGACCTCTACTTCTTCAGCTGAATCTAGTGGGGACGATGGATTGAGGAATAAAATGATTGCATTGTCTTGCAGTTCGCCAGATTTTGAATGACATCCACTCATACTTATGGGTATCAAGGTAAATTGGGGATGAGAGAGCTCTAAGTAGATGCTTAGGGATGTCAACGGGTCGGTTAGGGTATCAAGGTACAGAGAACCGGAATTATTGTGCTCGGTATTGGGTGCCCATGTACATTATAAAAAATGTGAAAAAATATATAAATAAAATAATTTTCATACCGATTTTGAAGGAGTTTGATGTCTTTAACACTATTATATATGTCGGCTGTGGTTCCTATCGATCGATATTGATACTAGTGTATCAAGAATGAGAAGTTATTATAAACTTCGGTTCCGGGTCCATATCGTTTAGGGCTTTTTGGGTTCGGTTATGAAATAGCTAGTTTGGAAACTGAGATAATTAATCGGGAATGGATCCTATCGGGTATCGGTACAAATTGACACCCCTAATCAGGTCCTCGATCTCGAACGACTTAAATGATTGATCATGGGTTTTTATGTATCAGCTCTTGACACCCCAATCAGCAATTCTAATAAGAATATACCATTTAATTAGATTTGTCATTAGAAATGAACACCGTTTATTAAGGATTCGACTCTCTTTTCCAGTGACGACGTAAGACCAAAAACGTTGAAGTTATATATATATATATATATATATATATATTGAACATGGATTGCGGGAAAAATTTTATAAGGTCTATTGCGACAGCAAAAGTTGAGCTCGCAATATATCCAAGACCACATGTAGATATAGTACCCACATGTTTTAAAAAGAAAATATGATCTTGAATACTGCAACCTCATATTTGTAGTCGCAAGGCGAAAAGTTGTGTCTTGAATTCTAACATTATTGTTCTTGGTCCCGCATAAGGTTTGAACCCAATTGGGTGACCTCCATTCATTGGGACCTTAGCTAGGACGTCCGAGGGGCCCCTCCCCCTAACATTAGGGGGTTCAAGGCCTACACTAGCTACTCTTGGCCGAAATTTTTAGATAATTTTTTTTAACTAAGCCAAATTTTAGGCTTATTTTGTATCTTTTCAATTCTCATATAGTAGAAGTTCTCAATAGTTGTCCAGTCGAGCCTTTAATGGTGAACCACATAAATCTGTCTTTTTTCTGGGTCTATGATTGTTTTTCTCTTCTTTGCATTGCTATCATTCTGTGATTGATCGATCGATCGATTTTCTGCGACAGAATTGACACTTATATACTAGCTCCTTCAATAAAAAAAATTTGAAAAAAAAAAAAAGTTGATTTGATAGATTGATATTAGACATTGATATTGGACTTAATCTTGCATCCTAAACTTTTGAAGCATCGCATCCGGTTCTTATCTTTGTAATGAGTTTATCTTTTAGGGATTTAATGCATCAGTATGTTTAGAGAGAGGTCAATCTAATCTTAGATATCCCTTGAATATCTTAGATCTAATAATTCTCTTGCATTGGTTGAACCCAAAGCTCTAATGGTGGTCCATGAGCAAGTTCTTTTAAGTGCTTTGGAGATATGTGTAACTTTGATTGACATTTATCAATCCCTCTTTTATCTATTTATGCAAAAGGCATTGTCAAACATTCCTTGGACCACCCCCATTAAAAGCAATCTTCAGTTCTAAATGTTAGAGAGAGAGAGAGAGAGGGGAAATTCTTTTTTGTGCAAACCTCTTTAAGGGTTTTAGATTTCAGTATATTAATGGGGCATGTAATGTTAATACTCAATCCATAGCGCAACGAGCCTGATCGGGCCGGGGTACGTAGGATCGAGATCATCTTTTTTTTTTGTTTACATACAAAAAAATTCCAAGAGAGAGAGAGAGAATAAAGTTTATGCTAAATATATAATCTCCATTAATAAGAGAGAAAAGGGTTTTCATAAGCTTCTTGCAAGAACACCAATAAAGTTAGAAACCCTCTCAAACACATACAGAGACACTGAAGAGTAGATTAAAATCACCATACTACATGGTTATACTTTTTATGGAAAGCTAACAAAATGCTAAGGGAAACAGCTCTATGTGGACTTAGGTCTTCAACCATGGTTCACTTAGAGAACCCTGTAGCACCAAAAGGAAGAAACAAAGAGAAAACCAAAGGGGGGGGGACAAAAACGGAGTAACTTGGGATATTATATGTGATGATCATCGATAGCCTCTCTCTACTTGATCTTCTTCTTAGATTTCAGTACCTGATAAAATTAAATATAAGCCATGAATGTGTAAGTCTAGCTAAGAACATAACTGCTTATATGTTTATTTATAAGAAAACAATTTGGATATATTGAAGTCATGATCATACCGCGAAAATGAAAAATCTATGTTGAATATGAAGATTTCATACCGGAGTCCCGGGGTGCGTTGCATCTGAAGCATTCCATCCTGCTAGCGAAGTTGTGCTCGTTGCACCCAGACCTGTCCAAGTCCAAAACACACATATAAGCTCAAAAACTATGCTTAATTGCATTTTTTTTTTTTGCAAGGGTGCATAATTTCATACTCCCACCCCGGGCCTATAGGTTCTTTCTTCAAGAATAATTGGAGAGAGAGAGAGAGAGAGAGAGAGAGAGAGAGAGGGGGGCTATTATTTAAACTTATCCTGCACAAAAGCAGACCAGAAAACTAAAGATGTGAAAAACAGCCAATGCAAATTAAGTAATATTTTTAATTTGTTTTTAAAGAAGAAAAAAACAAAACTGAGGAAATGGGGTGTCCACAAAACCCAACATGAAATCTTGGAAAATAAAGTAATATACAGGAAGTAGAATTACTATTTTAATTTTATCCAGTCAGATTGATCTCCATATATATTACCTGGTGCAAATCCAATCACCGGATTTCCAGATGGGAACTCCTCTTGAGCGTGGCAATTCGCCACCTTCATACCCACCAGAGGACTCATCCTTGAATGCACCACACTTGAAGCAGCTCGAGCGGCTTGCAAAGTTATGGGCACCACAGTTCCCAGCAGAGCAGTACCAGTCACCAGGCCTAGGACGGACGACGTCGGACCCACCAAATGGGAATGAGGTGCCACCCCTCCCACCTAAACTGCCGTACTCAACTCTCTCGCCAGACCTCGGGTCACCGCATCGTTGGCACGAATCCCTCCGGCTGAAGTTCAGGTGTTGGCAAGACCTGCAGTTCCAATCTCCTGGCCTACAATCTCCTTGCCTACTCATCTTCTTTGTCTCTAAAATCAAAAAGAAAACAAAAACTACATCAGAATAAGAGTAGGTAGGTTTTCTGCCTTAAAAAGAGGTGACATCACTAGAAAAATAAAACTGCACTAGTGACTCATAAAGAAGGTTCTTTGCCCTGGGGAAAACAACACCAAAGAACAACCTCAAGTGCTTAAACTTGAGGTTCTTCAATGGCAGTAAGCTCGGATTTGTCATAGGCGTGAACCCGATTTCACTTTCACTCGTTAAGCCTTAGAAACTGATTGAAAATGCAGAAAACATTGAAGAAGAAGGGTGTTGAAGGGGGTTTACCTGAGGGAAATGAAGAAAGAAGAAAAAGAGAGAGAAAAAGGTTAGCAGTGGAAGTAGTAGTAGCAGAAGAAGAGGAAGAGATTGAAGGGAGTGTGTGATTTGGTTGTGTGGGTTGGGCTGGTTTATATACTTGTTTAGACCTCAAGAATCGGGAATCGAGGTTGCCTGTGGAGGGCCGTGGATGTTCTTTTTCGTGTTCTTCACCTCGCCTCCTTGAACAATGGAATCAAAAAAAACAAAAAATTTCTAAAAGAAGAAAAAGAGAGCAAGAAAATTAGACATGGATTCCAAAGAAAATTAGGAAAATTAGAAAAAGCTCTGCTCTTACTATTACTTTTGAAGAGGGGGGGTGTAGAACTTGGAAGTGCATGCACACATACACAAATTAAATTTCATATCTAAATTCCAATATTGCCCCTCTTTATATGATTCCTAATTCCAAATCTATATATTTTGTTCAATAGCTTTAAAATATTATTCTCCATATCCATTTCAAGAAGGGTTTTATGGGGGGGAGGTTTTGTCTTTATGAGGAGAGATTGGAGGGGGATGTTTTTTGAGTGGTGGCTGCAAGTTCTTTCCCCCATCTCTTATTCACGTGGGTGATCACTACCTACCCATGTGGTGGCCCACGCCCAACACTCATACATTTGCATGGTATATGATATAGATACATTGAATATATTGTAATAATTTTTACTTGAAATACACCATATTATCTCATTATATCACATTCATAATTTAGATTGAGTCCGTCTAGAGCTACACCCATTTCTTACATCCAGTTCATACACCCTGGGGTGGGGCCCACATGGAGATCACGTTGGACAATCCAACCATACATTGCGTTTTTCATGCTATGGTTACCCTCTTCACAAAAAATAAGGAAAATTCAACATTCCTAACCTCAAGAAAAATAGTCTTTAATTTGAAAAATCCAGACCATCCAATGAAACCATTATTTTGTGTCAATTTTTTTATATGGTCGGCAATGTCGAAATGAACTGATTTTTCATGATGATGATCATCATGCCAAGCACAGCTCAATGTATGGTTGGATTGTCCAATGTGATCTCCACGTGGGCCCCACCCCCAGGTGTATGAATTGGATGTAAGAAATGGGTGTAGCTCTAGACGGACTCATTTAGATTAGCATCAATTAGGTTACATTTTCTTTTCAAAAATATAATCATCTTGAAAAAAAAATATGTTAATTATCGTCAATAAATTTCAATATTATAGATTTTTTTTAATGAAAATGGGTTATTATTTATAACCCTATTTAACAGTTTTATATAAAACATACTCTACACTAGTAGGGGGTGCCAACAGGTCCTAAGGTACCCAGAACCGGAACCAATATTGACGGCTCTTATTGGTTCAAATCTTGATGATATTACAATTTTAACACTATATTTATATCGGTTCTGGTTCCGATTCTGGTTCCTATTGGTTTCAGATTCAAATCTAAGTACCCAGAACCGCAACCGTGATCCCATGTTTGGATTTATGAACTGGTAAATAAGGATTCTATTAAGCAAACACATGCATGTAACTACCCATGCAAATGTGTGAGCATTTCGTCACGTTGATGCAATTCATGCACATAGGTGTGCATGTTTGATTCTCGCCAACCTCTAGGCTCCACTTGCGCGCAAATGTTCCTTCCCTAAGTAGCTCGCCATAGTTCACAATTTAGGCACATATAGTTCCGGTTCATGTGGGTTAGGTTCATGCGCCATACCTGAGACATGCACTTGCGAAAATCACCTCGGAATCTATTCCCCCTCAAGCAAATCCATATTGCCAAATTCCATTTGCCCTTGTCTGTGTTCCTTTTCGCAATAATTCAAAAGTTATCTGTAGATTCATAGCCAATGATATGCGAGGCTTTCCGATATCATGATAAGGCGTCAATATTGCGTATTCATATGTTTGTTTTTTTTCATAAACATATAATAAAAACATAATTAAATCTAATAAATTTCCTATAAATTGCACAGTCAAAGCAAGTTATTGGCTAAGTTAGCTAACCCTAGCTAAGCCATGCCAAGCAAACTTTTCCATGCCCCACATAAAGCAAAACAGGAGAAATTGTAGCCTCTAAGCACAACAAAAGCTCATCCAAAGATCCACTCATTCAACTCACTAATGAACATTAGAAAGACCCTTTGACCATAACATTTAAGGGGTCCACATTTGCTGATGTGGCAAATGGAATCGACGTCCATGTGAGCATAGGGTGGCACCGGTGCTTGCATGTTGACCCCGGATTGGATAAGTAGGAATCCAATCACCATGACTCCTTACCAGACAAAATGAATATTCCACACAAAAACCTTAGACAAAGACCCACTTCTTACCTTACTCTTATCTTAGATTTTTTTTTTTTTTTTTTTTTGGCAAGAGGGGTCGTGTCTCTTTTTCCCTTCTACTTTCACAACCCACGTCCTAACGGTCACTAAACTTGACCGGGAAAAATAGCTGTTGCTTTTTACAATTTTGAATATTCCCTTTTGGTACTTGAACTCAAATTTTCCATAAGTCAAAAGGGTTTAAAAACAACACTATTTTTTACAACTTGACAAACAAAAACATTAACTTTTGATGCCTGTTTACCATTTTTGGGTAAAATCTATGCTACTTTTTAATTCAGGAATGCTACCAAGCAACTCCCAAAGGACTTGCACAGATGCAACCCTTTGAAAAGACAAGAAAAATATACATATTTTAATTTAAGACATGGTTTTCCAGGCATTTTTTTCCTTCTTTTTTGGGGTTGCACCTTTGAAACTCTCTAAGGGGTTGCTTGCTAGCATTCTTTTTTTTTTTTTTCCTAAAATTTTTTGTGGTTGTGTTGGTTATTTCTATACCAAGTATTATACATTTCCGCTCGCTCTCCATTTTTTTAGGTGAAATTCTGATCATTTGGAGAGAAAAACAACCCTACACCAATGGGCCGAATTAAAATCCCACCAAGTTTGCCCTTAAACAAAATTATTACTTTATTTTTGGAGGGATAGGTACACGAGTAAGTTGTGGTGTTCAGGGACTTTTTTATTTTTTGTTCAAACTTCAAAGTTGTTACAAAGAGCACCATCTAATCAAGCTACAGGGTTTATAAATTTATTGGGAAGATTTGGTCAACATGTTTGACCAATGTCCCTACCCCAACATACTTGCATACATGTAGAGGGGTCAAGGTCCAAATTTTCGTAGGTATATATACCTTCAGGAATCCTCATAATCCAGTCCATCCTTTTGTTCTATTAAACAAAATACAATGAATGGTAGTCCTAAAAAGTTGTATAGATCAGATGGTCAGGATCATTTGTTAAAGTCAAGTTGAACTCTAGGAGATCTTCTAGGTGGAACCCATCAAATGGTGGGCCCCCATTTCTTTGAATATAAATGCACCACATGTAAGTTACAAGTAGGTGAAGCATGTATAGCATATACAGTTTTGCATGGGAATATTGCTGCTTGTAAGAAATTTGAAAGAGACAGAGGGGGGGTATCTAATGGGGTGGTCTCTTTTTTGATTATTTTCATGGGAGAGACAATTAAGAGATGGGTTCAAAAGAAACGAAAGAAAATGGTGAGTTTCGATAAAGATAGTCGAAGCTGATGATGAAAGAAGTCTTCGAGGTTAGATTTGACCATCTTTGCGTCTCTGTGGTTTCTCCTCTGTCATTTTTTTTCCCTTCTTTAACTCCTTTTGTTTCTGAATCTCAAATATTTATTTGAATCACACTCTCTCTCTCTTTTGCTTTTCGTCTCTGCAAAAATAAAGAAGCATAGAAGCATCAAGTATCAGTCCCTCTCTCTCTCTCCTACGAAAATTTCAAAACCAAGGGAAGATCTGCCTTCCATTTTCTTGGGGACCGGTAAAGGGACCCGTGGCAAACTGTAAAAAAGCAAAAAGAGGGGGGCTGATTCGATTCTCCTTGGGAAATGCTTCCATGCATGACTATGACCAAACCCCAACACCAAGGTTTCAATTGTCACTCACTAACGTGTCCTTTTCTTTCTCTCTTTTTCTTTCTCTTAAATAAATATTTCTAATTCTTCTGCTGTAAGAGTATGTGTATATTGATGTGATGAACTTAATCTGCATCACCTCCTATATACCAACTCATTGATCTTTACTTGTATGATCATCAGGGCAAGTCTTAGATGGTCCATTATCAAAAAATGAGATCAAAATCAAATTAAATACTTAAGATCATCAATTTAGTTTTGATTTTGGTTATACCCATCAAGAAAAAACGATCAACGATGGACGGTCTTGATCGATATTTGTGTTTGATTAGGGTTTCATCCATGTATACAAGTCATAGATGGTCCATATATTATCAAAAAAATGAGATCATCAAAATCGGATTAAATAGTTAAGATCATCAATTTAGTTTGATTTTGGTTATAACCCATCAAGAAAAAACGATCAACGATGGACAGTCCTGATCGATATTAGAGTTTAGGGTTTCACCCATGTATAGTAGGTTAGCACCTCTATGTTAATTATGCTAATTCTTTTTTGGTAAATTGGGATGAAACTTCCTAAAGTTACACTGATATTATAATATTTGAATTTACGTACACGTATGAGGAATTTTATATGATTATGGATTATTTTCGAAGAATTATAATTGATGAATTAGGGTATGTGGGTTTGGGTTGCATGCACGTGAAATGATCATCTGGTATGATGATGACGTCATCACACAATGATAAAATTCCCTCCTTTATTTTTCTTTTTAGGAGAGCCCCCGGGGGGCCATCTTTTTATGCTGGAGAGGCTCTAAGTGTCATCCTCTATTTATGCACAGTTCCCCAACCCAACCCTAACGAATTTCTAGGGCATATTGTACATTTTAGAAATCACCCCATTTTTCTAATTTCAAGAAAATTTTCCTTCGTTTTTTTTATAGAATAGAGGGAAAGAATCAGCAAATGGGGTGCATTTGGTTGCAATGATAACTCTTTCTCAGAAAGAGAGTTATCCCCATGTAGGTGTAAACCTTCCTTTTTTGTGAGATAGGTTGGATGTACCCCAGAAACAATGCAACCCTTTTTCAGTAATTTTGGGGTGTAATCTATATAACAATCAGCTCGATCAGTTGTCTCACCCTCTTATAGGCTTCATATATAGATGGCTGAGATCTTATCTGCAATTGGACGGTGCATCTCAGCCACTCACACCAGATTTGGGCAACTGTTTTGTCAGGGAGTGCCGTGGCGCATGGCCACCCACTAGTTGTATTACATAAGGAAGATGGTTTAACCATTAAGCTAGAGAGAGAGAGAGAGAGAGTTAAAAATGACATGGATTAAGGTAACAAGAAACAATGCGAAGGTACATGCTTCGATGAAAGATATAACGAGCTTAATGACAAAATAAGACTAATATTGCCGACCCACCCCAAATAGTTGAGATAAGGTGTAGATGATGATGAATTAGAATATTAATAATTGGCTCAGGCTCCGATGACCTCTTTTTCTAACCCCTCTTGGAATTCGTGTGCTCGGCCGTGGATTTCACGAATCTAATGGTGGTGCGGGTAAAAAGTGAATGACAGCTAAGTGCTATCAAACACAGTTAGATTCTCGAAATCCATGGATGACTCTCAAGAGGGGTCAGAAAAAGGGGGTTCCCCGAGCCCTACCCTTAAATATTTAAGGGAAAATTTTTGAAGCAGTGGATTTTTGAAACGCTTTCTGAACAACAGATTATGGAGCCATGTGATTGGCCACTGCTTAGCTGCTTCAAAAATTTCTCAATATTTACATGGGGTTGAATCCTCATGATCTAGGGTACATGGTGGTGTCATTTTGTCATTGGTATGGTGCATGGTGGTGTCATATTTTCATTGGTAAAGTGTACACTGAACTTACTTTTATAATTAAAACTTAAAACTAATTTGCACGCAACTCGAGGTACAAGTTGGCCAATGAAAATATGACACCACCATAATCCATGGACCCCGGACCATGTGATCGTTACTCAATTTAAAATAGACATTCCCATGCCTTTCCGTCATCACTTTTCTACTTACTTTGTATTCAACAAAGGAGTGATATATAGTCAACAACATTGGTTAAACATAGCTGCGTCATCATTTTCTTTCATGGCTTTGATCACTGGGTCTAGATTGGGAGGTTATTCGGAAAACGTCCATTGGCCTTTTGATGGCATTCTTGTCAGAGATATCCAATTAGGGAAGTGGGTTCAGTCTCGGATTGAACATCGTGGACTTGGATCAATGCTTTAAAATCGATAGAGTCAGTCTTGATCGAGCTACACCCATTTCTTACATCCAGTTCTTACACCCGGAGGTGGGGCCTACATGGAGATCATGTTGGACAATCCAACCATACATTGAGTTTTCCTTGCCATGATGATCATTGTTACCAAAAATCAGTTCATGTCGACACTGCCAACAATATAAAAAAAATTGACCCAAAACAATGGTCTAATTGGCTGGTCTGGATTTTTCAAATTAAAGTCAATTTTTCATAAGATTAAGAATGTCGAAATGAGCTGATATTTGGTGACAATGATCATCATGGCAAAGAAAATTCAATGTATGGTGGGATTGTCCAACATGATCTCCATGTGGGCCCTATTACCGGGTGTAAGAAATGGATGTAGCTCTAGACACACTCTTATCGATAAGCCATGTAACAAATACATGGACACCGAAACTCATTTGGAAAATCAGCCCTTAACTTATTTACATATGGGCCCCACGTCCATTAGTAATCTATTAATAAGAATAGCATAAGTCAAATGGATGTTTAGCCTTACCTTTGGTAGACACTCATACCCAAAATCGGCTTGTTTGATTAGTTTTAGTCGTCAGATTTTTTGAATCCAACGGCTAGAATGAAGCCTTAAAAAGTACTAAAATCTAATGACTAGAGATTGCATATTAAAGTGATTTTGGGTGTGCATATCCACCAAGGGATGGGCTAAACATCAATGCGGTCAATGGGCCCAGAGAGCAGCTCTGAGTTGAGGGGCCAACACGGTCTATAGTTACCTAATTACAATTTTTTCCTCTTTGGAATGTTTTTTTTTCCTCAATTTTTTAAAGTTGAGGCGGGGCAACTGCCCCCCACCCCCCTGGCTCCGCTACTACTCGCTCCCTTGGTGGTTTTTTGTCGAAAATGACTGATAAAGGATTTTAACCTATTGATTTCACCTTTTTTTTTTTTTTAATTTGGTGTTCTGTAATCTTGTAATCATGTTGTTTTGGTAGAATTAGACCGTTGATTTTTTATTCCATGATCTACAATTACAGGATTTTACCACCAAGGTTTATATAGCAACGCTACGCACCCAGTATACAACCAAGGTTTAAAGGAGCCCGTTTTAACGGTATAACGGACTGGGGGCGTTTTAACAGATTGAAACAGTCAGGGGCAAAAATGGAAGAAAAATGGAAAAAACGAAAAAAAATATATATGGAATTTAACCAGAAAAAAAATGGAAAAATGGCGCTGAAATTCAAAATTTGAAATTTGAAAATTCAAAAAGAAAATGGAATTTAAAGGATTTAACAGCCTTTTTTTTTTCACAAAAAATTTCAGAATTTAACGGCTGTTAAAATAATTTTAAATGGCCGTTAAAACAGAAAAAATGACCGTTAAATTTAAAAGCATTAAACGTGTTTAAAAGGTAGAATAATGTTGTTCTGCAAATTCTATACAAATAGATCTCGGAAATACTGCTCCACGTCCTTGCCACCAAAAATCAACTAGATAGAAATAACCCAAAATATTGTAGTAGATCGTAGCAAACGGAATCCAATAGCAATCCACATTAACTCTTTCAGTACACTCCGGCATGTGTGGAAGGGGTGACTATCATGCCCCGGGGGACTAGTCGGTTGCTCTAAGAGGCCCGGATACCCACAGTTTCAAAAAAAAAAAATCCAATAGCAACGCAAAATTTCTCTATTCATTTAACGTTTCTCAATAATTAATGACTACCAATTAGGGGTGTCAACGGGTTGGTTCCGGTTCAGTTCCTACGGTGACCAGAACCAGAACAAACGGTTCCGGTTCCAGTTTCGGGTATAATGGGTCCAATCTTGGTAATATGAGAATTTTTATACTATATTTATATATCGGTTCCGGTTCTTATCGGTTTCGGTTCCATATTAGAGTACCGGTTTCGGTTCGGTTCCGGTTCCAGTTCTTTTTAATCGGTTCCCAAAAATGTGGTACCGGAACCGGTGTTTTCGGTTCCGGTTCCTATTCGGTTCCGGTTAAAGCGGGTAAAATTGACACCCCAATGGTTAAAAAAGGTAATAAAATAAGAATTATTTAATTAAATATATACTAACAATCCCTAATTATTTTAAGGATTAGGATCCGTGCACTCCCACTTTTTTTTAACTCCCCTAACTCCTCTTGTCGAGCATGGACTCCGAGAATCCAACAGTGGTTGATAGTGCTGAGTTGGTGGCCAAAACCACCGTTGGATTCTCAGAATCCAGGAGTTAGGGAAGTAAAAAAAAAATGGGAGTGCGCGGATCCTAACCCTTATTTTAATGAAATAAAAAAATTAAGAAATAACTTGGACAAAGAAAATAACGCTATGCTTAATAAAGATATATAATGATTTGAAGTTTCATGTAGTATTAGTGCATTTGCAATATCAGTATCAATAATGGCTAAAACTTGAATTAAGATTTTTGAATATATAGTAAATGCACTACACACAATATCTGGTCATGTGCTTTATCTCAGTATTCATAAATCTATATAACAAAACAGGACGGTTGTCTCCCCCTCTTATCCGGCTTCATAAAAGATGGCCGAGATCTTATCACACCAAATGGACGGTGGATCTCAGCCACTCACACCTAATTTTGACAAGCTTTGTCGATGAGTGCTGTGGGTACGGGTCACCTACTATTTACCTACGTATAAGGAATAGAATGGGTTGGATTTACATATAGCCCAAGGGTCAGGCTCAGGAGCCCCACTTTTTATGCCTCGAAAGGGGTGTTACCATTAAAACAGATTGAAACGGCCAGGGGCAAAAATGTAAAAAATGGATTTTAATGGATTTTAACGGAAAAAAGTTGTGTTAAAATTCAAAATTTAAAAAAAAATATAATTTAACGGAAATTTAATGGTTTTCTTATACCCTTCTTATCTTATATGGCTTCAATAATTAGTGACTGAGATCCACTATGCTTCATATCGATGGCTAAGATTAACTCCCACCCGATTTTGACAAACACTTTGTCAGAAAGTGCCGCGGGCACAGGCCACCCACGCATTTATCAATACAACTCAATTGTATTCTCTTATCTTATCCATCCATCTAATGTGGACGGTTAGATTTCAGCCACTCAATCCGCCTCATTTGACCTCAATTTATTCAAAATTTAAATTTCAGCACCGTTTTCCCATTTCTCCCTCTGTGCGTTATAATGGAAAAAATGGTAAAGCCGCAGTCCGTTATACCGTTTGAGTGCCGAAGACACCCAATTTTTACAGACGCTTTTGTCGGAGAGTGCCGTGGGCATGGGCCATTTACTATTCTATATAACAAAACACATTAGTTGTCTCCCTACTTATACCTCCTCTTATAAGCATCAACAAAGAAGCGCCGAGATCTAATCCTCCCCCAAATGGACGGTAGATCTCCACCACTCACCTAATTTTGGCAAATTCTTTGTCGAGGAGTGCCGATGGCACGGGGCACCCATTAGTCTATATAACAAAACAGGACGGTTGTCTCCCCCTCTTTTCCGGCTTTATAAAGGTTGGCCGATATCTTATCACACCAAATGGACAGTGGATCTCAGCCACTCACAACCAATTTTTGTCAAACGCTTTGTCGATGAGTGCCGTGGGCATGGGTCACCTACTATTTGCCTACACATAAGGAATGAAATGTGTTGGATTTACATATAGCCCAAGGGTCAGGCTAAGGAGCCCCACTTTTTATGCCTCGAGAGGGGTGTTACCATTAAAACGGATTGAAACGGCCATGGGCAAAAATGGAAAAAATGGGTTTTAATGATTTTAACGGAAAAGAGTGGTGCTGAAATTCAAATTTTAAATTTTGAAATTTAAAAATTAAAATAAAATAGAATTTAACTGAAATTTAATGGTTTTCTTATACCCTCTTATCTTATATGGCTTCAATAATTAGTGGCTAAGATCCACTATGCTTCATATCGATGGCTGAGATTAACTCCCACCCGATTTTGACAAACACTTTGTCGAAAAGTGCCGCGGGCACGGGCCACCCACGCATATATCAAGACAACTCAGTTGTATTCTCTTATCTTACCCATCCATTTAATGTGGATAGTTAGATAAAGAGTAGTTGAGATCAAATCCATCGATCTAATGTGGACGGTTAGATTTCAGCCACTCAATCCACCTCATTTGACCTCACTTTATTCAAAATTTAAATTTCAACACCGTTATTTTTTGTTATTTCTGTTATTTTTCTATTTCTCCCTCTATGCGTTACAATCTGTTATAACATCCATTATAATGGAAAAAATGGTAACGCCTCAATCCGTTATATTGTTTGAGTGCCGAAGGCATCCAATTTTTACAAACGCTTTTGTTGGAGAGTGCCGTGGGCATGGGCCATTTACTATTCTATATAACAAAACACATTGGTTGTCTCCCTACTTATACCTCCTCTTATAAGCATCAACAAAGAAGGGCCGAGATCTAATCCTCCCCGAAATGGACAGTGGATCTCCGCCACTCACCTGATTTTGGCAAACTCTTTGTCGAGGAGTGCCGATGGCACGGGGCACCCACTAGTCTATATAACAAAACAGGACGGTTATCTTCCCCTCTTATCTGGCTTCATAAAGGATGGCCGAGATCTTATCACACCAAATGGATGGTGGATCTCAACCGCTCATGCCCTATTTTGGTAAATGCTTTGTCAGGGAGTGCCATGGGCACGGGCTACCCACTCATCTATATTACAAAACAGGGAAGTTGTCTCCCCCTCTTTTCTGGCTTCATAAAGGATGGCCCAGATCTTATCCCCCAACTTGATGGTGGATCTCAGCCATTCACACCCGATTTTGACAAATGCTTTGTTGGGGAGTGCCATGGGCAAGGGCCGCCCACTAGTACTATAACGAATAAGCCCAATTCTCATAGATTAATTGGAGCCCCACGTCCACACACATTTAGGTGGACAAATTTAGTATGCAACCATTTACATACTTAAAAGCATGGTTTTAAAAAAGACCATTTAAACGGTTTTAACGGCCGTTTAAACGGTAACACCCCAAGCCTGTTTCCGTTGAAGACGTTTAAATGCATTTTATCGTTTTTGAATAAAACAGCCATTTTTTTTGTTTTAACGGCCGTTAAAATCGTTTAAACAGCCGTTAAATCCGTTTAATTCCATTAAAATCCGTTAAATTCTGTTTTTGTTTTTTAATTTTCAAATTCTAAAATTTGAATTTCAACACCATTTTTTTCCATTAAAATTGTTAAAATCGTTAAAATCCGTTTAATTCCATTTTTTTCCATTTTTATTTTTTATTTTTGCTCCTGGCCATTTCAATCCATTTTAACGGCGTTTAAACAGTAACACCCCCAGTCCGTTTGACCGTTAAAACGGCCTCCTTTAAACCTTGCTACACACAACATTACTAGGTGCAATGTTCAAAATCCAAGACATTATGGATATGTGTTTTATCCCAATATTCAAAAATATTATAGAAAATAACCCCAATTCTCATAAATTATAGGTGAATCTATCAAGTATGCTCTTGCAGTTATGTATAGTACCCCACTCAAAACGAGATATAGTTATACTTATGAATTATCAAACTCCTAGAGGATGCTAAGTTACACAATAGGGATGAACTAGCGAGGAAAAAATTAATCAAACAGTGTTTGATCCAAAATCGACCACTCTATGATTCATTTTTTCCTTTAAACTTAGTTCTGAAGATCTGCAGTCCCTAGGTAAGGTTGTCATCACATGTGATGTATCTAATAATGAGCTTTAGTCCCATCCCCCTCAATGTATAACAAACCTTTTCCTTACCATGTCTTAAATCAAAGAGGTGTGTAAGATTGTCCCTAATCATATAAAAGAGTGTGTATGTCGATTATTCTACAATCATGTTACTAGTACATAAATGGCGATGGTATTTAAACAAGGAAAAAGATCTGAAACTGTTTCATTTGCGGAAGCGGCTTATTTGGTAGTCACCGTTGCCATCTGGGCCCACTGACCACATGGATGTTTATCTCATCCCTTGGTGGATATACACACCAAAAATCAAATCATTAGATTTTAACACTTTTTAGCACTTTTAAGACATTCTAATAGCCGTTGAATTCAACCATTTTTTGAGTACTAAAACCAACGGCTAAAAATCATTAAACAAGTTGATTTTTTTTTTGTATGAATGTCTATTAAGGGGTGGTCTAAACATCCATGAGGTCAGTGGGCCCAGATGGCAGTGGTGACTACCAAAAATGGCTTCTGCAAATGAAAAGATCTCAGGTATACCTTGTTACATCACGACCCTTTAAACAATTCATTGCATAAAACTATAATACCCCCACTATTTTAAAATGATTATAGGGTCATATAATTTTAAGTTTTCATGAAGTATAGTTCAAATATTAAAATCATCCCCCTACTGTGAACACCGGTAGTGCCATCCACGATTGTCACAATTAAAGGTCTCTCTACTTTCAAAGGCAAAACCTTCCCTCTTTAACTGCCTGTATTCTAAAGACAAAACGTGGGTTAGAGTACACGTGTACAGTTCAGGATGTCTAGCACACCCGCACCTCTCATCAATGATGATGAGGGACTATAGGATAAGCCACATGGCACACTCTTAGGGACCACTGATCGCATGGATGTTTGTCCCATCCCTAGGTGGACCCCATATATCAAATATCACCCTGTTTTGTGATTTCAATCCTTTGGATCTGAAGTCCCATGTAATGTTCAAAATCTACGGTTAAAAATCAACCCATGAAAACCACTCCAATCAAATCCTTGAAAATCATTAATAGGCTGATTTTTTTTGCATGTAGGTCCATCTAGGGATGGGCCACACATCGACACGGTGAGTGACCTCTATGAGTGTGCTACGTTTAAGGTGCACGTGCATAGCATGAGGCGTTCCCCTAGAGAAATCCGTTGCAACAGATATACAGACCTACGCCCATGGGATACAACAGCCTAGTAGTATACAATTGTTTTATTGTTTCTACACAAATAGAAGAACCTCCAACCATGGTTTAAAAACAGCCGTTATAACGGATTCAGATCTCCCCCGTTACGTAGTATACCGTTAAAACGCCCAGAAAATAACTCGTTATAACAAAAACAACGACGTTATTTTCTGTAAAAAATTGGTGGAAAAAACACCGTTATTTTCTGTCTTTTGAAAATTTGAATTCCAGAGACATTTTTCTGTTTTTTCTGATATTTTTCGTTATTTTCTGTTTTTGTCCCCGAGGCGTTAGTACAATTTGTTATAACGGCAGTTATAACCGGAAAATGGTAACGCCCCCAGTCCGTTATACCGTTATAACTGCCCTTTTAATAACCTTGCCTGGAACTACTAGTCCTCCGTGTCTTTTTCCTAAAAATAAATTCAAGATAAAATGCCCCAATAAAATGATAAAACTGAAAATTTAAATTACGGAAAATTTCTAAAAAGAAAATAAACTTTAATCTATTTACAAAAAAGAAAACAACTTTTCGCAAATCCCAAAAAAGAAAACGAAACGCCCTTTCAAAGGGCATTTCTTTACGTGGCACATGTTTATCAAAAAATGCCATTTAAAAGGGCGTTTGTCAGTAAAAAACATCATTTTAAATGGCGTTTTTCAGTAATAGACGCCTTTTTAAAAAACGTCTGTCAGATCTCTGACAACTGACAGACGTTATTTTAAAGGGCGTGTGTCAGTAGAAAACGCCCTTTTAAAGGGCGTTTTTTGATACCCAATTTTTACGCCCATTTTGGCATACCCAGAAGATGAATCAATGGCTGATTTTTGGTGAGGATGATCTCTACGGTGAGGAGATCATCCTCACAAAAATTCAAATCATTCCGATATTCGTAGATTGGTTTAGAAGTTGAGGAATTATGGGACGTTTTTTAAAATTTCTCAGGAATAAACGCCCTTTAAAAGGGCGTTTGTCAGACGTGTCAGCCATCAGTCATTCGTTAGTCAGTCGGCGACTGATTGGACTGACAGTAGACGAAACGCCCTTTGAAAGGGCGTTTCGTTTTCTTTTTTGGGATTTGCAAAAAGTTGTATTCTTTTTTGTAAATAAATTAAAGTTTGTTTTCTTTTCTGCAATTTTCCGTTTAAATTAATACAAATTCTAATTTAAGCATGGGTTCAAGAGATGGTACACAAATAGTTAGCATAGAAAAAAGGGTATATAAACATGATAGTATCACCATGGTTTGAAAACAGCCGTTATAACGGGCGACCTCTCCCGTTACGCTGTATACCGTTAAAATGCCCAAAAAATAATGGCTGTTATTTTCGTTATAATGCCGTTATAACGGCCTACCTCTCCCGTTACGTTGTATACTATTAAAACGCCCAAAAAATAACGGCTGTTATTTTTCGTTATAACGCCGTTATTTTTCCATTATAACGAAAATAAAGACAGTTATTTTCTTGAAAATTTTGTGAAAAAATGGCCGTTATTTTCCATTTTTGAAAATTTGAAATTTCAAAATTTGAATTCCAACAGCCATTTTATCCGTTATTTTCCATTTTTGCCCCTGAGCGTTAAAATTCGTTATAACGGCCATTATAACGGAAAACAGTAATGCCCCCAGTCCGTTATACCGTTATAACGGCCCCTTTTAAACCTTGGTTCTATTGAGAGGGAATGAACTAGCTCAGAAAGACTAGTAGTTCTATTGGTCCTAATGGTGCCTCGTTGCCTGCTGCGTGTGCAGCATTTGAGCAGTTAGGAAAGGAAATGGCACGGAACTATAAAAAATTTGATCTCTCGGAGTTCCGAACGACAATGAGAAAGTTTTCTTCTGTCGCGTCTTTTCTATCTCGAACGTTCCTTCGACAAACCCTATTCAACAGATCCTCTATGTTTCAGAGAAATGATATATTCGTTGTTCCTCAAAGCACCCAGGTTGAATTTCCTTCGACAATTCTCTATTTTCTCTGTTATTTCCTTCCATTGGCTTTTGTTGAATCCCATTTTCTGTTTTATGATCTTAGTTTGATCGATCATTACTCTAAATTTCGACTCTTTTTTCTTAATTTAGCTACTATGTTGGTGGATTTGCGCAATTTTATTTTTGATTGTAATATATTTGTGCTAGTTTTACGAAATTCAGGCATCGAATAAGCATTACTAGGGTTTATATGTTCGAGAATGGGATTTAGAGCACTGGATTATATAACATCAAGTTTTCTCTATAACTACTTTGTGTGTTAGTTGTGTGGTTTGCGTAATTGAATTTCGTCATAGCCGTGAGCATTTTCGATTTGTTCTAAACAGTCTGTTTAAGTAAAGATTACCCTTCCTGGCGATGTAGAAAACATGAAATAAACTTTAACTGAAAGTGAAAATTTGGAAGTCTGATGTGAGAGAGATTTTGGAGTTAAAGAGTGCCTAGGTGCAATGTCTACTGCGGAGGATCAAGAGCACTTATCTAGAAGTCAAGGACTTGAATGGAGCCACCTGGTTGATCCAGTTTTTAATTCAATTTTGCAAAGAGTTCGCCTGCATCTTTAAACATCCAATCAAGAAAGGCACACAAGACTTGTGAAAGAGTTATGAGGAGTTTCATAAAAGAGAATAGAAATTTGAAATATTTGTCTAAATCATGTTGAGAGCAATTTAAATTTGGATTTCTACTCTGAAAATTTTGTAATCTGAGCTATATGTCAACTCAATTATCTTACACACTAATCTGAAGCTGCTCCTCCATCCAGACAAATGGCTTTTTTACAGTTTTACATAAAATCTCTGAACCTATGTAACAAAAATACAGACAGGTGTGTTGGTGTCCGACACTTATACAGAGTGTTCAGCACTTATACACACTCACCCCCACAAACATGGTACACCGACATATCCATACAATATATTCCAAATGTTGAGAGAGATACTTTATAAAATTCTTTAGTTCTTGTTAAGTTTATGAAATAGTGAAAATGTACTTAAATAAGCTGATGTACATTAAAATCATATAAACAATATATAAATTATAGCTGAAAAAAAATTTGAATATTAAATTAAGATTTGTTCAAAGCGTGAGTTGGCATATGTTCGACATGGTGTCTCAAACTGCAAATTCGTAGAAAATAGAGTGTCATTGTTACATAGCTTTGAACAGTGTTACCAACCCTCTCCACAATCATGGTACTTCCGATCTATCATGGATAGGTGAGGAAGTCCTGGACAAAGGATGCCTCTTTATTACTGGGCTCAGGTGAGGCGCAGTCACTAAGGTGCATGCCTCACTCTAGACTGAAGGCACGTGAACTGCACGCCATAGGTAAATTTCCCAATATGAAATTATCTTTTGTGTGTATAACATGTTTTTTTGTGTAATTGCATATTATAAAAACCATTTTCAATGTCTAATTGTTAGACATATTATAGAGTGCAATGTGTATAAATTCTATACTGTTATACCGTTACAAGTTACAAATTTACTCTTTCCACTCTCTCTACAGAAGAGCCCCAAGAAAGCAGTAGAGGAAACTTGAGCAATTACATTGCAATACATTCATACATTGTTATTCATGTTCTGAATCATTTAAGATAGGATATTTTAGTAACAACCCCCTGAAATTTGAAAATAATTAGTAATACCCCCTTATACTTTCAAACTTTAGGAATACCCTCCTTTACCTAGTTTAACAGTGGTTGAATTAAGTTTAAATGGACTTGAATCACAAGTCGTTAGCATTGTACTTGCAATATTATGGTCCTTTCTCCTATCTCGACTTGCTGGTTTTTTGTCAAGGGGTTCTATGACTGTAAGGACATACTGGGAGATAGTTATATTCCCATGGATTTCCTTACCTTCTGCTAGGTTTAGTGGGTTTCATTTTTGAAGGTTTGGTGTCTCCTGTTTGATATGTATCCAAGCATCAATTCATAGGGAAGCTTAGAATCCGGTGTATCTGCATGCACATGTGAGAATCTCTCTCTCTCTCTGAGTTGCTGTCACTGTCTCCCTAGTCTCAGTAAGAGCCAGGGCCGTCTCGACGTAAGTTGAGGCCTAAGGAGAAAACTCCAGATAAGCCATTTTTATATTTAATATATAAATATATATAGTATTAATTAAAATTTTAATTCTCTATATGGTAGAAAATATTTTTAAACAACTATTCATGATAATCAAAAGCTATGGAAAAATGTACATGCAGAGGACTCCCGTAGTCCCATTGCAGTCCATGCATAGATCATTTTTGGGCCTAATGACTGCGTGGAATACAGCCCACCAATTGGTGGATAAACACACTAAAAATCAGCTTGATTGATGATTTCTAGCCATTGGACTTACTACCCAAAGTCATGCTTGAATCTAGTGGCTAGAATCAATCCTAAAATGTACTAAAATCTATGGCTAGAGATAACCAATCCGGTTGATTTCTGGTTTTTATATCCAACAAAAAGTGGGCTAAACATCCATGTGGTTAGTGGGCAGGGGCCTTCTCTCACTTGGGGTCTAAGGCGACCGCCTTAATGGCCTTATGGTAGAGACGGCCCTGGTAAGAGCATTGCTATTCCTTCAAACAGGTATAGCGATTTCATGCAAATAAACTAAGCAATAAAATAAAATAAGTATCACTGGACAGCGACTGTGTCTTAAAGGCTAGTTGCTACACTTAAAGATGGATTCTTTTGCTTGTTATATAGATTTTTTTATGGTATTAGCAAAATAAAAATTAGAAACTGTGGGTGAATGAAACAGTCAAACAGGGGAGATCTGCTTAGAAGCAGCTCAGCAGACCATCGCTATTTTATTTAAATAATTGCATTCCAACAAACGACGCAGGTGCATTGTGTTTTAACCAACACTTGATAGTCCATCACTAGCTCTATTTGTGACTTCCACTTGAAAATTGAATCCATTCAGAGGTCCACCAAAATAAAGTCTTGGCAGGTGGTGTCTTCGACCGAGCACATTCAGCTGACGAGGCTGAGGCGAAGGCTATTTAGAAGGGTTTTCTCGCAACTAGAGAGGCCAACCTAAATAATACAGTAACTGTTATGCTAACTGTTAAATAATAGTTTCATTTCCAACACCTCATGAAAGAAAACATGATATTTTTATAATAAGGGAAAAGTTCATTAATTCAAATGCATTATAAACGTTACTAAAGAAATAAAAAAAAAAAAAAAATTCGTGAAAGAAAACACGATATTTTCAATATCAACCGATTGCATAAAATGTCAAAATGTAGTTCCAAGGGCATTTTGTAATCTCATACATGGGTTGATGCATTTGCCAAAATGTAGTGTTGATCTTTATCGATATACTAATACATATATGTAGTTTGTATGTCAAGTTCAATCGGGTTGGGTCGAGCCTCAACTCTAGCCCAACCTTATTTGACTAGGTTACCAAAAATCCGGTTGAACCGGTGACCTGGTCACAAAACTGGGTTGGGTCGACCCGACCCAGTGATTTGGAAATAAACCCGTCTAGTTTATGGCAACCCACTAGACCCGGATGACCCATCTGGGTTTTAACGGCCTGTTCACTGCCATCTCTTATAAAGTTACTTCAACTTGAGGAAAAAATAAAAAAAAACACCCTAAAATCGTTGAAGCCGTGGAGTACAGTAGAAGAAGAATAAAAACAAAAGACAAAACTCTCAGAGTACTGCGGTAATTACAAAAAAAAAAAAAAGAGTACTGCAGAGAACAAGATCGACGGCCCAAAAATAGGCGAGTTCTTCTTTTTTTATTACTTCCTTTTTTTCTTTTTTCTTTTTCAATCAAATTCTTGTTTTTTTTTGTTTTTTGAACCGCTCAAATAGGAGATGAATGTGTCTTTTTCTTCTCTTTATTTATTTTTAAGGGTCGCTCTACGGGCACCCACCTCTTTAAGCCGGGCACCCACAAAAAAAACCAATTTTTGATGACCAAATTGCCCTCTCCCATCTTTTACAGTTTTGTTTGGGCACCCACACTGAAAAAAAAATACAGAGAAGGAGAAGGAGAAGAAGAAGAAGAAGACGAAGAGGAGAAGGAGAAGGAGAAGGAGAAGGAGAAGGAGAGGAGAAGGACGCCATCGCCGGAGGTGGTGGTGAGGTGGTGATGGTAGAGTGGTGGTTTGGAGCACCCCATCCTCCCACAAAAAAAAAAAAATTTTTGCCTCCACGGCCTGGAACTACCATGGCCACCATGGCAGCCACGGCCAAGCCAGCCGTGGTCACCATGGCACCCATGGCCAGGAGCCCAACTCAGAAATTTTTTTTGGATTTTAATGTGGGTGCCCAGCAAAATGGGGTGCCCAAACAGGGGCCCACTAATTGGCGTGGGTGCCCATCAAATGTTGGTGCCCAGCCGAAAAAGGTGGGCGCCCGTAGAGCTACCCTATTTTTAATTATTTTTGTTTGTTTAAAAAACAGAGGAATCAAAAACAGAATCCATGGAGGAAAGAACAGTGAAATTTTTCCAACAACACCTACAAGAATACGAAAACAAGTTGAACGAAATTAACACGGCGAGGGAGCTCAAGAGTGAGGGTCAAGTTCTCACCACGAACCAGAAACTCCTTCTCAAACTCAAACCTCAAACCCTCGTCTCAGCTTTCATTAAGGATTACAACAAACTCCTGGAGCATATGGAAGGTACAAACCAGAAAGATGACGACAAGGTGAGTGATGGGCAACCATTATCTAAGGAGGAGGATGCTGATTCCAAGTCCAAGTCTACAACCACCACCACCACTACCACTGAAGAGGAGGATGTGGATGATAAGAAATTTCTGTATGTGTGTGCCTATCTCGGTGACGGTGCTTTCTGTTGGTACGACGTTGATCCAAGCGTGACTACAACCAAAACATTTACTACTATCCTCTCTCCGGTTTGTAAAGTGCCTTCCGATACCCCTCGCGGATTCGGTTGTGTCACCTTGGACTCAAAAATATATCTTGTTGGGGGTGATGAACTGTATGACGATGGAAGCCACGTACTCTTAAGAGCACATATGCCCATGTCCAAGGTCTTTGTGTTGAATACTGACTCTAGTCATCCTGAGTGGGAGGTCTTTTCGACGATCTCCGCCAAGTCTAGGCCCACGGCAGTAGCTATTGATGGGAAGTTTTATGTTTTCGGATCTACTCCCCCACATTCCGATGAAAACATTCCGCATCCGTGGGCAGAGGTCTTTGATCCAATCTCAAAATCCTGGACCCCCTTGCCCGAACCTGATGATCTAACTCATGGTTTTCTTAAAGGGCATGTAGTTGTGGGGAACAAGGTTTTTTTCTTTATGGGTAAAGGAGATTTAAAATTTTCTTACAATGTGAGAGATTACTCATTTGAGACCTTTGTGAATCCTTCCCACCCTGATATTTACAAAGGGAACGGGAGAGCTGTGGCTGTAGATGAAGTTATCTATTTTTATTTTGAGGGGAAGGTATATGCCTATAATTTAGCCGAGCCCGATGAAGAATGGTACAGAAATCCAGTATGTGGATTGGAGATTCCCTCGTTGAGTCCTAAATCTGAGAGGGAAGTATTTCTGTGCCACATAGGAAAGGGAAAGTTGTGTATGGTTTGGTCTTCATACTTTGATGGGTGTATCCAACATCTTCATTGCATAAAATTTCGAATTGAAGCTTTCATCAATTCGGAATAAAGTATCAGTTTCTGTGCTGTTATCAAATGTTCTGCAACTTATATTGCTGATGGATTTGAACTATATGATTGCTTGACACTGTAAGCATCTTTGATCTCTCTCTCTCTCTCTCTCTCTCTCTTAAATGTTCATATGATTTTACTACAATATAGTTATTTGATGGGTGTATCCAACAACATCAATTAGGAAGAAAGTATCAGTTTCCGTGCTGTTATCGAATGTTCTGCAACTTATATTGCTGATGGATTTGAACTATATGATTGCTTGACACTGTAAGCATCTTTGATCTCTCTCTCTCTCTCTCTCTCTCTCTCTCTCTCTCTCTCTCTCTTAAATGTTCATATGATTTTACTACAATATAGTTATTTGATGGGTGTATCCAACAACATCGTCATTGCATAAAATTTCGAATTGAAACTTTCATCAATTCGGAAGAAAGTATCAGTTTCCGTGCTGTTATCGAATGTTCTGCAACTTATATTGCTGATGGATTTGAACTGTATGATTGCTTGACACTGTAAGCATCTTTGATCTCTCTCTCTCTCTTAAATATTCCTATGATTTTACTAAAATATAGTTATTTGATGGGTGTATCCAACAACATCTTCATTGCATAAAATTTCGAATTGAAACTTTCATCAATTCGTAAGAAAGTATCAGTTTCCATGTTGTTATCGAATGTTCTGCAACTTATATTGCTGATGGTTTGAACTATATGATTGCTTGACACTGTAAGCATCTTCGATGTTCCTCTCTCTCTTTATCTATCTTAAATGTTCCTATGATTTTACTACAGTATAGTTATTTGAGAATCAATTAAAGTTCTGAAATAGGAATTCGATTATAACATTTTCTTTTGTGTTGGATGACTCAAAACATTGTTTATGTGCCCAAACTATATATTACTTTGTGTATCATGGATCATCATTTCCCTCGCCTTTCTCGCTTATTCATTCCCTTAAAACTTAGAAGGAGAAATATGCCGATTCAAAATTTGAATGCTGTTACTGCACTTGCAATCTAAGTTAACTATGGGAAAATGAAGTTTATAAAAAAAAAGGGCTATTGAAGAGATAGTATATGAAAAACAGGGGAAATTACTCTGTAGCATGAAGTCCTACGAGAATCATGTGGATTTCTACATGTTTACTATTATTTATAGCATTACAAAGCCTGTAAAAAACAAGCAATCAGCTAAGTTACTACATCAAACCTGTATGTAGCAAAGATTGTGGGTAGATCAGATGGTTATGATCCCAGTTTGACCCAGGAGATCTTGAATGAATAGTAGGTCATGACCCCTGCATGTGTGATGTGTCTTGCACGATGCACAACAAAAGTACCTTTTGTGAGACATAAGATGGTTGTGATCATCGTTACATAATTTTTTTTTTTTTATCCTTTGCTATCTTTTTAAGAAATTTTACTTTCATATCAATATCCATTTGTACAAACCATTGGATGTTCTTTACAATCTGTGTGATTGTCTTTGAGATTCATGTGGTGGGAATATCAAAGACTATAGTGATCTGGACCTTGGGACATGATGCTACAATATCATCCAAGGGACAATATTAACCTTTCTTTAAAGGCTCAGGCTCCGAGGACCCCCTTTTTCTGACCGGTGTTCCTGCGCTCGGCCGTGGATTTCACGAATCCAACGGTGGTTGTCAGTGCCCCCAAAAGTGAAAAAAGTGATGCCAGCTCGGTGCTGACAACCACTGTTGGATTCTTAAAATCCAAGGCCGAGCACACGAATGCCACATGAGGTCAGAAAAATGGGGGTCCCCTGTGCCCAACCCTTCTTTAAATGCATTATCTAAATTTACCATTTGTTCTCATTTTCTTGATGTTTAAAATTTGCTTGATCTCTTAAAATTTTCACTTAATTTAATTAGTTTATATTTATTAATACTCTTCTTCTAGGCCCTGGCCCTGGCCTACGCTAGCCCAACTTTGGCCTTTGAGGGTAGGGCCTAACTAGTTCAGGCCCTCCAAGGTCTAGGGCCAGGCTAGGGCTTCACCCTTAGAAGTGAGGGCTGGGCTAGAGTCGGGCTAGGCCCCCTACCTTGGCCTCCCCCTTTGCATGCAAAAGTACATTATCTTTGACTCATACTATTTTTACTAATAGAATGACTAATGGATGTGGGGCTTACATGAAGATGAGTTAATGGCTAATTTTTTGTGATGATATTCTTCTCAATATGGATATCAACCACTCAAAAGATCAGTCCATTCCAACATTTGCAGCCATGTGAAAAGTGGATTGCAACTTGAAAAAATTTGGACAATCCATTTTCGCCATTAAATTTAGGTCCATATTTGATAGGGTTAGAAGTTTTAAAAGTTACTGATTTTTTGTCAAGATGATCTCCATCCTCATCAAAAATCATCTCTTAACTCATTTGCATGTGGCCCCACATCCACACGTGTGCTCGGCCATGAATTTCAAGAATCCAACGATGGTTGTCAGTGCCGACCTGGCATCACTTTTTTGACTTTTGGGGGGGCTAACAACCACCATTGGATCCTTCAAATCCACAGCTGAGCACGCAAACACCAGGAGGGGTCAAAAAAAGGGGGTCCTCGGAGCCCAAGCCATATATATATTGGAATCCATCCTGCTCTCATTTATTAAGTGAGATTCACTACAAGAAAACAGGGTTTTAGCGGCGGCTGTGAAAATAGTTTCAATCCAAACGTTAATCAAAGACTATAGTGATCTGGACCTTGGGACATGATGCTACAATATCATCCAAGGGACAATATTAACCTTTCTTTAAAGGCTCAGGCTCCAAGGACCCCCTTTTTCTGACCGTGTTCGCGTGCTCGGCCGTGGATTTCACGAATCCAACGGTGGTTGTCAACGCCCCCAAAAGTGATGCCAGCTCGGCGCTGACAACCACTGTTGGATTCTTAAAATCCAAGGCCGAGCACACGAATGCCACATGAGGTCAGAAAAATGGGGGTCCCCTGTGCCCGACCCTTCTTTAAATGCATTATCTAAATTTACCATTTGTTCTCATTTTCTTGATGTTTTTTTTTTTTGGTAATCAAGAACCATTCATTACTAAAGAAAAAGCAAGAAGAACAGAAGAATCAACCCACCAAATTGACTCCATCCTACACTTAGAAATCACTAATCAGGCGAATTTTGTCTGTATGTCCTCTAGGTACTAGACCTACAGACCAAACATCAGCTTGATTACTAATTTCAAACCTCTGGAACTTTGTACAAATAATGCAAAAATTCCAAGGTTGAGAAGCAACCCATGAAATCGATTCCAATCCAACTGCTAAAAATCATTAAAGAAGCTAATTTTTGGTATGAATGTCTACCAAGGGGTTGCCCCAAATAATGGTCAATAATTCTAACATTCCATGCTTAAAAATTAACCATCTGAGGTGTTGACTTATGGACCAAAAATCAGCCTGATTACTGATTTCAAACCTTTGGATTTTTGTGCTCAAACCAACAGCAGAAATCACCAATCAAGCTGAATTTTTTGTGTGTAAATCCACCAAGGATGAGCTAAATATTCATGCGGTCAGTGGATCCAAAAGAGTAGAACTTTGTTGACGGGTGGTCGTCATCAATGTTGATGACATACGTCACCTCAGTATGAGACACATGTTTAGAGATCACTGACTGTATGGATTTTTTGGCCCAACCTAGGTGAACCTACAGACTAGAAATCAGCTTGATTACTGACTTTTAAGCGTTGGATTGGAGTTGTTTTCATGGGTTGATGATTAACCTTGGAATTCGAGTATTACTTGGGCTACAAAGATCCAAAAATCAATTGCAATCTGATTAGTGGTTTCAAACCTTTGGGTCTTTGTTCCCCCAAGTAACGGTCAATAATGCTCAAATTCAACGGTTAAAAATCAACCCATGAAAATGACTTCAATCCAATGCATGGAAGAGGTGGCCATATGTCCACCTAGGGTTGGGGATTCATCCATATGCCAAAAAAATCTCTAAGAATATGCCATTTGGCGCACATTGTGGGAAGATGTTTCAGTGATTAACTCTAATCCATTGATTAGGGTTTCAAAATGAAAAAATATAAAAACTCACTTGAAGTGCGATGGATGGATGATGGGCTACCGGGCGGCAGGCGGCGACGGAACAGGCATCAGACGGCAACGGCGGAGTAAGCAGTGGTGGAGAGAGAAAGAGACAGTAGAGGACAGTCGTGGGAACGAGAGGGAGAGACGATGGCTCGCGGTAAAAGAAATGAGGAATTTTTTTTATTTATACAACAGTTTTAGTGGCGGCCAATTGCCTCCGCAATAGGGCCTTTTAACGGCGGCCACAGAGTTGACCGCGGCTATAACTGAACCTATAGCAACGGCTACATAAAAGACCGCCTCTAAAAGACCATATAGCGGTGGCCAGGACATGACCGCCACTAAAAGATGTCGATATTTTCCTTCAATTTTTCGTGCCAGACCTTTAGCGACGGCCAAAACCCCTCTTTAGTAACGATTTTTTCTGGCCGCCGCTAAAAATCCGTCGTAATACCCAATTTTTCCGTAACGATTACACAATAGAATACTCTTATTTTCTTGTGTAATATCGAATACACATCTGCCACAGGGAATCCTAAATGGAATATTTTAATTTTTTCAAAATTCTAGTATCCAATATCTCTTCAGAAATGATCACCTATGAGCAGATTTGAGTCTAAATAATAGTAAATCCTCAAATGTTCATTATTGGTTCAACTTGACCCTAAAGTGATCCCAGGTGAAAAATACCAATTTGTCATGTTAGATTGGTTCAGCCATGATGACCAAACCATTATAGCAAGTCAAGGTTGGGGTTCGTCCATAATGGATAAACCCCTATGCTCCATAAAATTAAAATATATATTCTACTTATTAATGGATGAATGGGGTTCTTGCGTTGCTAACGCAATCCCCACTGTCCCTTAAAAGCCCTTGTTTTGCTTTGTTTTTAATTGTTTCTATTACTATGGGAATTTTTAGTCTTTATACATTTTTTTAATATATACATTGAAACGGCTGAGCTCTTCTCCATGAGTAAAAAAAATAAATTTGATGATAGATGACCATCATCAACGTTGATAACGAACCACAGTATGAGACACATAGCACACTATTAGAGGACACTGACTGTATGTGGATGTTTGGCCCATCCCTAGGACTTATGTAACAAAAACCAGCTTGATTAGTGACCTTTAACCTTTGTATCTGAGTACCCCAAATAATTCTCGAATTCACAATTATAAATAAACCACGAAAAAGACTAATGTCGAACAAATAGAAATTACTAATCAGGATGGATTTTTGTATGTATGTCCACCTAGGGATGGGTCAAACATCCATACGGTCGGTGGTCTCTAAGAGTATGCCATGTGGCTTATAATATTAATATGGTCCATCATCAATGTGACACCAGTTTTTTTTTGGCAACACTCCATTATTAAAAAAGTAATGATCACATGGTCCAAAGTCCATGAATGTTATCACGATGCATGGTGGTGGTATTGTTTTATCAAAATGTACCTCGAAGTTGCGTGCAAATAGTAATGTTCAACATTCACTGTTAAAAATCAACCATGAAAATGATTACAATCGAATGCTTAGAAATCACTAATCATACTGATTGTTTACATGTAGGTCCACATAGGGATGGGCCAAACATCCTTATTGGTCATATGATCTCTAATAGTGTGCCTTTTATTCCAAGGACGCCCCTACAATCACTCAAACCCTAAACCCTAATCTATTTAATGAACAATAATCACGTGCATTAAACGTGTTATTTAACTCTTTCTTTTGTTTATTTCAGCCGCAAACCCTAGCGCACGTTTTTTCCACTTTCCAATTCCATATCTTTCCCACTTTCCCGTTAGGGTGTGTTTGGACTTTGGACTTTGGACGTTGCATCGCGAGAATTGGGCCCGGGAAATTCGATCTCCCCCGGCGTTTGATTGCGTCCATGCGCACGATTCCAGATTTTCCCGGCCCCACTTGATTGCCCACAACTGTGTGACTCACACACACACACCTAAGATTCTGAAAATCTCACTCGGACGAGATTTTTGGCGATGCCCACGACCCCTTACTGTATAAAACCACCTTCCCCTATTCCTGATCTTCATCCTCTGTTCTTCTTCCTCGCGTACTTGGTCGGTGTTCAACAACTCTGGAAAGGTGAAACGAGTTCTTGAGAGGTAAGTCACATCCTGTGTTCTTCTTCTTCAATGGTTTTGATTGATTGATCGTAGATACCTCTTTTTTTCCATCTGAGTTTGTTTTTCTCTCTGTTTCCCATGATCTGGGTGCTTGCTTAGAGGTATTCTCCAATTTCTTGGGTTTGTTTTTATATCAAAGAGGAGAAGAAAAAACAAAAAAGGTGAGGAAAAACGTCTTTCTTTTTCTTCTCTTTATTATTTTTTTGTTTAAAAAACAGGGGAATCAAAACCAGAATCTATGGAGGAAAGAACAGTGAAATTTGTCCAACAACGCTTACAAGAATACGAAAACAAGTTGAACGAAATCAACACGGTGAGGGAGCTCAAGCGTGAGGGTCAAGTTCTCACCACGAACCAGAAACTCCTTCTCAAACTCAAACCTGAAACCCTTGTCTCAGCTTTTATTAAGGATTACAATGTACTCCTGGAGCATATGGAAGGAAAAAACTTTAAAGATGACGACAAGGTGAGTGATGGGCAACCATTATCTAAGGAGGAGGATGCTGATTCCAAGTCCAAGTCTACAACCACCACTACCACCACTGAAGAGGAGGATGAGGATGATAAGAAATTTCTGTACGTGTGTGCCTATCTCGATGGGGGTGCTTTCTGTTGGTACGCCATTGATCCAAGCGTGAATACAACCAAAGCATTTACTACTATCCTCTCTCCGGTTTGTAAAGTGCCTTCCGATATCTCTCTTGGATTCGGTTGTGTCGCCTTGGACTCAAAAATATATCTTGTTGGGGGTGATGAACTCTATGTTGATGGAAGTAAGTCAAGTAACATACTCTTAAGAGCACAAATTCCCATGTCCAAGGTCTTTGTGTTGAATACCGACTCTAGTCATCCTGAGTGGGAGGAGGTCGTTTCGATGATCTCAGAAAAGTCTAGCCCTACAGCGGTTGCTATTGATGGGAAGATTTATGTTTTCGGATCTACTACTACACATTCCGATGAAAACTTTCCGCATCCGTGGGCAGAGGTCTTTGATCCAATCTCAAAATCGTGGACCCCCTTGCCCAAACCAGTTGATCTAACTCATGGTTATCTAAAAGGGCATGTAGTAGTGGGGAACAAGGTTTTTTTCTTTATGGATAAAGGAGCTTTAAAATTTTCTTACAATGTGAGAGATTCCTCCTTTGAGACATTTGTGAAGCCCCACCCCGATATTTGCAAAGGGAATGGGAGAGCTGTGGCTGTAGATGAAGTTATCTATTTTTATTTTGAGGGGGAGCTATATGCCTATAATTTAGCCGAGCCCGATGATGAATGGTACAGAAATCCAGTATGTGGATTGGAGATTCTCTCATTGAGTCCTAAATCTGAGAGGGAAGTATTTCTGTGCCACCTAGGAAAGGGGAAGTTGTGTATGGTTTGGTCTTCATACTTTGATGCGTGTAGCCAACAACATCTTCATTGCATAAAATTTCGAACTGAAACTTTCATCAATTCGGAAGAAAGTATAAGTTTCCGTGCTGTTATCGAATGTTCTGCAACTTATATTGCTGATGGCATTCAACTATATGATTGCTTGACACTGTAAGCATCTTTGATCTCCCTCTCTCTATCTTAAATGTTCATTTGATTTTACTACAGTATAGTTATTTGAGAAATCAATAAAAGGCTCTGAAATAGGAATTCGATTATAACATTTTCTTTTGTGTTGGATGACTCGGAACATTGTTTATGTGCCCAAACTATATATTATTTGTGTATCATGGATCATCATTTCCCTTGTCTTTCTCATTTATTCATTCCCTTAGAACTTAGAAGGAGAAATATGCCGATTCAAAGTTTGAAAGCTGTAATATAGTACTCGAATGGAATTACTGCACTTGCAATCTAAGTAACTATGGGAAAGTAAAGTTTATAAAAAGAAGGCTATTGAAGATAGTATATGAAAAACAGGGGAAATTACTCTGTAGCACAAAGTCCTATGACAATCACGTGGATTTCTACATGTTTCAGTGGTGCAATATTTATTCAATTAATACTCTAATTACATTGCATCTACTGTGGACGTAGATGTGATAGATTGATTCGTAAATATCAAGGTTATTCTGTTATTACCGTTTTTCAAACCATTTTAAAGATCAATTGGTTGGTGCAATGTGGATTTTGCACTGCAACCAATCCAGGAGGTGGAGATACATCTTCATTTACCTGAAGTACATGTGCCTAATATACACATAAAAATTCAAAATTAGCGGGTTGATGGAAGTAAGTCGAGGATGATCCTTGATAGGCGGGTGGAACCATGGATCCGGGTTCAGGTCTGAACAGTGAACCTCCCCGAACTTGCAAGTTCATCCCAAAAATGGGAAAAAATATATGAAGATAAACATTTAATACCCTTTGCTTCTCATTTTGAGATTATTATATCAGATCATCATTTAATGGATAAGAGATGGAGATTGAGATGGGTCATGGGTCACATAAATTTGCCAAAACAAAGAACAAATTAAGTGTTGAATACCCATTAGTCCTCACTATTCATTGTTATATGCTGAGGTTGAAATAGAGATATAGTGACTCAGGTGGGGTAACTTTGATTAAATACTGGAAGAAACAAAGGAGGGGGAGGATAAAAAAGAAGAGACAAACCATTTGAGTAGATGGGCAAGTCCTATGTGCACCTAGAGGTGCAATATTGTAGTTTGCTCTTCTTCCATCATCACAGTCAATGGATCCTGACGTGATCTCATTGCTGCATCCGGATCCTTAAATGTCACCTAAGAAATCAAGAACCCATCTTCATAAATCTCAAACAAAACTAAGAACCCCTCATTCCTTCTATATGTGAACATCCATGAATTCCATTCAGAGCACTGAGATGCTTCAATCTGTGAATGGATGAAGAACCTTCATCTCAGCCGTCTTTACGATCCCTTGTAATTCTCCATTCTCAAATTGTTATTAGTACTGAGAAGCTGAACAGATTTGATTGCAAAGTGTCCATCAGCGCACATCACAACATAGACTTGCTGTTAGCTCATGCCCATGCCAGTGGACCGCTCTTAGCAGCTAGCACTGACCTTTCTAATGCTTTAGTAAAGGTTGTTTGCAAAACAAAAGGCACATAAAAAGTAGAAGTGTTCTCTTTTTTATTTTTGATTTGAGAAAAACTTCCTAAAAAGAAAGAAAGAAACAGAGAATTATTGTAAAAACAACTTGCATAATGTTGAAAAGTTTGCAAGCTAACAGCATATGTTACTGATTGTTCATACACTTTTACCTCAACGCTGTTACATCATCCATACTGCATATCTAGTACTAAACATAAGTAATTGAGCCAACGCCAATCACATCAAATTAGGTGCAACAGGTTGTAATGTCAACAATACAAGCATCATATCAACAACAACCAAGCCAAAATCTAAATTTTACTTCCATTTCCAACTTTGACGCAAAGTCAACTAAGAAAATCCCATACACCAGCCAAATCTATTCAAGTTTGCAACCCTGACAACCATTTCATATCTTCGCACCTTTTAAAAGCATTCAAGTTCTGGATTACAAGATCGCCTTCTTTCTTAGATTATTGCCATGTTCTTCTTTTCCCTTTTTAATCAGGATCCAAAGACATTTATCAATAAATGATAAAGAATTGTAAAACAAAGTAGAAGCAAAAGAGCAAGGGAAAAAAAAAGAAAAAAGAGAGCTATATCAACTGAATTAAAGTGACAACCATTACAGTAAGAATGTCCCACTCCATTACATGTATGGAAGTTCCTGTCGAAATCAATCACCACTACTCACCAATCTGATAACATCAAATGAATCTGCTTACAACTTGAGAGGTTCAGACCATGAAACTATGAATTACATCGAAGTCAGCTTCACTAGAGTCCTAGAAACCTACTGATCCAAATTTTACCACTTTCAATACACCACCACCATTTTCTGATTTCTCCGAAAGTCCTCTCCTTTAAGAAAATGCAAATTCCTGTGAACCATCGCCTAGAAATTATAAGATATATCACCTACTCCCTAACCATTAACTCCCTTTACCTTGCCTTTATGTACCATGAATTACTTTCTTCTCAGAGACATATCTGCTATAGAATGCATCCCTTAGACGAGAAAATACCAAAACCAAGTCAACAAAAGATGCTTATCACCAGTATTGGCCATGCTGCATCAAGGAAAGTCAAAAGAGGTATCGAACCTCCCTAGTGGAAGAACAATGAAGAGCAAGTCTGCCCTATTGTTGTAGATGGCAGGTTGGGTAAGAGCACAGTCAGCACCTACCTAGTGTCCAGACTCAAGAGTATGGCTACACCAAATCAACAAGGAAACTGATGTCTACAGCTTTGGCATTGTTCTCCTACCTAGTGGAATGGATTTGGCATCTATTCTTACAGGGCGGATCTACTGCCCTCATAACCAATCCTTTTGTAGAGATTATTGTTGAGAAAACTTCCATCCTAGAAGGAATGGAGGTAGTATCAAATTGAGCCTCATCTAATTCTTCACTACCAGTTTGCTTTCCTCGAGGCCTTACATGAAGGCCAACCAAGGCAAAGGAGAAGGAATCAACAACAAGAACAAACCAAAAAACACAACTAGACCCAAGAACACAAGAGGGTTCCAAAGAACACCCACACTGCCGAGTCCCACAATAACAACTCCTCTCAATTATAGACGGCCGACTAAACACCAAATCCTCAAACCTAACCCACGCTATTCATCGTACAATTTGACCCAAAAATAAATAAGACCACAGATCTCAAACACAAATAAGACCACAGATCTCAAACACAATCACTGTCGCTTTTCCACTTGACAAGCACCCTTGATAAGACCTGACAGTTTCAAAATATTAGTTTAGATTTCAAAAATTGAAAACAGTGTTATCAGGTGAACTTGTTTATTTTTTTTGTAGTCATCATCTCTCCCACAGAAGAAGCCAGGCTAAGCCTGGACCCGGTCATTGCCGGTGAAACGGGTTTCTACTCTTGGCACAACCACTCAAAGGAGGAAACCTGCCTGCGTGGGTTTGATCCCACGACCTCCTGAAAGAGGTGGATACAAACCAACTACCTGAGCTGCCATGTTGGGTGTATCAGGTGTACTTGTTAAGTGGAGAGGTTCTAGTAAGCGCCAGTGATAAAAATTAATTACTAGCATCTCTCCACACTCCACGCTTTTAAAAAAAAAAAAGATAAATTTCAAAAAATTGAAAACAGGGTGATCAAATTCTTCTTGGCAAGTGGAGAGGCGATGCTGATCACATTTAATCACTAGCGCTACTAATCAAAAGTGTTCTTTATAGGAGTTTACTTTTGATCACTAGCGTCTTTCCACTTGACAAGTACCCCTGACAACACAAGAAACGTTACCTATTCTACCATTGACAATGTTAATAATCCTGGTTGGATTAGTCTTTTCTAAAAGCCAAAAGTTGTCTGAGTTCAACACAATTTAGCAGTTTAGTAATACTCCCCAGGTATTAATAATAAAGGTTTAAAAGGAGCCATTATAACGGTATAACGGACTGGGGGTGTTATCGTTTTTCCGTTACAACAAATTGTAATGCTCAGGGGCAAAAACCGAAAAAAAGCGGCACTAAAATTCATGATTCGAATTTCAAATTTTTAATAAAAAGATAACGAAATAACCGGTGTTTTTTCCGTTATAACTTTTGAGCATTGTTGATAAACCCAGCCCGGCCCGCCCTGGTTGAACCAGTGACTCGACGAACCGGTCATAAAACTAGGTTGGGTCAACCCCGACCCAACAATCTATCAAAAAGCCATTCGGGTCGCAACAACCCGGTGGACCAGGCCAGTTGAACCGGTGACCCGGCTGACCTGGTCAGGTATTTCTAAACTCTGAAGCACAATTCCAAACCCAGACGGCGTTGTTCCCTTTCTTTTTCATCTCGATATGCAGTCTGTGTCCTCACCGGAGAGGAAGATGTTGAAGAGAGGCCAGCATCCGACAAGGAGAGTGATGGGCGACATCCGAGGAAGAGGTCATCATCTGATGAAGAGGAGAAGGGATTTCTATACGTGTGTGTCCCTCTATCTTGCCAAGAATACTGCTGGGTGAAGATCGACCTACAGCTACAAGAGTCTTCACCGGAACCAAATAATCTCCCTCGAGTTTTTGGTATGCCTTCCAAATTCCAATATGCCCTGGGAATTCGGTTGCGTTGCCTTGAACTCAAAAATATATCTTATTGGGGGTGCTGAACCGTATGATACTGGAGACATCGGTTCCGTAACAGATTTTATTCCTATGCCAAAAGTATTTATGATTGATACCGACTCCAATCTATATGAGTGGAATAAAGTATATTCCATGATCTCAGGAAAGTCTCGGCCAACAGCAGCAGTCATAGATGGGAAGATTTATGTCTTTGGATCTACTCCCAAACGTTCCCCCTAGCAACATTCCCAATCCGTGGGGGGAGGCTTTCGATCCAAAGTCAAAGTCGTGGACCTGCTTGCCCCAGCCTTCACATCGTCTAACTTATAATGCTGCTCTACAAGGCAATGCAGTTGTGGGGAACGAGATTTTTTTCTTTGACTATAGCGGATGTTTAACATCGTGTTTCAACCTGAGAGATTACAAGTATGACTTTTCGAAGCGTACCCACAAAATTTGCAAAGGGATTGTGTATCGTTTGGTCCAATTACTTGCCGTATGGCCGACAGAAGATTCATTTTGTAAAATTTCGAATTGAAACCCATTTCAATCGGAAAGGAAGAATCGTCTATCGTGCTTTTATTGAATCTTCTGCAGCTTATGCTGCTGAAGGCTGCGAAATATATGACTGCTTGGCACTGTAAGCATCTCTCTCTTAAATATTTCTATGCTCTTACTACTGTATAGATTTGAAAAATCATTTAAAAGCTCTAAAATAGGACTTTGATTATAACCTTCTCTCTTAAAGTAGGACTTCAAATAAAAGCTTATGATAGAAATAGGTTTATCACGTGCATGATTCAGAATTCTTGCAAATATCAATACATATTGCCTGACGAGTATCGGTATCGGTTGGTGCTATACGATTTTTAACATTTAGCACTCTGAAAAATTGGTTTTGTATCTGTGCATGTTATCAATTGTAACCAGAATAAATAAGGCCCACTTTTAAAATTCCAAGTACAAAATTGAATAGGTAAGCTTTATAAATGTTCGCCCAAGCTAGCCTCTGGTTGTTTTGGAACCTTAAATTCCGTACACGTGTATTATAATATATTATTTTAGTGGATATCTAAATTAAACTTTTTCTTTAATAAAAATAATAAAATAAGAAAATACATATATGAAAATGTAAAAAAAGGAAACATTTCTATACACCATGGATCTATCCAATAACATAATAAAAAGAAGTAGATCTATTAGTGGAAAGACCATTGAATGATGGAACACTCCAACCTTCTTATATAAATCATTTATCTAACAAAAAATCATTTAAATAATGGGTAGCATTGTCATGTGTGTTTGGATGTGTCGACACACAAACGTGTTCGTGTATTGACGTGTCTGACATGGCAAAAAACCCTTAAAGAGCCTTCCTTCGTTACATGGATTTATCCTATTTCTTTTTTATTATTAAAATTAACATGTTTATAAAATTAGAATATTAATTCAACCTTTTATTCATCAAATCAATTTTATTATTGAATAT
The DNA here is from genome assembly GCA_035048495.1 of Euptelea pleiosperma. Lineage (NCBI taxonomy): Eukaryota > Viridiplantae > Streptophyta > Magnoliopsida > Ranunculales > Eupteleaceae > Euptelea > Euptelea pleiosperma. The sequence goes on from CM068549.1 coordinate 24,280,965, forward strand.
ATTCACGCTCCCTGTACGTTCCCTTCCTCAGGGACTCTTGTTCTCACATTCCTCTCCTGTTCCTTATTCACTTTTGGCTGCTAAGGGCCACTGTAACTAGTAATATACAAAGGTATATAAAAAACAAAACACCTTTTATTGTCTTGTATTAGAAGATAGTAATACGCTTATTGGATATTGGATGAGACTCACATGTATTGTTTGATAGGATTGTCTGTACCAGATTATCAATTAATACACACAATTATGTTTTCAATACCCTTATGTATGAATATGTATTGTTACGTACAAATGTTTATACTATTCATTCGTCATCGTTGTCTTAAAAGCCTTATCCAAATTATATGGGGCCAGCGACACAAATATTGTTCCGCCATTCAGTTTTGCTTAAGCCGTTTCTTCTATTAAGTCAAGTTTCTTAAAATCTCCTCTAGAAATCTCCATCAACTTACTTTGACCTACTCCTTCACCCTTTTAGAAACCCTGACTTGCACATTCCTCATTGGTGCTGCCATGGTCTTTCGTATACATGATCAAACCATCTCAATTGTCTCTCCCCTATTTGGCACCTTTTAGGGCTACTAAATTTTCATGAATCCGTGTTTTCCTGATATATTCTTTCCTAGTATTTTCGCTCATACATCTCAACATCCTCATCTCCATAATGCATAGATGGTACATATTACATCAACTGTGTGTCACAGAGGTCCTTTCTCCGTCGCTTTCGGCAAGCGAAAGTGTATTTATTTCATTAGTGAACACCTAAGGTCCACAGTAGATCTAAGATTGATGCTACATAATAATTTATCATCGAGATGTGTGCAATTTAAGTTAAAAATTAGAGTGACCACAACTTCTAGTTGTGTGATTCAAGGTCTGCACTTAGTCCAACATCAGTTGGTTGGACCTTAAATTACGCTCTCTTCAAAATAATAGCTGCTGTCTTTGGTCATGTCAAATGAATTTCTTTAAAACGAAACACCTTTTGTTGGAAAGAGAGGAAAAAATGTCTTTATATCTTATGGTTAAGGTTGCACATAGTAGGATGGTGACTCTCATGATGATATGTGTATTGACGAAAAAAGTAAAGGGAAAGAAGCCTTATAATACCCATATAGAGCTAAGCCTTAGTAGCAGCCAATTCTCGTTGGATATTAGGAGCCAATCCAGCCCTGTTTCGTGCTTCTTTGTGTGCATATGTATCTTGAACTGCTCTACGAGTAGATAATTCAAAGAAATTTCGTATATTCTTCATTGATCAAGCGCTAACATAAAAAAATATTTGGAAGATGGATTGCTCGTAGTCAAACACAAGAAATCTTTCCTTTCAATTTGAGCTTCATATCAGCCCAAGTATCAATCAGAGGCGATTCTACACGTTCTCTTTTCTTCAACTGTATGCCATCAAATTCGAGCTTGCCCCTTCAATTTTTTTTTGCTTTGATGAACTGCACTTCCCTTATCAAACCATTCTCGCCTTCTGGTAGCACTTATGAAGCTCATCCCATATTGTATCTAATTGAGTTTGAGGCTCCATGTCATCAACACATTGTGTCACAGCTAAGAATAACTCGTTGATTTCTTCTGAAGGCATTTGATGAGAGTTACTACCATAATGGCAATCACTACTTGTTGCCATGGTTCCACAATAGATTCCCATGAAACGGAACTTACTCTGATACCAAGATTAATGTAGGCCAAAAGAAACTCTTCAAACAGTCCACATGTTTATAAGAGTAGTCCACAATTCCCAAACTGTCCACAACAATAGAAGCAATGAAGAATAATGGAAGATATCGAGAATAATATGTAAATATAAGTGAAAGCAGGGTACATTGTGGAGTCTCACCACAATCTAGGTTAAAATTTCCAGACCCAGAGATGAAGAATCGCAACAACACCGTACAATAGCATAAAGAACAAAACATAGCCCATTAGTTGTATTATTTAATAAACTTCACGCTTTTACAAAGTGTGGGCGTCATTTAATTTATAAAACTCCACAGAACTCTTATTTTAGAAGCAAACCATGCTCTAAGTAAGTAATAAAGCAAAAAAACTAAAACTAAATCATAATCAAACAAGGAAACAAAGAAAAATGACAACCCAAATAAACCTGTTGGAAACAAATTTTCTCCTAACCCATAATGTCTCAACTTAACAAAAATAAAAAGAGCCAATAAAGAAAGAAAAATCCCAACTAGTTTGTTCGCTTTTTTTTTGCTAAGTTCCATCTAGTTCTTTTGCGCCCACAACTTAACTTTTTTCGAGCTCCCGCGTTGGTCAGCTATAGGTTGCGGCTTACAAAAGGCTGGGCTATGTTGCATCGGTTTGGGTTTTGGGTAGAGTTGTACCCAACCCTCACCTGATTTGATTTTTACGAGTTGGGTTGGGATCGGGCTAGGTCTCTGTTATGGGTTGTGGCTTACAAAAGGTAGGGATGTATTGCATCTATTTGGGTTTGGTTTGTGTGGACTTTTACCTAACCCTCACCCGATCCGGTTATTACAAGTTGGGTTGGTCGGGTCAGGTGTAATCCGGTTGACTTTGCCTGATTATTACACCCCAACTTGGTAAAAATCAACAGGTTGGGTTCCCACCTGCAAAAGTAGAGGATCACTAGAAACAATGTGATCGCTTCAATAAGTCTCCCAACTGCATGTAAGGATGCAACTTTAGAAAACGGTTGAATACACGCAATGCAACTTTAGGAAGAATACTTGTAAGGATGAGACAGTAGTTGAAATCGACGGGCAAGAAATACCCCTAAGTGACTACTTTCATTATTTTGGTTCGATTATCCACAAAGATTAATAGATTGGTAAGAATGTGACTTATAGAATTGTGCTGGGTGGTTAAACTGGAGGCGTACTTCTGAAGTATTATGTAACCAACTTGTACCTATTAAATTAAAGTAAAAGTTCTATAAGACAACAGTGAGACTGACTATGCTTTATGGAGCTAAATGCTAGTTCATAGAAAGAGTGTAGCAGAGATGAAGATGTTGAGATGGATGAGTGAAAAGACTAGGAAGGACAAAATCAGAAATGAGCACATTAGATGGAATTTTGGATAGCCTCAATAGGAGATAAAGAAAGGGAAGTCAATTGAGTGCTTTGGTACAAGTTGAAGGCCGTAAAAGGAAGCAAGGTAGGCTTAAAATGACATCTAGTGAGGTAGTAAGGAAAGATTCGAGGATATATGCTCTAACAGAAGTATAGCTTTAAATAGAGCTGATAGTGAAGTAGGATTCATGTTGTCGACCCTAGATAGCTGGGATAAGGTGTACGATGATGATGAATGGTGTCCCAGTAATATAGCCATGGCCCAATAGAAATGCCAATTTTCGCTTGCCTTATATGGTTGATCAAACCTTTAATTTTCATACTGGTTTTGAGGACTACCTAATGTATTAGTTTCTCTAATTCCTCAACTCTAGATGTTTGGTGCTACTTTCATTTGTAGACAAGATCTCTCATGAATTTGACTTTTAACGTAAAACCTCTTGATTTAATAATATATATTTATATGGTTATCGGGCTTGCAGCATCTATTCTGGTCATTGTCACGATAAATCATGTTTCAAGATGTTGTGCAATGCATCTTATATTTGACTCTTGGTACAGGTGAGAAGGTCAAATATCTATCAGAAAGATTTGAAGGACAGACATCAAAAGACAGTCATGATAAGCATGCGGATAGCAAATAATCATTTTTGGTTTGTGCTTGCGGCTTCTGTGATTTTGGATCCTAGAACTGTGTTTGATATTTTTCACTAAATATGTGATATCTTTCCCCACTAATGGTCTTAATCCGGAAGACTACATCCACTTCTATGCAATGATGGAGATTTTTATAATCTTTTACCTGTTAACTTGAAGCAATAGCTTTGCTCAGACAGCTCAATTCAAGTCTGATCCAACCACTCCTGCGAGCAATTTAATTCCAAATTCATTTTTTTCCTTGTGTCTTTTTTAGGAACATGATGTCTAATTAAATAAAATAAAAAAATTAGGTGGGTGATGGTTGATATGGTAAAAATATTGGATTTTAAATAGATTTGTAGGAAATTACAGACAAAAGAAAGGAGATTTAAAGAAATAAGAAGGGTTTTAAATATTTTCGCTTGATTTTTAAATTGCTCGCCGGGGTGGTGGTTGGCCAACCACTTGGATGAATGTATGTGTAAGAGGACGCTGAACCCGAAGGGATTTTGAGTTATAATAGTAAGGATAGATGGGATGGAAGCCATTGGATGGTTTCCACATTCTCCTGCCCGCAAATATCCATTTTGTAGAGAATTATTTTTATGTAATGGGCAATTTGATGAATGTGTCCAATCAGGAACCGCCATCTGTACATAGAGAGTGGAACCACAAGTTTACTAGATGAACTGTTGATTGCGCAAGCATATACTGTTACTGATGCACATAGGTTTCCATTCATTCTAGTGCTGCCAATATTAACAATCACAGCAAGCTGAGCGGTGAAAGGGCTAAGGCGAGCACCATAAAATGCTTTAGATGTGAAGGTGTAGGACACTTCCAATCTCAATGCTCTGTCTCAGAAGGTTGACCTTGTGAAAGCAGAGGATGATGTGGGTGACCTTTCTCAAATCCAGCAAGAGCAAAATACTGGACGAACAGGTTGAAGAATTAGAAGCTTTGTCGATCGAGAGAGAGAGAGAGAATTTTGGTATTCGTCGTGATGAAAAATATTTTTAGAACTATACTGACAACAGGAAAAGTATATAAAATTCTTAATTTACTCTAGAACTGGGAAGTTCTGACCATGGTTCCCATACAGCACCAAAGCTTGGTTCAATTTTCGTTGGGAAATTATCAAGATGAAGTGCTTGCAATGTATTTCCTAATCTGAAGGCTGTACATATAATAGTTGGGCAACTATCTATATAATAAAGTAGGGTAATTGTCTTATTTCTTATCTTATCTTATCCAGTTTCAACAAATAGTGGCTGAGATCTTATCCTCCAAAATGGATGGTGGATCTCAGCCACTCACACCCAATTTTGGCCAACGCTTTGTCAAATAGTGCCGTGGGCACGAACCACCCACTATCTATATAACAAAACAGGGAAGTTGTCTTATTCATTATCTTATCCAGCTTCATAAGATAAAGAGCGGTTGTGATCAAATCCATCCATCTAATATTGGACGGTTGGATCTCAACCACTCGCTCTCACTCATTTATTCGCCTCATGCTATGATTTTCAGGGAAATCTGAAACTTCACTATACAGGCTTAGATTTGAAGTACGTCTACTAAATATGTGCCGAAAATAAATAGAGTTCATGGGCCCAAAAGTAAAGAGATTCGGTGTACGCTATGAATAGAGGCTGTTATAACGGATTTGGACCTCATTACATTATGTACAGTTCGACCGTTATTTTTTGAAAAATATTTGTTAAAAATACCCGTTATTTATGTTATTTTTCAGTTATTTTCTGTTATAAATTTTAGCATCGTTACTTCCGTTCATTTTCATTATTTTCGACTTTTTTGCCCATGTGTGTTACAATCCGTTATAACGGAAATAACGGTAACGCCCCCAATTTGTTATACCGTTTGAGTGTTGAAGGCACCCAATTTTTACAAATACGTTTTTTGGGGAGTGCCATGGGCACATGCCATTTACTATTCTATATAACAAAACAGAGTGGTTGTCTCCCCACTTATACCTCCTTTTAGAGGCATCAACAAAGAAGGGCCGTGATCTATTCCCCCAAATGGACGGTGGATCTCAGCCACTGACCTGATTTTGGCAAATTCTTTGTTGAGTGCGATGGCACGGGCCACCCACTAGTCTATATGACAAAACAGGGAAGTTGTCTCCCCATCTTATAGGCTTCATATATCAATGGCCCATATCAATCCATGTATAAAATTTGGACGGTGGATCTTAACCACTTAAATCCCTCTTTTACTCCCATTCGTGTAACCCCTCAAACCCATAAGGGCCGAGATCTTATCCCGTCTTATAGGCTTCAATAAACAAGGGCCGAGATCTTATCCCCCAACTGGACAGTGGATCTCAGCCACTCACGCCCATTTTTGGCAAATGCTTTGTCAGCACGGACCACCCACTATCTATATAACAAATCACAGTGGTTGTCTTATCCTTATCTTATTCGGCTTCATAAGATAAAGAGTGGTTGAGATCAAATCCATCCATCTAATGTTGGACGGTCGGATCTCAACCACTCACTCTCACTCATTTATTCGCCTTATGCTATGATTTTTGGGAAAATCTGAAACTTCACTATACAGACTTGGACTTGGTGTACGTCCACCAAATATGTGCCAAACATAAATAGGGTTCATGGGCCCAAAAGTAAAGAGATTTGGTGTACGTTATGAATAACGGCTATTATAACGGGTTTGGACCTCCCTCATTACGTTATATACCATTTTAACGCTCTGAAAATAACGGCCGTTATTTTTGAAAAAAATTTGTTAAAAAAATCTATTATTTCTATTATTTTTCACGGGATCGGTCTATGAAACCGCAGTGGGATGTTCCCAATCCAAGATGGCAGACTCCTAGGTATTTTCTACTATAAATTTTAGTGAATATTTGAAAATCAAAATTTTAATTTTAGCACCATTATTTTCTATTATAACGGTAACGCCCCCAATCTATTATACCGTTTGAGTGTCGAAGGCACCCAATTTTTGCAAATGCATTTTTTGGGGAGTGCCTTGGGCACGGGCCATTTACTATACTATATAACAAAACATAGTGGTTGTCTCCCTACTTATACCTCCTCTTAAAGGCATCAACAAAGAAGGATCGAGATCTAATCCCCCAAATGGACGGTGGATCTCAGCCACTCACTTGATTTTGGCAAATTCTTTGTCTGAGGAGTCTCGATGGCACGGGGCACCCACTAGTTTATATAACGAAACAGGGAAGTTGTCTTATCTCTTATCCCCCCCACTTATCTGTTTCAACAAAGAAGGGTCGAGATCTTATCCCCCCCTCTTATCTGTATCAACAAAGAAGGGCCGAGATCTTATCCCCCCCAAAAAGACGGTGGATCTCAACCACTCACACCTGATTTTGGCAAATGCTTTGTTTTGGGATTGCCGTGGGCATGGGCCACCCACTAGTCTATATAACAAAACACAGTGGTTGTCTCCCCACTTATAGCCTCTCTTATAGGCTTCAACAAAGAAGGGGCAAGATCAGCCACTCACACCCGATTTTGGCAAATGCTTTGTTTTGGGAGTATCATGGGCACGGGCCACCCACTAGTCTATATAACAAAACACAGTGGTTGTCTCCCCCACTTATACCCTCTCTTACAGGCTTCAACAAAGAAGGGCTGAGATCTTATTCCCTAACTAGACGGTGGATTTTGGCAAATGCTCTGTTAGGGAGTGCCATGGGCACTTGTCAGGCCCCAAATTTCAGCACCCGAATCTAACCTGAATGCCCATAAATTGACTCATTTACTCGAAATCCAGGTATGATAAAAATAAGGGGAATTATTAGAAAGTCCGTAGTGTACGCACCACCCGTGCTGTAATATCCGGAGGTTTTTTGGTCTTTCACCTTGGAGAACTCACTCCCAACTTGTTTTATCACTTTTGAATCGAAAGTACAATGCATGCCTTCCTATATATATATATATATATATATATAAGAAATTACTGAAAATTTAAATATCCACTCAGCGGATCTACAATATGAAACAGATAGAATCCATATAAGGGATCTCTAATACGGAACATATGAAATCCACACAGAAATTTCTAATATAAAATCGACTATCAATTATAGTTTAACAATAAAATACATGCTCACGAGTCAATGACTAGTATTGAAAGAATCATGGGAAGAGTACCTACTTTAAACCTTTGTTGATCATCCGTAAGTGTTCATCAAATCTAAGAATGATTAATGGGGGAGATAAGAGAATTTTGAGGTGGAAATATTCTTTAACAAGAGAGGTGGCTAGTTTTGGTGTGCAGGCCTCTTAAAAAGATTATGTGAGTAGATTAGAATTTAGGTTTGTATAAATTTTTGGGAGGCCAATTCTTAGCCATTAGTTCTAAAGTTGATAAATGGTTGAGATCAATTAGATTTTGGTTCATAATAGAGTTTAAGGTTGAAAGATTCTCCCCATCTTTTATGAAAATAAATAACTTCTATTTTATCTCAAATTAAAAATGATTTTCGTAACTCTGAAATGGATAAATTTTACAACCTACTAAAAGACTAATTTTAAGTTGGATATAGGCCAGAAATTGGTCCAAAGCCTATATGTATCAATTAACTTTAATTAAGGTCATTTTTAAGCCTACAATGTCTCTAAATTTGTCCAAAAGGCCCCACTTAATAATTTTTATTCAAACAACATGCTGCTAATCATTAATGCTTATTTTTTATTATAAAATATTATTTATATAATTAAAATAATAATTTAAAATTTTAAAATATATTAAAAGAGTTCAGGATATTACAGCATGGGCCACCCACTAGTTATTCTACAATATGAAGATGCATCATAATAGTTATAAAAGATGGGAAGAAGTTCTTGCTATAGCCTACACTGATGAGAAGTTTGTGTGGACGAAAATCTCGAATAGTAGTCCTAATGTGCTGAGTTTGCAAAAATTTCGAGGCTGAGAGCAATTAGTTAGCTTGTTTACGTGCTGGTTGACCATATGGGGGACGATAAAATGTTGACTATTGCGGATTTGGACATTTCATAGTGGAGATCTTGTCTGATTTTTCAAAAAAAAATTTAATTTTTACATGCAAGTTGTCTATTTGTGTTTGTGTCAAATATGCTAGCTAAATTTTAATCAATCAAAAATCTCACTCTTTTATGCTCCTAATGATTTAAGGTGGGGGAGTCTACCATCCTAATCACCCCAAAATCTTAAAAGTTTTCTTGGTGTAGATACCACATTTTGGCATGATCTTTTAACTTGGCAATTGACGGTCTTGATGATCGCCTTCTCTTTTGAGAACATTCAGATAGGCTTAATTTATTAAGAGAGCTTATGATGTCAAGGATGTTTCGTTATTAAGTACTTTATTAATGAAGATATTTCTAGTTATGTTTCTATCGTGTTCATTATTTCTTTTATTCTGTCCTACCTCACGTGCCTACCACGAGCCACTTAACCCTAAAAACATCATGGATCTGTGGGTGGATGTCTTCCTTCCTCAACAAGCAACATGGCACCCTATGGAGCCGATTCAAGTTGTACAGATTTTTTAAAAATTTTATTGATCAGATCAACTCGCCCTGATCCGATAAGTCTTGATACCCTATCTGATCAACTATGGATCTAAAAATCATGACCCAATAAGCTATCGGACCTAAACCCTAAACCAAGATCCGATCAGAACCCGATCCATTGACAGCCGTACTAAAACTTAGTAGCTTTTTTTTTTTTATAGGTAAACAGAAAATATATTGATAAAAGCTAAGAGGACAAGATGGCCTCCAAACAAACAGAGAAACAACCAAAAAAAGAAAGAAGAGAGAGAAAAGAAAGAAGAAAAACCAAAATACACAATCACCCCAACACCAACACAACAAAGCCCACCCCCACCCGACTAACAAAAGCACCGCCAAAGAAGCCAAAGAAAGACAGCATAAACACTACAGCCTCCCTGCCATGCCTCAATAACTCAGCCACTACTCTCGGTATATCAAAGAGTCCCACTTAAATACCACATCCTCAAACAATACGCCCCTCCCCTCCTTGTACAGCTTGACCCAGAGATATATGAGACCTTTGATCTCAAGGATCAAAGTTTCCATTGACGAACTTTTCCTTTCAAACACCCTATTGTTGCGCTCTCTCCATGTACCCCAAAACACTGCAAGCGGAGACAAGGCCCAAAATCTATTTCCAAGGTCGCCGAAACCTTTGCACTCCTATGAAAACAGAAAGTCCTTAGTAGACTTTGGTAAGACCCATGCTACTCCAAAACTCCTCCAAATGTTAGACCACACCTCCCAAGCCCACTTGCAATAGAGAAAAATATGATCGCTTGACTCGCCACTTTCCAAGCATAAAGGGCAATGATTGACTACATGAATACCTCTGCTCCAAAGAAGATCCATGGTTTGAATTTTACCCCTAGCTGCACACAACACCAAGAAGCGAACTTTCGATGGCGCCTGAGTACCCCAAACTCGTTTCCTCGGAAACTCTTCTTCTCCACAATCTGCAAGCACCTTGTAGAATGAGTAGGCAGAGAAGGTCCCTTTACTGTCATAGGTCCATCTTCTTTCATCCTCTGTCTGACTAAACGAAGGATTACCCCCCACTTTGGTGATAAGATCGACTACCCGGGGTAGCTCCCAATCATACAACCGGCGTCTAAAATTGAAATCCCAACCATGGTGACTATTGTTGTTGGGCCCCTACAATTCTCACACTGTGGCTATCTTTTTTATTAGAAATGAGGAACAAGTCTTGGAACTCATTCTTAAGAGAACTTTCGAACACCACATGTCTCTCCAAAATAAGATTATATCACCTCTCCCCACTTTGAACATAATACCCTCATCAAACTTTTGCATACCTCTCACAATCCCTTTCCAAACCCCGCACCCATGAGGTCCTCTAGGTTCTCTACTCGACCAACCCATCATGCACTCCCATATCTACCAACGATGACCCTCCGCCAAATGCTCTCCCTCTCAACCCCAAACCTCCACAACCATTTTCCTTTCAGAGCTCATTCATACTACGCAGGTCTCTGATCCCTAAACCACCATGCTCTTTGGGCCTAATTATCACCTTCCAACCAACTAAACTAATTTTTCTCTCATCTCCTTTGCCACTTCACAAGAAATTCCTCATCAATCTCACCAACCTCTTCTCCACACTAGCCGGCATCGAAAATAAAGACATGAAGTACATCGGGAGGCTAGAAAGGGTACTTTTGATGAGAACGAGTCTACCCCCTTTGGATAGGAATCTCGCTTTCCATCTCGCAAGCCGACTTTCAAACCTTTCAATAACCAGTTCCCAGATCTGCTTATTTCGGTAGCTTGCTCCTAGGGGGAGCCCCAAGTACCTCGTATGAAGGCTACCCACTTGACATCCTAAAATCGACATCGCCTCGCAACTCCCCGACTCCTCCCCTATGCTAAACACCTCAGACTTAGATAGATTAATGTGAAGACCCGACATTGCTTCAAAGCAACATAAGATACCTCTAAGAAATAACATTTCTTGCTGCCCTCCTTGGAGAAATAACAATGTGTCGTTTGCAAACTGGAGGTGAGAGATCATTGGCCCACTGCTACTCGCACAAAAACCTCTCACTTTGCGTAAGTCTACAGGCCTCCTTAGCAGCATACCCCGAGCACCTCAGCTACAAGAACGAATAAGAACGGTGACCATGGATCCACCTGGCGTAATCCTCTAGAGCTTCTTAAAAAGCCAGCTGGAGAACCGTTGACCATAATCGAAAAAGATGTAGTAGAAATGCACTTTATGATCCATCCCCTCCATTTGAAACCAAATCCCATCCTGCCCAAGACATAATCAAGAAACTCCCAATTAACATGATCATAAGCCTTCTCCATGTCGAGCTTGCAAACAATCCCAGCTTGTCTTTCCTTGATTCTAGTATCGATACACTCGTTAGCAATAAGAACATCATCCAAAATCTGTCTACCCGGAACGAAGTCTACTTGTTCTAGGGAAACAAAGGAAGCAATAACACCTCGAAGTCTGACCGCTAGAATCTTGACCACTATCTTATAAACACCTCCAATTAGACTAATCGGCCTGTAGTCCCTAATATTAACAACACCTTGCTTTTTGGGGATAATTGTAATAAATGTGCAATTAGAACCCTAGTCCAGGAAACCCCTCTCTTGAAAGTCTCTCACATCGGCCATAAAATCCAACTTGATCGTTTCCCAACAAGCCCTGTAGAAATCCATCGGGTCCAGGAGCCTTATCCCCTTCCATGGATTTAATCGCATTTATCACCTCTTCCTCGGTGATAGGTCTTTCCATCCCTTCTCTCTAACTTTGCTTGAGGCATCTGAATTCGAGCCCATCCACCCTAGGTCTCCATTCTTGTCTTTCCTTGTAGAGCTCTGTGTAGAAATCGACCACACCCCTCCTAATACCCTATTCCTCGCACAGCTCCTTATCCCCTATGGTGATGCTCTCCAACCTATTAGTCCTCCTCCTAGCATTGGCTACTTTATGAAAGAAGCTCGTGTTGTCTCCCTCCTTAAGCCACTTTACTTTAGATTTTGCTTCCAGCCTATCTCTTCCATTCTGACCACAGATTGATACTCCTCTCTCAACTTGTTCCTAGTACATCTTTCATCCATGCTCAATCGGTTCTCCTCCTCTGATTTATCATATTCCAAGATATCTTCCAATAACTTGTCTTTTCTCTTGTCGATTCTCCCAAACACCATGGAATTCCATTCTTTAAAACTTATTAGCCTTTGGGTCTGTTTAGTAACCCGGAATTGAGCCGGATTTAGATTTGTGACTGTGTTTGGGAGGACCAAATTCTAGGAATTATATTTCCAATTCCGTGATTTTTCCGGAATTAGAAGTTTTAGGGGGGGAAGAGACTTCAAATTCCTGGAATTCTATTTCCGGGCGGAGAGATTCAAAAGAATTTTTTTTGGGCGCCAACTCTCATGCTCATCTCTAGGTGGACCTATAAATAAAAAATCAGCAAGATTAGTTATTTGAAACCATTGGATTGGTGTATTTTTTTTGGTTGATCTTAACCGTGTAATATCTAGCATTATTTGGGGTACTTAGATCCAAAGGTTAGAAATTTTTAATCAACTTGATTTTTAGCATGTAGGTCTACCTACGGATGGGACAAGCATCCATATGGTACGTGGTCTCTACAAATGTGCCACATGGCTCATACTGTGGTCCATCATCAACGGATTACAAATTTGTAACCGTTTGATTGATGTCTTTTATGGGTTGACTTTTAACCGTGGGATATATATAGCATTAGTTGGCGGTACAAAGATCCAAGTTGAGAGATAACTCATCAACATGATTTTAGTTTGTAAGTCCTCCTAGGGATTTATCTAACCCTTGGATTGGTGTCTTTTATGAGTTTATTTGTAACCGTTGAATTTCTAGCATTAGTTGGGATACAAAGATCCAAAGCTTATAAATAACCAACCAACCTTATTTTTAGTATGTAGGTCCACCTTGGGTTGGTATAAATATTCATACGGTATTAGTGATTTACAACCATTGGATTCGTGTCTTTTATGGGTTGATTTTTAACTATGGGATATCTAGCATTATTTGGGGTACTCAAATCTAAAGGTTAGAAATAACTAATCAAACTGATTTTTAGTATGTTGGTCTACCTAGGGATAGGATAAACTTCAATACGGTCTATTGTCTCTAATAATGTGCCACATGGTGCGCTCAGAATGTGGTCCATCATTAGTGTTGATGGTGAACATCTGTATTTGTTGCATCATGTGCCACTTAGGCTTTAAATATTGATATTTTGACACGGGTTAATCATAGTCAAAAAATTATCAAAATAATTTTAATTATTTTCTTTAAATTAGCATCGATAACATTTAATTGACGGATGACAAAAAAATAGCAGTCATTATAACATAAAGTTCATGAGATGATATTTCTCTTATGTAGATGGATAGAAATTTCAATTCTGTAAGATGTCCAAACAGTTAAAATTAGAATTAACTACGAATTCCAAGTAATTTCCCTAGTACAACCAAACACAAGAAATTTAAATTCTTTGAATTCAAATTCTTAGAAATCACAAATCCTGAAATTCTATTTTCAATTCCAAATCCGTGTGTGGTTGCCAAACAGACCCTTTAAGTAAAATGTAAAAGAGATAAGGGTATGATGGTCTTTTGAGAGTATTTGTAGGTTAAGTTGGGTAATTTTAGTCGCACCCCACAAAATGTGAGGGCACCAGAGACCCTTGATTTTTTACCATATTTTTTATTACGAAAATGGCCTTAAATTTTTTTTTTTTTTCGCACCCTCTAATCAACTGTTTTTCTGCTTACAACGGGTTGTAAGTCTTGTGAACAAATCCAGTCACAACCCACAATAGGAGTCACGTGGCACACTCTTAGTGGGTGCTGACCATATATATATTTGGCCAGTCCCTAGGTGGACCTACAAACCAAAAATCAGCCTGATTAGTAAATTTGAAGCGTTGGATTGAAGTCATTTTCATTGGTTGTTTTTAACCGTAGGAATCTGATCATTATTGAGCACTATTTTGGTGCAAAGATCCAAAGGTGGTAAATCACTAATCAGGCTGATTTTTGGTTTGCAGGTCCAGTGAGGGACTGGCCAAACATCCATACGGTCAGTGTCCACTAAGAGTATGCCACGTGGCTCCTATTGTGGGTTGTGACTGGCTTGGGTCAAACCCGTTGTGACAAAAGTTTTACACCTTACCCTCTTGTGTTGAAATGGGGAAAGGTGCCCTCACAGAGTTTGAAATCTAAGTGGGTTGCTCTCAGCAGGTCGGGTGCCCTCACATTTTGAGGGCTGCGACTAAAATTACCCTAAGCCCCACGTATCAGCACACCCTGGATGATTACTAAACATAACTTTGCCCTTAAACTTGGCATTAATCTCGAAATTACCGCTGTCACTGTCGTACCGTTTTCACGTAGTGGGGGTGGAGGGGAAAAAAAGGCGCGCGTGCCTGTGAGCTGACGCTCTCAGTGTAAAGCTCATCAATGGGCTGGCAGTCTATTAAATGACGAAAATACCCTCTGACCTATATTTTTTGCGGTTGACTCGTTGGTCTTCGCTCTTTAGTCCGAACCATCATAACTTCCTCCCATCCTTATCCAACTAACAAAAAATGATAATAATGTTTACTATAATTATTTTAGTTTATCAATTATACTAGTTGATAAACACTGTTGGATCCTAAATCAAAGGGTTGTATCAATTTTGTGATGCGTATAACGAGGATTAAGATCCAATCTAACAACCCACTAACCATAATCAGTGCCCTATATCAAAGGGTTGTAAAATTGACATGTGGATGTGTGCTAGAGACTGGAGAGAACACCCAAATGCCCATAAAAATTTAAAAAAATAACCTCTTGTAAAAAGAAATTCCAAATATAAAAATAATAGATAATATAATAAAATGAAAAATGATTCATTGTAACTTTTCCTTTATTATTATATTTTCATCATTGAGAATTGCCATTATTGTCACCACATGAATCCCATGAAAAATATTGTAGCAATTATGGTCTCTCTCTCCCATGAAAAATATTGTAGCAATTATGGTTTCTCTCTCTCTCTCTCTCCTTTGTGGGTTCTGAATCCAATATAATTGAGTCTCTGTTTTTGATTAATTGTTGGGTTTATGATGTTTTGATGTTGGGTTATGAAAACCCAATTGAGAAAACTCTCTCTCTCTCTCTCTCTCTCTCTCTCTCTCTCTCTCTCTCTCTCTCTCTCTCTCTCCTTTGAGCTAGTGTCAATTTGCACCCATTTAACCGGAACCAAATCAGAACTGACCAAAAAAGAACCCAAAATGATCCAATAATAACAATTTTGGTTTTGGGTAGTTTGATATATTGAAACCGAATAGGAATAGATAAGAAACAGAAGTGATATATAAATATAGTGTTAAAAGTGTCATGTTATCAAGGTCAGAACCGACAGGAACCAAACAATCACCGGACTCAAACCAAAAACCGATAAGAACTGGAATCAATAACGACTAACAATATTGGTTCCGGTTCTGGGTACCTTAGGAATCGAACCGGAACAGAGATCGAGGACATGCATTCATGTAAGGAGAAGACATCCAAACAAAGAATAAGGACATAAATGAAGATATGAAGCATAGGAACTTGGTTCTTTTGTTTAACTAAATCTTCATCATTTGTTAGAAAAAAGAAGAAACAAAACATCTATTTTTTCTCTAATTTCACATACAGATGATGTTTTTGCTTCCTAATTATTTATTTATCTACACACTTAAAAATAGTCAAAATGCTGAGGAATTTGATATGTAGCCCCTCTCTCTTTCTTGCATGACTTTGGTAAGGAAGCTGTACTCCTAATCTTTTGGAGATCTCTAGGGACCTCAGGAGGCCTAACTGATCTAATCAAAGCCCAATTCACACCTTTGAAGAACTCATGCCTCTTGATCTCAACTGAACCCTTTATACTCCCAATTCTCTTCTTTGGGTTCTTTATCAGGAGCTTACTTATGAGGTCTTGAACCTTTACCAACTCTTCCACTTCTTTAGTATTAGAAACACCAATCCTTGGGAAACTTAATGGCTGCTTAATGATGTTTATGAGTGTCTTCTCATTGTTTTCACCTTTGAAGGGTGTCCTCCCATACAACAATTCATACAAGAACACCCCAAAAGTCCACCAATCTACAGCACTCCCATGGCCTAAACCTGAGATCACCTCCGGCGCTAAGTACTCGTGAGTCCCGACGAAGGACTTCGATCGAGCGTTAACTGGTTCGGCCACCAATTCTGGATCCAGCTCTTGTAAATCACCTTGTGCTGTGATTATCATATTTGCATTCTTTTTCTTCTTGGTCTTGTTAGAGGCTGAGAAACAAGAGAGTACAGGCTGTATGGGTGCTGCACATGAAGGAATTGAGCTTTTTACGTTCTTGTTCATGGTTTCAGGGTCCATTTTGGGTCTTAGAAGCTTTGGTACAACGTCGCATTTGAGGGAAAGATCGAAGTCGGAGAGCATGATGTGGCCATCTTCTCTAACAAGAACATTTTCTGGCTTAAGGTCTCTGTAAACAATCCCCATCATGTGAAGATACTCCAGTGCTAGGAGGATCTCCGACGCATAGAACCTGTTGTTTTTTTTTGTATAGTTAGTCACAGAGCAATTGTAGACAACCCATATGCAAGCAAGCAACTCATAAATGAATTCCACAGATGCAACCCAAAAAAAAAACATATTTTAATTAAAAGTGTAGTTTTCAAGGCAATTTTTCTTGTCTTTTGGAGGATTGCATCCGTGCAACCCTTGCTTGCTATGTGCTAGCATTCCTCGAAGAATAAGGGCCTGTTTGGACGCCATTTTTAGACCTGAAAAATCTTTTTCTTCGCAAAAAGACTTTTTTCAAAATAACTGATTGTTTGGATGACCCTTTTTTACAAAGTATTCATTCCATAAAAATATCTTTTTTAAGCAAAAAAGCATTTTTATAGAAAATACTTGGAAGTTGCTTTTATGTAAAAAAATTAAATCTTGCTAGATAAATAAACATAATAATCAAAGAAACCCTACTACCACTCTTCCCAATCTATCACTCTCATCAATTATAGTGATGTAGCCCACTAAAATAAGATAAAAGACATTTTGCATTAATAATGATCCAAACAGCATTTTTAAGAAAAACAGATTTTCAAAAATATATTTGTCCAAACGGGCCCTAAAAGTAGAAGAAATTAAGAAACTTACTTGGCAGAGGAGATGCTAAATCGCTTCCCTTGTTGGCGTTGCCGGACTGCATGCAAGTCACCACCAGGACAAAACTCCATGACAAGACAAGAGTAGTGAGAAGCGTCAAACTCTGCATACAGAGTAGGAAGAAACGGGTGATCAAGCATACCCAATATCTCCTTCTCCATCTCTGCTCTCTGAAGCTTCTTCCTAAACGCTAGAGATTCTCTATCAACCACTTTCATGGCGTACAAGCACTCAGGCAACCCCACAACCGGGTTTCTAAGCTGACACAGGTAGACATTACCGAGGTCGCCGCTTCCAACCCGGCGTAGAAGCCGAAAGTGGTCTAACCCAACCCGACCCTTTTCGCCTCTGAGTCTCTTCATAGCCTCCCAAGCAGCTTGGTTCGCTTTGTGTGGCTTGTGACCACCATAAAGGCTGTTTTCATTGTAGGAACACACAGAGATGGAGCTTCTGCTTCCAAAGCTCAGGTCGCTTATCCAGCTATGACCCGAATCCGGTACCGTGATCGACGAACAGCTACTATCGTAGTCGGATTCATCCCGGGTTGTGGTAGCCATAGGTCTGCAACATGTATGAGCTTCTCTAGCAATGCAAGGCTTATATAGAGTATAGATAGAGTCATATGGGTGGGTCCTAACCCATGAAATTGGAAAAAATTGAGTCCTACTTTTACTAACAGAAGCTTAATAAAGTGAAATTGGTCCCGCATTACATAGTGTAAGATTGCCATCAAATATTTATAATGACCAAAGTGTCCTCAGGATCCTAAAGCTTATGGGTAAGGAAGGACTTGTTAGGAAACCCAAAAATGGGGCCAACTTTTGTCAGTCCAGGTCTGATCCTTCTGGCCTGTGTTGGTGACCGTGTGGGCCCAGTTTTTTGGTCCCCCACTACTTTTGTTTTTGCCCTTCAAATAGGAGCAGAGTTGGTTTTTCTGAATAATAGTTGTAACATTGAACTAGTTCTACGGCGTACGACTGAACTTGGTCCTGAAAACATGAGATTTCCAAACAGGAACTAATTTGGAATTGGTGCCAATTTGTGAGTAAAACTTTGATGGCAGTGCGATGTATGAGCCACGCGGCACACTCTTAAAGGACTCTGACCGTATGGATGTTTTGCCAATCCCTAGGTGACATAAAACCAAAAAATCAACACGATTAGTAATTTCTAGGCGTTGGATTGGAGTTATTTTCATGGACCCGTAGGAATTTGAGCATTATTGACCATTCTTTGGGTACAAAGATAGAAAGGTTTGAAATCACAAATCAGGCTGATTTTTGGTTTGTAGGTCCACCTAGGGATTGGAAAAACATCCATACGGTCAGAGTCCTCTAAGATTGTACCACGTGGCTGCTGTCATCAAAGTTTTACTTGCAATTTGGATGTTTTTAAAAGTAATTACGTTTAAAAGAGAGGGAGTGATTTGTAAATTTTAGAAAATGTGTAGTAAGAAAAGAGATAGGACTGTAGAAAGCTGGGGGGGGCATGCAGCACCCGTGCCACATTAAATTCCACCTCAAAAATGTAGCAGTAGGAGGTGCCTTCTTTATCTGTTTATTGTACGGTTGCCATGCATGTGAACCCCCTGCTGTAGGGGACCTCTATCCGCCATTGCATTTGTGCCCTAAATTTTTGTATAGGCTTTTTTGTTTTTTAGAATTTAGATCCCTTCAATTATGGCAAATTTTTGAAAATTTAAGAAATTTAAAATTACTTAATCACATAAATTTCAGATTTTACACTTTCTTTTCTTCATTTTGTGTTGGTGGTGGCAGCGGCGACAACGGCCGTGGCGCGTGTGTGGTGTCTGTTTGCCTGGGTGGGTGGGGGCATAGTAATTCGTAGTGCGGAAAAAAAATATGGTAGGGGAAGGGTGGGGGCATATTAATTTTGTAATTAATATGAGTTTTTTTTTTTTTTGAATTTAGATCCTTATTATTTTTTGGCAAAATTTGCAAAATTTAAGAAAGTTAGAATTAATTAATCATGTGAGTTTCAGATTTTACACTTTTTTTTTCTTTTTTCTTTTTTTGTGGCGGTGGCATGGCGCGCCTTTGTATGGGGCAGGGGCATAGTTTGTAATTCGGAGTGCGACAAAAAATACGGTACAAAAATATTTAAGTATAATTCGGTTTCATCATTTAAAAATACGCTCAAAAATTTTGGCAAAAACAATTTAACAAATAAAACAAAGCAAAACAAAATATCGAAACTGATATTTCGTTCCATTCATTTTTATCTTATAAAATCTATATAACAAAATAGGAAAATTGTCTTATCTCTTATCTTTATCTTATCCGATTCAACAAAGAGTGGCTAAGATCTTATCTCCAAATGGATCACACCCGATTTTGGCAAACGCTTTGTTAGAGAGTATCGTGGGCACGGACTACCCACTAGTTTATGTTCAAAATTGAATAATCTGGGAATAATTCAGAAAAGTTCTTGAATTATTCGATTTTGTTAAAAGAAAAAAAAAAATTCCAATCCTTTTGAATAGAACGTTGTTCTGAACGGTTCGCGAATAATTCAAGAATTCACTGCATAGTGAGTGTTTGGTAAAAAGTTTTTCTATCTATGGAGGTGGAAATATTTTATCCTCTCTCCCTAAAATCTAGGTATCAAATTCCCCAGACAAATTTAGTTCCCATATAACTGAGTCCACAACCAAACAGTCCCTAAATGTAAAGTAACAAAGTGAAAAGAAAAATAAATGATGAACCTAAAGTCTATAGTACCCAATAGACCCTAACCTCTATAGCCCACGGGTCCCATCTACTCATAGATTTTGGAGCGTTCAAGCTGTGAGCCACCTCTTGAATGAGGGCTAGCTAGAAAGTTCTCTTAACTGCTTGATGTACGAATAAGAAAGTCAGGATCCTCCAATCAGACAGATTTTAGGGTACAACAAATCCAAGAAGTGGCCCACCAGTTGATGGACCAAATCAATAAGCTGAAGGATGGATGACGTGTATGGTACGATCATACACCCTATCCCATCATGTAACAACACTAAGTAAATCATCTAAAAGGGAATGAATACAACCAAGAGCTGGGTTTTCTGGGATGTCACTGCAGACATTGAACCCTGAGATGGCAGGACCATGGTTCAAAGTACAAGGTACCCTTGTTAACCTCTAAACAAGGTTAATGTTGGTTGGGTTAAGGGATTGGGGTACATGTCGGATATTTTGGTGGACGTTTTGGGTGGAGAAACTTCAAAGTTTGAAATCTTAGGGCAGCAATGTCTCACAAAACTTTACACATAAGATGAAGTATCATTCAGTTTCAGACGAAACCAACCGAAACGTATGTAGTTTCATCTTATAGTATTCGGTTTGCCCGAAACTTTGAACTATGGGCAAGAAGACCCAAAGCGCTTCACCCTTTCTGCCACCTCCCCGCATCGCCTTTTCTCACACCAAAAAATTGGCGGGGCCAATATATAAATTAGAAGTTTTGGAATGGGATGATTTTTGGTGAGGATGGTATCTATGGTGGCGAGATTCAAATCATTCTGATATTCGTAGCCTGGTTTACAAGTTCAAGAATTATGGACCGTCTATTTTTTTTTTTTTTTTTTTTACGGTTAACTTGAAACCCGCATTTGATGGGTTTTGAAATTTCAAAATGGACTGATTTTTGGTAGGGGTGATCTAAATGGTGAGGAGATCATCTTCACCAAAAATCAGCCATTGATTTATCTTCCATATGGGTACACCAAAATTGGTGTGAAATATTGTGTCAAAAATTGAATAAAAAGGAGGGTATGGGCAATCCAGAGGGTCCTCTATCAGATGGACAGCCTGGATTGGCTACATTGGCACTCCATGTGGCAGCAAAGCCCCTGTAACTGCAGCCTTCCCAGCTTGCAACTACAACCCAGGCAACCTTTGGCCTATAACTAAACTAACATTTCTCCATGTACAAGAATTCTTTCTAAGTATGGGATGACTGAAGTGGGGAAGATCAAACAGAATCTTCTCCTTCGTTTGGTAAGATTTGGATTATTCAGGAACAAGAAAAGAGCTTCCCATTATATTTTATTATTTTATAATATTCTTTCATACTTCCCTCCTTTTTCTCCTCCTTTTCCCTGCAGGATCTTATCATTCTCCCTTTTTGGTTGCAATTTCAGACAGCAGACCCAGCAAACCTTGCAGCATTGCAGAGGAGCAAATATATTGGAAAACTCAATCCTCCATCACTTGCCCAGAGATACTTCTCCTCCATCAAAATCTCAAATACCCATCAACCCTTTTTAGTCAAATCTTTGACTAAGAAAAAAAAATCACTCATTAGTATTCTTAGAATTCTTAGTTTTGGAGAGAGAAAAAATTCTACATTTTTGCAGCTTAATTTGTTTTACCTGCTTACCCAATAGCACTTTTATGTAAAGTGCTGTTTGGGGAAGCTTAAAGTTTATCTTAAGTGTTTACCCAATAGCACTTATATGTAGAGTACTTGAGTAAAACTGTTTTTGCAGTTTGGTAGTGCTTCTTTTCTTAAAAAAAAAAAGCCTGTTTGGTCAAAAAAGTGTTTTTTTTTTTTTTGACAATCTAAGTGAAAAAAAGGCCCTTTCTATGGGGTTTGGTTTCTTTTTCCCTTTATTCAAAAGGGCAGTTTTAGTATTATAAAAAAATTAAGGATAAACTTGTAAAGAAATTTTTCAAGAATGGCCTCTTGCAAAAGTACTTCTTAAGCATGGTTGGGATCCGAGGCTGGATCGGTGAGCTTCGATCCAGAACAGTATCGGCCCATCTCGCCCGAGACAAAGTGGGACTCCTCTGTGAAACAGTGATCTCAGGGCAAGACAGAGCCTGGTTTGGTTCTGATCGGTGGGCTCTGATCCCAACCGGATCGCCCAATCTAGACAGGGATCGGCCGAGACTTTAAACCATCTTCTTAAGTTTTACCAAATGCATAGTTTTTTTCGATAAGTGCTTAAAAACCACAAACCACTTAAAGCTGACATATTGTAGTTTTTAAGCTTATCCAAATGCAACCAACTGAACTAGTCCATTGAAAACAATTAAGGACATAATCAGTCATTTTCTAAAAGTGAACTTCAAGTTCTATTAACTCATAAAAAAACATGTTATTAACTTAATCAAAATCCAAATATATAGACAGAATCTGAGAAGATGTGAAGAACAAGAAGAAGATGAAGATGTCTTGACCTAAAAAAAACAGAAAAAGAAAAAGAATCTCAGAAGATGTGAAGTTTCATCTCTACAAATCATATCCAAACTGCAGACATCCACCCCTTCAATTATGTGCAGAAAACACTAGACAAACATGGCCAACCTGACACCCCACAACACAATATACAACAACCAAATGGGTCCTTGAAAAAATTCAAATAAAAAAAAAAGCATGAATTTCAGTGAAAGTGGACCATTTCAAAAGAACTTTGTATCAGTACCTACTAAGGTAAAGGAACTGCATCTAGGGCATATCATCATGGGCAGCTCCAAGTCATGGGGTCCAAGACATTTATTTTGTTTTATGTAATTGGTATGTCTACATATTTTTAATTTCCTAATTTATATGTTTCAATTGGCCCCACGTGCTCGTGTCCGTTATTGTTGTTGGGGGAGCAAGGAAAATTTAAGTAAAATACAAAGCTTGCGCTCGGGATCTGATAACTCCGGAAATCGAAAAGAAAATAAATACTATAATTATAGGAAAATATAGGAATTAAAAACTAACTAGTCTAATAATACACTAGAAAAGACATAATTTTAAATTATAAGATAATTTTTTTTAAATATAAAATTAAGTCAACTTAACCACCCTTGACTTTATCCAAAATATCAAACTAACAAATCTGATCTAAGCATAAAAATCACTAATTAAGAGATTTATATGTCAGTCCCGTGTCGATACGGCTATTTGAAAAAAATAATAAATATATAACTGCTTTTTTTTCTCATATTACTGGTAAATTTATTTAAATGGATTAGATGGGAGAAGGGGAAGAAATTTCATTCCTTGCCCTTGCTAGTAGACATGGCACAAATACATCGAAGGATTGGGTTCACATTATATGGGTCCTACCAAGGAAATCTTCTAGGACAAAATTGAACCTGATAAGATGATCCTAACCATCTGATCTATCGCACTCTTTCAAGCAACTATTAAACATATGATCACATGGTTGCAATATAATGCACTATCTGATCATGCTATGAGCTAATTACTATGTAACAAAAGAATTTATTGTAAAATAACACCGACATGTGTGTCCGTATGGATTGCGAGGTCACCATGTCAAACATCTCATATCCGTGTCAAGCACCATCACACGCATTGGTGTACAAGTACCTATTTACGATGCGAAGAAAAGAAATCAATCAAATTAACTCTCAGGAAATCAGGCTTACATATCTTTCAATACAAGGGTATTTTAGTCAAAATAGAGATAAGGGTATTTTAGTCACCCATAATATGTTAGCACTTTGATTGAGATAATGAGCAAAAATAAAATATAAGCATAGTCTGGATCAAGTTTTAAAGGGGGCCGTTATACCGTTATAACGGACTGGGGGCGTTACCGTTTTTTCTGTTGTAACGGCAAAAAAACGCTCAAGGGCAAAAATAGAAAATAATGAGAAAATAATGGGAAAATAATGGAAAATAACAAGAAAATAATGGGAAAAATGGAAAATATCGGAAAAAATGGTGCTGAAATTCACATTTTGAATATAACGGGAAAATAATGGAAAAAATGAAAAAACAGCCGTTTTTTCCACAAAATTTTTCCAAAAATAACGGTCGTTATTTTCGTTATAACGGAAAATAACGGCAGTCATTTTTTCCCATTTTAATGGTACGTAACATAACGGGGGAGGTCCGAATCCGTTATAACGGCCATTTTTTAAACCTTGGTCTGGAATCTCGATAACCTTAAAAAAAAAAAAAGCATACTCTTGTAAAATTAAGATAAGTTTCTAAGCATGGTTTAAAAAATGGCCATTATAACAAAAATAATGGCCGTTATAATGGATTCGGACCTCCCCCATTAATTATGTACCATTTTAACGCTCGGAAAATAATGGCTGTTATTTTCGTTTTGTTATAACAGCCGTTATTTTCCGTTTTAATGACCATTATTTTCTGAAAAAAAAAATTGTTAAAAAAATGCCCTTATTTCCGTTATATATGAACTTCAAATTTTGAATTTTAGCACCATTTTTCTGTTATTTTCCCAGTTTTTTTTTTTTTTTTTCTGTTTTTGCCCGTGCATTACAATCCGTTGTAACGGAAAAAACGGTAATGACCCCAGTCTGTTATACTGTTATAACGGCCCCTTTTAAACCTTGTTTCTAAGGACTATATGATAAAGCAATCACAATAATGTTCTCACCAATTCAATCAAGAGTTTATGTAGTTAGTTGGGTCTAATTCAGTACTCTTTTCAAGTGCACTTTTTGGGGTCTAATTCATCTAACAGCTTGTCTAGTAGGTTGGGGACACATGAGGAGTTGAAGGAAAATGTTGCTCAATGTAAACAAAGCAAGATGGTTATGAGATGTTCTTGGACTGTTCATTGCAACCAAAGGATTCAACCATCACATAAGCCAACAATCAATGCAATTAATTCTTTCTCCTTGTTTTCACCCTTCCTCACAATGACCAAAATATTCTTGGGGTTTTCTCAGCTATGTGGAGACCTATTTGAAGATTGACTCTGTCCCCATCTTTAAAGTTTCAGTTAAGATGGCCCTAGCTGTTCTTTAGGGGATTGGAGTGCCCACAGTAGGGTCTTACAGGTCATAGGGGACCCTAATGGTAGCACCCACAAGGTTATGAGCATACCATGTTGAAGACTCTTAATGTCTCATATACCTAACAATGCACATGGAAGAACACATGCATGCACATGCATGCCGAAGGAATGCCGTGACTCCGCGTCTCGTTGAAAGTCCATCCTTTAATCGAGTACTGCAGTCTTGGGTCTGAGACTTCTTAGGCAACAGGGTTTAACATCCTTGATCAAGTATGAAGAAAAAAAAAACTTGAGCTTTTAACAGTTAAATTCACCACAACTGTGCAATATACTAATTATATAGGAAAAAAATGAAGACAGGAGTCAACAAAGAATTATTTTGGTGTAGAACCCACTTATAAATAGCAATTAAAAAGAAAAGGATTAAATAACTTATCCTTTTTAAGAGAATTATTTTTATTTATTTTACATATTTCAAGCGTTGTCGTATTTCAAATTTAAAAAAATTATGTTTTGCATTCGATGAGTCAAACTATTCCTTACGGCCGATGAAAGTATGCGTGTGTTTAAAGAGAAGGAAAGGAATCCCCTAAAAGATCCTCCCATCTGAAAACAAAGGACTCAAAGAAACATCCTTTAAACTCTGGATTAACTGAGGACCAGAGAAACATCAAAGCTTTGACTTTCAGGACCATATTAGGAATAGAAGATTTCTCTCCATCTGGATTATAACTTGACTCGCCCAATATTGGGTTTCTGATCTACAGATACTCTACAATCATAGCTACAATGGGCTCCATCAACGAAAGAAACTGAAATTCAAAATAGTCCTGAAACCCAATGATAAACAAGGTCACAAGTAGACTTTCGGATCCCGAATCTTAATAAACAAATCATATCAAATAAGAGAATTTGCACATCATTTACAAAGGCCAAAAGTTATATAAAGGATATTTCAACACCCTATTATCCTGATATAATACAATCTCAAAATTGCACCAAGCATCTGCAGGACACATCCTGAACACTTACACAATGATTCAGAAAGAGATTTAGTTGTGATGCTGTACAATTAAGACGGTTTTCTGCTCCGACCACCAATACCAGCAGAACTCCTCTGACCACTCGAATCTGCCAAAGTATACAAGTCCCTCTGACCCGTAGTCACACTGCCTCGGAACCCATGAGCGGGAGAGTTCCGAGGAGAGTTCCTAGGAGACTCCCTACTTGACTCACTCCCTCTCGAGGCTTCAATCTCTAAAGCCTTGGCTTCCTCCGTCAGCATAGCTAACTGTTTTTTGCAAATGGGTCAGTCCATAAACATGGATCAAAATCAAAACAAAAACAAACAATTTAAGAAATCCAAGATACCATCAAGTTGAGCATGAGGATGGTCTACAAATGGCATTGCAGTTCGTGTTTACAGGCCCAACGCGATGGAACAACCATTTGATAAGCCAACCTACAATATCTCATAGGGCAAAATTGACCTGATTGGGTCATTCCACCCATTCAAACTGACTTTTTCTTGGACCGGTGGCATTATTTTTCAAACCATCTAAATAGAACGCGATTGCTCTGATGGTTAGGATCCTCAATCAGGTAGATTTTTAGCCAACGACACCTATGAATCTATCAAAACACCTATGACTCTATCAAATGGTAGGTCCCACCCCTCACGTGTACACCACTACCACCATACTGCCTGTAAACCATCCGGTCTTTCCAGGGGTAATTTAGATTTCTCTACTTGAATACAGTTTAATACCCTGATTTCATTTTCCATCAAACGATCCTGGAGTGCACTTACAGCAGGACTTAAACTGCAAAAATAGAGAAAAGAAACAGTTAATATTAAGGGAACATCTACTTTCAGGTCATTGTCATCAATTACTGGAAGAGGGGGATGAGGGCATTTTTTCTAACCAATACTCCATCAGCTTGCACATAGAAGCCTGGTATGTTGATGTGTGATGGATGAATGCAAGTGGGTGTACTTTCCCATCCCTAAATAAAGGTACAGGTAAAAAAAAGTGACGATGGGCACAAAATCACTAAATGAGAGCATAAAGTAATATAGAATAAATATATGGTCAGGTATCATTAGTTTACCGCATATTCTGTACGACTGCTTGGTTATATGCTGCATGCTCCTCCTCAAACAATACACGTTGCAACTCTGTAAACGATGTTAAAGGTGAATCGAGCTTTAGTAGTGACAAGGTCGGCAAAACTTGAAGAGGGATTTCCTTCCTGACATACTCCGCACCGCTGTCAGCCAACGTCGTCCAATTAGAGGAAATACTAATGAGAGATCACTTTTGGCAGTTACAAGACAGATTTCACAAAAACATCCATTGTAACACAAAAGCTCAAGCCATGGAGATATGGAGGGTAAATGAACTCATCAAACGAGAATACTTGGAGATGTGGAGGGTAAAACTAAAACTAGAAAGAGAATGCCTAGGCAAAGAACCGCCAAAATGCAACCCATGTAAACCCAAGAAATTCCATGATACCCTGAGCTCCTGTTAAAAAGTGTAGAATCTCTTTTTTAATAAAAAAAAAAAAACAGGAATCTCAAGGAGTCTCAATTGATCCATACTATATCAGTTGGCATCTAGCATATTCCTAAATCCACAAGGATGTGTGTATCTACATGTTTTGTGAATGAGAGGCATTCTGAAATGATATAGATAGATGTGTGTAGTTTAAAGTAAGTACCAATAAGCTAAAAGACTACATAGCACCAAAAACACCGAGCAAATGCAAAGATAGATATCTGCAGTTACAAAAGTACCATAAAAAATGCGTAGCAACAATAACAATTAGCAAAGGCAAATAAATAACATAGGAAATAAACAATAACCCCAGCAGCTTATCTTATCAATCCCTCCTCAAGTTGGGGAGTGAAACTTAATGAGCAACCAATTTGCTCCTCAGGCACTGAAACTGAGTCTTGGTAAGAACTTTGGCGAAAATATCAACTAATAGATCCTTGGATTGAAGAGAAACAGAGTGAGAATCAAGCAAGGCAACTTTGTCAGAAACAATCAACAGTTCACCTCTATAGTGTGGATTTTGAAAAATTAATTGGCAGCCATATAGGTTGCTGGTGAGATGATCACAATGCATGATCACTATTAGAAAATCTCAACAACATCAACCAAGTAACCATATGTTTCTGTTCTTTATTGCAACCATGAGGTCATTGGTTTAATCCCAACTTACTCACCAAAAACAAAAAACAAAAAAAACAAATTCAACCAAGTAATTTTTGCAGAAGTATAAGCCCTCAAACAGTATTTCCATTCTTGACCAAGTACCCACAGCTTACACAGAGATGCAACACCCAGTAGTGGAGCAATAATCATTAGGGCAGCCAGCCCAATTGACATTAATATGCCCACAAGCAAAAAGCAATTGCAAGGGCAAAGGAGAGGACCATATAAGACCATCTGACGCAACACATCGGAGACCCACCCGGAAACCTAGCCACATGGATTCTCGAAGAAGATCCTAGGGATTCTTAAGGCTTTTAGTCACGTGCAAATTTGGTGATGTTCAAATTTCCCAAAAATAATGGGAAAGGGTGTAGATGATGATGATGATGATGATGATGATGGTGATGACGTGCAAATTTGGTTGCACCCGCTATTTAATCAAGAAGGCAGGCTAAGATCGAATGGTGGAGGTTCTTATTTTGTTGTTTAGTTTATATTCAATTCTTATGGTGTAGTCTTTATTATGCTGGTCTTTAAGTGTCTGGGGTAGTTAAGGTATTTTAGAAGTGTCACTAAAGTTATCAAATTAACACATGTTAAATTAGAGAAAGCATGTGATTTATTTAATATTTTAATGTGGGATTTTTAATCGGTAAAAAATTCTTGCCAATTATGAGTCCAGACAACGAATTTCAATCGAAACACATGCCTGAACCCTAACGTTCACAACTTTTGTATGATACTTACTGTCTAAACAATGAAAAGGTCTAACTCCGATTCTAAACTGTTGCTGAATGTTCTTTGACCATCCAAAGGAAGGCTCTTTATTGGACAATAGTTAAATTGTCTCAAATGATGCCAGTTTTGGACTTTGTTAAATTGAAAGAGGTGACTACTTTTTAAGCTCTTTCAAGAATTTTAGTGTCTTTTACTTCTTTCCAGTTTCCATAGATCGAAACCATGTTAGGGGTCCCTAGAAATTCTTTAGAGTCAAGAAGTATGTTTATATAAGGTCTTAAGAGTGGGTACAAACTGATAGTGCGAAATTTAAAAGAAAAAAGTTGCTTAGTGCATCTTTATCGGTGTGTGCAAACTTCTAGGCTTGAGATTTTCCGATTTTCCGACTTCCCCTATCTTTCTTCAAAGAACTTTCTTCGAGAGGCTATTGCTTACTGGAATTAAAGATCTGATTTTAGGTACATTTTGGTGTTTTAATTTACAAAATTCTTTGCTGGAACTTTTTAATAGAAACGTTTGAAGATTATTTTTCTAGACATCAATTTCTCCACACTACAATTGCAAAGGCAAGTATTGTCCAGCATCATTTTGGTACCAAAGCAAGTCTGATCTTAGCAGACTGTTTTGCTTTTATATGCATCCAAGAAATAATTTTGGGCATAATAGTGAAATAAGGATGGCAGGACCAGTAGATGATCATGATAAGAGAATCAAATGGTCAGAGGAAACGGAAGATGCAAGTTTTCAGGAGATGAGAGAGCAATTTAAACAACTACAATAGCCATGGGATTTAAAAATGAACAGGCCACAGTTGATGAATTGGGGGCTGAAAATTTGATGGGAAACGGAAAAAGAGTTGATATATCAGTCCAATAGAAGGCCACAAGCAGTCAAAAAGGGTGGAAGATGGATTCAGAAGGGAGAAAATTCCTATGGCTGGTGCTAGGCCTATGGAATTTGACAGGCGTCCTCGTTGAGAGGATATGCACTGGAAAGAACTTAACAGCCTTGTAGAGATGAAAGGAGAATTGGTAAGGATGAAGCATATGTTGTACGGCATGGAGGGGAACAATTTGGTCGTCCACATCAGCCACATATTCCCTACGATACAAGCGAGCGAGCTGTTAAGTTAAAAGTAAGTCTAGAATGTTTTTTTGCATGGAATGGGTCATTCGAGAAACAAAAGGTGAAGTTTGCATTCACGAAATTGCAGGGGGCTGCAATGTCATGGTGGTCTTGAGTAGAAAACAATAATCAGAGAACGGGTGGTGGCCAGCTAGAAACAAGAGAGATGAAAAGGTTGTTAAAGGGGCAATTTTAACCTGGCAGTTTTATATCCAATTTGGACAACTCCAACAACATGATGAATCTGTTGAAGAGTACACCGACGAGTTCTATGATTTCATGATGAAAACAAACACAGGAGATTCAGGTGAATTTTTTGCAGTAAACTAAAGGTTTGGGTTGAAGTTTCCAACACAACTAGATGGCTGCGATTCGGATTCGACTGTGGGTGAGGCATACCAAATTGCCTTACAAGTGGAGGAAAGTATAAAGAAGTGAGCAGTGGCTAGTGATCATAGAAGCTATTCCAGTTCTTAGTTGTGGGAATGACAAAGAGAAAGGAAAAGAAAAAAACAACATCCAAGTTGCAAAGAGTGAAGTGTTATAATTAGTAGAAGGTTATGAACATCTTGCCAATCGGAATCCATCAAAGAATATGTGAGTGAATATTGTGCAAAAGGGTGAAGATTTATTAAATGATGCAGAAAGTGAAGAGTGTGGTGTCCTTGAAGCTGTTGAGTGTGGAGAAGTTTTTCGATTGAGCTAGTTTCAAAGATGCATAATATTTTTAGAACAAGAGTAGAATGTGAAGGGAAGATTGCGACCATTGTGATTGATACGGAGGTGATTACAATATTTTCTCAACAGAAGCAGTCAACAAGCTGTAGTTTAAGATAGGAAAAACATCCAAATCCATACCATGTGGTCTAGGTGGATGAATGAAAGGTGGGGATTTATTCAAGGTGCTTGGTTACTTTGGCAATTGGGAAGCATTTTCACAAAGAAATATGGTGTGCTATGCCAATGACAACCACACATATTCTCTTGGAACAGCCATGGATGAACGAGGAGAAGGCAATCCACAATATGTTTGCAATATATACCATGAAAATCAGAAAGAAGGTGACAATTGAGTCGTTGAAGCTGCTGAAGCATTAACCTTTCATAAATGTTGTAAGCTCCAAAATATCAAACTCTAATATATGCCACGAAGAAAGAAAATAAGTGTTCGCAGCACCAGTACAAGTTGAATTCAACGGAGTCAAATTCTTCCCACCTGGAGAGAATGATGCCGGGCATTGGTGGCCCACCAAGAAATCTAGCCACAAGGTGCACGACATTACTTCTACGAGCACTAGCACTTAACAGAAAGGAGTCTTCCTTTCAAACCTTTGATGACACTGCAGTCACTGATCAGGTTTATTTTGGTTTGTAAGTCCACCTGGTGATTGGCCAAACATCCATACGGTCAGTGTCCTCTTAAGAATGTGCCACATGGCTCATATTGGCTGCAGTCAGCGGCATCGCTGACCGCAGGTGTCATCAAAGGTTTACTCTCTGACCTGCCCTAAGACTCGATCAATCCAGGGCCTTATGTATTCTAAAAAGAAAACCCTAGAGATGCTCCAAGGAGCTTTTTGAGTGTCACGTGTAAAAATTTGATGGGACCCACAAGTTAATCGATAACATTATGATCGAGTAGCTTGATTGCAGAGGTTCTTTTGTTGTTGTTTAGTTTCTATTCAATTCATAAGGTATAGAGTATATTTTGTTTGCTTGTGGTGAAGGTATTTCAAAAATGTCAGTTAAATTATTTAAAAAGCCCATGTTAAATTGCAAGAAAAGAAATGATTTATTTAACATTTCTGGGTCGGATTTTTAATTGGTCAAAAATCTACTTTTAGGAGCTCTTTAAAAATTTTGGTGTGCTTTTAAGTCTTTTCATAGATGGGTACAATGTTAGGGTCCTTTAAAAATCTTGAGAATTAAAGAGTTATGACTGTATAAAATTTTAAGAGTTAGTGTAAAAGGAGAGTATGAATTTTAACAGAAAAAGTTGCTTTGTGCATCTTTGCGGCAGTGTACAATCTTCTATGCTTGAGATTTATTGATATTGCCTCTCTCTCCTTGAAGAGGTTATTCTTTATTGGAACTGTAAAGATCAAATTTTATCAATCACCAAGAGGTACATTTCGGTGGTTTAATTTATTTACAGAAAACTTCGCTGCTTTTTTTTTCAAAAGTGTGATTGTATTGATAGCAAAGGGGCAGAATCCCAACAATACAAAAAAAAAAGTATGCCTCAACTAGAGAGGAAGACCCTAAAAAACAAAGCAAGACTATACATAAGAAAGCTAGGATATCCAAAGACAATCTTATCCCAGCTGAAAGCAAAGTCCTCGAAGCTTAATCCTTTAAACTCAGTGAGAATGGAAGTCCGAATGGAAGTCCAATAATAGATAGAGCTCGAATGTTAATGGCCAGTGAGTCAACAACTCCACCTTGTCTTCAGAAATGTGATTCTTCCTCTCCTTCCATATAATCCAACAAATGGCGAAGGGATGAGCCCCCAAAGACAACGTCCCTGGGGATGGCAAGCATATAAGTACAACCGGAGCAACAGATCCTTCATGCTTTGAGGAACTACCCAACTAATACCACCGTGCTGAAAGAGAACTCACCAAACCTTGCTAGCAAAACAACAGGGAAAAACACGTGATTAGCGGTGTCATCACTCGCTCAACACATGAATCACATATTTGGTATGACCTTGTTTCCTCTGATCAGATGTTCCAATGTGGGAATTTTGTTATGCACCATCATCCAAATTAAAAAGTCACTTTGGACAGCACTGGAGAATCCCACACAGCTTGATCGGGAAATGAGACCTGAGTCAAGGAGACAAGAGAGGAATAAAAGGAACAAACAGAGAAAACACCTTTGTGATCCCACTTCCATTCGCACACATCTGCGTCACAATTCCTAACTAGAAATCCCCCTCTACGACTTAAAAGATTGGCCACAGAAATATCTTTCAGTGGTTTAATTTACAAAAGACTTCACTGGAATCCTTTAATACCAGCGTTCGAGTTGTGAGTAGCAAAACAGCCATAAATTTGATTAGAAATTCTAGTGAGTTGTCTTTTGCAAGACATCAATTTCTCTAAACTAGAATTATGCAGGGAAGTTATTGTCCGGCATCGCTATTCCTTTAAGCTGCCTAAGAATTTATTTAACTACCACGAGAAAGTAGAGAATGAACTTGAATTATCTACTATTTAAAACTACAAACATCCATGATTGACTGACATACTCCAGCTTTTAAGTCAATAAACACCAATGAAAGACCGGTTAATGGTAAGTCTACTACTATACCTAGATCAGAGACAAAGTGGTGTTTAGTTTTAAGTCTTTCACCGCCTTAACTAAAAACTCAAAGAGCTCCTACTATTTCCATGCGAGAAGGAAGCCAAATTCTCATAACAATCCTTGAAGTTTGAACTTCAATTTGACATCAATAGTAAGAAGAAAAACAACTACAAGATATGATGCAGGTATGTAAAATTTCCTCCATAAAATTTAAGGAGTGGTTTTCTGCTTCTTGCACCTAGTAGCTAGCATTTTGTTTTACAACTCTAGCAGAAGTTAACATAAATAAGCAGAAGCAAGAATGAAATAGCTACAAAATAACAATGTATGTACTCAAGAAATACCTCATGTCCAAATTTGAACGGTGCATCGCCTCTTGCATACTTGCTGTCATATCCATAGAGTCTATATCGACAATAGCACTTTGCAAGTTGTCAGTGGGGTAGTTTCCTCCTGTTTTCTCTCTCCCCAGATAGTTAACATCAGCATGAGCAAAAAAACCCTCCAAATCTGAAGATCTTCCCCCAGCCTAGCCAGTCACAAAACATAACACATCGTAAACGGGTGAATAAAACAGGACCAGTATCTAAAAGTAAATAAGCATGAATAGGAGAAAGGCTGCCCATCTTAACTGGCAGTATAACCCAATGAGTGAGAATTAGCTATAAAAATTTTAATAAGCCTTCTATTTGGACTCCAGTGCCAATTAGCTATAAGATTTCTCAATAAAGCTTGTATCAGGCCCCATGTGTTTTTCAGCTGCGTTGGACTGATCAAACGTCAAACACACAGCAGACTAATTAGTTGGAACTTATGCAGCAATTTGGACATTCCAAAACATTGTAGCAATAATTTCGGAAAGGAAAACATGAATTTAGCTAACGGAACTGCTATACCATTTATTACTCAGTTTATAACATTCGTTAAACTCAGGCCAAGACCATATGTCACAAGGGTCGCAACTCTCATGGTTCAAATATCAGTGCATTAAGAAATAATCACTGGGACCAACATGAATGACCAAAACAGGTTGAAACTTACCTTACTAGCTCCAGTCCTTGCTCTTGAATCGCCTGTATCATGTTCAAAGTTTTCTACCTTTCCAGAGCCGGATGTTGACAACACGTTTTCTGAGGAGCTCAAAGACGATTCAACTTCTATAATTGAACTGCTATTAGCAGGAGATACAGAAACAGGTCCCGTCATGTGCTTCTGCTTTCCATCCAAAGACTGAAAAGCAATGACTTGGATTCTTCCAACCTGAAATGTTTAAAAAATGATGGGCAGAATAAGAATACCATAACAGAATAACACGTATATTGATACATACCTTTTGTGCATCTTCACTGAAACAAGAAAATATCAGCCCAATGAACCCAGAATCTAGAAGTTGATACATGGCCTGTGTTCGCACGTCTGCAGATAGAAGATTTTAGAAATAAATATCATTTTCAAATGTGAAATGCACTTATAACAAGTACTCAACAATAAGAGGAAACAACATTTAGTCTTTAAGTACTAGACAGGATTAATCAGTTAAAGTAAGTCATTGATAATTTGATTTAAAGAGGAATGCTCGTAAATTAAAAGGCAGGAATTACTGGCTCACACTACAAATTAAGCACATGTCATATCAACCGCTCTTCTTGCCCAGAGAGAACTTTTGAGAACTAAGATTTCTATTTAATTTACTGGCTTGATAACAATAAATGCTAGTTTCACTCTTTTCCCTAAACTATATCCATAATTATGATCTCTCACTTCCAGAATTTCATTTGACAAACTCTCCTAAGTGGGGCCCATGAGATCTCTTAACTATGTTAATATCAATTTTCACCTCAAACAGTGATGCAACCAGAACCAGTCAAGATGATTGCATCTATATTATATATAATAACAATGGGAAAAAAAGATGTGGGACCGCCCAGAGATCACGAGCCATGTGATCAATTATATAAAAATAAGCAAAAGAAATGGACCAACCATTATTGGACCCACAACAAGGTATCAAAATGTTACCATCTTACTTGCAGAGGGCGGATGGGGTGTGACCCACCAATTGATGGGGCCCTACCTAAGAGATTTTCTATGACAAAAATAAACTTAGGATCACTATGAGTCTTGTGGTCTATATTATTTTCTCGTTTCCCCTAGATCATTAATTTCTAACCGTTAGAAGGAATGTTCTAAATTAGGTGCTTGGTATTTATATTAGATTGGTTCTTGGTGAAGATGATATCCTACTCTTTTATGGGTCCCACATCATCTATACGTGAGGCCAGATTTATTGGGGAAAAAAAAGCTTAAAGTAGTTTTTTAATCGGGTGACTCAGGTTAATAACCAAAAAGTTCCACTTTGTTCAACAGGCAACTGTTTTGACAGGTTTACGTCCAAGGCTGGAAAGACTAAAATGTTATAACATTTTTGAGTTGGGAGGGGGGACCCTAATAATAACTGTTTTTATAATTGTCTATATTCATCAGCAATATCAAGTGCTATTGAACAAAGGAAAATAAACCATTTATGATTCCGCGGACTGATGCATCAATTCTGAGAAATTGAGAATTGTAATATACTGAACAGCATACAAGTGCTTATCCTTTTCTTTTTTCTCTTTTCCTTTTGACAAAATTTGAGGCATGATTAACTAAATGCACAAAACCACGTATCAGCGGAGTAGGAGTCAAACTATGCTTCCAAAGAGGCAAAGACATACAGTTTACCGAATTATTAAATCGGAAAATTGCAGAAAAGAAAACAAATTTTAATTTATTTACAAAAAAGAATACAACTTTTCGCAAATCCCAAAAAAGAAAACGAAACGCCCTTTCAAAGGGCGTTTCGTCTGCTGTCAGTCCAATCAGTCGCCGACTGACTAACGAATGACTGATGGCTGACACGTCTGACAAACGCCCTTTTAAAGGGCGTTTATTCCTGAAAAATTTTAAAAAACGTCCCATAATTCCTCAACTTCTAAACCAATCTACGAATATCGGAATGATCTGAATTTTTGTGAGGATGATCTCCTCACCGTAGAGATCATCCTCACCAAAAATCAGCCATTGATTCATCTTCTGGGTACGCCAAAAAAAATTGGGTATCAAAAAACGCCCTTTAAAAGGGCGTTTTCTACTGACACACGTCTGTCAGTTGTCAGAGATCTGACAGACGTTTTTTAAAAAGGCGTCTATTACTGAAAAACGCCCTTTAAAATGACGTTTTTTTACTGACAAACGCCCTTTTAAAGGGCGTTTTTTGATAAACATGTGCCACGTAATAAAACGCCCTTTGAAAGGGCGTTTCGTTTTCTTTTTTGGGATTTGCGAAAAGTTGTATTCTTTTTTGTAAATAGATTAAAGTTTATTTTCTTTTTAGAAATTTTCCGTTATTAAATAAATGCACAAACTTAAACGTCAGTCAAGCAGGGGAAAAGCCATGACTTCCAAAGAAATATGATCAGCAAACAAGCTCACCACGTGCACCAATCATGGTAAAATTCTGAGTCTCGGCCACTGGATTGTTCGGTGCCAAATGTGATATTAGGCTGAATATGGGCCGTCTCAGGCCGGTCAACCCGAGACAGCATGTATCTGTTTCGGCCAAGACTTTGAACCATTGCAATACCAATCCTCTATTTGGCTCACAATTATTAGACCACTCTCCATTTGTTGGTGATGATATGTGAACCCGCTACGTCAACTTCTAAAGCTCGAATTGGCTAGAGCCTTCGTAAAACCCAACGAAAAAAGTATTTACCAAGATTAAAAATTTATTCTACCCCGGACCCAGGGTAAAATTTATTATGGTAACACTATTTGGGTTAGTAAAATAACAAAATCACTTTGAAGATTATTGAAGATTTGATTCGATCAGTTGGTGTGAACATTAGTTGTAATTTGTAAAGTTATGGTAGCATATCCTTGAGTCCTACTCCTTAGTAGTTCAAGTATCATCTAGTCTTGCCTTCGGTTGAAGGATCCTCACTATGAGAAAGAACTAAGAGCATAGGTATGTTAGGTAATGTTGGTGTCTATGTTCGTGTGTGAAACCTTGTAGTCCAAGTCCATGTAACCTTGCAGTCCCAAGGTTTACATTGTTGTCCTCTCTTATGTGTGTGCTTTGTGTTTAATGCATCATCATGTTATCTTCACTATTGTTCCTCTTCTGTTACTTGAGTAAGTGGTGTTTGCTTATGTTTATCTTGCTCGTCATGCTTACCCTTCCTCCTTCCAACCGTTGTTAGAAAGTTTTACTTGATGTTATTGTTTCGATCTACCAAGGTGAGTGACAGCCATTGAATGGACATAAATCCAGTAAATCCCGCTTAAGACAGGGGGACAGTTAAGCTAGAACCAACGCAAATAAGGGACCCCGCCGGCTAACGCATGCAAACCAAACCCTAGAACTCTAAACCCAAAAAAAATTTGGATGGGTATAGCAGATTCCTTATGGGATCTTTATAGAACATCCAGACCAATACATAAAGGTCTATTGTTCAACAGATGGCTGTTTTGGGTTTCCAAACGCTTCTCACCCGTCATACCAAGTGAATTACCCAAACACCTTTCACTACCGCACCCTAAACGCCCCCTTGGCTCAAGCAATATTTATCGGATTTACGTCCATTCATTGGCCGTCACTCACCTTGGTAGACCAAAGCAATAACATCAAGCAAAACTTACTAACAACGATGGGAATGAGCGAAACTCTAGATCCATCTAAAAAAGATTACACAATTTCTTCTAGATCCCTATTCGTCATATATCTATTTGAGATTTAGAAGCTTTTGTTTGGGAGCTTCTTACTAGAGAATATCTTTCTATTGTTGGAGTAGCAACTGAAAGCCAGTACCCCCACACACTCCTACATGCAACCATATTTCAAATTCTCATTCTGTTTCAGCCAAGAAGCCTCGTTCAAATAGTGTACCAAGACGATACATAGGAGAATGTATCGTCATATGCCAAAAGCATAATTTAAATACTAAAACTAATTTCAAAGCTTATTTTCATGGTATGTCTTTTATAACATACATAAATGCTAAAAAACAAATTTGTAGCCTTTTTAAGTATTAAAAAAGAGTTTAATAATATTGTGACTATATTGTTTTTTCCATTGTCTCAGTCGAAACGTCTCATTCCACCAGCTTACTAAGACAATGAGAGAAACAATATTTTTAATCTTGCATACACGTAAGCTCTCTTCATCCATTAGAAATTTGTCATCAGGCCAAGAAGCAACCCCTATTCTCATACCCAAGCATCTTCTTATAAATCCAATTTATAGGAATGTGAATCTCCTTTTTGATAAGTAGGATTGCAAATCCCCTCGGTAAATGAACTCCACCATCAGCTCCACAATCAAAAGAATATTGGAGATTTGAAGAACCCATATCAAGGAGTCAACACAAAAGAGAAACCTTAATCTAGTGAAATAGGGTCACGTTATTTCAGAGGAGATAACAAAGAGGTGGAATACTACACTAATAACTTCTATGATGGAGCCACGCCATCAAAATAACAGAGTCACGCCTAAAAAAAATAAACAATTTCTTGAACTCTTCATACAATTCTCTAGAAACAAGAGACATATGGGAGTATTTATAAAGGTAGGTCTGTAAGTTGCTCTAATCCCTATACAGTTACAACTTTCTAAAATCTAAGAAAACATAAACCTTCTTAATTCCTTACAAATTTGAGTTGAACAAAAGTTTTCTAAACCTAACTTGACTCACTTGCCTAAATCTAATCTTGCTTCAATTAAGAAACTAAAACTAAATCAATAATACTTCGAGAAGAATCTGGGATCCGTACCGTTTACATAGTTTGGCCATAACTCAATCAATAAATGAACGAATTATGTAATTTTTGTCTCGTGGAAAGGTAATGAAAAAAGCTTTCTATTGTTACCAAAATTAAGGTATTCAAATAAGTTTTCACCCAAGAGAATATGGCTGAAAGTCAGAAGATTAGACTGCATCATTCTCCTCTTTTTCTCACATCTTGCACATGCCTTTCTACTATGAATCATGCAATCCATTGCTCCTCGGGTGCCCCATAACACCATGCTCCATATTATTCCTATGGCTGCATTATGTAGGTACTTTTTTAAACTTCAGGCCAGACCTTCCAATAACATGCTTTAACTCGCATATATGGGATTACTAATAAGGTTGGGTATTAATAAGAGTAAAGCTAGCTCCAAGGAATGATATTAACTCTTTTTGAGTAGCTAGTCTTCTCTCGGACTTTGAAAACCTCAATCTATGTTTAGATCCTCCAAAATCCTTTTGGGTACCCATGTCAACACGATAGGACATGAGTAATATGAGATTTTGTTGAATATGAATCAACCATGCGAGAAAACTGTATATTAAAATAATTAAATTATTTTTTACTTCATAAAACTAATAGGAAATATTATAAACACTATTGATCATCTTAGAGAGCTAACAAAAGAGTGGATTATTATTTTTCACATACTTTAAGGGGCATGAATAAGATCGCCTCGCCGATTCCCCTGCCAAAAGTGGTGTGAGTAAAGATCTCTTGTATATAGGGAACTTTTTCCCTAAGCTTGTACATCTTTAATCATTAATACATTACGTTACATTGACTTAACAAAAATGCATATGTATAAACACTAAAATATTAGCTATGTAATTGTCTCCACATAGGTAAAAGTATATCCAACACCCATACCCAAGCCCAGATACACATAGCCCTCAATCAAGCGAACTTGCATTGTTCTACCAACCGACTTTCTAAGAGCTTTCCATTCAATCGAGAAAACCCAAAAGAAAAGGAAGCTATCAAAGTAACCTTTTGAAAAGCCTTTGACCATTACTTATAAAAAAAAAAGCCTTTGACCATTACAAAGTCAGCGGAGAACACAAAACATCATTTTGGCAAATTAAACGACCAAAGTGCCAATTATAAGAACTCTAGTTAAAAACTATTTTCCTCAAATTGAGTTTGGCAATGGAAAATTGTCATCAAAGCCCTTCCTATCAGGTAAACCCAAATCATCGATTGGATAGTGCCAAATTGGACAACCAAACAGCCCCTACCTATGTTCATGGTTTTAAATTTCACCACAACTCCTGAAATTTCCTCAGTTTCAGGAATCACCAAAATAAAACCTACAGAACCCTAAAATGTTTACCCATTCTTCAAAACCAATTGAGGAATAATTAATATTTTCCTTCCATTAATAAAGGCTATAAATTTGGGTTTTCTTATCTTTTGGACGATTATAGAGTGAAAAAGGGATAAGATCTAGTTTTCATTAAAAGAGACCAAAAGGTATGCTTGATATTTTTTATTTTCTTAAAATTTCACCAAAATTTTGAATCTTCGTCAATTTTGACCTAAGTTGAAACCTAGGTCATAATCAAAATTCAAATCCTTGCCTATGTTAGTTGTCCATGTTTCCACTCTGAAGCACCATATCCAAATAACTTCTAGGACCAAAGAGAGGTTCAAAATCTTTACATAATGCCTTCAACATCTCCACAATCCCTCAACAATCATACATTTCATTTTCTAAAAAATGTCCATGTCATATACATGTGTTAGACAGATGATGAAATTATCAAGGATGTCTGACAGTTCTTCAAGGATCCTTGTGTATGATATCACATGCCCATCTCTGATAACAATCAGGTAGTTAAGGGCGCAATGCACACTTAAGGCATTAGGACCTCTGGTGCCTAAGGCTCAAGGCGTAGGCGAGGCATGCACCTGACTGAAGCGAAGCGCGATATTAAAAATTATAATAATAAATATAAAAAATAACATTATAAAATAACAAAACAGGTAATCATTAGGCCATAAAACATAAAAGCTGACAAATGTCCAAAATCTCAAGTAACCCCAAAGCAATTCTAGTTAACACTGTCATTATCTAAATACAAAACAAGTAATCAAAAAGACATAAAATATAAAAGATAGCAAATGTCCAAAATCTCAAATAGTCGACAATTAGTTCTAGTTAACATTGTCATCGTCTAAAATTTAATCTCGGATGTGTTAGCCTCCTCAATATATTCTTCTTCTTTTGTCTCCTCTAAATTGGCCTCTTCCTCTTCCAATTCCCTTGTTGAATCTCTTGTCCTTACCTTTGATCTTGATTGTGACCTTACTCTTAACCCAAAAGTACAGAATTTTTACAAAAAAAAACATGTATTTTAGTCAGGCACGCGCCTTGAGCCTAGTCTGAGGCGCACGCCTTATTAAACGCGCCTCGCCTTGACCCTTCTAAGGCGCTTTAGGTGTGCCTTGCACCTAAGGCGCGCACCTTGACTTAGCAATATAATGATTTGTTTTGTTGTGCTGATAAGGATGAAGAAGAATGATAAAAACAGTCCCCCACTCCACCCGTCACTCTCCTTTTCATTGGGTGGGGATTGTTCTTCTCTTCATTGGGTAGGTGGTGATTATTCTTTACCTCTTCAAAACTAATATAGGAAACAACCAAAGAAAAAGATCTATAAAAATACAAATAATACATTAACACAGAGAACAGATTGTACTTCGACCAACCAAGTAATTTGGATCAATAGAGCGACCTTTTTTGTACACTAAAAGTTAAATAACTTCATGAATATCATTGGGTGAGGAAGAAAACAACAAAAGAATAGTCATCAATCAACACTTACCCACGTGTGATGGAAGAACTGTAATGTGTGGATGTGAATGATACCACCCAATCACTCTTGTCGTTCTTCCCGTTGTCAGCGTCATTCTGTGCTAAAGAATCAAGTTAAACATACGAAGACCATCCTATCCTCAAATTTCAAAATTTACAGAGAAGGCAGAAGATAAATCAAGCCTATAAAAAAAAAACATTAAGGATATCTCAGCTTGTGCTGATGCTGCTGCCAACTGCTCAGGATTAGTCTCCACTCGATCCTTGCGACGATCAGACCGTGTCTGAGGTGATGCTCCCCATATCAAGGCAGTGGCACTCCCATCTTTTAAATACTGAAGAAAAAACCAACATAAAAGAAACACAAAAAAAAAAAAAAAAACGTATTTAAGAATACAATTCCTCTCTGAATTTTAATCGTCTCTAACTTGATAAACAGAGGGTTCATTGAAATTGAAGAAAACTCATTCATATCATAATAGATTCATGGAATTGACCAAGAATCAGGAAATTCTTCAGCACTACACTAAAAAGACCACTAAAGACTGAGCAAGAATTCATTACATAATAGCTCACAAATTAGAGAAAGTATATATCATTTTTAATGAAATAAGAATGAAAAGAGTACCCAAAATCCAAAATTTGCATCTTCTAAGTCTGGTCTCTGTGACTTTGAATAATCACTAGTCTATAAAGACAATTGAGAGACACTGCATGAGGTGAAAACTGCAGACAATGCATAGCATTTTCCAAAATACAATCAAATAACCCCTTTAAAACCACTCGGTATATTCATTAGCCTCAATCAATACAAAACATAAGAGAAAGCATTACGCAAATCACATAACTCAAACCATTTGACCAAGAAGTCCAAAATTGCCAAAAAATTCCTTGCTGGTCAAGAACAATATCCACCATTTCAAATCATCTCAACCAATGTTTTATAAAGCGCAAGGCATACAATTTTGCCTCCGTGCGGTACAATGCATAATAAGCCTCAAACTTTTATCATTTGAAGGCTTTTATAACTTGCCCCCGTATTATATTTTGTATTTATTGACTTCAATTTAGTAATATATACTGCTCATGTGGTATTGTGCCTCAAATGGTCGACCCAGCAAGTAAACAAGGTATACTTTTAGCCATGCAAACATGCTTTTAACAAACATAATGACATTGACAATCATGGCGGGTTCATGAATTATTTCAGAGTCCGTTATGCTCAAGTTTTAAAGAGTTTGGCACGTGAGCATTTTTGGTTCTTTTTACTATAGAAATGTAGTCGGAAAGATTTTCAGCTGAAGCTACCAAATCATTGATGTCATATTTACTAGTATAAATAAGAGAAACAAGGTGATTTAAATCATCTTTGGCAGGGCTTTTTGACATTTTTGGCATAGAAGGTAAACCGAGTAGTGTATTTCCAGAAAAGGAAAAGGAAAAAAAATAAAAAATATTTTTTACGTGTTTGGCATGTGTGTGCCTGCATATTCGAAGCTTAAGCCTTAACACTTAGGCTCGTTAGAATCAAGCGCCACCGCCTCGAGTGGGATTTTTCGAAACACTGATCTCAACCAATACAGAAGTGATAACAATAATTAGATAACTCTCAACAATATCAATAGAATATTTTACTTCACAAAAGACCCAAACCACAAAGTTTAAAGTTTGAGATCCATTGCTATCAGAATTTCACCCCTCCACCCAAAATGAAAATTTATATTGCTCAAACAGGTTAACCAGTCTGTTAATGAACTCAATATAATACTAACATCATGAAAATCTGCACAAAGAAAACTATGAAAAACCCATATCACAAAGTAACCCAACAATCCGATTTCAATTCAGTTCCCGTCATGAAATACAATACAATACCATCCCATCACAAAAAAGCAAAATATGAGGAACCCATTTCACACAACAACCCAACAATCCAATTTCAATTCAGTTCAGTTCCACTCATGCTTTCACAGAAATCGGCACAAAAATAATAAACTATGCGAAAAAAGAAAAACGCCATTTCACAAAATAACCCAACAATCCAATTTCAATTCAGTTCAGTTCCACTCACGCTTTCACAGAAATCGGCAAAAAAAATCATGAACTATGCAAAATATGAAAAACGCCATTTCACAAAATAACCCAACAATCCAATTTCAATTCAATTCAGTTCCAGTCACGAAATACAATACCATCCCATAACAAAAAAGAAAAATATGAGGAACCCATTTCACAAAACAACCCCATAATCTAATTTCAATTCATTTCAGTTCCACTCATGCTTTCACAGAAATCGCCACAAATATCACAAACAATGCAAAATATGATAAACCCCATTTCCGAAAACAATCCAAAACCACAGAACTCGAAGCTCTTTCAACTCCATTTCGAACAGAATTCCTCACCCCCAACTAATAAATCAAATACCTCAGAACCCAAACTTAAAAACCCAGAAAAAAAAATTTTGAAGAACATCTAAACAAAGTAAGTAATAA
Organism: Euptelea pleiosperma; assembly: GCA_035048495.1. Lineage (NCBI taxonomy): Eukaryota > Viridiplantae > Streptophyta > Magnoliopsida > Ranunculales > Eupteleaceae > Euptelea > Euptelea pleiosperma. Next base: position 24,325,727 of record CM068549.1, read on the forward strand.
TCAGAGGGATCAAACTGACCTGGATGTCTCCAAGGAGAAGACCCATGATCTCTTCGGTCTCTGTAGACAATGCATGAGTGAGGCATGTTAACCATACCTCTTCCGACATCTTCACACAGGTTAGAGACATTCTTTTACAGAGAAATCTCTGAAGATGAATAGAACCAGATACCTTCGAGGTCGAGGTCGTCTCCCTGTATCGGGAAGAAGCAAAGGTCGGAGCTTTTAGACGCTGGATCTCAACATTTTACTCGCTGATGTGATATGATTGGTAAATTGTATTAAAAACTACTGTAGCAGTTACCGTCGGATCTAATGACCAATATGCAATCTAACGGCATAAAGACAGTAAATAAAATTTTATAGTGTTGTCGGGGCCTGAGCAAATCTTTGATGAAGCACCACCATATGAGCCCCGTGGTACAATCTTACAGACCTTTGACAGTATGGATGTTTGGCCCATCCCAAGGTGACATACATTCCAAAAATACACCTGATTAGTTATTTTTAACCTGTGGATATGAGTACCTCTAAATAATGCTCGAATCCACGGTTAAAAATCAACCCATGAAAAAGACTCCAATCCGACGGTTAGAAATTACAATCAAGCTGATATTTGGTCTGTAGGTCCACCTTGAGATGGGTCAAACATCCATAGAGTCAGTGGTCTCTAAGAGTATGCCACAGGCCTCATACTGTGGTCCGTCCGTTATCAAAGATTTATTCCCATCCGTAGCATTCTTTTTCTAAAATGTTGACGACCTCCGTCTTTGCCTCGCTGAATAGAGTAAAACTTTGATGACAGGGTGCAATATGAGCCACAAGGCACACTCTTAGATAATTCTGACCGTATGGATGTTTGGTCAATCCCTAGGTGGACCTACAAACCAAAAATCAGCCGATTAGTGATTTCTAGGCATTGGATTGGAATTATTTTCATGGGTTGATTTTAACCAAGGAATTTGAGCATTATTGACCATGATTTGAGGTACAAAGATCCAAAGGTTTAAAATCACTAATCAAGCTGATTTTTGGTTTGTAGCACACCTAGGGATTGGAAAAACATCCATACGGTTGGAGTCCTCTAAGAGTGTGCCACGAGGCTCATATTTCACCCTGTCATCAAAGTTTTACTCCCCTGAATAGGCTTATGGAGGTACAATCTCGCAAGAACTTAAAAAAAGAGTCCGTTTGGAGATCGAGATTTGAGCCCGGAATGGGAAATGCATTTCCCGAAATTACAGCATTAAAAGGTTGTATCATGGTAAAACTAAGGTTATGTTTGGTAAAACTTAATTTCAGCATTGAAAGCTTAAAGTGTTTAATTTAAGTGCAGAATTTTTGTAAAAAGTCTTTATGTTGGATGTTAAACTTAAAACAATGGCCTATTGGATATTTTAAAATGATTACTATGACATTTTTGTAAACTTTTTTTTGTAGAGAAAGCTTTGATACAAGATTCCTTATCGCATTCAACAAAAATGTCTTACTGCATTGAATGAAAGAGGGGTATGACTTAAAAAAATCACTAAATTTCCGTGATACTAAATTTCAAATAGTTACCAAACAGACTGAGGTGGCGTTTGGTAAAACTTTTTTTCAGACCTTAAGTCTGATTCAGTTGAAATTAAGTGATTTTGGTGATTAAGTTGCGTTTGGTAAACGACTTAATTTCAGCACTTATCACCAAACTCAAGGAAAAAAAGACAAAAGTTTGCGGTAAGTGAATGAATCTTTAAAAAAGATTCTTTGATTCTTTTTTAATACCAACAATGCCCTTTTTTCAAACCTTTCTCTTTTAAAAACTTACGAAAGTATCCTAATAAACATTTTAAAATACCCACAATGCCCTTGACTTAATTTTAAGACTTAAAACCTTAGTCAAACAACCTAATTCAGACATAAGTCATTAAGCTACTAGATCTTAAGCACTTTAAGCTTTTAGATCTGATAACTTAATTTACCAAACGCCACCTGAATGTCCTAGTTTCAGACTTAAGACCTAAAATTAAGTTTTACCAAACGCAACCTAAGAGATGAAAACAATTTGTATTGGTTGACTGCAAGTAGGGGATGGAGGGATTGGTTGTATATGCACAATGAGTTTGTATGATAAAACCCATGACCCATCCTTGTCCTCTGATATAATTTTCTCTCAGTTTTTTAAGAAATGGATCAATTTGGGGAGTCCTTTGTTGAACCATGGGTCGTGATGTAACAAGGTATACCTCATGCTTTTTGGATTGAGGAAGCACCATATTAGTTACTCATCTGTAATCTGAGCCCAATGACTGCATGGATATTTAGCCCACCCCTTAGTAGCCATCCATACCAAAAATCAGCTTGTTTGATGATATTTAGCCGATGGCTTTTGTACCTAAAAATGGTTGAATCCAATGGTTAAAATCACGCCTTAAAAAAATACTAAAATTTAATGGTTAGAGATTACCAATCATGGTGATTTTTGGTGCGTATATCCACCAAGGTGGGCTAAACATCCATGCGGTCAGTGGGACCAGATGGCAGTAGTGAATAACAAAAATCGTGCTTCCTCATGCCTAAAAGCGTGAGGTATACCTTGTTGCATCTTTTTCCTTTAACTATTTATCTAGCTATTTAGTCAAGGGCATCTATTGCTACTACTTTCTTTTTCTCTTGGTTGATAAGCTGGGACTGGATCATGATATTGAGTAACAATCTTAGGCTGTGTCTGGTTCACTGAAAATTAGCTAGAAAATGAGTCTTTCAAGAAACGCATGCTTTAAGTATGTGGTGTGCGGATTCTCGAATTCTCATTTTTCTAATCTAGATGACGACCGTAAATCATTCCCAAAACTCCAAAGAGTAAAGTAGATCTTAACCATTGTTTTGAGAGCAATAATCGGCCAATCTCGATTCACCGTTCTCACTATCGGGTTTGGACCATTTGATATGGATCTGAGTTGAATTTGGAGTTGAACAACCAAATTAGATCCATAGACGAAAAGGTTTTTGTCTGATGGGCAATAGTATGAGCAACCAAATTAGATACACGTTTTTGCTGGTGTCAGCCTGCAAATCATGATAGAGAACTCCAAAGAGATGAACATGTGGGGAACTCTGAAAAGAGAAGATTAGACATTAGCCCGACCATTTAATGCACCTAAGTGTTTTTCAAAAAGCACGGTGCCAATAGTCGGCTCACTTCTCGGCTTGGCGCAATAAAAAGGGAAACCTCAAAAGATTATTTTTAATTCCCAACCGTTGGATTACAAAGAGATCAATGACTTCAAATGAGACGTGAAAATTGTTGGTGGTTTTGCTGGTGTCCAAAGTCTAACCCATAGTACAATACCACCAACTTATAATAGATTCGAACGTAACGGGGGAGGTCCGAATCTATTATAACGGCTTTACATAACGTAATGGGCGCGGTCCAAATATGTTACAACAGTTGTTGTTTTCGTTATAAGGGCCGTTTATTAAACCATGGATGGGACTATGCCCTACCCTGGCTCGGATCTTTGATAGTCTCATTAACTTTTGGCGTTCTTAAAACGGGGAAAAAAAGAAGTGAGAATTACCATAAAAGCCATAGTTACGAGTACATTGGTCGTATCTGACCGTAGAAAAAACTTTCGCCCGATTTAGTTGTGCTTTATGACTTGGTGGACCAATAAGTCTTCTTTGGTTACTTTTACTATTAAATATATTTTAAATCAGAATAAAAAGACGACAATGCTATTATCCTTATCCTTGACTGACACTGGTACAATTCCTCGTTTACGACTATTGAAGAATTAATTCATTTGAAAAACTTTGTACATCTGTTTCACCATCGTTACTGGTTCAACCAGTTTGAGCTCAATACTCAAACAGAGTTTTAAACATGACTTGTAAAATAGAAATAGTCAGGGAGATGAAGCTTTGCTTGTAAATTTTAAGGTTTAGTATTCAAACTAAAAATAAAATTGTAAAAATGGTACTGGTTCGATCAAGTTGAACGATTCCTTTGATAGAATTTTGTCTGATTTACTATTGTTACAGGGGTTACTCTTCGTTGTGCATTTTTCCATCTTCTCTTAATTATCATTTAATTTTGTTAGTGATTCAACTAAGTTGTGCTCAATACTTAAATTGAAAACAAATATAGGTTTCTTGAAAATGGTACTGGTTCAATTGGTTTAAAAAAAATTTTGTTCGGTTTCCAACATTGTTACATGGGTTCTTCTTCGTCGAGATGCATTTTCTCATCATTTTTCATTATAGTCTAACTATGTTAGTGTTTCAACTAAGTTGAGCTCAATACTCAAACTGTAAACAGATGTATACATCATGAAAATGATACTAGTTCAATCAGTTTTGTGAAAATGGTACTAATACAACCGATTTTGGAAAATGGTATTGGTTCAACCAGTTTCTTGAATATCATTACTAAAACTTGACAAACGATTCTTGCTTGATGAAAATAAAAATGATAACCATCTTCTTCAGCTTCTTCCTTGAAGATTCTTGCTTAACGAAAATTAAAGTAGTAAACATCTTCTTCAGCTTCTTCCTTGTTCCATCTCCACCTTATTCTTTCTTAATTAACCCTTGAAATCAACGTCGCCTTCTTTATTCACATTCAATGGCACATAGACAAGTCGTAAAAAACCGTAAAGAATAATCGGGATGCTATAAAATAGATGATTGGAATGAAATCTTTAAACTTGCACCACCTTCATCTTTCTTCACCTTGAATGAAGTATAAATGAGTTGCAAAGAGTTATAAAGGAAGAAAATTGAGGAAAAGAGCTGTGAAGCTAGAAAATAGAGGAAAAAAACTATGAAAGAAGGAAATGGAAGGAAAAAAGTTCAAGAGCAAGAAAATTGAGGGAAAGAGTTGGACAAAATTAATGTACGGTACTATGTCATCAGTCAAACCTCAAATCAAATGATACTATCAATTCAAACTGATATTAGCTGGAGGGTAGTATGGGCATTTCAAAAGAAATGCCTTGACGGACAGACAATTAAACCAAAGTATCTATAATTTTGTAGAGGGGACTAAATGGTCGGTATTTTTATAAATATGAACTTAAAAGTAATTTTTCCCAAAAAAAAAGCTCATAGGTGGGCCAATGAAAGACGTGTGGTGTGATATGTAAGTTTTGGCGATTAAAATAGTAATAGATGATAGATCACTTGCAAGCCTCCAGGGACCACCATTTGTGACCCCCACTTTGGCGTACCCACGTAGAAGATGAATCAATGGCTGATTTTTGGTGGGGATGATCTCTACGGTGAGGAGATCATCCTCACAAAAATTCAAATCATGCTGATGTTCATAGACTGGTTTAGAAGTTGAAGTATTATGAACAGTCGATTTTTACCGTGATACTTGAAAACCACATTTGAAGGGGTTAGAAATTTCAGAATGGGCTGATTTTTTGTAGGGGTGATCTATACGATCTCCTCACCAAAAATCAGCCATTGATTCATCTTCTCTGTGGGTACGCCAAAGTGGGGGTCCCTGCTGTCCGACCCCTTCAAATATTGCTCTTTCTTTTTGTTATAAAACCCTAGCGAGCGTTGTTTCTCTTCTTTTCCACATCGCCAGGCAGTCTTCGTTCTCACAGAAGAGGAATATGGAGAAGATACCAGAGACAGACATGGAGAGTGATGGTCGATCATCATTATCGTCATCATCAGCGGATTCCAAGTCCGAAAAGTCTACAACCACTACCATCACCGAGGAGGAGGAGAAGAAATGTCTGTACGTGTTTACCTGCCTCGGATACGGATACACTGGTAGTTTGGATTCTCAAAAGATAGAGCCAAACAAATCTGTTTATGCTTTGTACGCCATTGACCTAAGCAAGCCTTCACCTAAATCAGTTACTAGTCTCTGTCTCTCTCAAGTTTGTAAGTTGCCTTCCGATATCGCCTGGTCATTCGGTTGTGCTGCCTTGAACTCAAAAATATATCTTATTGGGGGTCATGAACTAGTATATCCCGACGAGTTTAGCACCGGAGAACGTCGTCCCCAAGGGACGGTCTTTATTTTTGATACTCACGACCCTCACAGTGGTTGGAAGAAGGGCCCTCCGATGCTCACACCCAAAGAAGACCCTGCAGTGTTAGCCATTGATGGGAAGATTTATGCACTCAACCCTCCTCAACCCCGTTATCCTGTTATAGAAAATTCGGAACTGGGGGTTGAGGTCTTCGATCCGATCTCTGAATCATGGACGGCCTTGACCGAGCCTCCAATTGATATCAATGAGTTTACTAGTATGTCGGAGAAGGGGGCTGCGTTCAGGGCTGTGGTTATAAATGAAGTTTTCTATTACTATTGTTGTGGGGAGGTATATGCCTGCTGTACCAAGAATGAGAATGAATGTTTTCGTGAACGAGTATACGGTTTAAAGGAGGAGATGCAGTCGTTAGATCTTCGCACCCATGATGAAGTATATCTGTCGCATTTAGGGAAGGGAAAGTTGTGTATGGTTTAGTCTACAAGCTTTTGGGGTACCAAATGGCGTACCCAACAACATATTCGATGCGTCCAATTTCACATTGAAACTTACAACAATTCAGAAAAAAGAAGCGGCTTGCGTGCTGTTATTGAATCTTCGGCAACTTATATTGCTGATGGTAAATCGATGTATGATTGCTTGGCACGGTAAGTATCATAGACATCTCTCTCTCTCTCTGTCTCTTAATTATTCCTAAGTTTTTACTACTGTACAATTAATATTTGAGAAATCATTTAAATGCTCTAAAATAGGACTTCGATTATAGCATTTTTCTCTTAAAGTACGACGTCGAGTAAAAGCTTATGATAGAAATGTATGCAACATCATGGGGCATGTGGTTTGAAGCATGCATTCTTTTGCCTTCTTTACACCCTTTTAAACACTGGACTTGCACATTCCTCCTCAATATTGATGCTTTCATTGTCTTTGTTATACATTGACCAAAACACTCTCCCTTGTTTTGTCACCTTTTAATTAGGGCAACTAAAATTTCACAAGTGTATTTGTTCTTGATATGTTCTTTCCTAGTCTTTCAACTCATCTATCTTAACATCTTATCTTGGGTATGCTCATTCTATGATCATGTTGCTTCTTGTTTGCCCAACATTCTGCTCCATAAAACATAGCTGGTCTTTTATTGACATCTTATAAAATTTTCTTTAAAAGTTGATTAGAAAGCATCGATCATTGACTTGAGATTATTATTTCCAAACCTCATGTGTACGTAGTTCTTGTTATTACAATTCCTGGTCTTTCCCTACTTGTACTTGGCTCTGGGCTCTGTTAGAACTATTATCAAAATCCTTTATCACAGAGTTGACACACCATAAAATCCCCACTCTTTATTCCTCTGTCATAGACCTCTTTTATAAATACTATCTTCCTTAGGCACAGCCAACCATGCCTTTTGTAAACCTGTTCAAGCTTCTTAAAATCCAATTTTATTCCACTGGTCCAATTGTTATCATCCCTCTAGATTGTCTTCTTTCTCTAGTTCATTGTTATGTGTCCTTTAGTTGCTTCTCTCCAAAACCCTCTAATGTCTGACATGTACCTTACCCACAAATCTGAAACAGGTCATAGAACTATCAAATGTACAAGAAGAAGAGTAGCTGCACCCTTGTCCTTATTGTTGTTATTGCTGATTTAAGCTTATGCCTGTTTTGTGACGGAAGATTGGTGATTACTTTTGAGTGGAGGTATTATGTACTCCGCATAATGAACCAGACTGTATATGTTGTGGAACTACCTCACTAACTTTAGATTCAAAATGTTGGCTGTATACCCATTGTTGTTCTTAGACTTTCAGCTTGATCTAATACAACTCATCCACACTCCAAGCCCTGCTAGTAACCCATTCTCGTTGGATATTAGGAGCCAATCTGGCCTAATATCGAGCTACTTTTTGTGTTTTTGTATCTCGAACTGCTGAATGAGTAGATAATTCGAAGAACTTCGTTTTTTCTTTGGTTGGTTGAGCACGTTGCTTCAACATAATCAATTTTTGGAAGGTGGATTGCTCATAGACAGAAGAAATCTTTCCTTCAGTTTGAGCTTCATATCTGGCCAAGCATCAACCGAAGGCCATCCTACATGCTCTAATCTTCAACTGTATGCCACCAAATTCGGTGTTGCCCCTTCAATTTTGCTTTGATGAGCTGCACTGTTCGCTTTATTAGACATCTTGTACCAATCAAATTAGTCATCCGTGCTTGACGACTAATCAAGGAAAACATTCCGATCTAGCCTCTCCATAAAATATAGTAACATCAATACATACCTTTTCTGTGTCATCAACTCAATGAACTTTGACATGGTCAAAGGCTCTTTAAATAACACATGGGTAGTCCAGTGGTGGCTACTGATTGCCCAAATATTGCCCTTCTAAGAGGATGTTCATACTCATGTTTGGGAGGGATTTGATATTGTAAATTTGCCGATAAGAAGTGCTATGATCGTCCTCTGTAGCTAATTCATTAGGACGTTCCCTTATCATGCCATCCTTGCCTTCCAGTAGCACTTATGAAGCCTTACGTTCATCCCATAGTGTATCTAACCTAGGCTTCATGTCATCCACAGTTGTGTCATTGCTAACAGTAACTCTTTGATTTCTTCAATAGAACTTTGATGAGAGTTATTGCCTTAATGGCAATCACAATGCGTAGTCATGGTTCCACAGTAAAGTCCCAAGAAACAGAACATGCTCTGATATCATAATTAATGTAAGCCTACGAAATTACTCAAACAGTCCACAGATGTATAAAATCAGTCAACAGATATTTCCCAAACGGTCCACTGGGTTGATAGAGAGAAAAATCAATAATAGAAGGAATGAACAATAAAGAAAGAACAAGAATAATTTGGAAATAGAAGTGAAACTAGGAGTACCTTGTGGAGTCTCACCACAAGCTAGGTTGTTGGAAATTTCTGGACAAATAGAAGAATAACTGAAACAACATAGTCCAATACTATAAAGAAGAATGAAACATAGCCCACAAGCTGTATTATTCAATAAATTTCATGCTTTTACTAAGTGCGGGTCTTCTTTAATTATACTCCAAGGACTTTTTTTTGCTAAATGTAAAATATATTGAAGGAAAAAAGCTATACAAAACGCACAAAAGCAGAGACCCTCTCCTATGACATCCCAACTAGGTTGGCACCCCGAAGAAGAGAGCCCCCAAGCCTAAGGTGGAGACAAAAAAAGTCAAGTCAAATCTATAGTATGTAAGATGAGGATCCTCCATTTTAAAAAGGAAAGGAGGTCGCTCTACAAAAAAACTCTGAATCTTCTTCTTCTAAGTTAGCGCCATGATTAGCAAGCTTGTCAATTGAAAATTTGCTTCCCTCCAAGTGGACGTGATGAAGCAATGAGTAATTATGTTTAATGCAGCCTCCCATCGGGGTCTCACTCTCCAGGGTGGCATACGCATCCCAAAGGCAAGAGCAGCAGCCTTCGAATCGGTTTCTATCCTAGAAGTAAATCAGAATCCTAAATAAGTAAAAAAACAAAAAAACAAAAACTAAATCCTAATCAAACTAGGAAACAAGAAAAAATAAACCCAAACAAACCTATTGTAAACAAATTTTCTCCCAACCCATGATCACTCAGCTTAATAAAAATAAAGGAACAAATAAAGAAGGGAAAAAATCCCAACAAGTTCTTCTTTCCCACGACTTTCCTTTTTCTGAGCTTCTATGCTAGGTTGAGTAAGAGTTGTGGCTTACAAAAGGCTGGGATATATGCGCCAGTTTAGGTTTTGAGTAGAATTGTACCCAACCCTAACCCAATCTGATTATTACAAGTTGGGTTACGGTTGGATCAGGTTTTGATTGACTATGGGTTGTGTCTTACAAAAGGCTGGCTGTGTCACACCTATTTGGGTTGGGTTTGGGTAGACTCTTATCTAACCCATCCAGTTATGTTGGATTGGTCGGATCAGGTGTAGTCAAGTTGATCTTGCCACCTGATTACCCTAGCTTGCAAAGGTAAAGGATCATGGAGAAAATAACTAGGAAGGTTAATTGCTTCAAGGAGCCTCCCAACTTGTGATGTAACTAGGAGCTGTACTTCTAGAGAGTATCATGTGGTCAACTTGTGATGTAACAAAAATGAGGATGTTGAGATGGATGAGTTAAAAACTAGGAAGGACAAAAAAATTAACACATTCTAGGGAATTTAGGAATAGTTTCAATTGGAGATAAAATAAGGGAAAGTCGATAAAGATGTTTTGTAGACAAACATCGACACCAGTGAGGAGTGCTTTGGTGCAAGTGGAAGACCATAAACGGGAGCAAGGAAGGCCTAAAATGACATGGACTGAAGTGGTAAGGAAGGAATTGAGGACATATGCTTTAAAGATATAACTTTAAATAGAATCGAATGACGAAATAGGATTCATGTTGTCGACCCCAAATAGTTAGGACAGGATTAGGTGTAGGATGATGACGTCCAAGTAACATAGAAATGCCATTTTTTGCTTTTGCTTTTCACTTGCATCAAATTGTTGATCAAACCTTCTCATATTGGTTTTGAGGACTACCTCATGTATTAGTTACCCCAATTCATCAACAATAATTGCTTGGTGCTAGTTTCATCTATAGACAATCTCTCTCATGAATTTGACTTTGGACGTTAAACCTCCTGATTTCTTGATATAATAGTAAAATATTTTAACATGGTTGTGGGCTTGCAACATCCATTGTGATCCTTGTTATGATAAATCTTATTTAAGATGTGTTAGAAGATTTAACTTGTCTTATTTTATATTTGACTTTGATAGAGGTGACAAAGTCCCATAAAACAAGATGATGTGTTAGAATATTTAATTTGTCTTATCTTATATTTGACTTTGATAAAGGTGAGAAGGTCCTCATACTGTTGGGAAAAGGCTTATGATGATGATGATACAGGTGAGAAGGTCCTATATTTGTTAGAATTAGATTTGACTTTTACGATGCGCTATAAGTATAAAATAAATAGATTGTATTAACTTATTCATGCTATACCTCGATCGCCTCTTGTTTTGAAATGTCAATCCATGTTGTAGTCTCGTGGCTCACTAGAAATGGTCATGGTGATGTAAAATCAACTTACTTGGGTTCCTTGTGTTGATTATTCCAATGAAATGGAGTCTAGGCTCCGAATGGCTTAAAGCTATTTTAGAACTTTTTCCCATGCCTTCTAAATATTGAATGCAACTTCTAAGTATCATTTGATCGGCTAGGAGGGATATGAATTTCAGAACTTGCGTATGCTTTAGTATAGATTCTTTATGTAAGACCTTGCAACATTGATGAAGAATGCATTCGCGTATCACGTATGCTCATCACTTGTGAACGTTTTATAGTCAACCTTATTTTGAACCTTGGGAACCTTTAAGAATTTTTACAACGTTTTGAGGTCTTTTTTGGGCTTTGTCCATTTTAACGGTAACGCCCCCAGTCTGCTATACTGTTAAAACGGCCTCTTTTAAACCTTGGTCTGAACCTGTTTCTATTTTCTCTTACAGTTTCCAATTTGAAACGAAGACAGAAGGTGGGAAGCTTCATCAAGATTTTTATATCAATGCAATGTGGGTTTGGTTGGTGCATCATCCGGGGTCACATTCTTGTCATCTGGTCTAGAAGAGATGTTTGCCTTCCACTGAGCAGCTAAGTTGCATGTATATATACAAACATGTGTCGGAATCCGACACAGATACGAGGTGTCAGACTCGGCAAACCCAAGAAAAATAGGACTTCAGGACTTGGCTGAATATTTTAATTATTAATTTATTTTATTTTATAACGACGAGTCAGTGGCGAAATATCGAGATTTTCTTGCAAGGAAAGAAAAAAAAAAGAATTTGGAAGTGTTGCACAAGAATCCGTATCATGTCAGAGTCCGACATGTGCCCAACACGGGTACTTCTCTCATTTAGAAGAGTCTATGTAACATGGCCTACCAGTACAAAAAGCACCATTTTGAAATTCCTTGTGTTTTTATTCTTGTATTAAAAATGGCAAAAGCTGTCACGCTATGGAACTGGAGGACTTGATCTCATCAACTCCAGTTCGTAGTTGCTAAGGTTGCGCACAGTTCATGTATTATATGCAATTGTTTCATTCTTTAAGAAAAGTATAATGCAGCCGAATTTTTCAATTATTTGGAAAATTTGCTTGTCAGCTGAATTGTGCCTCGCAAGTTATTCGGGATTATTCTCAAATTACTAAAAGACTTGGTTATGTGTGGTTGCCCTGAATAAGTTTTCTAGAAATGTTTTGCATACAATGCCATGAAACTTTTTCTCTATCAACACTTCCTAACATACCAATCCTTTTTCCGGAAAACATTTTGTAGATCACCATGCAGAGCCTAAATGTCATAATTTTTTATTTTATTTTTTATGCATTAACACGTCTTGATGTATCCTTTCTCTGTAAAAATTTTGTTGATCACCATACAGAGTCGAAGTGCGTTTGTGACGTTCAACTTTTGTCCATTTTCTTCCAATAATGCTCATACTTTGTTTCATTTGTTATTTTTAAATTATTCATTTGATAGTGATGTTTTGGTCTTTTGTGAAGAAGGCATACGTCACTTGCAACTCTCATCTCACGTCAGGCTGACAATTTGAAAAAAACATAGGTTTATGATGGACTATAATATGAACCACATGTCACACTCTTAGAGGACACTGATTATATGGATGAGATGGAGCAAACATCCATCTAGGGGATCCCAATTAATCTGAGTAACCTAGTTAATTCTCAAAATCCACAGTTAAAATAATTCATGAATACAACTCTAATCCAATGTATAAAAACTATTAATCAGGCTGAATTTTGGTACCTTCCATATGGTCAGTGATCTCTATAAGTGTGCCGCATGACTCATATTGTGGTTCCTCATCATCATCAAAGTTCTACTCTTTTGTCTATCCTCAATCATCAAAGTTCTACTCTTTTGTCTATCCTCAATGTACAAAAGTTCATTAATGAGCTGTCTTCCTAAGCTTTAATACTACCACTAGATGAACTCCTAATTACTTCTTGTGCCATTCAGTAATCTTAAACCTTTAAATCTCTCTACTTAAAATAATGTTCAAAATCTACACATTGTTATTATTGTACTTGCAATATTATGGTCCGTTCATAGGTGCATTAACAAACGCATAATGGATATCACATAAGATGAAGTTTCGGAAGTATCGTTGTTCAATATCGGACGAAACTCCGTGAAACTGAAACGAAATGTTAGTGCAAATTATTTACACATAAGATGAAGTATGGGTCGGTTTCGGACGAAACCAACCAAACCTATGTAGTTTCGTCCTGTAGCGAAATCGGAATGAAACGTTTCGGCATCAAATGCCACGGTTTCATTCTACGCCCCTGCTATGTATTGTCTTTCAATTTGTTTAATATAAGCTTAGTTTCTCTTTTTAAAAAAAATCATTGGGTAGGGTAGGGCTGTCAACTGAATTGGAATCCGAAAAAAAAAAAATTCAATATCCGAACTTGATTTGACATCCGACGGATATTTGAACAATTTCTTTTATCCAATCAAAGAATAAAAATAGAGATATTTGCAAGTCGGGTCTTAATCTGCCAAAGCCCAGGCCCATTGCCAGATCCAATTAAGAAAGAAATAAGGGAATACCAATTTCATTATTGAATAATCAAGACCAATGAAAGAGATGTTCTTACAAAATTAACTTAATAACATCCACAAGTACTAAGGAGGTATTGCAGCGGCCTGAAAGTCGCGGAGAACAGCAAAAATAGGACATGCAGTTAGGGAAATTTGACATCGGCTTCGAGCCAAGAACTGCCAAGAAAGGACAGGCCGGTAGTAGCGGATTTTCTCGCCTACAGATTAGCTGTGTTGCTAGGGTGACTGGTGTTGCTGGGGGTGTTGGAACTGTTGTTAGTGTTCAAGCCCAGTGTGTTCTTCACAGTTTCAGCAGCTCCTTGTGCCATGCACGTCACTTGCTCCCCAGTCTACAATAAACACACATAATCTTCCTTGTGGGTCATCTCTTTAATGGGCCATGGTGCAAAATTTACAGGGATTATTTGACTTGGCATCTTAGGTTATAGACTTGTAGGATGTACCTGTTGAAGGAAGCTGCCTGCTTGCTCCTTGCTCTCCTGGGCGGAGTTTTGGGCAGATTGGACAGTTTGAGATGCCTTATCCATGGTTGCCTGGGCAGCATTCGAAGCCTTGTTTACCAACTCCTCCTTCTTCACCTGATAATTCATGCAACATCAATCTTTTATGTCACCATGGCACACGTGTGTCAACACCACACATTGGTGCCTCTCCAAACTGTGGTCTTGGGGATGTCAATGGATCGAATCGACTCGAAAATCCGATCCATATATTCTTATTGGATTGGTACCGGGTCTATGTATACTGATCCGATTTCTTATCGGATAAGTACCGGATCCGGTAAATATTGATAAAATATTTGTTATATATATATATATATATATAATTACGAAGATAATTTTTTACCTTTTAAAAGGAACAAAAAAGGGTTTTAGCGACAACCGGTAGGTATAAATTCGTCACTACGCCGCGGCTATAAAGTAAAATACTTCAATTTTGAATGGATAATATATATAATTTAAATTAAAAATTTTAAAAGTAAATTTGATTTAGTAGATTGGGTTGGATTGGATCGGATTCGGATCACGATAATGCGATCCAATCTCTTATCGGATCATCAGCACAGATCCAACTCAAACTCAATCCATTGACAGCCATACATGGCCTCGAACTTAATCACCATGCAAATCAACATGATAATATTATAAAGCGTGCATGGTAGCGATAAATGAATGCATCATCTGCATCATATATAGAACATGCTTGATAATATAGACTCAGGAAGAAAAACAAATAGGAAGGTCACCTGAGCTTGACCAGCAGCTTGGCCAGCCTTGTGTCTGATATCCTGACTCGACCCTGACATTTTCTTTCTTCTTCTTCAAACAGCGACAACCGAACAAATTAAGCTAAAGAGATTAGAACAGACTTAAACCTCTTTAAGTTCTTAAGTTATGGTAGAGGCCAAGTACTAGTGAAGTATTTATAACTTTTGGATCCGGCCATTTAGAGCCACGTGTAACAAAGGTATATGTCATATGGAACACGTGGCATATTAAGGTTAGGCATAAGAAAAAAACGTTCCCTTTGACTCGGGCTTTTTATATGGTGATTAGAGAGAACATTTCTACGAGAATACTCTTAAAAGATGGCATGAGGGGGGCCGTTTTTTAAGAAAGGGCTTCTATGCGACAGACCAAACAAAACGGCCCTGCTCGAGTTGTGCCACGCCAGTGAAAAACAAAAATTAACCACATGTAACCAACTAACCTGAGTTGCAGTTGTGTTGGTAGGTGCAAGAGCTTTTTTTGCTGACATGGCACAACTTGAGCAGGGCCGTTTGTTTGGTCTGTGTGGCCCTAGCGCATAGAAGCCAGGCTTCTATGATCAGAATTCTGTATCAAAAAATTGATACAGGAATGGCATTTTGACTTAGACCACTGGCCCATGAATGTTTAGTCCACACCTTGGTAGACCTACACACCATAGATCAGCATGATTTATTATTTCTATCCGTTGGATACAAGCACTTTATCATCATGGGATCCTGAGTAAACCGTGGATAGATACCTGCTGGCCTGTGATGAAATCGCCAACCAGTCTGATTTCTATTCCTGTGGAGCCCATAAAAATGCGCTCCCTGATACTATTTCTGGCCTACTATCCGTGAATGATTAGCCCACCACTTGATGGACCTACATACCAAAAATCAGCTTGATCGGTGATCTGTAGTCATTTTATTTGAACTTTTTTTTTTGGATATACTGATATCAAATGACTATAGATCGCCAATCAGGCTGATTTTTTTTGTGTAGGTTCATAAGTGGTGGGCCAATCATTCATAGGTTAGTGGACCCAAAAGATTGTGCCAGGTGGTATGTTTTTATATTCCACGGGAATCTGTGCATTATTGAGCGTCCTTTGGGTGCAAAGATCCAAAGGTTGTAAATCATTAATCTGGTTGATTTTTGGTTGCAAGTCCGCCAAGGGACTGGCCAAACATCCATACGGTCAGCATCCACTAAGAGTGTGCCACGTGGCTCCTATTGTGGGTTGTGACTGGCTTCAGTAACAACCCGTTGTGACAGAGATATAGAAGTGCTTTAGTCATTCAACAATTTCACGTTCCAACTCAATTGTGAATACATTAATTTAATCCCCCATGCGACATCTGAACTCTGTCCCTAGAAAAAAATTAGATGATGGACCCACTATGTGATCCATGTGGCACATGATTAGATGCCACTAACCGTATGGATGTTTGGATATCCCCTAGATATAGGTACATAACAAAAATCGGCATGATTTGTGATTTCTAACTCTTAGATCTGAGTACCCTAAATAATGCTCAAAATCCCCGGTAAAAATAAACAATGAAAGAGACTCTAATCCAACAGATAGAATTTACTAATCCAAATGAATTTTGATACGTAAGTCAACTAAGAGATGGGCCAAACATCCATTGGGTTGGTGGTCTGTATGAGTGTGCCTCCTGGATCATAATATGGTCCATCATCAATCTAGATGTTTTTATAAAATAAAAAATAAAAAAATTAACAAATGTACCCTTACATATCAATTATTAAAAGAGTAATGATTGCATGGTCCATTGGCCATGGGCGTTATCATGCAGAATGGTGTTGTTGTTTTGTCATTTGCCTAATAATACTCAAAGTGCGAGGTTAAAAACAAACCATGAAAAAGCCTTTAATCCAACAGATATAAATTACTAATCAGGATAAATTTTTATTGACCTAGCAAAGAATGCCATCAGACGCTCCTCCATGCATCAATATTTCAAATTCTCCTTCTATTTTGGCTGAGATGTCTCGTTCGGATAGAGTACCAAGATGGTAGATAGGGGAATGTATTGTCTTGTGTCAAAAGACTAATTTTAAGTACTAAAATTGATTTCAAAGCTTATTTTCATGGTATATACGTCTTTTATAACATACATAAATGCTAAAAAACAAATTTATGATCTTTTTAGTATTAAAAAAAGTTTAATAAAACTAAGACAGTATTGTTTTTTTCCATCCGCTCGTTTTGTCTCAGTCCAAATGTCTCGTTCCACCAGTTTACTGAGACAATGAGACGAAACGATGTTTCGTTTTTAATCCTGCATTCACCTTGGCTCTCTTTAGCCATTAAAAATTTGTCATCAGGCCAAGAAACAACCCCCTATCTTTCCCCAAGCTTCATAATTAAGGCCAAGCCAACCAAGTTGTCACGTGCACACACACACACACCTATTTTGATTTTAAATTGAGATAGTATAGTGATTATAGTCTACAGAGTAAAAGTCATGCAATTACCAAAGAGAGTAACATAATAGTATCAGCAGTCGTTTCAATTTTTCAAATGCCGAAAGTGAAAATATTATGTGGGGATCACTTACAAGGTTCGTGCTAAAGTTAAATAATTATTAAGGAAAATATATGTATATTATACATACATATAATTGTATTATACTAAAGTACTTTGCTATTTAATATATAAGATATAACATTATACTATAAGATATCCACTAATACAATAATTATATATATATATATATATATAACAAAACAGGGAAGTTGTCTCCCCACTTATACCCCATCTTATCTATTTAGGCAAAGAAGGGCTGAGATCTTATCCCCCAAATAGATGATTGATCTCAGCCATTCACACCCAATCTTGACAAATGCTTTGTTGGAGAGTGCCGTGGGCACTGGCCACCCACTATCTATATAACAACTGACAGTGGTTGTCTTATACCCCTCTTATCTTATATGGCTTCAATAATGAGTGGCTGAGATCCACTATGCTTCATATCGATGGCTGAGATTAACTTCCATCCGATTTTGACAAACACTTTGTCGGAAAGTACCGCTGGCACGGGCCACCCACGCATATAACAAGACAACTCAGTTGTATTCTCTTATCTTATCCATCGATCTAATGTGGACGGTTAGATAAAGAGTGGTTGAGATCAAATCCATCGATCTAATGTGGACGGTTAGATTTCAGCCACTCAATTCGCCTCATTTGACCTCAATTTATTCAAAATTTGAATTTCAACACCATTATTTTTGTTATTTCTGTTATTTTTCTATTTCTCCTTCTGTGCGTTACAATCCGTTATATAATGGAAAAAACGGTAACACCCCAGTCCGTTATACCGTTTGAGTGCCAAAGACACCCAATTTTTGCAAACACTTTTGTCGGAGAGTGCCGTGGGCAGGGTCCATTTACTATTTTATATAACAAAATACAGTGGTTGTCTCCCTACTTATACCTCATCTTATAAGCATCAACAAAGAAGGGCCGAGATCTAATCCTCCCCCAAATGGACGGTGGATCTCCACCACTCACCTGATTTTGGCAAATTCTTTGTTGAGGAGTGCTGATGGCATGGGGCACCCACTAGTATATATATAAATACTAGCATTATTGTAAGGTAAATGCGAGACATTGTATGACTTAATTATATTATAGGTTGTTTTGCATCTCACACATACGATACGGAATTTAAATATTATTAGCGAACTTAGTTTAATTTTTTAAAATATTTTTACATATGCATATTATAATTATTAATAAAAATATGTATATTATACATACGTATAATTGTATTATACTAAAGTGCTTTGTTATTTAATGTATAAGATATAGTATTATACTATACGATATCTATTGTAAGGTAAATACGAGATATTATACAACTTGCTTTTATAATATTATTATTTTGACAAAATTTACATTTATAGTATCATATTTTGACAATATTTATAGTAGGGTCGGGCTCAAGGGACCCCCATTTCTGACCCCCTTTTTTGACCCCCATCTTGGCGTACCCGCATAGACGATGAATCAATGGCTGATTTTTGGTCCTCTATGGTGAGGAGATCATCCTCACAAAAATTCAAATCATTCTGATATTCATAGACTGGTTTAGAAGCTGAAGCATTATGGACCGTCGATTTTTACCGTGTAACTTTAAAACCACATTTGATGGGGTTAGAAATTTCAGAATGGGCTGATTTTTTGTTGGGGTGATCTATATGGTGAGGTTATCATTCCCACCAAAAAATCAGCGTTGGGACAGAACCTTCGTTGAGTAAACAACACCATAAGTTTGAAAGTATAAGAGGGCATTACTAATTATCGCGAATTTTATTGGGGGTTCGTACAAACTTGTGCGCCTTTTCCATTGGATTCAAGCACCTTATCATCATGGGTCCGTGAACTAACCTATGGATGGATTCCTAGCCCGTGATGAAAAAATGTTCGAATACTTATAGGGTAGGGGGCAGAAGAGTGCGCCACGTGGCATTTTGAGAGATTTATGTATCAAACTTTTGACACAGAATTCTGTACGTAACATAGTTTCTGATCCCTGTAGAGCCCATAAAAATGCTCTACCTGCCACTCTTTTGGGCCTACTACCCCATGAATGATTAGCCCACCAACTGATGGACCTACATACAAAAAATCAGCCTGATTGATGATCTCAAATCATTTTATTTGAACTTTATTTTTTGGATACTCGTATCAAATGACTATAGATCACCAATCAGGCTGAATTTTGGTGTAGGTTCATAACTGGTGGCCAATCATTCATAGGTTAATGGGCCCAAAAGATTGTGCCAAGTAGTATTTTTTAGGGAAAATTGCATAAAAGAAAACCAACTTTAATTCATTTACAAAAAAGAATACAAGTTTTCGCAAATCCCAAAAAAGAAAACGAAACGCTCTTTAAAAGGGCGTTTCATGACGTGGCACATGTTTATTAAAAAAACGTTCTTTAAAAGGGCGTTTTTCAGTAATAAACGCCTTTTTGAAAAACGTCTCGGTCCGACATCTGACAACCTGACAGACGTTATTTTAAAGGGCGTGTGTCAGTAGAAAACGCCCTTTTAAAGGGCGTCTGTCAGTGTCGGTCCGACATCTGACAACTTTAAAAAACGCCCTTTAAAAGGGCGTTTTTTGATACCCCAAATTTTACGCCCATTTTGGCGTACCCAGAAGATGAATCAATGGCTGATTTTTGGTGAGGATGATCTCTACGGTGAGGAGATCATCCTCACAAAAATTCAGATCATTCCCATATTTGTAGATTGGTTTAGAAGTTGAGGAATTATGGGATGTTTTTTTAAAATTTCTCAAGAATAAACGCCCTTTAAAAGGGCGTTTGTCAGACGTGTCAGCCATCAGTCATTCGTTAGTCAGTTGACGACTGATTGGACTGACAGCAGACGAAACGCCCTTTGAAAGGGCGTTTCGTTTTCTTTTTTGGGATTTGCGAAAAGTTGTATTCTTTTTTGTAAATAAATTAAAGTTTATTTTCTTTTCTGCAATTTTCCGTATTTTTTAGGTGTTCCACAAAAATGCTCCACAGACTAAATTTTTCTAGGATTGGCACTATTCAATGGGTTCCAATTTAAGATAGGGAATTTTTGACATACCCCCCTATGTTATTTTGAAAATTTGACATACCCCCCACAATTTGAAAAAGCTGACATACCCCCTATGACTCGGTCCACTATCATTTGACCAATGTTGACCCGAGTTGACTATCAAATTTTGTATTAAATGACAGAAATGCCATTGTCTTCAACTTTGGAACAAGGGTTTGGGCTAAAACCTAAACCCCAAATCGAACGGTTGTGGAGGACGACCAGCCAAGAGACTCCAACGACCAACCCACCGGAGTCTCATGGCCGGCCGACCACTACCCCAGCAACAATTTAAAACTCAAGGTTTAAAAAAAAAACATATAATTATATTTCTAAAAATTTCATTAACAAAAAACAAAAAATAAAAAACAAAAATATAAAGAATAAGAGCAATTTAGATTTTAAGCTTTTGAGATATGGATTTTGGAAAGATAGGTTCTCTCAATTTTAAAAAGAAATCGCATTCTCTCGTGAGTTTTATCTATTTTTATGGCTTTTTTTTTTTTTTCAATCTTTGCTTAATTCATAAAAAACAAACAAAAAATCTAAGGTTTACCAACATGGGTTTTTATTTTTATTTTTAATCTCTTCTTTTCATGTTTGATTTGGGGTTTGGGTTTTGGCCCAAACCCAAATCTTTGGTCTAAGGTTGAAGACAATGGCAGTTTGTTCCATTAATATAAATTTTGGTAGTCAACTCGGGTCAACACTGGTCAAATGACAGTGGACTGGGGTATGTCAAATTTTAAAATGAGGGGGGGGGGGGGGGGGGGGGGGGGGGGGGTGGTATTCCCAAGAGCTTGTTATATATCGTTTTTGTTTAGGGCACATCATGCAAGAAACAAAACTCGAGAGAGAGAGAGATCAGACCACTCTCTCTTCTTACAAGAAACAAACAAGAGAGCCAATTAGCTACGGCATAAAACAGCCTCACAAAACTTGGAAATGAATACCAAAGCATTAACACAATAACATCTCAGTTCGATCCAATTAACCACTGTGGCTGGTGCTGCTAGGGTTGCTGCAAAGTGTCAATATCGTTAATTCATGCCCAGAGTGTTCTTCACAGCTTCAGCAGCTCCTTGTGTCATGTTCTTCACTTGTTCCCCAGCCTACAATAAATAAAACACATAAATTAGTACTAGATCACGTCATTTTATGTCCATTGGATGATTGAGGCAAGCCACGACCCCTCGACGTACAGACCTAAACAAGCACCAATGGATCACCAGACACATGGTACATTGATCGGTTAATTTGTTAGTCATCACCTACTCCTGATTAATATGGGGGTCACCTCTTGAATAAGCTATGGTGCAAACTTTACAAGGATTGGTGGGTGATCATGATCATATTAGGTTATAGACAGCTTATAGGCTGTACCTGTTGAAGGAAGTTGCCCGCTTGGTCCTTGGTCTCTTGAGCGGAGTTTTGGGCAGATTTGGCAGTTTGAGATGCCTTATCAGTGGTTGCCTGGCCTGGGCAGCATTACAAGCCTGGTTTATCCCCTCGTCCTTCTTCACCTGTAAGAACGTACATAAATCAAAAATTAAAATTAAAAAAATACCTTCAGATCCAAGTTATAAGAGGAAGAAGAACAAGTAGGAAGGTCACTTGAGCTTGCTTGACCAGCAACTTGGCCAGCCTAGTGTCTGATATCCTGACTCGACCTTGACATTTTCTTTCTATATATACATCAGTAACCTCTGAAGTTCTTAAGTCAAAAGTATGGTAGAAGCCAAGTTCTATCTCGTGAAGTATTTATACTTTTTGGATCCGGCCATTCAGAGCCACGTGTAGACAAGGTATACGTAATATAACATGTGGCATGTTAAGGTTAGCATGAGAAAAAAAGTTCCTTTTGACTAGGGCTTTTTTGTATGGTGATTTAAGACGGAACATTTCTACGAGAAAAACTCCTCAAAAGATGGCATGAAGCGGTTCAGTATCAAAAGTCTGACTTGACCCATAATATTCTCCGATCAAATCACGTCCGATATCAAAAGGGCGTAAGAGTAAAGGTATCAATGGGTTCGTTGGCGCGAGGAAGCGCCATGTTTGTTACTCATCGATGTCATCTGGGCCCACCAACCGCAGGGATGTTTAGCCCACCCCTTGTGGATATACACACCAAACATCACCTTGATTAGTAATCTCTAACCATTTGATTTTAGTACTTTTCAAGGCGTGATTATAGCCGTTGGATTCAACCAGTTTTTTCTTAGTATTAAAACCAACGACGGCTAAAGATCATCAAACAATGTGGACAATAGAATTATCCATGCAGGCAAACTTCATGTATTGATGTTTTCCCCTCTCAGAATGCCACTAGCTGTTGGATTCAAGCATTTTTTTTATTTGTTTTGTGTTTGTGTAGATCCACAAAGGGGAGGGCCAAACATCCATAGGTTTGTGGTCCCATATGGCCCTTTTTGGGAGGCGAGAACATATCAAAATTTTATCTAAAAAACCGACGGTCTAGATTGACCACATTAAATCAGCCTGATTAGTGATCAACCCAAATATTGCTCGAAATCCCACAGTTGAAAATAAACCATGAAAATGACTGATCCAACGGCTACAAATGTGAATCAAGCTGATTTTTTGTATGTTGTACACCTAGGGATGGGGCAAACATCCATACGGTCAGAAGTCTCTAGAAGTGTGCCACGTGACTCACTCTGTGCTCCATCAACAACGATGTGATCATGGATTTATTCCCACTGTCTTTGTCGTAATCGACAACGTGTCCGAGTAAGGAGCCGGAACCACAGACTGATTGATGGAATCTGACCGTATGGATGTTTGGCCAGTCTCTTGGTGGACCTCTAAACCAAAAATAAACTCGATTAGTGATTTTTAATCAATTCAATTGAAGTTATTTTCATGGGTTCATTTTAACGGGAGGAATTTGAGCATTATTAAGCGTTATTTGGGTACAAAGATCAAAAGGTTGTAAATCACTAATCAGGCTGATTTTTGTTTTATAGGTCCATCGAGGACTGGCCAAACATCCATACGGTCATCGTCCACTAAGAGTTTGCCACGTGACTTGTATTTTGCGTTGTGACAGACTCTGTATTTTCCCAACAATACGATACTTTCCCGTCAAACCCACACGAATATATGCCTTTTTTCTTTTTACATATTTGGAAAATGTATGCTTTCCCGGGGAGAAAATTTTTGAAGCAGCGAAGCAGTGACCAGTCACATAGTGCCACAATCTGCTGTTCAAAAGCATCAGCGGATTGTGGCCCCTTGTGATTGGCCACTGCTTAAAAAACCTTCTCCTTTCTCGGGTGCAATCAAGCAGCCATTTAAGGCATTTTACTCTTTTCATAGAGTGATGATCACATGGGTTGGGCTCCATGGACGCGTCAATGATGCATTAGTTGTCAACTCACCTCGGGCTGCACAGTAGCTTTGCAATTAATTCTAAAATAAAATATCATAATAATTATTATATTAAGTAATTAATAAGGGAATTTTTGACATACTCCCCCATGTTATCTTTAAAATTTGACATAACCCCACAATTTGAAAAAGCTGACATACCCCCCTATGACTTGGTGCACTGTCATTTGACCAGTGTTGACCCGAGTTGACTTTCAAATTTTGCATTAAATGGCAAAAATGCCCTTGTCTTCAAGCTTGGAACAAGGGTTTGGGCCAAAACCCAAACCCCAAATCAAACGGCTGTGGGGATGGCCGGCCAAGAGATTCCAATGGGTTGGCCGCCCATCACCGGCGACCAACCCACCGGAGTCTCATGGCTGGTTGGCCACCACTCCGGCAATAATTTTAAACCCAAGGTTACAAAAATAAAAAAAAAACACAAAGTATACAATTTTGGTTTTAAAATTTTCGTTAACAAAAATGAAAAACATGACAAAGCAATTTATATTTCAAATTCTTGAGATGTGGATTTTGGAAAGATGGGTTCTCTCAGTTTTAAAATTTCATTCTACAATAAAATTCAAAAAAAGAAATCTCATTCCTTTATGAGTTTTGTTTATTTTTTTGGGGTTTTTTCTTCTCAATCTTTGTTTACTTCATAAAAAAAAAACAAAAAAAAAAATCTCAAGTTTATCAACATAGGTTTTAATTTTTATCTTTAATCTCCTCTTTTCATGTTTGATTTGGGTTATGAGTTTTGGCTTAAACCTAAACCCTTGTTCTAAGGTTGAAGACAAGGGCACTTTCGTCCTTTAATACAAAATTAGGTAGTTAACTCGGGTCAACACTGATCAAATGACAGTGGACCAAGTCATAGGGGGTATGTCAGCTTTTTCAAATTGTGGGGGGTATGTCTAATTTTAAAGATAACATGGTGGGTATGTCAAAAATTCCCTATTAATAAAGATTAACTTACCAAAGAAGGAGAAAACCTTTCCGATTCTAAGCGTCTTTCTTCTCTCCTCTCTCCCGTCTTCTTCTTTCTTTCTCTGCACTTTTATTTTAGGACCGGATTAGATAAGTGCAAGTCTCTTGGTCACCATCAGTTTGTTCTTCTGCTTACAAGTGGTCGGTCATGGACGCTCCTCTCGAACTAGTTTCCTACAAGTGGATTTTTTTTTTTTGTGGAATTTGTTTAAAAAACAAAATTACAATTTAGGACTCCCTACTCCCCTGTTTAATGATTTGGCTAGTAAAAATCTGTGATTTAGATTCTAAACCGAGATGGCCTGCTGTATTAATTTGAACAAGTCTCTTGGACGCATTTTCATTGTTCACTGCTGTAGTGGGCTCCCTAAAGAACTTAAGTGACTATATATGTTGTGTAATCGAAGGTTGTGTGTGAAAAACTACATTACATATGGCGTATCTTGTGAGGATCGAGCAAGCAAAACTTCTAAAAACACAATGACCTTTGTGGGGTGCAAAGCACCTAAGTGGCTTTACCACTTTTGAAGGCATTATTTGCTTAAGGAGTTACTAGAATTACAGGATGTTCAGAATTCAAGAGCCATGGCAGGGATGACTAAAGTTGCCAACTATAGGCACCATTGACGCATCCATGGAGCCCGCCCATGAGAACATCACTCTTTTTGAATTTTTGTATGGATTTTCTAAAGAGAATTTTACAAGGGAAGATGATTTTTTTAAGGAAACTTTTACATGCAATCAAACATGCCTTAGTTTTATTAAATTTAAAAGGAAAACATAACTAAATTTCTTAATCAAGTGTGGTGGCATGTGGTTACTGGTACCATGTTTTAAAAATGGCCGCCAGTTTAAAAGGTAATGCCCCAAGCCCGTTTTGTTAAAAACTGTTAAAACCCGTTTTGTCGCTTTGAATTTAACAGGCGTTAAATTCTGAAAATTTTTGTGAAAAAAAACACGGCCGTTAAATCTGTTAAATTCCATTAAAATCTATTTTGTTTTTATTAAATTCTTTTTTTTTTGTTTTTGAAATTTTCAATTTCGAATTTTGAATTTTGAATTTCAGCACCATTTTTTCTGTTAAAATCCATTTTTTGCAAAAAGGGCCGTTATAATCCGTTTTATCCATTATACCGTTAAAAGGGCCACCTTTAAACCTTGACTGGTACATCTATCTCTTTCTGATTCGACATTGGATGAAGCTCTTGGTACAAGCTCAACGCTGATGGGTCAGCTCACAAGAGAGGAACTCACGTTACAGTTGAGAATCCAACCAGTGATCATCAAGAGAGGTCGTTGTAACGGTATAACAGACTGGAGGCTATACCATTTTTTCGGTTATCACGGATTGTAACGGACAAGGGCAAAAGCCATGTGCATCGCACATGGCTTCACAAGTTGAGAACTCAAGTACGTACCACACTAAAGCCAAAATCGGGGTCGGGGGGGCACGCCCCTCACACGGGCTTCACAAGTTGCTTACTTTCCGGGCCACCCCTAAAATGCCACATGGCACACTTTTAGAGATCAATGACCGTATGGATGTTTGAAGCATACCTAGATGGACCTGTGGACCAAAAATCAGCCTGATCGGTGTTTTTTAGGCATTGGATCACAACACTCCAAAATAATTCTAAAATCCCACGGGTTGAAATCAATCCAAAAAAATATTCGAATTCAGTGATTAGAAACACGCATCAGGCTAGGTCCGAGGTGTTTCAAACATCCATACAGTCATTGATCTCTAATAGTATGCCACGTGGAGTTTTGAGTTAACCCACGCCAGGATCAAAAACTTTTCCATCACCATGACCAAGGCTGTCATTCAATGATGTATGTACTACGTGTCACATTCTTGGAGGTCACTTACCACACTGTTGTTTTTCCTATCCTTTGATTGACCTACATACCTAAAATCATCCTGATTGGTGGTTTACATCCATTGGATTTGAATATCCCAAATAATGCTAGAATCCTACGGCTAAAATTCAACCCAAGTTAGATTAAAATCTAACAGTCACCAAAGGGTATACAATACATCCGTCAGAGATTGGTCTCCAAGAATGTGACACGTGGCACATAATGCATTGCGTGACTCCCTTAGCCTTGCAATGGCTGTTATGAAAATCTTACTCCATACCCGGAGGAATGAGTCAAACTTCAGTAACAGCCCACAATGCGAGTAACGTGGCACACTATTAGAGGGCGCTGACCGTATGGATGGTTAGTTAGTCCGTCGGTGGACTCGCAGATCAAAAACTAGCCTGCTTATTAATTTACAACAATTGGATCTTTGCACCCAAATAATGCTCAAATTCCTACGGTTAAAATCAACCTATGAAAATAACTTCAATCCAAGGCTTATAAATTACTGATCATGTTTATTTTTTATTTGTAGGTCCACCTCGTGATTGGACAAACATCCATACGGTTAGAGTCCGCTAAGAGTGTTCCACGTGGCTCATATTGTGGGACCGAAGTTTTTTACTCTAGGGATTCTTCCTTTCCAAATGCCAACAAAATATAGCTGAAAAGGGGTATTCTTGTAATTAAAATCAAGAACAAGGGCAAACATGTAATGCGCAGTTCTCCAAGAAAACTATAACCATAAATACCGGCTCCTCCCTCCACAACAAAAAAAACTATAAATACCGTCTCCTCCTTCCACAAAGATCTCACTCACTCACTCTCCTTCTCTGACTCCTGCAACCATGAAAGAATCCTCTCCTTCTTGTCAAAAAGAACCTACGTCCGTACAGAAAATCAAGCTTCTCTGCAGCTTTAATGGCGTCTTTCAACCCCGACCACCTTCCGGAAAGCTCCGTTACGTCGGGGGAGAGACCCATATCGTCTCGGCCTATCGGAACATCGGAATCTTGCGTCTCCGATCCAAGATATACAAACTTTTCCCTAACATCCCTTCCTTCTCCCTCAAATATCAACTTCCTGAATCGGATGGTAGCGATGGCGAAGTGCCTCTGGTGTTGATCGCCACGGACGATGATGTCCGGTGCATGATCGACGAGTACGATAAACTGGAGTCGGGTGGACGGCTCTGGGTCTTTATCTTTGCTGATGACGGGTACGTTGGACCCAACCCAGATTTTTCTTTTAATATGTTTTGTTATGAAATGGCAAATTTGGGTTCCCATGTTGCCGGAATTCAAGATTCTGGTAATCCCATGTCGTTAAAAGCTTCAGAACCCAAAGTTCAATCTGCGAGCTCTGCCCCAAGAATTCAATACCCTGATAATCCGTTTAAAATCCCAGTAACCCATTTACCGGGAAATCAAAATTTCGGTAGTTTGGTTTATGGGGGAGAATTCGATGCTGGGAGTTCTAATCAGTCAGTTGCAACAGTTCAGTTTTCGAAGCAAGAGCGTAATCCTAGTATGGTATCTATGTCTACTAGCTCTAATGTTGAACAGAGTATGAGAAACATTGAGTCAGTATCCATGGGAAACTTGAACCGAGAAAATGTAATGCCGAGGACTGCCTATTATAATGCAATAGAGACTTGTTTAGCGCCTGCTTCTTGTACCAATCCTTTGGTTGGAAGGGGCTCTCCATTGAAGCCTTCTGTTACCAGCAACAGAGCATGGGACAATCATCAATGCAGATTCAGAAACCATCGATTTGGGAAGTGCTACGACCCTGGGCTTAGGCCAAGTTCAAATATTTTAAAACACGGGCAGGCTATGAGATCACATTACAGCCATTTCTCGAAGCCATGGTCCGGTGTCAAATATACTAGAGGAATTTTGACAGAGCGGGTCGTGCAGCCAATTCATGGTAGATGTCCGGTTGATCATGCTAACAGGCATGGTGGTCTTCGAGTTGGCCCACAGAAGAATGTAGAGATCTCTGGTGCAGTCACTTCTTTGGTGGATCTTTCTTTTTATAACCTATCTTTGTCGTCATCCAAAGAAGTGGAATCCTCACCAAGATGTGAAATGGGGTCTAAATCAAATCTAGTGGATCAATTGGAGAAAGATCTTGCTCATGCCAAGAACCAACAAGCCACTCCATCCATTGATGAAAAGGTATTCCATAACACCATTATTGGCTGATAAATTATGTCAACTTTCTTGGCTTCAACTAACTATAAGTTTGTTTTGTCAGGCTAAGGTAGTTGGTGGAATCTGTAGCGACCTTGCAGTGCTTCATACTCATTTAGCCAATCAAGAATTGCAGGTATTAACATGAATAGTTTTATGTTCTTACAAGATTTGTTTCTCTTATTAATTAATCTTTGAGGAATGGAAATGAAACGAAATGCTTGTTATATCTCTGCCTTATTCTAAAAGATTTGAGATTTTTATGTTTTCTGCAGACCATAAAGAATTCTGATCTCGAAGAAATAAGAAAACTTGGTTCAGGTACATATGGAACTGTCTTCTACGGAAAATGGAAGGGTTCTGATGTTGCAATCAAGAGGATAAAACCAAGTTGCTTCACTGGAGGGGAATTGGAGCAGAATCGATTGGTGATTATCCTTTCTTTTCCTCATTTTGATTATTGGGAATTTTATCTTATTTGATTCTTCTTGCCTGGATATCACTGTTATCCTTATTTGTTATGAAATTCTTGTTGTTTTGGATCAACCAAACCAAGTTGGCAAAGTTCCAAGTCAAGTAACAAGTTCCTAGTTCCTCAACTATATTTTTGTGCTAAATCAATCTTTTGGCTGGTGCATATACATTTGCTTGCGTGAAACCTGATTGAATTATCTGTTGAGGCCTTCTGTTATTTTTGTGCAGATCATGGATTTCTGGAAGGAAGCTCACATACTAGGTCGGCTCCACCATCCAAACATTGTGGCATTCTATGGAGTAGTTACAGATGGACCAGCGTCGAATTTAGCGACAGTTACGGAGTACATGGTGAATGGTTCTCTTAAACAAGTTCTACAAAAAAAAGATCGGTAAGGTCACTTTTTTAGTTGAATCCTTTATTTTGCTTCCGAATATCAATTCATTCATTTGTTTTTACTACAGAAGTCCTGTAGAAAGTAGAAACCCCTGTATCTTACATAGTATATGGATCTGATGCTTCCAATTTACTTAACTAGTGATGCTTCCAATTTACAGAACTGTTGATCGTCGGAAGAGGCAAATTATAGCGATGGAAGCAGCCTTTGGCATGGAATATCTTCATGAGAAGAACATTGTTCATTTTGATTTGAAGTCTCATAACTTCTTAGTGAATATGAGGGATCCTCTCCGACCAGTGTGCAAGGTAATCAATTCAAAAAGATCCATGGAACAGCATGTTCATGTTGGTATTTCTTATTTAACTGACCTTTGATTTTGTTATCTTTGGTATAATGCTTAAATTTTTTTTATCAGATTGGTGATCTGGGCTTATCAAAAGTGAAACAGAAGACATTAGTATCTGGTGGGGTTCGAGGAACTATACCATGGATGGCTCCAGAGCTTTTGACTAGTAAAAAAAACATGGTAACAGACAAGGTAGTAATTTCCATCCGAAAACGACTATGATTTGTTTATCTTGTACTAGATTCAGTGGGATCTTACAGACATTCTTTTGATACATTTTCTGCAGGTTGATGTTTACTCATTTGGGATAGTCATGTGGGAACTTTTAACTGGGGAGGAACCTTATGCAGATATGCGTTCAAAGGAAATAATAGGTAGACTTCGATTTCTGATGCAGATATGCGTTCAAAGGAACTATAGTAAGCAATGCCTTAAGTGTATTGTTATACTGTTGGTGCTTATATAATCTAACACCATTTGATGTTTTCAGCTGGTATAATCAGGGGTGATCTGCGACCAGATGTTCCTAGTTGGTGTGACCCAGTATGGAGATCATTGATGGAGAGGTGTTGGTCCTCTGACCCCAACTCGAGACCACCCTTCTCGGAGATTGCCAAGGAGCTACGTGCCATGGCAGCAGCTATGAACATCCAGTGATCCTATTGATGTAGTTCGCAGGTCAAGAGGAAAATCTGTTCAAATAGATAAGTTGACTGACCCATATATGCACACAGTATCAGATAAAAGCCAGGAAAAAGGACCTCTGATTATCTACATGACAAAACACAGTGGTTGTCTGCCCACAAAACACAGTGGTTGGCTTCAACAAAGTGGGGCCGAGATGTTATCCCCCAAATGGACAGTGGATCTCAGCCACTTCACCCGATTTTAGCAAACACTTTGTTGGAGAGTGATGTGGGCACGGGTCACCCACTAGCAGAAGACAAAGAGCATGGTGAGACGTGAGTATTTTGCCGTCCGGTGCGTTAATTTTGATCCAGACATACCCATTGGGAAGTTTTTGGGAAATCTTAGTATCTATTAGTGAGCGTATAGAGAGAGTTTGATATGTAATGTTTGTAGCTTGCTGATCTTGCACTGTTGTATTAGACAATTTGAGTGATTTCAGAAATTGGTTCACCTCGCTGATCTTGCACTGTTGTATTAGACAATTTGAGCGATTCCAGAAAATTGGTTCACCTCTCTCTCTCTCTCTCTCTGTAATGGTGGTTCACTCCTTTAAAGGCCCATCTCCAAATTGATTACACCCTTGATCCTAGCCATGCGAGATCCCTTTTTTATTCTTGTGGACGGTTAGAAAAATAATCAAAAAATATTCTCTCACACATTTGATGGCTAAGATCATTTTTGAGGTGGTACGTGGTGACTGACTCCCTATGAAATACCAGCACACGAGAAACGCCAGTGTTTGATGAGTTCTAATTCTTCCTAGAAGACCAGGAATGTTACTGTGGGTATCCATCCATACATGGACCTACAGACCAAAAATAGACTGATTTGTGATTTCTAGCTGTTGGATTTTAGTCTTTCTCAGGGTTGATTTTTAACCATGGGATTGGAGCATTATTTGGGGTACTCAGAACCAATGGTTAGAAATCACCAGCTGAATTTTGGTCTGTAGGTCCAGCTAGGAATGAGCCAAATATCCATACGGCCAGTGACTCAGTGGTCTCTATATTGTCCACAGGCATCTGTGAGCATCTACGTTCAAAGATGTCCATCAGCAAAAATGGACTCTGGAGTTTTGAAGCGAATAAAAGGTGCCCTCCACCTAGGAGCCTTTCGGCCCATGAATGAATGGCCAACCACTTGATACCCATAAAAACCAACAATCAGCCTGATGTAATCTCTAGCCATGATCCGAATCTTTTTCATCAGGTGTTTTCAACCTGTTGGATTTGAACATTTTTTTTTTAATACTGATCCAATGGCAAGAGATCACCAATCAGGCTGACTCTTAGAGATAACTGACTGTATGGATGTTTGGGCCATCTTATGGTAATGTCCTGCTTCTTCACCCGGTACGTTGCCGTCCGAGGCGGGAAGAATGCCAACTTCGTTGCCAGATGTGAAACCAGGCACCCCATTCCCCCTACAACCCTTTCTGACCACCCAACTCGTTGATAGCCCCACAATCCCTCCTAATGCTTAATAGACTCATCTTTTTGTTTATAATCTGTCTGGTTTGTGATTTCTGATGGAGAAATCGACAGAGAGAGAAGGTTTTTGTTGTAAACTTCAGTTTCTTTCTAGGATTTGGTTTGGGTCTCTGAGGTTTGAGTTTTTGAGTGGCAAACCGAGTTCCGTTCGAGGGTTTGGTTCAGATTCTTGAGGTGAGAGAGATCGATTGGCGAGGTGTGATGGTGGTGACAGGGCAGGGAAGGAAGAGAGTCCACGGCGAGGGAGTAATTCCATATGATTTATCCATCAGAAATCATAAAGCTAGGGGTAAAATGGTAATGTCTGGCTGTGTGCGGTTGATGCAGAGGACTCTCGTGGCCCTACATAGATCATTTCTGGGCCCACTGACTGCGTGGATGTTCAGCGAGCCCACCTATTGGTGGATAAACAGGCTCAAATCAGCTTGCTTGATGATTTCTAGCCATTGGATTTATTACCCAAAAATCATGCTTGAATCCAATGGCTAGAATCATGTCCTAAAGTACTGAAATCTATTTTTTTTTTATAAGGAAAGTACTGAAATCTATGGCTAGAGATAATCAATTGGGTTGATTTTTGGTTTGTATATTCAATAAAGGGTGGGCAAAAAATCCATGTAGTTAGTGGGACCTGGGCTGGGGACCTTCTCTCACCAAGGGGTCTTAGGCGAACGCCTTAATGGCCTTAAGTTAAAGCCGGCCCTCGTATCTACAATCCAAATTTTACTTCTCCCCGATTAAGACTATAAAGTCCAAACTCCAAACCATTAAATCCATTCACATTATTAGATGTTGAAACTTAATTTTGTTTATAACATCCATTCTTCTCATTGATGCATGAAAGGCTTATTGGTGCCTCAAGCTAAACCCCAACATCCTACAAATGCCATTTTTTTGTTTCTTTTCTTTTTTTCTTTTTTCATTTTATTTACTTGACATGGATTTTTCGGTCTTTTTGGTGCCAAAGAACATGTCACCCTGCCAGCACAATCACTCAACGTTAAAAAAAGTAAAATAAATTCGTATTCCTAATATGCCCTTAAGTTCTCTTATTTTGACAAAAATTGTCTATTCTAATTTTTGAAATTTACGAGAGTGCTTTGGTCATTTAATTCTTTCACATTTCAATTCAATCGTGCAAGTAATTATTGCATCATGACGTTGTACTTAAACTCTATAATTAGAAACATTTAGATGATGAAGTCCATGATGATGGACTCACAATGTGAGACGCGTGTCACAATTCCAAAGGATACACGTGTCCCTTATAAGCTAGGAGTTGAAAAGGGAAATTCTATTTATTTTGGATTTGGTGAGGCTTTACTATGGTGGCATTCAAACCTGACCCGTGCTGACACAAAATGGGTATGGGATTGGGGTTTGTATCCGATATGGCTCGGTTGTACCCAAGGTTTAAAATATTGTTCTATCCCGTTGTCTTGGTAAGCTAATGGAAGGAGACGTCTAGACCAAGACAATGGAAAAAATAATATGTCTTGATATGATTAAATCGTTCATAGCACTTAATTAGGCTACGAATTTTTTTAAGCTAGGAATTTTTTATTATTATATGTATTATGAAAGACAAATAACCCATGAAAATAAGCTTTTAAACTAATTTTAATACATAAATTAGGCTTTTAGTACTACGATTCATTCCTTGGTACCAAGGTTTAAAGCCATTTTAATGGTTAAACGGACTGGGGGTGTTACCATTTAAACGGCTGTTAAAACGGATTGAAACGGTCAGGGGCAAAAATGAAAAAAAAATAGAATTAAACGGATTTTAACGGAAATTAAACGGTTTTAACGGCCGTTTTTTTCATAAAATTTTTTAAAATTAAACGGCTGTTTAAACGATTTTAAAGGCCGTTTAAACGATTTTAACGGCCGTTAAAACAAAAAAACAGCCTTTTTTTCAAAACCGATAAAACGGGTTTAAACGGTTTAAACGGAAACGGGCTTGGGGCGTTACTGTTTAAACATGCTTGGTACACACCCACCATAGACAAGTTGGTTGTGTGTGGGGCCATTAGATGGTCCATCACGTATAATGATGCCCCTTGAAATAGTCACGAGAGTGAAATCAAACAGGGGATAAGGCATTTTAACCCTAGATTTGTGCTTTTTAACCCCAATTTTGTGCCAGATAGCATTTAAACCGTGGATATTTAGAATTATTTGAGATATTCAGATCTAAAGGTTATAAATATAAATCAGGCTAGTTTTGGTAAGTAAGTTCACTTGGGGATGGACCAAGCATCCATACTGTCAATGATCTCTTAACAATTCCACGTGGACCATTTTAAGAGGGGGACACTTCGTATTTGTTATGTACTTCGAACAGCGAATATTTTCTCTTTAGGTTTAAGTCTTCGACTTCAACCACAGCAGCGAGGCACGGCGATGGCAACGGTGAGGACAGCGACGATCGGCCGCATCCAACGGCGAGGATCGAAAGCGATTGACGGCGGCGATGAACGGAAGCAGCTGAAGGCGGCGATGAACGCAGGTACCTCTTCTTCGTCTTTTTCTTCTTCTTCTTCATTTGGTCGATCTTCTTCTCCTTTTCTTTTTCAAACTTTCATACTTCGCTCATTTTGAAATTCTGATTTTTTTTTTCTTCAAGGGTTTTATTCTTCGAATTTCTGATTTTTTAATCACGACACTGTCGTACGTGTTCATCCCGGTGTCTGGCCGTGTCGACACACGTATCTCTATCGACACGGCAAAACCCTAAACATGCAGTGTCGTTGTTACATAGGTTTTATGTGTTGACATGCTTGTAAAGGAATAACATGGATAGTGGCAAACTCTGATGAGTGATGGCATGGGAGTAAACAAAATATCAAATCAGTATTAGAGAAACGTTTTGGCGCAGAAGATTGGCCGTAAAGGACTGTTCGGTTAATGGTGTACATGAGACGCTAGATTGGTCGCCCTACGCAAAAGAACAATTGATGCAGTCCTATAATCGCGTTCTCCTTCAACATGGCTAGTGTTGTTTTTTAAGATTTTGATTGCTTTTAGTATGTTCACTCTTGATTCTGAACCGCTGAGGATTAAAAAAGGAAATGAAGAAATATTGAAATGGTTCTTCTTAGGTTTAAGGATTATTTGGAAGCCATCTGGTAAACGATTTCTCAAATGCCATCAGTGTTGAATTTGCCAACAACTTGTGGTGTTAGATTTCAAGCAATTGATTGGCTAGACTGTTCTCTAGACTGTTCACGAATTTGCTTTAGTAGAATGCAACAAAACAGATAGTTAGGATGACCCCAGAACATATAGATACATTAAAAATCTGAATTATAGGGTCGATTCACAAATTATTCAAGATAGAAAAATGATTTAGCAGGTGAGAGTAAGGTTAGATTACAAGTACTTAAAGATCAAGTTCAGGTAGTGTTCTAACTGTGTTGGGAGTTAGAAATCAACCTAGATAGATTGTAGTGTCTGAAAATCTATTAATATAAGTCCAGTTCACTTGAGATATCCTAAAATTCTGTTAATTGTTTGCTACTACCCAATACTTCACTCACATTGAATTTAGCCATAAGATCGACTACCAATTAGAGATTTGGTGTTGCGCACAACATGTAAACTGTCAATCTATTTCAATATTTCTCCACTATAATGCAATATCTATAACTAATAATTAAGGGAACATGCAAACTATTCATGTCCTCCATATGGAGAGTTCAAGCATAGCCAACTGTTATTGTGTTTTAATAGAGAATGTTATTGTGTTTTAACAAAGCAACTAACATATCATCATCAAATGGAAGCATTAAGAAACTAACATGTTAATCTGAACTATAAATCATTGAGCAAACATCCACAGGTTGGTGTGTGCAGAAAAAAGAATTACATATACAAGCAGGTATTCAAGTTCAGTACATAAAAGTACTCAAAGGGCAGTAAAAAAAAGACAAAAAACATAGTAATTCAGAAGTATTTTTTAAGAAAATGACCCCACACAAATCTCGTCTATTGATGAGCTTGAATGTTTCTAAATGTTATATTCTTGGATTCATTGTCATTGAATAACTGCACTGACAAGCATGGGAGTTATTTGAGTTGTGATTACTATTAAGTTTATGCTTCAATTATGTTTGTATGAAATATGAATTCCTCTTAACATGGGGAGGAGATAAGTGAGTCACAATAGAAAAATTGTAACATTGAATTGTTGAAAAATAACGACGATTTTCTTATCTCAGTTGGAGAGTTTCTTAGCATTTATGTTCTTTTTCAAAATTACTTCTGTTACTTTTGTTACTCCATAGGATAAGATCTTATATGATTTCCAAAAAGAAACCTTCTATCCATTCAGGAGTTCTACACACCAGTTAAGATGTAGGATTATCATTTCTTTGTTACACGGAGTATTGCGGGAGAGGCTTCCATGCGCCAGGGCCGTATAAAGCAAACAAAACGGCCCTGCTCAGTGCTTGCCACGTCAGTGAAAAAGCAAAAACCACCCAGGCAACCGCAACCCAGGTTTATCCGTTTTGATTTTTTGATTTTTCTTTTTTGCTTTTTCACTAACGTGGCAAGCACTCAGCAGGGCCGTTTTGTTTGCTCTATACGGACCTGGCGCATGGAAGCCTCGCCCGAGTATTGCAATGTGGAGTAAAATCAATCTCTCTTTCGTGTTTTAGCTGGGTTGATTTGACATCCTAAAGAACACTTGTTACTATATTTTAAAAGGGATTTTTTTGCAGTTTTGTTAAGATCGAAGAGACTGATATTCATTTTATCATTGCATTCTAATTGCTGTTACCACAATCTCTTTTAGTAGTTTTATGGTTTTATTTTTATTTTTAATTATTTTGTTGATACTTTTCCCTCTCTGTGATTCACATTTTCCTACAAGGGGACTTGGAAGTATTTTAAGAAAATTGTACACATCATGGCATTCACGTTGCCCTTGCCTTTTTAGTGATGTTTGTGTGTATTGGGTTGCCTTTTCAACTAATTGGTGTAGTATGTTAATTGCAGAAAACTCAGTCTTGGATCTCAATAATCTGGACTTAGAAGCAACAGATGCTCCAAGACAAAAAACAAAAGTAAAAAAGAAGCGGGCAGCATCTGATCTAGATCTTGCAACTACTAGGACCACAGTCGATGATGGTAAGGAGAATTTTGTGAATCAAAGTTAGTTCTTTAGCTGTTGTTGTTTCTAAATTTCTGAGTTTTTAGTAAGAACTCTGATAAGTATAACTTCACCCAGTATGCTCTGGGGGCGTTTAGGAATGAGAAGTAAAAGCACTTCTACTTGTAGTAGAAGTTACTAGTTGATTTTTTACGTCCAAAAAAGTCACGAAAATTAAAAGCGTCAGGAGGCATTCTAATTTTTGAGAAGTAACTTCAAAAGCTAAAAGCTAAAAAATTAACTTCAGTTTTAAGTTTGTTTTTAGCTTTTCAAAAGTTAAAATATGAAACACATCCAAACTAACTTTTTAACTTTTTGACTTATAAAAATCATTAAGTTATTTGTTTTTGTTGCCAAACGCCCCCTCCATCAGTTGTGTCAAAACTGAAGCACCAACATGCCTATATAACTTAGATATGGACACTTCTACTGGTATTAGAGATGACGAGCCTGGAAGCTTGACACTGACATTTCTATATAGTTAACATATAAACTGAAAGATGTCTTACAATACAATAACAAATTCATAAAAACATAGAGAATATGTGTGTTGTGAGAAGGGAAAAGAGAAACTATCTATATAACAAGTGACAATGGTCGTCTCCCCACTTATACCTCCTCTTATAGGCTTCAATACAGAAGGGTCAATTTCTTATCCCCCAACTGGACGGTGAATCTCAGCCACTCACACCCGATTTTGGCAAATTCTTTGTCGGGGAGTGCCGTGGGCACGGGCCACCCACTAGTAACTATACAAATTGTTGAAGAAAAGTTGAATATAAAGGTGGGATGACCAAGATAATCTGCCCTCCATGTCTGTGCCATACACGCGGCACAAATCCAAGGTGTTTGAGGCCCACCTTTTGATAGGTCCCACCTAATTAATATTGTAGAAAAAAAAGTTATAGATTGGAGTGTTGTCATCTGATCAAGTTGATTTTCAAAGAAGTGTTCTAGGTGGGATTCATCAAATGGTTTAGTCCAACGCCTGCTTATCTGCCACATTTATGGCAGACAGGGAGCACAGCTTCTTCCTGTCCGCCAACATTTTATTCACGTCCTTGAATTTGGAGTCTTATCATAAGCATTTTTTTCATGCTACTCACAGGAGGACAGGACACATAAGGTCTATCTATTAACAGAATGAAATGGATTCATTGCATTGAGTTCAAAATCTAACATCTATACTGTATTAGATTTGATTTGTTCATTACCGGGCCTTCATTTAGTTGGATTGGGAATCTGAGAATGAGGAATTGGGGAGGAGTGACAAAATTCTATCATGCACAAGGATCAAGGGAGAAAGGTTTAAGAGTGTCGATCTTATATAAGCTACTGCATCTGATACATGGTACACTGCCTTCAATAATTGTAGGAAGTGGAAAATTGTGAAGTGTGTCAAACAGTTGATTAAATCCTAAAACATTTTTCCTAGGCACTCAATTGCTACACCAGGGCTTTTCCCATAATTTTCGGACTTCTTGGATCACCATTTAGAATGCTTCATTTCATCTGTTGTAGATATTGCTACTTGGTTTCTTAAGCTATTATTGAAACTATATGCTTGTTTATGAGGGTTAAACAAATTTGACCCATGTGTTATTATCTCATATTCGATTCTGAGGTATTTGAAGGTTGTTTTTATCTGCACCAATTAGTCTTCCCTTTTATCTGGCCTCTATGAATTATGTCTCTCACCTAGAACTTCTATTGAGGAGTTCTACTTTAAACCACAGATTTAACAAGCACTTTATATCTTTTATCTGATGTCCCGTGTTTGGTCAACCAGAACAAGAGTGACTAAGCAGAAACTTCAGATATAGGACCCCGAATGAGTCGTGTGCATATGAATGAACTCCTTCATACGATTTGTTAGCTATTTTCCTTTTACTTCTCCAAATGTGTTATTTTTTTCCCCTGAGTTGCTGATTCATAAAAAAACAAGCTTACCCGGTGGCAACATCAAACATCAGTACCTAGAACCCAGTGGTCACAAGTTTTATCC
Organism: Euptelea pleiosperma; assembly: GCA_035048495.1. Classification (NCBI taxonomy): domain Eukaryota; kingdom Viridiplantae; phylum Streptophyta; class Magnoliopsida; order Ranunculales; family Eupteleaceae; genus Euptelea; species Euptelea pleiosperma. The sequence goes on from CM068549.1 coordinate 24,365,266, forward strand.
CAGCTTACCCCCCAAAAAACTATTATAATATTGTATTAGGAGAAGAAAATATACAAAATTAAGGGAGAAATTTGAAGACTAATCCGAATCATATGCAAGTCATCAAGAAGATTATGTCTAACCTTTATTTTTGGTTATCGGTGCTCGAAGAATTTATCTCCTCATGGGGTTCTTTTCTTTAGGATGCTATGCATTCAGGATGATTTTGTACAGTCAAGATGCTAGTTCCCACTGTGGGAGATCATATAGCCCTTATCTGTATGTTCTCTTTTCGGGGCTTGCCCCCTTTAATACATGCCCTTTACTTAAACACACACACACACACACTATTTACACCACGTCGGATTCTGACAATCGTTCCCCCGTTAATGCAACATTGATTGTGAACAGTTTAGGTTTAAACAAAATACAACATATGTGATACTAGACCTAATTAATAACATATGAGATTTCATACTTAATGCCTTGACACAATTTCTTTTCTAATCTCCAATAATATTTGGCATGGTATCAAAGTTAAAATCTTGAAACCGGTGTCAGAATGGAGATCTGGGCTTGAGTCAACTCAACACTTGGTTTAGTACTGAGTCAGTATTTCAATATTAAAAAGCTTATGATATTGTCCGATTTTTCATTTTTTCTAGTAGTACGTGCTTCTTGTCTTAAAAAGATATAGTTCTGTTGCATGGATTTTTTAAAATGGGTGAATTACCCAAGTCAGGCATGTGTTGGAGTTTGACATGATACAAATTCTGGCGGGACACTTCCAAATTTCGTTTTGTTTATTCCTTTATTTATATGTAAGATAACTAATTAACATTTGCCTCAGCTTATGATTTTTCTCATACCATTGAAGTTTATATGCATCAAATATAAAATTACATCTATGTATCCACTATTATCCTCATTATTTATTTATTTTGGTAATTGTTGAAATATTATAGAAGGCAAAAAGCCGAAGGAAAATACAAGGATAGCCGAAGAGGTCGAGATGACCTACAAAGGACAATCCAAGTACAAGGAAAAAACAACAAAAAAACAACAAGAAATGGAACTAACCCCCTTCTCTTGAACATAGGAGGCCCAAACGAACAACAAAATCTTCAAAGAAAATACCATGACATTCCGTAAACAACTTCCACCAAAGGACTAAAAGCCCTTTCATATTTATGATGATTCGCCGCATCCTCCTTCCCTTCGAATATTCTAGAATTTCTTTCCTTCCAAAAACCCCAAAAGATGGCAAAGGGTAACAACCTTCATATAACTCGACCCCTAAAAGAGAAAGTCGACGTGCGCCAACAAGTGATGAGGTTCAACACCGACCTCGGCATAACCCAAGTCATCCCCATCTCCTCCAAGAAAATTGTCCACACCACGCTTGCAACGCCGCAATGAAGCAAAAGGTGATTAACTCGCAATGCTTGCACATCGAACAACAATCCAAAATAATAATCCTTCTTGAGATCAAGTAATCTATCGTCAGAATCTTATCTAACAACGCCGTCCATAAGAAGAACGCAACCTTGGAGGGCAACTTGGAACCCCACACATAAGAGACTAGAAAACTATCCCCAAAGGAGCCGGAAAGAGCCTTGTAAAAGGACTTAACAAATAATTTGCCATCTTTTATCCAAGACCAAAGACGCATATCTGGAATCAATGAAGGCAAACAACAATCCTGTAAGCGAGACAAAAATATCGGAAATGTCTCCAACTTCCCAATCATTTAAACTCATTCTAAAACCAAAGGCCCATGACACATCTTCCCATTCTCTACTAACACAACACTAAATGGAGCAATTCTACTTATTAGACAACCGGAAAAGCCCTGGAAAATCATCCATAAGAGAAGATTCACTGCACCACCTGTCCTCCCAAAATCTCACCCTATCCTTACTACCCGCCTTATATTAATGCCTTCGGAAAACTTCTCCATGTCCTTTATAATCCACCTCCACACGCTACACCCATAAACCAAATTCACCCACATCCCCTCCCAACCATACCCCAAAACCCCATACTTCCTCACCATCGCCTGTCTCCACAAACTTGAAATCTCCTCCCCAAATCTCTAGAACCACTTGCCCATCAAAGCTGTGTTCATAACAGAGATGCTCCTGATCCCTAATCCTCCCTGAGACTTCAAGCGACTCACATTTTTCCAAGCCACCAAGTGAATATTTGCCTTCTCATCATTGTCATTCCATAAGAAGTCCCTCATGACCTTCTCTAGAATGAATGTTATGCTCTTGGACGCTTCCGGAATCAGTCATGACTACTATTAAGAGTTGGACATCCAGTTGCCTAACCGCTTGCGAGCGAAGACTTTGGAGCATCTTACCCTTCACGGTTTGGTGGGGCCTATGGCATGAACATAACAGGAGGATCTTTGAAGGCAAGGAAGCGGCGGTCTAGGGCATTGTGATTAGCATCAAGGCCCTTATCTTTTTTTGGTCAAAGCTGTTTAAGGAATGTAAAGGGCTATCCTTTGATGATATGGTCTTTAGATGGGAGTCCATTATGAGTAGGGGCTGCTAGTTTTTCTTTTGTTGTTTCTTTGGAGGTCTCCTCGACCTCTTGCCCCCTTGTATATTCCCTTTGATTTCTATAAAATCTTTACCGCATCAAAAAAAAATGTTATGCTCTTGGGGATGGAGAAGAGCGACAAGGAATAGTTTGGCAAATTGGATAAAACGTGCCTAATCAACGACAATTTGTCCCCTTTAGATAAATATATGGATTTCCACATAGCCAACCTACTCCCAAACCTCTCAATCACTGGGTCCCAGAGAGCCTTGGATTTGTACCTGGCACCCAATGGAAGCCTAGCTATTGAGTAGGAAAACTACCCACATCACACCCCCAAATGCTCTCCAAAGTGTTTAGATTCTCCACCTCCCCAACGCCAAAAACTTTGCTCTTGGCCAAATTGATCCAAGGACCTGAAACCACCTTGAAGCAACATAGAACCCTCAAAAAGGAGAGATGAGCAAGAATAGCACCCAAATAGACCAGGGTATCATCCGCAAACTGAAGATGGGAGATCGCCGGGACCCCTCCCCCAATCTCAAAACCTACTAAGTTCGCCCCTACCACCGCTCTCGACATCATGCAACCCAAAGCCTCTGCCACAATGATAAGTAAGGCGACAATGGGTCCCCTTGCCGAAGCCCCCTCGAACTTCTAAAGTAACTAGCAGGAGACCCGTTAACTAGAATAGAGAACGTGGCCGAAGAAATACACTTCCTAATCCAACTCCTCCACTTCTCCCAAAACCCCAATCTTCCGAGCATATAGTCCAAAAAAACCAACTGACGTGATCGTAAGCCTACTCTATATCCACTTCGCATACTAAACCAGGGATGGCCCCCCTTAAGCCTAGAATCAATGCACTCATTAGCCAACAAAACTCCATCTAATATTTGCCTTCCTTTCACAAAATCCCCTTGCGAAGGGGATATCACTGAAACCAAAACTTTACACATCCTATTGGCAAGCATCTTAGCTAAAATCTTACACACATCCCACCAAATTAATAGGTCTATACCCAGAAATATCCTCAACCCATTGACTCTTTGGGATCACACCAAAAAAGTACTATTGGACGTATAATCCAGTACCCGTCCTCAGGAAACTTCAACACCTCCTTCATAAAATCCACCCCTACCACATCCCAGCATTGTTTAAAGAATTCCAAAGAAAATCCGTCATGCCCTGGAGCTTTGTCGCCATCCATCGCAGAAATAGAACTCAAGATCTGCTCCAGGATAGGTCTGTCCACCAACCTTCTATCTTCAGTATTAATGTTGTCAAATTGCAACCCGTCCTGCCTGGGTCTAAAGGAAGTCGGCTCTGCATACAACTTGGAGTCGTAATCAACCATACCCTCCCTAATGATCTCTTCATCATCCATATAGACCCCATCAATTCGAAGCCAAGCTAAATGTATCCCTCTCCTGTGAGCATTCGATGTCCTATGGAAGAAATACGTATTGTTATCGCCCTCCCTTAACCATCCCCTTGTATTATTATCCTCATTATACCGAAAAACAATACTTTGTTTCACATAATGTTAAGGTTGCTTATGAGTCCACTGATCCTAGGTGACTCTTAAAGGTTGCTGATTAAAGGTGACGCTTTTCTGCTTCACTGTTGTTTGATCTCCCATTGGCTTCAAAATATTTTTTCACGTTTCATGTTGCATCCTCAATCCATCTTCTCTGCTACCTATTTGGTTGAAATAGGGAAGAAGAAGTCTATTTTCTTGTTGGGTAGATCATAAAGGCGGTCTACCAACAGCATAGCTTTACATCTGACACATTCGGAAGATGGTGAGACTGAAAGGTCAATGTGTCCCATATAGGATATCTCCTAGGTCAATGATGGACCAGATCAGATTATCCTACCCCCTGATCTCTTGCACTAGATGGTTAACAAAAATATGCTGAATGATCCAGAAAAAAATGATAAGTCGGATAGTTAGGATCATCTAATTGAGTTGATTTTAACTTATGAATCCTATGTCTGAGACATCGAATTGTGAGCCTCACACCCTTGCATATGCTCCAATGTATACATTGCCCTTTTGCTCTACCCGATGGGTACCTTGGATGTCCTTGAGATAACAAAACAAGTCCAGATGGTGTACCTGCTTGGGACTAATAAACTTATTGTGGGTTTGGATAGGTCATGTAGAAGCTATAGTAGATGATGATTTGAACGAGCCAACCATGGGGGAGAAACTTGCAAGTCTAAACATACTTGACGATGAGAAAGCCAATATCCCTGAAAAAGAGGAGTCTTCTCCCAGCACAAAGCCTCCGAGTGCAGATTCAGTTCATGTTTTGCTTAAGCAAGCGCTACATGCCGAAGATCGTGTGTTATTATTAGACTGCTTGTACAACCAGGATGAAAAGGTTCGTTGTATGCTTTTTGCTCATGTATCGGCGATGATGGGATATAATGGGATGTGCTTGCCCTACTAATGAGCCTTGCTGCAGTTGATGTTCTTTAGCGAGACATAGTTAGGTTTGCACAATCTCTTAATCCCGAGCACTTGCTTGCAGGTTATTGCAAATTCGACCTCACAATTGAATCCATCAGACGTTCTCAAGCTTTTGGACTCCTTGATATCTATAATCCAGTCGAGGTAAAACCACTGTGATCTAGTTAGGTTAATTTGCTTTAACGCCTTTATGTTCTTGTAAAAGCCATTTTGATCAAATTTGCTTTAGTGCCTTTGTGGATTCAATTCAAGTAGACTTGGGCGTAAACCAGATTAGAATTTCTGAGCCAGCTGGTTCCCATGATTATTTAAATTTTCAAATATTGAGCTTAAGGGGTGATAAAGAGTGCATTTTTACAACAGGGGTGCAGTTTTGGCTATTTCTCTTCCATGGCTAAGAAGTTTGCTTCTTCAACATGCAAGTGGTATAATGTCCCAAGAATCTTCCTTACTTGCCCTCAACTCTCTATACCAGGTCAGTATTTTTTACTTGTGAGTCTACTTCACCATGTAGAAGGAACACTATTTAAAGAAATCAAACAAGCTGGATGATCAGAATGATACCATCTATCGTGTTCTTCAGCCACCTAATTCCAATCTATATGCTGGATGATCAGAACGTTTCCATCTATTGTGTTATTTGGCGGCCTAGTTACAATCTATATGCTATGAACTCCAAGAATTTTGAATGTTTTCCGACGTTTATTACCTTTTTTCCGCAGCTAATTGAATCTAGAGTTTCAACTTTTCGCTCAACTCTTCAGCTATCAAGTTGCTTAGACTACCTTTTTGCAGGGGTGAGTCGATGGAGATTTTCATATATACGGGGTCTCATCCGTTGTGATGCTTCTAGCTAACTCTGCTTTGTCCAACAGATATCCGATGAGGTGGCTGATGAGATGAGCACGGTTCCGCCCATTATTTACGAGGACAAGGATGAAAGTGATGAAGATGAATCTGAAGATGCTATGGAAACCGACCAAGAGAGTGAAGAACACCAAGCGGTTAATGGCGTTAGTGATTTTGAAGGAAGTGATGACATGAGTGATTGACAGATAATTAAATCACTGAAGAATCTGGATCTAAGGGGTCTTGAGAAGGTAAAATGGAGGGTTTGACCAGATTATAAAGTCTCGGTCCAGCAGTGGCAGTGCTGCAATTTGCGAATCTGATCACGGGTATCAACCAATTGCTTCATGCCATGTTGACAAATGTTGTATTGAGCACTGCTTCCATGTGCTTAAAATTTTGACCTTGTTTAAATTAAAACTGCGATTTGACTCGTTAGGGGGGTGTTTGGTTGTACCATGTGACTCTTGTTGGTAAAACACTGAAAACCATGCATTTCACAGAATACGCCTATCCATTCCAAATGTACAACAAATGCACCTTTTTGTGGATTGTGTAATCCACAAACCCATCCTGGGTTGATGATACATGGGAGGACATCTTTTAGGAATATTCCCTTTTCAAATCATGTAGACCCCACCAGCTGATGGGATTGAGGGTTTGGCCCCGCATTCCTGCGACAACAATCACGACAGCTGTTCCCATTGTGATTGAACCAGCGTAGAAAACGGAAGTGCACTCCTGCACACTCCAGCTTCAATAGCGTGTCAAAATTAGGTGTACTTTTATCCTAAGTTAGGGCTGGGATATAATGACTCGCTATTCTTACTAATAGATTACAATTGGACATGGGGCCCACATGTAGATGAGTTAAGAGCTGATTTTTGGTGAGAGATCATTATCATCAAAAATCAGTAATTTTTAAAACTTCTAACCCTATCAAATATGGACTTAAATTTAACGATGAAAATGGATGGTCCAAATTTTTCAATTTACAATCTACTTTTCACAAGGCAGCAAAATGTTGGAATGGGTTGATTTTTTGTGGTTGATGTTGAAAAGAAAATTACCACCGAAAATTAGCCATTAACTCATCTGCATGTGGGTCCCACGTCCATTAGTCAGTCTATTAGTAAGAATAACATTCAATTCAACTTTTATTAAGGTTAGAAATGTCAAAATGGATTGTTGATTTTTTTATTTTTTTATTTTTTTATTATTTTTTATGAGGATGGTCTCCACCTTATTGAAAACACGTTGTACAATCTAACCGCACTATGAGTTGTCCATATTGAATAGACCATCTTTAGAAGAAAAAAAAATAGTTCATTCTGACATTTCTAACCTTAATCGTAATGAACAACAAGAATGACTTTTAGTACGGGGGCATTCATTCACATGCAAGCAATGCCGAAGAAGCTAAAGCTCAAGCAGTGAAATGGGGCATTCAGCAGGCTATCCAAGGTGACTTTTTTGCTTTGGAAATTGAAATGGATGCTAAGAACCTGGTCGATTCACTCATGGTTGGGTCAGCAGAGGTTGGATGGTCAGCACCCGGTTTTTGTGAGGACATTCTACGTCTCCTATCCTCTTTTTCTGATGTCTCTTTTATGTACACCCCTAGGGGAAACAATAGTGTTGCACATACTAATGCCTCTAAGGCTAGGTGTTGGTAGAGTGCTCAAGTCTGGACCCAAAATTTCCCTCATTGGCTTCAGCCAGCTGTTTTGCAGGATGAGTGTCCTCAACTCTCCTGATTTTTGTGGGGTTCTGTTTTGTTGTTCTCCTTCCAAGTAATGAAATTTGCTTACGAAAAAAAACAAAAAACCCTTATCAAAATTGACTTGAATTTCAAAAAGACAAATCATCTAATTAAACTGTTACTTGAGGTCAATTTTTTTTTATAGGTTCGGGATCTGCGGACCAGACAGATTTTCACTGAAAATCAATATTGCTGAGCTGGCATTCATATTTGTGAAAGCAAAACCCCCATTAGATTCTTGGAAGGGAGCGCATATTTGCACACCCCATTCCTATCCCGGTCGACTCCTAGTCGGGGCACACCCCAAAAAGAGAGATCTCTCTCTAAAACTTGGCTGACCGGTGACCATCATAGACCGCCCACAAAATGAGTCAAGTGGCATATTTTTAGAGGACACTGACCGTATAGATGTTTGGTCAATCTCTAGGTGGACCTACAAACCAAAAATCAACTTGATTAGTGATTTCCAAGCGTTGGATTGGAGCCATTTTCATGGGTTGATTTAATATCGACCATTCTTTGGGGTACAAGATAGAAAGGTTTGAAATCACTAATCAGGCTGATTTTTGGTTTGTAGGTTCACCTAGGGATTTGTCATCTATACGGTCAGTGTCCTCTAAAAATATGCCACGTGGCTCATTTTGTGGGCGGTCAGTGATGATTGCCAGTCAGCCAAGTTTTAGAGAGAGATCTCTCTTTTTGGGGTGTGCCCCACTAGGAGTCCTCCGGGATAGGAAATGGGGTGTGCAAATATGAGCTCCCTTCCTGGAATCCACGCCCGCGAAAATCAATCGGATGGTCTAGATAACTTGGATCGGGATGAATCAATCGGATTGATCTAGAATGATAAACATATGCAAGCAACTTGAATGATGGGTACTCGGTACTCCTACTATAAGAAATAAAAATACCAGGAGCCGTCCATTAAATCTACATTGTTGACCAAAACAGATGATTAAAAAAAAGGGTTCTTTGTAGTCCTGCCCTAACTCTGCAGGCCGAGTCAGCCTTTCCTCAAGGACACGTTGACGGAAAAATACTAAACGATTTCTATATGAGAGACGTGGCACACTCTTCAATGACAGATGTTTGGCCATCCCTAGGTGAACTAATATAGCAAAAATCAGCTTGATTGGTGACACCTAGCCTTTGGATTTGACTCTTTTTCATGTGATTTTAGCCGTGGACTTCGAGTATTATTTGGGACGTAGTAAATTCTTGAACGAGCGTACGAATTATTTTAAAAAATGAACTTTTCCCAATTATTACTGGATTATTTTGTTTTCAAAATGAAAAATCATTTTATAAGACACAATTCTCAATATTTTCATTTTTTGGGTTTTATTTATTTTTTTAATTATTTTTGTCAAAATTTTAATGCATTTTTAAATGAAAATTTTGAATAGCTCACGAAGATTTCCCACACCGTACTTTTGCCACACTCAGAATTGCTAACTATGATTTGGGATACTCAGATCCACAGCTGGAAATCAATGATCACGCTGATTTTTGGTATGTAAGATGGGTGGGTCGATAACATCTATATGATCAATGGTCTCAAATAGTCTACACAGAGAGGATTTTACACATGATGTGCTACGAGTAAAACTTTGCTGACCACTTACAATACGAGCCACACGTGGCTCATTTTATGACATCTTATCCCTTCACATCCGTACGTTTTTGTATGCCCCAGTGTATAGAAATCTTTCATTCCTTAGAAAATCCTTTTTTTTCTTGGATTGCTTATCACAATAAAATGCTCAATATTGACAACTTGATTGCTAGAAAGCGAACTCTAATAAATTTTTACCTAATGTGTAAGTCCAATAGTGAATTCAGAAATCATCCACATACTATTGGAGCTTTGCTATGTGGGTGGCCTAAGCTAGCTTTCTTGGGCAGAAAAAAAACTTTATGGAGAATGGTGCGCACCTTACACGATTATCTAAGGCATTTGGTTGGAGAGAAATGGAAGAACATTTAGGGGCAAGGAAAACATCATACACAAGATTCTGATAAACATTAAGGCACTTCTTTTTTCTTGGGGATCCATCTCTCAGTAGATGAGAGGTGTTTTCTATAGCAATAAGGTGTTTAAGTTTGACAACATTAGGGGGAAAGAGTAGTGTTTCTTTGTAGATCCTTCGGGGTGTTTTCCTATTGCTTTCTTTGATTTCTTCTTTCCTTGTACTTTTTACTTTTGAGGTCCTCTCGGTCTCCTTTAATACATTTGACTTATCAAAAAAATATGAGCCACATGGCACATTTTTAGAGGAAATTGACGGAACGGATGTTTGGCCAATCCCTAGGTGGACTTACAAACAAAAAATCAACTTGATTAATGATTTCTAGGTGTTGGATTGAAGTGATTTTCACGGGTCCATTTTAATTGTGGGAATTTGATCATTATTGATCATTATTTGGTGTACAAGGAACCAAAAGTGTTATTATTTTGTTTGGTGTGTAATCAGCACTATAATGGAAGCAAACCAAAAATAACAAGGCACTCAGCCTCCAGGACTGCTCCTCATTCAAACTAGGGCCAGCTCAACCATTAGGCAGTTGAGACAACCGAAGGTCCCGACATCATCTAAGACCCCAAACACGTCAGCCAAAGGCCCCTAAAGCTGAAAGCCCCTTGAGTTGTAATAATTTTTCATTTTGCCTCTTTACCTTCACCTTCTCTCCAAAGTTCTTTAAAAGCCGATAAAAATATTAATCTAATTTAGTTGGTTACATATGGATAAAATTATCTTTTAATTTTATAAATTTACTTGAGAGAGAGAGAAATTTAGAATGCTCCATATTCTTATGTCCTTAATAAATAAACACTTTTTTAAGAAAGTATTTTTTCTCTCTAAAAATCTTTAGAAAATAATAATTTTTAATTCCGAAGTTCATTCTTAATGAGAATAGATCCATTAAAAAAGCTCTCATCGGGATCTTTTCAATGATATTCAATACAAATTGTTTTTATTAAAAATAATAATTTTGATATTTATATTTTTATAATATCCTTAAAATTTGATTTCTTTTTTATATATTTACCATTTTTTAAACATAATTTTAGGCTATTTTAGTAACACCACCCTGAAATTTGAAAGTAATTTGTAATACCCCTTATAATTTCAAAATTTAAGATTACCCCCCTTAACCTAGTTTGACAGTAGTTGACTTGAGTTAAAACGGACTTGAATCACACGTCGTTAGCATTGTAATTGCAATATTATGGTCTTTCATAGGTGCGTTGACAAGCACATGATGCATGCCACATTTTAATGTCAGTCAAATGATGATTAAACTAGGTCAAGGGAGTAATCCTAAAGTTCGAAAGTATACGGGGGTATTACAACTTACTTTTAAATTTCATGGGGTGTTACTAAAGTACCTTCATTTTTATTACGCAATTTTTGTTTAAACGTCACATGCATCGCTCGTGCACTCCGGTAGGATGTCTTTGGATGACGTGTATTTTTTTAGTGGGTGGGGATTATTGCGACATTGAGATTTGAGAGAAAATTGACTAATTTTTAATTAATTTTTATTTATATTTAAAATAAAAATAAAAATAAAAAGCTTCTCTTAACCATTAGAGAGGAGACTCATGCCATGGCAACAACATTTTTTCTCCTACTAACATCCATTCGGTCAGCGTCCTATAAGAATGTGCCAGGTGTCTCATATTATGGGGTCAGCAACTTCAGGTCAGCGAAAATTTACTCCCACATTATGTTGTATGTACTATGTACAATGTGTCACACTCTTGGAGACCACTGACCATACAGATGTCATGCCCATTTTTGGTGGACCTACATACCAAAATCAGCCTGATAAATGATTTCTAGCTGTTGGATTGAATCTTTTCATGGATTGATTTTTAGATTATTCTAGCATTATTTGGGAACTGAGTAAAATTTCTGTCACTAGATGTTGTGACCGAAGCCGGTCACAACCGACAATATGAGCCACGTTGCACACTATTAGATGGTGCTGACTGTATGGATGTTTAGCCAGTCCCTCCATGGAGCTGCGAACCAAAAATCAGCTGATTAGTGATTTACAACCATTGGATCTTTGTACCCAAATAACACTCAATAATGCTCAAATTACTACAGTTAAAATCAACCCCCGAAAATAACTTCGTCACAACCCACAATATGAGCCACGTGGCACACTATTATAGGGCTTTAACTGTATGGATGTTTAGCCAGTTTCTCGGTGGAGTTGCAAACAAAAAATCAGCCTGATTAGTGATTTAAAACCATTGGATCTTTGTACCTAAATCACGCCCAATAATGCTCAAATTTCTACGGTTAAAATCTACCCATGAAAATAACTTCAAGTCAACGCTTAGAAATCACTAATCGGGCTGATTTTTGGTTTGCAGGTCTACCCAGGGACTGGCCAAACATCTATACGGTCACCGCCCTCTAATAGTGTGTCACGTGGCTCGTATTGCGGGTTGTAACAGGCTTCGGTCACAACATCTTTTGAGGAGTTTTACTCAGTGGAAGTCATCAATCAGGCGTGGTCTGTACTCTCTAGTCTGTAGTCTGTGCGTCTAACTAAGGGTGGGCAAAATATCCGTATGGTCAGTGCTTCTATGATTGCGACGCGTGTCACATAGAATTGTGTGGCACCCATGGAAGACGCAATTGCGTTTATAAGATTTTTCTACAGTGTTCTGCTTTGCTCAGACGTCGTTGAGCATTTTGTTGCTCAAATACGTCGTTGAGCAAAGTCGGCGGACTACCGCAGTCCTCGTAGCCGACATAATTTAATATTTGAATAATGATAGTCCACGTCAGCAATACAGCTTTTAAACGAGGCCCATAAAAATCGCTCTGACTCGCTCTCTTTCTCTTCCCCGTCTCTCGCTCTCGCTCTCGCTCTCGAGGGAAGGAGCCCTAAGAGGTAAGAAGACTCTCTCTCTCTCTCTTTCTCCAGACCGACTCGAAGATTCTTCGATATCTCTCCAATCGATCTCATCGAAGCTTAACAGATCGAATTGTTCAATCCGTCACCGAGCTTTGGTAAATCCCTTTATACGAAACCCTAAGTACCTATCTGGACCGGATCTGGCATTCTTTTTTGGTTTTCTGGCTTGTTCTTCTCTATAATCGTTTTTTTTTTCTTCTGTGAGTTTGTGGGGTATTTTGTATTGTTAGGGTTTCATGTCTGATGACTGAAAAAAAAAATTTGAAGGAAGAAGGTGCTTTCTTGTTGGTGATTAGGATTTTGGTATGGAGTTAAAGGTGGATGTGGATTAGGGTTTTGTGGTGGTACATAGCATGTTGTAATTATGATTTCTTTTTGTTAAAAACTTCATCTTTAAGTGTATCTTCTTGAAAGTAAATTACCTATTTGCAGTTTGCTTGCTTATAATGTTGTAGAAATGTATAGAGATAACATAGAATCAGTTTCTTTGAATTTAAGGACCTATTTGGAGGGTAGGGCTGGTAAGAACTTTGGTTATTTGACTTTTAAAATGGTGTTTTAAGGTTATTCTTCAACCCTTCATAGGGATGAACCTTTTCTTGGATTATGTAGTTGGGCCATGGTTGTTTTTGTATGATTCACTTGGGAATATGTCGAGAGGCAATATTAGGACTGGAGCTACATCCAGCCTTCATGTGGCAAGACAACCAATCTGAACTATTATGGGGGTTGGGTGGGAACTTGGCGATATGAATCTTGTTAAAGCGTGTGTGAATCAAGATTCATATGAATGGATTTGGCAAAATTTTCTCCAACCCAACAAAACCTCCTCCATTATCCAACCGCCAATATAAGGATAAAAGCACAACCCTGGCAGAATTTATACTTCTTTTCTATGCATGACCGAATATGATAAAATAAAGAGGTTGAAATTAGGGCATGTAATTTTTAATATACAAAAATTGCTTGTACTCGTCTAGCAATGAGATGATAATTTCACTACCTGTCCTTAGAGCGTGGGAGAATACTTTACAAAGATTAGAGATCGAATTTAGAATCTTGTTTACCGTGTTAGTAAGATGATAGGCACCATTGATAGGAAATCTTTCGTGGAATTGTGATCCCTTGTTGTATGGACAAGAAGCCACACTAAATAATTTGGGCCATATAGTCCCATGATGTAAATTGTGATGGGAAATGGTTTTCTTACATCACCCACATTATTAGCTTTCACTTCAAAGCAGCTCTTGTATGCTTCCTTTTAACGTTGGCAGGAGGTTTTTATATGTTGATATGCTTTTAAAGGAATAAGATGGACAGTGGTCAAACTCTGATGAGTGATGGCATGGGAGTAAACAAAATATAAAATCAGTATTAGAGAAATGTTTTGGCGCAGATGATTGGCCAAAAGGACTGTTAGGTTAATGGTTTACATGAGACGCTAGATTGTTCGTCCTATGCAAAAGAACAATTGGTGTAGTCCCTATTATCGCGTTCTGCTTCAACATGGGTAGTGTTATTTTTTAAGATTTTGATTGCTTTTAGTATGCGCACTCTTGATTCTGAACCGCTGAGGATTAAAAAAGGAAATGAAGAAATATTAAAATGGTTCTTCTTAGTTTTAAGGATTATGTGGAAGCCATCTGGTAAACGATTGCTCAGATGCCATCAGTGTTGAATTTGCCAACAACTGGGGGGGTTAGATTTCAAGCAAATGATGGGCTAGTATGGTCAGTAGAAACTGGGAGAAGAGGTCATGAGAGCAGTTATGTTGAAGGTCTATCAATTCGTCTATTAAGCAAGAGAAAAAGTACTAAACTTCAACTTCACCCAGGTTTTACTAATTTAAACTGCGAAATTAATGCAAAAATGTTCAATTGGTCATGGAGAAGTTCTGTAAAAATTCTCCAACATAGAGAATTTTGGAGATGTGATGAATTATTTGTAATACTAATGTAGCTTAAATGTATGAAAGAACCACGAAATTACATAACTTGAAAATCTGCAACCAAATGAGCATTCGATCGTGATTGAACCCTTCAATTGTTTTTTACTCGAAAACTTTTAATGGAATGATTGTTTTACAGTTAAGAACTTCCTGAAAGCACGGAAATGTGGAAAAAGTGGGGATAAATGTGCGCTAAACAATTCTCATTTATTTTGAGTTTTGGTCTGAATATAAAATTTCACCGAAATATTACAGATAAACTTACTTCAACACATTATAAACCAACATAATTTGACAAATTGTCTCAAACTTAAGTTAATTTTAAATACCATGGCAGGGGATGGTTGGAAAAAAATTGTGCTTGTTAGAATTTGTGCTTCTAAAAATTTTTGTGTGAAGATAAGCTGTATGATTTGTTGAGAAAATGACTTCTTTCTACATCTGGCAAAAATGAATTCTTTTGGGATATAATTTCTTTGGTTCAATTGAATAAACCTGGGAATAGCTACTCAGGGATCTTTTGCTTGAATTTTCAGCTAAACTTGTCAAAGGATTTCTCACTTCATACACATATTTATACTTTAAAAGCTTGTAATGCAACTTTCAGTGATGGGTCTTGTTTCTTCCAATTTGGAGTGACCGGTGACCTTGGAGGTTTTTAAGTTAAAGATTTTCGGTTTGTGTCTGGAGTATGGAGTTTATTGGACTCGACAGTCCAAATTTACTCCTTTAATCTATTGTTCTCAACAACTCAACTTCATTTTCGCATGCATAAGTGTGGTTATGTGACATCTAATTCGGATGACCTCCTACATTGAGATGTCTTAGAACTTCAAGACGTGCTGCCACTGTGGAAAAACATCAGATTTTCTTAAAAATCTCTGGTGGTAACATCTGAAGAATCCAGAATGCCGAAGGAGAGGAGAGGTCGTTCTGTGTCTTCAAACAGGTCCAGGACATCTCCTTATCCTTGCAGCTCCAGCCATGCCATGCAGTCTTCATCCAAAAACTCTTTGGAACCTTTGGAGGAAGTGAAAGAATGGGAAGAAGCTAGGTGCCCCGTCTGCATGGAACACCCTCACAATGCCGTCCTCCTACTATGTTCCTCCCATGAGAAGGGCTGCCGCCCTTACATGTGTGACACAAGCTATCGGCACTCCAACTGTCTTGACCAGTTCCGTAAAGCATTCGAAGAAACCCCATCAACACTACCTCAAGAAGAAACTTCTCTCTCAATCACAGCCCCACATACGATGACCTCAGAAGCAACACAGATGGATCTGCAAGAAGAAAGAAGCGAAGGGGCCTTGCCTGTGCCGACTGTGCCTTGTGAGAACCAGGTGCAACCTAAGCTTGTCTGCCCCCTCTGCCGGGGGCAGGTCAACAGTTGGATTGTTGTGAAGCCTGCTCGCCAGTTTATGAATACCAAGGCAAGGAGCTGTGCTTGTGAGACATGTGAATACAGCGGGACTTATGCTGACCTCAGGAAGCACGCGAGGCTGGTGCATCCCCTTGTGCGACCATCGGAGGCAGACCCAGAGCGGCAGCGTGACTGGAGGATGTTGGAGCGGGAAAGAGACCTTGGGGATGTGCTTAGCACGATCCAGTCAGCATTTGGGGAGGAGAGGCCTGAGGATAGTGCCATCACTGCCAATGGGAATTTGTTGACTGTCCTTATCTTCTTCCGTGTTTCCCGGGTTTCATTATCTGCGTCCGGTGCCAGGAGCAGCTGGTCTAGTCCCTCTAGATCTAGAGGACAGTCGAGGAGCCGAAGGAGAACACTGAGAGCAGCAACACTATGGGGGGAGAGCTATGAAACAGAGACTGGTTCTGCTACCAGAGAGGGTGAAAATGCTTCATCAGAAGATGTGCCAGCTTCATGGCGCCGACTCGACCGGAATCGGAGATGGACAATGCCAGATGACGAGCCATGACAACAACCTCCTTCAATCCATTTGTATTGCTTGTGAACTGGTTTGGGTTGTAATCTCATGTTTTGAAGGTGAGCATTTTCTGTTGCTCCCCACATCACAGCCTTTGGTGGTTAAACTCAACTTCAAACTTTTGGGGGTGTGGAAGGGAATCCTGTCTTAATTGTTCGTGTTTGTGTTCCAGGTGAAACTAAAGGGAAGGGTGGCAAGTTTTCTCACTTGTGCATGGGAATCTGTTAAGCTGAGCGCAGAACAGTTCCTGCTTGAAGGAATGGTATTATGATTTATACATAAAGCACAAAACAAATGAACAAATTGAATGTTTGAATTCTGAATTATTCCTTCTCCGTTGCTTTGATTGCTTTATTTTTCGCTTTGCCATTTGGTTGGGGGGTTCAATCTCGCACCAGTGAGTTTGCTTTGAAATGCTATTCTCTACTGAGTAATTTTGAGAAGATAGGTTTGTTTTGATGAACTGTAAATGGTTCTATCCGGTGACTGCTTAAGCATCAGTGATCTCACGTCGACCTAGCGAGCAATGGTTACAAGACGGTTCGATTTAAGCATCAGAGTTGTAACAGCTACACTTTGACCTAGCGAGCAATGGTTACAAGATGGTTCGATTTAAGCGTCAGAGTTGTAACAGCTACACGTTGACCTAGCGACCAATGATTGAATCTCCAGAGAGAGAACCAACCTAAATCCGAAGAGCCAACCTGCGGAACTTCCACCACCCCTTGAGGGAAAAACCAAGCGACAAATGGTTGAATCCGCATTGGAAATTAATGGGTTCTGAATAAATTGGTCGTTGCAAGAGTGATGGCCTATTCATCTCCGGTTGTCCGTGACATTCAATGGGTTGCTTAAAATGGTCAAATTTATGGGTCGTTTGCCCGTCCAAATAATTGAACTCCGTAGAAAGAATGGGTCCATATGGACGGGCAGGGCATGTGGCCATGTGCATTGATTGGATGGCGAGGACTTGGGACGAGATGGGTCGTCCACCAATTTTGGTTTATTGTCAGGGTGAAGCATTCGGTAGCCCTGATAGAGGAGGTACCGAACTGTCCAATCAGTGGACCCGACTGGGAGGGTCTTATTATCGCAAGTAACAAGCTGTAGATCACGCTTTTGGCGTCAGCTAGCACTATTTTTGTTACATCTGCTATCTGGGCCCACGTGACATATTCTTAGAGATTTTTTACCTTGTTGATGTTTGGCCCAAACCTGGATGAACATATAGATCAAAACCTAGCCTGATTAATGATTTCTAAGGGTTGGATTGGAGTCGTTTTCATGGGTGAACTTTTAACCGTGGAATTTGAGCATTATTGACCATTATTTGGGGTACAAAGATCCGAAGGTTTACAATCACTGATCAGGCTGATTTTTGGTCTGTAGGTCCACTTATGGATTGGCCAAACATCCATACTGTTAAAGAGTCCTCTAAAAGTGTGCCAATGGCTCATATTATTGGCGGTCAGCAAAGTACGTCCCTCGCGGATATACACACCAAAAATCACCATGATTGGTAAACATCCATGCCCCAGATGGCGGTGGCGAGTAACAAAAACGTTGCTAGCTGACACCAAAAGCGTGAGCTATAGCTTGTTAGAGCATCTCCAAGAGCTATCCATAGCTATTTTGATGTTTGGCTAATAATGCGGTACCCTTTTAACATCGCGACCCAAACTTTTACGGAGGAACGGAGAAGGGGAGCTGTCTAGTGACACTCCAGACCTCATCGCGACCCAAACTTTTATGGAGGAACTGAGAAGGGGAGCTGTCTAGTGACACTCGAGACCTCTTCGCTACAGTGGTGAGGTTTTCTTTATATGTGGTACCCGAGATGCCAGGTCCAAAAGGTCTTTGCATTTTGCCACCTCAACATCTCCTTGTGTGACAAATTTCAGCCCATTAGTACTCTGCCATGTGGCAGAACAAGGCACACTTCTCTCACCTTTTTTTACTTTATGAAAAATTTATAGTTGCAATTCGTGGATGTGCAGGTAAGTGATTGTAGGGGCATTTCTGGAAGAAATGACAAAACAGGAAAATTAAAACTAAGGGGTCAATTTTGAAAATATTGATAAAATAAGGACAATTTGAAAATTTAGCAACTGAAAGGGCAATTGTGGCAACTCCATTGCGTTGGTAAAACCTAATTTCAGACCTCAAGTATGATAGTCATTCAGATCGTAATGGTCCATTGCAAACCGTTTGGTAACGGACTTAATTTCAGTCCTAAAATTAAGAATATCTAAATTTTATTGACTTTTCTTAAGTCATCCTCCCTTCACTAATGCAGTAAGTGATAGCATCTTTAAAAAAATTAAGATTTAATACCCAAAATGCCCTTTTATGAAAGTTTTCTCTTTAAAAACTTACAAAAATATCCTCATAAACATTTTGAAATACCCACAATGCCTTTGACTCAGGTGGTGTTTTTGTAAAACTTAATTTCAAGTCTGAAAGCTTAAAGTGCTTAAGGCCTGAACGCTTAATGACTAATGTCTAAATTAGATCGTTTGGTAAAGATCTTAAGTTTAAAGTTAAGTCAAAGGCATTGTGGGTATTTTAAAATATTTATAAGGACACTTTTGTAAGTTATTTAAAGAGAAATTTTTCATAAAAGACATTTTCGATATTAAAAGAGAATCTTAAAATCTTTTTTAAAGATATTTTCACTTACCACATAGTAGAGGATGACTTAAAATAAGTCAGTGAAATTCAGACATTCTGAATTTCAGGTTCAAAATAAGTCGGTTACTAAACGATCTAAATGGGCCACTAGGGCCTGAAATCTGAATGAGTTTTACCAAGCGCTACCTTTCACACAAGACTTTTACCCCATGATCTAATTCAGACATAAATCTTTAAATTGGAAAACCGAACTAAGCTGTCTATTTACTTTTAATGAAACCATTTTAGTGATTTTATTGCCAGTAAAAAAAACCATCGGCTGGCTTCAGTCAAAGAGATACAGACCAAAAATGTTAATTTAGGGCCTGTTTGGTACGTGAGAAAAAGAGTTCCAATGGCGAATATTTAGCTAGGCGAATATTATCTTGGCTAAATATTTGTTCATATCAATATCTAACAACGTTTGGTACGTGTATAAGCTAGCTTACTTCATTATCTTTCAATTTGAGTGGGTCCCACATATCGAAGTAAATCAAAAATGGGTTAGGCAACTGTGGGAACCACATATTATGTCAAAGGATAAAAAAAACTCATCTTTATCTTTTTTATATATTAAAAAACTCGATTTTATTGAAAATAGTGATTTTCTCAAGAGAAAATAAAATTTTCCTACCAAGGCTTAATCGGCGTGAAAATATTTACACAGGGATGGGAGGTGGTCAAATGTTTTCCCGCCGCAGCGGGCAAATTTGTGGGCCCGGCTAAATATTTGTCGGTGGCAAGTGGCTGCCAAACGCGCCCTGTTGAATATTAGTGCGAGCAAATATTTTATTTTTCCGCCGCGGTGTGTTACAAAACAGGCCCTTAACAAAATTTGAGGGTCTTTTAAAGAATTTTTCCACCTTTATCTAGAAGGGGTTAAACTTTGATGACAGCTGGCTGTCATCTAAGCCCGTGATTACTAATGAGTTCTTGGAACGTACCGATGTGAAAAAAAAAAAAAAAAAACACAATGGAATGTGGCAAAAAGAACTTGGAGTAAGCCGAGGACTCATCGGCAATCACGAGCTTTGAAGTCGTTTAACCCAAAGTGGAGACGTGTAAGAAGGGTATTTCCTCTTGGACCCAAGAAGGGGTTAAATTTTCCACCTTCATCTAGATGGGTTAAACTTCGATGACAGTTGGCTGTCATTCATGCCCATGATTACTAATGAGTTCTAGGCACGTACCCATGTGCAAAAAATAAAAACTTAAAAGACACTCACATTGGTATGTGGCAAAAGAACTTGGAGTATGCCGAGAACTATTGCTAGTCACGGGCTTCGAAGTCATTTAACCCGACGTGGAGACGTGTAAGAAGGATATTTTCTCTTGGACCCAGGAAGGGGTTAAACTTTCCCACCTTTATCTAGAAGGGGTTAAACTTCGTTGACTGCTGGCTGTCATCCAAGCCCGTGATTAATAATGGGTTCTTAGCACGTACCCAAGTGCTTTTCACCACATACTTATGCAAAAAAAACTTAAAAACACTCACATTGGTATGTGGCAAAAACAACTTGGAGTATGCCGAGAACTCATTGGTAGTCACGGGCTTCGAAGTCATTTAACCCGATGTGGAGACGTATAAAAAGGATATTTTCTCTTGGACCCAAGGAGGAGTTAAACTTTCCCACCTTTATCTAGAAGGGGTTAAACTTTGATGACTGCTGGCTGTCATCCAAGCCCGTGATTAATAATGGTTTCTTGGCACGTACCCAAGTGCTTTTCACCACTCACATTGGTACGTGGCAAAAACAACTTGGGAGTATGCCGAGAACTCATTGGTAGTCACAGGCTACGAAGTCATTTAACCCGACGTGGAGACGTGTAAGAATGGTCTTTCCTCTTATAGAAACACTAGTAGGTGTGTACATGATTAACAAATTTCTAATAGTGCGTGTGAGGTGCATCATGTTCGGCACATTTTTTTTAACTTATGACATGGTGCGATCATGGATTCAATAACTTGGTTCATCTTAGATGCGTGCTATAATGCCTCTTTAAAAGAAGGGAGTGGGATAAAAAAAATAGTCCGTTTAGT
This sequence comes from Euptelea pleiosperma, assembly GCA_035048495.1. Lineage (NCBI taxonomy): Eukaryota > Viridiplantae > Streptophyta > Magnoliopsida > Ranunculales > Eupteleaceae > Euptelea > Euptelea pleiosperma. The sequence goes on from CM068549.1 coordinate 24,386,428, forward strand.
GCTACACCCATTTGAGTAAAACTTGCCTGACCGCCGATGGTTTGGTAGCTACCTGACCATCGGTGCAGTGCTTATGTGGACTGACAACCACAGCCTGACCAAACACATACCCAGCTGAGTTTTTTTTAATTTATTTTTTATTTTTTAATGCAAAAGCAAAAAAGACCTGAGTCATTACAAAATCCATGTGCCGAGCACTGCACAGAAGGTCAGGGCACTGCACAGAAAGTCAGGTAGCTACCAGACAAACGGTGCAATGCTCGGGCATTGACTTTATATGGACTGACAACCACAGTCTAACCAAACACGTACCCAGGTGAGTTTTTTTTAAATTGGTTAATCAGATATCCATTGGCACAGTTATTTCTGAAAATAATGTTATGTGCCGTTTTAACGCTCGGAAAATAATGGCCGTTATTTTTTGAAAAAGAGGTATTAAAATGACATCTTCCGTTATTTTCCATTATAAAATTTATTGAAATTTTGAATTTTAGCGTAGTTATTTTCCCATTTTTTACGTTTTTGTCCCATTGTCCCAGTCCGTTACACCATTGTAACGGCCCCTTTTAAACCTTGATTTCTTTAAATGATTTCTTCTAATAACTGTGTCAATGATATCTGATTAACCAATTACAGAGGAACTGGTACCTAAACCGAGAAATCGATAGGAAGTGGAACTGTAATACAGTAGATTCCAGTTCTAGATACATTGGTACCCAAACCAAAACTAACAGAACACACCTAGGCACTAACTTCCCATTTTCGCTATCTTCCGTCCTAGAGAATTGAACATCTGCAGCAGCAGCAGAAAGCAAAAGCATTGAAATGGGGTTTGAGGAAAGCGGTTGATAATGGTATTCAGCTTTTGTCGGTCAAATCAGATGTCCAGTCTCTGATCAATCAATTGGCTTGGAGTTCTTTTTTGGGTTGGCAGTCCACAGCAATCAGTGCGGATATTCTCTGTTTGGCTGACCTTTTTTTGCATCTGTCCGCTAACTATATTGCCAATTTAGCAAAAGCTTGGGTCTCATTTTTTGTCTGGTCGACCCCTCCCCACTGGTTGGCCTCTTTTTGTTCTCGGAATGTGGGGGGTGCCCCTTAATGATGGTTTGGATTGCAAAAATAATAATAGAAATTGAACGTAATGTTCTTGTTGTTTCTGTAGATAATTCAATTGTTTTCCAGAGTTTTTTAGACTGGTTTGGGTTAATGTTTCTAAGCACCTCAGGTATATCAATCAGGCCTGATACCCTCTAAAACTGATATATTAGTTCATTTTTCGCTGCTGAATATGGTGTTCAATTATCAGAAACAGAATTTCCAAAAAACAAACATGAAAAATGAACTGAGCCCAAAGAAAGTTTATATCTTATAAATATATCAAGATTGACCATTGTTATAACTTACAATGAACACCAAAGTTCCCCATTCTATCAGCCTCAAGGTGCTTAAGATGTGGAAGTTGGAAATGCAACCAACTTGACTATCTATCAACGGTTCATGATGTACTCGTTTAAAATTGGGGAGAAGGGGCCATAGTTGAGAAGATACCTTCTTCAACCAACAAAAGAATAGGAGGGGCTTCACTTCATCTCACAAGGCACTTCAACACGAGATTCAATCCATTCCCTATAACATCACCTAGCGTCAATCCCGTGTGAGGCACCAGCTGGCTTAGCTTAAGCTTTATAATGTCCCCATTCTCATTGAACACCACTCCCCCAACCAAGGAATGCCTTAATCTGGATTTGCTACTTCCGTCAAAACTGAGTTCTTTTGGTGGGGAAGATTCCTGCATAAACAAACTAAATCTTAAGACAATTGATTCATAGTAACATCAGCAAAGCAAAGTTCTGGTAGAGCTTTTGTCTAATAACATTCATCAATGGCTTGGAACTGAGAGCATTGATCACATCGAAACCAGCCACCAAATAAAAATAAATAAATAAAGAAGAGAAAAGAGGTTGAGCATAGAATGAGCACCACACAAGGAGGTGTGGCTTGGTAGAATCAGCACTACCAAAAGAGGGCCGCGAAAGTACTTCAACGAAATTCTCTACTATAAAGATAGCAACCTACTAAAAATCTTACCACCTACCAATGTTCGAAAACTTGTATTAAAGAAATTGGAATTTCTAAGATTTTGTGCAGAGCATATGACCACATAGATGAGGCCAGTCCCCTCTAGTCTTCCTCTTTCATTCTTAGATGAAGGCATGACATCAAGTTGGTAGATTCCCACCCCTGAAGTGCCTCAGGGGGAGGAAAGACATGACCAGCCAAAAGGCAGTTTCTCCTCTCATATCCATCAGACAGCAGCATGACACCAAAAGGCAGCTAAAAACTCTACGAGATACTCCATGCTTCATTAGGAACCTAAAGATTCCAGTTTAACAACCAATGTTAAGTGATGCAAACTCAATGAGAGACCTCTTGATTTGAGATTGTAATCAAAATTTACCTCTTTTACTGATCAAAAACAAAAAGATTGTAATCAAAACTATTCTGGTTGAAGTTGTGTGGTGGAAGAGCTCAGTGTTACTCTCCAAAGTAAAACCCAATACCCGTGGACCCCTAGCACAAATAAGTTCTCTATGTAATTATGAGAGCTCTGTACGACAGATTTTACTCTATTTTTTCAAAATAAAAATACATAAAAACACAACTTCGAAGTAACTTATTCTGTAATTAGGTTGCCAGCCTCGTTTCCAACAAGTGAAACTATAGATGCTGAATGTATTATAACAGAGCCTCAATCTACGAAGAATCAAATATAAATTATATAATATGACCTATCATCAGCAAGACTTACCCTAGTGCTAACCAATTTAACATGACATCCATCAATTCTTGGAGCCTGTGGAGCATAAATATCTAAGCAAATACTCGTTGGAAGAACAAGTATCTGCCAGATCCTGATGCAATCTGGTAATTGATTTCTGCAAGGATCTTAGAGCCGGAAGCAGACTTCTGGAATTCTGCTGAATGGAGTGACCATGAGCTTTGCAGAGTTCCTGTGGTATAAACAAAACTAATCACTTCTCAACACTGAAATCTGGCATGGATGCACATTGCTAAGCAGTGTGAATCTTAATGCTAAACAGCAGGAGTTCCAGAAACTAGAGCCATGAGACAGACCTGACACCATCGAAGAATAAATTCCAAATGTGGACAGTTTTCCAGAAGGTCAGAAAATGCATCAATCAGCCTTTGCAAATATCTGAAGGGGATTGATGAAGCAACAGCTGGTATATCTCTCGGATTCACAGCAATAATGCACTTTTTAATTAGAGAATCTTCATTTAGACGAAGGCTGAGCAGTAACGCCCTCTGAGGTTGATCCTCACTAAGAGCTGCGTCAACTGCCTGTACAACACCACAATAAAAAGAACATCAGTGCCAGGAAATAAAAGAGTTCACTTGACTGCATTAAAATGCATGGTAGTTAATAGAGGAATCGACAACTTTCCTTTCTTGCGTGTATACTGCATAATCTTCCAAGAAGCAAGGTCAGACGAAACAAGACTATAAAAATGACAAAACTGAAGAAATAAGTACCTCTGGTGTTACATCCATGTCAAGATCAGTGGGATCGAAGACAAAGGATTCGTCAATTGAATAGACCAAAACTCCCTCTGTTGTTGCTGCTGCCCAACACCGGCCAGTTGGTGCAATCCTCAAGCACTTCGTTCGAATAACAGGCCTTCCATGGTTGGGCATGGATCCTGGTAAATCATACCCCAACTTTCCCCGGGCTTGTTGATCAATGCCTTCCTCTACATCACTATTCTCATCATCGATTAAATCCAGTGGGCCAGCTTCTGTCATCTTCTTTGAGTTTAAAAAGTCCAGAACCCCATCCAAAGAGTGATTGTGAGTTATTTGAAACCTACGCAGCAATACCTGGTATCATATGGAACCATTTAATCCATTATCTGGGCCAGATCATAATATAACCAACCATTTTTCACATGGAAAATAAAAAAAATGGCACTAGGAAAAATCACAAGCAAAAAAAGAAATAAGCAGACACAAAAATTTGTGCAATGTAAAAGCAGACCGGTATTATTAGTGAACAAACATCATCACATTTACATGTAGGAAGTCACTTCAATAACCAGTGGACGAGGACAATTTATGGGCAGTAACAGAAGTCCCATATCAGTGAAAATAACATAATAGACCAGTAATTGCAAATGGAATCTCAGTTACGATAGGAAGGGCCCTTCTCTTCACAGTCAAGTACAATCTGAGTTACGAAGCAATGCATTTTTGTAATGATAGACATTTTTGCACAATGCACATTGATAATGCTCATTTTGTGCTTATTATCCGTTTTAACTTTTGGGCATTATCGAGTTTCATGAGCTTATAACTTTACATTTTAATGTAAAATGCATCATAGGTGTCTCATGCACAACTTATCCAATTTAGACCCTCATTACGTGCATATTTGATACATATAGGGCATTCGTCGCATGAGAGACTTTTGTGCAAGCCATTGGAGTCTCTTAAGAGGCTTATCATAAATTTTCAAGCCATGCAAGTCATGAAGTCACTTGTTCAAGCCATGAGAGCCATTGAAGCCATCACACCTTTATGGAGTCATTCAAAGCCACATGAAGCCTTCACATGGGTGAAAGGGACAAGTCAAGAAGGAGAATGCTCAATGTGGTAAAGAATAGGCCTTGTCTTCTCTCAAGCCCATAACATGCCTCTTTCTAGCTTATTTTCCACCTACCCTCTTACACTTCTTACACATCTCCTTCTCCCATGTGTACCCCCTCATTTTGAGCTTGACCTTGGGCACTCTTTTGATTACATTTGAATCACTTACACCATTTTGGTAACAAGAATGAGCTCTCCTTTGACCACTTTCCACCTCATCTTCACCTATCACTCCTCCACATCACCTTCCACCTCATCACCTTCCATCTTCTATATAAGCTCACTTTGAGCTTATGAGAGGGCCTTCTTCATTTCTCTAGTGAGTCTATTTTAGAGAGCCCAAGAATCTCAGGCAAGTCCTTTCTCTTCTCTTTCTTATTTTTTTTTTTTTACTTAGTTTCCATGGCCATCCACACCATGGTTGGCTAGACCCTTAGCTAGGGCTAGAGATGAGGCATTTTCCCTCTCCCTTTTGTGACTTATTGAGTGTAGATCCATGTTTATGAGAGCTTCATTGTAGAGATTTTCCCAATACTTTAATGAAGTTGTTTTGTATCCCTTCATGTTGTATGTCATGTATACTTCATAGTTGGACATCAAAACATTAATGAAGATTTGAGGTATTTCTTTTACTTGTTCTTGTGAGTCTTTTTGTGATTTCTTTTGATCTATTATGTATTGCATTATAGATACTTAGGAACTCACATATTTGCACTCACACACTAGAATGTTCTAGTTTTGATTTTATTATCTAAAAATGCCTTAGTGGGAATATCATTTTTTTTACTTCATCTTTGTGATTCATTTCTTTATCTTTGGTGCGAGAACAACTCTTTAGTTGTTTCTTCTCTTCTTGGACTACACTCATTAAGGAGCAAAGGGGAAGGATCTAGGTCAAATCTTAATGCCCTAGCACTCTTCTTCTCTTGTAGTTTTTCTCCTCAAAAATTTGCCCACCATTGGTGGTATATTCAACCATTTGCACATTTTTTCTCTCATTTCATAGCATCCATTCACTACACATCACACACTACTCTTCTTTCCATTTTTTCTCTTTTCACTTGTAGTAACACTTGCAATAGTCATTCACTCCCAATCCTTGTGGTTCGACCATGGGAAACCCATGATTTTAAAACTAACTACAACTTGACATCCCTAGTTACACTCACTTTTACTTTGTTACACATACACTTTGTTGTCTAGGGAGAACATTATTGCATCCACATCATATCATATTTAAGAGATACATTATTGTATTCTCTTCTTAAGAGTGTGCACAATCAAAGTTGTAACACACATCAAGAATAGTTGAAAAAGCAAGCCACTAGAACTAATTTCCCAGCAATTTTAATAATAAGAAATAAAGAGGTATCTGTAACAAAGAGAGAGAATTTAAATCCTAAAAGTATAAATGGATGCATACTAACCTGATCTGCAACATCATACATACAAATATATTTGCTACTTCCCCCTGCTAAAATGTAACTGCCATCAGCAGAATAACATAAGCTTGTGAAACACTTTCCAGAGCTTGAGTTAGCTGCTGATCTACGATCAGTCATGAGACGCCCACCAGCAATGTCTCTGCGGCCCTCAATTGTGTACATTAATAGGCCAAGAAGAGGATCCCAGAAATGGATTTGACCATCTAATGTGCTGCAAGCTAACTGCTTTCCATCCGGTCGATAAACCACTGTAAGAACATCATGTGTGTGTGAAAATGTTTCAACAGCACTTCTTACGTTAAAAATATCCCATAATCGAACAGTTTTGTCCCATGAAGATGAAGCTAAAATCCCCTACATGTGAGAAAATGGAACAAACATATAAGAATTGAAAAGCCAATTTCTGCTCCCCCAGGAAGTAAGTCACTAACATAAATGTGTGTAACACTAACACAAATAAGAAAATTAAGAACACAAATTCACCACTTATTAAACAGTAATAAGAACCTAAAAGACATATATATAAGCACGCCACTGTTGACAACCAAACATAAGTTAACTTACATTTGTAGGAGAAAACATCAACCCATGAACAGGCCCTTCATGACCACTGAAAACATCCAACAGACGGCCAGTCTTCATTGACCAAACGAAAATCTAAAACACACGTTCAACAAAACCCTGTCAGGAAAATAATTAACATTGTCAAAACATTCTCAAACTCCAAGAAAGGGAAATACATACCTCAAAAGAATCTAGAGTTCCAGCACAGATTACTTCACCACTCTGATCTGATGCCAAAGAAACAAACTGCCTAGAAGATGGAGTAGTAAATGTCCTAAAATTCCGATAACGGAACAAGTCCCATGCACGAACAGTCCCATCCAGAGATGCACTCAAGAGACAATGGTTACCAGCCATAAAATGGAGCGCAGTTATCACATTTGTGTGCTCGGAGAATGTCACGAAACAAAAACCGGATGAAACTGTCCACACCTATAGCAAGGAAGCATTGACAATGCCTCTTAAGGTCAAAGCATGAACTAAAAGAAGGTAAAGCAACAAAGCATCGCGTAGGATAAAAACAGCATGTAGCAGAAGTTTGTAGAACTATGATTCAATATATGCAACAAGAAAACAAACAGACGTGTCGGTATCCGACATAGATATAAGGTGTTTGCACCTTCGAGAAGCCCAAAATGCAGACACATCCATATACATGTACCATGTTGTAAAAAAATTCTAATAGTGTATGGAGGCAAAAGGAACATTCCATACACGATAGTGTGATCTAGATCCTCAATATAGATAAGAAGATTTATAAGAGGGAAGACTACCAAACAACTATAGTTGTGTTTAGCAATCTAATAATGTATGGAGGCAAAAAGGAACTGGCGTGTCTTTGAAGAAGAGACACGTGCTTTAGTCTTGAAAATCAAAGCTCTTTTAATTTACTGGTCATCATAGAGGCCTAAATTCGAAGAGTTTATCTTTTGATAGGAGGAGGTGATATATGGTTTTAGATAATTTTTGCTTCGTATAGTTAGTGAGGATCTTCCTCTCTAGCTTCGTTTCTCTTTTTGTATAGCGGGTTCCTCCCCTCCTCTTTTTCAATACAAAATACTTATAAAAAATTACTAAATGAAGGGTGTCAATGCAATGTGTCAGGATGTGTGTTGAGAGTTGAGACATGACAACACACGTTTCCATGCTGATATCCTGATACATGTCGACACGGCAAAAGACCCTAAATCAGCTGTCAATAAATGCAACAGGAAGAGTAAAAAGATCAGAATAAGATAACAGAGAACCCTCATAAAAGAAACATACACTTTCTTTAGAATTTGAAAAAATTATTGCTATGGGTGAAAATTTAACAGGATTGTGAATTGAAAATTCTGTTACGCGTGCAACTAAGAAATAACCGCCATCTCATTGGCCACACGTTCCGTGCAAAACTGGGATGAGCATATTGCAGAGCCATTCATGGCAGATTTTTGGACACTCCTACCCCTGGACCAACCAGTGTCCGTAGAGAATAATGTGTACCAAACATTACTCGGTCAGTGTGATAATTAGTTATGTATGTACATGTTTTCTACATATTATATAAACAGTCGAATAAATACAAGATTTTAAATTTTGGCAAATTTCACAAACTTTAAACTAGAATTTCACTTCGGCTTTGGCAATTTCAAAAATTCCATAATTTTGGGTATACAGAACTACAGTATTATAACAAAAATTTCAGCAAAATTTAGTAAGGTGGGATACTGTTTAAATTTCAGCCAGAAATGGAACTGAGCCAAAATTCAGATTTAAGACCTTGCATACAGATGCGAAGTACAAATGCTGCAATACCGAGAAAATGCATATCCATAATATAATAGTAAATACAAAATAGGTAGAGAAGTAGAGTACAAAAAATTAGGTAATGCAATTACATCCTAACTAAATATATTCAAGCTAAAACTGGCATAAGAATCTCATCAGTTACTTTATATCAGCACTCACCTTGATTTTGTTATCATCGGCTCCAGTAGCCAAAAGCTGTGAATCAGGTGAATATGCAAGACAATTCACATCAAAGTAATGGCCCTGCTGTTTCAAGATATAACTCTCAGACCGCCACTCCCACACAAGCAGCTGCCCGAGTTTCGCGCACCCAAACGTCAACCAGTTCCCCAGCTCATTAAAAACAGCAGTTGTAATCTTCTCCCTTGATATTGAAAGCAAGTGAATACAGACAAAATCTGGCATTTGGTATAGGCCCAAACACGCCATTCGAGAATGCCACGACCACTAGATCAAGACTCCGATGATAATCACATGCCGTCAGTTTCGCCGGTGCCTGCTTAAAATAATCCTTCCTTGACAACTCCCATTTCCCTCTATGCAGAGGGAGCTCACTTTCTTCCTCCAAATTACCATCGGTGGCATCAAAATCCTTCCTTTTCTTTATATTAGTATTAGCATTACTATCCACAGTTTCATTAGCATCCCCAGAAGGTATCTGCTCCGGTGTGCCCGGAGAAGGAGGATCCGAAATTTGCCCTTGCAAATCATCAGTTTTCCCTTTACTGCCATTATAATTCCAGCTAAAGATTGAGCAGTCACGCGAGATCGTATAAACCTTAGAAACCCTACCCGACTTCTTATCCGTGCAGAAAAACACCCCTACAATGGAATCCCTATGACCTAGAAACAAAAACGGCTTATTAAACCCCTTCAATTTCTTCAAACTGAACAATCTCACCGTCAGATCCTTCGAACCGGCAAGGATATAATTTGAATCCGCACTCCAATCCAATGCCGTTACGGTTGCATCACAATCGGCAAAAGTCCGAATGAGCTGAAACGGGAAGAACTCCTTTCGAAACCCCGGGGACCGCCATATCTGGATTAATTTACCGACACCGATGGCAATTAAAGCTCCGTCGGGGCTGAATTTGATTGCAGAGACGGGCTTCTTGAACGAGATGCGATGAAGGACGACACGGCGACGGAGATTGATGAAGAGACATCGAGAGTTCTCGTCCACGGAGAGGAGAAAGTTTCCGTCCGGAGAGACGGCTATACGGGAAATATTGGAGGAGCTTTCGCAGGGTAGGGTTAGAGTTTCGGACTTGATCAGGTCGGTGACGGAGATTCGGTTTCCGACAGGAGAGATGAGGTGAGAGTTACCGGAAATAATGACGTTTCCGCCTCTGTAAGGAGCGCCGAGAAGATTCTGAAACCGGAAATTCATGGCTTCTTCGACCTTTCTATCTCTTCGAAGCTCTGCAAATCCAGAGCGAGAGAGAGAGTCTGTAAACGTAAAACCCTAAACCCCCAACGGCCACATGGACGTCCTTATGCTTAAACTATATGGATTTTTTAATACTACAATCCAATGGTTAGAAATCACCTATCTGAATTATTTTGGGACCCTAATGGTCATTGAGATCCCACCACACGAATCTCAAAGACCGCACATGAATCAAAATCCACCACACAAAATTTCACAAAAGCACCTAATTTGATCAAACGGACAACAATCTACAGTATACCCTAATGGTCTGAAAAAGCATCCTGATTTGTGATTTCTAGCCATTGGATTTGAGTATCCATAAATGCTCGAATTCAATGGCTAGAAATCACCTAATAAAAAATGCTCAAATCTAATAGCCGTAAGGGCCCGTTTGGCAATACTGAAATAAGTATTTTTTCGCTTCCAAAAGTAAAAAAGTTGAAAAGTTTGTTTGGGTATCCATTTTGGAATTGCTTCTCAAAAGTCAAAAACTTACTTTTTGTGGAAGCAAATATTTTTTACTTTCGCTTCTGGTGGAAGCACTAGTCAAAAAAAAATTGCGGAACCGATGCTTCTAATTTTAAGTTAATCTTTTCAAATGCCAATTTTACCCGTATAAACTTCACATTATTAAGTGTGGATAGACCATCTATTTTTTGAAAAACTAATTATCCATAAAATGACTCACTTAATGCGTCGTTTATTACTGACCATTTATAATTAAAAAAATTTGAAAAAAATAACATATATGATATTGGTTTACGATATTTATTAATGGTATATTACAATATAATATGTATATAAAATTATTAAAAAATGACTTTTTGATTTAATTCATGCCAAACTAACTTTTTTACTTATAAGTCAGTGTTTTACCAAACAAACTTTTACTTCCGGATGGCAACTTTTAAATTCAGCAACTTAATTTAGAAGTTACTTTTTGCTTCCACTGGTTTGCCAAACGGGCCCTAAATCATCAATTAAGGTGATTTTCGGTTTGTATGGATGGGCCAAACATTCATGGGTTAGTGGGCCCGAAAGATTGTGAGACATGGCCCCAAATTGCCACATGACACTCTTACAGGCTACGAATGTTTTGTCCACACCTTGGTAGACCTACACTCCAAAAATCAATGTGATTGGCTTATAGGTCAACCAGGGCATGGGCCAAACATTTTGGGCCCCAAAAAGTCCGCCACCTGGTAATTTGAGGGACTTATGTATAAAAAAATTTATACAAAATTCTGTATCTTAGAACGGCCGACACACTAATGACTATTTTAATTGGTTTAGGAGGTTGATACTCCAATTTGATATAAAAGAAATTGAACTTCTAATGTTTGAACTTTGAACACACCGACGACAACAATGCTAACATCCAGAGGAAAGTTGATCCAACGGTTGTGAATGATGGTTCTATGGTGATGTTTACGTCATGGTTTAAAAAGCGGCTGTTATAACGAAAATATGGCCGTTATAACGGTTTTGGACCTACCCCATTGCGTTAGGAATCGTTTTAATGTTTAGAAAATAGCAGCTGTTATATTCATCATAATGGCCATTTTTTTAAATAACGACCGTTATAATGAAAATAGTGACAGTTATTATGAAAATTTTGTGAAAAAACGAACATGTTATTTTCGTTATTTTCTGTTATTTTTCATTTTTTCATTATAATTTTTTTTGAATTTTAGCACGTTATTTTTGTGTTTTTTTTTCATGTGCGTTACAATTCGTTATAACGGGAAAAACAATAGCACCCCTAGCCCGTTAAAGTAGCCAAATGTAGTGCCATTGACAAGCATCGAAAAATGAGGGGCTTTGACATATTTTTTTATGCACTCCTTTTATTTTGTCTCAAAACCCATTCTTAACATCATATAATCTAGAAAATCCTAGTTCACGCGATCATAAGTTTTCTCCATATCAATCTTGCACACAATATCCGGTTTTCCAGAACGACGTCTTGCATCGCTGCATTCATTAGCAATAAGAACTCCATCTAAAATATGTCTACACACAATACCCAGTTTTTTGATTTTCATATTTGGCTTAGTTGGATCCGCTTTGTTTATGTTTCAAACATTATTTAGTTAGATTGACTTTTATATTGACCTAACATTTATGAGATTTTTGTGTTTCTCACGATATTTGAGATTTATTCCCAGCTCACATCTTGAGATTTGTGCACATATAGAGATATTCTAACGAATGATTGTGAGATGTGACACTCATGCTGATTTTTTGTATATAGGTCTACCCATGGATGGGCCAACCATTCATATGGTCAATTGTCTGTAAGAACGTGCCACATGGCTCACACTTTCGTCGATTATCAATGTTTGACGATGGACTTCGGTCATCAAAGTTTTGCTCAGCTAAAAGGTGCGCACGTTGATGATGAAGTCCCTTTTTTTTTTTTGCATTTTACCTTATTATTCGTACAACACATGGCATTTATAGGTGAACAACTTGTGAAGCCCACGACTGTCTGACACCCCCCGAGTTGAGTTTTGGGAGTTACATTTGAGCCGTGTACCCTTGTAACTCAGACACATGAGATCGATGAGGCTATGTTCGGTAAAATAATGAAGTTATTGGTGGGAATGGGACGAAAGGTAGACGGACATGCACTATGGTTAGCCGTTAGAGCGAACCCGATTGGGTGATTACAACCGTCTAAAGCATTCGAATCCAATTGGTAGAAATCATCGATAAGATTGATTTATTTGGTGTGTAGGTCCACCAAGGAGTGGGCCATACGTGGCATTTTAAGAGAGGTCCATCAAGCTTCGTGTAGGACCAAGTCCAATACCCAATGAGTATGTCACGTGAATCCCCGTTCTTGCCACGTGACATCCCAATTGCTTCGGGGCACACCCCAACTGCTTCATCGTCAATAAACTTGTTGATTTCACCCTTTTTTTTGTCGATTTCACCCTCTTCAGAAGTTGCTTTCTGAACAAAATCCGACGATTTCATCTTCGGAGATTATCATACCAAAAGAGGTAAGAAATGGGGTGTGCCAGAATGCACTCCCTAGGTTTGCTACCATACGTTTAGTCACTCTTAGGGAAAACTCTACTCCAGGACAGGTGAAGAGATTGCAGGCTTTGCAGCCAAACACACGTTATAGATTCTGTGAGTATTATGTGTTAGGGTTGAGTAGATGGACATCCAGACCAAAAATTAGCCTGACTAATGATTTGACCTCAAATTACTTTTTGCTTATGTCTGAATTTTACTTTTATTTAGACCTTAAGTTGTTTACCCAACGCCACTTAATCCCCAAAATAGACGAGTAAAACTTCTGTCACAACAAAGTTGCAAATCACACAATCACAGCCAATGAGTCCTCGGCACGTACACCTCAAAGCAAAAGCACATGGGTACGTTGCAAAAAGCACTTGTGTTCGTGCCGAGGACTCGTTGGCTTGTGATTGTGTGATTTACAATTTGTTCTGATAGAAGTTTTACTCAAAATAGACATTTACCAAACGCCACCTTGGAGCCTTTTCATGGGTTTGATTTTTAACTGTTGTATTTGAGTGATCATTCTTTAGGGTACATAGATCCAAAAGGTTTGAAATTACTAATCAGGCTAATTTTTGGTTTATAGGTCCACCTAGGATTTGGCCAAACATCCGTACGGTCATCGTCCTCTAAGAGTGTGCCACGTGGCTCATATAATGGTCGGTCAACAATGTGCCGGTCAGCAAATTTCTACTCGTGTTAGGATAAGTAAACCTTCGCTGACACCTGGAGTCAGCGACGTTGCTGACTACAGCCAATACGAGCCACATGGTACATGCTTAAGAGGATACTAACTGCATGGATGTTTGGCCAATCGCTAGGTGGACCTACAAACCAAAAATCAGCGAAATTAGTGATTTGATACCTTTGGATCTTTGTAACCAAACACTGCTCAAATTCCTACCATTTCGTCATAACGGCCATTTTTTAAACCACGGGTGGACCGATGGACCAAAAATAAATCTGATCAGTGCTTTCTAAGGTGGCGTTTGGCAACACAAAAATAAGTAACTTATTGACTTTTACAAGCTAAAAAGTTAGTTTGGATGTGTTTCATATTTTGACTTTTTAAAAGTTAAAAACCGACTTAAAACTGAAGCTAAAATTTTTAGCTTTTAACTTCCAAGGGAAATTACTTCTCAAAAATTAGAACGCCTCCCCACATTTTAATTTTTATGACTTTTTAGAGTAAAGAAATCAACTTGTAACTTCTACTACAAGTAGAACTGTAGGGCTGCAACTCGGACGGGTTGGGACGGGTTGGAGGTCAACCCTAGCCCAACCCAACCTTAAAGGCTGTCAACCCTAACCCAACCCAACCCAAGGTCGGGCCTAGATTTTCCAACCATAACGTCGGGTTAGTCGGGTTGATCAATTTCTTAATTTTTTTATTGGTTGGAAATATTGTTAAATTTTTTCATATTAAAATAATTTATCGGCCAATATAATAGCCGTTGTGCTAACCATTAAATAATAGCATAACTTCATTTCCAAAGCTCGTGAAAGAAAACATGGTATTTTCATAATAACGAAAAAGTTCATTAACTCGAATGCATGATAAAAGTCACTAAAGAAATAACCAAAAATAATCCTCAGAGAAAAACATGATAATTTCACTGTCAACCGATCACATAAAAAGTCAAAACGTAGTTTCAATGACATTTTGTAATATCACACAAATGTTGTAGTTACTAAGGACAAACATCCATGGGTTGCTGCATTTGCCAAAATGTAGTGTGGATATTTGTCAGTAAAACTAATATATATAGGTATATATAGTTTGTAAGTCGGGCTCGGGTTGGGTTGGGTTGGGCCAAGCCTCAACCCTACCAAAAATCCGGCCCAAGCCCAACCCAAGTTCTAAAGGGCTAACCCAACCCAACCCTAATGTCGGGTTCAACCCGTCGGGCTCGAGTTGAGCCCGCCCAAGTTGCAGCCCTGAGTAGAAGTGTTTTTACTTCTCGTTCCCAAACACCCCCTAAGTGTTGGATTGAAGTTATTTTCATGGGTTGATTTTAACGATAGGAATTTGAGCATTGTTTGGGTACAATGATCCAAAGGTTTTAAATCACTAATCAGGCTGATTTTTGGTTTGTAGGTCCACCTAGTGATTGGCCAAACATCCATATGGTTAGTGTCCTCTTAAGGATATGCCACGTGGCTCATATTGGCTGCATGCCTTGCCATCTCCAGCCATCTAAGCTCTCCAGATGGAAGTTCATCCAAAAGCTGTCGAGAAAAAATTCGCTGGTCCGGGTTCCTTCAAACTTCGAAGGTCCCCCTGCCAAAATGTCTGACACGTACATCAAGGCCTAAACCCAACTCACGTTTACCCTTGGTTAGTTGGTTAAGGGTGGTTAACAAGGGGTACGTGTCAAACATTTTGGGAGGACCTTCAAAGTTTGAAGGTCCCCGGCAATAGCGAATTTTTTCGCGAAAGTTGTTAGCGGCGTCGCTGACTGCAGTGTCAGCGAAGGTTAACCGTTAAGGGCCTGTTTGGTACGTGAGAAAAAGAGTTCCGACGGTGAATATTTAGCCAAGGCAAATATTATTTTAGCTAAATATTTGCTCATAGCAATCTTTATATCTATATTATAGCAGAGAAGTGGGCAGCGTCCCTCTCTCTCCTCTACATCAAGGTGACGTGGCACTCTCCTCATGCAGAGTGCCATGTCATCGACACCGAATTTTCTATCATCTATTCTTCCTTCCTGCATTAATACAATTAATGACTATATCAAAATTGAATTAGCTACATTAAGTGTATATTATTCCAAAACTGTTACATACTATCCAAAACGTCTATCTCCTCTCTTAAAACGTCTATTTAGTTTCTTAAAACGTCTTTCATTCTTAAAATGTCTCTTTATTTTCTTAAAACTTCATAAAACTCTCTTTAAAATGTCTCTACACTTTTCTAAAACGTCTATTTGGTTTCTTAAAATGTTTCTTTGTTTTCTTAAAACTTCATAAACTCTCATTAAAACGTCTCTACATTTTCCTAAAACATCAATCTATGCTTTTTTACCTAAATCTAAAATATCTCTGCTTTCCTTATAAAATCTCTCCCTCCATTGTCCAATGGCTAAAACGTCTCCTAGCAAAAGACGCAAGAGCAAAAAAATTTCTCTACATTGATGCGAACTAATCAATTTATTGATCATGTATTTTTTTTTGCCTCATTGTATATTTTTTCTCTTTTTTAGATTATTTTTTTTCTTTTTCTGTTTAATTATACAAAGATTGTACATGACGGAGAAAACATCAGTGATCTTTTACACAACTCTCCACAAAAATTGCAGGCATGTCTCATCCACTTCTTCTTTGAATTTCTATTTTCTTTTTATTTTTTTATCTATATTCTATATGTATATAACAGATTGAAAATAGCTTGATGAATCGACGCAAATCTGTTATTCTTAACAGCAATTACCGAGTTCTTTAGCACCCACTTGGACTGATAGAGCTTTGTAGGCAACAAATGAAGAATGAATAATGTGATCGGCTGATCCTTTGTAGCATGATCACTTATCAGAATTTCAGAAGTGCGGATGAAATTTTTTGAAGACTCGAACTTTGAGAAGTTGCGCATCAAGCCAAAGAAAAAGAAATTAAGACAATTTTTGCTCTCGACTACGAGGAACACTCTTAAGAATGAATTGACATATGAATGTGGATAAAAAAAGATTGTCTTTTTTTTTTTTAAGATCAAATTGATGTATATGACGTATTAGTTAAGAATTATAATGTAAAATTGTAAACTAATAAGGATGTCTTGCTTATTGTATATTATTATAGTTTTTATTTATTTATTTTGAAGATCTTAATTATGAAGTTGCCAATAACACATTTTAGTCTTATGTAATTATATTACTGTTTTAAAGGACGTGGTAATATAATTATTCTAGATATTTTTACTAAATATATTTAGAGTATAGCATTAAATTTGTAGATATTTTTTATATGCAAGGGGTCCAATTATATTTTCCTTTTAATTTTTATTTAATCATAATGAAAGTTTTTGGCTTTTAGTTTTTTATGAATTTCTTTGTTTATAAAGAAATTCCTTTTAATTTCTTACCCCGTGCTTTAGCACGGGCCAATAACACTAGTATTTAACAATGCTTGGTAAGTGTTTGAGCTAGCTCACTTCAGCTTACTTTATTTTCTTTCAATTTGAGTGGGTCCCACATATCAAAGTAAGTCAAAAAATAGGTTGGGTGAGTGCGGGAACCACATATTATGTCAAAGAATAAAAAAAAATTTATTTTTATCTTTTTTATATATTTAAAAATTAATTTTTATTGAAAATAGTGATTTTCCAGTGAGAAAATAAAATGTTTTCACAGGGGCGGGGGGGGGTCAAATGTTGCTAAATATTTGACGAGGGCGAGTGGCTGCCAAACGCAGCCGGGCGAATATTTGCACGGCTAAATATTTTATTTGCCCGCCGCGGTGCGTTACCAAACAGGCCCTAACTTGTGTTGGGTTAGGTAGAAGTAGAACCTCGTACGCACCACGTGTATGCTGTCCAACCCGTCGTCGCGATCAACCATTGTTTCACCAGATCTGCCTAGAAGAGGAGATCTAGGGTTCTCATAGGGTAGACCTAAGAGACTGTTTACCATTCTCATAGCTCATAATTGGAAAGGACGGATAGATCATAACCATCAAATTCGAGTAAAACTTCCATCACACGAAATTGTAAATCACACAAAACACAGCCAATGAGTTCTCGGCACGTACACAAGTGCTTTGCAACGTACCCATGTGCTTTTGCTTTTTAGGTGTACGTGCCGAGAACTCATCTGCTGTGTTTTGTGTGATTTGCAATTCTATTGTGATGGAAGTTTTACTCGTCAAATTCGACACATTGGCCCCACCTTCCATCGTGTGCCACGTGTAGATGTAAGAGAAGATAGACCGCACTTTTGGTCCACACAGTTGACGACCCTCGCTTTCTAGAGCTCCAGAAGTCTACGACCTTTCTATGCCCAAACCTTTCGTTTTCTTCTCTGAAAGACACCTACTTTTCTCTCTCTTCTCTATCTCTTTAGAAGATCCATTCGTCTGTTGGTTAGTGAGGTCGTTACGTTTTTTTTTTTTTTTGGCCTTAAAGGAGTTCTTTAGGGTTTTGAGGAGTTGCAGAAGAAGAAGTCTGTGCGGGGAGAATGAACTCGACTTCGGAGGATCGCGACGGGAATTACGAAACACAAGTGTTGTTGAATGTCTACGATCTGACCCCTATCAACGACTACATGTATTGGTTCGGATTGGGAATCTTTCATTCCGGAATCGAAGGTGAGAGAAATCTCTCTGGTTTCTGTTTTTGATTCGTCTTTTTAGTGTAAATCTCGTGTTGGAATTTGGTTGATCGTAGTGTTTTTGGGTTGATGGATTTGTTTTTACCCTTTTCTTTTTGTTGAGTTGTTGTTTCTAGTTGAATGATATCGAATTCAATTAGTTTGGGATCAAAGGATACTTGGGTCTTGATTATCTGTCGATATATTTTGTTCCCTATTATGTTTGGGTCCTGGGAAGTAGTATGTGTTTTGTAGCTGAGATTGAAATTGAGGGTCTTTATTGTAAATCTTAATGAAGGGTGATAGCTTATCAACAGTGATATAGATTTTTGCCTGGGAAAAAAGAAGAGGTGGGTTTTGTTGGATTGCTCTCATATTTGATAATTAAGAACTCATAAAAGAGATTGGTTGGTTGATTTGTGGTTTAGGATGATCTTTGCAATAATTGATACCGAGACCTGATAGAATCCAGTTGCTCTTTTTTTTGGGTACAATTTAGTCATGGGAAACATCGTTTGCAAAGCAGTGATGATATCCTGGCTGCATTTTTAAAGTGCACATTGTGCCACTGATTTTGGTTCTGGGTATATTCACATCTATTAGTTCGCCTTGTAACTATTTCAATTCAACACGTTTTATCCCAAGTAGCTAGAGCATGGAGCGGGACTGTGAGTGTCGGTGGGAGTGGGAATGGGGGAAAACCAAATTTAAAAAATCCTAGGATTCAGAGTGTTTACACCCACCCATTTCTTACACCTGATGATGGACCCATATGGAGATCATGTTGGGCAATCCAACCATATATTTGAGATGATTATCATCACCAAAAATCAGTCTATTTTGACATCGCTAACCATATTAAAAGACGACCTTAAGTAACAGTTTAATTGGATGGTCTGGATTTTTCAAATTCAATTTAACTTTTCATGAGGTTAGGAATGTTGAATGGACTGGCTTTTTGTGAAAATGCTCTCCTTGATATGGGCAACTCACTACGTGGTTGGATTGTCTAATATAATCTCTCTGTGGGCCCCACCATCATGCGTAAGAACTGGGTGTAACTCTAGACTGACTCTCTCTATATATTCACAAGCATATCTCCATGTATTGCTCAACTATCACAAAGGACTCAAATAGTATGCCAATATGTAAAACTTTAAGCTTACAAGTTAGGAAAACAATTCGATTTAAACTTATAAGCTCATAAGAAGATGCAGTTCCAAAAGATGTTTTATATTCCAATTATAATAAAACAACAAAAAGGCAAAAAAGGACACATTAGATATCAATCAGTCACTTTATATGTGGCCTTTTGCTACGTGCATTCTCCTGGTGCCTTTGTGTTGGAGTTAGAATGGATGATTCTTGAGTAGGGGCTGAAGTAGTCAAGCTAGGTGTCACAGAAGATTCTTGGCTTTTGTGTAATTCTCCACATTATTATATTAACTAGAGCTTCATAATTCTTATATGCCCTCTTATTTCAACAATTCTTTCTCAACACAAGACCTCTCCCCATCGCAAAATCCTATAAACAAGTAGGTAAACATAAGACAACCATTTCTTAAGTGAATATCAAGAGAAGAAAAAATAGTTAAGAATGTAAATGGAGCAAGATCCAATATTTTGGGAGCGAAATTCTGACATTTTGAGAGCAAGGTTCAGAGAAGGATTAATTCCCAAGCCATCGGATTGGGGTTTGGGAGCGGGTCTGTCACCCCTAATAGGAGGTTCCGGTTACACAACACGGTAACATATGAAGATGAAAATCATGTAATGCTTAGAGATTTCAAATACAATATGGTTGGTTCTTCCAAGCCATATATATAAAATATAGAACATGATAGGTATGTAAGGAGAGACATAACTGGGAATTCTCTATATTGCATTTATTCTAGGGCTGTCAACGAATATTATTCAAATCAAATATAAGCATATCCGAATCCAAATTCGGAAAAAATACATGATATCCAAATTCAATTCGAAATCCGATGGATTTTTTGAATCAATATTCAAATTTGGATCTCATTTACTTATTGGATATCCAATAATATTTGATTCGTCCGATAAGTAAATCGGATATATAATAATAAATATAATTATTATATTTATATAATATATTGTATCGGGTATTGTCTAAGCGGATATATCAATATCTGAATCCGATATCCGTAAATTTTGGATAATATTCTAATATTTGAATTCAGATTCAAATTTTCGACTATCCATCGACACCCCTAATTTATTCTAATCATCCATGTTGATACAAGAGCTCTACACTTCAACGCACTTGTGGTACACCAAATCAAACCTCTGTTGAGAGGCGGGCCTACAAGAGGAGAAAGAAGTGGACTGCTGGACGGTCCTTATTCAGCCCATCTGGAGGCTCATTAAAAGCATTCAACATGCCAATTATATAGTCATTTAGTTTCTATTTTAGGGTCCTAGTCAGTTTCTTAAATTGGAGTCCTAGAAGGTCAGTTTCTAATTTGAGTTACTTTCCAATTTGAGTTAGTTTCCAATAGTAGTAGGAATAGAATTTAGAAATTCTTAAGAGTCGATTCTAAGTGTCTTATTTAGAAGTTTTTTATTTTGAAGTTTCTATTTGGACTATTGGAGAAGTACTTGCTTAATTAGTTGTTATTAGGATTTAGAAGTTGTTATTTATTAGTAGTTTCTAATTTTAAATTAGAATGTTGAGTTGTTTTAGAAGTTTAAGTTTAACTTGTTTTAGAAGTAGGAAGGAGAGATGGTCCTACAACTTTATAAATGCATGTAGCCTCTCTTACTTCAAGCAATAAAATGAAGAATTTATTTTACTGCTCCATTTTCATATATAGAGGTGAGACTTCTATGATTATTTCTCGACTGGTGCGACTCTAATCAACTAGAAGTTCATATCACAATGCGACTCCATTAATCTAATCTTCAGGGATTGTGTGACTCAGTCCAACTATCCATTTGATGATTTTGGACTATCAGACATCAATTTTGGTATCAGAGCTAGTTTTTAGTCCGTGGGAAAATTTGTGTGCGAACCATGTCGACTAGAAGTAGTTGATCCTATGGAGTTAAATTCACTCAATTCCAACGGGATGAGTTGCTACTTAGCATGATGTAGCACCAACAACCCTAAGATGAACATAGGGAGGTAGAGTACGATGCTCATTCTGGGGAAAATCTCATTGCAGGAGATTCTTATCAGTTCCAAAAAGTGAAGATGAATGACTTTGAATGAATATCTTTTGAATGCGTGTTGACTGTCGAGGAGAGATATGTAGCATAATTATTGATGGCAGAAGTAGCATGAACATCGTATCTCATGAATTGGTCGATAAACTCCAACTCAAAGCCGAATGACACCGTTAACCATATAAAGTGGTGTGGGTGAACAATTGATCCCTTCTGGTAACATCTAGACGCCTTGTCAGTTTTACTTTGGGAAATTATTTGGGTTTTGTATGGTGTGATATTCTTCCTATGAAAGTTAGCCATATTTTGCTTGGAAGACTATGGCTTCATGATCATTGTTTTCATCATGATTGAAGAGCAACATTTACTCCTTCAAGCTCATATCAAGTTGAATCAAACGGGAGATCGAGATTCAAAGAAAAACACTGAAAAAAAGTCCTCCGAAGTATTGACTATGTGGCAATTTATAGATTGAAGTAGAGACCTAGGCATTATTTATGCTTTGGTTGCAAGAGCAAAAGAAGAATAGAAGCAGATCTCAAAAGACAAGTTTGTTGAACCGCAACCATGGTTGAAAATCTCGTTTCGTCTCGTTCCGGTAAGGTACTGAGACAATATATAGGAGAATATATCATCTTGTGCCAACAACTTAATTTAAGTACTAAAATTGGTTTAGAACCTTATTTTCCATTAGGTATGTACTTTTATAACACTTATAAATGCTAAAAAACAAGTTTGTAACTTAGTTAAGCATTAAAAATGGGTTAATCTTATCAAGACATACAGTGTTTTTTCTATTGTCTCGTTTCATCTTCTTTAATATGTCTCGTTCTACCAAGCTTACAGAGACAATGAAACATAACGAGATTTTAGACCTTGGCTGCAGCTGAGCCTGAACAAGAACATACATCAATTTGTGAAAAAATTGGAAATAAATCTTCGACTCTTAACAATCGTGCCTTGAGCTACAAATGTCAAATTGTAAGACGAATATGGGAATAACTCTGAGGAGGCAAAATTAGAATCACCTAAACTCAAAGTCGAGTTCTTTCAAATCCGGAGTCTTTGATGCAGGAGCATCTACACTTCGATGCACTTGCACTACACCAAATCAAACTTTTTAACATAAGAGGTCGGCTTATAAGAGGAGAAAGAAGTGGGCTGCTGGACAGTCTCTATTCAACCCATCTAGAGGCCCATTAATAGCACTCAACAAGCCCATTAATTAATCATTTAGTTTCTATTTTTATGTCCTAGTCAGTTTATTAAATTAGAGTCCTAGAATGTTAGTTTCCAATTGTAGTAGGACTAGAATTTAGAAAGTCTTAAGAGTCAAGTCTAAGCAAGGTTTAAAATCTCGTTCCGTTTCATTGTCTCGGTAAGTTGGCGGAACGAGACATATCGACCGAGATGGAATGAGACAATGCAAAAAAACACTATATGTCTCAATAAGACTAAACCATTTTTAATGCTTAATTAAGTTACAAACTTGTTTTTAACGTTATAAAAGTATATATACAATGAAAATATGGTTCTAACTTCTAAACCAATTTTAGTACTTAAATTAAGTTGTTGGCATGAGACGATACCGTCTCAGTACCTGACAGAAACGAGACGTCTCAGCCGAGACAAAGCGAGATTTTCAACCATGAGTCTAAGTGTCTTATTTAGAAGGTTCCTAGTGTTGATTTTTTTATTTTTGGAGTTTCTAATTGGAGTAGTAGTTGCTTAATTAGTTGTTACTAGGATTTAGAAGTTTATATATATTAGTACTTTCCAATTTTAAATTAGAATGTTGAGTTGTTTTAGAAGTAGGAAAGGAAGGAAGGTTGACCTCTATAAATACATGTATACCTCTTTTACTTTAAGCAATGGAATGAAGAATTTATTTTATTGCTCCATTGCTGTAAACAGAGGTGAGACTTCTCCAAAATTTAAAATCTTGTTCCGTTTCATTGTCTCGATAAGCTGGCAGAAGCACTATATGTCTCGATGAGGTTAAACCATTTTTAATGCTTAATTAAGTTACAAACTTGTTTTTTTAATCATTTATAAGTGTTATAAAAATACATATACAATGAAAATAAGGTTCTAAACCAATTTTAGTATTTAAATTAAGTTGTTGGCTCGAGATGATACATTCTCCTATGTATCATCTCGATACCTTATCGGAATGAGAGTCTCAGCCGAGACGGAATGAGACGAGATGAGATTTTCAACTATGGACTTCTCTGATTATCTCTCGACAGGAAAATGTGACTCCAATCAACTAGAAGTTCAGATCATGGTGAGACTCCATTAATCTGATCTCCAAGGACTGTGTGACTTAATCAAGCTATCCATCCCATCTCCATATCATCTGTCCTATTATCAACTATTCTGGACTATCCCACATCACTTGTATAATCTCATTTTTGTCCAATGTTTATACTTCTGTGCTTTCTTTTAGCTACTTGTGCAGTCGGGCAGCTTAATCAAAGGATTGAGTCAATGCAACAGGGGTTAAATGTGAAAATAATGTGCCTTCGATTGTAAGAAAATTAATGTAGGGACTTCTTAATCAATCATCCAAATTTGAAGCTTTGTGCTTGGAGTTGAACCTATATGAAATTTGGGTGAAGCATTTTGTACTCGAGCTCTATTTTTCCTTGAAAGGGTTGCGACAATAACTATATACAAGTCAAGCTGAACCTACAATTTTATCTGAACAAGAATCACAATGCTGTAGTCTTTCAACTGTGCATTATCAGTGATTGCTAATTGTTTCTATCTTCACTTGAATCTTGGTTTTATCTAATGGGTTACTGTAACATGGTTGTTTGAACTTTGTAACAACAGTCTATGGTATGGAATATGGATTTGGAGCCCATGACTTCCCCACAAGTGGAGTGTTTGAGGTGGAACCAAAGAGCTGTCCAGGTTTTATCTACAGATGCTCCATCTCATTGGGCCGTGTAAAAATCCCTCCTTTTGAATTCCGGGCATTTATGGAGAATGTGGCTGCAGAGTATCACGGGGACACCTATCACTTGATCTCCAAGAACTGCAATCATTTTACAGAAGACATCTCCTTGAGATTGACAGGCAAACAGATCCCTGGATGGGTAAACAGGCTTGCTCGACTAGGTATAGATAGATTTCCTTATCGTCTTAGTTTACTCTTCTTCTTCGTCATTCATAAGCCTTCTGTGCTTTGGAGTTTCTAATTATTAGAGGAATTCAACTACAATATAGTTGGTGTCGACTCTTTTCAGGCTGTCTCAGTTAACACAGGTTGTAAGTTTACTGGCTGTTCAGGTTTTTAATAATATGCAATGCTAATTAATTTTCTGTAAGGAAAAGACTCATGGCTTTGGTGTCATGGTAGTACTGTGCCACCTCAATATCAGCTGTTGGGTGTAGGACTAATGAAGTCATATCCAACCGCTGCATTGAGATGCCATGGTATTAACAGGACTCTGGCTATGACACCATCGTCCTTTATATAAAATCCTGGAAGTGTAACATCTTTTAACTTTATTATGTGTGGAGGACTTTACAGTTCATTGTGTTGTGTTTTTGATATTTCATTTTCTCAACAAATTAATGGGAAAAAAGGTAAAAAAACAAAGTACCTAAGTTTCAGCAGCTCACTTCTCTATCTCTCTCTCTCATTAGTGCTTCTTCATATATCTATCACAGAATCTCATCCATATTTCAGGTGCCATGTGTAGTTGTCTGCTTCCTGAAGGCCTCCAAGTATCCGCGGTCAAACAACTGCCTGAGTACCATGGGTGTTCAGGTTAGAACTTAGAAGTCCAATTCTCTTTCTCAATTTTGATTCTCTTGGCATGATAAGTTTATAATCCTCAAGACTTTTACTTGAATTTTATTCTTCTTTTTTCGGTAAAAGCCTACTTTTTTTAAAAGAGCAGAATCTTTGTTGACTTTAAGAAATAGATAAAAACCTTCCATCTATAAAGAAAAACTTGGACGCCTAACTGCTAACATATGAGTGCTTGTTGTCTTATGTGACACCTAGAAGAAGACGGGTCCGAGTCCCTCTCGACAACCACTCCACATGAGCCTACAGAAAGCGACGATACAGATCAAGATAAACACCTTCTCTCGCCATCTGCAGGTTGTGCGAGATGGCTTTTATCAAAGAGATCCAGAGGTGAAGCTAGACTGCCTTCTGCAAACAAATGGGAACCATCAATTTCACAATCTGTGATTTCAATCTTTGTTGAGTGAGTCTACACTGAAATGGAAACTCCCTACTTACCCTTTTAAAGTCCAATGCTACATTCTTTGTCCAATTTATTAGTTCTCAATTGCCAAGGCTTGGTCAGTGCAATCCCTTTGTGCTTCTTCCCAAAATTATGGGGACCTTTTGCCGAGTTTCATGGTATTCTCTACCTACCCACTTGTGTCGGTTTCAGGAACAGGGAAGTTTGTATTTGCAGGCTTTTTTCGAATGCATTTCTTTTGTTTTGCTGTAATTTATTTACATTTGATTATTTGTCAGAGTTCGTGATATTTGAAATGAGAAAGTAGTGTGGTTCGCGTGCATGAACTGTGCTATTGCGTTGAAATGTGGATTTTGATGATGAGAAATGAGGAGAGAGAGAGACTACTAAGGTCTGTGGGCCTTTGGGTGTGGGACAACAAATATTTTCTCCTAATGACACCGTAAAAAAGGATATCAAGTCATTATTCTTGCATGGTTTCCATTCATGTGGTGATTATCCAGTCTATGTTATGATTGGCCCTTAGAATTTCACCTCTCAAAACCAAATATTTAGGGTCGGTTTGGATTACGTGCAAATTGGTGCAAAAAAACATTTGTGGGCTTTTGGTTGAGTAATTGTGCTCGTAAATGTTTCCTCGAGCCCACCATTTCACCTGTCAAATAGGAAAAATAATTTCCCACCCTTAGGGCCTTACCCCTAGTAAAATATTTTTACAAATTTTGTCTCGTTGGATAACAGGGTGGCCTGCAAGCTTGTGTCCACGGGCTAGCTGCATCATTTGTATGAGCAAATAGGAAGTGATTTGAATGTGCAAAAAAATTTGGCGTGCAAATAATTACGACTCGTCGTCATTTGAGGCTGAGCTAGTTTAGAACTTTTTTTCTCGGTTGCAAATTGAGATTGCAATGTCAACTGTCTGAGAGGTTATGGGCTTTGCATGTGGGAACCAGATGAGACAGGAAACATTGGACTTCAATATGGTTTCTGCTGAAGGAGAGAAAAATGAAACCACACCCATGAGAATACAACACTGAAAATGAACCTGATCCGAGATTCCTGGCCATTGGATTGGATTGTTATTATTTTTTATGGGCCTGGACCCAATTCTTATCCATGGGTGCTAGGCGGTATTGGATTCTCTAGTAGATACAGATGGGCCTGTTCAAAAAGCCCGTAATGAAGAAGGGCCCATCAAGATGATTTTTGGTGATTATGTTCACCATGCAGTGGGCCAAATATTCATTGGGTAGTGGACCTAATTGGGTACCACGTGGCACCAACCGCATCACAGGTGCATCACAGATACCTATGCACCATGCATAGTTACCTTGACTCATATTAGATGTGAACCCTAACTTAATAACCGTTCGATTTTCTTGGACAGCTAGAAAAGCTTCCCAGGAACAAATCCAAAAAACAAACAGAAAGGAGCCAGAATGAACCTTTGATTAAGGTAGAGTTCCAAGTCCAATGTAGATTGGGTCCACATATATTGATCGTGTAAGACCCATCTGCTACAGGGTCTTTTGGACCCACCATCGGCCAACGCGGGCACCATTGGGTTAGGTTCCGATGTGAGGGGCTGGACCCCTTGTCCAAACTCCGGACTAGCAATTCTCTACTTAAAATCCACACGATTTGAATGCAAAAAATGAAATCACAAGATTCAATAACTATAACCATATGATGTAATAGATCAGGTGGTTAAAATTGCTTGATCGATTTCATTTTCGGTCTAGATGTCCTAGTTGGAGGGACCCAGTCATCCCAGAGGTCAATTGTCCACGTATGCAGGTATGATCCAGGTAGACTGTCATTTGGGTCTACTCCATAGGAACCCTATCTTTCCCCAATAAGGGCTTGTTTGGAAGAATAACTTCGTATACGTGAAAGTGTGAAACCCATAATGTTAACTCCAAACAGGCCCCAAGTCTAGTGTAACCTAACTAAAGTATTCAACACGTGCTGTATATCAGTATATTATCGTATACCGTATTTTGGTGTATATAACCGTACAAGTATTCCCGCTCGGATTTAAGAGTTGGCGCTTCTCACACTTCCCTCTCTCCTTTTTATCTCTCGTGGAAAAAAGAAAGAAAAAAGAAAAAAAATGCTTATTTTCTCATCGTTTCCAGTCGGTTTCAGGCGACGAGAGAGATAAAGATGCAGGGAGAGCGTTTTAGGGTTAGGGTTTCGAAAGTATGGATTCTCCTGAAAGCAATCAGGTCGTCGTCTCTACATCAACATCTCCCGCAGTTCAAGTAAAATTTCCCTTTTTCCTGTCTTCTTCGTTGTTTGATGATCTGAAATCTTGTTTAATATGTTAGTTTATTTCATGTTGGTTGGATCGGTGTTGAATCTCCTGCATTCCTGTTTGTTATGTTCGATCTCAAGTCTCTCAATTTTTTTTTTTTTTTTTTTTTCCATTTTCGTGTTCGTACTGTTGTTAGATGGATGCGAGAATCGGTTGGCTGTTTGTGTAGAATTGATTTCAATTTAGGGTTTGGTTGTAGAACTTTACTAGGGTTTAATGTGAGGAATTGTAGGATCCAGTGTTCTTTTGGGGAACTTGAAGTGGATTTATAGGATTTTTTTACTGATTATACGGATTTTTGGGGAAATTTTAGTTGGGTAAGGATCGTGTTTACTGAGTAAATTATGGTCTTTGAAGCAAGTGATTGCAGTTCTTGATTTTGCTTGAAGTTGTGCTTTGATATTCTGGATATTTTGGGTCTGAAAATTCTTTACATTTGCTACTGTTTTCTTTCCTTCGTATTGTTTTTATTTATACTTTAGTTTTGAATGGTGAAAACGATAATTCAAGGGTTAATTGTTGTGGAGACTCTAAATGACCGTCATAAAGCACAATATGTGGAAATGTGGCTGACATGCCGAGGATTGGGACCCAATATTTATTGGTTCAACCTAAGAAACCGACAACCCCAAAAATCAGTATGCTTGGATGATCATTACCATTCAATTTTACTCTATTTCTTTCATACAGTATAAAAAGTTTGTAGTGAAGATCTAGAAAATTCCATGGATCAGATGCTTAAAAGTCATCCGATTATGTTATTTTTGGCATAGGAAATCGTCCGGGGCCCTTTCATCGACGGGAACTGGCTGTACTTGAGGCACTTCTCGATAAATTGTGCTTAAGGACAGGCATTTTGGTCTGAGTACTCGTACTCAAGTTGCACCTTTGTGATTTCTATTTGTTTGGATATTCGATACAATTACACTGCAATGCTGAATTGTGAAACCTATGGATCCAAAATAGCACCTTTATGGAATGTTGGAACTTTCTTTATTATTTTAAGGACTAACTTAGGTAGGAATTAATTAGAATTATCATTCTCTGCATGATCTTATGGGGCACTCATGAATTTTACTGCTCATGTATTGAATTGGGTGTTTCACTTAAGTACAACATTCTGAAATATGGGCTATCTTCTTTATCATTTTTTTTCTATTGTAGGACTCCCCCTTCTCCAGTTTCCTTAGCAACCTCTCTCCAATAAAGCCAGACAAGGCTTTACATGTTGCACAAGGGTTTCCGGAACTTAGTTTTCCTCCCCCACCGCCAGTGTTTACGTCACCACGAATTAATCCACAACGAGAAACAAGTTTTCTGAAGAGGTATTAGGCATCTTGATTTTATAGTGCATTTCATATTTTCAGACTGGAGAATGTGGATTAGGGCTTGCTGTTGTTTATAGGGAACATTTTGATTCTTTTTCAGGTCCCAGTGTCCTGGCTCATCCAGTGCAGGACTCTCTCTTGAGCATGACAACAGAGGCAAGATATTTGCAGCAGGTTCAGATTTTTCTGGACCATCTATTACTCAATCGATTGTTGGGTTGATTCCTTGCTCGCAGAAGGAATGTCCTAGTAAGGGCTCTGTGCAAGTCCAACCCTGCAGCCCTTCACAGTGTGTCGATGAATACCTGGTTGATCATGTGGAGGTGGAGGACTGTGTGAATACTGATTCAGCCGATTTATTGTTGAAACAAGCTAATGGTGCGACTCAAGCATTACAAAGTGGCTGTACCAGCTCGAAAGAAACCATTGTGAAGCTTGATGATGATGACAGGAGGAAAGACACAGGGATTGAAGTGGCTGCACCTCTGACCTCATTAGAGCAAGCTGAAGAAGACCTACTAGGGAAGTCACTGTTCCATGTTAAATCAGTGGAACCTGAAGGCGAGCAGAAGGATAGTGAAAGGCCGACTGATAAGTGCTCAGATGTAATGCCTGAGAAAGTCAATGATCTTGTTCCATCAAATTTGTCTCTGGAACCTGCTCCTGGTGCACAACATTGCCAGCATGTAGCGGCTCAAAATGTTGCTCTAGATTCTTTTTCTATTATGACAAAGAAAGGGGAACAGGACAATGCAGAATTTGATAAGGAAAGGTCTACTTGTTCTAGAAGTCTTCGTTCCCATGGATCACAAGATGTTAAGCTACAGAATGCAGAAGGTGGACAGCAAGGTGAATGGGACTGTACCCCTCAGTTACTGCCCGAACCGTTGCAGATTGTACATCCATATGAAAATTGTGGTGAGAATTCAGGAGCAATATCAGATGGATCTCTTGAGAACAAGATGCCATATGATTTTGAGGTACAAAATAACATATCTTTGATTGATCTTTAATTTCTTATGTCAGGAAAGATGGAACGGTTGGTTTGTGTTGCGGTGGTTTTAATATAAGTAAGCTTGCATAGCTATGTATTGAAATATACTAGGAAAATTTTATGCATAACTTCTTTGTGCATTTTTAAGATTTTAGCCTTTTCGTGACTTGGAACATCAGTGTTGGGTCAACTCTGCATGTATTTTCTAGACAGATTTTATCTTTGGACTTTATACATGAGGATTTATTTCCTGCCAGCACTTAGCTTGAACTTGCTATAACATGTTGACAATGCATGCGGTCATGCAAAATTTTCAAATGTTAGACCATACCAGATTTTAATTTCTTTAGTTAGATTGTTTTTATGTTTATTATCCCGTTCTACTGTGTGCCAAGGTCAGCCGATAACAGTGTAGACATTCTTGCAGAAGGAATTAACAGGGTTTCTATGTATTCCAAGGCAAGGAGTTGAATTCTAAATGAAGAAATTATATAAGTGCTTGAAACAGAGTATATGCTAGATGAAAACAAGAGTTGTTTTTAGTCTTGGCATAGATAGAATGACTTTGACAATAACAACACCACACTTTTTTCTAGAATCTGTTCTTGAGATTATTTGCTCCTAGAATCTTTTCTTTGGTTCTTTTGCGATATGTTAGGTCCTCCCAGAATCCGTTCTTGAGACTATCTGCAGCTGGACGTATCTTTGCTTTTCTCCTTGTGGGCGGAGACTCTGGTGCCTTCTCCCCTTTACGGTTTGGCGGGATCTTTGGAAGGAGCGGAATAGTAGGATCTTTGAAGGCAAGGAAGCGTCTGTCTTTGATGTTGTTATATCTATTAAGGCCCTTGTCTTCTATTGGTCCAAAGATATTATATATATATATATATATATATATAGAGAGAGAGAGAGAGAGAGAGAGATGATACGTTGAGATATGCGTTTTGACAAATATAATGATGCCTATCCACGCTGTCCGTAGCAAAAATCGATGACCCAAATTTAGCTTATGTGGAAGGTTTGAAGCCAACTTTTCTAATGGCCCAGTTTAAGTTGATGGAGTTTTAAAAGCTTTACTGACATAAACTTACGCCATCAGGCTCAGAGTAACTTTTTGTATAGTTTCAATTTTAGAAGAGTTACCTTTTTGGGGTAGGTTTGAAAAAAAAGAGACAAAATACGTATTCATCCTCTCCTCTCCTCTCTTCCACCTCCTAACCCTAAAACCAGATCTCTCTTTCTCCGTCTCTCTCTTAATTTTTTCAAGCTTATCTGAACCATTAGATGCTTTTGACATTCACTTCATGTTATCGTTTCCAAACACCAAATATTCTCAATTTAGCATAATGTGCACCCAATGACCAGACTTTATTTGTTCTAGCCTTTAAAGATGATAAGGCTGCTCTATTTTAGGTTTTCTAAGAGGTATGGAGAGAATCTGAGGTTTTCTGGACAGTTGAGTTTAGGGTTAAGAAAGGCAATTTCCTGTAATGTAAAGAGCTTGAAACAGGGGAATTCAGTAGCACGACTGCGAGTGGTTTGTAAGCACTTAAGGAATTGTCAAAAAATGAAAGAAAAATTATTGATTCAGATCTGTGTGATCAGTAGATTCAGTACTCACCATAGAAATCAGAGTTCTCCGTGTAATCTCACTCGCAATCTCATCCATCGTTTTCTCACCAAACACAAGACCTAAAAGATTGGAAATGAAAGCCAAAAAAATCTTGAAACCTACACTTTTGCAAGTCTGCAACTTTTTTTCTTGGTTTCTTTAATCAGAAAGAGAGACTTTTCTGAAAAAGTAATACGTATCTCCCAACCTTTCAAAAATTATAAGCAAAATAACATGCTCTCTCTTCAAAGAAAAAATATTTCATAAATATTGGCATATCTCGTCAATCCCTTAACACACATTTACAAAGAAATTCTCACAACTTCCTAACTACCTATTGTCCATTTTCCATAACATTATGACACATGGACAGAACTAACACAACTCCCTAACGGCCTACTATCCGTAACACTTGGACACATGGATATGACTAACACAACTTCCTAACCAATTAATAACTACATAATGATGATGTGGCTGGACATAATGATAACTACACATTCCCTTCTTAGCCGAACCTTGTCCTCAAGGTTCAAAGTTAGGCATCATTCTCTTTGCCTTCCTCTTCTTCCTCTTCAACCCATTCTCCTTCAATCAAGAACAATTGTTTGTGCTTACACCGATGGATATGGATATATTTCTCATCACACTTGTAGCATAAGCCTTTTTTGTGCCTTTCCGCCACTTCCTCTAGTGTGAGCAAGGTTTAAAATTTCGTTTCGGATGAATGTCTCGGTCAAGTGAAAAACCGAGACAAACTCCGAAACGAAACGAAACATTCACGAAACATTGAAAAAATGAAATTTTCGAAACATTTCCGAAACATTGCGAAATATTACGAAACATTACGAAATATTACGAAACATTCCGAAACATTACAAAATATTATTCAAAATCATTAAATTATATTTTTATTTATTTTTATTTTTTTGGATTGTATCGGATTGTCTCGGTTTGTCTCGGTGAAACAAACCGAGACATTACGAAACGAAACGAAACATACGAAATATTTAATGTTTCGTTTCGATTTCCTTACGAAACGAAAACGAAACATACGAAACATTACGAAACATTCCGAAATTTTAAACCATGGGTGTGAGACATCGAATTGGAGGAAGATTGTTGCGAGATACGGGTGTAGGTTTTGGCATTGTAAGCCGATTAGCGGCTATTTCCATCTATTACTCCCTAGCCACAATCTTCTCATCTTGCTAATCCAATTGATGTGGTCAATGAAGTAGGTTTGAACATTTGGATGTCCATATGCAGTTCATCATTCAAACCACACAGGCACACACAAAACAACTTACCAAAAGTAATTCCGTCAAGCCTGTAGTCTGATTAGTGAGTCGTTCAAACTCTGTTTGATAATCGTTGAATGATCCATTTTGCCTAAGTTTGGCTAAATAAAGCTCCAGCAAAATTATCAAATTCGGTGGGGTCCAAAATGGGAGCACAAAGCTCTCGTAAAAATTGCCCAAGTCAACATACCTGAAATTCACTTTGTCCATTGAAACCATTGTAGTGCTTCTCTTTCAGGATGAAAAAAAGCAATGGTGACCTTCGGGGGTGTTATGATATGAAAAAAATTGTTCCGCTCGATAGATCCAACTTGTGGGATCATTGCCGTTGAATCGAGGAAATTCGAGTTGCACGGTTCTTGTATAGATAGTACCACTAGTTTCTGTTCTACGCGGCTCTTGTTCCCTTGTTGCAGCATGGTTTTGGCCATTCGAACGTGTGTCTGAAGCCTCTGCTTGCATGCTCAAAACATTGGTGGATAATTGATCATATTTGATGTCAATAGCCGACAACCTTTCCACAATTTCTGCTAGTGGCCAGTTTGTTTGATCACCATTTTCCTCTAGTTTTTTAACTCTTTGCTCCATGTTCTGAATGCGGGCTACAATCATACAATGCCGAGAACCGGTGGCTCTGATACCAATGAATACGTATCTCCCAACCTTTCAAGAATTATAAGCAAAATAACATGTTTCTCCTCAAAGACACAATACACTTTCATAAATTTTTGCATATCTCGTCAATCCATTAACACACATATTTATAAAGAAGTTCTCACAACTTCCTAACTACCTACTATCCATAACATTATGACACATGGATAGAACTAACACAACTTCCTAACCATTTACTATCCATAACACTTGGACGCATGGATATAACTAACACAACTTCCTAACCAATTAATAACTACATAATGCTGACGTGGCTGGATATCTGGTGGTGATGACGTGGCTGGTCAGAAAACATACATAACAAAAGGTACAGGTTTATTAAAGTAAAGCTTTTCTAAAACTCCATCAGCTTAAGCCAAGCCATTTAAAGGGTAGGCTTCGAACCTTCTACATAAGCTAAATTTGGGTCGTCGATTTTGTGAAGGATGGCGCGGATCGTACGCCATTATATTCGTCAAATAGAATACATCAACGTATTCCGGCCTCATGTGTGTGTTTGTCTGTTGTTTTTATTGTTTGTTTGGAATTTTCACTATGTACTCGTAGTTTGTCCCTTTAATTGTTGTCGTTGTATTAGGCTACTTTGTAGTTGATGGAGAGATATTGATTGTTGTATTTTGAAACAAGTAGGACGAGGAAATAAATATATGAATTTCATTATACCCATCAAAAGTTGGTAGGATTGTGCTTATCAAAGGTGCTCATGCAAGTTTCTTATTTATTGCATGTCCCTATTCAGAATGACAACCACACTTTTTGAGAAACTTGAAAAATTGTAATGAGATGTCTTAAGACAAGGTAATTGTTAGGTCAATAAGGGTGACCATGTAAATTAGAATATGATATGTAAGACAAAAGAAGTGGATGATGTTGACCTATAGGTTATAGGAATGCGGATGTGGTCTTATGGGGTAAATGTTGTTGGATGCACTTGACAGAGGTTAGGGCCATTAGGGAGCCATAGGAGTTGAAATACTAATAGGACCATTATTTATGGGATGGGGGTATGGAGTGTGATTTGTTCACGTCAATGTACATTGTACAAAGACTTTGTCATTAAGATTAAGTAGAGGGTGGTTGTAGGTTATAGAGTCCATTTTTAGGAACATGTTAGTGTGGGGGGTTCCAAGTTGGGCAAGGCATTCCTATTATTGTATGTTACTGAAGAAATCAAAACAAGAGTAAAACCCTAGGCTGCTCAACCAAACCCTGATGAATAGTATGCATGGATAGAGGATAGTAAGTTAGTAACTATGAACAGTAACCAGTGAACAATATCGGGTTGTAAATGCAACATTTAGCAATAGAGAGAAGTATAACTAGAAAAGAAGATAGCTAGGGTTAAGAACAACAAGCAAAGCCAATTAGGGACGGCTTAACCTTACAAAGGGAGAAGAACTCTCTTTATTCAATAATTCTATAAAAAAAATAACATAAAACTATCTTAGGATTGGTCTCCCACCCCTTTATATAGATCATGACAATAAAAATCGAGTAAAAGACTCCCAAACCACTACTTGTTGCATTGAAAACTGTCTTAGGATTTGTTGCCTTGAAAACGTCAATTGTAAAAAGTTAGAGCTCATAACCTAGTGCAATTGGCAATTAGTATATTGCAAGTAAGGAAAGAAAAAAACAAAATTTTGAAGTGTCACAACAGAATCTGGAAAATGTTTGACACGTGTTCTTTGCTTGTTTAAAAGAAGCCATGCAAGTTTGCAACATGGCTTGAAAGTAAAATTTTGTGGATTGGAACTCAATTGTAAGTCAAATGGGTGGATTGTGGGTCTCAAGAGGTTTAAGGATATTAAATTTGGCTCTTATGGGGAAGTGATAGTGTAGATGTGGGATTGTGTTGATAGGATGGGGGTTAAGTTTCGTGGAACTTAGGCTTTCAAAGAGACAACATTGATTGGGAGATAGATACCTAGCTTCTCTTCTTAGCCGACTTGGAAAAGAGAAAGTCCCATTGTTAGAAGCAAGTAAGAGGATAGGATGTAGAAGTAGAAGTGGGGCCCCAATGGTGAATTTTCTTTTCAACTTCTGCGCTATCTATTTTTTCTCCATCCACTTTTCTTGCTAAGTTCATATGGGGGTCGAAGGTTCCTTCTAAGATTGATTTCTTTTGTTAGACAACTTAGAAAAGGGAGACAAGAAAACATCTTTGATTATGATTGAAAGGAACAAGCTGAAATAGACCATGATCCAATTTCGGGTCATTTATTGGTGTACATGTTCTACCATAATCTCTTCGATCCATAGCACGAGTAGCAAAGGTAGCATGTCCAATAGGCGCTTTGATAACTTTCCCCTTTCCGCTTATAGCTTTCACCTCCACTCGACCCGACAACCTAATAGATTCTAATAGGGCAGCCCAGCCTTCTGAAATGAGGTTGATCAATATATATGAGCTGGGATAAAGTTACTAATGCTTTTTGACTTAATAAGGATGATCTCCTCACCAAAAATCAGCAATTTCTAAACATTTTAACCCTATCAAATATGGACCTAAATTTAATGATGAAAATTGCTACAAAACTTTTCAAACATACAATCCACTTTTCATGATGCTACAAATGTTGGAATGGCCTGAATTTTTGGGAGGTCGATATCCATTTTGAGAAGAATATCATCACCCAAAATCAACCCTTAACTTATCTGCATGAGGGCCCCATGTTCATTTGTCATTATATTAGTCACAAAAGCATGAGTCAACGTGTCCTCCTAGCCCTATATATATATATATATTGCTGCCCCTTTCTTTGGAGGTCGATTAGATTAGATTCTTCCCTTCCTTCTTCAGATCTTTTCACTTCTTAGGTCTCGTTCTTGTAGTGGACCAATTAGTTGACATACCAAATTACTTATTAACATAATGAAAATTGAGAGTTGATTACTTTTGCAGTTTTGTTCCGTCATGTTCTGGCCGGAGTGCGCAAGAGCACACTGGAGTTTTTGGAGTTGGGTCACCTTTGGAAGCGTTCGCCAATATGCAAGATACAGCCAAAAAGCCGTATCGCGCAAGGCGCTCACTAATTTGCTTGTATGCTTTGGTAGCTCTTTGGCCATTGTTGTTATGGCTGTTCGATAGTCTTTCGTGCAACTACCTCGGGTCACCCTCCCCCCCGAAGGCCTCGAGCCTAAGCCTACCTATGGAAACCTTTCCTCCGCTTACCTTCCCCAACTTTCATATCTCCTCCCTATTTAGTAGATGAATGAGTAGGACCCATAGATTCAAGACTTTCAACATTATCTTCGATCAAACACCCTTACCTGGGATTGTATTCGGGAAGGGGCTAAGATTCTTAAAGTTGTCCACCTTATTTGTAGAAGATTTATCATTCCTATATGTGCTTTATGTCTAAGTTCAACAACGAGGTAATAAGCCACTTTCTTCCATCTTTTTGGGATATGTTGGATGGAACCAAACTATCTTATCCAACTTCTTCAAGGTTGTATGCCAATGCCTTTGCCCTTCACAAGTGCATCCTATGGAAGCTGCTCTCCCTTGCTCTTTGTTGAACCATATGGAAAGAATAGAATATGCATGTCATCAAAAACAAGGAAGGTGGCATCGAAACGACTGTTTTGAATATTAAAGCTTCTCTATTTCATTGGACTTCCATTCTTAAAGATTTTAGCTATGTTACCAGACACTTCAAAAAGGTTGTTGTACCCGTTTTGGACACTTCATTTTTTTACTGTAAATGCCGTGTACATGACGTATCCTGGCCGTGTCTCAGCCTTACTAAGGTAACATAGGATTTTAAAGACTTTCATTTTGAGGAATTTGCTTTTAGATGAGACAAGTTCCTTCAATGAAGGGTAGTAGTTTTGTGTTTTTGTATCCCCTTTTTTAGTGATCTCAGTAGCTCTTTCTTGTACGTCGTTTGTACAGTGGGGTCTTGCCCCTTTTAAAGTTGATACAATACATTGAAGTATAAAAAAAGATTTGGGATTGAAAGTAACGTGTTCTGGATAAGTATTACCTTGTATAAAGTTTGATAGTTGTTGTAGGGATTTGTATAGCAGTAGAGTTCCAATGCGATACAAGATGGGGGTGTGAAGGGTGTTGTTCGGTTTTCAAAAAATTCATTGTGGGAGTAAGGTATAGGGTAGGCGTAGGTACAAGAGTAGATTTTGGAAAGTCATTTTGTGTGGGGAAAATATGTTATTTTACTCCTTCCAAATTTAGTCAATCTTACCTCCAACAAAGATACCTTGGTCATAAAATACTACAAGAGGATTAGGGGTAGGGATAAATCTCCCAAGGTTATGAGTTTTTTTAGAAGGTTTGTTGGATCTCCTCTCAAGACATGTCCGCCTTCCTGTAACTCGCTACAAGAGGAGTAACCCTTGAGGAGATATTTCTCTTTGATTGACCAAGCCAAAAGACAGATCTCATCACAGCACTCGCTTTCCCTAAACTAAAAGGCATCTCCTAGTTAATGGTGACGATAAGAAGATTTGGATTTGAAACCACAATGTGCTCTTCTTGGTACAATGCTTATGTGAGATGGCCTTGCAACCAACTTTCCATCCCATGGGATCCAGTTTGATCCCATCCAAAGTTCCTTTGTCTTTTTGGGCGTCTTGGGACAAATCTTACAATGGACCGTCCTGCCCACATGAAGTTCTTCTTTAACATGTGCTCTAGATGCAAAAAAAAAAAGCAGAGGAGACCGTTAACCATCTTTTGTCCATTGCTCCTTCACTAAGGAATTGTGGCCCCTCTTCCTACACATCTTTGGTATTTCTTGGGTCTTTTTGTTAGGAGTGGTGGACCTTTTAAAAGGTGGGCAACGAATGCTTTTAGGAGGAATATGCTTTGGGTTGGTTTGGTGTTTCTGTGTTAGTATACTCTTGATCATCTAATGGGCTCTAATTTCGAAAGAGTTTGACGACTTTGACGGTATTACAATGTTATCACTAATGATTGGTGGAATGCTATTCCTGAAGGAGGTAAGATCAAACTGTTGTTGAACTGGTTTGGAAAGACTGGTTGCGCTACATACCAACTAGCAAGTTAATCTTCAATGGATGTTCTCTTGGGTATCTTTCAGAATGATGTGGGCACCACTCTCAAGGTGTTCTTTGGGTTGTGGGGTGAAAGGATTCCACCAAAGCAGAGGTATGGCCCATAATGTATGGTCCTCTTGTGGTCAGGCGCAACTCTTCAATTGTTATCTTATGGGTCTATTGTAGCGCCAATGAGGAGGCAAACTTATTGGCCAAAGAGGATGCTTGTAGGCACATTTCGTATAATCCCTAATTTCCTTAGAATGGTAAAATTGATAGGAAAAACTATATAGGTCCTAGAAAGTACAATAATTTTTAATATCTCTAATCTGACGCTATCACATCTGAGCTCAATTTATTGTCAGTGGAAAAAAAGAATTTCAAGTACTTTTAGAAACTTAAGGTATTTTCTATTTTGGAAACCAAATTCCAACACTTCTCCATTTCCACTTTGTCTCATTTTACCACTGCTATCATCATCGATGTGAATGCTGCTGGGGGCAATTGACTTTGTTTAGTTTGCAAATGGCAAGGATTGTTCATTGTGTGTGTGTCTCTATGTCTTGGAACATCTAGGAAAGCAATGCTGTAAGGCGTTCGATTTCTTTTTGTTATCAATTTCCTTTTAAGATTTCTTGCAGTAGAATGATTGCAACAGTTAATGTAGGAGGCCGGTCAACACCAACGTGTTACACGTAGACGCTGTCTTCAATTTGAGGCTGCAGAGGCTTGCAGAGATAGCAGTTCTTGGAATCCAACAGACATTATTCCCAATTCAAGGTTACCCGCAAATCCTACAGAATTGGAGATCTTGGATTCATCTCATTTGGAATCAAGTGTGACTTCGAACAACAGGCAACCAGTCCACTTCTCCCAACCTGTAACTTACGGGCTCTCTCTTTGCCCACTTAAAACACCAGAAACCTGCGTTGAGAAGATTGATAGATCTGTTCGAATTGGTAGAAACTCTTCCATAACTGCTCCCATGCCATCTGGTATCGGCTTGCACTTAAATAGCATTGTCAATGCTGCAGCAATGGGCTGCAGTGCAGCTGCAAGCATGAAATTAGCTGAAAAGGATTATCCGAGTGCACAAAGGGAGAAGTCGCCGTCTGTGATTGAGCAACATTTACCCGAAGACACAAAAACTAGCTCACTTCCAGCAAGTGAGGTTGGGAAATTTGCAGCCAACACTAGTGATGATCAGCATGAAAGTCTTGCCATAGCAAGTTCCACCACTTTCCACTCCTCTCATGGTAAAAAACCTCAGGACAATACTCTGCAGTTGAAACTTATTGAGCATCAGACAACTCCATGTGATAAGAGAAAGTTTGCTTTAGAAAATGCTGACAAGTTCGAGGAGTCTGACCAACTAGGCCCCAAAAAGAAGAGGCAAGTGTGCATGCTATTATCTTAATTTGATGTTTTGATGTGTCAATTTTTTGCTGGGACTACTGAGATTGAGGATTTGAGATAATCCAGGAAGAAGACATCATATACCATTGAGAATGACGGCTGCAAACGTTGCAACTGTAAGAGGTCAAAATGCTTGAAACTGTAAGTGATACAAGAATCGTGCTAAGAATGCATCTCAGAACTCATATATTATTTTTATTGCAATTCACATTTACTCTTTTTCTCATTCTTGTTGGCAGTTATTGCGAGTGCTTTGCTGCAGGAGTATATTGTGCTGAACCTTGTACTTGCCAAGACTGCTTCAACAAGCCTGAATATGAAGATACAGTGCTTGGGACCCGGCAACAAATCGAGTCCCGCAATCCACTTGCATTTGCTCCAAAGATAGTACGGCGTGTCACCGAGTCTCCAGCAAACAGTGGGGTAAGGATCCCCTCTCTAGCTCAATTTGAGGGGTTTTGTGTTGCCTTGGTGAAATAAAAACTTAAATTGCACTGTCACATTCTACAGGAAGATGGTAACCGGATGACACCATCCTCAGCCAGGCATAAAAGAGGATGCAATTGCAAGAAGTCCATGTGTCTGAAAAAATATTGTGAATGCTATCAGGTTTTTAGTTTTTTCTTACTGGCTTGGCTTATGTTATCATTCATGTGACTATTTCTTCTCTTTTCAATTTATGCTGATTGACATACTCTATGTTTGCTCCGTTAAAAGGCTGGAGTTGGATGTTCCGATGGATGCCGATGTGAGGGATGCAAGAATATTTTTGGCATAAAAGAAGGTAATGCTCTTCCTTAGAATAAGATGAATATTTCTGAAGGGGGAAAGCTGAGATACTAAAAGCAAGTTACCTTGGCTTTAATAGCTATTTATCATCATACTGTAGAGGAACAGCTGAAAATGGCTCCCAATTAGCTTATCTTAGTTTATTTACTGAGGCAACACTTATGACTTGGGCAAATGAGTGAAGGGATGCCCTTACATTGTGACAGATAAGGATTGTCACTGGAAAATAACTTCGGAGAGTGTGTAACTGACTTGTGTTCTAACAGATCCATTCCCGGTGCACTTGATGCTGGTTAGTCATCATAGTTAATGTTATGAGAAGCTATAATGAACTTGGTAACCTATGCTTAGTTCAATGATTCAATCAAGTCAGACTTTTGGTTTTTTTTGTTTTCTCTTTTTCACAATATTGTGAAACTCATTTTCACAATATGTAAGCTCCCACATGAGAATAAAGCAACGATCTCTTATAAAGACAAGTTTTAATGAAGTTCTTACAGAAAGCTAGAAACTCAGATTTCTGGAGAGCAATAAAACTCATTTGGCTCAGTACATGTGCTAGGGAAACAAATCTGCACAACTACAACATGCTCATACAGATATTAGATGTAGCTGAATACGATTTTTGCCTTTGCACATATGCTCTAAAGCCTGTAGCCAAGGAGCAATAAAACTCATTTGGCTCGGTACATGTGCTAGGGAAACAAATCTGCACAACTACAACATGCTCATACAGATATTAGATGTATCTGAATACGATTTTTGCCTTTGCACATATGCTCTAAAGCCTGTAGCCAAGCATAAGTCCTTTTACATCATATGGCATTTTTGTTCATGGCCATATTGGAAACTGGAAAGTGCTAGCCCTTTGCTGAATTCACATCTGTATCCTCTTCTCTGTATCCATAA
Source organism: Euptelea pleiosperma (assembly GCA_035048495.1). Lineage (NCBI taxonomy): Eukaryota > Viridiplantae > Streptophyta > Magnoliopsida > Ranunculales > Eupteleaceae > Euptelea > Euptelea pleiosperma. Next base: position 24,428,442 of record CM068549.1, read on the forward strand.
CTTTCAACGATGAACTAGGAGCATACGACTAACTTGGATATTTGTATAGTTACAATTGTTTTGCAGCTCCACTGCTCTGCTATTACTGCCGAGTGCTGGCTCATTTGTTGCATGTGCTATGCATGTGACACGCTGTAAACTAGTTCTAATAGAAATGTAGCCTTTAAAATTTGCGGGAGTAAAGCAATTTCACCAGTGCTGGAGTGGCGATGATGACCAATTTTTTTATCATAGAAAAAGGACTGACATGGACAATTTTGTGATTGACAATGGCTAGTTAACATCATTTTGAAGCATTTTTGGATATTAGTAAATAGATGTTCAAAATTGAAATGACGTTTATTTTGATGCTGTTTGGCTATGAACTGGATTTCCTCCATTAACAAGAAAATTTTCTTCTGTATAGGATATGGTGAAATCACAGAAATGGTATACAGAAGGGCTGATGATGGGTGGGAGGACCTGTCCGACGAGAAGCTGGAAATGGCAGAGACCAGGAGTGATTTCTTACAGCTAGATCAGTGCCATCCACACAACCTCTCTCCCCTAACACCATCATTCCAGTACTCAAAGTACGTTTCCTATGACTTTGATGCTACACACCATTCTCAATGAAACTTGAAATGTCAATCCAACATTGTACCATACATTTTTATCAAGATCTGACTTTATTTCGTTTTTTTTTTATTGTGCTCATTTGTTTCAATATCCAGCCACGGAAAGGACATGCCAAAATCCCGGCTTCCTGCTGGAAGATATCTCCAATCACCAGAATCTGACATTATCATTTCATCTCCTCATGGGACATCCACAGATTTTTTAGAAATTTAAATAGCCATGACATGCAAGGAAAAACTGGTGAAGGATGTATGGATATAGTTCCTTACGATCCACAATTGCAATGCAGCATGGAAGGAAGAGTGGATCAATTGTCGTCAAGACAGGATGGACTCTCAGACATATGTGATATCACTCCATTGCCACATTCTCCCTCTAGGGTTACGGCTTCTTCATCTTCGTCCAATACTAGAGACTGTACAACGGTTTCACGAGCCCAATTCTGTCATGGAAGTGTTTGCTTGTCATCAGTTGGTTCTCTTCGTTGGCGTGGTTCACCCATTACTCCATTGCCCCGCTTAGGTGGGAGCAAGTTACCACCAGAGCCCGACTCTGACAGTGGGCTGTATGAGGTCCTGGAGGATGACACACCTGAGATACTGAAGGACACTCCCACCCCCATCAAGGCAATTAAAGCAAGCTCTCCAAATCAGAAGCGGGTTTCTCCTCCACACAGTCGCTTACACGAGGTGAGGTCAAGTTCTTCGCCGGGCTTGAGAAGTGGTCGCAAGTTTGTGTTGCAGTCTATTTCTTCGTTTCCTCCTCTCACCCCATACAGTGATCCTAAAGGTAGCACTAGTAGTGATAAGTGAATGGCACACATGGAGATAGAGGTTAGTCCTGATCATGTTCATTCTCAACTTCCAGATGCTATTTTCCTTTTCATGGTTAACAGTGGTACTGATGTTTGTGCTTCTGTAGGCTCGTGTTGCTTGGTATGATTGTGGTGGCATGTAGTGCTTGGGCCTGGAAGAGCATAATTTGCAACAAGGATCTTCAGTTTCAAAGAACTTTCGCAGGTTTGGGACCAACACTTGTAATTCCTTCCATATTTATCTGTACTACTAGTGCTTCTGTGGTTGTTAATATCGTTACTTTGACAACTAGGAGACCCCAAGTAGTGCTTTGTTCAAAGGGTATATGTGCAAGATGCAAATAGATATGGTAGCATTGCAAGTGCATCATCTACAGACTTTCTCATTTCGTATACTTGGCATTACTCCGTTGTTCACTTGACTTATATATGGATACTCAATTGGATTTCTTACCTCGCTAAGGAAGGATATGGACTTTTTCTTATGAAGGTGAGCTCCTCATGTGGTGGGGCTAAAATAAGTGATTTCTCATATCTGAACTCAAAAATTTATAAGAAATTTTATCTATTTTCCCTTAAACTGACCTCTCTTTGATCATTTGGTTACCTGTTTTTCGTTAACCTTAATTATTGCAGGAAATTGCACTGGCTCAACCCCCAATGTGTATTTCAGCCTGTTTATAAATGATCAACACAATAATCAGAAGGTTAATGTCCTGTGATTAAATTGAGTTCTGGGTTATATGGCCTATGAAAGAGAGCGCCTACTGATTGAAGGGTTTGGGTCAGTGAGTTCATCGACCATGTGTGTTTTATGAATGGAATTACAATGGCCTGAATTTCCTACCTATTCATGCGGCTCTCTAAGCGATTAACATGTGGTTTTGAGGAATCAACATGAACATGCATAAAGACCAACATTAAGGAATTTTGGTCAAGAAATGCCTTTTGTAACTTTTGTGTGCCTCGGTTTTCAACTATAAATGATGAGACGTGTACTGCCTGTTTTGGAAACCATATGGATTGGGTCCAGGTCTTCCCAACAAGCAATGTCAAGCCAGACACGATAATCCATGCGGATGTGATCCTAAGCCTCAATGGGTACATGAATGTTCAAAGTAGAAGGTTAGCTTATGGGTCTCAATGGGTACCTGATTATTCGACATACCTGAACCAGGCGATTCTGGTTTGGTCCCATCTTTTTGGAATAGTTGGGCTGCTAAGGTGCTACGTTTCTATTCATTGCTCAAGCTGATACCCAGGTGCCAGGTAGACCTGATCAATTTGGTTGGGTCGGATTCAATCCTTCAGATCAATCAACATTGTTATCAGTATCATCTACACCTTTAATCAATCATCATAACACCTTATTTCACCACTTGACTATTTAGAGCTATATCTTCTGTCACATGTTTCTCAGTAAATCGACTTTACCCCTACCATGGATCCATCTACCTTGTGTACTGGAAACTTTACTAACCCAATTGTTGCACTGCATAAATTAATCACATCTAAATAGTCTGATTTGAGAAGCACGATGACCACGGTGAAGGACTAACCAGTTTAGGAGCCAAATCACTCAATTGGGTATCAGAGAAATGAATCCCAGATTCCATACGAATGACCCAAATCATAGAAGTTCAGCAGTGTTTCTGCATGCCACAAGAAAAGACACGTGGGGCGGTATGATCAAGACCAATCAGCGTGGTCCCGCTTGGACAAGGCATTGTGGGAAAATCAAGCTAAAATCAGACAACTTTACACTTCCAACTGGTTGTGATCGGGTGTTGAGTATTATTTTCTAAGTCAGAAGGTTAAGAATCCCCAATCAATCTGAGTTTTGAGTTACGGCCCATTAAAGAAGTGGTCACTGATTGAAGGGAATGGTTTTGTTCACTGAGTTGATGGGCCACGCATATCGTATGGAGATTATGGTACATTTAGGGTGATGGAATCCATTTAAAATGTGCGAACCACGCATCGCATAGATGCATGCACTCTCCTGGAAACCATTTAGATCGAGAATTTGTTGAGCCAAACCTCAATTTCAATGTATCCAAACAGGCAATTTGATATCCCAGTGCCTTTGGATGAAAGAAAACATTCACATACATACATAAGAAGAGTCAAGCTTCACTCGTTACTTAAAAACATGCCTGTATAATTAAATACAGAAAACAGCTCCATGAATGCGAAAATTTCTTCAGCTCCCCCCATTTCATCTAATATTTCCTAACTCATAATTAAATTTCACTCCATGTATTAACAATTTAGTCACGTTATAGCTGCTTAATTTCTTTCTTTCCCATTTTATCTATTTGAGTTATAGCATCCACCTAAGGTGTTCCGAACCTAGATCACATCGAAAATATTTGCCGTCTGGCGTGCTAAAGAACACTAACATTGCCTATTCTACTCAGAAATTTGCTAAAGAACACTAACATTGCCTATTCTACTCAGAAAATTTTGAAGCGGCCGGATTTTAGAAGCAGCAATCATGTGCCAATGATAGTGCGCCACATGTACCTATGGATACTTTTTAAAAAAAGTTTTTTAAACCAAATCCTAAACCCCACATGTGGCGCGGGATCATTAAGCCCCGCCGCTACATAAATGTTCTCTGCTGCTCATTAATCGAACACAACACTTAACTACACTCACCATTTCTGTGAAATGGAAGAATAAAATATGACAATGGTGCGATTAGTATTGACAAAAAACACAATCTCTTAGAATTCTTCCACAATCATCCAAAGCAAAGCCGGCATCTTTGGTCCAAGAAAAAGGCCACTCATGCCATGAGTCCTAACATGAATGTCACCATAGATAGGAATTGTGTTTAACAAAGCATCGGCATGGTGGCGAACGGGTTCTGAGGGGATACATTCGTATAAAATCGACCCAATTAATATAGAATGGCTGAAGGGGTAAAGCACCAAAAGCTTCCATTGGGATCAAAGCACACTGTAAATAAGCCACTTCCACTCATTGAATAACAGGTACATGAACGCCAAATTCAACATAAACAACCCAAATCAAGAATGTAAAGATTAACCAATACCAATCCCATCTAGGTGCCAACAAGCCAAATAAGAAAGAAGCATACTGAACAAAAGTTTCTTTTAGGAGAGGCAAGAGGACCAAAAGGGAATAGGTAGATCAATGCAACTATACCATATACCCCACACCAACATCTATTTTTAGCTGCCCATTTCTATTCCTTACAATAATAATTTGTTTTAGTTCCTTTTCCCCCGTTTCTTCCTCCTCACTAGCTATTATTCTAAAACAAGTGGTTCTGCAATTATGAGCGGGACCCTTCGAGGCCCAACCTTGCATTCAGCCAGTTGCAAACTTCATCCATCTCCTGAGGGACCGTGTAGTGACCAAGCCTGCACAGTTTAAACCAAACACTCTTAAAAACATTGCTCTCTGATTATATCAAATCTAAACTAGATAGTTCTTGCTAAAGAGAAACCAATTAGATACCCATTGTAGGTTCTAAAAGTAAGATTCCGGAATCCAGTTGAACTTAAGGCCTCCGCGGATTTCTCTCCATGTTTATAGAGGACGACATCGTCACCTGAAACAAGTAAATATGATTAAAATCCCTATACAGAATAGTAGTTCTTTTGGGTTTAATTGCACATTATATGTCAGTAATATAAAGTTTTGATGCTCAAAATATGTAGGGGTAATTGATATAGAAGACTGTTAAGTACTTTGTTAAGGTTGGACACGCTAACAACACTAAAATGTCGTAAAGCAGAAAATATGACAACATTTTTTGAAATCATGGTATCTAGAAACAAAGTCGATCTTGGTAAAAGTTTCTACTACAAGAACCAAATAGAAACTGACACACAGTTTTGAGCACTGGATAGAGTAATTGGGTTTTGAAGTAAACTAAAATGCCCCTAACTACACTCCGTACTCCATGAGTTTTTTCGAGTACTCGATCAAGCTTTTAAACACCGGCACAGAACATGAAGCTGTAACCATTTGGCAGTCACAGTTGGGTACATAATAAAACCCCTGTATTTCTAAGTAAAAAATAACATGGATAGATTAGAGTTCGACTTGGGCCACAAGTTTTTCAAGCCTCCTAAATGCTTCTAAATTGTGAGGATCCACTGAATTTTAATAGGCTCAATTCCTCCATTGTTTTCAAGTTCCCACCCATGTTTATTTCACTTGGGACTAGATCAGCTAGTTCTCAAGTTCTACTTTGCCACCATTTCGTAAAAGTGCAATCATAGAACACGTAAAAAACAACGAAGAATATGACGAGATTGAACAAGTTGCTGGAACCTGCATTGCTTGTCAAAATAGGAGGGTCATACTTTCAAGATCAGTTAAGGTTAGCTTAAGGGAGATCCAAGAAGGAAAAGAGAACAGTAAAATATTTGCTTTTTGAGACATAAGATTGGGTTCAATTGTGGAAAGGATTTTCTGTATATATAGTTTGATGTCTCATTTATGAGGCTGTTTTGGTATTTTGTTGGGTTTCCTTTCTGGAGTCCCTTGTTCAGCCTCTTCTCCTTGTTAATTTCTGGGGTTTTGCCCCTTTCAATATATGCATCTGTACTTGTCACATAAAAAAAAGAGTGGCTTTTCAGAGGGAGTTCTTAAAGGTCCTCAAGGACATTCTCTCAAGTCTCAATGAATTCTACACAGCCAAACACAAATTGCAAGCAAGTAGAACATGTTAGTAACCTAAGATCACAAGCTTGATGGTTAAAATTTGTAAGATCCAATGGGTTGCAGGCTTGTAACTCCTTGATGCGAAGGATGCTAAAACTGTAAATCCCGTATAATAATTCTAACATAAACTCATAGTGATGTATACTGTTAAGACAAAATGTAACTTGTGACAAGCCATACTCGCAAAATGTAACTTATGGTTCCTACAGCCATCAGATGTTATGAGAAACAGCAAAACTTGGTACTCAGCATAAAAAAACATGACTAGCAGTATATTAGTATATGTGCAACAGAGATAAATATATATACCTTTTCCGTGGCAGAGCAAAAGGGGCAAGGATGCAGCACGCCTCACAGCCTCATGCGACCCTTCTATCTTGTTTCTCAAACTCCTGGAGAACAACAGTTTTTGGCTTTCAACTATCAAATACACAGAATTGGACTGAGGATGTGACGGTGTGTGGATGGTCATGGTGGTGGTTTGGGATATGTGTGTGTGCAGGGGCTGCATGCATTAAAGAAATCCAGACCTTGAACATGGAAGCCAGCCACTTAGACCAACAACTGCACTTAAGTTGACCGGGTACGGGTTGCCATTCCCGTATTTCCCTTGAGCACAACAAGTGGCAGAGTAGAGGGCGATCGCAGCACCCATACTGAAGCCCCCAACACCAAGCTTGACTGTAAAAAAAATGTGCAACGGTGATGACAGAATTATGGAGTTACAAATCAGTTGCAAGCCCAAAACAACGCAAGTTTATTGTGGATTTATGCATCAGGACAGTGACCCTAGAAACAGAAATGCTAACACAATCATATAGTATACGATAAAAGAAATATTATTATGTAAGCTTTCGTTTATAAAAGCATAATTTGATCACGGGACTTGCTTTGGCAGCCCTTGTTACATTTACTTAGAACAAAGCACCCATAAAGAAGAAATAGGGAACATTATCAAAGCAGTGACTGAACCACAAGCGCTTTCTTGACAAGAGACTCTGTAAACTCTCACAGGTTCAAAGACTTCAATTTTGTAAACAAGCGCAGACTGAAACTTCTAATATCAATGGAGTATTATTACGTTATAACAGAATAATCATGTCCTTAGGAAGATGGGAGTCAGATACGAGTCATTTTCTCATTAGAATAAGATTAGAGACTCCTGGAAACTTCTAGAAAGAAACCTACTATCAGCGGGCTCCGTCGACAACAGGTTTGCAACATGTGATGCTGAAGAATCTAAACCCTCCATATCATCAGGGCCATCTTCAGAAAGGTCTCCAACGTCAAACCCTGACACAAATTAAACAACCACCGTTATGTTTGTCAGCATAACAATACCAGAAGAGTTCTGGTTTCTAGAATTTGAGCAAGGAAAACATAACAAATCACTATTTAAGCTTGCAGGAAACTAGCACTTAATAGTGATAATGAAGCAGTGTCTCCAAAGCAATTAATCTTACATGCAGTGCAAGGAAATCCACCAAAAACTGCTACCGGACGAGTAGGAGCTGTTGGGCATATCCATTTTATCTGTTTCATAGAAATTCAATAGAAACAATTGTTAAATTTACCAATGAAATAGGTAGCCATCCTCCAACCATTACAGATAGAGGGATGTTGGCCCACCCTTGATGAAGCAACACCCCAAAAAAATCGGCCTGATAAGCGTTCTTAGCCATTGGGTTCGAGTTTTTTTTTCCATGGGTGAAAAGCGTAGGTCCAAGCCCTGATGATCAAATCCAACTGATAGAAATCACCTATTAGGCTGATTTTGGGGTGTAGGTCACTATGGGATAGGACCAAACAATCATGGGTCAGTGGGACCAAAGAGTGTGTACGACCAACATGATGGACAGGTATATGTATGCATGTATGTAGCTCTTGAGTGAATTAAAACAGTCATATTCCTTATTCTTACATTTGGAAGAGGAAGGGTTTCCAAAAGCTGGGACCAACTGCACAACAAAACCCAAAGCACAAGATCAGAAAATCCATGTTTTTAGTCTCCATAGTTATCTAAAGCTGTTCAGCAGGACAATAAATAGACATTGAAATTATAAAATATAAGAACACAATTGCAGGCAGAGTCGCTTCTTTAAGAAGCTTGAAAATATCATTATTACAAAAGTTCAACAGATAGCAGCCTTGAATTGTGTAAACCTATCAAAACTAGGGACCACAAACTCAAAGCTTAACATAGCCCCAACTGTTCTAATGGCAGAAAACCACAAATATGCTAATGTAGATGTCTAAAAAAATGCTTAGCATGCAAACAAAATAGAACCCGTCTTAATGTGACTTAAGAATTGGTGTTTAACCATGTCATACTTTGGGATACGTTAAAAAGTTCTATGAGCATTAGCATCACTTATATATTAGATAAATATTCTTGGGGAAACAGGTTCTCTCTGAGGCCAAACCAATAGCCTAGTTGGCTAGACAACCAAGGTAGTGAAATAGTGGTCCCCTATCCAAGCCTTTGGTCATATTCACTTTTCTTGTTCAAGACAACCTAAACCAAGCTCAGCATCGAAAGAGAAGGGAAGAAAAGGACAACAAATCATGCTTTATTTAGTTCACGGCACAGCTGCTCTCTCTCATCGAATCAATCAAAATGAGAATCTTGATGAAAAAGATGTAGAGTTCAAGAACATTAAAAGACACTTCAAGAGAACAGGACAAGAAATTGACATTCTCTAGCCCTTTTCTCCGGTTTTTGCTACTAAAAAGTCCACCATTCCCACACAAGGCATATGCTCAGTATAAAGAGAAAAGAATAGAACCTCACCAACCGTTGCTGTTAAAGAAGGGAATAACCACAATAATACAGGCAATTACTAAAACTCCCCAGTTCCCATCTCACACATTGTTGATGCATGCACGTCGGCAGCAACCATAGCAACAGCTTTAAAGAGCATACTATTATATAAGTTCAGCCAAACAAACTCCAAGAGGAGTTGAACTACTAAAAACCAATTTCGTCAATAACTCAGTATAAAATCCAGCTCACAATGATCAAGCTTCACCTAAAAAGATCAGCTCAAATGGTACTCAAAATCTCAAATCAAAACAACCATAACAGCACCAAAAAAAGGCAATGACAGCAATGGCAAATATACCTCGAACCATTATCGCCAAGGCCGTGTAGCCAAACTATAGTGGCTTGATGCTTCCCTTTGGGCCTGACCACATGGGTCCTTCCAAACTCGAATGTCCTTCCAGCCGTTCTACTACCTGAAATTTGTATCAATACAGTTCACCACACAAAAACCTAAGTTAGTAAAAGAACTAAAATATACCTAGAAAATTGGCCAACACCATCACCATTCATCTATTACTGATACCAATCTACAACACAAACAAAACCCAGATGAAAAAAAAAAAAAACAAACAAGAAAAATGAAACAAATAACCACACCCACAAAAGGGCTCCCATTACCAAAAGCAATCTACACTTGCATACAAAAACCCAGATGAAAAGAAGACATAAAAAGAAGAAAAATAATAATCGAAACTAACCAGAACCCACACTAAAGCTCATTTCGACAGCCCGAAGAACCGCACTAACAAACCCGCCTATTGCAATGATTGAGAAGAACTCCTGCAATGAAGAAACACCCAAATTGACAATCTCTATTTATACCCATCTAAGGAAGGTTAGGGTTAAAAATGGAATAAAACCCATGAATCTGCATCAGCTACTCTTTGCTTACACCAGCTATAAGCGGTTCCTGAAAAAGCCTAGAAACGCAGAAAGAGAAAGGCACCCACAGAACATGAAAGATAAAGAAAGGAAGAAAAAGCAGGAAATCTTTATGAGCAGAGAATCCACAACAGATCAAAGCATGAATGAGCCTCCACCCCCCACAACCAACAAAGAGGGGTCTCTTGGATTTGCAAAACAGAGAGAATCTATGCTTGTGGGCAGTGGTGGCAAATTAAAGCAACCTCAACTACAACAACCCAAGAATATTTCCAGAAATAAAACAGAATAATCCCAATTTAATAAAATACATTTTCATTTAAATTTCTAGATGATTGATGGGTACCCACCCATTAATCACAAAAAATAAAAATAAAAATAAAAAAATAAAAGGGTTTGCTTAAATTTGCTGAAATAGAAATAATCAAGATTTTTAGAAGAAAAAGAGAAGTGGGATTTTTATTTTTTTAGCTTTTTATACCAACCTGGGCTGGACTTACTTGTGTGGAAGGAAACACAAAAGCATATGAGCTTTTCTCTCTTCACTCTTTCTTTCTTGTTTTCCTTCCCCACTTTTCTCACCTTTATTTGTTTTTTTGTTCATACACACAGAAAGACTGAAATATGCATTCTGGAGAGACCACAAGACTCCAAAGCAAGTCCTCTCTTACAAGGTCTTATGAAATGACCAAAATAGTCATTTGCTCATATCTTCATTCCCAATTTAATCCCACCATTGAACACATCAAAGAGTGAAGTATGGGAGGAGATGATGAAAGGTTCAATGTCACACTTATTAGAGTTGTCAAAAATGCCCTTTACAATATGATGGTTTTTTCTAAAAAGGACTAGGGTAAGCTAGTTAAGTTTATAACTTTTTTATTCCAACCTTTTAGCCCAAAATTCCCCTAAGAAATGAGATAATTTACTTAAAATCCTACATTCGTTGAAAATGCCATGTGTCACGAATTTCAAGCATTTTTATTTCTTTTTAGAGTATATTTTTGTGGGCCTATGACATGTTTTGTTGATGTTGAAAACTCGCATCGTCTCATGCCATACGTCACATGCCGAAGCATGTGTGACACATGCATGCACCTAACGTTTATTCGTTTGTGCCCAAATGCTCTAATGCAACACACGTCGAGCATAGAACAATGTCACACATAGTGGTGATAGCATGACAACATACGCATCACGCTATTTTTGTTAATATATATATATGCTTCACAAAAGCTAATGGTGCCAACTACATAAGCAAAAAATGCAAGGGCATTCTTGTCATTTTGTACTAACAAAAAATTTGGCCCGGGCTTGTTTAAAGAGAAAAGGAGGATGGCTTTTTAGCAAATTCGCCTTTTGGACAACTTTTGGGAGAGTGGTAGGTCGCACCATACTGTGCAAATAAACTATGAGACCTAATTTGATAGCTTGCGAGCAACCACATTAAGTTATGGTGGAGTGTTTGTTCCCAGCATCTTATGCTCAAATAATCAGTGTTTGACCTGATATAAGCAATATATTTTTTGTCCCCACTTCATAAAGTAGCTCATAGGCCATTGGATGTTCTCCCCCACAAAAATTTTGAAAAAAAAAGTAAAACCCATCTACATCTAGTAGTTTATGACATAAGACCCTTGTGGGGCCCATGGAGATGAGTTAAGGGTGAGGATGATTTCCTTACCATGGAGATCATATTCACAAAAAAAAAAAAAAAATAGCTCATTCTGAAATTGCTAACCCTATCAAAAGTGTACTTAAAGTTAATAGTGAAATGAATGGTTCAGAATTTTTTCATCTTGTAACCCATTTTTATGGAAAAAAAAAACACAATCAGCCCTTAAATCATGTCTATATGAGCCCCCACAAAGTATGAAGTGCCATACTGATTTGTATATAAGTGGGGAAAAGGTGTAAACTTTTATAGAGAATCACTTTAAGTTGTCAACTCTCCCTCTACCCCACACCCAATTAAAAGAGAATCATAGTCATACTAGAGAATTCCTAAGTATTTGAGAGTTGATTAGCAATCTCACCATTAAAATAAACATGAAATGGGATGTAAACCAATATGTTTTTTTGCCTTTTTTGTTTATTTAATGGAAGAACAACATATGCTGTTGCCACTAATTTGATTACAAGATTAAAGCCTTTTTTCTGACTTAATTAATTCCTAAGAATGGTTCAACTTGGAGATTACAAAAGAAATTTTAATAATTAATGTATTATAATATATATATAAATTTGAATTAAAAAAAAAATTGTCGATATATGGTCGACAATGGGTTTTCTGACACATGTTCAGGAATTGAATCCAATTGCATGGTTTCAATATAGCTGGCTTTGGTCTACCTGAACCGATAGTGGTAGTCGATGGGTGGTCAGACCATTATCTGGGACCGGGACCGAAACCCATCTCACGCACTTACCCACTAACCTACTGACCATCCTGCTTGCCTACCGAGAAAAAAAAACAGGCCAGAGATTCAACTATATACAGGAAATAATTGATGGGTCCTTGAAAATATTGATGGGGTTGTTGAAATGTAAGGGATTGATTAATTTTAACAAAAGTAAAACAAAATCTCAAGTTTGTAAAATAATATTTGATTTGCTAAAATGGAATTATTTATAGTTTGAAGGATATGGAAAATTTGTCTTATATTATAAAGGTAATTGATGCAAGGTGATCAAATTGTGATTGTCATGATTCATTTTAGAAGAGGCAAGTTGGATTCATTTGAAAGACTATCTTCACGGTGTTCGCGCGCTCGGCCGTGGATTTCACGAATCCAACGGTGGTTGTCAGCACCACAAGAAGTGAAAAAGTGATTCCAGCCAGCTCGGTGCTGACAACCACCGTTGGATTCTTGATGTCCACGGCCGACCGCGTGAACACCGAGAGGGGAGAGAAAGAGCCCCACCCATAAAATAAAAAATCTCTTTATCTTTATTTATTTTAACCATCTCCTATACAAAAATTAGGACCTGTTTGGAAAGCCGAAAAGTGGTACCAGCCATGGTCAGTCCAGGTCCAGTCCTTTAGGCCTGTGTTTGGTAACCGTTTGGGGATAACTTTTTGGGTCATGCTTTTTTAGTTGCCCTTAAAAACAGGACTAGAGTTGATTTTTCGAAAAGTAGTTGCAACATTGAACCAGTTCTTCCATCCTTGAACTAAATTATAGCTGAAAACATGAGATTCCCAAACAGGCGTCATCAACGTTGATGACGAACCACAGTCTGAGTCATGTGGCACACTCTTAGAGGCCACTGACAGTATGGATGTTTGTCATATCCTTAGATGGACTTGCATACCAAAATTCAACCTGAAAAGTTATTTCGATGCGATTATAGTATTTTCCATGGTTTATTTTTAACCGTGGATTTTGAGCATTATTTGAGGTACTTAGATCCAAAGGCGTAAAATCACTAATCACAAACCCTACAACAAACATGATCTTTACTATCGAGGTCTCCACCTAAGGATGGGCCAAACATCCATATGGTCAGTGATCTCTAAGAATGTGCCACATGGCTAATACTGTGGTCCTGGTCTGTTGAACAACCTTAAAAGATGAACGACTTGTGAAGCCCGTGTGAGGGGCATGCTAAAACCCCTGATTTGACTTTAAAGTAGTATAGATAAGCATACTCCCTTTAGAATGCATTTTTCACTTATCCAGGGAAAAAGATTATCCATCAAACACAAACCCTACAAACAAACATGACCTTTACTATCATCATAGGAATCCCGAAGACCACGACACAAAGTTCAAAGATCATACACTAATTTCAAAGAATATCCAATGGTCTGGACTAAAGGACGATGATTGTACATATCGTCCTAAGGATGATGCTATTATTTCCCTACTTTAAAAAAAGGTGGCTAGACGTGGATGCTCGCATTCATAAATTGACATATCTAAGGAAATGATTCCCTCCTTGAGTGACGGTAACTAAAATTATCGTACTCGAGCTTGTATCGGTCGCTGTCCCCTTAGTCAGAACACATGGACCAATACAAACTTGAGTATCCCCTTACTAGAGTAAGGAGATCACTCCCCACAAAATGTGGTTGTTGACATTTCAATTTTCACCAACTATGTATTGGTTATCTTTGCGTGTGTTATGGTGCTAGGTTGCATCCTATCAAGACTCCAAACAGGCCCTAAAGATGCAAACCTAATACAGTACTTTAATGCCTATCAACTAATAATAATAATAATAATGGTAATGATGGGTCAGGCTCATGGGACCTCCCTTTTTCTGACCTCTCTTGGTGTTCGTGTGCTCCTCCGTGGATTTCAAGCATCCAACTGTGGTTGTCAGTACTGAGCTGGCATTACTTTTTCACTTTTGGAGGCGCGGATAACCGTCATTGGATTCGTGAAAATCCACAGCCCAAGCGCAAACACCAAGAGGGGTCAGAAAAAAGGGGTCCTCGGAACCTGAGCCAGTAATAATAAGGTGGAGCTCAAGAGCCCCCTTTTTTTCTGACCCCTTTTGAGAATCAAAATGGTGGTTGATAGTGTGAGCTGGCATTCACAGCGCTATCAACCACAGTTTGATTCTCGAAATCTACGGCCCCGAGTCCAACTCCACAGAGGGGTCAGAAAAAGGGGGTTCTTGGAGCCTGAGCCATAATAATAATATGGTTATTATAATACTTGTTGTTTTGTGACTAATAAAGCACATAACTTTTGTATCAATCTCATACATCACACATGGGTCCACATGACTCATTGATCGATCAATTGGTGGGCCACCTCTTGAATGATTCAAATCATGCACATCCTACCAACTTGCTGATCCTAACCACAAAGATTTGTACTTATTAGAAAATAATCATATTTTTATTGCCTATGTTTTCTTTCTTTGATGTCCTAAAATTCTCTGCAATCCAAAATCTTCAAAAAGCAAACTAAAAAAATCATTATATCTAGAAACCGACATACTCAATGACCAAAATGTCCCCAATAAATCTAAATAAAAGCTTCACCACCAATGGTTTAAAAAACTGATTATAACGCGTTATAACGAAAACTCCAACAGGGCCGGCTTTACCTTAAGGTCATTAAGGCGGTCACCTAAGGCCCCTTGGTGAGAGAAGGCCCCCACTCCAGGTCCCACTAACCACATGGATTTTTAGCCCACCCTTTATTGGATATACAAACCAAAAATCCACCTAATTGATTATCTCTAGTCATAGATTTAACTACTTTTAGAACATGATTCTAGCCGTTGGATCCAAACAAGTTTTTTTGGGTAGTAAATCCAATAGCTAGAAATTATCAATTAAGCTGATTTTTAATGTGTTTATCCACCAATAGGTGGGTTGAACATCCACTTTGAGCCCAAAAAATGATATATGTAGCCACGAGAGTCCTTTGCATCGAGAGTTGCCTGCATCTAAATTTTTTCAGTAGTTTTTCATTATAATGAATACTTTTTATATAAAATTTTTATCTATAAACAAGTGACAATAGTTGTGTTCCCACTTATACCCCATCTTATAAGTTTCAATAAAGAAGGGCCGAGATCTTATCCCCCAACTGGACGGTGGACCTCAATCAATTACACCCGATTTTGGTAAACGCTTTGTCAAGGAGTGTTGTGGGCATGGGCCACCCCACTACTCTATATAACAAGTGAGAGTGGTTGTCTCCCCACTTACACCCCCTCTTATCGATTTCAATTAAGAAGGGCCGAGATCTTATCCCCCAACTGGATGGTGGATCTCATTCACTCACACCCGATTTTGACAAGCACTTTGTCAGGAGTGTCGTGGACATGGGCCACCCACTAGTTATATACAAAAAAAAGACCTTATATGGGGTTTTCAGGCCTTGGGCCTCAACTTGTATCAAGACGGCCCTGCGCTCCAACCCCATTACAGCATATGATGAAAATAACAGCTGTTATAATGATTTTAACAGTATACTATTTAGCTGAAAGATGAATTTAAAAAATAAAGAAAATATTGAATTACGACCATTATTTAACCCGTCGTAACGGTAACGGCCTTTTAAACCTTATCACCACCTAATTGAAAAACATGCCTTAATTTTTATTCTCCAACTAGTATCGTCATCCCATCTCAAAAGCTTTTCCTATATACCTTTTCCATTTCATCATAATGGAATCAAAATCAATAATATTCTTTCCTTCCTTTGGCAATATATGATAGGTATGTGAGATTGAATCAAAGAGTTTCTTAAAAAAGAGGATTCTCTTTGGAGATTACAGAGAAAAAAGATTGACAAGTCACTGTAAACATTGATGGTTTTGTTGAAAATAGGTGTTTTGATCAGTCTTATATAGTGAAAATTCAAAGAATTTGTTGGTGGGGTTTCCTAAAATTGATGGTCAAGACATACTTAAGTTTCAAAAGTTTATTCATCTAAAGGAATCAAAAAAAAAACTTGCAGGCTATATCTTCCTACCTGACAATCCTTCTCCATGTCTTTTTCTCTCCCTCTCATCCTGATGGAATAAAAACCAAAATTATTCTTTTCTCATTATTGATCATTCTTTGTCATTATTGGTAAGATTGTGATGGCTTTTTGAACCAATACTATTCTGATTCTCATCAAGTTTCTATCACATTGTTCATGAATATTTGAATTTTTGGGCTACTTGATTTGGGTCCAGTCAATTAGGAAAGGAAAGCATTGGCATTGGGTTGATTTTCTTCTTTTATTTTGAAATACATATGGATATCCGTACGTGCGCGCATAGACGTAAAAACATACATGATGTATTGCTTAAATTCATACAATATTAATGAAGAAGGAAGAAAGTTTCAGAGGAGATTTATCCGTTCAAAGGATTTTTTTTTTTACCAACCAAAAAAGGTATATTTTATATATATCTACAAGTTATTTTGAAAAAAGAAATAAATTACAGTCTCAACTCCTGTAGAGGAAGAAATAGGAAATACCTTCCGAGCTCTATCATCATCATCATCATCATCATCATCATCATTCACAATGCCTTACCTTAACTATTTGGACCTTCCCAGCTTACTCGGGTAAGTCAAGCCGAGCGGCTTGAGCGTTTCTCGGTGCTACCGTCCCGATAGAACCGACATGGCAAATGAGTATGTCGATGTGGGAGGAATCTGACTCTCCATAGGATGTGTTGGTAGCATTGTAGCCCCAGGTCTGTCAGGACCATTAGATGACTCCTGATCGATTGATAATAGGTCGACGATGATCATCTCAGTTTCTGGGGGCTTGTCAACAGCCACACGCCCTTCGAGCATGTCGACGACACGGGCCATGTTAGGTCTAAGTTTTGGATTCTCTTGGATGCACCATAGCGCCACAAGAACTAAGTTCTTTACCTCCCTCTCATCAAATCCTCCACCTGCAACTAGTCTCTCATCAACCACCTCCATGAGCTTCCCATCTTTCAATTTATCAGTCACAATTCTAGGAAAGTATGACCATTTCTTTTCTGAATTGTGACCATGTCCGACTAAACGAACGTTTCTCCGGCCACCGACGATCTCTAGAAGCACCATACCATAGCTATAGATGTCAGATTTCTCAGATATTCCATGTTCCAAGAGCCACTCAGGTGCTAAGTACCCTTTAGTCCCTCTGACTGTGGTAAAAACTCTACTCTCATCTCTTCCCATCAACTTCGACAATCCGAAATCCGATACAACTGCTCGAAAATTTTCATCTAGTAGTATATTTTCTGGCTTGACGTCGAGATGTAAGATCCGAGACCGGCAATCGTGATGAAGGTACGCAAGGGACTTCGCAACATCGATTGCAATTCTATACCTTAAATCCCAAGGCAAGCATTGGGAGCATGGAAACTGTTCCTCTCTACTATCCTTGCTGCCCCTCTGGGGGAAAATCCAAGTATCCAGTGACCCGTTGTGGACGAATTCATAGACAAGGAGGCGAGGACCGCCGGGGACACTACAATATCCGAGAAGGCGCACAAGGTTAACATGTTGTACACTAGCAATTGCTGAGACTTCAGCTCGGAATTCCCTCTCCCCATGTTCTACCCCCTCGATTCGCTTCACGGCTACTGGCGTGCCATCGTCCAGGATCCCTTTGAAAACGGAAGCTGAGGCACCCCGCCCAAGCAAAGCTTGGAAATTGTCTGTTGCAACCTCGAGCTCATTGTATCGGAATTTCGTCGGAAGTCCAGCTACCTTCCTAAGGAAGCTGTATTCAATTCGAAGCTCCCGTCCCTCCGACACCAATCGCCGCTCGAACAATTTAGTCCGGCGATCGGCACGGTTTTGAAGAAACACCCATACGAAGATAGCAAGAATCCCAGCAATATCAGCTCCAAGGATGAGGAAGAAGCTTTCAGTCAGTCCGAGGCAGACACGAAAAATGATGAGCAAGACGATGAGGACAATGACCACTGAAAAGGCGATGATCTTCGCTTTCTTGGGCTCCATTAAAGCTTCATTATTGTTTCAAATAAGAAGGGAAGATAAAAGATTTCTCTTTCTTGTTGTGGTTGCCATGAAAATTTCTATGTGAGGCCTTTGTTTTCTTGTTAGGGAGGGAAGGGGAGGGAGGGGTGTCACATTCGTTTGAATATTTAAATTTACCCGGGACCCATTCCTACTTCAAGTAATCCAACGGTCGGATTATTTGGGTTTCGTGTATTTTTACATGGCATTCGGCTTGCCTCACCGATTTGGTTGAGGAGATATGCCTCAACCCCTTGTCAAGTTGTGACATGTGGAGGGGGCTACCTAAAGAGAAGGTTATATCTACAAGAGTACTACAAAAAAAATAGCTTGAATCAAAACTAATTCTCCCGTTACCCTTGACCTCCCCTCCACATGCTGATAAATAATGTGGGGTTGAGGAGATGCCCCAACCAAGAGAGTGAGGAAAGGTTTCTTTTCAGAGAAATAACAAATAAGATAATTGACCATCTAATTAACCTGATCATTTACGTGTTCTTCTCTTTCTCGTTATTCTAATCGTATGGATTTTCCGAAGAAAAGGTTTCATCAACACAAGGCACAGGCCCAGAAAGTCCATATGATCAATAAATAATAATTCGACAATTTCCACTGATTTACATCATTTGCATTTTCTTTTATAAATGCCGCTTCTAAGCAATTTTCAAAAGGCGTTTGACAAAGCCAAACTTCCGGACACCTTGATGCTTATTAAAAAAGCATAAAAGCTTGTGATACAGTTTTTCACCAAGACTTTAGGAGAAAAGTAAAAAAAAAAAAAAAAAGCGTATGCGTTACGTCTTTTGCACCTTTTAATGCCTTCTCAAAGGCGTGTACTGTACGTATATAAGATGGTGGTGGCAATTTTAGGTTATTGTAACTTATAAAATTCAATTTATTTCAATAAACTTCTTCCCCGTGATTTTTCATAAATTTCTCTGAACTTATTTTTATTGAATTTATCTTAATTTTTTTTACTTTTAATATTTATTTAGAAAAGATGGTGCTCACGAAGTTTACACCTCATACCTTGCAGCTCATACCTCACACTTTAAAACCGACACCGAAGTATCGCTCAGCCACAATCGCTGTAAACCAATACCCAGACTCCCGTGGCCGACCGACTACCAAAACTATTCTACTTGGGGTCAAGATTTCACTCAAAACCCCAAATCTAATCCAAGGTTGAAGAAATGGGCATTTTTGTCTTTTTAAAAAAATTATTAATTAATTTGGATCAACTACGGTCATAGACGGAGAACAAAGTCATGAGAGGACAAATCAAAATTTTTTTTTTAAATTGTGGGGAGATATGTCAAATTTCAAAAATAACATGGGGAATGTCAAAAATTCCCTAGTTGCTTAACATAGCCATGAAAAAACAATGTCAATGGATTTT
Source organism: Euptelea pleiosperma (assembly GCA_035048495.1). Taxonomy (NCBI): domain Eukaryota; kingdom Viridiplantae; phylum Streptophyta; class Magnoliopsida; order Ranunculales; family Eupteleaceae; genus Euptelea; species Euptelea pleiosperma. The sequence continues at coordinate 24,448,132 of CM068549.1, forward strand.
CGCTTTTCTTTCCATTTACAGTAAGATAACGATCGATCAGGCAGTTTGGAACATTACACCGTGCGATGTTTCGATTACGGCCGATCATCAATTGGACGCTTAGATCAATGGCATGTGCAATATTGACTAGGTCTTATATTAACTTCAACTCATTTTCTTAATCTTTATCACTTGGTTCCTAACTTTGTAATCTTTCTGTCTGTTTTTGTTCTACTTGACATTAATTAGTTGGGAACTTTGGAGAAAAAACTTAAAAATTGATCTGACCCGGTCTTCCCCCACATACAAGTTGTGACCCCGGACTTGCTCAAACATCATTAAGGGATAGTCAAAGCTTAGACTTTTCTCCACCCCTTTTTAATTTATTTTGAAAATAGTTTTCTTCCTTGATTACCGAAATATTAATATTGTTTGGACTTTGGACTTATCAATACATACCAATGTTTAAGGGGGGATTAATATATTTTATTAGCTAATGGTACGTACGACTCGGTCCTCGATATCGATAATTTGATTTTTGATGAAGGTGACGCTGAAGTAGCTGGCACTGATCTATCAGAGGTTCACGCGTTCGCTCGTACGAGCCGGTATCTGTCCTGTTCCTAACAATGTATATTCAATTCGATTGAAATAATGCGTTTTTTTTAGCTAAATGGCTGGGTTTTTTTAGATCTATATGACTAAATTAAGTCGGGGTATTACGAGGCTAAGTACTATTTGCTTGACGCATATGAAATTTCATATGCTTGATGTCGATATATCTGATTGGTTTATTAATTCATTTTTCAGACCTTCCATATGTTAGGCTTGATGACTGCCTCATTAGGGACAAAAGTCTAAAAATTATAGAAATTCTTAATTGAATGTCCGTTCAGGACTGGACGGACGGTCGAAAATAATATGGGTATTAGTGGTCCATCATCAGGCAAGAACACTTAAACCTAGATGGTTAGGGTTCCCCGAACAGTGTGATTTTTTGGGTTATAAATGATCTAAGCGGTAGCCGATCGAATGGTTGAAGTTATATCGATAGCGAACATAAACACACCAAGCTTAAGCTTTCCTCCTTTAGATTAATCTTCCCATAATTTTTTTTTTTTGTGGTAGGGAATGAAATGGGTCGGATCAAGGTGGATCCTCAGCTAGATCCAGCTTTGAACATTTTCGATTCATATCCTAGCAGTGAAACCTAGATGGTTAGGGTTCCCCGAACAGTGTGATTTTTTGGGTTATAAATGATCTAAGCGGTAGCTGATCGAATGGTTGAAGTTATATCGATAGCAAACATAAACACACCAAGCTTAAGCTTTCCTCCTTTAGATTAATCTTCCCATAATTTTTTTTTTTTTGTGGTAGGGAATGAAATGGGTCGGATCAAGGTGGATCCTCAGCTAGATCCAGCTTTGAACATTTTCGATTCATATCCTAGCAGTGATCCATATGTAAAATTCCATATCCGGCCCATATATGGATGTATGGATGGGATCCACTACAAAAATAGACAGCTATAATAAGAATCCAATCGATACAAGATTCAAACCTGGATCCAATCCGATCTGATGGCCTAAAATCAATATTTGCAGCTGGCCTAGACCTGTATCAGGTCCGACTAGTTGGATGCATATCCAACATGTTTTTAATTCAGATCCTATGGCCAGAATGTGTTGGATATCGGATCTGGCCCACCCCATTTCGTGCCCTACTGTGAGACGTTCAACATGTTTTGATAAATCTGATAGGTTGATTGATTAAGTTGAGGACAACATTGCAGTCAATAGTAATGCTCAGAAGTACGCAAATCTGAGGGCCAAACAGAAACATCACTAACAAAGCTATCAATCAAGGGTTTAGTTTAAGCACAATATTAGGGCAGATCACGGTATAAAGCTTCACAGATGCGCAAGGTTCCAAGGGAAATTAATCAAGTGGCTGATTTTAGAACACAGAAATCCTAACCGTTGCGTCCTTGGTCCATGACACTATGTCTCCCAATCCAACCGCTTGGATCCTCTGTGTAAGCTAATGCAATAGTACCAGACATGGTAAGTTCCTGTATTATATACAAACTAGTGGGTGCCCCGTGCCATCAACACTCCTCGACAAAGAATTTGCCAAAATCAGGTGAGTGACGGAGATCCACCGTCCATTTGGGAGAGGATTAGATCTCGGCCCTTCTTTGTTGATGCTTATAAGAGGAGGTATAAGTAGGGAGACAACCAATGTGCTTTGTTATATAGAATAGTAAATGGCCCATGCCCACTGCACTCTCCGACAAAAGCGTTTGCAAAAATTGGGTACCTTCGGCACTCAAACGGTATAACGGACTGGGGTGTTACCATTTTTTCCATTATAACGGATAGTAACGCACAGAGGGAGAAATAGGAAAATAACAGAAATAACAAAAAATAACGGTGTTCAAATTTAAATTTTGAATAAATTGAGGTCAAATGAGGCGGATTGAGTGGCTGAAATCTAACCATCCACATTAGATCGATGGATTTGATCTCAACCACTCTTTATCTAACCGTTCACATTAGATGGATGGATAAGATAAGAGAATACAACTGAGTTGTCTTGTTATATGCATGGGTGGCACGTGCCCGTGGCACTTTCCGACAAAGTGTTTGTCAAAATCAGGTGGGAGTTAATCTCAGCCATCGATATGAAGCATAGTGGATCTCAGCCACTAATTATTGAAGCCATATAAGATAAGAGGGGTATAAGAAAACCATTAAATTTTCGTTAAATTCTTTTTTTTTTTTTTAATTTTCAAATTTTGAATTTTAAAATTTGAATTTCAGCACCACTTTTTTCCGTTAAAATCATTAAACTCTATTTTTTCTATTTTTGCCCCTGGCCGTTTCAATCTGTTTTAACGGTAACACCCCTCTCGACATAAAAAGTGGGGCTCCTAAGCCTGACCCTTGGGTTATATGTAAATCCAACCCATTTCATTCCTTATATGTAGGTAAATAGTAGGTGACCCATGCCCGTGGCACTCATCGACAAAGCGCTTGTCAAAATTGGGTGTGAGTGGCTGAGATCCACTGTCCATTTAGTGTGATAAAATATCGGTCATCCTTTATGAAGCCGGATAAGAGGGGGAGACAACCGTCCCTGTTTTGTTATATAGATTTTTCAGAAAAACAGCCTTATTATTATTATAATTATTATTATTATTATAGTTCCGAAATATTTGAATATTCATACCCATATTTATGTGAATTATTCCCCGAAATATTAGGGAAAAAACTTAATTTAAAATGTGAAAAAGAAATGCAAAACAAAATTTTATATTATTTTATTATTTGACAAATTTTCAAATGGCACCCCCGAAATATATTCAAACTTTTTTCGTACCGTATTTGCCGTCGTGGCCATCTCTACCAGAAGGCCATTAAGGTGGTCGCCTTACACCCCAACTGAGAGAAGGCCCCCAGCCCAGGTGAGAGAAGGCCCCAGCCCACTACCCATATAGATGTTTAGCCCACCCCTCGTTGTATATACAAACAAAAAATTAACTTGATTGGTCATCTCTAGCCATAGATTTTAGTACTCTTTAGGATTGATTCTGGCCATTGGATTCAAGCATGTTTTTTGGGTAGTAAATCCAATGTCTAGAAATTATCAATCAAGCTGATTTTCAGTGTGTTTATCCACCAATAGGTGGGCTGAACCTCCACAATGTCACTAGGCCCAAAAATGATCTATGTAGGGCCATCAGAGTCCTCTACATGGACAGCAACTGGACTACGAGAGTCCTCTACATATAATTTTTTTTTCTTTTGATTATCATGAATGGTTGTTAAATAAGATTTTCTACAATAGAGAGTTACTTTTTTTTAATTAATACCATATATTAATATAATATATACTAAATATTAAAAATGCCTTATGTTGAATTTTCGCTTTAGGCCTCAACTTGAATCGAGACGGCCTGTTTGCTGAGCCAGCTCTACCTTAAGGCCATTGAGGCAATCGCCTAAGGCCCCTTGGTGAGAGAAGGCCCCCATCCCAGGTCCCACTATCCACATGGATTTTTAGCTCACCTCTTATTGGATATACAAAGTTACGAACCAAAATTCAACCTAATTGTTTATCTATAGCCATAGATTTTTGTACTTCTAAGGACATGATTCTAGCCGTTGGATTTAAGTATGTTTTGGGGGTAGTAAATCCAATGGCTAGAAATCATCAATCAAGCTGATTTTTAGTGTGTTTATCTACTAATAGGTGGGCTGAACATCCACGCAATCATTGGGCCCAAAAAATGATTTATGTAGGACCACGAGAGTCAGCTGCATCGGCTGCACCAGGAGTCCTCTGCATCTATTTTTTTTCCCGCAGTTTTTGATTATGAAGAATAGTTTTTATATAAATATTTTCAATAATATAGAGTTTAATTTTTAATTAATACCATATATATCAATATATTAAATATAAAAAATGCCTTAAATAGAGTTTTCGCATTAGACCTCAACTTGTATCGAGACGGCCTTGTTTGCTATATGCCGAATTGCTAACTTTGGTACCATATGTTACGGGCCCACTAACTAAGCCCATCACAAGCCCACATCTAAGTCCACTATTGGACCATCCTATACTCCAGAAGTCTAAAGTGTCCTGGAAGATTCTAGAAGACTCTGGAGCACTATGGAGAACTTTAGAGACTGGAAGGATCTAGATTACTCATGAGAGTTCTAGGGGATCTCTACCCATTATAACATATATACATTTTAGATAATTCTTGAAGTAGAATTGTTTAGAAACTAGTGTACTCAAGGCTCCAAGCCTATATAAAGGGGAGCCTTCTTCATTTGTAAACATTCAAGAATTGAGTAGTAATTCAAAAGTTCAAGTTGTGAACTTTACAACCATCTTCTCTCTTCTCCTTAGCATTCTTGGTGTAATCACTTTGGTAAGGGTCTTGATGAGTTTGGGAACTCTCAGGGCAACAAGGAAAGGCTGACTCGAGTACCGTTAGAACATGACACGAGTACCGCACGGGTCTAAAACAAAAACTTTGCAACCCCGTGACACTTAGCTATCAAATAAATGGCTCTTTTATGGATGTGCTGTTGAACTCCTTGCTAGAATACACTCAATACCCCAATTACGAATCCATTTATTTGACAACAATTACAAGCAATATATATTAAAAAATTAAGGAAAATGCTATCTCGCGGATTTTGTTTATTTATTTATTTATTTTTGTGTAAGCAAGATAACAGAGGACACACCTCCCCAAAAAACAAACCACCACACGAAAAGGTCGGCCTTTTGCCTTGATCAGATGTTTCTCTTCTGCAATAGCATCGCGAAGCCATCCAGGAGGGAAGTCTGACCAGATCAAAGACGACCTAAAATGTCTATGATGTAAAGCAAATTTCTGGAAGAGGAAGGGAGAAGGAAAATCATTCAATTCTACCTACGAAAACTGATCAAACACCAACAAATTTCTCGAAGGGGAAGGGAGAAAGAAAATCATTCAATTCTACCTACAAAAACTGATCGAACACCCTACTACGAGAAAACTTTTGAAGCAGCGATCCTGCGCCAATGATGGCGTGCCATATATACCCATGGTTACATTTAGAAAGTTTTTTTTATAAAAAAAATCAAATCCTAAACACAAGTATATGTTGCGCGGGATCATTGGGCACATGATCGCCGCTTCAAAAAATTTCTCCCCTACTGCCAATTGTGAAACATGGGGTTCCCATCCAAATAGGAATCCAAGTTAGCCTCCATCAGCTTCTTCATTAGCATACCAGCTTTCTCTCGGGCCTTGATAGAGCCTTGGACCGAAAGATCAGCCAGCAAAGTTGACATCCCCGGCAATCTTATAGCATCTCTCACACACCCTTCGCTCTTATCAAACAGACACAGGAGGATTTCAGCTGCACCCTCCTTGCTCAACATGCATCTCCTCATTGTCAACACGTCCACCATCAAACTTACAATCCCGTCCCTGCTTGTAATAGCATCGATTCCTTCATCAAACCTTGCAAGAAGACCCAAAACAGCAAGTGCAGATCCAATTAGATCTTCACCATCAGGGCTCTCCACCACTTGAATTAGCACTGGCACAGCTCCCACCCGGACGGCCAGGGTGGAGTTCCCATGGAACTGCACGAGCTCGGCTAGAGAAGTAAGGAGGTGGTGGGCGGCGGGGCAACGGGGTCCATCAAGGGCTTTTACTAGTGCTTGAATAGTACCTGCCACCCCGAACCTGGCCTTGTTCTTATCCAGCATAGCCAAACTACAGATCAAGGAGGCCGCCCACTTGTCAGATTCTGGCGAACTTGGAGCAAGGATGATGGAGTTGAGGTGATAAATTGTATCCATATCCATTAGCGACTGCTTGAGGTTAGTGTTCAGAGAGAGATTGAAAAGGATAGAAAATGAGAGATTTTGGATGGTTGAGGAGGATCTTGAGAGGGTGAGGAAGGTTGGGATAGCTCCATCTGCTTGTGCAAGTAGGTTCCTGTTTTGAGGGCTCACCTTGGTGAGGGAGATGAGGGTTTTGAGGGCTTTTTGCTGAACTTCAAGGAATTCTGACTGGGCTTGAGCCAGACACTCAGTAACAGTCTCCTGGAACCGAGCAGACATTTTTCTAGGGTAATTCGAAGTGATGGTTAACGCATCCCGGGAAATAAATGACGTTATATGAGTTTAGGTTATGTTTATAGATGGTTCCAATGCTTGCAGGCATTGAAAGGACCTCCACAAGGTAGAAGGTTTTTTTTTTTATTCATTTTCTTGTCTAGCTTCGTTACAGTCATAATTTAAAAACAACTATTATTTTGATCCTTCAAAAGAAAAAACACTGCATAAGGCTCCATGAACACAGTCCAAAACAATGTAGTTAAAATAAAGATTTTTCTTAGTATTTAACCAATGAGGAGTTGAGATCTAATTCAATGGAGCACTTGACAGAAACTCCGTCAGAATGCCAAAAGACTCGCAGTATCTCAGGCTCTCAATGAGTCCAAGTTTCAAATCCCTTCACCTTGCATTCACCTAGTTGGTTTCTCGGAGCTTACCAGAGCTTAACAAGAACAATTAAATTGATGGTTCAAATCAAGGAAGTTGAAGGTTTTAAGTTCCTTGGATTTGCCAGATAAGAAGACATTTAAGGATGACTCAAGATGTAGCCATCAATTATTTGATGATGCATCGAAAAAGGCTAAAAGAATCCAGAGGTCCAATGGATGACCAAGCTATGAAAACAAAAAAACTCCGACCAAACATCGTCGGACACAGTAACCACAAAACTAAGGATCCAATGAGAAACAAACAAAAACTCAAAGCTGTTTGAAGCTACACAGTATAACAGAGACTGTCTCATCATCTCACCAAATTTTATTCTGGCAGGAAAGTTGAAAGCCACACTAGTGATGATCGTCGTCACCATGGCCATCTGGAGGTCCTCCGGGGCCAACAACTTCAAGCTGAAAAACAACAAAACAAATAAATCAGTTATGTTTTAGTCAGTCCTGAAAGCAATTGGGTAGATGTGCCACAGTATATTGTCGCAGCATAAGCCCTCATTTGGGTGTATCACTCTAATTTAACCATGAAATATAATTAGAAGGTAATCTAATTTTTGTTGTCAGTTTTTTGGGTTCCCGTGAGGTACAGCTCAACAGTATGCTAATGATTAATTTGGGTGCGATCCTACATTTACCTTGAAATATTGAGAACACACGGGACACTCATGAGGCTTGCCTTTCTCCAGCCAGAACCACACAACATCGTGCTCATCCTCTGCAAATATAATAAGTAGTCACATGGTTACTTAGCAGTAGCAGCATGGTAGAATGAATTCAACGCATTAAAATATAATAAATTTCATGTAAATAAAAAATAAGCCAGTAAAAGGAAAAGCAAGACCATAGGGACTTACCGCCTTCACCACCAGGGCATCCAACTATTCTTTTGTCATAGCTGGATTTTATAATAGCGGGTGATTCCTACAAGCAGACATCATCACCATATAAAACTGTACTCCTGAGATTATGGTTCAAGAACACACTATGACCATGTCCATGTAAATATTTACATTAGCAACACATATCAACCGACATATTAGAAACATAATAATTTGATAAATGTGTTGAGACGTTATATGGGCCAATTTTGCAAGAAACAGGAGAAGACATTGACAAACATTATCTTGATCAGCAAAGAATGCATTGTTTTGCACAGATGATTTATATAGGGTAGAAATCGTATAGACCAATCTCAAGAATTAACATTCTTCTTCTTCTTTTTACTTTTTTTTTCGTCTCCCTAGAAGGAAGATGCTTCCATTAGCATAATTTATCAGTTTTGCCCAATCATGAGGGAGACAAAAAATATAGGCAATCAACTTTTTGAATTTGTATTTGTATTTGTCTAAAAAAAAAAAGAATCATCTGATACAGGGACAACAGACAGCCTTTTAACAACATGCAAAGATTAAGGTTCGTCCGCTTTAAGCTATGAAACCCGGATACTTCAAAATGGATGCCGTATCCACACCATGTCGGTCCCGTATCCGAGTAACATAGGATTTAAGATATACAACTTTTTTACCCTGAAAAAAAAAGTTAGGCTAACCAAGGTAGTTAAGGGCGCAAGGCGTACTTAAGGCGCTAGGACTTCTGGCACCTGAGGCAGAAGGCGTACTTAAGGCACTAGGACCTCTAGCGCCTAAGGCGCAAGGCGAGGCAGGCGCCTGACTGAAGCAAGGCGCAATATTAAAAGTTATAATAAATACAAAAAATATATAAAAAAAAAAAAAAATTAAGAAAAATAACATCATAAAATAACAAAATAGGTAATCATTAGGCCATAAAAGATAGCAAATTTCAAAAATCATAAGTAACCCAAAAGCAATTCTAGTTAATATTATCATTATCTAAATACAAAACAAATAATCAAGAAGCCATAAAACATAAAAGATAGTAAATGTTCAAAATCTCAAATAGCTTAATTAGTTCTAATTAACATCTTCATCATATAAAATATAATCATTAGCTTCATCCCCATCATCATTGGATGTGTTAGCCCCCTCAATTTATTTTTCTTATTCTGTCTCCTCTGAATTGGTCTCTTCCTCTTCCGATTCCCTTATTGAAGCTCTTGACCTTGATTGTGATCTAGTATTTTTTTTTATCGGTAAATTGTAATCTAGTATTTGATGTTGATTCACCAACTTCAGCAACCCTCGCAACAACACTCCACGTCAAGTTATCATCCTCAAACACTAATTCATTTTTTGCTTCTCCACCTTCTGTTTCTATCCCCCAAGTAGTCATTCATTGCTTTTATCAATGTCTTTCAATGAGATAGGTTCAATTGCATCTCTCCTATCATACCGATGTTTAATATAATAGGCCAAAGTACATAATTTTTACAAAAAAAATATGTATTTTTGTGAGGCGCGCGTCTGATGAGCCTGGAGCCTGGTCTTAGGCACGCGCCTTACTAAACGCGCTTCACCTTGACCATTCTAAGGCGCCTGAGGCGTGCACCTTGACTAAAGAGAGACTTGAAGGATTTAATCCAACCAAAATGCACTTAGTAGCTGTTTATGAAACCCACAGGCAGAGGACACCAGAGTCATTCTCCTTTCATATGATGCATTTCTAACAATTGATATTGAAAGCATCCAAGTCGCACTGCCCTCGCATCTGAATCCAAGTTGTTCGAGGGAGTCAAGCATTTTATATTAACCAGAACAGTACCATCGACCAATGAAAACTACTTCGATTAACCTTCAACATATATATTTCTCTGGCCAACCACTTTGTTCCCAACAACTGACTTGAAAACTACCTCACCTTCGTCCTCCACACAGACAGGATACATAAACTCTCATCCTGCTAGAGGAATCAAAAAAAATTGGAGTCTAAGAAAGTAAAGGTCTCTATCTAAGTAAGCATGGATCACTAGAAGCTAGAAGCACCGGGCTTATTTGTTTGCTGTCAAGACATTAATAAGAACGGATTGATTTTAATATCTTTTCTTCTTATGTATAATAGCATGACGAGAAATAGACATCAAAATTTGATTCCATTACGATGGATGCTAAGAATGATTTAAAGTATTGTACTCTCTTACGATGGATCTAGTTTCATCATATTTCTGGTATGATTTCGTACATTTCACCAATGACCAAGGGCCTATGTAACAATGACACGGACACGTGTGTTGGTGTCCGACACAGATGCGAAGGGTTTGACACGTAGTGGTGTTAATGAGCCAGGTTTGGGATGGGCCTAACTTGGCCCGAGCTCAGCCCTAGTACTAGGGGTGTCAACGGGTCGGTTCCGGTTCGGTTCCTAAGGTGACCAGAACCGGAACAAACGGTTCCGGTTCTTATCGGTTCGGGTACTTATCGGTTCCGGTTCTCAAAGTGATGGTACCAGAACCGGAACCGATTATGTAGTTTTTGTCGGTTCCGGTTTCGATTTCAGGTATAACGGGTCCAATCTTGGTAATATGAGAATTTTTACACTATATTTATATATTGGTTCCGGTTCTTATCGGTTTCGGTTCCATATTAGAGTACCGGAACCGTAACCATTAGTTTCCGGTTCAGGTTCTTTTTAATCGGTTCCCAAAAATGTGGTACCGGAACCGGTGTTTTTGGTTCCGGTTCCGGTTAAATCGGGTAAAATTGACACCCCTACTAGTACATGTGACTAGGCACGACCCCAGTTCGACCCATTAAACCTTTAAGCTTTCAGGCCGAATGCCAGACCATTAATAGATATAATGAGCTGGCCCTTTAGTTTTTGGCCGGGCCTAAAGTAATTTTGTACAAAGTTAAGCCCATGTATGCCCAAACCAGGTCCATCAAGCCTATAAATGCAGCCCAAGCCTGAGACCATTAGGGTGAACATAAAAACCCATCAGCCAGCCCCGCCCATTAACACCTCTACTAACACGGCACCTTTAAGAAGCCAGAAAACGTGGACACGTTTGTACACATGTATTATAATATAATATTTTTAAGTTATATTCAAATTTTCAAACCAAAATTTTGAAACATCAAATTTAAGAAATAAATAAATAAAAAGTAAAAGAAACATTTATATATAAACCATAGCGCTATCCAATGACACATAAAATAAAAGTAATTTATAAAAGGGAATACTATTTTTTTTATCGGTTACAAAAGGGAAAACTATCGAACAGCTATAGCTATGTTTAACTTCAAAAAAAAAGTATTGTATGGAGGATGGAACACGCCAACCCTCTTTTAGAAACCAATTTTATATTAAAATTTATTAAAATAATGAGTGACACAGCCATAAGTGTTGAGATGCGTCAACATGTGTGTCCATAGGTCGATGTGTCTGACACAGCAAAAAAACCTAAAAGTATGTGTCCTTGACTCCTTGTTACATACACTATTTCTAGCTTATTGAAGCACTAAACATTGTTTTGTGTATTGTATCTTCATATCTTTGGTTATTGAAGCGTATCAATAAATGGTCTGAACAGAAGAAACAGTGAATCTTATTCTTGTTTGGCTGTGGAAACAATTTTTGCAAATAAAAGCGAATGTCAAAATCATTAACAGAACTGTCTCAGATAAGAATACACAAGAACAGAGGGGGGGTAGCTGCTTTAGTTTTTCTCAAGTCTAGAACGAGCGAGGCTCGGGTCATGGATCGTATGCAGAAGAGGCAGACTTTATCTATGAAATAGGGAATATAAATTTTGAATGGCAAACAATAACATAAAAACAAAGACAAAAAAGATAAGGAAAACACCAAACTTGGATTTAGTGAAGAAACTATAATTCTTCGATTTCCGACTAACTAGCTCATGCTTCCAATTCCACAAATGTGGAATCACCATATTTTTATTTTTATTTTTGAAACCGTGGGTATCCGGGCCTCTTAGAGCACCCGACTAAATACCCCAGGGCACGATAGTCACCCCTTCCACACATGCCAGAGTGTACTGGGAGAGTTAATGTGACTGAGCCACGTATTACCCTACTCTTTCCAGGGGGTGGCCCCAAGAAGAATTGAACTCAGAACCTCCTACTTTTCGGAATGGAGTACTGGCCACGTGCACTCAACCCTTGGGGTTATGTGGAATCACCATATCAATAAATAATAAAAACCCCATCTAATGTACAATAAAACAAACTTGAAATCAACGAAAACAGGACCAAAACACACCGATTTCGATGATCATTGTGCATAATGTATGACAAATCAATTAGCATTTGTGATATTTCATAATTAATATAAACTGAATTCCAACGACTATTGTTAGCATTTCTCTTAACATGTCATCATTAGAGAAATAAACAACTAAACAACCAGTCAAAATCAATAAAAGAAAGATCATAACAGAACTTAGGGTTCTATAAGAAAGGGAAATGCAAACTAACCAACCTTGGTACCGAAAGGACCAGCTGGGTAATCCATTTCGAGAACGTCCCGTTCCTGAAATAAACCGAATCCAAATAATTATCACAGTAAATGAATAACCAAATTCAAAAAATAAAAATAAACAGAAAAAATAAGCACCTCAAGCTCCGCCTCGAGTTCCTCCCGCTCGTGTCCAGTCGCGATGGGCATTACATCTTCAACCCTCTTCTTCCCTTTGGAAAGAATATTATCTGGTACACAAAGATCAGATTAGATCAAAACCCTAGACAATCAATCACATTGAATCGAAACCCTAGAGATGAAAGATCTGATAGAAAATAATAAAGTACGTACCGGAATCAGAGCTGGCTTGGTGAGAGAAGAGAGGGGCGGTTCTCTGGAATGGCGCAGGGGTGGGAGCAGAGGAGGCAGAAGTGAGGAGGAGTCGATTGGTTCTTAGGTTCTGTTTGAAAGCAGATCGCCATGGCGCTAGGGTTTGGAGATGAGCAGATACCCTTCTCCACATCGTTGACGATGGCAGTGTGATCGAGAGAGATCGAGTGTTATCTCAGGTCGCCCCTTCGCTTCGTTTCGCTTTGATGGAAGCACAATTCCGTGATGAATCAGAGGACCGATGTTTCAACCTGAACTAGGGTTGTCAATGGATCGGGTTCGGCTCCAAACGGGTCGAGGTCGATCCAGATAGAAACAAAGGAAAATTACTTTTTAAGTCCGTTTCATAGAACTTCTGACCCTTCCCTCTCAAGAACCTGGGACACTTTACATCAAATGTTTGACCATTAAGTACCATTTTGTAATTTCCGTCCAATTTTTGCATGTATACCCATAATAACCTCCTCCCTGCTTCAGATGAGACTGTACATCAGCCTCATCTTCGATCTACACCAGTTTTTTCAAGGAAGAAGGTGCAGCTCGTTCATTTTCACAATCAAGCTCTTTAATAAACTAGTTGAACCAGTACTATTTTTACTAAAATTTTCACTGAACTCTTTTACCGATAGATGAAATGGTTGAACTAGTACTACTATTTTCACTAAACTGGTTGATCCAACGTCATTTTCGCTAAACTTATCAATTCCTTTAGGTTGTGTTTGATTGCCAAGTAGGAAAATTATATATTTCTTGGGAAAATACAACTGCCCATTGTTGGATAGACATTTAAATCTGTATAATTTTCCTTACCAAGCCATTTAAATTTGAATGATTTTCCCTACTAAGCTTGAAATTCATTTCCCATCCAGATAGGTGAGAATCCAGTTCCACCTGAAAATACACATTCATTTTCTCACATGATTGAAATATGTGTTCTCAGTTGCAATCGATCAGTCATTTAAGGCATTTCCCAGATGTATTTTCTCTGGAAAATTTTCTGTTCAATCAAACACGCCCTTAGTGATTTATGTAGGTGTTGTATTATGCCAATTACCATTTGGTTTCTCATTATTTTTCTTCCTTCTAACAAAAGGGATCATTAATGCCAATAATTTGGTTGTTGTCGTGGTTTGGAGATGTGCTGTGAATAATCCTATATTTTTTAGTCTATGACAAAACTCTTGTTTAGTGAAAATTCAAAAAATTGGTCCTACAATCAAGAACACTGGACCTTTCCATTATATGCAAAATGAAAGGGTATAAATCATTGTAAAAAGGGTTCAATGAAAATGGTAATGATAATGATTCAACTAGTTTAGCGCGAATGGTGTGGTCTTTGTTCAACCGGTTTAATAAAAAAAATTAGCGAAAATGGTACTGGTTCAACTAAAATCCGAATCAATTGAGTCCAATTTGAAAATTGAAATTTTTAGTCCACTCACACTAAAATATTAGGGTTTTGCAATCTGAACTCTTAGACTTGAATTGTGTATTACAATACAATGAGGTACCAAAACTATTCATACAGTACAAGTGCATCTGCTAGTTCAAAGACGCGTGACCTCCAAGCACCATTAACTAAAATTACATTTACTACAATACAAGTTGACCTTAAGATTGATGCCATCCAAGCACCACTAACTAAAATTACAATTACTGAGAGAGTTTGAACTAAAATTTCTAAGCTAAAGCTTTCAGAGAGAGTTTGAACTAAAATTTCTAAGCTAAAGCTTTCAACCTTGCACGTTCTTCCATTTGTGCCATTCGGGTGGTTTCATTTACATCAGACTATAGAGATGGAGGGCCATAGTAGTGTTTGGACCTTTTGTACTGGAGAGAGAAGTTATGGTCGGTTTCTTTTGGTGTCAAAGAAGGTTCATCTTTCATGAATGTTTGTTGAAGCTGCACTGATCAACAAATTACATAAAACTATCGATCACAGAGAACTAGAAAGATAAGATATCACTATTAAAGATCTCAAAGTCATTTGTTCATAATAAAACAAGTACTAGCATCCTTGGAGCTTTAATCTACTTCACAAACTAAACCCAATACGTTCAACACCTTGGAGCTTTCTTCTTCTTCTTAAACAGTTCAAATAGATGTTAAAGAAACCTATTCCTCTTTGATCTTATTCGGTGGAGAAACTCATTCAGCTTGCGTACAGGTAATGGAGGGAAACGAGAGATGAAGGGAAAATGGTACCGGTTCAACCAGTTTAGTACAAATTGTACTGGTTCAACTCTATGTTTTAAAACTCGCCGAGTCGAGTCGACTCGGCATACAAACTCAGATTTGCATGACTTGCCGAGTTGACTCGGAAACTTGCCCGAGTCGACTTGAAACTTTGCCAAGTCAGCTCAATTTTATTTTTTTTTTTAATTTCTAATTTTTTTACTATATTTTATAATGTTTCAAATTTTTTTAACAAATATTAATTTTTATGTATTGAAATGTTTAATAATTAATTTAATGACTTGCCGAGTCAACTCCCGAGTCTTCAAGGTGACTCGACCCAATGGACTTCAGAGTCGAGTCCGAATTTTAAAATATAGGTTCAACTAGATTGGTTTAACCAGTTCAACCAAGGTCAATAAGTTTAATGAAAATGGTACTGGTTTGACCAAGTGCAAAATGGCACCGGTTCAACTAATGTTCATTTTGTTGAAGTGTGGTAACCTAGGTGCAGAGCACAACAAAAATGTGCCTGGAAAATAACGTCCATAACTGGAAAAAATGTGCTTAGCATAGCATTATAATGGCTACAATAACGGAAGTCATGGTTGCCATTTTATATGCCCCTCTGTTTTAGTGTAAACCAAGAACATCTACGATAACACTAACACCACTATGTATGTCGGTTTTAGTTTCAATTTGATTCGGGTATTAGTGTGTAAGAAACTAAAACCCTTCGGTTCTTATCAGTTCTGGGTCTTTTCAGTTCCGGTTATGACAAAGCTAGTCCCAATTTTGGGATAATCGATCGACCCATAAATAATTGCCCCTCCCGTTGGACCTAAACACAAAAAATCAGTCAATTGGTGATCTATTCATTTGATCTGTTTACCCAAGAAATAATCAAGTCCAGTGGCTAGAAATCGCCCCATGGAAAACACTAAAATCCAATAGCTAAAGATCACCAATCAGGTTAATTTTTGGCGTGTAGGTCCATCAAGGGTAGACCAATCATTCATGGATCAGTGGGCCCCAAAATGAGCCGGTGGCACTTTTTATGTGCCCCACAGATTCATAGGAGAAAAGTTCCCTCAAAGCTATTTTTTTAAACTTCTTTTCATTCGGAGTCACATTCTCTAACCATTTAAATTCACTCACAATTCATTTTATTTTGCTAATTTTTTATCTTAAATACTTCAATTTAACATGGGTCGAAAATATGGGGCGAAAATAACGAAAAACATAGCATATGTTTTGAAATAAAACGTGGTAAATTTTCATTATAGTGGATGTTTATTTTGAATAACTACCACTATTTTCGTTTCAACGGCCATTAAATTTAAACCCTTTAAATCTATATAACAAAACAAGTGGTTGTGTCCCCACTTATACCCCTCTTATAGGCTTCAACAAAGAAGGGCCAAGATCTTATCCCCCAAATTGACGGTGGATCTCGGCCACTTACACCTTATTTTGGCAAATGCTTTGTCGGAGAGTGCCGAGGACACGGGCCACCCACTAGTATTATATAATGTAAGGGTTCCATTATAACATTTTTTAAACACTGGTTAAATGCACCAAGTAGGCCCCACACTATTCACACATGGGCAACTTTATGCGGATCGTAGGCATAAATAACTCCCAATAAGGGGTGTTAATAGGCGGGTTTGCCTGATTGGCTTTTGGGTCCGGCCCTTACGGTCCGGGGCTTTAGACATCTATAGGCCTAATGGGCTGTACATGGCCATTATTTTTAGGCCCATAAAATAAATGGACCGGGCTTGAGATTAGTATTTGAAAAGAAACTATCTTATATCCGGGTCCAAAGCTGAAGGCCCTTAGTGGGCTGGGCTTAGGCTTAAATGTGGTGTGCTATAAATGACCGGGCTTGGGCAAAATTTGGCCTATTAACACCCCTACTCTAGTAGAGAGCACATCTAGGAGAACGTATCATACGGACGACAGTACAAAAACAGCACGGGCACTATATCATGAGCATTTATACACCCGAAAACCTAGTTGCAACATTGAATTAGTCCTATTGGAGGGCAAAAGGTCACAATGAAGACCCGACATCTACATAACCGGCTAACCAGGCACGAAATAATTTTTGGAGCAGAAACCGTTCATGAAACAGCGGAGGTACCTGTTGAGGCCTTTCTTTGTGAATATTGGGTTTGCTATGGACCATCTCTATCCCTCACTTCCTTTACACGACCTGTTTGGTCGAGCTCTAATCTGCACCTTTGTATTCCAGTGAGTTCGTAATAAACGGAGAGGAAATGAATGAAATGCGTAGTTCGCACGGTCTCTTTTGAGAGATGAAACACTTTTCAGTTCTCTACACAGTCGATGTTAGCCAAAGTAACAATCAGAGCTAATTCGGGGCTGACCACTACCCAGTTAAGAACTAGTCTTGACCTGGGCTAGATCACAAGGACCTGAATGATGAGGAATACAGCAAATGCAAAAAAAACATGATCAGCTGCACGTTACCTGCATGCAGATAACAATCATACAACAGTAAACCATTCTTCAGGTTTTACCTTAATAGGGTCCCATGTTGAACCTTCTCATCTGACATGAGAGAGTTCTAAGCATGAAGTCAAAAGTTAACGAGGGCCTCTGAAAAACCATCCTCCTTCCCAGTTTATATAATCCATGTTATCACCGTTAATCTAAGTACATTAAACATACCATTAACTAATCTAAAGCAAAAGATAGATCCCATAAGAACAAACATGAACCTGAAACATCCACATATATATAGAGAGACAGAAACAACACCCACAATCCTATGAAAACACACATGCCTCTAATCCTCTAAAATGACTAAAGCTCTTCTCAAATTGAGACTACTAATACTACATTCCTACCTTTGGCCTGAATCAGGAGATCCATCTCCATAAGAAACCAGGCCCTTCTTCCCAGCAGGGCTGCCAGAAGGTGACCTTGACTTGTCCTTGCTTGCTCGCCTAGGAGATGGTGAGTCCAGTGAGGACCTCGACTCTGACGGGCTCCTACTCCTAGAAAGTGACTTCCGCTTCTCCGCTCGCAAGGATTCCCCACGAGACCTTGATTTCTCCACAGGTGAGCGGCTACGCACTGGGCTACGGCTGTAGCCACCTTTCCCTCGGCTCCTGTAGCGGATTGGACTGCGTGACGCACTACGGCTCCGTGTCCAGCTTCTCCTGCTTCTGTATCTGCAAACAGGTTTTAGGAAGAAAATAGTTGCTTTAGTGACATGATGGATACTGTAAAATAATGAAGTGGTAAGAACATAAAAGTAATAGTGGAAAATCATTTGAAGTATGATATCCAACCCAGAAAATAATTATAAGTATGATACTACAGTGTCTACCATCAATATGCTTAAGCAAACATGCTTATTAATCTAAACAAATCAATCGCCGATGCCAACTGAGAGATCACCTAGCTCAAAATCGTTGCCAATTGAGTGATCATAAACATCTGATCAAACTGCATTTGCTTGGATTGTTATAGCAACAGTGCAGGAAAAAAGGAAATCCTTCTCTTTTCCTCGCCTTCGGTAGGTCTTCTCGACCTCCTAGGCCTTCCGTAATGTTCTGCCTTCCTTTTTTATGATAGTTTATACTTACCAAAAAAAAAGGAAATCCTTCTTTTGGCAACAGTGATCTTAAAAATCCAATCAAACTGCATTCGCTTGGATCAAAGACTACGCCTGATTTAGGGGTTAGCAGAACTCTAGGTGGGGTCACATTGATTGGATGGTGCAACTACGCTAAATATCTACCATGTTCAGGTACAAAGCCCTTGTGGGTATCATATTTTGACAGTACTATGATTGACCCATGAATTCCAATAAATAATGACTCATAAACTGCATTGAATGAGGGAACGCACTAGCACTTCGCAATATGGGAACGCAACACATTGGCTGCTGTGGAGGGCACATTGGCACACATGCAGGGTTGGCTCAAACTATCATTCGATTCCCTTCCAGGTGAATTAGACTGAAACTTAAGTGAAAAATCAAAATCAACTTCATAAGCTGGTCACAGCATCTAAACCAACACATTCTTTTGGACATCCAAAAAGAATGATGGGTCCAGAGAAATTGAAACATTGGAAATGGTTAGAACCATCCAATCAGCTTGATTTCCATCACGGAGATCACTTATTTGGGAGCCATTGAATGGTTGTCCCAACCCCGTGCATGGGAGATATGCATCTTTCACAGCAACCAATATCGTGCACTACTGTGCTGGTGGGTGTACCTAAAGTTCCCTCTTAAATCAAAACCAATTCCAAAAAAATAGTTTATAATTATGATCAAGAAACGAAAATAATCTATTATTATGATCAGAAAAGGATGTTGATAACATGTTACTGTTCAAAAGGAAAAGAACAAGTGCAAAATATAAGATCTGAACCTCGGAGGAGTTCTGCCTCTCGGTGGGCTTCTATAACGCCTAGGAGAACGATCAGCGTAGCCCCTGTAACTTGAATATCTGGTCATACAAACAAACATGCACTCAAAACACAGGTGGCATTTAAAAACTAAAGTTCAGTGTTTGTAATAGACAAATGGAAATGGCCAAAGAAATGATATGGGTCTGATTTCTGCTTACCTGTCACGATCACCTCTTCCACCATAACGATGCGACCTAACAGAGGAACGATCTGGAGACGGGGTCCGATACCTTCGCGCATAAGAGTATCGTTGGCTGAAACCTCGTCCCCTTCTGATGCGCTTGGGCGAACCATCTGGGGAAGCGCTTCTAGACAAACTCCTCACACGACTAGAAAGTGGTGACCGTCCCCTGCGCCCGGGACTCGCAGGACTTTTTGAATAGCTGCGGCGATTATTCCTGCTAGATGGTCTTACTGGACTTCGGCTAATGCTTCTTCGTGAGGGGCGCCTCACTGGACTTCGGCTTACACTTCTTCTTGGCACTGCCCTTATTGGGCTTCTGCTTATGCTCCTTCGTGAGGTCCTTACAGGACTTCTGCTTATGCTCCTCCGTGAGGTCCTCACAGGGCTTCTGCTAATTGTTCTTTGCCGTGGTGACCTTAGCAGACTATGGCTAGTACTTCTCCGTGACAAGGACCTTACTGAGCTACGGCTAATACTTCGCTGCGGTTGAGCTGGGCTCCTGCTGATACTTCTTCCAGGTTTACCCCTTACTGGACTTCTGCTGACACTTCTAGCTGGGCTCCTGCTGCTAATGCTTCTTCTAGCTGGGCTTCTGCTACTGCTCCTGCTCTGCTGTGGCGCCCGTGCAGGGCTTCTACTAACACTTCTTGGCGTTGGACTCCTGCTCACGCTTCTTTTGGGGCTGACGCTTGGGCTCTTGCTCAAACTCCTCCTGGGACTAATACTCATACTCTTACTCATGGTCCTTTTAGGACTCATGCTTCGGCTCCTGCTCATCAACTTTTAATAAAATACCGAATCTGGAAGAATCGGTAAGCATAAAGAATAACTGAGGTGTGAAAAGAAGATAAAAAGACCTAGATTTGCTTGGGTGATCATCTAATAAATCAGGTTGTCTATCTGCACTTCTATCAGATTTGGCTTCTGTTTCAACCCCATTGCTCCGCAGCTTTCCATTCTCCTGTGGCGATTGACCTTCTTGTTCAAACATATCAGTTGTGTCCCCTTTCTTTTGCAGAAGAACAGCAGCTTCCTTCTCCTTGATCGAGGGAGATTCATTCCCAGCTGCAGTAAGTTGTAGAAAAAGGAATTCACAATTATCATGTCATAATATACATCAAATAAACTTTTGACAGATTCGAAATACATCACCACAAACAATTCAGATAAATGATAGATGCAGTTCATACTGAAAAGAAACCAATTGATTTGACCAATCATGAAAAACAAAATGGTGCAGGCCTTCATACATAACAAACGTTAAATGTAAGGACCTATAGGAGGGACGAGAATACAGGAAATTCAGAAATTTAAATATGGATTACAAGATATATACTGTTATTAAGGGAAGAAAGGTGAAAGGGTGAAGCTCAAAAGGATGAGTAAGCAGAGGAGGCCACGTGATAAGAGGGCAATGAGTGAGGTGAAGAGAATAGAGCTATTAAAGAGAAGAGATCAATGACAAAGCTAGAAGGATAAGAATAGGGATGGGAGGAGAGAGGTTGAGGGAAGGAAAGAGATGGCTATAGAATTTCAGAGTACAGTTTTTTTCGCAGGAGAATGTGATGAGGGAATATGTAAAATTTATAGAATATCCCCCAACTCCAACAGAACTAGAAAAATCTGCAAAATAAAAGACTCCACTTCATTTTTTGCCATGCTGAAGGAAGCAAACAGAAATATGTGATCCATGAAAATATAAATTTTTAGCAAAGTAATGTGGGGTCCAAATAATGCACTCATGCTTGATAGCAATCCACAACTAAAACACCCAAGAAACAAGTCAAAAGCAATAGAAGGCCGAAGAAAAAAGAGTCCAAAGTCTACCAGATGTATGAGAGTAGTTTTTAGACTTCCGAGCGGGCCCTCGAGCATCAACTCCATCATCTTCAGAGCTACTTTCACTTGTACTCTTGCTCTCATTATCACTAGGACTCTCCGAGGTCCTTGCAAAACACAAAGAATAAAATGTCAGCACTCAGCATAATGTCTTCCTAAATGTGTTTAAAACAGTACAACAGGGTAAAGGAGAAGACTTGGAGCTCAATAAGATTCAAAGGACTTAAATGTTTCTCTCCTGAAAAATTGTCCTTTCATTTTACTATCATTAGGGGGTAAAAACTTGACAGTAGCACAGCAGCTGTGCATAAGGCATATAACAAGAGAACCCACATCGGTGTACCAAAACTCTTGGCTGGCAAACTAACCCATGAGAAAGGGGAAAAAAGGCGGATTTACATAGATATTAACGAGTTTCCTTCTATAACTACAGGCAGATTCCATATTTGCTTAATTATTATTTTTTTTTTTATCGATTATATTTGCATAATTATATGCTCTTACAATGATGGTTTCACAAAAGGAAAAACTTGAAGCTGTTAGTTATCAAAGAAATATCTTAGCTCTCAACTTGATTGTTTTCACCATTCACAAAGCTAAAATGTTATCAACATAACTGTTAATTATCTAAAAAAATATCTTAGCTATCAACTTGATGGTTTACATAAAAAAAGATGATCAATAAACATAAATATACTTATCGAAGCATGTAGGCACATGCCTACATAAATAACATAAGCATTAAGAATATAGATTACAATTATGGTGTCCAAATATATTATATAATCATGGTCCTTTCCTTTCTACCATTCTCATTAAAAACTGCAATCACAACTGGACCAACAAGAACAAATGATCAATTAATTGCATATGCTATTATTATTGAAATCAGTCAGTGTTCAAGAACTGCAATCAATCGATTAGTCCTTCAATAAAAAATATCTATCCAAAAACTATTACAATATCAACTACATATATCATGCAAACTAGCAAAAGTTATAATCACAAATTCAAATAAATTCTCCCTTTCCATAACCTCCACTACCCTTTGTTAGTTCCTCTCCTAATGTAGGTTCTCAGCCAAGCCAATAGGACAAAACTAACAAAATTAAGGGAGTGTAGGTTTTTCTCCCTCTAAAATGACAGGAAGAATCAAACATTGCTTTGAAAGACAGAAGATTATAGCCTTCTCACTGCATCATGTCGCGGAAATGTGAACAGATAATATAACCAATTACACCGACACATTATAGATTTATCAGAAGTACAAATATAACCTTTTTGATTTGCGCCTTGATCTCTTATCACGCCGCTTGCGCTTTTTTTCACGCCGTTTATCCCTTCTTCTTTTACCACGTCTATATTTGTCTCTCTTAGAAGATCTCTTTTTCCTCTTACGCCTGTCATCACTTGAAGAACTAAGGTAAGATGATGAGGAAGAATATGAATCAGAGTCACTATCAGATCCAGACGATTCAGTTTCAGTATCAGATGAACTTTCAGATTCGGATGTATAATATTTTCTTCTCTTTTTCCTTCTCCTCTCTCTCGAAGGTTTCTTATGCTTTCCCCTCCGTCGTACTTCATGACTGTCGGCATCAGAAGAGGCATCCTTTGCTTTCAATTTATTTGCTTTCTTCTTATCTGCACACAAAAACAATTGAGTTTTGACCAACACAAAGTATCTCACCAAGCTTCAATGGTGAATGAACTTGCATAAATAAATAAAAACCTAAAACGCACAAAGTTTTCAAAAAATAAATGAATAAATAAACTCAACCTACAAGGTTTTTTAATGGTATTTCATGTCAGGATAGTAAAGTACCATTCTCCAATGACGCTGCTCCACGATTTTTACCCTCAAGGAGTTCACCGCAATTAACAACTTTCACTGGACAAGCAGGTCTACCGTGGTCAGTACCCACACGTTCAATCTTCTTCAAAATTTCTTGGCCTTGCACCAGCTTCCCAAAGACAACATGCTTCCTGTTGAAATTAGGCAACCAAAGATCAAATTAAACAAAATAATAATATCTTTTGCATATATTAAACAATAAAGCTGTAAACTTATGATCTATAATTTTGATGTATGAATCCAACAAATTACACACAAAAAAGTCCATACATTAGCATCAATATATAAAATGTGTGTAGATGTTCCTAACAGAGGATTACCCAACTTTTCAACCACAAAAGTGAACCAGGTATATATAACAACAGAACAGTGCAGAGAAACCAACCCGTCAAGATGGTGTGTAGCCTTGAAGGTTACAAAGAATTGTGACCCATTGGAGTCACGACCAGCATTTGCCATAGATAGAAGACCAGGTCCATCATGTGTTAGCTTGAAGGACTCATCTGGAACAATGTCAAAACAGCCACCCGTTACCAACAAGGTAAATCATAAAGAAAAAATTGGTGGATCTGCCCGAGTAATATGAAGAATCCAGAAAGATGAGACTTTGCAGTCAACTTGCCAAGTGAGGAAGTGTGTGCACGTGCCCACACACCTAGCCATGAAAAAGCACAAATGACAATCGCGTAGGGTCACTTTCAATTTATTATTGTACCTCGACCGAAAATGTCCAGGCACTTGCAGAGACAGACCCCTTGAATTATCCAACAAATGCACACTTTCCTTTGGTTGTGTAATGCACAAGTGAGTGAGTTTCAGACAAGGAACCATAAAAGATAGTACCTCACTTAACGGTGATCATTGCATAAGTGTGATCATAAATGGACCATATTTCACACACAGTCCCCTAAAGAATTCTAGTAAGATGAACTGATAGTACACCATACAAACACCCGGCTTTCTCACAAATAAAGTTTCCATGTACAAAGATTAAGGTCACACCTTACCTTCAAACATTGTGGGAATGCAATTCAATTACACAGGATTGAATTGCTTGCAAGGACATATTCAAATAACATGAGCAAGCCACAAAACAGCCATGAACGGAAAGATGAGTGATATTCTTACCTGCAAACTTCCCCCCATATATGCTCTCTCCACCAGTTCCTGAAATTATGAATGAGATACAAATCCCATAAGAATTTTAAGCAGTAAAAAAATTTTGGTCATAAATCAATTAATTAGTAATAACATATAGATGTAGAATAAGATCTAATGGCCAAAAGAACCAAGATCATAAAATCCTACAGCTTGAACATATCATATATTAGCTGAGCACTGAAGAGGTAAAAAAAATTATATGCTACTTCTCTTATTATTTTTGAACAGGTAAACTTTGTTAAACGAACACAATAAGATCAAGGCAAGCACCCAAACCCAAATAGCCCTCGTGTAACTTATAAAAGTGATAATTTGAAAGACACCCAAACACATCTAGAGATTTTAATGGTTCTAATAGCAGCCATTGTACAATAAAAAATAAAAAGACGGGGCGACAACAGTTCAATCCCTCTCCATTAAGTTACATAGGAAATAGAACTGACCATTATAACCATTGCAACCATTAAAACGGTATACAATCACTATAACACCGTAACCTTTTTTAACAGTATTTCAATATTTTTTGTAGCATAAAGCCATCAATGCACTAAATGTAATAACAAAACATTGAATTTTTATTTTATTTTTCTGAAGTGATCCATTGTTATCAATTGGATGCAAAAAATAAAATAAAATAAAAGCTCTACTAGACAGTAGAAATTCATCAACCTTTTCCAAGAAAATTTTTTTTGTTAAATTTTCCATATTCATAAATAAGTGAATAATCAAACAGATCTTGCAAATTTAAGAGTAGGTTTTTACTCCATTTCTGTTTGGAATCATTTCCCTATTTGTAAATAATCTCATAGAGCCATTTCGTATATCTGTTTCTTGATTCTAAAAAAATACCTTTTTCAGGAAAAAAAAAAAAACATAGCACTGCAGCAACTGTTAACTATTACTGAGATCCTTCATTGTACTAGGGCTTGTGGCATTTACTGGCATGTTCTCCATTGGCATTGGTCAATGATCTATTTGGAGGCACAGTAGTTTTTTAAGTTTCTCGTGGACTACCTTGCTCTATGTTACAGAGATGCACCAAGAATATGGCACCAGCACGGATATGGCATTTACACGTTAGATTGATTTGTCCGATACAATATGGATACAACACCCTTTTCAAAGAACCCAGGTAACATATACATTGCTAACACTATTTCTTGTGTTAAGCTCTAAAGTTCTAACGAGGTAGACACCAAACTTATTCTAAAAATCAAAAAAAAATATGTAAAATATTGTTAATATCTATATGAGGCTCGTTAACCATGAAGTATGACAAAACAAATTAAGATTGTCACATTGATGGGACTTCAGAAATGTTAAACACATGCAGACTACAGAATTGAAATCATATTTAGCCCCAGGTCCGCACTTCCAAAGACAAAAGATGAAATGATGGAAAAGTAAGGGCTGCCAAAGAATACATACCATCTCGTTTGGAAAAATCGCCACCCTGCAACATGAATACCAGTCGTTAATCCAATGATAAACAGAAAGAAAAAATCTCCCACAAAACTGGCTTGGGTAGGGTGAAGCTTAGTAAATTATGAGGATGGACAACTTTAAGTACAACCTTAAAATCTACATCACAAGAAAAGCAGTCGTGACCATCAGCCCTGTATCCTACAGCATAAACAAGGGTAACTTGCTAAAGGACAAAGGCCATCACTTCTAACTCATGTTAACCAGAAAACATAAGCACAGAAGCAATGAATGACAACCAAATCTATGGATGAGAAATGTCGGAGTAATGAAGAACAAGTCAAGGGCATACCTGAGCCATGAATCCTTTAATAATGCGATGGAAAATAGATCCTCTATAGTGTAGGGACTTTCCAGTTGTAGTCCCAATTCCCTTTTCGCCTAAAACAGCATAAATTATTCAAAATATTAGAGTTGCAGTTTCTGAGTATTCTATCTACACTTTATAGGGAATAAGGACGAAAGAAGATACTAAATTAAAATTCTACTAAAGAAACTTAGAAATTTGACCTGGTACGAGAGGTTGAATGCTAAACACAAAAATTCTTGTGATATTGCAAGTAACTTTTGAGCTACAATAAGTTTCCTAGTTTAAAAAACTGAAGGAGAGAACCAAATAATTCTCTCGTTTGGTGAATAAACTGTCATTGAACCCTGACTTGAATGTTGTATCAGGTCACAACCACCAGCCATAAAAGCTAAATGTGAAGGCAGCATCACATCCAAACATCACACGTTCCAAAAGTTAACAAAAACCTTCATTGGTTAGCAAAGAAATTTGTTGGGGGGGATTCTGTTATTATTGTACTCTCAAGTTTTTATTCATCAAAGAAACATGAAACAAACAAAAAGCATGTGCAGTTAACCATATTAATGTCCAACAGAATCTTAAAAGAGAACACAGAAAAGTAGTATCCACAGCACAATCTAAGAAGGCTAAACCGCATGCTAACAATATTTCACAGTAAGTAGCAACATCATGGAGATCGAGGTCGTTTGGACACAACCAAATTCCATACAAAATCATATATTACCTGTACAGAGCGCTCGAAAATTCTCCGCAGTCTTGGGAACGATGTCATAGAAAAGCTGTAAAACCCAATAATTATTACTGATTAAATCATGCAGGTATGCCTATTTGTGTAGACAAAAAAGAAGATCAAACATTAAAGAACAACTTTGGGGGTATTCTCACAACTCATTCTATTTGAGGATTTGAAATGATCCATACCTCAAATATCATTTTTTCAGCAGGATCTCCATCAATAGATACATCTAGGAAGACCAAGGGATTCTTCTTTTTGGTCACTTTTTTCTCCATTTTCCCGAATCACAAAATCAAGCCCGCATCACCAGTGATCTGAAATCGCAGACACATAAACAGCTCATTGAGCAAACACCTAGATTTCATAATAACACAACAATAACAACATTCAATAAATCCACTAAAATTCTCCCAGACACCAATCCAATCAATAAAACAGTTTTTTGGTAAGAAATCCTAAACATGATTCAATTGAACTGTTACTTCATTTATCCAAGAATACTCAGATATCAAAGTTCCCGTTCATTGGTAGTGATGCAAGCGTTATTGAATACCAATTTTGACGAGATTACAGATCTATAATCGTAATTTAAAAAGAAAACTTCAGAGGTGCAAAAAAATAAAAATAAATAATAAAAAAAATACCAGATCACCTCGCAATATCTAAATCCATATAACAAACAGATAAAGATGGAGCATTTACATAAAACAGAAACCCTACATGAACTTGAACCACGACCAACGTAATCGCAGATTCACCGTCATGAAACCGGTGCAGAACCAAAACCCTAAACCCTAGCTGATTACTACAAACTCAAATCCACAAAGATACAGACAACATTGCAAAACTAAAAAATCACAAATCTATTAAGGAGAGAAAAAGGCAAAAAAAATCGAATATTAACAGCATAAAATGGTGAAAATTATATTAAAAATATATAAAAAAAAAATTAATCGACAAGGAGAGATTACATAGAATTTCATGAAGAACGGGAGACTTCGATCCGATTCATGGATTCTCAGGGAGAAAATAAATAAATAAATAAAAGAATAGAGAGAGAGGGAGGAGAAACCCTAGCTTCACCTGAGATACGCTACTGTTGCTGCTCCACATAAACGTGAAGACGAGAGAGAGTCGCAAGAAAACCTAACCTAAAAAAGCTACTTAAACCTTAGCTTCTTCGACTGCAATGCCAAATTACCAAAATATCCCCATCTTTTTACAACATTGACCTGCAAGTGTTTTTTGATTCTATTCCATTGGGTGACTTCAAAAGTTTACTTTTGCAGATACCTATGAAAATATCATATTTTTTTTCATTTTTGAACACTTGGTTTCAGCTTGAAAAGTCTTTTTTGTCCTTGTTATTTTAATGAAACAAATAACGTCCGATGGGCAATTTCGTAATATACTCTTAATGTAATACGAGATTCTCTTCATCTCATTGCTGTTTCTGCAAAATCGTCTCAAAACTCTCATTACTCTCGTCAGTCCGGTTTCGGTCACGAACGTCCATGGCTGACGACTGATTGTATAGATGTTGGCACTTTGGCGAGCCCGTGTTTGATGGCACCCCTCTAAAACGCCACGTGGAGTACTTTTTAGGGTCCAATTACCTTATGGATATTTTGTCCACCTCTTGATGAACATGCAGATCAAAAATCAGTATAATTAGTGATTTATAACCGTTGGATTTAGTATTTTAATAACATCATTTTGTACCGTTGAATTTCAGCCCTTTTTATGTTGAAATATAACTGTTATAATTCACCGATCAAGCTGATCTTTGGTATGTGGGTCCACCAAGAAGTGGTCCAAAGACTCCAAACATCCTTAAGGTCAGTAGGCCCTAAACTGCGCTCTAAATGGCATTTTTGGGAGGGAGAGACTGCAAATATTATCCCGATGTTTGGCCTATATTCCTAGACCTACAGACCAAAAATTAGCGTGATTTGTGATTTCTAATCGTTTGGTATGAGTACCCAAATAATGCTTGAATCCCACACTTGAAGATCAAACCGTGAAAAAGTCTAAAAACCAATCAGTTATAACACACCAATCATACTGATTTTTTGTCAGAATGTCCTCCTAGGGATGGGTCGGACATCCGTATATCAGTGGCCTCTAAGAGTGTGACACATGGCTCGCATGAATGTTCGTAAGGTGTTTGTGACCGAAATCTGACTAGTAAAACCCATGTGGCCAGACCGTATATTTATCGGGTGCAATTTGGGATTTTATGGAAATGTTTGGGGTAGTTTGGTAATCAGTCATGGTAGCATGTAAGGCTCAAGCTCCAGCTACAATTGACGGGCATTGTAAACTTTATGAAGCAAAATCTACAACCTTCCCCTTAGGAGAGGGTACACATCAACCAACTGCAATTGACGGGGTCACGGGTCTTACCCATGAATATGGATTCCGGCAATGCAAGACTACTATAGTTAACAATCTTATATAAACCTTGAATAAAATCTCTCAATAGACTTTCTATATTTGCCAAGCAAGTGAGTTTTAACTAGGAAGATGATGGTGTTGTCCTAAAGAGGATGTCCTTCCTATGATCTGAATCGTTAGAAGGTGTCTGAGATTTGTGGAGTGTGAATCTCGATGGTCATCCAATGATGTTGACCTAGGGACAATGTCCTCTTCACAACAATAGCTAGCATCACACAGCAACTAAACATACTTCTTGCGTCGCCCTATTTTTTTCTTTTTTCTTTTTTTAATTGGTGTGGAATGAATCAGATGTTTGGGATGATTCAGGTGGAACAGTTTGGGGTGTAAAATATCCAAGTGACGCGTGTACGCCTACATTGTGGCTATGACTATATTTATGATCAATCTGACGACAAAGATTTTCTTTTGTGGCTGATATGATAAGGTAAGTGTTGTGCTAATGAAAATGATGAAATAACCACCGGTCCGTTCTCTTTAATCCAATATACCTAGAAGGGGGGGGAGGGTTGATTAGGTATTTAAATTTAATTTAAACCTAAACAATTTTACTGGTCTTTGGTATGTGAGAAAATCGCATACCTTAGTTATTTGATAAAAGATTATCGCAACCGACTCAAATCGAATATACATCCGTAGTATATTTTTTTTTCGTCATTTGGTCTAATCAAGATAGATAGCGGAATACAAACAAACAATCACACAAGACTAGAGATTTTTACGTGGAAATCTTAGCCAAGGAAAAACCATGGGACTACGTCTAGACGAAAAGTATCATTAACTGAAAAGTTAAACGAAACAAAAGTTATCTATGCAGCACCGTTGCGAATATAGCTTCCAACCTTAGCTAAGGCCTACTGCCGATACGTTCATGTCCTCTGAATCAACGCTACGAATCCACGCGCACCATTCCATCAAGAAACTTTGTCCGCTTGTTCAGTTTGGTACACCCCAAGCCTACCGTCGATCGGTTGCTCCAATCTTAATTCTCAACACTCTTGCCTTTGCCAAAGGTGAATGATTCAGTACACCATGAACCCTAGGTTACTCGAAGGTGTTGAGTCACACTGGTACACTCAGGCTACTAGGTCGAATATCTAAGTGGAAGACCTAAGCTGAGGAATGGATCAAGGCTTGGCTTTGATAAAGAAGATGAACAAGCTCACAAAATATTAATGAGAAACAAGCTTCTTCCTCTTCGAATGGACACTCTAATAAATAAACACTTTCTTCTCTCTCTTGAAGTATTATGTCACTCTGTGTATGTTTAAAGAAGATATAGAAGGGTTATATTTATAGAATTCGTGACCCTTAGTCTTGTAGAACGTGGGAGAGTGGAACCTAGAATTTTGGATATAAGAAATACTCAATCCATGCTAAGTCCAATCGATTGGGTTATGTCCAATCGATTGGGTTTTTTGTCAAATCTATTGGCCTCAAATAAGTTTCTGTCTCGAAGGTTCCAATCGATTTTACAGAGGTCTCCAATCGATTGGGCTCTAATAATGTTCTGTCTCGTAGACTCCAATCGATTTTACAAAGGATTCCAATCGATTGGGCTTTGATATGTTATGTCTCATAGACTCCAATCGATTTTACAGATGTGTCCAATCGATTGGACTTTGATCATGTTCTACTTCGTAGCCTCCAATCGATTTTACAGAGTCATCTAATCGATTGGGCTATATCTAATCAATCGGACTCTCCCAAAAGTCAATATCTTTGACTAAGACACGGGTCTGTCCAATGACTAGGTTTGACAATTATATTTTATTCATTTTAAACATATTCCTATGGCCACTAAGCCACTTACCTTTCTAAGCGAGCGTACACGATCTATAACCGACAAATGGACAGTTACTCATATGACTCATGTCGTTAACCGTCTGATTCTTACTGTTTCTATCTTCTAGTCTTCACGTAGTTGGCGAAGTATGCGTACTGCGACATCTTAACACTACACTGGTGCTCGTAGTAACGGTTACAATAATAGTTTTTTGTCAAACGAAATCTTTGTCAAATTGAATATGAAAATATTCCTTACAAATGACAGTCGAAGAGTTGAGGTTTGCATTGACGTTTACCCCTTAGTATTGAATTGGGATCTCATTGAGCGTCGAATAGTTGAATATTCAATATGATCTATGATATCTTGATCGCGAGCATTGTCCTTTTTACAAGATTGTCAAGCCTGTGTGAAGGGGCGTGGCCTAAGCCCGATTTTGGCTTTAAAGTAGAATAGATTATTTGGGGTAGGGTTGTTATAGGATCACTTGTAGTTCGACACTTAAAATGTCCAATTGTGAATGAAGCACTTCGGCGTTGTGTTGGACAACCTATAAAAGTGAACATCCCGTGAAGCCCGTGTGAAGGGATGTGCCCCAATCCAGGTTTTGGCTTTAAAGTAGCATAGATTCTTAGTAGCAAGTCGAATATATCTTGAGCATCTCTCAACCTAAGAGAGTTTTATTGAATTCGTTTCATTAGCTCTCACTTGTGTGTCTATGTGAAAGGTTCAAAGTAGTTTTCATTGATATTGGAATATTATTGAGGGTTGCTCTACGGGTGCCCACGTCATTCGATTGGGCACCCACACTGGACAAAAATGCCCCCCTCCAGTGTGGGCACCCACCCCATTCTTCCTCTCTCTCTCTCTCTCACACACACACACACACAGTCTCTCTCTCCCTCTCTTCATTTCTCACTCTCACTCCCTTCCTCTCTTTCTTTCTCTCTCTATTGTAATTCGCTCCCTCCCTCCCTCTCTTCATTTCTCGAGCTTTTAGCCTCCACGGTGATGCATTGACGTGGGGGCTAAAAAACCCAGAGAGAGCGAGGAGATGAGAGAGAGAGAAATGAAGGAGAGGGAAAGTGAAAGAGAGTGTTACAGTAAAGAGAAAAAAACGAATGAGATAAATTGAGTGGTGTAGGTGCCCAAACAGAAGGGGGGTATTTTGGTCATTTGTGGGTGCACAGCCGAATGATGTGGGGCCCCTAAAGCGTCCCTATTATTGATTAAGAGTCTATCTAAAGCTGCACACAATTCTTAAACCTAGTGTTAGGGCATACATACATAGATATCATGTTGGGCAATCCACCCATATATTGAGTTGTCCTTGCCGTGATGGTCATCATTACCAAATTAAAATTAGTTCATTTCGACATTGTTGACTGTATGCAAAATTGATCCAAAATAACAATTTTATTTGTATGGTCTGAATTTTTCAAATTCAAGTAAACTTTTATTGAGGTCAGGACAGTCTAGATGGACTATTTTTTGTTATGATGGTCTCAGTAGTATGGACACCTCATAATGCGGATTAGATTATCTGACATAGTCTAAATGTGGACTCCACCACTTGGTGTAAGAATTGGAGTTAAGAAATGGGTATAGCTCTATATGAAATTCCCTACGTTATCATTTGTTTTTCTTTAAAAATATGGTGGAAGGTGCGTGTGTTTGCATGTAGTTACAATGATGACAATTTATCATGGTTGGTTAGCAACCAATCATATAACTCTTTCATCAAAGAAAACAATTGAATTGTAAGCTTAACATGCTTCGGCGAAGTGGCTCCTTCCGTAGTAGCTAGTCGAGCTAACGAAAGAATATGGCAGTTGGATCAAAGATATGGGAGGTGCCTTGTTGAATATGGAATGGGGTATGCCTCTGTTGACATTTTAAGTGAAAAGTGGTTTTGGGTAACATTGTCTACTCGTTAATTAATGCCCAAAGATGTTTTTACCATTCTTTGTTATTACTAATGTTAAAGAAAACTAAATGCATATTTTGAATAAAAGTGACAAAATGTGGATAACTCTTCACCCTTTAGAGTTGTCTTTATTATAGAAATATTTAAAAATGATGGGATGCCAATTCAATACTTGTTAAAGACTAAGGCTCTGCTTGGTACGTTGTAAATGAATGCATTTTGCAAGGGAATGCAAATGCATTAAGTTACCGTGCATTAGTTTACGATGCATTAGTTTACAGTTGCTTGGTAGCAATCGAGAAAAACTTTGTAAACTAATGCGTTGTAATTAACGCTCAACTTGGGCATCAACAATAATATTTTCATGGATATTATTGTGGTTGTGTTCAGTCCGAAATGCAGTTCAAGAGTAATTGGACCTCTCTCTTTCTCTCTAGAGAGAGTCTAGAGTGCAAGCATGTGGGCCCTAACTAACTGAGGTGAGCCTATCTCTCAAGGTTAAAATTTTGGTTTCGTATGCTATTTCGGTGAGGGCAACCGAAATGTGAGTCGAAAAGTTCGAAATGATGAAAATTCCTAAATTTTCAAATTTTGACCAAAATTTCACGAAATTTTTTTTTTGTTTTATGATGGTGTGAAATATCATGATTTTTGTTACTCATGCTGCTAACTGGGCCCATGGATGTTTAACCCACCCCTTGGTAGACATTCACAACAAAAATCAAGTTGTTGACTATTTTTAGCCATTTGTTTTAGTGCTCAAAAAAATGGTTGAATCCAACAACTATAATCATGCCTTAAAAAGTACTTGTACACAATTTTTGTTACTCACGGCTGCAATCTGGGCCCACTGACCGCATGGATGTTTATCCCACCCCTTGGTAAACATTCATACTAAAAATCAGTTTGTTTGATGATTTTTAGCCGTTGATTTTAGTACTCAAAAAAAATATGGTTGAATCCAATGGCCAGAATTACACCTTAAAAACTATATAAATCTAATGGCGTTTTTTTTTTTTTTTTTTAGGGGCAACAAAAGTTTAATCCCAACTGCCATCTGGGCCCACTGACCGCATGGATGTTTAGCCCACACCTTGGTAGACATTCATACCAAAAATCAGCTTGTTTGATGATTTTTAGCCATTGGTATTAGTGCCAAATAAAATTGGTTGAATCCAACGACCAGAATCATGTCTTAAAAATTACTTAAATCTAGTGGCTAGAGATTGACAATCAGGGTGATTTTTGGTGTGTATATCCATCAAAAGGTGGGCTAAACATCCATGCGGTCAATCTCAGTGGGCCCATATGGCAGTGGTCAGTAACAATCTATGCGGTCAATTCTTCTTCTTCGTCCCTTCTTTGTTCTGTTCTGTCTTGAGAAGATAACGGAAGAGTCTATAGCAGCCATCCTCTATTCTTGAGAAGAAAGAGATGATGTTTCTGGCACGAGTGTCATTTTCATGCGAATTTCAACGAAGATACAACTTCTGCGTTTCTTCGTGAATCCTTATAGCCATTGAATATGATAAGGTCTGCGAGCTCTCTTTCTCAGAAAAGTCTCTTAAAATCTCTCACACAAGGAAAAAACAGAACAATTTGAATCATTTTTCAGAGATCGGGCGAAGGGGGAGCCCAAACGACAGCCCGTATCTTTCATCCTCTCTAAGATCGGGTTTTTCTTGCAATTTGAATCGTTTTCCCATCATGGAGGAGTGAGGAAACAGAGAGAGAAAGAGAGAGAGAGAGAGAGTCGGTTCGTGCGGACTGCATTGTAATTCAGCAAGTTTTTTAATGCATTACAATGCATAGACTTACTTTAAGGAATGCAGAGCCCCGGCGTTCATTTACAATGGTCTCATTTTACGGTGGTAACCAAGCACCAAATTTTGTGGGGCCCACTGTAAACGAATGCATTTGCATCCGTTTACAGCGTACCAAGCAGAGCCTAAGAGATGATCCTGTGCCAACGACACTCCCCAAAAAAGCATTTGCAAATAAACGGGTGTTTTTGGCACTCAAAATGTTTTGTTGGTATTTCATCATACTTATACACTATTAAACTAACAACAGAAAAAATTGATACTATTAATGAATAAAAGAACTAGATTTATATCAGTTGTGCAATTCCATCTACAAAAGCAGTAGCTTCTTATGGAATTCACTTCACAAATAAAAAAAAGGCTAAGTCAATGTATTTTATACAGAGAAAAAGTAACTTAGCTGACATGTCATCAACTACATTTCCTTGCACAAAACAACAACACTTAAATTTACTGAAAATAGCATCCTAAAACAACAATAAAACAAATAAGAGAGAGACCCAAAAGCCTAATCATAATAGCACCCAAATGTTTGAATCGAGAATGAGATATCGACACCTAAGATGTAGTGCCCAGGATCTATGATCACTGGCTTGGCTATCTGAAACCTACAAATGGCTAAAAAATAGAAACTTAGCTAAAAAAGAGAGGGAGAATGCGGCCTACTCTTTCCATCCAATGTCACTTATTTGCTCGATAAATTTAAGATGTATTGGAATAGCTGAAGGTATGAAGCAAATCTATTAATCCAAAACATAAGAAAAAATAGAACTTTTATTCAGAACAAATAAATATTGTACTGTGCTGTGAACACAAAGGTTATTTTTTTACACAATAATCACTTTAATCTCTTTATCTTATTGAAGTATAATTAAATAACCAAAACAGTACTTAATCAATCCTTACAACAAAAATTTCAATAAAAATAAAGCCAATTACAAAAACTAAATAAATCCTCTATTTTCAAACTTAGAAAACAAAAAAATATTTGGTTGTTACAATGATCCTATAAAATCAAAAAACAATGACAAATACTTATTTCCTTTCCCAATCCTAACATGCATGTCAAACTTAAGAAAATGAAAACTTGTAGCATAGCCAAATTTGAATTTTGACACCAACAATGCCCTTGAATCCTCCACAACAAATTGGACTCGGGTTCGTCTATCTACTTGATTATCGTCTTCTTTTCATCTATGCTACATATTTGTGCTAGTAATTCTTCATTTTTTATGACAATTTGTCATTCTGTGACAAAAAATGGAGATAATTACATAAACATACATAGAATATATAGGTCAGGGGAAGAGATAAATAAAATTTGTGTTTTCCTTATGTTCACCTAATTTAACTCTAGTAATTCTATATGTTAATACATAGTAAATACTGTCACTCATTGCACTTATTTTATTGATTTTAATTTTCAAATGATATTAATGGTATGTGTTACTTGTGATGGACATGTCAACCACGGGCAAGGACATTGGACAAATGGGTGGTACATGGTGGTCATGGCCCAACGATTTCAAATCGAGCCCATTGACATAAGAAAATGTTTGGTCCATTCTTATGGGCCAAGACATGAAAACGAGAAGCTCATGGATCTACTAACGTTCGCACGTGCATTACCCTATGACATTACATCTCTGAATTCTTTATCAATAAAAATATTTTATCTTATTATCATATCTCATTATTTTACTATTATTTCATATACACACTTTTATATATGTACACACTAATATGACTATACTTAATTAACTAATTTTTCAACTACTCACCTCACATTATTATAGATAATTTAGTAAAAAAATTGTGTTTCAAAAGTAATTCGCGTTACCCGCCTGAAGTTTTCAATTAAGGGAATACCCCTTTTGAATAAGTTTCACTGTCTTTGACTCAAACCACAATTTACGTATCCGTCACAATTTATGTGAAAAGACTATTTTGCCATTATTTCTCTATTTAAAATATGAAACGACAATCTTAGGCGGTAACTGATATGATACCATTGTTCCCCAGTTCACATCAAGACCTTCAACAGCAACAGCGCGCAGAAGTCCAATAAAAAAAACATATAATAGAAAATAGAGCTTCACCATTTTTCAACTAAACCTAACAACAAAATTAACTCTCCATAGAAAACCACTACAAGTGGTAGTGGAAAAATCAGATTCTTAAGTGATGCTCATGAAAATTGACTCACCAAAGATGGATTTTCAAAGGAGAGCTGGAACCTTATTGAGAAAAATAAAATAGAAATTAAACTTTTAGAGAAAACTTTTAAATACTAAACCAAGAGAAAACAGACAAAAAATCACTTTTCTCGACGAACCCACCACCGAAGACAATACAAAATTCGATTCTAGCAGATGGGGTTATTAAAATGAGCTAAAAGAAATCCAGAAACTTGAAAGATTTAAAAATAAAGATTTTCAAAAACATAAAGGATTTGAAAAACTGACCCACAACCAAAACCGTATTAAAATCGGATTTTGAAACTATAAGATTTTTGGGTTGGTTTAGGTTAGATTAAATGAAGAAGAAGAAGAGGATGGGTGGGTTTCAATTTTTATGAGATTGTTTTAGATTGGATTCAAAGAAGAAATCATTTCCTCTCTACAACTGTAAATGGCTGTAATAGCCCATCCATGAAGTCTAGATTGGATTCAAAGAAGAAGAATACGTCTAGTTTCCTCTATAACTGTGAATGGCTATAATAGCTCACTCATGAAGTTTGCAAAAATCCCTGGTACCTCGTTAGCAACTATGGCTTCAATTACCCGATCTTCCTCCCCATTTGGCACATGATTGCGCGTTCGATGCTCAGCGATGTTGCAACTTGCCATCGTGTGGATGAATGGCAAAATACCATTTTTAAGTTAGTTGTGACGTTGTTGTGCGACTCAATACAGCCACGTTTGGTCGAAAAAGTATTCTCTTAATTAAAAAATTTATGGGGCTAACAAAAATTACTTTTGAAATACGGGGTGGTTTTACTAAATTACCCCATTATTATTTATAACTTTACTAGTATCTGTCATTTTACATACACACACACACACAAATATATATATATATATATATACACACACACAAATATATATATATATATATATATATATATATATATATATATATATATATATATACATACATACCCATGTATACCTATATGTATAGATATACATTAATACAGGTGTTCTTATAATTTTTAATCTCTCATTACTATTTATCTACTTAACTTTCACTTATTTTATTTTAAAATTTATTTTATATATTTCATAACTCACTGTCTTTCATATTATCTTATTTCATTTAAGCTTATTTGTTTCTTATGTGGCTCACCTATACAACCACTTGTATTTTCTTTTCCATCAAAACTATTTTAAATCAAGAAACTACTTGTTACATTCAAAATTCGAATACCTTGATTTTATCCAAATGGTCAAGGATCAACTTGTACCCGAATTTATAAGTGATATAAAAAGTTTAATGATTTTTAGCTAAACCCAATGAACTCAGTCCTATGTAATGGATTCGGTTCCAATGAACTCGATCCTAATTCGGTGAACTCAGTCCTATAAAATGGTCTCAGTTCCAATTTATTGGACTCGGTCTTAAACCAATGGACTCGATTTTATTCTAGTGGACTCGGTCATAGATCATTTTTCCATATAACTTAAGATTAAACTTACATTATAATTAATTATGCGGAAGTATATAATTCCCTAATTCAATTTACGATCTTATCATTTATTGATTAATTCATTAATTAAAATGATTTATCACATATTTTACGTATTGATCAATTATCTCGATGTTCTTTAAGTTCTTTAAATTCAAATTTTTATAAGTCAACGTGTCATGCATCGGATGCATGGATCTACACCAATTAGATCGACGGTCTCGATTTATCCTAAACAAGCTAATGGGATTATCCTCCAACTTTAATCTTCAAAACGAATTATAATTCATTTATCTCATTTTAAATCCACACTCTTGTGTGACATAAATTTATCGGTTAATTTTTTTTACATAAATTTATCGATTCAATTTCTTTTTGACATAAATTTATCGGTCTACATTTTTTAGGGTTAGTTTTAATATAAGTTATTTTTCTACTATTTTAATAGCATGCTTAATTTTATCAATATTCTAATTTTATTGTATTTTTCAATTCAAAATAGAATATAAAAATCTAACATGTAAATAAATAATAAAAAATCATATCACATAACAAAATATATCAAATAAACCAATCATGTTATAATCATAAACTAAACTGAATAACAGTGTTACAATTTAAAATGAAACAATGTCACCCATAAAATAGAAATAATGATGTTTGGATGTCCACCAAACTATCATTCTCATAATCGAGGCCATCACCCATCGTCTCGGTTTCATATTCATCCTCCCTGCTTCCTCATCATTGGGTTCCTCGTTCTCGACAACATCTAGGTACCGACAAAAAGTCATGAGCAAAAAGCTTAGTAGAAAAATTCGTTATACAACGGTATACAAGAATATCGAATTAATATGTCATTCTTTATCATGTTTGCATTCTAATAATAAATGCTTATAATTTTAATAATAATAATCTTAACATAACTGGTAAAAATAAATTATATATATGATATAAGATATTTCTTTTTATACTACAATCCATCACGAAGTCTCCTTCCCATTCTCATGTCGGGAGAACTCGTAAGCTCTTTTATAGCGGGGTCATAGCTTTTCACCAAATGCTATTGGCCTTCATTTCTTGTAATTAAATCGTTATTTGTATACTAATTTTAGCGAATGATATACGTCTCTACGATTTGATAATCGGAAGAACTCGTTAATAATCAACAATTCTCATGCCTCGACATTCGTCGTGCTATAATTCTCAATCATATCTATGAACTTATGTCATTTTTCTTATATTATCATCATTATGTAATTATCAATACACAAAATCAAGAATAAAAATCGACATCTTTTCTACGTACGAATTTTTATTATGAAATTTCAAAAGATATAAAGAGGGAAGAAAATAATTAATCATGCATATAATTTTGAATAACAAACAAATACAAATATCACATATAAATTTAATTTTATTTCAACCTTGTACCTACCTCAGATGTAAAGAAATATGTAAATTCTAGAAGTGCTTAGATGAAATTCTCGTTGGAGTATGTGATTCCTCTCGGTGTACGTCCCCTTCAATTTTTCCTTCTAGCTTGAGTGTGATCGGGCTTCGGATGAAGGCTGATTAGAGTTTTATATTTTCTCTATAATGGAGTTTTTCTCTTCTCTAATAGAGTTTTCTCTCTCCCTAAAGCTTCTCACAATTTTGTTAAAGATAATTGTATTTGTGTCATGAATCTTTAATGTTGAGTCTTAAATGAGTTGGTTTGATCTTAAAAAATATTCAAAATTCGAATTATTTTAAATTTAAAATCTTCCATCTCAAAGGTTGGGATGAGGGAATTCAACTCTCATAGATCCATAAATAAAGGGAATGCGTTTCTATTTACGTGATTTTCGTAATTCTTAAAGTGGTGAACTTTTCAACCCTCTAAAACTCATAATTTTAATTAATTATGGGTTAGAAATGGGCCGAAGGTTATATGTATCCACTAGGCTTCATTTAAAGTTACTTTTGAGCCCAAAATATCTCTAAATTGGTCATACGGGCCCACTCAACAATTATAACTCAATCAATCATGCAATTACTTAGATTAATACTGGGTGACGTTATTTGTACACACCTTTTTTGTTGCGACACCCATAAATTACCTGCACGCATGCAAAGTTACAGAGAAAAAAAATAGAACAAAGAAGAAGAAGCACCACCACTGTCCTCTTCTTTATCGTTGTCCACCGCCATCGACTGCCGCTCACCTGCCACCGCCCACCCCACCGGACATCGCCCACCATCACCACTAGAACTAAGAGAGAGAGAGAGAGAGAGACGTACCTGGGCGGGCTTCCTCCTCCTCCACTTATTTTTCTTCTTCTTCTTTCATCTGCTGTGTTTTTTTTTTTTTTTTTGTGCATATTATTTGCACACAGTGCAACTATGAAAATGGTGTATGCAAATAACACCACCCTTAATAATTTAAATACTTATTAATTACGCATTATGTTGGAAATTACATCATTATGCGCGAATTATCCTAATTCGTCTAATTACTCTCTAAAATTTTTCAAAACTGAAAATGAGCCTATTTAGTGTCAAACCCCTAATACGGGCCTTAAAAATAGGAAAATAAAGTTTGTAAGATTATTAGATGTATAGAGTCTATTAAGATGTACTACCATGTCAGAAATGTTGGTTCGTTGTTCTGATGTCAAATGAATGTGTTTTGAACAAGTTTAATTCAACTAGGGTTCTCGTGGGTCCCGCCACTATAAATTTTATTAATTCTTATTATGTTACACGCATTATTAGATGTTCAAAAAGTGTTCATACTTAAAGATTTGAAAAAGATAGAGGTATCCTAAGTTCCTTTGAATACGAGTGAATTCTAGGGTATTTGCGGGGTTCACAAATGTTTAGGGTTCATTGTGTAGTTCATTTGCGACTCTCCAATTTATCCAAAGGTCAGGAAAATGTCACTTAAGTGTCAGGTTATGCATGTAGGTTCAACCACTTATGTATTTCAGTTCATTATGATCCTAGTTAGTAAATTATAGTGTTATAGGGTTCTAGTTATGTCGATGTTCGTTTTATGATATTCATGTAATTCTAAGTTTTATCTCTATAGGGTTAAGTTTTGAATTTTTGCAAGTGTCAGTTCTTATAACATAGTAATTAGTGACGTTGAAAAAAATTTAATTGACATTTATATCCTAATAGAGAATATTATCATAATACCCAGAACAAAAGTTTAGGGTATTACACAATTCATATTCTTTGGTGAAAAGAGGGGCACCGCACCATGTATGCTAACCACCTAATGGTGGGTCCC
The DNA here is from genome assembly GCA_035048495.1 of Euptelea pleiosperma. Lineage (NCBI taxonomy): Eukaryota > Viridiplantae > Streptophyta > Magnoliopsida > Ranunculales > Eupteleaceae > Euptelea > Euptelea pleiosperma. Next base: position 24,490,063 of record CM068549.1, read on the forward strand.
AACTTGGTGGGGCCAGTTAAAATATGAGTCATGTGGCACTCTCATGAGAGGCACCAACAGTTTGGATGTTGGGTCATGACATAAGTGGACCTACAAAACCTGAAAACTTGAGGAGATTCAATGGTTAACTGTTGGATCTTAAGCCACGGCATCTATTACTACTACCACCATCTTCTTTACGGAAGATGGTGCAACACATTCATGGAACAAGGGCTTTGCGTATGCTGCTGTATGGTGGAACCTACTTGATGGTGCTCACCCTCGAAAGGAGCCAATGGAGGACACTAATCGTATGGAAGTTATGGCCAATGCCCAGGTGGACATGCATACCCAAACTCAACACAGGTTGATGATTGACCACAGTTGACTTGGGATCATTTTCATGGGTTAATTAGATCTACCTGGTAAAAAGAATCTATCAAACTGAATTTTGGTCTGCAAGTCCACATAGGGATGGGCCAAAAATCCATATGGTCAATGGGCTCGAATACGTAGAGCACATATAGACCGTAGAAATGTTTTGAAGCAGCGGAATTTTAAAGCATTGAAGCTGCCCAATCACATGGCGCCATTTCAAAAAGCATTCTGGGTTTTGTACGAAAGCAACAACGATTGTGGCGCCATGTGATTGGCCACTGCTTCGGTGCTTCAAAATTCCACAATTTAAAAAACAAATTTCTGTTTAGGTATAGGGGGATGGAAAAAGGTGAGGGAATGGGTTGGACCCTCAAACGAGTCCAATTTTTGCTCAAAGACGTCTTCCAGCAAAATCCTCAAAGATGTCTCTTTCGCCCTAGGTGTTTTGAATTTTGAAAACCACGTTTACAAGGAGTAAAACTTTGACGACAGTGCCATGTCATTGAGGCCGATGACAGGGCACAATAACTCTTAGATGATTATAACAGTATAGATGTTTGGTCAATCCCCAAGTGGACCCACAAACCAAAATTCAGCTCGATTAGTGATTTTGAGGCGTTGGATTGGAATTATTTTCATGGGTTGATTTGAACTGTGGTAATTTGAGCATTATTGACCATTATTTGAGGTACAAACATGCAAAGGTTTGAAAATACTAATCAAGCAGATTTTTGGATTGTAGGTCCACCTAGGGAATGGAAAATATCGATACGGTTAGAGTCCTCTGAGAGTGTACCACGTTGCTCATATTGCGCCTGTGAGTAAAACTTCTGTCACAATCGGATCAAATCACACAAACACAGCCAATGAATTCTCGGCACGTACACCTAAAAAGCAAAAGCACATGGGTACGTTGCAAAGCACTTGGGTACGTGCCGAGAACTCATTGGCTTGTGATTGTGTGATTTACAATTTCGTGTGATAGAGGTTTTACTCGCGCGCTGTCATCAAAGTTTACTCGTTTACAAGGTCTATCTGACGGTGAAGAGACGTCTTTGAGGAAAAGTGGACTCTCGAGAGCAGATAAAAAGCCCGGACTTTCGGTCTAGAGAACCAGTCTCCTTTTTCCTCCCGCCTTCTATTTTTCACATATATATAGTCAGCCCTAAGAGAATCAAAAACTCTCTTCGTTCCTTCATCCTAACGTGCGCAGCGAACCGCCATGGGAAGCTCTGCTAATGGCGTTGGTGGCGGCCGCGCTACAAGCAGCAATGGCGTCGTTGTCGACAAAGGCGTCGATTTCGCGAACTATTTCTGCACCTACTCCTTCCTCTATCACCAGAAAGAGATGCTCTGTGATCGAGTTCGCATGGATGCTTACTTCAACTCCATTTTCGAGAACAAGGAACAGTTCCATGGAAAGGTGAAGCTCATCTCTCTCTCTTTCTTTTTATCCCTTTTAGGCTTTTTTAGGAGTAAAATAATTCTGGGTTTTTCTCAGGAGTTCAAGAAAGCAAAATATAAAACAGGAATTTGGGGTTTACAGGCGTTTTTTAGGAGTAAACGAAGCACCAAACTGATTCTATTACACTGTTTATATGCGTTTTCTTCTCATATTGGAATTGGGTTGGAACTGATTTGGGTGAATTTGCGGAAAAGACTGTGTTGGATGTAGGAACAGGGAGCGGCATTCTCGCAATCTGGTCCGCTCAAGCGGGTGCGAAGAAGGTGTATGCTGTTGAAGCGACTAAAATGTCCGAACATGCCCGTGAACTCGTTAAAACGAATAACCTTCAAGATGTAGTCGAAGTGATCGAGGGTTCAGTGGAAGATATTACCTTGCCAGAGAAAGGCTAGTACATTGTTGATTCTAAACACCAAAACATTGTTTTCATAAATTTTGTGTTCGTTCAGTTTTTGGGGTTTGTTGTTGTTTTATTTTATTTTTATGGTATCGACTCTAACATGAGAGTTTGATTTACCGGCAGTTGATATAATTATCTCGGAATGGATGGGGTATTTTCTTCTGCGCGAGTCTATGTTTGATTCTGTGATTTGTGCGCGTGACCGCTGGCTTAAGCCGACTGGAGCAATGTATGTAGTTGTTCTCTTGACGCCTCGTGAACTTTATTTTTCTTTACAATTAGTGCAAAAGCTTAAACTTTCATGTTCCAAAGCTTATCTTGATTACATACTATGTTCCAAACTGGTCTGACAAGTAATCTAGTTGCCCTTGAAATAGAAAGAATTGTCTACATCTAGTGAGTGTATTTTACACGGAAATTTATCTGTAAATTATGGTTACATGACACATGAGGTTCTTAACTAAAGATAGAACATGTTTGTGGTTATGTGAGTCGGGTGGTATTTTTTTGAGAGTGTTAGGGTCAGTTTGGATTACAATTTTTGTGCCAGAATAATTTTTTTGAAAGCTTTTCTATGCAATGGGGAAAAATGGTGATTCATACTGTCCTTCAGAATTTAATTACTGCAGGTATGAATTCAGTGGTACGGTTTTTTGCATGTCAACATGTCTGACTCCCTCAGACGTGTCCTTTTTCCAAGTGTGTGTGTGTTCTTTAGCTTTGTTGCAGAGGTTTGGTAATGCATCTTTTTCAATTGTGTGGTGTTCGATAATCATAACAAATATGAATTAGGAATGCCATTTTCGTCTTATCTCCTTTTCATGTTAGAAATGGTGTTTTCTAAAGGTGTAAAAGCAAGATTTAGATTGCATGCTAATTTTTATATAGAAGTACAGATCCAGCAAATTGTTTGGATGCATTCTATGGGTGTACCCAACTTCGCATGATCATGGAAATTGAATCTGGTCTTCGAGATAGACACCAAGAGCTTATCTTCTTTCTGAAACTATTGGTGGGATTTGGATGTGTTCTGTTTCTATTTGGTTACATATGAGACCGTCCAAACCCAAGTCTTTAGATCCAACAATTGATCACGACTTGCCTGCTCAACTTTTTCACAAAGTTTCATAGTTTTTAACTCATTGGTATTCAGAACTCTGACTCAAGGTCTACAAGCTTGGTCAAAGGCCAAGTTAAGAGTTGAGTCAAGAGTTTTGGATCCTGCCAATGACCAATGAATTTATTAAGGATCAAGCAAGCCATAGTGAGCATGATTAAGCGGAATCTTCTCAAATATGAGGCATTTGACGAGCATGAATGTGATGAATGCTGATGTTTCCTGGTTTTGTGTCAAGCTACTTGAAAGGTTCCAAATGCGGCTCCATGTATTGAGAGAGATTCTATGATTGCATAAAATGGCTAGACTGTGAATTCAATCATCTGTTGGTGGCTTTTATATAACTATCTTGGATTCAGTAGATCCTCTATTCAAACACTTTTGCCTGTATTTCTTATATATGTGGAAAGGTTAGTGCCTGGTCCAACAAATTAGCAAATTATTTGGTACTTTGTACTTCTGTAAATGCATTGTGCTACACACCTGGTTTCTAATAAGTATAGTATGTGGTCCCCAGTGCAATTTTTTTTGCTTTATTATACTTGATTGAAAATGAAAACAATAAGCAACTGCATTCAGAGTGGGATGGTATTTGACCTAAAATAACGGAACATATGAAATCGGAGTATTTTTGAAAAACATATTGATGAAATTTAATATACTTTTGTTGCAATGAGTCTTTTTCTTAGCTGTGTAAATTCATGTCTATTTCCCATTCTCAGGTCCAGTTACGTAATATAAATTTAGCAAACATGCAACCCAAATGATGTTTCCATCAAGCTTGTCTCTAATGCCATCAATTTTTATTTCACGTAGTATATCATTGGATCAAATCTGGTAAATTTCATTCACTTATTGTTGCTATACATAATCAATTGAACTATGACCTGTTCTAAGAGCTTTGGTTTTGCTAGGTATCCGAGTCATGCCCGCATGTGGGTGGCACCCATCAGGTCTGGGTTAGGAGATCAAAAAATGAGCGATTATGAATCAGCTATTGATGATTGGCATAGCTTTTTGGACGAGACTAAAACATACTACGGTGTTGATATGAGTGTTCTGACGAAGTCTTTCTGTGAAGAACAGAAGAAATACTATCTGCAGGTGAGTGTTAGATTGGGTGGCACATTGACTTCATTGATATTTCTGAGATCATCACAAGCCATCATAATTGATTTAAATATGGTTTATTATCTCAGTTTGGACTATGGTGACATTAGGAATATGCTTTGTTTGATTTTGTGCCTTCTTCTCCAGAATACCGTACCCTGTACATGTACCATAATGATCATACCTGCTAAGATGAAGAACACATTTTTTATTGGTGTGAAATGAATTATATAGTTACTCCTTTATCTTCACCTTTTTCTTTCTTTCTATCTTGTTTGGTGGGGTACAATGCTGGTTTGATTTGTCTGTAGATGTTTTGTTTGACCAGGACTGGTTCTAAATCTCATGGTATGTGCAAAATTTATTAAATTTTCATTAGGGTTGATATTGAAGTTACAAGCCAAGTTTATCCTCCTCAATCTCAATTACCTAGGGCAAAGTTGAAGACTATTATACCATCCTTTGGATTTCTAATGGGAAGCTACATGAACATCACATTTTACACTGTGTTCCAAAAAATTTCATCAAGGGTTCTGTATCATAGAAAACAGGATAAAGTTTCCAAGATTCTACTTCACTTTAGAGGAAAGCATGTTAGTGATTAATTTGGTATCTTCTTCTATCTCTAAGAGATCAAGGCATACGTGCTTTGCCAATTTGACACCTTCATAAGCTGCCATGGTCTCATTTTCTTCGCCGGCTATCCTCCCTCTGGGAATTGCACTGCAACACAATTTCCAATGTCATCCTTGATAATAGACCGCTAGGCCTTTGTCAGCAAGATCATATTCAAATTTAGTTACCCCATCAAAGTTTGGCTTGTGCTAGCTTCGTGGGGCCCTAGATTTGGATAATGGAGCGCTAATAAGTATAAAACAAACTCTCTTTTGAGGTTATGCTTTTGAGTTCTTTCCTGATTTAAAATACCATCTCATCTAGGCTGATATGTCTTGTTTCGATAAGGTACCTCGATGTGTATCCCGTTCCTGAAAAATTAATTTAAGTAATTAAAAATTGTATTACTATTTATCAAAAAATAATGTGTTACTAAAGTAGCATTATTTCACTCTATAGTCAAGGTGCGCCTCGGACCAGGCTCTAGGCGCATCAGGCGTGCGTCCCACTAAAATACATATTTTTTTTGTAAAATTTATGTACTTTGGCCTATTATATTAAGCATTTGTATGATATGAGAGATATAATTGATCCTATCTTATTGAAAGACATTGATGAAAACAATGAATGACTACTTTGGGAGAAGGAAACAGAAGGTGGAGAAGCAGACGATGAATTTGTGTTTGAGGATGATAGCTTGACATGGAGTGTTGTTGCGAGAGCTGCTGGAGTTGGTAAATCAACATCAAATACTAGATCACAATCCAGGTCAAGAGTAAGGGCAAGGGTTTCAATAAGGGAGCTGGAAGAGGAAGATACCAATTCGGAGGAGACAAATGAATAATATATTGAGGAGACTAACACATTCGATGATGATGAGGATGAAGCTAATGATTATATTTTAGATGATGGCAATGTTAGCTAGAACTAATTGTGGGCTATTTGAGATTTTGAACATTTGCTATCTTTTATATTTTATGGTTTTTTGATTACTTGTTTAGTTGTTTTGTATTTAAATAATAACAATGTTAACTAGAATTGCTTTTGGGTTACTTGAGATTTTCGACATTTGCTATCTTTTATGTTTTATGGCATAATGATTACCTATTTTGTTATTTTATGATGTTATTTTTCTTAATTTTTTTATTTTTATTATAATTTTTAATATTGTGCCTCGCTTCTGTCAGGCGTGTGCCTCAGGCGCCAGAGGTCCTAGTGCCTTAAGTGTGTCTTGCGCCCTTAACTACCTTGTTATTTCACTAATTATCATATTTTAACTTAAAGTAGTATTAACCATCATGTCTGCATCTTTGTGTATTAAGATGTACCGCTATGTTTTCAGTGAATGTTTCCTTGGTTTACCAAGACGCTGAATGGGACGGAGTTTTTAAACCTTGGATTTTTCCACAATCACTGTTGGTCTATGTTTTTAAATACATATTCATTTTTCATTTTCGAAATGCACAACATGCTGTAGAGCTTAGGACTGCAATTTAGTCGCTTCTCCACGGGGTATAGTATGAGGGTGGAGCCAATTGTAAATCCAGTTAGTCCTATACCATGTTGGGATGGAATTCTCAGACTTAAACTGGTCTGGAACCATACTCTTTTGATTGACTGGGATTTAATGAAAAGATGTTCCATAGTTTCACCTGCTCCCTATGTACTAGCAAGTTGGGCCTATGCTGGTTATCTGAGTGTGTATGATGGCTTTGATCGGGATCATTCCTCATAAGCATTTCCAGATAAAACGTTGTATCTTTGTTTTTATTGGAATCTTTTATATCTCCTTCTAACTATTGGCTCGTATATAAGTATATTCTAGTTTGTTATGATTTCCAAGGGAGGTAGGTATAATCCCTGAATTGATTAAAACACAATTGTGGTGATGTCAAACTTGTCATGCTCCATATGGTGTATGGGATTGCGCCAGGGAAAAGTTATAAAAAAATTCAATTTCTAAACATGGATTGCAGTAAGCTTCCAATCAAGAATTATTGTAGACGGATAAAACTTGCTTCCTTCAGGTTTTTCTGGTGTTCTGGTATTTCACCAGTGGATTTGTGTATAGATAGGTCTGAGTGTTTGAGATGTGTGTTACCATTTTGGTGAATATTGATTCTTATGGCTGTGGAGGTCAACATATCCATGCTGGCTTCATGTTATGCCTTAGCGAAGTGTAAGTTTTAAGTTTAACTTGATCCTTATCTTCCATGGCCTCTAATCACGAGGAAATGTACATTATTTGAATTAATGACTTTTTGCTTTTGTATTTTAGGAGTTTCTTGCCTACAATTTAGCGTTCTTTGTTTGTTAATGATGTTCATTTGGTTTGTCAAAAATCCAGTTTTTTCAATAATCAACGTTTCATTGTCTCTATGTTTGTTAATCCATCCCAGCTTTCTCAACGTATTCCCTTCATTTGTTTCTCATTTTGTTTAGTAGTAGTAATTTCCAACGTGGTATCTCCATGTTCATTGACACACCCCAGATATCAAGGAATTGGTTAGAGGATGAATTATCATATTCTGACATAACCCATGGTAGAGCGAGTGAAGTGGTGGATTCGTTGGCTAAAAGTGTTTTTCATAGAAATACTTTGTTGATTGGGGACTCTTTCCCTATGACCTTGTATTTTTGTGTTGTTTTGTTGAAGGGATGCCTTGTCCCTTTTCCTGTACAGCTCTTTAATTAGTATTGAAACCTCACCAATTGTCCCAAAAAATGATCCACCATTCCACCCTTATCATATAGTCTGATTTTATTCGATTCTTTTTAGTTTCATATTGTTTAGAGGCACTATTTCACAATGCGGTAGATCATGAAAACTCCATGCTTACATCCACCATCCAATCTGTGGGCCAACTCTTGGATTGGTTATACCTCACAAATTCTACCTGTTAGATTATCCTCAGCATCTGATTAGTTGCATTCTTTTGGACAACCAGTAGCAACATGACCAACTTCTTTGTGACCATCCAAAAGAACACAACTGATCGGATAGTTAGGAATTATCAGTGAGATCTTGTCGCCATTCAAGCAGTGGTTCATCAATGGGACAGTCCAGATTTTGATGAAACAGCTCACTGGTGGAATTTCGTGTGTGAAGAAACTTAAGCTTCTGTTTGTGCTGTGTCAAGAAACACTGTCACTTTTGTTTATGCCATATTTTTGCTTGCTCCACCGTCTTCTTGTACATGTTGAAAAGCTTGCTGTTATATTCCTGCAGACATCAATGTGGAACAACCTTCATCCGCATCAAATTATAGGGACACCCGCTATCATCAAAGAGATCGATTGTTTGACGGCAACGATAGATGAAATCCTTAACGTTAGAGCAAACTTTTCCTCATCAATTACCATGGAGAAGACACGGCTCTGTGGATTTGCAGGATGGTTTGACGTTCATTTTCGAGTACGTTGGCCTCAACATCTCATCATAAATTTAGTGTGCAATTTCTCTCGGGCATCTGCCTACTAAGTAGAATACCTACACTTAACTTTCTCCTTTGGTTGGTGCCTCAGGGAAGCAAGGAGAGTCCAGCTAGTCACGAGATTGAGTTGACAACTGCTCCTAGCATAGATCATGGGACACATTGGGGCCAACAGGTTAGTGTCACCCAATGCCAACACCAATTGCTTTTTGTGGCCTTGTATGGTCCCACTCCCATAGACATGTAGTCAAGAGAACTCTAAGAAAGAATTGCCAAGTTAGGGGAATTTATTCTACTCAGATTATGAAATGTAACTTAACCATCAGGTTGATGGTCTATCAATGGCAGACAGGTATACATGGCAAACTTGCAGGGGTGAGACTCACATTTGACGAGTCTCACTAGGATATCTTCTATACCAAAAATGACCCGGTCAGATGATCATATCAATATGACCTATTATCTATTGCTTCTGGATAGTCCAGAAAGGGTGAATGTCCAGAAAAAAATCAATAATGGATGGTTATGAACTTATGATCATCCAACCGGGTCTATTATTGGCATTGGAGATTTCTTACGAGGTTGTCCAGAGTTGTTGTACCCATTAGAAGTGAGCCCTACCTCCCTGTGCATGCAGTATGTGATATGCTGTTTGTAGACTGCCCTTCTGGATGACTCAATGGACGCTTCAGCTTTCCTCGTCTGACCATATAATGAGAAAAATACTTAAAAAAAGAGAAGCACATTCATGGAATATGACAAAGTAAATGTTATTCTCTTTTTCTCCCACCAATAATTGTGTTTTGGAATGCTTATTGTCCACTATGTCCTCATTCCTATGTTCTTCTGTTGTGATTTTGAACAGGTATTCCTCTTGCATCCTCCTCCTCGAGTTAGAGAAGGGGATGACATGATTGTCTCCTTCTCAATGATTCGGTCGAAAGAAAACCATCGACTGATGGAGGTTGAGCTTGGCTGTGAGTTGAGACAGTCATCTGGGATGCAGCTTTCTCCCTTCACGAAAAAGTTTTATATAGAATGAGCATGGAAATAAATCAGATGTTTTGGACTTAAAAACTAAGACAGGTACATCCATGAAGCTCCTTAGCATGATAAAACAATTAAATACAATGTGTATATAATTTCTAGTGTGGATCATGATGGTTTTTTTAATAGTGGGTTCCATGGGTTTTATTCACCAACCAATCTTGCTTGGCAGTGGCAAGTCCTCTGGAACTATAAAGGTATTCTATGCTGGCATGCATGTATTTGTGTATACATGCATTTACATATAACATTTTTTTCTGAGGTTCTTGTGTATGTTCACATTGACTGAATAGGAAACCGTATTCTGCCTTATAATTTAGTGAATATTTGGTGTATCTTTTGACGTGTTTTGTTTCGATATGTTTACATGCATTCATGTATGTGTATGGCACTCTTTCTGTATTTTGGAACACAAGCTTGCTGTTTTGTTACCTTGATGGGTTTCGGGTCTCTCCTACTTCTATTGTAAAGAAAGAAAGGGGAGAGCCCCACTATATGAAGGAGAGAGCTCAGAGAAAGCTAGAGAGGAAGACCCTCACTAACTATACAAGAAAAGTTCAAAACCATAAGCTAACTTGTGCCTAGAAAGACCTACCATCTAAAAACAAAGTCTTAAAACGTACGACCCTTAAAAACTTCGTTGATGGACAACCAAAAGCACAAGGCTTTAATCTTCAATTGAATTGCAACTAAATCCTCCACCTTGTCGTAAAAAATACACCTATTTCTTTCTTTCCAGATGACCCATAAACAAGCGAAAAGGGAGCATTCCCCAGAGAACACGAAATGGGCGACACATCGCAAGAGGAGTCATACCTAGATGCATAACTTGCTCAGTAGCACGAGCTATAGAACGAAGAGAATGAGTGAGAGCACCATACTGGGTCATTCATATGTCAGATAAGCCCATGTTAATCATATGAAGGCCTTGGATATGATTGGCCTGACTAGTGTTGTCACACTATTCCTCTCTTTTATTTATGTTTTTGCTCCTATCATGCTCATTCCATTGAGTTTTGAGTCAAGAGTCCGAGCATCATGATCAGTGTCCCGAGTACAATGGTTGAGTATTGCTCTTTTATAAATGCATGAAGACTACCCTGTGTATGTGAATAATAGCCACAACTCCCAAGCCGCAAAAGAGTTTCATCTACACAGTATAGGAAGCATATGAGTTTAAACATTTTACATTTAATTATCTAGTTTTGTAATTACTTAGTTGCGTATTGATGTTAAAACAATAACAAGTCTTACCACTCTTTAGGCATCAATGGATGCATCAGCACTCTATTCTATCTTCTCTGTTGCATGCTTCAAAGATGTGAGCAAGTCTTGCTTCCTACCAAAAATTTTGAGGGTTTAATGGTATGCTGGGTTCAGATAATAGCTACACTGGGTCAATGACACATTCATTAGTGTGAAAATGAGGGATGACTTTCAATTGATAATTGAATGAGAGGACATAAAATAGAAATTACCTATTGTGTAGATGTGTTTGACGAGTTAGTTCTCCCACTGTTCATCAATGATCTTTCAATACACTTTGTAGGATTCGGTGCAAAATATGGATCCTTTCCTTCACATGTTGCCTCTTGTACACAGTTTATTGTAGGCTTCTTGTTGCCGTCCACCACCCTAAGCACCTGAATGTGGGGCTTTTCGAAATCTCCATGGAAATAGCATGTTTTCCATGGATTCTCTGAAGGAAAAAGATGTAAGAAGGTATACCTCAAATTTTTTTGGTGTGGGAAGCATGATTTTTGTTACTCACTGATGCCATCTGGGCCCACTGACCGCATGGATGTTTAGCCCCCCCCCCCCCCCCCCCCCCCCCCTTGGTGGATATACACACCAAAAATACCCTGATTGGTAAGCTCTAACCCTTGGAACAAGCTGATTTTTTTGTATGAATGTCTACTAAGGCTGGACTAAACATCCATGCGGTCAGTGGGCCCAGATGGCAGTGGTGAGTATAACAAAAATGGTGCTTCCTCACCCCAAAAAGTTCGAGGTAAAACTTGTTACATCACCACCCTTCTCTAAATCATTTACAGAAGTACTCAGTAGTATTAAGTTTACGGTGAACGTGTAATTTTTTGTTAAAGATATACATAATTTAATGTAGTCGGAACGAGCATATCAATTTTCATTTATTCGTGATTCTATTGATTTTTTTTTTTTTTTTGAAATTTCTGATTTCCCAATAAAATATAAAAGGAATATCCTCAAATCTCTCAATTAATTGGTTAAAGTCAAAGACCCATGGGTCTGGGGAGAAATCCTTGAATCCATGATCTCATAACGCGTTTAGATGTGATTGTGTGTGTGTATACGAGGGAGGGAGGGAGAGAGAGTTGACAATTTTAATGAAAAGTTGTGCATGAAATTTCTTTGTTTCAATTCAAGGAGTTCAAACTCAAACCTACTATGGATGTATGTATCCTACTCCTACTGGTGCGCTATGCACTGATAAATAGCAATACCAAGCGATATGTTCAAGAATTTTGATACCTACTAGTAACTTGGAAGAATGATACATATCAAATGATATGTATCAATGTCACACAATATTATGAACTCTAATTTCTAATTGCTTGTGGTCTACACTTATCTAATCAGAACTAGTTTGCTACTTTCCAGTGTTTGCAGAGGGAGCACATAAATTGTAAGTTATGATGCTGACTGCATTGCCAGACATGGCTGACCGACCGATTGAAATATATCTATACGTTACCCTTGGGGAACCTTGAGCCACCTTGGAAAGATCAAGTTATGGTACATGAATGCATTTTGTTGAGATTTTTTTTAATGTAGTGCTGTGGATGGTTCCTTCTTGTTAACTATGAGAATTTTGTTGTCAGTTTCTATTATATGAAAGGTATTTTATTACAATGCTCTGCTATAATGACCAAAGCATTAGTATCCCCCAGGATCAAGAATGTTGATAAATGTTTAAATTGCCTTGTGTGTTTTAGATTAGATTGCTGTGGCTGATGGCATGAAGCAGCATGCCGTGGCACCAAGTTTTATTCTGCCATGGGCAATGGCTGGCATGTGTTATGACAGATGTTAGGATCATTACATAGAAAGATATATTTAGGAAGAACCTATGATATCCATCAGGTAAATCCCAAATATGTTCATCCTTGTGCTGGCTGCCATTCTCCATATCAGTGCACATGGTGCACTTGAAATTGCTAGAAGGGTCCTATCCAGTATAGCTCCAATTCCAAAATCCAGCCTGATCAGACCTCCCCAACGTGATCCATCGTCCACTTGGACAGGCAGAATGAATACAAGAAAAGGTCTGAAAAAATTATGTAGAACATATGCTATGGGAATAGATTCTCGTTGCTTTTATTTATGCATTCATTTTTGAATTTCGTTACTATTTGGCATAGATCTCCTAGGAGGAATCCTGTGGATGGTTGGCTTTTGACCCTTTTGTGTCCACCATATGTTCTGACATGAGGATGATAGGCCATCCTAAGTGTCTACCTGACCGTTACCCTAGATGTCAGCAGTGGATGGGACCCACTGTTTGATGAGTCCACCTATAAGATTTCTCAGGTTGAAATCAACCCATTTAGATGACTGTAACCATCTACTCAGACTTTAGGAGAGAAGAGACTTCTGATTAGGTCTTTTAAAATTACAAGTGCAAAAAGTTTTTATTCTGTGGATAGAGGGAAGAGTCTATTTTTTTTTTTTGGTTAATGAGAGTTTTTATTCTCTTGGGGCTACATGGAGTTCCATGTCATCTCAACTTGACCACTTTGATCAGCAGCCCTAGTCTCAGTGATTTGCTCTTCAACATCATTATACACTGAATTCCCATATCTTGAGCTCCCATACGTTGAACTCTCAAGTTTGTCACCCTCCGCCCATATAGCATAGGCTTCTTCCCCATGAACAGCTTCATCTCCAATTTCCATGTCTTCATCAGCCATCCTCAGAGGCACAATGAGTTTCACCAACAGACAAATTATTGTTGTGCTTATAATATTGAGTATGATGACGAACACAATGCCTAGGAGCTGAATACCTATTTGCTGGAATCCAATGCGAACTCTACCCATTTCGAAACCATAGAAAAGTCCAACATATTGGTGTCGGGAAGCATAAAATAGGTGGCTGAGATTTGGTTTTGCAAAGAGCCCAGTGAGGAGTCCACCAAGACTTCCAGCGACCGCGTGCGTGTGTAAGACTGCCATGGTGTCATCGACCTTCTGAAGGAGCTCGGATTTCTTGTGGATGACCATCATGGTGAACCAAGGGATCGTGCCTGAACACAATCCCATTATCATGGCTGCCCATCCTTGTACCACTCCTGGGTCATGGTGCAAGTGCAATGATAGATTAAGATATATTGATCAATTTAGCCTTTTAAGGGATGCAATAGTTAAGCTTGTGAAATAGAAATTACCAGCTGCTGGAGTGATGCACACTAGTCCAGTGATCATGCCTTGTACTGCACCAATCACTGATGCTTTTCCAAAAACTCTTGTGTCAAGCGTGAGCCATGTGAGCAAGCTTGTAGCCGCGCAGATGTGCGTGTTTAGGACGGCTAGGGAAGCATCAGTACTTGCCACATACGGGCCACCGCCGTTGAACCCTGACCATCCCATCCAGAGCAATCCTGCCCCAGCTATCATTATAAGGATATTATTAGGGGGGAACCTCTCCCTATCCTTGGTTAGCCGAGGACCTACCTGAGAAAGAGAGAGCAGAAAGGGGCAGTTGGTCAGTTTAGTAAAATCCTAAATCCTTGACTCTTCAGAGGAAAGAAGCCATTCTTCCTGTTTGTACACTACAAGGAGGTGGGGTGTTGCATCCACCATTTAATGGCTCACCAAGGAGATATATTAGGTCAAAAAGACGAACCCGCTGGATGATCGTAGCCATCTGATCTGTAGAAAATTTTCTGGATTTTTTGCCTTGTATTCATACTAAAGAATGCTTTTGATTGGTTGCTTTTTGGCCCATGAGATCTCATAGGTGAGACCATGAACAGTGGATCCCAATCCCTTTCCATGTATGGCCTTGTGTACAACGCGGTGGGGGGATGGCTTCGTTCGATCCTCCGGTCCTGAGGCGAGTGTTCTTCGACACAAATGGTGTCCCAAACTAGCAAAAATTGTTGATCTATAGAGAGAGGACGAACAAGTTCTTCCGTACCCAATAAGCGGCCGTAAAACCCGCAACTCCAGAAGACAAATGGATGACATATCCACCGGAGCAATCTATAATTCCGGCCTTAGCGAGAAACCCATGTGGCGACCAGATACTATATGCCACGAACGTGTACGAAAATGTTAACCATAGAGGCACAAACAACATCCATGCATAGAAATTCATCCTCCCAAGTACAGATCCTGCAACCATAATCAACGTGATCGCTGCGAAAACAAATTGAAACAACACCATTGTCGCGGTCGGAAAGTTGCCCATAAACGCCTTGCGGAGGAGTAATTTTTGGTCCAGAGCAATATCGGCCTCCCTCCAGAAGAAAAGCAATCCATCCCCAAATGACATCCTGTATCCCCATCCTACCCAACAAACAAGCACAGAGGCAAATGCATAGAGCACCATGAAGGCTGAATTAACAGCCCATTTCTTCTTCACGGCACCTCCATAGAGGATTATGAGACCTGGAACGCTTTGAAGCCCGACAAGCGTCGCCGCAATAAGTTGCCACGCGTTGTCGCCTTTGTTCATCCATTCAGGGCTTGCCTCACCAAAAAGTAGGTTGGATGGGAGGGAAATGTCAGTAAGGTTATTTGGGTTACTCATCTTCTATGGGAGAAGGAGAGATGGGGAATGCTTTGAGTTGCAGGTCTAATGGCGGAATAAATACCATTTGAGGCCTAGAATTTAAGGTTTCATTCGTTGATTCTCACGACAAGCTGTCGCCATGATTGTATATTCTTTGTCATGGCCCCTAAGGGATCTGTAGTTTTCTAAAGTCTGTGTCCTTGGTCACTCCGCTCCTACTTTTATTGAATTTTGGCGGGTGTTACAACGTTATCCAACGGTAACTTCTAGGTCCCCTTTAAACAGCTCCTCTCGTTTTTTTTTTTAAAATTGCACGGTTTAGTTAGGGCCTGTTTGGAAAACTCATTTTTCAGGACCTAGCATAGTTCAGGGATAGAAGAATCGGTTCACTCTTGCAACCTCTTCTTTAAAAAAAATAGACTCTTATCAAATCTGGGCCTAAAAAGGGATCCTCAAACAGTTACCAAACACAGGCCAAAAGGAGTAGACCTCGATCCTCGACTGACCTTGGTTTTCCAAACAGGCCCTTAAAATCGTCGCCTACCAATACTGCAAGCCTCAATTTTATTATATCACATATTCATAACCCTACAAGTTTTTTTCTTCATTTTATTCTATAAATAAGGAAAGCGATTTTTTTGTCAAAAAAATAAAAAATTCTTGACATAAAGCCGAATGAGCCAACTTGAAATTTTGGCCTTATCACAACAAAGAAGAGCATCCCCTTTAGTGTAGACAAGGGAGGGAATATAGTAAATAAGGGTTGGGCTCCGTTGACAGATCCTAAATGACAGGTGCACAATATAGGCCAGGTGGCACGTTGTTACAGGACTCTGGCTGTAGGGATGTTTGTCCTATCCCATGGTGGAGCTACAAACCAAAAATCAGCCTGATTAGTGATTTATAAGTGTTGCATCTTTGTACCTCAAATACTGCTCAAATTCCACAGTTGAGATCAGCCCATGAAAATAAGTCCAATCCAAAGCCTATAAAAATACTAATCAAGCTGATTTTTGGTTTGTAGTCCCACCATGGGATAGGACAAACATCCATACAGTCAGAGTCCTGTAACAGTGTGCCACGTGGCTTATATTGTGTCCCTGTCATTTTAGATCTGTCAATGGAGCCCGACCCAGTAAATAAAAGGGACCCAATACATATAATAATCCACTAAAAAATATCGGTTTATGTATCATAAGTGTGACGCATAGGAAGCGCTCACCATACGTGACATGGTTTGGTGCCATGTGGAACTGATTGGCACCAATTAGCCTCATGAATTTTCAAAGTGTGGATTCACCATTGTAACGAGATCAAGTGATCATAACAAACGTAACGAGATCAAGCATTGATAACGAGGGAAGAAAAAGAAAAGGTAGGTTGCGTTTGGGATTGCCGTAACTAGGGCTTATAGCTTATTACTGTAAGCGGCGGGTGAAAGCAATAAGTTTGGGTCTTTTAGTACGATTTTGCTATTTAGAAAAGGTATTAAAGATTAGTAATGAAAGTTTTATTATTTAGAAAAGTTATTTTCGGATGTATTTGTCATTTTAAAAAGTTATTTTAGGCTTAGAAAGAATTGTTTTGTCATTTTGAAAAGTTATAAAAGACTAGAAGGGCAATTTTGACATTTATAAAGTTTCACTTACATTTAGAAATTATCGTCCACAAAAAAAAGCTATAAGTAGTTGAAAGATTGCTTCTCCTTAACCTGCAAAAACAACTATTTTTGACTCATTTCAAACCACAAAAACAAAAAATAAGCCAAAAGTAGTTTTTGACTTATTTTCCGTATTGCCAAACACGACCTTATTCTTGTAAGTCATTGGAGCAAGCGAAGCCAAATTCAGCCACAACTTTTTTGGAGGGTCCAATGCCTATCGTTGCTACCATGCACTCTATCCAGTGGCGGAGCGAGGAAGGGGCTAGGGTGGGCAACTAAAAGGCTAAAATAGTCTTTTTGTTCATGAAGTTCAACTATTAAGAGGAGAGCAAAGTGGGGTGCTTCTTATATTTTATCTTTTACAAAATTGACTTACCATTTTTTTCAATTTGTTTCTTTTAATTTTTTCTCAAATCCATAAGTGGGTTTGTAGTAAAAATGGTAATGTTGGAAAGCTCTCTCAAAGCTCTCATTGAGATCTTTCCAATGATATCCATTTACTAATTATTTATTTAACTATAAATTGATATTTATATTAACTTAAGATTCTTATAATACCCTTATAAATTTAATTTTTTTTATAAATAATAATAAAATATAAAAAAGTAATTTTATTTACATTGAAATTTTCTAAAATATTAATAAAATCAACGTTTATAACCCGATTGACAATAACTTTTTTGAATGACTAGAACAACTATTTGGGTACATTTTCGTAGTACCTTGTTCCCAAAACAAATAAGAAGTTGCATTTTTCAATGCAAAAAGTACAACAAAACAAATCAACCAACTTTTTATGAGAGCCCTATTTGTCAAAACCCTCTTTGTTGAGTAAAACTTATATGACCACCCTAGATAACCACCAAAAATATGAGCCACGTGGCACACTCTTAAAGGATGCTGACCGTATGGATGATGGGCTAATTCCAAGGTGGACCTACAAACCAAAAATCAACGTGATAAGTGATTTAAGCATTGGATTGAAGTCATTTTCATGGGTTGATTGTAACAGTAGGAATTTGAGCATTATTGACCATTATTTGGGTACAAAGATCCAAAGGTTTTAAATCACTAATCAGGCCAATTTTTTGTTTGTAGGTCTATATAGGGATTAGCCAAACATCCATATGGTCAACGTCCTCTAAAAGTATGCCACGTGACAAATATTGTGGGCGGTTATTTAGGACGATCATCTAGGGCGATTTTATAAGTTTTACTAATTTCTTCTCCTTTTCGAAACTTTCTCTTCTTTTCTTCATTTTTAAATTTATGTTGACAAGGAAGAGCAAATCGATGACAAAGAATGGCAAATCAATGATAATGAATGACAAATCGATGATCAAGAAGGGCAAACCAATGACAAGGAAGACCAAACTGATGGCAAGGAAAGATAAACTGATGATAATGAAGAAAAAATCGGTGATAAGAAGAGCAAACTGATGACAATGAAGGGCATATTTTTCTTGTTATCCCTTTGTTCATCCTTATCATCAGTTTGTGCTTCTTTGTCATCGGTTTATTTTTTATTGTCATATTTTTTAATCTTATTTGTCATTAGTTTGCCTTTTTTCGTTATCGGTTTGGCCTTGTCATTAATTTACAATTTTTTGTCATCGATTTGCTATTCTTTGTCATTGGTTTCCTATTATTTGTCATCGATTTTTCTTCATTGTCATCGGTTTATTCTTGTTATCTCTTTTCTCATATTTTTCATCAGTTTGCCTTTTTTGTCATCGATTTGGCTTGTCACTAGTTTGGCCTTACCTGTTACCGATTTGTCATTTTTTGTTATCGATTTAATATGCACAAGAATATACAAAATAGATTGGAAAGAAGAATGTGAATGTGAAATCATCATAACTTCGTGTTTAGAAATAACCTAATACAATCTCTACAAAATTGAAGAAAAGGAATATGAATTTGCAAGTGAAAGAAGAAAAATCTATTACTATTATAAAGCGAGAAGTTGGGAAACGCCACACGCCCACACAAAAGTAAAACAAATATAGCATAACTCTTCTGGACCAAATAATTATTTCCCATGCCATTTAAGAAATCAGCTCTCCATCATTAAATGCCCATTTACAGTTTAGGTTGTCCGGCACGCCTACGTCCCTCATCAGTGATGATGAGAGACAATAGTATAAGACACATGGGACACTCTTAGAGACCACTGACCTTATAGATGTTTGTACCATCTCTAGGTGGACCTATATACCAAATATCGGTCTGATTAGTGATTTCAAACCTTTGGATCTGAGTACCCTAAATAATTCTTGAAATTTATAGTTAAAAATCAACCCATGAAAACAACTCCAATCAAACCAATCAAATCCTTAAAAACCAATAATCAGGCTGATTTTGCATATAGGTCCACCTAGGGATGGGCAAAATATAGATACAGTCAATGATCTCTACGAGTGTGCCACATGTAAGGTGCACATGCATCATACATGGCGTTTCCCTAGTGAAGAATAAAGTAACTTTTGAAAGAAAACATAGAAAATAGAAATGAAGAAAGGTATGCCTGAAACTGTTTTGTTTGCGGAAGTGGCATTTTTGGTAGTCACCGCTGCCATTTGGGCCCACTAACCACATGGATGTTTATCCCACCCCTTGGTGGATATAAAGACCAAAACTCACCTTGATTGGTAATCTATAACCATTAGATTTTAACACTTTTTAGCAATTTTTAAGGCGTTCTTATAGTCGTTGAATGCAACCATATTTTGAGTACTAAAACCAACGGCTAAAACTCATTAAACAAGCTGATTTTTTGTACTGAATGTCTATTAAGGGTTGGGCTAAACTTCCATGCGGTCAGTGGGCCCAGATGGCAGTGGTGACTACCAAAAATGCCACTCCGCAAATGAAAGATCTCAGATATACCTTGTTACATCACGACCCAAAAGAAAAATGAAAAAGAAAACAGTTTTTCAGGTGGAAATGAATTCTCACCTATCTGAATGGGAAATGAATTCGGGGCTTAGTAGGGAAAAGATTTAAATGGCTCGGTGGGGAAGATTATACAGACTTGGTTATCTAACGCTTACAAAAAAAAAAAGTGGTTACGTAACAATGGACAGTTGTGTTTTCCCAAGGAAAATGCAATTTTTCCACTTGGCAATCAAACACACCCTTAGAGATCATCGTGCTTATAGCAATTTTTTGCACCCACTTGATCAACCAATTAATGCATCAGAACCGTTTATTGAACGAGGTATAGGAAATCACAACCGGTTTATGATATTTTTTATCCTTGACCACACACTATATTTCATTTAGAACTAGGAGTTTTAAGTCATGGAAATCCAGGTGGTGGCCCACTAATCCAACGGCCACTGTGATGCAAAATATGCTCCATCTATAGGACGAAGCATGATCGCGATGAACTCAGAAAGTTGTGTTTGTCGCACACCACATGGAAATCTTGCGAATGGGTGCGTATTACGCACCACATTTTGATGCATTCCCCCCCCCCCCCCCCCCTCCAAGCAAGAAAACTCAAGCAGAGAGAGAGGAGTCAGTCCCGTCTGTGTAATAATCAAATGGAGCAGGGATTCTGCAAAGGCGAAGACGAGCCATGGAGAGTCCTCGAATTCTACAGTGGCATTGGAGGCATGGTAAGACCCTTACAAAAACCCTAATTTGCATTCTCTCTCTAGCTTTCCCTCTCTTATTAGGGTTTTTTTTTTCTGCAGAGATACTCGATCATGCGAGCTGGAGTTCCAGCAACAATGGTGGAAGCATTCGACATAAATGACAAAGCAAACGATGTTTACGAATACAATTTCGGCCGTCGTCCCTATCAGGTTTCACTCTTGATCCTCTCTCTCTTTTCCTCGATGGACACTTAAAACACTACATTTTTAGTAAAGTAGATTCGAAGATTGTAATTGAAAATGTTTTTGATTATAAACGCAAAATAAAAATTAAAGAACTGAAATTTTAGTATGGGTGTTGGTTTACTTAGAAGATTTTAGTAATTTCGAAGGAATTCTCTAAATGGGTTCTTCCCATTTTAATCATGATTGCAACTTAATTATAAAATTAGAGGTGAATTGTTTCTGCGCAGGAGGTAACCGAATGTGTATTCTCTTTTTGAATAATTTGAGATTAAAAAGGACTGAATTTGAATCTTTCTTGCTTAGGAAATAATATTGATCTTCTGTAAGTGGATTTCATGGTAGAATTTTTTACTTGACGGCCAATGCTTCGTTTAATTTAAAATTTGATTTCCACCAAAGATAATTATTGTGTGGGCCGTGGTTTTTGGGCAGCTCGAAAATGAAAATTCGTGATTATCCATATTAATTATTCTTTCCAACTCTTAATTAGTATGTAGCGAAATTGTAAATGTCATTCTTATGGTGAGCGTAGGGTAATATTCAAAACTTGACTGCTTCTGAACTGGACAAATACGGGGCGCACGTGTGGCTCCTTTCTCCTCCCTGCCAACCATATACACGGCAAGGTTCACCTTTAAATCCTGTATGTTCGTTTCTTCGATATTTATAAAAACTCGATGAATGTTTTTATTAATTTATCTTGTTGATAAATTGTGTTATGTTGTTTGAAATGTTATTTATAGGTCTCCAGAAGGATTCTGATGATGCTCGAGCATCCTCTTTTCTCAAAATTCTTGAACTTATTCCACACACTTCAAGGCCTCCACTCATGCTATTTGTGGAGAATGTTGTTGGGTTTGAAGTCAGTTTCATACGAATTTGCATTTTTAAGATTAGCTTTTATTTTATTTCTTAGTAATATAGTCCAATAGTTTTTTGGGTGAATAATCTGAGTGTGTCATTCTCTTTTCTTTTTTTTGTTGCAGACATCTAATACACATGAGCAGATGATGGAGATTTTGGTGAAAACTGGTTTCATTACACAGGAATATATTTTGAGTCCATTACAGTTTGGTGTGCCCTATTCTCGACCACGGTACTTTTGCCTGGTACACTCTCTTTCTCTCTCATTGTTATTCTACTCAATTCTATATTAACATTTTTTTTTGAAAATTTGAATTCTATGGTCAGTAAATGCTTTGAAAATGGTGAAATGAGTGAATGTAGGTTGGTTTTAAGTTCTTCAAGCGCGATATTTATTTTACTGTTTAGTTTTTGATTAATTCACATCAACTAAAATTTTCAGAGATTTGATCTCAAGGTATGTAACAAGAACACCTCAC
Source organism: Euptelea pleiosperma (assembly GCA_035048495.1). Lineage (NCBI taxonomy): Eukaryota > Viridiplantae > Streptophyta > Magnoliopsida > Ranunculales > Eupteleaceae > Euptelea > Euptelea pleiosperma. The sequence goes on from CM068549.1 coordinate 24,512,237, forward strand.
TTTTAGGGTTTTATGCCGTATCGAATATGCGTGTTAACACATCCTGACACATACAATCGTGTCACTCTTTATTTTAATATATTTTAGTATAAAATTGATTCCTAAAAGAGGGTTGGTGTGTTCCATCTTCCATATAATACTTTTTAAAAGTTTTTAAACATAACTATATTTGTTTGATAGTTCTCATTTTATAAATTTACTTATATTTGATATGTTAGTGGATAGCTCTATGGCTTATAGAAATGTTTTTATTTTATTTTATTTTTTTTATACTTTCCACATATTTTTTCCTTATTATTTTTAAAAACATCTGGTTAAAATATAACTAAAATATTATATTATACTTCAAATTTATGGACGTGTCCATGTATCGTGCTTCTTAAAGGCGTTGTGTTAGATACTTCGTATCTGTATCGGACACTGACATACATGTCCTCCGAGTCATTGTTACGTAGTCTCATAGTTTATTTTATTTTCGTGATGAAACTTCTCTGCACTTCATTTCATTGACTACGGATCCGCATTTCTTAGTTAGAAGTATGGTTCAAAATCTCAGCGTCAGAAGCCCGCAGCCCCAGTTCAAGTATGAGCCTGGTATGAATTACCCTAGTTGTTGTCAAAATTTTCTTCTTACAAACCATTTGTCTTCAACTGAGTTGGGTTGACTTTGGCACATTCAGTTGATACGAACTGGAGCCATTGCAACTCTGATGATATCTATGTTGCATGGATTCTTCTAAACGGGTGAACTATCTAGGTCAACATGTGTCTGATTCCAACACTCTATGGGTTTTGGCGCGACACTTACTGGAATTCTCTTTGTTTTTTCTTTCCCTACTTGCAAGATATTAATTAACATTTGTCATAATTTACCATAAATTTGAGGTTTTGAGAGGAGATTTTAATAAACTTGCCTTAACGGAAGAGATGGCTTTGGACAGGATTGGATGGAGCAACAAGATTCGTGCAACTGACCCCATACCAGTGGGAAAAAGGATTATGATGATGATGATGACCATAAATATGAGTTTTACGTTTCCAAATGAAAATTTCTATGTAGCAATTATAACTTTACACATATGTATTCTCTTGTCTATAGGTATATGATGCATATCATCTCTTTTCACATTATTTATATAAAAATATAAAATTTTTACATTGTTTAAAATATACTGCCAAGTCAGTGAATCCTTTTTTCAGGGTTCGCCGCCTCCGAACTCCCTATCTGTGTTGGACTTTGACACCCGTACCCATATCAATGCAACATAGGCTGATATTCTGTGATATTGCTGAGTCTTCAAGTAACATGATTTATGCCATGATGGTACAACTTGGCCAAGATTGTAAACCTTTGTTAGTATATCACAACTGTTTTGGCCTTGAATGAAGGGTAGCCAATAGCCATGCAGCAGCTTTGAAGAATGGCAAACCTCTTTGATGTTGGGATGTAAGTGCCACGGCAAACCATGCCACAAGATTTCTGCTTGCAAAGTTTCCATGGTAGAGCACATTGATACACTTATATGGTGGATGATTATTATAAAGATTGTTATGATTTTCAGTTTCTCAGTGTTCTTTAACATAATCATAATGGTATCTTCTACAGTTTACGAATAAAGCTGCCTGTATGATAGTGGCTCAGTTAATTGTCTCAGAGAAAATGAATGACAGAGAGAAATGTCTTAGTTATGAATAGTCCTTTGTTACATGGGATTGCTTGGACAAATGGACTCTATAAATGGATTATAAACTGGAGTACACCCCTCGTTCTGGTGAATTGGGTTTGTAGTTGAATTATAAGGGGAAACTTGCTCATTGTTATTCTTTAGATCTGACATCCCTTGGACGACGGCTATGGCTGTCTTAGAAATCTAGATCTTGTTAAAGGTATAAGGGGAGGTACAGGTTGTTCACATTTGGAGAACTCAACTGTAAGAGTGGTACATCAACTAATTATGCGTTTTATGTTTCTCAGGAATAAAAGCTAGTTACTAAGAAAAAACAATTTGTAGTGATAATGACATGGATTATAGTTTTTTGGGGTGATTTAATGTTATTTCCTTACTTTCATTTTCTTAGTTACATAAGTAGTTAAAGCACTAATTCTCTTTCTTGTACTATATGATGCAACTTATGGTTATTTACATTACAGGCAAAAAGGAAACCCTCATCTTTTCAATACCCATATGTCAACAACCAACTGCTTTGGACTCCCTGGCCCCTTAGTGGGACATGATGGTAGCACAGGGATGGATGAGCATGATCAATCACAAGAAAAGTGGCTCCAATCTTGTGAACCAATAGAGAGCTTTCTTGAATTAAAAATTTCTAGCCATCAGTCAGAGAGTGCGGAATCAAATTTGCTTCATGAATCCGTTGTTTCTACTACGGTTTGTGAAGCTTTGGAGAAAAAGGCTGAAGAAAACGGTTCCGGCATTAGTTCCTTGAACCGATATATTGTTCCATTGAACTTGATTGAGAGGTGGGGAAGTGCCATGGGTATCCTTATTTCTTTCTTGTTGCATCATTAGGGCGTTCTCGAGTTAGTTTATTATGTTTTTATGTTTTCATATCACAAGGACGAAATCCTTAAAAGTGACAGATATTGTATATGCTGATTCGAAGCGTTGTTGTTGTTTTACAAAAAGCTATTATCGATATGTGAAGGGTACTGGCTCCCTTTTGGCAACTGTCCAAGTAGGATTCTTATTCTGATACACCATTTGTTTATATTTATGCAAATAATGGTTTACCATAAAACATTTTTATTGCTTTCCTTGACTAGTTCTGATTTCTGAAAGTGAATTCTGTTTTCTTCCATTCTGTCTTGTTATTAAATGACAACTAGCAGCCAGAGAAGAAGGGTAAAGTGTCTCCATTGAAGGAGCAGGGCCTCAGATATTTCACACCTAGGGAGGTACATACACATTGTATTACTTCTGTGGCTCCCATGGTCATCTTTTTATATCAATTATACTGGTATGTTTCCCAAGAAGATACTCATTTTCTATTATCTTCAGGTTGCTAATCTGCATTCCTTCCCGGAGGACTTCAACTTTCCACAGCAAATAACCCTTAAACAACGGTATGTTATGTTTGATGGTTTCAAACAAAATTACTGATGTGATCAGATGCTAAAAACTCCTTCAGGTCCTCCTTTCTTCATCTTTGCTTCTCGTTCTGGATTTTCTTTAACTCTAGCACCAATACTCTACGACTTGATATTGTTTTTCCATGTTGTTTTTTCTCTCTTTAACCTTCCAAGAGTAGAGAAAAGGAATAACTGAATAACCACCCTTCGACATCCATTCATCCTCATCTCTCTTCTTGTTGGTTCTCTCTAACTTCTAAGTCTTAACCCAACTTTCATCTATTGATCTTCTTTTTTATGATCGTGCTTTTCTCCTAACTCACCTATGTCCTACTTTCTCATAACTCACCTATAACCTACACAATGAATATAATGCATCTTTTATTATTTTCACTTTTTATTTATTTCTTGCAACCCATCTTTTCTCATTGGTTTTTATTTTTTATTTTTGTGATTTTTCATTGATTTTGTCGAGTTGAACTTGGAAATCTGAAGACTGGTTTCCAAGTTGATTTCTGTTATACAGAACATATTCATAACCCTTGCTAGTGATCTGAAAGATCAAACAACCTTGGCATCTCTAAATGAATCCCCCTAAAACTAACTTTGATTTGGTGAATAAATAACTCGTGTTGCTTTTATCTGCAGGTACGCTTTGTTGGGTAATAGTCTAAGCATAGCAGTGGTCGCTCCCTTACTCCATTATCTCTTCTCTGAATTATCAGGATTGTGAGTTGGAGAGCTAATTTCAAAGAGGTGGAAATTTTAGTAGAATCCTTACTGGACTCTTTTTTCGGGGTGGGTAATGAGATCAAGCCTGTGAGCTCAACATCAGTACCCTTTGTTTAGGACCAGCAAGGCATAAGACTCGACCTGATTCTTGCTTGTTATAATGATCTGTAAACTTATGTCTTGTTACTTGTTTTAAAATTTAAATTGTGTAATGCAAATTCACTCAAGTGGCGCTACAGGCTAGGATTGCCATTCATGTACTGTCAAATCTACTAATGCACGCTGTTATCGTGCCTTAAATTACTGTATTTATTTTGGCACTTATAGAATATAAGTGAATGGTTGGTGGTTAATGATAATGTTCATGGTTATGGTTATGGTGGTCCAATTGGGTTGGCTTTAGCATTGGTGGACCTTTCAAAATGACATCTCCTTCCCCTCGGTGATAAGATCGTGTATGTCAAAAATCAGGAACCAGAAAAATTGACTATAATTTGGTTTTGCCATTTAAAAATGGGTCGCGATGTAACAAGGTATACCTGAGATCTTTTCAAATGCGGAAGCGTGGCATTTTTGGTAGTCACCGCTGCCATCTGGGCTCATTGACCGCATGGATGTTTAGCCCACCCCTTAGTAGACATTCATACAAAAAATTAGCTTGTTTGATGATTTTTAGCTGTTGGTTTTAGTACTATAAAAAAAAAAAATGGTCGCATTCAGCGGCTATAAGAACGCCTTAAGAAGTGCTAGAAAGTACTAAAATCTAATGGTTATAGATTACCGATCAGGGTGATTTTTGGTGTGTATATCCACCAAGGGTTGGGATAAACATCCATGTGGTCGGTGGACCCAGATGACAGTCCTCCGCATTTGAAAAAGTTTCAGGCATACCTTCTTACATCTTTTTCCTTTAAAAATTGAAATTTGGTCAAAGAAATGCAAGACAACAGATAAAGTCACATGGACTACAGTCATCTCGTCCCCTCTCTTCCATTGTGGTCCCTTCCTTGTCCCCTCTTTTCTATAGTCAAGTCTCCGAGGTCAAGTCATCGCCTTCTGTCCCCTTCCTCGTCCCGTATTTTTCCACACGCCTAGTATTCAACCACCTACAGGCTACAGCAAGGGCAACCTTAAACTGTGATAGATCACGACTTCTTGACTCGCCTATAAAACATCTTCTCTCCATACAAGCTCAAAGCTCAGTAACAACGAGAATGGGATATCGATATCTTCTCATATTGCTTCAATGTCTCCTCTTACTATTTTTCTCCCGAACTACTACTTCTACTTCTTCGAGAAAACTATGCCTCCCTGACCAGAGCTCAGCTTTACTGCAGCTAAAGCAAAGCTTTTCTATAGAACAGCAAAACTATTTAGGAGGCGACGATCCTTCGTATCCAAAGGTCAAATCTTGGAAGGATGGAACAGATTGCTGTTCTTGGGATGGCGTCATATGCGATGAGGAGACTGGGAATGTGATCAGCCTCAACTTGCGCAACAGCTGGCTATTCGGTTCAATCAATTCCAACAGCAGTCTCTTCTACCTTCGTCACCTCCACACACTCAACCTTGCTTATAACCACTTCAATTTGTCTTCCATCCCTTCTGCATTTGATCGCCTTGTAAGTTTGACTCATCTTGATCTCTCTGAAACTTATTTTTCTGGTCAAATCCCATTAGAAATCTCGCGGCTGACCAATTTGCTTTCTCTCGATCTCTCTGGTAATGAGTTGGAACTTGAAAACCCCAACCTGAGAACACTTGTCCAAAACATGTCTGGTTTGAGAGAACTCTATCTCAGTGGGATAAATATCTCAACACAAGTTAACCGCGATTGGTGCCAAGCGATATCCTTTGCACTACCAAACCTTGAGGCATTGGGTTTATCTGGTTGTTCTCTTTCAGGCCCCATCGATTCTTCAATTTTACACCTCCGCTTCCTCTCTTTTCTCCTTCTGGATGAAAATGACATCACTCACTTTCCAGACAAGCTGGCGTTGCAACTACCTAACCTTAAGATCCTTGACTTATCTCGCAATTCTAACCTTAGTGGTTGTTTGCCAGAATTTCCTCGAGATAGCTCTCTCCAGCAATTGATACTCTCCGATACAAACCTCTCAGGGAAAGTACCACATTCCATTGGCAATCTTAAGTATTTGACCAAATTAGATCTCGGAATTGGTAATTTCTCCGGAGAACTCCCTTCTTCACTTGGCAATCTTACTCAACTCGTTTATTTAGACCTATTACGAAACAATTTCAATGGCCAGATCCCTGTTTCTTTAGGGAACCTTCACCAACTCGTTATTTAGACTATTAGGAACAATTTCAATGGCCAAATCCCTGTTTCTTTAGGGAACCTTCACCAACTGGAATCTTTGGATCTATCATATAATAATTTTAGTGGTCCAATCCCGTCTGTGTTGTTTACTCAGCTGCCATTTTTGAAGGTTTTGGATCTTAGCCGAAATCGACTCAGTGGTGAACTAGGAGAGTTCCATAATGCATCTTCTTCATTGCTGGTTGCAATTGATTTGACGGACAATGAACTGAAAGGGCCGATTCCAACATCAATCTTCAAACTCGGAAACCTTAAAGCACTTCGTCTTTCTTCCAACAACTTTAGTGGTAGCCTGGATCCATACATGTTTCAAAATCTCAACAACCTTTCAAGCCTCGATCTTTCGTATAATAAATTGTTGTCGATCAGCCCAGACGATATCATTTCTTCCATGCCCTCCTTATACTCTTTTTATTTCTCTTCCTGCAACGTAAGTAAATTTCCAAAATTCTTGAGAAATCAAAGGCAGTTGAATGAATTAGACCTCTCCAGCAACATGATCCAGGGTCAAATACCCAAGTGGCTATGGAACACAAGCCTAGTTGCTTTGAATCTTTCTCACAACTTGCTAACTGATTTAGAATGGCCAGATCTTTCTTCGAGCAGATTGGATACTCTTGACCTTCACTCTAACACATTTGAAAGTTCTCCCCTACATCTCCCACCTTTCATCTACTTCTTTTCGATTTCAGACAATGAAGTTATTGGAGAAATCTCTCCCTCAATCTGCAATGCTAGTAGGTTAAGTATCCTTGATTTGTCCCATAATCAGATGAGTGGAATGATACCGCCCTGTCTGGCTAACTTGACCAGCACTCTCTCCGTACTAGACTTACAAGGGAACGACTTCCATGGAACTATGCCTCAAAATTTTACCGATGATTGTGCTCTACAAAGAGTCAACTTCAATGGCAATCAATTGGAAGGACACGTACCGAGATCGTTGACCCGCTGCAAATATCTGATGGTTCTAGATCTGGGAAATAATCAGATCGCTGATACTTTTCCCTATTGGTTGGAAAGCATTGCAAATATTCATGTTCTTATTTTGCGATCTAATAAATTCCACGGTCCTATTGGGCATCCCCGGATCAATAATCCCTTCCCCAAGTTGCACATCATTGACCTCTCTTCCAATAATTTCACAGGTAAGTTGCCATTGGAATACTTTCGATGTTGGAATGCGATGATGATAGCCGATAGGGTTGAATTACTCCCCACAGGTTTCCAGCTCATTAGGATTTACACGTTCAGGCAGTACGACTCCTACCAATACTCGTTAGTAATTCCAAACAAAGGACTTGACTTGGAATATGTGATGAGAATGCTATCCATCCTCAAAGTAGTTGATTTCTCATGCAACAGATTCGAAGGAGAGATACCAGAATTAATTGGGAATCTCAAGTCGCTGACCGTGCTTAACATGTCTCACAACAATCTCATAGGCAGAATACCATCGTCGTTGCAGAACATAACGGCACTTCAGTCATTGGATTTATCGCAGAACAAGCTCTCTGGGGAGATTCCTTCGCAATTGACAAGTCTAACATTCCTTTCACTCTTGAATCTGTCCCATAACGACCTTGAAGGAAAAATACCAAGCGGTGCTCAATTTAATACTTTCTCAGCTAGCTCCTTTGAAGGGAACTTGGGGCTATGTGGTGACCCTTTGCCAATTAAGTGCGAGCACCACAATGAAACAATACCACCATCACAACACTTTGATGCAAAGTCTGAAACTGAATTCGACTGGATATTCATATTAGCGGGATGTGTATCTGGACTAGTAGTTGGAGTGGTCATCGAACATTTCTTTCTTTGGAGGACGCGGTGGTACTTTATGAAGGTTGTGAGGATTGGAAGATTTATACAAGATAAGACATCTCAGATGATGAGGAAGTGAGAAACTGTTTTAAGGGTTGATTAGAGCATCTTTCAGCTGGTGATTTCTAACCATTGGATTTCCACCAAGGGATGGGATAAAATCCGTGGGTCCGTTGGCCTGAAAGAGTGCACCACGTGGCTTGCTTTCAAGTCAAATCCGCCATAGTGAGCTGCAGCTAAAAAAACGGTTTTGTTGTTGTAAGTGTCAACCATCACATGGTCTCTTTTTTTCTTTTTTTGGTGTGTGTAATTATCCGTCTCCTTTGGATTTTTCTTTTTTTCTCCCCCACCTCCCTAACTGATATAATGTAGTGTTTTTTTTTTTTCTTTTCCTCTTTTACTCTGGAGAATGATTTTTTTTTTTTGCACTGGAAATTCCAGACTTTTTGAAAATGACCATAATAACCCATAAAAACTTAAATCACCGTTATACCCTAATTCAAATTCTTAAGAAATGAAGTGTCTAGGATCCAACCGTCCCTTGTATACATGATCCGATGGCCACTGGTTTATTATTCCCGATGTGACTGAGGCGAATCTCATCCGTTATTGATGGAGGCGTCGTCAGTCGGCCAAGTGGACGACTATGGAAACGTGGCTGTGTCGGATGGGTTGCAATGTTGAGGGTTTACCTAATCTTTGCGCTTTTTATAAAACACGTATACTTTTAAGGTTTATTTTCTTAAGCAATTAAAATAAGGAATATAATGGTATAATAAGATTTTATGGGTTATTATTGTCATTTAAAATATGTTTGGGATGTCGCTGTAGGATCGTTAACGGGCATCTAGACATCGTCAAAGCATAGACGGAGTAGGTCATATGCAAATTGCGGTTTTTTCGAAGAAACGTATAAAATAAAAAATCAGAAAAATCGTAAATTTTAAGATTATATGAATAAAACACGTTTTATACGCGTTTAATACATGAATTTTGCGATTTTTTTTAACTTATCTGTTAACCAGAGAAGGAGACGAGTTTGGAGTCGCCCGTGCGAATTCGACTTGCCACCGTACAGTAGACATGCGTCCAACAGCTTGTGTGTAGCTACCAGACCACGGGTGGTCAGGTAAGTTTTACTCCTTTTCAGGAGACTTTGAGGTCAAGTCGTCTTTGGCCCCTTCGTCGTACCCTACTTTTCATAGACCATAGTAATCTCCTTTGCTGTCGACGTAGTCCCGTTCAAGGTTTAAAGGAGGCCGTTTTAATCGTTAAACGGACTGGGGATGTTACCGTTTAAACGGCGTTAAAACACCCAGGGGCAAAAATGGCGCGAAATTCAAATTTTGAAATTTGAAAAAAAAAATGGAATTTAACGAAAATTAAACGGATTTTAACAGATTTAACGGCCATTTTTTTCACAAAATTTTTCAGAATTCAACGGCTGTTTAAACGATTTTAACGGCCGTTAGAACAAAAAAAATGACCGTTAAATTCAAAAACGATAAAACGTGTTTAAACGGTTTTAACGGCACGGGCTTGGGGCGTTACCGTTTCAAGGGCCGTTTTTAAAACCATGGTCCCGATGAAGAATCCAACTAGCTAATTAAGACGTAACAAACCCCTTTCCGGTCCCATCGTTCCTTCTACCAAGTCTTCCTATAATTTTGAAAAATGACCACAATATAACCTATAAAAACTTAAATCACCATTATATCCTAAATCTAAGATCCAACTCTACGTTGTATACATGATCCGATGGTCACTACCTTCCTATTCATGATGTGATGGAGGCGAATCTCATCCGCCATTGATGGAGGCGTTGTCGTTCACTCAAGTGGATGGCAACGGAAACGTAGCTGTGTGGGATGGGTTACAATGTTTAGGGTTTGTTTTCTCAAGAAATTAAAATCAAGGATATAATGGTAATATAAAAATTTTATGGTTTATTGTTGTCACATAAAATAAGTCTACGATGTCTGGTGCGGGCATAGTTAGCAATTCGGAGTACGGCAAAAATACGGTACTGAAAGTGTTCGCGTACAATTCGGGATTTGTCATTTAAAAATGCTTTCAAAAATTCCACAAAAATGATTTTAAAAATATAAGAAAAAAAAATAAAATATTGATAATTTTTTTGTCTTATAAAATGAATATTTATGTTCAAAACTAAATAATTCAAAGACATTGACCATAGTCAAAAGGTGAAGTGGAGTAGGTCACATGCAAATTGAATCAATAAAGCAAGGTTTAAAACGAGCCGTTATAACGGACTGGGGGCATTACCTTTTTTCTGTTATAACGGATTGTAATGCATAGGGGCAAAAATGACAAAAAGGGAAAAATGAAAATAAAAACTAATCTAAAATTCAAAATTCAAAATTTTGAATTTTCAGTAAAATTTATAACAAAAAAAACATAAAATAATGGGAGGTTTTTTTAAACATTTTTTGCATAAAATAATGGTTGTTATTATCATTACAATGGCCATTATTTTCTGAGCGTTAAAACGATATGTAACGTAATGGGGGGAAGTCCATTTCCGTTATAACGGCAGTTATTTGTCATTTTTTAAACCATGCAATAAAGCAATAAAAGAAAAGTTAAAAATCCATTTTTTTCTTCATGGGATAATAAACAGGCCTATCGATTAATTTCAGGCTAATGAGAAACAAAAGTTCAAATTCAATGGCTAAAAATCATCAATCAGGTTTGCTGTTGGTGTTGGTGTCTGGTCCAGCAAGGAGTGGGGTAAACATTCAGGGGCTAGTGGGCCTGAAAGTGTGTAACGTGGCATTTTGACGATGGGTCCCGACCCGGTCACATTCCAGTAGAACTTTGCTGAGGGATGTTGGTTGCTGACGGACCACAATATAAGCCATGTGGCACACTCTTAGAGGACGCCGACCCTAGGGCTTATGGATGTTTGGCCCATCCCTAGGTAAGTTAAATTATGGTATTTATCTTTTGAACGCTGTTATCGATAATTCATGAACTTTTCCGAATTATTTAGTTTTGAACATGAAAAATTATTTTATATGATAAAAAACTATCAATATTCTATTTTTGGGATTTATTTTATTTTAAATTAGTTCTACCGAATTCTATAACGCATTCCTTTAAGGTTGGCATTAGTTGCACACACCATTTCCATACTTAGACACACCTCTAATCTACCACACACAAAAGAAAAAGAAACATACGAAGAAGAGGAACCCACAACCACCGTCTTATTCTTCACCCCCACCATCACAACCGCACCACCACCAAGGCACCCTCTCTCTCTCTCTCTCTCCCTTAAAAAAATTATCATGCATGTCAGCAAGGCAGGGTTGACATGGTTTTGGCTATGTCGGAAGGCCAGGGCTGACATAGCCAAAGCCATGTCGGCCGCTGCCTGCCGACATAAACAAAGCCATGTCTGGCTTGGCTTCCCGACATGCGTGAGATTTTTTTTAAAGAAGAGAGAGAGAGAGGTACGGTGGCGGTAGAAGAAGAAGAAGGCGGTGGTGGTGAAGAAGAAGATGACGATGGTAGTGGGTTCATCTTTTTTCTCATTTTTGTGTGTGTAGATTAGAGGTGTGTGTACGTCTGAAAATGGTTTGTGCAGGCGGTAGAAGAAGAAGAAGGTGGTGGTGGTGAAGAAGAAGATGACGATGGTAGTGGGTTAATCTTTTTTCTCATTTTTGTGTGTGTAGATTAGAGGTGTGTGTACGTCTGAAAATGGTTTGTGCAACTAATGTGACCCTTTTTTAATGACAAACCTGAATTGTACTCGAATATTTTGTGTACCGTATTTTTCTATATTCTTTTAACGGAAAATTTTCGAAACAAACCCAAGTTTAAGGGTATTTTGCAAAAAGAATCGTATTTTTTGAAATTTGACAAAACAAACCTAGGACGCCGGACCGTTTGGCGTATTCTCACGAAACTTTAAAATGGCTGAATTGCCCTCTTCAAACGATACGCCAAATGGTTAGGCGTATGTTGTTATACGTCGCCAAATGGTATGGCCTATCACTTTGTGAACCGCCAAACCGTTTGGCGGTTCACAAAGTGATACGCCATACTGTTAGGCGTTTATTTTTTATTGTGTTAACGTGAAACTCACGTTTGATGATGTTAGAAATTTCAGATCACCAAAAATCAGCCATTGATTTATCTTCCTTGTGTGTACACCAAAATTTTGAAAAAAAAAAGTCAAATCGTCGTCAGACGCCATACCGTTTGGCGATGGTTATTAACAGTCGCCAAACTGTTCGGCGTATGCTATTAAAAGTCGCCAAACGGTTTGGCGACATTTAATAGCCGACGCCGAACAGTTTGGCGACTGTTAATAACCGTCGCCAAACAGTATGACGTCTGACAATGATTTGACATTTTTCAGGCAACAGGACAAAGGCAAATCTGCCATTAAAATATTTTTTGAGCATACGCCAAATGGTTTGGCGTCCTAGGTTTGTTTTGACAAATTTCTAAAAATACGGTTCTTTTTGAAAAATACCTTTAAACTTGGGTTCGTTTCGAAAATTTTCCATTCTTTTAATTAAGTCTTGAGTCAATCTATACAGCTGTACAAGAAGACTTCGAGGTCAAGTCGCCTTGTGGCCCCTCCTTGTACCCTTTTTTCCATAGACCAAGTCATCTACTTTTTAAAGACTCTGAGGTCAAGTCACCTTCTAACCCCTTCCTCTCCACTATTTTCCAACCACCCAATAAAGACGCAACTATCATCCCATCGTTCCTTCTATCAAGTCTTCCTGGCAAGGACAGTTTTACCATCATTAGTGGTGGTTGTCCCTTGATCAAGACCGTTCATAGTCCTAGAGATTCACATAGCACAAACTCTCAAAGACCATCTAACTGTCTAGACATAGGGACGAATGACACTACAACATCGTCCTAATAATTTTCTTTACTCATTTGATCGCACTAATTGCAAGAAGGAATGGACCAAACGGCTGACAAGGAAAATGCGTCACACAGCCTATTAGGCTAATATTTGATAATCAAATGTTTGTGTGTAGTTTAATCATTCATGAAGGCATCAGCTAAATTTGGAAAAATTCTTGCTCCATTCAATTAGTGGCCCTACCTAACGCATTTTCTGGGCCCACTTACCGTGTGGATGTTTAGGCCACTCCTTGGTGGATATACACATCAAAAAGCATATTGAATAATTATTTTAAGCCATTGGATAGAGTACCCAAAAATGCTTGAATCATATGGCTAGAATCACTCTTAAAAAAGTGCCAAAATCTAACGGTTACAGATTATTGGAAGTTATCCCCTCACACACGTCTGAAGAAGTCCCTCGTGATTGCCAACTCAGGCACATATTTCTCTCATACTTGTAACTTCTTCCATCATGAGGGACTTCTTGAGACGTGTGTGAGGGGATAATTCTAATACAGATAACTAATGAGGGTATTTTTTGGTGTGTATATCTAAATATCCATGCGGTTTGGAAAAATTCTTCCTCCATTCAATCAGTGATTGGCCACTGCTTTGCTGCTTCAAATTTTTTCTCCTAGTTCAGGAATCGCCTATAAAGCAAGGCCAACCATTGAGGGCCTTAAATTGTAATAGATCACAAGTTCTCGACTCGCCTATTAAACATCTTCTCTCTGTAGAGACCCAGCAACAACGAGAATGAGATATCTTCTCTTATTGCTTCAATGTCTCATTTTACTATTTTTCTCCCGAACTACTACATCTACTTCTTCGAGAAAACTATGCCTCCATGACGAGAGCTCAGCTTTACTGCAGTTGAAGCAAAGCTTTTCTATACAGGAGAATGCTTCATTTTCTTATTCTTCGTATACAAAGGTCACATCTTGGAAGGATGGAACTGATTGCTGTACCTGGGATGGCGTCATATGCGATGAGGATACTGGGAATGTGATCAGCCTCAACTTGTGCAACAGCTGGCTATTCGGTTCAATCAATTCCAACAGCAGTCTCTTCTACCTTCGTCACCTCCAGAAACTCAACCTTGCTTATAACAACTTCAATGACTCTCCCATTCCTTCTGCATTTGATCACCTTGTGAGTTTGACTCATCTCAACCTCTCTTATTCTGGTTTTTCTGGTCAAATCCCATTAGAAATCTCGCAGCTGACCAATTTGGTTTCTCTCGATCTCTCTAGGAATTCTTACTTGGAATTTGAAAACCCCAACTTGAGAACACTTGTCCAAAACATGTCTAGTTTGAGAGAACTCGATCTCAGTTATACAAATATCTCAACACAAGTTAATCGTGATTGGTGTCAAGCGATATCTTTTGCACTACCTAAACTTGAGGCGCTGCATTTATCTGATTGTTCTCTTTCAGGCCCCATCGATTCCTCAATTTTACACCTCCGTTTCCTCTCTTATCTCTATCTGGATAATAATAATATCACTCACGTTCCAAACAAGCTGGCGATGCAACTACTAAACCTTAAGATCCTAGACTTATCTCACAATTCTGACCTTAGTGGTTATTTGCCAGAATTTCCTCGAGATAGTTCTCTCCAGCACTTGATACTCTCCGACACAAACCTCTCAGGGAAAGTACCACATTCCATTGGCAATCTTAAGTCATTGACCAAATTAGATCTCAAAAATTGTAATTTCTTCGGATCAATACCATCTTCACTTGCGAATCTTACTCAACTCGTTTCTTTGGACCTATCATCAAACAATTTCAATGGCTACATCCTTGTTTCGTTAGCAAACCTTCACCAACTGGTATCTTTGGACCTATCAAATAATAATTTTAGTGGTCGAATCTCGTCTGCGTTGTTTACTCAGCTACCATCTTTGGAGAGGTTGTATCTTAGCCACAATCGACTCAATGGTGAACTAGAAGAGTTCCATAACGCATCTTCTTCATTGCTGGTCATTGTTGATTTGAGTGTCAATGAGCTGAAAGGGCCGATTCCAACATCATTCTTCAAATTCGCAAACCTTGAAAACCTCTTTCTTTCTTCTAACAACTTTAGCGGCACCTTGGACCCGCACATGTTTGAGAATCTCAACAACCTTTCCAAGCTCGATCTGTCGTATAATAAATTGTTATCGATCAGCACCGACGATATCATTTCTTCCATGCCCAACTTTAAATCATTCTATTTCTCTTCTTGCAACGTAACTAAATTTCCAAAATTCTTGAGAAATCAAAGGGAGTTGAGTGATTTAGACCTCTCCGACAACATGATCCAGGGTCGAATACCCAGGTGGATATGGAACACAAGCCTAATAAGTTTGAATCTTTCACACAACTTGCTAACTAACTTAGAATGGCCAGATCTTTCTTCAAGTGGATTGAGCACTCTTGACCTTCACTCTAACGCATTTGAAAGTTCTCCCCTACATCTCCCACCTTTCATCTACTTCTTTTCGATTTCAGACAATAAAGTCATTGGAGAAATCTCTCAGTCAATTTGCAATGCTAGTTGGTTAGCTGTATTTGATTTGTCCAAGAATCAGATGAGTGGAATGATACCGCCCTGCCTGGCTAGCTTGACCAACACTCTCATAACACTGGACGTAGGAGGGAACAACTTTCGTGGTACTATGCCTCAAAATTTTACAGATGATTGTGCTCTACAGATGCTCAACTTCAATGACAATCAATTGGAAGGCCAAGTTCCAAGATCGTTGGCCCGCTGCAAATATCTGATGGTTTTAGATCTGGGAAATAATCAGATAGCTGATATTTTCCCCTATTGGTTGGAAAGCATTGTCGAGCTTCATGTTCTTAATTTGCGCTCTAATAAATTCCATGGTTCTATTGGGCATCCCCGAATCAATAATCCCTTTCCCAAGTTGCACATCATCGACCTTTCTTCCAATAATTTCATAGGTAATTTGCCTTTGGAATACTTTCGATGTTTGAATGCGATGATGATAACCGATGGGGTTGAATTCTACTTCAGAGTTGCGGGGAGTAACTACTACTTTTACGATTTGTACAACTACCAATACTCATTAGTAATTCCAAACAAAGGACTTGAATTGGAATATGTGATGAGAATAATTTCCATCCTCAAGGTAATTGATTTCTCAAGCAACAGATTCGAAGGAGAGATACCAGAATTAATAGGGAATCTCAAGTCGCTGACCGTTCTTAACTTGTCCCACAACGATCTCATAGGCAAAATACCATCGTCGTTGCAGAACATTAAAGCGCTTCAGTCATTGGATTTATCACAGAACAGGCTCTCTGGGGAGATTCCTTCGCAGTTGACAAGTCTTACATTCCTTTCACTCTTGAATGTGTCTCACAACAACCTTGAAGGAAGAATACCAACCGGTGCTCAATTTAATACTTTCTCAGATAGTTCCTTTGAAGGGAACTTGGGGTTATGTGGCTACCCTTTGCCAATTAAGTGTGAGCATCACAGTGAAGAAGTACCCCCACCACAACACTTTGATGCAACGCCTGAAACTGAATTTGATTGGATATTCATGTTGGCGGGATGCGGATCTGGACTAGTAATTGGAGCGGTCATCGAACATTTCTATCTTTGGCGGAAGCGGTGGTACTTTATGAAAGTTGTGAAGTTTGGAAGATTTATACAAGATAAGACATCGAAGAAGATGAGGAAGTGAGAAACTGAATATTGGGTGGTAGTGTGGAGACTGTTTAAGGTTTGTGCGTTTTTTTTTGGTGTGCGTGCGCATGTGTTTGTGTGTGTGTGTGTTAAAAACTGCTGTTTAAACGGTTTTAACGGATGTTTAAACGGTAATGCCCCAAGCCCGTTACCGTAAAAATCATTAAAACCGGTTTTGATGCTTTGAATTTAATGGCCATTTTTTTTTTCTGTTTTAATGGCCATTAAAATCGTTTTAACAACCATTAAATTCTGAAAAATTTTGTGGAAAAAACAGCCGTTAAATTTCATTGTTGAAATTTTCAATTTCAAATTTCAAAATTTAAATTTCAGCACCATTTTTTCCCTTAAATTTCATTTTTTTTTCATTTTTGCCCTGGACCGTTACAATCTGTTTTAACAGTAACACTCCCAGTCCGTTATACCGCTAAAACGGCCTCCTTTAAACCATGGTCAGGGGAAATTGATGTACATCCATGTGGGTGCAACTGTTGTAAGAGAAAATATACTTTGAGCGTCGTTTGAAAATATGCCACGTGGCATAGTATTTTGGGCCCACTAACATTTGAATGATTGGTCCAGCTCTTGATGGAACTAAAGAACAAACATAATCCTGATTGATTATCGATAGCTGTTTGATTCGAGCATCATTCAGGCGATGATTTCAATCGTTGGATTCATGAATTTTTTTGGTACTCAGATCGAATGTTTAGAGATTATTAATCAAGCTGATTTTTATGTGTAGGTCCACCAAGAGATGGGATAAAATCCGTGGGTCAGTTGGCCTGACAGAGTGCACCACATGGCATGTTTTCAAGTGACCCAGCAACATCACTAGAGCGAGCTGCAGTAAAAAGAGTTTTCTTGTTATAAAAGAATATATATGTAAGCTTGTCCGTCTTCTTTAAGTAAAAATCAAGCTGATTAGTGATTTCTAAGCCATTCGATTGAAGTTATTTTCATGGGCTGATTTTAACGGAAGGAATTCGAGCATTATTGAGCGTTATTTGGGCTCGTAAATCACTAATCAGGCTGATTTTTGGTTTACAGGTCCACTGAGGGACTAACAAAATATCCATACGGTCAGCGTCCACTAAGAGTGTGCCACGTGCCCTATGTTTATGGGCATTTATGCAGATTGAATCAATAAAGTAAGGAGAGGCCAAAAATCTCCCTTTTTTTTACACGGGATAATGGGCAGGCCTATCGATTAATTCCTAGTCCATGATGAACAAAAGTTCAAATCCAACGGCTAGAAATCAACAATAAAGCTGACTATTTGGTGTACGGGTCCACCAAGCATTGGAGTAAACATTCATGTGTCGGTGGGCCTGAAATTGTGTAACGTGGCATTTTGAGGATGGGTCCCATCGAACTTTGTATGATACCCGGTCCCATAGAGAAGAAAATGGAGTCTGGCTCGGGCGGACTATAAATTGAATTGAAACATCTCCTTCGTGATTCGTTCAGTTTCATCCTTATAATAGAAAGGGTACCGATAGGGTCGAACGCAAATTGGCTTTGCTCCTTCCTTGAGAGGGATTCCCGGCCTTGAGGTATATGGGAGCTCCTTCACAACGTCCTTCACTAGCAAGATTTTCACCATGGAGGGGTGGAGGAAGTTACGAGTGCTTCTCGAGTCCAGTAAAACCACCACGAGTTGATTTTCTACGTATCCTTGAAGCAGCATGGTTTGTGGTGCAGGAGCTCCAGTTATCGCATGGAGCGAGTTTCAGGGGTTTCATCAACACACACCCCATGATCGATATCTTCCAATATAGCCTCACCCTCAAGGTTGTCCTCAACCTCATCCGTACGATCCCGACACTCTTTCATCTCGATTGAGTCACCCTGTTGGATCATTTCCAACAAATTGGGGAAAGCCCATACGGCCTTGTTTGAATGACATTGGCCTATTCATACGTACATATTTTCTGCACAAATACGTATGGAGTATACATGCTCGAAAAATTCGTAACCGTTGTAACGAAATTGGAAATATATAATAGGCTTTTTCTTTTTATTTTTTGCACGAAGGTTGTTTATGTAAGGTCTGTTTGGATTGAGTGCAAAATTTTCTGCTCAAATATTTGGCCGCACATTTGCGCTCGTGAAATTTCCCGCTGGTCCACCAATGTATAGGTAAGTAAAAACTCACCCATCTAGTAAAATATTTGTCTGCCATTTACGTCTTTGTGGTAAGCATGGTTTTAAAAAAGGCCGTTTAAACGGTAACGCCCCAAGCCTGTTTCCGTTAAAACCGTTTAAACACGTTTTAACATTTTTGAATTTAACGGCTGTTAGAATCGTTTAAACAGCCGTTAAATTCTGAAAAATTTTGTGGAAAAACGGCCATTAAATCCATTTAATTTCCATTAAATTCTTTTTTTTTTTAATTTTCAAATTTTAAAATTTGAATTTCAGCGCCATTTTTTTCATTTTTGCCCATGGCCGTTTCAATCTGTTTTAACGGTAACGCCCCCAGTCCGTTTAACCATTAAAACGGCCTCCTTTAAACCTTGGTGGTAAGTACTATTTTCTCAATTGGAAGATGAAAAAAGCGGACCATACGTGTGGACCCATACACTGACCGTATTAATTGAATAAAAATCGGATACAACCCAAATACACATATAATTGGAGAGCACAATTGGTATTGCACATCCTCATTTGATTGCGCACATATTTTCCATTAGAATTTTTTTTTCTCGGTTGCCAAATGGACCTTTCGTTGAGTCGGGTAATGACACACATCCACATGGAGATGAATTAATGGTTGATATTTTTGTGAGGATATTCTCCATATCAGCCAAAAAACAATTAATTAGTTCATTTCTAACCTTATGAAAAGTGAACTACAAGTTGAAAACTTCTGACCGCCGCCGGTCAAGCAAAGTTACTTATTGCCTGCAATATGAGCCACATGGCATATTCTTAGAGATTCTGATGGTACTATGGATGTTTGGCCCAACCATACATAGATGGACATATAGAACAAAAATTACCCTGATTAGTGATTTCTAACCGTTGGGTAGGAGTTGTTTTCATGGTTTGAAATCACTAATTAGGCTGATTTTTGGTCTGTAGGTCCACCTAGGTATTGGTCGAACATCCATACAGACAGCGTCCTCTAAGAGTGTTCCACGTGGCTCATATTGTGGGTGATTAATTCAATAAGAAATGGGAGTTAGTACTTGATTTCGTTGATACCATCCAACCAAATTCAATTCAATTGTTTACTCATTCAATGAGTCTATTTTCAAGTTCAACCAATCTATTTTCAAAATATCAAGTAGATAAATAAGAATCGTCCTAACTCAATCATATGAAAAACTGATTCAACGGGTAAGTGAAAGTATCTTTTCAAAAGATTTTAAGATTCTCTTTTAATATCAATAATGCCATTTTCGTAAAGCTTTCTCTTTTAAAAACTTACGAAAGTGTCCTAATAAACATTTCAAAATACTCACAATGCTTTTGACTTAATTTAAGACTTAAGACCTTTACTAAACAATCCAATTCAGACATAAGTCATTCAGTTATCACACCTTTAAGCTTTTAGATCTAATAACTTAATTTACCAAACGTCACCTAAGATATGCCTTTAGCATTGGTAGACCTTTCAAGGAAAGTCCTTTTTCTCACCTCAACACACTAACACCCCTAGTCTTCAGCATAGTTAGTAAATTCCGGAATTATTCAAGAATGTTTTGCGAATAGTATGAATTATTCAAAAAAACAAACCGAAAAACATCCTAGTCAAAGGTTGGGAAACATTTGATAATTTTTATGCATGATTGAATTATCTATATAACAAAACAGGGAAGTTGTCTCCCCACCCCCTCTTATATGTTTCAACAAAGAAGGGCTAAGATCTTATCCCCAAAATAGACAGCGGATCTTAGCCACTCACACCCAATTTTGGCGAACGCTTTGTTGGAGAGTGCCATGGGCACGGGCCACCCACTATCTATATGACAAGTGACAGTGGTTGTCTTATACCCCCTCTTATCTTATATGGTTTCAATAATGAGTGGCCGAGATCCACTATGCTTCATATCAATAGTTGACATTAACTCTCACCTGATTTTGACAAACACTTTGCTGGAGAGTGCCACGGGCCACCCATACATATAACAAAATAACTCAATTGTATTCTCTTATCTTATCCTGCTTCATAAGATAAAGAGTGATTGAGATTAAATCCATCCATCTAATGTGGAGGGTTAGATTTCAGCCACTTAATCCCCATCATTTATTTATTCACTCCCACTCATTTGACCTCAATATATTTATTTAAAATGTGAAATTCAAAATTTAAATTTTAACACCATTATTTATTGTTATTTATGTTATTTTCTCATTTTTTTTCCATTTTTTCCTTTGTGCATTACAATCCGTTATAACAGTCGTTATAATGGAAAAAACAGTAACGCCCCAGTCCGTTATACTATTTGAGTGCCGAAGGCACCCAATTTTTTCAAATGCTATTGTCGTAGAGTGTCGTGGGCACGGGCCATTTACTAGTCTATATAGTAAGGAAGCTCAATTGTTTCCCCCTCTTATAGGCTTCAATAAAGAAGGGCCAAGATCTTATCCCCAACAAGACAGTGGATCTCAACCACTCACACCCGATTTTAGCAAATGTTTTGTTTGGGAGTGCCGTGGGCACGGGCCGCCCACTAGTTCTTGAACAATTCATGAACTTTTTCAAATGACTTAGTTTTGAACAAGAAAAATCATTATATACGACAAAAATTATCAATATTTTTTTTTTAGATTTATTTTATTTTAAAATTAGTTTTGTCGAATTTTATAACACCTTTTTTTAGCGACGAACCCGAATTGTATTACATTTCCTGTATTTTTGCCGCACTCCGAATTGTTAACTACGGTCTTGAGTCAATCAATGCAGGTGTACAAGAAGACTTCGAGGTCAAGTCGCCTCGCGGCTCTTGGTCCCCTCTTTTCCATAGAATCATGGCCTTTTGAAAAAAACCTGAGGTCAAGTCTTCTGGTCCCTTCCTTGTCCCCTACTTTTCATAGACCATAGTCCCATTGAAGAATCGAACCAGCTAACAAAGACTTAACCCCTTACCATCCCATCGTTCCTTCTATCAATTATTCCTATAATTTTTAAGGGTCGGGCTCCAGTTACCGTCCTAAATTGACAGGCTCCCATTACATGACACAATATAAACCACGTGGTACCCCCTTAGAGGACTCTGATGGTTTGGATGTTTGGGCAATCCCTAGGTAGATCTACAAACCAAATATCAGCCTGATTAGTGATTTATAGGCGTTGGATTTTGTACCTCAAATACTGCTCAATTCCCACGGTTGAGATCAACCCATGAAAATAAGTAAAAAATCCAATGCCTATAAATCACTAATCCGACTGATTTTTAGTTTGTAGGTCCACCAAGGGATTGGCCAAACATCCATACCATCAGAGTTCTCTAAGAGTGTGCCACGTGGCTCATATTGTGTCCTTTAACGAGAACTTGTCATTTTAGGGCGGTAACTAAAGCTTGAGCCATTTTAAAATGACCATCTATATAACAAAACAGGACGGTTGCCTCCCCCTTTTATCCAGCCTCAAAAAGGATGGCCGAGATCTTATCACACTAAATGGACAGTGGATCTCAGCCACTCACACCCAATTTTGACAAACACTTTGTCGATGAGTGCCGTGGGCACGGGTCACCTACTATTTACCTACATATAAGGAATGAAATGGGTTGGATTTACATATAGTCCAAGGGTCAGGCTCAGGAGCCCCACTTTTTATGTCTGGAGAGGGGTGTTACTGTTAAAACGGAAAAAAAATGGATTTTTATGGTTTTAATGGAAAAAAGTGGTATTGAAATTTAAAATTTAAAATTTAAAATTAAAATTTGAAAATTAAAAAATAAAATAAAAATTTAACTGAAATTTAATGATTTTCTTATACCCCTCTTATCTTATATGGCTTCAAAAATGAGTGGCTGAGATCCACTATGCTTTATATCGATGGCTGAGATTAACTCCCGATTTTGACAAACACTTTGTCAGAAAGTGCGCAGGCATGGGCACTGGCCACCCACGCATATATCAAGACAACTCAATTGTATTCTCTTATCTTATCCATCCACCTAATGTGGACGGTTAGATAAAGAGTGGTTGAGATCAAATCCATCGATCTAAAGTGGATGGTTAGATTTCAGCCACTCAATCCGTCTCATTTGACCTCAATTTATTCAAAATTTAAATTTCAACACCATTGTTTTTTGTTATTTATGTTATTTTTCCATGGCCATTTACTATTCTATATAACAAAACACATCGGTTGTCTCCCTACTTATACCTCCTCTTATAACCATCAACAAAGAAGGGCCAAAATCTAATCCTCCTCCAAATGGACGGTGGATCTCCGCCACCCACCTGATTTTGGCAAATTCCTTGTCGAGGAGTGCCGATGGCACGGGGCACCCACTAGAATCATGGCCTCCCCCTTTTCCATATAGTGGGTGCCCCTTGCCATAGAATCATGGCCTTTTGAAAAAAACCCGAGGTCAAGTCTTCTAGTCCTTTCCTTGTCCCCTACTTTTCATAGACCATAGTTCCATTGAAGAATCGAACCAGCTAACAAAGACGTAACCCCTTACCGTCCCATCGTTCCTTCTATCAATTATTCCTATAATTTTTAAGGGTCAGGCTCCAGTTACCGTCCTAAATTGACAGGCTCCCATTACAGGACACAATATAAACCACGTGGTACCCCCTTAGAGGACTCTGATGGTTTGGATGTTTGGGCAATCCCTAGGTAGATCTACAAACCAAATATCAGCTTGATTAGTGATTTGTAGGCGTTGGATCTTTGTACCTCAAATACTGCTCAATTCCCATAGTTGAGATCAACCCATGAAAATAAGTCAAATCCAAAATTTTTGGTTTGTAGGTCCACCTAGGGATTGGCCAAACATCCAAACCATCAGAGTTCTCCAAGAGTGTGCCACGTGGCTCATATTGTGTCCTGTAACGAGAGCTTGTCATTTTAGGGCGGTAACTAATTAAAGCTTGAGCCATTTTAAAATGACCATCTATATAACAAAACAAGACGGTTGTCTACCCCTCTTATCCGGCTTCATAAAGGATGGCCGAGATCTTATCACACCAAATGGACAGTAGATCTCAGCCACTCACACCCAATTTTGACAAACGCTTTGTCAATGAGTGCCATGGGCACAGGTCACCTACTATATACCTACATATAAGGAATGAAATGGGTTGGATTTACATAGAGCCCAAGGGTCAGGCTTCGGAGCCCCACTTTTTATGTCTGGAGAGGGGTGTTACCGTTAAAACAGATTGAAACGGCCAGGGGTAAAAATGAAAAAAATGGATTTTAACGAAAAAAAAGTGGTGCTGAAATTCAAAATTTAAAAATTTAAAATTTAATGGAAATTTAATAGTTTTCATATACCCCTCTTATCTTATATGGCTTCAATAATGAGTGGCTATGATCCACTATGCTTCATATCAATGGCTGAGATTAACTCCCACCCGATTTTGACAAACACTTTGTCGGAAAGTACCGCGGCACGGGCCACCCACGCATATATCAAGACAACTCAGTTGTATTCTCTTATCTTATTCATCCATCTATTGTGGACGGTTAGATAAAGAGTGGTTGAGATCAAATCCATCGATCTAATGTGGATGGTTAGATTTAAGCCACTTAATCCGCCTCATTCGACCTCAATTTAAATTTCAACACCATTATTTTTTGTTATTTCTATTATTTTTTTATTTCTCCTTTTGTGCGTTACAATCCGTTATAACAGCCGTCATAATGGAAAAAATCGTAATGTCCCAGTCAGTTATACCGTCTGAGTATCGAAGGCACCCAATTTTTGCAAACGCTTTTGTCGGAGAGTGCCGTGGGCATGGGCCATTTACTATTCTATATAACAAAACACATCGGTTGTCTCCCTACTTATACCTCCTCTAATCCTCCCCCAAATGGACGGTGGATCTCCGCCACTCACCTGATTTTGGCAAATTTTTTGTCGAGGAGTGCCGATGGCACGGGGCACCCACTACTCTATATGATAAAACAGGACGGTTGTCTCCCCATCTTATCCGGCTTCATAAAGGATGGCCGAGATCTTATCACACCAAATGGACGGTGGATCTCAGCCACTCACGCCCAATTTTGACAAACGCTTTGTCAATGAGTGCCGTGGGCACGGGTCACCTACTATTTATATAACAAAACAGGACGGTTGTCTCCCCCTCATATCCGGCTTCATAAAGGATGGCCGAGATCTTATCACACCAAATGGATGGTGGATCTCAACCATTCATACCCAATTTTGACAAACGCTTTGTTGATGAGTGCTGTGGGCACGGGTCACTTACTATTTCTTATACCCCTCTTATCTTATATGGCTTCAATAACGAGTGGCTGAGATCCACTATGCTTCATATCGATGGCTGAGATTAACTCCCACCCGATTTTGACAAACACTTTGTCGAAAGTGCCACAAGCACAGGCTACCCACGCATATATCAAGACAACTCAGTTGTATTCTCTTATTTTATCCATCCATCTAATGTGGACGGTTAAACAAAGAGTGGTTGAGATCAAATCCATCGATCTAAAGTGGGCGGTTAGATTTCAGCCACTCAATCCGCCTCATTTGACCTCAATTTATTCAAAATTTAAATTTCAACACCGTTATTTTTTGTTATTTCTGTTATTTTCCCATTTCTCCCTCTGTTCGTTATAATCTGTTATAACAGCCGTTATAATGGAAAAATAGTAACGCCCCAGTCCATTATACTGTTTGAGTGCCTAAGGCACCCAAACGCTTTGTTGAGGAGTGTCGTGGGCACGAGCTACCAAACCTAATTTTGACAAACGCTTTGTTGAGGAGTACTGTGGGCACGAGCTACCAAGGGAGCTCAGTTGTCTCCCCTTCTTATAGGCTTCATATAATGGATTGCCAAGATCTTATCCCCCAATTGGACTGTGGATCTCAGTCAACTCGCACCCGATTTTGGCAAATGCTGTATTGGGGAGGGCTGTGGGCATGGGCCACCCACTAGTAATAATCTACAAAAACCTAAATCACCAATATACCCTAATTTAATTTCTCAAGAAATTAAGTCTCTAGGATCCAAATCTTTTTATTTTTCATAGTCCCCCGTGTGTCTATGGAACAACTTCTATATATAAGTTGTATTCCAATCTTGTTATTTTCCAATGTGAGACTAAAGTTTTTTACAAACTTTACTCACTTACAAACATTACAAGTTGGGTAATTTGGAGCCAATTTTTCATTCGCCCATAAAGAGTTCTTGTTAAATAATTTAACCACATTATTCTCCGTACCAAGGAGATGAAAAATCAACATGGACCGGCCTCAAAAGATAAGTGGGTCTCACTTTAATTTATGCCCAAACTGACCCCGTTAGTCACTTTTTTAGGTTTTTCAACCTAGATTTTTCCAACAGTTTTTTACTTTATTTTTCTTTCCTATCTTTAGCCTTTTCGAGGTGGTCTTCTCGACCCCTCTCCCTCTTCTGCATGTTCCTTCATTTTATCAATGAATCCCCACTTTATCAAAAAATAAAAAACATTGACCATAGTCAAAAGGTGAGATGGAGTAGGTCACATGCAAATTGAATCAATAAAGAGCTAGGTTTAAAAGAACAGACTGGGCGTTACCTTTTTCTGTTACAATGGATGGTAACGCACTTTTTTCTGTTACAATGGATGGTAACGCACTGGCAAAAAATGAAAAAAAGGGGGAAATGAGAAAATAACGGAAAAATGGAAAAAAAAACGGATCTAAAATTCTAAATTTGAGTTTCAAATTTTCAGTAAAATTTATAATGGAAAAAACAGAAAATAATGGAAATTTTTTTTTACAATTTTTTAAAGTAAAATAATGGTTGTTATTATCATTATACCGGCCGTTACTTAAAAAAGGGTCGGGCTGAAGGGACCCCCATTTCTGACCCCCTTTTTTGACCCCCATCTTGGTGTACCCAGGTAGAAGATGAATCAATGGCTGATTTTTTGTGGGGATGATAACCTCACCATATAGATCACCCCAACAAAACATCAGCCCATTCTGAAATTTCTAACCCCATCAAATGTGGTTTTAAAGTTACACGGTAAAAATTGACCGTCCATAATGCTTCAGCTTCTAAACCAGTATATGAATATCAGAATGATTTGAATTTTTGTGAGGATGATCTCCTCACCATATAGATCATCCTCACCAAAAATCAGCCATTGATTCATCTTCTATGTGGGTACACCAAGATGGGGTCAAAAAAGGGGGTCCTTTGAACCCGACCCTTTAAAAAAATAATGGCCATTATAACAAAAATAATGGCCAATATTTTCTGAGCGTTAAAATGATACATAAGGTAAGGGGAGGTCCACTTCCATTATAACAGCCATTTTTTAAACCATGCAATAAAGTAAGGATTTATTTTATTATAAAATTAATTTTACCGAATTTTATAACGCATTTTTTTAATGACAAACCCGAATTATATTCGAACATTTCTCTTACTGTATTTTTGCCACACTCAAAATTCTATATCTCGAGTTTGAGTCTTGAGTCAATCTATATGGAGAAGCAGGCCGTCTCAATACAAGTTGGGGCCTAAGGCGAAAACTCTATATAAGGCATTTTTTATATTTAATATATTAATATATATGTTATTAAGTAAAAAGATTTAAATTATCTATATTATTGGAATCTTTGTATAAAAACTATTCTAGATAATAAAAAACTACGGAAAAAATTTAGATGCAGAGGACTCCCGAAGTAGTTGATGTAGAGGACTCTCGTGGACCTACATAGATCATTTTTTGGGCCCAATGACTATGTGGATGTTCTGCCCATGGTTTTAAAAAATGGCCGTTTAAAAACGGTAACACCCAAAGCCTGTTTCCGTTAAAACCGTTTAAACTCGTTTTGATGCTTTTAATTTAACTGCCGTTAAAATCGTTTTAACAGCCGTTAAATTCTGAAAATTTTTGTGAAAAAAATGGCTGTTAAATCCGTTAAATTCCGCTTTCTCAGTTTTTCCAATATTTTTCCATTTTTACCCCTGGCCGTTTCAATCCGTTTTAACGGTGACACCCCCAGTCCGTTAAACCGTTAAAACGGCCTCCTTTAAACCTTGGTTTTCAGCCCACCTATTGGTGGATAAACACTAGCTAGAAATCAGCTTGAGTGATGATTTCTGGCCATTGATTTACTATCCAAAAAATGTGCTTGAATCCAACGGCTAGAATCATGTCCTAAAATGTACGAAAATATATGGGTAGAGATAATCAATCAGGTTAAGTTAAAAATCCATGTGGTTAGTGGGATCTGGGCTGGGCTGGGGACCTTCTCTCGTCAAGGGACCTGGACGGGCCTGTGTAGAAGAAGACTCCTAGGTAAAGTCGCCTTGTGGCCCCCTCCTCGTCTCCTATTTTCCATAGATCACGCTGAAGAATCCAACAACCCAATGAAGACGCAACTATCCTCCCATCATTCCTTCTATCAAATCTTCCTAGCATCATAGTGGTTTTTGTCCCTTGATCAAGACCGTTCATAGTCCTAGAGATTCACATCTCACAAACTCTCAAAGACCATCCCACTGTCATAGGGACGAATGACACTGCAACATCGTCACACATAGCCTGTTAGGCAAATATTTGTGTGTATTTTCATCATTCATGAAGGCATGGGTTAAACTTGGAAAAATTCTTGCTCCATTTGATCAATGGCCCTACCTAACGCATTTTTCTGGGCCCACTAACCATGTGGGTGTTTAGGCCACCCCTTGGTGGATATACACACCAAAAATCAGATTGATTAATGATTTTAAGCCGTTGGATAGAGTACCCAAAAAAGTACTTCAATCATATGGCTAGAATCACTCTTAAAAAAGTGCTAAAATCTAACAGTTACAGTTAAACCATGAGGGTGATTTTTGGTGTGTGTATGTAAACATCCATGCGGTTAGTGGGCCCAAAAACATACGTAGGGCCACTAGATCGAATGGAGAAAAAACAAAGTATCCGCCAAACTTTCATACGTTGTGACAAGTCTTGGAAAAGTGGGCCCACATCCTATTTTGGTCAAAGTTTGCTCTTACTAGTTCACAAATCGCCTATAAAGCAAGGCCTTAAAACTGTAATAGATCACAATTAAGTTCTCGATTCGCCCATAAAACATCTTCTTCCCATACAGACTCAGTAACAACGAGAATGAGATATCTTCTCATATTGCTTCAATGTCTCCTCTTGCTCTTACTATTTTTCTCCCGAACTACTACATCTACTTCTTCGAGAAAACTGTGCCTCCATGACCAGAGCTCAGCTTTACTGCAGCTGAAGCAAAGCTTTTCTATACAAGATTATACTTCAAAGGTCACATCTTGGAAGGATGGAACAGATTGCTGTTCATGGGATGGCGTCATATGCGACGAGGATACTGGGAACGTGATCAGCCTCAACTTGTGCAGCAGCTGGCTTTTCGGTTCAATCAATTCCAACAGCAGTCTCTTCTACCTTCGTCACCTCCGCAAACTCAACCTCGCTTATAACAACTTCAATTACTCTTCCATCCCTTCTGCATTTGATCGCCTTGTGAGTTTGACTCATCTCAACCTCTCCGATTCTTTTTTTTTCTGGTCAAATCCCATTAGAAATCTTGCGGCTGACCAATTTGGTTTCTCTCGATCTCTCTGGGAGTTACTTATTGGAACTTGAAAACCCCAACCTGAGAACACTAGTCCAAAACCTGTCAAGTTTGAGAGAACTCTATCTCAGTGAGATAAATATCTCAGCACAAGTTAACCGCGATTGGTGTCAAGCGATATCCTTTGCACTACCTAACCTTGAGGCACTAGGTTTATCTCGTTGTTCTCTTTCAGGCCCCATCGATTCCTCAATTTTACACCTCCGCTTCCTCTCTCATCTCTATCTGGATGGTAATGATTTCACTCACTTTCCAAACAAGCTGGCGTTGCAACTACCTAACCTTAAGATCCTTGACTTATCTTACAATTCTGACCTTAGTGGTTATTTGCCAGAATTTCCTCGAGACAGTTCTCTCCAGCACTTGATACTCTCCGAGACAAACCTCTCAGGGAAAGTACCGCATTCCATCCACAATCTTAAGTCATTGATCAAATTAGATCTCAGTTTTTGTAATTTCTACGGACCAATCCCATCTTCACTCGGGAATCTTACTCAACTCGTTTCTTTGGACTTATCATCAAACAATTTCAATGGCCAGATCCCTGTTTCTTTAGGGAACCTTCACCAATTGGTATCTTCTGATCTATCAAATAATACTTTTAGTGGTCCAATCCCGTCTGCATTGTTTACTCAGCTGCCATCTTTGGAGACATTGTATCTTGACCAAAATCGACTCAGTGGTGAACTCGAAGAGTTCCATAATGCACCTTCTTCATCGTTGATCATTATTGATTTGAACGACAATGAGCTGAAAGGGCCAATTCCAACATCATTCTTCAAACTCGCAAACCTTGAATACGTCTTTCTTTCTTCCAACAACTTTAGCGGCACCTTGGACCCACACATGTTTGAGAATCTCAACAACCTTTCCAAGCTCGATCTGTCGTATAATAAATTGTTGTCGATCAGCACGGACGGTATCATTTCTTCCATGCCTAACTTGGAAATTTTTTATTTCTCTTCCTGCAACTTAAATAAATTTCCAAAATTCTTGAGAAATCAAAGGGAGTTGAGTCGTTTAGACCTCTCTGACAACATGATCCAGGGTCGAATACCCAAGTGGATATGGAACATAAACCTAGAATATTTGAATCTTTCTCACAATTTGCTAACTGACTTGGAATGGCGAGATCTTTCTTCCAGTACATTGGACACTCTTGACCTTCACTCTAACACAATTGAAAGCTCTCCCCTACATCTCCCACCTTCCATCTACTTCTTTTCGATTTCAGACAATAAAGTTATTGGACAAATCTCACCCTCAATCTGCAATGCCAGTGAGTTAGCTTTCCTCGATCTGTCCCATAATCAGATGAGTGGAGTGATACCGTCCTGTCTGGCTAACTTGACCAACAATCTCTTAAAACTAGACCTACGAGGGAACAACTTCCATGGTACCATGCCTCAAAATTTTGCAGATGATTGTTATCTAAGATCACTCAATTTCAATGACAATCAATTGGAAGGACAAGTACCAAGATCGTTGGCCCACTGCAAAAATTTGGAGGTTCTAGATCTGGGAAATAATCAGATGAATGATATTTTTCCCTATTGGTTGGAAAGCATTGCCGAGTTGCAGGTTCTTATTTTGCGATCTAATAAATTCCACGGTCCTATTGGGCATCCCAGAATCAATAATCCATTTCCCAAGTTGCACATCATCGACCTCTCTTCCAATAATTTCACAGGTAATTTGCCTTTGGAATACTTTCGATGCTGGAATGTGATGATGATAACGGATGGGGTTGAATTCTACTTGGGAGCCATTGAGAGTTACTACTACATTCAGTACTACTTGGGATACTCGTTAGTAATTCCAAACAAAGGACATGACTTGGAATATATGATGAGAATGCTATCCATCCTCAAAGTAGTTGATCTCTCAAGCAACAGATTCAAAGGAGAGATACCAGAATTAATAGGAAATCTCAAGTCGCTAACTGTGCTTAACTTGTCTCACAACCATCTCATAGGCAAAATACCATCGTCGTTGCAGA
This sequence comes from Euptelea pleiosperma, assembly GCA_035048495.1. Taxonomy (NCBI): domain Eukaryota; kingdom Viridiplantae; phylum Streptophyta; class Magnoliopsida; order Ranunculales; family Eupteleaceae; genus Euptelea; species Euptelea pleiosperma. The sequence continues at coordinate 24,543,585 of CM068549.1, forward strand.
ACATAACGGCACTTCAGTCATTGGATTTATCGCAGAACAAGCTCTCTGGGGAGATTCCTTGGCAATTGACAAGTCTAACATTCCTTTCACTCTTGAATCTGTCTCATAACAACCTTGAAGGAAAAATACCAAGCGGTGCTCAATTTAATACTTTCTCAGCTAGCTCCTTTGAAGCGAACTTGAGGTTATGTGGTGACCCTTTGCCAATTAAGTGCGAGCACCACAATGAAGTAGGACCGCCGCCACCACAACACTTTGACGCAGAGTCTGAAACTGAATTTGATTGGATATTCATATTGGCGGGGTGCGGATCTGGACTAGTAGTTGGAGTGGTCATCGAACATTTCTTTCTTTGGAGGAAGCGGTGGTATTTTATGAAGGTTGTGAGGATTGGAAGATTTATACAAGATAAGACATCTCAGATGATGAGGAAGTGAGAAACTGTTTTAAGGGTTTAATTCGAGCATCTTTCAGGTGGTGATTTCTAACCTTTGGATTCAGGTATTTGTTTTTTAGGTACTTAGATTGAATGACTAGATATCATTAATCAAGCTGATTTTTTCTGTGTAGGTCCACCAAGGTATGGGACAAAAATCATGGGGTCAGTTGGCCTGAAAGAGTGAACCACGTGGCATGCTTTCAAGTGACCAACAACATCACCAAAGCGAACTGCAGCAAAAAACGTTTCATTGTTATATTTGTCAACCATCGCATATGGTCCATTGTCTTTTTTTTTTTTTTAGTGTATCTAAGCTTGTCCATCTTTTTAAGTAACTAGTATTAATTAGGATAAGTTCACTTTGTTATAAAAGAATATTTTCTTTTCTTTTTCCCCCTCTTTTACCTGATATAATGTAGAGATTTTTTTTGTCCCTTTTCGTCTTTTACAGAAGATGAGTTTTTTTAATTTTATGTATATACTAGTAGGTGGTTCGTGCCGCCACGACACACTTTGACAAAGCGTTTGCCAAAATCGGGTGTGACTGGCTTAGATCCACCATCCATTTGGAGTGATAAGATCTTGGCCATTTTTTGTGCAGCTGATAAGAGGGGGGATAAGTGACTTCTTTGTTTTGTTATATAGATGTATAGTGGGTGGCCCGTGCACTCGGCACTCCCTACAAAGCATTTCTCAAAATTGGGTGTGAGTGGTTGAGATCCATAGTCTATTTGGGGGATAAGATCTCGGCCATCCTTTGTGAATCTGATAAGAGGGGTATAAGTGGGGAGACAATTTCCCTTTTAAATTATTTGGGCCCTTGGATATATGAAGCCTATAAGAGTAGGTGGCCCGTGCCCACAGCACTCTCCGACAAAACGTTTGCCAAAATCGGGTGTGAGTGGCTTAGATCCACCATCCATTTGGGGTGATAAGATCTCGGCCATCCTTTGTGAAGTGGATAAGAGGGGGGATAAGTGACTCCTCTGTTTTGTTATATAGATATATAGTGGGTGACCCGTGCCCTCGGCACTCTCCGACAAAGCATTCGCCAAAATCGAGTGTGAGTGGCTGAGATCCACCGTCATTTGAGGGGATAAGATCTCGGCCCTTCTTTGTTGAAATAGATAAGATGGGGTATAAGTGGGGAGACAACTTCCTTGTTTTGTTATATAGAATAGATAATTGTTGCACCTACGATGCATTTTCAAAATGACCACAATAACCTATAAAAAGAACTTAAATGACCATTATACCCTAATTCAATTTCTTAAGAAATTAAGGTGGCTTTGGTAAAACTTTTTTTCAGACTTTAATTCTGACTGAACTGAAATTATTGATTTTGGTGATTAAGTGGTTTTTGATAAATGACTTAATTTCAGTAGTTATCACCAAACTCACTGAAATAAAGTAGAAGTAAAAAGTGACCCAACCTTCACTTATTGAAGTAAGTGAATGAATCTTTAAAAAAGATTCTTAGATCCTTTTTTATAAAACACGTATAATTAGGGTTTGTTTTCTTAAGCAATTAAAATCAAGAATATAATGGTAATACAAGATTTTATGGATTATTGTTGTCATTTAAAACATTTCCGGGATATCTGGTGTGGGGCCCTTAATGGGCATTTATATTCAACGATGTTGACCACAGTCAAAGGATGTGAGGAGTAGGTCACATGCAAATTGAATCAATAAAGTAAGGAGAGGCCAAAAATATATATATATATATATTTTTTTGCATGGGATAATGAACAGGCGTATCGATTTATTCCCATGATGAACAAAAGCTTAAATCCAACGGCTAGAAATCAACAATCAAACTGATTATTTGGTGTACGGGTCATCCAAGGTGTGGGGCTAAACATTCATCTGTTGGTGGCGCTGAAAGTGTGTAACGTGGCATTTTGAAGATGGGTCCCATCGAACTTTGTATGAGCCCGGTCCCATGTTTGCTGTCCTTTGAAGTCACCCTCCAAAAATGTCACAGTATATCATTCATTCGGGCCCACAGATCCATGCATGTTTGGCTAGACAAATCATTTTAATTGGTGATTTCTATAGCATTTTAATGGGGTGAGTTTTGGCCGTTGGATTTTGAGCTTTTTCTTGGTGCTAAATCTAGTTGCTAGAGATCACAAATCAAGCTTATTTTTGTTGTACGGTCCCACAAAGAAGTGGTACAAACTACAAACATCCATAAGATTAGTGGGACCCAAAGAGGGCTCCATATGGCATTTTGGGAGGGGAACACTTCAAAATTTGAAGGTGGAAAGTAAATATTTCCTCGGTCCCATACAAGCCGGACTTCTCCCCCTCTCCTCTTCTCCCTCTCTCTGGTGCGCGCGTTTAAACCCTAAAACTCTGCGCTGCCATCCCAAGTTCCCAACCCCTTGGACGGTTGGACCAGTGTGGTTTAACATTGGGGTTTTTTGCACGTTATTCTGCACAAAAAAAAATGCCAACGAGAATCTCTGTAGCTTCTTCATCTCTCTCGCCATGGCTGCTCCGCTCGTGCAGAAGCCCCAAGTCTCTGTGCTCTGCTTCGACCCTGCACTCTCAAGATTCGGTATTGAAAGAGAAACCTATAGAATCCGAGATTTCTGAGACACCCAATTCAAAAACAGGATTTACAGAGAAATCCTTCTCAGATACACGGTTTCCGGAGAACCCCATTTACAAAACTGGATCTTTTGAGAATCCCGCCTCAGAATCAGCGTTTTCAAAGAAACCTAATTCAGAAATTGGTTTTTCAGAGCAATCGATTTCAGGATTCTCAGTGGAACCCACTTCAGAAAAATCCAGGTATGCTCAATTACACCCACCCCTTCCGCAAATTCAGCAAGAAATTTCCTCACATAGCGCCGATACAGTCCTCACACAGGATCATGTTATAGAGGTTCTTCTGAACAACCAAAACGATCCCAAATCAGCGCTGAAATACTTCAAATGGGCTGAGAAACAGCGAGGTTTTGTTCGGGGTATCGATGCTTTGTGCATCGTGCTCCACATCCTCATGCGGTCGAGTAACCCTTGGGGTGCTCGGCATCTACTGAACCAATGTCTTTCTGGTGATTCTAGTCCTAGTGCGACCGTTCTCGTTGATCACCTTATTGAGACCTCAAAAAAGTGTGCATCAGAACCGCGCTTGTTCAGTTATGTATTACTCAGCTACATACGCGCTGGACGGATTGAAGAGGCAGCAGAGTGTTTTGATAGGATGATTCAATGTGATATTGCGCCTAAAATCACATACGGAAATACTCTACTAACTGCATTGGTTAGAGCAAACATGGTCGGGAAAGCTCGAGATTTATACAGGGAAATGACGGAAAGAGGACTGAGTCGTGATTGCTTCACTCTAGATGTGATGATGCGTGCTTGTTTGAAAGAAAGGAAGCCTGAGGAAGCAGAGGAGTACTTCATAGAAATGAAAACGAGGGGATTCGAACTTGATCAGGTTACGTATAATACTGCAGTTCAGGCTGTTTGTAAGAAACCTGATTCAAAGGTAGCTTGTGAATTGTTAAAAGAGATGAAAGATATGGGGTGGGTTCCTTTTGAGAGAACGTATACCATTGTCATTGGAGCTTGTGTGAATCAGGGAAATATGGTGGAAGCATTAACATTAAAGAATGAAATGATTGCCAATGGGATACCAATAAATTTGGTTATTGCAACAAGTTTGATTAAGGGGTATTGCATTCAAGGAAATTTGGATAGTGCTTTGGATTTGTTCTCCAAGATGATTGAGAGTGGAATTACTCCAAACAATGTCACGTACTCAGTTCTCATTGAAGGTTGCTACAGAAATGGAAAGATTGAGAAGGGGTATGAGCTTTACACCCAAATGAAACATACAGGTATATTGCCCAGTGTCTTTACTTTCAATTCTTTGATACGGGGTTACTTGAAAGCTCAGTTGTGGGAAGAGGCAGCCAAGCTCTTTGATGAGGCAGTTTACTGTGGGGTAGCCAATGTTTTCACGTATAACATTCTCATATACTGGCTCTGTAAAGAGGGAAGGGTGACTGAAGCTTGTAATATATGGGATAAGATGGTGAATCTGGGGTTGGTTCCGAGTGTGGTTTCTTACAACAACCTGATATTTGGACACTGCAGACAAGGGAATATGGATTTAGCATCAACTGTGTTTTCTGAAATGCTCGAGAGGGGTATCAAACCTAATGTGATAACCTATTCTACACTGATGGATGGGTATTTCAAGAAAGGTGAGATTGATCAAGCCTTCAATGTGCACAACCAGATGTTGAGCTTAAGGATTGCACCCAATGACTTCACATTCAACACAATCATAAACGGTCTTTGCAAAGCTGGTCGGACATCCGAAGCAAGAGATATGTTGAAGAAATTCATGGGGGAGGGTTCTATTCCCATCTGCATGACTTATAACAGCATTATCGATGGATTCATAAAAGAGGGTTCTATGAACAGTGCGTTGGCAATTTATCAGGAAATGTGTGAGAGTGGGGTTTCACCAAATGTTGTCACATACACCAGTTTGATTGACGGGTTCTGCAAAAGCAATAATATTGATCTTGCTTTGAAGATGAGGGATGAGATGAGAAGCAGGGGTCTCGAATTGGATGTTACTGCGTATAATGCTCTCATTGGTGGATTTTGCAAAAAAGGAGATATGAAAGGTGCACACGAACTTTTCACTGAACTTCTTGAAGTTGGTTTGACTCCTAACACTGTTGTTTACAATAGCATGATTGCTGGGTTCCGAAACATAAATAACATGGAGGCAGCACTTACCTTACATAAGAGAATGTGTGCAGAGGGGATTCCATGCGATTTGGCAACCTACACTACATTAATTGACGGATCGCTGAAAGTAGGGAATATACTCTTTGCATCAGAGCTTTATACGGAGATGCTAGCCAATGGTGTTGTGCCTGATACTATCACTTTTACTGTTCTTGTACATGGTCTCTGCAATGAAGGACAACAAGAGAATGCACGCAAACTCTTGGAAGAAATGGATAGGAAGAATATATCTCCTAGTGTTCTTATTTATAACACATTAATCGCTGGATATTTCAAGGAGGGAAATTTGCAAGAGGCTTTTAGATTGCATGATGAGATGCTTGACAGAGGCCTTGTACCTGATGATAGAACTCTTGATATTCTTGTAAATTCCAAGTTTGAAGGGAATGAATCCCATGCTGGGACTTAAGGTGCCTTAAATAACTGGTCAAGTAGTTATAAACTTCTCACGGCATCTGTTTGGCCCTTTAAAGCAGAAACTATATTGTGGAACCTTTTGATGTTTCTCATAGTTGCAGGCTTTTCTGCGATTTGTCTTCGAAGTTAGGGAGCATGGACCTACTTCAGCTTCTTGTATTTGATAAATCGATCGAGTGAGCATTTTGATTTCTTTTTACAGTAAGTGTTTCATTTTTTATTTTTTTGGGGTTCATTTGGTTAATCTTCCAATAGAGTAAATTATTTCTACTAGGGTATTTTTTTAGTATTCATGTCACACTTGAAAATTGAAATATCATGTAACACAGTCATACCTTGGTGTAATATCTAATTAAAGATGCATGCTAGTTATGGCTGCTTTGCAAATGAATGTCGTTTCATGCTTATAAACCATGCCTTTGTGTGACCAGTGGTTTGTTTGGATGGATCGAAGGGTTGAAATATCAATATTCTAAGTGAAGCATGTATTGTTCCTGGGGAGTCAATTTCTCTACTTTTTTGTATGTGGGTCATGATTTTGCTGTTGGGGTGAGTGTTGGGTTGTCTTTGCACCTCTTTTTTTTATGAAAGTAATGTATGATTTTTTTATATATGTGAGCTGCAAGGTTCAGAGGACATGATTTTGTACTGAGCTTGTACATAATTACATACTCCTTCTACAAATGCATCTGTATGAAGTAATCCTCGGACATGCTGAATCTGTATGCACCATTGATGATTCCTTTGGTTATATGAGTTAGGAGGACCAGTCATGAATTATTTGTGTTCTAGTATCACCTAACTTTTACTGACATGCTATACTATTAATACATACATTTGATATCCAAGTTAATCTCTTCTTGTTATAATGTTACATTTACTTCTATAGGGTTCATTCGAAGTTTCAAAGATGATTGAAAAATTGTTTTTACCTTAAATCTTGGAGACTCGTAAGATGATTCAAGGTTAATGGAACTTTTTGAAAGGAGATTAGTATCCCTGTAGGAAATTTTAAAGGTTCTTGTGGGGCTTTGATTAATTTAGATAGTGTGAACAATTGGTAATTCGATCCTCTCTTTTATGATGTTCATAATACCGATTACCGAATGCAAAACTGTTATTGATGATACAGTGTTTCACATGAATTTTGTGGAATCATCCCTGTGAGATTCACAATCTGGGCCTTTGTAAGTTTAATAATCATCCACTCAAAATAGGTTTATTATAAGATTCTATAATTATTTGATTTCCATAAGCTGATATGTGTAATTATATCTTAACCTTATAAAAAAAGTGTAATTTATATTTCTTACTGATGAAATATGCGTATGCATGTAGATATCTAGAACTGAGATTCCTATTGGATGAATCATGTTATTCTCCATCCTTTTAAGTTTTTAAATATCATATAGGGTCATGTATATGAATTAGTCCGGATATTCTTCTATATATAACTTATCTCAGATGCTTATCTATTCCTTCACATGCTCGCTAGGGCTGTCAATGAATCGGGTCATCCCGGTAACACAATCTGATCCGATAACATCGGGCGTGGACCTAGGAATCATGATTCTATAAGCTATCGGATCAGTTTCAGATCTACCTTGATCCAATCCGATATATATATATATATATATATATATATATATATATATATATATATATATATATATATATATATATATATATATATATAATAGTTTCAAAATAATATTTATTTATATTATTAATGAAATATATTATACCGAAGAATTTATTTTGATAAAATCTTGTACCATTTGTAATTTGACTTAAGAATTTGCAGTTTTTATTTTATTTTAAATCACATTTAACTGCTTTATTGATCAGAACTACTTGATGTTAGGTCACCTCAATCCAATCCGATAAGTTCGATAACTTATTGGATCGGATCTGAATCTGAGAACCATGATCTGATAAGGTATTGGATTGGGTCTGGATCGACCCTGATCCGATCCGATCCCAATCCATTGACAGCCCGAATGCTCGCTAAAAGTACCAAGTGGAACACTATTCAATGCATGGAACAGTCTGCTTCACAATGGATCTCCATTTGTATTGTGCTGAAAAATTGGAAATGATCCTGAAACATTCATCATTCATCCTATGGTCCCAAAGTTTCAAAACTGTGAAGGTTTGAGTTACTTTTAATGATGCTGATCAGATGATCCTTATCTTGTTAAAGAACAGAGAAATTTGATAATTGATTTAACAATTTTCTAATTTCTACCCTGACTCTTGTAGACTTCTGTGTTGAATTGCTAAATCAGTCTCTATTTAACATATTATATGCTACATGTAGGTGTGTACTTTAGAAGCTTATAGAGTACTATAAATCTTTGGTCATCTATATAGAGTGCTTGTATCTTTTGTCTATTGTATTGTAATGCGGGGAGATAGCAGTATTAACTTCTTTCCTTGTTGCTCATGACAGGTTCATTGTAATTATATCCAACAAAGCGGATACATATGACATCCATTCTGTATCCTCAAAAAAGGCTTAAAGAAGACAACTATGTGTCAGGCAAATTCCTGGATCACCCAGTGAGAACGTGGAGAAGATCCAAAATAGAATGGTTCCACCTACTCAAAACTAAGATGGGTTGCTGCCTACTATCAGAAATCGAAGTAAATCGGCTACAACATGTCTTTACTTTTATAAAAAAATTACAGAAAGGTTAGATGCTTTGCAAAGATAACAAGAAACATTCTTAACATACACCAATCTTATTGTTCAGTTGTACGTATATCTTTCTCACTATGTTAACTTATTTCTTGTTTCCTGATCTGTTGTAAAACTATATTAACCTATCCCAAGGCTCCATGAAAATAAATCCTATGGTTACACTTAGTTCACAAGTTGCACCACTAACCTTCTGTTGGGCTTTGATAAATCTGACTGTGGAATCAAATAAGTAAATGTGCTGCACGAGGGTATCAATGCATGAATGCAATGCAATAAACATTTTTTGATCTGGTGGGTATTCAGAAAAGCACCGATCCAAGGAGATGTAACACCAAGCTTTGACCTGAAGTTCTGTAAAGTGCCTTATCGTAACTATAATTAAGTTTAGCATGACTAAATTTCATAATATGTTTGACATAATGAGATAAAACTAGTGAAAAGGCATGTGCAATGTTGCAAGAATAGTATTACTGTATTAAACGCGGAACAATGCATTTGTTTATCAATCTGAACTGACAATTGGTGGATCAGTTTGATTGGATGATTTAAACCATATTACAAATAGGTAAATGTGGCATAGTGGTTAGAGAGAGATGTCATGTCAGTGTATTAACCAAAAAAGCTGTTTGGATCGCCATTTTTGTGCGAAAATAGGTATTTTTATGCAAAAAAAGCTCCTAAAATTTGTTAAAAAAATGACGATCCAAATGGGCCCTAAAGTTTAACATAGCAACTTATTCAATCTCTTAAATGAGATTTTAAGAGACTAATGTTTATGTTGTGCAATGATGACGTGGCAAATCTGGAAGGCAAGAAATAAATTAATATTTGATTGTAAAACTTTTCAACCTTCTCAGATGTTGGATTCCATAAATAGTACAGGAGAGAATATGTGAATTCTCTGTTGCATAAGGAAAATAATGTTTCTGCTCCTTGTATTTTTCAGATGCAAGACGAAGTCGAAGAGGCCACAAAAAGGATTATGGAAGCTCAACTTTGATGAGAATTTTTTGAAGCGGCGGGATTTTGAAGCAGCGATCATGCGACAATGATCGTGCACCACATATTGCTTTTTAAAATTTTTTTTAAAACCAAAACCTAAACCCAGGTACATGTTGTGCACGCGATCATTGGGCGCATGATCACTGCTTCAAAAATCCCGCCACTTCAAAAAATTTCTCCAACTTTGATGGTGCTACAAAATCGAGTGCCAATGTGACAGGCCTAGGTTATATTATTCGGGACCAGTTGGGTAACTTTCTTGTTGCAGGAGCTCGGCGTATGCAGTGAAGAAGTTGAACTTTTGGCCGGAGTCCGGACTAGAAAGTTCGAAAAAAAAAAACTTAGAATAGTTGACCTATACGTTTTGAAAATTTATGTAAGAAGTGATTATTTGTGAGAGATCTCCTAGGTGGGACATAAATTCTATGGTACAGAATTCTGTATCAAAATTTTGCAACAGAAGCCCGTCAAATTGCCATGTGGCACACTCTTTCGGGCCCACTGACCCATGAACATTTGGCCCCACACCTTGGTGGACATACACCAAAAATAGTGTGATTGTTGATTTCTAGTCGTTGAATTTGAGCACTTTTCATCATGGGCTTCATGAACAAACCTATGTAAGTATGACTATACCATGTAAGCTTTGTTCTTGAGACACTAGTCATTCTTTTCTTTAGGAAATTATAATCGGTTCTTCTCTAGATGGTATAATGACAAATATATGATCCTGTTATAATTTTTTTTCCCTATTGCCCTTATAGATTGCAAGTAATTGATAAATATAAGGGAACAAAATGCTCCTAAAAAAAATTGGGTTTGGGACAAATCCCAACCCCAAATCAAATGGCTGTGATGGATGACCGGCCACGAGGTTTCAGTGGCTGGCCACCCATACTGGCGACCAACCTACCGGAGTATCATGTCCGGCGGACCACCACTTCAGGTGGTGTACACGTGTGTCTACCCTATCAGGTAGGTTGAGATACCATCATCAAAGTTTCCCACATAGTGAGATTTCCTATTCCAAAAGCAACCTCATTGGACTTTGACCATCCTTCAGATTTTTCTTCTGTGTTCAAAAGAATAGTAACCATTAGTGTTCATATGTGCCACGTGAGAAGATATGGATGTAAAATATTGTAATTACCGATAATCGTGATCGCGGATCAAAGCCTTTGACTTTGTTGATGATGACATCATGGATCCCAAATTAATGGTCCAGATTTCAGTAATAAGTTTTACAAGGCTATGGCACATTGACCTTTCTTTGAAATTTTTTTTTTTTTTTTAAATCTACAAATTCAAAACCCTAATTAATTAAGGACTTATCACGTGCATACCTTATTACTTATAGGAATCAAAAGTTAAAAAAAAAAATTATATTGTAGCAAGTCCCAAAAAGTTTCAAACTCAAAAAAAGCTCAGAATACAAAGCACTCAAACTAAAAATAACCAACAGATTCTTCTTACACGAAAAATCCTTTTTGGCTCTGAAAGCAAAGCCGTTTCTTTCCTTAATTTCTGCACTCCTCACAAGCTCAACCCCACTTTGTACTCTCTTCTTCTTTTCTCCTCTCTTTCTATAAAATCTACTCTTCTCTTGTCTTACTTCTCATCTTCTTCTCTGCTATTTGTTCTTCTGCTTGAGGATGCACAGATCAGCGAGTACCTCTCGAGCCTCTGATGAGTTTTCTATCAACTTATCGCCTGCTGCAAAGGGATCTCCGGGCTTGAAAACAGTGGATATCGATAAACTTCCAACGTACAATCCCATCTCTGATGCCACCAAGAAAGAGACTACTACCCATCTCAAGTCGTCGAGGGAGAATGTTGTTCACCTTATACCGCTTGTTCTGATTCTCTGTGCTGCCATTCTATGGGTTTTCTCTCATCCAGGTAAAATGGCATGAACCCAAGAAATCCAACTCTCTTCTTTCATTTCTTTCTTCTTTTTTTTTTTCTTTTTTTTTTTGAATTGGATGCTTTGGTAAGGTATTGGCATCTGGGTTTGTCCTAAATTTTACTATTAAATAGATTAAAGCTTTTAATTGATTCTTGGTTCTTGAGATTGACAATGTGATGTCATTCTTTGTTCAATCTAAGAAAAAGGGGAAGACATTTTATTTGAAATTATTTCTCCCTTTTCTTCTTTTATTGGCAGTTGAGTTTGAACTGATGCAAAAGATGGGAATTTAACTTTTGAATTCATCTTTCTTTCCTGAGAGGAGAAATGGGATCTATTTGTTTGTACCCAAGAAAAATTCAAAAGGAAAACAAATTTGGCTCTGGTTTCTACTGACATTGTTGTGTTAGGTGTCTTGAATTCTACAAGAATTATTGTTCTGTAGGGATTTTACTGTTAATTAAGCCACAGCTTTACATGGCTGTTTTTGTCTTTACAAGTTCGTACAGTGGGAGTACAACTTGTATTGGGTACTTTGTTAGAGATTCCTATATATTCTCTAAAAGAGTGTTGGGGTTTCACTTGTACATTGAGAGAGTGAGAGAGGAATCTATTGTAAACCTAATTCTTTAGAGATAGTGAAAGAGCTCTTCTCATTCATGAACATAGACACACTGCCAAACCACGTAAATTTATTGTGTCTGTGTGATTGATCTTTTGGTTCTCCTCTATTTTTGCTGGTTTGTGGAAGGTTGGTTTTTCAACTGTCATGATACTGTATGCTGTTATTTTAAGAGCCTAATTTTTCCTTTGTTAAAAAATATCTGAGGGGAAATAACTAATGGAAAATACTGAAACAGTTTAGTGATTCTTATGCATCTGAAGGGGAAATAAGTGCACAGTTTGCTGTTTTCTTGCATAACTTTTTCTTCTACTTTTAAGTTTTATGAACAATGTTGGTATCAACAATAAACAAATCACAATTCAATTCCATCTGTTTTTTTATCCTTTTTCTTTCATGTTGACTACTTCGAGAAAAATCATGAAAACTGAAGCCACTTTGTTTCGGAAGTGGTTCTTCCTTTAGTTGAGTTCTTGTGTTAGGATCAAGGAAAGAAATGTGAATTAACCTTCTTTAAATCATTTTAATTTCTCTTTCTTGTGACCACCTACTGTATTCTCTTATTTTAAGCTCCATTTTTGTCTGTTTTTTTTTTTAACTGCAGTTGATGTGACGAACAAGGGTGGTTTGATTGTTGAAAGGGTTGAGAGACTGAATATCAATGACCATGGTAATCAGACTGGTTTTCCATCAGCTACGAAACAAAAAGACTTGGATAAACTAGAGCGAAATGAGGCTGGAAATGCAGAAATATTTTTGGTGACTAAATCTGGATGAGCCCCTTATCTCAAAGTGAATATATAGAAGACATTGTCCTTCTTTCTGGTGAAATATTAGACATGGTTCATTTAGGTACATTTCACTCCAACGAGGGTAAATTTCCCAAGTTAAAATTCAGATGAAGACCTGGTCTTTCTCTCATCTAATATTTGGCTTCTTGATTCATGAGAATAATGTATCGAAGTTTTTTTTTTTTCTCTTCTTTGAGCAATGATTCAAGTCTTACTGTTTGTATGGTGCATTAAAGCTTGTCTCATAGGAATAGGTAATGTCAGCCCTAAAATTGATGCTGGAGACCAGCAAATCTAAAGATGGTCTTTAAATATGACAACCCCCTCATGAGGTCAATCCTTAAGACCTGGGGTTCCCCGAAAATCTGTTTTAACTTGCTCTAATCCTTTGATGGCAATCTATTAACATCCCCCATGGTCTCATTCGATCAATGTCAGATGGTTTTAAAGGGTGGTTTTATGCTTTCAACACAAACTGTAGAATGATCAGCACTGTTCGATGGAAGTTAGTCAGATGCTTATTTCTCCCCAATAATCTGTAATCAATTGATTGAGAAAGGTTGTGCTTTATATTCCTACCTCTGTTAGGTGACAGAACTACTATATAATTTGGCTCTGGGAATATTTGGTCCGAAGTCATAACCACTGTAACTTCTGTTTAAGCTGATGAGCCAGGTAAACCTCTGAGTTGGAATTCAGATAGTCCCAGTAAGCCAAGGTGTTTTTTTTTTTTTGGTGATTTGCTTTCTCGATGGGCAAGAAGAAAACTATACATTGGAGATTTTCTTTTCTTTTATCCACATTTTAGATCTTGGAATATGTGTGTTGTTGATCTTGTCACTTGAGCACAGATAATATTCCTCCTTTTCTTTTCGAGTAAAAACAGATAATACCTGCGTTGGAATACCAAAAGAACCAGTGGTTGATGATTTTGCTATAATCAACGATGGTCCTGAATGGGAGTGTACTGAACCTCTGACAGAGACAATTACCAGATGCCAGATTCCAGTCAATGGTTCAATTTACATGAAGATGCAACTAATTTCTTGTATACAGTTTCTTCTTTCATGAAAGATTTTTAAAGCATCTGTTGTTGGGAAGAATATATCATTTAATTTGAAAACTCTGCAGTTTATTGATTGAAGATGAGAAGTCAGTTTTGTCTTTCCTTTTTCTTTTCTCAGCTAGTGTCTGAAGGCTTCAAGCATTTAAATTCAATGAAGTTGCCACCAGTGAAGAATCAGGAACTTCCTGATTATTCTACATTGAGATCCAACTTCAACAAAGAAATTTGCTTATTTATTATCCGACTGGAGATGGAAAAGAGTGAAAGCAACATTGTCCATTCTATTTCAACAACACAAAACTGATAGTCATAGATTCTAAACCATGCCAACGGACTTACAAGTAAGAAAATCCAATAAAATCAAAATACATATCATGAAACGACTAACATAACACGGTGAAGGATATATAGAAACACCTCCCTGACGAATCCCAACAATTAAAGCCTATCAGCTTCATCACGTCTAGTCTGCTTTTAAGGATCCTAGACCTTGCGCTCCACGCCGAATTCAGAATCTGTAAGCAACAGTTCCAAGGGTGTAAGAAGCCAATCTGAGTAACATTCAAACCACCATCCTTTGCTGCACTGATCCCTCTTAAAGGAGAAAGCAATAACCATGACTATTGATACCTCAAGAGTTTCCATGTCCTCTTTCTCAATAAATAAGTTAGAAGTTTATAAACTATAAACTTCAAAGATTTACAGAAGAAGAAACAATAACAGAGCCCACCTCATAGTTTCTTCAAAATTCAAGAAAATAAAAAGTTTTTTTTTGATAGGCAGAAAATAAAAAGTTGATTGAATGATAAAGAAGGGAAAAGCAGAGCACCATCCAACTAAATGAAGGGCAGTGTTAACATTGTCCCTACTGGCCGTTGTCCCAAGGTCACTGCTGATGGTTATAGGGATACCCACTACACAAATCTCTAAGATCAGCACAAATATTTCGAAGAACGTCCAATGGTTAAGGATGACGTTCTACAACATCATCCGGAGGACGATTCTATGATTTTCCATAAATGAAAAACAGAAAGGTGGGTTTATGGTATGTTATCACAAGAAACCGGATTAAAAAGAACAACGCCCATTAATCTTCTCAAGAAACCTCATATTGTCTTGGATGACAATGGCGACAATGATGTTGGCAATCAAGAAGAGAGAAGGAGAACACAAGAGGAATTATAGACAGATGAGAAGAAAGAACTTTCATACAAAATGGGTCGAGAAGAGACTTTGCCCAATTTAAACATAACATCTACTGGGGGGGAGCAAACCAGATTTAGTCTCTAAATTCTAGTTTGCTCGCTCGGGTTGTTCCACCAAAGGGGATGGCGTAGCAATGGACCTCTGAATGTATTTCATCCATGTCATATGCAGTTTATCAATTCTGTTCATCTTCGTCCCTCTATGATTAGAGTGATTTCACACATGTACATATGAAGTTAATGACCTGGCCTACCAAATTCTAGGTTCACACCCCTTGAATGGTGCCAGACTGAAATGGATACCATTCAGAATGACCGTAAACCTACAAAGAGATTTCATTTGGACAGTAATGCATTGATCAGATAACTAGGACAGTGAACAATTTGATTTTGAGCATTGACCATTGCATTGGGTGGCCTAAGATTTGAACCATTCATATTGGTTTCCATGTGTACAACATCCGTGGCATACAGATTATCTTAGGTCCTATTTTTAGCTCATAGGCAAAATGCAGCTCCATTCTACCAGGCTGGTGGCAACCTCATCCTCAGTGGGCTCTGGCTCTGAATCCACCATGTTCCAACTGTACTGACACAAGCATTGCACTGTGGGTTCTTAAGGCAACACAGTTCAAATGCAACAACGGATCCTAGGATAGGTGTCGGAATTCCTGATTTATTGAATCCTCCCCCGTCAACTCATGGAATAAGCTCCATGAGTTACTGATCTCTTTAAAAACAGGCTTAACTACCCAAAAAAAAAAAGGACGTTCAATAATTCCACAGTAAATAAAATATGAACGCAGATATGGCTGGGACATTATAGGATAGTGATATAAGAAATGATACCTGAGATTATAATACCTATTATTAGTAACATGGAAAAATCTTGAGTTCTGATCTTACAGAAGGTAATGACCCTCTTAAAAAAGTATAGACATACTGTTAATAGATGCAATGGAAAGGATCAATCATTTCTTAGGGTCTCACCTAGGTGACCACCTCCATCAAAAATTGACTAGACCAGATGATCATCAGCATCAGCTTAGCACATTTTTGGATGGTCAAAAAACTATAGCGAGTAATCCTTAAAAGTTTGTCTATCATATGGCTACTGCTCATCTGGTCCAATCGGTTCCAAGCATACCTTTGGAGGGGGCCAATACTGGGCCTCTTCTTCCTGCATTTTGCAGCTGAATCAGCAATAATCTCATGCTTAGCTGATGAGCTTTTGTTTCTGGCTTCTAAATTTGGAAGCCTGGCATTGATCTTCCTCCAATTTTCTCCGCAATCCCTTCAAATCTTCTTCTGTCACCAAACCGTTCATTGTACGGTTCAATGCATATGCTTCCCCCATCTTCCTTTTACATTCCCTACTCGCTAAATCATGGTCAACCACTGAAACAGTACACAGATAGTGAGAGTGAAAGCGAAAATTGCAACATCCACACTCCCTTAGGCTCCACTCCAGGCTCAATCAAGAACCAAAACAAATTCAGACTAGTGAGTTTGCTACATGTTGAGCAGTCCTAGTTATGAATTATTGTTTTGCAAACAGTTTGGATCATAGTGCAACAATGTTTGAGCCTGAACAAGTATTTGGCATGCAAACGCTAAATCGAAGCTACTTGTACATGACTGACCTGGTTTAGGATAATCTCTTCCAATTATGCAGTTTGCTTTGGTTTGGACAGCTAGTGGTGCAGTCCATGGCTCGTATATATACTTTGTCGGCATATCTGGTCACTTGTATTCAGTTATACACTTCATCTAAACATGATGCAGAAAGATCACCCAGGGCTAAGGCGAAAATGATGGAAGTCTGTAGGGAGACTGTTACATACCCCTCAGTACAGGGAGAAAATGGCGAATGTAATTCCCGCTAGGATCGTATTTCTTCCCAAATGAGATCGGGGAGTAGACACGATTATACTGTTACAGTGAGAATAAGAATGCAATACTCAGCCCAAATGATTTGATAATCCAGTGAATCAGCATGATCGCAAACAATATAATTAACAGAACTTGCTTGAGATAGATTGAAGGGAAGGTACATTGCAACCTGGTAAAAAAATGATGAACAAGAGAGCCAAAGCCAATTCCCATTATTTATGGCCCAATCTGAATCGATCAGCAGTCTCTCGAAAACGTCACGCCCCCTTTCCCAGTGAATAAACTATAAGCAGGAACATATGATCTAAAGAAAGTGGAGAAGAAGAAATTACGCAACTTGTTTAAGTATAAAGGTCGCATACCAGATCTCCCCGAGTCAGGAAACATGCAACAGAATGCCGAGCAAGATGGTGCATCCAACCCCACTTTCGGAGCTATCACATCAAACATAAACTGGCTTCAAATGTGTTGCTTGATATTTGGCAATGGAAAGATAAAACAACTGCATACCTGGGTCTGAGCACTAATAGAGAAAATTTACACTAGCAATCAATAGGTTTACCACAGCAAAAAAGTTTCTCCAAATAGACCGAACCTGGATCATGATGGCATCAATCCAAGGGAATCCTGTCCGAGCCTCTCTCCAAGCTACTAGCAATTCATCATCATCATCATTCCAAGGTATCTACATTACCATGTAATATTCAACTTTTTATTGGGTTGTGCTAAATGTGGCATCAAACCAACATGTAATGTACCAAAAAAAGAGAAACTCATTGAAAATTTCAATTTTCATTTGGCTGCAATACTTCATGTAGAACCAACTCATGGAAAGTTGAAATATGACATGTGACAAGTGTAAAAGATGAGCAAACTTCAAAGACTGCATGTGAACCTAATAAAGTTTCTTCAGTTTGCTTTGTGAAGTAAATAAAACAAGGACATGAGAAAACCATGATTTAATAAATTAATTTGTTTATAGCTAGTCATCAGTGTTGAAGTGAATTTGTTGGCAGTTATGGCTATAGACCTTGCTCTAAGATATATTTTGATCAAATGTATTTTGATAATTTTACCCTGCAATTCTAAGGAGCACCCGAATATAAAGGAATATTGGTCTTGTTGCACTCCTTAGAAAAATTTGAGATTTCTTTAACACCAAATACCACCTAGCAATTAGTATTGAGATATGATGATCATCAAAAGAACATCACTAGTCATGAGGGAAATGGACTTAAAACACTGAACAAGAAGAGTCAATACGAAAACATGCCAAGGACACCCTTCCTCTTCTTTGAGGCAAATAAGCATCAGATTACAGTATTGCCACCGTAAAACTTGAGCAAGTAAATCTTAATTGCTATAAGCTTGAGCTTGATAATGCATCCACTTACATGAAACCATTTTATCATAACATCCACAAAATGGGGAGAAATGAAACCAATCAAATCTACACATATTTGAATCAGATATAGCAACTCATTCAACAGAAGATTAGATGAAAACCATTCCTTAAAGTTACCTGTTTGCATATTCTACTACCCTTCATCTGATCAAAATTAGGAGTACCAAAAGCCACAGTGTAGAAAAATTCCCGCCATAACAACTACAAAGATGTTAAAAGCACTTGTAGTTAGATCATTGCATTAAAAGTCAATATTAGTGCATAGCTGGTAAACTGACCTGTCCAACAAGTGAAACTGGTGGTGACGTGTGTTTTTTTACATTCTTATAAACATCTTGAAGACACTGGTAAAAATATCTGGAAGAAAGGCAACCAAACTGCCGCACAAACACAGAAAAAAATTAGTTAAACTGTTCAAAAGTCTGCAAGTTCCAACCGCAGAAGGATAGGAGGTGATGTAGAGAGAAACTTTCATTCCCAAAATACCACTTTCCCTTTTGAAGTCAATTTCATTTTTTCACTCACTTTCAAATATGGTGATAAAACAGTTGTTGCTGGCTTCAGGAATGCAGATGGATCGCCCTTTGGTTTCTCAAAGTTTGCTACCCATTCCTGCAATATATAGAAGGAACTGAGGGTGAAGATAACCACAAGAATGTTGCTCCAAGGACACAATAGTCTACAACTTCGTTTCACCAAAAATCCTTCATCGAATCAATGCATGAGTCCTTATTGGAGTGGATGGGCATTTCATCTTCTAAGTAACATCAGTATAATTACCAAGTACCACCTAGAGGGAAAATAATGGACAAAATAAAGTAACATCACTGATAACGGCAACAATAGAATTAGAAGAAACTATATTACCTCCATTCTCAAGTGAAAGAGAAATTTCATGGTTAGTGGCGAAAGATAGATAGTATCACAATTCACAACATTTATTAAAAGTCATGAGAAAGGAAAATGGGCTCTCCCATCAAAATACCAATGAAGCATTATTCCAACTCAAAATAAATTTTATACAATGAGACAGACATCAATTCAGATTTATTGTTGGTCAGTGCTTTCAGCTGCCATAACCCAAAGGATCCATGAAGCCGCGGGTCATTCCAGAAGTTGGATTGAGATGAACCTTAGGTTTTGAAACTCAACAAGTTGACTTGGAATTCGACTGCGGCAACTTGACTCACTATTGAGTAGACTCATGCTGTGTTTCTTGCTACTCGTGTCCGCCTTGGTTGACTCAGCCAAGTCAACCTGAAATTCGCCAAGTTGACTCTGACTAGTGAGTAAAAATATAGTGTTCCTTCATTTTCTAAGATCTTTCATATTTTCTCTATTTTTTTTAAATATCCTTTTATAATAATATACACGTAAATATTTGCATATATATAATTAGTTAACTAGAACCAACTGACTTTAGACTCAAGTCGAGTTTTTGGCTTTTAAAACACTCCTAGGAATTTCCATATCCATTAATATAGAGCTGATTAGTGAAAACCATCATACAATTTTTTCTTAGGACATTGAGAACCTAAGAATAACCCTCAGTAAAGAATAATATAAAGTCCATTAAGATGGTGTGGGCATGTACAACAAAGACCAATGACAGCACCAGTGAGAAGGAGAGCTTTGATGCAGTTTGAAATTGAAGGCTCAAAAAAGCCACAAGGCCAAAAATGATGTGGATTTGAGGTAGTAAGAAAAGATCTGAAAACACATACCTTGATAAAAGATATAACTCTAGATAGAGTTGAATGGAGAAATAGGATTCAAGTTGTCGTTAACAAATAGTCAGCATAAGTTGTAGTATGATGTTGATGATTACATTTAGAAACTATGTAACATGATCCTTTTAGGGTTTTTGTTGTGCTGATACGACATATTAACATAGATACATATGTTTCCACCTCCCCCCACACATCCTAATACATATGGCTGTTAATTTTAATGATTTTTATAAAAAAAATTAATTTCCAAAATATGACGACTTGTTCTGCGATTTCTGGGAAAATGAGAGAGGGTGGTAGAGAGAGGGAGAGATAGGAGGAGAGATAGAAGGATTAATGGTGGGAATCGCTCCCTTGGCCTCACACCAAACCCGTAAAGGGAAAAATCATGCACAAAAGCATGTAAATCTTCTTCAAGAATCATAATAATTTATTATTCATTGCCTAAAACCAAAGGATTACATCCTATCTATAACAATCGCATAAGACTTTCCTAATTCTAGTCCAATTGAATTTTCCTAATTCTAATCAAACTAAAATAAAAAGCTTCCTAATACAAGGCTATTATTGCAATCAATCCCAAAATCCCTATTGGCAACAAAATTTAATTATAAAATCCTAATTAAATCCTAATAAATATTCGTGGGGTCCACTTGCTTGGTTAGGCACTGATTCATTGTAGCGGCAGACCATCGTGGTTGAATCCTCTCGCATCAGATGGTGATGTTGGACAACTAAAATTGAAGTAGGGTATGAGTTAAGGATTTTTTGGGTTTTATTTTTAAGGACTTAACCACAGTAATAACTCCATCACAATAACCAATAGGAGAGAACCAGACAAATACATAAACTAATATACCACCACCAAAAGAAGCAATTCCCTTCGCCCATACAACCTTCCAAAAAAAAAATCTAGTAATTTCACATAAATGATAAACCGCAAACCGCCACCACAAACTCAAAAAATAATAGGAAGGGAGGAGAGAAAAAAGAGAGGAAAAGATGGTGTAGTGATATTGTATGGATCGACGGTTCAAGGCTTCATAAGTGAAAGGGTTCAAGAAGAGCGTCAATGAGCAGGTTGTCACTCTACCTGATCGAGGCCCAGTTGGCGTTGACATTGTCATCTGGGAGGGTGATGGCCGACAATGAAGGTGGGGGTGAGAAGATAACTAGGGGAACTTAAGGACAATATTTGGGCCTTTAGCTTTTATTTTATTTTCTTCGCTTTTTTAATTATTGCCATTTATTGATTATACAAATATACAAAAATATGCATATAGAAAGGTTGAATCCAAACATGAATCTTTAAATAATACGACCATATGTTTTTCAGGAATTTGTACAATACTTGTACAATACACAAAGTTACTAACAATAACCCGATCCCAGTGCTGGCTTATAGAAGTTGATACAAGAACATGAAAATTAGATATTGCATGATATATCTTTTCAAAGACTTTCCTTACTTGGGCATATTTGGAAATTTAGAAGTATATATGTTGTTATCTATAATTCAAATGTCAAACTATTTAAAGGCATTCAGCAAGTGGTTCGATAGTAACCTAAAAAATTATGGAACGATTGGAGAGTACTCTTATTGGTTGCATGAACTAGGCTTCTTATTGACTAGTTTGGTTAAAAATAACCACAAAAGAGTCCTTTATCTAAGCCATGACTGAATGATGAAACTGCTTGGGACAACATCAGCACTCCCAGGCAAGAGTTTTTACAGTTAAGTCTTTTCTTCTCCAAGTAAATGCACGTGTCACCTCCAAATACTCTATTAGCTTCATTATAAGTCTCTGTCTTGATTGCTAGGTTACATTTCAAAGGATGTTATGAAGGACACAGAATAAGTCTAAGGGCCAGTTGGATCAGCATATATGAGTGCAAAAAACAAAAAAAAATCTTCTTTGGTGCAAAAAATGGTGATCCAAACAACCCTAATAAATGGACAGGGAGGGTTATGAAGGATATAGAATAAGACAAATAAATGGGGAGAGGATTTGTGTTGTGTGCAGACCAGACCAAGAACTGGAAGCTCAAATTATCGTATCTTAAAAATACAGGTTCAGCTTAGCAATGAATGTATTCTCTATAACTTTTCTCTTCTCAATACATCCTCCAACTGCATAAAGGCGTAAAAATGGTGATCCAAATGGCCCTAGCAAATGGATGGGCAGAATTATGAAGGATATAGAGTAAGACTATAAATTGGTGTGTGTGTGTGTGTGAGTGAGTCGTGTGTGGACTAGACCAAGAACTAGAAGCTTAGATTATCATATCCTCAGAATACAGGTTCAGCTTAACAATGAATGAATGCTCAGTAAGTTGTAATTTTTCTCTTCTCAATACATCCAACAAGTTCATAAAAGAAGAATCAGCACTTAAGCAGTTCAATAATACACTGAATGATCAGAATCAAAGAAAATTTTACAAAAAGGTTGCAATCAGTAAATGACATACCTTATCATTAAGAGATTCTTTCAATCTCTTCAGTGCTTCTGATTCACCCCCTCTAAAAGGAGAAAATTCTTCCTGCAAACAAGTTTTTTTCTTATGAAGACTTTTAAGAAAAGGCATCGACTTTTCCAAAAGAAAGTTAGCTTAAAACCTGTGCAATGTCTTCATAGCCAAGTTCTTTGATTGTTGGAATTCTTGAAATCTCATAATCTCCAGTTATCCCCACTGGAGGAAGCGAAGAAACTGTTGTTGCAAGTGGGGATGAGGGTTTCCCAGTAATCTTTAGAAATGATTGATAACTCAAAGGTGGTCGCCCCCCATTCTGTTGAATATAATTCAGTGCATAAGGATAACATTCACCAAGAATTAGATGAGAAGACATAATAATAAACTCATAAACTAATTTCATCACTCCCTGAGAAGCAAACTAATTGCATCTACACATACAATTTATCAACAACAGAAATTGCCAGTGTAAACCAAAAGTGAGACAAGGAAAAAAAATATCTCCAGAATACCCTTTGAATGATTTCTTCAGGATTGAAGAGAGTATGGCTCACAGGAGAGAAAACCTCAATTCCAGCCGCAGAAGCATAGTCCTGTCAAAACTAATAAGTAACGTCATCAAACATGAAATTCCTAGAATCTCAGGTGATTAGTATTATGATACTGGATAACACTTTAAAGGACTTCTAAAAAAACTGCCTCATAAAATGAGTTGCTATATAGACAATGAGAGAGTAGTTCTTTGATGTTTCTCGAATGACAAAAAAAGGGGACCCTTGACCTTGATTTGATTATCTCGAGCTTGGTAATATGGTTCTGTATCATATTCAAAGCAAAGCCTTTTCACATCCCACTGCAAGAAGCATAGAAAACAAATAAGATTAAAAAGAAGCTTGGCAACAAGAAAGTTACTTTTGGGAGAAATACTACAGCAATTGGCCATAAAGTTGCATCTTATTAACAACTTTGAAATTATCAAATAATTGCATCACCCAAAGTACTTCCAACAGCTCTGATTGGCAGATACTGGGTATCAACAATAACTTCATAACAGAGTTTTTCAAGTCGTACTGGAAATCCTTCATTGTCGTGTCTAGTAATGGTCTCAAAGGTCCAACTCAAGTCAACTTTGAATACTCTAGTGAGCTTCTCTTAGTGGACATTTCTCAAACACCCTTTCTGGGTTCATTCCTTTTCGTCTAATTCTTATCGGACATATATGAATTTGCAAAGAAATGGGTCTACAGGATCCATAACAAAATCTTTGTCGAAAATTTCCTTTTTTTAGTACTACTGGATGCTAAACATAACTTCTTAGCTCACTAGTATTCAAAATGGATTGTTGGTTTTGAGTCTAAACATTCTTCACACTTATATCGAAACAATTTGAAAGATCAATTTCTCATTCCATTGTGGCAATCGAAACAATATATGCATTTAGAGAATCTTTCCACAAGTATCTTTGCAACCCAATAATTTCTTTCTTGTATAACATAGAATTGCGACAGTATGAGTCATTTTTATAAAAAAAAAAATTCGAAAAATTGGAAAAAGCTACAGTTAAAATGGCCGTTGTGACAGTTATAAATGAAAATGATGCCCACAAACAACTTTAAAACGGAAAGCGTAACATTCTAATAATCAAAATACAATTTTTAAATCTCAGGCATAAAACAAGCTCACCTCCTTCAACAGACGAATCAAAACCTCGATAGGATCTCCTTTAAACACCAGCAAACGTGATCCAAGCTTCCGGAGACTCGAATCAAGGTCGACGAGGCTTTCGAGCAAGAATTGAATCCGGTTCAGACCGGCCCGAGACGAACCTGGAGAATATGCGGTCGGGTTTGGCTCAAGATAATGTGGATCGAGAACGAAAACCGGGTAGAGATGGTCTGAGTTATTGCGAGCGTGTTCGAGAGCCGGATTGTCGTGGATTCTGAGGCCCTTACGGAACCAGACCAGAGAATTCGACGCCATTGATGGAGTTGGAGAGAGATGATGAGAGAGACGAGAGAGGAGAAGAGAGCGAGAATGTGAGGAAAAAGACAGTGAAGCTCGCATTCGGACCAGAGTTGCAGAGAGAGAGAGAGCTCGCAATCTGATTTTTCTTTTCTTTTTTCTCCGCTCTATGGGACTAAGCTAACGTGCACAGGTGCGATGAGATACCATACTGACGAATAAATCTTTGATGACGCGTCCATTAGCAAAGTTCCTGACGGCTATGAGCCACGTGTCACTCTTAGAGACCACTGACCGTATGGATGTTTGTTCCATCCTCAGTGAACGGTGGTCCTACAGACAAAAAATCGGCCTGATTGGTTAATTCTAACCTTTGGATCTAAGAACCCAAAATAACGCTAGAATCGTACGGTTGAAAATCCACCCTTGTAAAGGACTTCAATCCAACGTTTATAAATCACTAATCAGGTTAATTTTTGGTCTCTAGGTCCACCTAGGGATGGGCAAACATATGGCCAACAGTCTATAAGATTGTGCCCCGAGGCTAATAATTCGTCCTGACCCGTAAGGAGCTTTGACGATAGACGTCCGTCATCGATGATTTACAATCTCGGAAAATATGGAGAGCTAACGTACGCTATACGCGATGGGCGTACTTTAGTTCATCCCATGGAGCGGTTAGGGGGTAAAAGGAGCGGTTGGTTTCGCGCCACGTACGATCGATCCTTTAAAGGTCAAAAGTCGTTGGGTTTCGTTGAACTGGCGGTTAAATCGGGTCCACGTTGTTTCATCCCTCGCGCCTTAATTGCAAGTACAAAATGCAACTATAATATTGAGAAAAAATTTATGCAGAAAGCTTTGGATGCAGTCCTACGAGTAAAACTTCTGTCACAATCGGATTGCAAATCACACAAACACAGCCAATGAATTCTCGGCACGTACACCTAAAAAGCAAATCACATGGTGCGTTGCAAAAGCACTTGTGTACGTGCCGAGAACTCATTGGCTTGTGATTGTGTGATTTACAATTTCGTGTGATAGAAGTTTTACTCCAGTCCTACATAGAACATTTTTTTAGCCCACGAACCCACGGATGTTTAGCCCACACCTTGACCCTTGACGGATATGCATACTAATCAGCCTGATTAGTTATCTATAGCCATAGATTTTTTAGCATTTGTAGGATGGATTCTAGCGTTGGATTCAAGCATTTTTTGGATATTTTATCCGATGGACATAAATAATCAATCAAACTTATTTCAGTTTTTATATCTACAAATGGGTGGGATCATAGTTAGCAATTTGGCATGCGGCAAAGATTCGGAACGGAAAAGTTCGAGTTTAATTCAGTTTCAGGATATAAAAATTTGGTCATTGTTGAACTGTTATATTTGTTTAGCATTGAAAAGCCTGATTTTTACCTAATTTTTTTTTATACAGCCGTTTAATACATTTTATTTTTTTATTTTTTTTGTAATCTATATGTTTTTATTTTTGAAAAAACGCAAAATTCATGTATTAAACGTGAATAACACGCGTTTTATTAGTTTAACCTTAAAATTTGTGATTTATTTTTTATTTTTATTTTATACGATATTTCTTCAAAAATATGAAAAATTCGTGTATTAAGCGCAAATTTACTGACTAGGGGTGGGATCAACATCCATGTGGTCAGTGCATGGGCCCAAAAAATGAGGGGAGATCACTGCATATAAAATTTGTCCCCATACAGAAATCCCTCAAATGCCACATGGACCCATGAATGTTTGGCCCACTCCTTGGTGGACTGCACAACAAAAATCAGCATGATTAGTGATTTTTAGCCATTAGAATTGAAAACTTTTTCATCTTAGCCTTCATGAACAGGCCTAAAGATGGATTATCAGCCCACGATGAAAAAATATTCGAATCACATAGTTAAAAATACCAACCAGACTGATTTTCGGTGCGTGGTTGTACCAAGAAGTTGCACAGACATCCATGGCCATTGGACCCAAAGAGTGTGCCATGTGGCATTTGAGGGATTCTAGTACCATCTTTGGATGCAGAATTATGTATCATTTTTTTTCTTTGTTCTTTTTTCCACGGAAGGACAACCAGCCCTTATTTGGTCTACTAGTAGGTGGCCCGTGCCCACGGCACTCTCCGACAAAACATTTGCCAAAATCGGGTGTGAGTGGCTTAGATCCACCATCCATTTGGGGGATAAGATCTCGGCCATCCTTTGTGAAGCTGGTAAGAGGGGTATAAGTGGGGAGACAATTTCCCTGTTAAATTATTCCAACCGTCTAAATTTTATTTTATGTAAGGTTGATATGGGCCTTTGGATATATGAAGCCTATAAG
The DNA here is from genome assembly GCA_035048495.1 of Euptelea pleiosperma. Lineage (NCBI taxonomy): Eukaryota > Viridiplantae > Streptophyta > Magnoliopsida > Ranunculales > Eupteleaceae > Euptelea > Euptelea pleiosperma. Next base: position 24,570,332 of record CM068549.1, read on the forward strand.
AGGGGGAGACAACCCCTGTGTTTCGTTATATAGATAGTCTTTGGGTTATAGACCTACACAACTGTCTATCTTGACAAGTGGCAAGTTTGACTTTTGACTAGTATGCTAATGACCTAGTCTATATAAACAAGATTGGCAATCCAATGGGAGGGCTACCACTCAAAATTCGCTTGATCAGACGATTTTAACCATCTGATGGGTAATGCTTTTCCATAGGATTATCAACAAATTGTATACCTTTAGCTTGATAAGGTTCCAGAACCAAAACTTATTATGTAGGGCAATTCTGGTTCCAATAAGTGGGTTCATGATCGAAACTGATAAATATCCGGTTCTCCCATCAAGTACTTGTGTATTCCCCCAGTGGAGGAGCGTTGGCCGCCACAACAACTCTTTCTAGATGGAGACGAAAAGGCGCCATTGTCCGGTCACGCCATCACAAGTAAACTTTGCATTCTTCTTTTACAGCTTCATCAGCGGGTTGATTTTCCGTGCCCTTCCTCATAGAGTACGGTTGTCAATGGATTAGGTTGACCTAAAGACTTGGTTTGATCCGATTCAATAACGACGTGTGTGGATTGATATATTTGATCCATTTGATCGGGTATAGATCTAGGAATCGTGACGTGATATGTCGTTGGATTGACTTTGGGTTGATCTTGATCCGATCTAATATTATTGATGGAAATACATTATATTTTAATGAAATAGATGTTGATAAAGCTATTTTCTCGTTTGCTTTATAGGTTTATTGATCAAATTCGCTCGATTTGGGCTTGTTTCGATCCAATCTAATAAGATCTGAAAACTTATCGGATTAGATTTTGATCATATTCATTAAAACCTTATCGGTCTGGATTAAGTAGGTCTACGGTTAGATCAGTTCAGGGATTGCTTATCCCCAAAAAAAAAAGGATCAGTTTAGGGTCGACCCTAATCTTGTATGAACTCCCTTGTTCCTCTTGAAGGGACTTCTATAGGTGGACCTACAAATAAAAAATTAACCTGATTATTGATTTCTGAGCTTAGGATTGGAATTTGGAGTAATTTTCATGGGTTGATTTTAACCGTGGGAATTTAAGCATTATTGACCATTATTTGGGGTACACAATCGTAAGGTTTGAAATCACTAATCAGGCTGATTTTTGATTTGTAGGTCCACCTAGGGATTTGCCAAACATCCATACAGTGTTCTCTAAAAATGTGCCACATGGCTCATATTGTGGGCAGTCACGGCTTTGCTGACCGTTTGCCTGTGAGAAAAGTTTGAAACCACTAATGGTAAGTGGTCCCGAATAGATCTACGTGATGTAGGGACGTTTCTTCTCTTTCTTTCGTTTTTATACTTTGTTGAGATAAGGTAGGTATACATGGAATTCACGTGGAAAAAGAAGCCAAAAAAGGGGTCAAAAGGAGAGAGGCTTACACAATGCCGTCTTGGTACGTAGGATGGTTAGATGTTTTACCATGGATTAAAGAAACGGTTGTAACAACCTTTATAACTGTAACGCTCTAGAAGAAAAAAAGAAGAAGGGATATCCATTATTATGGTCATTATTTTTACAAAAAAATATATTATTATTATAATTACTAGGTGAACGGCACGTGTCGCACACCTTACACATGGAAGAACCTTACATGTGGCACACTCGTAGAGATCATTGATTGTATCGATGTTTGGCCTATTATGCAAAAAATAATCAGCCTGATTAGTGTTTTTAAGGATTTGATTGGAGTCTTTGTCATGGGTTTATTTTTAACCATAGATTTCAAGAATTATTTGAGGTACTCAAATCCAAAGGTTTGAAATCAATCAGACTGATTTGGTATGTAGGTCCACTTAGGATGTGTTCCTGAAGGGTCATTTTGTTTTTTGTTTTACTTTTGTATGGCATGCATGGGCGTACCCCAACCCGGTTCTCGCTTTATAATAGTAATAGATTATTGGAGATTTTATAAAATTTTAATATTCTGACATATTCTTATTCCGTTTTTCTTTCAGGCAAGATTATATTGAAAAAGAACCGTCACGGGAGCAGAAGAACTCCAACACAAACCAACTCACAAAAAACGATCAGCCCTTATTCTTAATCAGACGTTTATCCTTTGCAATCACTCGGAGAAGCCATTTTTAAACGAGTAGAGCTTTGCTCAGCCTTTGAGGACTCTGACCATATGCATGTTTTTCCAATCCTTAGGTGGACCTACAAACCAAAAATCAGCCTGATTAGTGATTGCAAACCTTTGGATCTTTGTACCTCAAATAAAGGTCAATAATGCTCAAATTCCCACAGTTAAAATCAACCCATGAAAATAACTCCAATCTAACACCCAGAAATCACTGATAGGGCTGATTTTTGGTTTGCAGGTTCACCTAGGGATTGGCCAAACATCCATACGGTTAGAGTCCTCTAAGAGTGCACGTGGCTCACAGCGTGCTGTCATCAAAGTTTTACTCTTGATGGCAGACTAGAGTATGAGCCATGTGGCAGACTTTTAGAGACCACTCACTGTATGGATATTTGACCCATCCCTAAGTTGACTTATACACCCAAAATTACCTGATTATTGTGATTTTAAACTTAGTTCTTTGTACTCTAAATAATGCTCGAATTCGTCGGTTAATAATCAACCCATGAAAACAACTCCAATCCATGCTTAAAAATCACTACTCAGGCTAATTTTTTGGTAGGTAGGTCTACCTAAGGTTGGGCCAAACATCGATACTGCCAGTGATCTCTAAGAGTGTGCCACGTGGCTTATACTGTGGTCCGTTATCAACATTGATGACAGATGTCCGTCAACAAGGTTTTACTTATTTAAAACCCTGGTTTTATTTTACCCCTATGTATTAGTCCCGTTTGTTCAACAGTGCCTCCTCATATATCATGTATCCACACAACAATATTTCCGAAAAAAATTTAAAATTAGAAAATGAGAGACAATGTTGTCAAGGCCTCTCGAATTATTCACGAAATATATGTGAACCGTACGAATTATCCAAAAATTGAACTGAACAATATCCTATTCAAAGGTTTGGGAAAATTCGCGTATCTTTGAACATAATACGCGAATTTTTCTGAATTATTCCTGCATTATTTATTTTTGAAAATAAAAATTCATTTTGTAAGGCAAAAATTTGTCAATAATTTGCTTTTTAAGGTTTTATTTATTTTTTATATTATTTTTAATGAATTTTTAACGCATTTTTAAAAGGTAAATCCGAATTGTACTCGAACATTTCCCATACCCATTTTTGCCGCACTCTGCTAACTATAAAGGTAGACGTCAGATGCAGAGGCCCTGTTGAGGGTTCTAATTTGCTAGGTGCAATGTCCCAATGGTGAACTTCCCAATTGCTTCCTAGCGTTTGTTTGACAAGTCCTCTGTTCCAGTCCAACCGTGTTGTCTACCAAGAAAAAAAGGCATTTTTTAGCACTAAAGATCACTTCCCTTGACCGTCTTAACCCACTTTGTTGCCTAACATTCAAAGTGTAACAAGCGTATCAGCACCTGCATAGTTGATTGCTTTCGTATGAAAATCTAAATATTTTTTTTAATCGAAAATATAACTATTAAAATGAGAAATCCTAAAAAAACGGTACCGAAAAGTAACGATGATCTCAAATAACTCGTTCAAGAGACTGAAATTTTGTAAAATGCGACTTTCCGATCTAAAAATATTGACGGGTTATACCCTTGTTACATTTAAGTGTTAGTCAACAATATTGACTGACGGCCTGAAGGGAGGTAGTACCAAGCTTAAAAAGGGGCTGTTAGAACGGTATAACAGATTGGGGTGTTACTGTTTTTCCATTATAATAGATTGTAACGCACAGGGGCAAACGGGAAAAAAATGGAAAAATAACAGAAAAAAAACGGTGCTAAAATTTTAAATTTTAAATTTGATCAATAAAATTTGTAATTGAAAATAATGGAAGTTATTTTAACAAAAAAAATTCAGAAAATAACGGTCATTATTTTCGTTATAAAGGAAAATAACGGCCTTTATTACAAAAATAATGGCCGTTACTTTCCGAGTGTTAAAACAGTTAATAACGTATCGGGGGAGTCCAAATCAGTCATAACGGATATGTTTTAAACCAAGATTTAAAAGAAGCCGTTATAACGTATAACGGACTGGGGGCGTTGCCATTTTTTTCCATTATAACGGCCGTTATAAGGAATTGTAATGCTCAGGGGAAAACGAAAATAATGGCCCTTTTTTTCACAAATTTTTCCAGAAAATAATGGTTACTATTTTTGTTAAAACCGAAAAATAACGGCCGTTATTTTCTGGGCGTTTAACAGTGCATAACGAACGGGGGAGGTCCAAATCCATTATAACGGTCGTTATTTTTGTTATAACCGCTATTTTTTAAACCATGGTAGTACTAAAATGATAAAGAGAGAGGGAGCCTAATTATTTACATATAAAAGGTAATTAGGTTAACTTAATCTAAGATCTGGGCAATTATTTTTGGTATATTATATTGGTTAAGACACGTGGATTACATCATGGGTCATGAAAACCCACCATTCTACACTTCCCACCCAACCCACCCAACAAACCTTCAAAAAATATCAGCTAGCCTAACTGGACAGACTCACCACCATCCAATTTGTTAGCTATCTTACTCTTGAACTACCAAAAATAATTTAAATTGGATGGTTGAGATCATTATCCCATTGATCTTGATCTTGAATTCTCTGTAATATCCATTGCCAAAAACAATGGATCGTTTATAGCTTTAAACAGGCTCTTGTCTGGTTGTGCCATTGTTAGGTTGAGAGAGTCATCTTCTTTTTCAAGTAACACTAACAATAAAATAGGCTGGCGACAACAATGTTTAACATGTGGGCTAGTCCCCTCAAAGAAAAAGTAAAATAGATGGATTCCTAAGAGAACAAGGAGTTTTTGATCAATGATCTAGTAGTCATGGGTTTTTTGATCAAAGCGTTGGTTTGTTTGATCATGACATCATAGAGAGGTAATGGCATCAGAGTCGTGCCGGACCAAATAAAGGTATTTTTGTACTTTTAAATAGAGATACGGAAACCCTAGCTTCATCTTGGGGTTATATATACCTAGGTTGATCAGAGGCGATTATTTATTGTATTGTGAGTGTTTCTTTTGCCTCGGAGCATAGTGAAAATTTTGTGAATCTGTGGACATTCCTTGATCTTGAGGGAATCACGTAAATCTCTGTGTCGTGTGTTTGCATCTTTGTTGTTTATTATTCTTTCTTCCAACACTAATGGCCTCATGCGCTGTGTGAGTGCATACGATACTCTGGTTAGGTGGCTGCCAATATCTCGCGCAAGCTATGTGAGACTAGCATTATTTAAGGAAATTATGGTACCGTAGCCAACTAAGTCTTACTTTACCTCCGCACCAATACTATAATTACCCGTTTGGGTCGGGTGGTAGATGTGTACCTTCTCCATGTGAGAGGTTGTGAGTTCAATGCCTCTAAGGAAGGTTTTCTCTCGTAACAATCATGTCATACAATCACAAGAGACAAAGATTTACGTGGTCCAGCACTAGAAGTTATATCCATGGGTGACAACGATCAAGAGCTTCTATAATAATGCAAATTAAAAGAATACAAAAGAAGCCTGAAAATTGTCTTGTACACAAGTCTCAAACCTTAGTCCCAAATCAAAGGAACTCTTCATCCCCCTTAATAACAGGAAGCTATGCCTTTTCTCTAAAGGAACAGTACCCAAAAGAATTTGGGCATCGTATTGAACAGGGGTCGCTCCTAGTTGGAGCTGAACCTAACATGGGCCCAAGTACAGTAATGATAGAATTCGCGACACCCAATCTATATACAACATCAATCTCCAAAGCCTTGTCAAAGACACTCATCAAATTGCAATCTCCAATGTACCTCGCAAGATGCAAAACAACCAAGTAGAACATTAATTGAGTCCTAGCAATGCTTGAACTTGATCGGTAGAATCGACTTCATCAACATATGTGCGGGATTATCCTTTGTATTAAACTTCTTCAAAACAATTTGTCATATGTGATAGTACCGAACATATAACAGAATATCCTAATTAATAGTAGATATTATTCTAATCTTCATAATCTTGACAATCCGTAGAATCTGTGATGAGATACACTAATAATGATATGATGTAGATTGCACAATTTATTACAATATATATTCTCTAATAATCATAGGATATATTATGCTCCAACTCACATATGAAACTCGACATATATATTCTCGCCTCTCGTATGTATATACTGTTAAATAACCATTTACCCCAAAAGATCAACCTATTAGGGAAAGGCGAAACAACTATGTATACTAACAAGTCATTGGGCCAACACAATACGTGCACGAGAACACATCATCCGCTAACACTCCTCCTCAGCGGGAATACACTTCGCTGGAGATAATTCAACTAAAGTGGCTAGCCAGTAATTAAAATGCTTGGCGCCTTAACAGTTTCCATCCGAATTGTGTGACTTTTCAACATGAGAGAGAGAGAGAGAGAGAGAGAGAGAGAGGACTCTTGACATTTTTAGCTTCACATATAAAGAGAGTATTCCTTTTTTTTTTCTCGAGTGAGAGAGAGAGGACTCTTGACATTTTTATCCTACCTTGGCATATAAAGAGAGTATTCCTTTTTTTTTTTTCTTGAGAGAGAGAGAGAGGACTCTTGACATTTTTATCCTACCTTCACATATAAAGAGAGTATTCCTTTTTTTTTTTCTTGAGAGAGAGAGAGAGAGGACTCTTGACATTTTTATCCTACCTTCACATATAAAGAGAGTATTCCTTTTTTTTTTTTCTTGCTATTAACAAAATGATTAAATGGTAATTAATGGTGAAACTGAAGGGTCTGCTTGGATCACTATTTTACACCAGAAAAAAAAAGATGATTTTTGCACAAAAAATCGCTTAAGAGTTTCATATCTTGTTAGTAGAGTTATAGCCAGAATTCCTAGCATGGTTTAAAATAATGTCGTTTAAATAGTTTTAAGCCGTTTAAACGGTTTTAACGGCCATTAAAATGGTGACGCCCCAAGCCCGTTACGTTAAAAACCATTTTGACGCTTAGAAAAAATGACCGTTTTTTAGGTTTTAATGGACGTTAAAATCGTTTTAACTGCCGCTACAATCTGAAAAATTTTGTGCAAAAAAAAAACCCGTTAAAATCCGTTAAATTCTGCGTTTTTATTCATTTTTACCCGCCCGTTACAATCCGTTTTAACGGTAATGTCCGCCAGTCCGTTTTACCATTAAAATGACCTCTTTTAAACCTTGGTTCCTACATATTTCTCTATATAATGATTTTAGTTATATGGTAGTTATAACCAAGGTTTAAAAAACAGCCGTTATAACAAAAATAACGGCCATTATAACGGATTCGGACCTACCCCGTTATGTTATGGACCGTTAAAACGCCCAGAAAATAAGGGCCGTTATAACGAAAATAACGACCGTTATTTTCTGACAAATTTTGTGAAAAAGGCCGTTATTTTCATTTTTTTTCGTTATTTTCTGTTATTTTTCAGTTATATTCCATTTTTTTCCGTTATTTTTCATTTTTGAAATTTTGAAATTCAAATTTAAAATTTTAAAATTCAAAATTTGAATTTCAGCGCCATTTTTTTCGTTATTTTCCCATTTTTTCCGTTTTCCCCCCTGAGTGTTTTTTTTCTTTGTTATAACGGAAAAATGGTAACGCCCCCAGTCCGTTATACCGTTATAACGGTCCCCTTTAAACTTTGGTTATAACAATTTTCAGACCTTTCCATTATGCCTTGGAATCATTGCTAACATTGTAAAGGCTGCTATATTATTTTTACATCGATAAGGCATCTTAATAATTCTTAATGGTTCTTTACTATTTGTTTAATAAAAATAAGAAAAAGGCATACCGTTCAAATGAACATTATAATCAGCAGTAAAGTTAAATGGCCTTTTTTCTTATTATTCCGATCCGTTGTGACACGATGATAACGGCCACAAACTTTAATATTATATGGATAATACACTCTCCTATACAACACATGCATTTTTTCTTAAATAATCTCATTTTAAAAAATAACGGCTGTTATATTTGCTCAATTTAACAAAAACCAACTAACGATCATTATAACTGTTTGACGTTGTAAATAAACATATAATGGCGGTTATTTTCTCGCAATTATATTTTATTTTTATTTTTTAACATAACAAGTGCTATAACAGCCGTTACTGTTATATTAATGGTAACACTCTATACCGTTAAGACACTTTAATACATTTGCTTCTATGTTTTTTTCTTCTTCCCATGTCATTCAAGAGAAGTGTGAAGAACCATTTGACCAGTACGACAAAGGAAAAGTAGTAAGAAACTTGTGAGTCTTGGTCAACCTTTGACCGATAGCTTCCCTCACCATTTCAGGGCGTGTTTGATTGCCAATTTTCCCTTGTTTGATGGCCTTTTAAAATGGCAAATTTTTTCCAAGAAAATGAGATTTTTCCATCCAAGCCTGGAATTCATTTCCGTTCCACATAAGGTGAGTATTGGTTTCCACGAAAATCCACCCTTATTTTTCTCACATAATTGAAAATTGCATATTTTCTCGGGTGCACTCAAACAGCCCTAGCAGATGTATTTTCCTGGAAAAATTTTCTGTGCGAATTAGGGGAATAAAGAATACGGTTACCATTCAACCCCCCGCCTTTTTTTTTATTTATAAATTTTGTGAATTTCATACAGTTACAAGTCAACCGTCAATGGGATAAGTCATAAAAATCCTTCAATCCAAACACACCGAATTAGCCGTAATAAACCTTATACCTTTAATTGTTACATTTTTTAAGGCATTACTGTCATTTTAGACATAGTTTAAAAAGTGGTCATTATAACAAATATAACCGCCGTTATAACGGTGTCGCCCCAACCCTGTTAAGTTATTTTGAGAATATTGTTAAAATCAGAAAAACACAGGCTTACCATCATAACGGCTGTTATTTTGGGAAAAAATGTTCTTTTACTGTTATCGAATTTTTATTTATTTATAATATAATTTTAATATTCTGACTTTTTTTTTTTGTCACGGACGTAACTGTTGCGACCCGTTATAACGGTAGTGTTAAGGGTCGGGAGCATTTAAAGCCTTGATTTTGTATAAGAAATTCAAGTAATTCCCTCTAATTAATTCACCCTCATTATCATGCCAGCTTTGAGAGAATCAAAACTGTTGATACCCATTAATTCACCGGGCACAAAAAGGTCCTTCAGTTCCCCTGCAGCAAAACTACAGCAAAAACAACGTGAAACACAAAAAATAATTAGGGAAGAGGCACGCGGGACACGCATGTAATTAAAAAGAAAACGGTGAAAAAACTTGTAACCACAAAAAAAAGCCACAATGACCAAATGGCCTTGTAAATGTTCAACATGTATTAAATATTGTAGGGGCATTTTGAGAAAAAAGTGTGGAAAAAAAGGGGCTCTCTAGCATTCTAATAGTAGAAATAACTTTTATTTTTGGGGTAATATAATAGTACATAGTTCTTAATAGAGTGAATGACGAAATAAGATTCATATTGCCAATACGACATAGATGATGATTTTTTTTATTTACTTGGCACTCCTGGACAAAGCGTTTGTCAAAATTGGGTGTGAGTGGCTGAGATCCACCGTTCAGTTGGGGGATAAGATCTCGGCCCTTCTTTATGAAGCCTATAAGAGGGGGAGACAACTTCCCTGTTTTGTTATATAGATTTATTTTTATGCAAGTATTAAAAAAATGGGTTTCAAAATTTGAAGCAACAAGTATCTGGTTCATCCATTGGGTATCGGGTACCCATATATTATATAAAAATGTGAAAAATAAATTTAGAGAAAAACATTTTGTATTTAGGGGGCGTTTGGCAACTCACAAAAAAGTCACTTATTGACTCTTATAAGCCAAAAGGTTAAAAAGTTAGGTAGCGTTTGGTAAATTAAGTTATCAGATCTAAATGCTTAAGTGCTTAAGGTCTGATAGCTTAATGACTTATGAATGATTTGAATTGTTTGGTAAAAGTCTTAAGTCTTAAAATTAAGTCAAGGGCATTGTGGTATTTTAAAGTGTTTATTAGGACACTTTCGTAAGTTTTTAAAAGAGAAAGCTTTAAGAAAATAATATTATCGGTATTAAAAGAGAATCTTAAAATCTTTTAAAAAGATGCTTTCACTTATAACAATAAGAGAAGGGAATGTGACTTTTTTACTTTTCACTTAATTTTAATGATTTTGGCTTTAGGTACGTGCTGAATTAAGTTGTTTACCAAACGCTACTTAATCACCAAAAGTTTAACCAAACGCCACCTTAGTTTGGATGTGTTTCAGCTTTTAACTTTTTAAACTAAGAACTCCTCTTGACGCTTTTAACTTTTATAACTTTTATGGAAGTCAAAAATCAACTAGTAACTTCTACTACAAGTAGAAGTGCTTTTACTTCTTGTTCCCAAACGCCACCTTAGTTTGGACGTGTTTCATATTTAACTTTTAAAAAGTTAAAAGTTAACTTAAGAGCGAAGCTAAATTTTTTAGCTTTTAACTTCTAAGAGAAACTACTTAGAAATTAGAACTCTTCTTGACGTTTTTAACTTCTATGACTCTTCTGGAGGTCAGAAATCAACTAATAACTTCTACTACAAGTAGAAGTGCTTTTACTTCTTGTTCCCAAACGCCACCTTAGTTTGGACATGTTTCATATTTTAACTTTTAAAAAGTTAAAAGCTAACTTAAGACCGAAGCTAAATTTTTTAGCTTTTAACTTCTAAGAGAAACTACTTAAAAATTAGAACTCCTCTTGACGATTTTAACTTCTATGACTTTTTTGGAGGTCAGAAATCAACTAGTAAATTCTACTACAAGTAGAAGTGCTTTTACTTTCTTGTTCCCAAACACCCCCTTAGTACTATTATGCATGACGGTTCAGATTCTACCGGTTTAGTTTAGTTCGGTTAGAGTACTAGTGCTTAATTGCTAAGTGAATCTCAGCCTCAAATGCTCTGATCTATGTTCAATTGATGGACAGTCTCAGGTCGACAGTTTCTATGGGGAGATCCAGAGTGGGCTCGTTTCGTTTGGGATCAGCTTCAGTACCAACTTAGTCTTCGCAAGCGGTATTTTAATATCATTTATTCCAAGAGTCTGACTAGTAGCTAATAATATTGATTCAATTGGCATTGACATAATAGGGATATTTCATCTATTAAGGAGGATTCCCCAAATACCAGTTCTACTAGGTTTCGTTCCATTCCATCAGGCTCGTCCCGCTTCCCCAAGACTGAAACCTACTGGGTATCAAGGTACCCAAAACAGAAACCTATTGTGTTTGTGTATGACAGTAAGATTTTGGTTCCTAAGCAAGTGGATCTAGAACTGAAACTGATATGTATCCAATTCTCCTGTTGGGCACCGAGTACTTGTGTGCTATTTAAAAAGTCGTAAATAAATAAATAAAATGAATTTTGTACTAAAATTTAGAAAAAGCTTAACATCTTTAACACTACTATATATGTCATTTTTGGTTGCCATCGGTTTCAATTCCAATTCGATCTGGATGCTAGTGTGCCAAGAACCGAAACCTATTAAATACTTCAGTTCATTCTGAAATAGCTAATCTCAGAACTGAGATAATCCGGACCAGCTCCTATCAGGTATTGGTTAAATGTATAAAATTGACACCCCTATCGAGAATCGAAACCTACTATATACTTTGGTTCAGGTATTTTCGGGTCCTGCTCTGAAATAACTAGTTCCAAGCCCAGGATAATTGGGATGCTTCCTATCATGTATTGGTTAAGGACCAGGCTCCACTGGCTCATCTTTTTTGCACTCATAATTTCACTCATGCTCTCTAGCGTGGATTCAACGGTGGTTGATAGCTATGAGCTAGCATTCACTTTTTGCCAAAGCAAACCACCGTTGGATTCTCAAAATCACTCGCTCGAGGAGATCGACGAGTGAAATTATGTGCGAAAAGGTGAGTTCCCGGGTCCCGACCCATCGGTTAATTGGATACCCATTGACACCCTTTTAGAGAACCATAAAAGGTAGAAAATTGAAGGTGCGTACAATGCACCAACGGCGCATTTTTGTTTTGTTTTTGATAAGTTGCACCGATGGCGCATCTTAGGGTCTCATACAGAGGATTCGTAAATCCTCTCCTCCAAGCTATTCTTAGGCAGTTGGGAGAGGTTATTCGTTTTTTTAATTAAGCGGACTTGAAAACTACGTCAAAGTTCGATTTAATAATCTTTCTCTCTCCTCCCTCCAGTAGGACTTAAAAACCTGTTTTTACATATTTTCCCTAAAATCTTACTATATTTGTATTCTCTCACGAATATTTCAATATTTTCTTCCTGAAATCAAGAGAAAAAAAAAATTCTGAGATCGAACTAAGGGAGGCAGAAAAACCTCAAGAAGGTCAGTGAGATTTTTTTCGTTTTTTCCCCTTATTTCGATCGATTTTTAGGTTTACTGTCTCTACTTTAATTTTGAGATTCAATTTTTTTCTACTTTTTTTTTTTGTATTAATTTTTAATATGTTCATGTTCATGGAAATTGAAATCTATTGCATGGAAGTTTAATTTTCCTGCATGTTGAGAGAATGCTATTTTTTTCCTTTTTTTTTGGGCATAGCTATGTTGTTTGTAGTGTTGTTTATGTTTCTGTGATTATAATCTGTCTAAGGAAGTATGGATTGGTTTTTAGATTAATTTTAGGGTTTGAGTTGAGGAGATTTAATTTTGGGGGAAGGTTTGGAGATTTTAGGGTTTGTAATTAGATCGTTATCGCTACGTTACTTGTAAAAAATAAAAATAAAAAAATAGATCGTTACGTTCCTTCTGGAAAGAATTTGCTCTGAACAAGTTTGATTTTTTCTAGGGTTTTCTTCATCTCTTATTTTTGTTTTAGATCTTTATACATTTGTATTTTGCAAAACTATAGATTCTACATAAAAAAACCTATTTTTTAGGATTGTTTATTTATTGAGATGGTGTAGTGTGTGCAGACGCGCACTGTTTGCTTAAGGATCATGGATCCCCATACTGCACATATCTGGGTGCAGGCACATTCATGGCACAGCGACACCTTGGATGTGCAACAAATATTCTGGTGGTCCTCGAGTGCACTGTGCGCCTCATGAATGCCTTAGAATCCACCTTGTTTGTTTGTTTGTTTGTTCTTATAGATTGTTATAGTTATGTTTCTAGATTTCACGGTTTTTATCAATCATGTTTTCATATCTTAGATCTTGAATCCATGCTCTATGTTACCCGGGTACGGCAGGGACATGGCAGGTTATGCCATGTCTGATGGTATGTCATCCTTTTTTGAAGTGTCTGGGTAACCATCCATGGTGATTGATTTGCTGTTAGAGATCAGATTCTCCTTTTTATTTTGGTTTTCTAAACTTTTCTTTCCATATTTTGTGTGATGTTCTGATTATTTGATTGGAAAATGTATGTTTCTGTATGTAAAATCTTGCATTCGGGTTGTTTTCTCATGTAACGCTTTCAATCTCTTGCTTATGACAGGGCTGTGAATTTCGTTTCGTTTTGAGGTTATAGCCATTATGAGATTCAAAAGAGGGAGTAATGTGGAAGTATTGAGCAAAAAGGAGGTACCTTCTGGTTCTTGGCGTTGCGCTGAAATAGTTTCAGGGAATGGGCATAATTATGATGTTAGGTATGACTGGTCACTGGGTGCCACAGGCACAGCAATTGTGGAGAGAGTATCTAGGAAGGTCATTAGGCCTTGCCCTCCTTTAGTGGAAGGTGTGAAGGATTGGGTGCCTGGTGACCTTGTAGAGGTGTTTGACAACATGTCTTGGAAAATTGCAACAGTTTCGAAGGTTATGGGGGGTAATTACTTTTTGGTTAGACTTCTTGGATCATCCCAAGGATTCAGAGCTCATGAATCTGACCTCAGGGTGCGGCAATCTTGGCAAGATGATGAATGGGTCGTAGTTGGAAAGGTAAATTTATTTAATTCTGTTTACTTTATTTTTTACTGATTGGTCTTTACATACTTGAAGCCTTCCTCTTAAGAGAGTGTTTTGAGTGCTTCTTTTTTTGTTTGTCTTGGTCATTACTGAATTTCCTCTGTTATGGGTGATTTTGTCATGTAATCCCTACCTTTATTATTTGATCGTGTATGTGTCTAAATTTCAACTTCTGCAGCAGTAGTTCTCAGGTAATTTGATGTTTTCATCTAGTTGTATCATGTATGTCGCCTGTTGAAAGGTTTGAAAGTTTGTGAATCGTAGCAGTTGGTTTTCGGTCGAGTTAATTTAGTTCTGCCGGTCATGTATTTGATTAAGTAGTTGATCTTGTTATAATTGGTTCCAGTTCTTCTTTTGGGCCTGTTCTCTGTAGGCTTTGTTTAGCATCTATTTCATTTCCTGTGTCTTTTTCATGCAGGCAGACTAAGGAATATTTGAGTTTGTCAGCTTTGCATTGACTAAATATTTTTTTTTCCTATGCATACAGGGTTCTGGAAATTGTGAAGATGGGAAATCTAATTCGAGGTGTTATCAGAAGTCCAGCTGCCAAGTGCCAGGGACAGATAGAAAGCTGAAACTACGTGTAGGAGATAACTATATTCCTGTTGAGAGCAACAATGGTTTTCAGGAGTCTCATATGGTTTCCTCAAGAACCTTGAAGAGAGGTTCACCGTATGGCTCGTCCCATGTTGAAGCATACACAGGAGCTGGCCGGAAAATGAGAGCAATTGAGAAAGAGGGTAGGCATCAACGAATGTTTACAGGGCATCCTTCCACAATACCAGAAAAGGTAGATGCTGTTGCTTCCCCACGATATATGCTGGGTGAAAAATACATGCATGCTTCCTTTAACAACAGAACTGGATTTTCTGAAATGGATACAGAGAGGGCAAAACCAAATGGCGATATCGGGTGTTTTTTTGCAAGAAGATTAGAACCTAATGATGCTGAGAGTAGTGCATGCTCTGTTGGTAGTTGTAGCAGTTCTAGCGACAGTCCCTATAGGTTGCCTCATCGTTCTTTAACGAATCCTAGTCAAAATTTGGATAGTCATTTTGATGATGCTGAATCTTTTTGTGGTTGGGGATATGAAAAAGAATGCCCCCTTCCCAAGAGAGAAGAATTGGCAGCAGAAATCCATAAGTTAGAATTGCATGCCTATCGTTGCACTATGGAGGCGTTATATGCTTCTGGGCCCTTAAGTTGGGAACAAGAAGCGTTAGTGACGAATCTCCGTCTTACGCTCCACATTTCAAATGACGAACATTTGATGGAGCTAAGGAACTTAGTTTCTGCTGAAACGAACCTTCCCGTTAGGTGATAGGAAAACAGCTTCCTGGTTAATTGAGGGTTTTTTTTTTTTTTGTCTTAATAGGACACTCTCCCCTTTTCCTTAATGGTCTCCCAGAATTTGTAAGAAGCAGAATGAATTGTTATAATCTGTAGCTTCTATTTTGTTTATTCTATAGTGGGCTAGATAATGAATTACAGTGACTGAGAAATTTCTGTACCATAAAAACTCTACAAAGCAATGAAGTATCCTGGCCTTGAAGGCTTCAAGTTTCATCCTGGTGTTATTTTACTCTTTTTTAGTAGTGATTTGTGGTTTGTATGGTGTAAGCATTTTCTGTTAAAGATGATGAATGCCTATTAAGTTATCAAAAAAGCCCTCTTAAGCAAAGTGCATCCTAAATTAGCAATTTATTTGGCAGATATGAAGAATACAATATTCCGGCTTTTGTTCTATTTTTTAAGGCTTTTTTGTACATACATGATCCAACGTTTAAATGTGCAGTCGTTTAGTGTCAAATACTCCAGTGGACCATTTGAATCCTATTTTCACAGAAAATCATGCCATATTACGAAAGCATGTGTAGTGCTTGTCAAAGAAATTGAATGTTCAAAGGATTTTGAGGGCATCTAGTCTGTGCCTTGCACTACATATGCTTCATCACGAGGACCAAAGTTTGTGATATTTCGTGCACACACTTCTAATAAATCTGCTGTCGCTCTCTAGTTCTTGTGGAAGACAAAGCTCATTTGATTTTTCAAAATGTGGTGCTTTATATAAGAATGCGAAAGAAACTATGATATAAGAGTTTTATCTTTATGGTTCTTGACATTGATTTAAGATGACATCTGAACCCTTGTGGTATTAAGAATGTAAATGTACTTCCAAAGGCTAATGGAAATTAACGCTTGTTTCTTCTTATTTGTATCTTGTGTCTTTTTCCTTTTGTTCCGTTCCAATGGAATTCATAACATTAATTGATTGAAACACCATGAGTAATAAGCAGCTGCTCCATGTTCTTTAGTTCTGATATAAAAATGTTGCTTGGACCATTTTCCAATTTGATTTCCTCCATACCATTTGGCAGCGTAAGGAGTTTCATTTTGAGGACATTATTGATGCTTCCCCTGCATTTTCCAGGGCCAAAGTTGGAGGCTTGTGCACCTTGCTTCCAAAGGTCTAAAGATGGTGGTGGGTTTGCCACCTCTCTCGGTGTAGACAATGGGGGCAATATCTGCATCCAATTCCTTACAAATAAGATAATCTATGCCGAGATATTGGTATCATTGATTTCTTTAGTTCCTTGATTTCTTCTATTTCAGGCCAGCTGAACCTTTAATCTGTGCCATGTTGAAGGAAGTAAAACCAGAACCTTGTAAAAGCTCTGCTATTTGTGGATGTTTGAAGGGTTTTGTTTTCAATTCTTTAACTAAGTCACTCCATATAGTTATGTTTTTTTTTCTTTTCTTTTCTTTTTTATCGGTAATATCATTACTTTTTTGCTTTCTGCCATTTGTTTTACTATCCATATGTTGCATCGTTTTATCACCACAGGCAACTATTCAGTTTTTATTTTTTTATTGCATAGAATAATGCTCTTCATTGATACTCATCAAAATAATAATAATAATGCTCTTCATTGATATGGCTGGGCTTTCTATTAAACGTTGAAATATGAAAATATGAATCTATGGAAACTTGTGATGAGGGAGCACTTATAAGCTTGGATGGCTAGAATGAAGGAATTGCTTCAATTAAGGCAAAATGCAACTGGCTTAGGTGAAAAATTAATATATGTGCAAGCTTTCATTATATTTTGAAATGTCAAATCAAATAATTAATATGAGGAGGATGTCATGCTGATTGAGTAGCAAGAAGCAACACAACTCCTTTACATTTTTTTGAAGGCAAATGCATGATTAAGGGAATTGAATGCAATTCAGATCGCAGAAATCTAGCCTGTTGGGCAAAAATAAGGTCTCTAATCATGGGCAAAAATAGAGTTTCATTTTTTCCTGCAGCCGCCTCCCCTACTATAAGCATTTGTTATGAATTTCCCAAACCTGCTAAGGATTATGGTCTTACAATCTTGGATATTTATTATAAAGATAATCTTAACACCCATTGAACCCTGAGCAACTGTGATAGGATCCACTCCCCTAAATTTTTCGTAGCGTCATTACTGAGCTGTTTGTTGGCAAACATGTCTAAAGTTTGTTTGTAATGCTTCAACTATGCCACAGTCAAATGACATGCCAATTTACTTGGATTTACTGCATATGATTGTTGATTGTTTTTTCATGAGATACTGATAAGCCTTTTCATGAGATGCTAGAATCATCAATGCACATAAGTCAATCATGGAGCGGCGAGAATGAAAGCAACCAACCAATCAGAGATCAGGGATGGATTATGAGATAATAAACTTGTAGGATAACTATCATATGGGAAGATCTATTAGGAGTTCAGGGGAGATCACAAAACTGGTTGACAAAATTGATTGTGTTGGAAATGTCTGGTTTTGTGGTCATTTAGGCAATCACATTTTTACACGTGTCTTGCAAGGAAGGAGCTTGTTTTGGTGTGCTTAGGATGCCTTAGACAAGTTCATCAGGACTCTCGGTCACATTTAATTATTGTATGAGCCTTAGGATGAGTATGTGAAATGATGTTCATCTATGTGTCTTGGGTTTGAAAGGGAAATGGACTTCTGGGTTTTTCAACAGTTTTACTCATGAAACCGAGAGATCTTGGTGAAGAAAATGAAAGGTGATTTTTTTCCAGAATTTATGTAAGGCGTCAGTATTGTCAGAGGCAAATTTTGGCTTGAGTGAGTCATCCATCATTAGCTCTGCTTAATTGATCTGTGAATAGAGACTAACTCTAAATCACTTCCTGTGTTCCTTTTCTTTCACGGGAGATAGAGGCTATGCAATGATGTTGCCATTTGCATTTCTACAGGTTGTGAAGCAAATAAAATTATAAGGGGAAACAAGGGGGCTTGTGATAAAAAGGACGAGTTTATCTGTAATTTTTTGTTTGCTTTATATCTTTGATTTTATACTTGCAAACTTAGATGATCTGCAGCTCATTCCATGTTTCCTGTTTCAGCTAGCAAGGCTTATAGTTTCCTACAGTCCAACTTAAAGATGAGTACCTATATGGCTATATGATATTAAATTTTCCTCAAGATGTTGTTTTTCCGGTTTTTCCTGGGAGGATAGAAGGGTTCTAATGAGGTAAGTTCCCAACGTGGCTCCAAAGGACTTCCCCTCATGAACTTGATTTGGTACGGAAGGAATAGTAAGAGCTAGTTACAAGTTATAAATTGAGAAGATTGCTCGTCTAGTAGATAAAAAATGCGAATAGTAAGAGCTAGTTACAAGTTATAAATTGAGAAGATTGCTAGCCTAGTAGATAAAAAATGCCAAAGATCTCTTACAAGGAGTATGTTTATGTATCTATGAAAATTCATCAAAGTTTAACGCTAAAAAATGTTTGGAAATGTGAAGAGGTTTTTAAAGGAGTCTGACCTTGGGTGAGAGGTTTAATTGCGACGTTGGATGAAAAATGAAGGAGTCGTGTTCTTGAATGTAGGCTTTGTACGTTGTCCAGATTCAAGTTTGTCTCTCTATGTATATTATGCTTGAAATGAAGATCTGCGAGTGGCAACAGGATTATGGCATTGATGGTTTTATACAAATGACCACGTTTGATTAGAAAATGAATGGGCCATAAATTAGGTAATCTCCTAAGCAGTGGGGTAAGTTAGATCTAGTATTTACGGCGAACTTTTTAACATTTCACCACCTAACACAGCTCACTTCATATTTTATTTGACCTAACACTACTGTTAATGGTTTTAGACTCTGGGGGAGGGACATTTGAGGCACAGACTGGTGGGGAGTGAGGATCATCTTGGAACTAAGGGAAAAAATGGATGTTCTCTTTGGACGTGGCGCTATGATACCAGTGGCCTTCTTTAAGGGGAAGGTAGCCGACGAGGACATGTTCAACCATGTAAGCAGAAATTTTATCTGTATTGGTTGCAGGCAACATCCAAATACCGGAAGCCAAACTACCATTTGGGAAGAAAAATAAGCAGATTGTTTATAGGAAGCTTAAAAAATACAGATGGTGTCAGCAAAGTCGAAAAAAATGAGCCCCATAAGAAATGTATAAGAAATCAATGAGATTGTACAATGTTAAATGGAATCCATAGGAAAGGCAAGAGGAAAGGCCCTTAAATTAACAGTTTAACACATTCCCCTTCCCCACACCATAAACCTTTTTTTTTCGTGTGCTGAACAAATCATAAATTAGACTTCAAATTATTCTTTCTGCAACTTTCTCCCGAATAAAGTGGCTGTAAACTTCGAGATGCTTAGTTATCCTGCAAAACACATGATATTTGGATTTGTGAATGGCACTATTATTGTCACAAAAATGTCATTATTAAATTGCACATGTTATCGCAGCTCTTATAACAAACCTTTTATCCAAAGCATTTCCGCAAACTACAGACTGGCAGAGCTCTATTTTCAGGTTCAGCTCTTGATATCGATACTACGGGTTGTGCCTTGCTTCTCCCTGCCACTAGTTTTACAATATGTGGAATCCAGTAGTGCATCGTGTTAGTGTTCCAATTGGCATGAGAAGCATTAATACAATAAGCGACAACAATTGGAAGATAATACTGGTTACATCAATATAGCCTGTCCGGCACATGATTTCACACGTCTCAGTATATGTTTTCTGCATCAAAATAGGTCTTCTTGCGATTCTGCATCATGGTTCAAAGTA
Organism: Euptelea pleiosperma; assembly: GCA_035048495.1. Lineage (NCBI taxonomy): Eukaryota > Viridiplantae > Streptophyta > Magnoliopsida > Ranunculales > Eupteleaceae > Euptelea > Euptelea pleiosperma. The sequence goes on from CM068549.1 coordinate 24,590,446, forward strand.
TCTTACCATATCAGCCTAGACATTTCATTCCAGTAAGGTATCAATACCATGCCTAGTTATGTATTATCTCGTATCAGAACCCTTATTTATGGTATTTCTTTTATAGCAGAAAAAAAATCATTTTTAGCTTTGTTAAGTATTAAAAATGTTTAGTAAAATATATTTTTGTATCTTTGGACATAGAGACGTATCATTTTTTTTTTTTTTCCAATGTCTCGTTTGGTCAGCTTATAGAGATATGCTGAACAAGATTTAAACCTTGTTCTGCATCAAGTACTAACCACTTAGGTTGCACATGATTGAGGTAAATTAAAGTCCCAACTTATTCCATATTTTGTTGCAACTTCAAAAAACTATTATATTTGGCCAATCTTTGATTTTAATTTGTTTGGTACCTTGGTGGCAAGGAGTTCATACCAGGTTTGAAGGTCTGTAGACAATTTCTGAGAATGTTGAACAAAGTGCACTTCAAGTTTTCTAATCACAGTTTTCCAATATTACTACTCTCCGATTTTTTCTTTTCCATCAGGAATGGTATTGTCGGCAATGATTATGATCAAGAATATCCAGATGTTGTCTTCAGTAGGGAATATTACTAAGATACACTTCGACAATATTATCTTTGATGTTATTTGATACACTGCCAATTTATGATTTAGATGCATAAAAACAACATTTATGATTTATGATTCCGATGAATAAAATGTCTTGGCTGCATATTCGGGTTAATCGAAGCCAAGAGTGGGGTTAACCTTTGGAGTTTGTTCTGCAGGTATGGGAGATTTCGCCAAAAATTGAATATTTGAAAATGTCTTGGCTACATATTTGGGGAAATTAAAGCCAAGAGTGGATCCAACAAGGGGACAACCCAGATTTAAGAGCACATTGAACCATCAAGGTAAAAATTCCCAGTGTTCTATTGACTTGGTTATGTTCTTTTCTTACTAGGCTGCACTGTATGTGTTCAGAGGTTCTCTGCTTTCAAAGTTCCATTGACGGGCTTTGAGAACGTGCTCTACTGAATATTGAGTGCTGGACAGGCTCAAGGTAGGCCATTGTCATTGCTGTGTGGTCATTAATGCTTCTGGGCATTGTGACTTACAGAACATGCTCCTCCTAACACTTCCATCCTTTATGCAAGTTTGAAAGACAGTTATGGCATAACACTGCATATTTGATTCACGTCCCACACTCCATTGCACAATTCTGAAGTCCATATGCTGGTTGAAGTGCCGAGCATTTTCTCGTTCTCGCCAATCATTGAAGGCCTCAGTTTGATACATGGGATTAGTGTTATGGGTTCTGGGTATCAGCTGATTCTTGCTGGAAAACAAATTGAGTTGTGACGTTATGTCAGAGATGAATATTTTTCGAATCTATTCCATTTTTTTTAAGCATATTGGAAAACTACAGGTACTTGTTTCTTGTGTGCTGTGTTCTTTCCCATCTCATCTTTTAGAACTGTTAATTGTCTGACAGTTTGGAACGGCAAAAAAGCTTTCCGATTGGTATTAATGATGCTAAGGCTGTGTTTGGAACCCAAACCATGTTGTTATGGGAATGGATGTTGAACCAAGAAAACAACACAAAGCAGGTTTAATGGGGTCAACTTGTTAACCCCACGGTTCTGATGCGTTTCTAAGCTCTAATAACAGTAGTTTCCCTTCTTAGTTCACTTTTTTTTTTTTTTTTTTTTTTCTGTTTTAGTAATTTTTATGATTTACACTAAATAGGGTTGTAAGTTGAAAGGCACTTCAGTTTTTGATCAATAAAATTTCATGAGTTAACTCCTTTGAGAATTCTTCTATATTTGATGGATTGAATTCTATATTTGATGGATTCCAAACCTCGAGATATTGAACGTTTGTCATATCTTTTCATCACTTCGTGCTGTGTCAAAGTCTGTTGTGTCTAGTCCAAGTTTGCATCTTAGTTCGTGAACCATGGTAGTGGTATAGTACTTTTGTAGTTTAGCTTGTCGGGTTGGGAATGCTTTTTTGCCCCTCAATTTCCAAAATATGTTACAAATGAAAAATTGGGCCTTTTTGTAGCACCGTCTTGTGATTAAATTTTAATTAACAGCACCCCCTGACAAACCAAATGTTCTGGAACACCCCCTTGACCATACCATTCATTCATTGACTAGGGTTACCATTCATTCATTGACTAGGGTTTAGATTATTGGGGTCCACCTTTGGTCATGGACGTCCAAGGCTGTATGAGTCATGTGGCACATTCTTAGAGGCCACTGATTGTATGGATGGCCTGTTCCTCGGGACCAAAAATTAGCTCGAATCGAGTCGACTCAGCCGAGTCCCAAGTCGACTCGGTGAGTTTTAAAACATAGAGATAAAGTGCCTTTGGCGTCGGTTGTGAAAATGGATAAAGCGTTGGTTTTACAAATATCGACCTCTAAATGTTGAATGAAAAATGCTACAAGCTTTTGATTGGTTTTGCCGAATTTGTTTCTTTTCCTTCATTTGATTTTACATGGTTGACTGTATAAATGTTTTTCCCATCTCTAGGTGGACCTACCTACAAAAATGCATCATGATTATCAATTTCTATCAATTGGATTTGAGTCTTTTTCATGGTTTGTTTTCAACCATAGATTTTTAGCATTACTATTTAGCCTGCAGTTTGAGGTGCATTTTTGGTCAATGACACCACCACGCATGGGCGACTGACGGTATAATTGTTTTGCTCGGTGGACCTACCTACGAAAATTCATCTTGATAAGAAATGAGGTTTGATACATGATGTGTCATATTATGAGCCACATGGCACTATCTTAGAGATCACTGACCGTATGGATGTTTTGCCCATCCCTAGTTGGACTTATATATCAAAATTCATCCTGATAAGTAATTTATTAGCGAGTCTTTTTCTTGATTTATTTTTGACCGTGGATTTTGGTCATTATGATCCAAAGGTTAGAAATCACTAATCAAGTTTATTTTATTACATAATTCCATTTAGGGATAGACCAAACATCTATACAGTCAGTAGGCCTTTGATAAGGTGACACGTGTCTCAGATTTGTGCGTTCATCATCAACTTTGATGATTGACTTCATCATCTAAATTTTTCTAGCCAAAGAGTTTAAGTGCCGTGTTAGGATGCAATAATTGCTTGCATAGTTGAGTTGAAATATGAAAGTATTGAATGACCAACGATAAAAAACTTTCAAAAACCGAAATAAACAATTTTTGTCAATTAATAAAATAAGACAATTAGACAATGCATGCCCCCCCCTCTTTGGGGATTTCAAATAATGTGCCACTTCTTCGAAATAATGCTCAAATCCACGGTTAAAAATAAACCATGAAAAAGACTCTAATCAAAGGGCATAAATTACTAATCAAGATGAATTTTGGTATGTAACTCTACCTAGGGATGGGTCAAACATCCATAAAGTCAGTGATTCTAGGAGTGTGCCTTGTGTGCACGTGGTGTCCCCCTAGTATAGGGAAATGTAGATGGAAACATGCAGAACGTAGACCCATTGACTGGTGGGTCGTACTCCCAATGACTGGTGGGTTTTACTCCCAACTTTTTTATTCTATGCATTGCTAGCCTATTAGACCAACTTAAAGAGATTTTCAATGCTAAAAACCAACCTAATGAAGTGATCTTGACCATCCAATCTATACAATATTTGTACATTTTCATAGAATAAAAATATTTGATAACCATGCACTAAAATGATGTGATAGATGGTTGATTGATTTATTTATTTTTGGTTGGCGATGATCTGACTCAATGCAAGTGTCCAAATTCCCTCCTTCTGAAGAAAGGGGAGTGACCGATACAAGAAAAATTTCCATATTTTAAGTCAAACCGTTCAATACGGCAAAAATAGATAAATATCTTCCAAAATACTTATGAAACAAATAACCTCGATATCAAGTGAAAAGCCCAAATGCATGCCCCAAAAGACAATATAATTCGCTTCACAAAATGTTTAAGAAATATTAAATAAGGCAAAATTTTATAAAGCTGGCTCTAGTGAGGAAATTTACTCCTGTGGGTCACATTCACGTGGCACACTCTTTTGGCCCCATTGACAAAAGAATCATTGGCTCATCCCTTGATAGACCTACACCCGAACAATCAGCCTGATTGGTGATTTCTAGCTATATGATTTGAGTTCCAAAAAAAAAACTTAAATCCAACAGCTATTAAGCCCGCAATAACGAAATTAAAATGTTAAAAGCCAATAATAAAGATCACTAATCAGGCTGATTTTCGAGATGTATAGCTCCATAAGGGCTGAGCAGTCATTCATGGGTTAGTGGACCTAGAAAGAGTGTCACATGGCACGTTTCTAAGCGCCCTTAGGAAAAATTCTCCTGAAAACAAAGTTTTCAACTCTATTCCAGTAAAACATTGAGCAAAGTTGCTCCTAAGCATCCCTCCAACTGGCATATACCCCATATGGTACATGGCAAGTCAATAGCTAAGCCCTTGAAGTTTTACCCACTCTTTTTGGACTTCTCTCTTTATGAGGTCATTGCTGTTCACAACCATAGTTAGCAATTCAGCATCTGCTAGTCATTCAGAAACGTCTATCCCTGCTACCAAACTCACAGAAGGTTTTGGTGATGTCCATTTTGGATATCCAAGCCCACTCGCCTGAAAATGCTATGTGTAGCTTGCATAAAAGGAGAATAATTCTTCAATTCTAATTCTAGTTGAAACGTTGATTTCATCATTTTCACTAACTTTTTCAAAAGGTTCATATTCGGTGCGGATAGAAGCCTATTACTAATCATGTTCTTAATTAAATTTGTGATCTAATCTAAAGTCATAAAGGTTTTAAGATAAAAGAGAGGCCAAATGTCGCTGACAGCTAAAGGGGTTGATGAAAGCTAAAGCGGTGAGCCTCAATATAATAATAGAGATTAAAACATATTTGTTTTCATCATAGAACAGAGTGATCTGCATTATTAATCAAAACAACAACTTCTAAAACAAGAATCTTAATCACAACAACAACTTCTAAAATAAGAACATAGAGAGCCTCTCACTGCACCAATCAATAAATCCATCCATGATTCGATAGTACCTTATCCGCCAGTTTCTGCTCAGGAGAAGAGGAGCGATCACAAACCAAAATCCCAACACGTAACATATAGCCACGCACGAGTAGAAAAACAAATCATTATCAGCAATGTTTGATCCATCATCTTCTTGATTCTTATCCTCACGTTGTATTGGTTTATTAGATGAACAATTTACTTTTAGCGGTGGTCCACATAGTCCGGAGTTACCCATGTAACTGGTCTCATTGAAAGTGAAAAATTGATTTTCATAAGGGACCTTGCCTGATAGATTATTGAAGGCGACACTGAAAACAGCAAGGAAATCGAGTTGAACTATTTGAGGGGGGATTGTCCCTACTAGCTTGTTATGAGAGAGATCCAAACTCTCCAGTTCTTTCAAATTTTTGAAGGACTCTGGAAAATGACCAGTTAAATTATTATTAGACAAGTTCAACGAATGGAGCATTACCAAATCTCCCATTTCGGATGGAATATCACCCCATAATCGATTGCTGGACAAATCAATTCCAATCATCAAGTCAAGAGGCTCACCCTTGTAAGAGAGTGTGATTCCCTTTGTGGTGAAATCCAATTTGACTCTAGATGACGTAGTAAGAGATGCGTGAAGTTCAGATTTTTTCCACCATGAAGTAATATTGTTGAAGCAAGAAGGAATACTTCCAGATAAACGGTTACCAGAGAGATCCAAGATACGCAAATATTGCATTTGGCAGAATGATGCTGGGATGTGGCCTTTAAAATAATTTTCTCTAAAAAGAAGTGAGGCTAAATTTGGGAGGAAGGGCAACCATTTTGGAATATAACCAGACAGGTTGTTCTTACTTATGTCTAGAATCTCTAGAGACGACATGTTTGATAGACTAATTGGGATGGGTCCTGTAAAGCTATTGTTATGAAGATCTAAATACTTGAGATTCGTCATATTGGAATATCTTGGCAGCAATTCCCCATTCAAAATGTTATTTGATAAGATTAACTCCACCAATGAAGGGTTATTTAATCTATGGGGTATTTCTCCTACAAAGTAATTGTTAGATAGGTCTAGCACAGTTAAATTCAACAAATCACCAAATGATGGAGGGATGCTGCCATCAAGATAATTTGTGGACATGATAAAAGACTCTACTGCTGGAAAAAGCCTATCCATGTTTGTAGGAAGTTGCCCATGAATTTGATTTTCAGAGATATCGATCGAATTGAGACTCGATGTTTTGTTCTGGGAAGACACGGGAAATTGACCATCAAATCGGTTACCCCTCAATGACAAATAGATAGATGGAGTATTGTTGTACAATAGCCAAGAAGGAATAGTTCCTTTAATGGAGGTGTTGGCCAAAATTAACACTTCTAAGCTATAATGAGTGGAAATGAAGCTAGGAATGCTACCACGATTACGTTTGTTGAGCTTACAGTTTTCCAATAATAAGTAGCTTAGTTGGAAAGATGGGATCCAAGTTGGGGACTCAGTCTTGACCTCTAACTGAGAATTGTATGAAAGATCAAGGGTTTTAAGATTGGAGAAGTTAGCAAAGATGGAGAAGGAGAGGATTCCATCCAGCTGATTATTTGAAAGATCAAGGGATTGGAGTGAAGTAAGGTTGCTAAAAATGAAATAAGGAACATTCCCTTTCAATTGATTGTTAGACAGATCCAAATCTTGTAGGGAATTCATTTGACCCAAACACAGAAGGATACCATCGCCTTCAATCAAGTTATTACTAAGATCCAAGGTCATCAAGTTCCTTAGTTCACAAAGCCCTGCAGAGTAAGAAAAGGAGAGAGATAAGTTGGCATGCAATCAATCCTACTTAAAAAGCAAGGGTTGCAGGCAATAATAGACGGGAAGAACAACAACTAACTCTATATAGAATGAAGCTCGTGATTGGGAAGCATATATGGATCATAAATGCCGATATATATATATATATACTTGACTACATTCAACTATTAATTAAGGCTTCGTTTAGCCTCGAACATCAAATTTTCTCGACCTTAATTAGGAAGATGCCCTCCACAGGGCCTATACCATTCTATGGTCCTAAGGGTCTATGTGTTGGGAATTTCGAGGACCATTTTTGCTCAGCAAAGGAGGCCATCCCGTTCTCTGATGGCATATGGAGTTGAAGAGAACATTTATGCTCAACAACATGCCGTCCTCTACATCTAAAATGTATCCCTGACAACACTGTTTTCAAAATATTTAAATTTTAAATATTAATTACTATTGCATGTGTAAGGTGTATGTGTCGGATACAAAAGCACTGTTCAGCATTGTTGCTCAACAATCTTATATATTTAACAAAGAATGAACCTCAGAGTGTAAGGACGTCCCCCTCACACGAGTTTTTCTATGATATAGGACCGGATCGCTGCTAAGTGTTAACGTTATAAACTGATTTCCATTTTGTCCAAGTAGAACATTGCTGACAGACCACAATAGGAGCTCTTACAGCACACTGTCCGTATGGATGTTTGGCCCATCCCTAGGTGGACCTACATGCCAAAAATCAGCCTGATTTGTGATATCAAACCTTTGGATTTTTGTACCCAAATAATGCTCAAGTTCTAGAGTTAAAAACCCATGAAAAGACTTCAATCCATCGCTTAGAAAGCACTAATCAGGCTAATTTTTTGTATTCAGGTCCACCGAGGATTGGGCCAAACATCCATACGGTAAGAATTTTATAAAAATATGCCACACGGCTCGTATTGTGGTCCGTCAGTCCGTCAGCAACTTTCTACTCCCCTTTTCCGGTCACATGTATAGAAACAGCTGTGTCACCGACCCAACCCAGCTGGCATTTAATTGGATGGGAAATGACATATCTAACATTTTTTTTTTTTTTTTAAATTTGTAATGGTGAATTTGATAGACACCTAAAGAAGGAGACACAAGAAATTAAAGATGTAAAAAAATGGCAGTACGTACGTACACTAATATATATTACCTGTTGAGAAACCAACTGATCCTTTAAGCTTATTATGTGACAAGTCCAAATGTTCCAACAAGGTAAGATTAGTACTCAAGCACGAGGGTAGACTTTCATCACCCAGATTGTTGTCACTTAGATACAACCTTGTGAGATTCTTAAATCCACATAATGCTGCAAAACGCGTGCAGGTACACAACCAAGTAATTATTATCATAGATAGGTATTAATTAATTAGTAAAACCGCTAGTTATAAAGAAATTAATTTGCATCCTACACACGTGCATATACAATATTAATAAGAAATTGTATAATGGTGAAAGCATGGAGATCGTATGTAGTTGTCTTTGCCACACATACCTGTTAGCCGGATTACTCTAGACGACTCTGATCCTGAATCACTATTTATGTTGTACAAGCTAAGATCTTGCAATGAAGGGATCAGAGCAAGGCACGGGGGTACACTTTCATCATCAAAATTGCTGTGACCACTTCCATCTAATATAATCAAATGCCCAAGACTCGTGGATCCACATAATGCTACAATAAGACATGATCAAAAGCAGATCGATCGTAAGCACATTTATATATATATACAAATATCTCCTTCAATTCCTCGCTGATATGGAAAATGATGAATATGAGAGTACGTAACTCTCCTTCCACCTACCTGTTAATAGATTATATGAGACTTTAGGTAAGCCATAATCTTTCCAATGAGTATAGGTCACGTCCTAGACATCCAGGAAGACTTTCATCATCAAGATTCTCGTTACCCTCAAGATCCAGCACCTGAGATCATGCAATCCACATAGTGCTGCAACCCACCCACAATAAATAAACTTATTACTTTTTCTTTTCTATTATTTGAAATTTAAAGGCAATAGAGTTAATAACGGATAAGCATGTCCTAAACATCAACTTCAACTTTCGCCTCCACTTCTCATCAATCCACGCATTACTAATGGATTTTCAACCGTTGGATTTGAGCATTATATGGGATACTCAAATCCAACCACTATAAATTAATCATATATCAATCAGTCTATTTTTTTTGGTCTATAGCTCTCCACCTATAGTACTAATGGTCCGCCCCAAACATCCCTATGATCATATGTATCTAAAAGTGTGCCCCGTGGCTCATATGGACGTTCATGAGCTAGCGTCCATAAGCAAAGTCGATCGACTCGGGAGTTTTGGAAAATGATGATCGATCATTACGTACCTTCTGGCATAATTATACCACCCATATTGTTGTAAGATAAATCCAGAAATCGCAACTTCTTGAAATGAGCAAATAAGGTAGCATTTGGGTACCATAATCCCTGGCCTTCTCCCCTTTGACTCGGAAGCGAAAGCCGGATCACTCGAGCTTTTGTTGAATTAAAAGAGTCGCAGTCCACCACCTCCCATTGACAGCAATCGTCTCCAACCCACTGATTTAAGAGAGCAGAGCGGTTTGGATAATCGAGGGAGTCTCTGAGTAGTAAGAGAGCAGTCCTCTCCTCCTTCAAACAACCTTTGCACCCATAAAACCAACTGCAACACACAACACACACAAACAGCGTCACCGCCACAACCTTATGTAAAGAAAAGGCCCTCATCATTCTCAGTTACTTGGATGGATGGTGTTTCGGAGTCACGCTTCTCACAACTTATAAGCGCCATTCATCCACATAATTCCACACGCTTCTTCTTCTTTCACTGCCTTAGACCAATACGAGTCAAAAGTGACTGTCCCCCTACTTTTACATGCATGACACGCCATATGTTCTCTCTACTCTCTACCGTATGAGTGGAGAACACAGATCAAATGGCTAAAAATCATCAACCATGCTAATTTTTTGTCTGTAGCTCTACCTAAGATTGTGCCGCATGAAGGCAGGCATGTGTCTGCCAGTCCGGTTTTGGTCACGAACCTCCATATGAGCCACGTGGAACTCTCTTAGAGACCTATGATCATATGGATCAAGGTTTAAAAAACAGCCGTTATAACAGATTCGGACCTCCCCCGTTACATTATGGACCATTAAAATGCCCGAAAAATAACAGGCCGTTATTTTTCCGTTATAACAAAACTAACGAACGTTATTTTCTGAAAAATTTTGTGAAAACAAACGGCTGTTATTTTAATTTTTTCCATTATTTTCCATTTTGAAAAATTTGAAATTCAAATTTTAAAATTCAAAATTTGAATTTCAGCGTCATTTTTTCCGTTATTTTCCCATTTTTGCCCCTGAGCATATTTTTCGTTATAACGGAAAAAAACGGTAATGCCCCGCCCCCAGTTCGTTATACCGTTATAACAGTCCCCTTTAAACCTTGATACGGATGTTGGACCATCGATCCCTAATGGACTTACCCACCAAAAATAAGCCTGATTGTTCAATTCTAACCCTTGGATTTTAGTCTTCTTAAAATGAAGCATTAGTTGGAGAACTCAGATCACAGGTTAGCAAAACATGACCCAAAGTCTTCCCGGCTTGTCGGTCAAAACCAAAATATAAGTTTCAAGATTGCTCTCCACCACATTTAAATATTTTTTTAGAAAATTAAATCTTTCGAAAATAGTAAGATGACGTCAGCAATGAGCATTCGAGGTACGGAGCATACTATAGTCACAAAGATCAAGTTTTAACAGTGCCATCCCTAAATAATTTGTATGGAAAATTCCACTTCTCTCTTTGATCCTTTCAACAAGTTATAATGAACACATCCAACCTTTCTGGACCCAATGTCACATCCATTTCATTATCTTTACATCCTTTTTCACCCTACAAAATGGACTTTTCTAACCCACGAAGTGCTCCTTTGCAACTGGTTTGAGGGACACGTGTCCACAATCTAGCTCATTTATCATTTTTTTTCTTTACCTATACTTTTAAGAAGGAACAGGTTCTGATGACCAAGAAAAGTGAACCAAAAAAGTTGGCGTTTTTTCTTGGCCATGGATATTGGTTTTGCTTTTGCAAAAGTGATGCCAGCGCAGCACTATTAACCTCCTTCGGATTCTCAGGATCCACTGCCGGGGAAAAAGTAAACTTTTTTGGTTTACTTTTGTTGGTCATCGGAACTGGACCCTTGTAAGAAAACTTGCTTCTACTTGTAGTAAAACTTTCATTTCTTACTGAAATTCAACTCTTGGAGTTCTCCATAAAAATTTAGAAAAAAGAAAAGCCCCACTTCGATTCCCATTCATTACAAAAACACCACAGTAAACTGACTCTTAGAGAGAACAAAAACACCACAATATACTGACTCTTAGAGATAACTGACCATATGGATGTTTGGCCCATCCTAGATGGGCCTACAAACCAAAAATCGACCTGATTAGTGAGTTTTAACCATTGTATTTTAATATTTTCATATGTTGATTTTCAACCATTGGATTTGAGCATTATAAGTTTAAAAGAACATGACGCATACTCTTCTTGATTTGCCCATCAAAACCGAAAAAAAAAAGAGTTCATGATATATTGAAGACATGCTTACCAATTGCTTGATCTCTACCCCTTAAAATCCATTATACATTCTCAAAAATAATGACCGTTAAACCCGTTATAAAATCATTGCAGCGTATATAATTAACTCCCATTATTTGTGAATGTAATAAAATTTATTATCACGAATTCGTTATTTTTCTGTCATTTTCTGTCCGGACGTTTTAACGGAAAAAACGGTAACAACCACCCCTGTCCGTTATACTGTTATAACTTGGACGGATGGTGTTTCGGAGTCACGCTTCTCACAACTTATAAGTGCCATTCATCCGCATAATTCCACACGCTTCTTCTTCTTTCACTGCCAATTAGACCAATACGAGTCAAAAGTGACCGTCCCCCTACTTTCCCACGCATGACACGCCGTATGTTCTCTCTATGTACTGTCTACTGTATGAGTGGAGAACACATATCAAATGGCTAAAAATCATCAACCATGCTAATTTTTTGTCTGTAGCTCTACCTAAGATTGTGCCGCATGAAGGCAGGCATGTGTCTGCCAGTCTGGTTTTGGTCACGAACCTCCATATGAGCCACGTGGAACTCTCTTAGAGACCTATGATCATATGGAATTATGGATGTTGGACCATCGATCCCTATTGGACTTACACATCAAAAATCAGCCTGATTGTTCAATTCTAACCCTTGGATTTGAGTCTTTTTAAAATCAAGCATTATTTGGAGAACTCAGATCAAGTGTTAGCAAAACATGACCCAAAGTCTTCCCGGCTTGTCGGTCAAAACCAAATATAAGTTTCAAGATTGCTCTCCACCACATCTTAAATTTTCTTAGAAAATTAAATTTTTTGAAAATAGTAAGATGACGTGAGCAATGAGCATTCGAGGTACGCAGCATACTCTATAGTTACGAAGAACAAGTTTGAACAGTGCCATCTCTAAATAACTTGTATGGAAATTTCCACTTCTCTCTTTACTCCTTTGAATAAGTCATAATGATCACATCCACCCTCTACATCATTCCAACCTTGCTGGACCCAATGTCACATCCATTTCATTATCTTTACATCCTTTCTCACCCTTCGAAATAGACTTTTCTAGCCCACCAAGTGCTCCTTTGCGAGTAAGCCTTTGATGACCGGGCCCTGTCATCAAGGCCGATGACAGGGTGCGATAGGAGCCACGTGGCATACTCTTAGAAGACTCTGACCGAATGCATGTTTTTCCAATCCATATATGGACCTACAAACAAAAAATCAGCTTGATTTGTGATTTCAAACCTTTGGATCTTTGTACCTCAAATAATGGTCAATAATGCTCAAATTTTCCAAGGTTAAAATCAACCCATAAAAACAATTCCAATCCAATGCCTAGAAATCACAAATCGGGCTGATTTTAGGTTTGTAGGTCCACCTAATGATTGGACAAACATCTATACGGTCAGAGTCCTCTAAGAGTATTCCACGTGGCTTGTATTGTGCCTATAGACCAAAACTCAACCTGATTAGTGAGTTTTAACCGTTGTATTTTAATATTTTCATGGGTTGATTTTCAACCATTGGATTTGAGCATTATTTCGGTACTCATATAATGCTCAATTATAAATTTAAAAGAACATGACCCATAATCTTCTTGATTTGCCCATCAAAACAAAAGAAAAAAAAAAAAAAAAGAGTTCAAGATATATTGAAGACATGCTTACCAATTGCTCGATCTCTACCCGTTAAAATCCATTATACATTCTCAAAAATAACGACCGTTAAACCCGTGTAAAATCGTTGCAACATATATAACTCCCATTATTTGTGAATGTAATAAAATTTATTATCACAAATTTGTTATTTTTCTGTTCCGTCAGGACAACTTAATGGAAAAAACGGTAACGACCCCTGTCCGTTATATATAGTAGCCCCTTTAAAAGCTTGGTTAATATAACAGATTTATCTTTGCTCCTCATCCTTTTTATCCCTACCAAAGACTTGCTTCGTCAACAATCTGATAATGACGACACTGTAGGGAGCATGTATCACATCCTATCTATTTATGATTCCAACAAACTGAGCCATATATAAAAGAAAAATCTTCCCTGTAATTGCCAAGAAATAAATAAAAAAAATCCTAAGTCTTCATGACTTGCCAGTGTCAAGAGTCAACACAACGTGTTCCTCTTTTTCTCATCGCTCTTTTATCCCTATCATAGACTTGCTTCGTCAACAATATGATACTGACAACACCAAAGTTAACGTAGTCTTTACGTTGTACGACTTTGGGATATTTTTAACAAACATTGCTCTCCAAATAAAAACAAAAAGTCGGGCCTACCAAAATAAACGTAGTCTTTACACTTTAGGACTTAAGAGACATTTTTAACAAATATTCCTAAATAACAACAAAAAGTCATTCCTCTAAAACAAATGTAGTCTTTACTCTTTAGGACTACTGGAGACAGTGGCGGAGCTAGAATTCTGTTTAAGGGTGGGCAAAGTGGGCAAGGAGCCAGAATTCTGTTTAAGGGTGGGCAAAGTGGCAAGCACTAGTCAATCAACAATCTATTCTACTATTTAATGCATGATGGTCCTTCTTGCGTGCCTCACGCTAAACCTCAAGATCTCATAAATGCCATTAATTTTCTTCTTTTCTTTTCTTCAATTTAATTACATGGTAGAGGCTTTTTTAATCTTTTGAATGTCAAATAGCACGTCACCCTGCAAGCACACAACACCCTTCGGCTCATTCAATGTTAAAAATGTAAAAAAAAAATCCTTCATCCTAGTATGCCTTCAATTTTTTTAAATTGACAAAAACTATTTCTTTCAATTTTGAAATTTTTTAAATTTACAAAGCTGATTTGGTCATTCAAAATTTTCAGATGTCAAATCAACTTTGCAAGCTCTTATTGCATCCTGACGTATCACTTATAATCTATTGCTAGCAAAATTTAGATGATGATATCCAACATCAAAATTGATGATGGACCCACAACATGCGATACATGGCATATTATTCTCCCACGAGCAATTTTTTTAGTAAATTTGTAACAACCGAATCAATCATCAAAGTTGATGATGGACCATAGTATGGGCCACATGGCACACTCTTACAGACCATTGACCGTATGGATGTTTGTCCCATCCCTAGGTGGACCCACATACTCAAAACTAGCCTTATTAGTGATTTATAACCGTTGAATTTGACTCTATTTAATGGGAATATTTTAACTTTTGGATTCAAACATTATGGTGTACTTAGATTCAAAGGTTAGAAAATGCTAATAAGACTTAATTTTTGTTATGGGTGGAAATGTAACAAGCTGTAACTTATGCTTTTAGCACCATTTTTGTTACTCATTGCTGCTATCTGGGCCAACTGACCACATGGATGTTTAGCCCCCGTTGGTGAGCATACACTCCAAAAAGCTCCATGATTGGTAATCTCTAGCCATTAGATTTTAGTAATTTTTAAGGCCTTATTCTAGGCTCTAGCTATAGATTCAACCATTTTTTTTTTGTAATAAAAGCAAGGGCTAAAAATTATTAAAACAAGCTGATTTTTGGCATGAATGTCTAAAAAGTGGTGGGCTAAACATCCATGTGGTCACTAGGCCCAGATGACTGTGGTGAGTAAAAAATGGTGCTAGAGTACACTTTGGGAGCGTAATCTATAGCATGGTACATTGCATCCCTTTTGGTGTATAGCTCCACCTAGGGATGGGCCAAACATCTATGTGGTCTGTGGTCTCCAAGAGTTGCATGTTGCAAATACTGTGGTCCACCAAGGGATGGGCCAAGCATTGAAGTTGAGGGCCCATCGAAGTTTAGCCCCCGTTGGTGAGCATACACTCCAAAAAGCTCCATGATTGGTAATCTCTAGCCATAAGATTTTAGTAATTTTAAAGGCCTGATTCTAGGCTCTAGCTATAGATTCAACCATTTTGCTTTAGTAATAAAAGCAAGGGCTAAAAATTACTAAAACAAGCCGATTTTTGGCATGAATGTCTACCAAGTGGTGGGCTAAACATCCATGTGGTCGTTGGGCCCAGATGATTGTGGTGAGTAAAAAAACGGTGCTAGATTACACTTTGGGAGCATAATCTGTAGCATGGTACATTGCGTCCCCTTTGGTGTATAGCTCCACCTAGGGATGGGCCAAACATCCATGTGGTCAGTGGTCTCCAAGAGTTGGATGTTGCAAATACTGTGGTGCACCAAGGGATGGGATTAGAAAGCTTCTCAACTCTTGTATTGCTTCTTGGATACTTGAATCCTTGGTTGCCTACAAATGAGGGGCTTGCCCTTTTATATAGGCATAGAGCCTTGAAACTACTTTACAGGATGTTTTAAAACATTTTAACATTTTCAAATTTAATGGCCATTCTTCTCTTAAAATGTTTTGAACACATTCGGTATTTCCATAATTTTCTGTAATTTTTCTTTATGTTCTGTTATTTAAAATTTATTTTTTTATTAATATGTCTAAATTTAAATTTTGAATTTTGAATTTCAAATTTAAAATTAAAAGCCATTATACATTCTCACAAATAATGGCGGTTAAAAGCGTTATAGTGTATATAACGCCCTAACACCCCTTGTCCGTTATACCATTATAACAGCCACTTTAAAACCTTGATCAACACGTACTTATTCATCTTTTCTCCTCATCCTTTTTTTCCCTACCATACACATACTTCGTCAGCAATCTGATGATGACCACACCATAGCGATCAATGTATCACATCTTATCTCTTTATGGTTCAAACAGGGAAGACCATAACCAAAAAAAAAAAAAAAAAATTCTCTGTGCTTCTAAGAAATTAAAGAGTTCACTCGAAAGCCTTCATCACTGGCCTTCGAGCTTGAGTTTGATGTCCCCAGGGAACTTCAAAGTTTGAAATCCCCCCTCCAAAATGCCACATGAAGGACTCTATAGGGCCCACTGACCTTATGAATATTTGGTTCACCTCTTGATGGATCTACACATCAAAAATCAGTGTAATTTATGATTTACATCCGTTGGATTTAACATTTTAATAGCGTTATTTTGGCCCTTGATTTGAGCCTTTGTTTTGGGTGCTACAATATAATTCTTAAAATCATCGGTTAATGTAGGTCCACCAAGAGGTGGACCAAACATCCATAAGGTCAGTAGGCCCTAAAGCGAGCTCCACATGGCATGCATTTTTGGGAGGGTGAGACGTCAAATTTTGAAGTGCCGAAGGGACAGCAAATATTTTCTCATCACTTGCCTATAAAAGAAATTTCTTGGAACTAGCACACCACTTGCCTACCAAGAAAAAGAAATAAAAGGAACTTGCCTACCAAGAAACTGTAGTCTTCACTCTTCGTGAATCCAGCTAAAAAAAACCATCCTGATTTGTGATTTCTAGGAATTGGATATGAGCATTTTTTCATGGGCCTCGTCCATAGGCTTGTTCAAGAAGGCCATGATGGAAAAAAAATGCTCAATTCCAACTTCTAAAATTACTAATTGGGCTGATTTTTGGTTTGTCTACCAAGGAATGGGCCAAACATTCATGGATCGGTGGGCCAAAAAGAGAGCCACCTATATTTGGGCCCATTGTCCACACATGGATGTTTAGCCCATGGTTTAAAAAACGGCCGTTAAGATGGATTCGGACCTCCCCCATTACATTATGTACCTTATAAAGCTCTAAAAATAACAGCCGTTATTTTCCGTCCTAATGAAAATAATGACCGTTATTTTCTGAAAATTATTGTGAAAAAAAAATGGATGTTATTTCCGTTATTTTCCATTTTTTCGTTTTTGAAAATTTGAATTTCAGTGCCATTTTTTTTTTCCATTTCTGCCCATGAGCGTTACTATTCGTTATAACGGAAAAACGATAATACCCCAGTCCCTTATACCGTTATAACGGCCCCCTTTAAACCTTGGCTTAGCCCACCTCTTCGAGGATATGCGCCCCAAAATCACCCTGATTGGTTATCTGTAAGTATTAGATTTTAGCAATTTTTTAGGATTGATTCTACCCATCGGATTCAAATATGTTTCCTGGAACTATATCCAATGGCTAAAAATCATCAATCAAGTTGCTTTTGGGTGTAGATATTCACTATGGGGTGGACTAAACATCCATACCGTAAGTGGGCCCAGAAAAATGTGTTAGGTAGGGCCACTAATCGACTAGATGTTGAGCAATCTAAGGATTCAAAACCGTCAGATACACCTTGAAAAACGTGTCCTAAAATTTTAAATTTAAACTTTTTGAATTGAAACCAATTGCCAAGTGCCCATGGAAAGAATAAAAAAAGAAGCTCAAGTACAGGAGCTTTGAGGTTCTAATGAAGGGTGTTTTCACGGACCCTTCCAGGTTCATGAAAAATCTTGTATCGATTCACCTCCCACACAAACCGACCCATCTTCCACACCAAACCTCCTCTCTTTATTCATCTATCTTCCTCTTCTCCACCCACCATATTCTCCATGTCATCCAATTCCACTCCAAATTTGACCCAGACCATTGACCGTTTGACTGCTAACCTGCTAACAAAAATGTAGTTTGCTCCATGAAAGTGTCCTGTATGTTATCCACCCTAGACTAGACGACCTACAGGAAGGACTGGATTCATGGAGATATGCCATCGTGGGTAAGATAATCTCCGAAAACGTATGCCATCTTGGAAAGTTTCGACTAGTGTTAGCAGTTCTTGGGAGGTGCATCACAAATTCACTTTTGTTGTCCTTGGTCGTAACCGGTTTGGTTTTCTCTTTACAAATGAAAGCGCCCCAAAATGGGTCATGGAAAATAGCCCATGGACGGTCCATCTACATCTTCAAGTCATTCAAAAATGTCTATCACTACTCCCAAGCTCACATATGGATTCTTGGCAATATCCGTTCTGGATCCAAACCCATGATGTACCCCCTAAACTATTTAGTAGAACTATGGCCAAGGACTTGGCGGACGCAGCAGGTTCCTGACTTGCCACGTCGACTTTCCAGAGGATGATACTTTAAAAAATGTAAGTTCCACCATTTTCAAGTGGGGATAGACATTCGAAAGCCATTTGTTCTTGGAGCTTGTATCCCCGTTAAGGACCTATTTCTTTGGATTGACTTCCGATATGAACGTCTACTGCGAATATGCCACAAGTGTGGTATTATTGGTCACAATGATAGCCACTGCACAAAGGAAACTTCAAACGATTCTTCACACGATGATGAGAATATAAAGGATGTCACTGAGCAATGGCAAGATCTAGATACCAGAAGCTATGGGCCTTGGATACGGGCAGAGTTCAAATCGGAAGAGGAAGAATGCATCTGAGTAGAAATCACTTGTGTTCCATCCCTAGGGCTTCATTTGGAAGCAAACAAAAGACTATGAACAAAGGATCCTCCTAGTGGAATACATCCCTCGTCGAAAAGTCTTTCTCCCAGTGAGAAGAAGGGCCACCAAATTCGTAAAAAACTCTTCCGTCACCAGTCTCTCTAGGTGAATCCTCGCACTCTCAATTGCCTTCCTCCCATCACCCTATCCCTTGTCCTACCCAACGAAACCCTCAGTCAGCTCCGGTTGGCCCACACTCCCCTCCTCATGACGTGGATGTGCAAATCCATTCAAACTATGTAGATAGTGAACCCTACATCCCTACCTAATTGCACCAAACTCCAAACCTACTGGCTCCCTTCTCTAGTCCCTACTCCCTTCACCACCTAATCATTTTATTGTCCTTCGATCAGTTTGACACCCTAACATTGTGACAGGTGGCTTCTCCCTATTGCTTAGGACCCTCCTTGGTCCACGGAAAATCTTGTATCGATTCACCTACTACCCAAACCGACCTATCTTCCACGCCAAATTGAAGTTCCCTTGATATTTATACGAGAAGACCTAGAGGGGGAAGAGGGTTAATAGGTCTATTTTAAAACTATTTTAAGTTGATTATTAATGTGCTTACATATAACAAAGTAATATACAGAAAGTAAATAGAGAAAAAGATAGCAATCCATGACACAAGAATTTATAGTGGTTCGGTGAATCAACACTTACGTCCACTTTCCAAATAGCCCCTATGAGCTTAACACATTTTTAATTCAATATCTAAACAACCTTATAATATTGAATAGGGTAAATGATCCAATCTTGTTCGCAATCGATATGAATGGAGTCTAATCTCAACCAAACTCAGCTTAGTTAACATTCTACTTGACTCAAGCATAACAACAGTAAAAAGAATTATCTGGAGAGTTTCTCTAAGAAAAACTCTCTACTAACAACCAAATTAAGTTACCTCCCAATCGAGATCGGAGAGGAAAGAAGCTTTCGTGTTACTCCGATAAACAGTTTAGACCAACTACCTAAAGTGTCCTTAGAATCAAATAGTACAAACCACCAAATCTGATTTCCCACAAATGATAGTTAGAAAAATTGCCGAAGGAAGCAGGGGGAACACAAACAAATTACTCTTGATGATGAAGAACTCAAGAAAAGACAGAGTGAATATTGGTAAGTTAGAAGGGTAAGAAAGGGGGTATTTATAATAGAAGGGGAGGGAAAGAGAACGACTCGTGATTCGAAAAAACCTGAGGCCGGATGACTGACCTATCAGATTTTCATTTTCTACCTGCCCTAGGAATGGCTAAGCAAGGCATCGTCGAGCATGGAGGTAACATGGTGCATGTTGCATATATAGGAAGTTGAGGTCAAACCTCATTCTCTCATCATTTCGAGTAGGTAAATCTTATTCCATCCAATGTTGGTAAAAACTATCCCATCGAGAGTAGGTGAAAGCTATCCCATCTAAGTTAGAAATGAACTGCGGTTACCAATAGAATCATGTCGACTAACCAAGTAACATGGTTCCATCGCTGAGCTAGCCTTCGGCAAGTTGGCTCTTCTCTCCGTCAAACCAACCTTTGTAGTCGGTCAAACAAGTAGTTGAAGAGTTCTAAGTACCGAATCAATGGTAAGATGGTCTGAGTAATTCAACCTGGATGCTAGTTGTCTAAAAATAATAAAGCCCCTATTGCACAAATTTCGAGGGAACAAGTGGAATGTGGGATGCATGCCATTTTTTGGCACACACATGGTAATCATTATCACCAAAAAACAGTTCATTTCGACACTGCTATCTTTATATAAAAATTTGACCTAAAGTAATAGCTTAACTGGATGGTTTGGATCATTCAAATTCAAGTCAACTTTTGGTTAGAAATTTCAAATTGGACTGATTTTTTTGTAAGGATAGTCTCCACAGTATGAACAATTCAATGTATGGTTGGATTGTCTAACATCATCTCTATGTGGTCCCCACTGCTAGGTGTAAGAATTGGATGTAAGAAATGGGTGTAGCTCTAGACACTCTTATATATTATATGTTAGAATTGATTACTTTGATGTCATATAAACTATTATTTTTTTAATAAGGGTAATCTAGGATTTATAATGGTCATGGTTTTATTAACGGCTAGCTGTTATAATCACTACTAGTAATTTACAATGGTCTTCAGTCATACCCTGTTAATATGACTAGGGAGGCCGATGCACGTGCACCTTACGCGTGACAGCACCTTACACATGGCACACATATAGAGATCACTAACCATATACATGTTTTGCTCATCTCTAGCTGGACCTATCTACGAAAATTCATCTTGATTAACAATTTATATCCTTTGGATTATAATTTTTTTCATAGTTTGGTTTTATCGGTAGATTTTTAACATTACAATTTAGCACGTAGCTCGAGGTGTATTTTTGGCCACGTGACACATTCTTAGAGACCGCTGACCGTATGGATGTTTTGCCCATCCCTAGTTGGACTTACATATAAATTAAATTTCATCCTGATTAGTAATTTATATCCAATTCTTTTTCTTAGTTTATTTTTAACCATGGATTTCGATCATTATGATCCAAAGGTAAGAAATCACTAATCAAGTTTATTTTTGTTGCATAAGTCCATCTAAGGATGGACCAAACATCCATACGATCAGTAGCCTCTAATAATGTGCGACGTGTATCATATTGTGGGTCCATCATTAGCTTTGATGTTGGATATCATCATTTAAATTTTTCTAGCCACATAGTTTAAGTGTCATGTTAGGATGCAATAATTGCTTGCACACTTGAATTGAAATGTCAAAGTGTTGAATGACCATAAAGCACCCTTGTAAATTAAAAAAAAATTCAAGAACCAAAAGAAACAATTTTTGCCAATTTAAGGAACTTGAGGGCATATTAAGAATAACAAATTTATTTTAAAACTTTTTTCACGTTGAATGAGTCGCAGGGTGACGTGTGCTTTGAAGCCAAAACGACCGAAAAGACCCTACCAAGTAAATAAATTGAAGAAAAATAATAGAACAAAAAATAAGGGCATTTGTGAGATATTTGGGTTTAGCGTGAGGCACACAAGAAGGGCCTTCGTCCATGAATATGTAGAATAGATGAAGCTTATAGGGGGGCACTCTATGCATCGGGTTAAAAATCGTTCTTTGTTTGGAATGGCCACTTTATCTTTATTTTAAGACCATCAATACATCTATTCTACTATTTAAATCATGGTTTAAAAAATGACCATTATAACAAAAATAACAGCCATTATAACGGATTCAGACCTACCCCGTTACGTTATGAATTGTTTTAACACTCAGACAATAATGGTCGTTATTTTCGTTATAACGGTGGTTTTTTCCTTGAAAATAATTGTCGTTATTTTCGTTATAACGGTCATTTTAAAAAAAAATAAAGGCCATTATAATGAATTGTAAAAAAATGATTGTTATTTTCTATTTTTTTCGTGATAAATTTTATTGAAAATTTGAAATTCAAATTGTGAATTTTTTACAATTCCTTGTAACAGAAAAAATGGTTATGCCCCCAACCTGATACTGTTTTAACAGCTCCTTTTAAACCTTGATTTAAAGAGCGAAGGCCCTTCTTGCATTGCTAAGGTGAATTCCCGAAAGGGTCGGGCTCCATTGACAGCCCTAAAATGACAGGATTCTATACAGGACACAAATATGTGCCACATGGCACACTCTTAAGAGGACTCTGACCGTATGGATGTTTGTCCAATCCATAGATGGACCTAAATACCAAACTTCAGCCTGATTAGTGATTTCTAGGCTTTGGATCTTTGTACCTCAAATACTGCTATCATTCACACAGTTGAGATCAACCCATGAAAATAAGTTCAATCCAACGTCTAGAAATCACTAATCAGGCTAAATTTTGGTTTGTAGATCCACATAGGGGTTGGCCAAATATCCATACGCTCATAGTCCTCCAAGAGTGTGCCACGTGGCATATATTGTGTCCTGTACAGAATCATGTAATTTTAGGGCTGTCAACGGAGCCTGACCCTTCTCGAAAATACCTCTATTTTATTTCATTTGATTTATTAAAATTATTCAGTTGGCTAGGGTGTTTTGGTCTTTTAGTGTCAAAAGGAATACATCACCTGCAGCTCATTTAATACTTCTCTCTTATTAAAAAATAAAAAAAAATATTTATTCCTAAATAACCCTCAAATTCCTTAAATTTATATACATTTCTTCTTTTTTTTGAAAATTTTATTTTATTGGGTATTTTGCTCATTCAACATTTTAACATTTCAACTCAACAGTGGAAGCATTTATTGAACGCCAATGTAGCAGCTGAACTCAGTCCCTAGCAAAAATTTGATGATGGTGTCTTTCATCAAAGTTGATGACGGACCCACAATATGAGCCACGTGGCACACTATTAAAGGCTATTGACCATATGGATGTTTGGCCCATCCCTATATAGACCTTAGTAACAAAAATCGGTCTGATTAGTGATTTCTCACCTTTGAATTTGAGTACTCCAAATACTGTTGGAAATCCATGGTTAAAAATAAATCATGAAAAAAACTCTAATCATCGGATAGAAATTACTAATCAGGATGAATTTTGGTGTGTAGGTCCAACTGGCAATGGGCCAAACATCTATACAGCCAGTGGTCTTTAAGAGTATGCCACATGTAAGTTGCTGCCACGTGTAAGGTGCGCGTGCTATGGTCCCCTAGTTTCAATTAAATTCTATTATTCTTTGAATACAAATATTAAATGTAAAAAAAATAAAAAATAAAAAAACCCGACCCACAACTTGGCAGCTTCATAGCTGTGGTGCAGAACGTCAACCAAACCAATTAATTAATTGTACAATTATGAGTTGATGCTAAAAGGATGGAGAACCCCATGAAATTAAATATTAGAGATTGTGGATATTTTCTTGTTTATTGGGTAAAAATGGGTGTCCATGAAAATCTAAAAATGTAAATGAGAAATATTTATAAATGGGATGGCACATGAAGCTTGTAATTGGAGACTCATCTAACACCTACAAAAGGGTTTGGTAGTTAGAAAGAAAGGCAACAAATGAGTTGTACATTTATGTGACTCCACCAAATCACAGAGCTTTGTCTCATTAGGATCTCATGATGATTGGTGCTCCCATGTGATCATACCCTTATCTTAGCTACAGCTGAAGAACAGTCACATGGATGAGAGAGAGAGAGAGAGAGAGAGAGAGAGAGAGAGAGAGGTGCCTACCATAAGTGTTTAAGCGACTAAATCTAAAAACATGTTTAAGTGAGAAATCTAATTTGTAATTCTTCTAGTATACCATACACATGCAAATTGAGATGGGGTTCCATTAGATGGGTCCCATCTAGGAGATTGATCAAATTTGAATCAGATGGTTGTAAGCATTCGGTCAGATTGTATGTGTAAGTGAGTGAGGGAGGCAAAGCAAGATTGCAGAGCAGGAATGGCACCTTAGGGCATGACAAGGGAACTGTAACTCTGACCTTCACCAGGCTAATAATTAACAGAGTAAAGGGTATAATTTTAGTGTAATTTAAGTGGATTAACAGGCAATCATCCTAAACACGATGGCGATGCTATACGTGCACTACAAAACACGATTATGCCATTAATTATTATAATTAATGAGACCCATCTGGCAATGAGCCTAATACAACTAAGCCCACTTAAGACACCTTAGTAATCAAATTACAACTGGGATCAGCTAACTGTCACTAAGATATGGATAAAAAGAAAATACGAAATACCGTGCTCGTGTGGCATGAGATGGCCAATTCGTACGAAAGATCACCCCGACAAGGTGGCATAAATCAAGGGCAGACATGAGCACATCAAGAAGGAGACAAAGATGATTAAATAAAGAGCTTGATTAGAGAGGACTCAGCTATAACCATGGATCTAAGGAATTACTAGGGATCTGCTAATGAGAGACCTCATTAGCTGGCTATCTTGGGAAGTAGAATCTAGGGTCTTGTACGTATTATTGAAACAATTTAGGCTATAAATCACCATTTTCTGAAAATTTTAAGAGAAACCCAAATCGAAAAAGCAAAAAAAAAAAAAAATGTTGGTGACCAACATTGAATTCGATCGTTGGTCGCATTCAGGAGCCGCCACATATACATTTAGGGCAGGTGACATGATTTGAAGAGCATCAACCTTAATGTATTGATGGCAACTCCTGACTGGTACCGACATCGAATTCGGTGTTAAAATCCGCTATAAAATAGGAATTAAGAAAATTCATCGAATTCGGTGTTAAATTCATCGATGGAAAACTAAGAAAATATCTTTTGGGTCCTGTAATTTAGGTGCTCAAAGGGCTAAATTATCATGTTCAATTTGAATTAAACATGCGGCCCGGTACGACGTGATATTTCACGACTTATAACCAAGAACTTATTAATTTCTCATATATTGATAAGATGGGAGAAACACTGCCTAGAAATTGTCATTGAAGCGTGCTTGGGAATGGGCATAGATTGGCTCAAGCCTCTATTATAAAAATGAAGAGTGAGATTAGGGTTCGGATTAGTCCTAAGTAGGAGAGCCCATAAAATATTGAAAAAAAAAAAATACAAAAACTAGGAATTGCAAGTAGGGGAACTTTATAGAAAAAGACAAAGGAGGTTGCCTCCTATAAGGTGCTTTGCAATCCAATTGAGTTTCTAAATCACCCCATATGTACCATGATCCATGAAAAAGCACTTGATTCTCGAAATCCACACCCGAGAACTCGAGCGAGAAGTTCTCTGAATCCACGACCGAGAGCATGAGTGAAAATACGAGTGCAAAAAAGGTGAGTCCCTCGAGTCTGGTCCTTCTACATTACCCCATATGAAAAAAAAAAATACAAACAGTAATTAGAGGTCTGTAGCTTGTCATGATCCTTGTAGCACGTCGTTCGAGATTAGCATCGTGATGAGGGAGAATAAACAGGTAATTATCGGCGTTAATGCAAGTGCATATGTTGGCAGAAGGGTAGAAAAAGGGGATGTCAATGGTTAGAAAGGTGGGTTAAGGAATTGAAAATTAGGTTTATAGAAGGTAATTATTGCATGAAATGGGAAGGAGCACATGGTCCATGGCGTGCTTTGGTTTCTTTTAACAAAAGGAAAATCTCCAAGTATGATAGAGAAGGGATCCCCCAACCACATGCTTCATGGGGACCATGATGAACCACAAATTTGAGCTTCAAAGTACACAACAAGATCCCAAAAAGAAAAAAAAAGTTCTTTTTTTCCCAATCTTCCTACTTACACAAACAACTGAGAAACCCATAAAGGAGAATATAAAAGAAGAATGCATGTTGGATTACAACCACCTTTGCTTTGAAAGGAGTAAGAGAAAGAAAGTATGATACAACTCCCAAAGGAAATTTCTTGCCTAGGGTTTTGGAAGTGTTCTTGCTTTATAAAATGTCTCAATTATTTTTTTAATAGTCCCCTCTCTAACATGCACCATGGGGTTTCAATTGCTTTACTGGTGCCAGAGGAAATTTCTTACCTAGGGTTAAGGAATTGTCCTTGCTTTATTTGTGTAAAAAACCATTACTAAAATATATGTGGGTATTTTAGTAATACCTCCCTGAAATTTGAAAGTAATTAGTAATACCCCCTTTATACTTTCAAACTTTTGGATTACTCCCCTTGACCTATTTTAACCATCATTTAGACCAACACTAAAACAAAAAACATGGACCATAATATTGCAAGTACAACGCTAAAGACAAGTGATTCAAGTCCGTTTTAACCGAAGTCAACCACTGTTAAACTAGGTCAAGGGGGTAATCCTAAAGATTGAAAGTAGAAGGGTGGTATTACTAATTACTTTCAAATTTTAGGGGGGTGTTGCCTTTAGGACATGAAATTGGGGTGGATCAATCCAATCCGAGTCGAACTCTTAAATTTATCTGATTCGGATTGGGTTGAATTCGGATCCTAGTATTAGGAATTTGGCTCGGGTTGGATTCTTGATGTGGGACTTGGAGCCTTACTAAAATTTGTCATTTTGTAGCCGTATCTACCCATATTCCACGTTTGGGTCAGATATGGATCATGGTTCAGATTCTGATAATGTGTCATGAATCCAAGTTGAATCCGGCTCAGTATATATATCATGGTATTCGAAGACGGGCATAGATCACTGGCTTAACTGATGCCACGTTAACCGAGCCCAGGTGTTGGCTCAAATTGCATTAAAAAGAGAAACATACAACATGTATGCATTAGATATTATTAAAATTTTAAATTAAAATGCTTTTCTGCTTCAGTATGTCCCCCAAATTTTCATGAAATAAAAAATAAAAACATTTCCCCCCTTTTCCCTTATGGCTATGCCATTCATGGAACATATTTATGGTCTACAATAATGATTTTTTTTAGAAAAAAAAAATGTGATATGAAGAACTTAGATAACCCCATCTTATATGCCAACCATTTAGAGAGAGAGAGAGAGAGAGAGAGAGAGAGAGAGAGAGTACAACAGCCATGTAACATTCATGAATGTGTAGGGTTACAAAATTGTATAGAAAGTGAACAAGTATACATTACATACACAAGAAAGAGAGAATTTCTCAAAAAAAAAAAAAAAAAAAAAAAGAAAAAAGATGAGGGGGGGCTGAGAGAAATCCTAAAAGCTAACAAAGGCAGGCATGCCGGGGTAATTTGGACATTTGGGTAAAAGACATGGGCTGTGGGTTAGTAGTACTACTGTACTAGTAGTAAGGTGGACAAAATAACTTAAGGGCAGATTGGTCATTTGCGGAATAACACCCATAATTCTACTGAAGACAATGAGGGTAGTTTAGTCACTCAGAAAATAGATGTGAATCAGGATCCATGATCTCGAGAGCTGGTGGGGTCCGACAAACAGCGAAAGGTGATGGGTGCACCATATTGTGGGTAGAGGAGCATCAGTACCGTTGGTGCATGTTGATAGTTCGGCGAGAGCCGAAACGAGAAATGTTGCAATATGATGGCAATTGCTAGTTTAGCTTGTAAGATCGCTAGGTTTTGGCCGATGCACGTGCGGGCCCCGAGGCCAAACGGTATGTACGCCATTGGATGCTTCGCAGCACGGGCCACACCTTCCGAGAACCGGCCTGGATTAAATTCGGTCGCATCATGACCCCATAGTCCTGGATCGTGATGTACAGCTAAGATTGGTATCAGGAGTTCGGTCCCACGAGGGATCTTGTAGCTGCCGAGCTCCACATCAGCTTTCGCCCGTCGGATTGTCGCGATCGCTGGAGGGTACAATCGTAGGGATTCATTCAGGATCATACTTAGCTGCAAAATCAAAATTTAGAATTTTGTCAATGACTAAATTGCCCTTGTCACCAAATTTTTAGTTTGGGCAAATTACCAAAAACATGGCCATTTCTTACAAAATTGTAAAAATGCCCTCTTCGTGATATCCATTTTTTATGACAAAATTATCCCTGCCCCACCTTTAAGATCACATAATGACAAAACTGCCACTGCAAATGGATGTCTAATCTCAGTGAGACGACAAGAAGAGAAGAAGCGTTCAGCCTCTGATATTTGTAGGAAGGGAACAAAATCATACTTTGTTTTCTTCTTTTTGCCATAACGAATAAAGGCTATTTTGGTAATTTCATAGAAATCGATTAACACAAAAACAAATGAGTGGCTTTAGCTACCGTCTTAAGCTTTGCAACGTCATCTTTAGTGGGTATGTCACGTGCCCCACAGACCTTCAAAACCTCTTCACGTGCCAATTCCTGCCACTCTGGGTGCATTGCTAGGAGAATGGTGGTCCACGTCAGCAAATTCGACGTCGTTTGCTTTCCGGCGAAGAAGAAGGTCTTGCATTCTTCGATAATGTCGTTGATGGTGATCGATGGAGAAGAAGAAGATGAATCAGATATTATTTGGGTTGTTTCTTTCGCACCTGCTCTGATCATTAGCCCTAGTAAGTCCGTAGCCGTAGGGCACCCATTCGAAATTTCGTCACAAGAATTCTCTTTTCGTCGCTTGATGAGCTTCACTAGGGATTTTTTGATTTCTTTATCCAACTTCCAAGAATTCATGTTCTTTTTCGTGGGTAGGAATCTGAAATAAAAATCACAAAATAAAATTAATTTTTAAATTTTATAATTCTTTTTAGAACTCCGCGATTAAGCGTACTTAGGAAAAGTAGTACTAAGATGGGTGACCTCCTTATAGCTTATTGAATTGCAATTTCTCATTTTTTTAGGACTCCGAGAAAATATATAAAATTATATTTAACAATTTTTAAAATTAAGGCATAGATTATTAATATGGGTTTTACCTATAGCCAGGGATGAAAACCTTTTGAAATGCTTCGGCCGCGAAAATCATTTGTTGCGCTTGCAATCGGAAAACTGCTTTTCCATCTTCATAGCTGCTCCCAAATGCTGTTCGTGTAATAACCTCTTCGGTCAAGGTCTGAAACCATTCGGAAATTTCGATCTCCACTTCACCGGAACCCGACATTGCCGACCACTTGTCCAACATCTCGAGCACGCTCGTCCCCATCACCGGTATCAACAACTAAACAAAATATAACAAAGATTAAGAAAATGAATAAAATTATAAACATGGGGGGGGTGTTTAAATTTTCTTACTAATTAAATTTAAACAAAGAAATAAAAAGATTTGAACATAAATTTTTCAAATTTTACTTGCTAAATTATAAAACAAGAAAAATGTACCTTGAGATTTTCCATGTGAAAGGTTGGTGTGATGATCTTTCTATGGTAAGCCCATTTCTCCCCTTTGAGACTTAACAGTCCATCACCTTCAAGTTGTTTAACAAGGGGGTGGGACTCATTCTTCTCATAGAATTCCGACTTCGAAGCGAAGATTTCTCGAATGAGGTCGGGATCGGATACGGTGAGACGAGCCGTGGGTCCGAACCATACAAGAAAGGTTGCACCTGCAATGAGCCACACCTCCAATTGTCACCAAAATGATATAAAAAGTAACGGAGAAGGAAAAAAAATTGATTGTCATTAAGTATGGAGTAAACAGGAATTAAGGTCTAAATATGTTAGGGAGAAGTGACTTCACACAAAGAAAGAAAGCACCAAAGAACTTCAAAGGGGAAACACTGAGGTTGCAAAAAGAGGAAACAGAAAAAGGAAACATAACAACCACCACTACTTCAAAAATGAACATGGAAGAGATAAAATAGACCCTACACAAGTGAGAGAGAGAAAGAGAAAGATGAACATTTCAAGGATAAAAATGAAAGGAGAAAAGATAATTGATTGATATACTACACAACCCAAGTTGCAAATCAACATTTTGACTTAGAGAGAGAGAGAGAGAAGAAAACTCATTAGTGTAGAGAGAGAGAGAGGAAAACTCATTAGTGAACACTAACAAACACTACAACTTCAAAATCAACATCAAAGCTCATATAGACCCAAAAAAGAGCAGAAATACTAATGAACACTCCAACACCCACAAGTTCAAAAACCATATGATTGAATGGAAGAACAGTTTGAAGAATCCCCATTACATGATCCATAGATAGATGATTGGAAAATGAAAAACATCACTAGACCAGCAGAATCACACTCAGAGACACAAGTTTCAATATCAAGACTCGAACTAATTTAAAATTCAGGAAAAAAAAGCTGAGTGAATTTTCAAAGATAAACAAAGAAAAAGGGAGGACTCAGAAGTTCAATATCAAACATCCAAGCTGAAAAAAAAAAAAAAAAAGCTCAAACTCAAAAAAAGACAGAAGGCCAAATCAAAACTCCACCACACTCAAAACTACAACAATCAAGACTCAAAACAAGGATAAAGTACAAAATCACAGCCTTCGAAGCTAGAGAATCCAAAATTATAAACCAAACATTACACATGAAGAAAGAAAGAAAGAACACCAACTTCCCACCACCCCCACAAGTTCTAAAGCCTTAAAAAAAAGTTCAGAAAAAAAAACCAGAAAAAAAGAGAGGATGAAACTCAATAAGCCAGCTTACTGTAGAGAATGAAAAGAAGAGAAGAAAGATCAAGTAAAGAAAAGAAATGGTACCATAGAGTTTCTTCCAATGATGGTAGAAGGAAAGAACTCTAGGGAGTATGTTGTGAGAGAGAGGCATGGGCTGAGAAGAGGCCTTAAGCATCAACCCCACAAGTTCCTTAACGTTTCCTATAAAGAAACGATAAGGGGGTCCTTTGATTCCTTGCTTAGAGAAATGCTCTTCAATTCTTCTGGGTCTCCACCAAAGCAAACCCACCACCTTCAACACAAGAAGAACCAGAAAGAACAAGAATCCTATCATCCAAAACCAGTACAAGAACTCCTCCATGCTTGAGCTTCAGCTTGCTTGCTTCCAACACAGTCTCCTCTCTTCTAGTTATTAAGTACCCTTTCTTCTTATCTCTTTCATTTATCTCGCTTTCTTTCTTCACTTTTATTACTTGTTTCCTTTGATAGGCACCCTTTTTAACACTTAGAAGAGAGAGAGAGAGAGAGGGGTATTTTATAGGAAGGAAAGGTTTGGCAAGGCCTGCGCCGTAGGGGCCGCCATCGGAGCTCTATGGGGTCAACGAAGGAGGTGGTTTTTTTTTTTCGTTTTAAATCCTTTGAAGACAATATTACCCTTACAAGTTTTACTTCGTACACCTATGTCCCCTGTAGTGTTTAACTGTCTGTACTCTGTACTTTTTTTTGCTAAGCAATTTTAATTGTTTCTACATGGATTAAAAAACTGTTATAACGGCCATTATGATGGTAACGCTCCATGACATTCACATTAATTGAGCCCAAAAAGGAAAAAAAACAGACTTAACATTTATAACGGCCGTATTACAAGGGCTTTCTCTAGGTGGGCTTCTCTTTTGTACAGGAGAGATTAGCTTGGTAAGGGTTTTTTTTTATTTTTTCGGGTGTTGCATAGTACATATGGTGTGTATTTCCGTCGTCCTAGTCCGGCAAAGTTAGCTCTGTTTCAGAACCGTGAGGTCGCGTGTTCAATCCAAGCTTACCCATTAACAGAATTTTCCCAAGTCATTACTTGTCTGGACAAAAACCAAATTGCTTTGATTGCATTTGGTTCATGTCGGCATTGGCTTCGAATGAGTCAGATATTAAAATTTGTCTCCATTTTTGGTACTATTTTTGTTCTTGATATTACTAGTCTTCTTATTTTTCTGAGCACATGAAGCTTCAAAAATAAAAAAATATTTTTTTTTTTCAAGTTCATAAATAATTACATAAGATATTTATATATTTTCAATAAGGGTATTTCAGTCATTAAAAAAATCAGGGGTATTTCCTTGAAGATCCTACATTCTAGGTGTTGGGAGGAGATTTTGGCCAATTTATCACTATTTCCAAAAAAAGCATGATTGGGGAGAACAGAGGAGCATGAGGTGTATATGTTACTATTTTTTTTTCTAGGCATGTTACAATATTTATATGTAAATAATATATGTGTACATACATATATATTAATAAATAATATATATTTTCCTCTCAATGTTTTGATTACTTGCCAAATAATCACTAGTGAACTTCCATCAGGGCTATTGGAGAATGGGAAAATCATATATGGGCCCTACCAACTAAAATAGATTTGGACCCTTGATGAAAATATCCCCAAAATCAGACTGCACTTCTAACCTTAATTTAATCTCTCTAAATATAAGGTTAGGGTTCAACTATGGTCCATTGAGGATGATAAACTTGAAGAATTCCCTTTTCCCCTAGATATTTGGAAGAAAATCTAGCCGTCGAGACATTTAACGACATTTAACTAGGACGATTTCCGAGTCAACTCAACAATTTTACTGAATTTTCTCATACCATATAAATAATATGAATAGAAATGTAGAGGGGGGGAAATAAAAATAAAAAAATAGAGGGGAAAGATAAAAAGAAGGGGGGGTTCCTTCTTCCTTGTTCCCAAGAAATGATTTAGGGGGGAGATGAGGGGGCACAAAGGGGGTTGGTGTTTTGGAAGTTTGCTCTTAAATTTGTGCACATGGGAACAAGGCTGTCTATTTTAGGGCTTCTCTCTCCGTTTTTGACGCGGAGAAATGCTTTGGTCGACCCAACAATGGTTGCCCCACGCTAGGGCACCTTCCTAATCTTGTCTTAATAGACCCAAGACATGTTGGGGCCATGTGCTCCTTGGGGTTCCTACAATTCACACCAACTTCAGGGTTAGAATTAGACTCAGGGTTAGTGTGTCTCTGTCTTCTACTAAGATAAGTTAGATAGTTGATCTTATCATTTGATTTGGAGGGGCCATTAATAATATTAGGAACCCCCCTTTTGATAATCTCTAAATTCTTCATAGTTGGCTTTTTTTTTTTCTTTTTTTTTGTGAAATGTGGAAGTTTTCTCATTTTAGAATACTTTAGGGCATGCTAGATTATCTTATAATGCTAGCTAAATGACACATAATTGGTATTTCCAAGCTAAACCCATCTCCCGGTGCTATCGATAGGGTCTCGATACAACCAAACACAGGGTAGACCCTTGTGCCCTCCCAATTTAGGACCTAAAGACCTTGTAATTTAGGTTATGGGCTCGATTGAAGCTTACCCACAAAAAAAAATTAAAAAAATCTATTTGAATCCCATCAAACTAATTAAATAAAGGTTTATACTGCCATATTGCCTAATACCTTTGGTTTCGAAATTTATAAATCTTTGCTTTTTAGTTTCGAAATTTAAAATTTTTCATGTACAATCTGGGATTCAACCCATAATTTATTTGCTTCATTTGATTGATATGAGGGTTTAATTATCTACACACTTTAGGTCAAAATATCATAAAGGGTATTTCTATTTTTGAAAAACATTCCTATCAAAAAAATTTTTGTGAAAAACACGGTACACATATTCATTAATGCGAGCCATCTAATGGATGGACCACCTCTGAAATCCAATGAATCAAAAAAAAAAAAATTCGCAGCCATTGGATATTCTTAACCATCGTATCGATTGCTTACTTTTAATGACAATGATAGTCATTAATGGTAAAAAAAAAAAATATCATTTGATACATTTAGTTGAAAATCCGGATCAATGATCATCGAAACAATGTGTATGGTGGGGAATTGAGGATCAACATAGTTGTAATGGCCCCAAGGCTATCAGATCATTCTGTCAAAAAAGAGAAGTATGATCAAACCATGAAACACTAAGACCCAAATCTCAATTCAGATTGCTAGCTCTTGAATCCTTCTAGGAATATCTGAATGGTCCTTATATGTCAGTTTTTTTTTGTTTTAACTATATTTACTCAGAATAGATACAAATAAATAAATATTTAAGTGGATTTTTCAGTAATTAATTTATTAAAAAAATAAAAATAACAAGAAGACAAAATAGAAGATGCAATCAAATAACAAGGTGTGGAGT
Organism: Euptelea pleiosperma; assembly: GCA_035048495.1. Taxonomy (NCBI): domain Eukaryota; kingdom Viridiplantae; phylum Streptophyta; class Magnoliopsida; order Ranunculales; family Eupteleaceae; genus Euptelea; species Euptelea pleiosperma. The sequence continues at coordinate 24,624,609 of CM068549.1, forward strand.
TTTCGAAAATGACCAAAAAATCCATCCAAGAAAGCTAGCAGCTGATGACTAGCTTTATTTTCATTATTAATATTTGTTTTGTTTTTATTTTTATTTTTTATTTTTTTGGATTTTTTCTTTCATTGATGTCAGAAAAGCTGCCAACTAGTTTCAGTTTTAGAGGAGCAATTTTATTATTTGTCACTTTGTGGAAAAAGGGGGGCTACAATGGATTTATCATGTTCTTTAGGGTTTTCTTTTTCAAAGAAATTTCAATTCAATTTTCTATTATTGCTTTCCTAATTTTTTTGAAACAATTTGTTTTGGGACAGCATGTTTTGGTGCTCTCAACATGTGACTTGTCATTTTTGTGGTCCTCAAAACCCACTTCATGTTGGATTTCCCATTTAATAAGCAAAACCCTAATTTTTTATAGTTAGGGCAAAATTTTCTTTTCATCCTACTTTTTTTTTTGGTAATAATGTTATAAAAAATTGCGATTTTTTAAGAAAAAAGAAAAGGCGTACAAGTTAGTGAAGTTATTTCATTGTAATTTGACCTGAGAAGAACGGAATCACGCTCAGTAGGATTTGAACTTATGACAATGGAGTTTTCGAAGCAGGCTGTTAGTTGTAGGGAGCTAGCGCTCGTACTCCCTCCCACTCGTTGCCCAGAGCCTTGACTTGAGCTTTTTACAAGTAAGAATTTAATTAGAATTTTGCGCCACGATTCTGAAATTAAATGGTTCCCTATAGGTATTGCAAATGCTTCATGATATATGATTAGGGTTTCAGGGGTCAAGTGCATTGTGCGAGTAGTAAGTTCTTATGATTTCTACAATAATTTCGGTTCGAGCCTAACTATTAAAACCTGGCATAATCATGAAAAATAAAAATAACAATTTTTGAGAAAAATATATAAATTAAAATAATAGTTGAAATTCAATGATAAACATGGACCCATATGATATGCAATAATAGAGAATATGTGGAGGCAAATTGGTTAATCTCTTTATGAGAAGGTGAAGAAAACTTGGAAAGGTGATGAAAAGATTTAGTAGCTGAAGACAGCAAAAAGGAGGAAAAGAGGGAGATATGTTCTTATGAGTCCCTAACAAATCCCACCCCACCATATCATCTCCTTGTTTTGATTAGTTTCAATTCATTAATACTCCACAATTTCATCCTCCATATGAGGATTTATTGCATCCCCACATTGTGTGGATCCACATGTTCTTGTTCTATCTAATCTTAGCTCAACCAAGTTGCCCCACCACTCATATAAGAAAATTTGGATTTTTTTTTTGAAGGTGCCAGCTTTATAAGTTGGTAAGGTTTGTGATTGTTGATTCTGCATAAAACCCGCCTTCCAACTACTAATCCGCTTGCTTACGGAAAAGAAATTCAAATTTTTTTATTTTTATTTTTTGAAACCGTGGTGACTAGTCGGGTGCCTCTTAGAGCACCTGACTAGTCCCTTGCGGCACGTTACTCACCATCTCCACACGTGCCCGGAGTGTACTGGGAGAGTTAATGTGGATTGAGCCATTTATTACCCTACTCTTTCTAGGGCATTAATCTTGAACCTTCCTTTCAGGACGTCATCCTTAGTATCAAAGCCCTCTTATTCCGATGGGGTAACATCTTCCCAAAGATGCGAGGAGTGTTTTTGGAAGATATGGGTGTTAGGTTTGACATTTTGCCGAGGAAATGAGTAGGGGGTATTTGTTGTATTGATGCTCTACAAGATGGGCTTCTTGTAGAGCATCATGTGTGAAACGACTGATCGTTTACTCGGACAATACTAGCGACAAAAAATCATCGGTAAAAGTAGGTATTGATCGAAGAAAAAAGTCGATAAACAAGTAAATTGTTTGAATTCTTGAGCAAGATGAAGGGGTCTTGCATCCCATTTAATCTCTTAATTAATCTCAATCCCCTTTTTGTTTATTTTTGTAATTTTGAATCACCCGAATAATTATTTTTTTTTCTAAATATAAAAAGCTCAAGGAATCAAAAATAAAATTAAAGAAATTAGAAAAATATGGAAAATTTTCAGGGTCTGTTTGAGTAGTTCCATCAATCCGGATAAAAATGGAAAAGTAGAAAAGAACAAAAAAGGTAAAATAGAATCCACACTCTCTCTCTCATAATCCTCTTTGTAGTTATTTGGTAGGAGAGAGAATAAAATAACGAGTTTTCGTCCACGCAATCAACGGTGTGACGAGTCGTGCACTGTCTTCAATCAACAGCCATGTCTAATCTAGATCTTCCACGTGTCATCCAATCATTTACGCTTCCTATCTCTTGTCCACATACATGACCTGGTGTTATATCAACTCAAGGCAGCCCAGTTCCAGCTCTTCTTTTGTTTTCTTACCTTAATTACCAAATTACCCTTGTCCACCAAATGTGTTAACTAGGGTCCCTACACCTCCAAATTCCAATCATAAAAAACATGATATTTCAACCATGGTTTATATAATGGCCGTTATAACGGTAACACCCCAACCCCGTTACATTTGTTCTATAATTAATGTCCAAAAAATGGTGATGTGACCCACTATAACAGACATAACGGTAATATTATAAGTCCATTATAATGTTAAAACGGACCATTTAAAACCTTAATTCCAACAGAAGAAAATATTTTTCATACATGACGGTAATATTTTAAGTCCATTATATTATAAGTCCGTTACATTTTTTTATGCCAATATCTTAACCTAAATCGTATTAAACTCGCATTTTTCAATGGACGAAGTTTTGCTAGTTCACGAATTATCTGTTGATACGAAGTATTCCGGCGATCCCCGCAATCCGAGTCCGAGTTGTTGGAATTGGAATAAGTTCGGCAGCGGATCACGAAATCTCGCGATCTTCTCTATCTAATGAATGGGGAGTCTGCTTTGAAATCGTCCGCCCTGCACCCACCCCCTGAGTATATGCTTCAACAGGAACCACAGAGGTAGATTGATACAATAGAAACCTCTGGCAAAACGCCCGCCCGTAACCCAAAGGTCCAAAATATGGAAGAAACAAGTGTTTCCACGACTCTACCACCCGGTCAATTCTGTTCCACTTAATCCCCCTTTCATAGCCACATATCTTTTTGCGCTCAATCATTTGACTACAGTTTAAACGGACATGCATCATGTGCTTGTTAATGCACCCATGAAAGAACCATAATATTGCAAGTGCAATGCTAAGGGCATGTGATTTAAGTCTATTTTAACTTAAGTAAACCACTGTTTAACTAGGTCAAGGGGGGGGAAATCCTAAAGTTTGAAAGTATATATAAGGGGGTACAATTCTATAATTTCAATTTTGAGGGGGGTGTGTTACTAAAATACCAAACAAATAAAGCAAACTTTAAAGAGAGATGCATATCAGAAGGTCCAAATCTAATGTCTTAGTCAAGCTGAAAGCTTAACGATTGTGAGGGGATACCTGAAAACTTGGGGATTGTCGACCTGTGACTTCACCAAGTTTATCATTGGTTCAGTAAATCTATTTAATTCCCGAAGGCTTACAAAATTGCCTCAACCACCCATTTCTTCAAAATTTTCCAAATATTTGCTTCAATTGTGCTTGCCACGTGTGTATATATATATATATATATTATAAAATAATTTAAATAAGGAAATTAGTTTTTCTAAGCCTCATGGCTGTAATTTTGAATTTTGAATTTTGAATTTTCAAAAGTAAAAAAACAGAAATAGCGGCTGTTCTTTCACAAATTTTTCCAAGAAATAACGGTCGTTATTTTCTAAGCATCAAAACGGTTCATAACGTAATGGGCTTTGGGCGTTACCATTTTAATGGCCATTATTTTCATTAAAACGATGTTATTTTAAACCATAAGACAAACAAGTTTTGCAAGAATGGCATTTCCATCAAGGTGTGTTTGATTGCCAAATTTCCAGTGGGAAAATTGCATTATCTCGGGAAAACATAATTTTTCCCCTTTGATAACCATTTTAAATTGGGAAAATGTTCTTGAGAAAATGAAAAATTTTCATCCAAGCCTGGAATTCATTTCTGTTCCACATAGGTGAGAATTCGTTTCCACGATTGAAAATTGAAAATTCCATATTTTCTCGGGTGCAATCAAACATCGTAATCAGATGTATTTTCTCAGGAAAAAATTTCTTTCGAAAAGAAAATTCCTATGCAATCAAACGTGCCCTTAAATAAAAAGAATTACTATTTTCAAAATTACATTTTACTTCTTCCATAAGATTAATATTTTTCACTCTCATTTTCTTGCTTCATCCACAACAGCGAAAAAATCAGATTAACCAACGACCCGACTACCTTATGCAGTCACATGAATAAGACCTTCCAAAAATACCTAGATAAGTTTGTCGTGGTGTATCTCTCTAGAAGAAGTAAAATGTGCTCTAGAAATAGTAATTCCCTTAAAATAAATTCCGACGACTCATTTTAGTTGCCGAATTGACCCTAATCAAGCCGAGTCAATTTCAAGTCGCACGTTTTTCCCGACTTGGTTCAGGGTTCCAACCTTGTGGCTACCCTATTTGAGACAATTTTCTCAAATGGATACATGATAGAGGTACTTGTGTTTTGTGACTGTTTTAGGGTTAGGGTTTATCAAACAAAACAAAACCCTAATCTTGATTTGTGGCAAATACAAGAAAGGGCAATTTGGGAAATAAAAAGCACAAATAAAAACAAGGTTCTAAAGATTGGGAACTGGGTTCTGTTTGTTTTTCTGGTACAAAGATAACAACCTCTGCAACAAGTATTGCAGTAGAAAATCCGTACTTTTTGCCCCTCGTGAATCGAGGGACCTTGTTTTCACTTTTTCAGTAAAAAGCACTTATTTTATTACTACCCCTTTATTAGGGCTTTTTTTTAGCTTTTTTTTCCCCACCTTCCCAAGATGTAAAATAAGTTAAAAACAGATGCTGCATTTCATGCTCTATGTTTTGTCCCTTTAAAACCATTTTTGTCTGGACGTCTCTGTCCAACGGCCATGTCTTCTAACTCTAAAAAGATTTCATCTTCACCTTCCTATTTCTTTCTTTTACAATATTAAAGAGAGGGTGCTTCGCATGCCACCTTTTTTTTTTTTTTTTTTTTACTTTTTCTTTTTATATTTTATATTTTTATTTTTATTTTTAACCTGTACCCTAGTGCGTGTCACGTGATACCGGGTCGTATTAAAAAAATGGAAAATAAAATTATTATACGAGAACATTAGTGTCCGATATGTGAACAATGTTGTGCCTCGTGGAATCGGAAAAAAAAGTGTGGGAAATTAGGTTAATAAGAAAAATGTGTTTTTTTTTTTAAATTATTTGCAATATGAAATTAGGGTTACACGAGCAAGGAAACGCTAAACGTGTATTAGGGTATTAGGGTGCATTTATAGATGGTGGGTGGTTGGAGCCCGGCCTACAGCTACAGCTAACTCCATCGATAGCGCACAACTGTTCAGGTGATATGAACAGGAAAAGTTTTTTTTTTTTTTCCGATGTGAAATTCGACATAATAAGAAACTTTTTCTTATAAGAATTTGCTACATAAGGTTAGGGTTTGCACGAGCGTGTTTACATGTACACAACCATGCACTAATATTTTTTTTAATTTTTTTGTGGTAAGTAAGCATGGGGTTAGGTAGAACCCAACCACACCTTAATAAAAAAAAATAAAAAATAAAAAATAAAACAAATTACAGCCTGTAATCGGCAGCCGGGTTAGTTGTCCTAACCACGCGATGAGACGAACATTGAGCTACATATAGTATCGGGACCCTTCTTGTAGACGTGCTAGGACTCCAGCCCATTGCTAGCGACATCGAATAGGTTAACGACAATTTTGCGGAAGCAAAAAAACACGTACACTCGAACAATGTAACTGTTCAGGTGAAATTCGTGGATGATTTTCTTGTAACACGAAATGTACCATCAGTGCCAAAAAAAAAAAGTGTTGTAGGAAAATTAATTAACGACAGGGTATGATCGGGACTGTTTGATATGTCGCATTCCTCGAACACTAAAATAAATTGAAAACAGTTTTAGAAACATGAAATGTACATTCACTAAAAATGTTTGTACCGCACCTGTATGCCTACATGCATGCAACATCACATGTCCCTCACATGATCCACTTAAACACCTTGTCCTGCAACGAAAGCGCCATGCATGCACTAAATTCATACCCCGGGCGACATAGTGGTGCGACCGCACGTTTCCTATACGTATGTTCATACATAGAAATACGTATACATATGTGCAGACTGTATGTATATATATATATATATATATCTGTATTTCAAGGAAAGATTGAGGGTCCAGTTTGCCAAAATAAACCAAAAATGGGACCAAAACGAAGGGAAGTGGTTCCAGATAATAGGAATAGAACAAACTGCTCCGACCATCCACCGACAGGTGTGGTTTTAGTTCTACTACAAGTCCTTATCAATCCCTTTCAAGGAATTGCCCTAGATGGGGCCTTGTTAGGGCAGGGGGACTCTAAAACTTTAGGACAACGTCCTTAAGAAGGACCCTCCATCTTGTATGGGCATGATGGCAAAGATCAGACCAGCTTTGATGCTGGAAGGTATGTGTTTTTCCTACCCTGCTCTTGGTTGGAGTGATGTGGATGCTTAGTGGGTCGTTCTGTGTGCAATGTCCTCTGTGACTACAGGTGGGTCTGTAGGACACGTTTCGAACCGACACCGATAGGGACACCCTCATTGGCAATGAGACAGATATAGGTCACCATGGCAAGGGTACAGGATGGATCACGCATGCATACTTTTACACGTAGGAGCTAGTGCGTATGCACGCACATGTGCACGTCTGTGTCGCGAGCGCGTTTGGCGGAAAAACATAATATTTGAGTCTTATAGAGCATAGTTAGGTCTATAATAATAACATATGTGAAGGGGTGTCATTTTTACCCTTTCTGACCTTTTTTTTCACTCTTTCTTCCATATTACAAAATAATTTTTAAAATCCATAAACTCCATTTTTATCATTGTTTTCGTCCTCCAAAATGTGAGGATTCATCGTCGTTGTACCAGTTTTTACGACCATCTACACCTGCATTCGTCGTCTCTCGCAATTGTAAGTTCCCTCTACAAGTTTTGTCCTCCAAAATGTGAAGTATCACTATCGATGATCTCTGTTCTCATCACCTCTGCTCCAAAACATAAGGCTATTCTTGACATTTTGACAAAATCTAAAAGCTAACAGTTGGTTTTGCCAATCCCTGCTTCTATATATAACAGCACTTCTCTAGCATAGTTTGCCAAACGCTATTCTAAAAAAAAATGCTTTTCAACAATTGTTTTTCAGGTCTTTTACAAAAGTGATTTTCCGCCGTGCTTTTGCAGAAGCATTCCCAAATAAGACCTACATAGTACACTCTTTCGGCCGGCTAAATGTTTGGCCCACACCTCAGTGGACCTACACACCAAAAATCAATATGATTGGTGATTTCTAGCTATAGGATTTGAGCATTTTTCTTCATGGGCTTCATGAACAAGCCTATGGATTGGTTCCAAGCCCATGATGAAAAGTACTCGAATAAAATGGCTAGAAATCACCAACCAAACTGATTTTTGGTGTGTAGGTGACCAAGGACAAGGTGTGGACCAAACATTCACTTGGCCCTAAAGAGTACTACGTGGCAATTTGAGGGGCTTCTGCATCAAAAGTTTGATAGAGAATACGGTATCATAGATTTTCGTGTGCTAGGGGGGTAAGAGTGGAAGATCAGTAACCAATTGGTCGAAATGGTCCAAGAGGTCAGATAAAAATCACATGGTTACGATCAAGCAATAAGATTGATTTTGGCCTAATAGGTGCGACACATCAAATGATGAGCCATGGCTCCCCAATACTTGCAAAGCATAGAATCATAGTCGGAAAGAGGGACCTTAAGGCACCAAATGGGTAGACCACAAGAACAGCCCACAAAAGCATTAGTTCAAGACTGGCATTCCTGTACACTAGACTAGATTCACATGCAAGCGAGCAAGATCCACCATTCAATTATGACCCCCAAAATTTGATCCGATCCCATTATTGTAACCAAAGTTTTAAATTGTCCGTGACGTTATAACGGTCAATGTTACATTATAACGGCCGGATCACATCTGTCACATCTGAAGTCAAAAGATGGGCAGAATTTTTTTTGCAAAATTACCTCTATGGCCAGATCACATCTGTCACATCTGAAGTCAAAATACGGTCATAATTTTTTTATTTTCTATTTTAAAAAGAAACCTTGATAACGGCAAAAAGAATTTTAGAATTAATGGCCGTTATTTCCATTATAATGGCAGTTATAACAGTAAACCTGTTATTTCAGCTTTTGGCATTTTTACAAAAAAAAAAAAATTTATGGTAAATGGACGAAAAAGTCGACAGAACCAACGATGAGGATGATATGAATTTCAACAGGAATATCACCAATCTGAAACCTATTGGATAGTGGGACCCTACTCTTTCATGTGTGACACATACACTTATGGTCAACATCAAAGACGCTAGTGATGAACAGTGAAATCTACATAAACTTCCAAAGGGAGAAAAAGGCAGGGACATGGTGTACCCACCCATCTGGCAAGCACAAGTTGCACAACTAAGGCGTGGACGCGTGTTTTAAGACCGTTGAACTGGAACTAACTCATCAATATATGTTGGTTAGAATGTTTCACGGCATGTCCTAATCTTTGTTCATAGTCACTTTCAACAGGGAGGGTTTTAGGTCTAGGGTTTAGGGTTTAGGGCCTAGGGTCAAGTGGGCTTTGTCCACAAACAACAATGGGACTCCTAATTCATAACTCACATCACATGGCAACGTAACTATGAGGGTCTAGGGTTTAGGGTTTTAGGGTTGAGCTGTGTTATAGTGGACCCACCATTTATATTTGAAATGACATGTATTTTGAGATTAATGATCGAACTGTGTAAATCCCCTTGTGGGAGGTAGTGGGTTCAATCTTTTGTAAGGCAGGTTTCCTCTATTAAGCCGTAGGCTACGGAGTCGAAATCCCATTTCCCAACTTAGGATTAGCCTGGATACATCCCCGGTCTTCCACTCCAGTCTCGAGTCTCAACCGTGTTGCTTATATTAATAATAAGGATTAGGCTCAGGAGCCCCCCTTTCTTTTTACCGCTCTTGGGAGTCGTGTTCTCGGCACAAATCTAACGGTGGTTGATAGCTTCGCAAAGAGTGAAAAAAGTGATGTCAGCTCAGCACTATCAACCATTTGATTCTCAGAATCCACAAACGAGAACACGGCTCCTGAGAAAGGTTAGAAAAGGGGGCCCAATAAGAAGAAAAAACCCATGGTCCTGAGCAATATTAATGTTTTCCTTTGATTTAAGCATGCAGATAAACTTGCATTATCCCTAATAATTAGCACGCGAAAAGAAAGACAATGAAACAAGCAAATCTTAATCCTAGTGACGGAGCACCTAATACTAGGTTCACCTTGCACCAACTTAAAACCAATGTCACTGTACCCTTTTGTGTGTCACTGCACCTAATACTAGGTTCATCTTCCGCTCGTGAGGCTTACGCTCCATGCCTTAGCCTTATACCTCATATTTTAGGTCATTGAACACCATGCTACACTGTTAATTTTCCAAAATCCAAGCCTAGACTCGGCCCATTTACAAGCCAAGCTAGGGCAGTCTTAACGTATGTAAATTTTTTTTTTGGTAAGCCGTCTAACGTTTGAAGTTGAAACCGAGGTTTAAAACATGCCATTATATCGGACTGGGGGCTTACTGTTTTTTCCATTATAACAGACTGTAACGCATGGGCAAAAAAATGAGAAAATAATAGGAAATAAGTAACGGAAGTTTTTGAATGGGAAAATAAAAAAATGGGAAAATTCAAAATTAAAATTTTGAATTTTAAATTTTCATTAAAATTTATAATGGAAATAAGTAACAGAAGTTTTTTTAACAATTTTTTTCAGAAAATAAGAGTCTTATTTTCGTTATAAAAGAAAAATAACAATCATTATTTTCTGAGCTTAAAACCGGTACATAACATAACAGGGGAAGTCCGAATCCATTAGAATGGCCGTTTTCTAAACCATGGTTGAACCATCCATTGTATGGTTTTAAGACTTATGGAAGTGTATTTTTGGACAAATTGAAATGCCGGATTAACATTTGGATGGTCCAGATTAATCACTAAGTTTACCACATGTTGATAATCATAGGGGCTGATCTAAAGTCAATGCCTCCAAGAAACCTAGCTTCTTGTCTTCTCCCGAAGAGGGATGACGTGACAGAAACTTGCTTACAATGACCAAAAGGCAAGCATATTCATGTTTCATAAGATAAAAATAAAAAAACAAGTTCAGATTAAAATATCCATTCCCTCAAAACCATATGGTTTTGAAAATATCAAGATCATCGAGAATATATCCCATCCTTACAACATAAATGCAGGCAAAGGCAAAACTCTGGAACAAAAGATTCCAGATCATTTAAAAGAGACACAGAGGTATAAAAATTGCTATAAACTGAGATCCAAGGACAACGCAGTAGCAATTCTCCAAGTGCCGGCCCACCAGCCAACAACCCCTACAATGCCGAAAGAAGAAAACGCAGCATACATTGCAGACAAATTCTCTAGACTAAACCTGGACGTCATTAGGCAAACAGCATAAGGAAATTCATCGGAAAAGGAAATGAACTAATCGAATGCGTCGTCATCATCGTCGGGAAGAGGCTGCGCAGCAGCTGCTATCAATTCAGCTTCTTGTCTGAATCATCAACAAATGGTTTCCATGTTAGCAAGAGTAATCACCACAGCAACCACTTCTAAACTTATATTAAACCCCTTTAAGATGAAAACATGATTCTAAGAAACATAATTATCCAAGCTTTTTTTACCACGTTCTAAAAACATGAATGTACTATTTTCCACCAACTTCATATGTAGTGTATGTTCCATTTGATGGGTGTGTGTGAAGAGACCCTGGAATGGACTAAAGATTTATGGAGGTTATTTATCCGAGTCCTATTAACTAGAAAAGGTTGCCAATTCGATAGTTTAACAAGGAGCATTCTTTGTACCAAAGCAAATCAGTGAGAAAGAGAAGAAGGAGGAGGAGCAGAAGCCTCTTGTCTGACCTTTCTGCTCGGAGCCATGGATAAGGATTTCAATATCCCAATAATGGAGGAAATAACAAGGACATGGATCTCTCAAATGAGAGCCCTTTCTCAAAGTGGGAGAGGAGGAGATTGGGAAGTAGAGCCTGCGGAAAGAAACTCGTCATGGCCTAGAGCCTGCGGAAAGAAACTCGTCATGGCCTCTAAATCAGATCCCAATCAAGATTACTCGATTTCTAGAAGAAAGAAAAATTCTGAGTTTTGTACAGAAGATTAAAAAACAAACAAACTCTCAACGTGTTCATAAAATCCTGTAAGAACCTATGGGTTTTGGAGAGGAGATCAAAATGAATAAGAAGAGCAAACCCAGAAACTCAAATCGATTTGGGAAGGAGAGAGTTAAGATGTTAAAGTTTAGATTTATGGGTTTGCTTATTTTTTTGAGCTTATTCATTTTTGGGGTGATGTGTTAATAATTTCAGAATGTTTTGATAGTTTATGGGTTGTTCATGTCCTCCATCATCTTCTTCTCTCTCCCTCTCTCACCCCCACCCAAACTTCAGCATAGGCAAGAGGGGACAATATTTAACCAAACAATAAAGGAACAAAAACTAGTTCAAGGTTGACCACAGTCTAGACTATTTTAACCATGAACTAGGCTAGGTCCTGAAAACATGAGCTTTCCAAACAGGCCCTAATATAAAAAAAATATGGATATATTTTATCTCATTTTATAATCACTACTGGAAGTCCCGTGTTAGAGAGAGAAAGTTGGAGGAAAACGGTTTTAGTAGTTATTAGGGGTGGAAACAGTTTTAAGAGTGATTTTAGGGAGTAGGAACAATTGTAGGAGAAGGGTATTTTTGGCAATTACATAAGATTTTCCCATCCCTTCATTGTTATTGATAAGTTAAACAAAGAGAAGGGCAGTTTTTAAAGAAAAACAATTGCTGGCAAAATGTAAACAACTGTCTACCCATCTGTTGCCTTTTATAATAGTAAAAATATATGAATTAATATTTACCGTCGAGTCATCAGAGATATCATTTTAATAACATCATGTAACTTCTATAGTAAAGAAAAAGCACCAAAGCAGATTAAATTACAAATGCAAAAGGACAGAATAGCTTACAGTTGTTGTGTTGCCATGTCAATTTGAACTTCAGGAGGAGCAAGCGCAGGTGACTCAACAAAGTGGAGATTAGCATCCCTGCAAGGCATGTTATATTATTATAGCATCATCCCATGAAGTTAGCAGAGATGAACCAACCCCAAAATAAGAAACAGAAAAAGAAACTCTCTTTTGGTAGTACCCTGCAAGCTTTCTGGCGAGATACAAGAAAGGCTTCTCAAAGTTGTAGTTGCTCTTAGCAGAGATCTCGTAGTACTGAAGATTTTTTTTCCTGTGGAACGTGACTTGCTTTGCTTTAACTTGCCTGTTCTTGACGTCAACCTTGTTTCCACATAGAACGATGGGGACATTCTCGCAAACCCTATGATTCCCCCATGGAAGTTGGTTAATAACAACTGTCTAAGCAACTCTGAACCATACTACATGAAAGCTACCAAATAAAAGAAACAATCTTGGCATCTGGGACACACCTGCAGAGATCCCGGTGCCATGTAGGGACATTCTTGTACGTCAAACGGGCAGTGACATCGAACATAATGATCGCACATTGCCCATGGATACTACAGAGCAAAGAGATATTCCGTTACAAACAATGAAGAAAAACAAGAAAGATGATGGAATTGAACCTTGGAAAGTCCTAATCAGTTGGCTATGCAAGAACACATGTGAGAGTACTAAAACACACATCGACATATGTAAATTACAGCAAAAAAAAATCCAGAACTATTCAGTTCTGATTGATTGAGAAGTCAATCACTTCAACTAGATTAAATTTGTTTAAAAAACAAAGTCCATTTCAACTGAGACTTTAATTCATAGCCATGGTTCAATGTAATGTATCATCTCAGCTGTCGCATGGATTTTTGTAAGTTGAGAAAAATACCCATACCATACACATGTTGGATTCCAACACTCCTCAGAGTTTGGTGCTACACATTCATATCTTTTCTTTTTGGTAAGTATAAACAAGCCAGCAAAAGCTTTACGAAAAAAAGTGGTTGAGAAAACCAGCCTAAAAGAAAGAAAACAAGCAACCAAAGGGGACAGAAGATAACCAAAACAGAAATACAATTTTGTTATTCTAAATACTAAACATTACAGAATCATCTTTAAAAGGAGTATCGTCACACCAACAATCATACCAAATATCTTACCTTGTCCAACGATTTATGATTTGAATTATAATTGATTCAATTCAAATCTTAACCCAAACGATTTGAATCTTAGCTATGAGCCCTTTTAGATTAAAAACTATGATTTACCATGTGAATCTCACAATTCGAGTAAGATTCAATCACGATTCTCTCAAATCTTAAGATTAAAAAATATGATCTACCATGTGAATCTCACAATTCGAGTAAGATTCACGATTCTCTCAAATCTTATGATCGGACTCATGGTTGAATTTTTGCATGAAACATCACTCTTAGCACAGGTGACCAAAAATATATATGTCCATGCACACACTTTGAAATATTATGAATTGAGAATGTTGACAAGACATGGAAACTTGCTTAATTTGATAATGAATTGATGATAAAAGGTTTTTATTTTTATTTATTTTTTAATTTTTGTGAGAAGATCTTTTGTGCATCTGTGAGTATAGAACAGTGTCTTTACAAGCATATCGTGAATTGTCAGGTAATTTGTTGGCATTATTTGAAAGTTTTTGTACAAAACCTTGTCATTATATTATGGATTATAGAGTAGAAAGGCATATTATATTTTAAATTTTTTAAAAATTATGCATATTTTTTAATTCACAAGATTAATCTTTATAAATCTTATAATTTGAATCTCACTCTTTACATTCAATCTGATTCCATTTTGACCACATTACCTAAAAGTTACAACACATCAATTAACGTGTACAAGGAGTTGTTGCTATTGCAGGACTACCAAAAAGCAAAATAAAAAAAAAAAAAAAAAAAGGGAAGATAGAACTTCATGGGCAAAGCTCCATTATTGCAACTCATCTCTGTACTATCTTCTAGACTCCTTTTCTGCATTCAGTAATGAATTCTCCAAGAAACCTAGAGCTAGCAATATGTTGTACTTATCAACCTAAATGCATTCTTCTCCATATTCCTAAAAGATTTGTTGAATGCAGCATCATCTACAACCATGTAACACCGATTTAGCACTTGAGGAATCGTCAAAGCAATCAATAACAAAGATAAGCCCGTGCCTTCAAAACACAAACTACCCAAAATGCACATCTGATGAAGCTATCAAAGCAAAGTAACAAGTCCAAGAAGCTACCAAATCTAAGTAACAAATCCAAGACAAATACATAGCAAACTAATGAATGCTTAGCACACAAACCACAAGAAAAAAAGATGTCAAACAGGATTTCTACAGGTCATGAGTAAGATGCATTAACCTCATCACACACACACACACACAAATTTATTCAACATGATCAGAACAGTATAACAAAAATCAATCTTTTACAAAATCCTACAAATATTAGTATCAGAGAATTCACGTTTGAAATGACATTAAGTGAATCAATTCCTCTATAAAGGTGGGGTTCCTTGTTATAAACTCATACAATTAAAAAAACACGACAAAACAGTAGGATCTACTGGAACTTATACTGATAAACTTACTAATATCCATCCCGGAGTCCACCAAACTTCTCCTGACCAGCTGTATCCCAACAGTAAAATCTGATCTTTCCGCAATTTGTAAAGAAGTCCAATGGATGAACTTCGACACCAATCGTAGCTGCAAATACCAGAGGTTTCAGAAACCAAAACCTATTTGAATCGATAAAAAACTTAATGACTGAGATTTGAACGGATCGAGTGCTTACGCTCGTATTTCTTCTCAAACTCTCCTGTAAGATGCCGTTTCACAAATGTTGTCTTCCCTGCATCGATTTACAGATCACTTGGATGTTTCAGCAAAAAACAAACTATAAACCAAAAGTCCACAAGATCGAGCAAAACTATGTTTTATTTCCAACACTTAGAGATAGGAAGCGAGATTCGAGTACCTGTCCCACCATCACCGACAATGACAAGCTTGAAACTAGGGTAATCGACAGTCTGTTGGTTCGGAAGCGCCTGTAGATGAACAGAAAACCCTAGAAAGGATCAGAAGAAACCTAAACCATAACCCTAACCCTAACGAGAACAGAGAACGTTGAAAAAATTACCATTTTCGCAGCCGCAGAGAGTTTGTTTCGATCGAGAGAGAGAGAGAGAGAGAGAGAGAGATGTGGTAGAGATACTGGAGCGGTGGAGGTACTCGGCTTCCTGTATTTGAATGTCTGAAAGAAGCGGAGGGTTTGAATATATAAAGGCTAGGCATTGGCTTTCGTTTGACGCGACTCTCTCCACCATCGATCTGATCCCGCTTCAAATCGGCGCTTGAATTAAGTCCATACACGTGGCATACTTTTTATTCATTTTTTTACCAAATTGTTCATGACCTTTTAATTAATTGACGAGTAAGTCCTTGTATGATATTCGGCCGATGACAGTGCAAAATATGAGCCACGTGGCTCACTCTTAGAGGACTGTAAACGTATGGATGTTTGGCCAATCCCTAGGTGGACCCACAAACCAAAAATCACCCCGATTAGTGATTTCCAGGCGTTGGATTGGAATTATTTTCATGGGCTGATTTTAACCGTGGGAATTTGAGCATTATTGACCATTATTTGAGGTACAAAGATCCAAAGTTTGAAAGCAGTAATCAAGCTGATTTTTAGGTCCACCTAGGGATTGCAAAAACATACATACGGTCAGAGTCCTCTTAAGAGTGTGCCACGTGTCTCATATTGCACCTTGTCATGACAAGCCTGTCATCGAAGTTTTACCGGCGATAGCATCAGAATTTTGATGTAGAAGTCCCTCAAATTGAAATGTGCCATACTCTTTTGGGCCCACTGACCTCATGAATTTTGGCCAACATCTTGATGGACCTATACAACAAAAATCAGCATGATTAGTGATTTCTATCCCTTAGATTTCAGTATTTTCAATCATGGGCTTGGAACCAACTCATACGACTGTTAATGAAGCCCATATTGAAATTTTTGCAAATTGAGTGACTCGAAATCACGAACCACACTGAATTTTGTTGTGTAGGTCCACCAAGAAATGAGCCATGCATTCAAGGGGTCAGTGGGTCCAAAAGAGTGACATGTGTCAATTTGAGGGACTTCTACATCAAAATTTTCATATAGAGTTTTGTATCATAGAACAAGTAAAACTTCTATCACAGCGTTCTGATAGATGTTTCTTTCACAGTGCAAAACACAGGCCACGTGGCACACTCTTAGTGGACATTGACCGTGTGGATGTTTGGCCACTTTTGGATCTTTGCACCCAAATAACGCTCATTAATGCTCGACTTCTTACTGTTAAAATCAACCCATGAAAATAACTTCAATCAAATCGCTTAGAAATCACTAATCAGGCTGATTTTTGGTTTAGAGGACTGGCCAAACATCCATACGGTCAGCGTCCACTAAGAATGTGCCACAGGACCTGTGTTTTGCACTATGACAGAAACATCTGTAAGTTTAACTCTCATAGAACAGGTCATATTCCACTGACAATGTACAGATGGCAGCACCTAAGATGACTCCACAGCTCCGCTTACAAAAGCAAAGAGATTCAGATTGAGTATGGGCTTGTTGTATCTCCAAGATGTTGCCTGGATCACAAAGTTCAATAGACTTTTATTTTTGGATCTATTATTCTATTCATTGTCGCGTGATTCTAACGATAAAACACTTTTGCCTCAAAAGAAACCTTCACCCCGAGTGACCATGGAAAATTAGCGTGGGCATCAATTTAGATCCTCTCTCTTTTTCAGCTGATAAGTATGGTGTCTACCAGTACAGCAATGATAGCGTCACGTAACGTCGCTACTTTGCCACCCAATCAAAGTGCCGCGTGACATGAGCCTAGCATTATTCTCTATCACAATAAGAATAATTCTTTGATGACAGACGTACCACAGTATGAGCCATGTGCCATGTGCCATGTGGCATACTCTTAGAGATCACTAATTGTATGGATGTATATCCCATCACCCCGATTAGTGATTTCTATCTCTTGGATTGCAGTCTTTTTCATGGATTGATTTTTAACAGTGGGATTCGAGCATTATGTGGGGTACTGATGGAACAATTGGTTCAATGTTGCAACTTCTTTTCAAAAAGCCAACTCTGGCCTTGTTTTAAGGGCAAGAATTTAAAAAAACATGGCTCAAAAGGGGTCCCCACAGTTGGCAAAACACAGACCAGAACAACTAGACTTGGACCTGGAATAAACGAACACGGCCTTAAGTGTATGCTTTCCGATTAAAAAATCGTCGTTGACCTGAAATTCCTTAGCATACAATATTTTTATGAGGAATGATCGAGGATCTAAGATACCGGTCGACTTCCAATCGAACAAAATACTTGGCCCCATGCAAAGCTAAATACAGTGAGACACTTAACCCTTGTTTGTTTACGCAAAAGGCAAATTAAATTACAGGAACAGCTTACTGGCCAGTCAATTTGAACTTCAGGAGGGGCAAGAGCAGCTGACTCAACAAGGGCCCTCGTCCTCGACGACCAAGCACCACTGAGACCGAACACATCCTTTTTGTCAAGGTTTAAATCTTCAGAGGTCCAGTGAGGATCACGAAACATTGTTCCAGCATAAGAATGTCTGCATATATCAACACTTGCATTCAGTACAAGGTGTGAGGGGAGAAGGGAAACGGGAAAACAGGGTAGAACTAAAGCATGGGATCGATCTTTTACTGCAATAAAAAACAATTTGAGAAGAATTCTTCCCACAAATAGCTACAATATTTGGTGTAAAAAATAGACATCGAGAAGGAGAATGAAAACTTGAGATCTCAATTGGTCCAGCCCCTCTACTCATATGCGTCGTCATCGTCGTTGCCGCCATCGTCGTCGTCGTCGTCATCATCATCGGGAAGGGGCTGAGCAGCAGCAGCAAGCTCTGCCTCGTTCCTGTAGAAACGAGCAAAAATCGTACACGAGGAGATAACAACCCCAATAAATAATGACATTAATTATGCTCTATGAACGATAACGTCTGACTTGGTTGGCTTAAAACTGTTCAATTACTGTATAAATTAGGTAATAGTGACTGTCTATAAGTTGGCTAAAACTAAGACTTCTAAATCAATATTCAAAAATGCTAATACTAAAAACCGACAAGGCAAGCTGACTGTCCAAGTTGATGATACTCTTAAATGAATTTATAATTAAATTCACAGAGATTTTTATGTATCCAATAGGCAATTCAAAGGGCCAAATTCCTAGTTGAGTATGAATTTTAGGAACAAGAAGAAACTATCTGTTTGGGACAGTGTTTAGAAAATGATGTTTCCATCAAGGAAATACCACTCATATAAATATGTATTGATCTACAAATGTTTACTCAACCTTATATAAGAAATAGCTATCAGACCATGACCAACCCAGTTTATGTGACATTGTAATTGAGGAATGAGTCTTGGATACTTGGAACCCAGCCAAAAGGAGTGGACTGTTTTTTCTCAAAATGTTGCATGGTCAAAAGTAGGTAGGCAGTGAAAACAGGACCTAGAAGGCCTATGTAACAAGGACACTGCACTTTTAGGGTTTTTTGCCGTGTCGGACACACGTGTCGACACTTCCCGACACACATCTAGACACTTATGGCCGTGTCACCCCTTGTTTTAATAATTTTTAATATAAAATTGACTTCTAAAAGCGGGTTAGTGTGTTCCATCCTCCATACAATAATAAACTAATACATATTTTCTGCTTTATTTTCTATTTTTTGTTATATTATTAATAATTTTAAGAATTCATATATTTTAATAAATATATGTACGGACGTGTCTTCATATCAGATTTTTTTAGGTTGTCGTGTCAGACACCTCATATCCGTGTAAGACACTGACACCCGTGTCGGTGTCCTTGTTACATAGTAGAAGGCACACTTTGAGCATTGTCAATGTTCAAAAATATTGATATTTTCTTATTTGATTTATTAATTTATTTATGTTTTTATTAGGTTCAGTGTGTGGGCCCACAATTCATATATAGAAATAAGAACAAAGAAGGCCGAACCATACTAGTTTGTTCCTCTCGTCTCTCTCTCTAATTTCTCATCTCTTACATTCTCACATGGTATTAGAGCATCTTTAATCCTTGGTAAACCCTATTTTTCAAATCTTCTTTCTTCATCTTTTATTCCCTCATTCCTTTTATCTTGGGTGGCAAGTTATATCTATAGTTGTGAGAAAAGAACCCTAGAACAACTCTCTGTTGGTTTGTTTATACCTAAATGAGCATCTAAGTTATTGTTTGGTGTTCCCAAGTTTATGGTGTTATTGGAGGTGTCAGAAGGATATTTGTGTCTTTGATGCCGTAGGGTGTTCAGTGAAGGTTGTTGCGACTTATTGGGTTTTGAAATCGCCCTCCCTCCTTGGTCGGTATATGTTCAATTGGATGTTTTTTTCCAAGAAAATCTAGAGGCTTCTTTAAATCTCTCTGGTGAAATCATTAGGCTATACAAGTTTGTTGGGTTGTTTTCTTTTTCCTTTTTTCCAGATTTTTCTGCAACAATTTTATTGGGTTTTGAAACCACCCCCATCAAAAAGGCCCTCTGCGTTGGGTTTTGAAATCCCCCCTCCCCAAAAAATGGCTTTTGAGGATCTAGTTGAAATCGCCCCCTAGTTCTATGCTCCAATAATAGTTTTGTGTCGCTTATCTATAGCTTCTTGACCTTTTTGGCGTAAGAAGGGTGTTATGGCTAGTTCTGGTGCAAGAAAGGCCTCTATGTGGGGTATGTCTGATGGAATTTGTGCATAAATCACGTCTACGAAGTTGAATGGCACTTTCTATTAAAGTGTTCTTATGTGTCAAGAAGAAAGTGAAGTTTATTCATTGATGATCCTACCTTATCTAAGATGATAAGATGTTTGAAGATTGGGAGAGTGGTAACTCGTTGGTTATGACATGGTTGTGGAATGACATAGAGCCCTCTATCTCCATGAATGTTATGTATTTGGACAGGGTAAACAGATATGGGAAGCAATTAAGGAGTTGTATTCTCAAGGCCAGAATGTCTCCCTCATCTATCAACTTTTTGAGTCCAAGTTTTCTACTAAGTAGGGAGATAAGCCTCTTAGTGAGCACCGTAGTTTGTTGCAGGGTATGTAGGAGGAGCCTCAAATTTATCAACCACTTTCTAATTTGAATCCAAAGTGTAATGTGTAATGTTATTAAGGGGCAGATTTCAACGAGTGAATCTCTCCCTAGTGCAGCTAAGCCTATTCTCATCTTCAGCGTGCATCCATTGGGAATGTGTCTTCCACTCCTAATGAAAAATCAGCATTGGTTTCTATTGACCGTTTTGAGAATTCTTGTTGTCATGGTGGCCGCAATGGTGGTCGTGGTGGAAATAAAGGCATGGAGGTTGCACTGGGCGTGGTGGTCATGGAGGTTGTGGGGGCCAAGGTGACTTGAAGTGTACTTGTGGTGTGATTGGCCATACGGAGGATTATTGTTGGGGCAAGTGGGGTAAGCCTGCTTGGGTAAATCAGGCATCTGATGAGTCTTCTCAACCTACGATGAAAGCTTCTTCACAGCCCCTCTCTGGTGGTGTACTTTCTAATCTTATGTCTCGCAATGAGTATACTGCTCAACTTGGCCAGCTTCTCCAAAAGTTGAGCTCTCTTATAGCTGGTTCCTCTCAGTCTAAAGCCACTTTGGCCAATACAGTAATCTTGTGTATTTGGTTTCCAAATCCCCATCATCTTGGATCATTGATTTGGGAGCCTACTGCTCATATGTCTGGTATACAATCTATCTTTTCTAGGTTTCAATCGTCTAAATCTCATATTGTGTTAGCTGATGGCTCTACTCATATAACACTTGGGAAATGTGATATTCACCAACTCAATCTACTCCTTTAGCCTCTACATTGTATGTTCCAAATTTTCTTTTTAATTTGTTGTTTGTTAGTCAGCTTACTAAGTCTTTACAGTGTTTTGTAACTTATCTCCACCTTTTTGTCTATTTCAGGACCTCACGATGAAGAATGTGATTGGTTCGGGTCATGAAAGGAACGGCCTCTATTTTTAGAAAAAAAAAACGTCGCTTTTTCAAATTCACAAACTAATCGCCGATTAATCGGCAAAATTGGTATTTTTGCCAATTTTTGTGTGTTGTTAAAAACAACATTTCTAACTTAAAATATGCCATGATATATTTTTTATTTTCCTAACTTGAAAAATGCCATTCAATCGTCTATATTTTTTATATTTTTTAATCGGGAGTGTTAGAGTTCCTATTTTCTTTATTTATTCGTCTTTATTATGTTTAGTGTGTGGACCCATAGTTCACTTTTAAGTATTATTTATGTAATTGGGCCTATCACCCACTTAGTGCACAATATATATAAATAAGAATAAAGGAGGCCGAACCAGACTAGTCTGTTCCTCTCTTACTTCTTTCCAAACTCTCATCTCGTACATTCTCACAAGGGACGACTTCTACAACAAGCTTCCTCAAATGCACATTATGCATCCAAATTTGTTTCTCTTTTCAAACTTTTTAAACTAGATAACTAGAGAAACCATAGAATCATCAACATCATGGGTGCTAGCTAAAATTAGCTCTTTAAAATTTATGACTGCCAAAAATATATTCAATTTATTGGAGAGTCTCATATTTATTTATTTTAACAATCGAGTCAAAAGACAGAGAATGAAAATAATGAGGGCTCAGAAATTATGCATACTGTCTTTGTGCAACCAAGTCGATGTGTACTTCTGGAGGAGCGAGAGCAGGAGACTCAACAAAGAGG
This sequence comes from Euptelea pleiosperma, assembly GCA_035048495.1. Lineage (NCBI taxonomy): Eukaryota > Viridiplantae > Streptophyta > Magnoliopsida > Ranunculales > Eupteleaceae > Euptelea > Euptelea pleiosperma. The sequence continues at coordinate 24,646,675 of CM068549.1, forward strand.
AGGTTAGCATCCCTACACCACCAAAGTAATTTTTGACATTAAGCATCTTTGACAACATCAGGCAGATGTAGAAGAGAAAAATAAACTTACATTGTTCCATTACCCTGCAAGTTTTCTGCCAAGATACAGGAAAGGCTTCTCGAAGTTGTAGTTGCTCTTTGCAGAGATCTCATAGTACTGAAGATTCTTCTTCCTGTGGAATTTAACCTTCTTTGCCTTCACCTTCCTGTTCTTGACATCAACCTTGTTTCCACAAAGAACAATGGGGATATTCCCGCACACCCTGTGATTATCCCATGTAAAGTCAAAAAACACAATCGAAATTTCTTAGGAGAAGCATCATTGAAAACACCACCAAAAGATCAGAATAAAAAAAAAAATTGGGGTTCCAGAAGCTCTTGGACACACCGGCAGAGATCCCCGTGCCATGTAGGAACATTCACGTATGTCAGCCGGGCAGTAACATCAAATATGATGATCGCACATTGTCCATGAATGCTGCACTACAGAATTAGAAGGATTTTTAGTACAACAATGATTTAAAACGAGTGCACTGAAATTACAACAAAGCAGAAATTTGGCACAGAAGTCAGTTAAACCACTTGACCCAGTATTAGAGAACCTATAACACATTCACAATTTAAAAGCAGAGATCTCAGAAAAATGTTGTAACCGTTTGAAGTTTTAAAGAAAACACAAGACTCCAAACAGAAGTCTCGAGATGTTTTTTAATAGAAATGCACCAGGCAGCATTCTCTAAACACACTGAGTATTGACAATTTTAGGGGAGATATTTGAAAAAAATTTCATTCAAGGACTAACAGACAAGACACTGAAAGTAGACAATAACAATGTTTGTAGAGACTCGAGAATTTTAACAGAGTTATTTTCTGCTAAATCCGTCATTTTTTCACTTAAAATTTATACCAACATTTGTTATTGTCCAAAAGCAAGTGTTTCAAGCACACACATTGTTGTCTAACTTTGTGAAATTCTTGTATTTTCACATCAGAACTAAGATGTGTGTTATGCAAACACATTGTTGTTCAACTCTGTGAAATCCCTGTATCTACACAGGGTTAAAAAGATTACAAGGCATCTTCACATGAACACCTTAAACTACTTTTGCTAGCAAAAGAGAGGACATGTGTCAACAAACCAAACCAAACGAGTAGTACTATGTACTCTGATGTATTAAAACTACATTCTGTATTTGGTTTGTTTCTACCTCATCAGTATGTCCAGTATTTGAATCATTCCACATTAGCCGAATTGTTTTGCTTATGGACAAAAATGAATATATATGCACTTCCCTCTCATATTACAGTAAGAATGTCACTTGTATATATGCATTTCTCCACCACTTTGGGGTATTACTGGAACAATAAGCCTCGTATGAGACGGTAGGATACTTAAACCATGGTTTTTGACTTGAACTCTAGAAGCCTCGTATGAGACAGTACGATTAAACCATGCTTCTGAGTTAAACTCTACCTCAGCAAGTGAGATTCCAATTGAGGTTCATGAAGCAAACTTGTATGAGAGCTTTACTAGCAACATAAGGAAGAGAAAATGTAAAAAAAACTATCACACAAAAAGGCACGGATTTACGTGGTTCACCACCAAGGTCTACGTCTATGAGCAACGACAATCAAGAGCTTCCACCATATGCGAATTGGAAAAAAATATAAAGGAAGCCTTTAACAGTACCTCGTATAGGTTCCCAAACTCTAATCCCAAATCAACAAGGAAAATTCAAAAAAGAAGCTCACCAGAAACAGGAAACCCTGCAGTTTTCACAATATGAAAATACCCTTAAACAACACCGAAAAAACTCAGACAGCGCTGGCCCGTTGACAGGAAATAGTCGGGTCCAAGAATACTGAGTTTATTGGATATGGAAATGTATCTGTGACGCGGATTTTCTTGTGTGGAAGTTCTAAAACATGACATGATATGACCTCTGATAGGTGGAACCCGGACTTCAGTTTGTGCCTGTCATCTCCTTTTTCAATAATTCAATGGCGATTCATTTGCAAATCCAATAAACTCAGCATCCCACAGAACCAGTTTAGATCCTCAAGTCCCCATGATTTCAGTTCGTTTGAAATTAAACAAGAATCTTCATCATGGTAGGATAATTAAACCATGGATTTGACTTGAACCCATAAGCCTCGTATGAGACAGTACGGTACTTAAAACATGCTTCTGTATTGAACTCTACCGCAGTGAGTGAGACTCCAATTGATGAAGTGAACTTGTAGGAGACCTTCACTAGCAACACAAACATGAGAAAATATATAAAAAAAAAAAAAACAATCACAGAAAAAGGCAGAGATTTCTGTGGTTCACCACTCTACATCCATGAGCAACAACAATTGAGAGCTTCCACTGTATTCGAATTTAACAAAATACAAAACATGCCTTTAACAGTAGCTTATATAGGTTCCTGAACTCTAGTCCCAAACCAACAAGGAAAACCACATATAGAAGCTCCCTCAAAACAGGAAACTGTCAGTTTTCACAATATGGAAATACCTTAAACAATACCCAAAAATACTCAGACAGCGCTGCCCCTCGACCGGAAAGAGTCAGGTCCAAGAATACAGTAACACCGAAAGACCCAAAGTGGTGCCTCCTGGCTCCATTGTGGTACAGCCACCAACTTTTGCCCACCAAACAATGCAAGGGGGTTCGTGTAACCCTCCTCAGCACCACTTTGAACTCCCTGAGCCTGTTTTCCAGCACATTGCTCAATACAGAGCTGGGTGACTTTGTTATATGGAGCTAAGTATAAGGTATGGATTGTACTCTTATATTAAGTTATTGCACGATATCAAAGGCATCAAAACCATGACATCATAGAAAATAGTGCATTGACATTCGTAAGCCATTTGATTAAGTGATATTATGATCAAATACAATAAATATCATATTCCACGGTATCAGAACAGCCATCAACAAGTGTAGCACAATTTAATTGGTATGTCGTAAATTACTAAAGCAAGCGACTATTTCTTAAGGACGAAACCTGAGGTGTTGGTCACAAGGAAACCGTGGTGGCAATGAGAATTATAGGGACTGTCCAATAACAGGAATGGACATGAAAAGCAGGAAGATATTGTCTCCTAACAAACATCAGCAAGTTGACTTACCAATAATAGATTTATAGCCAACTTGGGAACATGATAAAATCAGAATCAAATTTTTGATGCAGGACAAGTACGATTTGAAGAAAATAAGAAATATATTTGTAAATCATATAAAGAGAACATGGTTGAGTAGCATCACACTAATCAAATACACTACGCTACACTTCAGATAAGCATAGCACCACATAGAAGTTAGAACGTTTCACCCAGTCTTTAAGAAATCATTTCTTATGCGAAAGAAGAACGAGCCTTTGATGTAGGACAGAACGTAGAAAATAAAAACAAAGACAGATGGAGAAGAGGGGATCATTGGCATGCAAAGAAGATTATTATTGAACTATAAGACTGTACATTATTCAGGGGCAATTTTCTTCAAGTCTGGTCAATTGTCATTGATAATCATAAGATCAACCAATTAAGATCCTCATTAATTATATATATAAACCACTTTACTTTGTTTTGCATTTTTAAAGTTATATCGCTGAGTTTTGAACATAATTTTTCAGTGTTTCCCAAATCTCAGTCCTTACCGGGATAGGACTTTGAAACTGTACATATATCAATGCAACATACCTTCTAAGAATGTCTCATCTAAGACATTTCAGTTTTTTGGGGAGCTGGTATGATACAATGGGTGCATTGTTTCAGTTTGTATCGTACCCTCTCAGTATATCGTGAGTCTCTCTGGTTTTTCAACTTACAGAGATGTACCCGGAGATCCATATTAAAACTTTAGTTATAACAAACTTCAAGTTCAAAAAACAGCCAACTACTGAATTACTGTCCAGGATTCCAGTGGCTTTAGAAGTGATCTAGAGTTACTTTGGCTGTTAACTCCCCAAGTTACTTTTTTCCTCCATTGATCTCCAAAATCTAAAAGAGAAACTGGTGTACTCAACAAAAAAAAAAAAACAAAAACAAAAACGAAAACAAAACGCAACCTGTTTGAATGCTTTTCCTGTAAATTCTTTGACCATACATCCATTGTTCAATAACTTAAAGAAAACCAGTATCAGACCAAAACAACATCGCCAGAGATCTGTGGCAGGATTTAGAATTTCAGAAAATTCACGACTTTTACAAAACTATAGATATCAAACAAGACTTTTATAGATCATGAATAGGATGCATTCACATCACCATTAACACACAAAAAAAATCAATATAATCAGAACTATATACAAAAATCAATAACACGATTTAAAAACGAAAAAAAAAAAGTAAGATCTTCGAGAGCTTATATTGATAACTTACTAATATCCATCCCTAAGTCCACCAAACTTCTCTTAACCAGCTGTATCCCAACAGTAGAACCTGATCTTTCCACAGGTTGTAAAGAAGTCCAATGGATGAACTTCAACACCAATTGTAGCTGCAAATACCAGAGGTTTCAGCAACCAAATCCTATTTAAATTGATCAAAAACTGAAAGAACGGAGATTTAAATGAATCGAATACTTACGCTCGTATCTCTTCTCAAACTCTCCCGTGAGATGCCGTTTAACAAAAGTAGTCTTCCCTGCATCGATTTACATATCTCTTTGATGTTGCATAAAAAAAAAAAACCGAGCTGAAACGCACAAATCCACAAGAATGAGAGAAAGTAGGCAACTATCAAGTAGCTGTTCCACCATCACCAACGATCACAAGCTTGAAACTAGGATAATCGACAGTCGGTTGGTTCGAGAACGCCTGAAAGATTAACGAAAAAAATCAGACAAACCCTAACCCTAGCCCCAGCGAAAACAGAGAGAGCTGTGAAGCATACCGTGATCGGATGAGAAGTTGCTTCCAGAATCTAGAGTGAGGAAGAAGAAAGAAGAGAAGAGTTTGAATTTCTTCTTTTATGTTATAAGTTTCTGATTCAATATGCAACTCGTTTCCAACACTTCCGTATATTACTCTCGTGTCGTTCTTTTATTGGAAAATGAAAACCTAGTACGGTACTTTTTAGCAAAGATGAATACACACGGGGGCCCAGTATGAGAGTTTTTTATGCGAGACCACCTATTGGATCATCACTCTTTTCGCTTCCATTCGAAGTCTCTCCACCGTTACGATTTAATCCCGCTCGCTTGAATTCACGCCCAACACGTGGCCCGCAATGATATGTAGTTCGAATTACCAAAATTTCCTTGTTATTTTATTTAATCCACGGACTAGTCATTTTCACCATGCCACTGCCACATGCACCCCCTTTACGGCCGGTTTGGTACGTGAGATAAAGAGTTCCGTCGACAAATATTTAGCCAAAAAAATAGGGTGGCGTTATTTGCACACACCTTTTTTGGAGTTACACCCACATCATATCTGCACATACCCAAAGTTGTGAGGAAAAAAAAATCGAACGAAGAGGAACTCCCCACCACCGTCCTCTTCTTCTTCACCGCCACCACTCCCTCCCTCCTTCTCTCTCTTACCTAGTAGTGGGCGGTAGGTCTCCTCCTCTTCTTCTTCCGGGAGCCTCCTCTTCCTCTTCTTCTTCTTCTTCTTCTTCTTCTTCTTCTTCTTCTTCTCCGGGCGGCTTCCTCTTCTTCCTCCTGTGTGTGTGTGTGTGTGTGTCTCCCTTCCTCCCTCCATCTCCCTCTCCCTATCTCTCTCTCAGTAAAAAAAAATTCGCTCCGTATTGGTAACGCAGGGTGGACATGGCTTTGGCCGAGCTACCGATATGGCAAAGCCATGTCCCATGTCCACCCTATGTTACTGATACGGAGCGAATTTTTTTTTTTTTTTACGGAGAGGGGGAGAAAGAGATCTCTCCCTCCCTCATCCTCCTTCTCCTCCTCTTCTTCTTCTTCTTCTTCTTCCTATGTGTGTGTGTGTGTGTGTGTCTCTCCCTTCCTCCCTCTATCTCCCTATCCCTATCTCTCTCTCAGTAAAAAAAAAAAAAATTTCGCTCCGTATTGGTAACGCAGGGTAGATATGGCTCTGGCCATATCAGTAGCCCGCTACTGACATGGCTTTGGCTATATCGGTAGCGGACAACCGATATGACCAAAGCCACGTCCACCCTGCGTTGCCGATACGGAGCGAATTTTTTTTTTTTTTTACGGAGAGGAGGAGAAAGAGATCTCTCCTTCCCTCATCTTCCTTCTCCTCCTCTTCTTCTTCTTCTCTCTCTCTCTCTCTCTTAAAGAAGAACAGGAGGCCAGTTGGAGAAGAAGAAGAAGAAGAGGATGAAGAAGCCCCTCAGAGTAAAAGAAGAAGAGGAGGAAGGGGAGGCTGTCAGGAGAAGGGGAGGCCGCTCGGAGAAGAGGAGTGGAGTTTTTGTTTTTTTTTGTAACTTATTTGCACACACCAAGGGGTAGGGGTGGGTGTAACTCAAAAAAAGGTGTGTGCAAATAACGCCACCCAAAATATATTATCTTGCTAAAATATTTGTGCATGTTCATATGTAACAACGTTTGGTACGTATATTAGCTAGTGTAGATATCCTAAACAAAGATCAGACGGCACCCGCATGTGCAACTTGGTCACCAAACAACACCCGCATGTCGGACAATGATATATACTGATATCTTTCACTCGTGAAGTACCCATTTAATATTTGCACATGGCGCTAAGACGATAATCTTGCTAGTGCGAGGGTAATGAGCCCGCTAATAGGAATTCCATTTTTAGCCATGCTATCTAGTGTCGTGCACTAGCATATCTATATATCTATACTATAGTAGAAAAGTGGACAGCGTCTCTCTCTCTCCTCCACATCAAGTTGACGTGGCACTCTCCTCATGCAGAATGTCATGTCATCGACACCGAATTTTCTATCATCTATTCTTCATTCTTGCATTAATACAATTAATGACTATATCAAAATTGAATTGGTTACATTAAGTGTATATTATTCCAAAACCGTTACATACTATCCAAAACATCTATTTGGTTTCTTAAGACGTCTTTCATTTTTAAAATGTCTCTCTATTTTCTTAAAACTTCTTAAAACTCTCCTTAAAACGTCTCTACGCTTTCCTAAAATGTCGATCTATACTTTTTTTTACCTAAAACTTTCTAAAATGTCTCTGCTTTCCTTATAAAATCTCTCCCTCCATTGTCCAATGGCTGAAACGTCTCCTAACAAAAGACGCAGAAGCAAAAAATTTATCTACATTGATGCGGGCTAATCAACTTATTGACCATGTATTTTTTTTGTCTCATTGTATATTTTTTCTCTTTTTTTAAATTATTTTTTCATTATTTTTTTTTCTTTTTCTGTTTAATTAGACAAAAATTATACATGGAAGGAGAAAACATCAGTGATCTTTACATAATTCTCCACAAAAATTGCTAGGCATGTCTTCTCCACTTATCATTTGAATTTCTATTTTTCTTTTATTTTTTATCTATATTTTTTTCAGATTAATTAGAGCCTATTTAGATCAATTTTTTTCATCCACCTAAAATAAATAAATATCTAATTCTATATATATATATAACAGATTGAAAATAGCCTGATGAATCGACGCGCGCAAATCTGTTCTTCTTAACAGCAATTGCCGAGTTCTTTAGCACCCGCTTGGACTGATAGAGCTTGGTATGTAACAAATGAAGATAGAATAATGTGATTGGCTGATCCTTTGTAGCATGATCACTTATCAGAATTTCAGAAGTGCGGGTGAATATATTTTTTGAAGGCCCGAGCTTTGAGAAGTCGCGCATCAAGCCAAAGATAAAGAAATTGAGACAATTTTTGCTCTCGGCTACGAGGAACACTCTTAAGAACGAATGGACGTATGAATGTGGATAAAAAAATATTGTCTTTTTTTTTTTTTAAATCAAGTTGATGTATATGGCCGTATTAGTTAAGAATTATAATATAAAATTGTAAACTAATAATGATGTCTTGCTTATTGTATATTATTATAGTGTATTTTTTATCTTAAAGATCTTATTTATGAAGTCGCCAATAACACATTTTAGTCTTACGTAATTATATTACCGTTTTAAAGGACGTGGTAACATAATTATTCTAGATATTTTTTGAAGACTTTTTTATTAAATATATTTAGAGCATAGTGTTAAATTTGTAGGTATTTTTTATATGCAAGGGGTCCAATTATATTTTATTTTTAATTTTTAAATAGTTATAATGAAAGTTTTTATTTTTTTTTATGAATTTCTTTGTTTATAAAGAAATTCCTTTTAATTTCTTACCCCGTGCTTTAGCACGGGCCAATAACACTAGTAGGGGTCAAAGGTAAATCGTAGGATTGGCAGGGCAAGGGTATGAAAGGTCGATCAGAGATCATCTTGTTCGCAAAACCATTGAAACATGCAGGAACAGAATATTCACTTTTGCTTGATCGACCGTCATCTGGATTGCACAGAGACATCGTAATATGCCACGTGTTCGATAAAATAGTCGTAATTAAATACGACGGCGCCACCTCTGATCCAAGCGGCACGATACAAACGCATGATGAAAATTAATACAATTATTACAATCGTACCATTTTAACCTTCAACCCTCCACTATAAATAGAGAAGGGGTTGAAAACAAATGGGAGAAGAGACCAGAGTCAATGTGTTACCTTGATCTTCTACCATGTTATTTTCTAAGCCTCTCTTCTTTATCTTCCTTCTTTGTGGTCTTTACAACCGTTTAGTCCGCAGAATTCTTGACTCGGATGTCATGGATTCCTCTTTAATTTGCTTTTAGGAATGTGACTTTGTGTTCTAAAGTGATTATTATCAATAAAGATGGTCAATCATCATTTATGAGTTCTAGATCTCTTTTCCATGTTTACAGCTAGCCTACTTCATTTTCTTTCAATATTTGCGGGTCCCACATATCAAAGTAAGTCAAATATGGGTAAGGTGAGTGTGGGACCCACATATTAGGTCACAGGATCCAAACGGTCTAATTTTTATCTTTTTTATATATATATTAAGAAACTCATTTTTATTGAAAATATCGATTTTCTAGCAAGAAAATAAAATTTTCCCACCGAGACTGATTTGGTGTGAAAATATTTACTCGGGGGAGGTGATCAAATATTTTTCCGCCACGGTGAGCAAATTTGTGGGTCCGGGTAAATATTTGGCGCAGGGCAAATGCGTGGCAAACGCGCCCGGGAGAATATTAGCACGCACAAATATTTTATTTTCCCGCCGCTATAGCCAACCAAAAAGTCTAAAGCTTGTTGTTTGTAGGAAAGGGTATTGGTGGTGGAAAGACACTTAAAGGGTGTTAATCGGTCGGGCTAGAGTCAGGCCTAGGTATTGCCCCTGCCCCACAAATCATGGTTTAAAATAATGTCGTTTTAACGAAAAAACAGCCAATAAAACGCCCAAAGTCGTTGCGTTATGAACTGTTTGGCGATAGTTATTTTCTGAAAAACAAATTGTGAAAAAGAAATGGCTGTTATTTTTGCTATTTTTCCTTTTTTTGTTTTTGAAAATTTCAAATTTTGAATTTCAACTCTTTTTTTTCTCATTTTTGCCCCTGTTCGTTACAATTCGTTTTAACGGCCGTTATAACCGAAAAAGTGGTAACAGCCCTAGTCTGTTATACCATTATAACAGCCTCTTTTAAACCTTGCCACAAACTATTAGCATAGATCCCAGCCACAGTTAGCAAATTCCCTTTTAAAACATAGTTTTTGAAAAATAAACCTCATTTCTTTTATGAAACATTTAAAACAACAGTATTTTCAACGCATCACCAAAAAAATATGAAATATTCAATAATTCTAAACAACCTTGGAATTTTAAATAATTCAAAAAATTTGCTAAATAAAACTCACTCTTGCTCTTAAAAATAAAATAAATTTTTTAATTTATAATATAAGGTGGTTTGGATGAGGGTTTTGGGTCCAAAACCATGGCTGATGCTGCGATGCATAGTCAAATTTGTGTTCACATTAAAAGGGTAAAACAGTAAAGTCATCAATGGAGGAGGGATATGGAAATGGAAGAATCTCACCAATGCTGGCGAGGTGGAGAGCGGTTTTGGCTAACCCTTTTCAATAGCGAGGGGGTTAGTGAGGCTGTTAGAGGATGATTTTGCGGGTTTCTTGCCACACTTTTGTTTGGCGACCCACGATAGAGACTAGTTGGAGATGCTCTTAGCATGTCATTTTTTACATATTTCCTAAATAGTTCCTCGAGAACAACTTAATTACTTTCAATGCAATTTCTTCCACATTTCCAAAACCGTTACTTAAGAACAACATAATTACTTTCCATGTCATTTCTTCCATATTTCTAAAAAAACCTTAATAGCTACATTTGGTCTACATCTGCAAGTTGTCACAATTTACAGAATTGCCCCTCCAAACTAATTTTCTAAAATTACCCTTTGGGTTGAAACTCTTAGGCAAATTTTGGATACCCCGTCCATTTCTCTTCTTATCCCCCACTAAACTATAATTCAAATTACATCTATATCCCTATATTATATTTTCTCCCCCACTAAACTATAATTCAAATTACATCTATATCTCCTATATTATATTTTCTCTTACCCACCCCCTATAATTCAAATTACATGGTGATATTTTCACAATGGAAGAGTGAAGATGATACCCTCCAAATTACCCTTACTTTCGTGTTTAACATTTGGGGTGGGGTGCATGATAAGAGATTTTGATGGGCCCACGGGGCAAGTAGAGAATGTTAGAAATTGTTGAGGGAAATTAAGAGAAAGGGCGGACATAAGAAAAAATGATGGGGTATCCAAAATTCGTCAAACTCTTATTTTGCCACTTCTTTTAATAAGACGCCCTTACAATCACTCACCTACGTTATAAAAGAAATTTTAGGTAGAGAAAACATTAGATAAATTATACATTACTGAATAGTATTAAAAGAGTTAAAAAGTGATTACAAATATTGAAAAATGACTCAAAATTACTATATCAGCAAAAACCATCGGTCCCAAGGTCTTGTGAGGTGCCTGTGAGTCTAGAAGCGCCATCATGTTGCTGCAGAATAATGGATATGATGCCATCTATACTATTATAAAGAAACAACTGGTGTTGGCACACATGTGACACAATTAGAGGCTTTTCTACTTTCAAAGGTAAAACCTTCTTCATTAAATGTCTTCAAGTTGTTTGGCACGCCCACGTCTCTCATCAATGATGATGAGGGACAATAGTATAAGCCACGAGGCATACTCTTAGAGACCACTGACCTTATGGATGTTTGTCCCATTTCTTGGTGGACCTATATACCAAATATCATTCTGATTAGTGATTTCAAACCTTGGATCTGAGTACCCCCAAATAATGCTTGAAATCTATGGTTAATAATCAGCCCATGAAAACGCCTCCAATCAAATCCTAAAAAACCACTAATCAGGCTGATATTTTGCATATAGGCCCACCTAGAGATGGGCCAAACATCGATCTGATCAGTGATCTCTACGGATGTTCCACGTGTAAGGTGCTTCCATGTGTAAGGTGCACTTGGCATTCCCCGAGTATTTATAAAGAGATATAAAGAATTTTTATTTATTTATTATTCTACAGACACTAAAATGCCCTTATTTATATTCAACATGTATTGGACATCGTGAAGCGATTTTTGAAAAATGAAAATTTTGATAAATTAAGGGGTAGTTTTGGAAGAGTTTGAAGGGGACAATTTCAAAATTTTGGCAATGCAAGGAGACAACTAGGGAAGAATCAATTTAAAACAAAAAAATTGAACAAATTTGAAATTTGAGTCAAGTTAAGGGGTAGTTTTGAAAAAAGGTAATAATGATTATGATATGTATAATTTTCAAATATTAAAAGGAGAATCTAGCATTTTTTTTAAAGAAGAGTTGCAATGTCCATTTTACCCATGTTACTTTCATATGAAAATATAATTACAATGTGCAATTTTGTAAAACATCCCTATTTAGGCACTTCGCTTCATAGTATGGATCTAATGTCGTTATAAAGAAGATTAATAATTTTTTTCTAAAGAGCATTGAAAATGAAGTAAGGAAATAATAAAAAAAAAAGAGATCTTTTGCACATAGGCATCGATAATGGGAGATTATGTGTTTTGAACCTAGGACCTTTACCTTTACCTATATTGTTTTTGTTCTACAAACTCTTTTAAGGGTCTTTGATTTGAAAATTTTGGAGGGAAAATCAAATTTTTGTTCTACAAACTCTTTTAAGGGTCTTTGATTTGAAAATTTTGGAGGGAAAATCAAAAGTATCGGGTTTGGTGTTGTGAGGGATAAAACTTCGACCACGGGGCCGTCATCTAACGATATGACAGGGCAGCAGATCTCGGCACAGGGATTTTGTAGGGATGGACCACCTCGGTGAGGCCTCACCGCACACGTACACAAGTAATCTTTTGTAGTGTAATAGTCATCCTACTCAATTGGGAAATGTAATATTATTTTCAATCTGTTATTTGTTAATAACTTAATATTATTCTCTCTAAACTTAACAGCACTTTAAAGGACAATTACAGTTCTCTAGCATTCAATTGGATTTTTTGTTGGTTACAATTGGGAAATCACGAACGCAGTTGATGCAAGGATTGATTCGTTTCTTTTGCATTCTGTTGTAACCATGTTTGGCTGTATGGACTGCATGCAATGTGGGCAAACAAGGTTTTCTGGGGGACGCTTCATTGAGAAAATAAGGATACGAAGATGGAACAATTGTTAACAGTCCTAAACCTCTTTTTACCACAGCTAGAAGAACAAAAACAAGGGCCCTCCTCGACCCTCATATTTGAGGACGACAGTGCACCACTGCAGCCAGAAGTCGGCTCTTTAGGCTACGATTCATCCACAATAATAGACCACAACATCAAAACATATATCCGAATGCATGAGTTTGGGGCGGGATTTACTGCTGCTTGCATTCAATACAAGGTGACAGGAAAAATGGGTAGATTTGAGCATGGACGTTTTTACTGTAATCATATAATTTGAGAAGAATTCTTCCCACAAACGGGGGGGCTACAAGCATAGAGAGCTCAATGATAATTCAAAAACCCTAACTAATAGCATCCATTATCCTCAATATTTGAACACAATCCTGACACCAAATCCATCATGAACTGCAGAAAATTTGAGAAGCAGAAAACACAAGTAAACAGAGCACCATGAGAAGGTGAATGAAAACTTTTGATAACTCTCCATAGTTCCAACCCCCTCTACTCAAATGCATCATCATCATCATCAGGAAGAGGCTGGGCAGCGGCAGCTGCAAGCTCTGCCTCGTGCCTGTAGAAAACCACCAAAAAAACATACATAAGACTATAAGAGCATAACCCCAATAAATATGACATTATTCTCTTTGAGCAAAATAGTCAGATTTGGCTAAAACTATAATTACCAATTTGTTTTGAACACTAATCTAAAAAGAATGCTGACCAGCTCAAAACCCGACGAGGCTATTTGAATGTCAACCAACAGGCCATTCAAGGACAAAAGATATAGTTGAGTATGCCAAGTGATGTTCAAGGACAGACTACTACTACTACAAGATGACGACTGATCTCCAAATGTTCCTAAAAACTTTTATAAGAAATAGAAATCAAAATGGACCAACCCAGTTTATGTGACATAGCAAGAGAGGACTCTAGTATACTTAGAACACCCAGCCAAAACGAGTGAATTTAGTGTTTTTTTCCTCAACATGTGCATGGACAAAAATAGCAGCCAGGACGCTATCAAAATCCTAGGTGCTAGCAAAAACTTCCAGTTCAAAATTATGTATGACTACCAAAGATATTTTCAATTCAAAAGAAATCTACCTAAAAGACAATAAATTAAGGCAGAGATGATTTAAGTGCATACTGTTGCTGTGCTGCCAAGTCGATGTGCACTTCTGGAGGAGCAAGAGCAGGAGACTCAACAAAGTGGAGGTTAGCATCCCTACACCACAAAGCAATCTTTAGGATTCTCTTGCACAGGATCAAGCAGATCTAGAAGTTAAAAATAATCTTTGATTGTTCCATTACCCTGCAAGCTTTCTGGCCAGATACAAGAAAGGCTTCTCAAAGTTGTAGTTGCTCTTTGCAGAGATCTCATAGTACTGAAGATTCTTCTTCCTGTGGAATGTAACCTGCTTTGCCTTCACCTGCCTGTTCTTGACATCAACCTTGTTTCCACACAGAACAATGGGGATATTCTCACACACCCTGTTATTATCCCATGTAAAATTCAGAAACACAATTGAAGCATCTTATCTTATGAAATGCATCATTGGAATGGCCACAAAATGATCAGAATAAAAAAATAAAAAGAAGTTTCAATAAGCTCTTGGACGCACCGGCAGAGATCCCTGTGCCATGTAGGAACGTTCTTGTATGTCAACCGGGCTGTAACATCAAACATGATGATTGCACATTGCCCATGGATGCTGCACCACAGAGTTAGAAAGGATTTAGCATCCACAACAATGATTCGGCTGCTATGAAATTAAAACAAAGCGGCTGGGCTGAACCAGTGACTTAGCTAACCTATAACACATTTGCAATTTAAAAAGCAGAGATCTCATACAAGGTTGAAAATTGTTTAAAATTTTAGAGAAAGACAACCACAGACAGTACTGATGCAAGTAGGTTACAAGGGTTGGTATTCTTGAAACCCCCATGCTTTGCCTTGCAAAGTGCAGTTCAATACACAATTATAACCACAACATCGTCCATTAAAGCAGCAATCATTTGACATACGTCATTATCCCCATCCAAACAAAATAGAAGCAGGGTTATCAAATTCATATATACAAGGTAAAAGAAGCACATTGTTAATATCCACTGCTCTTGCAATATAAACCTAATTTTTCAATGTCGAGTTCACAAAAAATAACAACACTACCGGATGAACCAAGTAATAAAATGCCAGATTTAGAGTGTTTCATCATGCCAAAAAGAACAGTTTTATTGCTGACTAGAAAGATTACCACACTGGAAGAACAGCAACAGCCAATTGGTGACCACAAAATTTCAAAAAAGAACAAACTAAGGATGAATGGAATCATAAGGACGTCATATCTAAAAATAGTTTTAGCAAACTATAAAGCAATGATAAAAATCTTTATGCTTGAAATGCCATTTGAACCAACTTGACTTCCTCTTCATATCCTAAGATGTTAAACTATCTCTGATTCCCAGAATTGTAGATTAGAATTTTAATCCTGGAAATCGAAACATTGCACACCCATCAAATGTCAATATTTTACTTTATTTTGGTTTCGGTTATTTTAAAAATATTTTGGCAATCCATTTTCCATACCGTAATTTCTGCCGCACTCTGAATTGCTGGATTTAACTCTCTTAAATTAACATTAGACTTTGACAACGATGCAGTCATAGACCAATTATAAAGAAATTCTATGAGACATATATATCATACTAACAGACGATGGAAAGGGTATAAACATGAGTGAACTCCAATTTAAACTACATCTTGAGCTGATAAAAGAACCTCGGATGGAGAAACAGCAAGCATAGAGAATTATAAGCAAAGAATGTTACAGATGGAACTTCAAGAGGGTTTTCAAATAGAGAAACAGAGAGAAAAATCATGGTCCTATGCGTTCAACACGCAGCATATAACCCCATCACATGTGGTGCATGCTTACACAATCATAACACCTATGAATGTATGATATCGCAACACAGCCCACCTGTGGTTTTAGTGTGAGGAAGAGGGATGTACAGGAAACATTGAGACCCAGGCAAAGTTCCTAGGATACATCAGATGGTAGGAGTAGCTTGCTAAACTGTCGCTGGTAAACCAGTTGATAATTCTCTAAATCAAGTAATCGAAGAACCAGACACCAACAAACAAGGAAGATGGTCTGAAGAAAGGAAACATCCTGCTCCAATTCAATCTTTGAGAGCTTATCTCAATTGGCAGCTGCTTCCATCAGCGCAAAATCCAATCTCAGTTTATTTATTGGCATTCAATATTTCTAGATCAACAGGAACATCTCTCAAATGTTACCTTTTCTTTTCATATCTAGGAGTCAATACTTTAGACACAACTGTATTCAACCACACAAAACTTCCCGGATAAATTCCCATCATGCAGAAATAATGTTCTGTTTGCCTAAAGTGAAGTTCCTATCAATATTGCAGTAGGCATCACTTGGTTAAGTGCACACGAAAAGGCAAAACACTGACTTCCTAAGTGAGCTGATCATAAACACCTTGACCATCTTCCAATATTCCTTCCATTACCAGCAATATCCTCTACCAATAACATTCATATCTTAAACACAAAAAAAAAAATCATATCATCAACCATCATCACTGGAGGGAACACACTCACTCAGAAGTAAGATAATAACCCTTAAAAAGCAGCCCAAATGATAATCGGAAATGACCATGTCTATTAATTATCAGATGATCAGGTTTGAAACAGATAAAACTAAACTAAGAACCCGGTCGACCTCAATTACTCACTATTATTGTATGCACACAAACAGCCCGGGACCAAATACAATTTTTGAAAGAAAAAAAAACTGTTCGATGGGAGGAAGGGTACAACTCTAAACAATACTAATGAACACAAAATGTCAAAGTTCTGATCCTTAAGACTTCTGAAAACTGAGTGAAGGATTAAATGCTTCAAATGAGGACCTCAGTAAGAATGAAAAGGAAATAGAGATGCCAATTGTTACCAAATCAAATCAATCAGGTCAGAATTTTTTGATTGTCTTACAACATCAAACCAGATGACCAGTATTGATTAAAGCTCAGCAACTTGGACAGATTTGGAATCGTCAAAGTATTTGAAGCAAAACCGCCAGACTTCAATTAATTCAAATTGATTTAGGTACTGTGAATTGATTAAAATGATTAACAATAAAAGGGCTCATAAATAAGGGAATTAAGCAAGAAGATACTAAGGACTCAAATCAAATAGATAAATTACAGATTTACCATCAGGAATAATTAATCTTAAAGGAAAACAACTCCAAACTTTCAGATCAACTTATCTCTTGACAAGGAACTACAGAAAATCAGATGTGGACCAAGTAAATTGAGGATGAATATATGATACTTAGTAAGAGAGTATAGGTATGAGAAATAAAGAACATATCTAAAGAAGATCGTGGAATATTCAAAGATTGGACAAATCTGAAACTGAAAACCTATGTAACAAGGACACGGACACATGTCGATGTCCGACGCAGATACAGTGTCAGACATGCTGACTCTCACAAAACCAATAAGTCAACACGTCCGTACAGTTCATTCTTTATGCTGAAAGATATATTTTTAAAATACTTTAGTCCATGTTAAGCATGCAATACAGAATAACCATGACAGATTCAACAGAAATCAATCAAAACTAGAGCAAAAACCTAGATTTGATGTATTTCCAGAAAATTACATAATTAAAGGAAACAAAATGAATTACCACAAAACTTGAACAAGAATTCCTGCAAATCCCAGGAATTGCAAAAAATACTCTAGAAAATCAAAGATTAGGTGAATTTGAAGAGAAAAGTCACACAGATCCATCAAGGAACTAAATGAAAATCGCAGAATTCAAAATCAAAGATGAATTTTAATAGAAACAAAATTTAGAAAAGAAACAGAGAGAAAATGATGGAGGCACATTGTGGAGCAAATTCATCAAAAAAAGAAGAAATTACAAAAAAATTAATGGGAATCAGAATTTAAAACAATATTACCCAAATTTTGCTCCAATTAAGACATTACATGAAATAAAAATCCAAAATAAGAATGAAATGAAAGATCAGAGAACCTTAACATGGTTCGTCACCAATCCACTATGATCAATCTTGCTGCAAAAATCTCCTCTAAATCATTTTCAAGATTAAAACTACAAAATCAAAATTTTCCCAAACAATACATCTCTTTCATATTAAAAAATATCTCTCCCTTTTTTTTGAAATAGGTTTACCTTCCTTTTATAGGAAAAAATTCAAAACTAAATCCCTCCACCAAACTAATAAAAATGGAGGGAGGCCTATCCTATTAACACTTTGTAATATCCAAGTATTTTCAGTGTTAGAACAACATTTGTTTCACATGCAAACACATTTTGTTCAACTGTTGAATCCATGTATTTTTTCACAGCGTTGGAAAGACCACAAGGCACATTCACATAAACACATTAAACTACTTTTTCTTGCTAAAGAGAGTGCATGTGTCACCAAACCCCCAACCAACCAATAGTAGTAACAATAGTCTTTGATGGATGGACCGATCATTGGCATGCAAAGAAGACCATTAATAAACTACAAGACTGCATTATATACAGGGGCAATTTTGCTTCAAAGTATGGTCAAGAGTCTCCGTGAACAGAAAGACCCAAACATATTTTGTACGCTTTGTTCATGCACACAATTATTAAACAGTGATCATGCTAGGGGATGTGAGAGAGATTTGTTCCCACTTTTTTTTTAAAAGTAGATGTGTTCCCACATGCTTGAGACCTTCATAAATCCTAGTTAACATACGAAACAAAAACAATATTCATTTGCACCATGTCAGGGTTTATATGGATTCAATAGATGTCAAGATTATCATTGCGCTATACGATCAAGATGAAAAAAATTCCTTGACCATAGTAAGAAATTTGAGCACCGTTTTCCTTCTGTGAAACTATCGAAAAGCTTGACTGGACTCGGGGTTTTTTTTTTAATTCTCAGCCAAACACATTTTCCTGAAACTAGGATTAATAGGGAATCTCACTATGGGCATAAAAATAGCCTTTCTATTGCTACATAACAGCACCTACAATCAATCTCCTATAAATCCATCGCCTGCTTCTATAGAGAAGGCAAAGGCATTCATCTCTAACAATCAGTACATGATATGTTCGTAAAAAACAGCAACATTATGGCTGCACTTTTCTTTGGGCGTCCTACATTTACGTTGCTCACGCCACTAACAACCCTTTCCCCATTCCATAGCTTGTCTGGCACTCATCCTTCACTTTTCTTTTATGTTGCTCATACAAAATAAACACAACAAAGAAAAATAAGAAACTAAGAAGCAGAAGAGAAAGGCATACCTTCACAGTTTCACGGAAGGAACCAAAGAACAGGGGGATAGTGGGAGGTCATTTTATGATCTTAGGGGGAGTTTTATAAAAAAAAAAACCTTAAAACTAGACCGTCTATGATCTTATCTTTCCAGCAAGTCAATGGTTTGATCCTATCTGATAGAATAGGACACAAGAAAAATGTACCCAAGGATCTAAAATCATTACAAACAAGATTAGCAAACATCACTGACAAGTACCCATAAAAACAATTAGCAACAGTTAAATCTCATATATACAAACAAGATCCCAAAATAAATAAGGGTAAAAAAAACTTTAAAAGCAGAACCTATCAATGCATGTGATACTCTCATCAAAACAATAGTAACACAAAAACTACTTACTAGTATCCATCTCTGAGCCCACCAAATTTCTCTTGTCCAGCGGTATCCCAGCAGTAAAATCGGATCTTCCCACAATTTGTGAAGAAGTCCAGAGGATGTACTTCGACACCAATAGTAGCTATTCGCAAATACAAAGAATTGTAATCAATATAAACAAGAACTGAAATTAAAAATCAAAGCAAACCATGACAAACACTTACGTTCGTACTTCTTCTCAAACTCGCCAGTAAGATGCCTCTTCACAAACGTTGTCTTTCCTAAATCATGCAAACATCACTGAGAACTTGATCCAATAACATTTAAATCCTAAATCCCTATGACTGATCGGGAATAATCACCAGAACTAAAACCCTAAACCCCGAAACGATGAAAAAATAACAAAATTTAAAAGGATCGTAAACATGACCATATAAGAGGCAAAATAACGATCGTGAACCCTAGAAAAAAAAAAACCAAACCTACTTCAAAATCAGAATCCAAACCCTAGATCAACAAAATCAACATAAAAATGCAAACTTTACAGACTATGATAAAGAGATAAACCAAAAAAATACCTGTTCCTCCATCACCAACGATAACGAGCTTGAAGCTCGGGTAATCAACCGTCTGCTGATTCGGCAAGGCCTGCAAACGAAGAATTAAAGAAAATATTAAACTCTTAACCATAACCAATCTCAAGATCAAGAACAAAAACCCTATGTCACTTCAAATCCCAAACCCTAACCCTAACCAGATAGCATGAAATCGATGATCCTAACAAGAGTAGATCGATTGTAACAGAGAAATGCGAAAAGGATCAACCAAAAACCTAGCAAAATGCATAAAGTAATGCAGAACAAATCTAAACCGAGACGAAGAAAGCCCGTAGTAGATGAAACCTACCATCGATTTATCTTCTGAGGATCTCTGTACAGTAGAGAGAGGAGAGGGGAGCAGAGCAGTTGAGCGAGGAAGAGGGGTTGGAGATTTTAGGTATATATATAGAAGACAATCTGAGACCCTAATGTTTTAACTTAGCTTTAAGCTGACGCGACTTTTTGGACCGTCGGATTTATTTCGCGATGTTGCTTAAATTTTACAAACGCTACTTTCTGAACGGTTCGATCGAATTTTCATTACTTGTACTGTTTTAGTGTTTCGCGGAGCACGGTATTTTAATAGTGAGTTAGACAATCGTGGATTCCTGAGAGATTGAACCGTGACAGGAGGATTAATATCGTTCGATTGCCAATAGTGGCCCTACAGGTGGCGATCATGGTATTCTATAGGATTATATTAATATACCTTTGCGCAAATCTCAACACCGTTGGATCCACACTGGAATGTGCTGTATAGACTGTACAGGACCCCACATCTCATTACCGCCATGCCACATGGTGTGTGGAGATTAGCCCACGTTATCATTTCGCTTGCAAAAAATCTGCAAGTACGAGCAAACTTTGATCAACCCCTCCAAATACGCCACGTTGAACACTCTTATGCCTAATTGACGAGAAAGTTTTTGAAGCGGCGGGATTTTTGAAGCAACGATCGTGCGACAATGATCACGCTCCACATATACCCATGGTTACTTTTAAAAAGTTTTTTTAAGCCAAGTCTAAAGCATGGTAGATGTGGCGCAAGATCATTGGTCACATGATCGCCGCTTCAAAAAAATTCGCCTAATTTGCAATTTCTAGCCATTCATGTAAGAGTGGTAAATAACACTTGAATCCAGATATGTGGCACACGATCATTGGGTACATGATCACCGCTTCCAAAACTATCGCCTAATTAGCAATTTCTAGCCATTCATATATGGTAAACTCCAATTGAATCCAACTAGATATCACCCAATGAAAAAAGTACAAAAGGCTTGGGTGCACAATAATGGGGTCGTTGTAAGGGTGGCAATTTGGTCCGTTGGTCCGGCCTCGGCCGGGCCTAAGTCGGGTCAGTTACCAAGCCTATGGGCTTGACTATGGATCAGGCCACGGGCTGTGTTTGGGTTTGAGTTTTGAACCAAGGCCCCCGGCCCGGCCTAAGGAGCCTGCAGTCCGGCCCAACTTAGACCCGCCCTAGACAGGCCCAACGGACCAAATTGCCACCCTTTCGCTGTTGTAGTAATGGTTTTAAAAAACCGCTGTTATAACAAAAATGATGGTTAGTTATAACGGTAACCTCGCAACCCAATATTATACTTCTGAAGATAACACCCAAACAAAAACGGGCTTAGTATTATAATGGCTGTTATAACGGAAATAACAACAATTAATTTTTAATATAACCATCTTTTACGAGGTTTGTTTGAAAAAATAATAAAATAAAACTAATATTTTGACCGCTTTTTAACTTTGGATGTGACCCATTGTAACAGCCGTTATAACAGGTCATTTAAAAAGTTTGGTTGTAACACCCTGATAGAATCTTCTATATTAGTGAAACGCCTACCATTCATCTATTCTACTATATAACGAGTGAAGGCCCTTCTTGCGTTAAAAATGTTGAAATCTCAAAATTGTCCATATTTTGTCAAAAATGCATTTCTTATGGTTCTCTAACATTTTTAAGTCTTTTACTTTTTTAATGGTACTTTAGACTTTATGCACCCATTTTTATTCTTTCCATCTTTATCGTAGTTGATGTCATTGTACTAAATTACAGCTCATCAAAAGTTAAAAAACAAAAAAAAAAAATCATTCATCCTAATATGACCCTCAAAGTTTTTACATTGACAAGCATTGGTCATTTCAGTTTTGTAAACTTTTTTATTTTATAAAGATTCTTTGGTCATTCAACATTTCCACATTTTTTTTTTTTGGTGATTAACATGAAATTCACATACACAGCACAGATCTTGGTGTCGTACACCCTGCTAGGTCGTCCGCCAGTGGTTTGTCGATTTCCACTGGATGGATGTTAGTCCAAGTTATTTTCTCATTGATGTTCTGCCCCAATCTTGCTAGTTTGTCAGCAACCTTGTTGCTTTCTCTGAATCCATGGCTGGTTGTCCACCTTATGTTGTTTCTTTGTAGTTCGCCCCTGATGCTTTTTATAAGGTTTTTCAGTCTCCACGGTGGCTTGATGGTTCTATTGAGGCTGCCAATCACCGTCATGGAGTCTCCTTTGATGATAAGCTTTTTGATTTTCAGGTGGCTTGCAAGCTTGATGCCTTCCCTTAGTGCTAGTCCTTCCTTTACTATTATCGTCGCCTTACCGCATCTTCCGGCTAGCCCTGCAATGAATTTACCATTGTCGTCTCTAATGACCGCTCCAAAGGCTGCATTAAAGGAGTCAGTGTTAACTAACCCGTCAAAGTTGAGTTTAAGCCAAGAGCTTGTGTGTGTGTGGGGGGGCAAGCGATGAGTTTTAAGACTTTCTCATGTTTGTTGCCCCCTTGCCTTTGCTCGTCATTTATACCACAAGTTCTGGTTCTTGTTGTTGTAGCCTTACAGAAGGCTTCTTTGTACATGATTGCGTATCTGATTATGCTATCAAAGGCGATATTGGTGTGATTAAAAATCACTTGGTTTCTAGCAATCCAAATGTTCCACAAGATAAAAGGAAGTGTGTCTCCACATTCGGGTCCTTCCAAGTTGCGGCCCTCTGGACTAAGAATCAATTCCATCCATCCTTTGCAGGAGGTTAGGAAGGCAGGGTGATCGGTGGCTTTGGTGAATATCTTTTTCCATGTTGCTTTCGCTCTAGGGCATCTGGTAAAAATGTGGTCGATTGTTTCCTCTTGGTCCGTGCAAGTGGGGCAGAAAGGAGAAATATGGAGTCCTCTAGAATGGAGGTGGGCACTGGTAGGCAATTTGTTCCAGAGGAGAAGCCATCCAAAGGTTTTAATTTTTGGTGGACACTTCCATTTCCACAGTCCAAGGATGATCTTGTCATTGGGTTCAGTGTTTGATTCTTGGATCTGAAGGGC
Organism: Euptelea pleiosperma; assembly: GCA_035048495.1. Lineage (NCBI taxonomy): Eukaryota > Viridiplantae > Streptophyta > Magnoliopsida > Ranunculales > Eupteleaceae > Euptelea > Euptelea pleiosperma. The sequence goes on from CM068549.1 coordinate 24,670,068, forward strand.
TATTGTTGTGGTTGACCCTAGTGTGAATTTTTCGGACGACGTTGGACCCCAGATAGGAGTTTCTTTGAGTGAACTAGTGGGATTGGGGTGCCAGAGATGAGGTCAAGGGTTTGAATTGGAAGGAGATCTTTGATGGAATCCAATTCCATTTGTGCGCCTCTTGATTTATGATTCCATCTACTGTGCTTTCCAGGTTAACACGCTCCCATAATTGATTAGGGACTTTATTTATTAGAGGTTCATCGGTTGCCCAATTGTGCGTCCACAGTTTGATGTCTTTGCCTGAACCCACACACCATCTTAGTCCTTTACGGACGATGTCTTTGCTCTTTAGAATGCCTTTCCACGCAAAGGATGCTTTAGAGTGTGCTACACAATTGAGGAGATTTTTACCCTTCAGGTATTTGTCTATCATCACCTTGCTCCATAGGTTCCTGTGGTCATGCATAAGGCGCCAACCAAGCTTGGCCATGCAAGCTAGGTTAGTGTGTTTGGCTGATTGGATTCCAAGACCCCCTAGACTTTTGGGTTTAGCCAATGTCCTCCAAGCTACCAATGGGAATGGTTTCGAGGAGTCTCTTGTTCTCCAGAGAAATTCTCTTTGAACTTTGTCAATATCATCCTTGGTCTTTTTGGGGAGTAGGAAGTTAGACATGGTGAACTGAGGTATAGCAGATGTGATCGCATTGATCAAGATGATCTTGCTTTCCTTTGACAGTAGTTTGCTCTTCCACCCTTGTAATCTCTTGGAGATTCTATCAGTGATGTATTGGAAGGTTGAGCTATTCACTTTTTGAGATATGAGGGGGACTCCTAGGTATTTTTCACAAGATTTGAGGTTTTGCATCCCTAGTGCTCTTGATAAAATTCTCGTAAAGCGCCTGGGGGTGTTATCAGAGAATGTGAGGAAGCATTTGTGCCTATTCAGCTTTTGACCCGATGCTTTGCAATATCTCTCTAGAATTGTCCATGATGGCCGTTGCTGCCGAGAGTGATGCTTTAGTGAAAAGCATGTAGTCATCTCTGAAGAGTAAGTGTAATTCTCGATCCACTCTTCGAGGTTTTCACTCCAATGTCTTTATCCATTTCAACTCACATGTTAAAGCATTTAGTGTATCCCTACATGTCACATGGAAAAAATTGATGATGATATCCATAATCGAAGTTGATGATGGACCCATAGTGTGTGCCACGTGGTACACTATTAGACGCTACTAACCATATGGATGTTCTAGATGGACTTATGTAACAAAAATCAACTTGATTAGTGATTCATAATGTTTAGATCATAAAGCTTGAAATCCAATGTTTAAAATATTCCATAAAGGACTCTAATCCAACGGATATAAATTACTAATCAGAATGAATTTTGGTATGTAGGTCCAACTAGGGATGGGCAAAACATCTACACGGTCAGTGGTCTCTAAGAGTGCCACGTGGCTCCTAATATGGTACATCATCAACGTGGATGTTTTGAGAAAAAAAAGAAAGATAGTTAATAAGTAACATGTACATACCATTAAAATAGTAATGATCACATGGTTCAAGAACCATGGATGTTATCATGTTGCATAATTGTGTTGTTTTGTTACTGCTAAATAATACTCAAAATCCAAGGTTAAAAACAAACAATGACTCTAATCCAACGGATAGAAATAACTAATCAGGGTGAATTTTCATATGTAGATCCACCCAGGGATGCGCGAAACATCATATGATCATCGATCTCTAAGCATATGCCACATGTAAGGTGCATGTGCATCACAAGTGGTGGTCCCCTAGTTCTTTTAAAAAATGGGAGCCAAGGTTTAAAAATTGCAATGATAACAAAAATAACGGTTTCCTTGTAACGATAATGCCCCAACCCGATTATGTTACATTTGAAAATAACACCCAAACTGGAAAAGGGGGCTTCATATTATGATGTGACCTACCTGTAACATAAGAACTGAGCTGATGGAGCAGTCAGAAGCAGCCAAGTAAAGACCGAGGACTTCCCCAGCCTTAGGCTTGGACAGTATGGGGGGCTTGCTGAGATACCTCTTCAGAACTTGGAAGGCCTGTTCACACTCCTCAGTCCACTCGAAATTAGTGTTCTTCTTGAGGAGTAGGAAGAGAGGTCGGCACTTGTCGGAAGGTCATTTAAAACCTTGGTTATAACTCCCGACCTCCTTTTGGTCTTGCCCCTTAATTGTTCTTGACCATCATTGAACAAGACTTAAAACATTAACCCCTTCAGCCAAAAATTGAACTATTTTTCAGCTCTACTGGTCCTTTCAAGTTTCGAAAATCTAAAGCCAAATCCGCAAGAATAGAACTCCAAGGAAATTATTGCAATCAAGCCCTTGTCCCCCTTCTTCTTTTTAATGAGCAATGGAGATGTTATTTGTAGTTTGATGATTGAGAACGAAGAGGGGGCATTGGTTTGTGTAGTAAGGGCCGTAGCCTATTAGCAAGAGGTTTAACAAAAATTTATAGCTCACACAGTACACAAACTAATAGGGCAATAATGCTTGCAAGATAGTTTTTGCTAAGCTTTTTGTGTCTCCTATGGTTTGGAGTTTGGAGTTTGGACTCTATCCCCTCCAAGGTAGATCTGGAAGCGGAAAGGATTGTTTGGTATTTGTCGATTTCAGTTTTGATTCTAGGTATATCAGTTCTAATCTTGATAATATGACAATATTAACATAGGGTCGACAAATAAATGACAGGGACACAATATAAGCCACGTGGCACACTGTTACAGGACTCTGACCGTTTGGATGTTGTCCTATCCCATGGTGGACCTACAAACCAAAACTCAGCCTGATTAGTGATTTATAGGCTTTGGATTGGACTTATTTTCATGGACTGATCTCAACTGTGGGAATTTGAGCAGTATTTGAGGTAAAAAGATGCAACACTTATAAATCACTAATCAGGCTGATTGCTGGTTTGTAGGTCCACCATGGGATAGGACAAATATCTGTACGGTAAGAGTCCTGTAACAGTGTGCCACCTGGCTTATATCGTGTCCCTGTCATTTTAGATCTGTCAATGGAGCCCGACCCTTAACATTATATTTAAATATTGAACATTATATTTATGTATCGGTTCTGATTCTGATTCTGATTCTGATTCCTTTTTAGTCGGTTCCCAAAAGTGTGGAACCGGAACCGGTTTAATTTTGGTTAAACGAGTACAAATAGACACCCTAATTGTAAGTAATTAAGAACCTTATCATCTCCACCTTGGCAAAGTTTCTGGGCAAGCCCATTTTTTATTTCTTTAGGGGGTTTAATGGGCTTGGGTACAAATGATTCGGATTCGGGTTAATGGAATTAATATTTTCATCAGATTGGAATGGATTTTGGGGACCTGATGTAGAAAAGTGAAGAAACGAGTTAGTTTTCTGTTTGATAAGAGAGAACATTTGGCTAACTAGAATGAGAATTATTTAAGTTTTTGTGGGCTGGGCCCTTTCACCATTCTTTTTACCGTTGAGTACATTTGAAAAATTTTGCTCATTTCAAGATTTTCTTTTTGACTCCCAAGTCATTCAATTTCTCCAATTGGTTCCCACATGTCATCTATGTTTTCTGACCGTAAAAATTTTAGATGCAGAGGACCTTCGTGGCCCACATAGTTCATTTTTTTGGGCCCACGACCACATGGGTGTTGAGCCCACCCATTGATGAGTATACACATTAAAGATTAGCTTGATTGATGATTTTTAGCTGTTGGATTTAGTACCCAAAAAACATGCTTGAATCTAATGGTTGGAATCAATCTTAAGGAAGTGCTAAATTCATGGCTAGAGATAGCCAATCAGGCTGATTTTTGGTATGTATACCCACAAAGGGGTGGGCTAAACAAACATGCTGTTAGTGGGCCAAAAAAAGCCCGTATGTAGGGTCACGCGAGTCCACTGCATCTAAAATTGTTTTCATTTTTTTTTTTTGATAAATCCAACAAAAATATATTAAAAAGGAGAACGAGAAATCCCCAAGAGGGAACAAGAAAAGAGCGAAGAAACGTCAAGGAAGGGGGCGTTTGAGAACGAGAAGTAAAAGCACTTCTACTTGTAGTAGAAGTTACAAGTTGATTTTTTACCTCTGAAAAAATCATAGAGATTAAAATGTGGGGAGATGTTCTAATTTTTGAGAAGTAACTTCTCTTGGAAGTTAAATATTAAAAACTTTAGCTTCAGTTTTAAGTTAATTTTTAATTTTTTTGAAAGTTCAATTATGAAACACATCCAAACTAACTTTTTAACTTTTAGACGTCAATGAGTTACTTATTTTTGTGTTGCCAAACACCCCCTAAGTCTCGCTACTTAATTTGGACTAAGAAAAAGGTTGATCCAAGACCAATCCAGTAATAGGCCCAGTTGTTCTATACAGAATTCGGACTCGAAAAAGTTTCTATGGATGGGATCAAAACCGGTGAATCAACATTGAGCTAATTTGATCAAAAGCTTGTTAAATTTAAGGAAAAAAAATCCTTTTAAGGCTCTGTACGACGATCAACAAAAATTTTTACAGAAAAATGATTTGTACATTAAAAAGAAAAGTTTTTACTACGTTTATATTCAAAAATCATTTCTAGAAAACCTATTTCGGGCAACCATAGGGATCATATCATCAAGTTGACCCGATCCAACTGGCAACTTTCTAGAGCCCACGCAATGAATTTGATGCGTGGCCCAAGCATCAAATTTTTTTCCCACATCAATAGATTGAAATTCTTGTTGCACATTGCATGGAAACATAACGATAAACACGGGAAATTACAACGATATTTTTTTTCCTTTATTTTGCAAAAGCTACATAATTCCTTCATAAAATCACACTAAGTATTAATTATCTATGACATTAGTATATATATTATTTGGACATGCTAAAGCTCAAACCCAGGCCTCTTGCTTGCTTGCATTACAACAAAAATATTTAAGTATACCCGAAGAAGCGAAATACATTATGCACATAAGCTATGTGCTCACATACGTCGTGGATTACGGAGACTCAGCAGCTTCACGTCGTCGATAACGGGGCCGCAGAGGGATGCGAAGTCATCACTTCTCATGGTGTAGAATGTGCTAAGGAACATGATGCGTGTACGCGTCGAAGCGGCTGTGAATCGAAGTACTGCACGCTTGAAACCACCTTTGCCCTTAGATTCATATGGGACCTTGATAGTGTCCTTGCCAGCAAATGCCTCAACCACCATGGACCCCTCACAGGAGTTGCAAGCATCGCCTACGGCGAATGTGAGTGTGTAGACCTTCCCGGGTACGGTCCGAGCTACTTGTGCGATGGCACTCTCCTTCCCTGCGACGAGTTCCACCGCTCGCTTGCCCTCTGGCACCGAGAAATGGCCGGAATCGATGTATTTTACAGCTTTAAGGGATTCGACCATCCAACCAGGCAAGGGAGAGTGATCATCCTCAATGTTTGGTGGGATAAGGACACCCCAGGATGTGTTAGGGAACACATAAGGACCTTCTTCAAAATCTCCATTTTTCAACAGGTTCTCTGCAAGATTAGGAAGCAAAAGAGGGGATATTTAATTAAAACAGCTTTTTGATGAACCAGCACAAGTGAGGTGTTTGGTTGCAACAATAGTTTGATCCAAAAAGAGTTAGTGGGATATTGAAGACCAGTTTTTTTGGGGGGAATACACTTGCATCACAAAAGGCGCAAAAAATGGTTTGGGGGTGTAAGTGTATTCTCACGGGTGAGAAGGTTTATACTTACACCCGTTTAACTCTATTTGAACAGAGTAATCTTCGTATCCAACCACCTCTAAATGGAGAGTTCACTGCTTAAAAACATGGTTTAAAAAACAGCTGTTATAACAAAAATAACGGCTGTTATAACGAATTCGGACCTCCCCCATTGCATTATATACTGTTAAAGCACTCACAAAATAGCGGCGTTATTTTTCCATTTTTTTTTCTGTTAGTTTCCATTTTTCTTCGTTTTTGAAAATTTTAGTTTCAATTTTTCTTTGTTTTTGAAAATTTTAAAATTTGAATGAGTCATTTTTTTCGTTATTTTCCACTTTTGGCCCTCAGCGTTACAATTCGTTACAACAGCCGTTATAACGGAAAAAATTGGTAACGCCCTCTGTCCGTTGTACCGTTATAACGGCCCCTTTTAAACCTTGCTTAAAACTACCAAGCTCCTATCAGTTTCGAGTGGTAGTTAGAAGGTTCACGTGGTGCCAGCTCCCTTGACAACGAAAAAGACATAATATCCCTACTGATCTGGTCAAGAGGAAGATGGATGATGGGGACTAACCCCATCAAGTTTCTTGGGTCCTATATATGGCCCACCAACTCTTCAAACCAAACCATTCAAGTAGGAGGTCACCCTTGGATGGAAAATGGTCCAAAAGTTCTCCAAGGGGACACCCCGAACCCGATCCCCATCAAAGGGGTGGTCCACCAATTCAATGGTCCTATCCATGGTTAAAAAAACGTTATAACGGGTGTTACAATCCACAGTAAAATAATGTTTGACGGATGCACTACAATACCAAAAAAAGTACATATCAATATAACGACCATTCTTTTGTCCGTTTTCTGTTATTTTACCGTTAGATGTATTTTTGAAAAAAAAAACTCAAATTTATAAAAATAATATTAACATTTTGACACTTTTTTGATGTGACGCGACACAGATGTTATAATTATGTCTATTAGTTCATAGGCACTTAAATATAGGTACCCAAACAATACTGCTAGAAGCCTAGAACTTCAATTTGTTGGTGTACATACGTTTGCAGACTTTAAAATATGTAAACATTATATCCACCATTGAATGCTCCTTGAAAAACGTATTTTTAATTTATAAAATATTTTTTTGAAAACATTGAAATAACAAGTTTTTCAATAGACATCCAACAGTGCTGACAATGTTTACATATTTTTAAGTCTGTAAACATATGCAGCTTAGATTTGGCCGAGACAAGGCCTCCGGTGAGGTGACAGATGACATACATACGTACATACATATTCATCTAATAAGATGTGGTGAAAAACTTACTGTTGGTTGCCCTGGGGGGATACAAAGCCTTCATGGCAACGGAGTCGATGAGAGGCCCGCAAGCAGGATCCTCCTCAACTCCTGGGTTATGTATGACTATCTCCACGACCGGGTAATCCGCCTGGAAGGCCCATGCATATGAATCCCACCCATTGCTACTATACAGAGTCTGCATAGGAAGCACCCCCGAGTCTGGGGCCACAGACACATTCAACCGCTCCTCTTGCGCGCATGTTCGAGCTGCGCTAAATGTCAACGAGTAATACATTCCTTTAATCACCTTCGCCGTCTGCTTAATGGAAGCCTCATTCCCTAGCCTAACTGCAAAGGCTCCCTCCGGCACCACTAACAACATGTCACCCTGTTTCTGTCCCGATTTTATGTACTCAACAAAGCCCGATGTTTCCCATAGCGGTATCGCATTGCGGCCGATGACCACTGTCCCTTTCATTTGCCACGGTTTCGGCCCGTACTCGAAGTTGCCATTGGGCAACAATCCTGCAATTTGAGTACAAAAATATGGAAAACCTTAAATCAGACTAAAGGGTAAAAATTTGAATTTTGAAGATACAGACGATTCAAATTTACCGTTATTTTAGGTCAACTTTTCATAAGGTTAGTAATGTCAAAATTGATTGATTTTTTATGATTATGATCAAGATGATGGATAGGTTGTCCAACATGATCTCCATGTGGGTTCCACAACCAAATGTAAGAAGTGTATGTAAGAAATGGGTCTATGAACTAAGATAGGGAGTAGAACGGTTTAAAAGGCACCGGTTCACTAATTGAACCGGCTTGTCCGGGTTTCATAAATATCATGCATGGGTTAAAATGGTAATTGAAAAAATTATGGACTAAATTATCCCTGTTTTCCTCACTAAATTACAAGGAGCCTCTTAACTATATGACTGAAAAGGTGGGCAATTTTGTCTTTTTACTACCTTCGCTTTATAGAACCACGTCGGCTTTGGACTGTCATGTAACTGCTCCCGCTAATTTCAGTTAAATACAAAATATGTCTGCTACATGTTATCATTGTGAGCCAAGCATGACGTAGCCCCGGTGGTAGTTTACTATAATACTACCTTAAATCAAAAGGCTGACATTGAGATGTAGTACACTAAAATTACAACCGGACCTATGATATCATTGTCTAAATTCCTATTTATTCCATCCACATGGCACTAATGACTATTCACATGTTTTGAAATTTAAAGTCTGGATTCAGATCCATGTCAGTTCATTGATGAGAAATTCTGGGCTGTTGTCAGAAAACAGATCAAGATTGTACAACCACATATTCTATACAGATTGCCCACGTGGTCACCAATCTTGACCGTCCAACTGTTAAACAACTCATCAGATGCTAACGTTCTGATTGATGTGTACATACCCCATCTGTACAGACTACAGTCGCGACGACGGGTGACCGCCAAAGTATGAGCCACGTGGAAGACTTTTAGAGACACTGTCCGTATGGTTGTTTGGTCCATCCCTAGGTGGACCTACATACCAAAAATCATCCTTTTTCAAATCTTTGTTTTTAACTCTGCTCGAATTCCAGAGTTAAAAACTTAAAAATCAACCCATGAAAACGACTCCAATCCAACGCTTATCAATCGTTAATGAGGCTACTTTTTTTGGTCTGTAGGTCCACCTAGAGTTGGACTACGGTCAGCGATCTCTAAGAGTGTACCACGTGGCTCATACTCTGGTCTGTCATGGAAGATTAATTCCTGTTCTGGCAACGGAAGACAAAGATTTTTCCACTTTATTTTTCAAATTTTATCCAACAACCAAGCGCATGAAAAATAAATGAGCATTAAAAGATACACATTACAGAAGCTGAAATGACTAATTTACCCCTTAGAAGATTCAAAACAACATAATAAACACCCTCAAGTAAAGGGACAAAATTGGTCATATTTCTGTCACCATGTACAGAAAACTCTGAAGAAACGCAGAACTACAAGCCCAAGAAATCCTCTTGATATGACTAAAACACCCTTTATTTAAAGCTAAAGGAGCCAGGATCAAACAAAGATTTCAAAATCCGGCAAATTCGTAATTTTAGCAAAAAGAAGCTTGAATCTGAACTCTTGGCTGTTCGGAAAATTCAAAAACAGTCAAATAAATCAAACGGCCGAAGAACCAAGTTCCTCCGAACATAGGATGTTCAGCTCAGCAACTAAAGATCTAAAGAAAATCCAAAAAAGAAACAAAAACTACGTAAATACCATTCAAAATGAAAGCTCGCACGTTAGAGCTTACCGTCGGTGAAGGCTAAGGCGACATGGCAGGTGGCGCACAGTAGCACCGAGAGAACAGTAACCGCGAGCATCATGACTGTGTGCAAGAGGGGGAGAGAGATTGCGTCAGTGCGGGATGAATCGAACTCAGAGGCGGTGCGCATTGGGTTTTATGCATGCCAATCTCCAAAACCAGCCCCAGATTTGAACAAAACTACATAAATGCCATTAATATTTGTCAGTATCGTTCAAAAACCCATGAGATATATTAATTCCAAAGAACCAATTTTCTCGGGACACGAGATTTGAAACGAAAACTTCAATTTTTTTAACGCTTAAGTTCACATGGGCATGTAAAATGACAAATATATCCTTTTTGTTTTGCATCCAAAACCGGATATCTTCTTCTCGTGGACAAAAGCTGCGCATATCACATGGTTTTCCCCCCAGGCTGTTCCAAGGCCACGACACCTCTCAGAAGTCTATTTTAGTCATTTCCCTAAACAAAATTCTTAACGAGAATATTTGGGACTAATATATCCTCAAGATTTCGGAATATCTAAAGCACGTGGATTGGTTCTTATAGGAAGGTGATTAGGACTTTGGGGGTATGGTAAAAAGACCATATTACCCTTGATCTAAAGCAGCTGATCCTGCGGTCAACAGAACATCAGACTCAGGTAGGTGTATCCATGAAAGGAATTAAAAAAAGGGTTTAGTAAGATCGTATCCTAAGCACACCATGTGCATTTTAGAATTTCGGTTGAGTGTGCCCTCAGACACTTAATTAATATATCCAACCCAAAGTTAGGTGTTTTTCTTTATTTTTTTCCTTTTTTGTCGGCAATAATACCATGTTATTTAGTACTAGTCATGTGGCGCAAGATAAAAAAGATACTAGGGGTATTTTAGGAATTAAAGGAGTAAACATTTGAATTTATATTCGAATTTTCGAACCAATTGTCAGGTTTGGATCAGATTGGGGTCAATCCTGAACTATCTGATAACACGTATGCTAGGTCCAACACGTACAAAGAAGCACACTATCTGTTAATTCGCCCCCTCAGTGAGAATACACTCCGTTGGAAACTTGAACCCAAGACCACTCGGACCTTAAGGTTGTAATATCATTTTAAACAACCATTTACCCCAAAAGATCGACCTGTTAGAGAAATGCAAAATAATTATGTATACCAATGGGAACATGTGCACGGGAATACGCCATCCGCTAATCACAAAAATGAATATAAACATATATGATTTCGGGATCGGGTCGTTTAACAGATTAGATCAGGACCGCTCCAATATCATATTGGATTGCAATTTATTGGTCCAAACCTGATCCGATAACACATATAGGAGGTCCATACATGTCTATATTATTCAAATAAACAGAGATATAAACGGATATGGGCAATTTGGGTATAATTTGTTTTATAATCTAATATTTAACATGAACAAAAACAGCTACGCTCCTAATATTTCCGACGATTTTTTTTTAAATTGCAGGAAACCTGGAAGGGAAAAAAGTATGAATAATTCGGAAAAAGACGAATATGGGCCTGAAGTGTAACGTACGAGTTTTCTGTTTGATAGAAGGCAAAGGGTGGACAGGCCACGAGGTGAGAGTGTGGGACCCACCGAGTAGGGGCTGGGATACTGAAAATCCAGCTGACCTAATCCCTTCCTTGGTCATGGCGTTTTCTGGGCTTACGTGTGGGACAGGTGGGCCTCTGGGCTTTAAATAAGGGTCCCAACTCAGCCTCACCTCCCCCTCTGGTGCATGTGGGCGACCGAACTTTGGCCGGAAATCAAGGGTTTTACAATCTTGGAACTTCTTTGGCTCAAAACAGACAACGATCCACCACATTTTAAACTTACCAATATACCCCCAAATCCGGTTTTTCTGTGTTTTTATTATCTTTTTTTTATCCGCGTGTTCTTGGTAACTATAACCATAAGAGGAGTGTTTTTTTGGAGTGTCAGCAGGTCGGTTCTGGTTTGGTTCCTAAGGTACCCAAAACCGGAATCAATATTGTTGGTTCTTATTAGTCCCGGTTCTCAAAACGACGGATCCGGAACCTGAACTGATTTTTTGTTCTGGTTCACGTTCTGGGTTTGTCAGTTCCATTCTTGATAATATGAACTTTTAACACTATATTTATTTATATTACGTTATATTTACTAGGGGGCAGCATGTGCGTTGCACTGTGTGATTATAGAGGCTTCATCAACGTTGATGACTGACCATACTAATACTATCACTATGAACAACGTGGCACACTCTTAGAGGCCACTTACTGTATGGATGTTTGCCCCATCTCTAGCTGGACTTACATACCGAAATTCAACCTGATTAATAACTTCTATCTGTTGGATTTGAGTCTTTTCCATAGTTTATTTTTAACCGTTGATTTTGAGCATTATTGGGGTAGTCTGTTGCAAAGATTAGAAATTACTAATCAAGGTGATTTTTTGTTATGTAGGTCCACCTAGGGATGGGGCAAACATCCATATTGCTAGTTGTAAATTACCTACTTACTTATTATGGAGTAAAACTTCAATGACCACCCACAAAATGAGCCACATGGCACACTTTTAGAGGACGCTTACAGTATGAATGTTTGGCCAATAACTAGTTGGGCCTACAAAGCACATATCAGCCTGATTAGTGATTTTAAACCTTTGGATTCTTGTACCCAAATAATGGTCAATAATTCTCAAATTCCCACAGTTAAAATCAACCCATGAAGATAACTTGAATCCAACACTTAGAAATCACTAGTCAAGTTGATTTTTGATTTGTAGGTCCACTTAAGGATTGGCCAAACATCCATTTCGGTTAGTGTCCTCTACAAATGTGCCGCATGGCTCATATTATGGGCGGTCATCTTTCTCAGTCAGCGAAGTTTTACTCCTAATTGTGAAGCCCCTGTGGATGGTAACCCCGGTTTTGGCTTTATAATAATACTAGTGGGCGGCACCTGCACGTGAGTGATTGTATGGGGTTTGTCACGACGAACCACATTTTGAGCCACATGGAACACTCTTAGAGATCACTGACCCATCCATGACGAACCACATTTTGAGCCACTTGGATTAGAGTGTTTTTTAAACTGGGGATTTCAAGCATTATTTGGGAACTCGGTATGTAGGTCTACCTAGAGATGGGCCAAACATCCGGTCAGTAGTCTCTAAGAGTGTGACACGTCACAGAGCCTCTATCATCAAAAGTCTGCTTTGCTTGAGTGAAGCCCGCATGGATGGCAATCCCCAATTTTAGCTTTATCATATTATAGATAGATATATTGTTCCGGTTTAGTTCTGATTCCTATCTGTTCGGTTCCATTATCAAACTACCTAGAACAAGAACCATTATTATCGGTTCCGCTTCGCTTTTATTCGGTCCCAAAAATGTGGAACCTCCCGTTCAGTTTCAGTTAAATGGGTACAAGTTGACACTCAATACCTAATTCAAAAGCACACACAATGCTCTATCCAGTATCCACACACACCCGAGTCAAGTCAACATCTTACTAGTTGTGTGATCGTTCAAAAGCGAACGCAATGCCGCAAACACAAATGTACACCCCAAAGTCAAGTCAACATCAAAGTATAGAGGTGTCCACGATTGGTTCTAGTCCACATAACATTGTACCTAGAACTAGACCTATTAAAGACGTCCGTTCTGAGTCTGGTTACTAGACTGAAACAGGTATCCTAGAATTAGGTACTGGGTGCTGCCAAGTAATTTATCGCATGGTTTTAAAAACGGCCGTTTAAACGGTAACGCCCCAAGCCCATTTTCGTTAAAACCGTTTAAACACGTTTTATCGGTTTTGAAAAAAAATGGTTGTTTTTTTTTTTGTTTTAACGGCCGTTAAAATCGTTTAAACAGCTGTTTAATTCTGGAAAATTTTGTGAAAAAAAACGGCAAATCCATTTAATTTCCGTTAAATTCTATTTTTTTTTATTTTCAAAATTTGAATTTCAGCACCATTTTTTCCGTTAAAATTGTTAAAACCATTAAATTCCATTTTTTCCACTTTTGCCCCTGGCCATTTCAATCCGTTTTAATGGCTGTTTAAACGGTAACGCCCCCAGTCAATTTAACTGTTAAAACGGCCTCCTTTAAACCTTGATCTATTGATCAATTACGTACCGACACGACACGACACGACACCACCTAGCATTCATAAAATTTAGGCTGTTGTAACGAAAAATAACGGCCCTTATAACCGATTCGGACCTCTTCCGTTACTCTATATACTGTTTTAAAGCTCAGTTCAATACTCCTGTGTCTTAGACCTATTTCTGACCCATATTTATCGTAATTTAAGACGTTCCGAGCCATCATAATTTTTAGCCTCTTTAAAAGTGGCGATAATCACTTTTTAAATTTTGCAAAAAATTAGAATAAACTCACCCTCTCTCCTTTCTCTCTCAAGAAGCTAGAGTTTGAAAAAAAACTTGATGATCGATGGATTTCTATTCGGGATCGTTGCAAGTGAATTACCATTGTTCCTTTTTTCTTTTTGGGTGTTTGATTATTTATAATCTGGCTTCGATATTCTCTAACTTTGGATTCAGAGGTCGAAATGACTTGATTTCAGATCCCAGACCTCCGTAACTGATAGGGGTAATCTACAGCCAATTTTCAAATTTTTTGAGTAGCCGTAACTCTTCCATTGAGGTTCAGGTTTGGTTGGGCTCTGAGGTGTTCACAGATGTAATTGATGTGTAAAGGCTGAAAGTGACGGAGAAACTAGCTGTTTATCGAATGTATTTAAAATAAAGGTCCAAATACACACAACACCTGCTTAGCTGGGTGGCTGATGTGTGCCTACCCTTGTGGCAGCTCATGATTTTAATCTCCTCTTCAAGGCAGTGGTGGAGCCAGGATTTTGTTCAAGGGGGGCAAAATCATAAAAAATTATTCAAGGTAGGCGCAAAATTGCAAAAAAGAGAAAACGAGGGGGGGCAAACCAAAGGAAAAGGGCAGTTCTAGGAAATAATTTTTTTTTTTAATTTTTAAAGAACTTTCAAAAAGTTGAGAGGGGGCAACTGCCCCACTGACCTCTTCTGGCTCCGCCACTGCTTCAGGGTATGGTCTGCCCTTGCCAACTGGTCTTGTGGTCCAAGCTTGAACCCCGTTTCTGAAGAAAAAAAAAGTAGTGTCTTGATGTAACAAGGTCTACTTGGCACTTTTTTGGCGTCAGGTAGCCCATTTTTGTTACTCACCGCTTCCATTTGAGCCCACTAACCGCATGGATGTTTAGCCCACCCCTTTGTAGATATTCATACCAAAAATCAGCCCGCCTCTTGGTAGACATTATATCCCTTGGGAGTTCATGATTTTAAAATGGTTCAATCCAACTGCTAAAATCATGCAGTCAGGATATTTTTGGTGTTTATATCCTCCAAAGAGTGGGCTAAACATCCATACGGTCAGTAGGCCTAGAGAGCAGCAGTGAGTAATAAAAATCGTGCTAGTTGACCCCCAAAAGCGTTAGGTATAGCTTGTTACATCTTTTTCCATAAAAGTATACTAGTAATGAGTTGTGTTCGAGTCTTTACGTAAATACGTCCTTATAGGTCTACACCATTCATTTTCCCCGGGATTGTGGGGTGTAAGTCCTCTTAGGTCCACCCCACGCCCTAAAGAGGGACTCTTGCGTTTCCTTTTGTAATTGCCTAGATTCTACAGGCAAGTTTGGAAACCCAAGGTTTAGTTGTTTTGGCCTTTGTTTGGTAACTAGGCTTACGTTTAGGCGTCGGTTTTTTTTTTTAGATTTGACCTTAAAATAAGACTAGAGTTGGCTTTCTGATAAGACGTTACAAACCAAGGTTTAAAAGGGGCCGTTATAACGGTATAACGGACCGGGGCGTTACCCTTTTTCCATTATAACGGCCGTTATAACGACTTGTAACGCTCAGGGGTAAAAATTAAAAATAATAGAAAATAACGGAAAAAACAGAAAAATGGAGTTGCAATTAAAATTTGAAATTCAAAATTTCAAAAACAAAATAAACGGAAATAACGATCATTTTTTCACAATTTTTTTCAGAAAATAACAACTGTTATTACATAACATAATAGGGGAGGTACGAATCCATTATAAGACCCATTATTTTCATTATAACGGCCTTTTTTTTAAACCACGGTTGCAACATTGAACCAGTTCTTTTATCCATTGCCCTAGGCTTTGGAAACACTAGCTTTTTCTTTTGGACTTTCTTCTTACTCCAAGCACAATTGACACTTCCTTTTTGGGTTGTTAGAATGTCACTTGTCCTTTGAAAGTATGTGGGCAAATCCAGGTAAGGTTTTCCAAAGCCGGGTAGAAAGGGTTACCGGTTGATTCCCTTATTTTTAATCCGTGCACTTTTCTCATGCCTGTTTGGCTGTTTCGAGTATAATTCAGTTATGAGCTTAAAAAATTAGAACAATAATTCGAGGAACGGCAAAAGTTTGTAATTGAGGTAATTAAGCATGTACAGCCGAGTTTAGTCAATTTCTTTTTATTTGGAAACTACAGTCTTTTCGACATCAATCGCTGTTGTTGTATTCCAGGTGAAGTCGATACAATGTCACGTGGGGATAACCACTTTGGTTGCTAACTTCATGGGGCATGGAAAATGACAAGTAATGGGATAACAACTTTGGTTTAGTTTACTTTGACACGACTAATTCGAAACCCATTTGACACACATTTATTCCCAAAGTTGCCATTTGAAAAAGGGAAATTTACTTTTGTGTCGTTTTTTTTATGGGGCTATGTATGGTTGCCCTGAATAAGTTTTCTAGAAATGATTTTTGTACAAATAAATGTCATAAAACTTTTTCTGTATTGACATTTTTTGACATTCAAATCCTTTTTCTGTAAAACTTTTTGTTGAGCTTGAATAGAAAGAGTTATCTCATCTGAGCATCAGTTCCTACTTGCTAATTTTGCGAATAATCTGTGTATTATATGTGAAATTTAGATTTTCTATGAACATAATATATGACTGAATTTTAAATATTATATGTAAGTATTTTGATTTTTTTTCAAATAAATTTTTAAAGATAAAAATTTAATTTCATCCTTTTATTGAATGACACCCGAATTATACGTAACACCTGGGGGGATATCTTCAGAGATATTATGCTGAAAACCATGTAAAATGTAAGCTTAAATTTAATTGTGAAATAGACAGTCCAATTAGAGCCCGAGTTTGATGATCCTTAGAGCCTCTCCTACCGGGTTATATATCTGCCTCTATCTTCATATTTAAAGCCAGCTTTCGCAAAATCCTACTCCCATGGGCTTTATATTTGGCTCTATATATTTGAAGTAGAGCTCTATTTCTCTATTCTTGGCTCTAAATGTAGAGCCCTCCACTATTTGGCTTCAAATATATAGCCCTACTTTTTCCTTTTCTTTATCTAGTTTGTGTGTTTTTTAAAAAACTTTAATACCTTTTGTATACTTTTGAAAAAACGTGTACATTTTACCAACAAATTTTAAATACATTTTGTGTCCCTTCAAAAACTTTTAAAAACCTTTTGTGTCATTTTTGAAGCTAAATTATTTTCGAAGTCATGGCTGGTTGGAGTTCAGCATTTTTTTAGAGGGGGGTCTATCTTCAAATTTGAAGCATATGCTTTTTCGAAACTAGATACAGAGCCCGCTGGTTCGAGATGCTCTTAGGGCTTCAAACTTCCAACAAGATCATGTGCAAAAAAAAAAATCAGCCTTTGACTTATCTCAGTGTTCCCGTGTAACTATATCAACACAAGAGTTTCAAAAATCCTCCAGAAAATGATTTTACCCGTGAGCCTTTTGCCTTCTTACCGTCAACATTTGATGGTATTTGATGAAAATGCTCCTACATAGAAAAATTATTGTTACACGTGAGAAAGTTAATTTGATGACATAAAGTCCGGATGGAGTTGGATTTTGCGAAAGCATCATCAAATATAGATATAGAGCCCAGTTGGAGTTGCTCTAAGAAATTACATGCGAGAAGGTCATGTCTGTCAATGTTGCTACAAGTTACTCCCATCTTGCATTGCTAGTCCAATAAAAAAAGTGCCATGTAACACCAAAAGTGAAAAACTAAAATTCGACTCAAGTTAACTAATCTGAAATGAGTTAAATATGCCTTATGGTGTGCACGTGGCATGTTCAAATTGGACCACAATGAGAGACCTGTAGCAAATTCTTTTTATCCTAATGAGCCTAAGGGCATGTTTAGTAGGCCATTTTGTTGGCAAATTTGAATATTTATGCGCGTGGATATGAGTTTCATAGCATTTGATGCACCGTTTCCTGCGAAATATTTTGCCAGGGCCCACACATTTGCCCACACTGATGTAAAATACTTTATCACCCCTTTTTGTTAAAATATTTTCACGCCATTTTAGTCTTGGTGGGCAAAAAAAAATTTGCCCATTAGAAAAATTTGAGAAAATGATCCTACTGTCTTGGAGGCTAAACGTAACACACCTTTTTGGGCCCACTTGTACAATGAATGTTGGGACTCCTTGTATATCTACAAATTTGAGATATGGCACACATTTTTGGACCCATTGACCGTATAGATGTTTGGCCTATCCCTATGTGGACATACATACCAAAATCAAGCTGATTAGTGATTTTCAACCTTTAGATCTTTATACCCAAGATAATGCCCAATTCATAGTTAAAAATCAACCATGAAAACGAATCCAACATTTATATTGGTCTAAACATTAATGGTACAAGTGGCCCCAAAAAGGTGTGCCATGTGTCATATTGGTAAATAGATGAAGCCACAATATTCATTTTGCCATTTGGCCCATAAAAGTGAGTAAAACTTACTTGACCACGGGTGGTCTACCTGACAACAGGCGCAGTGCTCGGCACATACGATGAGGTCTTTTTGCTTTTATTTTAAAAAAATTTAAAATTTTTTTAAGCACTCACTTGAGCACGTGTGGTGAATTGCGCATATTGTCAGGTAGCTATGTGATGCGGTAAGTTTTACTCCATAAAAGTGTGCCACACGTTGTTTTGGTTGATAGATTTGGAGACCAACATTCATTGTACAAGTGGGGCAGAAAAAGAGTGTATCATGTGTGATTCAGGTGAAAGTAATATATTCTTCATTTTTCTCTAAGCGGTAAAACAATTTTTAAGGCTACATAACACTATTTCATTATTGCAAGTATTGACTATAGTACATGTGCAGTGTGCAGGATAACTTATGTAAATTTACTTATGCCGTACAAACACTATAAAAAATTTAAATTTGGCGAGAAAATGATATGTTTGCCAAATACTTTTAAAATATTTTTGGACGCAAATATTTAGCCGTAAAGTTAATCGGCTGTTAAAACCCGGACTAACCAAACAGAGCAGTGCCCAGAATTTTTAATTTGAGGGCATTTTTGCCACCATCTACTTAGATGACGGACCGACTAAGTGCCACGTGTTTTCAACTAATAGCATGACAACGTCGACTGATGGCTAGTTAAGCAGACATGCGGAATAAAGGGGTGGAAGAAAATATTAGCTGTCTCCAGTGATTTCAAAGTTTGAAGTCTCCCCTCCAAAAATGCTAAGTGGATTATTACTCTATCAAGATCAAGATCACTGATCTTATGGTTGTTTGGCTCACATCTTGGTGGACCCATACACCAAAAAGCAACTTGATTGATGATCTCTATCAGTTAAATTTAGTACCAAAAAATATATAATTCAACGGTCATAAATGACCCGCACCCGCATTAAAATGCTCAAATTCAATGGGTAGAAATCAACAATTAAGATGATTTTTTTTTTTTTTGTGTATAGGTCCATCAAGAGGTGAACCAAACACGCATGGAGCAGTGGGCCCAAAAGAGTGGGCCACATGGCACTTTTGGAGGGAAACTTCAAAGTTTGAAGCCCCCCCAGTAACATCAAAGTCGGTTTCATGGATGGCTTCGTTCTGTTGACGCCTCGCCGACATACTTTTGACGCTTTCTCTTGACCTAACGTCATACCAAGGAGTCGTCCTAGCTGCGCCGACGAAAGAGATGCGGCAACCGACGCGCTTTTGATAGAAGGACGTATCTGACCGCCAGTGCCCCACTTGTCGACAAGGTCGATAGTTATAGTTCGACCATGTCATCAGACTTTACGGTGGTGGGGCTCGTTTTTTTTTTTTTTTTTTGTGTGTTTGGTAAAAATAGGGAAAAATTGTCTACATCATGGTTTAAAATAACACCGTTTTAATGATTTAAACGCCGTTAAAATGGTAATGCCCCAAGCCCGTTGCCTTAAGAACTGTTTGACGCTCAGAAAACAACGGTCTTTTTTTGGTTTGAACAGCAGTTAAAATCATTTTACGCCGTTATTTTCTGAAAAAAAATTTGTGGAAAAAAACGGTTGTTCTTTTGTTAAATCAGTGGACCTCTTCTATTTGACCAAAATTAGTTTGTATCATGGTTTATGAAACGGCTGTTATAACGGAGTTGGACCTCCCCGTTACGTTATGTACTTTTTAACGCTTAGAAAATAATGACCATTATTGTCACGGTTGTTATTTTTCTGTTATAATGAAAAATAACAACCGTTGTTTTCTGAGAAAATTTGTGAAAAATGCAGGTTATTTTCGTTATATCCCATTATTTTTTATTGAGAATTTGAAATTCAAATTTTGTATTGTAGAACCATTTTTTCCCGTTTTTGCCCCTGAGCGTTACAATTCGTTATAAACGCTGTTATAAAGGAAATGGTAACACCCCCAGTCCGTTATACCATTATAACGGCTCCTTTAAAACCTTGTTTTTTATTTAGCAAGATATGGTTAGGCTAGGGGTGTCAATGTGTACCTGTTTAACCAGTTCTAGTTCTACATTTTTGGGAACCAACTAAACAGGAACCAGAACTGAAACCAAACTGATAATGATAGATTCAGTTCTTGTTAGTTAATTTGATTTTAGAACTGAACCGATAGAAACCAAAATCAAATTGGAACTGCTATAGAATTATAATGTTAAATATAAAAATATAGTGTTAAAAATTTTATATTATCAAGATTTTTTTTAATGAGTCCAAAATATGTATTAAAGGAGATCAAGAAGATCTCAAAATAACGTCCACCAAAACACCATATCTCCAAAATACACACGTCTCATTTCCAAAAACATGCTCCCTCAGCTAAATAGGATCGCCTTTATACTGATGAGTGTCATACCCAGAATGGATCAGTGTTGATCCGAACCAAACTGAGACCATATTCAATTCAATTTTCAGATCTGGACTCCATTAAATGAACCCAACACTTTGATCCAGACCTACTGTTATTGATTCAGATTATAGATCACCGAGTGACCCGGTCCATTGAAACCCTACTTCTGGATTAAGGTAGGTGAAATATGATTAATTCTTGTGGCTGGAACTGTGTACTCTTAATAGAATATTATGGAAGAACTCAAATTACAAAATTATGGCAACGATGGGATGGATGCAACGGTAAACAAAACCAGCCATTGAACATGTGATTTGGCCATTTAATCACGTTAACGGTTAGCCGGAGTGCTGCATATCTCCGGCGACCAACATACTAGAGTCTCGTGGTTGGCCGACCACCAAAGACATCTGATTTTGGGGGTTAGGGTTTTCCACACGTTGTGATCCGAGGTTGAAAAAGGGACATTTTTGTCCTTTCAAGTAAATTATGTTAGTCAAACCAGGTCAACAAAGTCAACTAACAGCGGGCCGGGTCATAGGGGGTAAGTCAGTTTTTTCAAATTGTGGGGGTATGTCAAATTTCAAAGATAATATAGGGGGTATGTCAAAAATTCCCTTTATTTTATTTATTTTTTGGATTAATGAAAACTCAAAAAAGAAAAAATGAGATCCATGATTCAAAAATGTAGTTTAAAACAAAAAAATATGATTATAATTACTATATGATCAAAATTACTTTTCAGAGTTTGTTATTTTTTAAATATAATTTAATAATTTAAAGAGTTAAAAGGGTAAAACGGAAATTTAATGTAAAATTTGAAAAAAATAGGACTCACCCTCAATTATTTTATTGGCAATTCTTTTCATAAAGTTATCCCGTCAGCAATGAGATCTCAAAATGCCACATGACACACTCCTTCGGGCCGACTGATCCATACTGTTTGGTCCACCTCTGGAAGATGGACCTACACACAAAAAAAATGTCTGATTGGTTATTTTCTAACCGTTGGATTTGAGCGTTTTCATTATGGTCTTGGAACCGGATTGTTCTCAGAGCCCACGATTAAAATGTTCAAATTCGACGGCTAAAAATCATCTATTGAACAGTGTAGGTCCACCATAGAGGGGGGCCAAACATTAATGGGTTGGTGGGGCCAAAAGAGTGACATGTCAATGTGGCATGCCCGGAAG
Organism: Euptelea pleiosperma; assembly: GCA_035048495.1. Classification (NCBI taxonomy): domain Eukaryota; kingdom Viridiplantae; phylum Streptophyta; class Magnoliopsida; order Ranunculales; family Eupteleaceae; genus Euptelea; species Euptelea pleiosperma. Next base: position 24,691,743 of record CM068549.1, read on the forward strand.
AAGGCCACGTACATAGTTTTGGATGAGTTAGGAGACAGAGACAAAGAGGAAGGTAGTTTTTAATTATCAGAGCAGCCATTTAAAGCATGGGCTCATGGTTTCACATGGAATGTCCAATAGTAGATAGAATATAATTTAGATGAATTTATTTCATAGGGGTTTCCCACATTCATTCAATAACAACCACTAGTTTTATTTATGGTCATCTTATTTATCTATATCTGGTGGTGGGACCAGGATCAAGCTAGATTGTGCCATGTGTCAGCACTTGTCTCTATTGATGACGGGACGTACTCAATGCACCTTAGGTTCATTGAGGATGATGTAGCTATATCTCAAAACACCCCACATTAGATCATCAATTTGATTTGTTTAATCGGTGGGCCACCTCTTGGATGGGACATAACTCGAAAATCAAAATTAATAGTATATATGAGGATCTCGAATGTGTATTTTAAAGGTAGAGATACACTATGATGGGTAGGATGATGATGCTCAATGCACTTGAGCTGCGTCAAACAATTTTTGGAATGGAGAGACAGGTACAACGTTGCCACCTCAATGGAAGTGCCACGTGGCTTGCCATTACACCAATGCGTATGGTGGTGAGTCCTGAGGCATATAAGTCGAGCCCTTCTATGGTGCTGAGTTCTGTATCAAAATTTTGATGCAGAAGTCCCTGAATTTGCCACGTAGTACACTCTTTCGGGCCTACTGGCCGCTGAATGTGTGGCCCACACCTTGGTGGACCTACACACCGAAAATCAGCTTGATTGGTGATTTTAGCCGTATGATTCGAGCACTTTTTCATCATGGGTTTATGAACAGGACCATGGGTGGGTTAGAAGTGCTCAAATCCAATGGCTTGAAATGACCAATCACATTGATTTTTGGTATGCAGGTCCACCAAGGTGTGGGCTTAGGAGGCAGTGGACTCGAAAGAGTCTACTACGTGGCAAGTTGAGATTCGTAGCCATTGGAACAGATGTACTAAAAATCAGCCAATTGGATGATTCGTAGCCGTTGGAATTTAGCATTTTTCCATCATGCCCATATGATGGAAAATGCTCAAATCAAACGGCTAGAAATTACCATTTAGGCTCATCAAGAAGTTGGTCAAACATTCATAGGTCAGTGGGTCCGGAAAGCATGCCACATGGCAATATTTGGGGTAACCAACACTTCAGCTTTCCTCTTCTTTAAATCGTGGTAAAAAAAACGTTACGGTAACGCTTCAAGACTGTTATAGTGTTATGTTTACAAAAAAAAAAAAAAAAAGGGTTTAAAAAGGTTATAACATAAGATCGCTGAGTGCCGCGTCTCGGAAAGCACCGACGAGCCAATGCAGGGACACTTGCACGTGTGGTTCTGGCTGGGGACCCCGATATACTGTATTAATATGTGTAGGTCCTTCCCCGTATCGAAAAAAAAATTCAAAAAACAATAAAATAAATATTTTGACAATTTCTTGACTATGAATTGACCCATTATAATGGCCGTTATAAATGGACATAATGGTAGCGTTACCCATCTGTTATAATGTTACAATGGACCAATTTAAGCCTTGCTTTAAATAAATGTGACAAATAAAATTAAGAAAATGGTAGGCACATGCATGCATGTAGACTTGAAATAATGCACTGACAAACGACAAGAATTTCGAAGAAAAAAAACATAAATAATGGTACCACGCTGACCTAAAAATAAACAAACATCCTTCTTTAAGCTACATTAATACGGAAATAATTACTAAGCGGAGTAAATTCGGATACACTTCCATTCAATGATACTAGCGGAAACGCATTATTGATGCTCGAGGAATGGCATTGCACTTATACTACATGTCGTATTATAATTTATCATACCGCACAATGTTTGAGCATGATAAAGTTTTTTTTAAGGATTACTCAAAAAGATTATTTTTCTGTAGGATACCTATAATTTTTTATAGGTAGCTAGGGATGTCGATGGGTTGGCTCGGGATGGAGGATTACTATCAAAATCCAACTCGACTACTACTCCGACCAAGGCCGTCTCGATGCAAGTTGAGGCCTAAAGCGAAAACTCTATATAAGGCCTTTTTATATTTAATATATTAATATATATGGCATTAATTAAAAATTAAATTCTATATTATTGAAAATATTTATATGAAAACTATGCTTGATAATCAAAAACTATGGAAAAAAATAGATGTAGAGGACTCCCGGTGCAATCGATGCAGAGGACTCTCGTGACCTTACATAGATCATTTTTGGGGCCTGTGGGTACCTTATTTTTCGAGAAGCTAAGATAATGCCATGTGTCACTTAATGAGGCACGTTCTCTAGGAAGAGGCATGTTGGCTTCCATGGGTCACGGACCACCTCGGCCCAGAATCTGACAAACATATCTTCTTGTTGTAGCATCTGACTGCCAGCCGACTAAATGATATGCCTTGCCAGGATAATTGCCGACGCCACCCGACTAAAGGATGAGCCTTGTCGGAGCCAACAGGAGAAGCCATCTGTCATTGTCAGAATACCTGCCGGCGCCGTCAGACTAAAGGATGAGCCTTATCGGAGTCACCAGGAGAAGTCGTCCGTCCTTGTCGGGATACCTACCGACGCCGTCCGACTAAATGATGGGCTTTGTTGAAACAATAGGAGAAGCCATTCGTCTTTGTTGGAACACCCGATGAGACCGTCCGACTAAAGGATGTTCAATGTCGGAACACCTGACAGGGCCGACCAGTTAGGAGAAAAGGCTTGTTGTCCAAAATTAACAAACATTGGACCTGAACGTTTAGAATGTTATCTCACAGAGCGCTCGGGGGAAACATTCCCTTCAAACCAAGAAATATAACAAAAAACCATTATCAAGAAATGACGGTTATAGGCTCCTCAACAACGACGCGCTCCTTGTTGAGGGCCCTATAAAAAGAAAGAGAATCTAGTGAAGAAGGGATCGGAAAATACAAGCTAAAGAGAGAGATAAGCATCAAGAACTAGTTCTACAGTATTTGAATCCACACTGACTTGAACGTCGGAGTGTAATTTGCAGGTACCCCGGCGACCGGAGTAGCGACAGACCAATCCAGACAAGAAGGGACACTAGTCGGCCCAATCCTCTTGGGATCATCGGAAGTAAGGCCGACCATACCGGGCAGTTCATCCACTATTCATCAATCCGACTCCTCGGGGATCGTGCGGGAAGGGTCGATTGGATTTTTTCCCCACAGGGCCCAATGACTGCATGGATGTTCAGCCCACCTATTAGTGGATCAATAAACACACAAAAATCAGCTTGATTGATGATTTCTAGCATCCGATTTACTACACAAAAAACATGCTTGAATCCAACAGCTAGAATCATCCTAAAAGTACTAAAATCTATGGCTAGAGATAATCAATCAGGTTGATTTTTGGTTTGTATCTATATAACAAAACAGGAAAATTGTCTCCCCACTTATCGGCTTCACAAAGGATGGCCGAGATCTTATCCCCCAAATTGACGGTGGATCTCAACTACTCATACCCGATTTTAGTAAACACTTTGTCGGAGAGTGCCACCCACTATATCTTATAAGGGGTACTGGGTAAAAATCGATGTGGTTAGTGGTACTTGGGCTGGGGGTCTTCTCTCACCAAGGGGCCTTAGGCGACCGCTTTAATGGCCTTAGCAAGCCCTGACTCCGACTTAAAAATTGGATATATATATATCTATATATATATATATATATATATATATATATATTGGGTCTGAGTAATGAATATAAAATTGGTATATTATGGTACTCGGATCAGACCAATTATTAGTCGGGTAAAAATGGATGGACATTCAGGTTTAGAGGTACGTATTATGAATTTATGAGTACCCATATGCATGCATGCTGGTGGTTGCTGTACAGTGATTTGAGCTTTCGAGGTCCAGCTGGATTGGACCTAGATGCATTCAACCACTGTCGGGGGGTTGCATTCAGGCCATGGTTGGTTAAATCATCTGATCAATCTCTATTCATCGAATGCACAACGGTATCATCGACGAGGACTATGATCTCTCGTTATCATCTTCATCATCATTCGCATTATATCATCACGTACTATGCTACACAGCATGTGTTTAGCACGATATACCGCCGTTTAAAAAATGATTATAACATTGTTATAGCAGTAACGCTTCAACCGAGCCCATTACATTACGTTAAAAAGCGTTATACCATATTTAACATTTATAACGGCTGTTAATTAAACATTCTTTAACTGTTATATATTTACATTTAGCTGAAAAATGAACTAAAAAAAAAGGGTAAAATTTTGACCATTCTTTGACCCGTTATAACGTCGGCTGTTATAACGGTCACAACAATAACCTGCCATGTTTTGTTCCCCATCTTGTGCTAGTGCCAATTGCGTTTTAGGAGTTGAAATACTCTAAAAAAGACCTAAAGCTGTTTTGACCGAAATTTAGGGATGGGCTTTTCTCGCACCATCAACATTTTCAGACATTTCAATCGCAAATTGAAGGAAACATTTTGTAGGAAGGAATAAAAGTTGCACAATATATAACCTTACGTTACGTATGTCCGAACCGACGTGTCAAGTCAAGCCCAAGCCCAACACAGGGCTTGTAAGGCGTAGCCCAAACCCATCCCAGAAGGGCCAAACTTAGTTGCTAATTGGGCTAGCCTACAAGATGAGATCAGGCCTTAAATTTCAACCCAATATTGTCCAACGAGCTTATCTGTAAAGCCCAATATAGGCCTAAAGCCAGCTGGCCTTAGGTTTTTTTCACGAGTATCCTTTCCTAAACCGAACCCTAATATATTTTTGAATTCGGCGCTCCCGCGTTCCCGCTCTTGCTACACTACTTATTTAGGTACATGTTGTATATATGTAGAGTTACTCAGGTTCCACCTTGCAGTTAAGCGCTATTCATAAGAAAGTTAAAAAAAAAAAAAAAATATAGTACATAGTCACAAAGTCGGGATTCGGTAATAAATCGGCATTTTTGGGAGTCCCAAGGTTTCTTATATTGACTGTATTCTTGAAGAAAGAAAACTAAGGACATAGTACTTCAAATTTTTTACATTTTTTGGAAGGCATGATTTTTAGCCATTTTTGATACTGGCTTCTCCCCACTGGGCCCAATGACAGCATGGATGTTTAGCCCACTCCTTGGTAGATATTCATATATACCAAAAATCAGCTTGTTAGATGCTTTCTAGCCTTTGGATTTAGTACCAAAAAAATGGTTGAATCCAATGGCTAGAATCACACCTTAAAAAGTGCTAAAATCTAATTGCTAGAGATTACCAATCAGGGTGATTTTGGTGTGTATATCCACCAAGGGGTGGGCTAAATATCCATGCGGTCCAGGGCCCCAAAGAGCAGCAGTGAGTAACAAAAACCGTCTACCTCGGGACCCTAGTTAGTAAATTCCGTTATTCACATTTAATAATGGAATTCTTCAATTTTTTGAAGAAAATATTAATATGACCGTATAAAATAAAAATTAAAAAAATCATGAATTTTAAGATTAAACGAATAAAACACATATTATTCATTTTTAATACACGAATTTTATGTTTTTTTTTTTTTTAAAATAAGAATGTATTAAAGTGCCGATAAAAATGTATTAAAGTATCATAGTAGGGGTGGCACGATATTGCACGTGAGTGATTATAGGGTCCATCAAAGCTGATGTCGGACAACATATGACCACGTGGCACACTCTTAGAGATCACTGGGCGTATGGATGTTTGGCCCATCACTTCATAGACTTACATATCAAAATTCATCCTGATTTGTGATTTCTATCCATTGGATTAGAGTCATTCCCATGGTTGTTTTTTAACCGTGGATTTCGAGCATTATTCTGGGTACTCCGATCCTGAGGTTAGAAATCACTAATCATGCTTATTTTTGGCACGTAGGTCTACCTACGGATGAGCCAACCATTCATACTGTCATTAGTCTCTAAGACTAGGTCATAAAAACACACGATTTCCAAAATGGCCATTTCGAGTCCGGACATGTGTTTGGAAATCCAAAAATCGGAGTAGCCAAGGTCAGTCCAGGTCCAGTGGTTAACTGGTTATGGCCCGGCCTCTGTTTAGTAACAGTGTGGGGCCACTTCAATCAGGTTCACAGTTGGCTTTATGAAAAGAAGTTGCAATATTGATCTGGTTCTTCCATCCCTGAACTAGACTAGGCCCGAAGCCTCTGAAACAAAAGCTTTCCAAACAGGCATAAATCATATTAGAGCCCAACGAGAGCAATTGTTTTGGTCTGCAATGGCATCGCCGTCCGATCTCTCCAACGGGTAAGCCATTAAAAGTTTATATTTATCTACTGAATTTATTTATTTTAATCTTTTCCCGATTCCTATAAATAAAAAGTCTATTTTTTTTTTATCTGAATTTTGTTTACTTCTTTGTGTGATTTTTGTTGAAGAGAGGTTGTTGTAAGGAAACAAAACAAAGGATTCCCTATCAAGTTCTTAGTACCTCTTATATATGCCCCTGTTCTTCCTCTCAGTAAGTTGCTTCCTTTCCCCATTTTTTTTTTGTGTAGTTTTCTTTCTGGGGTTTTCCCATTCAATGGTTTCGATATTGGGTTTGCTTGATTTCTTGTAGATTTTAAATTTTTTTTTGATATTTCTGCATGTCTTTAATGTTTGGGATTTGTGTTGGGCGTATTTGAATTTCAGTTCGAATCGGGTTACGGAAGAACCCAGTTTTGAGGGATCGAGTGTTCACCGCAGTCTTGGCGGGCGGTTTCCTTCATGGGTTTTACTTGGTGTATCCTTTCATATTGTGTTTGCTATAATATGATTTGGTTTTAGTGAAATAATGGGTAATTGATCTCTTAATTGTTGGTATCTGAATGATCTCATTTTTCTTCATTTTTTTTTTTTGCTTTGTAATGATTTGGTTTGATCGATAATATGGTGATCGGTGGTATGAACTTCTTGTATTACTCATTTCGATGTTGTTTACTTGCTCAAGTGGTTTATGAAAATGGGTGGTGGTTCTTTCACTTATTTGATGCTTTAAAGCTCACCTGTCTTTTGGATTGCTTCACAGATTCTTATTTATCTTGATGGAAGTTATATGACTGATACTGAACTTGCAACTTGTATTGGGATAATATTACCATCCTCTGATGTATAATATAAGAAAATAATTGAATCAGTACATCAGGACGGTCGATGTTCAGATCCTGTCTCTGATCATGTATGCAACAGAACTCAATGTGTGCCAACAGAGATGTGGTGTTGAATGGAAGTCATGAGATGAGTTTTGACCATTTGAACGTACTGACTTAAGCAATTTCTTTTTATTATCATTCCATTGCTTATGTGCTCTTCTAGGTCTAGTAGTTTAGATCTTAGTTGAATGAAGGAGTGGGGGCGGTTGCAGATGATAGAGTGGGATAAAGGAGCAGTGTTTCTTAAAAAATTGGATAGATGGGGAGCTAGAAATGTTATAATATATAAAGTAATAAATGTGTCGGATCCAATATAACTTTGAAAATTTATGTACTAACTAATTAGGTTAATACAACCTTAGATTTTTAACAAAAATTAGAATCTGAGACAAACTCTGCATTATAAAACTAGTAGAGGGGCACGTGTGATGCATGTGGGTCTTAAGTAATGGAATTGCACTTAAATTATTTTGAACACCAACCTGTATCAGAAAATTGCTCAAATACGTCTAACACTTCAAAATTTAGAATTTGGCCACCAAAATGAAAATAAAAATAAAAATAAAAATAAAAACACACCTTGTTTATGAATGCAAATAACAGAAATTTAAACTCAAAAGCACTAAATACTAACTTTAAACCATTAATATTAATATTACCTCCGGAACATATTCTATAGTGAACTTTTTACATTTACAAAACTTCAAGATTGAAGTCAACCTCAAGAAACAATAATTTGTACGAGCAATCTAGCTAACCAAAATCAGAATTAAACTAACTCCACCACCCCATCCAATACATGAAGCAGAATTCTCGAACATTGAAAATGAAAAAATTAAATAATTTAAAATGGAGGTCTTTGGTTACCTGAATGAAAGTAAATCAACCAATATATTGCAATCTTGGATTTGAGAGAAGCCCCATATGAGAGATTCATGAGGATTTGATGGTGAGAAATTTCCAAGTAGTGATCCTCTTGGAGAAATTAGCCATGGCTGGTTTTCATTCAAAACCCATATATTATATGGTATAGAACTTTCCAAAAACGAAGATCAGGACGGTCTGTGGAGCCCTCTGTTGGTCACATATCAAGAAACAGATGAAGAAACTGATCATTTTTAATCTTCTTTTTCTTTCTGGGATTAGTTCTCATTCTTCTTTTACTCCTCATTCTATTGTTCATCTTCTTTTCTCCTGTTTCTTTTATTTTTTTATACATCTTGCAGACCAAACGGTTGGGAAGTTGGTCAGTTACCAAATTAGTGGGATACTAAAGTGTAGGGAGGAGTTGGGGTTGGGAGACGTTGGAACCGTTTAAAGGAATTTGAAGAGTTTGAAACTTATTCAAACTTTTTTAACATGTTTTTCTTCAATTAGTAGCAATATAAATGGAAAAGAAAAAATCTGGCTTCAACGACCTTTGAAATAACTGCCTTGAAGGGCGCTTCACTTTATTCGTTAGTATAGATGAAAGGCATTAAAGCCGTGAATTTCAAAAAGACATGGTGGTAATACTTAGGAGGTTCAAGGTTCTAAAGTGGTAGTAGGAAATGAACGGTACCTTAGGCGGAAGATTTAGATCTGGAACTAACATTATATACTGGGGAATGGAATTTAGCAACGGATGGTAAAAGATACTCATACCCTTTTCATTTTAAAAAGCTTAGGAAAAATGGGGATAGGTGAGATCCAATCTACTTTGTTGCTTTTTTGATTGGACTATGTGTTCCCTTTCTCAAGGTCAAGGTTCAAAGGTTGGTAGAGGCTGAGAGTACTCTATTTGCCTCATTTTATGTTTCCTAGCAAATCTGAAACTTAATTTATTTTTCCCTCGTTTATACTGTACCTTATTTGCTATGAACATTATGTTTCCAGGGGTAAGCAAATCTGAACCTTGTATTAATGTCCGAAACTGAGACAAGTGTTCGTGTCTAACTTACATAGTTGGTGGTACTGGTTGCTGAAAATTGTCATAGTAAAAAAAGGTCAATGAACAGCGTTTCTACAAGCTTTATTAGATACATGATGCTGCGAAATTGATTGCTAGAATACTATTTTGTGGTTGCGCACAAAAGGGAATATTTATCTGGAGTCTAAATGCATGGGTTGTGTGGAAAGATTGTGTAGATAAAACTAAAGTGTTCTTAAATGAAATACCCATCAGTTTGTGGTTTTGTTTAGCACTTAGGGTATCTTACAAAAAGAAGTAAGTTCAGCAATGCAGCTGTTCTCTTAAAGATCATGCTAACGATGGTGATGATTTCATGTCCAACATCACCATTTTGTTGCCTCTGCATGGTGGGGGGTTTGACTGGCGAAGCAACTTTTAGATGAAGCATCAATATAGAGTTGGTTACCACTTCAGCGATGTTGGTTTATGATTTTCATATGGAAGGTCAAGTAAAGCCAGCTAGTGGTATCGTAGAGATGATGCTTGGAAGTGTTTTAGACTGAAACAGAATAGGATATATATATATATATATATATATATATATATATAAAGAAAATATTTTCATATGCCATGGAGCCATCCAATAGCATAATGAATAGAAGTAGATTTATATCTGTGTTTAACAACTTAAAAATAGTGTTTTATGGAGGATGGAACACAACCACCCTCTTTTAGAAATCATTTTACAATAAAAAATATTAAATAAGGGTGACACGGTCATACATGTTTGGATGTGTTGACATGCATGTCCGACACAGCAAAAAACCCTAAAAAGTGCCTTGTCCTTGTTTCATAGGTTAGAATAGGTGTACGAATTTGAACTAAAAGGTGCTACATATAACTGAATAGAGAAAAATATCTGTTTCTTGGTCAGAATATGGTGTCTGTTCAAATTGCGAAGACAAATAAAACACACATAAATAAGCTACAAAAAGCCTATTAGGGATCTATAAATTGTTCAAAGAGAAGGCTTTCCAATATACACAATATTGAAGTGAACCTCGTTCTTGAGCATTGTTAGCAAAAGGTGATATATGACCAAAAAAAGAAGGTATGGGAAACATTGGAGCTTGTACAGTATTTTTTTTTTTGCCCAGGAAAACGAAGTAAAAAAGAAGAAAGGCCAAAAAATGGAAACACCAAAGTGAAATTGTTTTTTGATAATTGAAATACCAAAGTGAATAGTCCAGGTTGATAGGGTTTTGTAAAGTACAGTAAAAATTTGCAATGTATATGTAATATGTATTTCAACAAAACCGTCAAAGATTTAATCACTAATTGGTCCAGGGGGACCTTTTACCAATAGCCCAAAATCTACCTTTACAGTCCCAAATATTTTAAAACAACCATATAGAACACTATAAACCAAATTTGCCCCAAAACCCTCTTTTACAGTAATATCACAAAACCCGCCTTAGGGCCTTCAAAACACCACCTAACTATTTTTCTGTACCGAAAGGATTAACTCTGGAACCTTCTAAGTTGATTGATCCTTCTTTCCTCTCCCATTTCAAAAACCCTCTTCACATCAACGGCTTAGAAGGGTGGGAGGTGGTAGTGCCACAGTGACTGATAAAGAGAGTTTGTTCAGAGAAGGGCGAACAAATCATACAATTAGGGAAAGGAGAGTCATTTATCCCATTGACAATCAAGAGCGTTTTTGCTAACAATGCTCGAGTGTGCTCTCTGTCTCTATACTTGTTTCCGTCCCTTATTAAGACTTCCTAAATGATAAACTTGATGTGGTCGGAAATAATAAACGTGATTGTAGTGCAATCAACGGCGATCGAGATAAGATCATCTGTGATCAAAGATGATGAACCATGGTGCAGTGAAAATACAACCATCAAGGTGTATGTGGTCTGGTTAAGATGCAATCAAGGTACAATTGAGATTAATTAGTGATTAGCGTACAAAAAACAGGTACACTTTCAGTATGCTTAATCTTTACTTTGCGAGATTTGTAGATCTCTCTTTCATATTTCCTATAGAATACATGCCTACCTACATCATCAATCTTTTATCTGTTTCTTATGGTGAATGTCATAGCATGCATCAAGTATCTACCTTAATTTTTACTTTTATTAGACCTGACAGTGCTTCCAAGCATCCTAGAGTGTACACATATTCACCTTCCTTTAAGGAGGCATGAAGAGACATTAACAAATCAGAGATTTTAGATTTTATGAGGGTTTGACTACAATTCCATTTCATCATTCAATAAATAAAACCAGCTTTAGCAATCATTAAACTCTATTCTGTTCCATATCTAGTAATTCGTAGAATTTATTTACTTTAATGTCAAAAAAGAATTGAAGTTGAACCCCGAGTAGTTTTTCATGGGATTCAAATTGAATAAGAAGGTTTGAGTTGTAAATCATAGGATTTTGACAACACCGCGATATCATGCATTTGAACACGCCAACATACATACATATGAAAGCATTTTTCATGCTCTTTTTGTGTGTGTTTCACTCAATCTGGGTAAACTATCCCTGCTCTCAATGTTATCTTGGTATTTTGCTACTTTTCCTTGATAGACAAATTCAGAACTGACTTGTATGATTCTGAGAGCAAGTGAACATGTTAGAGCTGTTTGAGAGATCCGTTAGTTCTTCTACAACTTCAGATGCTACTTAATTTGACTGTAATGGTTAAAGTACAAAGCTATTAGCTTGTTGCAGCTTGGGTTAGTATTCATTTGCCCTTTTTTTTTCTTATGGAATGATATTGCATCTTGTCCTTTTTGTTTGAAATAAAAATTTCCCAAACACTTCTGTAATGACAGTGACACAGAGCTGCTGTTGTCGATTTATACATGATTTATTTCTGGTGAATTTTCTTAAAAAGGCATGTACAATGTATCCTATAATAATTGGCATACACCGGATATGCGTTCTGGAATAAGTAGTCCCAGAACATTGAAAATGCCCACAAGTCTATAATGGGAGACAAAATAGGTTTTTCTGAAGCTTGGAACATTGTTCTTTTAGCAGTAAACAGTAGTTGCTGTGAACTAGGATTCATTGACTGAGAGTTTGAGCATCTGTAGAAATCTTGAACAGTGGCATGTTGGTGTCAATACAAGCAGGAGGCATCGGATATGGAACTAGATGCTGAAACATTAAGCAAATATTGGAAGATTTGTCAGTGCTAGTTAGAGAATGCTTATGTCTGGACCGGACGAAAGTGAAGTCCTCACCGCCTGTGCCACACATGGCACATAAGTAAAGAGGTCAGAACCCACCAATTGATGTATCCCTCCTAGGAGATACCCGAGGTCGATGCGAATCATACTTGGATCGGCAACCCATAGAAGTCCATTTTTCCAAAGGTTTGCCGTACTTTTGACTATTCCGTGGATTGGATTGTTAGGATCATTTGAAGGGTTTAGTAAGAAAAGATTTCAAGACACACCTAAACAGAGGATATAACTCTAGGCAGAGAACTGAATGACAAAACATGATTCATGCTGCCGTCCTCAAATATGTGGGATAAGGCTTTGTTAACGATGATGATAATGTTTTTAGACTTAGGAAGAAGGCACCCATCAAATGGTGGGTTCTGACGTTAGATGGGTCGGTCACTTGTTCGTGCGCCACAGGTATGACACAGGCAGGGAGTATGGCTTCTTTCCGTCGTGTCCTGAAACCGATTATTTCTTTTATTATTTTATCATTGTTATGAATAGTAGAGGTGTATGTATATTGGCCTGTTTTACATTTTTGGCTAACCGGTTTTTGAGTAACTGTGCATTTGGACATTGCTATTTTCACCTCGTAACTTGTGCCATTACCCAAAGAAGACCTCAAAACAGTGTGTTGATGCAAGCTCTGATGTGGTAGTGGTATCCATGGTAGGATGTTGCATTATAGCGAAACTGGATTCCACATCTCAACCATCTGATTCACGTCTGGTTGGATTCAGTTAGTGAACTGGACAGTGGAGTCCATGAATCACAATAACCATTTCCATTAATGATTGGTCCTACTTTGTAGATCCGCTAGGCCAAAATCGATCCAATTTTGTTACTAATCGTCCATACGATAAGCATTTTTTGGACGGTGAAAGATAAGGTATGGATCCGACGGTTATGATCCTCCGGTCCCAAGTGCCAGTCAGTAAACGTGCTCCCTGGCCTTCTCCTCCTCCAGGATGCAGTAGAGCTGGCTTCTCCTTTCTTGGCAAACTGGCAGATACATGAGAATTGGGTTGAATTCTTCCTTCTTGACTTAGGATATAATGAAATTAACTACAAAATGGGGCAGCAAGGCCCTGTTTGGTTTTCCTTGGGAAAAGTTGCTCAGTCCTATCTAATCCAAGAAAATTTAGGAATTTTTTCTGCTCCAATCCAGTGGCCCTAGACGTTGATAACGGACCGCAGTAAAGCCAGGTGCACATCCTTAGTGACAACTGACCGTATGGATGGCTCGTGGACCTACATACCGAAAATATGCCTGATTAGTGATTTCTAAGTTACTTAAGAGATCCAGAGGTTAGAAATGATTAATCAGGCTAATTGTTTGTATGTAGGTCCAAATAGGGATGAGACAAACATCCATACGGTCAGTGATCTTGAAGAGTGTGCCACGTGGCTCGTACTATGGTAGGTCATCAACGTTGAGGACGTATCCCTATGGAACATGTTAATGGGCCCACTGACCGCATGTATGCCCATACCTTGGTGGATATAGACACCAAAAATCATCGTGATTGGTTATCCATATATATAGATAGCCCTTGGATTCAAGTATGTTTTTTTTGGGTACTATATGGGACGACTAGAAATCATCAATCAAGCTTATGTGTATGTCCTCCAATGAGTGGACTAAACATCCATGTCGTCAGTGGGCCCAGAAATATGCGTTGGATAGGGCCACTGATCGACTAGAGCAAAACCCCGCTGGAGAAAAAAAAATCTGAAAATTGATGTGTTCGGTTTCAATCCGGAATGTTGCTGATGGTCCACATGATAGTGTGAGGTTTGGACTGTGGCCCACCAAGAGGTGATTTGGTATCTGTGGTCCATCTTAGTTGATAAAGTTAATTATACCATAGATGAGTGCATATAAATGTTATTTTCTCTCTATTAATGCCACGTGGCACATTGTCATTCCCAGTGATCCCATTTGCAATGCGCTACCCTACCCAACCCAATTTTCTCTCTATTAATGCCACGTGGCACGTTGTCAAGCCCAGTGATCCCATTTGCAATGCACTACCCTACCCAACCCAACCAATCAGATAAATTTCATTTGCACATACAAGTTATGAACGAAACAGCTGTAACTTGCAATGCAAGTCACTGCATTTGCAATGGAGTGCAAAATGCACCCACGTGAACCAAGCAGGGCCTTGAAGGTTGAGTTCAGATCCTAGGTTTGGAATCAGATTGGGTCGGATCTGGGTTTGGGCCTTGGATCTTTTTACTGAAGTAGTGGATCCAACCTGTATTCTCACATATGCTTGGATTTGGATCTTTGCATATGGATCATTTTTCAGATTCATGGATCCAAGTCAGAACAACAACTGGATCTGGTCACAATGTTCAAAGTCTGATATGGATCAGGATCTACCTAAATCTGACTGCAAGACTCTTGGCAGCATGGCTGGAGGCGTGCTGGATAGACTGCCAGTCTATACCTGGCCCGACTCGGGTGGGGGGATTTCAACTATACGGCACAAGTTCTCCATGGAGGAAACACGCCTAAGTGTGATTGAATCCAGAACCCGGTTGAAAGTAACAGAAGCCATTTTAATCAAAGTTTTAAATTTCGGCCAAAACGTTGTGGGTACCGAAATCTCCGAAATATAACTTTCTAAACCGATTTAAATTTCGCCAATTTGGATTTTGGACCTCACCGAAATTGTTACCAAAATTGAAATTTAAAACCTTGATTATAAGGGACCACAATATGAGCTACCATGGTACACTCTTAGACAGATTGACGTTTGGCCCAACCGTAGGTGGACCTACAGACCAAAAAGTAGCCCGATTAGTGATTTCTAGGAGTTGAATTGGAGGTTTTTTTTTATGGGCTGGTTTTTAATTGTAGAATTTGAGCAGGGTACAAAGATCCAAAGGTCACTAATCAGACTTGGTATGAATGTCCATCTAGGGATGGGACAAACATCCACACGGTCAGTGGCCTCTAAAAATCTGCCACGTGGTTCATAATGTTGTCCGTCGTTTACGTTGATGACTGATGTCCATCAACAAAGTTCTACTCAAAGTAGACAGATATATGTAGGATGACAAAGACATGTTTGATAGAAACCGTATAGGGGCCGGCATTGAAAACGCGTAAAGGTACATTCCTCGTTGATGCTAGAGATGCTAAGTCTATAGTTAGGGTCAGGATCAGGGGACACAAATTTTGACACACAAGTTCACACAAAAAAATTGGCCCATTTTTGGAATGGGGTGATTTTTTTATGAGGACGGTCTCTATGGTGAGGAAATCACCCTCACAAAAATTCAAATCACTCTGATATTCCTAGCCCGCTCTAGATCAGCACTGAACTGACTCGAACCCGCTCCATCCACAGCCCTAGGCTATACGCTCTTCACTCGGACTTTTAACATTTTGGGGGTGTTTGTTCATTGCTATAGTCAATGGGCAAGTATACTTTTTTTTTTTTTTTTCTGACTTCAGTGTGTATCCGAGCCAATTAGAGCACCAATCCGACTAATCCCCCCGGGGCTCGTGTGTACCACGCGCCAGGTAAAACGGAGATAAAACCCCGGGGTGGCCCATAGTATTAACCACCATTGGATTCTCGGAATCCACACCCAAGAACACGTGTAAACTTATGAGTTTACTTTTGCGAGTCCAAGAAACCTGTTCCTTATAAATTTTACTAAGGGTGTGTTTGATTGCACAGAAAATTTTTCCGAGAAAATACATCTGGGAAATGCCTTAAATAGCTGATTGATTGCAACCGAGAACACACATTTCAATCATGTGAGAAAATAAAGGCGTATTTTCAGGTGGAAATAAATTCTCACCAATCTAGATGGGAAATGAATTATGGGCTTAGTAGGAAAAATTATCCAGATTTAAATGGCCTGGTAGGGAAAATCATACAGATTTAAAATGGCTATCTAACAATAGATTTCCAAAGGAAAATGCAATTTTCCCACTTGGCAATCAAACACACCCTAATAGGAATTTAAAGAATAATGAGAGGTAGGTTCTTATTTGGTATTAATAACTTGTTTTAATTAACGAAATTTTTTCGAAAGGAACCTAAGTTTAATGGTATTTTTCAAAAAGAACCGTATTTTTAAAAATTTGTCAAAACAAACCTAGGACGCCGAACATTTGGCGTATCTTCACAAAAGAAAGAAAATGTCAGTTTAGCCCTCACCATTCGCGATATTGTACGGCGAGGGTTATTAACTGTCGCTGAACCGTTCGGCGTCAGTTAATAAAACTTGCCAAACCATTCGGCGTATTCTATTAAATATCGCCATATAGTTTGGCGATTTTTAATAACAGACGCCAAACCGTTGGCGACGGTTTATAACTGACACCGAACTGTTCGGCCACAGTTAATAACCCTCGTCGTACAATATGGCGAATGGCGAGGGCAAAACTGTTTAATATGCGGAAGCAGCATTATTGACCGCATGGATGTTTATCCCACCCCTTGGTGGATATATAGACCAAAAATTACCTTGATTGATAATCTATGACCATTAGATTTTAACACTTTTTAGCACTTTTTGAGGCGCTCTTATAGCCGTTGAATGCAACCATTTTTTGAGTACTAAAACCAACGGCTAAAAATCATTAAACAAGCTGATTTTGTATGAATGTCTATTAAGGGGTGGGATAAACATCCATGCAGTCAGTGCGCCTAGATGGCAGTGGTGACTACCAAAAATGCCGCTTCAGCATATGAAAAGATCCCAAGTATACCTTGTTACATCACAACCCAAATGAAAAGATCCCAGGCGTATTCAATTACAAACTGCCAAACCGTGTGGCGATCTGTAAATTGGAACGTCATACGGTTAAGCGATTTTCTAAGTGATACGCCAAACCGTTTGGCGTATCTTTGCACTGTCAGCCACGTTAGCAGTTTTAATAAGGGCAATTCTGACATTTTTGAATTTTCCTAAGAGTCCGCCCAACAAATCGGCGTTCTAGGTTTGTTTTGACAAATTTCCAAAAATATGGTTATTTTCGAAAAATACCCTAAAACTTGGGTTTGTTTCGAAAATTTTCCGTTTAATTAACGAGGATAAGATTCTCTTGGTTTCATAAATATATATTAATTGTTTTGTATTATTATATACTAGTGGGCCGCACGACGTACATGAGTGATTGTCGGGGCCTTTTTGGAAGAATTACGAAACCAAGAGAATCTTATCCTCCTTAATCAAATCAAATAATTAATATGAACTCGAGATATAACTCTTAATAAAATCAAATGGTGAAATAAGATTCATGTTGCCAACCGCAAGATGATTTAGAAATAAGATTCATGTTGATGATTTAGAAATAAGATTCATGTTGAGCCTTAGCTTGAACTAAGAAGAGGTAAGATCGGTAACTCAAATATGAAGGCGGGTTTGAATTGAACCTAGGTCTATTGTATCAACATTCACAAACTTTACCAACTTAGAATTTTCTTTTTGTTGCTCAAAAGAAAAGAAATATATTATTTTGTTTGCGAGAAAGTATACTTGCCAAGAAAGCTGGAGGTCCTGAGTTCGACTCCCCCCTTGGGCTGCTCGGGGATTTATCTCGGTTTTACCTGGCATGTGCGGGGGACTAATCAGGTGGGTGCTCTAAATGGCCCGGATACACTCGGAAGTCAGAAAAAAAAAAGTACACTTGCCCATGGAATATAACAATGAACAAACACCCCCAAAATGTTAGAATTCAAGATTGAAGAGTGTAGCCTAGAGCTGTGGATGGAGCGGGTTCGAGTCGGTTCAGTGCTGATCTAGACCCTATCCTATAAGAAAATATTCTGATCTGGGTCTGACAACAAATGGAATCACATAATCGTGATACAGAACCGATTAGATAGAATAGAGTTTCAAACCTGATCCGATTCAATCTACTAAATCAAAAAGAAAAGTATTAATCATTAATTTATATTAATCCACTCAAAATTGAAACATTGCAAAATAAGGGGTAAAATTATAAAAATCTATAATATAACACATATTTTATCAATATATATCTCTATCGGATCAATATATAAGAAATTATCTGCGTACATGGACCTGGTACCAATCCGATAAGAACATAGGTAGTCCAAAATTCAAATTATTGACTGGATTTTTGGGTTGATCCAATCCATTGACAGCCCTAGTTTAGCCCACAGGTTCGGCGGGTCTAGGCCATGGTTCAAAATCTCGGGATCAGAGGCTGGATAGGTGGGCTCTGATCCTGATCCAGGTCGGTACGATCCAGAACGAGATCAGCCCTTGTTGCCCGAGAAAAAGTGGGACTCTTTTGTGAAACAGTGATCTCGGGTCGAGACAGAGCCTGGTTTGGATCGAATCAGTGGGCCGATCCCGATCCCGATCCCGATCCAGATCACCTGATCTAGAACGACATGGGCCGAGACTTTGAACCATGATCTAGACCGTGGATTAGCTGACCCACAAATCGTCTTATCAGCATTCCAGATAACAGTCCAATAATCAAATGGTCATGGTCATCCGATTAGGCTAACTTTTGCATACGATTGGATGCAATGTTACATCCGACATGCATGCTCGTATGTATTTGCAGGTGGACCCACACTATCTAATGGTTACCAACATAACACAATAGTGTTCCGTCTATGATCTTAAGGTGTTGATTTGATCCCCTAGTTTAGGTAATATCATCTTTTAAAAAGTAAGGGGGTCCCATTACCGTTAATCATAGATAAACAGTGCAAAATCAATAATACATTTTTGGTCAGTTCTATCAATGGACCCCACAAAGCAAACTTTCTTTCAATTTGTATAATACATGTCCATCAATTTACGTAACCATACATCATCATCATCATTTAAAAACAGAAAATCAAAAAAATAAAGTAAGATTAAAAATAGCAAAAAACAGTTCCATGGTTCCAAGCAAAGTCGACAGATTGAAGGAAAAGGCAGCAACACCTTAAACTTAAAGTCTTAAACCAAACCGTAACCCTAGACTGGCCGGAAAAAAACAACCGGCGCCGGAACTTACCGGAATCTGACAACATCTACAGATCAGACCGATTCGGGAGATCTGACGCGAGGCGAGACGCGATAGCTGAGTGGTACATGATGTCGTGAAAGGCTTGAGTCTCCATCGTCTTCATCCGAAGTTGTTTCGCCTTCTCTTCTGTGAAGCAACCCGGAGCGAACCGAGATCTGGAGCTGGAGCGTGTCATGTCGGAATCAGTTTCCGATCTGTCGTTGCCGTCAATGTAATCGGGATCGGAGGACCATCCGAAGAGTGGAGTCCACCAGTTGGATGATTGAGTTTTACGGTGGTTTGGGTCAGATTTTCGGTGACCGGAGGAAGCGCAGGCTCGGATTCCGGCTGGTCGAAAGGAGAGAAGTGTGGTCGCCATTGGAGAGACAGATTTGAGGGAGAAAGTGAGAGAGAGATCTTTTTTTTGGAAGGGGAGGACTTTTAAGGGCAGTGGAAGTTTCAGGGTAGGAAACGGATAAGATTGTACACGTGGCGGTTCGAGCAGAATGCGTCTCGGACCTTTTCTCTTTTTTCTTTCGCTTTTTTACCGTTTATTCCGGTTAACTTCCTTCCTTACGGTTTTGGCGAAGGATGGCGGAGAAAGAGAGAGAATAGTCTCTCGCTTGATGCGAAAAGACAGCCATGCCCTTACGACTTTTTTTTATCAAAAAAAAAGGAAAAAGATGTAACAAGGTATGCCTGAAACTGTTCATTTGCGGAAGCGGCATTTTTGGTAGTCAACGCTGCCATCTGGGCCCACTGACCGCTTGGATGTTTATCTCACCCCTTGGTGGATATACATACCAAAAATCACCTTGATTGGTAATCTTTAACCATTAGATTTTAACACTTTTTAGCACCATTTAAGGCGTTCTTATAGCCGTTGAATACAACCATCTTTTGAGTACTAAAATCAAGGGTTGAAAATCATTAAACAAGATGATTTTTTGTATGAATGTCTATTAAAGTGGGCTAAACATCCATGCGGTCAGTGGGCCCAGATGGCAGTGGTGACTACCAAAAATGCCGCTTCCGCAAATGAAAAGATCTCAGGTATACCTTGTTACATCACGACCCTAAAAACAAAAGCTAAATTTGAGTATATTCCCTCCGAGTAAAACTTGTGTCACAAGATGTTGTGACGAAAGCCGGTCACAGCACTCAATATAAGCCACGTGGCATACTATTAGAGGACAATGACGGTATGGATGTTTGGCCCGTCACTCGGTGGACTGGTACACAAAAAATCAGCCTCATTCGTGATTTCTAACCGATTCAATTGAAGTTATTTTTATGGGTTGATTTTAACGGTAGGCATTTGAGCATTATTGAGCGTTATTTGGGTGCAAAAATCCAAAGGTTGTAAATCACTAATCAGAATGATTTTTGGTTGGTAAGTCCACCGAGGGACTGGCCAATCATCCATACGGTCAGTGACCTCTGATGGTGTGACACGTGGCTCGTATTGAGTGCTGTGACCGGCTTCCGTCACAGCATCTTGTGACACAAGTTTTACTCATTCCCTCCCACCCCTTGCTTGCGTTCACCTCTTAGCGGAGTAAAACTTGTGTCACAAGATGTTGTGACGGAACACGGTCACAGCACTCAATACGAGACACGTGGCACACGATCAGAGGTCTTTGACCGTATGGATGTTTGACACAAGTTTTACTCCTCTTAGCGTAGACGGCATATCCTGCACGCCAAGGGTGACTTACCGAGAATTTTTTTGAAGCGGGCGATTATGTGCCAATGATCATGCGCCACATATACCTGTGTTATTATTTTAAAGTTTTTAAAACCAAATCATAAACCTCAGGTATATGTGGCGCGCGATCATTGGGCGCATGATCGCAGCTTCAAAAATCCAGCCGCTCCAAAATTTTCTCTGACATACAGGAGTAAAACTTGCCTGACCAGCTTTGGTCAGATAAGCCTTCGACCGCCCATAATATGAGCTACGTGTCACTTTTTTAGAGGATGTATGATTGGTTGACCAATCCCTGGACCTACAAACCAAAAATTAGCCTGATTAGTGATTTCAAGCCTTTAGATCCCCAAATAATGCTCAAATTCCCACGGTTAAAATCAACCCATGAAAATGACTCCAATCCAATGATTGCAATTCTCTAATCAGGTCGATTTTTGGTTTAGATCCACCTAGGGATTGGCCAAGCACCCATACAGTTAGTGTCCTCTCAAAATGTGCCACGTGACCCATATTGCGGGCAATGGTCTGACCGGCGGTCAGGCAAGTTTTACTGACTTACCCAACACTAGGGTACGAAATAGCAGATAGGTCGGATTTAGGCTAGATACTGAATTAGATCCAACTTTAAACCTAGATTAAAAAAACTAATCCACTTTCAGTCCAAATCCAAATTCGACCTAATCCCATATTATAGTACTTAGGTTACCACGTAATCTATAATTCCATGTCATTTTCCCGCGGATTGTGAGGGCACCCTGACCTGTTGAAAGCACCCCACAAATTGAGTTTCAATTTGCTTAATTTACAAAAGGCTCACGTTCTGAGGACCCCCTTTTTCTAACCCTCTCGGTGTTTGCGCACTGGGCCGTGGATTTCAAGAATCCAACGGTGGATGTCAGCATCCCAAAAAGTGGAAAGTGATGCCAGCTTGGCACTGACAACTACCGTTGGATTCTTGAAATCCATGGCCGAGCACATGAACACCGAGAGGGGTCAGAAAAAAAAAGGGGTCCCCTGAGCCTGACCCTTTACGAAAATACCTTCCACAAGTTAAACTAGAGATCATCAGATGCAACTTCAAGCGTTCGGGGACCCACATGGCACATTCTTAGAGGTCTCTAACCATATGGATGATTGGACGATCCCTAGGTGGATCTACAATCAAAAAATCAATCTGATTACTAATTTCTAGACGTTGTATTAAAGTTATTTTCATGGTTTAATTTTAACTGTAGAAATTGGAGCATTATTGACCATTATTTGAGGTACAAAGATCCAAAGGTTTGAAATCATTAATCTTGCTGATTTTTGGTTTGTAGGTCCACCTAGAGATTGAAAAAACATTCATATGGTCAGAGTCCTCTAAGCGTGTGCCACATGGCTCATATTACGGACTGTCATCAAAGTTCTACTCTAAAAATTCACATCTATTATTTGTCAACATAATTATCCGATGGATAACAAAAAAAAAAAAATAGGGGAGGAATGTTTAGTTTGGGTGCCCTCCCAATTAGTGGTGCCCTCTCAATTCAAAGGGTACCACTAAAATTTTCCATTGGCTTTTAATCTCTCAGTCAATGTTTTCACCCTAGTTGTTAAGTTCGAATACGGGAAAAGTTCGAGTATAATTCGGTTATGGTCTAAAAATTCGCCAATAAAAATTCGGTCAAAAATTCGAAGAACGATAAAAGTTCGCAACTGCATTCATTCGTGTTTCATTCGGTTATGATTCAAAAATTCGATGTTAAAAATTCGGACATTGGAACCGATGTTTTCCACCCATGTGTTTGTTCATGAAGTTTGTAATGAAAAAAATTTCTAAAATCCAATGACTACAAACTACCTATCAGGCTGGTGTTTAGCTTGTAGGTTCACAAGGGATGAATCCATTCATGGGATTAGTGAACCTAAAAACATTTAGCATAACAAACACATGAGACTAATGAGATCTCGAGACTAAGTATTGCTGACCAAACACCTCAAGTTTCCTCTTTGTAAAAAGATTAAAAAAAAACTTCTTATTAAAAAATTTATATTTAAATATTCCTTGAAACTAGCTGTGTCCTTATTACAAACATCTCATATGCACCTTATAATATTATATTGAATATTTATGTTCATTGAGATAACTTTGGATGCCCAAACACATGCAGATATGTATTAGGGTGGAGACGATGAGGAACGTGAATTCGAGAATGAAATTAGAGTTTTTATTTTTATTTTTTTCCCTTATTTATTTATTTTTTATTTTTTAACTCTATTTTCTAGCCGAATTAATGGGCCGAATTAATCGTCTACCCGAATAAAACGCGTTTTAATCGCATGGCCTTAATTATTCGCGAATAATTCCAAATTTTTGAATTGTTCGGCCGAAAAATTTGCTAATTTGGCAACTAGGGTTTTCACATATTGCCATAAATATTCTTAAAATACAACTTATCTTGCAAATACTATTTTTTTTTTAACTTTGACAAAGCATTTTTCGTGGGCCCACATATTTGTCCTAAAATAACTAATTTTTTTTTTCTAATTAATCTTCGACTATTAAAATTTTTCTCAAGACTAAAACTTACTAAAAACTCTACAACAACTATTACTTGACCATCCCGTTGATCTACGGTTTAAAATTTCGTTTCATTTTAACCGAGACATTTCGTTTCGGTAGTGTAAATGTAACGTATGATACCAAAAGTCTAATTTAATTATTAAAATTAATTTTAAAGCTTATTTTCATGATATATGTGTCTTTTATTACACATATAAATGCTAAAAATAATAAATTTATAGTTTAATTAAATCTTAAAAAATAGTTTAATTTTATAGAGACTTATACTATTTTTTTCCATTGTCTCGTTCGATTTTGTTCTGTTTCAGCCGATATGTTTCGTTCCATCAGCTTGCCGAAACAATGGGACGACTAGTCTAGTGATTTAATGAGTGATTCGAGTTTAGGAACATTGACTCAAACGAGTAATTCATCAGCTGAACTGACTGAATCTGGATTGGCCATGTGAATCCTCCACGTGGTAAGAAAACCCCGACTACGTAGTGAAAGAGCTTTGCAGTGTACCTCCAGAAAACATTTGCCCAAATTATTCAAATGGAATATAATTTCGTAATTGTCTCTTGGGGGTATATTGGGGATGATGGTCAATTTCTTAATTAAGAATTTTGGGAAGATATTTAATTTTGCCGGGTTTGACTGAAAGTTGGGGATATTTTTCTGTGTCCGACACGCACGTTTTCTTCGTAAGGGATGAATTTTGGACACTTGCATGGAGTTAGTCGAGGTGATTGGATAACGACACGTATCTTTACATCCATCGTTGCCGACTCTTTCTCGTTTTGGAACGCGAGTCCAAGCTGACTTCCACCGGAGGCCAAGGCCAAGGCCGCCCACTGTTTGGTTCAGAAAATGACATAAATGTCCTCACTTTGCTTCCGTGTTTTTGACCAACAGAAAAAAAAATTTGTGTTCTTGATTAGAGACCGTGCATGTGGGGTGACCCAACAACAAGGGATGTTCTTTGATGCAGCCTTCTGTATCAAAATTTTGATGCAGAAATCTCTCAAATTTCAAGGTAATAGACTCGTTCGGGCCCACTTGCCACTTGAATGTCTGGCCCACACTATGATAGACCTACACACCAAAAATCAGCGTGATTGGTGATTTCTAGCTATAGAATTTTAACACTTTTTCATCATGGGCTTTATGAACAGGTCTATGAGTTGGTTCCAAGCCCATGATGAAAAAGTGCTCAAATCCAATGGCTAGGAATCACTAATCATACTGATTTTTGGTGTGTGGGTCCACCAAGATGTGGGCTAAACATTCAATGAGGCAGTGGACCCAAAAGAGTCTACTACGTGGCAAATTGAGGGACTTCTGCATCATAATTTTGATACAGAGTAGGTATCATAGTTTTTTCCCAACAACAAGTCAACAACAACCAATCCGGATCGCACATTTGATATACTGCCTCCTCTTTTTTTCCTTCTGCGGAGTGAAGATCTAACGATGGAAATGGATGGATCAACCGATCAATATCACCTGAAGAAATTTGTTAACGAGAACACTACATTGGATGAATAAAAATGTCGGTAAGTTAAATTGCTGATACATAGAAGTGGCCCACCAATTGAACGGTCCAAAGTGTATTATTTTAGTGTTATTATCCTAATAAAATCGTGTCTTCTTTTGATGGGTATAATTACCTTGCATCCATGCAAGCACTCGAGTACATTTTTACCCATCGAAAAAAACAAATGGCACGAGGCGGATTGATAGGGATCACCGTATAAGCCACCTGGCAGAGTTCTAGAGATCGCTGACCGTATAGATGTTTGACCCATCTCTAGATGGACCTACATACTCTGATTACTGATTCTAACCGTTGGATTGGAGTCTTTCTTAAGCAGCCTCAAGCTCTAATATAAGGTGTACCAATTCTATCTAGGGTTGGACTCCAGGGACCCCCATTTTTGACCCCCACTTTGGCGTAAACACATAGAAGATGAATCAATGGCTGATTATTGGTGAGGATGATCTCTTCACCATGTAGATCACCCCTACAAAACATCAGCCCATTCTGAAATGTCTAACCCCATCAAATGTGGTATTCGAGTATCATGGTAAAAGTCGACGGTTCGTAATTCTTCAACTTCTAAATCAGTCTATGAATATCAGAATGATTTGAATTTTTGTGAGGGTGATCTCCTCACAATAGAGATCATCGTCACCAAAAATCAGCGATTGATTCATCTTCTATGTCGGAACGCCAAAGTGGGCGTAAAAAATGGGGGTCCCTCGAGTCCGACCCTTCTATCTAATCTCAGAATATCAACTAAATTATGGGGAGTAGGCGAAATACCTTCCGAATAAATTTGGATTTATAACCTGATAGAAGCCAAAAAACCCACAACAACATTTGCTTCCCTATGAATGTAAGTAGCACGGGAGTCGAAATCTTGGATGAGTTGGGTTTTCCACCACCAAAACTGTAAGTGCCTGGGTATCCAATTCGAGCCTTTAATCCAACTAATAATCAACTGGAGGGAATCCGAATGAATGATAATCTTGTTGAGCTCCATTTTCTTGCATAAGGCCAAACCATCCACGAGGGATCTCAATTCAGCCAAATTATTAGAACTTGTACCATAGAAGGAGCTGAAGCAATTAATAAGGTTCCCTTTGTGATCTTTGATAATGTCACCTCCACTTGCAAGGCCGGCTCTGGATGACGCTCCATCCACGTTTAGAGCAAATCTAAGCTTCTTAGGAGAAAACTTGTATTCATCAATATTTAAGCTAGGCGAAATATGTCTTAATTTATCGGTGACTTTTGTAGAAGGTTTTGCAACATCCACATCTAAAAGAGTTGTTAAACGTGGCCAATACCTCTTCCAGTACGAAATTGTTTGTTCATTTGTAACATTAACCCTTAGATTGTTCATTGATATGTGAGGAGCAGCATCAATATGTGCATCCGAAGGACCAGCATCGATATGTGCATCTACACCTGCCCTCATGTTGGCCTTCTTGGGTCGATAGAGAGTATGCTTCTTAGTATGGACCGTAGTGTTTTTTGGGATCATGATCACTCTCTTTAGTAGTGTTTGACATCGTATAGCAAGACGCTAAGTTCTGTCCCTACACCTTAGCGTCTTCTACCCTAGGTGGCGTTTGGTAAAATTTTTATTTAAACCTTAAGTTTGAATGGGCTGAAATTCAGTGATTTCGGTGATTAAGTAGCGTTTGGTAAACAACTTAAGGTCTGAATAAAAGTGAAATTAGACAAGAAAAAAGTGAGCTGGGGGTCACTTAATGCGGAAAGTGGTTTCGGCGAAAATCATCTCCGAAAGAGATTTTAAGATTCTCTCTTAAATACCCAAAATACATTTTTCTTAAAGCTTTCTATTTTAAAAACTTACGAAATTGTCTTAATAAATATTTTAAAATACCCACAATGCCCTTGAGTTAATTTTAAGACTTAAGACCTTTACCAAAAATCTAATTCAGACATAAGTCATTAAGCCATCAGACTTAAGCACTTTAAGCTTTTAGATATGATAACTTAATTTACCAAACGTCACCTAAGTTCGTAGAAGACTTCTTGCCCACACTAACCCAAATCTCATTGAAAGGGTTAACACAATATCCATCTCCACCGTGTGCTTTTTTGTCTTCTCATCGAAGCGGTAGCATTTTTCTATATTAAAACGAACAAAAAAAGTGACAAGTAGTGATATGTAAAACCCATGGCATCATCTACAACGATTTTGAAAAGAGGGCTATGCAAATCCAAAGGTTAAAAGTAATTACATTAACATCATTCAATAGGAAGCCAAAAGGGTCATTCTATTGGATTCCCTCCAAATATGTACATACCAAAATTCAACTTGATTAGTAATTTCTATCCGTTGTATTAGAGTTTTTCCATGATATATTTTTAACAGTGTATTTCGAGCATTATTTGGGGTTCTCAAATCCGAAGGTTTGAAATCACTAATCGGGTTGATATTTGGTATGTAGGATGGGCATCCATACGATCAGTGTTCTCTAAGAGTGTGCCACGTGCCTAAAACTGTGGTCCATATGGACGTTGGCGTACTGAACAACCTGTGAAGGCGAACAACGTGAAGCCTGTACGAAGGCGGTGTTTCCCAACCCAGGTTATGGCTTTAAAGTAGTACTAGGGTTATGCCGGGTGCGATACACATGTACCTTATATGTGGCAGCACCTTACACATGGCAAATGCTTAGAGATCACTAGACTGAAGAGATGTTCGGCACATCCCTAGGTAGAGCTACATACGAAAATTCATCCTGATTACTAGTTTCTATCCATTAGATTAGAGTCTTTTTTCATGGGTTGTTTTTAACTGTGGATTTTGAACATTATTTGGTCAATGACAAAACCACACTACCATGCACCATGATAATTAATGTCCATGGCCTTTGGACCACGTAATCATTACTCTTAAAATAATGGGGTATGTACATGCCATTTAATTAACATTTTTTTTCATACATCCACCATGATGATGGACCATATTATGAGTGACGTGGCACACTCTTAGAGAATACTGACCATATGGATGTTTGACCCATCCCTAGATAGACCAAACCAAAATTCATAAGGATTAGTAATTTCTATCCATTGGATTAGAGTATTTTCATGGTTTATTTTTAAGTGTGGATTTTGAGCATTATTTGGTGTAATCAAATCCAAAGGTTAGAAATCACTAATCATGCTGATTTTTATTATGTACATCTAACTAGGGATGGTCCAAACATCCATACAGTCAATGGCCTCTTATAGAGTTCCATGTGGCGAACACTGTGGTCCATCATCAACATCGCTTATGGACTTCCATGACTAAATTTTTTCTAGAGAGTAGTAGTTGAACCACGCTGACGTCAACTGCTAAGACCAAAGAAAAAGGAAAGTTATTTAAAAACTAAATTCCCTTAAAATGTTTCATGTAGACTAAGGTCCCCGGAAACATAAAAAAGTTTATAAAGTTAAATAACATAATAGGGTATTTTCGGAAGAGGAAGTTTTTTACATCTTTTTGTTTTTTTTTTTCCCTTTCTTAGCCACTTGTAAAGTCCACAACCGTCCCCCAACCTAGGTTTTCGCTTCATAATAGTAAGATAGATGACATCACAACGTTCATCATCAAAGCAATGTTTTAAAACAGGGGAACGGTTTGGAAAAACTGTCCAAGCCTAAGAATTTGAAAGTTTAGTTATTTTTTGAAAAAACCAAGTCGTGACCATCCGGTTGAACTAGTGAACTGGCCAGTCACCGGTCCAGTTGAGCTTATTGGATTGGCCATATCAATCCTCCACATGGCAAGAAAACCCGACTGCAGGAAAGAGCTTTGAAGTGTAACTCTAGAAAAATTTTGCATTAAATTTTTCAATAAAATATAATTTCGAAATTGTCTTGGGGCATATATATGAAGGTTACTTTCAACAATAAAATATTTTGGAAGATATTTATTTTTACCATTATTGAAGATTTTTGGCTGAAAATAGGGGGATATATATTTTTCCGTGTCTGGCATGCACGTTTTCTTCGTAGAAGGGGAGAATTTGGAGGCTTGCATGGTGTTAGGCGAGGCGATAGGATAATGACATGTGTCTTCACATCTATCGTTGTTGGCTTTTTCTCGTTTTGCAGCACGTGTTAATTAGAAGCTGACTTCCACGAAAGGCGGTGGCCGCCCGAGTTCATTTTCACCTTCCCTCTCAACACATACCCCTCATGACAATATTTTCTAAGAAGTCTATATTTCAAAAACTTAAAACGAGAGATATGCATTGAGTAGGAAGGTAAATGTCGCCGATAAACTAATTCCGGCCACCTACTGTCGAAAGAAAATGAGTTTTATTAAATAATCAGATATTACGTTGAACCTAACCAAAGCTCTTATACATAGCATTACAAGAGTTCGATTTTAATAAAGAAAAATACTAAATCCTAATCTATCATAATCACATATAATCTTAATAAAATTTAATTTTTAATACTAAATGATACTTATTAACAACTTTGATTAGTAAAGATACAATACATCGTGTGCACCTTATTATAATGTTGATATTTATTTCTGATGCTTCCCTTCAAACTCATGAGGATCATTGATCTTTGTGAGTTTGTTAAAATCTTTATATAGTACCTAAGAGAGATCGTGTGAAGGTTGCCTGAGAGTTGAATGTGAGCCAATTATGTCGCTTACCAATAATCCAAAAACAGAAGTGTAGGTAAGCCTCTATTGGGCCAAGCGAAGAAGTAGAAAAAAGATGTTGGCCTATATATTGGGGGCCGAGATTGAATGATGTGGACAACGATGTACTTCATGGGGCTTAGGTTCTATTGTTCTTAAGCAAAAAGAATGTGGCCTCTTGTAGACCTCACAGACTTGGGCTTTGAAAAGTCTTTAGGTATATATACAGCATTTTGGGCTTGAGTCGACAAGAATTGAGCCTATCTTAGGTCGAAGAAGAGGTTGTGGGAATCTTGTTGCTTCAAAGGCTTGAGCTTTGAGAAGTCCTCGAACATTTTCTTTTTATTTCTTTTTTGCACTTTGGGCTCAACCAATTTTGGGCTTGAGCCTAGCTATTTTGGGCCGAGGAAGATGTTGTAGGCATCTTGCCTCATGAACTTGGGCTGTTTTATGTTTTTTAAAGTCCTCAAGCAAATCTTTTTTTTTTTTTTTATAATTTGGGCAACATTTTGTGCTTGGGCTCATGCGAGAAGCCCATATAAAATTAAATCTTCTTTTTTGGCCGTTTTTGCTGTTCATTCATTATATTTTATGAACAAAAAAAGGTTAAGTTCTTACTTAGGGCTGCAACTTGGGCGGGCTCAACCTGATCCGGACAGTTTGAACCCGACGTTTGGGTTGGGCTCGAGCCGAAATTTTGGTAACCCGATTAAATTGGGTTGGGCTCGGGCTGAGGCGTCTGCCAACCCAACCCAACCCAACACATACATACATGTAAGTTTCTTTCCTTCTTCATTCTTCGACCATCCCTGTACCTTCTCTAAGGGCTCTAATGAAAGAATAGGGTTGTGCAACTACCGCCGTCTAGTCCATCGTCCACCGTCTATCATTCGATGCCATCCTCCGTCCGCATTGCGACACAATCAATGACTGGTATCTGGATCTTGCCATTGCTCATTGACATCCTTTATATTCTCGTCATAAATCGTGTGAAGAATCATTTGAAGTTTTCCTTTGTGCAGTGGCTATCATCGTGACCAATAATACCACACTTTTTTGTTGCATATTCACGTAGACGTTCATATCGAAAGTCAATCCAAAGAAATAGCTAGGTCCTTAACAGGGATCCAAGCTCCAAGAACAAGTGGCTTTCGAATGTCTATCTCCACTTGAAAATGGTCGAACTTACATTTCTTTGAAGTATCATCCTCTGGAAAGTCGATGGCAAGTCGGGAACCTGCTGCCACTTAGATCGCAAATCTAAGTGGATATTTGAATTTACAAATATCCAAAGGTTTGATATCACAGATCACGTTGATTTTTGGTATGTAGGTTCACGAATAAATCTTTGATGACAGGGCACAATACGAGCCACGTGGAACACTCTTAGAGGACTCTGACCGTATGGATGTTTGGACAATCATTAGTTGGACCTACAAACCTAAAATCAGCCCGATTAGTGATTTCTACCCGTTGGGTTGGAATTGTTTTCATGGGTTGATTTTAACCGTGGTAAATTTGAGCAATATTGACCATTATTTGAGGTACAAAAATCCAAAAGTTTGAAATCACAAATCAAGCTGATTTTTAATTTGTAGGTCCATATAGGGATTGGAAAAACATCCATACGGTCAGAGTCCTCTAAGGCCATGTTTGATTGCACGGAAAATTTTCCAGGGAAAATACATCTGGGATATGCCTTAAATAACTGATTGATTGCAACTGAGAGCACATATTTCAATCATGCGAGAAAATAAAGGTGTATTTTCAGGTGGAAATGAATTCTCACCTATTTGGATGGGAAATGAATTCCAGGCTTAGTAGGAAAAATTATCTAGATTTAAATGGCTTGTTAGGGAAAATTATACAGATTTATACTGGCTATTCAACAATGGACAGTTGTGTTTTCCCAAGGAAAATGCAACTTTCCCACTTGGTAATCAAACACGACCTAAGAGTATGCCATGTGGCTGCTATTGCACCCTGTCATCGGCCTTTATGACAGGAGTCACAGGACCCTGTCATCAAAGTCTTACTCGTATTCCCATCTAGGGATGGGCCAAACTTCCATACAGACAGTGTGCTGTAAGAGTTCATATTGTGTTATGGAGTAAAACTTCGATCACAACAAATTGCAAATCACATAATCACAAGCCAATGAGATCGCGGCACGTACACAAGTGCTTTTGCAATGTACCCATGTGCTTTTGCTTTGAGGTGTGCGTGCCGAGAACTCATTGGCTGTGAATGTGTGATTTGCAACCCCATTGTGACAGAAGTTTTACTCTGTGTTCTGTCAGCAAAGTTCTACCCAGAAAAAAAAGGAGATCAGTTTAGAAAAACTCGCATGAAGGGGAGGTCCTTCAACTTTGAGTTCATTTTTGTTAAGGGTCGGGCTCAAGGGACCCCCATTTCTGACCCCCTTTTTTGACCCCATCTTGGCGTACCCACGTAGAAGATGAATCAATGACTGATTTTTGATGGGGATATTTTTTAAATATTTGAAATTTAAATATTTTTTAATAGTGTTGTCAGGGATACATTTCAGATGTAGAGGACAACATGTTGAGCAAAAAAGTTCTCTTCAACTCCATGCCATCAGAGGACGGGATGTCCTCCTTTGCTGAGCAAAAATGGTCCTCGAAATTCCCAACACAGACCCTTAGGACCATCGACTGGTTTAGGCCATGGGGAGGACATCTTCCTAAAGTGGTCAAAATTTGATGTTCGTGGCTAAATGAAAGCCTTAACGAGTTGAATGTATGTAGTCAAGTATGGGCATTTACGATCCATCCATATATGCTTCCCAATCACGAGCTTCTTTGTAGAGTTATGTTGTTCTTCTTCCCATCTATTATTGCCCGATGCAACCCCTGCTTTTCTAGTAGTATTGATTTCATGCCAACTTAACTCTCTCCTTCTCTTACTTTGCAGGGCTTTGTGAACTAAAGAACATGAAGAAATTGGATCTTTCGTATAACTTGATTGAAGGCGATGGTATCTATCCGTGTTTGGGTGAAATGAATTCCTTACAAGATTTGGCTGCGTTTGGTTCGAGGAAAATATGAATTCTGGAGACTATATTTTCTGACAAATTTCCGAAATGCTTGTTTGGTTCATTTTAGGAAAAAAAAAACTCCGGAATAAAAAGAGACTTTTAGAAAATAAAATAGGAAAACCAACAGACCGAAATAAAGTCAATCTGTTGATTTTTCGAATTTGCACCATGACTTTATTTTACCTTGAGGCTTGATACTATGAATAATATTTTCATACCCGGACCGGTTCAACCGTCGGGTTGATTGGGTCAACCCACCACATGGCAACTCTTTGGGGCCAACTAACCCATGAATGTTTTGCCTGCCCCTTGGTGGACTGGACCAATTCACTGGGTCACCGGTTCAACTACCGGGTCAAATGGGTCAACCTGCAACATGGAAACTCTTTAGGGCCCATCCATGAATGTTTTGACCACCCCAAGTCACGGATTCAACCCATGTTTGGGTCAGCCAGGTTGACTGGGCCAATCCGCCACATGACAACTCTTTTGGGGCCCACTCATCCATGAATGTTTTGCCCGCCCCTTGGTGGACTAGACCGGTTCACTGGGTCACCGGTTTAACTACTGGGTCGACTAGGTCAACCCGCCACATGGAAACTCTTTGGGTCCCACTGATCCATGAATGTTTTGCCTACCCTTTGGTGGACCACCCTAGGTCACCGGTTCTACCCGTATTTGGGTCAGCTGGGTCACCGGTTCAATTGACTAGGTCGACTGGGCCGACCCGCTAGCAACTCTTTTGGGGCCCAATCATCCATGAATGTTTTGCCCGCCCCTTGGTGGACTGGACCGGTTCACTTGGTCAACCCGCCACATGGCAACTCTTTGGAGCCCACTGATCTATGAATGTTTTGCCCGCCCCTTGATGGACCACCCCAGGTCATCAGTTCAACCCGTGTCTGGGTCAGTCGGGTCACTAGTTCAATTGGCCGAGTCGACTAGGCCAACCCGCCACATGGCAACTCTTGAGGGGGCCCACTGATCGATGAATGTTTTGCCCGCCCCTTGGTGGACCACCCCAGGTCACCGGTTCAACC
The DNA here is from genome assembly GCA_035048495.1 of Euptelea pleiosperma. NCBI lineage: Eukaryota > Viridiplantae > Streptophyta > Magnoliopsida > Ranunculales > Eupteleaceae > Euptelea > Euptelea pleiosperma. The sequence continues at coordinate 24,725,619 of CM068549.1, forward strand.
CATGTCCGGGGTTAGCTGGGTCACCGACACAATTGCCTGGGTTGAACGGGTTAGAAGAAGGTGAAAGGTTTTTTTTCAAAGATTACTGGGTTGGGTTCCCCTTTAGGGCCAATGGTTTTGTTTTTCAAAGATTGTGGAATAATTTGCTCGAGCTTCCCCTCACTCTTCAATAGCCACATCATCGAGTTATAATCACTTTTTTTTTTGAAATTTTTTTGAGTTTTGAATTGTCATTGCCAAACACATAACTTTTTTATTTATAGGTTATGACTTTTCCAGGAAAAGTCATGACTTGGAAAAAAAAGAATCCGGAATTTGAATTTTCCGTGAACCAAACGCAGCCTCAAGAGCTAAACCATTTCTTATATCCAATTCTTACACCTGGTGCCATGGCCCATGTAGAGATCATGTTAGACAATCCGATATTGTGGAGACCATCTTTACAAAAAACCAGTCCATTTATTCCTAACGTTATGAAAATTTGACTTGATTTTAGAAGATCTGGACCATCCAAATTTACCATTAATTTAAGTCAACTTTCATAAGGTTATTGCTGTCAAAATTGAATATTTTTTGTGATTATGATCAACTTGATGATGAGACACCGCATTGGGCGGTTGGATTCTCCAACATGATCTCCATGTGGATTCCACCATCGGATGTAAGAAATGGGTGTAGCTCTAGACAAACTCAAAAAAATCTCTTCTCAACGGGTGGCGGAGAGCAATATTTGTTAAAAATATCTCCAATAAAGTCGTAGAGAGTAAAGACTACGGTTCATTTTGGAGGCATGACCTTTTGTTTTTATTTGGAGAGCAATATTTGTTAAAAATGTCCATCCACAATAAAGTCCTTAAGAGTAAAGCCTACGTACCTTTACTTGGTGTGGCCATTATCAGACAATAAAGTCCTTAGAGTAAAGCCTACGTACGTTTACTTGGTGTGGGCCATTATCAGATTATTGACGAAGTCAGTCTACGATAGGAATAAAAGGATGATGACAAAAGAGGAACCTGCTGTGTTGACTGTGCTGAAGACTTTGGAGGTTTTATTTTATTTCTTGGTAATGACAGAGAAGATTTTTCTTCTGGGTATGGCCCAGTTTGTTGGAACCTACAATGTGGTCATTATCAAATTGTTGACGAAGCAAGTCTATGGAAAGGAGAAAAGAGGATTAACTTGTTGTGTTAACTCTTGACACTACTATTAAAATCTAATTTAATCACTTTGTAATTTGTAGTCGGTGTTTAATCACAAACAAATCACGGATATTTTTAAGAACAAAAAAGCAAATAAAGGAGAAAAGAATCTCTTTTCCACGTAGGTCTAATTGGCGGTGAAAGAAGAAGAAGCGTGTGGAATTATGTGGATGAATGGCGCTTATAAGTTGTGAGAAGCGTGACTCCGAAACACCATCCATCCAAGTAACTGAGAATGATGAGGGCCTTTTCTTTACATAAGGTTGTGGCGGTGATGCTGTTTGTGTGTGTTGTGTGTTGCAGTTGGTTTTATGGGTGCAAAGGTTGTTTGAAGGAGGAGAGGACTGCTCTCTTACTACTCAGAGACTCCCTCAATTATTCAAACGGCTTTGCTCTCTTAAATGATTTATGGGTTGGAGACGATTGCTGTAAATGGAAGGGGGTGTTCTGCGACTCTTTTAATTCAACAACACCTCGAGTGACCCAGCTTGTGATTATCCGTGAAATGGGAGAAGGCCAGGGATTATGGTACCCAAATGCTACCTTATTTGCTCATTTCAAGAAGTTGCAATATCTGGATTTAGCTTACAGCAATATGGGTGGTATAATTATGCCAGAAGGTACGTAATGATCGATCATCGTTTTCCAAAACTCCCGAGTCGATCGACTTTGCTTATGGACGCTAGCTTATGAACGTCCATATGAGCCACGTGGCACACTTTTAGATACATATGATCATAGGGATGTTTGGGGTGGACCATTAGTACTATAGGTGGAGAGCTATAGACCAAAAAAATAGACTGATTGATATATGATTAATTTATAGTGGTTGGATTTGAGTATCCCATATAATGCTCAAATCCAACGGTTGAAAATCCATTAGTAATGCGTGGATTGATGAGAAGTGGAGGCGAAAGTTGAAGTTGATGTTTAGGACATGCTTATCCGTTATTAACTCTATTGCCTTTAAATTTCAAATAATAGAAAAGAAAAAGTAATAAGTTTATTTATTGTGGGTGGGTTGCAGCATTATGTGGATTGCATTATCTCGTGGTGCTGGATCTACGTGGTAACGAGAATCTTGATGATGAAAGTCTTCCTGGATGTCTAGGACGTGACCTTAACTCATTGGAAGAATTGCGGTTACCTAAAGTCTCATATAAGCTATTAACAGGTAGGTGGAAGGAGAGTTACGTACTCTCATATTCATCATTTTCCATATCAGCGAGGAAGGAGATATTTGTATATATATATATAAATGTGCTTACGATCGATCTGCTTTTGATCATGTCTTATTGTAGCATTATGTGGATCCACGAGTCTTTGGCAATTGAATATATATGATGAAAGTGGTCACAGCAATTTTGATGATGAAAGTGTACCCCCGTGCCTTGCTCTGATCCCTTCATTTCAAGTTCTTCAATTGTTCAACATAAATAGTGATTCAGGATCAGAGTCGTCTAGAGTAGTCCGGCTAACAGGTATGTGTGGCAAAGACGACTACGTACGATCTCCATGCTTTCACCATTAATACAATTTCTTATTAATATTGTATGTGCACGTGTGTAGGATGCAAATTAATTTCTTTATAGCTAGCGGTTTCACTAATTAATTAATACCTATCTATATAATAATTACTTGGTTGTGTACCTGCATGCGTTTTGCAGCATTATGTGGATTTACAAATCTCAAAGAGTTGGATCTAAGTGGCAACAATCTGGGTGATGAAAGTCTACCCTCGTGCCTGAGTGCTAATCTCACCTCGTTGGAATATTTGGACTTGTCACATAATAAGCTTAAAGGATCAGTTGGTTTCTCAACAGGTAATATATATATATTAGTGTACGTACGTACTGCCATTTTTTTACATCTTTAATTTCTTGTGTCTCCTTCTTTAGGTGTCTATCAAATTCACCATTACAAATTTAAAAAAATGACTACCAATTATAACAATATTTAAAGAAAAAATAGTAGCAACATTTGTGAGCTTGGGAGCAGGAATAGATCATGGGGTTGGATCCAGAATAGTAACAAAATATGGAGTAAAACTTGTCTGACTGGCAACCGTCACTGACTGCCCACAATGAGCCACGTGGCTCATTTTTAGAGGACACTTACCGTATGGATGTTTGGTCAATCCCTATGAGGTCCTACAAGCCAAATCAACCTCATTAGTGATTTCCAAGCATTGGATTGGAGTCATTTTCATGAGTTGATTTTAACCGTGGGAATCTGAGCATACCATTATTTGGGGTACAAGATTGAAAGGTTTGAAATCATTAATCAGGCTGATTTTTGGTTTGTAGGTCCACCTAACGATTGGCCAAATATCCATACAGTCATCATCCTCCAAAATGTGCCATGTGTCTCATATTGTGGGCGGTAACATCTTTGCTGACTTCACCGGTCAGCTACATTTTACTCCAAAAATTATATGTGAGATGTGTATCCAATTAAGTGCCAGTTGGGTCGATGATACGACTATTTCTAGACATGTGATCGGAAAAAAAAGGGAATCAAAAGTTGCTGACGGACCACAATATGAGTCTCGTGGCATATTCTCAGAGATTTCTGACTGTATGGATTTTTGGCCCAACTCTTGGTGGACCTACGCTACAGACAAAAAATTAGCCCAATTAGTGATTTCTAGGTGTTGGATTGGAATCGAATTCATGGGTTTTTAACTCTGGAATTTGAGTATTATTTGGGTACAAATATCCAAAGGTTTGATATCACAAATCAAGTTGATTTTTGGTATGTAGGTCTACGAATAAAACTTTGATGACAGGTCACAATACGAGCCACGTGGAACACTCTAGGAGGACTCTCACTGTATGGATGTTTGGACAATCATTAGTTGGACCTACAAACCTAAAATCAGCCCGATTAGTGATTTCTACTCATTGGATTGGAATTGTTTTCATGGGTTGATTTTAACCGCGGTAAATTTGAGCATTATTGACCATTATTTGAGGTACAAAGATCCAAAGGTTTGGAATCACGAATCAAGCTGATTTTTTGTTTGTAGGTCCATATAGGGATTGGAAAAACATCCATACGGTCAGAGTCCTCTAAGAGTATGCCATGTGACTGCTATTGCACCCTGTCAGCCTTTATGACAGGAGTCACAGGACCCTGTCATCAAAGTCTTACTGGTATTTCCACCTAGGGATGGGCCAAACTTCCATACCGCCAGTGTGCTGTAAGAGTTCATATTGTGTTCTGGAGTAAAACTTCAATCACAACAAATTGCAAATCACATAATCACAAGCCAATGAGTTCTCGCCACGTACACAAGTGCTTTTGCAATGTACCCATGTGCTTTTCTATGAGGTGTGCGTGCCGAGAACTCATTGGCTGTGATTGTGTGATTCGCAACCCGATTGTGACAGAAGTTTTACTCTGTGTTCTGTCAGCAAAGTTCTACCCAGAAAAAAAGGAGATCAATTTAGAAAAACTCGCGTGAAGCGGAGGTCCTTCAACTCTGAGTTCATTTTTTTTAAATAAGATTGTTGAGGAACAATGCTCAACGGTTCTTTTGCATCGGACGCGTAAACCTGGCACATGCAATAGATTTTAATATTTGAAATTTAAATATTTTTAAAACAGTGTTGTCAGGGATACATTTCAGATGTAGAGGACAACATGTTGAGCAAAAAAGTTCTCTTCAACTCCGTGCCATCGAAGGACGGGATGTCCTCCTTTGCTGAGCAAAAATGGTCCTCGAAATTCCCAACACAGACCCTTAGGACCATCGAATAGCTTAGGCAAGGGGAGGACATCTTCCTAAAGTGGTCAAAATTTGATGTTCGTGGCTAAATGAAGCCTTAGAGAGTTGAATGTATGTAGTCAAGTATGGGCATTTACGATCCATCCATATATCCTTCCCAATGACGAGCTTCTTTATAGAGTTATGTTGTTCTTCTTCCCATCTATTATTGCCTGATGCAACCCCTGCTTATCTAGTAGTATTGATTTCATGCCAACTTAACTCTCTCCTTCTCTTACTCTGCAGGGCTTTGTGAACTGAGGAACATGAGGGAATTAGATCTTTCGTATAACTTGATTGAAGGCGATGGTATCTATCCGTGTTTGGGTGAAATGAATTCCTTATACGATTTGTTTCTATCTAACAATCAATTGAAAGGGAATGTTTCATCTTTCATTTTTAGCAACCTTACTTCACTCGTATCCCTTGATGTTTCAAGTAATCAGCTCAATGGAATCCTCTCCTCCTCCATGTTTGCTAACCTCTCCAATCTTCAAAGCCTTGATCTTTCAAATAATCAGTTAGGTGGACTGCTCCCCTCCATGTTTGCTAACCTCTCCTATCTTGGTTCCTTGATCTTTCAAATAATCAAATTCATGGGCAGCTTCCTATAAACATGGATAGGCTTTTTCCAGTATTAGAGTTTTTTAACATATCCATAAATTCACTTGATGGCAGCATCCCTCCGTCATTTGGTAATTTGTTGAATTTAAGGGTGCTAGACCTATCTAACAATCACTTTGTCGGTGAAATACCCCATGGATTAACACAGAATAACACTTCATTGAATCAGTTAATCCTATCAAACAACACTTTGAATGGGGAACTGCTACCGGGACTTTCCAATATGACGTATCTGATTTATTTGTCTCTTCATAGCAATCGCTTCACAGGACCCATCCCAATTAGTCTATCAAACATGTCGTATCTAATGGTTCTAGACATAAGTAGGAACTACCTATCAGGCTATATTCCGAATTGGTTGCCCTTCCTCCCAAATTTAGCCTCACTTCTTTTTAAAGAAAACCATTTTGAAGGGTACATCCCAGCATCATTCTGCCAAATGCAATATTTGCGTATCTTGGATCTCTCTGGTAACTATTTATCAGGAAGTATTCCTTCTTGCTTCAACAACATTACTTTATGGCGGAAAAAACCTGAACCAATGAGCATATATGATCGTCTTCCCAAGCTCATAATGGATTTTGCCACAAAGGGAAATATACTCTCTTTCCAGGGCATTCTTCTTAACTTGATGACTGGAATTGATTTGTCTAGGAACCGATTATCGGGTGATATTCCATCAGAAATGGGAGATTTGGTAATGCTCCATTCATTGAACTTATCTTATAATCATCTAATAGGTCATTTTCCAGAGTCCTTCAAAAATTTGAAAGAGCTGGAGAGTTTGGATCTTTCTCATAACAAGCTAGTAGGGACAATCCCCCCTGACATAGTTCAACTCGATTTCCTCGCTGTTTTCAGTGTTGCCTTCAATAATCTATCAGGCAAGATCCCTTATGAAAATCAATTTCCCACTTTCACTGAGACTAGTTACATGGGTAACTCCGGACTATGTGGACCACCGCTAAAAGTAAATTGTTCATCCAACAAACCATCACAACGTGAGGATAAGAATCAAGAAGATGATGGATCGAAGATTGTTGATAATGATTTGTTTTTCTACTCGTGTGTGGCTATATGTTACGTGTTGGGATTTTGGTTTGTGATCGCTCCTCTTCTCCTGAGCAGAAACTGGCGGATAAGGTACTATGGAATCGTGGATGGATTCATTGATTGGTGCGGTGAAAGGCTCTCTAGGTTCTTGTTTTAAAAGTTGTTGTGATTAAGATTCTGGTTTAATAGAAGTTGTTGTACGTTGTGATTAATAATGCATATCACTCTTAATTTGCAACACTAATATTTCTATGATGAGAAAAATATGCTTTAATCTCTATTATTATATTGAAGATCACTGCTTTAGCTTTGAGCAACATTTTGTTACTTATAGTATCTAATATATGTTGAATATCAGTGCATTTGATAATTGCAGAACCTTTTTTTCCTTTTAATAAAATGTCTCTCTAATACCGCATAATACATAAGCATTATAAGTTTATATATCTTAAAATTAACCTTTATGACCTTAGATTAGATCAAAATTTAATTAATAACATGATTAGGAATCTTTTGAACTGAATATGAACCTTTTGAAAAAGTTAAACCTATCTGTGAACTTGGGAGTAGGGATAGACATTTTCCATGAACCAATTTTGGTCTCTTTCATTTGTAAAGAGAAAACCAAAATGGTTACTACCAAGCTCAACAAAATGTGTAATGCATAATTCAAGTCCCTCAAATTCCCACATCGTACATTGATTTGGGCTTAGTGGGACATGAATATTTGGCCCTCCTTGGTGGACAACATGCATGATTTCTAATAGTTGGAACCAAACAGTTTTTCATTGTAGGCTTTGGGAACAGGCCTATGGATTAGTTCCAAGCCCATGATGAAAAATGCTCAAATCCAACTCCTAAAAATCACCAATTACACTGATTTTTAATGTACAAGTCTACCAGGTGCATGTGGGCAAAATTTTCATGTGTCAGTGGACCCAAGAGTGCCACGTGGCAATTCTATTTAAAAATTTTGATATAGAAATTTGTATCAAAGATTTTTCCATGTAAGAAAGCTATGATAAAGAATTCTGAATCAAATTTTGATACAGAAGTCCCTCAAATAGTCACGTGGCACACTATTTCATGTCCACTGAACAAAAATCAATGTGATTGGTGATTTCTAACCATTGAACTTGAGCACCTTTCATCATGAGCTTGGAAGCAACCCATAGACCTGTTCATGAAGCCCACAATGAATAAGTACTCGATTCCAACAGCTAGATTTTATACAAACCAATCATTTTATACAAACCAAAAATCACCCTGATTGATAATCTCTAACCATTAGATTTTAGTACTTCAAATCAAAAAGTGTAACCATCTTGCACCACACACAAAGTTGTTGGCTGGCCACCATTGTGCAGGGTCAATCATTAAAGTTGTTGGCTGACCACCATTTTTCAGGGTCCCACATAGCAGATCCACACCAAGACGGATCCTATCCGATGAGAAAAACCATCCGATTTGTTCGCGTTAAAACAAAGGGCAAATGGTCTAAAAAGTACATAAATTGGGAGCTAAACCATCTAACGCATTTTTCTTGGCCCACTTACGGCGTGGATATTTAGTCATATCCAATTCCTAGAAATCACCAATGAGAATGCTTTTTGGTGCCCCTGATAAAAAAAAATGCCCATGTTGATCAAGGTTTTAATGGGGCTGTTATAATGGTATAACAGACGGGGCACTACCGGTTTTTCCATAATAACATCCATTGATTTCAACAAAAAATCTATATAATAAAACAGGACGGTTGTCTCCCCCTCTTATCCGGCTTCATAAAGGATGGCCGAGATCTTATCACACCAAATGGACTGTGGATCTCAGCCACTCACACCCAATTTTGACAAACGCTTCGTCGATGAGTGCCATGGGCACGGGTCACCAACTATTTACCTACGTATAAGGAATTAATTGATTTTAACTGAAAAAAGTGGTGCTGAAATTCAAATTTTAAAATTTGAAATTTGAAAATTAAAAATAAAAAAAAATAAATAGAATTTAATAGAAATTTAATAGTTTTCTTATACCCCTCTTATCTTATATGGCTTCAATAATGAGTGGCTGAGATCCACTATGCTTCATATCAATGGCTGAGATTAATTCCCACCGGATTTTGACAAACACTTTGTCGAAAAGTGCCGCGGGCACAGGCTACCCACGCATATATCAAGATAACTCAGTTATATTCACTTATCTTTTTTTTTTTTGATAAGCCGAAAATATATTGATGGAAAGAAAGAGATCAAGAAGATCTCGGATACAAAAAGTAACAAAGTTAGTACAATAATTGATCCAATCTAAAGACCATATTCGCTTATCTTATCCATCCATCTAATGTGGACGGTTAGATTTCAGCCACTCAATCCGCCTCATTTGACCTCAATTTATTCAAAATTTAAATTTCAACACTGTTATTTTCCCATTTCTCCCTATGTGCGTTACAATCCGTTATAACAGCCATTATAATGGAAAAAACGGTAACTCCCCAGTCCGTTATACCGTTAAGTGCCGAAGGCACACAATTTTTGCAACACTTTTCTCGGAGAGTAGCATGGGCATGGGCCATTTACTATTCTATATAACAAAACACATTGGTTGTCTCCCAACTTATACCTCCTCTTATAAGCATCAACAAAGAAGGGCCGAGATCTAATCCTCCCCCAATTGGACGGTGGATCTCCGCCACTCACCTGATTTTGGCAAATTCTTTGTCGAGAAGTGCCGATGGCACGGGGCACCCACTAGTCTATATAACAAAACAGGGAAGTTGTCTCCCCAGTTATACCCCCTCGTATATGTTTCAACAAAGAAGGGCCAAGATCTTATCTCCAAAATAGACGGTGGATCTCAGCCACTCACACTTGATTTTGACATTTTTTGAAATAGATATAGCTTAACGGGGTTGCTACCTTATTTGCTCATTTCAAGAAGTTGCAATTTCTGAGTTTAAGTGGCCTGGGTGTTATTATTACGCCAAAGGTAATCATTATTTCACAAAACTCCCGAGTTCAGTTTTTGCTTACGATCGTCTTAATTTGCCTCTGGAAACTCACCATGAACGTCCATATGAGTCACTCGTGGGGCATACTCTTATAGACCTATGATCATATGGATGTTAATTTGGGTGGACCATTAGTAGCGGTTGGATTTGAGTATCCCATATAATACTCGAATCCATCGGTTGAAAATCAATTAATGCGTGGATTGATGAGAAGTGGAGGCGGCGAAAGTTGAAAGATTTTGTTTAGGACATGCTTATACATAATTAACACTATTGCCTTTAAATTTCAAATAATCGAAAAGAAAAGTTACAAGTTAATTTATTGTGGGTTGCAGCATTATGTGGATTGCATCATCTCATGATGCTGGATCTTAGCTGTAACGAGAATATTGATGATGAAAGTCTCCCTGGATGTCTAGGACATGACCTATACTCATTGGAAGTATTGTGGTTACCTAAAGTCTCGTATCAGCTATTAACAGGTACGATGTCAAGGAAGGAAAATTCCTCTCATTCGATCGTTTTCCATCTCAGTGGAAGGAGATTTTTTGATATTTATTTGCTTATGATCTGCTTTTGATCATGTCTTATTATAGCATTATGTGGATCCAGGAGTCTTCGGGTATTGTACCTATTTCTTCACAGTAATTTTGATGATGAAAGTGTACCCCCGTGTCTACCGCTTACTCTCCCTTCATTGGAATCTCTTCAATTGTACTTAATTAGTGATTCAGGAGACTCGTCTAGAGTGGTCCGCCTAACAGGTATATATATGTGCCAAAGACTACTACGATCTCCATGGTTTCACCAATACAATATCTAATTGTTGTGGTTCTATGCATTTGTGACTACTTTGTTGTGTATATATATATATACATGCGTTGCAGCGTTATGTGGATTTACAAATCTGAAGAAGTTGGAACTAGGAGGGAACAATCTAGATGATGAAAGTCTACCCTCGTGTCTGAGTAATTTCACCTCGTTGGAATATCTGGACTTGTCGTCAAATAAGCTTAAACACCCAATTGTTTTCTCAACAGGCAAATTAATGCCATTTTCTCCGCATGTTGCATCCCATCTATTATTGCCCGCAACCCCTGTTTTCTAGTAGGATTGATTTCATGCCAACTTATCTCTCTTCTTCTCTTACTCTGCAGGGCTTTGTGAATTAAGGAACTTGTACTACTTGAATCTTTAGAATAACTTGATTGAAGGCGATGGTATCTATCCGTGTTTGGGTGAAATGAATTCCCTACAATATTTGCATCTGTCTAGCAGTCAATTGAAAGGGAATATTCCTTCTTTCATTTTTAGCAACCTGACTTCACTCAAAACCATTGATCTTTCAAATAATCAGCTGGATGGAATGCTCTCCTTCTCCATGTTTGCTAACCTCTCCAATCTTCAATACCTTGATTTTTCAGAAAATTCTCAGTTAGAAATCGAGACTGAGTCCCCAACTTGGATCCCATCCTTTCAACTTATCTTTGGAAAATTGCAAGCTCAACAAACGTACTCGTAGTAGCATTCCTAGATTCATTTCCACTCATTATAGCTTAGAAATTTTGTCTTTGGACTACACCTCCATTAAAGGAACCATTCCTTCCTGGCTATTGTACAACAATACTCCGTCAAGCATTGAGGGGTAATCGATTTGATGGTAAATTCCCCGTGTCTTCCCAGAATAAAACATCGAGTCTCGATACACTCGATATCTCTAACAATCAAATTCATGAGCAGCTTCCTACAAACATGGATAGGCTTTTTCCAGCATTGTCGAATTTTATCATGTCCACAAATTTACTTGATGGTAGCATCCCTCCCTCATTTGGTAATTTATTTAATTTAAGGTTGTTAGACCTGTCTAGCAATTACTTTATAGGAGAAATACCCCATAGATTATCATAGAATAACCCTTCTTTACAGCAGTTAATCTTATCAAATAACATTTTGAACGGGGAACTACTGCCAAGACTTTCCAATATGACGAATCTGGTCCATGTAGATCTTCATAGTAATGGCTTCACAGGACCCATCCCAATTAGTCTATCAAGCATGTCGTATATAAAGATTCTAGACATAAGTAGGAACTCCATGTCTGGCTATATTCCAAATTGGTTGTCCTTCCTCCCAAATTTAGCCGTACTTCTTTTTGGAGAAAATCATTTTAACGGCCACATCCGAGCATCATTATGCCAAATGAAAAATATGTGTATCTTAGATCTCTCTGGTAACTATTCGTCTGGAAGTATTCCTTCTTGCTTCAACAACATTACTTCATGGAAGAAAGAATCTGAACTTAACATATCTCATATTGGTATGCCAAGAATCAAAATGGATTTTGCCACAGGGAATTAAACTCTCTTACAAGGGTAGGCCTCTTGACTTGATGATTGGAATTGATTTGTCTAGGAACCGATTAAGGGGTGATTTTCCATCAGAAATGAGAGATTTGGTAATGCTCCATTCATTGAACTTGTCTAATAATCATCTAATAGGTCATTTTCCAGAGTCCTTCAAAAATTTGAAAGAACTGGAGAGGTTAGATCTCTCTCATAACAAGCTAGTAGGGACAATCCCCCATCAAATAGTTCAACTTGATTTCCTTTCTGTTTTCAGCGTTGCCTTCAATAATCTATCAGGCAAGATCCCTTACGATTGGGATTTTGGTTTGTGATTGCGCCTCTTCTCTTGAGCAGAAACTGGCGGATAAAGTACTATGGAATCATGGATGGATTCATTGATTGGTACAATTTGAGGCTCTCTAGGTTCTACTTTTAGAAGTTGTTGTTGTGATTAATAATGCAGATCAGTGTATTAACATTATAATATTTCTATAATGAGAACAAATATGCTTTTATCTCTTTTATTATATTGAGGCTCACCGCTTCAACTTTCAACAACCCTTTTAGCTGTCAGCAACATTTTGTCACTTTATGACCGTAGGTTAGATCACAAATTTAGTGAAGACCATGATTAGGAATAGGCTTCTAGCCACACTAATTATGAACCTTTTGAAAATTTGGTGAAAATAATGAAATTAGGCCGTGTTTGATTACCAAGTGGGAAAATTACATTTTCCTTGGAAAAAGACAACTGGCCATTGTTAGATAGCCATTATAAATCTGTATACTTTTCCCTAACAAGCCATTTAAATCTGGATAATTTTCCCTACTAAGCCTGGAATTCATTTCTCGTCCAAATAGGTGAGAACTCATTTCCACCTGAAAATGAACCTTTATTTTCTCACATGATTGAAATATGTGTTCTGAAATTGCAATCAATCAGCCATTTAAGGCATATCCCAGATGTATTTTTTCGGAAAATTTTTCAGTACAATCAAACATGGCCATAACGTTTCAACCAATGTTTTAAGAACCGAACTGATGATCCAACCAATTTTGTGTCAAATCGATTGGACCACAGTCGGACCTGGTTCAATTCGGTCCGACCAGATATGTTATTTATATACGTCACTTTCATTCTTTTTCACATACCTGTCCAGCTTGCAAGCTCGTTTCCTTCACTTTGGGGAAAACCCAGTCTCTCTCTCTCTCCCTCTCTCTCTTCTCTCTCTCTCTCTCTCTCAAGGAAGAGCAAAATGGTCTCTCCTACCACTCTAACAACAAAGTGAAAATAGAGATCTTAGGGTTTTTGCAAACTTTTGCTTCTACATTTTAATGGTGCATGTTGAGGGATGAAAACAACGAGCAAGTAGGTGTGAAGTCGTCAATCTCGCCAAAGAGGCGAAGCTGACAATCAAAGGGGGCAGAATGTCCGGCTATGCTCTCATTGCGATCTGCAAGTCTTTCGTTGTTAGATGAATCCCTCAAAAAACCATACCAATTTCAGAAAAAATGAAGAACAAAGAATCTCGGTACATCATAATAGAATTTTGGCTGAAATAAGCCATCAATCCCATCTAATTCAACTGAATCTTTGAACAGCCCTCCCCGTTACAAGGAATCCTCATTCCTTTCTGAAAATTTCTCAAACAAAATGCATTTTGATTGAGGGTTTGTAGTTTTCCCAAATGTGTTCTTAATTTTTTATTTTTCAAGAACCATCAGTTTGGTAGGTTCGACGGTCTAACCACCAGTTTCGAAAAAACATTTGGTTCTCTGAAAATAACCGGTTTCATTTAAACCGGACCGACTTTTGCAAAAAATCCGGTCTGACCTGGTCCGACCGGTCCAGATTTTAAAACACTGGTTTCAACTAGAACTAGAATTGAAGAATTATTCTTCTTTTATGCAAGCTACAAATAGCATGTTCACAGGCAAGGGGGCTTGGATCCAAAATGGACATCGCCAAAAGGTATGTGCGAGCTTGGGAGTAGGGATAGACGTTTCTGAATGACTAGCAAATGCTGATGGGTGCTTAAAACCGTGCCATGTGGCACTCTCTCTGGGTCCACTGACTCATGAATGACTGCTCAACCGTAATGGAGCTATAAACCGAAGGACTTGAAAAAGATGTAACAAGGTATGCCTGAAACTGTTGCAATTGCAGAAGCACGATCTTTGTTACTCACCACTGTCATCGGGGCCCACTCACCTCATGGATGTTCAATGTTCATCCCACTTCTTGGTGGATATACACACCAAAAATCACCCTGATTGGTAATCTACAACCATTAGATTTTAGCATTTTTTTAGAACCTTTTAAGGCGTTCTTATAGCCTGTGGACGAAACCACTTTTTTTAGTACTAAAACCAACGGTTAGATTTTTTGTATAACTAGTAAGGGGGGGCTAAACATCCACATGGTCAGTGGGCGCACAGATGGCAGTGGTGGCTACCAATACACAATATTTGCTCCAACCCCCCCCCCCCCCCAAAAAAATGCCATGTGGCGCTCACTCTAGGGCCCACAAGATCTTATGGATGTTTGGTCCTCTTGGTGGACCTACATACCAAATATCAGCTTGATCAATTATTTCTAATAGTTGTTTTAATTTTTGGGAAGTGTTTTTGTAGGAAAAAGATGTTACAAGGCATACCTCACGCTTTTGGGCAATTTTTGGTCCTCACCCTACTATCTGGACCCATGCCCCACTCCTTGGTGGATAAACAAACCCAAGATCACCCTGATTGATAATCTCTAACCATTATATTTTAGTATTTTTTAAGGCAAAAGGTGTAACCATCTTGCACCACCACACAAATATGTTGTCTGACGACTCTGACCACCATTTTGCAGGGTCAACCATTAAATTTGTTGGCTGATCACCATTTGCAGGGTCCACACCAAGATGGATCCTATCGGATGAGAATAACCATCCGATCTGTCACATTCAATTCGCGTTCAAACAAAAAGCAAATGGTCTAAAAAGTACATAAATTGGGAGTTAAACCATCTTTCCGGTATACATTTTAACCATGATAATGTAACCACGTTGACAACTCAAACAAAATAACACACAGAAAATAGTAACTTCAGAGGCGGATTAAGAAAAGCCAAAACTCTGAGCTCTCATGGTAGTCTTTAAAGTCCAAGAAATACTACCTTTATTTCCTTGAGAGATATATATTGAATGAGGCGACCACACAATCAAGGAATGGTTCGCTGATAGAGAGGTAATGCTCCCAATGCCTCCCTTTCTGCATTCTCCCTCTTTACCTGCATAATACATATCATCTAACCTTGTCAGATTGGAGTCTAATCTAGAATGGTTTGGTTAGTTCAGAGTTGCCGCAAAACTGACCTTGACAGACCGGCAAGTGACAATAAAGTAAAAATAAAAAATAAAAAAAAGTGCATACATAATTACCCTTGCATTGCACTAAATCAAGAGCACTATAATTTGAATACTAAGTCAACTGCCTGCATTTCCAATGTAGAACATGTGTGAGCAGCCCCGACTACTGATCCCTCAGAACACCTCTCTAGAATACCATGAGTTTTCTCAACCACAAGAACCCCAACAAGAGAGGCCTGGAACACAAATCTCGTCGAAGACGAAACTAGATCACTTTATGAACTGGGAGAAGAGGGATGAATGTGTCAGTGGTATGTAATAGAGAACTGGCATTTAGAATATTTCATTGAAATTATTGAAACATTCTTGCAACTCCTCCGACTATAGAAGATCATTGAGATGATTGACACAATTCCACCTGGAAAATGCTGTGTTCAGGCTTGCAGCAGATTCGCAAATATGAGATAAGTTTGGAGAGAGGACACGAGGGAATGTTGTGCTCTATCTAGAGGTGTAAATGAGCCGAACTTTACCCAGCCCGGCACTAATACATTAACTTTGCCAAAAGCACGGGCTCCGCTAGGCTCTAGTATATGAAATTGCAAGTGACGGAAAAATTTCTAGCAATTTCTGACCATCCCTCCCTAGTGTTGTGCTCTATCTTGGGGTTTAAATGCACTGAGCATCGCCCAGCACAACTGACGTCCTGAGGAGTCTGAAGTGCCAAAGCTCGTTATAGCACCGATATATGGAACTGCAAGAAATCCAAGAAATTTCTACCAAAATCCCTCCCACAAAATTGTGCTCTACACTAGGGATGTAAATGAGACAATCCATCTCCCACTCACACTTGGCTCAGTATGTTACTCGGGTACAGCATAGGACCACCATTAGTACCACGTTTTACACTTACAGTGAAGTGCCGAACACGATACGGCTCCCATTTTGAAGTGTCCAGGTGTGAGTGTCAAAAAAATACACATCATCTATTTTGTACATGTGTCATCCTGAGAACTTTAGAATTAGTTAACAGACTTGTCCAACTTCCTTATGCCGAGAATATGTTCTTGGTTTAGTGCCTTGACCAAAATAAAACAATAAGTAAACTCCAATTTAACGGTATAAAAGAGTCTACTCTTGAAGATGAATCTTACCATCTATTAAAACATTGTAAGTGTCGAAGGATAAGGGAAGTGACAAGTGTCTAATGACCAGGGAAAGGTAGCCCAATAGAGCTGCCTAAGCTAAGTCATTAGCCATTCGAGTTCCATATTCGTCAAACTGGAAGAACATAAGGGATCGGAACAATTAGACATAGAGAGAAAATAAGGAATGAGAGAGGGAGAGAGATTCAGTCCCAAGGAAAAGTGTGTTCCCTTTCTTTTTAGGAGTATTTATAGACCTGGGCCTAAAAGACGAAGTCCCATCTGGAAGTGACATGGCACTAATGACCATATTGATTGGTCACAAGTGTTGGTTGCTCATTCGTGTACTCTTCTCTCTCGATCTGTTAGTCCCCAAGACATATCTATGCGTCGAAGTCATGTCGACGTCTCATGTCGATAAAAAGATGAAATCGACGAGGCGCCTCCATAACTCCTTACAACGTCAAGATCGTGTCTTGTGGACTTCTCTCTCGACCTCCAATCCTATGTCTCTTATGTCACCTAAGTAGTGACTATGCATCGTTGCCCTACCGTTTAAATATTTTATGTGGATCTAGGTTTCTTATGTGGCATCCACGTAAGCACGTGCATATTGAAGCATCTAGAAACAAATTAAACAATACATGCATAACTCGGCTACCATGAAGTCAGGTAACATTCATCTATGCTACTCGTACCTCGGATTCTAGGATTAATAAGAGTACATCTCTCTTAAAAACTTCTCTCATTCTTACCGAGAAAACCTACATACCCGAAAAAAATGAAACCTGAGAAGAGTTGTATATAATCACCCAACAGTGTTCTACGAAAAAATTTCACTAACAGTAGCTTGATGTGAGACCTTCTACACGTCCTAACTGACATAACTGCACATCAACTCCAGAGACTACCACATGTCCTGATGTCCCCACTTCAAGAACTAGTGGTTGTAACCATTAACATATTCACAAGATCTGGGGTCATGCGCACTATTTATTCAACATCTGTCCTACTACCAAATCATTGATCCAGAGTCGATAAATAGAACTATGGAGAACTAGGTAAGCTCTACCGGACTGACTTGCTGACTTGAGCATCAAACTGCATTTTCAGGTACCGCACCGACGTTTCAAGAACTCAACTAAGAAGGAGTACCGGAGCAGGAGTCATTGAAGAGTAAAAGGATGTTTCTGTACATTTCTTAGTTTTTTTCAATTTCTACTCTAAGCAAATATTTTCCTTCAATTAAAAAAACTCTTCATGAAGAAGCGTCCAACAGCTGAGTTGTACCCATAGACCTGGGATCGAGTCTTGGAGGGTAATTCCCAGAGACCTGGGTCTTTGGTCCCGTTCTTACCTTAGGGGGTTTAGGGGAATAATAAATGTTTACCTATCAAAAAAAATACTCTTCATGAACAATCAAACAAGATATACGTATCATAAGTGATAAGACGGTAATTTCAACTGAGGTGTGATATCCAATAATAAGCATGTAAAAACTAAATAGTTATGAGCTTCCCACGACTGGGCTAATCAAAATTTGTTCATTCCATACTTCTAGTGCTACTATCTTCATTTAGCTGATGGGTATGACAGGGCATTATAACAACAACAAAGACGAAAAGACATCATCTGCTTATATGATCAAGATTCAGAGGGAGCGAATAATCAGTAACCCTATAAAAGCAATACAACATAAATATGAACTTTAAAGGAATGGTAATATCAAAATAGGAACAACGCAGTATTTGAATGTAAGAAGCACTTACAAGAGCCAACATGTCTTGAAGATAATTCCTAAAAGGTGTCTGCATTGCCTGTGCACAATAATAGAACAAAGAGTTCATTATGGTGATTAACAAAAGTTGGAGAAGAATTGCACACCTGATGGGTGCAAAGAAGTTTAAGAAAAATAGACACGTATTATATAGATAAACATAAATGGCATGTCCTATTAGAGCAAACTGCAACCAACCCCAGATCTCAGATAGACAAAGGAAACACCATGACACTTCCTAATTCCACACAAGTAAAGCTATTGCATTGCATTTCCACACATCAATTCTGAATATAACCAAAGGATTTTGATATTAACTGTGATTGAAATTCAAGTTGAATGAATCGAAGAAGATTGAGGTTCTGATCCTTTTCCTTTGAAAACAAATCTAGAATTCTCCTCTTATTAGCTTCTTTAGAAAATTATACAGATATGACAAACGTGTATAGTCATATACAGTTTCCTCCTTAAGCAATTAGCAGTGATTGGGGCTTTGAGAGAACTAATTAATACTACTATAAATGTCATTTCATAAGCAATGGAAATAGGTATGTGTATATACTGGCATAGGGTGCCAGAAAGTTGGCACAGACAAAACTGAAATCTGAAAAGAGATGAAACCCTGCAAACATGTAAAATTCTCACAAACTTATGAAATCTCATGAGGGTATTATTTTACTCCCATTTCATGAACTGCAACGGCTTCGACTGAAGAAAAATACATATAAAATTTCTCTGTCTTCACACCTCAATTGAGTTTCGAACTTCTATGTCGATCCTATTATAACAACTAAATGGATCTCTGTCCAATCTAAAAATTCTTGAAATCTCCACAAAAAAATCGAATTTTTACAATCTATATGCATTACTGAGTTAATATGATCTTCAAGTTGCATTTTAACGCAAGAGATTCATATATTCAACAAAACAAGACGAAGAAACAGTCTTCATTAATCAATCTAGAATCAAAGCTAACAAATATATAATACGAAGAACTGAAATCCAAGGAGAGGAAAGAAAAAACAAAAGAAACCTGCAAATCTTCAGGGAGGTACTTGTGCTTCATGGAAAGATCCATGGCACGCTTGATACGTTGATGCCTCGCATCGACGATTTCACGAGGGAGGCGAGCGAGGGCTTCCTTGATGTCCAGATCGTAATAAGGATCGTAGAGGTCATCGTATCGGAGGCCTAGAAATGCAAACGAAGATCAATACAAGCAGATCCGAAACCCTAGGAGAGAGAAAGTGGAGAGAGAGAGAGAGATTTGTAAGAAACCCTACCGTATTTCCTGAGGCGTTTCGAGATGGTCTTCATGTGCTGAGCGGCGAACCAGTTCTTCGATGGAGACAAGAAGGACTGCAACAGCGACGACGCCATGGCTGCGACGAATTTCTCTTTGCAACTCTCTAATGCTCCGCAAATAACTCGACTTTGCTCTCTTAACGAAAATTCCATATCGATCAGGCCGTTTGATTTGTGGGCCACATCTGCGTTGATCTTAACCTGATTGACGGTCAATAATATATGAAAATATATAAATTTAGGTCAGTGATGGGAAAAAATTCGCTGGTCCCTCCTTCAAACTTTGAAGGTCCCCTCCCAAAATGTCAGACACGTTCCCTTCCTTAACCACCCTTAACCAACTAACCAAGGGGTTAACGTGGGTTGGGTTAAGGCCTTATGTACGTGTCAGACAATTTGGCAGGGGATCCTTCAAAGTTTGAAGGTCCACGGACCAGCGAATATTTTCTCGATTAGTGATAGCATCGTCCTAGTGGCCGTCGACCTTAAAATCGTCCTTAGATCAAGACTGCAGACGGTCGTCACTTCCACCACACGAATTTTGAAGAGCATCCAATGGTTAGAACATAGGGACAACGTTACTACAGTCGTCCTAAGGACAATACTCATTTTCCATCAATTTATTGGGTGTTGAGGATCGTCTGATCAGTGTAGAAGAGGTGTGGATCCGACAGTCGTTTCGAAACATGTTGACATCAACGACCAGAGGTGTGAATCTTTACTAGCTAGGGAACTTTGTAAGATGTAAAATCAACGGTTGGAACTTGTGATAGATGATCTTGAAAATCAACTTATCGAATGGTCCAGATTAGTGCATCAGCTTCGTAGTTATGTGTAGATATGGATGCATAGCAACTACGAGCTCGACTTTGATACAGAAATCCCCCCAAAATGTCACATAGCACGCCTTAGGGCCTACTGACGCCATGATTATTATACCTTGGTCGTCGACCTACCCACCAAAAATCAGCCTGATTGGTGATTTTCATCCATTAGATTTGAACATTTTTATCACGAATATCCCCATGAATTTATTTGAAACCGTTGATGAAAATGCTCTAATTTAATGGCTCGAAAACCACCAATCAGGCTGATAGATTTTTGGTACGCGAATGATGCAAAAAATCAGCGGACTCCGAAGAGTGCGTGTGACATTTTGAGTGACTTCTGTATAAAAATTTTAATGATGGGAGGGATTTTTTTTATTTTTATCTTTTTTTTGTAATCAAACCATATATAAAAGGAAACCAGACCAACTGAAGACCACATTCACCATCGGCAGCCACAACAGTGGAAAGCCAAGAAGGTGAATGAGAGGCCCAAATAAGCGGAACCAAAAAAGAGTTAGTCTTAAGAGGCAATAGTATGTGCAGCCACATTGCTGCTGCTCATGGAACATAAACAAAAGAACTAGAAGGAAAAAAGAGAAGCACAAGCCAAAATATCTGCTGTATAGAGTACCAAGCCATTCTTCAAACTCTCCATCAAAGATTGAGCATCAGTGTCCACAATATGGTCTGATGAGCAAGCAAAATGATGGAAGCCCCACTTTAAGGCTTGAACCTCGACTTCTTCAGCTGATTGTGAGCGTGAGATCTGAAACCACCTGCCAGGAGACACCGAGGAGCAAAATTGGTCATTCGTAGAGAAATTTAGAAGTTTTGGGGTTAGATGCACGTATAGAAACCGTCAAAATGTGATTTGAATTTTTCTTTTCAGGTGCATGTGTTTCAATGTTTTTTTCATAGCACTAGAGAGATGAGGATGAAGAAGATGATGTTTATTTCTTGTTTGTCTTTCGGCAAAACCTTAGGTGCACACAAGAATCTTTATGTACTGTGGGAAGATTTGACATATTTAGGGCGATCAACTATTTTAATGGTTCATCGAACAGTTCATATGTGTCGATCGACTCCTTTTACTGTTGATCGACAGTTCCTATAGGTGTTATTAGTTAGTGCTTTTATTAGGAAGAAGAGCTATAGTAACTTTCTATGAAAAGTCTGCAACAAAGAGCTGCACTGCTCTAAGAGAGAATTTTTCAAGCAGTGATCATGCGCCCA
This sequence comes from Euptelea pleiosperma, assembly GCA_035048495.1. Lineage (NCBI taxonomy): Eukaryota > Viridiplantae > Streptophyta > Magnoliopsida > Ranunculales > Eupteleaceae > Euptelea > Euptelea pleiosperma. Next base: position 24,747,262 of record CM068549.1, read on the forward strand.
ATGATCACGCGCTACATATACCTGAGGTTTAGGATTTTGTTTAAAAAAAAGGGAATTTTTGACATACCCCGCCCCCCCAGGGCTGCAACTCGGGCGGGTTGGGTTGGGTTGGAGGTCAACCCTAGCCCAACCCAACCTTAAAGGCTGTCAACCCTAACCCAACCCAACCCAAGGTCGGGCCTAGATTTTCCAACCTTAACCCAACCCATCGAGTTGGGTCAGGTTAGTCGGGTTGGTCAATTTCTTAATTTTTTTATTAGTTGGAAATATTGTTGAATTTTTTCATATTAAAATAATTTATCGGTCAATACAATAGCCGTTGTGCTAACCATTAAATAATAGCGTAACTTCATTTCCAAAGCTCGTGAAAAAAAATATGATATTTTCATAATAACGGAAATGTTCATACATCAAATGCATGATAAAAGTCACTAAAGAAATAATAAAAAACAATCGTTAGAGAAAAACACGATATTTTCACTATCAACCGATCACATAAAATGCCAAAATGTAGTTTCAATGACATTTGATAATATCACACAAAGATTGTAGTTACTAAGGACAAACATTCATGAGTTGCTGTATTTGCCAAAATGTAGTGTGATATTTGTCGATAATACTAATGGGTCAGGATCGGGGGACAACAATTTCATACAATATTTTTTACAACAAAAATTGCGTCGGCCAATTTATAAATTAGAAGTATTGGAATGAGATGCTTTTTGGCAAGGATGGTCTCTATAGTGAGGAGATCATCCTCACAAAAATTCAAATCAATCTAATATTCGTAGACTGGTTTACAAGTTGAAGAATTATGGACCGTTTCTTTTTATCATTAACTTGAAAACCACATTTGACAGGGTTAGAAATTTCAGAATTAGCTGATTTTTTGTAGGGGTGATCTATATGATGAGGAGATCATCCTCACCAAAAACCAGCTATTGATTCATCTTCCATCTGGGTACGTCAAAATTGTTGTAAAAAATATTGTATGAAATTGTTGTCCCCCAATCTTGACCCAAAACTATATATATATATATATAGTGTAGTTTGTAAGTCGGGCTCGGGTTGGGCCAAACCTCAACCCTAACCCAACCCAATTTGATCGGGTTACCAAAAATCTAGTCCAAGCCCAACCCAAGTTCTAAAGGGGCTAACCCAACCCAACCCTAATCGCCCCCCTATATATATATATATATATATATATAGTGTAGTTTGTAAGTCGGCCCAACCACCCCCCCCCCCCCCCCCCCCCCCCACACACACACACACACACACACACACAGAGGAGTTTCACTTTTTTTTTTCTTTTTTGAAACACCAACTTAAAAAAAAAAAAAAAAAAAAAAAGATTCTAGGGCTGAAGTGGCATTGCAATACAAATACTAACCTTTGAATCTTTTTTTTTTGTATCTCAACTAGCATTGGGGATTCTCACTCCATATATTGATTGGATTTTTTGAACAATAATAGTTAGGAGATTATCCATTTTCAAGCTAAAATTGGATGGAAAATACAAGCTCGAGTCTATGGTCAGACAACCCAATGGTTTTTTTAATTTTTGTCAGAGTGGTGGATGACCGGCATGAGACTCCGGTGATTTGATTCCACAGCCATTTGATTTGGGGGTTTGGTTTTGGTCCAAACCCTTGTTCCAAGGTTGAAGACAAGGGTATTTCTATCTTTTAATGTAAAAATATGCTAGTCAACTAGGGTCAACATTGGTCAACTGACCTTGGACCAAGTCATATGGGGTATTCAGCTTTTTCAAAGTGTGGGGGGTATGTCAAATTTTAAAGATAACATGGGGGGGTATGTCAAAAATTCCCTAAAAAAAATTCGAAAGTAACCCCAGGTATATGTAGCACGCCATCATTGGCGTATGTTCGCCAGTTCAAAAATCCCTCCAAAATTTTTCACGCTCTATGAAAGGCATATTTAGAATATATGGTAAATGGGAATGGTACTTTATGGTCCCAATTCCTAAAAAGCTAGTGATCTCTCATCCCATCGTTAATTTAAAGGGGGGCATGTAGGGCCATAAACTCAAAATTACCGCCCCACAAATAATCCTCCCTCTCTTTTTTTAGCGGGAAAGAATTTTAAGTTTACGCCATTTCTTAGGAACGAAGGTTTTGAGTACGTTTCGTCCACTTCGATGTGCAGATTTCTTTTCCAAAAGAGAAATGCTTTGGGCCAAAAAAGTAGGCAAAAGAAGACATAAATCAACCATTTGGTGAAGTTACTACAAAAAAGCCATGGCTTTGGGGGTGATTGGGGGATCATGAGATTTTTCGCTCTGCTTTCATTCGAAATCTTTCTACCACATATTTTTATTGTACGCATAGAGACTCAAGCTTTGGACCTCCTTACAGCCATTACAGCTTAAAGAGTGTTGCAGATATGGTGGAGGGAGGGAAGAGTGTGATTTTTAGTGTATGTAGTTGTTATCAAGATCAGATTGATCAGATGTCGAGAGACAGATTCCAGTACAGCTTGTCGAGCAAGATTCTTCCGTCGCTTGGAGCGAGGTGCAATCGGAACGTAAAGCTTCGTAGATTCATTCTCTCTCCTTATGATTGTCGCTACAGGTGATCTGATTCTCTTAGGCTATGTTTGCGTAAGCTTAAAATAAGTTAAAAGTTAACTTATAGCTTATGATATTGAAATTCGGCTTATAGCTTATGTGGGAAGCAATTTCTAAAACATAAGTGAAACTCTTTAAACACCTATGCAAATTCTAAATAACCACTAAACCTTTAATAAAACTTTTTAAATGACAAAAATATCCTAATCATTTCATAACTTTTTTAATTGGCCCACTCATCCTTGCTTACCAGAACCCAATGCTTAATTCGATTAACCCATAGCTATAAGCTCGAATTAAGCTTACCCAAACGCATCCTAAAGTTCTTGAACATATGGGATGCTGTTTTTTAATCGTTTCTTATTTTTGTAATTTTATTGGTTTTATTGTTATTTTTTTACTTCGATGTGGAAAAATAGGAAAGAAACGATTTTGATTTTTTTTTTTTTGTTCCTCCTGTTATAGAGTTGTTTTGATTCAAGAAAGTGCATGGAAGGTGGTTTTGATTTTGAGGTCTTGTGGTAGATTTTATTGAAAAAATTGTTGCTTTTATTGTCTATTAGACCTACTTTTTCTTTTTAGTTTTAAAATTTATTTTCCTTAGAGTGTTTTTAAAATTGCAATCATATTGAACTATTATGAAGGGCATTAATTTTGAATAGATCTAATTAAACTTTGCTAAATCGTGTGGATCTGTGTTTATATTATACACAAACACTCATACATTTGTTTGAACCTCTTGATTTTGATCAAAAACCTTAATTCAAAGTGTAACCTCCCCTATAGGAGGCGTGCGCTTGTGTAAAAAGGATTCATATGCAAAATACTTTGGAAAATTGAGGATTCCATTGTCTAAGATGTTTTCAAGAATTTCGTTTTCATACCCAATTCCAACCTATAGAATATGCAAGTTCCACCTCCTATTTTGGGTTTTACAAGGTTTTCATTCTAAGACAAAGCATATTTGAAAAGCATTACAACCAACATTAACCAAAATGATTTCAAAAGCGAAGGACTTTTCATTTCCAAATTGAGGATTTTTCATTTCTTAGCCACCAAGGCTTGTCGTTCCCACGTTTTATATGATGGGACAATAGATCCAATAGAGCATTTGTCATATTTTACGTTTCAATATGTCAAATAGTATCAAGATGCACATCTGCTAGCTAAAATGTTTTTTCGTCTCTTTGAAGGGGACAACCTTTTCCTAGTTTGTGAACTTAGCTCCACGGAGTTTCTCTAGACGGGAATAGCTTAGGAGAGTTTTAAGGGAGAAAGATAGTGCTTATTGCCCTCGTGGCTAGCAAAGGATAGAAGCTTTGGCATACGGATATCAAAAACGTGTTTCTGCACCAAGAGATAAATAAGGTTCAATTGCATTGCTTTTCTCACGCGCGTGTACATGTGTGTTTATGGAGTCTTATACTCCTTTTCTAATATAGAACTAAAATGCTTCACAAGACAAATAATGAAAAAACAAGGCAAGTAAGCTACTTTGAGCCTAAGATTTTCATTCACCAAATAGTTATTAGTTGAAGTAAATCATAAAAATAAGGGTCAGGATTCGCGGACCTAATTTTTAGACATAAATGTTCATCGAAAATCTCATCCGTGGATCTCGAGAATCCAACGGTGGTTGATACTGTTGAGCTAGCATTCACTTTTGCCAAAGCAAAACCACCGTTGGATTCTTAAATTCCTTGCCCCGGAGCTTTGGTGAAAATTTATGTCCAAAAATTTATGTCCTCGGTGTGGGGGAAAAATCCCACACACCCCCCAAAGGATTGGTGTAGACTACACTCTGGATGACTAGTCGGCCTCGAAACTGACCCAGCCTAGCTTGGCCAAGAAGTCTTCAAGTTATTGCCCCAATTCGAGAAGTCCAAATCGAGCCGAGAACCCTGCAAGAACTCTTCTAGCTAGTGGAATCCAAGAAGAAAATCGGGGAGGGGATCCTAATAATAGAGCAACCAACGATCAAGTTAGCAATAAATTCTATGTTCAATTTAACAGAGTTTAGGCTTCGAAATTCAATATCCCCTTAAATGTTTCCATCTGCCTCTATTTATAGACATTCATCTGCTACCGTGTCGGTTGCCCTTGCTACACTCTTTCTCTGGCGTGCACGCTTCTTCTAATGCTGACTGGCGCTACTGACCAAGTCAACCAGTCCATCCCCTTGTCAACAGCAATTGTCAATAGCCGTACTAACTGCTCTGCTCTGACATGTCTACTGCCGACTACTATGTCCACTGACATGGTTAACCACATACTCCCGTGCGATCCCATTAATTCTCAGCCTACCACCGACTGACATGTACTCTAACAGGGATAACCAACTACCATGTCAATTCACCAACTCCACCCACTCTGTACTGGTTTTGCTCTGTCCTCAGCATATATTGCCGAGCTAACACATCCACTTGCCGGCGTAGGATCTCCGCACTCCCCTTCTATGATCTATGCACCTCGGCCCACGAGGTCTCAGCCTCGGTCCACCAAGATGGTCTTGACCTCGGCCCTCAAGATAGTCTCGGCCTCGGCCCAATAGAAGGTCTCATCCTCGGTCCACCAAGATGGTCTTGGCCTCGGCCCATACTGATGGTCTCGGCCTCGACCCACCAAGATGGTCTCGGCCTCAGCCCATATTGATGGTCTTAGCCTCGGCCTACTAGGATGGTCTCGGCCTCGGCCCACCATGATGGTCTCGGCCTCCATGTGTCATCCTCCTTACCATCCGATTGGATGTCACAAATTTGGTACCCACACTCGGAACCTGTTACAAAAAATAATATCTACACACCAAATGCTGTGGGAACCACATCGAATACCAAAATGTTAAGACCATGAACCACCTAAAAGTGGGTCCTTAACCAAATCATAACAGAAAGAAAAATGATTTATAACTAATCATTGTTAGGTTTTATGTTTGCTAATTGAATTGGTTCGTGGCTTTTGTATTGATTTTAGACGATTTCAGAGGTTTCTTCGGTAATGATTACAAGAGAGCATGTTTATTTTATTTAACATAGATGAAACCCATTCTTGCAGAGCTTGGGAAAACTTTATGACCATTTTGGTTCTCTATACCGCTTGGGTATATCCATTTGAATTTGGATTCCTCGATATACCAAAGGGAGGTCTATTCATCGCTGATATTGTCATTAATGTATTCTATGTTGTGGATATGGTCCTGACCTTCTTCGTCGCCTACCTTGACAAAGGTACTTATGTCCTTATCGACAACCCAAAGCAGATTGCTTGTAGGTACTTCTGCACCTGGTTGACCTTTGATGTAATATCCACAATCACGGAAGTTGCTGAAAAGATGTTGGCCCCATGTCACCGGGCTTACTGCTTCTTCAAAATTTTTCGTCTCTGGCGTCTCCGAAAAGTCAGTTCCATGTTTGCTAGGTACAGTGTCCTGAGCTATTAGATCAAGAAAAACATATTTCCTTATTCGGGCTCAAACTGGTGATTTCAATACTGTTTGTTTTCTAGAAGGGTGAAAAAATGGATTTGTGAATCATAGACGTCTCGCTTTGTTTTTATTTTAACAGATTGGAGAAAGATATAAACTTCAACTACTTTTGGGTTCGATGTGCGAAGCTTATCTGTGTGAGTGTCTCATAGGGAGGAGGCCTTTTTTTTTTAAATATGGAATTTTTTACATACCCCCCATGTTATCTTTGAAATCTGAAATACCCTCATGACTTGGTTTACTGTCGTTGATTGTTGTTGACTCCAATTGACTAACAATTTTTAAAGGACAAAAATACCCTTTCTTCAACCTTAGAACAAGAACATGTGAATTTGGGCCTAAACTCTAACCGCAAATTAAATAGTTGTGGTGGTGGTCGTCGTTCTGCCATAAGACTCCAGTAGGTTGGTTGTCCATCACTAACGATAAACCTACTAGAGTCTCGTGGCCTGCCAACCACCAGCAATTTTGATATCAAATTCTTGTCTTTTTTTCTACTTTTTAGGAACATTAGGTTTTTAAATTCTTGTTAGAGTGGTGATCAGTCGGCCATGAGACCTTGGTAGGTTGTTCACTAGTGATGGGTGGCCAACCTACCAGAGTCTCGGGCCAGTCGACCACCACAATTGTTTGATTTGGGGTTAGGGTTTCGGCCAAAACTCATATTTTATTGTGATCTAAGGTTGAAGAAAGGGATATTTTTTTCCTTTCAAAAAAATTGTTAGTCCATCTAAGTTAACAACACTAGACCAGCTCATGGGGTAAGTCAGCTTTTTCAAATTGTGGGGGTATGTCAAATTCAATAACATGGGTGGTACATCAAATATTCCCTTTATCATAATAAGCTATCTTACTATGTTAAGGTACCGGTTGTTCTTGTAGGTGACTCTATTTGCAGTTCACTGGGCTGGGTGTTTCTATTATCTTCTCGCTGCACATTACCCTGATCCCAAAAGGACATGGATTGGTGCATCTATGAGTGACTTCCATGAGCAGAGCCTGTGGAATCGGTATGTGACGTCAATGTATTGGTCTGTCACTACTACCGTTGGCTCTGCTAATTTGCATGCTCAGAATATAAGGGAGATGATCTTTGAGTTCTTCTTCACGTTCTTCAACCTCGGCTTGATGGCATATCTGATAGGAAATATGACTGATTTGGTCGTCCAAGGGACCCGTCGAACTAGAAAATTTGTGAGTAATTCTTTCTTACTTATTGCTTATATCCACAATCTGGGATGAAGCCTAGAGCAATGAAAAACTGCACCACTTCAATTGGGTATTCATAAGCGCTTTAGGTATTTCAGCATGAATGAAGATTTTCTTGGTTTTTTTTGAGTTCTTGTATATTTTTAATTATATTGTGTGGCTTTCTTCGTTTCTTCTTGTGTTTGTACATGTGTGGAACTGCAGAGGGAAACCATTCGAGCAGCCTCGAGTTTTGCACAAAGGAACCAACTGCCATCTCGCCTACAAGATCAGATATTGTCACACTTGTGCTTGAAGTTCAGAACGGACTTAGAGGAGTTGCAGCAGGAGAAGACTCTTGATGCTCTTCCTAAAGCTATCCGATCAAGTATTTTTCATCATCTCTTCTTTCCTCTCGTCGATAAGGTGTACTTGTTCCGTGGGCTAGCCTAGGACATGCTTTTCCAGTTGGTAAGCCACTATAAACAATTCCAACTTCTTCAAATTTTGTTAAGAAGTTCCTCTTTACCTTGGCATCTGTATTCAACAAAATTTGAAGGTCTCGGAGATGAAAGCTGAGTATTTCCCTCCCAATGAAGATGTTTTGCAAAATGAAGCACCTACGGACTTTTATATTCTGGTTACTGGAGCTGTGGTAATCACCCAACTTCTTGTTTAAGATTTTTCTTTTATTTTTTTCTATATTGAATTAAATGGCTTTGGAATTTAGTATCAAGCTCCCAAACTTGAAGTGTATGCCCACTATTTGTTGACATTATTAGTGTGCTCTCACTATGAAATCAAGTGTCACAACTCAAACTCAAGATCCATGACCCGACCTAAAATAATGTGGATCGAATCTGTTGTCCAAGATTGATGAGGATTAGGTACAATTTAATATAATATAATCATATGTCTAAGTCATCACACAAGTCCGATAAGTCTATATATATATGGAAGATAACTCTAAGACCCTACTTTTTCAAGTTTTGACCTAAGTTTGAATCTCAGTCAATTTCAAACAACAACAAAGAAAATGGGGCTTTTGATTGAAACAGAAAAATTCTGAGAAAATTTTTAAAAATTTGTTTTGATCTGTAGAGTTACTTAACAATTATTTTTTTTTATTGAAATTTAGTATGAGGATGGTCAAGTGAATTAGGAAAACATGGACTTTGAATTGCATAAAAAAGATCTCTAGAACTTAAGTTATGCCTGGATTACTAATCATTATACAGAAAAAATTAAAAATTGAAATTAAACAAAATAGACTAAATTTATTCTAGTGCTTTAAATAATACGAATTTCTTAAATATAAACTAGAAATTAGTTCTCTATTATATTCAATAACTGAACTAAATCTTAATTAATATTGGTAACTAGGAATTTAAATGTAAACTTAAATAACCATCTATAAATGCTCTAATCACCAAAAATAAATAACTTAAACATGATTTCTAAAAAAACAATAACCGTGTTAAGTCTTTGACTTCTCTGATCAAGTCGTCAGCTCATCTGATATATCTATAAAAAATTGTTAGATAGGGGTGAGCTAAATGTGTTTAGTAGGCTCACTCCACCACCCATAATCCTATGGAGGTGAGTGTCAAACCAACAATAAACCATACAAATAAATAGATATTAATTATGCATACAACAAGATAATTAATAATCGATACATTGAGAAATCTCAGCCTCTCGATAATCAAATAAGCATATCGATGTATGACAAGAAACACATTGGGTCGTACTTCTCAATAGTTAGTCAAGTTCTAAATATTCCACTACAAGGATCTAAGTGGGTTTTATGTCTTTCATCACACATGGGAGCCTACATATCTGGATTGTGCTTTAGACATGTTCTTAGGATTCAAGAGAGCATCCAAGAGGTCAAGTAGCATCAAGTACCGAATTCAACAAAAATCCGTGAAGCCCATACATCCCAATTAATAATAAAAATAATCAACAATTCAAACTATGAATGAATGTGCATATGTATATCAAAATCTGTCAATTATACAAAATCCTTACATACAAGTATGCTTTGACAAAATAATTAAAATATTAATTTTTTAATCAAACTTAAACATGAAATACAAGTATTAAAATCATGGGGGGGATTTAAATGTGTGTAATATAATTTTTAATCTAAATTTAATACCATAAGAATAAAAGAATGGGAAGAATTTCCTACCGTAGCAAGTTTTTCTAAACAGCAAAATCTTAGATACATTATCTTTTTCTTTATCATTTTTTTAATCTCCTTTTTTAATCTTACTTTTTTTTATTATTCTTTAATAATGGAGGACTCCAATTTTAATAGAGGGTAAAAAGATAGGGTTTAGAACTTCTAGATGAGTTACCAAAATGAATAACCAGTTTTAATTATTTACAAGTGATTTTCTCTTCATAAGACTCATTAATATATAAAGTTATTACAGATGACATTTTTGGCTTGTGGAGGAGGTGTTTCTCTCCTATAATAAGTTGAGTTTGCGATTGGAAAAGAAAACTAAGTCCAAAATGATTTTTAATAACTACATGCAATAGGTTTTCAATTTTTAGTTGTAATATGTTTCTAATTTCTAGTTGTAGTGCGTTTTTAATTTATTTGTTTCATGCTTCTATGACATGCAATTAATTAAATAATTATAATAATAATCTCAAAAATATAATGCACTAATATAGGCCTTAAAATAGTCTTAAAAAATAGGCTCCACCAAGACCCCACCAAACTTTACTTATTATTAAATTAATTATTATTGTATCAATTAAATACTTAATTTTCAGACCTAATTTCGAGGCCTTAAAAAATAAAATTAAAAAATTTCTATTAGACGATGATTTGACACACATAAGTCTCAGAACATCAAATTGATCGTGATTTTAACATCATAGTAACAAAGTTATGCCCCAAACACTGAAAAAAAATATTAAATTATCTGAATATTTAAAGGACGACAATGCTCCTAACTTAGAATTTTGTAAAATTCTTCGAAAGTTGTATATGACTTTTAACACATGTATAATGATCATATAATTACTTGGTGAGTGAAATTAAGATATAAGTCACAATAAACCTTAATTACAAAAATCTCATTCTGAAAAAGAATTATCCAAAAAATTTATAAATTCAGAGATAGTGTCTCGATGGTAATTAGGTTGACTTAACCATTATATTTCATGTACTTTAAAAAGTAAAATTACTAAGTAAACCCTAAGTTGTATAGATACAAAAATATTCTTCGAAGGAAAAAAAATTGGGTACTACAAGTACATGGCTACACTAGAGTTCACGCCAAGTATGGTTTAGAAAATTTGGATTATTACATCAGAAATTGGTTGTTGTCTTTGCAAATGATGGCTTTTGATATTTACATCTTCCTTGCAGGATCTTGTGGTACTCAAGAACGGAACAGAACAAGTAAGTCTGATTATTAAATTCCTCTAGGTGACAATCTAGAATAGATAATTTTGTAGGAATGCTTTGAATGTGAAAATAGTGAATCCTGGTACACCATAATAAAGTGAATTAATGCTCTCTTAGGTGGAATTGTGGATGATTACATGTTGTTGGAGAGGCAATGGTGAGGGATCTTTGCGGCGAGATTGGGGTACTTTGTTGCAGGCCACAACTGTTCACCTTACGCACCAAACGATTGAGTCAGCTGTTGCGGTTGAACCGTACTTCATTTTTGAACATCATTCAAGCCAATGTTGGAGATGAAACCATAATCATGAACAATCTCCAACAGGTCCGTAAACCCAATAACCCCAATGACACTTCACGTATGTTTTCACTATATAAAATCTGTGAAGGGATAGTCGTTTCTTTTTTGTTATTTGATAGTTGTTTAACATTTCTTATATTTTCTCATCTAAGGCTATGGTGAGCAACAAAAAGTTTTACAGAAAAATGGATTTGTATTTTAGAAAGTGTTCCAGCTTGCTCAGTTGGTAAAGTTGGTGGGTGATTATACCATAGACCTGGGTTCAAAACCCGCCTTCACCGAGTTACTGATCTCTTTAAAAACAGGCTTAACTACCTATATATATTTATGACATTTATATGCCAAAAAAAAAAAAAAAAAAAAACATTTCTAAAAAGCTTATTTAGGGCAACCATACAGAGCCTAGGAGTACATTATTCAACTTTTTAGTTTATCACTAGGGTGACAACCTCTCACTAATATGACAAAATTTGGTATTTCAATATTGTTAGCTGAAGTTAAATTCCATAACATCAAAATTAGGGTTATGATTCAGTAAAAAAAAGTTATACTCTTCAAATGGAGGATGACTTGTAACATTTACACAATATCGTTTGATGGTGCAGCATTTGAAACAGCTGAATGACCCAGTGATGGAAGGAGTTTTGTCGGAGACGAAGAACATCCTAGCTCAGTGTAGAATGGATCCGAATGAATCGGACAGCAGTGGGCGCACAGCTCTGGTGTGTAAATTTCTACATTTTCTATCTCTGTATTTTGTACTTTGTTTTATTTTAAGTAATCTTAAATTTGTTACTTTTTTCCTCATATTTATTTGTAACCAGCATATAGCGGCATCGAAAGGAAGTGAAAATAGGGTTCTCCATCTTCTAAAATGCAGAGCAGATCCTAATAGCAGGGGTATTTTCTTGTTCTTATCTAAAAATAATGGACAATTATTCATTAACTGCCTTATTTTTATTTTTTTAATAACGGCCACTCTAATGGTATAGCGTTAAATCGAAAATACTTGCTCTCCGCGTTACAATGACAACCCGATTTTAATAAATAAAAAGAAGAAAAAAAATCCCATAATGAGCACATACCAACATGGTGGTGGGGCCCACATAGAAATCATGTTAGACAATCCAACCATACATTGAATTGTCCATAACATGGAGACCATCGGGTACGATAAAATGTTTCAATCAATTAATTGTTTTAAATTCATACAGATTCGGAAGGAAATGTTCCCCTATGGGAAGCACTACTGGGAAGGCATGAAACGGTGATCAAAATACTGATGGACAATGGTGCAAACATAATTTCTGGCGATATGGGTCAGTTCGCGTGCAATGCCGCCGAGCAAAATAGTTTGGACTTGCTCAAGGACATCATACGCTAGGGAGGACGTCACACTGCCCAAGAGCAACGGAACTACTGCGCTTCATGTTGCTGTTTGTAAGGGGAACCTTGAAGTAGTCAAGTTTTTGTTGGACCAAGGGGGTGATATCGACAAACCTGACAATCACGGTCAGACACCAAGGAACCTAGCAGATTGGCATGCTGATATAAAAGCTCTCTTCCTAGCAGTGTAGTCGAAGCTGCCTAAGCGAACGCAGCACCTAGCCAGGACCCTAGCGTTTAGAACAAGACCTAGGCAAGGGCGAGTACAAAAGCACTTGCATAGGCGCTAGGCAATATTAAAGCGTTCGCCTAAACCATACCTATAAGATGAATGTTGTATATGCTTTTCACACGACAAATTCAAAAATATCTATATGCGTGTAAATCTTGTAAATGAATCATTCTCTAAACCAAGTTTTATAAATCAGCCGTTATAACGAAAATAACGGCCATTGTAACGGATTCGGACCTACTCCATTACGTTACGCACCGTTAAATTGCCCAGAAAATAAGGCCGTTATAATGAAAATAATGGCCGTTATTTTCCGTTATAATGAAAATAACGACCGTTATTTTTTTGGAAAAAATTGTGAGAAAAAAAAAGTATATTTTTTTCGTTATTTTCCGTTTTTTTGAATTTCAGCACCCCGCTTTTTCCTTTTTTTTCTGTTATTTTCGTAATTTCTCATTTTTTTTCGTTTTTGCCCGTGAATGTTTTTTTCGTTATAACGGAAAAATGGTAACTCCCCTAGACCGTTATAACGGTCCCTTTTAAACCTTGATCTAAACCCTAACAAAAGTAGAAAGTAGGCCTCTGCTCTTGTTTTTTCATGATTAATTGTCGGGATGTTGAGTAACTTTAATTTTGTTTGAAGTTTGAATAAAATACAAATAAATAAATTATTGCTTTGGGCCTGTTTGGTTCACCATTTTTGGACCTGAAAAAGTCTCTTTTTTTCACAAGACTTTTTCCAAAATTACAAATTGTTTGGATGACCATTTTTTAAAAGTAATTACTCCATAGCCAAAAAGCCTTTTTATAAAAATTACCTCAAATTCGTTTGGAATGAACTTCAGAACCCTAGCCATTGAATGAACTTCCTCATGGGCTTGGAATTCATTCATAAGCATTATCATGAAGCCCATGACTAAAAAACGCTTAAATCCAACAACTAGATATCATCGATCAGGCAAATTTTTGGTGTGTGGGCAACATTCAAGGGTCAGTTTGGAAGGAGTCCTATGGAAGAACGCAAAGGACCTGGTCCTATAGAATCCGGACTCCACCTATTACCCTAACGGTAAAGCCCGCTACCAATTGATCTCGTGACGAATGAATATTGGCCATGTGACACACTCTTAGAAATCACTGGTGATAATATGAATGAAATATATATTAATCTGATTGACGATTTCTAACCGTTTGATTTCTAACATTATTTTTATATATTATTGATGAAATATATTATATTAACGAACGGATATTGATAAAATCTTAATATTATTTTTATTTTTGAATCAAATTTAATACCATAATTAATCAAATCGACTCGATGTTAAATCTCCTTTCCAATTGATAAGTTCCGAAAGCTTATCAACTTGGGTCTGGATATGAATTTGTGATCCAATAAGCTATTGGATCGAGTCTGGACCTACCCTGATCCAATCCAAACCTGATCCATTGACAGGCATAGTCGTCATACGTCTCTATTTTAAATTGAATGATCATGGCCCTTGGTTTTAGGATTTCATACCAATGGACTATACTCTAGTTGTGGTGCTCGTGTCCATTTCAACGGTCAATAGTTGGGGTCAGACCTTCATGAATGGTTTGAAGTCATGGTTCAAAGTCTCGGGATCGGTGAGCACTGATCCCGATCCGGATTGGTGCAATCCAACACCGTCTCGAGCGAGACGAAGTTAGGTTTCTTTATGGAACAGTGCATCTCGGGCAAGATGATCCCAAAATAAAATGAATCGGTGCCTATCAATCCCAATCTGGAATCCGGATCGCCTGATCTAGAACAGGATCGGACGAGACTTCGAACCATGTTTGAAGTTGGCCATGGATTAGTGGTGCCAATTGGAGTCCCTCGTGGCAAGTTTTGATTAGATCAAAGTTACACTCGGGCTCCTGACAAGCCAGTTAATGCGGCCGAGTCCAACTTTGCATCAATCAAAACTTGCCACGTTTGGCAAGTATGATTAAGTCCATGGTGATGCCACTAGGTTTTGCCCAACGCATCAACTCGAGCACACCAAATTTTCAATCGGGCCTTGAAATTCCAACCTGAGCCCAACCGAAGATATGGAAGGTCCAGCCAAAGCCCAGTCCAAGGTAATGTTGGGTCTATCTAAGTTGCAGCCCCGCATACAAAAGTCCGGATTCTATGGGATTGGGTTCGATGCAAGAATATAGGACCCCTCTCCAAAATGTCACGTGCCACAATCTTTCAGTCTCAATGGCCCGATAAATGTTTGGCCCACCCCTTGGTGGACCCACATACCAAAAATCACATTTGAACTTTTTTTGGTCATGGGCTACATGAGTTTGGAATTCATTCCTAAGCATTTTCATGAAGCCCATGACTAAAAAGGGCTTAAATACAACGACTAGAAATCATCAATCAGGCTGATTTTTGGTGTGCGGGCAACATTCAAGGATTAGTGGACCCAGAAGAGGATGACATGTGGCATTTTTGAAGGAGTCCTATTTGAGAACACATTAATGGACCTGGTCATAGAGAATCTGGACTCCACCTTTACCGTATCGGTAAAGCCCGCCATGTCTTACCGTTACCAACTGCTCTTGTAGTCCAAATCTGAACCGTCTTGTCCACCCACCCAAAAACAAATTATCAAGGGTCGGGCTCCGTTGACAGATCTAAAATGACAGGTAAACTGATAGGGACACAATATAAGCCAGGTGGCACACTGTTACAGAATTCTGACCGTACGGATGTTTGTCCTATCCCATGGTGGACCTACAAACCAAAAATCAGCCTGATTAGTGATTTATAAGTGTTGCATCTTTGTACCTCAAATACTGCTCAAATTCCCACAGTTGAGATCAGCTCATGAAAATAAGTCCAATCCAAAGCCTATAAATCACTAATCAGGCTGATTTTTGGTTTGTAGGTCCACCATGGGATAGCACAAACATCCGTACGGTCAGAATCCTGTAAAAGTATGCCACCTGGCTTATATTGTGTCCCTGTCATTTGGCCTGTCATTTTATCTGTAAACGGAGCCTGACCCAATTATCAAATGCTCATAAAGTAAGAAGGGTAGGGAGAAGTTTTGGTCACGAACGTCATATGAGCCACGTGGCAGACTCTTAGAGAGAACTGGTCTTATAGATGTTTGGCCGATCCCTAGGTGGAGCTACAGACCAAATATCAGCCTAATTGGTAGAGTTTTAAAAGTTGGTTTTAGTCCTTTTCATGAGTAAATTTTAGGTCAGATCATACGGCTAGAAATCACCAATCAGATTTATTTTTAGTCTGCTGGTCTACTGTCAATGGTCTCTAAGAGTGTGCCATGGACTTTCGTGAGCAAAGACGCTCGTGACCAAATGGACATGTAGGGAGATTATTTATTATTATTTTGTCATTTTAGGGTGGCGGAAGAAACAAAGATTTATTACTCTTTGAAGGTTTGACATTTCTCCACCAAACCAGATCTTAATCTTTCTAGGGGCACCGGCCATTATATCTTCGAAACAAGGAAACTTCCCATGCTGTAATCTAGTCTGGTAGGCCCTCGGAACGATCAACTCACTTCATTTTTGCTGCACGTGACGTATTTCCAAACCACCCCATTCAATGAGCCTGGAGATCTCGAAAACCAACGACTACATCGATCAGATTGTCTTTAACTATTTGAAAGTCGAAAGTGTAGGTTCTACTTCTACCCACAGTTCGAAGTCTCAGCCGATTCCGTTCTGGATCGGGTGATCTGGCGGATCAAGATTGACCCCCACTGATCTGAACAATATTGGGGTTCTCTCACCAATATCGTTCAGATCGGGGCGATCCAGACTGAGATTAATGGCGGCCACCGTCCAGCCTCTAATCCCGAAACTTCAAACAATGCTACCCACAGCCGTCACTGGATCGAATTGCCCCAATATCGATCTGATAACATTAGGTCATCCCTTCGATTATGAATCAACATTGATCCGATCTGATAATGTATTGTTAAAACCCAAACCAATACACCAAAAACACTTAGGTGATAGAGATGCTAAAAGCTTAAGTCTTAACCTTTAGAATCCTAATATTCTACTACGTTTCCAAAGCCGCCGTCCATGGTGGCCCACTCTAGGGTGGATTTCATTCTAGTTATACCTCTATTTTCTTATCTTTTGTGAGCAAGCCAGACTTTTTTTCGATACCGTTATTTTCTTTTTTGATCGGGGCGATCCAGACTGAGATTAATGGTAGCCACCGATCCAACCTCTAATCCCGAAACTTCAAACAATGCTACCCACGGCCGTCAATGGATCGAATTGCTCCGATATCGATCTGATAACATTAGGTCATCCCATCGATTCTGAATCAACATTGATCCGATCTGATAATGTATTGTTAAAACCAAACCAATACACCAAAAACACTTAGGTGATAGAGATGCTAAAAGCTTAAGTCTTAACCTTTAAAATCCTAATGTTCTACCACGGTTCCAAAGTCGACGTCTACGGTGGCCCACTCTGGGGTGGCTTTCATTCTAGTTATACCTCTATTTTCTTATCTATTGTGAGCAAGCCAGACTTTTTTTCGGTACCCTTATTTTCTCTTTTTGAGCTAGCCCCCAAGTAGACCCTCCAGTGACATGAACTCATGACGTAGGATTGGCTCTGATACCAAATGTTAAGACCCAAACCAATACACCACCTAACAAGTATTTTTGCAACAATCCCCTGAAAATTGAAAGTATACGTTTATCCTTTGTACTTTCAAACTTTAGGAACATTGGTGAGACTCCAAGTTAAAAAGGACTTGAATGACAGGTGCATGATGCATGTCATGTTTTAACATTAGTCAAATGACCGTTAAATTAGGTCATAGAGTATTCCTAAAGTTTGAAAGTATAGGGGTATTACTAAATACTTTCAAATTCCAGGGGTGTTAAAAAAAATACTTTGATTATTATCAACTTCTAGCAAGTTGGAACCTTCCCCGGTGATGCTAAACCCCACATGTGCCTCCCATATTCTGGCGTTTTTCAAGCGGTCATTTCGGTCGATAAGGTCAAACCTTCATGACTGGTTTGAAGTTTGCCATGCATAGTGGTGCTAATTGGAGTTCCTCGTGGCAAGTTTTAATTGGATATCAAAGTTGCACTCTTTCGCAGGTCATTTAACGAGTTCCACTTTGCTGACCGGCATCGGTCATCAGCAAAGTTGTTGACTGACCATAATATGAGTCACGTGGCACACTCTTAGAGATTTTGACCGTATGGATGTTTGGCCAATCCCTAGGTGGACCTACAAACCAAAAATCAACCCTGATAAGTGTTTTGATCAAACCTTTAATTTGTACCCAAAATAATGGTCATAATGCTCAAATTCCATGGTTAAAAATCAACTCATCAAATCGACTCCAAACCAACGCTTAGAAATCACATATGCCACGTGGCTCATACCGTGGTCGGTCAGCAACTATGCTGACAGGCGCCAGTCAGCAAAGTTATAATCAATATGGTTAAGTCCATGGTGGTATATCCCTGGTGTCACCATTCTTCCACTAGAAACACGTGGAGAACACTAGAATCCTGATGGGACCTTTTAAAAGCAAGACAAAGATCAAAAGGTGCGGGCCGTGGGCCCAGGAGACACAGCATTTGTGAAAATGGTCATCATGGAGAGATGTCGACAGATAGATTCAGTGTATACCGTGGTCCATATGGCCAAAATTTGTGACAACCTCTCACATGGAAATGAGACATTTTCAGCTTCTGGCTTCCTAATGGAAAGACAAACTCATTCAACCTTTTTCTAAATGTTTGGCCCCACAAAACTTAAAATGGGGGGCCAACAGATTCTCCGATTTCCCTAGTTTTCAAATATGACCAAAGTAGTCCCCAGAGTCTCCACGTAGATTGTCTACTAAGCATAACTGAATCCTGTGTAGTTTTTGGGAAGTTCTAAACTTGCCAAACAGACCCAAACCCGATTAAATACTGTTGGACCCAGTTAATAATTGGGTCAAGTCTGGACCTGATGCCCGATTTGGCTAGGTCTAAGTCGATTTTTTTGTCCTGAAAATTATTGGAGTTGGGATCTAGATACACTAGTAGATGACTTGAACCAGATTCGTTGACAGCCGTTTAATTAGCCATGTACTTGGTTTACATGTAATAGGGCTGCAACTTGGGCAGGCTCAACCTAACGTTGGGTTTAGGTTGGATTGGCCCCTTCAATAGTCAGGTTGGGTCCAGCCTGGATTTTGACGGACAAATCTAGTCTGCAACTGTTTACAGACTTAAAAGTATGTAAACATTGTCAGTACTGTTGGATGTCCCTTGAAAAATGTGTTATTTAACATTTTTAAAAATAAAATATTTTATAAATTAAAAACACATTTTCAAGGAGCATTCAATGAGAAAAAATTCGCTGGCCCCGGGGGGACTTCAAACTTTGATGTCCCCCTCCCAAAATGTCTGACAAGTACCCCTTGTTAACCACTAACCAAGGACTTAACGCGGGTTGGGCTCGGGCTAAAAATTCTAGGCCTGACCTCGATGTGGGTTGGGCTTATGTTCACAATCTTGAAGATCGGGTTAGGCTCGGGTTAACCCTAAACCCAAATCAACCCTCTCGAGTTGCAACCTTAACATGAGAGTGGGACACACTCTTTGATGTGTCTGAAGTAAGAACTATTTTATACAGAATATTCACTTGATCATACAATTTTACACCATCCAATCTATCAACATTTGAGTTAAATAAAAAAAAAGATAAGATCAATGAATCCAAAAAATTTCTTCCAATCGAATGGTTAAGCAAAATTCAATTATGAACCGGTTCTCAGACGAAATGGCCCTACACTGAGCCATTTAACATTATTGCATGAGAATTCTGACCTGGCCTTTCATACTACTGTCAATGATCTTAAGAACAAGACACAAAGAATCCGTTTTGGTCGTGGTGCACATGGTTCGAGGATCCCGTTCTGGATCGGTATCGGAGCCCACCGATCCGGCCTCGGACCCCGAGATTTCAAACCATGGTGCTGCATCGCTTTCCACAGTTCAACTTCTAGTATCACTCTCAAATAAAGGCCTGGGCTATGCTTTTCGTCTTAGGTCAGGTATCTAGTTGAGTTTTAGGTTTTTTTTTAATATCTATCTGGTTATGGTCATACTCCAAATTTGTCTTTCCTCCCACTTGATGATTGCAACTCACTTTGTAGGGCAGGAAAGCTTCTTTGTGCACTCATCCTAATATAATTATGCTTGCTTACCACCCAAAAATAAAAATAAAAAATAGAGTTATCACTACAACCAAACACCTAAATATTGTGGTTCCTTTTGACTTCTGATCGAATTTTTTGTTCAATTTCAAGTAGAATTTTTTTGACCCACCTTAATCCGAGGACATATGGCGCTTAAATAGTTGTCGACCAAGATAAAAAAATAAAAATAAAAAATAAAAAATCTCAATTTCAAGGCAAATGATTTTGTCGACCATTCGACACAAAAGAGATGCGCCGATCCCGCAACATTTTTTATGACTTTGTTAGCAGAATCTAAACGTGGATTAGGTTTTAAAATTAAGCTTATGTTAAGTGAATCCAATGATTGAGTGAGGAGCAATGTGGAATTTGGTAAAGAAAAAGGAATCTACCAACCAAATCAGTTACACTGAAGATGTTTTTTCCTTTTGTAACAGGTAGGGCAGACCGGCAGAGTTCTTTTCCGAAAGATAACTGCTTTTCGCGCAAAAGCGGAGGTAGAAGAAGACACTAACCAACCGTTTGGTCAAGTAAGTTGCTTTCCAAAAGCCATGGTTTTCGGGGGATCACGAGAGTTTAGAACTTCCTAGGCCTTTCATGTTACATGGTACGGTGATTATATGAATGTGTTAGTGGTGGGTGTGTCCCACGTTGTGTGTGTATGTCGGAATTTATGTTATAACGGCATAACAGGTAGGTGACATTACCGTTATCACTGTTGTTTCGCCCGTCCGTTGTTTAAAAGGAATTGTTATAACGGTATAACGGGTAAAGTAACGTTACCATTATGATGCTTTCTCTTTCTTAGTGCTCTACCCCGCGCACGACTTTCTCTTATTGGTCTATTTTCTCTGACCTGACTCAGCTTGACTTGACCTTCTTGTGTTACGTGTGTCACTGTGTGTTCTGCAACAAGACAAGGGAGGGAGGTATCAATCCACCATTTGATTGGGCCAAAATTCTCACGTGATTCTATCGAAAAAGGAATTACAATGAAATGGTGAAAATTGTTCAATTGGGTTAAGTTTTGACCATGGTTTTAAAAACGTCCGTTATAATGAAAATATCGGCTGTTATAAAGGATTCGGACCTATCCCATTATGTTATGAATCATTTTAACGCTCATAAAAATAACGGCTTTTTTTTAAATAACAACTGTTATTTTCTGAACAAATTTGTGAAAAAAAGCCCATTATTTCCATTATAAATTTTATTGAAATTTTGAAATTCAAAATTTTGAATTTTAGCCCCATTTTTTGCTTCTTTATTTTTTTCATATTTGCCCCCTGAGCGTTACAATATGCTATAACAGCCGTCATAATGGAAAAACCAGTAACGCCCAGTCCGTTAACCCGTTATAACGGCCCCTTTTAAACCTTGCTTTCCAAAAGCCATGGTTTTTTGGGGGGATCACGAGAGTTTCAAACTGGTAAGGTAATTATATGAAAGTGTAATGGTGGGGGTGTCCCACATTGCGTGTGTATTGTGTGTATGTCGGGATTTATGTCTGACATATGTTCAATGTTTAAAAAGGATTTTTATAACGGCATAACGGGTAGGTAACATTACTGTTATTACTGTTGTTTCGCCCATTCAATGTTTAAAGGGGATTGTAATAACCGTATAACCCGTAAAGTAACATTACCATTATGGTGCTTTCTCTTTCTTAGTGCTCTACCCCGCGGAGAACTCTGGTTGCGCAGCTTTCTCTTATAGGCCTATTTTCTCTGACTTGACTCAACTTGACCTACTTGTGTCACGTGTCTTGCTCAAAAAGGCAAGGGAGGGAAGTATCAATCCACCAATTGATTGGGCCAAAATTCTCTCATGATTCATGTTAGAAATCAAAAAAAGAATTACAAAGAAATTGCGAAAATTATTCTATTGCGTTAAGTTTTGACCATGGTTTTAACGGCTGTTATAACAGATTCAGACCTACCCCGTTACATTATGAACCATTTTAACGCTAAGAAAATTATAGCCGTAATTTTCTGAGAAAATTTGTAAAAGAAAAAGCCCTCCGTTATAAAATTTATTAAAAATTTTAGTGCACTTTTTTTGTTTTTTTTTTTCATTTTTGCCCTCGAGCGTTGCAATTCGTTACAACATAAGTTATAATGGAAAAAACTGTAACAGACCTAGTCCGTTATACCGTTATAACAGCACCTGTAAACCTTGATTTTGACGATAGTTAACGATTTCAAGTATAGCAACAATACGGTGCAAGAAAAAATTTTGAGTACAATTTCACGGTTGTTATTAAAAAAAAAGTTCAAAAAAGTCGGCAGAATAATTTAAAAAATAGATAAATAATACAAAATAAAAATGTTCAACAATTTATTTTGCCTTTCAAAAAAAACAATGTTCAAAAGTAAACAATTAGGGAATTATTCAGAATAATTCTGCCGCCAAAATAATTCACGAATTTTTTTTCGAATATTTTGATAGAACACTGCTTTATTCTTTTTTTTTTCTAAAATAATTTGCACAGTCGGCGAATAGTTCGCAAATCTACTAACTGTATATGACTTGACTTTTGACTTTTGACTTATAGATCCATGAAAATAGTGGATACAAGTCCTCTAGACGTATTTCTCGTCTTTTAGTCCAGGTCTTTAATGGAGATGGGGTTTCTGACCAACCTCTTCACTGCACAGGCAGTTGCATGTGCCAGCTGAGGTGGCATGTACATTAGGGTGGGTCCGCGATTTTGCCATCTTAACCTCTCCCCATGTGGCAAGTTTTAGCCAAATGTCACGAGACATGTTTCATTTAAAAAGAATATTTGATTGATGGGTCGATAATAAAAGTTTTTTTTTTTTTCATGTCGGCACATATTATAAAGTTGAGATATTATATCGCTGTCATGTCAGCCGTTGGATATGGAAGTAATGATGGCACAAAAAGATTTACAACATCATTATTTCCAGGTTCAATGGCTCACATTGAAGGAGTAATCAAGGTTTAAAAGGGGATGTTATAACGGTATAACGGACTGGGGCGTTACCATTTTTTCTATTATAACGGATTGTAACACAGGCAAAGATAGAAAAAATGGAAAAATAACGGAAAAAGAATGGGAAAAAATGACACTACAAGTCAATTTCAAATTTTCAATTAAATTTATAACGGAAAAATAGTAGAAATAGCAGACTATTTTTTAATAATATTTTTCAAAATATAACAGTCGTTATTTTCATTATAATGGTCCTTATTATAAAAAAAATGGCCGTTATAACAAAATTAACAGCGGTTATTTTTTGGGTGTTAAAATGGTACATAACGTAACGGGTGAGTTCCGAATCCATTATAACATATGTTGTTTTCGTTATAACGTTCGTTTTTTAAACCGCTATAAATTGGGAGTTCATATTCAAGACGCCGTTTCCTGTCGGGTGGATTCCTGGTCCTGCCATAGCCCAAAAATAAGAAATCTCTCTCTAAGACGAGTAAAACTTAATTGACTAGCGACTCCCTAAAAAAATGAGCCATGTGGCACATTTTTAGATGACACTAAACGTATGGATGTTTGGCCTATCCCTAGGTGAACATACAAACCAAAAATCAACCTGATTACTGATTTCAAACCTTTTAATCTTGTACCCCAAGTAATGTTCGATAATTCTTAAATTGCCTTGATTAATGATAATTCTTAAATTGCCTTGGTTTATAATAAACCCATGATGAAAATGACTCAAATCCAATGCTTAGAAATCACAAATCAGGTTGACTTTTGGTTTGTAGATTCACCTAGGGATTGACCAAACATCCATACGGTTAGTGTCCTCTAAAAAATGACACGTGTCCCATATTGTGGGTGGTTGCTGGTCAGCCAAGTTTTACTGGACTTAAAGATTTCTCTTTTTAGGGTGTACCCCGACCAAGAGTCTGCCCCAACAGGAAATGGAGTGTGTGAATATGCACTCCCACATATGCAAACCCACCCATGGTTAGATTACGGAGTTGACTAGTTTGCTTAGGAAATGTCTATGAGAGAGAAAACCAGGTCCCAGATCCTGCTTTTGTTTTTTGGGTTTGACTCTTTTGGCACAAGGGTGTTTCAGTCATTTTTTCATTTAGCCACGCATTTGGGCGTACAAATGTTTTTCACGAACCCGATGGCCGACGTGAATTTAAAAGTCTCAACTCCCCACTACTAGTAAAATATTTAGGGTCGTGATGTAACAAGATATATCTGAGATCTTTTCAAATGCGGAAGCGGCATTTTTGGTAGCATTTTTTTTGTAGTTATCGCTGCTATATGGGCCCACTGACCGCATGGATGTTTAGCCCACCCTTTAGTAGACATTGGTACCAAAAAGCAGTTTGTTTGATGACTTTTAGCCGTTGGTTTTAGTACTAAAAAAAATAGTTGCATTGAACGGCTATAAAACTGCCTTAAAAAGTGTTAAAAGTACTAAAATCTAATGGTTATAGATTACCAATGAAGATGATTTTTGGTGTGTATATCCCACCAAGGGATGGGATAAACATCCATGCGATCAGTGGGACCAGATGACAGTGGTATGTTACAAAAATCGTGCTTCCGCATTTGAAAAAGTTTCAGGCATACCTTGTTACATCTTTTTCCAAATATTTATCATCGATTTTAAGTCTTGTTGAAGAAATCCAATAAAAAAACATGTTGCACACGCGGGCCCACACATTAACTGTATCATTTGGATGAGAAAATCAAAAATGACGTCCCCAATGTTTTGTAAGTATTTTACAATTTGAATGAACATTTGCTTTTCGTTAGAACTTTATTTCTCGATTGACAAACAAACCCCTAATGTGAAATTCGTAGGAGGCGGCATGTGTGTTGGACGTGATTGATTATAGGGGCCTCATTTGCGTTGACAACGGACTGTAGACTGAGCGCTCTTAGAGACTGTTGACCGTGTGGATGTTTGGCCCAACCCTAGGTAGACCTTCAGATCAAAAATTAGCCGGATGACTGATTTCTAAGCATTGGATTATAGTCGTTTTTCTATGTTGAATTTATCTGTAGAATTTGACCATTATTTGGGGTACAAAGATCCAATGGCTTGAAATCACTAATTAGCATGATATTTGGTGTGTAGGTCCTCCTAGGGATGGGCCCAACATTCATACAGTGAGTGTTCTCTAAGATTGTGCCACGTGGCTCATATTGTGGTCCCTTATCATCGTTTATGGAAGAAGACGTAAGGATGCTGAAGCAGCTGAAGGTGACTGCGTGTGAGCGGCATGCCCCAACTCAGGTTTTGGCTTTAAAGTAATAATAAATGGTCAGGACTCAAAAAGTCAAGATGCAATATAGGAGAATGATTTCAAATTCGGGGCAGATATAAAGGCGTAGTATTGTGTTGTCAAAAGACATATATACCCTCTACCTACTCGACAATGACACATAAACTTGCCTAGTTGACCTAACTAGGTTTTGTCAACGGAGGACAGTTTAGTTATCTTTATTCTTTACTATTATAATAGGGCTTGTCCTTTTAGCCGTAAGCTGATCTCTTAAGCCGTCCTTAATGACATTTGAGGTTTTTTATTTTCACAACTACCGGGCTCCGTTGACAGATCTAAAATGATAGATATCTTTACATGGACACAATATTAGCCATGTGGCACAATCTTACGAGACTCTGACCATATGGATGTTTGTCCTATCCCATGGTGGCCCTTCAAACCAAAAATCAGCCTGATTTGGGGTTTTACTCCTTTTTTTTTTTTTTTGATAAATCGAGGAATATATAAAAGGGAGATCGAGAAGATCTCAAGAATACGAAGAGGGCAAGAACCGCCCAAAGTATAAAGCTAAACCACAAACAAAAAAGCTATCAGACTTATAAGGCTATCTCAACATCAAAGTATCAAACTTGAACACCCTAAAGAAAGAACCTCTCATGTCGGGGATATGTTGCTCCAACAAAATAGGAATGCCTTAATACTAATGATAGTGTCATGAACGGAGCTTTTTATTCATTTAAAGGCCGTGTTATTCCTCACCATCTAAGTCCCCCATATAACCTCATAAGGCACCATCTTCCATAGGACATTCTTGGGGTTTTACTGTTATAATAGCTGTTATTGTTTTCAAAACGACCAATTTTAAAACCATGACATGGGTCATTAGAAATATGCATTTTTGATCTGTGATTTTGGCAATGCCCTATCTAAAGGAGTAAATCTTTGATGATGTCCATTGACGAGGGACCACAATATAAGACACGTGGCATACTCTTAGAGACCACTGAACCTATGGATGTTTGGCCCATCCCTATATACCAAAAATCAGTATAAGTTGTGATTTCTAACTTTGGATTGAGCATCCAAATAATGCTCTAAATCCGCAGTAAAAATAAACTTCAAAAAGGACTCTAATCCAATGGTTAGAAATAACTAATCAAACTTATTTTTGGTATGCAAATCCATCTAGGGATGGGTCAAACATTCATTTGGTCAGTGGTCTGTAAGAGTGTGCCACTTGTCTCATATTGTGGTCCCTCATGATAGACATTTATCACCAAATATCTACTATATCCAAAGGAATGAACAACTGAATGAGTAGTTTAAATCAAAGAGTTGATGGGACGCGTGTATACTATGGGAAGTTATGGCCCATCAAAGGAATCCTAGCCATCGAATCAATTCGTGGGACCTGTTGCTCATAATTTGATTAGATGGTTGGGAACATCTAATCAGACCACTCTTACATTTGCCATGATACTAGGATATATAATTTAAAAAGAACAAGGAGCAACATGTGTGTGTGCGTTACACGTGAGCGATCGAGAGCGAATCTACAACACATGTCATAAAGATATAATGCGAGCTAATAAATATGAGCCATCTAAAGTATTAAATAAAAATTGATCAATATCAAAATAAATCAAATATCTGAAAAAGATAACAAAATGGCTGAATATAATATAACTCAATCCACACTACATGAGTTTCTCAAAATTAAATTACTCTCTAGTCATTCAAATAATGCATCTAAAAAAATTATGCGTGCAATCCTACCGTCTGTGATGACCTGAAAAGAATGCCAACGAAAGTTAAGTTCAATCGACTTGACTTACAAGTAAAAACTACATTAAATCCTTCTGGTGCACATGTATATGTAGGTGTACATAACAACATACTCAATATTTTTGCAAATATAATTAATACATTAACATTGTATAAGAGATATACAAAATATCAAAGAACGGATATACGAAAGATATGCGTTAATGAAATTAAAAAATGACATCCACAACAATCATCTCATACTAATCTATAATATAATTTTTGAATATGCACAATAATATATATTTTTAATTAATCATACAATACGATGATGATAGACACATAAACCAACTCTTACTAACTCATAGTCTGGCTTTCAAAATATTGTTCGTGACTAATAGTGGGTATCTGTACCCGAGGAGGTGACCTGGAACTTGAACTAATCGTCACTCAAGGCGCCCTCAATTTAAAGTTGAATGAATCGTTCCCAAAGACCTATCTAAGTGCTTGTACCCCAACCAACACTATGGATACTCCTACCATTTAGGGTTGCACATAACTAACTAAGGACCTATCTGATGTGCCAATACACCAATAAACACTTCGAACAATCATAGAATGTAGGTTTACATAATCTACCACATAGATCATATTATAATCTTATCAATACAATATCAGTTGAATACACTCTCATAGTACTAATCTACGCTGCATGAAAATTATTGACAAATAATAACTCAATATTTGACATACATACATAATGATTAACAATGGATATTAACGAATAATAATCTTAATAATAAATGATTATAAACAATGATAATTTAATAACTTCAATAATCATACATAATAATAATTAAAAGATAATATGTAGAAGTTATCTACAACATTCTCAAACATGTTTATACAATGACTAAAATTACTCTAATTATTATATTATAATATTAAAATAATTATAATTCTATGATTCATTCTCATATCATTGATCTATTTTATAAACATTATTTTTTTTCTTTTTAAAACTCTAAAATTTAATATATAATTAAAAGTACTTAGAAAATAATTAATGTAGAAATAATGTTATTCATATTAAATTCTATAAAAATATCATCTTATTCTACTCTTCGAAATACATAATTTTAAAAAATAGAGTTCGAAAAGTTTAATAAATAAATGATAAAATTTAAAAAAAAAATTTAATAATAACGAGAAAATCAGTATTTCGAATATCAAAAATTTTGTGATTCATATTAAATTCTACAAAAAAATATCATCTCATTCTGCTCTTCGAAACACATAATTTAAAAAATGTAGAACTCAAAAAACGTTAAGAAACGGATGAGATAAAATTTTAAAAAGAATTACATTTTAATAATTACGTAAAAATTTAAAGAAAATCAAATATTATAGCATGTCTTTTCATAGATTTACAATAAAAGTTTCTACATGATTTCTTAACAATAAAATAAGAGATTAAATATAGTGGTCATACAAAGATTTAAGGCTAACAAGAAAAAAATATTAAACACCATTAATCAATCAAAATCACATACAACCTAAAACAAACAAATCAAAAAAAGATTTATAGAAGTTCTACTCGCCTCGCAACACTCCGAAATAAAGGAAAAAGAAATATTAAAATGAAAACAAGATCTTCTAGTCTTAATCTTTAACAAAGAACTTCAATACAATCCTTACTCCAAAAGAAAGAAAAGAAAAAGAGAAATTCTAAATTTGTGAGAATAAAAAAAATAATTTTCGTTACTTTAAAATGTGTATTTATATAAACCCTTAATTTATGATGACCGACCACAGTATGAGCCACGTGACACACTCATAAAGACCGTTGACTGCATGAATTTTGGCCCATCCCTAGATGGACTGACATACCAAAATTCAACTTGATTAGTAATTTATATATATTTGATTAGAGTTTTTCCATGGTTTAGTTTTAATCGTGGATGCCGAGCAATTTTGGACTACTCAGATTCGAAATCACTAATCAAGATGAAATTTGGTATGTAAGTCCACCTAAGGATAGGCCAAACATCCATATAGTCAAAGGTCTATAAGAGTGTGCCACGTGACTCATATTGTGGTCCTTCATCAATGAGACGATTTGATTTTAAAGTAGTATAGATAGATAGAATGTACTGAACGTCTAAAGCTCGCATCATCGCCAACCCTGATTTTGGCTTTATAATAGTATAGATAGATAGATGTCGATTGATGTATGGAGAGCAGATTTTGAAGAAATCTGTACTATAATAATGGGCCTCACTCTTTAGTCGTATGTGGATCCTTAAGCCATCGTGAATTAGTTATGCCACCTTCTTTCTAAAACGGTCATTTATATATGTATCGACTTTTTGGTTTAATATGTGAGAATTTAAGTCTTTTATTTTTATAAAAGTACTTTTTTGTTGTTATTGTTGTTAAAAGTTAAAACTAAGTGACTTGCGAGGAGATGGAAGACAACTTTTGTTCGCCCTAGGCGCATACCTTTCTCACTCTTCCCGGTCGTTCTTGTAGCTTTTAAGATCTTCTTGATTTCCCTTTAATATACTTTGGATTTATAAGAAAAAAACGGAGTAAAAAAGGTAAAAAAAAAATTGAGAACATCAAAAGATCGCTAATTGAAGACTATGGGTTTAATACTTTTTTTAATCCAAAAATACGCCATAAAAAACATATATACAGATATGTGCGTACGCCAAATATATAATATAGACTTCATAATAATATAAGTATAATATAACCGAAACTATACTACGCTTCCCTTAAGTCTAGTAATATAAGTAAAACTCATAATTTCCAAAACGTATTTCTCATTTACCAAGATCTCCAAAAATGCAGAAATCTTTTAATCTTTTCTAACAATATTTTTGTAAACACAAAATAGGTGTCATATATTGCAAATAAAAAATATTCTTTAATTTTTAAAACAAATTTAAGTTTTACGTTTACGTTTTTTAATAAAGGACATTTACACACAACCCCGACACTTCTACACCTCAATCAGATTCATAACATGTGCCCCCGGCTAGTTTGCTTTAATAGAAGACATGGCTTTAAAAGAATTGATTGGAGGAACATAAAATTTATGATTTAAATTTTTTTTTTTTTTTTTTTGAAGGAAATGTCTTTTGAAGATCAAATGGTAGTTTTGGGAAAAAATTTGTTGGCCCGGGGAGAGTTCAAACTTTGAAGTCTCCCCACCCAAAATGTATGACACGTACTCCAATCCTTTAACCCAACCCGTGTTAAGCCATTGGTTAGTAGTTGACAAATGGTTAACAAGGAAGCAAACATTCGCTGCCCGATGGACATCAAACTTTGAAGTCTCCCCACCCAAAATGTCTAACAAGTACTGCAATCCCTTAACTCAACCCTCGTTGAGCCCTTGGTTAGTGGTTTAAAAGGGGTACTTGTCAGACATCCCCCGGCCAACGAATTTCTTCACGTTTACAATGGGTATTTGTCAAACATTTTGGGAGGGGCCGGGGCCAGCGAATTTTTTCTCGATTCTCTTGGACCATCGGATCAATTATGACGAAGGATAGGGCAATGGGGTATTAATTGTTCATACTTCATACCAGGATGCACTACCCAGATTAATTGGTCATTTAATGATTATCTTGGCCAAGATTTGTTCTATTGGGCACGAAGAGCCCGAGTTTAATGTCTCCCTGGGACTGCTTCAAAGTTTACGTGGACTACTCTTTAGGACCCACTGACCTTACGTATCATCTATCAAGCTGACTTTTGGTATCAGTAAAACTTATATGACCGGCGGGGGTCATATAAGCTCTGACCGCCCACAATACGAGCCATGTGGCACATTTTTAGAGGAGGATGACCATATATATGGATTTTTGGCCTGACTAGTAATTTCAAATCTTTCGATCTTGTAACCCAAATAATGCTCAAATTCACATGGCTAAGGTCAACCCATGGCAATGGCTCCAATCTAGTGCTTAGAAACATGGTTCGAAGTCTCGGCCAATCCCGTTCTGGATCGGGCGATCCGGATCAGGATTGGAATCCACCGATCCAATCCAAAAATGGATCGACTCACCCGAGATCACTGTTTCCTAAAGAAGTCTCATGTTGTCTCAAGCGAAATGCGCCGATCCCGTTCTGGATCGGCTGAACCGGGATTAGAGCCCATTGATCCGGCCTCCGATCCTGAGATTTCGAACCATGCTTAGAAATCACTAATCAGGTTGATTTTTGGTTGGTAGGTCCACCTAATAATGCTTGAATTCACATGGTTAAAATCAACCCATGAAAATGACTCCAACCCAACGTTTAGAAGCATGGTCCAAGTCTCGGCCAATTCGATTCTGGATCGGACGATCCAGATCAAGATTGGAACCCACCGATCTAATCCAAAAATGTATCGTCTCACTCGAGATCACTGTTTCCTGAAGAAGTCTCACGTTGTCTCAAGCAAAATGCACTGCGATACCATTCTTGATCGGACCGAATCGGGATTGGAGCCTAAAGCCGGCCTCTGATGATCCTGAGATTTCGAACCATGCTAAGAAATCACTAATCAGGTTGATTTTTGGTTTGTAGGTCCACCTAGGGACTGGTCAAACATCTAATCCAGTAAGTGTCTTCATACTGTGACGGACGGTCACTGACCACCGGTCATGCAAGTTTTACTCCCCAAACATTAGCCCTAAGGGTCCTCACGGGGAGTAAAACTTGTGTCACAAGATGTTGTGACGGAAGCCGGTCACAGCACTCAATACGGGCCACATGGCATATTATTAGATGGCGATTACCGTATGGATGTTTGGCCAGTCCCTTGGTGGACATACAAACCAAATATCAGCTTGATTAGTGATTTCTAACCGATTCTATTGAAGTTATTTTCATGGGCTGATTTTAACAGTAGGAATTTGAGCATTATTGAGCGTTATTTGGCTGCAAAAATCCAAAGGCTGTAAATCACTAATCAGGCTGATTTTTGGTTTGTAGGCCCACTGAAGGACTGGCCAAACATCCATATGGTCCGAGCCCTCTGATCGTGTACCACGTGGCTCGTATAGAGTGCCGTGACGGAAGCCGGTCACAGCACTCAATACGGGCCACGTGGCATACTATTAGATGGCGATTACCGTATGGATGTTTGGCCAGTCCCTTGGTGGACCTACAAACCAAATATCAGCTTCATTAATGATTTCTAACTGATTCTATTGAAGTTATTTTCATGGGTTGATTTTTTTTTTTTTTTGTAAGCAAGTATGTTATAAAAGATCAGAACCAGAAAGGGCCGAGGAATGGGTGCAATCTTCCAGCCGTAAGCTGCTAGAGAGCCAACTAGAAAGAGTGTGAGACCATTCCTTGGCAACAGAAAAAAGAGAGGCCTTACTGGCCAAAGTATGTGCTACAGTATTAGCCCCCCTGGGGATATACAAAATATTTACAAAAGAAAGAGATAATAACAGGTGCGAGATATCTACCAAAATAGCTGTAGAGAACCAGTTAGAGATAAAGGATCCTGTGTTGAGAGAATTCACCAAATTTAGAGCATCCGACTCTACTTCCAACGTCTTAATATCTTTCTTAAGCGCACACTGCAGACCCCACCTCATAGCTTTTGCTTCGGCTTCTTCGGCTGATTCAGCTTGTGAAGGGGAGCAACCTGCTAGCACACAATCATTATCAGCATTGCGTATTATAAGGCCCAGACTAGCAAATCTGGTTTTGGAGATCCAAGAGGCATCCGTGTTGAGCTTAAGGTGATGTCTCGCAGGTGGGGTCCAACACGGGTGCTTGGAAACGATATGTTGGGGTGGGTCTTCCTTGAGGATATAGTTTTGGATATCGTGGAGGAGATGTAAGGGGTTCAGAGGCCAATTGCCATGGAGAACCTTGTTTCTGTGATTCCATATCTTCCACATTAAAAGGGCAACATACTCCATTCGATTCTCTGTAGAGGTTCCATTAGCCAACCATTCCAAGAGGATGGTGCCAATAATATCTTCGGAGGTATTTTCCCATCTCGCTGACAATGGTGAAGCTTACCAAATCTTAGCACTCTCAGGGCAAAAGAAGATGGCATGAACATGGGTTTCCCAAGGGTGGTTGCATCGAGGACAGGAAGCATCAACTCAGGTATTCGCTGTGTAATTTGGCTCTAGTCGGCAGAATGTTACGAAGGAATTTCCACACAAAAAATTGGCATTGACTTGGGATTTTCAAGGTCCAAATAGCTTTCCATATTTTGTTTGGAATACCATGGTCAGCTGGATTGAGGATAGTGGAACACATCGAAGCATAGACTGATTTGACAGAAAATTGCCCTTTTGGATGAAGTTCCCAATAGAGTGGGTCTTGATGTTCATGCTGACTGAGAGGAATAGCTGTAATGGCTTGGATAACCGGCTCAGGGAATAAATTATAGAGAAGGTTCTTGTCCCATTGACGGTGAGGGGTAATAAGGTCAGTGAAAAAGTGGAATGGACAGTTGGGTGGTTTAGCCATGGGGATACGATGGTTAGGAATGTTGATTTTAACGGTAGGAATTTGAGCATTATTGAGCG
Organism: Euptelea pleiosperma; assembly: GCA_035048495.1. Lineage (NCBI taxonomy): Eukaryota > Viridiplantae > Streptophyta > Magnoliopsida > Ranunculales > Eupteleaceae > Euptelea > Euptelea pleiosperma. The sequence continues at coordinate 24,780,648 of CM068549.1, forward strand.
TTATTTGGGTGAAAAAATCCAAAGGTTGTAAATCACTAATCAGGCTGATTTTTGGTTTGTAGGCCCGCTGAAGAACTGGCCAAACATCCATACGGTCCGAGCCCTCTGATCGTGTACCACGTGGCTCGTATTGAGTGCTGTGACTGGCTTCCGTCACAACATCTTGTGACGCAAGTTTTACTCACGGGGACTGCAAATATTTTTCTCGGGTCACGGAGGTAGGAAAGAGTAAAAGAGGTGTTATACGTCTATTTCTACTGGACAGTTACGCACAGGTGTAATGTAAGCGCTTATAGTTATAAAAGAGTTGGGCGGAGAGAAAGAGACGGGGAAGAACAGAGCACCCGCGTGCGTTTGAAGGAGAGCTTGGGTCCGGCGCAGCAATGGCGGAAAGAGGGGTCTGGGGGGTTTCTATGTGTGGTCAGCAGATTGAGCAGATGTCGAGAGACGGAAGCCATTACAGCCTTTCGAGCGGGATTCTTCCCTCGCTTGGAGCAAGGAGCAATCGTAGAGTAAAGCTTCGTAGATTCATTATTTCTCCTTATGATCGTCATTACAGGTGATGCTTCTCTTTGTCTCTCTCTCTCTCTCTTGCCCGCGCGCGCGTTCTTTTTTCGGATTCTCTTGAAGTTCTTGAAGATGGGTTGTTGTTTTTAATCGTTTCTTGATGTTGGTTTTGTGATTTGTATTGGTTTCGTTTGTTATTTTTGTTGATTCGACGTGAAAAATGGGAAAGGAACGATTTTGATTGGTGGTTTCTTTTCTCCTGTTGTAGAGTTGTTTTGATGAGGAGGTGTTTTTTTTTCATGTTTATTGAAGCATTGTGTGGTTTTTGGGTGGTATCGAAGTTAGAAAGTATTAATAGACAGTGGTTGATTTGATGTGGTAAAATGCATGACAGTTAGTTTTGATTTTGAGGTCTTATTGACAAAATTTGTTGCTTTTTATTGCACAATGAACCTGTATTTTTTATTTTTATTTTTTATATTCTTTTGAAATTTTTACGAATTTGGATGATTTTATGTTAAAATCAGAGACCCGTTTTATTAGAATTTTCATTAGATGTTTCTAGCTGTGTCATCTTGAGTCGAAAAAAGCTGGTTTTAGTTGGAGGAGTTGAGTTTTTTTGGCTGGCTTTATGGAGAAAACTCTGCTAGTTACTTGCATTATCTATCAAGTGTATATTTTTAGCTTCATGCTTGAACTTAGAGGACTCCATATTGAGAAAATTGGAGAAAACCAGGTTTATGTGTGTTGAGTTTTCATTCTTTTCGTTGTTTTTTATGGAGAAAAACCAATTTTCAACTAACATAAGGCTTCAACATGAATTGGCCCAAGGGAAAGCATCCTCCAATGCATATTTTCGTATTAATTTTAGACGATTTCAGAGGTTTCTTTCCTAAGGATTAATAAGAAAACATGCTTCTTACTTAATTTAACATAGATGAAACCGATTCTTGCAGAGGATGGGAGACTTTTCTGGTTGTTCTGGTCCTCTACACCGCCTGGGTATCTCCATTTGAATTTGGATTCCTCGAGAAACCGAAGGGAGGTCTCTCCATTGCCGATAATGTCGTTAATGGGTTCTTTGCCGTGGATATTGTCCTTACGTTCTTCGTCGCCTACCTCGACAGAGCTACTTACCTCCTCATCGACAGCCCGAAGCAGATTGCTTGGAGGTATTTTAGCACCTGGTTGGCCTTCGATGTCATTTCCACAATCCCCACGGAAGTTGCTCGAAAGATGTTGCCCCCAAGTCTCCGAACCTACGGCTTCTTCAACATGCTTCGACTCTGGCGTCTCCGAAGAGTCAGTGCCTTGTTTGCCAGGTACAGCAGGTTTCTATATCCTGAGCATCTGAGGAAAAACATTGTGTAGAAGATAAATTTGAGAAACATATTTCTTATGTGGCCTCAAACTGGTTGATTTTGAAATTGTTTGGTTCCTAGAAGGTTGAAATTTTGGATTTTTGAATCATAGATGTCCCCCTTTTATTTTAACAGACTGGAGAAAGATAGGAACTTCAACTACTTTTGGGTTCGATGTGCGAAGCTTATCTGTGTGAGTGTCTCAGAGAAATACTTAGTCATTTTTATGAGAGGAGGGGCTTCTTTAATAATGAGCTCTCTTACCAGGTTTGATTGTTATTGTAGGTAACTCTATTTGCAGTTCACTGTGCTGGGTGTTTCTATTATCTTATTGCTGCACGTTACCATGATCCCCAAAGGACTTGGATTGGTGCATCTATGGATAACTTCCATGATCAGAGCCTATGGATCCGTTATGTGACATCGATTTACTGGTCCATCACTACTCTCACAACCGTTGGCTATGGTGATTTGCATCCTCAGAATACAAGGGAGATGATCTTTGACATCTTCTACATGCTCTTCAACCTTGGATTGACAGCATATCTGATCGGGAATATGACCAATTTAGTTGTCCATGGGACCAGTCGAACTAGAAAATTTGTGAGTAATTCTTTCTTACTTATTGCCTATATCTGCCATCCGGGATGAAGCCTAAAGCATTTAAAATTGCACCACCACAATTAGGTATTCATATGTGCTTTAGGTATCCTATATATTGTATACAGTATGCTCACAACTTACATGTTCATTATTACACTGTTATATGGCACGGGGTACTTATACGTGCTTTAGGTATTTCTATTGTGTGGTTTCTTGGTTTTTGTTAGAGTTCCTTTTGGTTTTTAATTCTATTGTGTGGCTTTCTATGTTTCTTCTTATGTATGTATGTGTGTGGAACTACAGAGGGATACCATTCAAGCAGCCTCGAGTTTTGCACAAAGGAATCAACTCCCACCTCGCCTGCAAGATCAGATGCTTGCACACTTGTGCTTGAAGTTCAGAACGGACTCAGAGGGGCTGCAGCAGCAAGAGACTCTTGATTGCCTCCCTAAAGCTATCCGATCAAGTATTTCACATTTTCTCTTCTACTCTCTCGTCGATAAGGTGTACTTGTTTCGTGGGGTATCGAATGACTTGCTTTTCCAGCTGGTAAGCCACTAGGAACACCCCAACTTTCAAATTTTGCTACTTAGATATTTCTCTTACCTTGACATCTTCTATTCAATAACTTTTGAAGGTCTCAGAGATGAAAGCAGAGTATTTCCCTCCCAAAGAAGATGTGATTTTGCAGAACGAAGCACCCACTGACTTTTATATTCTGGTTACTGGTGCTGTGGTAACCACTCAATTTCTTGTTTCAGATTTTTATTTTTATTTTTTTCTAATATTGAAGTAAATGTATTTGGGATTTAGTATCAAGCTCCCAAACTTGAAGCGTAGGTCCATTATTTGTGGACCATCGTTAGTGTACTTCTCACTCTGAAGTCAGGAATTTGCTGTTATTTTGATGGTTTCTGATATTTACACTATCCTTGCAGGATCTTGTGGTACTCAGGAACGGAACAGAACAGGCAAGTCTGATTATTAAAATCCTCTAGATAACATTCTACAATAGATAATTTTGTAGGAATGCTTTGAATACGAACATAGTGATTCCTGCTATACCATAATGAAGAGAATGCTTTCTTAGGTGGACTGATGGACAATTGCAGGTTGTTGGAGAGGCAAAGACGGGAGATCTTTGCGGCGAGATTGGGGTACTTTGTTACAAGCCACAGCTGTTCACTGTCCGCACCAAACGATTGAGTCAGCTGCTGCGGTTAAACCGTACTTCATTTTTGAACATCGTTCAGGCCAATGTTGGAGATGGGACCATAATCATGAACAATCTCCTTCAGGTGTGTAAACCCAATAACCTTAGTGGCATTTTACATAAATTGTTTAGTAAATAAAATCTGTCAAGCGGTAGTGATTTCTTTTTTATTATTTGATAGATGCCAAGATTTTTATATTTTCTCATCTAAGGGTATATTTTCAACTTTTTAGTTTATCACTAGGGTGGCAAGTGGCAGCCTCTTGCTAACATGCAGTCTTTGACAAAATTTGGAATTGGGATATGATCCGTTGGGGTTATATTCTAGAACATAAAACTTTAACATTATGATCCAGTACAAACACTGTTATTCTGTCCACATGGAGGATGAAATGTAGCATTTACACTATTGCTTTGATGGGGCAGCATTTGAAAGATCTGAAGGACCCAATGATGGAAGGAGTTTTGACGGACACAGAGAACATGCTAGCTCGGGGTAGATTGGACCTCCCTCTCAGTCTATGCTTCGCAACGATTAGAGGAGATGATCTTCTGTTGCATAAGTTACTGAAACGGGGTTTGGATCCAAATGAATCGGACAACAATGGGCGAACGGCTCTGGTGTGTAAATTTCTACTCTTTCTACTTCTATGTTTTGTACTTTGTTTTCTTTTATGTATCTTAAATTTGTTACTTTTTTCCTCTTTTTTTTACCAGCATATAGCGGCATCGAAAGGAAATGAAAATTGTGTTCTCCTTCTACTAGATTATGGGGCAGATCCTAATAGCAGAGGTATGTTCTAGGTCATATCTTGTCTGAGCCAGTTGTCTTAATTCTTAAAAGAATGTAATCTTGTTCATTCAGTTCTGCTCCTCTTTTACTTGTTTCCTGTTCCTCTTTTGCCCTTTGTCTTCTTTTGTTATTCATTTACTGCTTAAGACAAGATTTACTTATTTAGTGTTTCATTTTAATCAATTTTTGGGATTCCTTACATTATCCTAGTTTCTTGCTCCTTTCCTTCTTCCCATCTTTTGGGTCCTTTAAGCATATCCCATTCTGTCAGTCACTGTACTTCTATAATGCTTTCTGTCTTTAGGTTGGTTTTTAGGATCCTTTTCTTATTATATATTTCACTTCCTGAAATGGGATGACTATATTTAGTATTTGTATTCCTATTTCAAGCGAGAACCATTATTCGAAAGTTCAATTGACCTTTTTTAAATAAAACCCAAGATTTGCTCTCTTTTAGAAGCTTTCAGTACACCACCCCCCACCCCCCCTTATACACTTTATCCACAAGGGCTGTTGGAGGTCCATTACATATCCTTTCCAAAGTGATCCTAATGTAGAAGTCTCCTTTCTTTTGATTTTTTTATTTTTATCTTATTCATTTTCTATAAGATAGTCGGTGGCTATGAGTTATTGATTAGTACACAGAGGCATAGTATGTCAAACTAAATTATTTTTCCTTGATTATAGGTTAATAATGCTTCATGCATGTTGACTTTTCCTGGTATTGAACAACTTGCTCTCCGAGTTACAATGACAGTCGAATTTAAAAAATAAAAACAAAAAGATCCCGTCGTGGGCACATACCAACATGGCTTTTTAAACAGACACCTGAGCCTGGCTTTTTTATTTTTTATCTTTGGTATTATATACATATTATTTATGTATTTCTAATATAATTCTGTATATTGAATGCATTTCTAAGTATATTACATTTATGTGACTTAATATTCTTATAAGGTCAACCTGTCTAACAACCATCCACGTCCCGGGGTTAAAGATACGGAGTTTGCACTCTTTGTACACTTGTCCCTCTTTGTCAACTGTGATTCCCCATCTCAACGTCTGGGACTATCATTTAAGTCAACTATAATCAACATTATCCATATTATTTTTTATCATATCTTTGTCTATATTCTATAATGTTCTAAATGATAGAAAATTACCACTCCTTGGATCTAATGCCGTCAACCACTGCTCTTGGATCTTGTTCACACCCACTTCCTGTACTATATAAATTTCGAGAGGCCAATTGGTTTGTCTGGACGGCAATGAATATACTATTGTTAGTTTAGATGTTACCATTTTCATTGATATGATTGGGATTGAGACCCTGAGCTCAACAGAATTGCGTTTAAGTATGTAGGATGAATTGGTTTGTGAAAATGCTTCAATCAATTAATTGTTTTAAATTCATACAGATTCGGAAGGAAATGTTCCCCTATGGGAAGCACTACTGGGGAGGCATGAAAAGGTGATCAAAATACTGATGGACAATGGTGCAAACATATTTTCTGGCGATGTGGGTCATTTTGCATGCACTGCCGCTGAGCAAAATAGTTTAGACTTGCTCAAGGACATAGTACATTATGGAGGGGACGTCACAGTGCCCAAGAGCAACGGAAATACTGCACTCCATGTTGCAGTTTGTGAGGGGAACATCGAAGTAGTCAAGTTTTTGTTCGACCAAGGGGCCGATATTGACAAACCTGACTTACATGGTTGGACACCAAGGAAGCTGGCAGACCAGCAGGCCCACGAAGAGATAAAAGCTCTCTTCCAAGCCAAACAAGAAACCAAAAAACAAACTGCCGTTATATTCCCTGAGTCAGGGGTGCGGTTCATCGGGAGGTTCAAAAGTGAACCTTCAATGCGCCCTCCCTCCCACGAAGGCACAACCGACACTGGAGATGTGCTGTGGGGGGGAAACCGTCGGAGGCGCAAGACTAGCAACTTCCATAACTCACTTTTTGGGATCATGTCAGTTGCAGGTGACAAGGGCCCACTTTCATCAATGGCCCGATTGGGCACTCCAAATTGCGGGGGTTTCACTGGTAGAGTGACCATTAGTTGCCCGGAGCGGAGTGAAGTCGCTGGAAAGCTTGTGCTCCTGCCGGGGTCCCTTCAAGAGTTACTTGCGATTGGTGCTAGCAAATTTGGAATCGATGCCACCAAAGTCCTAACCAATGATAGAGCTGAAATTGATGATATAGCTCTGATTAGAGATGGTGATCACCTTATTCTTATTACTGATAATGGGGTGTCAGAACCAAACAACCAAATTGTATAGTGTGAGGAGGATGCAAAGAAATGCATTTGATGGCATTTTTTGTTCTTGTTTTTGGTTCAAACCAACGTGTGCTTCGCTGCCAAGTGGTGCCGCTCTGATTTTCCATGTAGGCTGTTGGGCTGAACTGTACATTATGGTGGTGGTGGGTCCCTTTTGTTTTCATTGTCCATGGTTTCTTGGAGGAAGTCAATGAGGGGGGTGGTTGTGGAAGAGGGGGAATAGAAAACAATAAGTGTAAAGAATGAGTGAATCAAGAAATAACAACTGACATTGAAGGGAGTTAATGAGCACTGCAAGTTGGGAAGTTTGCAAGATCAAAGTCAAAGTGGGGAAAGGAAATTATTGTCAGTATCTTCAGAATGATGGGAAGGGAATCTTGTAACCCAGTCAATGGAATTAATTTAAAATTTTAATATTTGGTGTGTTGGGTGCTCTGTGGGGAAAACCTCGCTTCTGACCCCAATGTCTCATTTTTATCCCATCTTTTGATGTAGACATTACTTAAATCTTTCTTCCAAAACCACTGTTAAGCCCAGACTGGCTGGTTGAACCATGGTTCGAAGTCTCGGCCGATCCTGTTCTGGGTCAATTCGGATCAGAAGGTGTCGATCTGAACAACCGGGGTCATCTCGCTGATCTGAATGATATTCGGGCGATCCAGATCAGGATTGACGCCCTCTGATCCCAAGGCCGATCCCGAGATTTTGAGGTGGGTCTTCGCAAAGGACCTCAAAATTCCAAAGATAGTGGTGGAAATTGATGCCAAAGGACTAATAGAGCAGTTGAAGAGGCGGGATCTTCGCGAAGGACCTCAAAATTCCAAAGATAGTGGTGGAAATTTATGCCAAAGGACTAATAGAGCAGTTGAAGAAGAAATCCGCGTGTTTTGACGTCCTCTTTCAAAGTGTTTTATTGGTATCGGAGTCGAACCTGGATGCTGACCGCTCAAGGGTGAACACCCTTGATGACTGCCCACAATATAAACAAGGTGGCACACTTTTAGAGGGTTCTGACTGTATGGATATTTGGTGAATCCCTATATTGGCCTACAAACCATAAAGCAGACTGATTAGTCATTTCAAACCTTTGGATCCTTGTACCCAAATAATTGTCAATAATGCTCAAATTTCTACGGTTAAAATCAAACCCGTGTACATGACTCCAATCCAAAGCTTGGAAATCACTAATCAGCTTGATTTTTGGTTTATAGTTCCATCTAGGGATTGGCCAAACATCCATATGATCAGCATCCTCTAAAAGTGTGCCACGGTCGTTTATATTGTAGTCAGTCATTGTTAGGGCTATCAATGGATATCATTGGGATCCGAGAAAAAAAATCTGGCATCCGACATATATTTAGAATCAATATTCGAATTCAAATTTGATTAACTTATTGGATATCCTCGACTTTCAAAAAAAAAAAAAACTTATCGTATATCCGATCCAAAAATTGGATATATATCGGGCTAGAGCTACACCCATTTCTTACATCCATTCTTACACCCGAGGTTGGGGCCCACATGCAGATCATGTTGGACAATCCAACCATAGAATTGTCCTTGCCATGATGATCATCATTGCCAAAAATCAGTTCACTACGACATTGCTAACCATATAAAAGTTGAACGAAAATAATGGTTTAATTGGATGGTCTGGATTTTTTAAATTAAAGTCATATTTTCATGAGGTTAAGAATGTCGAAATGTCCTGATTTTTTGTGAGAAGGGTAACCATAGTATGAAAAACTCATTGTGCGGTTGGATTGTCCGACATGATCTCCATGTGGGCCCCAACCTCGGCTGTAAGAAGTGGATGTAAGAAATGGGTGTAGCTCTAGACGGTAAATTAGTATATTAATATAATAAATATAAACATTATTTAATATGATAAATTTACTATATATAATTCTTAAATAATAAATTGGATCAGATATTATCTAATCTATATATCAATATCCGAATCCGTATCCAAAAAAATATTCGAATATCCCCCAAGATTAGCTCTCTAGTAGGACTAGCTAGTCCCCCAGATTAGCTAGTCCCCCTGCTGTCTGTCCTAGGGACTAGGGGATCCATCCATGTGATGTCTAGTTTCTGCTTCAATGAATCCAAAAGAAAAAGAAAAAAAAAAAAAAAGGACGGGTTGAACAGGTGAATCGGATCTTTGACCGGTCCGGTGAACGTTGACCCGTTTATATTTTAAAAATAATTCATTTTTTTTTTATTTATAAAAATCCCTCTCTCTAGTAGAATCAACCTGCCCACTTATACCAAACCCTATACTTTTGTAGCGTTTTCAACTTTTTTCTCTTTCTCAAGTTACATTTTCAACTGTCCCCCCTCACGTTACTCTACCAAGGAAAAAGACATTTTCACTTTTATATTAAATCAACCCTACTTATTAGATCCTTTGGCCCTACCATTAACTTCTGCTACCAAATTTAAAATATTGTTAGCGTGCATCCATACCAAGGATGGTCGTGTGGTACAGAGTAGGTTTTACATGCACATGGGTCAACCAGTTTAACCGGCTCGACCCAGCCCAGCTTCTCTACTGCTTCAATGACCGGGCTGAGTTTCAAAACAGTTATAAGCCCAGCTTATAATGCAACTGGATTATTCAACCCATTGCCATTGGCATGCATTTTCAATGTTAGGCTGCGTTTGGTAGTGTGTCTTAAACCGAAGTCGTACGTCTTGAAGGTTTACGTCTTCAAGGTGTGTATCTTTAAAAGTCAAGATCGATGTTTGGGGTTGTACATAATAGAGGGGTGTTGATAGATCAATTATTTGCTATAAGTCAAGTGGGCACATACATCATAAATAGTCCACACGTTAGGTGGGCTAAGCCCATTGGAGGTGGAGAGTAAACCTTGTTGGTGCGTCTTCGAAAACTCGGAGGGAGAGGTGAACCTTCAAAAGTTCACTTTCGCACGTCTTCAAGGTCCACTGTATCTTCGAAGGTGTGCCCTTGGGTGCAACCCAAACACTTGTTTCCCATTAGATTAATGATAAATACTTGAGACAATAGGCCCAAGACCAGAAGGATGGGAAGGAGCTCTCCTCCCTGCCTGGGCCAAACATATGGTTCAGTGTAAGGGGGTCTCAGGAACCCATTAGATCAGGTGGAACAGGTTGTAGCGGAAGCATATTATCTGATTTCTTAACATGACAAATCAAATGGATGACATTTTTTGAAATCGATGAATTCATTAAGAATACGACGAATTTATATATGATTTGAATTCTAGCTGATTTTCTGTCCCTTAGATCATCCCTGCTCAATTGATGGAGAAGGAGATCCGTCTAGATTGGCCACAAGGATGTTTCTATTGACCATGTCATGTCCATACCCTACCATTTATTGTACTCTTCCCCTAGAAAAGGAAACCAATGGATTTTTAGATAGGAAAAAAAGAGACAAGAAACATGTGGTCTTCACCATGCCCCATCACCCTAGCATGGTGTCGCATGCGAGAAGGTGGACCCTGTAGGCTTGCCACCTTAGCTGCCATGTGTAAGAAAACCCGTTCAAACTCTAGAATTTGATGACCAACATGTGAATAGAAAATGCGAGAAAAATGGTTGGCGACCTACATGAAATTGACATTCAGATTTTTTTGAGCTGCCACCTCTACTTTTAGGAGGGGTCCATAAGGATATGTTCCTTTTCAAATCATGTGGAGGTCCACCCTGAATGTCTAGATAACTTCTTAATCACGGGAGAGAGACTCCACATCACATCCACATACGGGTGTACATATTTGTGAACATTGTAGCAGATCACCGTGAGCTGATTAGGTTCTCATAATTTTGAAATAATCATAATATTTAATTGTCTTGCAAATAAAAAACTGACAGGTAAAATGGTAAATTGAAATAATCATAATATTTATTTGTAGGAGATTATCAAAGGCTTATACTCAGCTTTATATAGAGCATTACAAGAGTCCAATAAGGAAGGAAATCGTAATCTCTCAATCAAATTTAATCCTAATTGATTCATCCAAATATTAATGATCAGGAGAATATGTGATGAGATACACCTAAGATTATATTGTGTATCTCACATACTTAAGTAGTTATATATTTTTATCTTTAAGGGTTATGGGAGAATTTTCTTACTTTGGATGGGCTTAGAGAATACCCTATTTACGCCTGTATTTTTTTTTCTTTGGCAATGCAAATATAGCGCAATAGTGCACCTCTACAACCCATCTGAGCATAGTCTGGCCATGGGGCTGAGGTGGTGCACAGTCAGGGTAGAGCATGCTGCCACACCATTCCCCTTTTGCCATCTCCAACAGCCCTTGTTCTTCATCTGTTTGGTTTGGTCAAGCATATAGTCATGTCGTGCCCCAATTGGGTCGTTGCATGAAACCGAACCTCCATGAAAATGTAAATAAGAGGGATATTCGATTATTATATTTTGCTTTATGTATTTTCTATGGTGCATGATAATATTGATGTTTATCAAATTTCCTTTGCTAAAGCCTTAGCTGACCTAGACTCGCATCATTGGGTTGAGGCCATGCAATTAGAGATTGACTCCATGTATAACAAAGGCGTTGGACGTTCTCTTGTTGATCCACCAGAAAATATTAAACACATTGGATGTAAGTGGGTTTTCAAGAGGAACAAAGGCACAGATGGCAACGTAGAGACTTTCAAGTGACGAAATGTTACACTCAAATTGAAGGCATTGATTATGAGATCTTTTTGGCTGATAGCAATTTGATTACGAGATTTGGCAAATGGATGTTAATTAAAACCGCTTTTTCTCAACGGTAACCTAGAGGAAGAGATTTACATGTCCCAACCTGAAAGTTTCATTGTGGTTAAAGCAACCAAGAACTATGTGATCTGGAGTGTGTATCAATTGGAGGTCAAGTACGTTCACTGAGAAGAGAAAAAATATTGGTAATCAAATCTCTGCGTCAAGAAAAAGTATGCTTCTAAACTAAATAATTTTTTATTCTAGGTTTATCATAAGACAGAGAAAAGATTCGCTAGCCCCGGGTGTTTGAAGTCTCGCCACCCGAAATGTCTGACATGTACACCAATCCCTTAACCGAGCCCGGGTTAAGCCCTTGGTTAGTGGTTAACAAGGGGTACTTGTCAGACATTTTGGGAGGGTGCCAGCGATTTTTTTTTACCCTCTAGGACGATCCAAAAGTTTCAAAAATCAAGTTTTGGTTTTCAAGAGGGACAACGCTCTTGGCCAGGACCTGCCCCACAAGACCAACATTGGGGAGACGAAGAGACAAGACGTTGGACTGGTTTGAGTCAGGCATACTCAACAAGTTCATTTGGAGGCTATTCTCGTGAGAGTCAGGAGGAGAAAATCTAGGAGGTCTCGGCAACCGAAGAGCAGAACCATGACAAAGAAGATGCTAACCTGAAAGGTATTGTAGAAGATGGAGGATTGTTTTAAATCATGATGACAAGCCTACAAAGTCCCCAATCTGTAAGAAGATGTGCAACTCCAGAACAGTAATGCCACCAAGTATAGACAATTCAACCTGGCAATTTCACTACATTTTCCCCCTGTAATGTATTTAATGAACCTGGCCTTATCACGCGCAAGTGCGCAACACACTAATAATAATGAAAAACATGCCGTCTTTGGGATTACATTTTTCACCATTGCCATATTTTCATTTCCTACTATCCAAAAGAAATGCAGTACATGGAATGGTGGGCCAAATTTCACACATCCATACTAATCAACACACTAATCAGATGGTTAGGATTAAATAGACGATCTTTTAAATGGGACCCATGGAATGGTGGGCCAAATTTCACACATCCATAATACCTGTGTAATACAAAAATACAAAAGCAAAATGAACCTTCAATGGAGATTCCTATGCATGTTGTTTTCTTTTTTGTTATATTCTTGTCTCCTCTTTTCTTGGGTTTACCCATTTTTCCCCTTTCTATCGCTGACGGAGAGACTAATAGATGATTATCGAACTGTTAAATCATGTTATCAACATTTTAATAATGCCTCTACTAAGAATTACACTCGGATGTCCTCTCTCTCTCTCTCTCTCTCTCTCTCTCTCTCTCTCTCTCTCTCTCTTTCTTCCTTCCTATCTCCCCTTCTTTTAATGAGAGAAGAAGACAAAAATTCTTCCACCCCCCCTTCTCCAAAGAATCGTCATCATTAGTATCTTATATTTACCTTCTATAATCAACAAATTTCTCACTTGTTATCGGTAACCTCTTCCTTTGGGTGAACCTGTAATAACACAAAACATACTCATACATCAACCTAACAAGTCTCCCGTTCAGTAACATGCATACATAACGTACACTTATATATGTTACATGGATTACATTAACATGCATGAATGGAATATGTGGAATGCATGCATTCATGCATGGAGACCTACATGTAGTACAATAAATCAGAAGAGAAATATTGAAAGTGCATCTTACCTGATAGCGCTTGTCTTCGTTGAAGCTTACGGTTCTAAGTTTTAACTCCCCTCTGCTGGTGGTGAGCTCATCCAATATCTCAGCATCACACACTTCTACTCCATTCTCTTCACCCCCAGGATGATCCATTTCCCGTTCCTGCTCCCATGTTTCACACGTTGCGGATTAGATTAAAAAAAAAAAAAAATTCTTGAAACTCAGCTGACTCCATAAAAATTTTCACGTAATTTAGTAAATATTGAGTCAAGTCAATTATGTGACTTGAGAAAGTGGGTAAGCTGGGGATTCAAACTGTGGTCTCACTTTTGTTAAACAAAGGCTGAGCACAAATGGATCCAACTATTTTACAGATGTGTGTAGGTCAAACCTGTAACAGCCGGACCCTAACCTAAAAATACTTCTCATCATATAGCTTATAACAGAACCAAGATCAGAAATCTAAGCCTCTTACACTCAACCTATGTACAGAAACCTGAGCCTGTTACCTTTATCCTCTCAAAGAAGGATCTTATATAATAGAATGACTAATGGACGCGGGGGGGGGGGGGGGGGGGGGGGGGGGGGGGGGGGGGGGGGGGGGGGGGGGGGGGTGGGGGGCACAAGCAGATGAGTTAATGGCTAATTTTTGGTGATGATATTATTCTCAACATGGATATCAATCACACAAAAAATCAGCCCATTCCAACATTTGCAGCCTTGTGAAAATTTGATTGTAAATTGAAAAAATTTAGACCATCCATTTTCATCATTAATTTAGGTCCATATTCGATAGGGTTAGAAGTTTTAAAAATTACTAATTTTTGGTGAGGATGATCTCCATGGTGAAGAGATCATCCTCACCAAAAAATCAACTCTTAACTCATCTACATGTGGGCCCCACGTCCATTAGTAAGAAGAGTATGAGTCATTTTATCCCAGCCCATATATATATATATATTACCCATTCACTCTAATCATAATCACCACCTTTGTAAGAACAATAACATAAATGATAAGCTCGTGTACCTTGAATGAGAGGCTGTGACTGCGAACTGGGGCACCAACAATTTCCTCATACTCAGCTGCATCCAATTCCCACAGGTGATATGGGTGAAACAGCTTGGGGAGGACATGTTGTCTTATGCTTATGAGAAGGAAGAACGGCAACGGGAATAGTATTCCAGCTATAGGTATCCACGTCACCCCGAAACACGCCAGAAGATAGATAAATTGGAAAAGCGTGAACATAGCCATGTACTTGAAGGGTACTGACTCCACAAAAGAAGCATGAACCCCTTCCAGAACCCTGCCAAAAACAGTTCCACGTATCAAGATCTAAGCCATCAATAGAATCATGGTATTATATATATATAGCGTGGTAATCATCTTGAAAATTATAACTTGTGCACGCTAAAATTATCTCTATTTAGGAAGATAACACTGTTTGGTGACCAAAATTACAGAACTAGTGATCCTCATTGGTAATCTGAAGCTATTGCCACTTAAAGAAGGGTAACTTACTTGTACCGCCTGCCGGGAGTAATGAAGAGCAGCAGCATCCTTTCCCAGAACTGGTTCCCAGGCAGGCTATCAATGGCCATGTAGGCAAAGTATCCCCAGAGAACTGACGTAGGTATCTTCCGGATTACAGGCGTAGCACATAGGGATGTACCCACAAGGAGGGATTGTAACAGGTTTGTCAGTCTCTGCTCATTAACCCGGACAGGCAAGCAGGCATCGATGTGCTTCTCAGGATCAAATTTATCCTTTGTTTCCCCTCCATCATTTTCACCTCTCATAACTGCCTCCTTCAAGTCCTTCAAATCTTTAGCTACTGAAGTAATCTACACAACAAAACCCAGGAACCATTATAAAAGGCTGAATCAGGCTAGAGAAGCAAATTTTTATCCTTTATTTAGTGAAATAATGGTCAATTGGTGAACAGAACATTATTAAATGAGAGAACGACTTCAGGTGATTGTTCCCTTACATCATTATCTCTTGAAAGGCAAGATAGGTGATAGCTTAGAACATCTTGCCTTGCCTAGGAGTAGGCAAAGAGAGATTGATTCACCTTGCCCCAGGAATTGGCCTAGGTAAGTCAGTATTGCCTTTGAGTTTAGATAGAAAACTGTCTAGTAGGAATAAGGAAGCTCAAAACTTGAGTATGTGGAAAAATAATTCTTTTAAGCAGTTTCTACATGACCAGAGCACTTACAGTTGTGGGAGTTTCCATTTCTATGAACACTGCTTGCATCTTTCCATAGATTTCCGAGTTGCTAGCTTGTTGCTTTATGCATTCTTTAGCACTCTGTACCATCTTCTTTCGAATCAACTGCAAATCATGAGGGATTATTTAAGCATCTAAAACAACTCTGTTTCGACCAACAAGCAGTGGAAATTTCCTTTGAAATCCTTCAACCCACCTGCCTCTTGAGAACAGCAAGGCTCTTAGTATGCATGGGAGACTGTGGGAGGACACCATTTGAAGGAGGGAGTCCAATCAATCCACAGAGCAAAACCTGAAATCATGAATTTAAAGCAGCACATAAGCATTGACATATAGCTGGGAACGAAAGCATTACATGAATGAACAAACGAAAGCAGAAATTGGTTATACCATAAATCCGAGCAAGAAGATGTCATAATGGTAAGCAGATGGGTTCTTGAGATTAAATTCCTTCTGCTGTGCCAACTGGGAAGCAACACTATGGTCAAAAAAATAAAGACCTGCTATCATCACAGCCGGTATGATGGCAGCAATGATGTACACCGGTGGGACTCTACCCATATCCTGCAGTTTGGGTATATGGCACATGATTCAGTATACAATATTTTGTGTCAACAATTCTGATAATTAGATGAATACAGCGGGGTTTCAACCTTTATTCCAACTAAACCAGAGACAGTGTCTACTTTAGGCCTGTATTGAGTGGGGATTCAACCCCTTACTTTTGTAATGAGAATGGATCCCTTTTATTCTTGTGATGATTACAGATTTCAAATTCTCATTCTCCGAGTCTGATGGTATTAAGGGAAACTTCTTTCTGAATAATCATCTTATAAGAGATCTCTCGATATCCTCACCAAGAGATCAGCCATTAACTCATCCAGTTGTGGGCCCCACATCTATTAGTCATTTTATCTATATATATCCTCTCAGTATATGACGTCCTAAGTGGGATTGAAACATTCATCTGAAATAAAACAGGGGTCTCTGGGAAAGAAACAAAGAAGACAAGTAGTCTAGCCAGAATGTTATTACCTTGACTACAGTCCAATGGTATAACGATGCAGAATCCCAAGGAAGAGGAGTAAAGAGCCTCCTGGGAACTCCAGAAGGAACTTTGCTCGGAACACCGAATGACAACGCTGTCCACACCAAAACCATTAAAGGAACCCCATAGTCCGCAACGAAACTTCTGAACCATCCTGTCTTTCATGGAGAAAATTCAGGTTCCATACACAAAAGTGATCCTTGATACAAAGATTAAGCCACTTAATGTCACTCACAAACCTGTGCCGTACCGCCATGACCTTGCCCTTCTGCTCTTTAAAGCAGTATAGAGTAGGCCAAAGGAGAATATGATCCCTAACAATCCATTTGTATAAAGCCACTGAAATTGATACTTTTCTAAATGCGTGTCTTCATCTTTAGGAATTTCAAATTCAGAAACCAACCCCTGATTCAAACATTACCCAAGGTTAATGAAAATTTCCTTCATTGGCTCTGCTAAATCCGCAGATTGTTTTCTCTTCTAGTTCTAGATAGAAAAGATACCTTGATTGCCTGTTGAATGAAAAGAACAGCAATCAACATGCCAAAAAGTTCCCCTGCAATCCTTGTAAATCTAGTGATAACAGTGCAAGCATTGAATATTGCAAGGAGAAACAGCAGGAGAGATGTCCAGACACAAACCCTAAAAAAACGATTACATGAACAAAATCAATATATTATAGAAATCATAGAGAACCCAAATATGAAAACTGAGGTTGATTCTTGCTACCATCCAGCCCAAGCCAAGAACAGGTCCTGCCCCAAATCTGCCCTTCCCTTGGTAAAATTGTACAAGTAAGTGTACATTATAACAGTGGGCTCCGCGACACCTAAAATCAACAAGGGCTGTCCACCGAGGATTGAGTGTATGATACCACAAATAGCAGTAGAAGCTAAAGTTTCCACTGTGCTCAAGCTTCCATCTACAGACACAAACAAGACTTTTCAATTTAAACCATGGAAATATATAAACTCAAAATAATGACTGGTCTATGCTATTTTTGAGTTCAAACTTGCATTTGGGTGATTTCAATCTCCTTTATTAATTGCTACTTGCAAATTCTGTCAAGAAAACCAACCTGTTTCTCTACTCATTTGCTCTCCAAAGGCAATAACAGGAAGAGCAGATGCAAAAAAGATGTAGGTGGTTGGAGCCAATATCCTGATGTAAAAAAGCCAGAGATTTAATCATAATTAGAGGCCCAAAAACAAAACTCATGTGATTCCCAATCTGTTCTAAAATAAACAAACAAAATACCTGATGCCTGAACAAAGTCCGCCGATCCAATCTTGCTTATAGCACTGTCTTCGTCCTTTGACATCTCTGATGATTCCTCTGAATGGAGCTTTGATGTTGTCCATTACTGAAATGCAAGAAACTATAAAGATCAGACATGGAACCATAAATATTATATAGAAGGAAAGTCCACACGAACTTCTCACAGTTGGCGAAAATCTTCCGTGAGAAATCAAGAAGGGAGGGTGATAAGTTGAAGTTTGCAGTGAAGATCTCATTGTTCATGAGATTTCCACCTCACACCGACAATATCAAACCTAAAGCTTGTCAAAAGTCCCAGCTTAATTTGATCTAATTAAACAACCATATATGAAAATTCCTACTATATGTAAAGGAAATTATGTCATTCAAAAATATTGCCATACATGTGCTTGAAGATTCAATAAGTTGAGATTCTGTAACAATTGAAAATAGTGCTTTAATATATGCCTCCACTCCCTCAAAATAAAAAGAAATAACAGAGAACAAGAAACTTTGGCGCAAAGAACTTAACCATGGCTCCTAATAATCAAATAAAACCAAGAAACCCAGAAAAAACAATCAGAAAAACAGAACAAGGCTTGTTATCATGTGTCCTCGAAGAAGATCCAAACATTCGAAGACCACCACGATTGTGAAAGCGCGTATTTGACATTAAAAAAATGCTAAATACCAATGAAATAGAAGCATTAATCTGAGAAATAACCGAATTTAGATCCAAATTTATGCACAAAACAAGGCACCCCTGGAAGCCCATTAATCTGAGAAAGAAATCAACATTTCCAAAAAAGAACCGAATTTTTGCGAAATCTCGTATCTCCACCCAAAATCGCCCACCTTGTAAGGAATAAATCCTAACATGAAGGATCCTGACGCTCCATGCAAAGTAAAACGAAAAAGAAAACTCGATTCTAGATTCACGAATCCGAGAACAAAACCAGAAAACAAACTACAATTTAGTATGTCTCAGGAAACAACAAATATGTTCACGAATATGCATTCTACATTGATAAAACCCTAATATAAACCATCCTCAACGAACGAAACAACATTCTAAACCTCCATGCACGAAGAAACTCGGTTTTCGATCCATTAAATCTCGAACAAAACCAATAAATTCATAAAACGAACACTTTCCCTCAGAATCACGTAAATCAAACAAAAAAAAAACCCTAATCTAATCCATAACGAAAAAATCACCATTCCAACCCTCCAACCACGAAGAAACTCGATTCCAGATCCAACAATCAAAAAATTAACAAACAAATCCATAAAACACAAATACACTCCCTCAGATTCAAAAATCAAACCAAAAACACCTACTTGGATCTTCGATGCCGACCGTCGCAGTGTCTACCGACAAGAAAGGATAAGCAAGAGCTCTTCGCTTCGATTACAGATTCATAACGAGAACCAAGAACAAAAATACGTATTTATAGTGTGACGTCTCGCCGGATAACGTACAAAACCCTAGAAAATCGCCGGAAATGTCAGATAATCGACCGGCAAAATTCGCCGGAAAACTGTGGCGGTGGCGAGGGAGGAGTTTGTTTCTTCGTTCAAGCCGCCCTGTTGAAGCGGGAGAGTGAGCGAGAGAGAGAGAGAGACAGAGATTCAGAGAACCCCCGCTCTTTTCAAAAACCGCGCGAGTCATGGTGGTCCCCACCATCCTTTCTATTGCCTTCCAGGATACGCTCACATTGTCGCCACGTGGCGATATCTCATTGCCCAGAGCCGTTGGCACTTCCGCCCGTTTCGTTATGACCCTCCTTATATTCCACACGAGGAGAGAATAATTCGGGTAAGGCAATAATCTAGTACATCCCAAAATACCTTGTTTATCATGCTCAAGGGACCCCATTTCTGACCCCCTTTTTCGACCCCCATCTTGGCGTACCCACGTAGAAGATGAATCAATGGCTGATTTTTGGTGGGGATGATAACCTCACCATATAGATCACCCCAACAAAAAATCAGCCCATTCTGAAATTTTTAACCCCATCAAATGTGGTTTTAAAGTTACAGGGTAAAAATCGACGGTCCATAATGCTTCAGCTTCTGAACCAGTCTATGAATATCAGAATGATTTGAATTTTTGTGAGGATGATCTCCTCACCATAGAGATCATCCTCACCAAAAATCAGCCATTGATTCATCTTCTACGTGGGTACGCCAAGATGGGGGTCAAAAAAGGGGGTCAGAAATGGGGCTCCCTTGAGCCCGACCCTATTTTAATTAATTAATGATATAGTGTAAACAGTACACTGAATTACAGTGCGTAAATCATCATTTTCGACCCCAAACCCCGTTTTGTAATTATTGGTAGCACATGTGATGCATCAAATATTAAATAGGTGAAGATGATCCAAGCTCCACCGTCCTTTCCGCTCTTCTGTTGCCGTTTTAATAAGCAAGCTTTTGTCGCTTTCCTGTTAATTGTTTCCTATCAGTGACGTGTAATAAATAGGAAACACGTCACGTGGATCTTGTACTAAAATTAGAGATGTGTTCGGTGCAAAAGGCAAAAGACATGGGAGTAAAACTTCTATCGCAGCGTTTCTGACAGATGCTTCTGAAATGAAAACATAGGCCACGTGGCTCACTCGTATTGGACTCTGACCGTATGGATGTTTGGCAAGTCCCTCAGTGGACATCGAAACCAAAAATCAGCCTGATTAGTAATTTTAAACCTTTAGATCTTTGTACCCCAAATAATGTTCAAATTCAACGGTAAAAAATCAACCCATGAAAACGTCTCTAATCGAACACTTAGAAATCACTAATCAGGCTGGTTTTTGCTACGCAGGTTCACCTAGGGATGGGCAAAACATTTATACGGTCAGTGATCTCTAAAAATATGCCACGTGGCTCATACTGTGGTCTATCAACAACTTTCCTGACGAACGTCCGTCACTACTTAGTTGGCAGACAACGAGTTACTAACGAGCGCCGGGCGGCGCAGAAAGTTTCCGCGTTGCTTGATTCTGCCAGATGGCACGCGTGCCAGCGTGGATCATTCTGTCTTTGTTAATCACGAAACATACCGGCAATCACGGTCGGCGATGCTAAAAGCCACGTACAGATAAGGAACTACGCCTATGCCTCGTTACACTGTAAGGACTAGGGACGCCACGTCCGATGCATGTGCACATCGCTAAAAGCCACGTAGAGCTAAGAAACTACGCCTATGCCTGATTACAATATAAGGACTACGGACGCCACGTATGACCGTACAGGCCCTGATATTGCCCACCTAAAAATTTCTTATATTGCCCCGATATTGCCCAGGGACAAATCTAGTCTGCAACCGTTTGCAGACTTAAAAGTATGTAAACATTGTCATTACTAGTTGATGTCCCTTGAAAAATTGTGTTATTTCAATGTTTTTAAAAAAAATTATTTCAATTGTGTTATTTCAATGAACATTCATTGGTGGATACAATGTTTACACACTTTTAAGTCCGCAAACGTATGCAGACCAGATTTGTCCCCTAAGAGCATCTCCAACGGAGGTCTCCAATTTGGAGCACAAAAATATTAATTTTTAATATAAAGTGCTTTTACAGTACTTCGGTAACCGTGTCTACTCCAACCGCAGTCTCTTGCTTTATCTCTAAATCACTGTTCCTCTCAAAAGCAATAAGGATACAAATGGAAATAGAATTTAATATAACATTAGAAAAAGGTCAAAACTGTCATTAATCAACCTCAACAGTAATAGAGACCCCCATCCGGGGTCTCTAGATTTAGAGACTCAAAAAGGGGTCTCTAGAATAGAGACCCCTTTTGGAGTACGGTTGGAGGGTTGTTTTTATCCGTCGACTCTCTATTTTACAGAAATAGAGCACGGTTGGAGATGCTCTAAGGGTTATTTGATATAAGAAGTCTTTCCATGTATGTGGAACCCAACTAACATGTGTGGTCCTTATATATAGAGATCTGCCATGTGTAGCCCTAATATATAGGTCTCATCTGAAATGTGTGGTCTTAACCAAGGTTTAAAGGAGGCCGTTTTAACGGTTAAACAGACTGGGGGTGTTACAGTTTAAACCGTTTAAACGGCCGTTAAAATGGATTGAAAGGGCCAGAGGCAAAAATAGAAACAAATGAAAAAAAAATGGAATTAAACGGAAAAAATGGCGCTGAAATTCAAATTTTGAAATTTGAAAATTGAAAATCTAAAAAAAAAAAATAGAATTTAACGAAAATTAGACAGATTTTAACGGCCGTTTTTTTTCACAAAATTTTTCAGAATTAAACAGCTGTTTAAACGATTTTAAAGGCCGTTAAAACAAAAAAAAAAACGGCCATTTTTCTCAAAACCGATAAAACGTATTTAAACGGTTTTAATGGAAACGGGCTCGGGGAGTTACCGTTTAAACGGCCGTTTTTAAAACCATGGTCTTAACATGTGAGTCCTAATAAGCATGACATAATTAAAGTGTAAAGGCCAAATATGTGGGACATAATTAGTACGTGTGGCCTTGATATGTGGCCACCTAATATGCGAGGCTTGCCTAACGTGTGTTTGCCAAATATGTGGTTCCCGCCTGACCTGTAGGATCATACAAAGGCTACCACTTGACATGTGGCTATGGTATAAAATGGTTAGGATCTAATTAGATTTGGATATGAAATTGACTTTAAATAACATGATCCGTATATGGACTTGGCTTAGATCCATATCACATGATCCAAATCCCAAACCATAATCCATATATAGAATTTGGGATTGACCCATCTATGAAATAAATTAGATATAAGATCCATGTCTCAAACTCAACATCTGATCCGATCCAATACATAATACTAGATTGAATTTGACCCGAGTTAAATTCTAATTAATTTAACATAATCCTTATGCAACCCATTTTTGTCTATCTTAATTATCCAAACCCCTTAAATACTAATTTGAATCTGGTTAAATCTTAAGCCTAGTCCACCCTATATCATGTCATATGTGTGACCCACCAGCATTCATGGCTTGATGCGTGACCTTTTTAATGTTTGGGCGGTCACTTGACATGTTGGACCATAGGGTCCGCGTGGTGTGGTTTTGGTTGAAGACAGGAAAGGAGAAGGGGTATTGATTCATCTTCTATGTGGGTACGCCAAAATGGGTGTCAAAAATGGGGGTCCCCGAGCCCGACCCTTATTGGAAAAATAACATACTACGTTAAAAGTTGCATTTTATTTTTCCACAATATATAAGTCCAACGGAGTTGTTTTTTCTCTCTGTTTTTCTTTTTCTTTGTTTAGGAACAGTTTTTCCACAAAACCTTTGCTTGTGGGAAAACCATATTTCAAAATTGAGTTAGATTTGGGCCCACGCTATTGACTTTTATGTGTCCGCAAAAGTTTTGTTTTCTCTACCCATCAAGAACGTTACCAT
Source organism: Euptelea pleiosperma (assembly GCA_035048495.1). Classification (NCBI taxonomy): domain Eukaryota; kingdom Viridiplantae; phylum Streptophyta; class Magnoliopsida; order Ranunculales; family Eupteleaceae; genus Euptelea; species Euptelea pleiosperma. The sequence goes on from CM068549.1 coordinate 24,803,779, forward strand.
GAGAGGGAAATTCTAAGTAAAAAAATTATCTACCTGACATGCTTTTCTCTGCCAAATAAAAGGACCCTTAAATATAAATCATTAAACTAGAGTAGTATAGTTTTCGAGTTTTCTCATACAAACAATAAAATTCCACCACTTTGGGTTAGGGGTGTCAGCAGGTCGGGTTCATATTGTAAAAAAGAACCAACACGAAGATGCAATCACACAACACAAAGATTTATGCGGTTCCCTCAAGATCAAGGAACGTCCATGGACTCACGTGGATTCTACTATGCTCTGAGGCAAACAAAAATTGAGATATATATAATCGCAAGACAAAACTAGGGTTTTCATAACAATATGTAAAAATACGAAAATGCCCTTGAGAAAAACCACCAAAAAAATCCTAAAAGAAAACTTGACCCGCAATGTTGTGACTTGATTTACAACACTCTAGCACCATAAGGCTTACCAAACATAATAATCATTCATTTGGAGATTGATCACAAAAATCTCCATTGAACTTGACACCTCCATAAAGAACTGAGTATAAATCTCCTAATTTTCTAAGTATGAAGACTAACAGAAATTAAACATGACTTCAGTTTCCCTATAATGATCACCTTAGTAAATATATCTATAGGGTTTTGACACATGTGGATCTTCTATAAAGCAAATAAATCATCTTCCAACAATGATTGTATGAAATGATATTTAATGTTGATATACTTAGTCCTTGAATAAAAAGTTGAATTCTTTGTAAGATAAATTACACTTTGACTGTCATTGTACAATTTGTAATTTTCTTATTCCTTGCCCAATTCTCTCAAGAGACCTTGTAATCATATCATCTCCATGTAAGCCTTTATTAGAATAATATACTATGCTTATGTTGTCAAGATGGTGTTTATCTTCTATATATAACTATGAGACCCAACTGACTACTGCACTGCCCAAATAATTAACGGCCGTTATAACGAAAACAATAGTCATTATAATGGATTCGGACCTCCCCCGTTACATTATGTACTATTAAAACGCCCAAAAAATATCGACTATTATTTTTCGTTATTTTTCATTTTTAAAATTTGAAATTCAAAATTCAAAATTTAAATTCCAGTGCCATTTTTTCCGTTCCCATGAGCGTTACATTTCGTTATAACGAAAAAAAAACGGTAACGCCCCAGTCTGTTAGACAGCTATAACGGACCCTTTTAAACCTTGAGTTCGAGTATTATTTGTGAATAATTTGTTAAAAAATTCATGCAATTTTTTAAACCTTGGAATAGAACATTGCTCGACTCAATTTTATGAATAATATATATGGTTCACGAATTTATTAACTATGTTTAGAGCAACTCAGACCCACGTCTCCAAAAACTGGCTCAAAAGAGAATCTGCTCCATATTTGAAGAAAGAGACACCACTCAAAAAGTGTTGTACTCCAATGATCACATCTCTAAGAAAGCATATTCTCCTAAAATGCCCATACACGTGGATTATTAATTAGCATTCTTTTTCATTAAGTGATATTTAGGCGTTAGATTAGAATTACGTGAAGATGGATTGATTTTAACTGTGGGAATTTGAGCATTATTGACCATTATTTGAAGTACAAAGCTCCAAAGGTTTGAAATCATTAATCAAGCTAATTTTTGGTTTGTAGGTCCACCAAGGTATTGGAAAAACATACATACGGTCAAAATCCTCTAAGGTTAATAGCCCCAAAGGCTGTCACGTGGCATTTTAAAATGTAAATATCAAAATATTTGAAAAAAGACAAAAAATATATGTATTTTTAAATAGTTGTTAATAAAAGTTGATGTTTTTCAAAAAGGATTTAAAAAGAACTAAGTTTGTTTAAAATATTAGTACAAGGTTAAAGTAGAAAATTAAGAAAAATGAAATTCCAAATTTTGAGCCAAAAATTAGAAACTCCATATTTAGAGCCGGATATAGAGATGGAGGGATTGGCTCCTTGGAGCCCGCTGTAGAGATGGGTTGGAGTGCATTTCAAAAAATTATCTCTATATTTGGAGTGATAAAGATTGGTGCTGCCTTTTCTACGATGCAAGATAGCTTAAAAATTAATATCATACATACTATTTGTTTTTTTAATAAACTCAACTTAAATAAAGATAAATCATCATTGGCTGTGAAAGAAACTACTTTAGTATCTCATGTAGGGCACCACACACATTTGTGAGGCACATGACTTTTCAACATGGATGAAAAAGCGAAGTTGCACAAGAAAACTATGAACATGACAGTGTGCATGTTGTTCGTTGTTTCCTATGAATAAATCTTTGACGAGGGACCAAGTATCAATTGCGAGTGGCATATTGTTAGAGACCACTTGACAATATGGATGTTTGACCCATCCCTAGGTGGACTTACATACCAAAGATTTTATGAGTCTGATTAGTGATTTCTAACCTTTGGATCTGAGTACCCCCAAATATAAAAGTAGTTACAACCATGGTTTTAAAAAACGGCCATTATAACAAAAATAACGGCCGTTATATAATGGATTCGAACCTCCCCCGTTACTTTATGTGTCGTTTTAACGCTCAGAAAATAATGGTTATTTTTGTTATAACGGTCATTATTCTGTTATTTTTCTGTTATAACAAAAAATAATGACCGTTATTTTTTGAAAAAAAAATGTTAAAAATAATGCCTGTTATTTCCCAATTTTTTTTGAAAAATTTGTTAAAAATAACGCCTGTTATTTCCCATTTTTTTCGTTATAAATTTTATTTAAAATTCAAAATTTTAATTTTAGTGTCATCTTTTCCATTATTTTCTGTTTTTTTTTTTTTTTTTCATTTTTGCCCCTATGCATTACAATCCGTTATAAACAGCCATGATAACGGAAAAAAGCGGTAACACCCCCAGTCCGTTATACTGTTATGAGGGCCCCTTTTAAACCTTGGTTACAATAAGTGACAAAATGAGAAAAAGTCAATTGATATAGTTTGGTCATGTAAAAGTAATACCAAGCATCAATGAGGAGGAATGTGCAAGCCGAATGACCTAAAAGGACAATGAGAAGGCCTAATAGATATGAAGTGAGGTTGTGAAAGGAGATTTTAAGAAACGTGCCTTAACAAAAGAGATTACTTTATACAGGATGCGTGCATCCAACTCATTCCTTAAGAAAAGGCCTTACGATTATGATTAAGAATCCAAGTACCCCAAATAATGCTCGAATTCCATAGATAGAAATTAACTCATGAAAAAGACTACAATCCAACTGGTTAGAAATCACTAATCAGGCTGATATTTATTTTGTAAAGTCTACAGATAGGCCAAACATCCATATGGAGGTCTCTAAGGTGTGCCATGTGGCACATGCTTGGTCCATCATCATCGATAATGACGGGGTATCACCCATGATTTGAGCAAATCTTTGATGACAGAAACGTTGACAACAACGGTTTGAGCCACATGGCACATTCTGAACCACTGATGATATGGATGCTTGCTCACCTTAGGTGGATGCTAAAAATCAACCTGATCAATTGCTTGTAACCTTTGGATTGAGTATCCCAAATAATGCTAGATATCCCACGGTTAAAAATCAACCCATGAAAGACTTCAATCCAACAGTTAGAAATCACTATTCTGGCTATTTTTGGTCTGCGGGTCTACCTAGGGAAGGGCCAAACGTGTCTCATACCGTGGTCCATCAACAAAGATTTATTCCCATGATGTAGGAGTATCGACATGTGTTGACCCAAAACGACAGCCGCCACCCATGACTTGGACTGGCGACCTCCTGGGCTTGTTGTGTCAATCGACCATGCCAAGCTGTGAGATAAAACTTTGATGACAGCCCATGTCAGTCATAGAGTTCTCGGCATGTACTCAAGTGCTTATAGCCACCTACCCAAGTGAATTATAAAAAACACTCACCTGGGCACGTGTTTGGTCAAGCCGAGGTGGTTCGCCGGTACAAAATCCACGTGCCTGCCGACAACTCTGTGACTGTCAACGGCACCAATGACAATTAATCTTGTTGGTGATAGATGTTTTTTCGCGGAAAATTTCAAAAATGAGCAAAAAACTTTAATCCATTAACAAAAATAAAATTCTGACATTGACAAAAAAAAGTAACTAAACGTCTTTTGAAAGTTGAAAAGGCTGACAAATGCCCTTTTAAATGGCGTCTATACCGGACAGATGCTCTTTAAAATGGCATTTTCCCATAGAAAGTAAAACTTTTGTCCAAATACGAACCACGTGGCACACTCTTATTGGACAATGACCATATAGATGTTTGACCAATCACTAAGTGGACCTACACACCAAAAGAGAAACATGATTAGTGGTTTATAACCGTATGAATTTAAGCATTATTTGAGTGCAAAGATCCAAAGATTTTAAATTACTAATCAGGCTGATTTTTGGATTCCAGGTCCATAAAGGGACTGACCAAACATCCATACGGTCATCGTTCACTAAGAGTGTGCCATGTGGCTCGTATTGGGACGGAAGTTTTACTCCTTTATGGCAAATGCCTTTTAACTTTTTTTTATTTTTTGTCAAGGAGAAAAGTCATTTTTATTTTTTGTCAGAATTTTGTTTTTGTTTTTGGAAATAGATTAAAGTATTTTTTCATTTAAGAAATTTTCTGTTTTTTTATGTCCTAACAAGAAATTCTTTGTTTCTCTCTTCATCTTCGGATTCCTATCTAATCATCCAGGACGTAATCCTGACTGTGAGGAATAAAAAAAAAATAAGGGGTTTCTCATTTTCCTTATTGATTTCTGAATTTCCAGACATTTAACCATTCAAAAGGGCTCGAGATATTTTTTTTTTGAATTCGAAAGAAAAATTGCAAGTCATGGGAGGAAACCGAAAGATTGACACTACAATTTGACACAATTGGTGGTCCTGCCATCAAGAGGGACAAATCAATCCAAAGTGTCCAACTTGCAGCACAGCCTGGTCTGCAAGTTGAGAACTCTGTGGCTATCATGGGCTGTCATCAAAGCCCACTGTCATCAGGCCCAGCATGGCCAAATTTACACCCCTATTGCTACTGAAATCAAAACTGATACGTGTACGGGAACCATCAGATATAATAGATTCCGGTTCTGAGTACATTGGTACCCAAACCAGAACCAACCCTTGACATCACTAGGGGGCGGCACATGCAGTGCATGTGAGTTATCAGGGGTCCTCATCAACGTTGATGTCGACCACAGTATGAGTCATGCCGTACAACCATTGATGTTTGGTCTATCCCCAGATGGACTTGCATACCAAAATTCAACATGATTAGTAATTTCTATTCGTTGGATTAGAGTCTTTTCCATGATTTATTTTTAATCTTGGTTATCGAGCACTATTTGGGGTACTCAGATCCAAAGGTTTGAAATCACTAATCAGATTGAATTTTGGTATGTAAGTCCACCTAGGGATGAGCCAAGCATCCATACGGTCAATGCTTTCTAAGAGTACTGTGCCACCTGGCTCATACTGTGGTCCCTCACCATGACATCGGCGTGCTAAACCTGTGAAAGCGAACTACCGAAACCCGTGTCATTGCCAACCCAGCTTTTGGCTTTATAATAGATAGATATGTGTCTCGTTATTAATTTTGACACATAAAAAATGACACGCAAAATAATATTCCTTGTGGGGTCCACATAAAGATAAGTTAAGGGATGATTTTTTACGAGGACGGTCTCTCACCCCATAGAACATGCTCACAAAAATCAGCTCATTTCGACACTTCCAACCCTATGAAAAATCGGTTATGAGTTAAGAAAACGAGGACCATCATTTTGCTTTAAATTTGAAGTAAACATATATGAACATTAGAAGTTTCAGAATGGGCTAGTTTTTTGTGAGCATGTTCTCCATGGTGAGAAGATCATCCTTACAAAGAATATTATTTTGTGTCAATTTTTGGCGTGTCAAAATAACGGGGCCATATATATATATAATGAGATTATTTTGACATGTCTATGTGAATCTCACATGGAGACGAGTCCAGAGCTGATTCATCATGGTGATCATCCTTGTAAAAAAAAAAATAGCCGTTTTGACATTCTACCCATATGGAAAATGGATTACAAGTTAAAAAATTCTGAACACCCATTATATCGTTAACTTTAAGTGCACTTTTGATGAGGCGTTTTATCTGCATCAATAGAAGTCCCTTTAATTTCCACATGGCACTCTTTCGAGCTCACTGACCACATGAATATTTTCCCACAACTTGGTGGACCTACACATCAAAAATCAGATTGATTGGTGATTTTAATTTTAGTGGGTGGATAAGGATTTGAGCACTTTTTCATCATGGCTTTATGAACAGGCCAATGGGTTGGTTCCAAGTCCGTGAAGAAGAAATACTCAAATCCAACAGCTAAAAATCATCGATCATGCTGATTTTTGGTGTCAAAGTCCACAAAGATGTGGGCCAAACATTAGATTGATCTGGGCCTAGTTTATCTTTAAGAAGGCAACCCAAGTTAGACCGATTATTTAGCAGACTTAAAAGCAAATACAGGCTCGGCTGCTGAGCTTATTAATGCAACCCAAGCACATCTCTATAGCACGCTGGGCCTAAAGCTTATCCCAGCCCATTAACATGTTTTTGATGTGTTTCCATAAAGGAGTATGCCTAGCAAGGTGCGCACCTACCAGTACCAATTGCGGGGCACACTTCGACGTATACGTCTCACGCATATGTCTAATCATTTAGGATATCATACTATTACTGAATTCTTTGATACGGAGGTCTCTAAGAATGCCACGTGGCTCATATTTTTTTGGAGGAGAAAGATTGGCAAACCCCTACCTGACCTTTAAGAAAAGAATTTACAATCTAGAGTATATACAACCACTAGCGTCTTCCACAAGAAACTTAGGTAAGATCATGTGGTTCATACTTTGTCCATCGTCATCAGAGATTTACTTGTTTCCTATGGCTAAGTATTACCTATGGTGTTAGGGTGTCAGGTGTCAACCGAATAGGACAGCTGCCTCAAAGAACTTGGACTCATGACCTCCCCATCCAGAGATTTATGTGATTCCCTCAAGATCGAGGTGCCTCCACGGACTCACACCGATTCCACTATGCTCTGAGGCAAAAGAAACACTCTCAATACAATGAATCATCATCTCATGAAAACCGTAAGATGAGATTAGGGTTTCTATATCTATATGTAAAAGTACGAAAACACCCTTAAGAAAGAAAGAAAAAAAAAAAAAAACCTCCCAAAAGTCCGTTGAAAAATTCAGCAAAAAAGTAAAATGTACTTAAAAAATTAATGATTTTACATTTTTAAATAATTTAGAAAAAAATTTGTGTATAATAAGCATATAATATGTTTCCTCAAAAAAAAAAAAAAAATTCTAATGTTTGAATGTTAGACTATATAATACATTTTTTTTTCTAAATGTTCATAGGCACGCACACACATAGATAACTGATTACAAATTGATAAATTTAGAATAGGCTGATGTTTTTGTGAGGATGATCGGACCAAAAGTGGGCCTTGAATCATCTCCATGTGGGTTCCACATAAAGCATTCCAAAAATTAGGGCTACCAAAATAACTCAACCCTAAATAGATAGATAAATTAGTAGGACAATTATGTAAAAACCATGGTTCTTAAAATGGCTGTTATAACGAAAATAACGGCCGTCGTGATGGATTTGGACATATCCTGTTATTTTATGTACCGTCAAAATGCTCAGAAAATAACGGCCGTTATTTTTTGAAAAAAGTTGTTTAAAATAATGCCCGTTATTTCCGTTATAAATTAGTTTCTAAATTATTATTATTAGTAGATTTCCATTTCTTTAACTCAGTTTTAAATAGGAGTAGTTGAAAGGTTGTAGTCTCAGTTCACTAGTGTTGACTTTGACAACTTTGACCGTTCAACCAAGACCCATAGCTAGCACAAAATAAGACAAAACAGGTATAAGTTTATCCATTATTCTAACTCCTTGGATAGTTGACGTGCACATTATTTAGTATATTTATGGATGGATTATTGTTTAAGTCGGGACAAACTACAGTGTTGAATACTAATGGGTGGCCCATGCCCACGGCACTCTTTGACAAAGCGTTTGCCAAAATCAGGTATGAGTGGCCGAGATGCACCATTTTTTTGACGGATAAGATCTCAGTCACTCTTTGTTGAAACCGGATAAGATAAGATAATAGATAAGACAACTTCCATGTTTTATTACATAGACTCGTAATTGGCCTGTGCCAACGGCACTCTCCGACAAAAGCATTTGAAATCTAACCGTCTACATTAGATGGATGAATTTAATCTCAACCGTTATTTATCTTATGAAGCTGGATAAGACAAGTGATGAGACAACTGAACTGTTTTGTTGTATAGATTGCGAATATGCGAACATTTTTCAACAATTTTGTTGCATGCGATGTATGGATCTGTGTCAGTGACTAGAATACAAGGAATGTGATGATTAATGAAATAATCTTCAATCACTATCATGTATACAATTACATAAACATAGTCATGATTTTTTTATTTTATTTTTTGTTGAAACCGACGGTATCTGGGTCTCTTAGAGCACCCGACTAGTCCCCCGGAGCACACTAGTCACCCGTCCACACGTACCAAGTGTTCTGGGAGAGTTTTGATGTGGACTGAGCCACTTATTGTTACTCTTACAGGGTGGCCCTAAGGAGGGTTGAACTCAAAACCGAACTCCCCCCCTCTCTCTCTCTCTTCTAGTATCATTGATCCCTGATTAACCAATATTCGCTAACTGGTTCCGATTATTTCAGTTCTGAGACTAGTTATTTCAGAACAGGACTTGGAAAGACCCAGAACCGATAAGACCTTCAACTGAAGTGTATCATAGGTTCCAATTCTTGGTACACTAGTACCGGACCAAACCGGAACCAATTAATGAGGGAGAGTAAACCCGAAGAAAAAGAAATTGAGAAAGAAAGACAGTACAACATTTGCATTTGCGGAGTAACCATTGGCACATTAAAGATAGGTACCCGAAATCCTTTTTAGTTTGACTGTTTGTTGTTTTAATTTCTTCATTTCATTCTATTATAGTTTCTTTATAGCATAGCATTTAATCTAATCTCTTGTTTACTTCTTTTGCACTTAGTGCCAAGGTTTAAAAGAGGCCGTTATAACGTACCGGGGGTGTTAACGTTTTTTCCATTATAATGAATTGTAACAGTCAGAGACCAAAATGGAAAATAACGGGAAATTAACGGAAATAACAGAAAAAATGGCGCTGGAATCCAACTCGGCAACTCCCGACTACCTACACATGCAGGAAGGTGAGACCCAACATTCAATGTGTTTCCACCATACATCCATCACCTATATAGCAGCCGGGAGATCACCACCTCAGCCCGAACATGGTGAGATTCCATACGAGCTGAAAGGACAAGGGAACACATGAGCCACAGAGAATCCCAGCTTGCAGAAGTTTAGGTGACTCTTATGCTACCTTTGGCATTGCAGAAAATAAGTCAAAAAACTAATTTTAGCTAATTTTCCGGAATTTTGCGATTGAAATGAGCTAAAACACCCATATTTGTAGATTAAATAGTGACTTTGAAAGTGCTTTTGACTTTGACATATGTATCAAACACTTTTATTTAACACATGTTGAAATTGAAACTCAAGTAAAACTTTCATAATACTTGAAATACCCCCTTATTCATTAAAGACAAATTGTAAATGACTACTAAACATGTTATAAAACTTTTATTAATTGATTTAAATGACAAAATCATCCCATCATATACAAACTCAATATCCATAGAAGTCCAGCCCCAGAAGCAACAAACTATGATATTGGTAATCCATAGCTTACCACAATAAGCTAAAAGTCCAGCACACCATGCTTGGCAGGAGAACCATAGATTAATTGTACAATACTATATACCGTTATTTCCGCAAAACCAAATACAATATCAATATCTGAATCATCACGGTCTAGGTATTTACAAATGAGGAATGCTAGTGCAGTGTAGCAAAAGACATGAATTTTTTTTATTTATTTTTAATTCAAGATGTGGTTTTCTAGGCAGTTTTCTTGTCTTTTACTGCATTGAATCTGTGCAACGCATTAATTGTGTTGCTCGCTAACTTTCCTCTAAAGATTTCACTTTGTTTCTCCCTTACAAGCAATTTTCTTCGTTCATGCTGTCAGTAACAAACAGTTATAATAAACCAATTATTTAGCCAAACATGTACTGAAAATCAAAATTACACTTACAGGGTGGAAGAACCAGGATTGAGGGATCAGAAGACCATACTGACTGTCCGGGCCCACCTGACAGGGTGGTGAATAGGAGTAAGAAGAATCTTATAGCCCTGAAAATGACCCAAAGGTGAAAAGTAGCCTTCCTTGACCTTTATCGATCCTGTACAACAACAGTTGGCAATGAACCCATCTTTTTATCGCATCAACAAAAGGGCATCACGGGTGCGGCCAAGCAGACTCAATGCTGTGGCGGCAATGTGATGTCCAGTTAGGCCTGCAAGAGCAAGTTGTTCCTTCGGAGAAGCGTGTTCTATGTAGTTGTCCGGTAGAACAATTGGCCGCCACTGAAAAAGTTTTGAAGATCAGAATTGGGAACGAAGCCTCAAAAACAGGATTCATGTTGCCGACCCCAAATATTTGGGACAAGGAATACACTAGTAATAACATGACATCGATCAAAGGCATCCTTTCAGAAATTCCCATATTACAAATATGCATTTAGGAATACACTAGTAACAACATGACATCCACCATGCATCCTTTCGGAAAATTCCCATAACTTGACAAATAATATTATGTTATACAGTCAAACTGGACCCACCATTTCAACTAAAAACTGCAGTACAGAAGTCAAGGTTCTCAACTGATTTTATGGGTTTGATCAGCCTAGAGGAGGCTGGTTCATGCAGTTAACATTGAACCTGTTTGGCTAAAGACTTTTTTCTTCCCCCACCCTATCCTTTTCTCCACACCACTGAGTCAGATTACAAAATTATAGGACCTAGGAAAAGTTTTTGCAGAACATTATTGACGAATTTAAAGTATGGCAATAGCTGGGGGTAGGAGCAAAATGTTGTTGGTTTGGGAACAGGAGCAGGAATGAGATTCAGATGGAGTGATACCTTGCACAGGATATCCCTAAAACACAACACTTTAACAAAAGCCTATCAATATACTACATCTGCTTGTGCGAAGCAATAGCAATCTAAAAATATTACAATTTTAATAACATATATCATGTTCATGCATAATCGTTTTAGGTTTCAATTTTAAGGAAGCAGTTGAAGTTCATCAAGAAGGTTGGATAATCCCAATGGAGTGAACTTTGGGGTTGTATCCTGTACCAAGAGGCCCAAATACGGATACCGATATAAATACTGGAACAGCATATAGAGATACAATTCTTCATTTCCCAAATCCAGGTCACAGATACGGACAGGGGTATCCCATCCAAAATATTTATGCAGTGCATTAATATTTAGCTTTTTTTCAAGCTAAGTATCATTGTTTAATATTCACATCATGCCAACTATAATGAATTCTCTAAATTTTAAAAGCTTGCTGCAGTAAAATTTTAAATCTTCCTATTGGCATAAGGAATAAGGAAATTGTTAAGACTTAAAGAGTTATGACAATACACAATAGTATAACAGAAAATGAGAAATTGGTGGTATAGAAATATCCATGCAATATCCAGTACCAGCATCGGTATTGCATCAAGTCGATATGGATACGACAAGCATGTTGAAGTATCCGAGTATCAGAGATCCAATATAAGGGGCTAACTTTGGGATGTTCCAGACTGACAACCATTTGTGGCATTATTACCGAAGCAACATCACAATAGAGACGATCTTTTTTTTATTTTTGGATAATAGACAAGATTCTGTTACAAGGCAACTGATAGAATACCTTTTCCATATATATGAACACTGATGCCATAGCCCCAGTGGTAAGTTAATATAAAACCACGTAAACCAAAGCCGCTGGAAGGTATTAAAAAGCCATAAAATGTACAATATACCATTATTCCCATATCCAACACCTTGGTTCACATGGTATTATATTAAGTTACTACAAAGGCTATGACATAATTGGCCTATCTATCCAATATATTTATCCATCTATCTATTTATTTGTGTGCGTGCTTTGTGAAAATTCTCACAGTTCAACGTGCCTGTGTTGAACTTTGCATTGACTGATCTACTTCAGGATTCTTGTTTTCAAACAGTAGTTCTACTTAGCCAGTTTATTAGAAAAATGAAGATGAGATCTAATCAACCTTAAATTTTGAGTTTATCTTTGGTCTTCTCAAGAAAGAAAATTGCTTTAAGTTCAGTTTGGTCAAGAGTTGCAATAACTGGAAAAGCCAGCTCCCTCTTAACTGAAACTTCGGTTTAAAAATAGAATCCAGAACCATCTTTAAGTCCATCAAGAAAATAAAGTGAGGGGGAAATAATACCTTAACTTTTCCATCGAGCTGCCCATCGAGTGCAATGAACTGTGCAACATGGGACCCGAATCCTCCCACAGAGCCTTCCTCGACCGTTATCAGAAAAGTATGGTCTTCACAAAGCTGCCTAACTAGCTTGATGTCGAGGGGCTTGCAGAACCTCGCATCAGCAACAGTTACCTGAATGCCAAGGCTGGCGAGAAGAGACCGAGCCTTGAGGCAATTCTGAACCATCACCCCGTACCCAAGCAATGCAACATCTTTACCCTCTGCAAGAACTCTCCCTTTTCCAATCTGCCAACCAGTAATTCCAGCGTCATGCTATAGATATAGTGTCGGGTACAGGAATCAGGAACCCAACACGCTGAAGTCTGAGTGTTCATACAGTCATAAAATAATACCGAGAGCTATCCATATAGTATATTTATTTTTTTTATAAGCATACATTACAATATCATAGAAGCTTATATATAAGATATAAAAAGAGTACCACGTATGTACCTCGAGGGGTATCCCATTGCATGAAAGGCTGTTCATCCCAACAATAGCACCTCTTGGATACCGGAAGCAAATTGGCCTGTCATCAATGTGAGCCGCAGTGACCACCATGTGAACAAGCTCATCCTCATCCGATGGTGCCATGACAATCATGTTTGGCAAGCATGACATGAATGTTATGTCAAATGCCCCACAATGCATTGGGCCATCAGAACCAACCAATCCTGCACTTGTGATTGCGAACCGCACTGGTATTCTCTGCTGATCCACATCATGGACAATCTAAGGCCACAAGAAAACGACTGCTACTTTAGAGGCTATTGAGTTTCCGGTTTCAGTTTGATAACGAATAAGGAGTGAAAAAGTACGTGTGCATGAAGGAATTTATATGCAGAAAGAAACATAAGTATTATACTGGAAATAGAGAGAGAGAGAGAGAGAGAGAGAGAGAGTATATGTAGCTCTAAATGTATCCATATATGTACATACTTCGTATGTATTCAATTATGAAATAGAATAGCACACACGTAATCACAATTGCATGTACTTGTTTAAATGTTCTCTGTTTGTTTATAATCTGTATTAGAGAGAGAGAGAGAGAGAGAGAGAGAGAGAGAGAGAGAGAGAGAGAGATCTGTTGTCACCAATGGTACCAAGTTGTTAAAAATTCATGCACGTATTATGTGTATGTGCATGTGTCGATTGAGATGGTTTGGTCATGTACAACAAAGACCAATGACAACACTAGTAAGGAGAAATGTACAAGTAAAAGGGGCTAAAAGGGCTAGGGGAAGGCCTAAACGGACATGGATTGAAGTTTTGAGAGGAGATTTTAAGAAACTTACCTTAACAGAACAGATGAGTTTGGACAGAATTGAATGGAGAAACAAGATTCGTGCAGCCAACCACATATCATTAGGATAAGGCTTATAATGATGATGATCATTATATATATATATATATATATATATTATTGCATGAGTGTTTGTCCAATCATACAGATGAGTATGTGCATATGAAAGAGAGAGATCGGTAGGTACTCAGAAATGTATGTAATATACCTATTACATGTATGCATTTATGAGAAAAAGAGGGAGAACCTGATCATAAGATCTCTGTAGAAAGGTGGATGGAATCACACAGAACGGCTTCAATCCCCCACATGACAAACCAGCGGCAAAAGTTACTGCATGTTGCTCGGCCATCCCAACATCGAAAAACCTGTCGGGAAATCTTGCCTGAAATAGTTGAAGCGATGTATCCATTTCCATGCCCGCATGAACGACCACAATTTCTTTGTCCCTCTCTGCCTCCGTAACCAAAGCTTCCACAAAGCAATCGCTATATGTCCGAGTGAATCTGCTACCCATAAGTTTCGGAAAAGATGGTAATGAATCCGAGTTACATGAACCTGCTATATGTCAGAAAAGGAAAAAAGAAGTCATTATTGTATGGCCTTCTTGTTTTCAGTTAAAGGAGATACTAGAGCTGACGCAGGAGGGCTGGAAGAAGCATCATGTGCCTTGCATGGAACACAAAAGGATGTAGTTTAGGATCCACCATTTGGTGTGTCGCACCGCAGAAATCTTCTTGGTGGAAAGTTAATCCCTTTGGATGATAGTAACCATTCAATCTATAGATGATCTGGTGGACCTTTCACCAATTTCTTCTGATCATCAACCTAGGCCTCTAGGTAGGATCCCATCAAATGGCTGATCCTGACCCCCAGTACGTGTGCTGCATATACGATATAGGGAGGGAAGCTTATTTCCGTCCTCCCCTTCTGATTTGAGTACTCCTCTCATATTAACATGAGAAAAGTGGGAATGCTAGACTAAGGTACAATAGCCATCCCATCAAAGGATAAAGAAAAAACGCTGAGTACTTGATTTCCATCTAAAATCATAGGGTATTCTCCGATAAACATGTAAGCTTCGACAAAATTAGCAAAAAAAAATAAAATTAACTATGAGATGAAACTTTATAGAAAAATATACTGACCTTCTTGATGTTTGACCAACATCTCGCCTTTTTGGCCATCTTCAGACCCCTGATCTTCCTTTGTTATTACATGTACCAATACCGGTCCTGTTGAATCCAAAGATGCCACCTCTTGGAGAACACAAATTAGATCTTCAATGTTGTGGCCATCAACTGGGCCGATGTAATACAACCCAAGCTCTTCAAAAAGAGTTGATCCTAGCGGACCAATCATGCCACGCGCATACTCATCAACTTTTGCTGCCAATTCATGCATACCCCTACCAATTCTCTTAGTAACACCCTGAAAAAGAAGCACCCATGAATGTGATGACAATCAGAAAATGAAAAACACACGGAATCAGCACCAAGACACCAAATTTGATAACTACAAGTTCACAAAAATAGAACTATGGTTTAAGCACCCAATGTGTGCTTTTAAGAAGGGGAATGATAGCATAGTTCAGGGACCATTGGTGCATGGTGTACTAACAGTATGGTATACATGATCCACAGATCCACTCAATGGACCGACCCCCCACATGTACTGAGAGTAGCTTATACCCAATGGGGGATTTTCTTAGGGACCATTGTCCATGACTTTATTGCCCATCCAAAAGTAGGCAATTGATTGGAGAATCGAGGACACTTCAGCCAGTGTTATACTCAGGCTCAACCTGAAAGGTGTTCCACTGATAAAAGTGTCTGGAATAACAAGCTTGTACACCTTGTTAATGCTAAACACCCGTACTTTTACACTATAGAAGTCCTCAAGACTATCTAAAAATTGAGCTTTACAGAATTGCCATTTTCCCCTTTGTTTCCTTTTCCTTTTTCTTGAGAGTTTAACTTGATCCAAGTATGTCAAGGGAAACCATCAAAAGCATACCTTAGCAGCTTCTCTAAATTTCCGAAAGGATTTACTGGACTGGAGCTTGCTTAGAGTACTAGATAGAGCATTGATTGCAGTCTTGGGGCCCTCCTCTAGCTTTGGGTGTAAAGAATGTTGGCTGTCATTTAAGATCACTACCATGTTGGAGTCCAAAAACCCAGCATTGCTCATTGCCTCATAGACTTGTCCAGCCATAGTCGTCCCATTGCTGATCACAGTCACTACGCGGTCCCGCTTCCCTTTAATATCTCGGGCAACAGCCATGCCTTAAATGAAAACAACTGTTTCAGTTTGGTATCCATTTCCTGGTTTCCAAGTTCAATACAGAAAATGGAAGTGAAGGATCAAATGGCAAATTTTGTGTAAAATTTGAGTTGCACTTGACACACATAGATACAACCAAACTGAGTCAGCTAAGCGAACTCAACGAGTTAATTTGATATATTATTAGTACCTACATAAGGTTCACATAATGAGTACCCAATACAGGGGGGAAATCTAGATGAATTTTTTGTGTAAAATTTGAGTTGCAGCTGACGCACATAGATACAACCAAACCAAGTCAGCTAAGCGAACTCTACGCGTTAATTTGATATATTATTAGTATCTACATAAGGTTCAAATAATGAGTACCCAATACAGGGGGAATATCTAGATGAATAGATACTTAGGTGTACAAAAATTGCAAAATTAGCGAATATAAAATAACTGAAAACAAGTAGTGGCACAAATTATGATTTGCCCTTTTTATATAGGTGAAACAATTTTGGTCATTCTTTCACCAAAAAAAGGGGGAAAAGGAAAGTGGAAAAAAAGAAGAAGCAACATTACCAAGTCCAGCAGAAATACTGTTGCATCCATGCCCCGCACCAAATGGGTCATATTCACTCTCAAACCGAGATGTAAAACCCGAAAGACCATTCTTTTGTCTCAGTGTATGCATGAGGGACCGCCTTCCCGTGAGAATCTTATGCGCATACGTCTGTTTAATTGTAACAGGAGGAATTAATCTTACTTTAGATTAAAATTATTATTTCTAAACAACATACAAATAAGCAATGAATTTCTTCTTTTTTCCCTTTTTTGTTGGTTTTGCCAAGTCATAATAACAACATTAGCAATAGAGAAATGACAATATAGCCTGGGTGTCATCATATTATAATGGACCCATGTGTCTGCACTACAGCACATGCTAATAATTTTGATCGTTCAATTGATTGGCCACCTCTTGGCTCTTGGATTCAACTAGGCCTAAGATCATTCCTATTGTATTTTGCTAACCATCCAATAAATTGTCTAGTTTTTGATAGTCAATGAAGTCATGGGAAATGGTCAAAAGAAAAGGTACATTAATAGATTTGTTCAGAGCTATCTAGTTGACATGATTTTTGAGCCACATGTGATAAAAAAAAAAGGTGTCCCATCACACGCTTGTAAGTGGTTCCTTTTTAGTTAAGGTCAGGCAGTTTATCAAGAAAGAAATAGAAACAGATGGCCATCAATTGGACAGTACAGATCAATGAGCACATGCACCATGTGTACAGGAGGGAACCCTGGGTAATTAGTCATTATAACATAAATACCCTGGCACAATCAAATTGTCTTTGCTAACAATAATTGAACTATCCTATATGTGGAACATTACAAAGTATGTTCCTACCTGTTCACCTACATCCCACAATATCTTGTCCATTGGGGCATGGAAAACGAGGTGTATTGCAACCGTCAGCTCCACCACCGCTAGACTTGCTTTAATGGGTCTCCGTGTTTTCGATATTATAAAAGATAACTCCGACCGGATCTCATCCGCTAATAGTTTCAGTTCCTGCATTATACCCATCTCAAGTGAGTAGAATAATTATGATTTAGATAGTCTGAGATTTATAAAGATATCAAAAAGGTCATAATCCAGACCTTGGGAGACAAGTTCTTCAAATGAATCGGGGTTTCAACCATATCTAGTATGGGTGTAGGAGACTTCTCCCAGAAGAAATCACCAACATCAGGTAGCGCACTTACTCGACCAAGGAATCCCTGCAACAAGACAAATTGAACATTATTGTCAACTAAAAAGACCATTTACTGAATGGTTAAGATCATTCGACCAGGCTGATTTAGCTCTTCAAACCCGCCTGCATGTGTGCCAGCCAACCAGGTGGATGGATGGAGGGTGAAGCCTGAATGTTCATATTACACTGCAGCATGAACTACCATCTCGTATCACAAGTTAGCAGGGCATCCAATTTGAAGTTCTAGAATCACAGGTGCACCTTGCAAACCAGGCCTTAAGCAACAAGTGATGAGATCAACCTTAGCTACGATATCCTAGTTTTCCTTGTAGAAACTGAAACAAGGGCAAATGAAAAGTAAAGACCCCAAAGCTTGCTAGATCTAGTAAAGTTCCGGGGGATCACGAAGAGGACAAAAGTGGTCATACAAAGTCTAGTTGAAGAAATGGATCCTACAAAGGTTGAAACTGAGATGCTGAGGATGCATCTAAAATGTGTTCACTTAGGATGGTCTAAGGATAGATCATCGAGGCTGACTCCCTCAACTTGATCTGTTTAGACCAAAGGGGACACCAATTGGTCAAGATACTATTCTTGCAGATTTTCCTCTTGCTTGTGCATTGGAAAAGCAGTTCAGAAACTCCACAAATACAAGCCAGTCAATGGCATGGTAAAGTAAGCTACTCAGGTACATCAGGACCCGCCCTTCATTTGGGAGACCGGATCTGGTAATCTAAACTCTCTTAGACTAACAAATATATTTCACGGCGTGCAAACAAATTTTAATTGATTTGTAGGAAGCAACCTTGAGTAGAAAAAATTCACAATTCGCCAAAGTAAAATACAAGCAATCCCATTGATCTCTAAATCAGAAAAATCCCTCCACTATAATTACAGTATTACACTGAGATAACTTCAAACAAATAGACAAGTAAGCAGTTAAATCAAAAGAATCAGGGCATGTTCCGCCATTTTAGCGGCAAAAAATTTCGGCGGAAAAGGGCAAACCAAACATACAATGAAATGCAACACTACAAATTTCATATAAGACTAAGCAGAACTATAATTTTGTTTCCACATAAATAAATGTTAGAGAAAATCGTCAATATTTTTTCTTCCTCTATGTGTTTGCATAAACATACAAAAGAAAAGGCTGGAAATATTTGATATACCTTGGAAGAACTGGTGGAAGTAGAACTTGGGTGCAGGTTCAGCCTCAGAGATTCCCCTCTTGAAGGGTAGTAAGACTTTGAGAACTCCAATTTACGAGGTAAAACCCCAAATTCTCCATGGGCAAAACCACTAATTCCAAATGGATACTGAGTAGAAGCAGTACCCATCACAAAAACCAGAAATCCAACTCCTTGAATCCTCTCAATTCCAAGAGAAAACCACCATTACAGACCTCTCTTGCAGTAACCAAAAAATAAAAAATAAAAAAATAACCAAAAACAATGTTAATTATCCACACAGGCCCTTAAACTACCCAAAAAAGAATCGAAACCAGTAACCACCGAAATTTCGAATTGGGTCTCCGCTGAACGAGAATTAAAAACGGGGAATTTTGGAGACGGATGATATAGAACTCCAAGCTCATACATTCTTAACTGAACAATTCTGCGGCATTTTTGTACTGGTGCATTTCTGATGGTTCACAGTGTGCCGAAATATCATAGACGTGGCCACTACTGAACGATCCCAATTGTAAAATTAGTGGGTCCCTCTTAAATGTCTTAATGTTGATAACCGGTTGGGGGCCATTGAACAGTCAAGATTGATGCTGTTGATATTCCTTGTATAAGGTCTCAGAGTAGAGAAACATGAGCCGTCCTCCAGTTGTGATTCAAATCCCAAATATTTTAAGTATTATTTAATCAGAAAAAAGAAGTATAAGATACAACTTGATGGATCATCGACCATGCACCAAAGAGGATCTCACCTTCCAACTACAGTGGATTTTGAAATTTTTTGTGATAACGTTCTTCCCTTGGCTGATCGACGTGAATCTTGAGAATGACTAAGTTGGATGGCATACTTGCTTCAGGTGGACCGTGGACACAAAGGTGCGCTCACCAGTATGGGTGCATATGTATGTTTTGGGCCCACCACTATCTCTTTAGTCTAGTACGTTGATTATCTGACTATTTGAACCGTTCAAAAAATATGATAAATTGACGGTTCTGATTGATTTTAGCATCTGACTGTCATTCACAGCTCGAACCATGCTACTCCCCTAGTACGTAATACATTTCTCTTGATATTGGGATTTTAGAAGGCCAGTGATACCATAGCCCCGGTAGTAGTTTATTACAATGTAGTCAGTGATAACCTTTAGGTTTTGAAATAATAACATTTAGAATTGTTATGACATCACCATTCCCATATCGAAGGGTTCATATTGAGGTAACATTGTACTATATTACTACCGGGACTATATCATCATTAGCATTATTTTCAAAAGTGGAACAAAATTTAAAGAAAGAAACGAAAAAGGGTTAGCAGATTTGTTTTTGGCAAAAAGAGGCTAATCAAAAAATCTTTTCAATAAAGAAGAACCAGGCTAGTGGTACTCAGCACTAATAATTTAACTAACGCTCTGGGACGTGGATTCCTAGAATCCAACGGTGGTTGTGCTTTGGCAAAAAGTGAATCCAGTGAATGCCAGCTCAGCACTCACAACCACAGTTGGATTCTGGGAACGGACCTTGAAAGCATTAGTGAAATTATTAGTGCAAAAAGGTGTGAGTCCACGGACCCGACCCATGAAAGAAACCTGATTAAGAAGGATCTCCCATTCGGCCTTAACTCTTCTACAGTTCTACCAGTCTCAGTTTTCTAAGATACCCAAACTAGAGTAAAACTTTGATGACAGGCTGATGACATGGTGCAATATAAGCCACGTGGCACACTCTAAGAGGACTCTGACCGTATGAATGTTTTTCCAATCCATAGAGACCAAGAATCAGCTTGATTAGTGATTTCAAACCTTTGGATCTTTGTACCTCAAATAATGGTCAATAATGTTAAAATTTTCACTGTTAAAATCAACCCACGAAAATAACTCCAATCCAACACCTAGAAATTACTAATAGGGCTGATTTTTGGTTTGTAGGTCCACATAGGGATTGGCCAAACATCCATACGGTTAGAGTCCTCTAAGAGTCTGCCACATGGCTAATATCAGCCTCCATGACAGGCCTGTCATCAAAGTTTTACTCCAAATTGAGTATCTGGCTACTATGCGTCAAAATCAATGAATTCGGATTCATGTGAAGACAGCTGACATGATTTCACATCAATCGTAAATTTGACAAATCCTCCTTTATTCCAGCTCACATCGATTGTAAATTTGACAAATCCTCCTTTATTCAAGCTTGAGACCGGCAATGCAGTGTAAACTAAGACCCTTCGTAGGCGGAGCCACCAATAAAGTAGCTTCTTTTGTTGTTTCTTTTTTAGATAAAGACAATGCGGAAAGCATATGAGTTGTGTACATTGTCCCCTTGTTTAAACCCATAATCTTTACAAAATTGTGATTGGGAGTCAGACTCAGAGCCGTGGATTCCGAGAATACAACGGTGGTTGATAGCACTGAGCTGGCATTCACTTTTTTCATTAATGCCAACTCAATGCTATCAACCACCATTGGATTCTCAAAATCCAGGGTCCCGAGTCCAACTCCCAAGAGGGGTGGTAAGAAAAAGGGGTGGTTCCCGGAGCCTGAGCCATTTGTAAACAGGCAATCGAGAGTTCATTGTCTGTGAAGTGTAATCACCGTATTAATAACTCAGGCTGGGAATCAAGGCCTTGGCAATCCCAACAAAAGGACAGCAAGTGATGATATGGGTCGCCGACCCCATTGTATTTACTAAACTTCGGTTTCTTGAACCCTTCCGGCAGAGCTACATCTGGACGTCGGCAAAAATCCTTGACGGAAGTTGCTGGATTCTTCTTTCATAAGGTGGTGAGAAACCATGACGGTGAGCATTACGTCCGATCAAGACACCAGTCTGCCCTCTATTAGAGGGTGCGTGCTATGGAAGAAATTAGGCATTGAACTGAGTTCCACTTCGCATATGGGCTTTATATTCTCTATGGCGTCAATCGTAAGTTTAATTACATCGCGTTCAGTTCGAGTTGGGTGATGAATCGATTTTCTACAAACCTTCGTGTCAGTCGCTAGCTTACTAATATTGATAAAGTTTGTGAGTAATTGATAACACAAACATATGTTTATAACCCGCATTCACCTTTGAGTCATTGATCTTATTAAAAACAAGCTAATCTAGTAGAAACACCAAACATTTTATCCACCAAAATGCGATGGTGCACAATTGGGTTATGCTTCATCTATGAGAAAACCCACTAGTTTAACAATTAGGGTGTAAATTTTTCCCAAGAAAAAACATATGGAAAATGCCTTAAATGGCTGATTGATTGCAACTGAAAATACATATCTCAATCATGTGAGAAAACAAAGGTGTATGTTTTGATGGAAATGACTTCTCACCTATTTGGATGGGAAATAAATTTTAGGCTTAGTAGGGAAATCTATCGAGATTTAAAATGGCTATAAAATGGCTATCTAACAATGGACAGTTGTGTGGTTCCCAAGGAAAATGCAATTTCTCCACTTGGCAATCAAACATGCCATTAGGATCCTATATGAAGCGTGGTCTTGTTCAAAATACTTACATTTAGGCCATGTATGGTTGCACTCAGAAATGTTTTCTAGAAATTATTCTTACATACCCATACGTGTCCATAAAAGTTTTCCAGACCAACACATTTTGACCTATGAATCTCATCTTAGAAAACTTTTACGTGGTGACCATACTGGCCTAACATATTTTTTGCATGCATATTCCTTTACCACGGCATTTATAAATATGCATCTTGTATTTACATTTATGTTTTTTTTTATGGGAGCTCATATTTGCACACCCCATTTCCTATCCCGGTGGACTCCTAGTCGGGGCACACCCCAAAAAGAGATATCTCTCTCTAAAACTTGGCTGACCGTTACCGTCAAATGAGCCACGTGTCACATTTTTAGAGGACACTGACTGTATGGATGTTTGGCCAATATCTAGGTGGACCTACAAACCAAAAATCAACTTGATTAGTGATTTCCAAGCGTTGGATTGGAGCCATTTTTTAACTGTAGGAAATCGAGCATTATCGACCATTATTTGGGGTGCAAGATCGAAAGGTTTGAAATCACTAATGAGACTGATTTTTGGTTTGTAGGTCCTCCTATGGATTGGCCAAACATCCATACGGTCAGTGTCCTATAAAAATGTGCCACGTGTCTCATCTTGTGGGCGGTCACTGACGGTCACGGTCAGCGAAGTTTTATAGAGATCTGTCTTCTTTGGGGTGTGCCCCGACTAGGAGTCCACCGGAATAGGAAATGGGGTGTGCAAATATGAGCTCCCTTTTTTATTTATGCATGCACATGTACAAGTGTGCTTACGAAGAGAGAGAGAGAGAGTCATGTATGCATATTCCTTATCATTTTTCTTAGTATAACCATGCATAGAAAAAATAAAAAATAATACCAACCGGGTAAGATTTATGAATTTTAATTCGAAGGTTTGGTAATTTCTTTCTACAACATCCATTGAAGTTGAGATTCTTCAAGTTCATCATATGCAATGGTGGAGCCAGGATTTTGTTTAAGGGTGGGCAACTATGTCGTCCACTTATGAATGGGCCAAACATTCAAAGTTGAGGGCCTTGCTCCGCCACGGAAAGAGTAACAAGCCTGAGTTTGTTGTCCCCCGGTTTGAAATGCAAGGCATTGTGCAAGGAACCTAGATTGTAATTAGTAATCGGATCTAAAAATGAAAAAGAAAGCCATAAAGGAGACTAGATTGTGATATGATTCGAGGCAGAAGCGACCCTCCAACGCAATTTCTCGCAAAATGATTAATTCATTCATTAGCTGTTTACCAACTCTTATTTACAAAAATAAAGCCTACCATGTGATTATGCGTTTGGGTAAGCTTAAAAACCGCAAAAAGCCAGCATCTGCGATTTTTAAGCAGTTATAAAAAAAAAAGCCGTTTGGATGAAGCATTAATGGTTTTTATTACCACTGGCTTTTACCTTGGGAGATAAAGAAATCCCACCCATTCTTGTAGAGCGAGTTCTCTACTAATGTCTCTCAAGATTAGTTCCCACTGGGATGAGAACTTTTACAATTCATTTACCTGAAACAATGATGATGATGGTGCCAAGGACATCTAAAAAAAGGGAGATGGAGAAGGTTTCAAGTCTGGAATTAACCAAATACCAATTTGAATATGACATGATTTATTTGAGGTGGAGATATATTATAGTATTGTAATACAATTACAATGATAAATAAATTTCATTGTCTTGTTAGTACTTCTGTTATTTGGGTTTCAGTTCTATGAATTTCTATTCTCTTTGAAACAGGAGAAGAAAAAAAAAACTTGATCAACTGATTAGCTACTCAAGAATTTTCTTTTTCAAGGTAGCACATGTTGAATAAAAATGATTTACAGGTCTCTGTTATAAAGTTTTTCTAGATTATTATTTTTTTCTTGGTTGGTAGTCCATAAAATTACCTCTATGGACGGGCTAGCCCCCAAAAAACCGATGCCCCTAAATTTAGGACAAATGTTTCAAAGGAAAACAGAAAAAACAGAACAGAATGCATAGGTTAAGACAGGACATTTTCGATGAAACTCAAAGTACGTTAGATGAAACATTGTTTTGTTCAAAACTTCTTTATAAGTGGGCAAACAGTTAAAGGCACATTGTAATCATTTTGATTCCCAAGAAAGTGCTATCAGTATTGAATGGAAGAAATTCATGCAGCTGGCCCCATATTGTTGAAATAAGGCTTATCATGATGATGGGTATCCAAAGCACAAAGCTGAATGTAGTGTAACCTTACGGACCAATTAATCTACGCAAAATGGTCTATAATATCAACTACGGCCTTGTTTTAAATATAAGGGTATTCTTGACATTTTGACAGAATCGAGAAGCTCAGAGTTGGTTTTGCCAAACGACAATACCAGCTTCTACACATAGAACAACACTTCTCCAGTATAGTTTGCCTAACACTATCTAGAAATAAGTGCTTCACAGCAGCTAATTCTAGAGATTCTGTAGAAGCGCTTTTCTACAGTGCTTCTGTAGAAGCATTCCCAAACAGAGCCTAATCAGGCTAAGTTTTGGTCCAAGTCCAACTAAGGTTGAGGCAAACTTCCATATGGATAGAAATCTCTAAGAATATGCTAGTATGCCACGTGGTTTATATTATGGTTCGATGTCCGTCAACAAAGATCTAGTCTGCTGCAAAGGTCAATGGGTGTGTAAGAGTGTGTCACATGACCTTTTGGAGATGACTAGCTATATAAATTTTTTGCCATAATTGGTCCTTTCAATGGATAATATTTTATGCCACTTGGCAAAATAAAAAAAGAATGAGCAAGGTTGTCCTAGAGCTGAATTAAATGCAATAATCCCACGAGTAGAACTTTGCTCAATGGCGTCTAAGGGGGACAAGCAAAAAATCTTTTTTTTTTTTTTTTCTAAGGATTGTGAGCTCAAAACCTTTCTTCATTTACTTTTGGCCCAACCATAGGTGGACCTACAGACCAAAAATTAATTTGATTGTTAACTTTTAAGCATTGGATTAGAGTTGTTTTCCTGGGTTGATTTTATCCATAGAATTTGAGCATTATTTGTGTACAAAGATCCAATGGTTTGAAATCCCTAATCAGGCTGATATTTGGTATGTAGCTCCACCTAGAGATGGGCCCAACATCCATATGGTTAGTGACCTCTAAGAGTGTGCCACGTGGCTTATATTATAGTCTCTTGTCATCATTGATGAGGGACATTAGCATGCTTAACAACCTGTGAAAGTAAGTTCCTTTTATAGTTCACAATCCTCAAAAAAAGGTATTGAGCTCACAATCCTAAAAAAAAAAAAATATTTTTTACTTATGCCCCTTTATTGATACAATTTGCATCGCACCCAATGTTTTTAAAATATCTGTGTCTCACCCAAGGTCATTATAGTCATTTAAAAAATATCGAGATGTCTATCCGGAGACCGTCTATGATCAATAACGTTGACCATGGTTAAAGGGTGAGACGGAAATATTTTGAAAACATTGGGTGAGATGCAAATTGCATGAATAAAATAAGGGGGTAAAGCAAAAAAGACCTACTTTTTTTCATCGCTCATCTCAAAAGCATTGGGTCGAAGCCTATTGACAAAAAGGTCCCAATGCAACAGCTAGGAATCACTTATGAAACTAATATTTACTGTGCGGTTCATCAAGGGGTGTGCCGGTGCCAAACACTCATGTCAATGGCCTATGTTGAATTTATTTTTTTAATTTTTATTTATTTGTAAAGTAAAATGTGTTGAAAATTTTTCCTCCTATGTTTGCCCAACCACTTTATGGACCTAGACACCCAAAAAATTAGTCTGAGAGATATTTATGGCCGTTGGATTCGAGCTCTTTCATCAGATGATTTCTAGTCGTAGGATTCCAACATATTTTGAGGTACTCAAATTCTATGGCAATACATTATCAATGCAACTGATTTTTGCTGTTTAAGATATGAGACAAATATTCATGTGGACCTACAAGATATCTACGTGGCAATCTTGTGGGAGGACATCAAAACTGATGTTCCGCGCTGAACATCAAAGTTTGCTGTTGAGAATGTAATAGGGATAAATTATAGATATAAATAGACGTAAGGGCCCTTGTTATAAAGAAAGTTTAGTGATATTACAGGGGTAGTTATGGAAAAAAATTGGCAAAAAAAACCAACTAGCGACAGGTGGCACATGTGTATGCATGTGCGATTGAGAATGAAAATTGAACAAAATATGACAGAAAGAGTCCATAATGACCAAAATGTCCTTATTTTTATGAACATGTATTGAACTTTGTAAGGATATTTTAGAAAAAATAGTAAAATTGAAATTTTCTGGCAAACAACGTTAATTTGCTGGTGCATGCTATCAATCTTATTACACGTGTATTTTTTTTTTTTATATGAATTCAAGGTATTTTTCAATCTTTTTTCCAAAAAAAAAAAAGACTCATCATTAGATGGTGATCACGCAGGTTAGTTTTGGTGGAATAGACAAACATGTGAGTGCGATTTGGAGTTGTAGATTGAAGAGATGGATTAATTTGTTGGACGATGAAGATCCCTGGATCCAGACTACCGATTTTATACCTAGTGGAGTGACGGGTAGGTGTAGTTCTTACAGGATCTCTCTATGTCCCCTCGTTTTGGATTAAAATTTGAGAAAGCCATGAAGTACTTGACAGAACTGAGGGTCCAAGATGAACCTGATTTTGGCACACCCATTTCAGGTTTTTTCTTCTGCGTTCATTCTAAGGAAGGAATAAGCTTTGAGGAAATGTTCTTAGTCAATGCTGTCATTCACAAGGAAATCATCAATTACCACAAGCTGTCCGACAAGTTCTTCGAGTTACTTAGAAGCCAGAAAAAGGAGGTGAATGTTGCAACGTTAGGATGCTTACGAGATGTTGAAACTTGTCCAACAATGGATACTTCAGAACCCTGAACTTCTTAAGGGATCTAAGGTCATAGATAGTAATGTTGAACCAGAAGAAGTAATATATTCTTCAAAAACTCAAATAAAATAAGAACTTATCGGGAGAAGCACATTCTAGACCCGGTCCTTAATGTAAATCGACTCTCTCTAGCTACAAGTAGAGACCTTGGTGCTATAAGATATATCGTATACTCACCTCCTAGGATACTACCCTTCTTCACTGCTTTTAGTACAGAACAATGAAGGATCAAACCCTTTGTCGATGAACCGTAAAATCCCAAAAAACTCTTGAAAATAGATGTAGAGAAGAATAAGGAAGTCGTTTTCTGTGAAATAGTATTAGCATTATTAGACCTTAAGAGAAAGTCCCTTTATATAGAAAACATAGAAAGTGTCATTTTCCCTAATTAAATTGTACTATTAAGGATCTAAAATGGTAACATAATATCTATATAACAAAACAGGGAAGTTGTCTCCCCGCTTATCCCCCCTCTTATCTGTTTCAACAAAGAAGGGCCGAGATCTTATCCCCCCAAATGGACGGTGGATCTCAGCCACTCACACCCGATTTTGGCAAATGCTTTGTTTTGGGAGTGCCGTGGGCACGGGCCACCCACTATACATCTATATAACAAAACAGAGAAGTCACTTAACCCCCCTCTTATCGGCTTCACAAAGGATGGCCAAGATCTTATCACCCCAAATGGATGGTGGATCTAAGCCACTTACACCTGATTTTGGCAAACGCTTTGTCGGAGAGTGCCGTGGGCACGGGCCACCTACTAGTATAAAATAAAATTAAATTGTGATCAAACAGCTAGAAAATGGTCAAAATAAGTTTTAGAAGGTGAAGAGACAAGCTTAAGAATATTTTTAATGGAACTTTGAGTAAAAACACAAGTCATTAGAGCCCAAAACCTATTCAAGCTCATGTCAGATTCGGCCCAACGTAGCGTGCAAGCATATGTGGTATTTTTTTTTTCTCTGTGTCCTTTACTTTTGCCAAGTTCTTTACGCATTGATGTATATATGTATTTCAAGAGCTTTTGGCTGTCTCCAATGTGGGACTAAATCTAACATAAAAACCCACTAAAGTGTAATGGCTCAAAACTTTTCCACCAATATTTCATTCAAATATTTAGAACAAGAGCAATATCAGAGAAGGTCTTAGGTTCAAATTTTCCTAAGAAACACTTTACTTTAAAAAAAAAAAACTATATTTTTATTCAAACATTTTACGTTAACACTCCTAGGGGTGTAATAAATACCCATTGGCCTGTGACTTGACCCGACTAGCCTCTTCTAAGGGTTGGGCATGGGTTGGCATTTTGTAGCCATAGCCCAGCCCATAAGGTCCACGTGAATTGAAAAGTGCCCCACATCCCCTTTTTGACCCCCAACTAAAATTCTCTAATAGTTAATCCAAATTGATCAACTTGTGTAATGATACAAAATACATACTTTAACAACTTCTTAGATAGGTTTTTGTTGGAAATTCCATTAATGGATACCAAAAAAAATAAAAAAGTTCACACTAACTTTGAATTTGAGTAATTAGTTATTCTTGTAAAAGAGCTGCTTTAGACTTGGACTAGTTCTTTTGACTATTTCAAGTTATATTGACTAATTACTGATTCAACTAATATAATTGTAAAATATTATTTGTTAGAATTCGTATTATTTAGATTATTTTTTTCTTATTCCTTGATATTCTTGATTTGCAGGAATATCACTATAATGACCTATCCTCACTATATCATTTCGAATGCAATGTTTTTTTTTTTAGGAGGTAACATTTTATTTACAAAAATTACATTTTATTTTTAAAATAATTCTTTAAGGGACAACTTTGATTTGTTGCCAATTCTCTAAAAATGTTCCTACAATATCTCAGTATATGTTGAATAAAATGGAGCATCTTGGTTATTGCAGAATTCGTTTCTGCTAAAAAAAAAATTGTTTTATTTCTTATTATGTTAATTACACAAGTGTATTGTACGTGTGTTTTCAGTAGATAAGACCTAAACTTTACATGCCTTCATTGCCTAGGTGCTTTTGATGTATTGGTTTGGGCAATAACAATTGGTATTAGAGCATTAATCCTTGGATTGATCAGTCCCCCCAAAAAAGGTACCACAACAATCTAAGCACATCCGTTGGTGTCATTAGTTATACCACATTTTAGCCCTATCGATCATAATGTACATGATCAATCTCAGCCACAAGTAGTCAACCACTTGATCCATTGATAGCCAACATCGCCGCACATCACTATGGTTGCATTGACCACTATAATTGGCTCCACATTCATCATACAATATTAATCTCCAATAGGACCACAAATGTTCCACCTTTAAGGTCTACCACCGTTGTCTAACCTCACAAGGCTGCAATATTGGAGGCTATTGTGATCAGGAACCGTGCCAAAATAAATAATTTTTGCCAACATCTACTAGCCATAAGCCCTAAGCATCATCTACCTAGTCTGCATCAGTGTATTTTGTACTATTCATCTGTCCATAAGGGTAAGAAATCCCTTTTCTCTCCTTCATATTAAAGGAGAATAAAAGAAAAAAGAAACGTTTAAAGATTCTTTAAAGGATCTACCTTTTTTTTATTTTTTGTTTTTATCTCTTTTGCTGATACGTAAAGGAGGTACCTTTGATCCTTTGGGCTTAGGGGGCGTTTGGCAACACAAAAATAAGTAACTTATTGACTTTTATAAGCCAGAAAGTTAAAAGTTAGTTTGGATGTGTTTCGTATTTTAACTTTTAAAAAGTTAAAAACTAACTTAAAACTGAAGCTAAAATTTTTAGCTTTTAACTTCTAAGAGAAGTTACTTCTCAAAAATTAGAACGCCTCCCGACATTTTAATTTCTATAACTTTTTCAGACGTAAAAAATCAACTTGTAACTTCTACTACAAGTAGAAGTGCTTTTACTTCTTGTTCCCAAACGCCCCCTTAGGGAATTTTTTTTGCCTACTTCAAAGCGCAAGACTTTTTTGCATCCCAAATTTTATTTCTAAAGTTGGACATAATTTAAAAGGTTATTTAAAGCTCAATTTGAGTATGAGCACCTCTTAGGCCCACAATTTATTCCAAGCATGTGTTCGAGCCCATGACCAACACACCTACAATTTTGGCTATTCTAGAGTCCTATTTTGGTACTATTTTCTCCTCCAAAACTATAAGAAAAGAAATTTTCAGCATGATGACGATCACAAGGTGATTTGAGATGTTGACGACGGAAACCCAATCCTTTTGTGAAGATTTAAGGGATTGCTGCTACCTTGTTAAAGAGGAATTACATACTGAGCATCACAATCAATTTCCTTTTAGAGATGCACTCATGCATATTTGAAGAGGGTTCAATAGAGAAATTGAGGGATGAGTTTGAACATGATGCATTGAAGTTAATTATGTCTGACCAATCTTTGCAATTGTTGTATCAAATGAAGAAAATAAAGGACATGAGTGATTTGATGATGAGTGCAACCTCGATGACCAAACCCAAGTCAAGATTGAGGACATCGTCGACAATAAGGGTCTCAAGTTGTAAGTCAAAACTAGAGCATTTTGTGCCCAACATTTCCGGTAGAGGACACACCAACCTAATAATCTTCCTATGCACAACCACATCTCATATGCTAGAAATACGTAAACAATCTAAATTTTTCGCTACAATTATGAAGGATAAAATCTAAATAGATCCATACATGTAGTTCTTATATTCATCTCCTTAAGGGGAGAACCAAAACTAGAATAGATCTTCAGAAGCCCATCTCTCTATCCACCATGAACCAAACTGTAAATTTCTAAAGACAGGAAACCTAATGCATGGAATTGATTAGTAAGGATTTGAATATAAAATATTTTAAAGTGCTTGAAAAATGAATTACATAACTGAAGAGTGCTCTTTCTGTATTTGCGTTGTGGCATTTTATTTCTTTTAAGTGAAATTTTTTATATATCCAGCACGTCATTTTAAGTTTAAGTATTGAGCTCAAACTGGTTGAACCAGTAACAATGGTAAAACGGATGTCAAAAGTCTTTCAAAGGGATTAAGTCTTCAAGCGTCATGAACGAGGAATTGTACCATTGTCAGTCAAGGATAAGGGCACTATCGTTTTTTCATGGGTTGATTTTTAACTGTGAAATTCAAACATCATTTGGGGTACAAAGATCCAAAGGTTTGAAATCATTAATCAGGCTGAGTTTTAGCATTTAGATCCACTTAGGGATGGGCTAGACATCCATACGGTCAGTGATCTCTAAAAGTCTGACACGTGACTCATACTATGTCCTACGTCAATATTGACGACGTCAGCAGAGTTCTACTCATTGCGATGGATGCATCTGTCACAACAAACAATATGAGCCACGTGGCACATTCTTAGTGGACGCTGAACGTATGGATGTTTGGCCAGTCCCTCGGTGGACCTCTAACCAAAAATGAGGGTGATTAATGATTTCTAACCGACTTGATTGAAGTTATTTTCATGCGTTGATTTTAACGGTAGGAATGTGAACGTTATTTGGATGCAAAGAGCCAAAGGTTGCAAATCACTAATCAGGCTGATTTTGAGTTTATAGGTCCACCGATGGACTGGCCAAACATCCATACGGTCCACGTCCACTAATAGTTTGCCATGTGGCTCGTATTTTGCGTTGTAACAGAAGTTTCCATGACGGCGCTGTGACAGAAGTTTTAGTCCGGGAAATGGACTGAAATTGGTGACATGATCATAATGGTAAAGACAATCTTACATCATCTGTATGCGGACCCACCTCTGGGTGTAAGAATTCGATGTAATAAATAGAGTAAAACTTTACTGATTGACCACAATATGCATTACGTGGCACACTCTCAGAGGACATTGACCGTATAGATGTTTGGCCAATCCCTAGGTAAAAACCAAAAATCGACCTGATTATTGATTTCAAACCTTTTCTTTTATTTATCCAAATAATGGTCAATAATGCTCAAATTCCACGGTTAAAAATCAACCCATGAAAACGAATCCAATCCAACGCTTCAAAATCACCAATCAGGTTAATTTTTGGTCTGTTTGTCCTTTTAGGGTTGGCCAAACATCCACACGGTCAGAAATATATAAGAATATGCCACGTGGCTCATATTGTGGTCGGTCAGCAACTTTTGCTCCGAAAAATGAGCTCTGGCAGACAAACTGTGTTGTCTAATTCGCTTCTTTCCTTTGATCAAAAACCCTGTTCGAGAACCCCCAAAAACACTGCACTCGGGAGGAATATGGGATGGAAATCTCAAACATTTACAAGAAGCTCAGGTACCTCTCAAACCCTAATTCTCTGTATTCTCTTTTCTTTACCTCTCGATCTTTTTCGTTCTCTTCGTCTACTAAAACCCCTAGTTTCCACTCTAAACTCTACTTCTGCCCTCTCTGCTACTCAAAACCTTAACCCTAGTACTGACTGTAACTTACGTCTCTCTTGCAGAAACCCTATTTTGAATCCTCTGAAGTGTATTCTTTATTCCTTTCGATCAATTTCAATCTCTTCCGTAACATATTCGTCTTCTCCGTCTCAAGGAATCACTCTTAGATACTCTCGATGTCCCGTTCGCATTCTCTCTCGATCGTCTTCGATTTCTTCTTCGGATACATCTTCGTCATCGATGTCTCCAGAAACTCGAGTTTTTAGAGAAAAATCTGATTTTGAGGAGTCTAATAGAGGTGTTAGTGATAAAACTCAGTTCAGTAGAAGAAATTTTAAGTGTAAAGTTTCTTATCGTAAACCAAATGTAAATCCGGAAAACATAGCAGAAATTTTGGAATTGATTAAAAGAGAGAACGATGATATGGAATCGAGGCTGAATCGGATGAATTTGAGTTTTTCTCTTGCTTCCATTAGTGAGATTTTTCGGGTTTTGAACTTTGATGGAGTTTCGGGTTTGCGTTTCTTCAATTGGGTTAGAGAAACCCAACCTGATTTTAACCGTAATTCCGAGTTTTGCAGTTTGGTTATTGATAATCTTGGTAGGGTAGAAGACTACGAGTCAATGCTCCTTCTGTTGAATGATCTTTCTAGAAAAGGAATTTGTTTAACAGAAAATGCATTTGCTTTTGTACCGGTTTGTAGTTCTGATGGGGCTTCGGTTTGGGGTTCTGTGAAAAGAGTCATAGAGATATTGAATATGGCTGGAGGGTCGTGTCGTAATTCAGGCATCTATGCCTTGATTAAGATGCTCTGTACTTTGAATTCCTTTGACTTGGCCATCTTTGTGATGGAGGAAACGATGAGGAAGACTTCATATTACAATGTTCTGATTTGGGCAAAGTGTCGGACAAGAAATTTTCAAGAAGCTCATGATATGTTTGATGAGATGAGGAGATTTGGTTGTGACCCAAATGCCAACTCTTATAATTACTTACTGAGTAGCCTCTGCAAGAACGGAAGGACTGCTGAAGCTGGCAATCTACTGGGAATAATGCAAGAGTCAGGTTATCTGCCTGATGCAGTTACCTTTGAAGTGATCGTCCATCATTCGTGTAAACTTGGGAGGTTGGATTTTGCAGTCGAGTTCCTTAATCAGATGATTTCTAGAGGTCTTGAACCTCGTCTCACGACCCATGCAGCCTTCATCAAGGGCTACTTTTATAGCAATAGATTCCAGGAGGCATATAAATATGTGGTCGATATGGGTGTGAAGTACAAATGCTCTAGCAATATGAACTACAGCTTGCTTGCAAGTCTTCATCAGAGAAAAGGAAAGTTAATAGAAGCCCGGGAGATTCTCGTTGATATGATCGAGAAGGGGCATAAGCCAAACTTTCCGATTTATATGAAAGTAATGAAGGATCTCCACAAGTCAGGTATGGGAGATTTGGTCACAGATTTAAAGAATAGGTTCTCGAAGTTCCACTCAAGTACAGATGCTGGGTGATTTTGTTATGGGTTAGTCTGTAATGATGCAGATATTCTCTGTGTTTTTAATTTTTGCAATTTAGATCTACAAAGAGAAGGATTTCCAGCTAAACAAGAAAATTTGTTGGCTAGAGTTGTAAATGAGCAGCAAATGAAACATAAGATAGTATTTATCGCGGAAGAGAGTAGATCAGTCTCATTTTCTCTACTCCTCTCCGGATTAAACTGTGGGACTGCATTAACTTTCAGGATTATTTGTTGGTGGTGGAAGCATGTCTGGTTCAAAATATGCTCGGCATTCTGATGAGTTAGATGAGTTCGGCTGTTGAAATAATTTGTTAACTTCTTTTTCCCATTTCTTATATGCTGGTTGAGTAGAGTTGTAACTGAGCAGCAAATGAAACATAAGAGAGTATTTATTGCGGAAGAGCGTAGATCAGTCTCATTTTCTCTACTCCTCTCCGGGTTAAACTGTGGGACTGCATTAACTTTCAGGATTATTTGCTGGTGGTGGAAGCATATCTAGATCAAAATATGCTTGGCATTCTGGTGATTTAGATGAGTTTGGCTATTGAAATAATTTGGTAACTTCCCTTTCCATTTTTCTTGTATGCTAGTTGAGTAGAGTACTGTTTCACTTTTCAAACAGGTTTTAGTTAAGTGATCTGTATTTCAACTAGTGGAGCATATTATACTGAAACTTCTATGCAAAATATCATTACTTTGGTAGGCCATTCTCTTTACCATGCTTTAACTAGCTACACCAAGTATGAAAATAGGTATTTATTTTTGAAGTTTAAATCCTTCGATTAAGTGTTGTGTCCTTGTTACATTGACATGAAGTTATCAACTGTTTAAATATATCATGGAATACAAAATGTCATCTCTATTGAACATTGAGGTACATTTGTGTCAGATACATGTTGACACAAGTATTAGGAAAGCATAAATTAATATGTTGTGTTTTTTCATATTTAATATAGAAGATAAATATTGTTCACATGGGAGGACGATAGGGGCTATCCTACCTATGTGTTAATGGCAGTATTCACTTGCAGAGGGAATCTGGGGCTCACAATGAGATGGTGATCCCAGTTAGGAGATATCATAAGAGACAGTTTGGCACAATAGGATAATTGTGACCGTTCAATCTATTACATTCATTTGGGTGGGTCAGGAAAAGGTTTGTGGACCTGTTGAGAGAAATTTTTTATAGATCTGATAATATTCTAATTGAAACCCATTGAATGGTTCCAAGTGCATGTGTGGCACGTGTGTAGCAGTGGGGTAGTGAGGATGGCTCGTAGCATCTGCCCCTCTAAACGTAATTATTCTGCTCAAATGTGTATGTTGACAATATATGCACATAGTTTCAATATATATTTGTTTGTCATTAAACTTCTACTTATGTTATCCTTTTATGCATTTACTTGCTAATAATTTTATAGACTAGTCATCATGTAGGGTTTCCAATGGTCACTGTGTCCAAGTCCTTGTGTGCATGTCTGACAGATATGTCCTAGTTACATGGATCTGGAGCAAGGTGCACGCATACGCTCCTTGGAGTGCAGAATTTGAACAGTAGTGCAATTAAATCCATGTCGTGGATGGTCAACTATCAGAAAAAGGCCGTCACTAGGCAATGGAGCACTAACCAAAGATTAGAGGATGCAGCCTGGCTCATGCTTCTATTTGTAGGCTGAGGTATGTACCATTCAACCAACTTTTCTTCTTTATTTGTGATTGACTTCTCTATTTTGTTTGAAATAATCTTGTTTAACTGTATATGGGTATTAAGCCCATTACCATCCATGATGCCCGGATACTTATATATAGAAAATAGCTTACATATCTATACTACTTCTAAATGTCGGTATCCTGAAAAAACTTTTTTTCGCTATTTTACCCTGATTTTTTTCCTATTTTACCAACTCTACCCTTGACATCCTGTACAATCTCTCATCCATGTGGCTCCTTCCCTGACTTTTTTCCTTTTTCCAAAAACACCCTTAATAATGTTCTCATCCCAACCGTTACAATTTCTCCCACTCTCATTTATTTACATGGTAAATATCTCTAAAATCTCTTCGGTTACTCCAAAATTTTCCATAAGGAAAGTCCTAAAAGCATAAAACACTAAAGTCTCTCGTCAATCCTCCACCTTTGATCCGGTGGTCCACATTAATGAGCACCAAAACCTTTCTAATATCTATTTCATCTCATTAATTCATGACAAATTTCACTAAAATCTCTCCATCATTAAATGCATTTTAAACTTCATTTTCATATACTAAAAACTTTCTGTTTCTTTAAAATCCTCTTGGTGTCGTATCTCCACTCTCCAAAAACGTCTCCTCTTCTTCTTAAAACATATCCCCTCCTAAAATGTTTCACTTTTTCCTATAACATCTCTCTACCGCCCAATGGAGATGTTTCAAGTTCAGAAGGTTATGAAGCCAGATTCATGGCGAGTAGGTGCGTTTTGTTGGATGTACTGTCCATGGGAAGAATCTAAATGATCTGCAACAGTAGATCACCAATGGAGATGTGGAGATCCAACAACATCCCGGAGATCCAACAACATCCCGCTACCCTTGTCAACTCACGGATGGAAATGTTCTTCTTGGAAGCCATACTTGCTGTATTGCTGCGGGTGCTAAACACATTACAGTGTACACAAAAAGATGAAATTCTTTCAAATGTGGGTCTTCAAGAAGCACATGTGCCAGTCTGTGGTTTAATGTAAGTTAGACACATCATCCAATAAATTTCTTACACGTAATCTTAATCGGCAAAGGATAGGATCTGCTCTCTGGGGCTTTACATGGGATCGGCTTGTATTAGGCCTGGGTTAACCCAGACCCAGCCAGAGACATAATTGAAAAAAATACTGTCAGTATAACCGTTTGATCTATCAGATTCATTTTCGGATGGCCAGGAGAGAAAAGTTGATGTCCAGCCATGTGGCACACTTTTGGGCCTATTGACCCCATGAATGTTTGGTCCAGTCTTAGTGGACCTACACACAAAAATCAACCTGATTGTGATTTCTAGCTGTTGGATTTTAGTTACCTAAAAAATGCTTGAAGCCAACAACTAGAAATCACACGATGAAAAATGCCCAAATCCAAAGGCCATAACTCACCCATCAGGTTAATTGCTGGTGCATGGCTGCACCAATACAAGAGCAAACATTCAAATATTGCCCTCTTAAAAAATTCATTAATGTACATATCCTCAGTCCAAATCTAACTTTCCACGTGCAACGCACGTGTGCACCTACTAGTATATGTAAAAGACTGAAAAAGAACTTTTAAAGGATTACAAATATATGTTGTTTGGTTGCGACAGGGACATGGCGTGGGTAGGTCTCATGGACATGGTCTATCTCTTTAAAAAAACGAAGTGTTGGTCACAAGAACAGCCTCCATCTTGAAGTGTCAACAATGAACATATTAGTAATATATAGCTGTTATATGATTCCTTCAACATATAAAATAAGGAACCTCCATTCGGTTGGTGGGCTGCTTTTGGATGGGGGTTATACCCAGAAATCGACTGCATATATATCTGACTCTTTTTCCCAACCACTACCATCTCTTTGTTGCTGCCCCAGTTTTAGCTCTACAATCGATGGTTATGATACATTTGCATCTCTGTCCCTGAAATCATCACCGTCTGATTCATGGCCCTATGGTGTGGCTAATTTTGAATCAGATGTCGATGATTCGAGGGATTGCAGTGAATCTTTTCTTTTTTGTGGGTGAGCTGGGATCAGACCATCTACGTCATCATCATGGTGCAAAACGGTTGAGTCAACCAGTTAGGCTATCAGCTTGTGCCAAATTGTCATGGTTGAGGTTGCAAAACATCTGTTTCTTAGGAGAGGGAATTTCAGCATTACCTAGATGTGGGGCTGTCAATGGATTGGATTTACCCGAAATCCGATCCGTTAATTTCGGGTCCCGAACCTCCTATATTCTTGTCCAATCAGTACAGGTCCAATATCTTATCGGATCGGGCATGTCCTGATCCGGTACTGATCTATAAAAATAATAATATTATATTATTGAAATATGATATAATGTGTTGTATATATAAGGGCT
Source organism: Euptelea pleiosperma (assembly GCA_035048495.1). Taxonomy (NCBI): domain Eukaryota; kingdom Viridiplantae; phylum Streptophyta; class Magnoliopsida; order Ranunculales; family Eupteleaceae; genus Euptelea; species Euptelea pleiosperma. Next base: position 24,842,215 of record CM068549.1, read on the forward strand.
CAGGCTCCGAGGACCCCCTTTTTCTGACCCCTCTTCGTGTTTGCGTGCCAGGCCGTGGATTTCACGAATCCAATGGTTGTCAGCGCCCCAAAAAGTGAAAAAGTAATGCCACCTCGGCGCTGACAACCACCATTGGATTCTCGGAATCCACTGCCAAGCACAGGAACACCGAGGGGGTCAGAAAAATGGGGGTCCCCTAAGCCCGACCCATATATAATAATTTTAAAGACAAAATTTTAATACTTCAGTTTTGTGTAGATAAAATATATAGTTTAAATTATAAAATTTCTTTTTAATTTAGTGGATTGAATCGGGTTCGGAACTCGATTCTATCAGTTCGGTTCCGAATCGTGATTGTGTGACCTGATCTCTTATCGGATCAGCGCTGATCCAACTTGAACCCGATCCATTGAGAGCCCTTGACAGAAACTATCTTTTCTGTTGAGATGACCAAACTGCCCTTGGAGACCACGCAAATCAGACATAATTTGGGCAGCCATAATTGACCGCACTCTGCATGGAACGTTTATGTACAAATGATTATCTATCTTCCCAGAAGGTCCTTAAGCTAGAACATTCTAGAATATCTTTATGAGGACTGCTGATAAGTGGCTCTCCACCCGTCATGTGACGTACTTACAAATTACAATTATACAACTATGGATGTGTCATGGATGATGCAAGAAAATAACCGAAGAGGAAAATTCGATGTCTTTGTCAGGATGACTTCTCATCGATGCGAACCATCCGATCGAGCAATTTTAATCGTCGGATCACAGGCTAAAACATGAACAACCAGAAAATTAGGTAATGGTTCGAGATCTTTACCGGATGTTAGGTAACCTAAACCAAAAGACCAAAACACTGTTGACTAACGTTGGTGATCTATTTGTTGTGTTGGAAGCAAAATGTCCAATGCTGCCACGTGGCATGTTCTTCCATACCACTACCGTATGGATGTTTGGCCCATCCCTAAGTGGACCTACAGACAAAAAAATCAGCTTGAATGGTGATTTCCAGCCGTTGTATCTGGGTAACCCAAATAATGCTCGACTCTCACGGCTAGTAATCATCAATCCACAAACATCATACGGTCAATGGTCTCCAAGAGTGTGCCACATGACTCATACAGCCGTTTTTTGAGGAGTTTTGCTCAAAGACGTTTTTATAGCAAAATGGACTCATCTATATATCTATACTATAGCAGAGAAGTGGGCAGCGTTCTTCTCTCTCTTCTACATCAAGTTGACGTGGCACTCTCCTCATGCAGAGTGCCATGTCAACAAGTCTCAGTGCCATGTCAGCCACATCTAATTATCTTAACCAAAACGTCTCTATTTCAATTAAATTTAGAAACTTAATTTAAATAAAAGAATTTATTTCTCAAACCAAAACGTCTTTCATTCTTCATTTAAAATTAATGACATGAAAAATATTTTTAAGATCTCTCTTTTGGTTGCCTAAAATATCTCTACAAGGGAAATCAAAATAAAACAACTCAACTCATGTAGAGCGCCACATCAACGACCTAATTAACTTTCTATTCCCTCCATTCTCTCTCAATAGGTGCATTAAAAAAAAAAAACTATTGGCTTTTCAAAATCCTTACATTAAATAGAAACAATAATGAATAAAAGTCCTATATATTAAATAAAAAGTTAATCAACCCCTACCATTTATTGAATTGCAACCATGCAGCTTACCAAGACGTGCCTTTTATAATTTACATTAAATAAAAAGTTATTCAACCGCTGCCATTTATAAAATGCCAACCATAGACCTTACCAAAATGTAGATTTTATAGCTTTTTATTTCCAAAATGGCTTTTCCCTTACCCAACCATCTCATTCTCCCATAAATGTCTCTTGCCTTTTCGGTAACATCTCTCCTTTGCCCAAAGACGTTTCAAGTTTCAACACCTCTTTCCATCTCCCAAAACATCTCTACCAAAACTAATCATACACGTTATATAGAGTCATCCAGAGTTGAAAGGAGAAACATGAGAAGAAGATCAGAAGCTCATGTATGAGCTTGAGAAATATCATTAATAGCATACGTGCACAACAAGTGAGTTTTCAGAAAGATTGGAGGCTTTGAAAAATCTAATTCCTACAAAAAAAAAAAAAGAGGTAGATGAAGGGTGTTTTCAGTGGTGGTGCTGTTGTTATTGGTGACGATGGGGAAAGTTGTGCTTGAGATCAGTCTCTATCATTGAATGATTTGTTTGTTGATTGGAGAATTTTTTTTGTTTTTATTTTTTGTAAATAAAGATGTAAGTTTTTTGCTTCTGTTTTTCCGTTAACGGAGATGCATCTAAACAAAATGTTTCATTTTTATGGAGCGTGAGAGTAGGGACATGAAATAACTGTAAAATTTGTAATCTCAAACCATTTTTTGAACTTCACTTTTTTCTCTTATTCTAATATTTTTAGTGGTTTTTACTTTGTATTTTTTTTCCCGATTATGATATTGTGTAGTTGCAAAGCTTTCAATTTCTTGAGTCCAACAAACTGAATGGTGTGAAAATCCACGTATCTCTTTATTGCTATTTTGTTTTGGAATTTTTTTATGAGCGTTACAATTCATCATCAAACCATTAAAATCATCATCAAATGTATGGGGTTTCGGCATTAATTTGTCATCTATTTAGAAGTAGTATTTTATAAATAATATTATTATTTCTCACACTTATATTTATTGTACATTACTATTACTATTTTTTATTTTTTATTTATTCGCCGGTGCTTTAGCACGGGCTAATGACACTAGTTTATTTAATAAGGTAGGTCGCCGAGCTACCAAAGCCGGCCTAAGTTGAAAATGCACTGAATGAGTTAGGGGTTGATTGGCACCATGATTAGGAAATTGCGATCAGATACAACCACTCGTCCAAAAGGAGATTAAATGGGTCCCACATAAATGTAGGTATAGTGGGTCCCGGTCATTTGCTATTTTGCTCCATTCCAGTATGAGATGGGACCAATCACAGAGATTCCCTTGACTTTCTGAAGGGCAGCCTTACACTATTACAATCACCCTTATGGCTGTCCCTATCCTTGTCCTTTATAGGCCGATAATATCGTTTCCCCTTTCAAAATTCAAAATATTGGGTTGTAGTCAAGTCCCAAGTCCCAACCACTCGGGTGTTCGTCAACGTCAATGTCACCGTCACCGTCACCGTCACCGTCTTATCGTTTTAGGCTTGCCAAAACCTGTTTGTATGGGGGACGTTAGTCAGTGGAAAAATTATTTTGATGTGCAAATTACCCAATGTATGAGAGAGGATGGAATTCTTGATCAAATTGGATTATTACATGGGTCGGGCTCAGGGGACTCCCTTTTTCTGACCCCACGAGGGAGTCTTTCTCTCGCCGTGTCATTCACCTTCTGTTGGGTTCATGAAATCCACAGCCGAGAACGACCCCCTAAGATGGGTTAAAAAAAGGGGGTCATCGGACAATGAGAGAATGTACGATGGGATACATCAATAATGAAATGGTATATCTCATACAACTTATTACAATGTTATCTCTAATAGTGTCAATATGTCCCCCTTTTAAACTTGTCACGCAGCATACTTTTTTGGACCCACTGGCCACGTAAATGTTTTTCCTCACGTCTTGGTATGATTAGTCTTTTGAATTTTGGGTGACAGGGTCAATGTTTCTAACCCGGTAAAAGGACGGCCAAAACAGAATCGATAGGGCAAGGCGAAAAGAAAGAAAACACGGTGTTTCAGGAGTACAGTAAAAGAAAAAGTGGTGATCATATTGTCCGAGGTCCATGTAGTGTCCAACAACTGGCACATTTTGATTGGTGTTTGCACACTTGTGGCTACTAAAATATAAATTCAAATATAATAAAATATTAGTGCAGCACCAATCAAAATAGACCCTGGACCATATGATCGCCACTAAAAAATAAAATAAAATAACCCAAATTTAAATTCCTATAAGAGGGATAAGAGGAGTGGTCAAACTATTCTGGACGCGTTTCATTGCATCCGCGTGATAAGTCGGCATTGACTCATCTGATTGGCCTTACGTCTGTTTTGTAGTGGACCCGCGTGGCCCACGGCCGTCTGTTAAGGGATGTACGTTACAAAAATTTCTTTAAGAGCCGTTGACTTGAAAAAAATGAATATCTTGTTCAAAGACCACCGAGACAGAGGAGCCTCATTTGCTGAATATGTCTAAACCTGAGCTTCTCCTCCTCCTCCAAGTGCTATTTCTATTCATCTCAACAGAGCTCTTCCATTTCTCTCATGGCGACGTTGGCACCGCTGCTCAATACGCTCCCCCATATTTACGTAAGTGCCACCCAAAAACCGTCACACAACCTCCATAACTGTAAATTACACATTCTTTCTCTCAAAAATACATTCATAATTTTATTCCTGTCTTTGGGTTGGATACAGCGACGGCTTGTTACGGCACCGACGGAAATCAATTTCCGGCGGACAGTCTATTTGGGGCAGCTAGTGAGGGAATTTGGGACAATGGGGCCTCTTGTGGGAGACAATATTTAGTGAGATGCATCAGTGCCTCAGTTTCGGGGACTTGTGTCGTCGACAAGACAATTCAAATTCGAATTGTGGATCGAGCATCGATGTTACCCTCAACACCGTCGAATAGTGGCACCACCATGGTCCTCCCGACTACCGCATTTGCAATGATTGCGAACACATCGGCGGACAGGATCAACATCGAATTCCAACAGTAATTTTCTCCTTTATACTCTTACATAAAATTTCGTATAATTCTCTCATTTTTCTTGAGTTTCTTCTTCTTCCAGATTTTGAAAAATGGTACCTCTCTCCATGTGCAGGGTTTGAGAGAGAGAGAGAGGGGTTTTGACTCCTTTGGCAGTTATTTGGGGAATGTGGAGGGAGCGAAACAACAGAGTATTTGAGGCAAGAGTCTTTATAAGGAGCATCTGGTTACGAAAATTAAAGGTCTAGTGTATATATGGATCTTTTTCGAGGACATGGTGTTCAAATGGTTTGAGTTAACGTGTAAGGGGCACGATTAGGGGTGGGTGTTCGACTGTTTTGGTTTGTTGTTGGGTTGATCTTTTCTTTTTATTGGTCTCTCTCATCTGTTTTTATATTTCTTTTGATCGCTTGGTAGGCCTCCATTGCCTCCAAGTGTCCTTTTTTAATAAACAGTTCAATTATCGAAAAAAAGAAAAAGAGAGGGATGTAGAACAAGGGCTTATCAGCAAGAATAAGGAACTTGGGAAATTCATTTAGTTTCTAGAAGTTTTTGAAGAAGTCTATATATTTGGTTGATTGATTATTGATTGGTTTTGTGAGAAACTTCTTGCATGGTGCAAAAGATGTTTATCAAAGAGGGCTTCTCTTTCCATTGTGCCATATTTCTACTTGACTTTTGGAACTCTCTTTCTTCCAACTAGGCCGTCTTTGAATAGATCCGGATCGGATCAGGGTTGACCCTGACCCAAAACCCATCCAATAGCTTATTAGATCATGATTCTCAAATCCAAACCCGTTTTGATTATAAATTAATTTAATAGCGTGTTTTTTTGTTACTCACCACCGCCCATTGACCGCATGGATATTCACACCAAAAATCACCTAGATTGGTAATCTCTAGCCATTAGACTTTAGCACTTTTTAAGGCGTGATTCTAGCTGTTAGATTCAATCGGTTTTTGGATGCTAAATTATCCAAAGACTAGAAATCATCAAACAAGTTGATTTTATGGTATGAATAGCAAATGGTAAAAGGTTTTATCAACAACAATTTATAAATACTAGGGGAAGCCATGTGCGATTGTCGTCTTCCTTACATATGGCATATTCTTAGAGATCACTGACTATATAAATGTTTGGCTCATCCCTAAGTGGACCTACATACCAAAATTCATCTTGATTAGTATTGTCTATTTGTTGGATTATTCATGGTTTATTTTTAACTGTGGATTTTGAGCATAATTTGAAAGAAGTGGCACATATTAGAGATCACTGACTATGTGGATGTGTGGCCCATCCCTAGGTTGACCTACATGCAAAAAATAGCCTGTGATTTCTAAGCATTCAATTGGAGCCGTTTTCATGGGTTGATTTTGATCCTTAGAATTTGATCATTACTATTTAGCATGCAACTCGGGATACGTATTTAGCCAACGACAATACGACACCATCATGCACGTCCATGGACCATTTGATCATTACTCTTTTAGTAATGAGCTATGTATGATGATTTTTAATTAATTTCTTTTTTTGCAAAAATTGAATTTTAACACCAAATAATTGTGTCACGTTGATTCCAAGTGGCATGCCCTTAGAGACCACTAACCGTATGGATGTTTTGCCCATCCCTAGGTGGACCTACATACTACAACTCATCCTGATTAGTAATTTATTAGTCTTTTTCATGGTTTCTTTTTAACCGTGGATTTCGAGCATTATGATCCAAAGGTTAGAAATCACTAATCAGGCTGATTTTTTTTTTTTTTTTATAAGTCCAAGATTTCTAATGATATGGAAGGAGATCGAGCAGATCTCAAAATACAAAGAAGAAAAGGGGGAGAAGGAAATCATACAAAATATGATCAAACCTTATTTTGTTGCGTAAGTCTATTTAGGGATAGGTCAAACATCCATTCGGTTAGTGGATTCTATTAATGTGCCATGTGGCTCATATTGTGTTCCGTCATCAATGTTGATCTGTCATCAAAGTTCTACTCTGTAATAATGTGAAAGCTTCGGTTAAGAGAGAGAAAAGTTTTAGATGTTTGACATTATTTTATACAGGCGTCAACCCACACCTAAAAAAAAGGCAAAGTGGAATCCTCTTAAAGATTTTCGTTCATATGGATATTTGAAAAGCCTCTAGGTGGACCTTCAGATAAAAAAAATAGTCCGATTGGTGTTTTCTAGGGGTTGAATCTCCATACCAAAATAATTTTTGAATACATGTTGAAATTCAACCTATGAAAATGATTCAAATCCAACAGTTAAAAATCACCAATCCGGTTGAGTTCTGGTTGAAAGGGCCATCTAGGGATATTTCAAACATCCAAAAGGTAATGGATCTCTAACAGTGTTTCACGTACATGGCATTTATAGGTGCAGCCTGGACCCGTTTTTATCAAATATTTTCCGTGAAAAAGCAAATCTCGCATGCAAGTTTACATGCTAAAAGATGTATAAAGACAAAAGATCGTATTCATTTAAATAATTTGAAATATCTCTACTATTATAACGTGTAAGACCCTTTGAGGTGTCAAGCCATATTTGTCCTTTATTTCCAAAAAACTCTACATCCGTGTGTGTCGTGCCGTGGATACCACTCACACAAAAAATCAGTCATTTCCGATATTAATAACCTAATAATGAAAAATTGACTTCAATATGAAAAATAATGACCCTAATAATGAAAAAATGGGCTGTTTTTTTTTGTATTTTTTTTTTATATTTTGTGATGATGATCATCACGACGAGGGACATCTCAATGTGTGATTAGATTGTCCAACATGATCTCTATGTGGACCCTACGACCAGATATAAGAAATGGGTGTGTATTTCATAATTCGAAATAAACTGATAGGTTATCAAATCATAATTCGCAATTCCAAACCCAATGTTCTCAAATTGGATTAGATCATTGGGGCGACCCGATCCATTTGTAGTCCACTCTCTCCCTAGTTTCCTAAGGAAAATCAGTCCCAAATTACCCAAAAACCATTCCACCTCCATAGGTGTGAACGCACAGAAATTTCTTTGTTCTTTGTCCAAGACATCTAAATCACATGGAAAGCGATGAGGTCAAATTTGTCCAATTATTCGAGACGTAAATTACTACGTGGGACAATGCATGGCTACTTACAAATCGGTTTCATGACTCAATGTTCCTCTGAACGACCCATCTACATGGTTAGCAATTCGGTGTCCGGCAAAAATACGGCATGGGAAATGTTAGTACAAGTCGGGTTTGTCATTTACGAGTGTATTAAACAATTCAGCATCAGAGTTATAAGCAAGCTAATGTACTTGGCCACTAACCACGATTGAAAAATCACCTTGATTGGTAATCACTAACCATTAGATTTTAGCACTTTTTAAGGTGTGATTCCTGCTGTTGGATTCAAGCATTTTTTGAATACTAAATCCAACAGCTAAAAATCATCAAACAAGCTGATTTATAGTATGAATGTATAACAAAGGTGGGCCGGTTGTTGACCACTGCTAATACTGATATTCCCGCCTTTAATATTGGCTTCCACCACGACTGTATCGTCGTTGGTGTGGTACTTTTAGCGGTGACCGATTTTCAATTGGCCAGCCGCTATAACTTTCAGCGACTAGGGTATCAGCGGCGGTCACCGACCGTTGGAGTGGCTGCCGCTGAAAGTTTTAGTGGTGTTTCTTGTGACTTTTAGCGGCGGTCGCGGCCGCCACTAATACCCTATTTTCTAGTAGTGATCCATGTGGTCAACAGGCCTAGAGAGCAACAACAAGTAACAAAATTGCTATACCGACACCATCTTCCCTGTTACAATAATCATCCATGTGGTCAACAAGCCTAGAGAGCAACAGTGAATTCATGCCGCAAGATGAACCTTCTGGTCACCACTATACTGTACTCCATAATATATGGGTCCAGATATGAGTATTCTACATTCGTAAAGGGGCGGCTTCCACAAAGCACGTTATTAAAATTCATCTCAGACAGGGCGTGTAAAACAAACTGCTTTCAGAGGACCTCTATCCTGACCAAACCATAGGAAGGGAAAAGTTAAATATGGTCCTCTTTAAAAAGGAAACGACATGCTAGACATTACTAAACTAATCAGAGATTGACTTCAATATGAAAATCTAGACCATCGATAACACCGGCCGTTACTTTAGGCATACATTTTTATAAAGTTAATAATATAATAATAGACCTTTTTTTTTTTGTGACGATGATCATGATAAGGACAACTCAATGTGTGGTTAGATTGCGGACCACCAGATTGATATAAGAACAGGGTGTAAGAAATGTTTGTGTATTTCATTAATAATATCGGATCATGTCATTATCTGATCGAAATAAACTGATAGGTTATCAAATCATAATTCGCAATTCCATACCGAATGATCTCATATTGGATAAGATCATTGGGGCGATCCATTTGTAGTCCACTCTCTCCCTAGTTTCTGAGAATTTTTTTGAAGCAGCAGGATTTTTGAAGGGGCGCCGCGATCGTGCGCCAATGATCATACCCCACATATGCCCATGATTACTTTTTAAAAACCAATTTTTTTTTAAATCAAATCGTAAACCTAGGTATATGTGGCGCACAGTCATTGGGTGCATGATCGCCACGCGCTTCAAAAATCCCAGCCACTTAAAAAATTTTCACCTAGTTTCGTCCTAATTAAGGAAGATCAATCCAAATTACCCAAAAACTATTCCACCACCATATGTATGAACGCATAGAAATTTCTTTGTTCCTTGTCCAAGACATCAAAATCACAAGGAAAGTGATGTGGTCAAATTTGTCTAATTATCGTATTTTAAGCCCCTATTTGAGATGTAAATTACTACGTGCGACAATGCATGGCTACTTTACAAATCAGTTTTGTAACTCAGTGCGTGGTTTTAAAAACGGCCGTTTAAATGGTAACGCCCCAAGCCCGTTTCCGTTAAAACTGTTTAAACACGTTTTATCTTTTTTGAATAAAACGGTCGTTTTTTTGTTTTAACGGCCGTTAAAATAGCTTAAACAGGCGTAAAAATCGTTTAAAAAGCCGTTTAATTCTGAAAAATTTTGTGAAAAAATGACTATTAAATCCGTTAAATTCTATTTTTTTTTTCAAATTTCAAATTTCAAAATTTGAATTTCAGCGCCATTTTTTCATTTTTTTCCGTTAAAATCTATTTAATTCTATTTTTGCCCCTGGCCATTTCAATCCGTTTCAACGGCCGTTTAAACGGTAGCTCCCCCAGTCCGTTTAACCGTTAAAACGGCCTCCTTTAAACCTTGGCTCAGTGTTCCTCTGATTGACTCATACACTTAGTTAGCAATTGGGAGTGCGGCAAAATACGGTACAATTGATTTCGTAGCTGACACGCTGTTGATGAGTGTGGATCAATGATGAAGTAGTGGGCCATGTAGACATTATATTGGTAGGGTCCATTGAGCATGGTGAATGCTAGCTCCATCATGAACCCATATGTTAGCTATGAAAGCCAGTAGATTTAGGTCATGAAATTAGCCAATAAGATTTGCTCTTAATAGATTATTCTTTACTGAGTACAATGATTCGATATCTTGGGATCGGAGGCTGAATCGGTAGGCTCCGATCCCGATCCCAATCCCAATCCGGATCGGCGCATCTTGCCAGATCCAAAGTGAGTCTTCTTCAGGAAACAGTGATCTCGAGGCGAGACAGATCCATTAATTTCTCGATCAGATCGGTAAACTATTGAGGTCATTTGACTATTAGATTCAAGCTGAGAGATCCCTGTCAAATCGAAGCCTGTGACAACCAATGAGTTCTAAGCACATACCCCGAGTGCTCTTTCAACCCTTGTGCTTTTTGCACATGGCGAAAAGCACTTGGGGTATTCGCCAAGAACTCATTGGCAGTCACGAGTTTCAATGACAGGCTACTGTCATCAAAGTTTTACTCGAATGAATCCAATCATCATTTGCCTGATCAACGGGCACATAACAGTATCAACTATCAAGTTTAAATCAACCATAATTTGCGGTGTGTGCGGTTTTGTCACTAAACCTAAAAGGGCTCCACTAATGGAGGGGAACATGTGAGGTGCTTTTGTGATTAAAAACAAAAGGATAATAAACTTCAAAGTCAAAAATAAGTTCTACATTGACCAAAATGCACTTATTCATATTTAAAATACTAGGGCGGCGGCACATGCACCTTACACGTGGCATACTCTTAGAGACCATTGACCATATAGATGTTTAGCCCATCCCTAGATGTTCCTACGTATGAAAATTCATCCTGATTAGTAATTTTCTGTCCATTGGGTTGGATTAGAACTTTTTTTCATGGTTTGTTTTAAGCATGCAGTAGATTTTGAGCATTATTTGGCCAATGAAAAAGGACGCATGGACCTTGGACCATGTGATCTACTCTTTAATAATGGAGCATGTACGATAGAATATTTAATTATTATTTTTTTGAACATTAAGTTTTGACACACCATTGATGATGGGCCAGATAATGAGACATGTGGCACATTCTTAGAGATCACTGACTGTGTAGATGTTTTTGTCATCTCTAGTTGGACTTATATACCAGAATTTATCCTGATTAGTAATTTATTTCAGTTAGATTAGAGTCCTTTTCATGGCTTATTTGTAATTGAATTTCTTGCATTATTTGGGTTACTCATATTCAAAGGTTAGAATTCAATAATTAGGCCTATTCAAACATCTATATGGTCAATGGCACATAATAGTGTCACATGGTTCATATTGTGGGTCCGTCATCAACTTTGATAATGAATATCTTCATCAAATATTTCTATGGACAAAGTTTAGGTGCCACGTCGGCCTTTAATAAATGTTTTCATAGTTGAGTTGAAATGTGAAAATGTTGAATGACTAAAGCACCCCTATAAAATAAAAAATTAAAAAAATGAAAAAAATAATGTTTGTAAATTTAAGAAATTTGATGTTCACATTAGGAATATAATTTTTTTTAGTTTTTAGTAAGAGAGGAGTATTTAATGAGCAGCAGGGTGACGTGTGTATGCAGGGGTGAAGTATGCCATAAAAATAGCCGAAACATCCTAAAAGCGTCTTACATGTCATCATACTTATTGGTGGGCCACTCTTGGATGGACCATGGCCTAGTCAAATTGCTAACAGAGAATAGTGGCCCTTCGATCTTGAGCGAAAGTATTTTTGATTCAACGACTTAAAGACAGTCAACAGATGAATTGGTTAGCCATGTGCGTAGTACGTGGAGTAGAGCCCACTAAAGATGATGGACATTATATATTTGGGAATTTTTGACATACCCTCCTCCACAATTTGAAAAAGTTGACATACACCCTATGACTCGATCCACTGTCATTTGACCAGTGTTAATCCAAGTTGACCACTGAATTTTGGATAACAAATGCAATGGGAATTATAAAGAAAAAAAAAAGTGCAACAGCCATGATCAATCTTCGGATAGCAAGTTCAACATATAAAATTGTAAAATTAGTCCAATAGAAATCAAGTGGATTGAACTAAACCCCAAACCAAAAGGCTTTGGTGGACGGCCCCTCAAATCTTTTGCTAGGGATTGAACAAATGCAATGGGGATCATAAAGAAAAATATAAGGGAAAAAATGCAACAGCCATGATCAATCTTTGGATAGCAAGTTCAACATATGAAATTGCAAGATTAGTCCAATAGATATCACGTGGCTCGGGAGCCCACTCTCTGTCAACCACACTGTTGGATTACTTGATTCTTTAGTTTGATCACAAACAGCTACACTCCATCGGGCTTTGAATGAAACAAATGTTGCGGGCATTGTTGCCTTAGGATCACTTATAACCCTTTCCCATTTTGTAGCTTCTGGACAATAAGTGATTTAGCTACGCATCAAGAGAATGTAGAAAGAAAGCAAATATTTTAATGGGTTGGAAGCAAATGCGTCCTACAAGAAGCATGACCAAGCCATTAACAGTTTGTTAAACCTTTAACTCAATGAGCAGCAACAACACTTCCCATAAAACCATGTAATCAAGAACAATTGGAAAAAAAAATTCTTAACTAAATAGTTCAAAGCAAACGTCCTTGGTAGGAAATATCTAATGGGTTGGCCGTCCATTACCGATGGCCAACCAACTGGAGTCTCATGGCCGGCCAACTCTATTCTGGCGAACAATTTTAGTTTTAAAATGTATGTTTTTTTTAAACATTGGATTTTTAAAGTGTTACCAGAGTTGTGGTCAGCCGTCTATGAGGCTATGTTGGGTTGGTTGCCGATAATAGGCGGCCAATCCATTGGAATCTTGTACCTGACCGTCCACCACAGCCATTTGCTTTGGGTTTTGACGTAAACCCTTGTTCCAAAGTTGAAGACAAGGGTATTGTTGGGCTCAGTTCATCTGTCTGACCTCTGCACGTACGAACCAAAAGAACTAAACCCTATGGGTTGGCAATGAGAGGACCATGCATGCATGATGCACAAATTTAGTTGCATTACCAAGTGTGAGCAAGAAAATGAAACCATGGTTTTAAAAACGGCCGTTTAAACGGTAATGCCCCAAGCCCGTTTCCGTTAAAACCATTTAAACATGTTTTATCGGTTTTGAAAAAAATGGCCCTTTTTTCGTTTTAACGGGCCGTTAAAATTGTTTAAACAGCTGTTTAATTTTGAAAAATTTGTAAAAAAAAGGCCGTTAAAACCGTTTAATTCCGTTAAAATCCGTTTAATTTTCGGTAAAATCCGTTAAATTCCATTTTTTTTTTTTTCAAAATTTGAATTTCAGCGCCACTTTTTCCGTTAAAATCCATTTAATTCCATTTTTTCCCGTTTTTTTTTCATTTTTGCCCCTGACTATTTCAATCCGTTTAAACGGTTTAAACGGTAATGCCCCCAATCCGTTTAACCGTTAAAACGGCCTCCTTTAAACCTTGAATGAAACTACTCTTACTAAATTTGTGATGATCTAAGGAATTAGAAGTAGGTAGCCACTAGCCCGTAAGGAACTTTATAATAGTGAATCTCTTAATTGGTGCAAACTCCTAAAACTTCAAATTTAGTGATGTGAGGGGTGGAACCTTCGGAAGATGCTTCCATTCACAATTCTGTGGGGTATCTGGCTGGAGAGAAACCAAAGAATCTTTAAGGACAAGGAGAGCACCATCGAGGAGGTTATTCTAAACATTAAAGCATCTATATAACAAAACAGGACGGTTGTCTCCCCCTCTTATCTGGCTTCATAAAGGATGGAGATCTTATCACACCAAATGGACAGTGGATCTCAGCCACTCACACCCAATTTTGACAAACGCATTGTCGATGAGTGCCGTGGGTACGGGTCACCTACTATTTATCTACATATAAGGAATGAAATGGGTTGGATTTACTTATAGCCCAAAGGTCAGGCTCAGGAGCCTCACTTTTTATGCCTCGAGATGGGTGTTACCGTTAAAACGGATTGAAAAGGCTAGGGGCAAAAATGAAAAAAATAGATTTTAATGAAAAAAGTGGTGCTGAAATTCAAATTTTAAAATTTGAAATTTGAAAATTTAAAGTTTAAAAAAAATAGAATTTCTTATCTTATATGGCTTCAATAATGAGTGGCTGAGATCCACTATGCTTCATATCGATTGCTCAGAATAACTCCCACCCGAATTTGACAAACACTTTGTCGGAAAGTGATGCGGGCAAGGGCCACCCATGCATATATCAAGACAAGTCAGTTGTATTCTCTTATCTTATCCATCGATCTAATGTGGACGGTTAGATTTCAGCTACTCAATCTGCCTCATTTGACCTCAATTTATTCAAAAGTTAAATTTCAACACCATCAATTTTTGTTATTTTTCCATTTCTCCCTAAGTGCATTACAATCCGTTATAATGGAAAAAACGGTAACGCCCCAGTCTGTTATACCATTTGAGTGCCAAAGGCACCTAATTTTTGCAAATGCTTGTGGGAGAGTGCCGTGGGCATGGGCCATTTACTATTCTATATAACAATAAAACACATTGGTTGTCTCCGTACTTATACCTCCTCTTATAAGCATCAACAAAGAAGGGTCGAGATCTAATCCTCCCCGAAATGGACGGTGGATCTCCGCCACTCACCTGATTTTGGCAAATTCTTTGTCGAGGAGTGCCGATGGCACGGGGCACCCACTAGTTCCTTTACAAATGGGAAGCATATCCACTGAAACCAAAGGAAAGAATTAGAATTAGAAGTTATATTTATTATAAATACATAAAGACGGGAGTCTCAGCTCTCACCCATCCATGAGAAGCCCAATTGTAACGTGCTAGGGAAAGAAAAGGTGAGAACCCTACTTCCAACATGTTTTTCAATGTATAAGTACATGTTTTCTCATCCTTCTTTTAGAGAGAAAGTTTGAAGGGGGCAATCATGCGCCACATATACCCATAGTTTAGGCTTTGGTTTTAAAAACTTTGTAAAATGTAACCATGGGTATATGTGGTGTTTGATCATTGGTGCTTCAACAATCCCACCGCTTTAAAAAAAATTGAGTAAAACTTTGATGACACAATATGAGCCACGTGGCATACTCATAGAGGACTCTGACCTTATGGATGTTTGGCTAAATGGACCTGCAAACCAAAAATCAACATGATTAGTAATTTCTAGGTGTTGGATTGGAGTTATTTTCATGGGTTGATTGTAACCTTGGGAATTTGAGCATTATTGACCATTATTTAGGGTACAAAGATCCAAAGGTTTGAAATCACTAATCAGGCTGATTTTTGGTTTGTAGGTCCAGCTAGGGATTGGAAAAACATCCATATAGTCAGAGTCCTCAAAAAGTATGCCACGTGACTCATATTGAGGGATGTCATAGGCCTCAATGACAGTCCACGGTCATCAAAGTTTTGCTCAAAAATTTCTCCTTTTATACTCTTGCCCAAGGTTTAAAAGGGGCCATTATAACGGTATAACGAATTGGGGGCGTAACCATTTTTCCGTTATAAAGGCCGTCGTAACGAATTGTAATGCTCAGGGGCAAAAACGAAAAATAACGGGAAAATAACAGAAATAATGGCGATTTCAAAATTCAAAAACAAAAATAACAGGAAAATAATGGTCTTTTTGTCACAAATTTTTCTAGAATATAATGGTGGTTATTTTCATTATAACGAAAAAATAACGGAACATAACGGCCGTTATAACAAAAATAACGGCCATTATTTTTAAAGCATTTTAATGGTAAATAACATAACGGGGGAGGTCTGAATCCGTTATAACGTCGTTGCTTGAATTTGGTGTTGGTCCTTGGCTTGTACGGCGTTTGGCATGTATGCCGACGTTGATTGGTATGGAATTGACTGCTATTTTCGTTCATTTTGTGTGCTAGAGTTCACTTTTTATCTTTCCTTTAATTCTTTGTGTGTAGGTGGACAATTCCATTGCCCTTCTCTGATAGTGAACTACTTGTAGCTGAAGAAGTTTTGATTTGAATAAACTTCGGTACATTGCCTTGACTTACTAAAAGTTTTAAAATACAGATAAACAAGATCTACAGATGGAAACAAATCTAACAGATCTAATCTAAGATAATATTCTAATCCTCCAAATCTTGACAACTGATGACAATTTGATGTGATGAGATGGACCAATAATGATGTGGTCCTAATCGTAGCTTACCCTTGGCTCCAGCCTCCACTGGAGCCTAGAGGCTGAGATTCACACCGTTGGATCCTAAAGCCAAGGACTATAGTCTAAACAAACAATCAAATTCTAAGGGTCCAAGCCCGAGATGAAAAAATATATGATACAGAATTCTGTATCAGAAGCATGATACATAAACCCCTCAAAATGCTACGTGGCACACTCTTTCAGGTCTACTGATCCATGAATGATAAATCCACCTCTTGGTGGAACTGTACACCAAAAATCAGCCTGGTTGATTTGATTGAGCACTGCTACATCATGGGCTTGGAAACATCCATTGGCCTATTCATAAGCCCATCACGAAAAGTGCTCGAATCTAATGGCAGAAATCACCAATCAAGCTGAGTTTTGGTGTGTAGGTCCACCACGGTGTGGGCCAAACTTTCATGCGTGGACCTGAAAGAGTGGGAAGTGGCATTTTGAGGGATTTCTGTACCAAACTTTTGTATCATAGGAATGTTTGGATGATTGTATCCAAGTCAAAGCCCAAGCCCAGATTTTCTTTTCTACATCCTAGACGTGGCTGTTTGTAACAGGTAAAGATAAAAAACTCCTGCCATTGAAAGGATGATTTTGGCGGTGGACCCACCATTACCTTTGAGATTAATGCCAAAGAATTAACAGATCGGCTGATCAGAACCACAAATTTTTTTTTTGACCTTTTGATGATCCACCACACTGATCTTGTGTACAGCGGAACCTTGTGCCTATCCAGAAAAAAATCCACCGAGAAGGCAGAACGGATAAATATCCAATTTTAGTTTTTCACGAAAAAAAACAAAAAACAGATAGCGATTAATTCTAAAATACGCCCCCGCGTGATGCGCACTACTCCATTCCATACTTATAACCGCGGGGCCCACATCTCTACGATGAGTTTTTGCTCGTTGGATTTACGCGAGAAAAGATGAACCCAAGGTGCTTTCTTACGCACTACGTGCCATATGGGAGTTCTTCATTCCTTGAGTCTTCTTTTTCGCTGTCGTTCGAGACGTTGCTGAAATTCATCATCTTCGTCTTTGGAAATCTCTAGGGCTTCTTCGTCGAATCTCTCTGCGTATTTCAGGTAATTTCTCCCAATTTTCTGTCTCATCTTTTCATCTTCTATAATAATTTTACGTAAATTTCGACAATTTCCTGATTAAATCAATATTGATTCCTACTAATTCGATAATTTCTTTTTCTGTTTGCGATTAGTTTATGGTTTCGAAATCCATGGGATTCGATAAAGTCCATATTTGGAGGAATCTTCAGTTCTGGTTCTCGATTCTCTCTGTTTGACTGGTTCTCTGTTTCTGTCTAGGGTTTTAGAATTCCTTGTGTTTGTACTCTAGCCGTCGATGAAGGGGGAATTACAGCTAGAACCATCGGGAGATCGGAATCCAAACGACTCCGATCCTCTGCTGGAGAACCAGGCGAATGAGATAAAAGATGAAGAGATCGAAGCTTCTTCGGCTGCTTGTTGTCGAATTTGCCTCGAGTACGACGGCGAACCAGGTCATAAAACTTCTTCAATAATCCAATTGTAGTCCTCTATATGTATTCTTTTTTCGATCTGCGACCTAAATGTTGGTGCTTCCTTGGTGTAGATGAAGACTTGATATCTCCATGCATGTGCAAAGGCACTCAGCAGTTTGTTCATCGTTCATGCCTCGATCATTGGCGCTCAGTGAAGGCAAATTTTATTCTTCCTTTGGATTTTAATGATTTTTTTAATAAGGATTGCTTAAATTTGACATGAGTCGATGTTTGTTTATATTCAATACTGATCTAGCATAGAGTTTTTTTTTATAAGTCTAGCATAGAGGTTTATTTGAATTAATTGTTCGTTTTTATATATATAGGAAGGATTTGCTTTTTCGCACTGCACGACTTGCAAGGCACAATTCCATCTTCGAGTCGAATTTTTAGAGGACTATTCTTGGCGTAAAATGAAGTTCCGAATTTTTGTTGCCAGAGATGTTCTCCTTGTCTTCTTGGTGGTACAAACTGTAAGTGGTTGCCAGTTTAATAGTATTTGCATGTTCATTTGGTTGTTACACTTTAAATATTACTTACAGTCTCATTTGCGAATTATATTGCCTCTTCTCTATTTTAATGCTATTAAATTTTCTTGTTTTTGGATGCTGATGTTTCAGTAATTCCTGATAAAACTTAAATAAAATAAAATGAGAAGAATGATTGACTTGGCATTCCCACAGCATGATACATTTCACCCTATAGATGTCACCTTTAGTTATGCCAGATTATTGGATGACCTCCGAATAAGGGACAAAAGGTGTTCATACTTTATGCCAACTGCTGATTTTTTTTAATGAAATGCGATGTTCTTCAAGATTTTTTCTTTTCCCCCCGAAGCCCAACTGATGACA
The DNA here is from genome assembly GCA_035048495.1 of Euptelea pleiosperma. NCBI lineage: Eukaryota > Viridiplantae > Streptophyta > Magnoliopsida > Ranunculales > Eupteleaceae > Euptelea > Euptelea pleiosperma. The sequence continues at coordinate 24,860,962 of CM068549.1, forward strand.
TTCGTAGTCTCATATTACTACAACTTACTTTAGTTTCAAATCTGTAGATATCTCTCAACCTTATAGACAAGATAAAGTTTTGGCCTTGTTAGAGTCAAACACAGTCTTAAAACAAGGATTATGTGTAGCAATTTCAGTAGGAAGGTTGTGAGGAATATATGTATATCCTTGGCTAGGTGGATTGAGTGGGTGTTCGTTATTTGATGGTTTATCCAGCATCTGTGCATGGTATGCTTAAGAATTACAGTTCCACGTTTAGAACTGATTTACTTCCCAAATACTGTATTCATTAGTGTAAATAAATTTATTGCTAGCTTTTTTACGGGGATCAAAGTACATTAATGCTGACAGCGTAAGGAACAAGGTACAGCTTTCAGAATACTTAATTCTGACAGCACAAAAAAAAGTTGCCGAGGATATCTGCATATTCTTCGGATGTTGAATTTCTTGTGACCTTCCTGTTATTCCCTCCTATAGATGCTGATATCAATAGACTCACTCTGGTTTGCTTTTTTTGTTACAGTATTTGAATGTTTCCTATTAATTTCTTTCTCTTTGATAAGTGAATATGGCCTATTATTACTAAGCTTTGGACTGTTCAATTCCCTTCTCTCACCCATCACTTGGTATAAGCAATTAGTGCTCTGCAACCACCTTCACACATGCACATGACACTCGAATGAGTTCCTTCATTGACCTTTTTTTATGACATATTATCAGTTTAAATCCTGGAATAGAATTATTTGGGTAATAAATAAAAAGGTGTTGTATACCACAAAGTGGTGAAAATGCTTAAATCTGTGTCTGGTATTGGTTACTTGATAAGAGTCTATACTACAATTTTTTTTGATAAGTCTATACTACAATATTTGATTGGTAACCGTTGATGATTTCAAAACATTTAGGTGCTGTTGATTACTAATGCATGTCTGTGCTGGACAGTCTCTCAAGCTAAAAAAAGTAATAGCAAGTTTATTTGGAATTCTCCCCCACCCCTTCCTTGGTGTAAGCACCTTTGTAGTCCTTTTTAAGTGCAGAAAAGTTCTCTCCCCAACAAAGAGTGAACCAATCAACAAGCTATTTTTATCTTGGGGAAACTCAAATCTGATTAAACATGTGGTTGTAACCAAACACCCTCTTATTGTTTCTATAAATGTCATCAACTTGGAATCAGGAACTCCTAAAATCTGGAAATATGTTGTGTAACATTTCTTCTGTCGATTTGAGGTGGGAAAACATTGCTTTTTCTTACAGACTTTGATTTTAGGGTTATATTCCTTTCAACTATGCCATTAAAACTGTAGGTAGATCTAAAATATCTCTGATTTTCAGGCAATTGCTGCTATTGGTGGCTTTGCATACTTCATGGACAAAAATGGAAACTTCAGGAATTCGTTCAGTGATGGTTGGGACCGTATACTGTCAAAGCATCCGATACCCTTCTACTACTGTATAGGTAAGCCTCGTGATTCTGTTTATTTCCCCACTCCATCTTTTCATCTTGGCCTGTTTGTTCTAGTTACCCAGATGATTTGTCAAGGACTAGCAGTCACAGCAATCGATTAGGAAATTAACTAACTTTCAAATACTTGCAAGTGTCTTATCATTATATGATTATCTGCATATTTCTAGTGTATACTCAAATAAATGATGGAAAAACCCAAGGAACCTGTCTGATAGACCATAAAGACCGTCTACCTATGACACAGAGCCTTACATGCTTTATGCAGGCAGGGAGGTGGGACTCACCAAGATAGTTAGGGGACCTCCCATACCAAAAATTGGAATGGTTGGATGATCAGTGCAATTTGATCTCTAGTTTTCTTTTTCTTCTCTATTTTTTCGCTAGACAATTCGCAACACCTTTCTGATTGTTCAAAAGAATGAGATAGATCAGATGGTTATTGATGCCGAACAGGAGTAATAGTTTAACAAGACTTTCTAGTAGGAATGTTATGAATTAATAAACTTCGTCAAATAGAGCACAGGATTTTGTGTGAGGATTTTAGATGGTAAAGTACGGTTTTGGGACCTGATTCAGTTAAAAGAAGACCCAAGTAATTAGCGACTGTAAGGTGGTACTGATTTCAAGGTTAAGGGACTGTATGAGAAGAAGAACTAGGGTAAAAATGAATCTCCGAGGGATCCTGTTTGACAGGTTAATAGAAATTAGAATGTAGGGTTTGATTAGGGGGATTTCAAAAGGGCTGAAATAAAGGACGGAACGTATCTGTCAAGCCAAGTAAGATTAAAAGGGGCCAGATGAACGAAGTACGATGGCTTGAAATGCAATAAACTAGAAACTAAAGAAACATTGAAAAAAAAAGGAGAAGGTATGGCAAGAGTCTCATGACTCACTTGGCCTAGGACAACTTGTCGCTAGAGTTTCACCAAGGACCACTAATAATGCAGGGGCATTTTCACACCGGGATCGAGTGGGGCAGCCTGCATATATGGGGCACACTCGGGGTGGGATGGTCCGTGTGAAATGGGACCCACGAAGGAGGGTTCGACTGAGGGCTTGGATCATGGGCTATGAGATAAAGGAATTTAATCTCTCGCTACCAACAGTCGTGGCTTTTGGGAAGTATTGGTTAAATGTCCTGCATCAAAGTGGTATCAGAGCGGGAGGTCTCATGTTCGAGACTCGTCACCGAGGGTGATTAATGCAGGGGCATTTTCACACCGGGCTCGAGTGTAGCAGCCTACATATATGTGGTACACTCGGGGTGGGATGGCCTGTATGAAATGGGACCCACGAAGGAGGATTCGACCGAGGGCCTGGATCATGGGCTATGAGATAAAGGAATTTAATCTCACATTACCAATAGTCACGGCTTTTGGGGAGTATTGGTTAAATGTCTTACATCAACTAATGTATGGCGTCTCACCACACAAATCAGTTAGGAGTCGCACTTAACACAGCAACAATCACGGTAGCTCAAAATAATAAAACCAATTCAATGTATAGAGGAGCTGGGCGAACGACACTTAATAGGGACGTGACTTTTTATTTTGGTAAGTCAAAAGTAGATTAAGAGAAGGAGATCGACAAGATCTCGAAGTACAGAAAGAAAATAGACAGCATACAAGGAACATCAAAATGAAACATCTATCTTGCCAACAATGACTCAAATCGAAACAGCATATTTGAGAAGAAGACGCCTTTCATTTCAGGTGCGATGCTGCCCCAGCTATGAAGGAGGGCCTTAATTCCAATAATGGTGTCTTGAAGAGAGCCCACGTCTCCTCTAAATGTCCTCCCCTCCCAACCCCCCCCCCCCCCCCCGCCCCCCCCGAAATCCCTAATAATGGTGACTTTTACTATAGATGATTCTTCTCATACTTTCCTATTTTTAATTAAATAACGCATAAATAGTAACTTCCTACATTCAAACTATTCCACGCTTAAAAATAATAACCTTTCTAAACATATGTGGACTCAAATAGAAAAGAGAAACAAAACATGGACAAATTAGAAGCTAGTTGGACTAAGATAGGGAACTCTCCATTGGGCTGAACCTTGGGCCTATACATGTTGTTCAATTGGAATGGAATAAGGTCCACTTAAAAGTGGATTATTTTCAAAAGTTTATAATTTGGCTGGGCCCTGGAAAGGCCTGATGGGCTGAACCGAATTCACGATGTTTGGCAGCCCTTTTCTTCCCCTCTTCATCTTTCTGGGCTTCCAAAGGGGAGGCTTCTGTTCTCCCAATCAATAGGTTGTTCTTCATCAGTTGTGGTCATCCAATGAGGAAATTTGTGGCATAGTTCCTAAGTGGGACCCTGCAAATGGTAAAGTTATTATGCTCACATGCATTTCGTGTGTCTCGAATCTCGTTGCAGGATTCTTGGTGACAATTTTCTCTAAAGATTTTAATTTTTTTATTTTTCTCAGATTTTATCAAGAAAATGTTGGGAAAGTGAAAAAGGAAATAACCAAATAATAAGTGTTAAATATTTTGTTCTTCGAAATTTAAACATGGAAAATTCATAAAATATTGATATAGTCATATGATTCTTTGCAATGAAGTAGAAGAAGAAATGAATTTCTTATGAGATAATAAATTTCTTGCAATGAATATAACTACAAGTTTCCAAGAGATTCTTTTGGGTTCAATCGTTTTCTGAAAATATCTGAATGTAGTGTTGAAAAATACCTCAGACTTGTGACAGAAACATCCACATATGTATGCCATTGATAGACCCTTGTGCTCTTACAAAACAATTACGTAGATTTTATACGTAACACAACTTCTCTAAATATAGTATACGAGGAAGTACCACGATGTATACAATCATTTGCTTCAACTTTGAACATCTTAGCAACTCAGATCTTGGCCAAGTCAACTATGATTCACTGGGTCCACTGCGACTCTTTCTCTATATGAAGGTCAACCATCTCTGGTTTCGTAGTTGGATCGATGGTTTTGCAGTGCTTGGATATATCCATGTATGTTTTGACGTCTCTATAAACTTCACAGGTGTACTGGCCTTCTTAGTTATGCTGGGATTTTTTGGGCTGATACTACATTGCTCCTCCATCAACAATAACGATCCATGCTTGGCCGGCTGCCGGAACTGCTGCTACGGATGGGGCATCTTGGACTGCTTCCCAGCATCTATGGAAGCATGCTTTGCCCTGGTTATCATTTTTGTCATCATCTTTGCCATCCTCGGCATTGCATATGGTTTTCTCGCTGCCACCATGGCCATCCAGAGGATCTGGCAGAGACACTATCACATCCTCACCAAGAGGGAACTCACAAAGGTAAGGCCCTACAGCATTCTTTTGTATCTGTTAACCAAACAAGAGATGTCATTGGCTGGCTTTGTGTTTGGGCTAGCTACAGCCTATAATCTGCTTGCCCCATAGATTATGAATCCCATGGCCTGTCTTAGGTTGTGTTGGGCATTGACAATTTATTCGAACCCTGGCCCATCAAAACATAGAGAAGTCTAGACCCAGGTTGACCCTTCACGTCTTTGCAACAGAATAGAAAAATTGTTTCACTTTGCAAATTATCAAAATTACAAAATGTTTTCTTGAAAAGGATTTTTTGTTTGTAGTACCAATGTTCTCATAATAAATATGTTCTTTCTTAACTATATCAGTGTAAATGGACCGTTAAAACTGAAATTTTCATGATAAAGATATGGAGGGTTATTTTATAACCCAAATGATTTTGAGGCCAGTATTCAATGAGAACCATGCTCCAATCATGACTACCAAATGGGAAATGAGGCAGACTGCCATACAGATGCCTAGATTCCCTGTCATATACAGTAAGTCCATGTGCTCGTCAATCTGGATGACCAACCGACAGGCCATTTCTTGTATCACTTGCAGCCTCAAAATCACATCAATTTGGATGATCCTAAGTTCCTAACCAGTGTGTAAATAACTTGCAGAGCACTAGTGTAAATGAACCTCACTCCATCTAATCCTGACTCTGGGTTAAGCGACATGGAGCAGACAACCTTGGATACTGAGGGTCCTTGATTCCATCATAGCCCATTCAAACAAAATCACACAGTTAAGGGATTCACATACATTGATAATTTCTTAGAAGTTTTGTACATAGGATCACACCCAATGGTCTTAGGAGCTAGGATGCCCAGATTCGTTATGGATACAGACACTGGCACGGGAAACAGGACATTAATAGGCTTATGGGTATCCCATCCAATATGTTGATTCCATGCGTCAATTTTTTAATATTTTTTTCAAGCCATATCATTTTTCAATATTTACATCATACCAAATGTGATAGAACTTCTAATATTTGTGAAGTTCTTGCTGTAAAATTTGTTATATTACACTACTAATATTTTCCTATTGACAAAAAAAAAAATGATTACCGCTTTAAGAAAATACTAGTGGTGTCATGGATATCTACGCAGCATCCGGCACCAGTATGGATATTGTTTCATGTTGATACGGGTACGATGGGCATGTTAAAGTTTGTGGGTATCATAGCTTAGAAGTGTTGTACACAGGATGCATGTAAACTCATCAAACATTGCCTTTTTCAGTGCTGGATTGGCCAGCACATTAGCCATCTTGTTGGGTGTAAACCTGGCCCTGCGTGTGATGTGTCAGTGCTCAGCCTTAATTTTGATCAGGAGGATGTACCTAAATTTCTTATATTTCTAAAACATTGCAGGAGTACGTAGTGGAGGATCTTCGTGGGTGTTATACTCCACCAAAGCTGGACCAGGAACATGAAGAGCGTCTGAAAATGCTCAAGCTTTTGTAGAGAGGGAAGGGAGAGGTAAAAAGAAAGCTATAAGATATATTTCGGCTTGTTTGAAGTGTATCCGAGATTTCGAAACCATTATGTACATGTCTGCACGGCAAGTTATTATAGAATGGGGAAAAGAAATGTGTAGGTTTGGCATTTATTTGCATGATACAGACCTGAATGTGAGTCACGATCACAGAAGCCATGGAAAGGTTACTGAACAAAATCTGCTGAAATGGTTGTAAATGGTATCATCTGTGAATGTTACGCTTATTCTATTGTTACAGGCAATTTCCATGTCTTCATTGCATATTGTATTCATGGTCTGTACTTTCTCACTCGGTGGACCATTCAATTGGTGTTCAATAGCAGAAAGTGAGGATCGTCGCATTATATATATTTTGGAGAGAGAAATGCAGTCCTTAAATCAAAGACAAATAGGGTTCTTGCATACCTAGCCAGACATCCCTCAGGTGCGTGGGAGCGACCCACCATCCAAACCAAGAACCAACCTGATTGGATGACTGCTGACCCTTTTTTGTGTCACAGAGGGTGGACTATTCTGAAAATCCAACATGTCGGATTGTAGTCATATGTCATCTGATCAGGTCAGTGTGGTATAGCTAGGTGGAGAAAAGATTCGCTGGCCCCGGGGTGTTTGAAGTCTACCCACCCAAAATGTCTACGTACCCAATCCCTTAACCCAACCTGCGTTAAGCCCTTGGTTAGTGGTTAACAAGGGGTACTTGTCAGACATTCTGGGAGGGAGACTTCAAAGTTTTAAGTCCCCCGGGCCAGCGAATTTTTTCTCTAGCTAGACGAGTAGAAAGCAGGAGTACAGTGCAGCAGTCCTAACATAGATGGATTGTAAAGATGAGTTTAGATGTCTCCCAAATCCTAACACAGACATTAGACCATACGATGCCTGCGCTTAAACATGCTTTTGTTAGGTGAGATAACAAGATTTGGAAGGAAAAAGATGCAACAAGGTATGCCTGAAACTTTTTCAAATGCGGAAGCACGATTTTTGTTACCACTGTCAACTGGGCCCACTGACCGCATGGATGTTTATTTTATCCCACCCCTTTGTGGATGTACAAACCAAAAATCAGCTTGTTTGATGATTTTTAGCCGTTGGTTACTAAAAAAAAAATTGGTTGCATTCAACGGCTATAAGAATGCCTTAAAAAGTGTTGAAAAGTGCTAAAATCTAATGGTTATAGATTACCAATCAGGGTGATTTTTGGTTTGTATATCCACCAAGGGGTGGGCTAAACATCCATGCGGTCAGTGGGCCCAGATGGCAGCAGTGACTACCAGAAATGCCGCTTCCACATTTGAAGAGATCTCAGGCGTATACCTTGTTACATCACGACCCAATTTGGAACTTGGTTATTGTGTGCAGTCACATCACGTATGAATGCCCCACATGATCATTAACCCAAAATTTCCGGTCTTTGTTTAATGCTACAAATTCCCGAAGGAAAATGTGTCAGAAATTTGCTGAAGGGGTTCTGCAATTTTTTTTGTTTACCCGTGAAACTGTGGAAAGTAGTTTGAATTTGGGAAAGCCATTAATTTGTGACAGCAGCTTATGCAAAACACAAGCATGTTATAATAGAAATACCCTGGGAAGCAGTTTCTAAGGTAGAAGAATGATACCCAACCATTAGAACAGGACCTTCAGGTAAACCTAATGATATCAAATCCAACAGCCACCTAAAGCCCCCGTGACTAGTTCAGAATTTAGTCTAAATAGGGGGGGGGGGGGGGGGGGGGGGGGAATGTCCAAAGGAACAATTTCCTCGGAAGAGTATTTAAAATTAGAATGAAAAATACTTGGGGCACATCCAAAATTAAACCTATTCTCTGCTACAGACGTCTGACCAACAATTCCAAACCTGATTCTTCCCACAACTGGGGAAACAAGAGCCAATAAAAAAAATGTTGCCATTTCAAGATCCAATTTGAAGAGAACATAAATTCCAAGGAGATTCATTATGTTCATACAATTTTGAAAACACCCAGTGTTGTTCAATGTCCGCAACCAACTTAAAAGAACAAAATAAAGTGTAGATAAAAAGGATCTACTTCCATAGCTTCCGCAGGGACATGTTCTTCTCTGTCTCTTTTTTCATTACCTTCGCCACTGCCATCTCAAAATCCTCCTGTGTTACGTGCACTCTCCTCTCCCTCAGAGCAAACATCCCTGCTTCTGTGCACACAGCCTGCAAATAGAAATAGACAGGTTTAGGCAGATATAGCTTGTTAATGTTCCCCAAAAGTTGCCAGAACTTGTGTTGTAGGCAATTCAAATTGCTCTACAATGAGAAAGCCTGAGGACTCTATGCCGTAGTTTAAAATACTGGTATCGGTAACATATGGTCCAACTTGAAAAATTAATGTAATACCTGATACTGATATACTTTGAACATACCACATGTATGAACCAATAAAATGCTTAATAATAAAAATCAGATCGGGTTTCTGTAAGGTTGATACAGAAACGACTGAAACAAGAAATCAATTAGCATAGGAGAGTTAGGAATTATGTTCAAATGAGGTGAAAAACACACCTTGAGCTCTGCACCTGATGCACCATTCATCTTCTCTGCAATCTTCTTCAGATCAATCCCACGCATCAAGTTCATTCTTCTCGAATGTATTTTTAAGATATCCAAGCGGGACTGAAAATAATTGAACAGACATATATAGGTTATCACAAGGATTATTAACAAAAGAACACACAAAAAAGTCACATCATAGTTCCTTACAGTCACCATTAGAGAGCACATAATTGTAGTGTCATGTACCTTGTATTATGTGCCACATCAGGTTATATTCTAGGCAGATATCATGACAAGAATAGTGCAGACGTTTTGATGGAAAACCAAAACCAAAACCATGCATTTTAAACAGCTTGGGTAAGAAAAATGGCATTACAAAATAACTCAGAAACACAAAAGCTTATACATGTTCAATCATATAGTTCTCTCCCTATGCATGACATGGATGGGGCTACGTGGAACACTTGTTCATCATCAGGACTAGTGAAACTTATGGGGCTACCCCTTAAGCTACGTACAACAAATGTTTTAAAAAGCACGAGACATAAGTGAGGCGAAGCTATGATGTAAACCTTTTTTTTTTTTGAGAAAAATCAATAAAAATTACAAAAAAAAAAAAAAAAAAAATGAATCACAAATAAAAGAACTAAGAAAAAAATAACTCCTTTTTTATGATAACCTTAAGGATACCTTGAGGCGAGTTTATAAAACATGGGTAGTCGACTAGTGTTGGCTGATAAGATTATTAAGTTTGATTTTGTTCCCATGAAGGAGATTTTCCATGAAAGATCAGCGCTTCACAATTGCAAAGACTCGATAGTGAAAGACAGATGCTTTCGTATTTCGGAACTGGGAAGAAAAAGGAAAGAGGAACAGAATCCTATGTTTTCCAAAGGGTCGGAATGGGGAAGGATGGCAAAGGTTGGCTGAAGCTCTTTCTTCAGGTGTGCCTCAGGTGAAGTCTGTAAGGAAGATAAACAAGAGCTGCAACACTGAGGTAGGTAGTTCAGGGCTTATTGAAGGAAAGATTGAGTTTGTCGCTGGTTCCAAGCACATCGAGACAAGCTATCCTGGCTCTTCTCTTGGGGCTTTCAGCATTTGGAACTCTGCTATTTTGTGTAGCATCTCAGCTATTGCCTTTGCATTACCAGGATGTCGGGATCACATATGCCGCTCAAGCTCTTACCTTGCAGCCCTTCCCTATGAGTTCTTCGCAGAAAGCAAGGAGATGTTCTTTCTTTTGTGACCTTGGGTCACTGAGGATTGCGAATGGTGGCCAAATGCACGTAACTCCTTCAGCCAAAAGACGTGCGGAGCCTCCTGGGTCCACATCAGAGGACTCCCTTTCACCTGCGGTCCTCAGGAGTTTTCAGGAAGAAAGGCTAGCTCACAGTCACAGGTGGTTTGGTGGAGGTGGATACAGCCGACGGCAAAACTTTAGAGTTTAAACACAGCAAGTTGAAGGTAGGTGTTGGTTGGTTGATATCCCCCATTCTAATCTCCATAGCAGATTATGGTCGCAAGTTCGAGGTGTTGGTGGAGGCTGGCAACAAAGAAATGATCAGTCCAACTGCTTCCTCAGTGATGGCAATGAAGGATTGGCAGTCTTCAGATTTGGACAGGACCGGACACCGCATCGTCGTGCAGGAGAACCACCCAAGTGCAGATGTTAGTAGCGCCAAGCTTACCAAGTCGGTGTTGGGGTGTTTTCCTGATTAACCAGTTGCCAGTACTAGTGCGACCACGTGTGCTGATGTGTGAGCTGGAGATTGTAAGAGGGAGTCTTACATGAAGACTACACGGGTCAGTACTAAGCATGGCAGTGGGAAGGGAATGTATGGCCTATGAGGAGGTTTCCCATTCCAATGATAATGTGTGTTTGGCGCTAAATGGAGGTAGGTGGGACTTGCATTCCAAACAAGCTGGCGGCTTCCAAATTAAAGCTGCCAACTGTGAAGGGGATCACGTTAGAAACAGTAATAATGAAAAGAGTATTCAGCTGTTCTTTTGTTCTTATCATGTTGGGCAGGCGAAAACTCATCACAGTTGGATTTCTTTTGGAGAGAGGGTTTGGCAAGCCTAACAGGTATTCAGGTCGGACCGACGATTGGCAATGACTTCATGAGAGTGGTGACTGAATTTTAAGAAGACATACCTAGATTACGTCTCTAATAGTACACTTGTATCTTTGATCCTAAAAAGCAAGGGGTAGTAGACATCAGATCCCAGGCCGATCAGCCTAATAGGTAGTGTTTATTACATTCTAGCAAAGACCTTGAGTTCCAAACTCCGAGCAGTGTTACCTTAAGTCATTTCAACAACTCATAGGGCTTTTGTAAGTGGGAGACAAATAGATGGGTTGCTTATTGTGAATGAGTGCATTGATTAGCTTAGCCATTCTAGGGTATCAGGTGTGGTATGTAAGATAGACATGGAGAGAGCGTTCAACCACGTGAGTTGGAACTTCTTGGAATATTTGTTAGAGAGGATGGGTTTCAAGTTGCGGTGGAGGAAATGGGTTAGGGCGTGCATCTCTACTGCATCGTTTTTTTATTATGGTCAATGGTTCTCCAGTCAATTACTTACGAAGTTCAAGGGACCTAGGCAAAGGGACCCTCTCTCCTTTCCTTTTCATTGTGGCAGATGAGGCTTTGGAGAGGATGTTAGATAAGGTAGTAGTAGGGGAAGTTTGGAAGGCTTTGGGATTGTCGATGGAGGGGTATCTATTATGCATCTTCAATTTTCTAACGATATGTTGTTTCTGCAAGTAATTGGAAACCAGTTAAAAGTTTTTTGAGGGACTTGTTATGATGTTTTGACCGATTTCTGTGCATCAATTTAGAGAAAAGTCATTGGTGTTAAGTAGATGATGTCACAGCTTTAACTAAACATCATTTAGTTAAATGGGAGTCGATTTGCATGTCTAAGATGAATGACAGTCTTGGGGTGAAGAACTTGAAGGTGATGAATGAAACACTATTGAGGAAATGGGTTTGGAAAATTAGGAGGAGATCCTAGGCCTTTGGAAGGTGCTGATTGTGAAGCGTGGATGTAGAAGTCGTTCTTATGCATGCATGGTTTGGAAGGGGATTACGAATGTGCTTCCGCATATTTCCAAGGAAGTGAAGTTCTATGTGGGGGAGACCAAGTTCTCTTTTGGGCCGACACATGGTGTAATGAAAATCCTCTTAAAAAGGAGTTTCCGATATTATTTACTATCTCACTAAAAAAGAGGAGTGCTTTTATGGTTGATAAAGGCGTGAATCTATCATGGGACTTCAGTTTTAAGAGGAACTTGAATGATTGGGAGGTGAATCTAGTGGCTGAACTACTTGTGGGAGTTAATTCTTGTGATATTGACTGCTCATTGGAGAACACTCGGCTATTGACTCAAAACCGAAATGGGTTGTTTCGACTACGTTTTTTCCATTTTTTTTTATAAGTCTACTACGTTTTTTTTCTATTCTGCCCATGCTACTTCCTCGAGGAGCACCTTTCCATCATCAACAATGTGGGGTTCCAATGTTCCATCAAAAGTAGTTTTCTTCATTTAGTGCGCTTATCTAGAGAAGATTTTGACTATGGACAACCTGATCAAGAGAAGGAGAATTTGGTGTACTACTGCTTCATGGATGAAGTACATGGGAAATCAGTCAACCATCTTCTTCATATATAACAAGGCTGGCTTGGTCACTTCTTAGCTTTATTTGGGATGGCGTGGGTTATGCCAAGCTCTGTGAAGGATATATTTTGTGGGTAGTTGGTCTCCACTTTCTCTTTATAAGGTAGGTGTTTGTGGAGTATTCTTTTTTTTTTAAGGTAGATGTTTGTGGAGTATTCTTCCTTTTGCCATATTTTAGGCTCTTTGAAGAGAGGAATAGCCTAGATAGGAGGGTGTTCGACGGTAGGAAAGGAGATAGGTACATCATATTAAATCCATGTTGCTTCAATGGTCTAAACTCTTTAAGGAATGTAGGGCATTTTCTTCGAAGCTCTCGTCTTTAGGTGGGAATCCTTGTTAGGAGAGAGAAATGTTAAGGCTCTTACCTATTTCCTTTTGGCTTCTTATGGATGTCTCCTCAACCTCCATTGCCTTGTAATCTTCTCTTGCTCTAAATACAACTAATCAAAAAAATTATAAAACATGGGGATTTTTAGTCCTTCAATTAAGGACTAACTTATCAAAACTTAGTCCTTAAGTTTCTATGGTTTTATTTTCTTATAAATCGTCATTCAAAAAGCTTTGTGAAAAAAGACGATTATTCAATAAACTTTGCATTTAGTTTTCTATTTTGGTTCCTTTAAATTATTGGGATTGCTTGGATTAGCCCCCTGCATGAGCTTTTTTAGGGGTTCACGCTCATAAGAAACCTTAGCAGGCAGAGTTCGACTCCACTTTTATTTCTCCAAAATACCCTATCAATTTACCATTTAGGCCAAAAACAACCTTGATGAAGATGATTTTCTTTTATTTATACTAAGAAATATAACATACACGATTTGGGCAACTTCAAGAAGTGTTTCCAAGTGAATACATTTTTATGGTAGAGAAAACAAAAAAGCTAGAGCACCAAACTCTTAAGAAATTGAGCTTTATGTGAAAAGGATAAATATTTCAAAGAAGGAAATCAACAAGTTCTCAAATAATTCAACAACCCACTGTAGTCGTCCATGTCATTATGTTTATTGAAAATATATTGTTTACTTGTTGGGTCGACCAATTGAAAAACAATGCCACATAGCATTATACATTACTAAATTGAAGTTGATAAATTGAAAACATGAATGGACACAAGTAAGAAAGGCTTTTAAATGATAAAACATTACATAATATCTAGCCCACATTTTAAAATCATGCCTCGAGGTAACTTCTCGTGTGCTTTGAAGCAGTTTCGGGTCTCAAAGTTAATCTTGGCAAAAGCAAAGCCTTTCCGGTGGGGGCCATTAAAGATTTTGAAGGCTTGTCGTCGGCCTTGGGGGTCACGCAGGCGAATCTCCCGGCCACTTACTTAGGGCTTCCCCTCGGTGCTCCTTATCAATCCAAAGCTATGTGGGACCCGATCATTGAAAGGGTGGAGAGGAAACTCGCTATTTGGAAAGCTAAGTACCTATCGAAAGGAGGCAAACTTGTTTTGTTGAAGAGTACCCTTTCCAACCTCCCCACCTATTTCCTTTCCTTATTTTCCATGTCGATAGCAGTAGTAGGCAAGGTGGAGAAGCTGATGCGCTGGTTTCTGTGGTTCGGCAAGATAGAGGTCTCTGAGTTTCACTTGGTCAACTGGAAGCTTGTCTGATCCCCCAAGAAAAAGGTGGTTTAGGTGTAAAGAACCTGCGCCTTATGAACCGGGCTCTTCTTGGTAAATGGATTTGGCGCTTCGTTACGGAGGTGGATAGCCTATGGAGGAAGGCTATAGTGGCTAGACATGGCTGTGACCCCTTGGGTTAGTTCTGCAGTATCGTATGTGCCCTGTACGGTTGTGGTGTGTAGAAAAGCATCTTAAAAACCTTATCTTCAGTCCTTGCTGGCATTCGATTCAAGGTGGGGAAGGGAGACAGGGTGCTATTCTAGCACAATGTTTAGTGTGGAGACAAGCCCCTCAAGCAGGAATTCCCACAGATCTTTGCCATCTCCCAAAAGAAAGGTGAAACTGTGCAGCATGTTGGCTTGCAGAATGAGGACGGTATATCTTGGGACCTGGGCTTAAGACGCAACCTGAATGACTGGGAGATCCCTTCTATGGCCTCTTTTCTCTAGAGGTTAGATGGGGTGGTCTTACATCAGGATAAGGATGATACCCTGTGGTGGTTTGACAGGTCGGATGGCCTTTTCTCTGTTCGCTCTTTTTACTCGTTGCTAGATCAGTCTTGGAGAAGGGCCCATGTTCTCACCAGCTCCCTAATCCCTAGACTTCCCAACCTCTTAAGATCTGAGGCACGAAGGTGCCGTCGAAAGTGGCTTTCTTTGTTTGGACGGCATCCCTGGAGAAGATCCTCACGGTTGATAATCTCATCAGAAGGAAGATGATTATGGTAAACTACTGTGTCATGTGTAAGGAAGCAGGCGAGTCAGTCAACCACCTTTTGCTCCACTACAGGATAGCTCGGGAAGTATGGGGACTCTTCTTCTAAGCTTTCAACATGTGCTGGGTTGTCCCCACGTCAGTCCTCCAGACTATAGAAAGTTGGTCCTCCCATTGCTTCCCCCCCTGTGGCCGCAGGATCTGGAGTCTCCTCCCCTTTGCCATTTGGTGGGGCCTCTGGAAGGAGAGAAACAGTAGAATTTTTGACAAGGAGGCGTCGTTCTATGATCTAGTGCTTTCCATCAAGGCTCTTTTGTTTTTGTGGTCCAAGTTATTTGAGAAATGTAAAGGGCTAGCTTTTGAAGATCTAGTCTTTAGATGGGAGTCCATGGTGCATAGGGGTAGTTAGGTTTTTCTTTCCCAGGAGGTCTTCTCGACCTCTCCTTGTTTGTTTTCTCTTCTTATTTCAATAAATTTTACCTTATCAAAAAAAAAAAAAAAAACTTTATGGTAAATCATCGAAAGGAAGAGTTCTTAATTTCTTTCTCATTTCTTATTTATTTCTATAATTTCATTTCCTTCATGATTTTTATGCATTTTAATATTTTTCTTAAGGCTTAAAGCCTCGCCTCATGGAGGCAAAAAGCCTCACATACACCTCACGCTTTAACATTAGTGTAGGTAGCTTACTCACCAAGAAAATATAAAAAATCAAAAATTAATATTACTCATAATTCTTTTAAGGCTGTCTACAGCTCGTAAAGCCTTTTCATAAAATGAAAAGGAAACAGAAAATAAGTCAAAACACCAGAAGAAAAACATTTATTGGTTAAAAAGGCAAGATGTAGAAAGTGGTTTCTTGTAGTTTTAGCTACTAGGGGCACACATGTGAGGTTAAGGTGAATGTACATACCTCCTCATTGGGATTTGGAAACTCAATCTTCCTGTCAATCCGTCCAGGCCTAAGGAGGGCTTGATCCAGAATATCAATCCGATTTGTAGCCATCAAAACCTGTGAAGATCAGCATTTGTTGTATCAGGTTTTGTATGTGAAGATGAGGTTTTAACTTTTACTCCATTCATTGATATTCCCATCAATTTCACCAATTTAAGGAAACTAAAAAATATACTTTGATCTTGTTCGAAGCCTCAAATCCATCCAATTGATTGAGAAGCTCGAGCATAGTCCGCTGCACTTCACTGTCACCATTGCCAGTCCCAGATTCCATTCTGGCAGATCCAATACTATCAATTTCATCCATGAAAATGATTGACGGGGCATGTTCCCTGTGAAAGAGCAAGAAAAACAGAATGGAATTTACAGCATAGAAATAAGGTATACAACAAAATGCTAAACCAAAAAAATAAAATCCTACTGCAATTTTATCATCTCAGATACATTAATGCAGAATATTGCAGCATAGAAGTGAACAGAAACACACACGCGCACGCAAACTTGGCATCATTTACAGCATAGAAGTAAATAAATGTCATACACGCCAAAAATGCATTATTCATATGCCGGCATGCAAGAAAGATTGAAACAAACCTCGCCATAACAAAAAGCTCTCTAACCATTCTAGAGCCTTCCCCAATGTATTTCTGAACTAACTCGGAACCAGAAACTCTGATAAAGGTGCAGTCAGTATGATGAGCCACTGCCCTTGCTAGCAGTGTTTTCCCAGTACCGGGCGGCCCATAAAGCAGGACTCCCTATTATAGTCCAGAAAAAGGAAGTAAATTAGTCATGTGGGTGAATCAGCAGTTATCGCAATAATTAGTAGACAGAACCAAGGTTTAAAAGGGACTGTTATAACGGTATAACGGTCTGGAGGCGCTACCGTTTTTTCCGTTATAACGAGAGAAAAAACGCTCAGAGGCTGTTATTTTCGTTATAACGGCTGTTATTTTCTGGGCGTTTTAACGGTGCGTAACATAACGGGGTAGGTCCGAATCCGTTATAACGGCCGATTTTTAAACCTTGGACAGAACAAATGGAAATACTTTTGCAAGGTGACATTACCTTTGGTTGGGCTATTCCAAGACTCTCAAATAACTCTGGATGTTTGATTGGCAGTTCAATGACCTGAAAGGATTAAAACACAAGAAGCACCGCCATTTAAACAAATTCATAACCTAAGATGGAACCCATTTGACATTTAAACCAAATAATAAGAAGTCATTACATATAGGATAAAGGATATAAATCTCCGTTGTACGAAAAAATATAAGAACTTGTCAGCCTACAAACCTCCTTTATTTCCTTGATTTGTTGATCAAGACCACCAATCATGTCATATGTAGAGTCGGGAACTTTTTCAACTTTCATAAGGTTGACCAGAGGATCTACTTTACTGGGCAAGATCAAGTGAAGAACATAGCTATCATTACGAAGAGCAACTCTGGTTGATGGCGTGATCTTCGTGATATCGATGCTCTTATCAATATCAACGACATACTTCCCTTCTGGATGAACCTAGAATGCAGAGGAAGGAATTATCAACAACTGGAGCTACATCTAACAGTTCCATGTAGCGCAACCACTTGAGAAAAAAGAAATTTAGACATCAGCAACATTTCACCACCCTATCAGCAAAATTTGTCCCACATCAAACATGGGGAAGAATTTTGCTTCTGCATTGGCTCATAATTTAAAAACCTTCTTCATTATTGAGTCAAAATATCCTATTGTGTAGGCCATTCACAATTCATACTCTGAGTTGCACCAGAGGTAGATGGAGTTGTCCTTCAAATACCAACGAACAAGAACCATGATGGAAGGAAAAATATCAGTGCAGTTACTTATGTTTTCCCAATGCAATTATTCTTCAACTAGTCTGACAAGCATACTCTACAAGAGAAAACTTTGGTAATTTTGCAGATAAGATTAGGAGTGTGCAGTACTCACTATGCATGGTGCAATGCTATGACATAAGAGGCACAATGTTGGTCTTATCCTAATCAACAACCCAACCTACGTATATGTCCAAAAAATTGGCGCTTCAGCTCTTTTATTAAATCTAGAGGTGATGAACTTCCTTTCTTGCCCAAAATAATCTAGCTAACAGGTCTACCTAAATTATGATTTTACACATCCAAACTGAGTTAAGAGATCAATTGCATGCATTGCTCGAGCAACATCTGTACGAACTGAAAATGGTTTCATTCAACCTATTCTATTAAGCAGTGGCCCACCAAGTAATGTCAACAAACAACATGCTGCAGCACTAGAACAACACAAAAGACGGCAAGAGAACAAAATAACGATGCCATATGCCTAGTATAAGTACAGACCATATGCATAGTATAAGTACAGAAACCATACAATAAATGGAAGATATACATCAAATACAAATATACCAGAATAAGCATATGTCCTCATAATAAGACATTTCACAGGAAAGAAAAGCATCAGAACATCGACTCCTACTCCTTGTTTCAAAAAATTCATAAACTTACCTTAACTAAAACCTTTGATTTCCCCATAACTTTCACCACTTCACCAACATACGATCCAGGCTCCTGGAGCAGCTGCAATTCTTCCCTGAGCATCCTCACTGCCCAATTTCCAAATATACGCAGACACATCATTACAATGCAAATTTAAAATTGAATTAGGCAAAACACATCGCCCGTTACCACAAATCCAAGGATGATCACATAAAACAACCGAACATTGTGAGCTAGACAACAACTCAACACCTACACATAAGAAAAAAGAGCCTACAGACAACAAAAAAGTGTTCTTCAATCCAAACTGCTCAAAATCCGAGCCAATTTCAAATAAGAATTTTCTCAAAGGCCTTCAAAAGAAGATAACACTAAACAGGAAAACAAAAACAAAAAATTTCTCTCCCTTCAGCTTTCAAATCCCAAAACCCTAACAGGACTACAATCCCATGACCTTAATTCAGCAAAATCCCAACTTAATTATTAAGCGCATTAAAGGGGATATAAGAAGAACGCGAAAACACAAAAGGGAAAATTTTTTAGAGGAAAAAAAAAACCAGCCAGATCAAACCCTAAATCTGAGGTAAAAGAATTATCTTTCTCCTCAATTACATCCCAAAAGAAACCCTATATTAATAATAAAACAAAATCAACCCACATGAACAAAAAATGCGAAATCTAGGGTTAGGGTTTATAGAGACCTCTGGAATTGAGATCGTTCCGTTGAGCTTCAAGGCGATTAAGGTTGTGGGTCTTCTGGCGGACCTGTAGCTGAAGATCGTGGATGTGTTGAAGGTAGTACTGCCTCAGACCTTCTCCTTGCTTAATCATCGTCTTCGCAGAGCTGCACATCTCCTCTCCTGCTATTTCTACCTGCTTTGTCTCTACTGCTGCTGCCGCCATTAGAGAGAGATAGGAAGAGAAAGAGAGAGAGAGTTTTTTCTTCTGAATCAAGTCACTTGCTCTTGTTCTCCTTTATATATAAAACAGTGCTTTTTCTTCTTTTAGTAGAGCCCTTCCACCGCCAACGGCAGCTATTGTGAGCCACTAACCTGCGCTACGGCGCTTTTTAGTGTTTTCCGGTTTTCACTGCCCCTGGAATTTTTAGAACAATTAAATTCCAATTAAAAAAATCATATTTAAAAGAGATGGTCCCGTATGGATTACTTATAAGGGACACTCGGTTAGATAGCCATAGCTCTTGGCCCCAACCCAAATGCGGAGATGTTAGTCTGAAGACAGGGGAGTCCCTTGAATTGCCACCAAGTACACCCTTACGGGCCCACTGGTTCCATGAATCTTTGGCCCACACCAAGTTGGACTCACACACCCAAAATCAGCGTGATTGGTGATTTCTAGCCGTTCAATTCAATTGGAGCACTTTTTCTTTGCGGGTTTCACCTGAATTGTTTCTAAGCCCCTGACCTATGAATAATTGGCCCGAAAATCATGCTGATTGATAATCTCTAGTTGTTGGATACAAGCCTTTTTTTTTCAAAAGGGGGGTACTCAAATCAAGTGGCTGAAGATCACTAATCAGGGCTGATTTCGATGTGGCCAATAATTCATGAGTCATTCACCCAGAAAGATTGTGCTACATGTAAGGATGCAACTTGGGCGGGCTAAACCTGACTTCGGACTCAAGTTGGGTTGGTCTCTTCAGAACCCGGGTTTGGGCCTAGTTTTCAAAACCTGATCAAAATCGAGTTTCTCTAATGAGTTTTTAGAATAGGGTTTCCCTCACCATGACTCTACTCACCCCCATCCTTCTCCCCACCTTCCTCCATCGTCACTGTTGTCCTTTCATCCTCCGCCTATGCCATCTTCGACTCCTCCTCAGGGTAAGTTCCTCCTCTCTTCTTAAATTCTCTTATCTCTTTGCCTCATTCCGAACTGCAACCATGGTGAATATAAACTTCGGACAAATACATGCATAAAGCATCATTCCACTTTGTTTGATGAGGACCTTATATATATGAATATTGTGTATTAAACTAATACTCAAACTTTTTCATTTTTTCTTTTTTGAAATTGAGGTCAAAGGGTGGCCCATGAATCAATTGATAGATATCGTTAATCTTGCAAAGAATCTCTCATTTTTTGAGTTAACTGTAGATACATAAAAATAGTAAACTTGTATATATCACGACTGATACACCGCGAAGCACTTAATCATTTCTCAAAACCTTCTTAGGTCGACACGCGGCAGAGGGGGAGCATATAAAAAGAAGAACTTACAGAAACAGGGAGGAGGCTGAATGTAGATAAAATGGACTGCTTTGTAATGTCTAGAAAGAGAGTGGATAATGAAAAGTTGGCAGGAGATCGGCTTCCCATGGACGTAGTCACCGGTAAGAGACCGGCGACGAACCACAAAGGATCGGAGATCAGACTGCAAATCTGATTTTATCCCTTTCATTAACTTTTTTGAGGAAGAAATTTATGAAAGCTTATCACAGGTTGAATGAGACCTTCCATCTTATTGAATCGAGAACAAAATTAGTTTCAAATTACTTGGTCGAAGTTTGCTCCTTCCAACAAACCAAACGGGTTAGGCTCGAGCTGGGATTCTCAGACCCAACCTTGAGTTGGGATCGGACTCAGACTCAAAGCCTTAAAGGTTGGGTTGGGCTCAAGTTGACCCAACCCAACCAACACCCAAGTTGCAACCCTAGCTACATGGATGTTTTTATGTGCCCTGCAACACTACAACAAGAGCTCACTGTAGGGCACGTCTAAGTACTGCGTACCACTTTTTCCAACTCTCCAGTTTCGTACTCCGTACCACTTACTACGTCTTGCAAGTCCTCATTTCTAGTTCCACCATTTATCTTCAGCTGCACGTGCTATGTTCACATCCTTGATCCGCATCGCACCAAGTTGGATCTAAAATCCTTGAAGTGTGTTTTTTCTTGTTACTACTCAACCCATAAAGGCTATAAATGTTTCCATCCTCCCTCTCATAAGTAGTTGATCATCATGGATGTCACCTTTCTAGAGTCGGCCTCTTATTTTCCCAATCCTACTCCCACCTTTCCTGAGGGGGGAGCATAGCAGTGAGGAAATGCATGTCTCATCTAATATTGTTTCTCTGCCATTAGCTATGGATGCTCTTGACAACGGCCCTACTCTGACCATGGCTGACACTATTGATAGGGGTACTGACAAGTAGGGAGAGCTGCAAATATACTCAAGGCATTGCCTGATAGGGAAACATGTCACCACTGAGCTCCAGCACCAACAGTCATCCTCAGCGGATCCAAGTAACGTCACTTCTAGCTCTGTTCCTCCCTCTCCTTGTGATAGTGGCTCTGATCTTCCTATTACCCTTAAAAATAGATGTTATAATGGTAATGTCTCGACCCCTATTACGCTCTATCCATTTTAACATTTTTAAATTTAAATACCATTATCTTTTTAAATGTTTTAAACTAAAACATATGTTAATTTCATTATTTTTCTGTAATATTTCGTTGTGTTCCATTATTGTAAAATTTGTTTTATCAATATGTTTAAATTTTGAATTTCAAATTTCAAATTAAATACATTATACATTCTCACAAATAATGGCCGTTAAATCCGTTATAAAAGTGTTATAATGTATATAACTCCCTTATTTTTGAACGTAATGAAAGTAAGGTATTTTAGTAACACTCCCTTGAAATTTGAAAGTAATTTGTAATACCCCCTTATACTTTCAAACTTTAGGATTACCCCCCCTTGACCTAGTTTAACCATCATTTGACTAACATTAAGTGTGACATGCATCATGCGCCCTGTTAATGCACCTATGAAAGTACCATAATATTGCAATTACAATGCTAACCACGTGTGATTCAAGTCCATTTTAACTCAAGTCAACCACTATGAAACTAGGTCAAGGGGGGTAATCCTAATGTTTTAAAGTATAAAGGGGTAGTACAAATTACTTTCAAATTTTAGAGGGGTGTTACTAAAATGCCCTAAAAAATATTATTTCGGATCTGTTATTCTCCATTCTGATCAATTATTTTTCATTAAAATCAATGGATGTTATAACAGAAAAATTGGTAACGCTCCCTATCCATTATACCATTACAACAACCCCTTTAAAACCGTGATCAACACGTACATATTCATCTTTGCTCTTCCTTGTACATATTCCTTTTTTGCTCTTCCGGGGGGGGGGGGGGGGGGGGGGGGGGTGGTTAAAACCTTACTCCTCAAGATGTAAAAAAAAGTCTTGAATAATAAGAAAAAAAGCAACACAAAACAAAGAAAATCAGAACGAGGCTCTAATGTAAGGCATGCACATCTTGTCCAGCCTAATAAACCCAGCAAATCTCAGAGGGCCATTGAGTACTTATGACAAAAATAACCTTGATATCAAGCGAAAAACCAACATGCTCTAAAAAGCAATTTACTTCATAAATGTTTAAGGAATATCTATATAACAAAACAGAGAAGTTGTCTTACTCTTATCTTATCCGGCTTCATAAGATAAATAGTGGTTGAGATCAAATCCATCCATCTAATGTAGACGGTTAGATTTCAGCCACTAAATCCCCCTCAATTATTTGATCACTCCCACTCATTTGACCCCCACAAGCATCGGATTGAAATTTTTGAATTTTAGTGCCATTATTTTCCATTATTTTTTATTAATTCTGTTATTTTTTATTTTTGCCCCTGTGCGTTACCATCCTTTATAACAGCCGTTATAACAGAAAATATGGTAACGCCCCCAGTCTGTTATACCATGCCAAAGGCACCCAATTTTTGTAGACGCTTTTGTCGGAGAGTGTCGTGGGCACCGGCCATTTACTAGTCTATATAACAAAACAGGGAAATTGTCTTCCCACTTATACCCCCTCTAATATGTTTCAACAAAGAATGGCCAAGATCTTATCTCCAAAATAGACGGTGGATCTCAGCCACTCACACCCGATTTTGGCAAACGCCTTGTTGGATAGTGTCGTGGGCATGGGCCACACACTATCTATATAACAAATGACAGTGGTTGTCTTATACCCCCACTTATCTTATATGGCTTCAATAATGAGTGGCTGAGATCCACTATGCTTCATATCAATGGCTGAGATTAACTCGGTTTTGACAAACACTTTGTCGGAGAATGCCGCGGGCACGAGCCACCCATACATAACAAAATAACTCAGTTGTATTCTCTTATCTTATCCTTCTTCATAAGATAAAGAGTGGTTGAGATCAAATCCATCTATCTAATGTGGACGGTTAGATTTTAGCCACTCAATCCCCCTCATTTATTCATTCACTCCCACTCATTTGACCTCAATTTATTAAAAATTTAAATTTTAACACTGTTATTTTTTGTTATTTTTCCATTTTTTTTATTTTCCCTATGTGCATTACAATCCATTATAACAGCTGTTATAATGGAAAAAAGGTAATGCCCCAATCCGTTATGCCGTTTAAGTGTCGAAGGCACCCAGTTTTTGCACGCTATTGTCGGAGAGTGCCGTGGGCACAGGCCATTTACTAGTCTATATAGCAAAATAGGGAAATTGTCTCCCACTTATACCCCCTATTATATGTTTCAACAAAGAATGGCCAAGATCTTATTTCCAAAATAGACAGTGGATCTCAGCCACTCGCACCCGATTTTGGCAAACGCTTTGTTGGAGAGTGTCGTGGGCACAGGCCACGCACTATCTCTATAACAAGTGATAGTGGTTATCTTATACCCCCTCTTATCTTATATGACTTCAATAATGAGTGGCTGAGATCCACTATGCTTCATATCAATGGCTGAGATTAACTCCCACCCGATTTTGACAAACACTTTGTCGGAGAGTGCCGCAAGCATGGGACACCCACACATATAACAAAATAACTCAATTGTATTCTCTTATCTTATCCTCCTTTATAAGATAAAGAATGGTTGAGATCAAATCCATCCATCTAATATGGACGGTTAGATTTCAGCCACTCAATCCCCCTCATTTATTCATTCACTCCCACTCGTTTGATCTCAATTTATTAGAAACTAGTGGGTGCCCCGTGCCATCGGCACTCGACAAAGAATTTGCCAAAATCAGGTGAGTGGCGGAGATCCATCATCCATTTGGGAGAGGATTAGATCTCGGCCCTTCTTTGTTGATGCTTATAAGAGGAGGTATAAGTAGGGAGACAACCAATGTGTTTTGTTATATAGAATAGTAAATGGCCTCCGACAAAAGCGTTTGCAAAAATTGGATGCCTTCGGCACTCAAACGGTATAACAAACTGGGGCCTTACCATTTTTTCCATTATAACGATTGTTATAACGGATTTTAACACACAGAGGGAGAAATGGGAAAATAATAGAAATAACAAAAAATAACTGTGTTAAAAATAAATTTTGAATAAATTGAAGTCAAATGAGGCAGATTGAGTGGCTGAAATCTAACCATCTATTTTAGATCAATGGATTTGATCTCAACCACTCTTAATCTAACCGTCCACGTTAGATTGATGGATAAGATAAGAGAATACAACTGAGTTGTCTTGATATACGCGTGGGTGGCCCGTGCAGGCGGCACTTTCGGACAAAGTGTTTGTCA
Source organism: Euptelea pleiosperma (assembly GCA_035048495.1). Classification (NCBI taxonomy): domain Eukaryota; kingdom Viridiplantae; phylum Streptophyta; class Magnoliopsida; order Ranunculales; family Eupteleaceae; genus Euptelea; species Euptelea pleiosperma. The sequence continues at coordinate 24,885,804 of CM068549.1, forward strand.
AAATCGGGTAGGAGTTAATCTCAGCCATCAATATGAAGCATAGTGGATCTCAGCCACTAATTATTCAGGCCATATAAGATAAGAGGTGTATAAGAAAACAATTAAATTTCCGTTAAATTCTATTTTTTTTTTAATTTTAAATTTTCAAATATTAAATTTTGAATTTCAGCACCACTTTTTTCTGTTAAAATCATTAAAATCCGTAAAATCTATTTTTTCCATTTTCGCTCTGGCCGTTTCAATCCGTTTTAACGGTAACACCCCTCTCAGGGCATAAAAAGTGGGGCTCCTGAGCCTGACCCTTGGGCTATATGTAAATTCCACCCATTTCATTCCTTATATGTAGGTAAATAGTAGGTGACCCGTGCCCATGGCACTCATCGATAAAGCGTTTGTCAAAATTGGGTGTGAGTGGCTGAGATCCACTGTCCATTTGGTTTGATAAGATCTCGGCCATCCTTTATGAAGTCGGATAAGAGGGGGAGACAACCGTCCTGTTTTGTAATATAGATTTGAATTTTAACACTGTTGTTTATTGTTATTTCTGTTAAATTTTCCCATTTTTTTTTTTTCAGTTTTCCCTCTGTGTTACAATCCTTTATAATGGTAAAAAGGTAACGCCCCAGTCCGTTATACCGTTTTGAGTGCCAAAGGCACCCAATTTTTGTAAACACTTTGTCGGAGAGTGCTGCAGGCATGGGCCACCCACATATATAACAAAACAACTCAGTTGTATTCTCTTATCTTATCTTGCTTCATAAGATAAAGAGTGGTTGAGATCAAATCCATTCATCTAATGTGGACGGTTAGATTTCAGCCACTCAATCCCCCTCATTTATTCATTCACTCCCACTCATTTGACCTCAATTTATTAGAAATTTGAATTTTAACACCGTTATTTATTGTTATTTCTATTAAATTTTCCCATTTTTTTTTCAGTTTTCCCTATGTTCATTACAATCCGTTATAATGGCAAAAAGGTAATGCCCCAGTTCGCCGTTTTGAGTGTCAAAGGCACCCAATTTTTACAAACACTTTGTCGGAGAGAGCCGCAGGCACGGGCCACCCACACATATAATAAAACAACTCAGTTGTATTCTCTTATCTTATCCTACTTCATAAGATAAAGAGTGGTTGAGATCAAATCCATCCATCTAATGTAGATGGTTAGATTTCAGCCACTCCATCCCCCTCATTTATTCATTCACTCCCACTCATTTGACCTCAATTTATTAAAAATTTGAATTTTAACGTACTTATTTTTGTTATTTCTGTTATTTTCTTATTTTTTTCATTTTTTCCTCTGTGCGTTACAATCCGTCATAATGGAAAAAACGGTAGCGCCCCAGTGCGTTATACTGTTTGAGTGCCGCAAGTACCAAATTTTTGCAAACGCTTTTGTCGGAGAGTGCCATGGGCACGGGCCATTTACTAGTATTAAATAAGGCAAAATTTTATAAAGCTAACTCTAGTGAGGAAATTTACTCTTCTTGTGAGGCACATTCACGTTGCACTCTCTTTTGGCCCCACTGACCAAAGAATAATTGGCTCATCCCTTGATGGATCTACACACCGACAATCAGCCTGACTATCAGCCTGACTGGTGATTTATAGCTGTATGATTTGAGTACCCAAAAAAAAAAAATACTTAAATCCAACAGCTAGAAATCACCCAAAATGAAAATGTTAAAGCCAATAATATATAGAGATCACTAGTAAGGCTAGTTTTTGATGTATAGCTCCATAAGGGCTGAGCACTCATTCATGTCAGGGGACCTAGAAAGAGTGCCACTTGGCACGTTTTCAAACTCTATTCAAGTAAAACTTCAAGCTAAATTGCTCCTAAGCAGCTCTTCACCTGGCATGTACTCCATATGGTTAATGGCAAGTCAATTAGGGGTGTCAATTTTACCCGTTTATCCGGAACCGAATCGGAACCGGAACCGAAAACACCGGTTCCGGTTCCACTTTTTTGGGAACCGATTAAAAAGTAACCGGAACCGAACCGACAATAACGGTTCCAGTTTTGAGTAGCCTAATATGGAACCAAAACCGATAAGAACCAGTACCAATAAATAAATATAGTGTAAATATTCTAATATTATCAAGATTTGGCCCAATATACCCGGAACCGGAACCGGAACCGACATAAATACACAATCGGTTCCGGTTCCGGATCTATCACTTTGAGAACTGGAACCGTTAAGGAACTGGAACCGATTGTTCCGGTTCTAGTCACCTTAGGAACCGAACCGACCGACCCGTTGACACCCCTAAAGTCAATAGCTAAGCGCTTGAAGTTTTACTCACTCTTTAGGATCTCTTGCCACACGGAGGATTGATGATGACCCAGATCATACCGGAATTCACCAGCACAACCAGCCGGTCCCACTGAGGTTTTAAATCACAACTTTGAATTGAATCGATAATGCTTTGTATCGTCATTCTTATACCCACTAGGTATTGGTACTCCCATATGAATATTAAAGAATAATAATACAAAAAAAAAAAAAAAAAGAAGGCAAAATACAACTCTTTTTTTTGCTGTGCTATTGGGTTGAAATTTACGATGGGGATGGGCTGAGGTGGTGAAATGCATGGAGTCCACCACCTCAACTACCATATGTAAGAAACCGAGGTTTAAAAAATGGCCGTTAACGAAAATAACGGTCGTTAGAACGGATTCAGACCTCCCCCATTACTTTATGGACCGTTAAAATGCCCAAAAAATAATGGCCATTAATTATAACGAAAATAACAGTCATTATTTTCGTTATAATAACGACCTATTTTCTAGAAAAAAAATTGTGAAAAAAAAATGGCTGTCTTTTTCAGTTATTATTCCATTTTTTCTGTTATATTCTGTTTTTGAAAATTTGAAATTCAAATTTTAAAATTCAGCGCCATTTTTTCTGTTTTTTTTTCCATTATTTCTGTTATTTTCCCAATTTCTTTTTCGTTTTTGCCCCTGAGCATTTTTTTCGCTATAACGGAAAAAACAGTACGCCCCCAATCCGTTATACCGTTATAATGGTCCCCTTTAAACCTTGTAAGAAACTAGTAAATGGCATGTGCCCACGGCACTCTCCAACAAAAGTGTTTGTAAAAATTAGGTGCCTTCGGGACTCAAACAGTATAACGGACTGGGGTCATTACTGGTTTTTCCTTTATAACGGTTTGTAACGCACATAGGCAAAAATGGGAAAATAACGGCACTCAATTTGTTGCGCAGAGGGCAAATGAGTGGGAGCGGCCGAATAAATGAGGAGAATTGAGTGGTTGAATTCTAACCGTCCACATGAGATGGATGGATTTGATCTCAACCACTCTTTATCTTATGAAGCCTTATAAGATAAGAGATCAACAACTTCCCTGTTTTGTTATATAGATAGTGGGTAGGCCGTACCCATGACACTCTCTGACAAAGCGTTTGCCAAAATCGGGTGTGAGTGGCTGAGATCCATCATCCATTTGGAGGATAAGATCTCAGCCACTCTTTGTTGAAACAGGATAAGATAAGATAAGAGATAAGACAACTTCCATGTTTTAGTATATAGATTAAATCAGACGAACTAGTCATGCTTCAGAAGAATTTTGGAGCTATATATGCTCCAGAAAACGCATTCCTAATTAATAAATCACAACAAATGGATGTAGGACATCTCTCTTGTTCATATTCGATGTGGCTAGCTAGAAGCCTATTCCTAATCATGTCGTTCTTAATTAAATTTGTGATCTAATTAACCTGAAGTTATAAAGGTTTTAAGATAAAAGAGAGGCTAGAAGACATACGATGCTTCATATTGTTATTATGTGGTACTAGCTAGAGGGACATGTGATTAAAAGGGGTTCTACAATGATCAAATGCCCCAATATTCAAAATATATTAGATATGTTTTAGAAATAAAAGTGACAAAATGTTGCTGACAGCTTGTTGAAAGCTAAAGCGGTGAGCCTCAATATAATAATAGATATTAAGGCGTATTTATTCTCATCATAGAATTATTATAGTGTGAACAGAGTGATCTACATTATTAGTCACAGCAACAACTTCTAAAACATGAATCTTGATCACAGCAACTTTTAAAACAAGAACCTAGAGAGCCTCACATTGCACCAATCAATTAATCCATCCATGATTCCATAGTACCTTATCCGCCAGTTTCTGCTTAGGAGAAGAGGAGCAATCACAAACCAAAATCCCAACATGTAACAGATAGCCACACATGAGTAGAAAAACATATCATTATCGAAAATCTTCAATCCATCATCTTCTTGATCCTCATCCTCACGTTGTGATGGTTTGTTGGATGAACAATTTACTTCTAGCGGTGGTCCACACAGTTTGGAATTACCTTTGTAACTGATCTCATTGAAAGTAAGAAATTTTTTTTCGCAAGGGATCTTACCTGATAGATTATTGAAGGCGACGCTGAAAACAGAAAGAAAATCTAGATTGAACTATTTGAGGGGGGATTGTCCCTACTAGCTTGTTAAAAGAGAGATCCAAACTCTCCAGTTCTTTCATATTTTTGAAGGATTCTGGAAAATTACCTGTTAGATGATTGCTAGACAAGTTCAATGAATGGAGCACTACCAAATCTCCCATTTCTGATGGAATATCACCCCATAATCGATTTCCTGACAAATCGATTCCAGTCATCAAATCAAGAGGCCTACCCTTGTAAGAGAGTGTAATTCCCTTTGTGACGAATTCCATTTGGATCTCGGACCTTGAAGAAAACGAACCATCATAGAAAAGTTTAGATTATTTCTTCAATGAAGTAATGTTGTTGAAGCAAGAAAGAATACTTCCAGATAAATAGTTATCAGAGAGATCCAAGATATGCAAATTTTGCATTTGGCAGACTGATGCTGGGATGTAGCCTTCAAAATGGTTTTTTTTTAAAAGAAGTGAGGCTAAATTTGGGAGGAAGGGCAACCAATTTGGAATATAGCCAGACAAGGAGTCCTACTTATATCTAGAATTTGTAGACGTGACATGTTTGATAGACTAATTGGGATGGGTCCTGTGAAGTCATTGCTATGAAAACTTAAATAGAACATATTCATCATATTGGAAAGTCTTAGCAGCAGTTCCTCATTCAAATTGTTGTTTGATAGGACTTAACTGCTCCAATGAAGTGTTATTCTGTGTTAGACCATGGGGTATTTCTCCTACAAAGTAATTGTTAAATAGGTCTAGCGCCCTTAGATTTGACAAATCACCAAATGAGGGAGTGATGCTGCCAACAAGTGAATTTGTGGACATGTTAAAATACTCTAAAGTTGGAAAAAGCCTATCCATGCTTGCAGGAAGCAGCCCATGAATTTGATTGTCAGAGATATCGAGCGTAAGGAGACTCGATGTTTTATTTTGGAAACACAGGAAATTGACCATCAAATCGGTTACCCCTCAATGACAAGTAGGTAGATGGAGTATTGTTGTACAATAGCCATGAAGGAATGGTTCCTTTAATGGAAGTGTAGGCCAAAGATAGAATTTCTAAGTTGGGGATCCAAGTTGGGGACTCAGTCTCGACCTCTAACTGAGAATTGTCTGAAAGATAGAGGTATTTAAGATTGGAGATGTTAGAAAACATGGAGAAGGAGAGCATTCCATCCAGCTGATTATTTGAAAGATCAAGGGATTCAAGATTGGAGAGGTTAGCAAACATGGAGAATGAGAGCATTCCATGCAGTTGATTATTTGAAAGATCGAGGGATTTAAGATTGGAGAGGTTAACAAACATGGGGAAGGAGAGGATTCCATCTAGTTGATTATTTGAAAGATCAAGGTCTTGAAGATTGGAGAGGTGAGCAAATATGGAAAATGATCAGAATATTCCATCAAGCTGATTATTTGAAAGATGAAGGCGATGAAGATTGGAGAGGTTAGCAAACATGGAGAAGGAGAACATTCCATCCAGCTGATTATTTGAAAGATCAAGGTATTCGAGTGAAGTCATGTTGCTAAAAATGAAAAAAGGAACATTCCCTTTCAATTGATTGTTAAACAAATCCAAATATTGTAGGGAATTCATTTCACCCAAACATGGATAGATACCATCGCCTTCAATCAAGTTATTCCAAAGATTCAAGTACTTCAAGTTCCTTAGTTCACAAAGCCCTGCAGAGTAAGAGAATGAGAGATATAAGTTGACACGAAATCAATCCTACTGGAAAAGCAAGGGCTGCAGGCAATAATAGATGGGAAGATGAACAAGTAACTCTATATAGAAGCTCATGATTGGGAAGCATATATGGATCATAAATGCCCATACTTGACTACATTCAACTATTTAAGGCTTCGTCTAGCCTCGAACATCAAATTTTCTCCACCTTAGGAAGATGTCCTCCGCAGGGCCTAAACCATTAGATAGTCCTAAGGATCTATGTGGTGGGAATTTCGAGACCATTTTTGTTCAGCAAAGGAGGAGGACATCCCATTCTCCTCCGACGGCATGGAGTTGAAGAGAACATTTTTGTTCAACAACATGCCCTCCTCCGCATCTAAAATGTATCCCTGACAACAATGTTTTCAAAAAATATTTAAATTTCAAATATTAAAAACTATTGCATGTGACAGGTGTACGTGTCGGATGCACAACAATCTTATGTAACAAAAATGAACTCAGAGTTGAAGGACATCCCCCTTCACGCAAGTTTTTCTGAGTTGAACTTTGCTGATAGACCACAATATGAGCTCTTATAGTACACTGTCCGTATGGCCGTTGGCCCATCCCTAGGTGGACCTACATACCAAAAATCAGCCTGATTTATGATTCAGAGGTAAGAACCAATGAATTCGACTCCAATCCAACACTTGGAAATTATCACACTAATTAAATAATTTTTTTATTCTGTAGGTCTACCGAGGGTTTGGCCAAAAATCCATAAGGTCAGAAACCTCGAGAATATGCCACGTGACTCATATTGTGGTCCGTCAGTCCATTAGCAACTTTTTACTACCTTTTTTTTGTTCACATGTCTAGAAATAGTTGTATCATCGACCCAACTGGCATTTAATTGGATACACATCTCACACATTTTTTGGAGTAAAAAGTAGCTGACGGCCTACGCCCAGAATATGAGACACGTGGCACATATTTGGAGGACGCTGACTGTATGGATGTTTGGCCAATCCATCCAAATGAGGGAGGGATGCTACCATCAAGTAAATTTGTGGACATGATAAAATTTGACAATGCTGGAAAAAGCTTATCCATGTTTGTAGGAAGCTGCCCATGAATTTGATTGTTAGAGATATCGAGTGTATCGAGACTCGATGTTTTATTCTGGGAAGACACAGGGAATTTACCATCAAATTGATTACCCCTCAAAGCTTGACAGTATTGTTGTACAATAGCCAGGAAGGAATGGTTCCTTTAATGGAGGTGTAGTCCAAAGACAAAATTTCTAAGCTATAATGAGTGGAAATGAATCTAGGAATGCTACCACGAGTACGTTTGTTGAGCTTGCAATTTTCCAAAGATAAGTTGGAAGGATGGGATCCAAGTTGGGGACTCAATCTCAATTTCTAACTGAGAATTGTCTGAAAGATCAAGGTATTGAAGATTGGAGAGGTTAGCAAACATGGAGAAGGAGAGCATTCCATCCAACTGATTATTTGAAAGATCAATGGTTTCGAGTGAAGTCAGGTTGCTAAAAATGAAAGAAGGAATATTGCCTTTCAATCGACTGCTAGACAGATGCAAATATTGTAGGGAATTCATTTTACCCATACACGGATAGATACCATCTCCTTCAATCAAGTTATTCTGAAGATTCAAGTAGTACAAGTTCCTTAATTCACAAGCACTGCAGAGTAAGAGAAGAAGAGAGATAAGTTAGCATGAAATCAATCCTACTAGAAAAGCTGGGGTTGCAGGCAATAATAGATGGGATGCAACATGCGGAAAAAATGGCATTAATTTGCCTGTTGAGAAAATAATTGGGTGTTTAAGCTTATTTGACGACAAGTCCAGATATTCCAACGAGGTGAAATTACTGAGGCACGAGGGTAGAGTTTCATCATCTAGATTGTTCCCTCCTAGTTCCAACTTCTTCAGATTTGTAAATCCACATAACGCTGCAACGCATGTATATATATATACACAACAAAGTAGTCACAAATGCATAGAACCACAACAATTAGATATTGTATTGGTGAAACCATGGAGATCGAGTAGTCTTTGGCACATATATATACCTGTTAGGCGGACCACTCTAGACGAGTCTCCTGAATCACTAATTAAGTACAATTGAAGAGATTCCAATGAAGGGAGAGTAAGCGGTAGACACGGGGGTACACTTTCTTCATCAAAATTACTGTGAACAGATAGGTACAATACGCGAAGACTCCTGGATCCACATAATGCTATAATAAGACATGATCAAAAGCAGATCATAAGCAAATAAATATCGAAAAATCTCCTTCCACTGAGATGGAAAACGATCGAATGAGAGGAATTTTCCTTCCTTGACATCGTACCTGTTAATAGCTGATACGAGACTTTAGGTAACCACAATACTTCCAATGAGTATAGGTCATGTCCTAGACATCCAGGGAGACTTTCATCATCAATATTCTCGTTACAGCTAAGATCCAGCATCATGAGATGATGCAATCCACATAATGCTGCAACCCACGATAAATTAACTTGTAACTTTTCTTTTCGATTATTTGAAATTTAAAGGCAATAGTGTTAATTATGTATAAGCATGTCCTAAACAAAAACTCTCAACTTTCGCCGCCTCCACTTCTCATCAATCCACGCATTAATTGATTTTCAACCGATGGATTCGAGTATTATATGGGATACTCAAATCCAACCGCTACTAATGGTCCACCCAAATTAACATCCATATGATCATAGGTCTATAAGAGTATGCGCCGCGAGTGACTCATATGGACTTTCATGGTGAGTTTCCATAGGCAAATTAAGACGATCGTGAGCAAAAATTGGACTTGGGAGTTTTGTGAAATAATGATTACATTCTGGCGTAATAATACCATCGAGGCCACTTAAACTCAGAAATTGCAACTTCTTGAAATGAGCAAATAAGATAGCAACCCCGTTAAGCTATATCTATTTCAAAAAATGCCAAAATCAAGTGTGAGTGGCTGAGATCCACCATCTATTTTGGAGATAAGATCTTGGCCCTTCTTTGTTGAAACATATAAGAGGGGGTATAACTGGGGAGACAACTTTCCTGTTTTGTTATATAGACTAGTGGGTGCCCCATGCCATCAGCACTCCTCGACAAAGAATTTGCCAAAATCAGGTGAGTGGTGGAGATCCACCGTCCATTTGGGGGAGGATTAGATCTTGGCCCTTCTTTGTTGATGCTTATAAGATGAGGTATAAGTTGGGAGACAACCAATGTGTTTTGTTATATAGAATAGTAAATGGCCCATGCCCACGCTACTCTCCGAGAAAAGCGTTGCAAAAATTGTGTGCCTTCGGCACTTAACGGTATAACGGACTGGGGCGTTACCGTTTTTTCCATTATAATGGCTGTTATAACGGATTGTAACGCACATAGGGAGAAATGGAAAAATAACAGTGTTGAAATTTAAATTTTGAATAAATTGAGGTCAAATGAGGCAGATTGAGTGGCTGAAATCTAACCGTCCACATTAGATAGATGGATAAGATAAGCGAATATGGTCTTTAGATGGATCAATTATTGTACTAACTTTGTTACTTTTTGTATCCGAGATCTTCTCGATCTCTTTCTTTCCATCAATATATTTTCGGCTTATCAAAAAAAAAAAGATAAGTGAATATAACTGAGTTATCTTGATATATGCGTGGGTAGCCCGTGCCCGCGGCACTTTTCGACAAAGTATTTGTCAAAATCCGGTGGAAGTTAATCTCAGCCATTGATATGAAGCATAGTGGATCTCAGCCACTCATTATTGAAGCCATATAAGATAAGAGGGGTATAAGAAAACTATTAAATTTCATTAAATTCTATTTTTTTTTTTTAATTTTTAATTTTCAAATTTCAAATTTTAAAATTTGAATTTCGGCACCACTTTTTTCAGTTAAAATCATTAAAATCAATTAATTCCTTATACGTAGGTAAATAGTAGGTGACCCGTGCCCACGGCACTCATCGACAAAGCGTTTGTCAAAATTGGGTGTGAGTGGCTGAGATCCACAGTCCATTTGGTGTGATAAGATCTCGGCCATCCTTTATGAAGCCGGATAAGAGGGGAGACAACCGTCCTGTTTTATTATATAGATTTTTTGTTGAAATCAATGGATGCTATTATGGAAAAACCGGTAGTGCCCCGTCTGTTATACCATTATAACAGCCCCATTAAAACCTTGATCAACATGGGCATTTTTTTTTTATCAGGGGCACCAAAAATCATTCTCATTGGTGATTTCTAGGAATTGGATATGACTAAATATCCACGCCGTAAGTGGGCCAAGAAAAATGCGTTAGATGGTTTAGCTCCCAATTTATGTACTTTTTAGACCATTTGCCCTTTGTTTTAACGCGAACAGATCGGATGGTTTTTCTCATCCGATAGGATCCGTCTTGGTGTGGATCTGCTATGTGGGACCCTGAAAAATGGTGGTCAGCCAACAACTTTAATGATTGACCCTGCACAATGGTGGCCAGCCAACAACTTTGTGTGTGGTGCAAGATGGTTACACTTTTTGATTTGAAGTACTAAAATCTAATGGTTAGAGATTATCAATCAGGGTGATTTTTGGTTTGTATAAAATGATTGGTTTGTATAAAATGATTGGTTTGTATAAAATCTAGCTGTTGGAATCGAGTACTTATTCATTGTGGGCTTCATGAACAGGTCTATGGGTTGCTTCCAAGCTCATGATGAAAGGTGCTCAAGTTCAATGGTTAGAAATCACCAATCACATTGATTTTTGTTCAGTGGACATGAAATAGTGTGCCACGTGACTATTTGAGGGACTTCTGTATCAAAATTTGATTCAGAATTCTTTATCATAGCTTCCTTACATGGAAAAATCTTTGATACAAATTTCTATATCAAAATTTTTAAATAGAATTGCCACGTGGCACTCTTGGGTCCACTGACACATGAAAATTTTGCCCACATGCACCTGGTAGACTTGTACATTAAAAATCAGTGTAATTGGTGATTTTTAGGAGTTGGATTTGAGCATTTTTCATCATGGGCTTGGAACTAATCCATAGGCCTGTTCCCAAAGCCTACAATGAAAAACTGTTTGGTTCCAACTATTAGAAATCATGCATGTTGTCCACCAAGGAGTGGGCCAAATATTCATGTCCCACTAAGCCCAAATCAATGTACGATGTGGGAATTTGAGGGACTTGAATTATGCATTACACATTTTGTTGAGCTTGGTAGTAACCATTTTGGTTTTCTCTTTACAAATGAAAGAGACCAAAATTGGTTCATGGAAAATGTCTATCCCTACTCCCAAGTTCACAGATAGGTTTAACTTTTTCAAAAGGTTCATATTCAGTTCAAAAGATTCCTAATCATGTTATTAATTAAATTTTGATCTAATCTAAGGTCATAAAGGTTAATTTTAAGATATATAAACTTATAATGCTTATGTATTATGCGGTATTAGAGAGACATTTTATTAAAAGGAAAAAAAGGTTCTGCAATGATCAAATGCACTGATATTCAACATATATTAGATACTATAAGTAACAAAATGTTGCTCAAAGCTAAAGCAGTGATCTTCAATATAATAATAGAGATTAAAGCATATTTTTCTCATCATAGAAATATTAGTGTTGCAAATTAAGAGTGATATGCATTATTAATCACAACGTACAACAACTTCTATTAAACCAGAATCTTAATCACAACAACTTTTAAAACAAGAACCTAGAGAGCCTTTCACCGCACCAATCAATGAATCCATCCACGATTCCATAGTACCTTATCCGCCAGTTTCTGCTCAGGAGAAGAGGAGCGATCACAAACCAAAATCCCAACACGTAACATATAGCCACACACGAGTAGAAAAACAAATCATTATCAACAATCTTCGATCCATCATCTTCTTGATTCTTATCCTCACGTTGTGATGGTTTGTTGGATGAACAATTTACTTTTAGCGGTGGTCCACATAGTCCGAGTTACCCATGTAACTAGTCTCAGTGAAAGTGGGAAATTGATTTTCATAAGGGATCTTGCCTGATAGATTATTGAAGGCAACACTGAAAACAGCGAGGAAATCGAGTTGAACTATTTGAGGGGGAATTGTCCCTACTAGCTTGTTATGAGAGAGATCCAAACTCTCCAATTCTTTCAAATTTTTGAAGGACTCTGGAAAATGACCTGTTAGATGATTATTAGATAAGTTCAATGAACGGAGCATTACCAAATCTCCCATTTCTGATGGAATATCACCCGATAATCGGTTCCTAGACAAATCAATTCCAGTCATCAAGTCAAGAAGAATGCCCTCGTAAGAGAGTATATTTCCCTTTGTGGCAAAATCCATTTTGAGCTCGGGAAGACGATCATATATGCTCCCTGGTTCAGATTTTTTCCGCCATAAAGTAATGTTGTTGAAGCAAGAAGGAATACTTCCTGATAAATAGTTACCAGAGATATCCAAGATACGCAAATATTGCATTTGGCAGAATGATGCTGGGATGTACCCTTCAAAATGGTTTTCTTTAAAAAGAAGTGAGGCTAAATTTGGGAGGAAGGGCAACCAATTCGGAATATAGCCTGATAGGTAGTTCCTACTTATGTCTAGAACCATTAGATACGACATGTTTGATAGACTAATTGGGATGGGTCCTGTGAAGCGATTGCTATGAAGAGACAAATAAATCAGATACGTCATATTGGAAAGTCCCGGTAGCAGTTCCCCATTCAAAGTGTTGTTTGATAGGATTAACTGATTCAATGAAGTGCTATTCTGTGTTAATCCATGGGGTATTTCACCGACAAAGTGATTGTTAGATAGGTCTAGCACACTTAAATTCAACAAATTACCAAATGACGGAGGGATGCTGCCATCAAGTGAATTTGTGGATATGTTAAAAAACTCTAATGCTGGAAAAAGCCTATCCATGTTTATAGGAAGCTGCCCATGAATTTGATTATTTGAAAGATCAAGGCTATAAAGATTGGAGAGGTTAGCAAACATGGAGGAGGAGAGGATTCCATGCAGCTGATTACTTGAAACATCAAGGGATTCGAGTGAAGTAAGGTTGCTAAAAATGAAAGATGCAACATTCCCTTTCAATTGATTGTTAGATAGAACCAAATCGTATAAGGAATTCATTTCACCCAAACACGGATAGATACCATCGCCTTCAATCAAGTTATACGAAAGATCTAATTTCCCCATGTTCCTCAGTTCACAAAGCCCTGCAAAGTAAGAGAAGGAGAGAGTTAAGTTGGCATGAAATCAATACTACTAGATAAGCAGGGGTTGCATCAGGCAATAATAGATGGGAAGAAGAACAACATAACTCTATAAAGAAGCTCGTCATTGGGAAGGATATATGGATGGATCGTAAATGCCCATAGTTGACTACGTACATTCAACTCTCTAAGGCTTCATTTAGCCACGAACATCAAATTTTGACCACTTTAGGAAGATGTCCTCCCTATGGCCTAAACTATTCGATGGTCCTAAGGGTCTGTATTGGGAATTTCGAGGACCATTTTTGCTCAGCAAAGGAGGACATCCCGTCCCTTGATGGCATGGAGTTGAAGAGAACTTGTTTGCTCAACATGTTGTCCTCTACATCTGAAATGTATCCCTGACAACACCGTTTTAAAAATATTTAAATATTAAAATCTATTGCATGTGCCAGGTTTACGTGTCTGATGCAAAAGAACCGTTGAGCATTGTTGCTCAACAATCTTATTTAAAAAAAATGAACTCAGAGTTGAAGGACCTCCGCTTCACGCGAGTTTTTCTAAATTGATCTCCTTTTTTTCTGGGTAGAACTTTGCTGACAGAACACAGAGTAAAACTTCTGTCACAATCGGGTTGCAAATCACACAATCACAGCCAATGAGTTCTCGGCACGCACACGTCATAGCAAAAGCACATGGGTACATTGCAAAAGCACTTGTGTACGTGCCGAGAACTCATTGGCTTGTGATTATGTGATTTGCAATTTGTTGTGATAGAAGTTTTACTCCAGAACACAATATGAACTCTGACAGCACACTGTCGGTATGGAAGTTTGGCCCATCCCTAGGTGGAAATACCAGTAAGACTTTGATGACAGGGTCCTGTGACTCCTGTCATAAAGGCTGACAGGGTGCAATAGCAGTCACATGGCATACTCTTAGAGGACTCTGACCGTATGGATGTTTTTCCAATCCCTATATGGACCTACAAACAAAAAATCAGCTTGATTCGTGATTCCAAACCTTTGGATCTTTGTACCTCAAATAATGGTCAATAATGCTCAAATTTACCGCGGTTAAAATCAACCCATGAAAACAATTCCAATCCAATGAGTAGAAATCACTAATCGGGCTGATTTTAGGTTCGTAGGTCCAACTAATGATTGTCCAAACATCCATACAGTGAGAGTCCTCCTAGAGTGTTCCACGTGGCTCGTATTGTGCCCTGTCATCAAAGTTTTATTCGTAGACCTACATACCAAAAATCAACTTGATTTGTGATATCAAACCTTTGGATATTTGTACCCAAATAATACTCAAATTCCAGAGTTCAAAACCCATGAATTCGATTCCAATCCAACACCTAGAAATCACTAATTGGGCTAATTTTTTGTCTGTAGCGTAGGTCCACCAAGAGTTGGGCCAAAAATCCATACGGTCAGAAATCTCTGAGAATATGCCACGAGACTCATATTGTGGTCCGTCAGCAACTTTTGATTCCCTTTTTTTTTCCGATCACATGTCTAGAAATAGTCGTATCATCGACCCAACTGGCATTTAATTGGATACACATCTCACATATATTTTTTGGAGTAAAATGTAGCTGACCGGTGAAGTCAGCAAAGATGTTACCGCCCACAATGTGAGACACATGGCACAATTTGGAGGATGCTGACTGTATGGATGTTTGGCCAATCGTTAGGTGGACCTACAAACCAAAAATCAGCCTGATTAATGATTTCAAACCTTTCAATCTTGTACCCCAAATAAGGGTATGCTCAAATTCCCACGGTTAAAATCAACTCGTGAAAATGACTCCAATCCAATGCTTGGACCTCATAGGGATTGACCAAAAATCCATACGGTAAGTGTCCTCTAAAAATGAGCCACGTGGCTCATTGTGGGCAGTCAGTGACGGTTGCCAGTCAGACAAGTTTTATCCATATTTTGTTACTATTCTGGATCCAACCCCATGATCTATTCCTGCTCCCAAGCTCACAAAAGTTGCTACTATTTTTTCTTTAAATATTGTTATAATTGGTAGTCATTTTTTTAAATTTGTAATGGTGAATTTGATAGACACCTAAAGAAGGAGACACAAGAAATTATAGATGTAAAAAAATGGCAGTACGTACGTACACTAATATATATTACCTGTTGAGAAACCAACTGATCCTTTAAGCTTATTATGTGACAAGTCCAAAAGTTCCAAAGAGGTGAGATTAGCACTCAGGCACGAGGGTAGACTTTCATCATTGAGATTGTTGTCATTTAGAAACAACCATGTGAGATTCTTAAATCCACATAATGCTGCAAAACGCATGCAGGTACACAACCAAGTAATTATTATATAGATAGGTATTAATTAATTAGTGAAACCGCTAGCTATAAAGAAATTAATTTGCATCCTACACACGTGCACATACAATATTAATAAGAAATTGTATTAATGGTGAAAGCATGGAGATCGTACGTAGTCGTCTTTGCCACACATACCTGTTAGCCGGACTACTCTTGATGACTCTAATCCTGAATCACTATTTATGTTGAACATGTACAAGCTAAGATATTGCAATGAAGGGATCAGAGCAAGGCACGGGGGTACACTTTCATCATCAAAATTGCTGTGACCACTTTCATCAATTAGATACAAATCCTGAAGAGTCCTGGATCCACATAATGCTACAATAAGACATGATCAAAAGCAGATCGATCGTAAGCACATTTATATATATATACAAATATCTCCTTCAATTCCTCGCTGATATGGAAAATGATGAATATGAGAGTACGTAACTCTCCTTCCACCTACCTGTTAATAGCTTATATGAGACTTTAGGTAACACCAATCTTTCCAATGAGTATAGGTCACGTCCTAGACATCCAGGAAGACTTTCATCATCAAGATTCTCGTTACCCTTAAGATCCAGCAACCAGAGATCATGCAATCCACATAATGCTGCAACCCACCCACAATAAATAAACTTATTACTTTTTCTTTTCTATTATTTGAAATTTAAAGGCAATAGAGTTAATAAATGGATAAGCATGTCCTAAACATCAACTTCAACTTTCGCCTCCACTTCTCATCAATCTACGCATTACTAATGGATTTTCAACCGTTGGATTTGAGCATTATATGGGATACTCAAATCCAACCACTATAAATTAATCATATATCAATCAGTCTATTTTTTTGGTCTATAGCTCTCCACCTATAGTACTAATGGTCCACCCCAAACATCCCTATGATCATATGTATCTAAAAGTGTGCCACGTGGCTCATATGGACGTTCATGAGCTAGCGTCCATAAGCAAAGTCGATCGACTCGGGAGTTTTGGAAAATGATGATCGATCATTACGTACCTTCTGGCATAATTATACCACCCATATTGTTGTGAGATAAATCCAGAGATTGCAACTTCTTGAAATGAGCAAATAAGGTAGCATTTGGGTACCATAATCCCTGGCCTTCTCCCCTTTCACTCGAAAGCCGAAGCCCAGTCACTAGAGGTGTTGTTGAATTAAAAGAGTCGCAGCGCACATGATACCATTGACAGCAATCGTCTCCAACCCATAAATCGTTTAAGAGAGTAGAGCCGTTTGGATAATTGAGGGAGTCTCTGAGTAGTAAGAGAGCAGTCCTCTCCTCCTTCAAACAACCTTTGCACCCATAAAACCAACTGCAACACACAACACACACAAACAGCGTCACCGCCACAACCTTATGTAAAGAAAAGGCCCTCATCATTCTCAGTTACTTGGATGGATGGTGTTTCGGAGTCACGCTTCTCACAACTTATAAGCGCCATTCATCCACATAATTCCACGCGCTTCTTCTTCTTTCACCGCCAATTAGACCTACGTGGAAAAGAGATTCTTTTCTCCTTTATTTGCTTTTTTGTTCTTAAAAATATCCGTGATTTGTTTGTGATTAAACACCGACTACAAATTACAAAGTGATTAAATTAGATTTTAATAGTAGTGTCAAGAGTTAACACAACAAGTTAATCCTCTTTTATCGTTTCCATAGACTTGCTTCGTCAACAATTTGATAATGACCACATTGTAGGTTCCAACAAACTGAGCCATACCCAGAAGAAAAATCTTCTCTGTCATTACCAAGAAATAAAAAAAAACCTCCAAAGTCTTCAGCACAGTCAACACAGCAGGTTCCTCTTTTGTCATCATCCTTTTATTCCTATCGTAGACTGACTTCGTCAATAATCTGATAATGGCCCACACCAAGTAAACGTACGTAGGCTTTACTCTAAGGACTTTATTGTCTGATAATGGCCACACCAAGTAAAGGTACGTAGGCTTTACTCTTAAGGACTTTATTGTCTATAATGGCCACACCAAGTAAAGGTACGTAGGCTTTACTCTTAAGGACTTTATTGTCTATAATGGCCACACCAAGTAAAGGTACGTAGGCTTTACTCTTAAGGACTTTATTGTGGATGGACATTTTAACAAATATTGCTCTCCAAATAAAAACAAAAGGTCATGCCTCCAAAATGAACGTAGTCTTTACTCTCTAGGACTTTATTGGAGATATTTTTAACAAATATTGCTCTCCGCCACCCGTTGAAAAGAGATTTTTTTGAGTTTGTCTAGAGCTACACCCATTTCTTACATCCGATGGTGGAATCCACATGGAGATCATGTTGGAGAATCCAACCGCCCAATGCGGTGTCTCATCATCAAGTTGATCATAATCACAAAAAATATTCAATTTTGACAGCAATAACCTTATGAAAGTTGACTTAAATTAATGGTACATTTGGATGGTCCAGATCTTCTAAAATCAAGTCAAATTTTCATAACGTTAGGAATAAATGGACTGGTTTTTTGTAAAGATGGTCTCCACAATATCGGATTGTCTAACATGATCTCTACATGGAAAAGGCCGTCTCGATGCAAGTTGAGGCCTAAGGCGAAAACACCATATGAGGCCTTTTAATATTTAATATATTAGGATCGGGATCGGGATCGGGGGACAACCATTTGGCGGACCCTCTTAGAAGATGAATCAACGGCTGACTTTTGGTGAGGAGATCATCCTCACAAAAATTCAAATCATTCTAATATTCGTAGACTGGTTTAGAAGTTGAAGAATTATGAACCGTTTATTTTTACTGTCTAACTTGAAAACCAAATTTAATAGGGTAAGAAACTTTAGAATGGGCTGATTTTTTTTGGGGGGTGATCCATATGGTGAGGAGATCATCCTCACCAAAAATAAGCCATTGATTCATCTTCTATGCGGGTCTGCCAAAATGGTTGTCCACCAATCCTAACCCATTAATATATGGTATTAATTAAATTTTTTAACACTCTATATGGTAGAAAATCTTATTTAACAACTATTCATGATAAACAAAAGCTGTTGCAGTCCATGCAGAGGACTCTCGCGGCCCTATATAGATCATTTTTTGTGCCTAATGACTGTGTGGATGTTCAACCCACATATTGATGGATAAACACACTAAAAATCAGCTTGATTGCTGATTTCTAGCCATTGGATTTACTACTCAAAAAGCATGCTTGAATCCAATGGTTATAATCAAATCCTAAAAGGTACTAAAATATATGGCTAGAGATGACCAATCAAGTTAATTTTTGGTTTGTATGTCCAGCAAGAGGTGGGCTAAACATCCATGTGGTTAGTTGACTGGGGGCCTTCTCTCACATGGGGCCTAAGGCGATCGCCTTACTGGCCTTATGGTTGAGCCGGCCCTCCTGGGCCATGGCACCAGGTGTAAGAATTGGATATAAGAAATGGTTTAGCTCTTGAAGGACTCGTTTCTTCCCTTTATTTGTTTTTTTCTTTTCAAAAGTATAAATATTGGACATCAGAGATTTGTTTCGTGACACATGGCACTAACTACAAAATGGTTAAGTTGATTCCAAGATCAAGGGTCAACACCATGGTTTAAAACGGTAACCTCTCAACCCCGTTACGTTATATCCATTTTAACATTTTCAAATTTAACGGCCATTATTCTCATAAACTGTTTTAAACTAAAACATCCGTTATTTTCATTATTTTTCTGTAATTTTTCAGTATGTTCCGTTATTCTAAAATTTAATTTTCATTAATAATATTTTTAAATTTAAATTTTGAATTTTGAATTTCAAATTTCGAATTTCGAATTAAAAGCCATTATACATTCTGACAAATAATGGCCGTTCAATCCATTATAAAAGCATTATATGTATATAACGCCCGTTATTTGTGAATGTAATAAAAAAATATTATCTTGGATCCGTTATTTTCCATTATGTTCCTTTATTTTTCATTAAAATCAATGGATGTTATAACGGAAAAACCGGTAACGCCTCCAGCTGTCCATTATACCCTTATAACAGCCCATTTAAACCCTTGAATCTTTTCTCCTCGTCCTTTTTATCCCCACCGTAAACCTACTCCTTCAGCAATCTGATGAATAGCATACCATAGGGATCAATGCATCACATCGTACCTCTTTATGGTTCTAACAGGCAAGGCCATACCAAAAAATAAAAATAAAAAAAATCCTTCTGTGTGCTTCTAAGAAATAAAAAAATGGACTCCAAAATCTTCATCACTCACCAAGCCCGAGTTTGATGTCCCCAGAGAACTTGAAAGTTTGAAACCCCCTCCAAACAAAATGCATTGTGAAGTGCTCCATAGGGCCCACTGACCTTATGAATATTTAGTTCACCACTTGATGGATCTACGTACACATCAAAAATCAGTGTAATTTATGATTAATAGCCATTGGATTTAACATTTTAATAACGTTGTTTTTGGCCGTTGGTTTTAAGCCTTTGTTTTGGGTTTTTCTTTTTGGGAAAATTACTTGAGGGGCCATAAGTTTGGGACTACGACCCGAGACAACCAGGCGGGGCTTTGTTCGGCTGAAAGGGGTTCCCTTGCAACATTGGCCTGGCACCCCCTATTTCACTGTACAGGTAAGTTTTTTGTTCTTTCTTCCTTTTTTACCCTTTGAACCAGTACACTAGGTTCAGTCGTAGGTTCAGTAGCAGACGTAGCTTTAGGCGTAGGTGTCAGTCATTACTCCTTTCGATTAGAGTTCTTGTGTCGATCAGAGTTCAGATATAATGGAGAAGTTTTAGAAAAAAACAAAACAAAAACAAAGCAAAAAATGGAAGGTGATCATCATCAAGTAAATAAAGGAAAAAAAAATCAGAACGAAGCAAAGAAACAGAGTTTTTCTCTCCACTCTCCTCTCGTCTCCTCCATGTTTTTTTCCGACACAATCATGTCCAGACACCATCTCTATCTTACCATTTAGATATGAAAAACATTCATGGCCAATCTTATAACTGAAACCTGTACCCCTCTCTGTGATGAAGATATTCTTTCCCCTTACTACCCTCATGTTCCTTCTGAACTCGAATATTTTAATTTCGATGGCTACAATCCTCCTCTTCATGAGGAATGATTTCTAGCGCCTTCTAAGATAATTCATCATAAAATAACAGTCCGGTAATGTGTGGTAAAGTCTCGGCTTAAAATGCTTGTTCACATGGAGCATAGTCTTCTTAAAATGGTGGAGCAAAAGGTTGATGGTGTTAAGAAATTAGCACAATATCGATGAATGTTTTTCTGATGAGCCAACTCGAACAATACATTTTTCTCGATGAAATCAGTGGTGAAGAATAAACTCATTTGACTTATCAAAAAAGGAATAGACTCATGAGTTGAAATTTCTATGGTCCGAGAGGCATTCGAGTTTAAGCGTACCAAATGATGTAAGAATTGTTTGGAAATCAAACGGTGATCTGCATGAAACAAGTGGGAAAATACATGCAAATTGTAAGAAATCCGGTACTTTTTTTACCACTACGGGCCTGTTTGGTACTTGAGAAAAAGAGTTCCGACGGCGAATATTTAGTCAGGCGAATATTATCTTGGCTAAATATTTGCTCAGAGCAATATTTAACAATGTTTGGTACGTGTATGAGCTAGCTCTAGCTCACTTCAGCTTACTTCATTTTCTTTCAATTTGAGTGGGTCCCACATATCAAAGTAAGTCAAAAATAGGCTGGGCGAGTGCGGGAACCACATATTATGTCAAAGAATAAAAAAAAAATTATTTTATCTTTTTTATATATTAAAAAATTAATTTTTATTGAAAATAGTGATTTTCCGGCGAGAAAATAAAATTTTCTCACCAAGTCATAATCGGTGTGAAAATATTTTCAGAGGGGGGGGGGGGGGGTGATCAAATGTTTTCCCGCCGCGGAGGGCAAATATGAGGGCCCGGCTAAATATTTGCCGAGGGCGAGTGGCTGCCAAACGCAGCCAGACGAATATTTGCTCGGCCAAATATTTTATTTGCCCGCCGCGGAGCGTTACCAAACAGGCCCTACATGAGAAATGGTACTTTTTGTATCATTATATAGGAAATGGTATAAAAAGTACCGGATTAGGCATAAGAGCTAGAATGGTTGATTTCAAGCCCTGTTTGTTTTTAGTAGTGCATGCTTAACTCATTTCCAGAGTAGTGTTGTTGATTATAACTAGATAACATGGTCCACAAATTTATTAGCTGCTTCTTCATCGACCTTCAAAACCCCATCTTTAAGTGAAACATGCTGTATGTTGTGCTACTATCCTTGAGTCCAGATGTTCTGAAATGTCAGTGTTTGAGATATTTATATCTCCTTACCAACCTCAACATCACGAGATTTTACATTCGATAAACTTGTTAAGTAGTAGTCTTTAACATAAAACTTTGTTGATCTTTTCAAGTTAGTAATTGTCTTTGTTTCTTGATTTGTTAATTTACAAGTATGCGTTGAGGAACAAGAACAAACCAAATTCCATGATCGTGTTGATCTACGTAAGGTAATAGAGGAACTTCAATGCCAATTGACACAGAGAGAATGTCCACTCCATCATTTATAGCCTTGTCAAATGCTTTTAGGAGATCTGCGTCAGAGCATCCTTCAGTACTAATGGCCCAACAAGCCTTATAAATTGCCTAGCGAAAAAGAGGCAAACCACTTCTGGCTACTCCCTTAGCTAGCCCTCCATAACTTTCTTTCTCTACAAAACGATGACCAGCAACTGTTGATGATGTGTGGGTATTGTGACCTAGTTGCATCCCGTGGGGACAAGATCTCCCCAGTTTCGACTGTGTTGGTAGTTTTGTTGGTTTGATCCCTGACTGCTTTTATGACCCAGTTAGTGGAATTGAAGTGCTCTCCATGTTGGAATATTCCTTTCCAACGAGATGGAACTGGACCCATGTCTTTATCTTTAAACTTAATTTCCAACTCTGGCCAGACTCCTGCACAATTCCGAGCAATTTATCTAAAACTTCTACACATGTTTGTATATAATTAGCCGAGAGCTACATCAGATTGTACGTTACCTGAATCTATGACACCGATGATCGTTCCTTCACCCATATTGCTCTTTGATAAAAGATTGCTTGGAGAATGGGAATGGAGTCCGAGAAATTCCTAGCTTCGGGTAGTATGGAGCTTGTGTATGCGATTAGGAATAACTTGGACAACACCAGGGAATTCTGCAATTCATAATGCATATCAGTGGAAGACACCCATAGAAAGATGCACTTTTCATGCATGAATCAATTTCAGTGAGTTACACTTCTTTGTTGGAAGTTACATGCGATTAGTTCTATTTGAGATTTGGTCAGCCTTGCAACAAACCCAGAGAAGCCATGCTTATAGTTGTACAGAATTGAACTCTTGGCAGCAAGTTTTTTTTGCTTCAATTGCCAATTCAGAAAAAACTTTGATTGTTATGATATTCGTGAGCATAGTGAATCACTCGGTTGTTAGCAGTAATATAACAAGTAGGGAAGATCATAAGGCTGTACCTTAATTCCAAGCAAGGTTGATAGCATTTCATGGTAAGACTTGGTGGTAGTTGCTGGATCCTCATGCCGCTTCTCTCCCATATACATGCACTATGTGAACCTGGAACCATTTTTCTATGGGTCGGGTTCCGGTGACCAACAGTTTTGACCAACATTTTTTACCAACACCTTGGTGTACCCTCATAGAAGATGAATCAATGGCTGATTTTTGGTGAAGATAATCTCCTCACCATATAGACAACCCCAACAAAAAATCAGGCCATTCTGAAATTTCTAACCCCGTTTAATGTGGTTTTCAAGTTACAAGGTGAAAATCGACGGTCCATAATTCCTCAACTTCTAAACCAGTCTATGAATATCAGAATATATGATTTTAATTTTTGTGAGGATCATCTCCTCACCATAGAGATCGTCCTCACAAAAAATCAGCCATTGATTCATCTTCTATGAGGGTACACCAGGGTGTTGGTCAAAAATGTTGGTCACCGGAACCCGACCCTTTTTCTATTCACTGTTCCCTTTAAATAACCAACAACCTGAGCTGAAACACAAGTTAACAAGGAGACAATCACGTTGCTTGCTTGCGGCCTTGACTAATGAGAATGATCACCTTCCATTTCCTGTAACTTCTCCATTGTAGCTGAACTCTGATCGACACAGAGTTGCAAATCACACAATCACAGCCAATGAGTTCTCGGCACGTACAACTCAAAGCAATAAGCACATGGGTACGTTGCAAAAGTACTTGTGTACGTGCCGAGAACTCATTAGCTTGTGATTGTGTGATTTACAATTTGTTGTGATAGAAGTTTTACTCGTTTAGTTATTATTTTCTTTCTTTTCTTTGGGACGTAACATTAAATGTTATCACCTCGATCCCCTACTCCCTTCGCCGCCGAATCATTTCATGATTTTCATCATCCATCAATCAGTTAAACCCCTTGCATTCTGACACATGGCTTCTCCCTATCCTACCTGGTCTGCGAAAAATCTTGTATCGAATTACCTCCCACCCAAACCAAACCAACCCATCTTCAACGTCAAACTTCTCTCTTTATTCATCTTCTTCCATTTCTCAACCCACCATATTCTCCATGTTATTCAATTCCTCTCTTTTGTCCGTCTGACAGCTGACCTGCTAACAAAGATGTCGTTTGCTCCATGAAAGGGTCCTGTTATCCACCCTAGACTAGACGACCTGCAAGGAGGACTGGATTCATGGAAAGTTTCAACTAGTGTTTACATTTCTTGGGAGGTGCATCACAAATTCACTTTTGTTGAGCTTGACACTGACAGATTTGGTTTTCTCTTTACAAATGAAACAGACCAAAATTGGGTTATCCAAAATAGCCCATGGACAGTCCATTTGCATCTTCAAGTCATTCAAAAACGTCTATTCCTGCTCCCAAGCTCACAAATGTTTTTTTGGCAATGTCTATTCTGGATCCAAGCCCATGATCTATGTACCCCCTGAACTATGCAGCGGAGCTATTGGCCGACGCAGCAGGTTCCCAACTTTCCAGAGGATGATACTCTAGGGAATAAATCCCATACACCCTCGAAATACGCGCTTTCTAAGATCTTGAAAATAAGGTTGTAATTCTGTAGTTCCTGACTATAAATGCTATTAGATCCGAGTGCCCGAGACCGAATTCTGAGGTGCCCGAGACCGAATTTCGAGGTGTCCGAGACCGAGTTCTGAGGCGCTCGAGACCGAGATCCAAGGTGCCCGAGACCAAATTTCTAAGTGCCTGAGATCGAGTTCTTAGGTGCCCGAGACCGAGATCCTAGATGCCCGAGACCGAGTTCTGGGGTGCTCGAAACTGAGATCCAAAGTGCCCGAGACGGAGATTTAAGGTGCCCAAGACCGAATTTCGAGGTGTCTGAGAATAATCCTGCAATAACTCAAGATGGTGAAAGTCTAGAGTTAATTAAGAAATTGACCATCATCCCCAATATACCCCCAAGAGACATTTACGAAATTATATTCCATTTGAATAATTAAGGCAAAAATTTTCTGGAGGTACACTCCAAAGCTCTTTCACTACGTAGTCGGGGTTTTCTTGCCACGTGGAGGACTGACATGGCCAATCCAGATTCAGTCAGTTCAACTGATGAATTACTCGTTTGAGTCAATGTTCTTAAACTCGAATCGGCAAGCTGATGAAACTAGACATATCGGCCGAAATAGAACAAAAATCGAACTAGACAATGGAAAAAAAGTAGTATAAGTCTCTGTAAAATTAAACTATTTTTTAAGATTTAATTAAATTATAAATTTATTATTTTTAGCATTTATATGTGCAATAAAAGACACATATATCATGAAAATAAGCTTTAAAATTAATTTTAATATTTAAATTAGACTTTTGGTATCAGACGTTACATTTACACTACCGAAACGAAATGTCTCGGTTAATATGAAACGAAATTTTAAACCCTAGATCAACGGGATGGTCAAGTAATAGTTGTTGTAGAGTTTTTAGTAAGTTTTAGTCTTGAGTAAAATTTTAATAGTAGAAGATTAATTAGATAAAAAAATAGTTATTTTAGGACAAATATGTGGGCCCACGAAAAATGCTTTATCAAAGTTTTAAAAAAAATAGTATTTGCAAGATAAATTGTATTTTAAGAATATTTATGGCAATATGTGAAAACATTGACTGAGAGATTAAAAGCCAATGGAAAATTTTAGTGGTACCCTTTGAATTGAGAGGGCACCACTAATTGGGAGGGCACCCAAACTAAACATTCGTCCCCTTTTTTTTTTTTTTTGTTATCCATCCGATAATTATGTTGACAAATACTAGATGTGAATTTTTTAGAGTAGAACTTTGATGACAGTCCGCAATATGAGCCATGTGGCACACGCTTAGAGGACTCTGACCATATGGATATTTTTTCGATCTCTAGGTGGACCTACAAACCAAAAATCAGCATGATTAGTGATTTCAAACCTTTGGATCTTTGTACCTCAAATAATGGTCAATAATGCTCCAATTTCCATGGTTAAAATTAAACCATGAAAATAACTTTAATACAACGTCTAGAAATTAGTAATCAGATTGATTTTTGGATCGTAGATCCACCTAGGGATCGTCCAATCATCCATATGGTGAGAGTCCTCTAAGAATGTGACATGTGGGTCCCTGAACGGTTGAAGTTGCATCTGATGCTCTCTACTTTAACTTGTGGAAGGTATTTTCGTAAAGGGTCAGACTCAGGGGACCCCGTTTTTTTCTGACCCCTCTCGGTGTTCGTGTGCTCGGCCGTGGATTTCAAGAATCCAACGGTGGTTGTCGATGCCGAGCTGGCATCACCTTTCACTTTTTGGGGTGCTAACATCCACCGTTGGATTCTTGAAATCCAGGGCCCAGCGCGCGAACACTAAGAGGGTTAGAAAAAGTGGGTCCTCGGAGCATGAACCTTTTGTAAATTAAGCAAATTGAAACTCAATTTGTGGGGTGCTTTCAACAGGTCAGGGTGCCCTCACAATCCGCGGGAAAATGACATAGAATTATAGATTACGTGGTAACCTAAGTACAATAATATGGGATTAGGTCGAATTTGAATTTGGACTGAAAGTGGATTAGTTTTTTTATCTAGGTTTAAAGTTGGATCTAATTCAGTATCTAGCCTAAATCAGAGTAAAACTTCTGTCACAATGGGATTGCAAATCACACAAACACAGCCAATGAGTTCTCGGCACGTACACCTAAAAGCAAAAGCAGATGGGTACGTTGCAAAAGCACTTGTGTACGTGCCGAGAACTCATTGGCTTGTGATTGTGTGATTTACAATTTCGTGTGATAGAAGTTTTACTCCCTAAATCAGACCTATCTGCTATTTCGTACCTGGGTAAGTCAGTAAAACTTGCCTGACCGCCGGTCAGACCATTGCCCACAATATGGGTCACGTGGCACATTTTGAGAGGACACTAACAGTACACATGATTCCAGTAACAGCAATCATCTCCAACCCACTGATTTAAGAGAGCAGAGCCGTTTGGATAATTGAGGAGTCTCTGAGTAGTAAGAGAGCAGTCATCTCCTCCTTCAAACAACCTTTGCACCCATAAAACCAACTGCAACACACAACACACACAAACAGTGTCACCGCCCCAACCTTATGTAAAGAAAAGGCCCTCATCATTCTCAGTTACTTGGATGGATGGTGTTTCGGAGTCGCGCTTCTCACAACTTATAAGCGCCATTCATCCACACGCTTCTTCTTCTTTCACCGCCTTAGCCCAATACAAGTCAAAAGTGATTGTTCGCGTCCTTTTACACGCATAACACGCCATATGTTCTCTGTCATCAAAGGATATGACAAGGTT
This sequence comes from Euptelea pleiosperma, assembly GCA_035048495.1. Taxonomy (NCBI): domain Eukaryota; kingdom Viridiplantae; phylum Streptophyta; class Magnoliopsida; order Ranunculales; family Eupteleaceae; genus Euptelea; species Euptelea pleiosperma. The sequence goes on from CM068549.1 coordinate 24,913,367, forward strand.
GCAGATCTCGGGGCACGTGGATTCTGTACGGCTGACCATCTTTACAAAATCCACGTGCCAAGATCTACAACCCTGTCATCTCCTTTGATGACAGAGCCCAGTCATCAAAGTTTTACTCTGTTCTCTCTATTGTGAAAGAAAAAAACCATTACTTGCAGATCAAGAAAGAGAATGGATGGATGGATGGTGTTTCGGAGTCACGCTTCTCACAACTTATAAGCGCCATTCACGCTTCCTCTTCTATCACTGCCTTAGACCAATACGAGTCGAAAGTGATTGTCCCCCTACTTGTACCCGCATAACACGCCACATGTGCTAGCTCTCTACTGTCTACCATAGAAGTGGTACCTGGCTTTTAGACTAGATTATCAGGTTTTGGTCACGAACCTCCATATGAGCCACGTGGCACTTTCTAATGTGAAAAAAATTTAGCGGAGGTGGTAAAAAGCACACTGAAAAAATCAATTCCCTAAATAAAAAAAGTTAGCAGAAGAACATGACCCAAAGTCTTCCCGGATCAAAACCTAAATAAAAGTCTCAAGATTGCTCTACACGTCGATTCCCATTGGTTACAAAACCACTGCGTTCAAAGTTCAAATGAGTACGAAGGACTGAGTCAACATAGCGTAACGTCTCAACCCGGTTACGCTATATCCATTTCAAATTTAACGACCATTATTCTCTTAAAATGTTTTAAACCTAAACATCGATCCGTTATTCTCACAAGTAATGGTTGCTAAATCCGCTATAAAAGCGTTATAATGTATATAACGGTCATTATTTGTGAATGTAATAAAAAATATTATCTTGGATCCGTTATTTTCCATTATGTTACATTATTTTTCATTAAAATCAATGGACATTATACCGGAAAACCCGGTAGCGCTCCTCTCGGTTATACCAGCCCCTTTAAAACATAGATCAACAAGTGCATATTCATCTTTGCTTCAAAGAAATAAAAAAAAATCGACTCCAAAGTCTTCATCACGTGCCGAGCCTGAGTTTGATGTTCCTGGGGGACTTCAAAGTTTGAGGCCCCCCCCTCCAAAATGCAACATGAGGTACTTAGAGGGCCCACTGGCCTTATGAATATTTGGTTCATCTCTTGATGGATCTACACATAAAAATCAGTTTCATTTATGATTTATAGCCGTCTGATTTAACATTTTAATTGCGTTATTTTTGGCTGTTGGATTTGGGCCTTGTTTTGAGTGCCACAATATACCTGTGATATCTGGTATGTAGGTCCACCAAGAACATGAGGTCCGTAGGCCCTATAGTGAGCTCCACATGGCATTTTAGAGAGGGGGAGACTTCAAATTTTGAAGTCCCGGGACAGCAAATATTTTCTCATCACTTGCATATAAAAAAAAATTCTTCGAAGTAGCCCACCGGTAGTCTTTTGCTCCAGTGGGGTTTTGAACCGATCTAGTGGCCCTACCCATGTAGCGCATGTTTTGGGCCCATTGTCCACATGGATGTTTAGCCCACCCCTTCGAGGTTATGCGCACCAAAATCTGCCTGATTGGTTATCTGTAGCCATTGGATTTTAGCACTTTTTTAGGTGTGATTCTATCCATCGGATTCAAATATGTTTTCGGGAGCTATATTCAATGGCTAAAAATCACCAATTGAGTTGATTTTGGGTATATATATCCACTATGGGGTGGACTAAACATCCATGCCGTAAGTGGGCCCCGGAAAATGTGTTAGGTATGGCCACTAATCAACTAGATTGAAAAGTGCTGGTTCAAAAAAATTCTATTTTTTGGCACTTGCATTGTAATTTCAGATGTTGAGCAATCTAAACCGTCAGATACACCTTGAAAAATATGTCATAATTTTTAAATTTAAGCTTATGAAAGGACATTCTTACTCTTCTCAACCCACCATATCCTCCGTGTCATCCGATTCCACTCAAATTTGACTCAGGCCATTGACCGTCTGACTGCTAACCTGCTAACAAAAATGTCGTTTGCTCTATGAAAGGGTCTATCACTGCTCTCAAGCTCACATATGGGTTTTTGGCAATGTCCATTCTGGATCCATGCCCATGATATACCCCCTGAACTATTTAGCAGAGCTATGGCCAAGGACTTGGCGGACACAGCAGGTTCTCAGCTTGCCATCGACTTTCCAGAGGATGATACTTCAAAGAAATGTAAGTTTTCCACCATTTTCAGATGGAGATAGACATTCGAAAGCCACTACAAAAAGGAAACTTCAACCGATTCTTCACGCGGTGATGAAGATATAAAGGATGCCACTGAGCAATTAATGGCAAGATCTAGATACTAGAAGCTATGGGCCTTGGATATGGGCAGAGTCCAAATCAGGAGAGGATAATAATGCATTTGAGTGGAAATCGCTTGCGTTCCATCGCTAGGACTTAATTTGGAAACAAACAAAAGACTCTATTAACAAAGGATCCTCCTAGTAGAATACGTCATGCCTCGTCGGAAAGGCTTTCTCCCATTGAGAAGAAGGTTCTCCAAAAATTTTGTAAAAACTCCTCCATCGTGGATCTCTCAAGGTAAATCCTCGCACTCTTAACAGCCTTCCACGCATCACCCTATCCCTTGTCCTACCCAACAAAACCCTCAAAATCTGATGGGAGCTCTTTCGTTATCTCTAAAGAACTAGTGTTATTGGCCACAGACGAAGAAAAAAAATAAAAAATACTAATGACTATTTTAAAAAAGTAAAAAATACATCTATATATTTAATGAAGTCATTTATTAGTTAGAGTGATTTTGAAAAAAATTATGGAAATTATAAACGTTTTGGTGAAAATTTTATTAAGATGGAATGGTAAATACAAAAATAGTAGATATGATTACTATATTAGAAATATAATATAATAAAACTGGAAAAAAAAATATAATATTTATTTTTTCATGGAATTAAAAAAATGGAATTGGCCCGTTGTGGGGGAAAATCGTGAATCTTACCCACACAATCCCCGATGAATTAATACATTCGACAACCTTTGATGATCGTGTTAAGACGGATCCGCGCGCACTGGCTGACTTCTTCTTCAATCGCTCCTCGCTCTTCACGTTGACAGGGATGTACCTGTTGATAAGGTTCCGACGATCAAGTCAGAAGTTGTTCTCTCTTTAAACGTCATTCTTCCACAGAGATTTTAGATATAGATTTTGATTGAACGAATTTTAATTCAAGATCTAATCTACTTCTGGTATGAGATAAACTAGGTATGAATATTTGTCTATCACTCTTTTTCCCTATGGATCCCCTTTACGTTAGGTTTGAGCTCTATTTATAGGATACTCATAAACACACAGCTCCTGTTCCAACCACGTGTATTCGGTTAGTCGGTTCTGAGAGAGCACGTGGTTTCAGTTGGTCCGTTTTAGGGGGAGCGTATGACGTCAGCTAGATTAGGTCAGGCATAGAACCTTACGTGTTCCATGCTAACTAAATAGATACGTCCCCTAATATACCTGACGTGGATTTATTTAATTGATAAATCCTATTTTAAAGTTATACTTATCTGAACTTTGATGGTATGACCGTCTGAGTCACTTTACTGAGCTTGGACGGTCTGACTGTCCGAGTCACTTAACCGCATCTGGACGGTCTGACTGTCTGAGTCACTTGACTGTGTTTGGACGATCTGACTATCTGAGTCACTTAACCGTATTTGGACGGTCTGGCTATCTGAATCACTTAACCGTGTTTGGACGGTCTGACTATTTGAGTCACTTAACCGCATCTGGACAGTTTGACTGTCTGAGTCACTTGACCATGTTTGGACGGTCTGATTGTCTGAGTCACTTAACCTTGTTTGGTCGGTCTGAGTGTCTGAGTCACTTAACCGAATTTGGACGATCTGACTGTCTGAGTCACTTGACCGTGTTTAGACGGTCTGACTGTCTGAGTCACTTAACCGTGTTCGATTTGACAGCACGTATCGGATAGGTGTGACTGTGGTTGTTCGTTTCTATGAGACGATATCGTGCATCGCATGTATCGGTTATCTCGTAAGAAGTAGGATGGTGACACGTGTCACCTATCCTACGACTTGAAAATTTAGCACCCACACTTGTGCTAAAGCACGGACGAAAAAATAAAAAATAAAAAATATTAATAAATATTTTAAAAATATAAAGTATATGTAAAAAATCTTAAAAATAAAAATATAACTATTTAATGACTTCATTTATTAGTTAGAGTGATTTTAGAAAATTATGGAAATGAGAGACGTTTCGGGAAAAAATATTAAAATGGAATGATAAATAAAAAAATAATGGACATAATTACTATATTAGAAATATGATATGATCAGAAATGGAAATAAAAAATAATATTTATTTTTTCATGTAATTAAAAAATATGGAATATAAATAACCTTCACTGAATATGGTAAAAAGGTAAAAAAATAGGGAAGATTACTGTAAAAGAAAAACACATGCAATATAAACCTATCTGTAAAGAAGAAGAAACGAAAAGATCCTGCTATGGGATTTGTAGAAAATAGAATTCATTGAATAAAATTTTATTGATACTAAATAAAAAAAATTGATATAATTAATATATTAGAAATATGATATAGTAAGAAATAGAAATAAAAAATAATATTTATTTTTTCATGCAATTAAAAAATACGAAATATATATAACATTCACTGAATATGAAAAAAAAAAAAGCAAAAAGATAGTGAAAATTACTGTAATAAGAAAAACATATGCAATGTAAACATACATGTAAAGAGGAAGAAACGAATAAGAGATCCTACTACGGGATTTGTCGAAAATAGAATTTCATTGAATAAAGTTTTATCGATACGAAAAATAAAAATAATTGAACGGCTAAATAAATGAATCAATACAACGATAATGAAAAAAATCAAATAATAAAGACAACATTAACCAAAAAAAAAAAAAAATACATGTGTTAAGAAAAGACCTATAGAGAATAATCAAAGAAGGAATGAAGAAATGTTGCCACAAAAGTGATATATAGAGATTTGAAAGAACCGGTATGAAGTTAAAGGGGGAAAGACGTTTTGGGAGAGAAAACATTTTGTTTTGGAAAGAGGGAGAGACATTTTGAAAAGAGAAGATATAAAGGAAGAGACATGATTCTCATGCATTGAAGAATTAAATTGAGAAATTTAATTGTAATTATTTAAGGAATTAGACGTTTTGAAAAATGGAATGAATTATACATTAGTGGGGTTTGGAGTAGGGGTGTCAATTTTACCCGATTTAACCGGAACCGAACAGGAACCGGAACCGAAAACACCGGTTCCGGTACCACATTTTTGGGAACCGATTAAAAAGAACCGGAACCGGAACCGGAAACTAATGGTTACGGTTCTGGTACTCAAATATGGAATTGAAACCGATAAGAACCGGAACCGAACCGATAAGAACCGGAACCAATATATAAATATAGTGTAAAAATTCTCATATTACCAAGATTGGACCCGTTATACCCAAAATCAAAACCGGAACCGACAAAAACTACATAATTGGTTCCGATTCTGGTACCATCACTTTGAGAACCGGAACCGATAAGTACCCGAACCGATAAGAACCGGAACCGTTTGTTCCGGTTTTGGTCACCGTAGGAACCGAACTGGAACCGACCCGTTGACACCCCTAGTTTGGAGAGATAAACATATTAATGGAGATGAAGAAACAAAGTAGAGAGAAAGTTAGATTGCTGACATGGCACTCTGCATGAGGAGAGTGCCACGTTAACTTGATGTGGAGGAGAGAGAGGGATGTTGCCCACTTCTCTGCTTTAATATATATATATATATAGTGTTACTATCACACCCTGAATCATAATTAACAATTCGGTATACGGCAAAGATTCGAAACGGAAAAAGTTTGAGTTTAATTTGGTTCGGGATGAAAAAAAAATCAGTCATTGTTGAGATGTTATATTCGTTTAGCCTTAAAAAGTCTGAATTTTACCAATTTTTTTCATTTTATGCAGTCATTTAATATGTTTTTATTTTTAAAAAGCACAAAATTCGTATATACTAAACGCGAATAATACATGTTTTATTCGTATGGTCTTAAACTTTGGGATTTTTTTATATTTTTGATTTTGTATGGAAGTATTAAACGTTTCTTAAAAAAAATTACAAATTTGGGTATTAAACGCGTATAATACGCGAATTTACTAACTAGGCCCCGAATCTCAAAATCTAATACCCAGCCCAAGATCCATGGCTTGACCCATACTCCTAAGTGTGTGTGTGTGTGTGTGTGTGTGTGCATGGGGTGATCTATATGGCGATCCTTGCACAAACGTGAACTTGTTGGTTTACTTCTGTTGGTCCCCTGAGCCCGACCCTATATATATATACTAGTGGATGCCCCGTGCCATCAGCACTTCTCGACAAAGAATTTGCCAAAATCAGGTGAGTGGCGGAGATCCACCGTCCATTTGGGGGAGGATTAGATCTCGGCCCTTCTTTGTTGATGCTTATAAGAGGAGGTATAAGTAGGGAGACAACCAATGTGTTTTGTTATATAGAATAGTAAATGGCCCATGCCCACCGCACTCTCCGACAAAAGCATTTGCAAAAATTGGGTCCCTTCGGCACTCAAACGGTATTACAGACTGGGGCGTTACCATTTTTTCTATTATAACGGCTGTTATAACAGATTGTAACTCACAGAGGGAAAAATGGGAAAATAACAGAAATAACAAAAATAATAGTGTTGAAATTTAAATTTTAAATAAATTGAGGTCAAATGAGACGGATTGAGTGGCTGAAATCTAACCGTCCACATTAGATCGATGGATTTGATCTCAAACACTCTTTATCTAACCGTCCACATTAGATGGATGGATAAGATAAGAATACAACTGCGTTGTGTTGATATATGTGTGGGTGAGCACTTTATGACAAAGTGATTGTCAAAATCGGGTGGGAGTTAATCTCAGTCATCGATATGAAGCATAGTGGATCTCAGCCACTCATTATTGAAGCCATATAAGATAAGAGGGGTATAAGATAAGATAAGGTAGGGAACGATCACCTTAAGAGGTCATCATTAGCATAAATGCACTTATTTTCAGTTCGGGAAGCATATCTCAAGAAATGAGAGGGCTGTCTTTCAGAATGGATCATCTTTTGTGCTGACTTAGTTATCATATTCTCTGTACTTGAGATCTCCTCGATCTCCTTTCTCTATCAATATATTTTCGACTTATCAAAAAAAAAAGATAAGAGGGGTATAAGAAAACCATTAAATTTCTGTTAAATTCTATTTTTTTTTCTAAATTTTTAAATTTTAAATTTTGAATTTCAACACCACTTTTTTCCATTAAAATCCATTTTTTTTCATTTTTGCCCCTGGCCGTTTCAATCCGTTTTAACGGTAACACCCCTCTCGAGGCATGAAAAGTAAGGCTCCTGACCCTTGGGCTATATGTAAATCCGACCCATTTCACTCCTTATATGTAGGTAAATAATAGGTGACCCATGCCCATGGTACTCATCGACAAAGCGTTTGTCAAAATTGGGTGTGAGTGGCTGAGATCCACCGTCCATTTTGTGTGATAAGATCTCACCAATCCTTTATGAAGCCGGATAAGAGGGGGGAGACAACCGTCCTGTTTTGGTATATAGATATCCTTTAGTAAAAAAATTCAATTGCAATAATTTCGGTTAAAAAACACTATGTTACCATATTGGATAGAACAACACGTCGGTGGTAGGAAATCCACAACAAATTCATTACAAATCAAAATAATATGATACTTAATGCTCTGGAAACTAGACAAAAACTATCTTTTTGAATAAATAAAATAATGATCATCAGAGTTCATTAAAGAGAGAAGGTTGTTCTTGCCTTATTGGCGTCATCCCTACTGTTCTAAAAATGTGCCGCTAGTTTGTTTCTTTTTATTATTTCTATTAATAAGGGTTTTTAAGTCTTTATACATCTTTTAAACTGTTTGCCCATTTAATGCATCTACGTGTGTACGTGAATAATTTTACCTTCTTCACGGAAAATTTTTGATACTAACATCTTCTTTACATGTCATCTAGGCCACACTTATAAACTCCACGTGAGACATTGTTAGATATCCATGACTCTATGGATGTTTGGTGGTTTTTAACCATTGGATTTTAATTTTTTTTCATGGGTTGAATTTCAACCATGGATTCGAAAATTATTTTGGGGTACTTAGATTCAATGCCTAATAAATACTGATCAGACTGATTTTTTGTCTGTAGGTCAACCTAGGGATGTTGAAACATCCATACGGCCATAAATTTCTAAGAGTGTCATATGACCTTTTTAGGTACGACTTAATGCCTGTATAAAATAATGCCAAACATAAAAAAAATATTTTTTCCTTTTAATCGTAGCTTTTACAATTATTACAGAGCAAAACTTTGATTACCGACGTCCATCATCAACGGTGATGACAGTCCACAATTTGAGCCGCGTGTCACTTTATTAGAGGCCACTAACCATATGAATATTTGGCCCATCCCTAGGTAGACTTTTGCAACAAAATCAGCCTGATTAGTACTTTTTAACCTTTGGATCATATTGCTCGAAATCTACAGTTAAAAAGTAAACCAAGTCTTGGACATGGCAACATGGTTGTTGATATAGGATTGTTCACACGTTAGGCCACAACTTGGGGTCAGAATTCACACCTTTCATGGCGACCACAACCATTGGATGATTAGATTCTTTCGTGGACAAATGAATTATTGTAAGGGAGTTGTAGCGTTGCATGAATCCCAATGATTATGGAACAGTCTAAACCCAGGCCGAACATCTTCCCTTTTTAGTTCTTGATCGGATATTAAACAAATTTTTTTTTTTTTTCGCTGGATCAATAATATAAGTTTTGGATTATGACCGATCGAATATGTGGCGTAACAAAATAATTTCCAAATCAACAACTATATCGCCACATGTACGGGATTTGGCAATACATATACACACCTTAGGAGGACATCCTTCTTAGTGTCAAAGCTATCGAATGATCTTCAAGATTCATGTGGTACGTATCCTGATGACCATCCAACGCTGAAGAGTTAGGGAGGACATTATTCTCTTGAGGCAGACAACAACACAGCCACTAAGGTCCCTTGGTGAGAGAAGGCCCCCAAATCAGGTCCCACTACAAGCCCAGGCCCTACATTGCACATTTTTTTGGACCCACTAACGACATGGATGTTCAATCCACCCCTTGTTGGATATACAAACCAAAAATCAACCTGATTGGTTATCACTAGCTATAGATTTTAGTACTTTTTAGGATTTATTCTCGCCGTTGGATTGAAGCATGTTTCTTGGGTAGTATATCCAATGGCTAGAAATCATCAATCAGGCTGATTTTTAGTTGGTTTATCCACCAATAGGTGGGCTGAACATCTACGCAGTCATTGGGCCCAAAAAATGATGTAGGGCCACGAGAGTCCTTTGCATGGAGTCCTCTACATCTAAATTTTTTATTATCAAGAATAGTTATTAAATAAAGATTTTCTACCTATATAGAGTTATTTTTAATTAATACCATACATAAATATATTAAATATAAAAAAGACCTTATATAGAGTTTTCGCCTTAGGCCTCAACTTGTATGGAGACGGCCCTAGGAACACCTTACATGTGGCATACTCTTAGATATCACTGACGGTATCGATGTTTGGCCCATCCCTAGGTGGAGTTACATACAAAAAATCAGCCTGAATAGTGATTTTTAAGGATTTGATTGGAGTGGTTTTCATTGGTTGATTTTTATCCGTAGATTTCGAGCATTATTTGGGGTACTCAGATCCAAAGCTTTGAAATCACTAATCAGCACGATATTTGGTATATAGGTCCACATAGGGATTGTACAAACATCCAAACGGTCAGTGGTCTCTAAGAATGCACCACGTGGCTCCCGGCTTTCTGACTCAGATTAATTTTCCGAATCCGAACCAAGACTGGTACATGAGATCTATATCTGACCTCTAAATGGATATACATTTTCGATCCACAAAAAAATGTTGTTTTATAATGAGGTTCCAAGTCCAAAACTCTGGTCCCGACCTTATCCGAATGCCTAAACACGAGTTCTGAATTCGACCCGAACACAACCCGAGCTTACTCGTACAGATCAGCATCCACTCAACAGACATGGCATGAAAGATATGTCATGTATTGGCTAAGTGGACCAATAGTCGTGAATCTAGTTCTGTGTGGTAGTGTGCTGACCATCTTGCTGCCAAGACCCAAAACTTGAGGGCCCATTTTGTGCAATGGGCTGATGGGCCTAAAAGTCCAATGATCTCTCCTACTTCTAGGTACCACAAGGCAAGGTTTAAAACGGGCCGTTATAATGGTATAACGGACTTGGGGCGTTACCATTTTTCCGTTATAACGGCCATTATAAGAGATTGTAACACACAAAGGCAAAAGCCAAAAAATAGAAATAATGAAAAAAAAAACGGTGCTAAAATTCAAAATTTCAATAAAATTTATAACAGAAATAACGACCGTTATAAAAAACAACGGTCGTTATTTTCGTTATAATGGAAAATAATGACCGTTATAAAAAAAAAATGGCTGTTATTTTCTGAGCATTAAAACAGTACATAACATAACGGGGGAGCTACAAATCCGTTATAACGGCGGTTATTTTCGTTAAAACGGCCGTTTTTTAAACCAGTAGGAGTAGGTTCAGTACAAGGATTCCCACAAGTACGGTCTGTACGATAACAAAATCCACGAAATAGAAAATGAAAAAAATAAACAAAACAAACAAAGGAAAAGAATGCTGTCGGCCTCAGAAAGACGTCATTTTTAGAATTACAACTGTTGGATAATCTTCGAGATTCCTTTAATGAGAATCTCAAGGAATATTCAACTATCTAGATCTAGGGAGGACATTATCCTGAGACTGACAGTAAATTACTCAGAAACGAAAGTCCCCTCGTTATAAAAACCGGTTTGCCGCAAGCGTTTCTCTTGCGCCTAGCCCTTTGATAGTTTTTATTTTGTAATTTTTCCCCTTTTTTTTCCTTTTAATTTCTTGTAAAATTTTAATTTCTCAGAGCTTCTAGAGGGTTAGGAGGTGCGGATTCCTGCAATAAAAACTCGATTAAGAAATTCACTTTAAAAAACGTTTCCCACCTGTGTTCAAATGCCGCCATTTCTCTTTTTCTGTGTACGAATCTGAAGAACACCGATTTATTAGGGTTCCTTTCTTCTTCTTCCTTTTTTCCCCTTTGATTTCTCTCTTTTTCGATATTGTTTGTTCAAGTGGAGTTTTGTGTACTTGGTCTTTCTGAATCGTTCGAAGCTTGATTAGGGTTAGGGTTTTGACTTCTTGAATTCCAGCATTTTCGAATTAGGGGTTAGGGTTTTGAGTTCTTGTGTTTGTAAGGGATGGACAAGAGAAAGCTTGCGGTTCCTCTCGTCTGCCATGGCCATTCGCGCCCGGTAGTTGATTTGTTCTACAGTCCAGTTACGCCAGATGGGTTTTTCCTCATCAGCGCGAGCAAGGGTATGTGTTCCTTTGAAAATATTTGATTGGGAACTTAGTTTTGAGATAGTTTTTAATTGTTATATCTTGGTACTTAGTTTTAGAGCCTGGTAGTCTTATTACCTAGATTATTTATTTATTTTTTAAATGTTTGGCTGGTAATCTGGACTTGATGGAATGTTGAAGATGTTAGAATCGTCTATGTCCCAATGTTGATATCATCATCATTAGTGCTGTATTGCAGTTATTTGGGGTTGGCAACTTAATTCTTGTTCTTTCATACACGTCTTTAAATTGAATAAATCTTTGATTGGGAACTTAGTTTTGTTGGTATCTTTTTATTAGTGATATCTTGGTAGTTTTAGAGCATGGTGCTGATATTACCTAGGTTTTGAACTCTTGATTAGAATGTTGAAGATGTTAGAATCGTTTATGTGCAATGACGATATCATCATCATTAGTGCTTATCACAGTTATTTGGGTTTGCAACTTGAATCTTGTGCCTCCATTAAATTATATTGGGAGACATATAGCACACGTTTTTAAATTGAAAAATAATTTGGAATAGTAATTTTGAAAATTTATTTGCCCGAATTCCCAAATGACAAAATCACTGGAACCTTCAGAATAATTGTTTAGTATTTTATCTTTGGAAACTCTGCCTCGACATCAATTTTCATCTGGGGTTTAATAAGGTCATCTGTAGAGCGTCCAACACCATAAGATGGTGAAATGTGGGTAGAGAATCACAGGTTACATAGGGAATCCATTCCCTTTTGGAAACACAAAATGCAAAAAAGAGGGAGAACTGGTTTCCAGTCTCCAGGTTTTACAACTACATGTGGCGTAATCTTATTGTTGTTAGATTTTTTTTTGTGTCCATCAATGTGTGACTACAATTATTCTTTTCTTTTCATGGTAATATGGTATTGAATATGCTATTTTAGAGGCATTTTGTGGATATTGAATCTGCTACTTTTATGTTTATGGCAATGTTTAAATCCGTTATTTTCCTTGTGCATTTCCTCCCCACTTTTGGCTCCAATAACTAGGGTTTTCAATATCAGCTGCATTACGCGCCATCTCCTTTTCTCTATATTGGTTTTGGACTATATAACAAAGGACACAACACTTTTAGTGGTTTTTGCCATGTTGGACACATAGTTACGCGGGTACACACATCGGTACATCCTGACATGTATGCAGTGTCACTTATATTTTAATAAAATTTTCATTAAAAAATTATTTCTAAAAGAGAGTTGTTGTGTTTCATGCTCCATTAATTTGTTAATCTGCTTATATTTATAATGTTTTTGGATAGCGCCATGGCATATGGCATTGTTTTCTTTTAATTTTCATATATTTCTTACCTTATTTTTATTAAAAAATTCTAATTTAAATATAATTAATTATTATATTGTAATACTTGTGTTAAGGACATGTCTGTGTTTTGGGCTTTTTAAATCTGCCATGTCAGACACCTCGTATTTGTGTTGGACATCAGAACGTGTCCATGTCATTTTTACATAGGTTTTGGACTGGATTTGCCTTTCCCATTTTGATAACAATCTGGAAACTTGATTGCCTTTTGAATTCGACTTATGTATGATCTATATTATGTCTTGGAACTTTGTTATATATTTTTAACAAAAGATCCTAATATTTTGTTTTCCTTTGGCTTTTTGAACGTAATAGTTTGTAGTTCATTGTCATCTTGTTCTCCTCCCCTGTAAAATATTTCTACCATTTTTCTTGGGCATTATTTGCTTCTATGATAAGCACTTTATGGTTTGTTTTGCTGCTTGCATACTTTCCTGTTGTTATATCCGGATCTGGATTTTTAGACTCATGCATTTTCTTAAAGAGGTTCTGTAATTCTCGTTGTTGTTGCTTTTGCTTAGTTCATATATGCCAAGTCATTCTTCTGGATATACTGATAAAGTATTATAATAGCCGACAAAGTTTGATTTTGATGTTTAATGTACATGGTTTTGGTATACTCTAAACGTCCTTCATTAAAGAATTACTATTTCTTTTTTGAGTGATTCAGATTCCAGTCCCATGCTGAGAAATGGAGAAACTGGAGACTGGATTGGAACCTTTGAAGGGCATAAGGGTGCTGTTTGGAGTTGCTGCCTAGATACAAATGCTTTACGGGCTGCATCAGGCTCAGCTGATTTTACTGCGTATGTGACCGAACTTCGTATTTTGGATAATGTAATGTAAAATTTCAGTCAATATATTTTCTCTTCTGATAAGTAAATTCATTCAATATTTTGCTTCCAATAGATGTTGTATGTGTTGCTCTCTATGCCACCTGGTGTGAATGGCAATGGCTGTGGCTTATTATTGAACTGTTGCATGAGGTTTCTTGAACTCCATTTTTTTGCTTGTCTAGGTGACTTAGCACTTTCTTTTTTCTTGGTGCTCTACAACTAGTTCATTGATTAGCAATTGTTGTGTTACAGGATGATATAGGTTAAAAGTTTCTTGGTTACTGTGTCGATCGCTCAAACCAAATTTAACCTTAAATATTAGCAGCAAAGAAGTTTAGGAGTTGATTTTTTATGAAGCCTTGTCATCAAATGGTAGATACCAATTATCTATTTATAAATATCTACCTGCAGAGCCTGCCTCAGTAAACAAAGTAATAAAAATGTTAGTGTGCTTAGTAAACCAGCTATAGGTTGGAAAAAAAGCTATAGTTGGGGTCAATAGTTGGATGGGTAACTTATAAAAAAAAAATTTGGATGGGTGCTAGCTGCTCAGGTTTCAAAATCTCTGCACTATTTTAACATTTACATGACATTAGTTCATAAATGTGGGTAGAAAATTTATAGTAGCCCTACTTATCAAAAAAAAAAAATTATAGTAGCCCTATGGTGAAAGACCAGCAACCTTTAAACCACTGTTACTGTATATCTGTATTTCTTGCGAAATGGTGGTTAATCAAGCAATATTCAGTTTTATAAATGGTATTAGCAGGTTTTATGGATCTTATTTGTTTGCAGGAAAATATGGGATGCTTTGACTGGTGACGAACTACATTCATTCGAGCACAAGCACATTGTTCGGGCATGTGCCTTTTCGGAGGTAAATAGGGATTTTTTTGTAGGACCTACTTTTTTCATAACATTCATTGATGTTCTGTTTTGCATTCTTTTACAATTTCCAAGAACTATTTAGTGGGGGGTGATATAAAATTTACCGCTGTCACTTGGTTCATTTAATTTAATTTAATTTAACATTCTTTATGTTAAGTATTTGGGAACCCCCCCCCCCCCCCCCATCTTATTTTAAAATTTGACAGATTTGAAAAAGCTGACATACCCCCCTATGACTCGGTCCACTGTCATTTGACCAGTGTTGACTACCAAATTTTGTATTAAATGACAGAAACGCCCTTGTCTTCAACTTTGGAACAAGAGTTTGGGCTTTACCTAAACCCCAAATCGAACGGCTGTGGAGGACAACCAGCCAAGAGACTCCAATGGGTTGGCCACCCATCACCGGCGACCAACCCACCGGAGTCTCGTGGCCGGCCGACCACTACTACGGCAACAATTTAAAACTCAAGGTTTTGAAGAAAAAAATAAAGCATATAATTATATTTCTAAAAATTTCATTAACAAAAATGAAAAACAAGAATAAGAGCAATTTACATTTTAAGATTTTGAGATATGGATTTTGGAAAAAGGTTCTCTTAATTTTAAAAAGAAATCGAATTCGCTCGTAAGTTTTATCTATTTTCTGGTTTTTTATTTTCAATCATTGCTTAATTCATAAAAAAAAACAAAAAATCTCAGGTTTACCAACAATGATTTTTATTTTTAATCTCCTCTTTTCATGTTTAATTCGGGGTTTGGGTTTTGGCCCAAAATCAAACCCTTGTTCTAAGGTTGAAGAAAAGGGCACTTTTGTCCATTAATACAAAATTTGGTAGTCAACTCTGGTCAACACTGGTCAAATGACAGTGGACCGAGTCATAGGGGGTATTTCAGCTGTTTCAAATCATGGGGGGTATGTCAAATTTTAAAAATAAGAAGGGGGGGGGTATGTCAAAAATTCCCCAAGTATTTTTGCTCTCACAATGTACTACAGCTTTAACTATCAGATTGTGCTCTATGTTTTGTTTCTTTTAAATTTTGAATATCATAACTAATGTTTTTACTAAAATGATTTTTCTATTCCAAAACAGAATCAATTTATATGAATCTATCGCAACTAATCATGGATCAGTAGCTTACTCAGTAATTAGTTTGTTTGCAGTTTGAACGGGTGACTAACCTGCTCGGCAATGCCACTGCACTGTTGACTCAGTCTGACAATGAATTCATGTCATTTCCATTCAATAGTTCTGGATAATAAAACACCTAGATGTGGACTGTGACATCAGTTACGATGATGGATCCATCTTCAGCTCTAGGATTTGGTAAAGAGTAGATGCATTATATGTTGCCACAGGGATCCACTGGGTTAAATTTTGGAAGCTTTTGACAAGTTATCAATGGAGAATCATGTATATCTTTAATTGATTAGTTCCTTTTACATTATTTTGCTTTATATAGTTGTTATCCTAAGTTTGTCAATCTTGATACAGGATACACATCTTCTGCTCACTGGGGGTGTTGAAAAAATCCTTCGTATCTTCGATTTAAATCGTCCAGATGCACCTCCAAGAGAAGTTGATAACTCTCCTGGTTCAATTAGAACTGTAGCATGGCTTCATAGTGATCAGACGATATTAAGTTCCTGCACTGATATTGGGGGCGTGAGGTATGCCTGTCGGCAAATAAATGTTTTTAAGCCACTTATGTTATGTTGCTGTGTTATTTACTATCTAGCTGTCTCATTTTATTTAGGAAACTCTGAGAGAAAATGGTGTAATGTTATATTTTTTTTATGAAATGTCTTTGAACACTTCCAATTCTAGTTAAGATTATGGATTTGCTATATCTTAGGTTACTTAAATTCCCACTAAATTCCTTGTATGTTTTGTTATTGGTTTTGATTTATTCCATTATCTAGGGTTAAAACTCCCAGTAAATTCCTTGTATGAGCTTATGCAGTGCCATCTTTAGGGTGAAGACTTCCACGGGATTCCTTCCACTATTGCCTTCTATCTCAAGTTTTTACTGATTGTGTTGGAAAACTTAATAGTCCAGGACATGTTGTCAACATGGACGCTTGGATCTAACTTCTAAGGCTGAAGAGAATCCACAAACCGCAGGTCAGACAACAATTGATGTAGTAGGAAACATAATGCAAAGAATGAAATGGAACACAAAATTGAGAAATGCGAAGTTGGTAATGTGCTGCTTGATATGATAGTTGACACTGGAAATCAGAAGTTTGTGAGAATTATAGAAAACATGGAAACTTTTGAAGTTATCTTAGGTTTAGAAAAAAAATGAGAGGTATGCATGGAAAATGAAATGTCAAGGTTTGCAGCCTTCAAAGTTAAATGTTTTTTGTAGCCTTGAGGGGTTAGTGCAAGCTATTTTCTCTATTCTGGCTGATCTTGTTGGCTGCAAGATAGAACCAGTTAGGAGAAGTTGTTTAATCTCATTACCAATGCTTTATCCCAACTAATAGGGGTTTGCAACATGGATCGTGTTCAAGTAGGAATAGTCCCAATAAGAAATAAATAATGAAAAGTAATTTGAGATGGTCTAAGCATGTACAACGAAGTCTAACAATGGCACCAGTGAGGAGTGCTTAGATGCAAGTTGAAGGCCATAAAAGGGAGAGAGGAAAGCCGAAAATGATGTCAATTGAGGTAGTAAAACAAGATTTGAAAGACATGCCTTTTCAGAAGTTATAGTTCTAAATAGATTTGAATTGCAAAATAGGATTCATATAGCTGACCCCACATAGTTGGGATAAGGCATAGTTGAATGATGATGAGCATGAATCCTGCTCCATCATTGAATTCTTAGATGAAGATGTTTACTGTGAAATAGTTTTGTTTCTCTCATTTCATGGGTTGTAATGTTGTATTGCTGCTGGAAAAGTCATGATATTTGTTTTTGACTTTATTTTTCCTAATAGTAAATGAGGTAAACAGTTAGTCTCAAGTCCTAGACCATTTAGATAAATTTTATTGATATACCGATCTCCGGTCATGTGGAATTCTCTCTGTAACATTGTCCTGGTAAACCACCAACCTTGGTTGTCTTCCTTCTATACAGGAGGTTATAATCACAACATTTATGTCTTTCCTGTCTTTCCAATGTGTGGTGTTCACTGTGTATCTGTTTGCAGACGTGAATGCATCATCCACTAATTTTTTTTTCCTTTATGAAAAACCCATCTAACCATTGGATACAGGAACAATGACATCAAACACCTTTTTATGGTGTCATTATTACCGTATTCAACACCTGGCAACGAGGTGGTTTGTGTTAACATACCACCTGGGCTTGAAAGGACTTTTACCTTTTAGAGTTTCAATTGTGTTGAATGGAGTCTTTCATGGCTGGTTTTTATTTTTCCGCCTTTCTAATCTTACCGGTGACTGTACAGGTTATGGGATGTAAGAAGCGGGAAGATTGTCCAAATGCTCGAGACCAAGTCTCCTGTTACTAGTGCTGAAGTGAGTCAGGATGGTCGTTATATCACAACTGCTGATGGGTCTACTGTTAAGTTTTGGGATGCAAATCAGTAAGTTTTTAATTGGATTGGTCTATTTGATACTCTCTGCCTGGGCCTACTCTTCTACATGCACGGTTTATTATATTTTTGCTTGTTGCCTTCTAGTTTTGGATTGGTGAGGAGCTACAATATGCCATGCACTGTGGAATCAGCTTCCCTGGAACCAAAGCTTGGCAATAAGTTCATTGCTGGAGGTGAAGACATGTGGATTCGACTATTTGATTTCCATACCGGTGAAGAGATCGGTGAGTATCTGTGAAACTTCTGTACATAGTTTAAAAGCTTGGGTTCAGTACTAAACTCCAGGAATGCTGAACCAAGTCAGGGTTTGTATTCAATTGTTCAACAGGCACCCCACCAAAGAAGGTTGTGCAAGCATCACAATCCAATCCTAGCTTATTACATTTCTTTATTAAATTCTGTTTTGTTATTTGTAAAAAAATGTTACAATGCACTCCTGATTGGATGGTTTTGTGATTCTCACACTTCTTTTGGACTATCTCTGATTCAAGTGATTCATTGTTCTGTCTGGATCGATGAGCACGTATGTTGAATCTGTTTTAAAATCCATTTCATAATTTAGTTTTGGGTTCAAGGTAATTGTGATGACCAGCCTTAATCTACGTTTGGGTGCAGCTTGCAACAAGGGTCACCATGGTCCTGTACATTGTGTGCGTTTCTCACCTGGAGGGGAATCTTATGCCTCGGGATCCGAAGATGGGACCATCAGAATATGGCAGACAGGCCCTGCAACTCATGATGAGAGTGAGACAGTTTCAGCAAATGGGTCGATTGGGAAGGTGAAGGTGACCGCGGATGTGAAGGTGACGGCGGATGAGGTGGCGCGCAAGATGGAGGGCTTCAGCATTGCGAAGGACAGGAAGAGCGAAGAGAAGGAAGAGGCAACTGATGCCTAAAGTTGTTGGTAGCATTAATTGTGTTTTGCTCACTGCTCAGTTGGTTGCAAGCATATGGGTGTTTTTTTTTTCTCTGATAATTATCCTTTTTGAAAATAAACCAACCCAATTTTTTGTACAAGTTATGTTTTACTGCGGTAATGAATGCTACCCTTTATGACCATGCTAATCCTTTTTTCTCCCACCACTAATTGTAAATGGTGCTAAACTCAAAAAAAATGCACGAGCTAGGGTAGCATGATGGTCCCTCGAGCCTAGCCTACATGAGGCTGGGTTGGGCTACAATACAAAATATAGGTCAAGCGTTGGCCTAAAATAAGGCTCTTGTACATAAATTGGCCCACCTTTGACCTAACTTTAAACTAAAAAGTGATATAGGTCAAGCCTAGAATAATGGACCGGCCCAATTATGTCCTTGGGTAGGTTGCAAGGGCTAGGCATTACTATGGGTGTCAATGGGTACCTGATTAACCCATATCCAACAGGAATTGGTCTCGATTATCCCGGCTTTGGAACTATTTATTTTAAAATCGAAGCCAAAAATTCTGGAACCAAAGTATACAATAGGTTTCGGTTCTTGGTACACAGTATCCGGACCAAACCAAAACTAGAATTGATGTATATAGTAGTGTTAAAGATGTCGGTTTTTTATGATAATTTAGTTTGCGCAAGCAGAAAACCCTCTTTATTGGGTTTTCACATGTGAGCGCTGACCCTATAAATTGATATTGTCGCAACCAAACACCCCGCAAAATATGCAAATATAAATTGAGCATAACTATGATAACACAAGGCGAGTTCACATGCTTATGGCCTTATGGGCCCACCTCAGGTTATAAAAATGCATGCCGTCGCATGAAATGTGACTAACCACATGGCTGGTTGCCCCAGTTCTTGGCCGACCTACACAACAATCGAGTAAACCTTTGCTCACACCGGGCTGTCACAGCCCACTATTCGATCCCCGTGGCACACTATTAGTGGACACTGACCATATGGATGTTTGGCCAATCACTAGGTGGGAGAAAAGATTCGCTGGTCCCGAGTACCTTCAAACTTTGAGGTTCCCCTGCCAAAATGTCTGACACGGACGTCATACCCTAAACTCAACCCAAGTTAACCCCTTGAATAGTTGGTTAAGGGTGCGTGTCAAACATTTTGGGAGGGGACCTTCAAAGTTGACCAATGGATTTTTTCTCCACTAGGTGGTCTGCACTGCAGGTCCACTGAGGGTGGCCAAACATCGATACCATCAGCATCCTCTAAGAGTGTGCTGTGTAGCTCGTATCGTGGGTTGTAATTGGCTTTGCTCACAGCCCGGTGTGAGTGAAGGTTTACTCCACAACAATCAGCTTGATTGGTGATTTCGAGCAGTAGATTTGAGCACTCAAATAAAACTCAGATCAAAATGGTTAGGAATCACCTCATCAAATGGATAACGTTGACCGTTTGATTGATGCAGTTTTTGCCACAATCTCACTTCTGGACAAATGACGATTCTTGACAGGAAAATCATGATCGCCAAATCCCATCAAGTAGTTAAGGTGAGAATCAACTGACGAGATTGACGAACACTGATGCCCCATCATCATATCTATGATAATTGTTGAAGGAGTATTCACGACGCAAGTTCCATCGTCTTTTTAAACCATCTCTTGGGCAACTTTTTTAAAGTCGGGGATCTTTTTGTAATAAATAAAAAAGTAAGGGTTAGTATTGTAATTAGATGAAGAAATAGCGTGCTTATCGTCTATCCTCGTAACATTTGCCCCGATTGTTAACGACTCTCTCTCTCTCTCTCTCTGTGTGCTTCGCTCTGCACCTGCTTTGGCGATCAATTTCGGTTCGTTACTCGGCGAAATCTCTCATATTTGGCGGGAAAGATGTCGGGAAAAGGCGCGAAAGGTTTGATTATGGGGAAAGCGAACAAGGACAAAGAAAAGAAGAAACCCGTCTCCCGTTCTTCTCGAGCTGGTCTTCAGGTCCCTTTCTCTCTCCGATTTCTTGTTCTTTCTCGATTTCGAATTGGTTCTGTTAATGGGTTTTTCTCTTTGGCTAGGCTTCGTAATGGGTTTTTTGAATTTATGGATGTTTGGTTTTCCTATGGTTTTGTCTGGTGTCTTTTATGAGATTTAATCAGATTAGAGTAGTTGAGAATCTTGAGGATGAGAGCTTCTAGGGTTTTTAGCAAATCGAGTGAGAAACGGGAGAATACTAGAACTAAACCTCTCGTAATTAAGAAAAAAATCGCTGTAATTGAAAAGAGACGATTTTGGTTATAAGATCTAAACCCATTTCTTGGTCTAAAACCTCATGGTCTTATAGATGGCAAGGTTTTCTTGGGTGAAAATGCTATGTGGTCTTTTCGCTTTTGTTACTTATTTGAAAGTTATAGAAGGAGCTTTTATAGGGGGAATTCCAGTTGCGTATCAAGGCAGTGAACTGGGCTGGTCAACCAATCCATGGCGAAGCCGAGGATCAACTTAGATGGGTCTTATAGTGATTTTGCAATTAAGGTGGCCATGATTTTGCTCAATTTTAGTGGGTGGTCACTCGTTAAGTGTATTGAGTTGGTACTAGCAATATCTTTCTGCCCACTTTTAGAGTTTATCAACTCCTTGCGATAACTTGGTGGAAGCCTCCTCCAAAATGGATTCTTGAGGTTAACCTGTCTGAGTATTTTTGAGATCATTTCACAAATTAATTACATCAAAATTTTCCACAATCACAGGCACAAGAAAGTTCAATGAAAAGCTTGCACAAGTAATGCCTGCTCCCCACAAAGGTAGAATATTAATCAGTCCACAAAGGCAATAACAATGTCAGCATGTTGGTGGAGATCAGAGATGAAAATCCAGTCTCACCACTCCACCTTAACAATCCATAGAAGATCAGAAAATTTCTAACCCCTAGCGACATAAAAAGGTGCCTTGTGCTTTCTACTGAAGCACATCCATAATTACTTTTACTTGTAATGGTCAGTAGAAATGTCCAACATGTTGGAAAATAATGTGGAGATATGTATACTTTGTCGGATCTTGATAAGAACAAAACGTATGAGTTAACCTTTAAGAAGAGGAACCGTTACCAGTTTGACCTAATGTGGAAGATGTTGACTCATGCAAGGAACTATCTCAATTAGGTGATGAGATTGGAATAGATTAGAATGGCAATATTGGGAATGATTGGGGATTAGGCATTAAATTGTTGAACAAGGCGTGAGGTGATTGAGTTTTGATGTGATGGTAAAATGGGTGGTATACAGTTGTTGCAAGGAAAGGTAATTAATTTCATTCACAATTCCTATGTTAGTTCATAGAGGCATCGGAAATGCTTTACCTGTAAAGTAATTTTTCCACAAGGAGAGTCCCACTTCAAAAGAGTTTTCATTGACGTGTCACAGGTGAAGTATATAAATTATAACTCAACCTTTGGTTGCTGTTACATAAAGAACCAGTTGCCAATGCAACCTATCTCCCCTCTTTCTTTCTTTTCTTGTTGGCTTCGACTAGCTGTTTAAGTTGCCAGTGCGCTTGCCTCCATGTGCCACTCAATGATTGGGGGTTGAGGAGATGCCTCAACCAAAGGGGTGAGTCAAGGTTTATTGATACATGCACTTCAATTGATCTTGCTTGCCCCTATTCAATACGTACTATGTTCTCCTACAAGTAAAGAGGGCAATGATCGAGTTCATTTTTGATGAATAAAAGCTTGTCCTATTTAGAAAAGCAGGAGGGGTTCCTTGTAACAATTCACTCTTCTTGGATCAAACGTACCTACTCAATTTTGCTCCAGCGAGGCAAAGGCAAAAGACCTCACTAAATAGATACTTCTGAGAGAAATGGAAGACATAGTAGAGTCCTTCTGACAAGAGAGTCCTTGCAATTTCATATATGTCCATCTTTTAGATGATAAAGCTAACTTCTAGCTACCTCTTTATGTTTGGAAAGATACAAACCAATTGTATACCTACTGTACTTAAAAGGTGGTTTAGGGCTCATCATCTTTTGGCTTCGAAAATATTAAGTAGAGCATCTTTTCCTGAGATCCCAATCGAAATCGTTCCCTGCAGCAGTTAATCTACATAAAAAAAACTTCTTCAATTCTAACCTCATGCAAGTGAGAACAAGAAGATACATGACTCCATAGTCAACTCCTTTCTCCCCTTATCTTTGCCCAATTAAATGGCACTCACTCTTCCCAGCCAAAATCGTTCTCTGCAGCAGTTAATCTACATAAAAAAAACTTCTTCAATTCTAACCTCAAGCAAGTGAGAACAAGAAGATACATGACTCCATAGTCAACTCCTTTCTCCCCTTATCTTTGCCCAATTAAATGGCACTCACTCTTCCCAGTCAAAATCGTTCTCTGCAGCAGTTAATCTACATAAAAAAAACTTCTTCAATTCTAACCTCATGCAAGTGAGAACAAGAAGATACACGACTCCATAGTCCACTCCTTTCTCCCCTTATCTTTGCCCAATTAAATGGCACTCACTCTTCATATAAATTCATAATTAACCAGTGCACTGATTTTCTGATCTAGATACTAGAAGCACTTGTGACAAGCTCTAAAGTATTCTTAAGAAATCGCTGAAAAGTACAGCCCTAAAAAGAGTTGAAACTTCCTGAGGAAATACCAATTTATCGATCCAAGCTACTCAACCATTGTTGTCTACTTCCACATAATGCAAGTGGCCATGAGAATGACAGATGCTTAAGAATCCATTTGAAACCTTCGAGCAATGCTTAAATCATATTTGCAAGAAAGTAGAAGTGGATCTGAGTCCATGGCAAGGAAGCAGTAATTCAAACAGTTGGAGCACATATGAAGTGTTCAAATAAATAGAAGTAATTTGTATTGACTAAACTTAGTTTGGAACAAAGAAATGATGAGAACACCATGGAAAGCTATACAATGTTATACAAGTCACCAACACACAGAGAGAGGATAGTGACAAACCATCTCTCACTAATGAATCAGATACTACACTCACCTCCCCAAGTAACATGATGAAAGAGAATACTTATAGTCCAACTTATGTCTTGAACACTTCCGATTCAGTTGTAAGCCCCTAATGGAACATTTCCTAAAAGCTCAACCATCTTATTACATCAAAATGTTCCATAATCACGGGCACAAGATAGTTCAATGAAAAGCTCTCAATTGCACAAGTAATCGGGGTTTTAAATTTTAGTAAAATGTCTGAAATTTCGGTTTCGGGCCACGTCAAAACCGAAACTCATGTAAATTTTGGACATGAAATTTCGGTTTTCATGAAATTTCGAAATTTTCATCAATAATCTCAATTTCAAAATTTTCCAAAGTTTCACACGAAATTTCGGTTTTGGCCCTCACCGAAATGGCATGCGAAACCAAAATTTTAAACCTTGGAAGTATTACATGCTCCCCACAAAGGTAGAATATTAATCAATCCCACAAAGAAAAAAAATCCACTACTTCAATCCATAACAATGTCAGCATGTTGACGGAGATCAAAGATGACAATCTCACCCCACCACTCCATTCTAACAGTCCATGGAAGATTAGGAAAATTCTAACCTCTAGCGACATAAAAAGGTGTCTTGTGCTTTCTACCGAAGTGCACGTCTACAATTACCTTTACCAACAGTGGCCAGTAAGTATGTCCAACATGTTCAAAAATAATGGGGAGGTAATTACTTTATCGGATTTTGATATGAACAAAACATACTATTTAGCCTTTAAGAAGAGGAATCGTTACTAGTTTAGTCTAATGTGGAAGATGTTGACTTGGGCAAGGAACGATCTCAATCTAGAAGATGAAATTGGAATGTATTAGAGATGGTGGGAGGTTATGCATTAAATTGTTTAATAAAGCATGAGGTGCAACAGAAACACCCTCAGCGCTCCATATAGATCAATAGCGATGTGGGATCCTATCATTGAGAGATGCAAGAGGAAATTGGTAGTTTGGAAGTCGAAATATTTATCCAAAGGTGGGAGGTTACTTCTGATCAAGAGCACTCTATCCAATCCCCCCACTTACTATTTATCTCTTTTCTCCATGCCAATTAGGGTGGCTAGGAGAGTAGAGAAAATGATACGCCATTTCTTATGGTTCAGTAGGGTAGATGGGAAGGGATACCCTCTGGCGGATTGGAGGATCATTTGTTCTCCCAAAAAGGTGGGTAGTCTAGGGGTCAAGAACTTAAGATTGATGAATTGCACTCTTCTTGGAAATGACTGTAGAAGAGAACAATTTGTGGAGGAAGGTCATTGAGGTTAAACATGGTAGCGAGCCTCTAGATTGGTTCTGTAGGAGAGTTCGAACTCCGTATGGATGTGGAGTTTGGAAGGGTGTCCTAAAGACGTCTTTTGCCTTCTATGCTGGAATCCGCTTCAAGGTGGGTACTGGAGATAAGGTTCGATTCTGGTGTGATGCTTGGTGTGGTGACAAGGCTCTAATTGTGGATTTCCCTCAACTTTATGTGATTTCAAATAAGAAATTTTGCACAGTATAGAATTTGTGGGGGAGGGGATTGTTGTTTCCTAGGATTTTGGATTGAGGCGCAACTTGAACGATTGGGAAATTCCCTCTGTGGCTCTTCTCCATAGGTTGGATGGGATGGTAGTGAATAGATCTAAGGGGACCCCATTTGGTGGACTGGCAGGTCCGACGGGCGATTTTATGTGCACTCTTTTTATATAATGTTGGACAGGCTATGAAGGTCACGTCGACACTATTGACCATCTCTTGGAGACACTCATTCCCATTGACCAAGATTTGGGGGTCAAATATTCCATCTAAAGTAGTGTTCTTTATGTGGTGCACTTCTTTGTGGAAGATTCTCATTGTGGACAACCTCATCAAAAGAAATAAAGTAATGGTGACCTATTGAGTTATGCGCAAGGAAGCAGGGGAATCAGTAAATCACCTATTGCTGCATTACAGTGTAGGGAGGTTTGGAGTATTTTCTTTGACTAGTTTGGGATTTGTTGGGTCCTCTCCGAATCCGTCCTAGAGACTATTTGTAATTGGACATCTCTTTGCTTTCCTCCTTGTGGTCGAAGGCTTTGGAACCTTTGATCTTTCGCAATCTGGTGTGTAATTTGGAAGGAGAGGAATAGTAGGGTCTTCGAGGGTAAAGAGGAATCTAGCTTTGATATTGTGCTTTCTATCAAGGCTATCATCTTCCTTTGGTCCAAGTTGTTCGATGAATGCAAAGGGTTGTCGTTTGAGGATCTGGTCTTTAGATGGGACTATTCTGCATAAGGGTAACTCGGAGCTTTTCTACTTTTTGTTGTTTTTTGTATTTTTTAGATCTTCTCGACCTCCTGCTTCTCTTAGTTGTATTCGTCCTCTTTCATTTATACTATTTTACCTTATAAAAAAATATATATATATAGTGTGAGGTGAACGAGTTTTGATGTGATGATAAAATGGGTAGGATATAGTCGTAGCAAGGAAAGGTAATTAATTTCACTCACAATTCTTCTGTTAATGCACACATGAGAAGCCATGGCTGATTCAAGTGCTTTAGGGTTTCTTTGAGTACACGACGAACACGAGGACTTAAGAGCTTCAACCATGGATGATTCTTCAAAGGACAAGTCAATTCAGTTGCTCAAGAGATCCGGTGCTTATCTTACCATCAAGATGTCCAATCTCTTCTCGATCTCCTTGGTTATCATCTTCCCTTCCCTTAGTTTCATCTCAATTCGTATTTACGTAGCTTTAGGTACGTATCTGAGAGGTTTTACATGCCATCTTTGTTTGGAAATTTGTTTAGGACTCAAATTAACTGGTTCTTTGATGCTTTGATTTTGATCTGAAAAGAATATGGATTTGTCGATTTTTTACCTTTTTCTTGTTTGGATTTTGTATATCTTGATTGTTAAGTGTACTATCAATCATGGTTTTAAAAACGGCCGTTTAAACGGTTTTAACGGCCATTTAAACGGTAACGCCCCAAGCCCGTTTCCGTTAAAACCGTTTAAACGCGTTTTATCGGTTTTGAAAAAAACGGCCGTTTTTTTGTTTTAACGGCAGTTAAAATCGTTTAAACAGCCGTTTAATTTTGAAAAAATTGTGAAAAAAACGGCCGTTAAAACCGTTTAATTCCGTTAAAATCCGTTTAAATCCATTAAATTCCTTTTTTTTTTTTTAAATTTTCAAATTTCAAAATTTGAATTTCAGTGCTACTTTTTTCGTTTTTTCCGTTAAAATCCGTTTAATTCCATTTTTTTCCATTTTTGCCACTGACCGTTTCAATCCGTTTTAACGGCCGTTTAAACGGTAACGCCCCCAGTCTGTTTAACCGTTAACACGGCCTCCTTTAAACCTTGCTATCAATGACTTTAAGATATGTTTAATCGTAAATTGAACATATAAATTGATAAAGTGAATGATACATAGACCAATTTTGTGAAAAGTGAGGGTTTTCCATTGATTTGGCTATTTGTATAAAGCTAGCCTAAAACATGGTCGATGAACGATAAGATCGGTAAAGATTTTGTAAAGTACTACATCTAATGCATGTTTAGGTTTGAATTTTTTGGTTATATGAACTTTTGGTTTCATTAGTAAAACTATATACCAGATCCATGAGAGTAGTTAGGAAATCTTCCAATTGGTAGTAATGAATGTAGCAAGCCAGTACAATTATGTTGGGCGCATTAAATAAATTCAAGTGGGTAAACAATAGATGCGACACATAATTTGCAACAACAAGGTAACATTACATAATCAATTGGCTCTTGAACAACTACGAGTTAACATTTTGAAGCCCATTTTTGCTGAGCAACACTCGGCTTCAAGGCTGAAGCTAACCAAGACAGCCATATATTCAAATAACAATTCAAATTTCAAATATTTATAAGTCCCTGAAGCTAGGCAGGCCATTATGGGATCATGAGTTATTGTTGTTGTTGAGACCATTATTGAAGAGGTGGATAGAGTTTGTGAAGATGAGATTTGTGACATCTTTAAAAGGTTGGAGAGAAGGGAGAAGGTTAGGGGAGTGAAGATGCGTGTACAATAACATTGCTATAGAAGTTGTTATTTAGACAATGAGAAGCAAGTAAAGAAGCTGTTATTGGCTAAGAATGATTTTCTAACTAAATATAGAAAGAGAAACAAATCCTAGAGAGACTAGAGGGCATATAAATTTCCACAGGATTAGAATTACAAAAGTGAAAGAAGCCTTAGGTAAGATGAAGACAAGAAAGGCTATAGGCTCAAAAGGTATTATAGACTTCGAAAGTGCATGTGATAAATTGGATTATGTTGGTTAATTAAGTTGTTCAATAAGATTTTGGAGGCTAAGAAAATGCCAAATGAGTTGAGGAGAAGTATTGTGGTACTTATTTATAAGACCAAGGGATATGTACAAAATTGCACCAACTATAATGAGATAACACTCACGAGCCACGCCATTAATCATAAAGAAAAGATTATAATAATAAACAACGATATTAGACAACGAATTCGGTTTCATGCCAGAGAAGTCAACCATCGAGGTTATCTTCGTACTTAGACAATTAATGGAAAAGTTTCAAGCAAAGAAGAATCTAAATATGGTTTTTATTGATCTAGAAAAATCACATGATAAAAGTTCGTAGAGATTTAATTTTAGAAAGAGGAGTCTCGAGCATAAACAATGACATTATTAAGGTTATGGATGTTGAAGTAATAACTAGTGTTAAGAACAGTTGGTGAAAGTTTCTTTCAATTCAATCAAAGATTCCTAGAGGGAGGTGAATAGGTATTTTAAAAATTTATCTAACAATAAACACCCTATTCAGGTTGCTGGTCTCGGTAGATAGATTCTAATCGCATGCAATAACAATCCTAGTTATGATTGATTGATTAACTCAACCGATTCAAATTTAATATATCAGAGATATATTATTTCTTAGTCGTTTGATTTAATCTAATCAAAAGTGCGGAAATAAACAATCAACTAACACATGCGAGTTTTTACGAGGAAACCTTTCACAAGGAAAAACCACGGGACCATATTCAGAGGTCAAAAGTACCACTATCAAAAAGTTAAACAAGACAAAGTAGTCATGCAACGCCGTTACTCACAGATGGAAATGAATTACTTCGGTTTTTGTCCCTTGAATCTTGGAGGCTTTGTGCTTTGATTACTAGTGTTGATTCATCCTCTTGTTTGGTTTTACATCCTTAAACTATTAATATATAGTGGAAGCAACAATAATTCCCGCGCCTGTCCAATCGATTGGGCAGTACCAAAACAATTTTTGGTTATGTCCGGAAAAGTCCAATCGGTTGGACTGGGTCCCTTGAACGTGATGTGGATAAATCGTTCACGATCACCAATCTTGGGGACTCTGATTTCAAGTGTCTCAAGTGTATGTAGTATTGGTTGATGAGCCTAGAGTAGGAGTAAATGTAAAACTAGAACTATGAAAGGATACTTTAGGAACTAAGGGTCTTAAAATAAGTAGGGCCATGACTAAATACATGCAATATAACTTTAATAAGGACACTTATAAGGACAAGACACTAGTTAAGAATGATGAGCAAGAAATACCCCAAAGTGACTACTTTTGTTATTTATGTTCAATTATCCACAATGATGGAGAGATTGGTGAGGATATGGCCCATAGAATTAGTGTTGTCTATCTAAAGTGGAGACGTCTATCTAGAGTATTATGTGATCGACACGTACCTATCAAACTAAAGGAAAAAATGTTCACAAGAAAATAGTAAGACCAACTATGATTTATGTAGTTGATGTTGAGTAATAGAAAACCAAATGTTCATAGAATTAGTGTAGCAGAGATGAGGATGTTGAGATAGATGAGTGGAAAGACTAGGAAAGACAAGGTAGAAAATGAGTACATATGAGGAAACTTAAGAATAGCTCTTATAGGAGAGATAAAATAAGGGATCGTTGATTGAAATGGTTTAGGTATGTATAACGAAGAGCAATAACGGCACCAGTGAGGAGCGCTTTATCTGCAATCTCAATGAATATGATTGGTGTTGGTGGGAGAATATGATAGTTAGATTTCAGACAGTGAGGATATTATTCTGGGTTTGTGACGTGCTAGGATCCTCGATAATTACAGCAACCTCAGAAGTCCCACTTTCCTAGTAAGTATATATTGTTTTGAGAACATCTATTACATTGCCTTTTGCCAAGATGAAGTGTCTCTTAGACCTACTTTGTATGGAGTGGGACGTGGAGGAATTGGACATTGGTTAGAATACTTTAATACTTCCACTTGTTTATCATACTGGTATCAACATGATGCAGTTATGATACTAATAGGGTATGCATGAATGCTTGTAGGACAGTTCTCGGTTTTTGTTGTATTCATGGTCATATTCTCAACACCTAATCATTTCTTATTTGTTTCATCAATGACAATATGTAAATGGTATGTCAAAGAATCTCACTGAAAAGACTTGGCAATATTTAAGAGCTTCATTAAATTTACATACTATAAAAGACAAAAGGATACTTAACTTGGTAGAATTTTATTTTTTTTGACAAGTTAAAAGTATTATATTAACAAAAAAAGGGAGAACCCCACTATACAATGGAAGGGACCAGCTAGTGAGGAACGCCCTCACTAGCACAAAAAAGACAAGAATGCATCAGGGAATTATTCCAACAAAGACATAATCCTCTCCCACCTAAAAATACAAATTCCTCAAAATGGAATCCTCTAAAACCCCTATACATCGACAACCAATGCAAGAGATGTCCTTTAACGGATACGATAACTTCCACGCCACTCTCCTTATTGTCAAAAACGTGCTTATTCCCCTCCTTCCAAATAGCCCAACAAACTGCAAAAGGGAGCAACCTCCACAAAATGCTACCATGAGCGGAAAATGCAACCGAAGACCATCCCAGGAGAAGAGGAAAAACGCTGCTCGGTACTGTCCAACATATGCCAAAGCTGGAAAACAACACTACAAAAACAACAATGAATGAGGAGTTGGTGAACTGTCCCTCCACTAGAGTTACACAGCGAGCACATTTCGGAATAAGCATACCCATACTGATGAGGTGATCAACCGTAAGGGTCTTGTTATGAGCAACTGTCCAAATGAAGAATGCTACTTTAGAGGGAACAGATGATACCCATGGTATTAGTATGTTAGATTGATCACATAACCTCGTGTCTTGGATTTGCGAGGTATCAAATTGGGCCCTCACTCTCTATATCCATGTTTGTAACCCATTCCCATGTCTGGGCAACTTTGCCTCATGAATAATCAATTGTTTTTGGCCTACCTGATGATAGGTTGTGCTATATGGTAATTATGCTCCTTGGGGATTTATTAAGATATGGGATTATAGGAGATTCCAATAACTAAGGCAAAATTCCATATGGTTTTTGGCAACAGATGAAAAAGCAAGACAAGATTTCTAATCTATTCTTGAAAATGGCAGACATAAAAGGACCATATTTTTCTCGCTATGGCATAAAAAACATTACGGAAGGTGAATAATTGAATGTTTACAATGTTGCAGGTGTCCATTGATCAGACTACCTCTAGTTGCCCACAGCCTAAACCTACTACTCAATGACTGGTTCCTGGTCCCAAACTAGAGCCATACAGTTTCTATACTCATGGACTATATAAGCTAGGCAAAAGTTTTTGTACAAGTTTTGTAAAGTCTCGTTAATCAGGCTCTCTGTGTGATATGCATCATGGATGGTGAATGTTATCTACTCATCAAAAAAAAAAAATGGTGAATGTTCTGTGTTGTCAGTTTTCGTTGATGAGAATTTTGTATCTAGTTGCCCACCATCTGTAGTTGCTTGATGATCGTTTCCCTTATCCGAAACAAAGTTACAGGATCTCTATATTTTCAATCCCAACAGAACCTTTTGTTAGCGGATGATTTGTGCCCGCGCACGTATTGTATTGGCCCGACGACCCGCTGATATGCATAGTTATTTTGTCCTTCTCCAACAGGTCGATCTGTTGGGTAAAGAGGGCGAAACAACGTTCCCCAGATGGTGTGATGCCTGGGGGGTCTCGTGTTCAAACCTTCCTACAAAGTCGATCTTTTGGGGTAAATGGTAGTTTAACATGGTAGCAGAGCCCTAAGGCCTGGGAGGTTGCGGGTTCAAGTCTCCAACGGAGTGTATTCCCACTGAGGGGGTGTGTTAGCGGATGATTTGTTCCCGCGCACATATTGTATTGGCCCAACGACCCGTTGATATGCATAGTTGTTTCACCTTTCCCCAACAAGTCGATCTATTGGGTAAAGGGCGAAACAATGTTCCCCAGATGGTGTGATGCCTGGGAAGTCTCGTATTCAAACCTTCCTACAAGGTCAATCTTTTGGGGTGCATGGTAGCTTAACACCTTTTACTGCTAAAAGCATTCCACTTCAATAGCCCTGACTCACTGGTGGTAGGTATCTATTCGAAAATGAAACCACTGATTTTTTTTGTTAGGAAAATGAGTGAATTATCTGGCTTCTAGCCCTTCAATGATGGATTTGTCTGAAAACTAAACCCGGAAAAAGGATGGAAACCGAAACACGGATTTTTTTTACGAGTTATAGAAGGAAGCCAATAGAAAACATTAGATGTGGTGAGTGGGGACTTATCCTAGTTGGATCTTGATAAGCCTGGGTATGCTAGGCAAGATGCTTTTGAACCAGCATTATACAATTACAAAGGATGACTGCATCCCCTGCATGGTTTGGAGTTTCAACTAACGGTCCTTGTGGCCATGTTTAACCTACCATGTGTAACTTTGATTCCCAAGGCATGGGAACAGCAGGTGGTTCTTATTCCCTCGGCTATGCTTCATACCAAGGATAGGGCCCTGTGATCACTTTCTTGGTGTGTTAAATATTAAAAAAATAACTAAAATTAAGGTATTATATGTTTTGGATTGATCAAATATATTGTGGGGAGGCAGCAGGCAGGACTAAATCAAGTAAGGTATATTGGTGTGCAATGTTAAAAGTTATAGGTGTTTTGCTTCAAATGTAATGCTGGAAGGGCCATGATGAAGCCAGTTAATTTGGGAACCCCTAAGCATAATGTGAGACGGTCATAATGTGCATATTGTTCAAATTTAATGCTGGAAGACTTCTTGCTTGTTTCTTTAGTTGATAAGTGGATGGTTATAGTTGTGAGAGTTCTCTCACTTGGGCTCACTATGGTGTGGTTCTCTCAATAGAGAAAGGCTCTAAAATCTCAGGAATACCCATGTCCAGGGGTTTTGTGACCAAGGTGATCCCCTAGGCCAATTTTGACCCGATTGGATGTAACTATCTTCTCTATAGGCACGTATCAGTAGCACTCGCCAGATTTTTCTCACTGAATAAAGGGGAGCAATCGATCAGGCGATACTTCTGTTCTAACATGCCATTTTTTGGATCCAGAGATCCCCTTTGTGGGAGCTTGAATCGCACGTGTAATGTGCACAACAGCAGCACGGAGGGCGATCTTGAGATCCATCCACACTGACTTTTGTTTTCCTGATTACATGTAATTAAGGTTTTCTTTTTTTATTTTCTAGATTAATAGGTGATGGATGT
Source organism: Euptelea pleiosperma (assembly GCA_035048495.1). Lineage (NCBI taxonomy): Eukaryota > Viridiplantae > Streptophyta > Magnoliopsida > Ranunculales > Eupteleaceae > Euptelea > Euptelea pleiosperma. The sequence continues at coordinate 24,946,959 of CM068549.1, forward strand.
CAGTGTAATTCTAGTTATGTATTGTTCTCTTTGTATTGTTGTACCCAAGTGTTTCCTCATTAGATATTATGACGCCTTTTCCTTGGTCTGATGGATCAGTAGGGTGATGGATGTCACAACTCTCGTTATGAATCGTTCCTCTCTGAATTGTTGCATTGAGCATTTTATATTTGAGTTTGCTTGCGAAATACATGCGGGATTCTTCTCTAATGGCTAATGAGTCAGTTTTGCTTGTATTGTATACCTGCAGTTCCCAGTGGGTCGGATCCACCGCCAACTGAAGTCACGGATTGCAGCAAATGGAAGAGTGGGAGCCACAGCGGCTGTGTACTCAGCGGCAATTTTGGAGTATCTAACTGCAGAGGTGTTGGAGCTGGCAGGTAATGCAAGCAAGGATCTGAAGGTGAAGCGTATCACGCCGAGGCATTTGCAGCTCGCAATCCGTGGGGATGAAGAACTCGATACCCTGATCAAAGGAACCATAGCTGGTGGAGGTGTGATCCCTCACATCCACAAGTCACTCATCAACAAATCGTCCAAGGATTAGATTGCGAATGGCACCCACCTCTGTTTTGTTCTGTTTATACACTCTTCTAGGGAGAACAGATGGGGGAATCACTGGAGAACTTGTAGTTTCACTTGTTTTAGATGTATACATTCAGACTTTCTATGGGTGGATACTGTCTTCTTTTCCACCATGAAGACCATAATACTTGTTTTCTTCTATTTTTTCTGGTGGCAGTAGACTTGTCTCATCTGGATTAACTGGGAAGTTCTAATATATGTATGAAAGTTGCCGTTGGCCATGTTTTTATTTCAAGTTTTCTAGTTGTGTTGGGGATGGATTGTTTCTACTTTCTAGTAACATTTTCAGTTTTGGGCTAAAAACGGCTGTTATAACGAAAATAATGGCCGTTATATAGGTTTTTTTTTTTTTGACATGGCCGTTATATAGGTAACACCCTCACCCCAATATGTTTTCCCGTTTTAACGCCCAAAACAGAAAAATCAAAAAAACGTGATATCCGTAATAGCACCTTTTTTTTTAAATACCGTTATCAAGTTTTTTTTTAATATTAAAATAATAATTTTTTTTATTCTTTTTTTACTCGGACGTGAATGGTGTGACCCCGTTATAATGGTCATATCGGTAGCCCATTTGGAACCATGTATGGATGCAGGCTTGCTTTACATGCATACATCTTGAGATGTGCACACATATTTAGAATGGCCTTTGACTCAAATTAACTCTGTGGGGCCCACATGGGTGAGTCCCTAGGGCTGATTTTGGGTGAGGATGATCTCCTAACCATTGTGATCCTCCAAAAAAATCAGGCGAGTCTCAGTTTTCTGACCCCACCAAAATGTGCTCTTCACTTCTGAAGAGCAAATTTGGTGGGATCATAAATTTCAGAATGGTCTGATTTTTTAGGATCATCCTCACCCAAAGTCAGCCGTAGGGGCTCTCCCATGTGGGCCCCACAGGGCTCGTTTGAGTCAAACCCACGTAAATTCCCCTTGTCTACATGCATGCATACGGTTTATGTGCATTATGAATGTATATTTATTATGCACACGGGTTTGACGAGCATACTGCACAGAAATGTTGGTAGAAATTACCTAGTTCGTGCCACATTGCCAGCACCTAAAGGGAAGTGGAATTGGAAGAACTGAGATCATCTCTTTGGGAACATTCATTCAAAAGCTCCATCTACAGATTTTTTTTTCTCTTTGGGCACAAAAAGAAATCTCTCTTCAAACCTTAGCAATTCAGCATAAGGTACGAGAAAAGTTCGAGGCCGCATTCTTGAATCGTTTCTTTTAGCATGTTTAATGTCTCAAAAATTACTAAAAAGAGGCCGCATTCTCTAATAAAAAAGAGGCTTTTCTTTTAGCTATTTGCTAATTTCTTTCAGCGTGGGTGAGAGCTATATTTTGTTTGATTTCGATTCTTCGCTTCTTTCAATACCCAACTATTTGCAGGTCTGCTTCCTTGCAAACAAAATAATTCCAAGTATTTTGGAAAAAAAAATAGATTGCATGTTTCTTTCCGCGTGGGTGAGACCTATATTTTGTTTGATTTCGATTCTTCGCTTCTTTCAATACCCGACTATTTGCAGGTCTGAAAAACCCAAAAGAAGAGCATAAAACTATGGGGTGTTCCATTCCTGGTAGAATTCCATTCTTGAGCAGAACTTCCTTACAAACAAAATAATTCCAAGTATTTTGGAAAAAAAATAGATTGCATGTTTCTACCTGCTTAAAGCAATCTCCTAAATGAGATGTGCAAGCCAATCAGTGAAACATTATGTTTGCAAAGTCCATTCAAGAATGGGCGTAAAATAATACGAGTACCAAGCACCACCTAAGAGACGAAATTCCTTCAAATGGAAGCCAGCCCAGTCAACTGCTCTGTATCTAATACCTTCAAAGATAGATTATGGTTAAGACACCAACAAGCCAAGCCAGTTGCATATGTTCAGATAGAAACGGTGACTAACTTTTGACACTTGGATCAGCGCCATTAGAGCTCGGCACTGAACTAACAGTCACCCCATCAATATTTATTAGCTTTAACCCAATAGTGTTATTTTGTGAACTGATGCAATTGAAACAGAGAGAATAACTGAGATTGACAATATTTCGCATTTCGTAAAATATGCTGGAAGTTAGAAATAATCATAGATCAGGTGTTCAACAGATTGAGATGAACAATAACAATAATAATTATGATAGAAATGACACTCCAATTAATGGAATTAGTCCAAATTCAAATCCAGTAAAACCCCATGTCATGGAGTTAGCATGAACCACCAACTTCACTTAGTCTAGTTCAAACATGATATCCCCATCCCCCAGGAAAACACCTTGAACCAGGCTTTTTCCTCTAAATCTAAACCATCCCCAACCTAACTCCACAATTTCTACCATAAAATCACAAACAATACTACCCTTAAAAACCCATTTCCCACAACTAAAATAGTTCACATGCCAAACAATACCTCCTCCCAACTCAATAGCTACCATGCATCCTACACTAATTCCAAAAAGAAGAAACCTCACCTCCCCATCTTTCCACCTCCCAATTATAGACCAACATCCCAACCTCCACCCCCTACACATAAATCACAGAACAAATCTCACCATTCAAATAGCCAGGAACCCATCAATGCTACAAAAGGCTGGAAATCTGTCAATTGGAGATGATAGCCGAGAACCGTGGAACACTAACCGGGAACTGGTCGATCTCATCCATCCATGGGTTCTTCTCCTTTGCTGGGTTTATGGTCCTTAGAGCCTTCCAGACTGCACTGTTACACTTGAACCCAGACCCAAATGCTATCTGCCATGTTCTATCTCCCTTCTTCATCCTCCCCTTTGCTTCTGTATAAGCCAATTCATACCAAAGAGAGCTGCTCGAAGTGTTACCAAATCGGTAAAGCGTCATCCTCGATGGTTCCATATGCCAATCAGATAACTGCAAGTTCTTTTCCAATTCATCCAGAACAGCTCTTCCTCCAGCATGAATGCAGAAATGTTCAAAAGCTAATTTGAAGTCTGGAATATATGGCTTGACCTTCATCTTCAGAAGCTTCCTCCCAACCAATGTAGCAAAGAAGAGCAACTGTTCAGACATTGGCAGAACAAGAGGTCCCAAGGTAGTAATGTTGGTCTTCAAAGCATCTCCAGCAACTGCCATCAGATCTTTGGACAAAGAAACACCAATCTTCCCATTGGAATCCTCTTCTTGGGTAACACAGGAAAAGCACTTATCATCAGCTCCTTTGTGGGTCCGGACAGTATGGACCAGTCGGTACTTGGCTCGTCGCCAGTCAGAGTTCTTGTTCGAAAGCAAGATTGCAGCCCCTCCCATTCTGAACAAGCAATTCGAGACGAGCATCGACCGTTCATTCCCAAAATACCAATTCAAAGTGATGTTCTCCATGCTGACGACCAAAGCATAGGAGTTGGGATGGACTTGAAGAAGATCTTTTGCAAGATCGATGGAGATCAACCCTGCACTGCAACCCATCCCACCTAGATTATAACTAATTATATTCCCTCGAAGCTTGTAATGGTTGATGATCATGGCAGAGAGAGACGGGGTCGGATTGAACAAACTACAATTGACGATCAGAATCCCAATGTCTTTGGGTTTCAGGGAGGTCTTTGCAAATAGCTGATCAAGGGCACCAAACATCACAGCCTCAGCTTCTATCCTGGCTTCTGCCATTGATGGGTTCGGAGGGACACGGAGAACTGCGTCGGGGAGGTAAGTCGATTCACCGAGGCCTGATCTCTCAAGGATCTTACGTTGGAAATCAAGGTTCTCCTCAGTGAAGGACCCCGTTAACCGGGATCGTTCCATAAAGATCTGCCTAGTGCATTTTCTACCTTCCTCAGGCTTGTAACAGGAGAAGTCCACAAGGTAGACAGGGCGTGGTCGGGTAAGGAAATAAAGGGTGGATAGGAAGACGAGGAGAGTCGAGCAGACGATCACGGAGATGAGGTTGAATCGGAGGTGGTCCCAGAGGTCATGGAGGTCTTGGAGAGAGAATGTGGAGAGCTGGGCGGCGATGAGGACAACAAGAGGGGAGAGAAAGAGGTACATTCCATGGGTGATGAGGTAATGGTAACCGAGCTTTACATATTTCAGTTTAACTGACTGTTTGAAATCGGGTAGTTGTCGTGAAGTCGATGGTGGCATCAAGGGTGTATCTGGTTTTGGATCTGCCATTTTTGGGGTAGTTTAAGGAGGTGAAGTGGGATCAAATCAGATACTAGAACAAGAAATAAGGTCAATTGATGGATTAATGAAGAAAATAGAACATGGGTTGGGTTCCTGTCCTTTACTAAAGATTCATGCTTTTTTTGGCTCAAAGGTGAAATCTTTCAACAAAATAAGGTTGGGTTTGAAATTTAAGAACTGCGTTTTCTCTGTTTTCCAGAATCAAGAAACAAAAAGGGAAGGTTTTTTTTTTTTAAAGATCCTAAAGAACCAAATGAGATTAAAAAGAGACCTTTTCAGTGAGTTCCAATATGCAGCTCTGCAAACAATCCAAAACCCTGCAAACGAAATTACCAAAAAAAAAAAAACCGTTAAAACAACAAAACTATAAAATCAAAAAAAAAAAAAAAAAAGGGTTTTTCTCTTCTTCTCCCCTTCAAAACCCCTTCTTTTTCTTTCCCAAACAGCAGATCTAAAACAAGAAGAAAACTATCAGCAAAAAACAGATTAAAACCCAACATCCAAACAGATTTCTAAAGCATTTACGACAAACCCATAAAAGAAAAACGAATTTAAAACAAAACCCAGATCGAAAAACTGACCTTGAACCCCAAATCCGGTTGCAGAGAGCCAAGTGTCGCCGGAGAAATCTGAGAAAACGAGATAGAGAGCGGAGAGACCAAAAAATAGGGGAGAGACTTTTGGTTTTTAAATTGGTTTTTAACTTTTTAGAATGTCTGTGTGGGGGGCAAAGGTGAGTGAGTATTTATATGTGTGTGGAGGAAAAAACGCGGAGCCATGGATTGAAACGGCGATAAATACGCGTTGGAAAGATGATGCCAGTGGCGCCGGAGATATTTGACCAAAATCACGGCCGGTCGTTGTCGGAAAGATCAACGGTTGCAATTGTTTTGCGTGGGTGTTTAAATTTTGAATACAAACATAGGAAATTAATGAAGTAATTAATCAGTATTTGTTTTTTCTAATTTAATTTCTGTCCTTCTCCAAGCTTTAGACAGCTATTTTGACTTGTTTTTGGAAAGATACAGTTAATGAGTTCTCATGAGATGATCCAAATTCAGTTGATTCTACCGAGGAAATCCGGATCATCTTAATCGTCCGATGTACTGACTTTTGTTTTTTCTTCCAATTGCTTGTTCATATGGATTCTTCCACTCAATGGAGCTCTAGTGGGACAAATCTAGTCTGCATTTGGTTCGAAGTCTCAGGACCGGCCGCGGCCCGCTGATCTTGGTCCGGATCTCCCCGATCTGAACGATCTTGGCGAGAAATCCCCAAAATCTTTCAGATCGATGGGAGCCGATCATGATCCAGATCACCCGATCCGGAGCAGATCGGCCGAGACTTCGAACCATGGTCTGCATTCGTTTGCAGAAGTATGTAAACATTGTCAGTACTGTTGGATGTCGATTGAAAAACATGTTATTTCAATGTTTTCATAAAAAAAATTATAAATTAAAAACACATTTTTCAAGGAACATTCAGCCGTGGATACATGGATACAAACAACGGACTAGATTTCTCCCCTCAAGTGGGGTCTCAATACTCAAATGAGAAAATATTCGCTGTGCTCCTGGGTCTTCAAATTTTGAAGTCTCTCCCTTCCCAAAATGCCACATGGAGCACTTTTTTGGACCTACTAACCTCATAGATGTTTGGTTAGCCACCTCTTGGTGGACCCATAGACCAAACATCAACTTGATTAGAGAAAATCAAATAACCTTATTAAAATGCTCAAATCCAACAGCTACGGATCACCAATTAAAATGATTATGGGTCTTCAAATTTTGAAGTCTCCCCTTCCCCTTCCCAAAATGCCACATGGAGCACTTTTTCGAGCCTACTGACCTTATGAATGTTTGGTCACCCCACCTCTTGGTGGACCCATAGACCAAAAATAAGTTTGATTGATGAAAATCAAATAACTTTATTAAAATGCTCAAATCCAATGGCTAAAAATCACCGATTAAAATGATTTTGGGTATACATGTTCACCAAGAGGTGAACCAAACATACATGATCTGTGGGACCCAAGCATGCATGATGCATGCGTCTAGAAAATATCACAAGACCCGTGTCTACTTAGAAGACCTGGAACATGAATGGCGAAATAAGATTGACATTGCCTATCCAATCAATGATGATATGACTTGTGGGTTTATCTTAATCAGTCCCACCTAGATATCTCAAACTCTTAGATCAATCCATATTATAGTGACCGTTCGATCTACAATTTTTTTTCCTCGATTATACACTATTTGGCGTGAGGAAGCGCGATTTTTGTTACTCCCCACCCCTCAGTAGACATTCGTACAAAAAATCAGCTTGTTATTGATGATTTTAGCCGTTGGTTTTAGTACTCAAAAAAAATTTGTAGAATCAAACGACTAGAATCACGCCTTGATGATTTTTGTTTGTATATCCACCAAAGGCTGGGCTAAACATCCATGTGGTCAGTCGGCCCAAATGGCAGCGGAGAGTAAAAATAAATTGAACTTCCATAACCTCGAGGGACTTGTCTTCCCGAGCGTGTATTCTGAGAATATAATCCGTATATGTAATTTTTTTTCTTTGATAGGTAAGCCTGTTTTTTAAAGAGATTAGTAACTCGGTGAAGGCGGGTTTTGAACCCAGGTCTATAGTATCATCACACACAAACTTTACCAACTGAGCAAGCTAGCACCTTTAAGATTTTTGGGAAGATGATCTCCTAGAAGGATCCTTGTCTGGTTCCGTATCAATGTATCCAGAACCCGGAACCTGTTGAGTAAAAGCCTCTGTCACAAGATGGTCGGTTACAACCCACAGTACGAGCCACGTGGCTCACTATTACGGTTGTAGGCATTGGATTGATTTTAGCCATAGGAACTTTGAGCATTATTGAGCGTTATTTGGATGCAAAGATCCAGAAGTTGTAAATCACTAATCAGGCTAATTTTTGGTTTGCCGGTCCACCGAGGGACTGGCCAAACATCCAAACAATCAGCGCCCTCTAATAGTGTGCCACATGGCTCATATCACAACATCCTGTGACAGAAGTTTTACTCGAACCTATCATATTTAGGTACGACGGTTCCGGTCTGTATCAGTTCTGGTTCCTAAACAAGTGGATCCATGCTCGTAACCAATTAACATGAAAAATAAATAAATAAATAGTTTTCATATTAAATTTTTTTAAAATACTGATGTATTTGTCACTAATATGTTCGTTCGGGGTTGTATCGGATTTCAGTTCGAGTTCGGTCCGGATACTAGTACACTAAGCACTCTGGTTTCTGGTTCATATGGCTATCGGTTGATATGGCACACGCCGCAAACCTACTTCTATGCATGTAGGTCAACTATCCCACCAGTTTTTTTTTTTTTTTTCAAAAATTTTCGTAATTTTGTTCAATTTCTTATACTATCATGGCCCATATTAATATTTTAAAGTGTTTTTGGGAGAAAATGCAGAATAAAATTCATGAATTTGTTTAATTAATATATATTTAATTAATCAATTTCAAAATAAAAATGACACCTCATATAGTTGGAGCATATGTCACTAATTTTTATTTTCGATTTCAAGATGGAGATGTTTTCTGGTAAGAATTTGATTCAAAGGAAGCATTAGGTGTTGATAATAACACCTACCCTACATGTTGGTCACGCCAAAACTTGTCACGTGGCTCACTTTTAGTCTAGTGACAACTTTGAGAGAAAATATTTGTTGTCCCTTGGGGACTTCAAAATTTGAAGTCTCCCCCTCTCAAAAATGCCATGTGGAGCTTACTTTAATGCCTACTGATCTTATGGATGTTTGGTCCCCTTCTTGGTGGACCTACATACCAAACATCAGCTTGATCGATGATTTTTAACGGTTATATTTTAGCATCCAAAACCAAAAGCTCAAATCCAACGGCCAAATATCACACTACTAAAATGCTAGATCGAACGAATGTATAAATAATCAATTAAGCTGATTTTACTGTGTAGATCTATCAAGAGGTGGACCAAAAACATCCATGAGGTCAGTGAGCCCTAAAGAGTACTCCATGTGTCATTTGGATATAAAAGTTGGTTTGAATGGACTACCGATTGTTGGTCGACCGACATTGTCAGGGGTATTTGTCAAGTGGAGAGGCACTGGTCACTAATTTTGGCGGCTAGCAATAATGATGAAAAGTGAACTCTAAAAAGAATTTTCAGGTTGTATGGGTCATGCTTAGAGGTGTTTATGAGCAATATAACTATGTGGACCATCATAGGTAGTGTAATACTCGAATCCCATGGTTAAAAATAAACTTATGAGAAAGACTACAATCCAATGGTTAGAAATAACTAATCAGGCTGAGTTTTGGTTTGTAGGTCCACCTAGGTATGGGCCAAGCATCCATACGGTTATTTGTCTCTAAGAGTGCCACATGGGTCATATTGTGTATGTCACTCCCAATGTAGGAGAATAATTAAAAGGGATAGACTTTGCAATCAAAATGATTGAAATGCCCCCTTTTTATATAGGATAATTTTGTCAATAAAATGTCACCAGGAGTTACTAACATTGTTGGTTGACCGTCACTTGCTGCCTCGCCCACCTTTAAACAAAATCTCCACCACTACTCTTGGCCATCAACACATGAATGTTTGGTCTACCCCTTGGTGAACATACATACCCCAACAATAAGTTTGGTATTCCTAGCCATTGGATTTGAACATTTTTCATCATGGTAGATATGATCATCCCCCACGTGCAGATTACTTGATAGTCTTATTCAATTTTGGCTGGTCAAGGCCGTTTATCAGACCAGACTTACATCGCTTTGGTTTGTGATCTACCCTCCCTTTCCTTTTATATTTTTTTTATTTTTTTCAGGATATTATTACACGACTTATCCTGACACGCCATATGGCACACCTATATGGGGCTCATATGGATGATTCAAGGGCTCCATTCTAAAATTTCTAACCCTGTCAAATGTGGACTTATATACAGCGGTGTAGCGATCCATAATTTCTTTATAACTCGTAGGACACTTTTCTTAAGGGCAACACATCCTCCCAAAAAATCAGTCAATGACTCATCTTCATGTCGACCCCATATAGACACGTTGAGATAAGGCATATGTGTAAGTGTATCCCGTCCCTTTTGTGTACGTGCTAGTAGGTGCCCCGTGCCCACGGTACTCCTCGACAAAGCGTTTGTCAAAATTGGGTTTGAGTGGTTGAGATCCACCGTTCAGTTGGGGGATGAGATCTCGGCCCTTCTTTATGAAGCCTATAAGAGGGGGAGACAACTTCCCTGTTTTGTTATATAGATCTATACTAGATATAATGTAAATTCCCAATGGTTATTTCAAGCCCGAAGATTAGTTTCTAATTATAACCTCAATTTTCTTTATGAAATGACAAAGAAATACTCGAAAGGGTACATTAGTCTTTTGTGTCTAAATTTATTTACTTGAGAGGAGGTGGGATGCTTCTTAAGCATTCTCTTTTACAAAGTTGTATAGGCCTCTTTTTTGTAATTTTTTTGTAAGTTTGAATTTGAAATTTTTAAAAATCTTATTACTTACAATCTATAAGTTGGTTTGCAATAAAGCCCTGCTTAGTATTACCGTAAAAATTTGTTTGCAAACATTTGCAACATGTATTTTTGCATTTCTAGGTGCTTGGTTGCAACACACAATTATTTACGTAGGTAAATATTTTTCATGAGTCATATTTTTTACGATTTGAGCTGCTAATGTTTGCAGCCAAAAACATTTGAACTTCCTTGAAATATATATAATATTTGGCCCCTAGATAAAGAGTAAAATTCACTCACCTCCTGTAATGACTGCCCACAATATGTGCCAGGTGATATACATTTAGAAGACGATCATAGGGATGTTTGGTCCAAGTTTTAAAGGGGGCCGTTATAATGGTATAACAGACTGGGGATGTTACTTGTTTTTCTGTTATAACGAATACGCTCAGGGGTAAAAGCGAAAAATAATGAGAAAATAACGGAAAAAATGGCGCCGAAATTCAAATTTTAAATTTTAATTTTTAAAAATAATAAAATAACAGAAAATAAAAGAAAATAACGAAAATAATGGACACTTTTTTCACAAAAAAATCCAGAAAATAACGGTCGTTATTTTCGTTAAAATGGAAAAATAACGGCCATTATTTTTAAAACGTTTTAACGGTTCATAACGTAACAGGTAGGTTTGAATCCATTATAACAGCCATTTTTTAAACCATGGTTTGGTCAATCCCTAGATGGGCCTACAACCCAAAAATCAACCTAACTAGTGATTTCAAATCTTTGGAGGGCCGGGCTCGGGGAACCCCCATTTTAGCGTACCCACATAGAAGATGAATCAATGGCTGATTTTTGGTTTGATGATCTCCTCACCATATAGATCACCCCAACAAAAAATCAGCCCATTCTGAATTTCTAACCCCATCAAATGTGGGTTTTCAAGTTACATGGTAAGAGTCGACGGTCCATAATTCTTCAGCTTCTAAACCAGTCTATGAATATCAGAATTAATGATTTGAATTTTTGTGAGGATAATCTTCTCACCATAGATATCATCCTCACCAAAAATCAGCCATCGATTCATCTTCTATGTGGGTACGCCAAAATGGGTGTCCCTCGAGCCCGACCCATCTTTGGATACTAGTACCCAAATAATGGTAAATAATGTTCAATAATGCTTAAATTCAATGGTTAAAATCAATCCATAAAATCCGTTAATTAGATTGATTTTGATTTGTTGATCCACTTAGGGATCAGCCAAACATCCATACAGTCAGCATCCTCCACAAATGTGCCACGTGGCTCATATTGTGGGCGGTTATAGGGGCAATCATTGTGGAGGGTCAGCAAAGTTATACTCCTAAATAGACATCTAGACCAAAAAAATAACATGATTAGTGATTTCTGAAAGTTGTATTGAAGTCATTTTCATTGGTTGATTTTTAACCCTAGAATTTGGCATTATTTGGGTACAAAGATCCAAAGGTTTGAAATCACTAATCAAATTACCAAAAAAAAAAAAAAGAAATCACTAATCAGGCTGATTTTTAGTTTGTAGGTCCACTTAGGGATTGGCCAAACATCCATACGGTCAGTGTCCCTCTAAAGTATTCACCGTATTCAAATTGTGGGCGGTCAGCAAAGTTCTACTTGGACCAACCGATTATTGGGTTCTCACCCAAAATCAACTTGCCTGGACCATCTCATGATTCTCATCCATTTATTCCGTTGTTTGATTGGTTGTGATCATCCAATTCATCGACATTGTTCGTAGGTGATCTCCATCTCCTATTTTGGATTCATCCAATACTCCGAAAATATTTGCATTGTACCCTTGCAATTGATTTTACGGGTTAATACCAAGCAACAGAAAATGTTTGAAGCCGTAAACATTTACAAAGCAAATATTTGTAGAGGTAAATATTTGCATCGACAAATATTTACTGGATACCAAGTAGGGCCAAAAAATGGCAACCTTCAAAAGTTTTCATAAAGATATTTTCAATGATATTTATTTATTAAATGTATTTATTTAGTTATAATTTTATAATTTGTTATTCAATTAATATTCTTAAAATATTTTCATAAATTAGGTTTTATGATTAATAATGAAGTGTAAAAGGATAAATTCGTTGTTTAAATTACGCACTTAATATTTTAATTCTATTACCTATCGCGTGTGCATTGTACGTTGGTAGGGACCACAATATGAACCATGTGGCACACTCTTAGAGACCACTGACTGAATGGATGTTTGGCCCATCTCTAGTTAGACTTACCTACCAAAATTCAACCTAGTTATTAATTTCTATACGTTGGATTAGAGTCTTTACCATAGTTTTTTTTAACCTGTGGATTTCAAGCATTATTTGGGGTACTCGGATCCCATGGATAGAAATCACTAATTAGGCTGATTTTTGGTTTGTAGATATCTATGTAGGGATGGGCCAAACATCCATCGCTCAGTGATCTCTGCTAAGAGTGTGCTATGTTGCTCACACTGTCATCCATCATTAGCGTTAATGATAGACCTCTTACGTGATCAACATTGACTAGCGTCGTGTGAAGGCCGTGTGAAGGGCATGTCCCAACCCTAGTTTTGGCTATAAATGTATCGGTGTTAGATGAAGCCATGTCTAATCAACCAACGATACAACGATAGGAATGCCATGGTTAAGTATAATTGCATATTATGGGTAAACTGTACCTTAATTTTTATTTTTTTTAATATTATGGTCCGCACGGGCTTTCCATGTGAGTGATTTAGGGGACTTTTAAAAGTTTAGTTGGGAGTGGCAAATCTGTAAATTGTGGCATCTCAAGGCAAAATTAGGAAGAGAAATTTTAATCGCACTGTGAGGGCACCATTCATCTAACAATTTTTTTTTTTTTTAATCCATCTGGCAATTATGTTGACAAATAATAGATGTGATTTGTTTTAGAGTAGAACTTTGATGACAGCACACAATATGAGCCACGTGGCACACACTTAGAGGACTCTGATTAGTGATTTCAAACCTTTGGATCTCTGTAGTGTACCTCAAATAATGGTCAATAATGTACAAATTTTCAAGGTTAAATCAATCCATGAAAATAACTCAAATCCAAAGCCTTGCAATCACTAATCAGGCTGATTGTTGGTTTGTAGATTCACCTAGCGATTGGCCAATCATCCATACGGTTGGAGTCCTCTAAGAGTGTGCCACGCGGGTCCCCGAACACTTGCATGAAGTTACACGTGGTGATCTTCAGTGTAGCTTGTGGTAGGCAATTTCATAAATTAAGCAAATTAAAGCACAATTCGTGGGGTGTTTTCAACATGTCAGGGTGCCCTCACAATTCGTAGGGTGCAACTAAAATATCTCAATTAATATATATGTAAGCTAGTAGTGTAACACTAAAATTAATGTTTCTTCTATTAGCTAAGGCCTCGACACGTGGATTTTGTACGGATGTCGAACGGACAACACGGCTTGACCAAACACGTACCCAAGTGAGTTTTTTAAGATTTCATTTTTTATTCACTAGGGTACGTGGCAAAAAGTAGTCGGGTTCGCGCAGAGAACTCTGTGACTGTCAGCGGCTTCGTGTGACACTTTGCAGTCAGCAAAGGCGGACTCAAGGCGTTGCTTGCTAGCATCCCTCTATGATTGGGCAGAGGAGTAATTAACCAAAGTAGACATGGTCTACCCTTTATGACAAGATGTTGTGGAAGCCGATCACAGCACTCAATACGAGCCACGTGGCATACGATCATAGGTCGCTGACCGTATGGATGTTTGGCCAGTCCCTCGATAGACGTAGAAACCAAAAATCAGCCTGATTAGTAATTTACAACCTTTGGATTTTTGCACCCAAATAACGCTCAATAATGCTCAATTTCTTACCGTTAAAATCAACCCATGAAAATAACTTCAATCCAATCGGTTAGAAATCCCAAATCACGCTGATTGTTTGTGTACCGGTCCACCGAGGGACTGGCCAAACATCCATACGGTCATCATCCTATAATAGTGTGCTACGTGGCTCGTATTGAGTGCTGTGACCGGCTTCCGTCACAGCATCTTGTGACACAAGTTTTACTCGTTGGGGCCCTTAAGGAACATTTCATGTGGGTGACGTGGAAACCTCACCCAAATTACCTGTATCTCTCTCCTTGATTAGCTGTCCATTGGTTCTAGGGGTCCACGTGTCACACAATGTTTGGAAAAATTTATGTTTCTGCCAATAAGGGAGGGGGAATGGAAAAAATTTGGATGCAAGGAACTCTTATTGCAGCATTGCATGGCGTATTAAAAATGCACCACATGCCACACTCTTTCATCCCACTGAACCATGAATGATTGGCCACCCCTGATCATGGTTCGAAATCTCGTGATTGGAGGCCGGATCGGTGGGCTCCGATCCTGATCGAATCGGTCTGATTCAGAACGAGATCAGCCCGTCTCGCCTGAGACAAAGTGAGACTCCTTTGTGAAACAGTGATGTTGGTGCGAGACAGAGCCTGGTTTGGATTGGATCGGCCGAGACTTTGAACCATGCCCATGATGGACCTACACGCCAAAAATCAGTCTGATTGTTGATCCCTACATGAAACTGTGATAAATACGCGTTGGAGAGAAGATGCCAGCGGCGCGGGTGAAATTTGACCAAAAACAAGGCCGGTCGTTGTCTGAAAGATCAACGGTTGTAGTTGATCTCAACTCAGTTGATTCAACCTAGGAGAACCCGGATCACCCTAACCGTCTGATGTACTGACTTTTTTATGTTCATATGGATTTTTCCTTTCAATGGATCTCAAATGGGGGGCTACCCCTTTCCAAAATGCCACATGGAGCACTCTTTGGGCCTACTGACCTTATGGAATTTTGGTCCAACTATTGGTGGACCCATAGACCAAAAATCAGCTTAATTGGTGCACTCTAGCAGTAAGATTTAGCAACGAAACACAAAATTCAAAATTCAATCACCTCATTAAAATGCTAAAATCCAACGGCTAGAAATCATTAATTAAAATGATTTTTGGTGTATAGGTCCACCAAGAGGTGAACTAAACATGCATGAATAAAATGCTAAAATCCAACGGCTAGAAATGATTTTTGGTGTATAGGTCCACCAAGAGGTGAACCAAACATGCATGAATCTGTGGGGCCCGAAAGAGTGTGCCATGTGGCATTTTGGAGCTGGACTTCAAGGAGAACAGCAAACTCGGGCTCCATACTCCATTTATCAATCATCAACGTGATTGGATGATCATGATCATCTGATAAACGTGCTTATATTTAAATTATGTGCTTGGATATAACAGACCCAATAAAGATCCGCGCCTCTCATCAGAATACATAAAAAAATATGATCAAAACAAATAAGCCTCAGGCTCCGGGGACCCCTTTTTCTGACCCCTCTTGGTGTTCGTGTGTTCGGCCGTGAATTTCACGAATCCAACGGGCTCTTGTCAGCGCCACCAAAAGTGATGCCAGCTCGGCGTTGGCAACGAAATCCACGGCCGCGCAGAACACCAAAGAGGGGTCAGAAAAATGGGGGTCCCCTGAGCCCATCTTTGTTACTACCATAAATTTTGGTTTCGGGTCTTGGGTTTCGGTTCTAGTTCTGTCGGATACTAATATACCGAGCACTTCGGTTCTGGTTATTTTTGGGTTCGAATCTGAAATAACTAGTCCGAACTCCCAAGACCCGGATAATCGGTTCTGGTTCCTAGTGGGTATCGGTTGATATGGCAGACCTACTTCTATACAAGTAGGTCAACTATGCCACCAGTTTTTCGAAAATTTTAAACATTTTGGTGCTCATATTATTATTTTAAAAAGTTATTGGGAGGTTAAAGTTGGAAAGTGGAGAATAAAATACTTGAATTTATTTATTTAAAATATACTTCATTAATCAATTTTCAAAATAAAAAGCTGCCTCATATAGTTGGAGCAGGTGTCATGAATTTTTGTTGTTGACGATAAAATCTTAGTTTCAAGATGGAGAAGGTATAAAAGAGGCCGTTATAACGGTATAAAGGATTGGGGACATTACCGTTAAAACAGCAGTTAAAACAAATTGTAACAAACAGGGACAAAAATAAAAATTTTGAAAAAAAAAATAGAAATTTATATAAATAATGGGAAAAACAGAAAAAATCGCGCTGAAATTCAAATTTCAAATGTTCAAATCAGTTCTTAACATAAAAGGCTTGGGGCGTTACCATTTTAACGGCGGCGTTATTTTAAACCATGGTTTTAAAAACGGCCGTTTAAACGGTAACGCCCAAAGCCCGTTTCCGTTAAAACCGTTTAAACACGTTTTATCGGTTTTGAAAAAACGGCCGTTAAAACCGTTTATTTCCGTTAAAATCCGTTTAATTTCTGTTAAATTCCGTTTTTTTTTTTTTAAATTTTCAAATTTCAGCACCACTTTTTCCGTTAAAATCTTTAAAACCGTTAAAATACGTTTAATTTCTTTTTTTCCCATTTTTTACCCTGACCGTTTCAATCCGTTTTAACGGCGGTTTGAACGGTAACACCCCCAGCCTGTTTAACCGTTAAAACGGCCTCCGTTAAACCTTGTTTTAAACCATGGTTCTCCTTTAAGATTTTGAATATTGAACGGAAGCAGTAGGTGTGATAATAGCACCTACGCCCTACATACTGGTCACGCCAAAACTTGTCATCGGACTAGGTGTTGATACTAACACCTACCCTACATTTTGGTGACGCCAAAACTTATCATCGGGCACAGGGGGTGACCACCCTCAACTTTGAGAGAAAATATTTCTGGTCTCTTGGAGACTTCACCCTCTGAAAAATATTTTCACTTTAGGGCCTACTGACCTTATGGATGTTTGGTCCACCTCTTGGTGGACCTACATACCAAATATCAGCTTGATTGATGATTTCTAACAATCAAATATTAGCACACAAAAAATGCTCAAATCCAACGGCCAAAAATGACTATTAAATTGTTAAATCAAACAGATATAAATCACCAATTAAATTGATCTTTGTAGAGGGAGAGATCAACGGGAGATTAACTGGAGGACGAACTCCATTGTAATACGAGAGATTCATAGTGGAATCACTTTAGTAGCCCGGGGACGTACTTGCTTGTTGAAGGTAACCACATAAAATCCTTGTGTTGTGATGTTTGTAGATCTATCGATAGGTGGACCAAACATCAACAAGGTCAGTGACTGGCATTTTGGGAGAGGGACTTCAAACTTTTAAGTCTTCATGAGACATCAAACTCGAGCTTCCAACAAAAAAAATGGACCTTGATTGTCAGTTAACTGGCACTGGACATCAAACTCGAGCTTCCAACTAAAAAATGGACCCCGATTGTCAGTTAACGGACACTATCAAGTGTACTTATCAAGTAGAGAGGCACTAGTCACTAATTTTGGCCACTAGCAATAATGATGAAAATAAACTTCAAAAAGAATTAACGGGTTGCATTCGTCATGTGTAGAGGCTCTGATGAGCGGTATAACTATGTGGATCATCGTAGGTAGGTAGTTTCCTTCTTTCATCAGCCATTCAAAAGACTAATTGATGGGATCATTGAAATCTATTATGATGGATGCTACTTAGGAGGAAAAAAAAATTGGCTCTCCAACATTGGAATAAATTTCAAATAATGCTTGAATCCCATAATTAAAAGTAAACCTATGAAAGAGACTCACTAATCAAGTTGATTTATGGTCTGTAGGTCCACCTAGGGATGGGCCAAATTTTAATACGATTATTAGTCTCTAAGAGTGTCACATGGGTCATATTGTGGGCCATCACTCCCAACTTTAGAGAATAACTAGGAATCAATAGCCCGTGCTTAGCACGGGCACAGTAAAATTATATCTTAGTTTGACACTTATATAATGTTAAAAAAATAATTATTATTGTGTTAATGGTACATGTGCGTGGACTATACCTATTCAAACTTTTACGTTCACCTCACATCGCCTATTAAAAATAAGACATTTTATGATTTTTGTGATATATATCACTTCTATGATTTGGTGATATATAGATATAGATTTGTCGAACATTTAGTTTAGGCATCTTAACCCCTAACATCTAGTGACATATGTCAGAGAGGACATGGGCATCTTAAAGAACCAGTGCGCATCTCCCCTAAAACGCAATGTTACACAGTTTTTAGAGATCAATGATGAATCGCATTCCAATAGCACTCTATTTCTCTTTGAGAACCAATATTAGGCTAATTAGATGAAGTTTTTTTATACACTTTTCAAAGGTTATAATATTAAGAGAAAAATGAAAGAAATTTTGTTGCAGAATGTTGCATGTTTGAGATTATAGGCGATGGGCCCACAAACTGCATGGATGCTTCACACACCTCTTGATAGACATATACATAAAAAGTTAGATTGATTGGTGAACTCTAGAAGTTATATATTTAAAAATAAAATAAAATACAATCCCTCAAAATCCAATGCCAATGCAACGTTTAGATATCACAATAATCATAAATTAAGTTCTAGATAAACCTGCAGACTAAAAACTAAGCCTGATGGTGATATCAAGTGTAAGGATCAAAACCCATGACAGTACAACAATTGATAGAAGACTTAAATCCAACAGTTAGAAACAATTAATCAGGCTGATCGTAGGTCCATCTACTATTTAAATCCGATGTAAGTCATTACTCCAAAAATTATTTAGAACTATTTTTTTTTTTTGTGCATATACGATGTTTAAATATATATTTTGATTGCAACCCAAACAATAAACACAAACACTTGATTCAAGATCTCTATTCCATATCTAAAGTAAAATCAAGTAGAACACAAATCAAAATCAAAGTTAATTAAAAAGGAAAAAAAAAATCTAGAAAAAATACCTGATAGAAGATGAATAGTTGACAACGCCTTAGGGAAAAAAGAATGAGAGACGCATATGACAACCATTCTTTTATCTAATCGATCTGTTTATAAAAAAAAATAATAATAGGTGAAATTTCTGGAATTTTTTTTTTTTGAAGAACAACAGATAGTATAATTGCCTTCACTTTAAACCAAATCTCGATCGTCTTAGTAGTGTGCGATGATCGGTGTCAAATCCTTTGAAACAGTGTTCTATTTGCAGACTTGTTTGAATATGCCTCATGTATGTGGCTTATGACGCTTCAGAAATCTCTGCATATTGCTCAATATTTAGAACAAATAAAATAAATAAAATTACGATTTGAGATTTAGCACTTAGAATATTAGAGGTAGGAGATGTGAGAGATTAGAGCTAGGCAAGAATGAGACCGTTCAAATACCATCAAATCATTTTTCGTTCAACACGAGTAATGGGGGAGATAAAGAGACATCTTGGGGAGCCGTGCATGCTGTAGAGTAAGAAGCATCTTTGAATTAAAAACACGAATTGGGTTTTGAACCATTTCGAAGTGTAAAGGATATTTTTAGAATTTATGAGATGTTAAAGGGGTTGGGTTCCGGTGACCAACATTTCTTACCAACATTTTTGACCAACACTTTGGTGGACCCACATAGAGGATGAATCAATGGCTGATTTTGGGTGAGGATGATCTCCTCACCATATAGATAGCCACAACAAAAAATCAGCCCATTCTGAAATTTCTAACCCCGTTACATGTGGTTTTCAAGTTACACGGTAAAAATCGATGGTCCATAATTCTTCAATTTCTAAACCAGTCTATGAATATCGAAATGATTTGAATTTTTGTGAGGATGATCTCCTCACCATATAGATCATCTTCACCAAAAATCAGCCATTGATTCATCTCCTATGAGGGTACACCAAGGTGTTGGTAAAAAATGTTGGTCACCGAATCCGACCCATGTTAAAGAGGTTCAAGGGTATTTTTGAAAAAAAATGGAAATGTCGCCACCTCAGCAGTGCTGGGTGGGTTTTGGAGGATTAATGAAGATGGTTTTAATAGGAGTAAGAGTTTGGGAACAAAGAGGTTGGAAGAGTAAAAGTTTTTGTTGAGATAAAGTCCAATATACCCTTATAGTTTAGTAACATTAAAGCAAGTGTGAATGGGTTATTTTTTTAAAAACTAAAAAGAGGGTATATTTGGAAAAATCGATGGAAAAAAGATGGAGAGAGCGCCACCTCAGCAGTGCCGAACTTTAGTATAGATAATAGATTGAAAAAGTTGACAGGCTTTACTATCAAAATGACTAAAATGTCCCTTTCCATGTAAGGGTAATTTCGTCAATTAAACACTAGCAGTTACGGACAATATTGTTGGTTGATTGTTGCTTGCCGCCTTGCCCACCGTTGAACAAAATCCTAACTCCAGCACTGTTCTTGAGCCCATCGACCACATCGAATGTTTGGCCTACCCCTTGGTGATCATACATACCCCAACATTAAGTTTGATAGATGATTCCTAGCCATTGGATTTGAACTTTTTCCATCGTGGTAGATATGATCTCCGGCCACGTGCCGATTACTTTATAGTCTTATTCAATTGGGTTTTTAGTCATGGTAGATATGATCTCCGGCCACGTGCCGATTACTTGATAGTCTTATTCAATTTGGCCTTGGATTGTTTCTCAAACCTGACTACCATCGCATTGAGATAAAGGCACACGTGTATGAGACATATGTGTATGAGTGTATCCCAAACTTTTTATATATACTAGAGGTAGGCCATGTGCACCTTACACGTGGCAGCACCTTACACATGGCAAATGCTTGGAGATCACTTACCATATAGATGTTTGGCCCATACCTAGGTAGAGCTACATACTAAAATTCATCCTGATTACTAATTTCTATCAGTTGAATTAGGCTTTTTCATGATTTGTTTTTAACCGTGGATTTTGAGAATTACTTAGCCAATGAAAAAATGACACCACCATGATAATGTCCATGGCCTTGGACTATGTGATCATTACCATCAAAATAAAAGGGTATGTACGGTACATTTAATTAACTTTTTTTTTCAAACATCAACGTTGATAATGAACCATATTATGAGACATATGGCACATTCTTAGAGACTTCATATCAAAATTCAGCATGATTACCCATCCCTAGACAAACCTATATACCAACATTCATCCTGATGACTGATTCATATCCGTTTGATTAGAGTATTTTTCATAGTTTATTTTTAAGTATGGATTTTGAGCATTATTTGGCGTAATCAGATCCAAAGGTTGGAAATTATAATCATACTGATTTTTATTATGTACCTAGGGATGGTCAAATATCCATATGGTCAGTGACTTCTAATAGAGTGCCACGTGGCACACACTAATTCGTCATCAACGTTGATGATGGACTTCCATCGCTAAATTTTTTCTAGGAAAAGCAATTGAATGTACGCTGCCATCAAATGAGAAAAAGTTTACATCTTTTGAATGGTAAAGGTTGAAGGTGCCAGCTTGCCCAGTTGGTAAAGTTTGTGGGTGATGATACTATAGACCTGGGATCAAAATCCATCTTCACCGAGTTACTAATCTCCTTTAAGACAGGCATACTTATAAAAAAATGAGAAATTTTTTTTATTTAAAGACTAAATTACCCCTAAAAAGTTTTATATAGATTAAAGTTTCTCAAAAAAAAAAAAAAGTTTTAATTTTAAAATAACATAATAAGGGCATTTTTGAAAGAAGTACTTTTTACTTTTTTTTCTTCTTTTTCTCTTGCAATACATGGCATTTATAGGTGTATCTCTTGTGAAGCCCACCACCGTCACCCAACCCCAGAGGTGGATATGTGCAGACACGTAACCGTGAGAACAAATTTAGGGGTTACTATGCCAACCTCAATAGATCAATAAAGTGAAAAATATTTTTGGGAGTAGAATTAATCATTGAAAACTCCCTCCTTCCCGTCTTGTTTCTCCTTTTTTTTCCTTGCCCATCCCTCATAAACCTCGCCGAGATCATGGTGACCGCAGATTGATTCATCGAAGCTTTTCGTTCTACTCCTACGACGAAACTCCACTCACATTATCAAACTAAAAAATCCTTAATCATGATCAAGCAGGAAACCAGAGATCGATCGAGAACCCGTTGGTTAAAGAAAGAGACGGATGAGGAGGCCAAGCCCAATATGTAAAACATCCCATTCTTCACCTCTTCACTCAATGTAAGCGGGTTCGTAAATTGTCCTATCCCCTCATATGGTATGGGACCGGGAGAAAAGGAAAGAACTGGTTCTTCCGAATCCCCTCCAAAATTGTGTACACATGGTACTCTCTCCTGCAGCAGCTGGACCCCAGGCCATGAGACTCTTGAGTCTTGACTTGTATGCAACACCACATATGCAACCCTCACAAAAAAAAACATATTAAGATGTGGTTTTGGAGGCATTTCTCACAAAAAAATCTGCAAGGCCATTAAGGGCGTTGCTTCATTGGGTGACGACTAATTAACCAAGTTGAATTGGTCAACCCTTCACGTGCAAAGGGGACCTTAGGGAACATTTCATGTGAGTCACGTGGAAACCTCACCAAAATTACCTGGATCTCTCTGTTTGACAAGCTGTCCATTGGTTCTAGGGGTCCACGTGTCACACAATGTTTGGAAAATTTATGTTCCTGCCACTAAAGGAGGGGGAATGGAATAAATTTGGATGCATTGAACTGTTGTTGCAGCATTGCATGGCGTATTAAAAACGCGCCACATGCCACTCTTTCGGGCCCACTCAACCATTAATGATTGGATACCCCTTGATGGACCTCCACATCAAAAATCAGTCTGATTAGTTATTTCTTGCAATTTGACATGTCAAAAAAACAAAATATCTGAATCCAATGGCTAAAAATCACCCTATGAAAGTTCTGGAATCCAACATCTAGAGATCACCGATCAAGCTGATTTTTGATGCATAGGTCCACCAATCATGGGTCAGTGGGCCCACAAGAGTGCTTTATGCACCCGGTAACTAGGTAGGGGTGTCAATTTGTACCCGTGGAACCGATACTTGATAGGAACCAGGACCGATTATCTTGATTTTGAGACTAACTATTTCACAACTAGAACGTAAAATACTCGGAACCCGACTACAGAACTGAAATATTCTGGTTCTTAACACACTAGAATAAGAGTGGCAATTTGGCCTGGCCCGGCAGGCTCGGGCGGGCCTAAGTCGGGCCGGGCCTCAGTCTAAAACTCAAACCCAGGCACAGCCCATGACCCGATCCATATATAGTCAGGCCGATGGGCTTTGTAACAGGCCGGTCCGCGGGCTTGGTAATGGGCTATGGGCTGGCCACATGAAAATGACCCTAATCCAACGCTTAGAAATAATCAGGTTAGTTTTTGGTTTCTAGATCCACATAAGCATTGACAAACATCCATACAATCAGTGTACTCTAAAAAGGTGCCATGTGGCTCAAATTGGACCACCTCTTGGTTAATTTTTGGTTTCTAGATCCACCTAGGGATTAACCAAACTTATGGATGTTTGGAGTTGGACCACCTCTTGGTGGACCTACATACCAAAGATCAACTTGATCAGTCATCCAAAAAAAAACCAGATTCAACGGTAAAAAATAATGTTATTAAAATATTACATCCAACGGTAAAAAACCATGTCTTTTTCTTAATCTTTGTGCTCTGCCAGCCTTTGAATTTTACCTCAAAAAGTATGACTCAATAGGTTTACCTATATAGTTAAGGGTCGGGATCGAAGGACAACTACTTTTCACAACTATTTTTGACAACCATTTGGCGGATCCACATAGAAGATGAATCAATGACTGATTATTTTTTGTGAGGATGATCTCTATGGTGATAGATCATCCTCACAAAAATTCGAATCATTCTAATATTTGTAGACTGGTTTAGAAGTTGAAGAATTATGGACAGTCTATTTTTTCTGTGTAACTTGAAAACCACATTTAATGGGGTTAGAAATTTCAGAATGGACTGATTTTTCGTTGGGGTGATCTATATGGTGAGGAGATCGTCCTCACCAGAAATCAGCCATTGATTCATCTTCTATGTGGGTCCACTCAAACGGTTGTCAAAAATAGTTGTAAAAAATGGTTGTCCCCCCGATCCCAACCCTATTGTTAATATCAAAATATATTAATCATTTGATTTACTAAAATTTGCTCGTATACCAAAGTAAACCATGGAAAAGGCAAAATATTTCTTAAAGTATTTTTTCCACCAACTCGTGTTAAGATGAACTTAAATACCAAAAAAAAAAAAAATAGCCATCAAACACGTGCTCAACAGGTGGGCCGGGCTCGGGCTTTGTTTTCAAACCCAAGCCTGACCCAACATATTCACGGGCTGGGCCGGGCCGCAGACTGAGGGCCAAATTGCCACACCTGCATTAGTACCCAAACCCAACCAGAATTGATAGGACCCGACAACAAAACTTGTTAAATTTGATTTTAATAAATAATAGCTGCAAATTCTCAAGTTAAATAATAAATGTAAAGGATTAATTCTATCCACGTACATTCATTGATATAACACATTTCATTAATAATATATTAAAAATTAATATTATTTATTTATAGCATTATATATTTCATTAATATCATATCAAATCATTATCGGATCAGATCAAGGTAGATCGAGAACCAATCCAATACCTTATTGAATCTTGGTTCACAGGTTCAGACCCTATATCATCGGATCAGACTATCGGGGCGACTTGATCCATTGATAGCCTTACCCGCAACGCTGCACCAAGAGCTCATTGCATCGAAAATATTTTTCGAGTAAAGAATAACTTGCTGAGATCTACGATATGATTAATAGACACTTCTAAGCTCAAGTGGAAGCATTGGTAAATCATGACCATGGTTCGAAGTCTCGGCCGATCCCATTCTGGATCGGGCGATCCAGATCGGGATCGGAGCCCACTATTCTGATCCAAAAATGGATTATCTTGCCCCGAGATCACTGTTTCCCAAAGGAATCCCACCTTTGTCTCGGGCAAGATGGACCGATCTTGTTCTGCATCGGACCGATCCGAATCGAGATCGGAGCCCAGTAATTCGGCCTCCGATCCTGAGATTTTGTACCATGATCAAAACCCACTCCACTTTGCCTGTGCAATGGTGGGTTTCAATGATCAGACAAATGACGAAACTATGTTGATATCATGATGTTGACACCGTGGTGTAACAGAGTCATGGGTAAGGGTGGCAATTTAATTGGCCCGTCGGGCCGAGCTGAAGATGGTCGAAGTTGAGTCGGGCCGAGTCTTCTAAAACTTTGAAGCCCAGCCCGTGGCCCGATCTTAGGTCAGGCCCCCGAACTAGGCTTGGGTTAGGGCTAGTGGGTCGGGCCACCGACTAACATGAGCCGAGCGCGGGCTAGGCTAACGGGTCGGGCCTATTTTTAAAGAAAATTGAAAAAAAGACTTAAAAACAACTTTTAAGGGGGAGTGGAGGGAAAATTTAAAATTTTAATTTTTGGGGAGGGTGGTTTTGTAAAATTCAAATTTGAAAAAAGTTATACACTAAGGTGGCATTTGGTAAATTAAGTTATCAGATCTATAAGCTTAAAGTGCTTAAGATCTGGTAGCTTAATGACTTATGTCAAAATTAAGGCCCGTTTGGCAACACTAAAATAAGTTACTTTTTTGCTTCCAAAAGTAAAAAAGTTAAAAAGTTTGTTTGGGTATCCATTTTGGAATTGCTTCTCAAAAGTCAAAAACTTATTTTTTGTGGAAGCAAATATTTTTTGCTTCTTGCTTCTGGTGGAAGCAAAAGTCAAAAAAAAATTTGCGGAACTGATGCTTTTAATTTTAAGTTAATTTTTCCAAATACCAATTTTATCCTTGTAAACTTCACATTATTAAGTGTGGATAGACCATCTCTTTTTTGAAAAAATAATTACCCATAAAATGACTAACTTGGTGCGTCATTTATTATTGACCATTTATAATTAAAAAATTTTGAAAAAAATAACATATGTGATATTAGTTTATAATTAGAATATAATATGTATATAAAATTATAAGAAAATGACTTTTTGACTTAATTCATGCCAAACTAACTTTTTCACTTTTTGACTTATAAGTCGGTGTTTCACTAAACAAACGTTTGCTTCTAGACGACAACTTTTAAATTCAACAACTTAATTTAGAAGTTACTTTTTGCTTCCACTGGTTTGCCAAATGGGCCCTTAGGTTGTTTGGTGAAGGTCTTTAAGTCTTAAAATTAAGTCAATGGCATTGTGGGTATTTTGAAATATTTATTAGGATACTTTCGTAGGTTTTTAAAAGAGAAAGGTTCGAAAAAAGGCATTGTTGGTATTAAAAAAAGGGTCGGGCTCAGGAGACCCCCAAAAACGGTCCTCCCGTTAGCCGTAGATGGGGCTAATATCCAACGACTACCGCATCTTGGAGACGTGAGTCGCACGCCCACTCCCAAGCCAAGCTGTGTTTTGCAAGCGGCTGTGGTTTGAAAACTAACAAAGTTGCATTAATTGGTAGTCCACGTGTGTCATATCTTGTCTTTCTATCTTTGCAGAAAATCTCTATCTCTTGTCTCCTTCCTGGAACTTTCTTTTCTCTCCGGTCTCCCCTGCTTTCTCTTTTCCATTTTTTAAGAGAAGAACACCCCAGCAACTACAAATCCTCAACATTTCTGCCAAATAAAGAGAGAATCTCTCTCTCTCTCTCGGATCTCTCTCATGGCAAGAGCAAAAAAGGTTTACGGTGGTGTATTTCACCTCTGGGTAAAGCTCAGAAGCCTCCAACCCAAATGAAGCTTCAATCTCAAAGTGTGTGGCCCCCCTTCAAAAAAATTGAGTGCTCGATCCATCCCCTTGGCTGTTGATCTCCCTTCACAAACATAGTTCAAAACCTGGTATCCTTATAAGACTATGGTTGTTAGCTTTAGATGGTTGTTTACGGTAGTTTTTACCATGTCGGGTGCTACAAAGGCCTCACTTACAAGACTATAGGGCGCTACAAAGGCCTCATGCCGCGGATCCAATTGGAGGTGTCTAGATCAACGTTTAAGAGGGGCCGTTTTAACGGACTGGGTGTTACCATTTTTTCCGTTATACGGTAGGGGCTAAAATGGAAAAATAACAAAATAATAGTAAATAACGAAAAATTTCCAGAAATTAACGGATAAATAACGGCCATTAAAACGAAAACAATGGCCGTTATTTTTAGATCGTTTTAACAGTACATAATGTAATGGGGGAAGCCTGAATCCGTTTAACGGCTGTTATTTTCATTATAATGGCCGTTTTTTCAACCATGTTCTAGATGACAAATAGCCCCGAATCCAAGCAGAGAGTGAATAGCCCCGGGTTCACAATGCATTTGCACCTTTCAACATACATTCATTTCAACATACATATGTACACTCTTGACAACACTTCACTCAAAGAAGAGAAAGAAGTTACAGCAAGGGTCTGTTCATTTACAGCACCGAAGTGATGTATCTCAGACGGAGAAGGATGAAGATAGAGACATGAACCTTTCAAAAATAATGAAGAGAGACTTGATTTAGCATGAGAGGCATGATCTTGAAACTAGGGTTTCAAACCAATGTTCGTACTTCGTAGAGACGAAGATGGAAAGACGAGATGTAAGTCGTGACTGTTGACGTGCTGCAGTGAATGGGGTCTCTACGGGCGACACGTGGAGTGCCAATTAATGCATCTTTGTTGGTTTTCAAACCACAGCTACTTGCACAACTCGGCTCGACTTGGGAGTGGGTGTGCGACTCACATCTCCAAGATTTGGTAGCCATTGGATATAAGCACCATCTACGGCTAATGGGAGGACCGCTTTTGGGGGTCTCCTGAGCCCGACCCAAAATCTAGGAATCTTTTTTAAAGATTCATTCACTTACCGCAATAAGTGAAGGTTGGGTCACTTTTTACTTTTCACTTTTTTTCCTTGCGTTTGGTGATAAGTGCTGAAATTAAGTCGTTTACCAAACGCAACTTAATCACCAAAATCACTTAATTTCAACTGAATCAGACTTAAGGTCTAAAAAAAAGTTTTACCAAACGCCACCTAAGGTTTTGTACGATTGCCCTGAATAAGTTTTCTAGAAATGTATTTTGCATATAAATGTCATAAAAAAAAATTTTATATCAATACTTTCTGACATACAAATCCTTTTTTTGTAGAACTTTTTAATGATCACCATACAGAGCCTAACTGTCATAAAACTTTTTTCTATATCAACACTTTTTAACATACAAATCTCTTTTTTTTAATTTTTTGTTGATAACCATACAAAGCCCAAGCCTTAAAATTGTTCTAAAATCATCCCTAAAAATAAAAAAGTATCCATAAAAACAACCTTATATAACTAGACAAAAATATCCAATTAAGGTTATTGAGCATCGAATTCAAAAGATCTACGATCCATGAGGCAACAACTGCAAAGGATAAAATAGTTGTCTCGTGGACTATGGATCTCTTGAATTCAACAGCCAGTGGCCTCAACTGATGGTGTGGTAGAGATTGTTGCATTTAATTTCGCTCTAGGATATTCTTGCTCATTTTTTTTTATGACGCCAGGTGACATAAAGTATTATCCATAGAGAAAAATTTTGAAGTAGTGGATTTTTTAAGCAGCGAAGCACTGGCCAGTCACATGGCAGTGCCACAATCTGTTGTTGTTTTTGTACAAACCCATAAATGCTTTTTGAACAATAGATTGTGGCACAATGTGATTAGCCACTGCTTCGGTGCTTCAAAAATCCATTGATTCAAAAAATTTCTCAACCAATTATGGAAAAATTCATGGAGTCCATCTCCAAAAATGCCACGTGGTGCACTCTTTACGACCCATTGACCTTTGCATGTCTCTTGGTGGACATACCAAAATCAGCTTGATTAGCTGTTGGATGAGTATTTTCAACATGAACTTGAAAGGAATTCATGGACACATTTATAAAGTGCATGATTAAAAAAGGCTTACATATAACTGCTAGAGATTAACAATCAAGCTGATTATTGGTGTGTAGATGCACCAAAGGAATGGGCCAAACATTCATAGGGTTATTGGGGCCAAAGAATGAGCCATGTGGCATTTTGGAGTATACTAGGTACAGACAATTTATGCTCATAGTCTTCATTTTTATAAGCATGCCCCTAGTCTTCTGAGTTTATTTTGGGTGAGTAGCGCTAGTAGCGCATCTCCACTTGACAAGTATCCTAAACAAGTTTTCTAAAAAAAGTTAAATTTCTATAATTTAAAATAAGGGTACTTGTCATTATAATGACACTTGTTATTAAATTTGGTGACTATATATGACAATGTCTTTTATGTAATGAAATAACTTAACCACAAATTGACATTTTCCTATCAAAACTATATGTCCATTGAAACACAAGAAATGTTTTTGAAATTTTCTTTAGGTATTTTGTAAATTTTTAATAAAATAATATAAAAAATTGTTCACCATGAATTAAAGAAAGTGAAAAGATGTATGGTGTTAACATATTAATCGCTCTAAACAAGTAACAAAATATAATTTGACACAACATTAGTAAGCCTCAAGTTCTTAGTCAAACGTCCATCATCTTTATAGACTCTTAATCATTTCTTGTGTTTCATAAAGATTAAGGATAAGATATTAAATTAAATAAATATGGTAAAAAAAATGGTATTTTAATATTTTTTTTTCTTTCGCAATATAGCTATTTGGCTTCATTGTCACAGGCCATGCTATGACAATTATTATATTAACAAATTTTTTGTATTACATACCTTGTTAATTTATGTTTTCGATGAGATAAACGCATGCCAATATCTGCTACAAACAAATATAATGGTTATCAAAATATTATATTTATGTGGTTCTCAACATTGATATATAATTCATCTCTTACTAAATTATAAATATATTATTTATAATTAATATAAAACAGATCTTTAATAACGAACTCCATTTATGTTAGCATTTAACTTGACTAAACAAAAAAAAAATTATGTATCTGTGTTTCTTTTGATTGGAAGGGAGAAAATCACCACTATGTACAAAGTGACGAAAATTTCAAATAGAAGACCAAAGACCAAATAACATAATTGATCAATAAGTTAAAATATTGTCAATGAGCCATTTAAAAATATAGTTATCAAGATAACAACCTCTAAGCTCTATAAGAGTAAAATACCAAAACTATATCGAAGCCTTAATTTAAAATCACAATAAGATTTCTTATTCATTGTCTATTTAAAAATTGTTAAATAAATTTTATTAAACTATATAATTTTAATTTACATTTCAATGTTGCAACATAAAATTGTCATATAACAAGAGATTCAATGTAAAAGTTTAGCTCCTATTTGGATCAATACATTTTTATCTAAAACAAAATATTTTTTTAAAAAGATTTAAAAAATATTATTTCTTAGCACAAAAATGAAGATCCAAACAAAATTTAAAATTAAAATAAATGTACTACAAACAATTAGAATTAAACTATGAATAAGAAAAGTAAATAATTTAACAAAGATAATATAATTTACCTTATCTTTTGTTATTTTAGGATAATGTAGAACATGCTAAAGTAGATGAGTTTCTTTGGCTAGGATTAGAAGTTCTATCAAATGATTGTCGAGTTCCTCCAATGCTGAAATCAATACCATCTTAATAAAAATTAAGGTCTAATGCAAAAATAATATTTGATACCGATTTTATTTAAAATATTAATATAAATTAAAATTAATTAAAAAAATTTAGTCACTTTTCTCTCAAATCTTAATAATAGAAAAAAAAATCTACAAAAGTCAAAGGACCCTCAAATCCGATGTTGATATCCTTATTTTCTTTTAGGTCTCAATATCCCCCCCTTAAAAAAACATATTAGCCAAAGGTCCATTAACATTATGTACGTGCGAATCGATCTTTAATAAAAATTATGATTACATAAATAGTAAATTTATGAACTTAAGCATTGAAAATAATTTGTTTATGAAGATTTTCAAAGAAAAATACATTTATTAAAAAGTGTTATTTATTTATTAAAAGATAGAAGAATATGGAGTATTCCATGTTTCTCTCTTCTTTAAACCAACCTTATAAAATTAAAAGATAATTTTATCCATATGTAGCCAATTAATTCACGTTATTGCTTTTAAGGGCTTTTAAATCACTTTGGAGAAATGGTGAAAATGAAATGGCAAAAATAAAAATTGTTGAAACTCAAGATATTTTTAAAGACTTGAGAGAAAAAAAAAATGACTAGAAAATAGGAACTTGGGATTCGGGGCCTCTAGTTAACATTAAAGGGGTTGAAAAATAAAAAAGTGAGATGGATGAGGCCTTAGCTGATGTGGGGAACCTTAGATAGTTGTCTCAACCAAGGTTTAATGGAGGCCATTTTAATGGTTAAACAGACTGAGGACGTTGCCGTTTAAACCGTTAAAACGGATTGAAACAGCCAGGGGCAAAAATGAAAAAAAAATGAGAAAAAATGAAATTTAACGGAATTAA
Organism: Euptelea pleiosperma; assembly: GCA_035048495.1. NCBI lineage: Eukaryota > Viridiplantae > Streptophyta > Magnoliopsida > Ranunculales > Eupteleaceae > Euptelea > Euptelea pleiosperma. The sequence continues at coordinate 24,978,612 of CM068549.1, forward strand.
ACAAATTTTAACAGGTTTTAACTATTTTAACTGAAAAAATGGCGCTGAAATTCAAATTTTGAAATTTGAAAATAAAATAAAATAAAATTTTAACGAAAATTAAACGGATTTAATGGTCTTTTTTTCACAAAATTTTTCAGAATTAAACAGTTGTTTAAATGATTTTAACGGCCATTTTTTTCAAAATCGATAAAACATGTTTAAACGGTTTTAACGGAAACGGGTTTGGGGCGTTTCCTTTAAACGACTGTTAAAACCGTTTAAACGGCCGTTTTTAAAACCATGGTCTCAACCATCTAAGGGTTGAGCCAGCCCTGACTGAAATTAATATTTGAACCAAATATGAAAGATCATTAAATACATAAGTGTAAATGTAATGTATGTATGTTGAATTCAATGTAATAAAACCCAAAGAACAAGTTGATCAAAATCTGGATTTCACTAGAATCCGTATTTGAACCAAGATTCGTATAAGGGGATTGGTATGCGAACCATATATAAATATAAAAGTCATATATGTGTTTATATACACTACAAAACTATTTTTTTAAGGACAAGGTCGAATACGATCGATCCAAATTTTTAATAATTAGATTTGAATCTGAATTACATTGATGAGTCTAAATTCATATTTGACCAATTTTTATTCGAGTTTTGCTTTAAGGATCCAAAACCACAAAATATGAGTTCGTATAAAAGTAGATTTTGGATAAGATTTGCCTCATTTCCTTCCCTATTTTAATCATAAATCAATGTTATCAAAACTAAAAAACTTTAATGTATATATAAATATGTGTATGTAAGTTATTACTAACCTTCATTTGGGCACCTATTAAGTTAGTTAAATGCATTGGATTTCTTAATACAGTCCAATATTTGATTAGTTTGAGATTCGTTTACCAAAGGCTTTGCTTCCATTATTCGGGTTGCTAGTCCTGATTATTGAAATAAAAAAAAGAAATAAATATATCACTAACAACATATAATAAGTCAAACCGAAGCGAAACAAAATAATGAATTAAACAAGAGAAACAAAGAAAAAAATTATTTTCGTTAATTAAACAAACAAAACAAATGACTAATCATTTTAAAATGGCTCACTCCTATCGTAACATTGTGGGTTGTGTAAAAATATGTCACGAGTGGCATTCTTTTGGACTATTGTTCAGGTGGATGTTTGTGTGATGTTATGTAGAATTTGATGGTGCTAGAGTATTGTAATTAAATCAAGTCGTCGCTACCACAACAAATAGAAGAAGCACAAAGAGTTTGATTAGGAAATACATAATCCAAAGAAAAAAATGTAAACCATTTTGAGAATTCATTATGATAGATCAGGCCCTGTTCAAAAGATTTTTTTTTTCTTATCTAACAAATGTAGGCTACCACAACTACCCACTTTAAAAAATAATTTAGAGACAAATAAATACAATTAAATAAAAACACAAATCATACAAGCATTATCTTAAGAAGTGAATTAGAAGGTAGAGAAATTATGATTCAATTTTCTCTTTATGATATTGTCATTTTGTTTAATTGTAGAATAATTTGAATAACATCAAGAATGTCTTGTTTTGTAAGATTGTGTGGTGCTTTAGAAGCTCTACTTGTGTTATTGAAAGGCATGTATGATGAATATGCTTGAAACTCGGTTGACATGAGATACACCACTAAGAAAAGCACAAATGAATAAAAAATAAGTAGTAACAACTTTGATCTAATATGCATTAGCGATAGCAAAAAAAAATAATTAATCCACGTTATTGACAAAATTATGGTCTAAGCCCAATACATCACTTTATCCAATTTTAAATTACAATTTCAATGATAAGGCATTATGCAGAGATCTTCATAATTAGGAAAGAGATTCAACTATTGGAGATGCATGTGTAATGCACATGAAGAATTAACAAAATAAAAATAGAAAAAACTTTTTGACAAGAAAAAAGTTTTACAATATCAAGATAACAATATTTTATTCAACATATATGAGATATTGTAGAGGCATTTTTAGAGAATGTTATAAAATAACTTTGTCCCTAAAAGGATCTCAAACATTGTTTTTAAAAAAATATATATTTACCTTTTAAAGAGTCATTATACTTGAAATAATACTGTGAGGATAAGTCATTATAGTTGGACATTCCTGCAAATCATAAGCCATCATCAAGAAATAAGAAGAAAAGAAATTAAATGAATTTAGATTAACATAATAGGTAATTAGTTGAGTCAAAACTCAATTGAGTTTAGATTAAAGTTAAGCTTAAGTGATTGCCCAATTGCACTTATATGTAAAATATATGGTTGAGTTAAGCTGGTTCGTTTGGTAACCATACAAGAAAAATATTTCTTTTCTTAAAAATCACTTCTATAGAGTTTGGTGAAAAGGTATTTTATTTGGAAAATGCATATTTTAACCCTAAAAGTAGTTAAATGCAGAAAATTATTGAACTTGTTTTTATTTAATTTTAGACCTATCTAGTTACAGATTTTTTTATATGTTTGACACGTATGTCCCACATGAATTGGTACTGTCAAATTTCTTTATAGATTTAATAATGTTTTATGTAGCTACTTCGCACACTTCAATGAGGTCAAGATCATCTTTTGTATTACATTCTCTTATATAATAAAAAATTATGTACCAAATAACATATCTTAGATAAAATTATGTATTGCATCCCTTTACTTTAGAGGCAACATCTTTGGGATGGATGATTAGGCCATCATTCATCTGACAATCATAATTTTATTTGTAAAATTATTGAAGTAAAACTAAGAGCTAACTATCATGTCACTGTTAAAATAATCAAATTAGACTGCGTTTTGTAAAATGTATATGTTGACAGCTAAAGAGCCATGGAAGGATCTAAAAGTTATTACTCACAATGAAATGCACTTAAAGTGTTTTAAATTGGGTTGGAGATCAAACTCAACACACAACATGAAAATCTGTACACTAATAAACTTCAGTCTATTCTCCCACTACCAAATTCCTATTGTTCATATGATTAGATAAAAAGATAGCTATAGATTGGTCTATTTGCTCATAGACCTTAAATCAAAACTTTAAGTCACTAAAATCTAAATAATTAGCAACGATAAATAAATATTGGAGTTGATGTGCATTAATTTGTTTGTAAGTCCTCTCTGTCCCTCCAAAATTGATAAACCAAATAATTAAATTAGGAATTCACATAAAGTAGCTTCAGAAGCCCTAAATTTGAAACCCTAACTTAATAACATATTTAAATCTCGATTAACAAAAAGAGAAAAGAAATACAAAAGAGGAGATTGAGGATTAAAGAGATCAGATAATCAACAAAGAAGGAAGATCGAGAGAGTAAAATTCTTTGGCTTGGAGCCATCGATCAACGGCCATGTGTAAATTAATGATGTGGTACAAAATAAACATCAAAAGAGCTATACAAAATAAAAATGTGATAATTCAAGGACAAATGGAGAATAAAAGTAAACTCTTCAAATAAAACAATTAAGAAACTCAAGATAAAATTGTTCAACAATTAAAACCATTCAAGACCTTAGCAATAGAGATAAAAGCATTGTCAATTTTCTATAAGTAAAAATAGTATAAGGCAAAATGCTTAAAACGCAAGAAAAGATGGGCAATATATTTCAAAATGGTATTGAAATACCTTTGTAGGACCCACATGAAATAAATTGAACTAATTTTTGCTGAGATTGATTTGATCATCTTCGTAAAAAGTAATTTTAGCCATATAAAAAATGAGCTACGAGTTAAAGAAAAATAATTTGAACAACAATGTATTATAAACTTTCACAATTCTAGATTGGCTGGAGTTCTCTCTTATATAGCCCAAGGCTTTCATATGGATAATTAAGATTGAACCACATGTCACACATCCAACAATTAGAAAACTTTAAGTCATTCTCTAGAAAATTCTCTAATTCTCTATAACGCACTACTTTAAATGGACAATTAAGATAGAGCCACATGTAATACATCCAATGGTTAAAAAAACCTTTAGCCTTTTCTAGAAACTAACCTAGTTCTGTATAATTCACTATTCTACACTATAGTTATATGGACAACTAACACTAAATCATGTGTCATACATCCAACTATTAGGAAGCTTCTAGCCTATCCTAACAAAGGTTCCTAGTTCTCTATAATTCTACAAGATGATAATGAAGATTTTTAGAATTCTCTACACTTCTACAATTCTCCACACAACCGTAGATGGTGGCAAATTGAATGGAATTTGGAGTTAGAGGATTACTGTGATTTAAGAGGTGAGACTAATGGTGATGGTTGTGGTATTGAAGTGGGCCTGACGATGATGGTGGTGGGCAGTTGTAATGAGACAGGGTTGATGGCAATGATGGCGAGAGATGCGTGAGGAAGAACAAAAGGGGTTTAAAATGAAAATTTTAAAAAATAAAATAATTTAGTAGTTTCGTCCAAGGCTTAAAGGAGGCTGTTAAAACGGATTGTAAACAGATAAGGGCAAATGAAAAAAATAAAATTTAATGTATTTTAACTAAAAAATGGCGTTGAAATTTGAAAAATGAAAAAAAAAAAGAATTTAAAGGAAAATAACATAATTTAATGGAAATAACGACCATTTTTTTCCACAAAATTTTTCAAATTCTAACGACTATTAATTTCTAGGCGTCAAAATGATTCACGGGCTTGGGGCGTTACCATTTAAACGGCATTATTTTAAACCATGGTAGTGTCATTTAAAATTAGTGTGAGGGAGGCATGTCAAAAAAATTTTAATTTCGGATACATGTCTAATTAACCATTGAGGTAACTAAAAAACTCTTTTTATTAACACATAGATTGAGACATAAGAAGAGAGTCCAAAAAGTAAAAAAATAGAAAGGAGGACTAGATTGACATGGGGATCGGTTTAGATTCTCTTGGGTATGGCGTTTTGGTTAGATTGATTTGGCAAAGTTGGTAGAAAAAAATCAAGACCCTCCAAGTTTGACAATCCTAATCAATAATTATCGGGTGAGACTTTTTTTCAATAATTATCTACCCTCGTAATATTCTTATTGACTGTCTACAAATAAGAGGAATCTGAATACATATATGGATGTGTATTTGGAATGTATTTAGAAAATTTCAAAGGGTTGTTAATCTTGCACTCATGTATTATAGACGATAAATTTCTTGGTGAAAACTTGTTATGTGTCTAACAAAATGCCTATGGCCCTCCACACAGCCTTAATCATTAGAATTTGGTCCTAATCATAAACATGTTCACACCCTACACTTTTGTCTCCAAAGGGTTTTTCAACCACACAAAAACTCCTTACTGTAGAAAATCAACCTTCCACAAACCAACTAAAAAAGATAACCTAAAAGATCAATTATATAGACTGAACAAATTTATGGGGTTCGTCTTGACAGTGTGCATACGTCCTCAGGTGAGAAGAACTCTTTTACTATCTCTAAAGAATTAGGGTTATATTAATTTCCACTGTATCAATCTATAAGTGAAACTCCAACTCATTTTCCAATAATTAATATATATATATATATATATATATATATATATATGTGTGTGTGTGTGTGTGTGTGTGTGTGTATACCCATATATATACATATATATGTATATATATGGGCTGGGATAGAATCATAAACATGTTCACACCCTACACTTTTGTCTCAAAAGGGTTTTTCAACCACACAAAAACTCCTTACTGTAGAAAATCAACCTTCCACGAACCAACTAAAAATGAGAACCTAAAAGATCAATTACATAGACTGAACAAATTTATGGGGTTCATTTCGACAGTGAGCATACGTCCACAGGTGAAAAGAACTCTTTTACTATCTCTAAAGAATTAGGGTTATATTAATTTCCACTGTATCAATCTATAAGTGAAACTCCAACGCATTTTCCAATAATGTATACATGTATACATGTATACGATTTTTGGTGATAATATTCTTCTCAATATGGATATCGACCACACAAAAAATCAGCCCATTCCAACATTTGAAGCCTTGAGAAAAGTAGATTGCAAATTGAAAAATTTTGGACCATCCATTTTCACTGTTAAATTTAGGTCCGTATTTGGTAAGGGTTAGAAGTTTTAAAAATTACTGATTTTTGGTGAGGGTGATCTCCATGGTATGGAGATCACCCTCACCAAAAATTATCCCTTAACTCATCCGCATGTGGGCCCCATGTCCATTAGTAAGAATATTAGTAAGAATTTCATTAGTCATAGAGATCACCCTCACCAAAAATTATCCCTTAACTTATCCGCATGTGGGCCCCACGTCCATTAGTAAGAATATTAGTAAGAATTCCATTAGTCATTCTATCCCAGCTATATATAGGGTCAGGATCGGGAGACAATATTTTCTACAACAATTTTGGCGTACCCACATGGAAGATGAATCAATAGCTGATTTTTGGTGAGGATGATCTCCGCACCATATAGACCACTTCCTACAAAAAATCAGTGCATTCTGAAATTTCTAACCCCATCAAGTGTAGTCTTCAAGTTAATGGAAAAAATAGACGGTCCATAATTCTTCAACTTCTAAATCAGTCTACGAAAGTTAGAATGATTTGAACTTTTGTGAGGATGATCTCCTCACCATAGAGACCATCCTCGCCAAAAATCATCCAATTCCAAAACTCATAAATCATTGGAAGTGCCCAATTCTAAGTTGTGCACCAAACAATTGTACGAGCAAAAAAGGCCATTAATGAGTTTGGCTTTGGCTGTGTGGGTGCCCTGCCCTTCCAACCCCCAATCAACTCAGTGCAAAATTGGACCCGCATAAAGTTATGGCTTAATTAACAATCAAATCCCTGCAAAACATTACTTGCCACATAATACAAGACATGCACCAAACATGACACTCGTAAACGTTTTCTAGTAGCGAACGAGCGCTGGTATTCTTAATAAATCAAAACGGATCCGCCCATACCTGAACACAACCTTGACATTTGACACTTCTTTTTCAGTCACATGCATTGCACTTACCCTACATGTTCCTTATTATGCTATCAAGTCAATGTTGCCATTTGAAATGGAGTTAAAATGGATCCGGTGCCATTTGAAATGATGTCATACGCCACTTCAATTGGCGCAAAGCAGTTCTGACGCCATTTTTCCAAATTGATCGATTCATGCAAGGCTGGCGACGAACTCCAAGGACCAAATCTAAACTAGCGCCATTTTGATCAAGTTTGACACCAATTGAAATGGCATCAGAGTTGATCTGACGCCAATTCAAATGGCTTCTCAATGAGTATTTTCGGGATTAAACGTTGGAAAATTTGACGCCAATTTAAATGGCATTTTGTATTCTTTTTTTCGAAAAATTCAAAACAAGTGTTGAGTTCATCATAGTGTGGACCAAACATTCAAGGGGCAAGTGGGCCCAAACGAGTCTACTACGTTGCAAATTGAGGGAGTTCTGCATCAATGAACAGCCCACTGTAGGTTCAGACAAAATATTTCTCCTAATGATATGGGTGGACTCCAAATCAATCGGATCTGGCCCACTTACACGGCCTCTTGCAGTAAGCCCATTGAGGATATTTTAGTCATTTTACAATTTATCCGTAGCGTTCTCGCGGTTCCTCTCTCGGAAGACACTGACATACACAAGCCGTTCGGCGGAAACAACACCTGAAGAAGAAGAAGAAACCTCATTAAAACGATGGTGCAGTCTCGACTCGAACCCTAAACCATGAGGTTCGCCTCTTCTTCTCTTCAATGCATCGCCGCTGCAGCCACCGACGCAACCATGTCCTCTTCTCGCGCTTCCGTACGAACCCTTAAAAAAACATAATTTTTATTTAAAAAAAAACTCTCGAAATCCTCGACAGAGAAACCCTAAAAGTATGTTCGTTTGTTTCAGTCTCGAGGTCGGAATCCATGGCGGCGAGGGTTTTCAGATCGACCGAGCGGCAATAGATACTCGTTCGTGAGCGGAGACTCGCATTTCAGGTCTGTGGGAGACGCGAATAACGGGTTTCGGCAGGGAGAGGGAGGGAATTTCCGGACTTCCAGTGGGTTTCAGCGGCAACCTTTCCGTCCACCACCACCACCTTACCGTCAACCGCGGCAATTCCGTCCACCGTACACCAAACCTTTGGATTTCAGGAATTGGGAGTACGCATTGTCGCAGCCGCCTTCTCATTGCGGTATGTATTTTTTTTTAATTGATTTTTTGTGTTTTTCTTTGCTATTCGAGTAATGCTGATAAGGGAAGATTTGGGCTTGACAGGAATCCGTTGAATTGCAGAGAAAAAACTGTAATGTTGTTCGAAAACACAAGGAAACAGAATTTGTAAGAAAAAAGTATATATTCCAATGGCACTTTTTCGATATTGTTATACTGATTAAAATCAGTTTCACATGGATGGGAAAAGTATTGAGGCATATATACTAGTGAGAAAATCAAAATGACAGCTTAAGAGGAAAAATTGTAATTTTGAGATATCAAAATTGGGTTTGAATTTGGGCAAAACTAAGGCTAATCGTCCCTACGGAGTGTCAATATTAAAAGTAATCTTAAACTAAGAATTGGCTTTTGATGTTGTGGTGTATCAGTTCTGTACATTTCCTTTTTGTTAATTGATTTTTTTAGTAAAGAAGAGACCTCAGGAGGTTTAGATAAAGGGTAGCTCTACGGGTGCCCACCTTTTTCGGCTGGGCACCCACGCCAATTAGAGGGCCCCTGTTCGGGCACCCCATTTTGCTGGGCACCCACATTAAAATCCAAAAAAAAATTCTGACTTGGGCTCCTGGCCGTGGGTGCCATGGTGACCACGGCTGCCTTGGCCGTGGCTGCCATGGTAGCCACAGTAGTTCCAGGCCGTGGCTGCCATGGTGGCCACGGTAGTTCCAGGCCGTGGAGGCAAAAAAATTTTTTTTTTTTTGTGGGAGTATGGGGTGCTCCAAACCACCACTCCAATACCACCACCTCCGGCGAGAGAGAGAGGGGTACCTCCGGCAATGGCTTCTTTGTGGGTGCCCGGCTTAAAGATGGGCCTAGGTTATTACTTAACAAAATAGTAACCAATCAAATTAATCCTTAATTAAGCATCAATTCACAATTTTACTCAGGGTCGAAGTTATAGACTACCCGCAGTTTGTTAAAAAATTTAAACCAAAAAAAATGTTGAAAATTCAGTTGTACACTGATTGGAATGATTTGGAGTGTAGTATAGTTTCTTTTTGTATTTTGGGAAAATTATGGTTATTTTGATTATACTACTTTGCCTGTTTTATTCCTACATATTGATGGAAGATATGTTTGCTTGACCTTATTTTAGTTCATTGTTATGGTGTACAGAGCGGTTTATAGTTCTGTCATACAATATACTCGCTGACTACCTGGCTTTAAACCATCGGCACGAGCTTTACTTTCACATACCTCGGTATATTTTAGACTGGGAGTGGCGAAAGAGAAAGATAGTGTTTGAGCTTGGATTATGGTCACCTGACATCATGTGTCTTCAGGTAAAGACTATCAGATTCCAATCATTAACAATATCATATTTAATTTGAGCAAAACATTCTGACAACTTCTTTCCTTCTGCCTATTCTACACCTTATTTAGTTTCTGCAATGTGGTATAACCACACACCCATGTAGTGTGAAAAGAGGAAACTTTGATCTAGTTTCATTTGCAAGTTGTAATGTAAACAAAGAACAATAGGGCTTTCCACTGAACATGTGTACCCATGACATGTAAGAGAAGAGGGTAAATGCATCCCTCCCAAGAATACAAAATAATTTCCCTCACTTCTAAACCAAAAAAAAAAAAATTCCCTCATCTTGAGATGCATGCTTCGTGAATTGAAACATTTCTTACGATTTTATCATCTGCTATTAAATGTCAGTAACGTCTTCTTTGTATTTATGTACCATACCTTTGAAATATCTCCTTCAACTTGCCCCTTTTAAACAATAAATAAAATTTGTTTCATCCTTCCCTAATACACTGGATTGAAGCTGATCTCTGAACCACTTCGTAACCAACATACTCATTGCTGACTTAAATTTTTGTATATAGTTTCTTCAAATTTTCTTGAAGAAAAAAAGATTGGGTTTCTCGAGTATATGGAATTGGATGACTTTTATGTGGGAATGGGTTGAGTAAGAGTGGTTGGGCAAGATCGAACCAGATATTAAACATAAACTAACTACATTTGAGTGAGCAATTTGATGAAATTCACTGGTGAGCAATGCTGTACATCATTTCTATAAAAGAAGTTGCGAAAAATCAAATCCTCTTGTGGAGGCTTTTAATCTAGATCTTCATCTACTCTTCTTTGGCTACATGTATATATAAAATGACACAGATATGAGGTGTCTGAAATGGTGCTTAAGAAGCCCAAAACCCAGGCACATCCGTACACATCCATATATCTATACTAAAGCAGAGAAGTGGGCAACACCTCTCTCTTTTCCACGTAATGCTCACATGACACTCTCTACATTCAGAGTGCCACGTCAATTGCATGCGTTTCATTACAAAACCGGCACGTCTTTGTCTCAAATTAAAAGAGAGACGTTCGTGTAATCATGTCGGTTGGGCTCCCTAATCCTCATAAAGAAGAGGGGGTCAGAGAGAGAGAGAGAGACGTTCATGTAATTGTGTAGGTTGGGCTCCCTTAATCTTTATAAAGAAGAGGGGGTTACAAAGAGAGAGACACATTTGTGTAATCGTGTCGATTGGGCTCCTTAATCTCCGTAAAGAAGAGGGGTTATAAAGCCTAGGGGCTTGAATCATTTCAATCCTGTATGCATTAAGCGAAAAAGCAGAGAGAACTCTAGGTAGGGTTTTGAATGAGTCGTTGAGAAGATAAAGAAAAAATAGGGGACATCATCGGTGGAGACAAATCGATGCGTCAATAGAGAAGTACGAGAAGCTAAGAAGGTAGGGTTAAGGTGTACAAGGCATAAGAAAAGACAACGAGCCAGTTGGTGGCCCTGAAGTAGACCCAACTGGAGATGGACGAGGAGGGGGTTGCCCTCACTACCCTTTGTGAGGTCTCCCTCATAATTTCCTGAAATTTCACAATCCAACAAGCAGCAATCTCACCAAAAATAGGAATCAAGTTGTAGCAGAGAGATCATCATGGAAGAACAAAAAAAAAATATTTCATTATTTTAAAGTAAGTAATCTAACCAGAAATAGGAAATCAAACACATGCCTCCTGAGAAATCACAGCTGCACAAACAATATCACCAATCAAAATCATATTTGTACCTCTTACAAGCATAGATTACAAAAGAAAACAAAGGATTTCTAGAAAATATAGGTACCCAAAAGTGGTAGATGAGAGATTTAAGTATGGTTAATCAAACTAAAGAGAAGAAGAATCTGGAATAAAGATCAGAATTGGTATTATGTTTAATATTATTAATGGAAGAAGAGATTGACATGCAACTTAAAAAAGATGACAATCTGAAATGGGTTTTCTAGAATTGAAAGAAGGATTGAAATGGAGATTGGAGACGGGAGTGGATATGTGGTCTGTTGGTTGTATATTTGGTACATCTTTTGATTTTTTTTCTTACCAATCCAATTATGGAGATTTTTATTACTTGCTAAGCCATTGCAAATAGGGAGTAGAAACCACATAAGTCGTGCAGGTCTTCACTAATTTCAATTTATATTGGTGTGGAAAGAATTCTACTTAATTGGTTCTTGACTGTTTGTGGTTTGCCCGACATTTCTAATGGGATTACTCCTTCCATGATTTTCCATTACTCATAAAGAACCAATTAAAATAACTTAATTATGAATATTCCTATTTGTTATAAAATATCTCTATAGTTATGGGTTTGTAAGTTAATATTATTTTTATTTGATGGACATGTGATGTAACCTACATATAGTTAATGCCAACATGTTTTAAGAGTTATTATAGAGCGCCCGTGCTGAGCGCGGGCCATTAACACTAGTTTATTATAATATGATCTTTTAGTCATATTTAAACCAAAAATTATTTTTTAAATAAAAATAAAGAATAAAATACGTGAAAAGTAGAAGTAAACATCTATGTGTCATGGAGCAATCCAATAACATAAGATAATATAAGTAGATTTATAAGAGGGAAGACTACCAAACAACTACAGTTGTGTTGAACAACTTCACAAAGTATTGTATGGACTCTGGAGGAACACACCAACCCTCTTTTAGAAATCATTTTTATAATAAAATTAAAATAAAGGGTGACTCTGTCGTACGTGTCCAGATGTTTGTTGGAATGTGTCGACACGCTTATCCATGTTGATAATGATGGAGCTGGTAGTGCGCTTTTTTTTGTCCAACCTTTGATCCTTGCTGACCCTAGGAGAGTATCTCAAGGGCAGCATGCCGACAAAATTGCGATGATGACTCCATACCCAATACAAAAATTACTGTATGGAGGCTGAAAGTTCACTTTTAGTCTTGATTTTGTGGTTGGAAGAACCCTTTCCCCTTTTTATACACGGCATTGGAGCTTCCCCATTAGAGATCATACCCACAATCGAAGGAATGCGTTTTACCTCTAGAGCTTCCATTTGTGGGTTTACAGATTGCTAGGGTCCACCACCTACTTGATTCCTTTCTCCGGTGCTCAATGGTTCTAGTAAGAAGAATTGGAACTCAGATTCGCCCCGACACGACAAAAAACCCTAAAAGTGTTGTCCTTGTTACATATCTTCATATCATTCTGGAGCATAAACTTTTGTTGCTTTCATAAGTCGTGACACATTCTAAGAATTTTACGGTCCAACATATGTTAATACCCCTTATGTGCATATGAAAAATGGAACAAAATAAACTAAGGACCTTTACTCTTAACATATAGCCTTTTTTATGGCTAAATAGTATTCGTTATATATATATAGCTTAGGCATCTTGCTCTATATTGGCATTGGTTGTGTTAGCATAATGTGCATTTTTTATAACGAGGGAGCTTGGTGGCTCTGTTTTGTTGTTGCAAGTTGCAAAAAGCTACCCTTTGCAGCTGACTGACATTAAGTTACTCAGTCGATGAAAGCCATGCATGCTGACAAATGAAAGCCATGCAGAATGAAAAGTGACACCCTCTAACCAGAGATCTCATTTTGTCGAGACATTTTTTATACTGACTAAAATATCTTTGATTCGTGTCATCATCTCTCTTGCTGCTAATGCGCAATGGCCTTTGTACAAATTAGGCATCAAAAATACATTTCTTTATGGTACCTTAGATGAGGAGGTTTATATGGAGCAATCACCAGGATTTGTTGCCCATGCGAGTCTTCAGGATGTGTAGATTATGGAAGGCTATATATGGGTTGAAACAATTACCTCAGGCTTAGTTGGTAGGTTCAGTGAAGTTGTACTTCAGTTTGGTTTGAGAATATATCAATCAAACCACTGTGTATTATGTCAGAGTTGAGGTTGGGAAGATCATTTTTATCTATGTTGATGACATTGTGATTACAGGTAGTGACATCAAGGGTATAGACAATTTGTGAACTTGTACACACGACTGTCAATTGATCTTGGCACCAAGTTCAATTATCTTATGCATCCAAGTCATACACATTTCATTGTTATTTGAAAAGGGAATATATTCTGCTTTGTTGTTTATGATATTCATACTTTTCCTTACTACCTTATGTTTGTTGCAAAGTTACCAATTAGCCATGCTTGACCTGCACTGCGGCTGTCTTTTTCAGCTTATCTTTGTTTCTGCATAGATGATGCTTCTATTCATTATATACTTGAAGTACTTCCTCCAGCACAATCTTTTATTTATCCTTACCTTATGATTTGAATCATATGGCTTGATTTTACATTCAATATGTTTTCCTCTCACTTTCAGGAGGTTGATAAATTCCAGGACTTAGAGGAGGAGCTAAAGCTACATGGATATAGCGGTATTTGGAAGGTGTGTTTAATGGAATTTTATATTGCCATCCCTCTTTTTGTAAATGGTGTCAAACAGAACTTTTATCCATTAAATAGTCTTTGAAACTAAAGTGCTAAGTGTCAAAACCTTGATGTGCAAGCTTATGTACATAAAGACGTCTGAAATACAAGTTTGACTGCATATATTTTGACGAAATGACCTAAACTTATGAGTTTTTCAGTTAATTGCGTAACCTTTTTATTCGAAGAGCTTCTTGTCTTGTTAGTCCTGGAAAGAGAGATGAGATTGAGTTCTGTGAAATCTATCCCTGTCAACTCTGTAGCTTCATAGCCTAATGGAAATCCTTGAAAATTATCTTTTCTTTGTAATGTTCATCAGAGCTCATTTGATCGTACTATGGTTTAAATTTGGGGGCATTGAATTTTTCCCTTGTTTTCTTCCTGGGCTTAGTGTTCCTTACATATTTTTTATCGTACTATGGTTTAAATTTGGGGCATTGAATTTTTCCCTTGTTTTCTTCCCGGGCTTAGTGTTCCTAACATATTTTTTTGTTTTTGCTTCCCTGAGATTGTCAGTGCTGTCCATGATATGCTAGAACTCTTGACTATGTTTGTTCAAGAACGAAGCTTTCAAATTTTGGAATCGTTACCTTTCTTTGCTTTCTTTTTTATCTCAGTAAGCTTTGTCTTCTTCCTAAATCAGCTGGGGGCAATCTCTCTTTCAGCTGTTGCTGGTCTGTTTTCATCATATAGTCTTCCATCACTGGTCCCATCCTTCATATAATCATATTTTATGCCATTTGCTTACCTACATAAATTGGATGTTAAGTCCTGCCGTTGACAATAAAAGTTGCTGGATGAATTAAAAACAACTCAGTGTGATAAACTAGCATTGTTCATGTCAAAGAGCACACTCAATACAATTGCTCTTTGGCTAGAACTCTATGAAACAATGACATATATGCATGTGCCGGTGTGACTCAAATATGATCTGACACAATTATCCAAAAAAAAAAAATTTGATCTGACACGGCACATTTGAGAAGCTTGAAACACAGAAACATCCTTTCACATGTTTTATAATATAACATTTTGGTTACATTTAAATTAGAAGTTTTTTAAAATAAAATACGGAAAGAAATATATGAAAAGTAAAAGAACATATCCAATAACTTAATAACTATAAGTAGATTTATTAGAAGAAG
This sequence comes from Euptelea pleiosperma, assembly GCA_035048495.1. NCBI lineage: Eukaryota > Viridiplantae > Streptophyta > Magnoliopsida > Ranunculales > Eupteleaceae > Euptelea > Euptelea pleiosperma. The sequence goes on from CM068549.1 coordinate 24,993,705, forward strand.
AATATCAAATAACTATAGTTCTGTTTAACAACTTAGTCAATTAGTGTATGGAGGATGGAACACACCAGCACTCTTTTGGAGATATATTTTTATATAATCTTATTAAAATAAATGTTGGCACTGCTGTACACATCAAGATGGTGTAAGCAAACGAACTTGAAAATGGAAAATAGAAATAGAAAATAAAATGGAGAAAATAGAGAAGAAGATGATATATAATGATTGGATCCCCACGCTAGACTAAACACAGCAGGGGAATTAGGTTTCCGGTGGTTCTCATGCAAGACTGAACGCTGCTGAGGCTGGTGGTTGTGGCCAGAGCACAACTCAATGGATCCTCACAATCAACCTCATACAAAGAGCGCCGAGAGTTTCTTCTTTAAAGAGAAAATTCTGATAAACTATCTCCTCTTCTAACAAAAAAGGTTTGTATAATAAACCCCAAACTCGGGTCAATCATAGCCATTGGATTGCTCAAAAACATTCCGACCACCCATTTATAGACAATTACAGAAATACCCCTAAAGCATTAAAACCCGCAATACCTTCTTTTTCTTTTTTTTTTAAACCGTGAGTATCCGGGCCTCTTAGAGCACTCGACTAGTCCCTGGGGGCACGATAGTCACCCCTTCCACACGTGCTGGAGTGTACTGGGAGAGCATCTGTGGACTAAGCCAATTATTACCCTACTCTTTGCAGGGGGTGGCCCAAAGGAGAGTTGAACTCAGAACCTCCTATTTTTGCAATACCTTCTTCTTTCAAAGCAATGTCTTTTCCTCATTTGTTTGGACTTGCAGCCCCCTCCCCAAGTTGTCGGGATGTGTTGACATGCGTATCTATGTTGGTTCAAGTTAACGCAGTACAAAACCCTAATAAGTGTCGTATCATTGTTAGAGCAAGGATTATATCTAGGTTTTGGTGGGACTTCGAAACCTTATCCACAAGGGACTATCAAGGTCTAGAAATTTGAAAACTTGATTTGGACTCAAACGAGAGTCCCATCAATTACAAGTCCAACTGTTTTGAGTTTTTGATTTTCTTTGGTTAAAATCATTAAAAGTTCCGTAAAATGAACATCATCGACCAATGAAATACCAATAAGAATAATGCCACTTACCATTTATTAAGTAATTAAAGAATGCATAATAATATTGAAATGCACTAATTCTATTGAACAATCTGACTTTGAGTGCAGTTACAATAAATCATTGCATTTGGTTTGATGAAAGTTACCAAGCTATGATATTCTTGTTCCACTAGACTGGCTCAAAATTGTTATATACAAGGTTTTATGTGACACTGGGTAATGAATGGTTTAGGATGATTGTATGCTTGTGCCTGACCAACTCCAACCTTTAAAGACTTTAGAAATTGTGCTGGACCTTTTTCTTTCCTTTGTTTCAAATTTTTTTTTGCAAGAAATAAATTAAACTTAACAAAATCCAAAAACTCATATAAGATGGGTTTTTCTTCTTTCTCTAGAAAAATGTGTGACCAACATGACTTGACCATATCTTGATTGATGTGTTCAAGATTTTTGAATATTCAATTGAGATTTTCAATTATGGACATCTAGTCATGTCTCCTATTAATGGGGGAAAGCAATGCAATCATCGCCAATTCAATGCAGCTTTCATAAGGTGTTGACTCTGGTTTATTTTGTTTAATTGCGATATTTAATCTCATGTAATTTTGAAAATATGGTGCAAGTGAAGAGTTCTTTTGTTGACAAGATGAAACCAAAAATTTTATTTGTCAATTTGCAGATGCGAACTGGAATTGCAGTTGATGGATGTGCAATTTTTTGGCAAACAACAAGGTAAAATTTCTTATCTTCTCAACTGTCTGCCCTTGTTTGGATTGTTCTGATTTACTTTCAAGCTAATCATGAGTTGGGTTACTTGCATTTGTATTTTGTATTATTCGTGGTCTAACTGCTTGACTATATGTTTGTATGTCTGAGGTCGGTGCCATACACTAGGAAATATCCTATGCTCGACATAGATTTCTACACGCATGCATGCTTATATGTATATGAAGTTTCCCCTTTTATAGTATAAATGTGGTTATGAGCTATATAACAAGGACACTCTATTTTTAAGAATTTGCCATGTCGGACACCTTGCCGTATTCATGTGTCGGACACATGCTGACACACCTTTTCAAACAAATCTCAATTTATTCAAATATTTTGTTTTCAGCTATCATTTATATACTGTTTATGTGATTTTAATGTATATCAGCTTAATTTAAATACATTCTTTCTGTATTGTATGATATACTTGAAAGATAATTTTTTCAGTATAAGGAATGAATTGTACGTACGTGTTGACTTCTCTGGTTTGGGGGTTCAGCATGTCTGACACTCCGTGTCAGTGTCGGACACCAACGCACATGTCCATGTCTTTGTTACATAGGTTATGAGGCAATTTCTGACTATGAGATGGAAGTTCTCTCATAAGCCACTCTTAAACCATAACATTTCATGCTTGCATGCATATGCTTATGTGCATGTTCACCCAAATAGGCAGTTGGATGTGGCCATTTACAACGTGCCTGTCCCTTCGTGGCTGATGGTGTGAGGGTGTGCAGCACGAGTATGTGTGTTACTATTGAACAATGAAGTTCTCTTGGTGTACTTATTGTCTTGTATTTTATTTTCTATCCATGTCTATGTCAAAGGTACAGCATACCCGATTAAGCTGTTTTCTTTTGTATTTCCCAGTTGCAAGTGTTGTCAAATTTGAAACCATTTGTGCATGCCTGGTTATATTATTACCTTTTACAGAAATGCATTCAAACTGATGACTAATTACAATGGCTTCAATATTTCTTGTCTCAGATTCAGGTTGCTGCATGAAGAGTACATTGAATTCAATAAACTTGGACTTCGTGATAATGTTGCCCAGATTTGTGTTTTGGAGGTACAATAGATGTTCAACTCTGAGTGACAACATATACAGATTCTCTGACAATGCGTACAATAACTTAGATTTGGGGTTTATCTATTTGACTTGGTTTTTGTTTGTTTGATGACATTATTTCATGCATATAAATATAGCGGTATTCTTTTTGTTGATTAGTCAAGGAGTCAAAACCTTGCTGACAATGGGTCTACTGCTTTGCTTACAAGGTAAACTCAGTATTTTCTTGAACTTGTTTTTTCTCTTATATTTCTCTCCTGTTGAAGAAGTTTAAGTTTTATTCCAATTCAATTCGCTTCTTTTGTCTTAAGTTAGAATTATCTCGATGAGTGTTTTCATCAAACTTTGAAGTGGAACGGAGAACTTGAAACTTAAATGCAACATTATCTATAAAGACACACACACACACACCTACCTTGTAGTTATCCTGCTAACGAGCCAACTTTCTCTCTCTCGCTCTGACATTTCTGTTTACAGTTTTTGTGAAGATGAACCAAATGGTAACTTCACACACACACACCTACCTTGTAGCTATTCTGCTAACGAGCCAACTTTCTCTCTCTCGCTCTGACATTTCTGTTTACAATTTTTGTGAAGATGAACCAAATGGTAACTTCACTTCATGCCTGAGTCTTAATTTTTTTCCCCTCCAAAATTTGAATCATGTTAATCAATACACCCAGTAAAACCTAGTAAATCTCTAGTGGAAAATTAGGCAAAATTGCTTGAAACGAATTATTTCTTTTAGATTTGGACGAAAAAATCACAATCTCCCTCCTCTCCCTATGTTTAGTTATTCTTTTATCTAATTAGGCATGTGAACTTGTAAATGCATAAGGATATAATTTAATTATGTCCTTGGTGATAAATATCGCGAGACAAATAGGTCCAACAATGTAGAACTGGACATGTGGTAATAACTTTAACATTCCTTTGAGTCTTTAGTAGTCTTTAGTAATCTTTTTGTAAACTCGTATCTTTGCATTTTTACTATAATGTTATCATCTGGCTTCCATTTTGGAGTTTTTGTTTCTTGCATTTCTTGTGTGTGTTTGGTGCATATTATTTCAAAATACATTTTTTATAAGTAATATTACTTAAAAATTCTAAGTAAATCTTCATATGTTCTCCCCTAAAAAGGAAAAGTGAAACATTCTGTCTTTGCAGTTCAAGTGGTGCTAATAAAGTTGTCATATGTAACATCCACGTGCTTTACAACCCTAGAAGAGGAGAGATTAAGCTTGGTCAGGTATGTACATTGCACAAAGTTGGAGGTACAAGTTATTGTTTCACATTTCTATTCCCTTGCCATTTGATGGTTAATCAATGAATTTCGTAAATAACTTGATTTCTATTTTGGCTGACATGGCATAATTTGATGGAGCATTATTAAACTCGTTTCATTCAAGCATGTTGTCTAGAATTTTTTGACTTCCTGTTAATGAGTTGTGAATTTTGTCAGTCTGAGATACCCTGACCCTTCATGTTAACTCACCATATCTGTGTCGACACAACATGACACAGATACAGGTACAGGATTCGTGTCGGATCCTGCAAATCCATGTCTGATTTTCATATTTAGTTTTTCTGTGTTGGGTATGCACCCATGAGTCGGACACGCACCCATGTGTAAGTCTTACACTTGGACATGGATACTGTTGGTGATGGAATTTTACTGTTACAAGTCATCTATTCTGCTAAACTCCAGCAATGAAAGCCATCCATGCTTCTAACAATAAATGCACATTACAAGATTGGGTTTGATTGGTATCTGGGAGCATCATCGCCATTGATCTCCTACAAATCTCCGTTATCGGCATCTATTATCGTTGATTAGGGTTAAATCATCATAGATTAGGGTCACTTGCAACAGTCTACACTACATAGAATTGTATCAGTTGCGGTTGATCGAGGACATTCGATATCAAAATCGTCGTCAATATACAACAATCACCGTTGATCTTAAACAGACTCATCATAAATATGGCATGCATGTAGGGTACATGAGATCCCAAGATGGAGACATTAATGGTGTCTACACACCTATATGAGTAGGCTCGAGAGACGGTTTAATCATACTACAAGTGGAAATTATTGAAACAACATGGTGTATGGAGTATGGTGTACTAACTTTAATATTCTAACATATTTACCATTGTTCACGAAGATCTCTCCTAACTTGTTCGATATATGTGCTTGTATGCTTTTATTGCATATCAGCTTATCTAAATACAGTCTTTTTATATTGTATAGTTAACAAGCATTGAAGTATTTTAAAAAAAAATTCTCTCTCAACATATGGAATAAACTGTATGGACGTGTCGGCGTATCTAGTTTGTGGAGGTCAGTGTACTTGACACGTGTGTCTGTGTCTTTGTTAAATAGCTCTTTTATCGTAAGACCTCGTATTTTGCTGATTCACAAATAGTGATTCAGGCTTCCATATTTATAGGGAGGACAAATAGTGAGTGGTCACTCTACCTGCTTTTGTCCTCGGGATTCAATTCGTAGAGGATTGGCTCTCTTGTTTGTTCCTTTTCTCTCAATCAGTTACTTCTGAGCTTTGATTGATTCCCTATTTTTATCTCTCTCACGCTTTTTGACACACTAAATGTCATCTGATCGTGAGGTCCACATGGAGATGAGTCAAGGGCTGATTTTTTGAGGATGATCTCCTCACCAACAGTAAAATGGACGGTCCACTTTTCATAAGACTAGAAATGTCGGGATGGGCTGATTTTTTGTGAGGATGACCTGTCTGAACGACACCTTAAAATGACACACGATTGTGGGGCCCACATGGATGATTTAAGGGCTGATTTTTGTTGAGGATATTCTCAGCATGGATATCAACCTCGCAAAAAATCAGCGCATTCCAACACTCTCAGCCTTATGAAAAATGAATTACCAGTTGAAATTTCCGAACCATCCATTTTTAGCGTTAACTTTAAGTCAGCATTTGATAGGGTTAGAAGTTTCAGAAAGAGTTTGTGAAGACGATCTCTGTGGTGAGGAGACTGTCCTCACAAAAAATCCGCCCATTCTGAAATCTCTAACCCTATCAATGTGTACTTAAAGTTAATGGTGAAATAGACTTTCCTAATCTTTTCAACATGTTATCCACTTTTCATAGGGATAGAAATGTCACAATGGGCTGATTTTTGGCGAGAATGATCAACAATTGACTCATTTCCATGTGGGACCCCACATAGGTGTGTCAGAATATCTCAGCCCACACATACAAGTATATGAATGTATGTATCAAACTTCTGTACAGGTGCGTGGTCAGTGATCCACCATCTTGACACCTTGGATAAAAACTGGTAGAGAAACTGACTTTGGGATGGGTTGGCCTTGTAATGCTCATAAATTTTTACAAAATTTTATTGAGGAAAAATCTCTTCAAACAGGTAGAAAGGAAATGTGCATACTCTTGATAATGGTAACTTCAGTTCACCACATTTTATTAGGCTTTAGTTGCAAAAATGCCTTCTTTCCCTCTAGATATTTAGGATCTTTTTCTTTTCCAGATTTCTTTAACCTGTATAATAATTTGGCTGAATTCGTGAAATTTTACAGTAACTCTATAAGCTAATATTATATACGGCCTTACAAACAGGTTAGAGTGCTCCTGGACCGGGCTCGTGCTGTTTCTAAGATTTGGAATGATGCACCAGTTGTTATTTGTGGGGATTTCAACTGTACCCCAAAGGTGAACCAATTCCATCCCTTCACCACCTGAGGCTTAAATTTGTGACTTATTTTTGTGCTGTAAATCTGTCGCATTTTATATTCTCATCAAGTTTGAGAGTTGTTTATGATGCTTTATGGCAATTAACAGTTATTTTTGTCTGTTGTTTACTTCGAATCAGAGTCCATTATACAACTTTATATCAGAACAGAAGGTAACATTTTTCTTCCTTATTGTTCTAAAATCGTTTCTGCCTTGACGCTCAATACATTCTGCCACAATCCACATGCAATATGTAATTTATGATGTTCACATTTTGTAGTTAAATTTGACTGGACTTGCAAGAAATCAGATATCTGGACAATATTCTGCTCAAATTTATCCACCGAAGCCATATAGCCCTAATCCTGGGCATGGTTTGCCCAGGTTGGATCTTTTTCTGTCATACTTGTCTGGGCTTCATTTTGTGCCCGTGAAAGTTGAGACTCAAGAGCTTTTAACTCTGTTGCAGGACTCAGTCTCCTGATAACTCAATTGGAACTTCTATGCTGGCTGATGAGAAGGATGTTAGTGTGAAGCAAAGTAATTGCATCTCAGACATGCATGACCAGAACAAGCCACACAGTGATGTGGAGAATGCATCTTTGACAGACAACTTGGCCCAGCCTAATAGTATTATTGGTGTGCTAGATAGGCCTCATAAATCTTCTTCTGATGGGCAGTACGAAAATGAGAACAATGCAATTTCTGATGCATCGGCAAAAGAAACACAACAGGACATGGTAGATGGTTGTAGAGACGAATTTGGCTCAACCCACTATATTCAAGTTGAACCATTAAAGGAAAGTCCAAGTAGTCATAATGATGGAGTGCTTGCTGTTGACCTAGGAAATGATGAGTTTCAAGAATTGACACCGCCAGTAGCTTCTTGTCATGAAAATACTTACTCTATGGTGGTTGAGTCTGGACATGGGGAAAATCTAAGTAGTTGTAACTCTATTCAAAGAACCTTAACTGAAAATTCTCGATCAAGCTTGTACACGAGTGGTCTGCTGGTTGCAACGATGCAAGATGAGACCATTCTTGATGATATGGAAAAGGAAAGACTGGACTTAAAAGAGAGTGCATCTTCTTTTGAAGGTAATGTTTATAGTACCGAAACTGGACTCGATGAGAGGCCTATGAACGCTTCTTCAGATATTTCTTCATCTGATCTTGTCTCAGAGACTTCCTCTCCTGATGGTGTTAAAGTTTCTCTTCCAAAAAGCTTGAAAATTTTCTCATCTGAATTGACTTCTAGTTCTACTGAAGAAAATGCTAACACCTCAACCTACTATCAAAGTGCTTACGAAGTAAAGATCTCAGATGCATCTACTTGTATTGACCATGATGTGGATCAAAAGCTGGTTGACTTGTCCCTTAATAAGTTAGGTAAAGTTACAGAGAAAGATGGAAGTTTAGGTCAAGATCATAGGAGCACATTTTTATCTGAGGCACACAGTACTGAAGATGGCTTTCCATGTGATGTTAACCGTGATTGTAAATTGATAAGACCTGAATCTGCAGAAGCAGATCAATCCCCAGAGAAATGTGCAACTATTCCACACAACTCACAGTTGCCTCTACCGAGTGTTGAAGTTCAGGATGATTCCTCCATTGATTCTGGGCTCACCGATGTGGAGAAATACATGTACGATCCATATTTATGGACTCCAATGGAAATAGAGACAGCATCAGGAAATGCAGAATGCACTTTTCTTGAACATTCTCTGAAGTTAAGAAGCACATATGCAGAAGTTGAGGTTGGTCACTTTGTAAATTATTTTTACATTCATTTTCCATTCTTTTAGTTTAAAACCCTATGCCATTTGTATGTATTGGTTTATACTCATGAAATATTACTTCGATTTCTAAATTATGGGCATCACAATGGCTTTGGAACCCTGCATCTGAGTATCCAACTGATCTAAATTTTACTTCTAGTCTTCTCCAGTATCCTTATATGATATAGCTACTCTATCAAGAATTTTGATTTTATTATATACTTTTAATAATTCGAGAGAACACGACCAGAATTTGGAATTTTATGCTTTGCATCTTTTCAGGATTATTCTGGGACAAGAGACTCGAGCAGAGAACCACTAGTAACCAGTTATAATAGGCGATTTATGGGCACGGTTGACTATATATGGTATGTAATATATAAGGTGTTATTCTACCCGACTTGACGTTCTTTCAACTACTTTCGTTTATTAGAATTGATACTGTCATGTAAAGGATTGGAAAGGTTGCTTGGGTAGTTGCTAAGATTAGTTCTTTTGAAATAGTGCAGTACTATTCTTGTGTTATTTTCTATTGCAACATGGAAAAGTCTAATAGGGTTTTGGCATTTATACATAAATCAATTTCGAGATGTTTTTCATGGTTCACTTGTACAGTGAGATGGAACAGTCATGAGTTAGTCTTGGTGTAGTTCAGACCAAGGTAGAATAGTTTGACTGTTTACTGAACTTGATCTACATCCAGGTGTTCAGAAGGTCTCCAGACTGTCAAGGTGCTCGATACAATACCGAATTATGCTCTGCAGTGGACTCCTGGATTCCCAACACCGGTATGGTTTTTTTCTCGGTTTTCTGCAGTCTAGTATTATTGTATTAAAACCAATTCCAGCCTGTCACCTTGGATATATCAACAGAAATGACTGGCAACTAGAACAAATAAGTTCCATCACCATCATAGCCTATTCTTTCAGGAGAAATTTATTGTACAGGAGGTCCACCATCCTTGTGCAAGCACACAGTGTGCACATAAAAGGGGCGTTGGAGTTCCACAATTACATGGGTCTGAGATCCTACAAACCAACTGGTAGGAGGATGACCATAACTGTCCAATCTATTTCATTCTTGTGGATGGTCAGAGAAAAAGAAAATGATGAAAGGTACATAATGGTATGAAAATGGATTGTTATGGTCGTCCATTCGGTTGCTTTTTGGCGAAGTAGATCTCCAGGTCGGACCCTTGGTGGGTTCTGTGCCTTCCCTTACTGGTACAAGGATGGTAGATTGTCCTTATAAAAAAAGTCTACTCCAATGAGTAGCTCACGTGTAATCTTACCATCCATAGTGATCTTTCTATCAATGCGTACAAGGTGTATTCTGCATATGCTGACTACATCGAGGTTCATACCTGTTTTGAGATGTATTTTGCTGTCATTTGATTTTCAGAAATGGGGCAGTGATCATATAGCGTTGGCCTCTCAATTGGCATTTACAAAAGATGTGGACCAATCATGAGCAGATATTTTATGCATTCGTTTTGTAAGCAGGTTAGTATCTATGTATGCTAGCAATTAGCAGCAAATCCCAATCCAGCTTTGTGTGCCCCAATGTCACCGAGCACCGGCGTTTTAGGCTGCATGAAAGATCCACAGGTTTGCTTTCAACATGTCTAGATTTGTCATGAAGTTAAAGAGTTAATTTGTTTGTTTTGTATATATTGTTTTAGAGGAATGATTGCAAGCAACAATGGCGTTGCATAGACTCAATGCCACAAAAAACGAGAAAAATTGCCTTGAAAACCACACCCGGAATTAAAAAATGTATTTTTTTTCTTGACTTTTTGCGGGGTGGGTTGCATTTGTACAACACCTTTAGGCTTTGCTTGCTGGCTTTCCTCATTGTTTTATTTCAAGTTGATAACATGTAATTTATGTTGTTTTGCTTTGAAATCCGTCAGATTTGGACCCAGAGTTCTTCATTTGGATCTCAAATAAACTGGAAATGTCCCTTGGATTAAACTGGTTATGCAAGGAGTTTTTTTTTTTTTGAAGGGATTAATCTTCTTGGTTACCTTGCTTTGATAGGAATATAGTGGGAGCTATGGTTCACCATTTTCAATAGGACCCTACTCATACACCATACGAGTTGATAACCAGGATGTCTATTGCCAGTTTATCGTCTGGTGGGTGGTGCATGGTCTTCACAACATTAAGGTAGCTAGGTGAGGGGAAGACAATTTCAGCAGCCAATCCCGCCCATCAGAGAAAGCCGTAATGCGTGCAATGATGGCCTGCAATAATGAATGAATGCAGTGAACGTAGACCCCCAAAGAGGGGGGTCACTGATCATTTCTTCTTCGATTGAAATTGCCCGACCTCTCACTTCGTTTCCTTGTGTGCTTGGACTTTCTTCAGTATCATTAACACCTCCTTTTTAACTGTCCAAGGTTTACCCCAAGATCTGAAGGTTAAGATCCTCTGGCCAATGTGATGTTTGGGCTATTACGTACACTGATTGCATCATCTGGATCATTGAGCTGGTAGGTCACGGGTATCCAATCAATTAATCCTCCAAACCAACCCAACCAAACGGGGGAAGCTTAAGCGGAAATGAAAGAGTAGGGTGAAGGGGATGGGAGGAAGCCTCCCTCCATCAAACAGTTATGGCAGTGTTGTTAAACTGGCACGGGCAGGCTGGTTGAACCAGTGCCCAAACTGGTCCGGGTCAGCATGACTCAGGATCTGAAAAAAAATGGGAGAATCTGCCCGGGGCTGTCCTTTTGGCCAATGTTTGACCCAGGCCAGTCCACTGAGTCAACGGCTGGTCTGGGTTAAAAACATTGATGCGGTTCTGAATCTGAAGCTCCATAAAGTTTTGATGGACGGGTGAACCAACATTGAGCTAGTCTGATTAATAAATCTGCTAAATTTTATTTAAAGAAAACTAATGCAAGATTCAAAGATTCCAAACCTGATGTTATTGAATGGGATCATGATTGCTTGGATCCAGACTCAATGTGTATATCCATTAACTGCCCTTGCTGTATAGGAAGGTTGTTCGAATTACCAAAAGAAAATTCCTAGCTAGAGTACCCCTTTACATGACAGGCACACCAAAAACTGCCTCAACCCATGTTAAAAAAGTAGCTACGGTTGTTTACAATGGGTTAGAGGTCTGAAAGCTTGATGACTAATGTATGAATTAGATCGTCTGGTAAAGGTTTTATGCCTGAAAATTAAGTCAAGGGCATTGTGGATATTTAAAAGTGTATGATACTTGAAAGTTTTTTAGAGAGTTTTCATAAAACAGCACTTTTAGAATTAAAAGAGAATTTTAGAATCTTTTTAAAGATGCTCATTTACTAAATTAAGAGCATCTTCAACCAACTTCAAAAAAGCATTTTCGTCAAATTTGAAGATAGAAACACCCTCTAAAAAGTGCAAAATCCAACCAACTCTGTTTTAAAAAAAAAAAAATCTTCAAAAAGAATACAAATAATAAATATCAAAGTTTTTCAAAAGATACAAAAAGTATTTAAAATTTGTTGGTAAAATGTAGATATTTTTTAAAATAACACAAAAGTATCAAAGTTTTTCAAAAAAACAGAAGAATTAAAATAAAAATTTTAAAAAGTAAATATTAAATTTCTATATTTGAAGCCAAGAATAGAGATCTCTTTATTTGATGCCAAAAATAAAGATCTATATGTTGATGTAAGAATAGAGATATAGGGACTCAACTTTAAATTTGGTGTTGGATACAGAGCCTGGTCGGAGTTGGATTTTACAAAAGGATCATCAAATTTGAAGATATAAAGCTTGGTTGGAGTTGCTCTAATTGCTCTAAGTGAAGGGAGGATGACTTAAAATGAATCACTCAAATTCAAACATTATGAATTTCAAGACTTAAAATAAATCGGTTACCAAATTGTCTGAATGGACCATTAAGGTTTGAATGACTTAATTTCAGACAAGATTTGAAATGAAGTTTTCGCACAATCTTACCAAAAAAATTGTCCAAAACCCATGTTACAAAAAGAAACCATGGTTGAGTTTAAGTCAGGTTGGGGCAGTTCTAAGTGTGTGGGGCAAAGGATAATCCCTCAACAACTTTTTGCACTTCTTCCCAAGTGTTTGAGCTGCATCAATTGAACGGTCTAGATCAATAAGGCAGTTGATGAGGCGTAGGATTTGAGTTATGGTGGGGGAGCATCATCTTTTGTAGATTTTGGTAGGCAAAATTAAAGCCAAAAACTTGTGTTGGGGCAAGCCCCCTCACAAGGGCTTCACAGGACACTCACCTTCACAGGTTGTTCAGCACCCTATCAGAGTATGTAGGTCCCTGTAGGGATGGGCCAAACTTCCATAAGATTAGTGGAGATTAGTGGTCTCCAAGAGTGTTCATCCGTGATCAAAGACGTCCGTTACCAAGGTCTTTCTCCCGATCACCCATCCACCTCACCCAACTCAAGCTAGATCGGGCAAATACGGCTTTGGATTTGGTCATGAATGTCCACGTTTGGCCCATCCCTAGGTGGTCCTACAGACCAAAAACCAACTTGATTGGATCTGAGTAACCCAAACAATGCTCGAATTCTACCGTTAAAAAATAACCCATGAAAACGACTAAAATCCATCTGTTAGAAATCAACAATATGGTCCACCCTGGGATGGGCCAAACATCCATACGGCCAGTGTCTTTAAGAGAGTGCTACGTGGCTCATATAGACATGACCAAAACTGGAGAGTAGAACATCCATCAGCTTCTGTCACAATGAAAAATATGAGCCACGTGGCACACTCTTAGTGGACACTGACCGTATGGATGTTTGGCCAGTCCCTCTGTGGACCTATAAACCAAAAATCAGCCTGATTAGTGATTTACAACCTTTGGATCTTTGCACCCAAACGACGCTCAATAATGCTCAAATTCCTACCGTTTAATCAACCCATGAAAATAAATAACTTCAATCGAATAGCTTAGAAATCACCAATCAGGCTAACTTTTGGTTTAGAGGTCCACCGAGGGACTGGCCAAACATCCATACGGTCAGCGTTCACTAAAGTATGCCACGTGGCTCGTATCGTGCGTTGTGACAGAAGTTTTACTCAAAACTGGACTCAGATCAGGGCCCCACCCCTAATTGTGTAGTGCAATATGGTTAGACGACGGCTAGATAACTAGTAGACAGAGTTTACACTCTACGATGTCTACGTTGAGGGACCACGTTAGATAATCCTCAGAACTAAAAGCTGTTCAGTTGTTCTTCACTGTTACGTAAGTCCTGATCAGAGAGAGAGGGTTGCAGGTGAAGATGATGGCGTTCTGTTCCTCGTTATCATCTCCTCAATCTCCCTCTCTCTTCTCAAAGCCCTTTAATCCCGACAGAGCTCTGACCTTCTCTGTCACCTCTCGCTTCAGAGCTTCTGCAGACGTTCCAGATTTTCTTTCTGCGGATTGGTATGTTATTCTATCCTTTCCTGTTCTCCAATTCGTTCTCGAAACTTAGGGATTTTCTAGGATTTGTTGTTTCTAGTTCGAAATTCTTCATTTAGAAGGTCTTAGATTGAGGATTTCGTTTTTTCTTCTTCTTATGTTTTTTGTTTTCCCTTAAATTATAGGGTTTCTGTGTCAATTTTGATCTCGCAATGTTTAGTTGGATTTCTAAATCTTATTTGATTTGCTGTTTGAAGCTGAGGAGGAGGATAAGATTACCGGAATAGAAATTCAAATAGAAGTGATTGGTTGTTCTCTCAAGGATTTTGGTCGCTTTATAACATACATACGTACACTCATACATACATGCGTTTAGTGTAGTTTGAGAAAGTTCAGGTTGAAGTTGATTGTAATAATTTGATCTGTACCCTTTGTTTCGATTATACGAGATTCACACATGAAAACTTTCTGTGGGAATCTGTAAAAAAAATGTTTAAATTTATATCATGGGCAGCTTCTAATTTTGAATTCTTAGGTTCCATGTGTCAGCAAAAATTCTGCTATATCTATAAAATTTATGATACTTAGGCTGTGTTTGATTGCTTGGAAAATTTTCCCGGGAAAATACATCTAGGACATGCCTTAAATGGCTGATTGATTGCAAACTGAGAACACATATTTCAATCATGTGAGAAAATAAAGGTGTAGTTTCAGGTGGAAATGAATTCTCACATATCTGGATGGGAAGTGAATTCCAGCCTTAGTAGGGAAAATTATCCAGATTTAAATGGCTTGTTAGGGAGAATTTTACAGATTTATAATGGCTATCTAACAATGGACACTTGTGTTTTCCTAAGGAAAATGCAATTTTCCCACTTGGTAATCAAACACGGCCTTAATGTAACACACTTGCAGGAATCGAATACTCTGGGTGCCGCTCCCAGATTGGAAGCCTGTCTGTCTTGGACAATTCGAGTTCTAAAATAGCTTATGAGTAAGAGTTGGAAGTCTATGAGAATTAAAAAAAAAAACCTTAGCAGAAGGAAGTGCTTTCCTTTTTTAGCGTTATGTTGGCCATTCTCTAGGTTTTCGTGGAAATCCACTTCACATTTCTCATTGTATTGGTCACTTCTAGGTTTTCATAGATACCCAATGCGCATTTCTCACTTCCCATGTTCTGCTAACTCGTTCGTGGGTTCAGCCGGTTCATAACTTGATCTGTAATGGTCCATGAAGGATAAACTAGACTACTAAATGGCAGTTATGGCTTTATATGTCTTTCTAGTTTTTGAAACAAAAGTACGTAGGATGGAATGCAGTTTTTTTAGAATTACTTCTTTTCATTCCTTTTAATGGGGGTTTGCCTAGGTTGTGAAAGTAATGTGGGGCAAGAAATCTTTAGTTCTAGAGTTGATGTCTTTTTAAAAAAAAATTCCTTGCCCATTTTCAGCCATTTGCGAACAAGAACCCATTGTGTTTGATCATCCAACAATAACTTTCTATCATTACCAACGAGCACATTTTAAGTTAAACCAATGCTTAAAGACTTGTAGAGTTGACTTGGGCAGGCCGAGTTGGCAGTGTTCAGGTTTTCCCTTAGTCTTTTGGTTTGGTTCGTTTCTTCTTGAGTGCATCAGACACATGGAATGCCTACCTCGTTTCAAGGGGGACTACTTTGTTGCTTCCATATGATTAAGAATAGCATTTCCATGTGCTTATTATATGTTGCTTTTCTATTGCAGGCTTGAGTCTCGCAGGAAAAGACCTTTTGGTCCAAGGCTAAATGTAATTTTCTGACTACGTGAATAGACGCCAACCGTCATTATTGTTTCTTTATAATATATCAATCTACCTTTATTCTCTTACTTTAGTTTAGTGCAGAAGAAGCAGTCCAATACCAGCTCGATGCATTGAAATACAATGACCAGCCTCGTCAAGATTATGGAGTGGAGGTGATGTACAGGGTAATGTCTAAATCTAACCCTGGTTTTGTTGCATAAAGGAAAATAGGGGTTGCAATTGAAAGCTGAATATTTTCCGCATGACAGTTTGCTGGTTTTGATCCTTTTGAGAGGTCAACCTATTTTGGACCCTTCTTTGACTTGGGACAGGTTAGCGATCCTTCTAAACCATTGATTACATGATGATCGGGTAGAGTTTACAGTTGCTAATACAGGTCTATGTGGGACTTCCTCACCTCCGTGCAGTTTGAGCGGTTCCGGCGGATTTTCCACCATTCAACCTACCGGGTTCTGCTAGGTCACAAGGAAAGGAAGATCTTGAGCAGTTTGTGGGTGAAAGAGGTATCCCTATAGTTATAATTTAGAAAATGAATTGTGTTAGGGAGTACATGTGCCATTTACTTTAGATAGAACCTTGCTAACCCCAATTCTACGATCCATAATTCCCAACCTCTTTGCTGGTCCTGTAAATTTTCATTCTTCTCTAATTAGCTGGTCTGCTCTATATGAACTTTGCAATAGAACCGATTCAAGCAGAGGGTTTGGATACGAGGGTCCCGCCCAGAGGAGGAAGAGATATTTCAATTTACGATGTTTCAGGTTCGCTCATTGTGCCCTTTTGCTAATGATAATCTATATCTCCATTTTCTCGCAAAATTGACAGGACATGTGGTGCACACACACCAGCACTCTTATTAAGACAAAAAATCTGTATTTATGTTGAAGTTATTATTTATACTGTTTTTTTTTTTTTTGGATAAGCATACTGCTCTTTTATTTAAGCAATGCATTTTTACATGCCGAACACCTATATTGTAAGCATTAATTTGTCCAGTACATACCTCGCCAGCCATTCACATAGATGACTTGTGGCTGCTTACTGACAGAGGGTCGGTGGTTCTTGGGACGGTTATTGGCTGACAGAGAGCCTACTTCATGACGGGGATGGTTTTGCTGGAGGAGTTGCTTATTGATTTACCAATCCTGCTATCATATACTGGTCATCCAGTTTGTAAAGTGCTGATAGGTGATTGTTAACGCATGAGGGTGGGTTGCCTTCTCTCAACCTTCACATGTGTACATATATAATAATTCCATAACGCTGTTATCTTTGTGAAGAAAATGTTGACTAAGCTTTGTAAATGATGAAAACTTGTATATGAGATCTCAGCTAAAGAGGTTGCTGAAACACTCTCACTGTGAAAGTAAACCTTGTGATCTTCAACTCAACAGAGTTGTTTTGTATCGCATTTTAAGTTGTGCAGTGTCGGCTGTCTGTGTTTTGAGTGGTTTTGTATCGTGGGTATAATGGTTGGTTGTGTGTTCATGCCACATTGGCTTGCTAAGGATGAAGCCCAACAAATTTTCTATGCTGGTATTGAGCAGCATTGATCGTATTTGCATGACCTGTGCCGAGCTTTTTTTGATAGGCAAATTAACAGTGGCAAAGTTATTTTAAGTGCAAGTTTTCTGCTCCCTGGGGATTTGAAGTCCCCCTCCTAAAATGCCTTGTGGGTGAAGGAAATACAAGGCGGGGGTTGAAAGGACCTCCAACAACTAATCACCTCTTGGTGATTTCTAGCTGTTGGAGAGCATTATAATGGTTTGCTCAAATCTAACCGCTAAAATCACCAATCGAGCTGATCTTTAATGAATAGGTCCGCCAAGGGAATTGTTTTGCACTTACGGCAGTTACTTGGCAAAGGGTTTGGTTCTCTTGAAAGGCTCAGGCTCTGAGGACCCCCCCTTTTCTGACCCCTCTCAGTGTTCGCGCGCTTGGTCGTGGATTTCACGAATCTGACGGTGGTGGTCAGCGCCCTCAAAAGTGGAAAAAGTGATGCCAGCTCGGCGCTAACCACCACCGTTGGGTTCTTGAAATCCATGACCGAGCACACAAACACCAAGAGGGGTAAGAAAAATGGGGGTCCCCTGAGCCCGACCCTTCTTGAAATTGGTGTCGTGCAAAGAGGTGGATAGCATCGTACCAGCATAGACAAATCAACACCGGCGAGCCCTAAGATGGGTACTTGCACCCGTGGTTTAAGAAATGGCCGTTAGTTAAAAACGTAATGCTCTGACTCCGAGTTTGAGCCACGTGGCACCCACATTGACCGAATGGATGTTTGGCCCATCCCTGAATGGACTTACACACCAAATGCAACCTGATTAGTAATTTCTTTACATTGGATTAGAGTCTTTTCCATGGTTTATTTTTAACCATGGATTTTGAGCATTATTTTGGGGTACTCATATCCCAAAGGATAGAAATCACTAATCAGGTTGATTTTTTGGTATGTAAGTCTAGCTAGTGATGAGCCAAACATCAAGTGTGCCACGTGGCCAGAGGATGTTGTCAACGATGTTGATGATGGACAGCCATCGTCAAAGTTCTACTCTGTGTGGGTGAGTGTCTTGTGAAGCCCGTGTGAAGGGTGTGCCCCCAGCCCGGTTTTGGCTTTAAAGTGGCATAGATAGATAAGGTTTTTTATCCATTGAAAAGGAAAAGAGAGAGCTCTCTTATTTTGCAATGGAACCTAGGAGAAGAGGAAGATGTTGAAAAGGGTGGCAACAGCTGGTGAGAGGAGACAAGAAAGATTGAAAAGGGTGGCAACTATCGGTTGAGAAAGAGAGATTAACGTTCGTTTTGTGTTGGCACATAGTTTGATTCCTTCTAGGAATAGTGAAAGGGAGAAAGAGTTTTTAAGGAACAAAATGTCTACAGTCACAACAGAAGAGTACCACTCAGCCTCTGAGGATCCTAAAACCAGCATGTCCACCAAACCTTTGGCGTCTCAGGGGACAACAATTTTCACAACATTTCTTACAACAATTTTGGCATGATGGCTGATTTTTTACGAAGATGATCTCCTTACCATATAGATCACTCCTACAAAAAAATCAGCCCATTCTGAAGTTTCTCACCCCATCAAGTGTAGTCGTCAAGTTAACGATATAAATAGACGGTCCATAATTCTTCAACTTCTAAACCAGTCTACGAGTGTCGTAATGATTTGAATTTTTGTGAGGATGATCTCCTTACCATAGAGACCATCCTGGCTAAAAATATCCAATTCCAAAACATATAATCTATATATTGGCCTGTGCCAATTTTTGTTGTAAAAAATGTTGTGAAAATTGTTGGACTGTGCAACAACTATTTTATCTTTTGTAGTTGTCACTTGATGGACTATGGATCTCTTGAATCCAATGGTCAATGCTCTCAACCACACACCTTTTTTGTCTGGTTATCTATGGATAGTATTTTGCTATTTTTTATATGGTAGAGAAGAACATTTAATGAACTGATAGATGCTATGTTGTTTTGATAAACAACTAATACTGAACGAGCTATACCAACCGTCTAAGCTTTAAAGTAGTAATAGATAGATGTATTCAGATTAGTTGTAAATATGAATTAAAATGACTAAATTACCCTTCAAAATAAAAGGCTGATTTGCAAGTTTGTCAACCAAAATCTCCGTCGCATACAATAATAATAACAAGGGGACGACACGTGTGTTGCACGTGATGATTGTAGGGGTGTTATTAGAAGAATTGTAGAGGAGCATTTGACGGATGTGTTTATAATAACAAGGGGATGGCACGTGTGTTGCGCGTATGATTTTAGGGGTGTCGTTGGGGGAACTAGAAGAACTAGAGAGGAGCATATGACGGATGCATTTACGTGTGAACGTATTACATGCGTTAACATTGTGTAAAGAAATAAATGAAAAAAAAAAATGAAAGAACCAAAACAGGAACATTTTCAGAATGTGTAAAGACTAAAGAACCCCTATTAAATCTATTTTATAAAAAGGAAAGAATGAAAATAGAGACATTTTAGGTATTTTAGGGATTGTGGTCTTAACGCAAGAACCCCTTCGCTCAACAAATAGAATAGACAGGTAAAATATATAGATATGGGTTGTGATGTAACAAGGTATGACCTCACCCTTTTCGGTGCATGGAAGAACGATTTTTGTTAATCACCACTGCCATCTGGGCCCACTCACCGCATGGATGTTAGACCACCCATTTGTAGACATTCATACCAAAAATCAGCTTGTTTTGTTGATTTTTAGCCATTGGTTTTTAGTACTAAAAAATAATGGTTGAATCCAACTGCTATAATCATCCTTAAAAACACAAAATCTAATGGTTAGAGATTACCAATCATATATCCATCAAGTGGTGGGCTGAACATCCATGCGGTCGGTGGGTCCAGATGACAGTGGTGAGTAACAAAAATCGTGATTCCGCCAGCCAAAAAAATGAGGTATGCCTTGTTAGTTGTTAAATCTTTTTCCTATAGATATCGACTATTTACCACGTGGCTTTAAGCGAACAATTAAAGATTTTAAGGTGGTAGCTTGCAAGGAAAGTATTTACTTTTGTGGATCAATTTGCTATGGAGCCAATAAAAATGTGCCACCTTATACACTCTTTTGGGCCTAGCCCACTATTTGATGGACCTACACAATGAAAATTGGTCCGATTGGTGATCTCTAGCCATTCAATTGGAGAATAAAATATGCTCAAATCCAATGGCCAGAAATTACCCATAAAAATTCAAATCCAACGGCAAGAAATCACCAATCAGGATGATCTTCGGTATATGGGTCCAATCATTCATTGGTATAGTGGGCCCGAAAGAGTAGCAAATGCCAAATGGCATGTTTTTATGCGCTCCACGGCTCCACGGAGAAAAATAATGCTCCACAGACTAAAATTTTCCGCTGCAAGGTACAACATACTGAACATAGTTTTTGTTGTGTTCCCGATCTGGATTCCATCCAGACAAAGAGTTCGCGCTAAAAGTCACCGCTGGGAAGATTAAGCTTAACGTCCTCTCTCGTAAGTCCTAACGTCCTCAGCACTCTCGTCACCACGTTTTTTCCCCTTTTTTTTTTTCCTTCTTCTTCTCAATATAGTTCTTCATTTCCCGCGCTTATTTCTCTCTCTAATTTTCATTTTCCCGCGTTTTTTCGCTTCATCGAACGAACTTCGTCAGCAACTGCAAGCAGCTAGGGTTCGAGCTCCCTTAATCACTTATTGCTGTAAATTTTGAAACCCTAACTTTGGGTTCTGCGAGTCCAATTCCGAGCTCGCGAAACCCTAGAAGCAACTTTTTTTGCTTTGTTTCTTACTAAATTTCACATTTCTGTCGCTTTTTTTCTGTACGCGAGCTTCATCAGCAGTAGGGGATTGATAGGGTTTGAGTTCAATTCATTTTGGTTGCTTTAAATTTGAAACCCTAGGAACATTGGGAACGGGGTTGAGACCAAATTTCTAATTCGCAAAACCCTAGAAGTGAAGCTTTGCTTAGCTAATCAAATAATTATTTTCTTTTGCAGGGGTTGGATGAGTTGTCGTCTTAACTTTCAGGATGTATATAAAGCAGGTAATTCTCCATTCTGTATGAAATTAATGGCCTGCTTGGATTACTATTATTGCATATGATTGGCGATTCAAACAGGTCCATATGTTTTATTTTTGCCACATTCCTTTTAAATTTGTTTTTTCTTAAACCAGGTGATCATCGAAGGGTTTAAGAGCTATAAGGAACAAATTGCTACTGAACCGTTTAGTCCAAAAGTTAATTGTGTTGGTAAGGATTTCTTATTCTTTAAACGTTTTGTACTATTACTTATTCCGAGTACTTGAAATCGTGCGGTTGATCGAGTAACTGTGGGGTCTAAATACGCAACAGAAGCGTAGTTATACGAAAAAACCTTGGAACCTTAGATATTTAACTGTTTTTGGTGTTGTGGTTACCCCACTTCCTTGTTTTAACATGACTTATGTTACAATTGTAGTTGGTGCTAATGGTTCTGGCAAGACAAACTTTTTCCATGGTAAGCAATTCTACTGCCAATTTCTATTCATTTCTTGCCTTTATTTTTGGAAATATAAGTTCTGCACTAAACTGACTTTTGGTTGGTGTCTTGATTTTCCCTTTAGCAATACGTTTTGTACTCAGCGACCTGTTCCAGAACCTGCGCAGTGAAGATAGGCATGCCCTTCTACATGTATGTGCCCTTCTATTTGTTCCCTAGAATTCTCATTCATTTTAGTTTTGTGGGATGTGATTGAGACACGCCTATTTTTGATAAGTGGGCACCCTCGTAGTGAAAAGACAATAATGCAATAAAGTAAATTTTGTCTTCAATAGTGGCAACTTTGTCTTTTCAGTAGGATGGCGCCCTATTTATCAAAAGTTGGGGGGGGGGGGGGGGGGGGGGGGTGTTTCTACATAATCATTTGTGCGTTAATGATTTTTGTAAGTGGTTAAATTCAACAGGAAGGCGCAGGTCATCAAGTGTTATCTGCTTTTGTGGAGATAGTGTTTGATAATTCTGATAATCGCATCCCCGTAAGAATTCTCCTAGTCGCTGCTGTTCTATTTTCTTATAAGTCAAAGTCTTGCATCTTCTTGCTTTTACATATCAGAAAATTAAATTTAATTTGCTTATGTTAACTAAAGAAGATATGCTGACTGCTGCATTCATCCATACTTATTGTGTACATAGGTCGAGAAATAACTATTTCTGAATTGATCTCATAATTGAAGCAGCCGTGCGTCCTTTACTTTGGCCATACCAATTGACATGTTGTTTAGTTTCTTTTATTTTCATCATTTTACAGTTGAGTTAAAAAATGAGTTCAATGTGAGAACGACAAATTGGTCTCCAAAGAAAATGTAGAAGAACTAGATTGTAAAGCTACTTACAGAGGTTTGAGATCAATTGCTGCAATAACTAGCAAGACATTAACTCCATATTTGCCTCAAATGCAACGTAGAAAACAATGGAAACATGGATGTTGTGTAGTTTATATCAAGCCAAAGATCAAATTAGTGATGGGATTAAACTCTTCATAAGAATGATGACTTCCCATCTTTGAGTCCTCAGGGTAGGTACTATGTCTTATATCATCTTAAATGCTCACGTAAAGAATAGTTCTAGGTTCACTAGTCTTGCAGGCCACTTGAACTGAGCTGCCTAAATTTTTACGTGAAAGCTTTGTATCTCAATCTGATCAATTTACTGGTTAACCTTCGATAATGCAGATATTCAAGTGAGGATAAGAGCATAGGTGATGCAAAAATGTATGTTTAGGTTTCGATCATGGTTGTATTTTACAGAGCAAAATACAACCAACAGTATAGCCTATTTGTTCAGAGTTCATATCACTCAATCGTTTGAAATTATGCATTGGGTGTGGCACATTTAAGGCAAGATCATAGTTAGTAATATGTGTAACAGCAAAATTCAGCCACTGAAAAATGCGAGTTAATAGGATATTGGTTAAAACAAGAAGTCGGAAGACAGTCTAAAAAGCGAGAATGTCAAAAGATTGCCGAGAATTTTGGTTTAATACGATCTTAATAAAAATAGTCTGAAAAACACGCATATATTCACTGCATGTACTATAAATACCTACTTAGTAATAGTATGGGTCTACACATTATAAGTAGAAGACTTTCTTATTGATCTGGGCTGTCCACCAATTACCCCATTTAGAAGGCTAAAAATCAATCCAATTGAATTAAGGTTTTAAATTTCGACGTTTCGGTTGAAATTTCGGTTTCGGTGAGTACTGAAATCCTCAAAACGTAGGTTTTTAAACCGAAATTGCCAAATTACCCTCACCGAAATGACTACCGAACCCGAAATTTTAAACCATGAATTGAATGATCTTATCCATCCAACCAATGAAACTTTTTGTGGATGACAGAATAACAAGATAATTAGTCTAGAGAAGTCTGCTTTGGATTGTTTCAACCATCTGATTAAGCTATTGTTTGGTCTTTGAGGTCTTCTACGTGAATGCTTCCCCTAAGTTTAGTAATATAAGAAACCTTTAAATTTTCAAGGTTTTCAGAAAGAGGTCTCCTAGGAAGAAATGCCCAAGGTTCAACACCTTTGTTACCTTATTAAAATACAAAAAATGTTGATCTGGTGATAGTTCACACAGTTGCTAACTCACGATGTGAACCAGTCACCAGGTCAAAATATCAAAATAGTAGTTTTGAAACTATCATGGAATATACACTTGCCTTTTTATCCTGACGAAATCTGTAACTACTGAAAAATAAAAATGTCAATAAGACGACAAAAAATTTCAAAAGGTTGTAAATTTATGTTTATTTTTAGAAATAAAGTTAATAAAGATGTTTTAAATTTAATTATAAATTTACAGAGATTCTAGCAAGCAACATAGAAAATACGTTGTACTCATGGATCATGGTGCTGGTGACCAGTCTTCCCCTTTCCTAAGGGTGAAGTTAAGATCTCTGCTACTGTAAGAAAAAAAAATACAAAGAAACAGAGAAAGAAAGAAAGAAACAAGGAGATTTTAGGGTTATTGGACCGTTCAGGATTTTTTTATTCTTTAAGTTTGGTCGTAGTAACTGTTTGGAGCAGTTCTTGCCCTATAAAATCAGCTTTGGTTTTCCCTACCTCTTTACTGATCAGAAGGATGTCCTTTTTGCCAGGTCTTGGTTCTCCCAAATGAACCCTAGAGACGACATTAACAATTGACTACATAAAAGAAAAACCAGCAAAATAAAAGAATCTTAGAAGGGAAGAAACTTTGTTTGAAAGAACACAGAGAAAGTTGAGCTTTAATGAAAGAGGACAGATTTAAATAAAATAAAATAAGCCCAGAAGAATGGCATTGAAAATCACACCTTCTTCACATGGGATCACTGTCTCAATCTCAAATGGTGGCCACTTTTGCTTACCCTTTTTTGTATTCAGATCTAATTTTTTTCTTTAGTTTTAATGAACCTTATTCCTCTTCTTTTCACACCAGTCTCTCTTTTTCTCATTGCAATCGCCATCACTAATAGAATCGGCCCCCCTAATTGCCACCCCTGTTGGATCTCCAGCGGAGGCAAAATTTTCCACCGACCTCAAACAATCCAGGCAAGGAGCCTTGGATTCCGGGTAGATATGCATTCTTTTTGGTCACCATTCTCTGTTTTCATCTCTCGTTCACATTTTTTGTTGAGCTTAAACAATCTAGGCAATGAGCTTAGATTCTGGTTAGACACGCATTCGTCATGAAGACCCTAGAAATAACTACCTCTGATGCAAATCGTAGACTTTTAATCTAAAAATTTCTGCTACTTCGTTGATTCATGGAGTTCCTCTGAGCTTTATCTTGAAACAGTTATGCTTGTAAATGAAAACCCTAAGTAAGGTTTATTTGTAGAGTCTATTAAAGAAGCTTCTCTATTCTTCTTTAAGTTGCACTTCAGAGAGAAACATTTGCGGAGGGAGGGAGGTGCAGTGCTTTTCTTTTGGTGGCATGCTAGCATTCCTTATAAATTTTATAGAAAGATATAATTCATAGGTTTATGTAAACTTCCATTTTTTAAATATATAGAATTACAAGTTGCAACTTGCAACCTTATAACTTTGTATTAGCAATATAGCTTAAATTTATTTACAATTCATAATATGTTACTTCTGACTTCCATGACAAATTTACATTAAAATTTACCTTAAATAAGCTTACTTGTAACATCTGTAATAACTTTATTATTGTTATTTCGACTAGTGGAGAGGCACGTGAGATGCACATGGTAATAAACTACAGATGGTGTTTAGAGTTACGCTTGAAACATTGAATAGTTTTTATAATCTAGGGGTTTGTTTTGGAAATTTTGAAGAAAATAAGTCTGTAAGAGGGGCTGTTTTAGAAATTTAATCTAGAGGGATGTTTTAAATAATGACTATGTTACTTATAAAAAAAAAAGACTATGTTGGGCCAAATCCTCAAGTTTTCACTTTAAAATTGTAGTAGACTAGTGTGATAATTTTATGACACTTTAATTAAATTATAATTTTATAAACTTATGAAATTTATATCTTTAATTAAATTACAGCATAATTTTTTATATCTTACTTATAATTATTACTGTTGCTCGCTTTTACATTTATACCCTCCCTTAATTTCCCAATCAACACCAGAGAAAAACCGAAAATTTTACAATCTCTTGCGAGATTCCCTTGCTAAGAAAATCCAGAGGGAGACAGGAGACTGGAATTATCGTAGCATTTTCTTTTTCTTACACAGACATTATGTCTAGAAACACACTTATGAAACCGTTTCTGAGTCCATTTTAATTGAAATGGTTCGTTTAAACTGGTTACAAATTTAGTATAGTCTTGCACTTGGTTGACAGGTTGACAAGGAAGAGGTTCGATTGCGAAGAACAATTGGTCTGAAAAAGGATGAGTATTTTTTGGATGGAAAACATATCACGTAAGTTTCTTTGTTCTATTCACCCTCACCTTGTTTTCAACAAGGTAACTAAAATTAATGTGGTCAATATGCAGGAAAACGGAAGTTATGAATTTACTGGAAAGTGCTGGGTTCTCACGTTCCAATCCATATTATGTTGTTCAGCAAGGAAAGGTATGGAACTTCTAGTTCTGGTGGACATTATATCCTTCTCCTTAGGAATTTATACTTTGTCTTACATATTTTTGTCCTTGTTCATAGATAGCATCATTGACATTAATGAAAGACTCTGAGCGACTGGATCTGCTGAAGGAAATTGGTGGCACTCGAGTTTATGAGGAGAGACGCCGGGAGAGTTTGAAAATTATGCAAGAAACTGGCAAGTCCACACTTTTTTTGAACCAGTTCGTTCATATATATACTTGAAGGGGCTTGGGTTACAGATGTCTCTTCTGTTGATCAGGTAATAAGAGGAAGCAGATAATCCAAGTTGTTCAGTACTTGGATGAGAGATTAAGGGAGCTGGATGAAGAGAAAGAGGAGTTGAAAAAATATCAGCAGCTTGACAAGCAGCGTAGATCTCTAGAATATACCATTTACGACAAGGAACTCCATGACGCTAGGCAGAAATTGGGGGAGGTCAGTTAAGCTGCATGCTTGGAGTTTTAAACCAATTTCTGCTGTCAGTTTTCTTGCTTGTACAATGCTGTGCGGCTTACTAGGTTAGCTTGTTTGTAGCTTCATGGCTCTTCCACAGGTCATGCTAGGTTTGACAATGGGTATGTAAGCTGACTAATGATTTAAAGCTAAAATTGAGGAAATTTGTGTGCAATTCAGTGTTTGAGATTGTTGACATTTTAAAAATGGCATTGCTTGCAGAATCTGAAAGGTCATCAGAGACTTAAGAAATGTCCATCATGTATATTGTTTGTTCCATGCAAGGTTTAAATTTCGTTTCAGAGGAATGTCTCGGTCAGGTGAAAAACCGAGACAAACTCCGAAATGAAACATTGAAAAAATGCCGAAACAGCGAAATTTCCGAAACATTACGAAATATTCCCAAAATCATGAAATCATATTTTTAATTTTTTTGGATTGTATCGTAATGTCTCGGTTTGTCTCAGCGAAACAAACCGAAACGAAACGTACAAAACATCATGAAATTTAAATCATGGTTCCGTGTAGACAGATTTAGCGTGCATGGAAGATGTGATCTTATTTCCACTTGGAAAGTAAAATCTTCTAGGAGATGGTTTTTCCTATGGATCTTTTATACAGTTTAATAGATCTTATCACTTCTGTGAACAAAGAAAGGTTTTGTAAAATTTGTTTCGCTGCTGATCACTGTAAATACACTCTTCAACATTACTTTGTGGGGGGTTCTCAGAAAGATTACATACTTTGAGTTCATCTATAACAGTTCTAATTGGCTGATTATTTGCTCTTATCTCATAGCTCAGTTTGATGCCTTAATCTTGTGTACTTTCTTGTTGTAGGTAGAAGAGGCTCGAACCAAGGTTTCTGAGACATCAGCTAAAATGTATAATGATGTGCTGGATGCCCATGAAAAGTCCAAGGATTTAGAGAAGGAACATAAAGATCTTACGAAAAATATTCAAGTTTTGAACAAAGAAAAAGAAGTAATAGAGAAGCGAAGGACTGAAGCGATTAAGAAACATGCACAGGTTGAACTTGATGTCAGAGACCTAGAAGAGAAAACTTCTGGGAATATTCGAGCAAAGGTATTCTTTTATGACCTTGAAGTATATTCTGTTTTCCCAGACTTTTCAGGCGTTTTTTTCGAATCGTTTGTATTTAGATGGAATGAGGTTCTAGGGGATCCCTCCTAATGCGTATAGAGGGAGGGAGCTGCCTTTTTTTTTTTTGTTCTCTTTTGGGATTCGTCCTTTTAATGATATTACTAATTATAAAAAAAAGTATATTAAAGATCCTTATTTTGCAAAAAAAGTTGATGATGAGGATAACTGCGTAGGTTGATGCTTAGATAAATTTTTCATGCTTTTAGGAAGGGGCTGCAAGGGAGCTTGAAGTTCTACAGAAGATAATTCAGGAATCCAGGGATGAGCTGGAAACAATTAGGTCTTCATATAATGATCAAGTGACCAAGGAAGAGGAAATAACAAAAGGGTATGTTTTGTGGATAATTTGTATTGCCTGAGGCATCTTGGTACACACACATGTGCATATACTAGGGTTGGTTCTTGTCCTTCTATCTGATTTTCTTGAGAATAAACGGATGATTTTATCTCTTCTCTCCATGCAATCTTTTCTTCGTCCCCCTTTACTCTCTTTTGCCACTGAGGGCCTGTTCAGATGCACCACACATGGTTGGTGCTCCTTTTCAATTGGAAAATGATCCCTAAAGTCAACTCAAAGAATTCAAACACCATAGGTCCATAGCTAATCTTGTATTGGTCAGATCCCTTTGGTTGATGTTGACTAATAGAAGTTTGACTTTGCCCTTACTCGAGTCATGAGATCATGCTCATCTTCAGTTTGCACCAACTATATTTTGGGTATTCCATTGTTTGGACGGCATTAGTTTGCACCATACTCAAAATGACCTCAAAATGGAGGTGTCACAAACTTGTCAAAGAGCTGATTTTTTTACAAAGCTTTGCAACCTATTCAATTGCACAAAAGAAGTCTTCCACTGTCAAAATGGGTCCTAAATGTGTCACAATCTTCTCCCAAACCCTACACACTCTCACATGCTTTTCTCCAATGTAAACAATGCTTCACTTTTGCTTATCAAAGGAAAAAAAAATGAAGATGCTCTTTGTTTTTGTGCTATTATATTATTTGCCTACAAAATTTGAACTACATTTTGCCTTTAGAGGATGCTATTTCATTAGAAATTCTCATATTCTATTTGCTCATAAATTCTCTTGGGATATGTAGAATAATGGATCGCGAAAAGCAGCTTAGTATTCTTTACCAAAAACAAGGCCGTGCCACTCAGTTTGCCAATAAAGCTGCAAGAGACAAATGGCTTCAAAAGGAAATTGATGATCTTCAACGAGTTCTTTCATCAAATTTGGAGCAGGTAATTGTTTAGTTTGGCGTGAATTGAAAATCTGCCGTCATGCTTCAATGTAACCTTAATTATTGAAAGAGAAAGCTGTTCTAGTGTCCAATTGAAAACCTTCAACCTTTTCTTGTCAGATGCTGTTAAGCTTACTAATGGAGGACTTATTCCAACCTTTTTTTGTTTAAACATAAATATTTTCTTATTCATATGTATTTGCACAATCTGGGTCGAACTAATGAAAGACATCAGTCAGCCTAACTTGCCGTATGAACAGAAAATAGTGATAAACTATTTCCCTGACCTGTGAATTGAAGTGAAGCCTAATAAAGCAGTGTAAATTGCCTCAGAAAGCACCAAGTATGCCAGGTAAGTATAATATCAGAAAGTAATAGTTACTAATAAGTGGAAGTAATATGGCCAAAATATGCTTTAAACAATTGATAGTGGACAGGAACTGGCTATCTTCAGCAGATTATATAAAGTATCTGTTCAAAATTCTAAATTCGATCTGGAAAGGTTTTCCGGCCATCATATGTCAAAATTGGTGTCAATGATTTAAATGCGGAGGTGTGGGGTAATGCACTTCAATTGCCTAAAGCATGAGGGGTGCATGAGTTTCACGAGCAAGCATTTTTAAATGAACACTAAAAATAATAAATAAATATTAGGATACATTCAATAAAAAAGAAAAATTCAAGAGAAATCAGGAAACAAAATTTTGTTCTAATTAATATTGTGGTAAAGAGATGCTTTTATTGATGTTCTTACGCCTAGAAGGCTAGAACAGTGTTTTTAAATGTGAAGGTATATGGCGAGATGCTTCAATGGCCTAAAGCGTGAAACATAAGTCTCAAGGTGTGAGACTTAAGCTTCACGAGCACGCCTTTTTTAAATGAATACTGAAAATAAGAAAAGTAGATAATGTATAGGATAATTCAATAAAAAAGATATATTTCGGAAGGTTTGTGGAAAAATAATAGTAATCTATTTCAGATGAGGAAAGAGTTTTTTTTGTTCCTGTTATTTAATTTCCTTGTCCTTATTTGACTATAATTTAGGGGAATAAAAGAAAATAAGTTGAAAATTTGAAGGTACGATTGCCCCCATCGACATGTACATGAGCTGCATGTCTTCGACATAAAGCGTTAAAAAAGGTGTAAATAGGAGGGGTGTAAATCAGGTCGGGCTGGGCTGGGCTGGGTTGTAGGTCTAAAAGCCAAGCCCTGCTTAGCCCAAGGCCTTAAGGGTGTTACGAGCTTCAGCTGGGCCCAATTCAGTCTAATTTTTTAAAAAATTCCAAAACAATTCTAAAATAAATAAATAAAAGGGTAATTTAGTATTACCCCCTTGGGATGAAAAAGTAATTTGTATTACCCCCCTAAACTTTGTTACTGTTGTAATATCCCCTTTGACTAAGTCACTGGGTTGTTAACTAACAGCAAGTGATGTGAAAAGTTTGTTTTACCCTTGTCTCCCCTATCTTCTCGTTTTTTAAAACTTTCTTCCACTGTCATCACCACGGGTCCCACTAGGGCTGTCAATTGATAGTCGAAAATTTGAATCCAAATTCGAATTCGTATTCGAAAAATTGGAAATATCCGAAAATTTCGGATGATAGATTCGGATTCGGATATGCATTAGGCATTCGAAGAGTTATCAGATACGAATTCGGATATATCAATATCGGATTCGATAATATCGATCCGATTTACCAGACTGCCCCTTTGGTAAGGACTTTTTAGTCCTTTCTCTTTTTTTGATAGTTCACAAAGGCAAAACCCTAAGGAACTGTTTTGTCGGACTCTCTTCTTTCATCAGTTCTTTATTCTTCTTCATCCTCCAACTCATTCACGAGCTTGGTTGCCAAGCGATGGGGAGATCGTAGAATAGCTGCTGTGCACCATCTATCATTGCTATCACCGGCACCAGAACTAATCTTGCCACTTCCGTCCTTGTCACCACAGGTTCAATCCCTCATCCATCTCTGCCATCTTCATCTTCATCTTCCTCTGTTTCTTCGTCTCTTTTGAGGCTTCCGCTTAATGGGATTGGGTTGCAGAGAGATGGGATGGTGATAGGGTTGGGGCTGAAACATCTGAATATTCGGCGGAGATCGGATAACACTAGAATCCGATTTGCTTATAGAACGAATCGAATTCGAATATTCGATACGAAAATCGGATTCGAATTCGAATACTAGTTTTGAATATCCGTCGGATTTCGGATTCGGATTCGAATATACCTATATTCGATTCGATTAGTATCCGTTGACAGCCCTAGGTCCCAACACTACCACCACTGTCCATCGGGATCATTGCCTAGTGCTCATTGCTCCGTAGTCCACCGGAGCCAACCTTTGGAATGGGACTAAAACATCATTCTCATTCTTACCGAGAATCGAGCACACATGGTGGTGGTTCTATGGTGTTTGAAATTGAACTTGATCGACCTCTGTGATCCTCTTCCGCTGCTCTTGTAACCAGTATGTTTGCAGGCCTCTTGGCAACCTCAACACTTGCTGAAAGGTTACAACTCCAAACTTCTGCATTTTTTAATTTAATTGTGCTCAGAAAGCCTAACCACTTTCGCAATGGGGTCAACTACAGAACCCACATCTCTCTGTCTCTCTTCCAACAATGGTTCGATACTCTTTGCAACATCACAAGATCGTCGCCAATTTGCGTTGCCACCCCAACTCATAATGTCCGCCACTGCTTTACTTCAGAAAACGACACATATGGATATTATTGCCACCAATACATCCTTGTTGTGGGGGTACGGGATTTCATTGAGCTCATCTCAGGCCAACAAGAGAGTGTACAGTGGAATTGCCAAATAAAGAATGAGCCTACCCTTACGGCTCTTGGCTTGGACTTGAGCTTCCTTGCGATGGGGTGTCGGGTTGACAAAATTGATGATAGGCCCACCTTCGCTGTTTGGTCCAAAGCTGACTACGCTTGACTTTCTTGGGTTGGGAATGGGCGGTGGTGGTGGTGTTGAGGCCAGTGGTGGTTGCCGTGGAAGAAAGTTATAAAAGACTGGTGGAGTCGGTGGTGGTGGTGGCGGTGAAGTTTTTTTGTTGAAACTTGCTTAATGGGTTTGTTGCGAGTTTTATTGGGTGTTTTTTGATGAATACGTAATGAATTGAAATAATGGAATTACAGACATTAGGGTATTTGGGTTTCTGAATCTATTGACAAGCCTTCCATTTATTGAAGGTCCCTGAGATTTGGGTTTTGCCCATTTAAGATGGCAACTCGTTTGTCATGTTTTACACCCTCTGATACTCAAATTCAGTGGGAGTTTTAGCCGTTCTTGGAGGGAAAGTTTTATTAGAGAATCGTCTGGTAGAGGTAGCTGGTTGAAGATCTTTGATGAGAAGAGCGGGATCTTTGGTGCTTGCCAAAAGACGACTTCAAGTTCGCCTCATTTTAGATGTTGCACCAATTGTCACGCTCTTATCATAGTAAATATCCTTTCTTGAATCTACACCTGATGTCTCAATGCTTAGAGGTGGTGAAGGGTTTGACAAGTTAACAGTCCTAAAAGGGAGCGTGTAGCTGGTAGTAGCACTGAGAGCTTATGAGACCCCTCTAGTCCAAATAGTTACAACGAAGCCAAGATAAAAGTTACCGGTGTTGGTGGGGCCGATGGTGATGGTGGTGGAAGAAGGTTTAAAAGACTGGAAGATAAAGCGGGGGAAGAAGATCAGGGTAAAATTGACTTTTCAGATCACTTGTTGTTAGTTAACAACCCCATGACTGAATTTGCACAATCCTTGTATAAGAGCATACCCTTTTTTCCAAATACTCAATCCAATTGTTCAAAAGATCTTAGAGATGGAAATAAGATTTAAATCACTTATTTCTATGGTCTCTAAGTCACCATCCTAAGTGCGATCAGGTGAAGCTTTTATTCTTCAGTTGAATCTTGATAATCTTTTCTGGCTGGCTTGAATGATATGACACTAGTACTCACAAACCTACTAACACACTAGGAAGTAAAATGAACATGTTTGGTCATACGGAATTTGCCAACACTAAGAATATAGACCTTACACATTGAACTCACAACTGCTTGTTAAGCTTGGATGTGCTTCCATGTCATAGAAGGGAAGAAAGGAATTCGAAATGGTTAATACTGGATAGATCACTAATATTGTAGTGTGATGAATTATTAGTGCATTTTCATGCTATCATGTTCTTAAATTTAATGCATATTTCCTATGTTTTTCCATGCTTTCCCTAATGTCCTGATAATTTTCAAAATGTTAATGTATTCCCATATTGTTTGAAATATTTCCATTTCCTAGCTTACCAAAGTAAATGTCGAAATCAAAATTTAAACAACTTTAACGACGATTAACAACCATTTGGAGTAAGAACAGCAAGACCGATAACGTTTGGTACATCAGTACATGTTGATGTAGGTATCCAAAACTCAGATTTTTTACATTTTTTTAATTGATATATTTTGACTGATACTAGATTTACATATTTAAATGTTTGTAACCATGTAATTTAAGTACTGAAAAGCAAAAAAGCAAGGGTGTGGAAGTATGTTGAAATTTAATACCATACTTTTATGCCAATTTGTGAAATCTCATATAATTCACACATTGAGTAGAGTTGTGCTAGTGAACAT
The DNA here is from genome assembly GCA_035048495.1 of Euptelea pleiosperma. Taxonomy (NCBI): domain Eukaryota; kingdom Viridiplantae; phylum Streptophyta; class Magnoliopsida; order Ranunculales; family Eupteleaceae; genus Euptelea; species Euptelea pleiosperma. The sequence continues at coordinate 25,027,445 of CM068549.1, forward strand.
ACTAAGGGTATGGAGGGTCTTAACTAGGGTCTGGGGATTTGCATAATGGGGTTTAAGAAGGTGGTTCGGATGAGGTAAGAAGAGGGAGGGGGGTTCGTCTGTTGTTTGATTTGGTGAAATTGGGCTGTAGGAAGTGCTGAAATGAAGTCTATCACAATGGGCTATTTAGGGCATATCTACGTTAGGTTGCATGGGCTGTAAAACGGTGTCTTATTTAGGCTGTCAGAATGTAGACGTATGGAGCTAATTTAGACTTTTACTTGCACACATGACACAGGTGCCAAGGGTTGAACCATTGACGTGTGTCTGCAAGTTTCTGGCATGGCAACCACCAAAAAGTCAAAACACAGGGACTCTTCATAGTTATTTATTTTATTAACATAACGTACAACATATGGAAAAATAATTAAATTAAAATTCATAAAAATATAATTAAATTAATAGTAAATTGGTCATTTGGGGAAAATTACCGACTTAGTTTCCATAAAAGATCAAGTAGCATCCAATATATATATTTAGATCTCTGTGTGTGTGCATGCATGTGTCAGTGTTCAACACTTTAAAGGTGGTGCGCATGCAAAACCACCTTATCCTTGGCGTAACATAGCCTTATATAAGTTAGTCAAAATTTACACAGTTTGTATGCATGAGATTCCTGGACAATCTTTTCTGTTGTTCAGAACCAGACACATCCATTCATATGTTTGATACCTGGCCTGCCAACTGGTGGTCCTTGGTTGTGTACTTGTACATAAATTGATGTCCTCAATTTCCATGGCAATTTAGTGTTACTCTGAAGTTAATTTCCCATGAAACTTCTGTTTGATCTTTTTGGACGAGTAACTGATCTTGGATCAATTAGACAATAGTTGATTCTCTACTACTATATTTTTCAGGAGAAAAAGCTTCAGGATGAAATTCAGGAGCTTAAATCTGGGTTACAAAAGCAGGAAGTGTACATAGAGGAACGCACAGCTGAATTAGGAAAGCTAGAGTCTCACATATCAAAATATCACGAGGGCTTCAATAGTTTGAAGAAAGAGCGAGATGAACTACAGGATAAACGGAAGTATGCTCTCCTTTTTTTTGTTTTCTTGCTTCTGATGATATATGGTATTCCTCTATGATTAGGAGTGTAATTCTTTTTCCAGGTCCTTATGGGAGAAGGAAAGCGATCTCTCTGCTGAAATTGATAAGCTTAAAGCAGATGTTGTAAAAGCGGAGAAGAGCCTGGATCATGCTACACCTGGTGTGAGTAATTGCTTTTCTTGCCTTCTATTCTCTTCCGATTCGTAGGATTTAGTATGAAGAAAAAGATTGAACATGTTCTACCCTGCTCAAAAAAAACGTTCTTGGCTTGGGACTTGCTCAAGTCGACCCATGGACTTCAGTCAGCTATTTCCAGAAGTTGGGTGAACACCATTCATCCAGGTTCAGGACGTCCACGTTGTTTCTCGGACTTGTCATGTTTGACTTTGCTTGGAATTGGATATCCGTATCAGGATCTTGCCATTTTGTTCAGTGATGTAATTTTTCATAAGAAAATCTGCCAAAGCTGATTTTACAGATTAATTATATCAAGATACAATATTTCATCCCTTTGTCGTTGGACCCTATCATCATTAAAGATAAACCTTTCATTGAGGTGCCTAAATTAGCTCCTGCTTGTTATCATTATCTTTATCTGAGAGAATAGATATTTCCATTTAATAAGTATTATTAAAATCCTAGGATTTACGATTTGCATCCTACGATTTCTATGGTTGAATCTTATGATTCGACTGCAAATTCATGTCGTACGATTTGTATAAAAACGAGCACATTTTCAGGTAATGGTTCCTATGTTTATACTTTGGTTTTTCCTAAACCTTAAAACACTACGAAAAGGTAAATTAGTTGGATTTTTATACTAATTAAACAAATTTTTAATAACATGCTTCTTGATATGTTTTTCCCACATTGTCATAAGATCATTTTAACCTAGTTCCACATTCCACTATGGGTCATTTTTTAGTTTTTTGACTTATTTTTAGTCTTTAATATTTCAAGTTGAAAGACCTTTAAAGATTAAAAAAGAAGTTAATAAAGCCCTTAAGCTTCTAAGTGGTTAGGGTTAGGGACAAGAGAACAAACGAGGTTTTTGTATCTCTATAGATAAGGGGATCTTTTGTAGTCTATTTTCTCTACCTTTGCTCCTTTCCTTTTCAAGGTATTGAGTTGATATACTTTCAGGTAAGAAGCTGTAACTTAAAATTCTACAATGAGCAATTCTTGCAATACAATTATTGTAGGAAACAGTTTCATGGTAGTGTTCTCCGCATGAGACATCACCTAATACGGATGACAAAAAAATATGTCTATTCACATGAAATTTGGAAGATTTACTGATTTAAAATTTCAAACTGTCGATGAGATGAAATCCTGTTTAATTTTCAACTTCATTGGTGATTTCTAGCCATTGGATCTGAGTACTCCAAATTATGCTCGAATCCACGGCTAAAAACCAACCCATGAAAATGACTCAAATCCAGCAGCTAGAAATCGCTAATCGAGCTGATTTTTTGTCTGGATGTCCACCTAGGGATGGGCCAGACACCCATACGGTCAGTGGTCTCTAAGAATGTGCCACATGGCTCATACAGCTGTGGACATCCATGACCAAAGGTAGACTTCAATAAATCTAAACCCTAGTCGATGATTGAATGGTCTGGTCAAGGGGGTGTTCCAGACTGTTGATTTGTCGGGGTGGGGAGGGGGAGGTTATCAAAAAATTGCCCCCCCCCAAAAAAAGGAAAAACATTTATTGGACTTGTAAATGTTTAGTTTAAATACTAGCAAACGAACCCCTAATGCATGATCTGGCAGTTATTAGGTAACTTATTACTGATTCTATCTGCAGGAAAATGAATACCTCTTCTACTGATGGCACTGCTTTTTCTTTCGTTATTCTCATTTACACTTCTCAGGATATCAGAAGAGGATTGAATTCGGTCCGAAGGCTATGTAGAGATCACAATATTCGTGGAGTATTTGGTCCAATTATTGAGTTGCTTGATTGTGATGAAAAGTTTTTCACTGCTGTTGAAGTTACTGCTGGAAACAGGTTTGGGTGATCCCATACTGGGCTTTCCATTGCAAAGCTATGTGTGTTCTGCTGTCATATCCACATGAGCTCATATTTGATGTGGATTCTCAAGCTTGGATTGTTTATTTAAGACGACTCTTATTTTGTGTTTACAGCTTATTTCATGTGGTGGTAGAAACAGATGAAGTATCAACTAGGATAATTAGATATCTTAATTCAGAAAAAGGTGGACGGGTTACTTTTATACCATTGAACCGGGTGAAGGCTCCACATGTAACTTATCCGCACAGTTCTGATGTGGTACCTCTTTTAAAGAAACTGAAATTCTCTTCCCATCATACTCAAGCTTTTCAACAGGTTAGATGCTACATGGGATTTTTGTTTCCTATTGAAACATTGACTTATTGTCAGATGTTGCACCTGATCTTTGCTATGTAACTTGTTATTATTTTACCTTTCATTAGTCTTCCCATGACAATATATTCTTAGATAACTTATTTAGTTGAAGCTACATGGATGATGTATGAATTATGAATTGTACAATAATGTGCTTGCCTTAGAAAGATAACCATTGGGTCTCATTTTTTTTTTGTTGTCTTTGATCACTCTCTCTTAGAGATCCTTACCCCAGAAATATGTAAATGGAAATGCACGTGTATGTTTTTATAAGTGACTTGGGATCACTTGGCAATTCTGACACTTTTCATTGGAAAATAACATTTTGTTTATGTTACATATCAACGTTTGCACATGCGGAGTAAATTAATATGTTAGTGGATGGTTGCCAAGTCAAGGGATCTTTTTTGGAAAAATTGCATAGCTATGATTCATTTTTTGGGTTAATGGCGGTGCATATTTCTGACACTTTTTTACCAATTGAAACAATATGACAGAGATGAAAGGAACTAGTCTAATGATTACTTAGCAAGTGGTGGCTAGTGACCTACATTTTGCTTCATTCCTTACAATTACCTAGGGTTATGTTTATATAGAAGCATGAATAATGAATGGGTGGCATCCTATGCAAGGTTGACATGGAGAAAGCATATGACCATGTCAATTGGGTTTTCTTTGACCACATGCTAGAGAGGATGGGCTTCGGTGTTAGATGGAGAGCTTGGATCAGAGTATGCATCTCCTCTGCTTCTTTCTTCATCCTTGTTAATGGCTCTCTGGCCGGTTATTTCAAAAGCTTGACGGGTTTGAGACAAGGAGATCTGCTATTCCCATATATGTTCGTGGTAGTAGTGGAAGCCCTAGAAAGGATGACTAGTAAGGCGGCTGAAGGCAGTTGTGGAAGGTTTCTGGGTTGGACAAGGAGGCACCATGATCACTCATCTCCAGTTCGTAGATGACACGATCTCCTTCTCCTTCTCCTTCTAGGAGCTAGATTCGCCCAAGTTTTGTTTCTTCTGGGCCCCTTCTTTAATGATATACTTATGGAAAAAAAAATGCAGATACCAATAATGTTTATCTAGCTAAAGTTAATGGAGATACCAACATAGGAATATGTTCCCTAGAAATAGGAATCGTTACGGCCTAAATAGATACCTAGATTTCTCATCTTTATTACAATAATAACTCTTGGAGTAATTAAAATCACATGCTCCTCCTAAAAGGTAATATTATTTCCTTATAATAATGCAATGTAACTTTTAGGGGTTTTTGCCGTGTTGACACATGTTGACATTGATACACTTATAGACATGCATCTTAACATGCATGACCATACCCTTTATTTTATGAGATGTTATAAAATTGATTTCTAAAAGATGAATGGTGTGTTCCATCCTCCGCATAACACAACTATAGTTTTATCATAGTCTTTCCTCTTATAAATCTTCTTTATTTATTGAGTTATTTGATATCTCTATCATGTACGGAAATGTTTTCTTTTAGATTTCACATATTTGATTCCTTATATTTTATTTAAACAAAACCTTCTCATTTAAATATAACTAAAATATTATGTTATAATACATGGTATGAATGTGTGTGAATTTTATGCTTGTCAAAGGTGCCATTTCCTACATTTTATATTTGTGTCAGAATCCGGCACATCTCCTTGTCATTATCATATAGATTATCTCTATATATAGATTAAGGTGATAAACTTCAACTTCGCCCAAAACTTTGCTCATTTAAAATTCCGTCTTAATTTGAGGAAATTTAATTCGACATGGAGAAGTTTTGTGAACATTTATTGACTTAGAGAAGTTTGGAGATCTGATGCATTTACACTTGTAATATTAATGTAAAAAGAAACTTGAAAGTACTGAAAACAATGTTTTTCTAAAAATAACTTCAAAATATGTAACCTGAGGATATTTGATCTTGATTTCAACCCATACAAGTTGTTTTTGACTTAAAAACCCTTAATGACATGTTGTTTTTCACCTAAGAACCTCCTCAAAGCAAGGAAATGTGGAAAATATGGGGATAGAAGTATTTTAGTGTAAATCTGTTCTAATGTTTTGGTCTTGAACAATAAAATGTGTTGAAATATTACATGTGAACTTCACTTCGCTGGGTCATAAATTGACAAAGTTTGCCAAAAGTTCGGTTAATTTTTATACTATGATCTAAAGAAAATGACAATGCATTCTGAAGGAGGAATCTGTCTTTTCCATCAACCGATATAGAACAAAAAAATACACTTTTAAGACTCACAACAAAAAGATGACTGAACTACCTGTGTAGTGACAAAACATAACTTAAAAACTGCTCAATTCATTTTGTACCCTACGAAAGGTGTATTTGTGAGACTCACTAGTTAGAAAATATAGTGGATACAAAAATTTATAAATAAGGCAACAGTTATACATTTTTCTGCTACATGCTACCAGTGCTCACTTGGGCCTTTCTACAACATATAGGTTCACAGGGAAGTTGTCTGACGTGGTAGCAAAAAGTAATCTTAAAACAATCATCCTCTTTTGATGCTCTGATCATGTTGTTAAATTCTTTTCCTGTCACATTAGCACCTTGAAATGACATGCTATTTGTAGCTTTTAAACGTTGAAGTTAGATAGAGCATTTTATAGAATTAATCCAAGGTATGGTAGAATTTGTTCTCTTTACGACTTTATTCTTTAATACGATCTTTTCTCCTAGGTATTTGGTAGAACAGTTATTTGTCGAGACTTGGATGTGGCCACTAAGGTTGCTCGCACTAATGGTTTGGACTGCATAACTCTGGAAGGTTTGAATATAATTTTTTAACCTTACACTTAAGTTGATGTCTTTAATATATAATCTGAAACCTTCACTAGGTCATTTTACGCCTTATACCAGGTGATCAAGTGAGCAAGAAAGGTGGCATGACAGGGGGATTTTATGATTATAGGCGTTCCAAACTGAAGTTTATGGATGTCATTAGGCAAAACACAAAGTCTATCAACTTGAAGGAAGAGAAACTGGAAAAAATTAGAATGGATCTTGAAGATATCCTTAGAGTTGATGTTTTTTCATGTCATCAGTTATCACTGGAGTTGGTAACTGTCACTTATCTTCTTTTCAATCTTTACTTGTTTTTGCCAATTATATTAATATTTTCAGTGTTTTTTGCTCTTCATGGGTTTTGGTTATTTTTTTGCATTATCATTTCCCTAGTAACATATTTGTGGAATCACCATGAACACATGCAGAAACAGAAGCGTGCAATATTTGTGTGCAAGTGTGTGGGCAGGTGGCAGAGAGTACTATAGACTATGTTTGCAGGGTTATTTGCATCTGCTAAAATTTCTAAAAATTGGGAATTCTCTCTCGATAGCACCGGAGTGTTACTCTTCTTAACACCTGTCAACCCCCTTTCGCTGGACTCTTATGTAATAAGGATACAGCACTTTTAGGATTTTTAGCCATGTCGGACACGTCGATACATGGAGACGTGTGTAGACACGTCCAGACACACATCCTGACATGTACACTCTTGTCACCCTTCATTTTGATGATTTTAATATTATTAAATAAATGACTTTTAAAGGAGGTTTGGTGTGTTCCCTCCTTCATATAATACTTTGTTAAGTTGTTAACCAAAGCTGTAGCTGTTTGATAGTCTTCCCGCTTATTAATCTACTTATAATTATTATGCTATTGGACAGCTTTATGATGTATAGAAATGCTCTTTTTTACTTTTCATATATTTCTTTCCTTATTTTTATTAAAAAAGGTACTTTGATTTAAATATAACTAATATATTATATTATAATACATTTATACGGACGTGTCTACTTGTCAGAATTCTTAAAGTTGTCGTTTCAGACAACTCGTATCTGTGTCGGACACCAATGCACGTGTCTATGTCATTGTTACATAGGTTCACACTTAGCATCTTGACACTGAAGGTTTTAGCTACTCCCTAGTCCCTAGTCAAGAGTTCAAATAATTCTGAAGAAATTTTTTAAAAGAAGTTGTTGGACTCGGTGCTGGATTTATCTTTTCATCTCAGGTTCCAAATCTTGGTATATACAAAACAAGTGTCGCAGGGGGCTCTTTCACTTTGGAGCAATACTTTACGTTTGTGATTTCTTTCAATTGTTTTTCTTCCCATAATTTTCAGAAAGTGCCTCTAAAGCAATGACCAAGGCCAAGGGGGATAGCCGGGGAGTATTGATCTTCCTCTCCCATGTGTTGTTACCAATGATAGCGAATTGGGTCAACTGGAGAATTAGTACTTCCTAATTTTCATCCAAATAACCACAAACTTCCTTTATTTTCCAGGATGAAACTTCTTCATTGATTTTTGAAAAATAACCGCCACCACCCACGCACCCACCCACACAGTTTTCTTTTTCATGATTAACCAACTTACATCATGAGTAACAAATGACATGCATGCAAAGTAAACTGACTGTCTATTGTACACAGTCGAGACCATTTTCCATCCTAAAATGGAAAGTTTGTGTGCATGCTGCTTGTCACTTCAACTTTCAAAATGTTCTGCGTTCTTTCTGTTTTCACTTGACTTTCCCTACAGATAGACCAGGAGGTTACTAAACTGGTCAGTGAACAGCAGAAAATTGATGCTAAGCAGGCTCATGAAAAGTCAGAGTTGGAACAACTTAGGCAGGATATTGCTAATGCTAATAAGCAAAAGCAGTCCATTTTAAAAGCTCTTGAAAAGAAGGTACCTTGCGAGCAATAGATTTACGTTATTTATGCATGGCTAATGACTACTCTTTCTAGTGTCAAGTTCACATTTGATGATAATTAATTGGTGTGTTGGTTTGAATACTTGTTATAATGTAGGAAAAGTTGCTTGCAAATGCCCATACTCAAATTGATCAGCTTAGAGCTGGTATGGCCATGAAACGGGCTGAAATGGGAACAGATCTTATTGATCACTTATCGCCAGAGGAAAAAGATCTTCTTTCTAGATTGAATCCTGAAATCACAGAACTGAAAGAGAAGCTTATTGCCTGCAAAACGGACCGGATAGAGGTTTGTTAAATGAACCTCTATTTGAATTTTATTCGGATTTCTATTGGATTCTTCTGGATGTGGACACTGGAGTTCTCATATTAATCTTTGATTTATAGACGGAAACAAGAAAAGGAGAGCTTGAGACTAATCTATCAACTAACCTTGTAAGACGGCAACAAGAGTTGGAGGCCATAAAATTTTCTGCAGACACTGACATGTTGCCTGGGGAAGCTGAACTAAAGAGGCAGGAACTAAAGGATGCTAAAGCATCTGTTGAAGATGCAACACAACAGCTTAAAAGTGAGACATTCCAGTTACTTGCCCTCAATTTCTTATCCCCAATTTTTATCACGTATTACCCTGCTTTGACTCAAATTATACTCCACAGGAGTTTCGGTTAAAATAGATGAACTCACAAAGCAAATGAGGAGTATCAAGGATGAGAAAAACAAATTAAAGGTAGTCTTTTTTATATATGGTCAACTGTACTGCTCAGCATAAGATATATGCGAGGCTTGGCATTAAGTTTGTTGTCTTTTGTGCATCCTGCAGGCTCTGGAAGACAAGTATGAGCGGACACTACAGGATGAAGCAAAAGAACTAGAACAACTATTAAGTAAAAGGAATATTCTTCTTGTTAGACAAGAAGATTGCATGAAGAAAATCAGGGACTTGGGCTCATTACCATCGGATGCTTTTGAAATGTATTACTTCTCCCTGAATTTCAAAATTCCATCATGGTTGTGAACCAGCATAGGGGTTTCTCAGAGTTGCACTCATTTTTCACGGTGATTAATTCACGTTGGAAACCTGTGGTGCATTTTTTATCTTATTTTTTAGTTTTGAAACTTATATTGTCTCAATTTTTTTCATGAAAGCTTTTGCCCCTTCTGGTTGTTTTTTCTTTTGTTATGAGCGTTATTCTTTTCGTAAGTAAAAGTAGATGGACAAATAATAGCAGTCTGTTTTCATTCATGTAAGTTTTTGTTTATTTTATTTTATTTGACTTTAATAGGTTACATCTTAATATAGTTGCTTCCATAAAATATTGTAGTATCACGGCTTATTCTTATTCTCTTCTGGTACGAGCATGTTTGGAAAAAAACTATATTTGTGAAATGTTTCTTTGTTTAAAAGTGAAGTTTTATTGACACGGGAACAAAAAGAAGAGTGGAGCCCTTTTGAGGTATTGTGAATTCCTTTTTGTACAGCTTTTGGGCTTCCTCAGCCCTCTTCTAATAGATTTTCCTTTTACCGATCAAAAAAAAAAAAAAAGGACGCGTTCAGTAAAAAAAAAAAAGGTATTGTGATGAAACTTATGTGTTAGGAAAGGTGAGCTTGCGTGACTGGATCCCATTGAAAGACTGAAAATGAAAAAAATAAAAATAAAATAAGGATGTTGACAAGAAATGTTATTGGAATATTTCTCTTTCCGTGGTATTTAATAAATATATTATAATATATAAGAAAGATTCACGGTAATTAATTAATTGGTAGTAAATAACACGTTATGGGGAACCCATTGCATATGAATTCCAATGGGTTAATTACATGAGAGTTCATATTTTTATAATAAAAAGCTATTTTTAATTAAAAACACTGTTTTAGTTACGTATAAAAAAAATACTTAGAAATAAAAATTAAGAATCAGAAGAAAAAGAAAAACAAAACAAGAGGGACCCCAATAGATCTAGATACATGTGATTGTGACCTCCTTAGGTCATAAGGAAGCTGTTTTTTCTTCTTTTTTTTGTGTGTGTGTGTGTGTGTTGCATTTATGTACTTAAATGGCATGTTTATAAACATTTAATTTTGTAAGTTTGATTGTCCGAGTTTCAGGTACCTGCATCATCATGTATATGGTGCTATTGATCTTGTTAATGGTTTTTGTTGTATTATAATGAAATTTTGATAATATAATAATGCCTAAGGAGACAAATTGGGGGACCAGTTTTCCAGTCGCATATTATAATGACTAGTTTTGCCTTGGATTGTTTGATTTTTCAGCTTTTATGGTTACTGATTACATAAACATGATGTTCATTATTTTAATTCCCATGAGTATATTAGATGGGATTTTATCTTCTAAGTTGTAAGTTAGTTGTAACTACAACCTTGACAACTTGATGACTTAGCTTTTTGCCTCTATGGTTGCTTACTTGCTTTGTATTTTTATGTTTCTGCTATGCATGTTTTGAACATTCAATACATTGTTGCTTACTTGACTGGTGGTTGGTGCCTACTCTTCGAAATTGAAATGTTGAATATGATACATCGTAGACAATTTTTTGAACTTTTTATATTTTTGTAATATATATATATATATATTATTTTTTTAAATATTGCGCCTCACTTGAAAACAGCACGTACCTCAGGTGTACCTTCCTTAAACTACACTGGGTGCTTGTTATGTGCGGCACAAATTCCTGTGACCTCTAGCCCCTGCACACAATCTTATAGCTCTTTCATATATCAATCATTTTGTCTCACAATTGTGGGAGTATGGAGTTGTCATTATTGACTTTAGGTTCTACTCACCGTGCACATTTATTATTGCTCTGTTGGTGCTCTCGGCTACTTTTTTATTTTTCTTTGGGTAATGAATTAGTTTGTTTTCTTTGTAATGCCAATACAGGTATAAGAGGAAGAGCATCAAAGAGCTGCATAAAATGCTTCACAAGTGCAATGAGCAACTACAGCAGTTTAGTCATGTAAACAAGAAAGCACTTGATCAATATGTCAATTTCACAGAGCAACGAGAAGAACTCCAGAAGAGGCAAGCTGAACTGGATGCAGGAGATGAGGTATTACTTCGTCCTTAGCCTTGTCAATTGCCTCTCAGAAAATGGCACATATGATTATAGTTGTGAGCTTGGGATCGTACCAGGGTCTCAAGATTTAACAACTTCCTATTTCCGCAGAAAATTAGGGAACTAATCTCAGTTTTGGATCAACGGAAGGATGAATCAATTGAACGTACGTTCAAAGGTGTTGCTAGACATTTCCGAGAAGCATTCTCTGAGCTTGTGCAAGGTGGCCATGGGTTCTTGGTTATGATGAAAAAAAAGGTAGGTTTGTTTTTTTTTTTTTGCGCTCCAAGTATTTATGGTGGCATATCTATTTCTTTGTATTATGTTTGGTCAATCTCTGCATATCTTTGTTTATGGGAATAATCTTGCCCAGGTAAAACAAGATTTGCACCATAAACAGCGGTGTATGAATCATAGGATATTTGATTCCTAACCTTCAATCCATACTATCCTAAAATATTCATCCACAAAAATACAAGTACTGAATTATTTAGATTTTGTGTCCAGCTGGGTGTTTTGGAAATGAAACTGATCCCATTTAGAGGTCTGATATTGTTGTTTTGCAGTTTTTGTATGTTATAACTAGCAATCTAGGTCATATCAAAGGACTGGGAGATATATGTCATTTCCTTACCCCTGGTAGAATAAAAATTGAGCTCAAGGTCCACCAAGTTGCTTTAGAGTGTGTTACCAGTTGGAAAAAAAGCCTGAAGTCTCCCATTTGATGCAACCTGCCCTATGGTAGCACAAAAGCCAATACATCTTAATGGCTAAAAACTATCGTATTTCAGTGAGAAAATTGAGTGTTGGATGCAAGCTCACACACCACTAATTTGCAAACTTTTTCTAAATTCACCCTTTTTTAGTAGTATTATGCTATCAACGATGGAAAACTAAGGTAATCTCCATGTTCATCCCCTTATTTTTATGGTTAACAAATCTTCTTTCTTTTAATTAGACGGAGTTCCCAATGTGGTTGCTCAAGAGCCACCATATTAAATTGCCCGACAGGTTTTATTTGGTGGATTCCACAGTCCATGACCTTGAGTCTCTTGACGTGTGTTGATGTAAGCTATGCATACTTTTTTGTTGCTTGCATAACACTTTTCAAACACTGGATTGTTGAATCCATAGTGTTGGAACCAGTGTTAACTGGACACTTGCCTTTGGGATCAGATCCCCCAATTGCACATCTGTAAATTTCAAACTCCTAGGACACTGTCCAATTCTGTTTCCGTATGAGTCCTATCGAGAGGAAGAACTATATTTAAGAGAGACAATCAGACAAATAGTATTGCACTTGTTCCAAAGTACATGGGGAATTATGAATTTCTGCAGCAAACAATGTGGAAAATGACAAAGGCCTATGGATAAGAATGGCAAAAAATTCCCCGAGGCTCACATAATCCATGTTATACTATTCTTTCCTTGTGTTCTTGCCATGTAATGGGATGATATTCCAGTGTGAAATTTCTCCTGCCTTTACATGTTCTTGCAAATATTTCACCTGCCCTTGGCTCTAAGGCTGAAACCGAGGCCAACCTTTTGTATTTGGTTCTCTAATAAATGGTCAGCCTGTTTCCTCATAAAGCTGTGCTAGATGGAACTTGTACTGTTGCATTTAGGGAAGTCACTGATACATGGCTCAAGAGAAATTGGAATTACAAATGCCGAAGTGTATTCTGGTCTTCTATTAGTCTTTTGGTACATATTAATCTGTGTTCTGCATTTTTATTTTTTTTTTGCAATGGATCATGTGAGTTTGTGTTTCTTTTTTATAGGATGGTGATCATGGCGATGATGATCATGATGAGGACGGGCCACGTGAGGCAGACCCAGAGGGAAGGGTTGAGAAATACATTGGTGTGAAAGTGAAGGCATGTATCTGCATGTAGAAGCGTCCATTTCCTTTTACAACTGAAAATTAAGTTGCCTGAAATCTTTGAACATGCCTGAAGTGTGGAGCAAGGATCTGCTCCTCACTGCACCCATTTGTGTTCCTATAATGTGATTGGAATTTCTTAACTGAAATCCAAATTGAAGCCCACATCGATTTTTTTTAACTTCTGAAAAATACCATCCTTTAGCAAAAGTCTCGAGTTTTTGTGCTTCTCAACCAGTTATCTGTTCTAGTTTATGATCTTTGAATTGGCCTTTTATTGTGACAGGTTTCTTTTACTGGCCAAGGGGAAACACAGTCAATGAAACAACTGTCTGGGGGTCAGAAAACTGTTGTTGCCTTGACGCTGATCTTTGCAATACAGCGATGTGACCCTGCTCCTTTCTATCTTTTTGATGAGATTGATGCAGCATTAGATCCCCAGTACAGGACTGCTGTTGGAAGTATCCAATCACTCATTTGTGTTGTCTTCTTTTGATTTATTAGCAGTTTATGTCCATATATTCATAAATTACATGCATACATCAGTACTTTCATAGATAAAAAAGTTTAGGTACCACAACCTATATTATACGACTAACCCATGCGGCTCACATGGTTGTCAATCTTTCAGAATCAAGTGAATTTTGGTTTGTTGCCAATCCAATGGCCTTGTTTCTGGATGGTCTAGGCAATGACCAAGCTTGCGACTTTCTGTGACTTGTGGAACTCGAAACAGAAATGTCACTTATGTGCTACTCTGCCCTCTATACATTCATACATGCACATATGCTTCCACACACACACACATATATGTAGACTGAAAAACAGTGGTCTCACTGTTGCTGTGGATTATCATTTTGATTATCTAGTTCCCTGATCAGTGCACTCTTTCCCCTTGGATTTTGGGCTACTTTGCGAATCCAAATTAATGCCCTGGAACAGACCGCTAGGACTTTTAATTACCTTTCCATTTCGAGCATTGCTAATCCAATGGGTGCTGGACTTGTTATGTGATATTTTGTTTCATTGCTCGAATTGATTATTTGATTTGGTATTTGCTGGGAATTCTTAACCATTTTCTTTGGTAGACATGATTCGCCGCCTGGCAGACATGGCGAATACTCAGTTTATAACCACGACTTTCCGGCCAGAGCTTGTGAAAGTTGCAGACAAGATTTATGGGGTGACGCATAAGAACAGGGTTAGCCATGTGAATGTCATCTCTAAGGAACGAGCCCTAGATTTTATCGAGCACGACCAGACTCACAATACTGACTAAGGTTAGCACTGGTTATCTATGCTGTATACTATTTCAGAATTTGCAACTTCAGGTGAACTCATTTATCCGTGGATACAATATTTGCTTGTAGGTGTGCTAAAGCCCATTGAGGTAAAAGATTTCCAATAGGAACAACTACTCTTTTGAATTTGGATGGTGTAACATATTTCTTCAATCTCTGGGATTTGGTGTCACTGCCAGTGCTACCCTCAACCGAAATGTATGTAGTTTTGTCTTATAGCGAAACTGAAACGAGACGGACGAACCGTTTCGGTTTCGGCTTAAACTTTGAACCATGATCCCCATGTATGATATGTAACCAGCGCATGAATTCAAGCCATTCTAATCAGATGGAGACTTAGATGTTGTATGATCCAAGTCATAGACAAAGTGTTAAAGACTGATGAACCATGGACTTATGTTTCTCTCCCTTGTACAATTGTACATGTCACTTCTGCTTTACCAACTCTTGGTCCATAAAACCTCTTGGTTGTGGCACAGCATGGTCAGGAACTTCTGATGCAATAAAAAAAACACTTGCACCCAGTCGAGCTGTTATGTGTTCTTTTCCTGTGTATTTGTGCATTTTTAAAACTTTGGAGGTGGGCTTTCATACCTCTGCAGTATTTAAAGCTATATTTCGGTACATTCTTGCCGGGTGTTTGTGAAGGCAATTCTATATCTCCAATCTGTTTTCTCTAACCCAAATATCAGGCCATTTGGCTGATCCTAACCATTGGATAAGTGGACTTCTGCATGTATAATTGCAACATTTATTAGATTGTTAGGATCATTTTGGGGATGTGGCCATTATTGACCAGATGGTACAGATATACCTACATGGGGGACACTTGATGCTGGATGTTGAGGTGTAAAAATCCAGTGCTGCTGTATGGGATGAATATAACCACCCAAAAACATTCCCTACTTTTGATAATGGGGGAGAGACGAGATTGGCAAAGTGCTTTTAGGGCATGGTTTATATTGCTTTTAAATCTCCTGAAAGCATTCTGAAAAATATCTCTGCATCTATCCTCTTGAACGAATGGAGCAAGTTTTAAATGGGTTCCAGAAAGAGTGATGGTAAATGGGGTTTGATTAGGTCCTACAATTACAGAATTTTATTACCATGGGCCCATCAGCTGGATGACTTGATTAGTGAGCATCGCTAATTGTTGGGGAGGCAAGAGCTTATGTCCATCAATGGTGTGGCCGTTCCCCCAATACTATTTGAAGTTTGGATCCTTGCGAAGAGTTAAATTTCATACTAGTCCAAGTGTCCCAATCATTGTACATTTCAAGTTACAAATTTGCATGGTAATAAAATTAAGAGTCCGTTTGGTTACCAGGCATCAAGGCATCTATTTGGAATTGGAAACTGAATTCCGGAACTTGTGATTTCTAGAAATTTAGATTCCAAGAACTAAAATTTCTCATATTTGGTTGTACCATGAAATTTGTATATAATTCTAAATAAATTCAAATTTAAGTGTTAGGATATCTACAAAAATTGGAGTTTCCTACCTAACTAATCTTGTAAATAGTAATTCTACAAGAGAAATATCTTATCATAGATGCAAATAACTTGTTGAACACTTATAATGAATCTAGACAAAAGGTCGTCTTAGTATGTCTGAGACATCATTAGTAAGTTCGCATATTATATGCGAAGTTTATAGATTAAAAAAAAAACTTTTAAAGATTTGGTAAAATGCATGTATTTTATTAGGAATCATATTATTCTCATATTATACACATTCTTATGAATTAGTAAAAAATTAATTTTTAATACAAAAGATGCAAAAATAATAATTATTGTCATTTTATGTTACTTTTTACTTTATTTTATTATACTTTTTGTCCCATTTTTTAAAGGAATCCTTAAGATTATGCTGAATTGCCTATGGTACAAGATAAATATGAGTAATAATCAAGAAGTCAAAATTGAAGACTTGATATTATATAAATGACATAAAAGATGAAAATATAATATACAAAAAGTATTATGATATTTAGTGTGGGTAGAATAATATGGTTTTTTTTTTTTGGGAGATAAATAATAATATGGCTTTGACTTAGTTGTAACAATAAAACGGAAGAGAAAGATCATCTTTTGAGATGTTTTTACAAATTATATGTTCTTGATATTTTCCTTTTAAATTTGTACTATGGTAAAAATAAAAATATAATATAAAAATTTCTATAAATTATTTTATACTTTACGCAAATTTATGCTACTAATTTTGTTGGTCATGATTCAAATTCTATGCTCATTTTCAATATTTTTATTTAAAAAATAAGAATATAATATAAATATTTTTAATATATTCATGTATGATTTTATTTTAATATAATAAAAAATTGTCTTACTTTTATAATTTTATATGTTTTAATATTTTTATGAAATTATCTCTTTTAATAAATTTTAATGAACTTTTTAAAGAGTATATAATTTATTTTATTTTTATAACATTTTATGTTTTTATTAATTTTATATATATTTTAATTTATAATAATTTTATTGATTTTTTATGAATTTAATAATTTATAAATATTTTTTAACGTTGGGAACATCTCATTTGATATCACTAGGTTTCGGATTGTATAGGTCGATCTAGATCGAGATACTTTGAAGTTTGAACTATAGGTATTGCTCAATATAATGTACCATTCAGAAACGAGATTTTAGGAATTAGAAGTTTGTTCTCCCCCTAAAACTTCTAAACAAACTTCTAATTCCGAGAAAACTAAAGATTTTAGAAATACATTTCTTGGAAATGGGTCCTTCCAAGCACATTGATTTGTAATTCTAAGAATCACAATTCCAGGTAACCAAACAGACCCAAGCCAATGTTTAAACATGGTTCGTTAACCTGCAAAACCATCGAGTCCACAGGTTCAATGACCCCTTCAGGTTTTAAAACATAGATACAAGCAAATAAGCAAACTCATTATTCAATGATTTCTTGATGGATTATGTTTAATTTCATCTTGGAAAGCCTTGTTAACTTGTAAGAGTTTCAATCCGCTAAAGACGTCTGACCATGCAATTCAATAGATATGACAAACAGTGATCATAAACACCTCTATATAAACCAAAACTTCATATTTTAGCATATTTTTCTTCATAAATGTGTATTTTAGCATCTTAAAAACCTAGAAAACAAGACCTTTAAGTTCCAGGTTAATTGATGCAAGGTGGAAATCTCAGGTTCGATCAATAACGACAAATGTGTTCCGGTACAGAACTCGCCCTGTAAATCTCATTTCTTGGATTGAGTGATGAACTTTGTGAGAGCATAGCAGTCAGGCGGGCTAATGTTTGTGTAGTAGTTCTGGATGGTGTCCGTGATTTCAAACCCAAATTTTTTATAGAAGTTGATGGCATCTTCGTTGTTCGTCTGGACATGCAAGTAAATCTCTGAGATGTTCTGCTTGGAGCAGAGATCTAGAACATGGTTCAACAGCTTGGTACCTGCAAGAAAACAGAACATTGATATGGTTCAGCATATGGACAAAATTAATTTCTCATTTCTCAAAGCTTGTTCTCTCGGGTCTGGAATTTGATATAACTACCAAACAAAACATGCTACTAAGTAATCAGCCTCTGTGAAATCATAACTCTACATGTCAATGTGGTTCATTGGCCTTCACAATCCAATGGCTCGAGCACCTGTGCATGATGAGCAGCCCAAAATTGGATTGACCAGAAAGTCAGAGATGTCCAGTCAAAGAAATCTGCAATGGTCCAAGTACAGTAGGCTCCCTAATAACTAAAATTGTGGTGGATAGACATTTTATAATTTAAAGGAGAATATAATTAATTAGTAATCGCGATGTCCAAAAATTTATTTTTAAAAAATTTTAAATGCAAAACACAGTTCATCTGCATATATTAGGCTAACCTTCCAAACAAGTATAATACATCAATTTGGCCTACCGAAAAAATGTATTAAGCTAACCTCGAAAAATAAGTTAGGCTGGCCTTAAAAAGCCTATGCATTAGCTAAGGCCATGAAAAAGCTCCCAACATCTTTCTGAAACAACATGATCTTGTTAGGCTTGTTTATGCATTGTTTTTTTGCAATTTCAGTAAATGAACAAAGGTGTCATGATTTTCCTCCAATTTACGTTTAAGTGTAAGCAGTGCAACCAACTACTCTTTCATTATTACTTCCAGTTATGGATCATCATCATTATCTTCCTCTTTGAATCATCTTCATCCACCACTTCACACAAATTTTCATCTGTGAACACCTTATGAGAAACCTGAGAGTTTGCAAGAGTGTAAGCATTTGGATGCTTCAAGTCCCATAAGCACAACAGAGTTAATAGACCTACTAGTGTTCCCTTGATAAGACTTTTCCAGAGTTCGTCTTCCTTTAACCAATGCAAATCTGTTATTGGGAAGCCGATGAATGTAGCTAAAGAGCAATATCCTACTAGTGTTTCTCTAGGACAGTGACTCCAGGAAAAATCTTAACAGCTGAAAATGTAGCTAAAAGGAAAATATTCTTCACTAATACATGTTTCATGTGTAAAAAAGCAGAAGAATTGGTCGACCACTTAATATTGCAGTACCATTTTGCTGATGAAGTGTTGCTCGAGAGAGATAGGGGGATATTCCGAGTGAATCTAAATCAACTACTCAAATTACGGTGGGTCGTCATAAAGAATTTCGAAGCATATCTTTCAACAAGTTCAATCATTGGCTGAGTTCGATTATGGGTGACAAAAAAGGCTAGTGGACCAAGGCTGAAAGAAAAGGTTGAACTGTTTTGGCAGGTTTTGGATCTAGGTAGAATCAAGCTAATTTTCATGGTTACTCTTTCAGCAATCCAGAGAAGGCCCGAGTTGGAGGTGTCATTAGAAACATGGATATCACTCTCAAAGTGTTTTAGGGTCCCGTAGGGATCAAAGACTCAAACGAGGTGGAGGCACTTCTTCTGTTATAAGCAATGTTTTCAAATGGAGAGGCATGGGGTGAGGTGCTTCAATGGCCTAAAGCATGAGGTGTAAACCTTTTTAAATGACTACCCAAATATTAAATAAAAAATAATAGGAACAATGCAATAAAAATAAGAAACTTAGGAAAGATTATGAAAAAAACATACATCTAGGTCATATTAGAGCAATAAATGTTTTTGTTTTTGTTATTTAACGTAAAATAGATACTTAACTAAGTGTTAGGAGGGAGGGAAAAAAGAAAGAGAGAAAAGAAAACCTACTAAATTTAAGATATAACAACATAAAATTACCACCACTAGCATATGCACATGTGGCACAAGCCTCTGGCACAAATGTATTAAATAGAAAATGTAAAAGGCATGACACACATTTTAAAAGTGCTCGAGACATTTGCTTCACGAGCATTTCGCTTTTATTAATAGCCTCGGGGCGTTTTGGAGAAGTCTCAACTCAATGCCTTTTGAAACATTGGTTATAAGGTTGAAGATTTCTGATGAATTTTTTGAGGGCCCATTTATAGTTGAAGGCAAACTCTTCCAATGTATTATAGCTTGGTTGAGGGTAAGTCCATGGGCCCTTGGTGGCTTGCCTACACTCTCAGCACATTAGGGATATTGTTGATAAATTGGATTTATGTATAGTCGTACGCTTGAGAGCGCCAACAAATATGTGAATAGACGCGCTAGAGATGGCGCTCTTTGTAAATTGGAAAGCATGTGTAATCCTCTTTCCCTTTTGTTCTCTCAACAAACAAATAAAATGCAAATCTATTCTTGGCTCAAGAATTGACCATCATCTTCTCAATAGGGACCAAGAGAAGACCAAAGTCTCCAATAATTGAACATTGTATTGGAAATTCGAGTTCCAAACAACCATTGTCCCTTGCATGGGTGTCAGAGTTTAGCAAAAAAAAATATTCCCATAATCTGTATTCATAGGTCAATATTTAATTTAGTAAATGACTAGTTATAGTTTTTTTTTTCCTTTTTTGGTGTGCATCTTTGTTGATATTTTACACTAACGTATCATGGTACTACAGTATAAATACACATAGGTACTTAAATATAGAAATACATACACGTGCATATAATATCTTTAAATAAATTAACATGTTATCCCAAAAATGTTATTAGTTAGTAGATATTAGAGAAAACAAGTTATGAACCATGGAACCAAGTTGGTTCCTCGAAATATAATTCAATATTAGGAGTTTTTAGGTTATAGCATATTAAATAATAGACGTGCCTACCGCATATTAATTGGACAGCTACAATTTATACAATTGATGTCGTTTTGGCTCTTTTGGGCTATGGTCCATCCAAGAGCAGGAGGTGGTCAATAGATTGATGAAACTTATAAACTGATAGTGTCTAAAGGTGGCAACCCCATGATGGATGGATGGATGGGTCAAGTAATATTTTCATTTGAAGGAAATACAGAGTGCGGAACTGCTATCCAACAATAGCAGATTAATGACACCACATACAATCTATGGAGTTCTCTTTTTTATGTTTTTGATCTCAATGCAGTTCTTTTTCCATGTGTTAATGCAAACCACATGGTGTGGAGCATCTTGAATTTATGCTTCCAGTGTTGAACATGTGTTACAAACACAATTTAAAAACTTGACTGAGTGCTTGAAAACCTCACCAAGTCAATCAATCTCACAAGAGCGAGTTAACGGGTTACTGTTTTTCTTATAATTCCAGCAACAGTGATTGACTAACTGAAGCTTAGACAGGTTTTGACTCTTTGCGTGTACTGGGACGAGGCCCTAGTCAAGTTTTGGGCATTTAAACCTTGGTTTGAATGTATACAGAATTGTTCACAGTTGCAAGTCTGCCAACTTTGTATTGGAAGCGGCTGGACTTACCATCTTGTGATCCAACACTATGCCCTATGAAAGTGAGAAGCATGGCAATTTTAATTGACAAACAAGTTATAGAAGAGATATGAAACTATGACTAATACTTTTCAGTAGAAAGTATTTGGTCTGTTTTCACATTCTTTTCCTAATTTTCTAGAACTACTATCATCTCCTAGAAGCTTAAAAGAAGATTGAAGAAACAGCCACCACAAGTGCAATAACTCTACCAGTAAGTAGCAGGATCTAGGAAATGGAAAGTGGAATTGAGGAACAACAAAACATAAGATGTGCACTCACCTATCCCTAGTCCACGGTATGGAGCCAAAACACCCAGCGTCATGATGTAAACACGGACAGCCCCGCCTTCCTTCTTCTCGAGGCGGCATGCAATCGAACCAACACAAATGTCACTGTAGTACGCTGGGAAAAAGAAACCATGTTTGAGGGACCACACTATTGGCATACTGTATGCACATACAAAATTGTGCAAGTCTCAAGAACTAGGTTAAAAGACAAAAGCAAAAGCAAAAGCAAAAGTAAAAGTACCCAAAGAAGGACATGTACACATTTCGCATGTGAACCCAGACCATAACATTGTTATCTAGTTCAACAAAGTCAAATATAACTTCTTTTTATTTTTCTTTTCTTTTCTTCTTTCTTTAGTTTTTTTTGTAAGTAACATTGTAATAATATGATTGCATTATTTTAAAAACTGAGGTTAATAATTATAAAAAGCAAAAAGAAAAAGAGACAATTTAAGGAAGAAAACTCCCAATTTACAATGTTCTAAATTTACATCATTTCAATACCTAAGTTCATCCAAGAAAATGATCCACCCTCTAACTAACTCCCTGATGTGATCTATCACATTAATGAATCTCACAGGATGTCCTTTGTACCATCCCACTTGATTGCATCATCGAGTCATCTTCCACCACTACCATGTCCATAAGGTTGACCTTAAAAGCCTTTAGCTCTTTAAGGAGCTTTGGTTTCTACTACATTGGAATACACCACACCAATAGAACCATAGAATTTAACGATCTCTCCCTTCTCATTACTTCTTTGCAACTAGGCGACCCTGGGGCACTTCCATCAAAATTCAGCTTTCCCCATCCCACATCCAGTTTCTTCCATGAGGGTTTGAAAGTTTCTTGGGCCCACAACAAATAAGACGCTTTCAATTTTCAATAAGGCCTGCCTTCACAACCCCCAGAAATTCCTTCAACATAACGCACCAATCCGATAAAACAATCCATAAAGCATTACAAATGTCCAAAGAAGGGCAACTTTTATCTTCAAAGTTCTTAGATTTCACTCTTCCCATAGCTCCAACAAATAGCAAAAGGAAAAATCTTCCAAAGTACTTTGCCTCTAGCACAAACACACCACTAGGCCAACCCAAACATAAATCCACAACATCTTCAAGGGACGGGCTAAAAAGCCCCAAAAAGGAACCCCAAACTTTTCGAGCCACTTGCAATGTATGGAGAGGTGGTTCACGCCTCGTGCCTTGGTTGCATATAACAAAACCAATTATAGATAACTTGTCTTCAATGAATTAGATGATACACAGTGAGAATTTTATTCAACACAATTGTCTACAGTAAAGTCTCCACCATTGAAGGGATGGGCCTCCCCAAATAGTTTCCATTGGTGATCTTTCCTCAAAGAAGCTTTAAAGAATAACATAGAAACATTAGTGGGAGGAACACAACCCATTTGAGCTCCATCTCCATATACATCGATACTCTCCCTATAAAGAAAAGGTATCTTCGACCCAACTAAATAAGTTCACGCATTCCACAATTTCTCTATCCAACAATTTTTATCTAAACACTTGAGACTTAGGTTCCTTTTAACAATGAAATAATTAACTGGTAAAATTCTAAATGGGATTTAGTCAATATGTCTATGAAAAATGTCATAATCTACAACTCCATACCACTAGTCTTCCCAAAATCATACACAATCAACAGTACCAACTTTGAAATGATTATCAAGTATGAAGCAAGGATTTAAAATTGATGTAAAGGTTTCATACCAGGTCGAAAGCGAAATTTTGAGTAGAAATTTCAAAATTGTGGTGAAATTTTAGAAAAATCTTAAATGACAAGCAAATCTTAATTAATGGTCTATATTATAAAGGAAACAAAATCATCTCTTTTTCTCTTTATAATCTCCCAAAAGATAAGAAACTATTAGTTTATTCATGGAAAGAAAGTCTTAACCTAAGTTGCATGCATATGGATACGTGTCGGATTCTGACACGGATACGAGGTGTCGGACTCGCCAAATCCCAAAAAATAGGATTCGGGGACTCTGCTGAATATTTTAATTATTAATTTATTTTTATTTTATAACGACGAGTCCATGGCGAAATATCAGGATTTTCTTGGTAGATATCTAATGATTTGAATCATATACTAATAAAGAAGAGAATCTATTTATATAATGTTATATTCGTTGCATACAAAACTTCAATTATGAAAGATAGAACTCATTACCTATGGAAACTATTAATATCTTGCACGGAAAGAAAAAAAACAAATTTGGGAAGTCCGGCATAAGAATCCATGCCGTGTTGGAGTCCGACACGGATACATCCCTCATTTATATGAGTCCATGTAACATAGACTCTTAACTATCTCTCTCTCTCTCTCTTTATTGGTTTTGAAGAGTGGGCCAAAATTTTGGGATTCCTTAAGTTTCTATTTCTGTGATGCTCAAAATCAAGGAAATAAATTTAGATTTCAAGGTTTATTTCGACTAGCCTCGAAATGGGAATATTTCAACTAATGTGGAAATAATACATTTTTTGTGGAAATGATGGAAATATTGTGGAAAGTTTAGGAAATGATAAAAGTATAAAAACACTCATAAGCTATCAAACCAAAGTATACAACCATATGTAGTGTGGAAATGAATGACCATTGTAGTCTATAATATGCCGAGACTGGTATATGATAGCCAGACAACTAAAAACAACAAAAAAGACAAATGAAATAACTATAATTATCAAATAACATCATATAAAGTTCATTACATCCAAATATGTCAATATGTAGAAAGCTCACAACCATATGGACCTTCAGCCACCATCATCCCATCGTGCCTAGGATCCTCTAGTATTGGTGCCCTATGTAATTGCAATATGGAGCACATAACTTCATGTTTAGGTAGATTATTTGAAATTCTTGGAGACATGGTAGATATTCTTAAATATGAACTATTTAAACCAATTAGAAAGAAATAATGCATCGTATATGCATGGATTAACACATAGGGTTTCCTTGTTTTATAAATTTCTTGAAATTTTATTAATTTTTAATTAAATACTTTTTAGTTAATTACTATTAACTATGAAAAATAGTCATAAATCAAAGTATTAACGAACCCAAATTCACTTACATTAACGTCCTAATATTATGTATAATATTAGAAAACTTACCTACTATTACTTAGTGTTTGCCTAATTTTTTGAATTTTTAAAATTTTTTCAAAAAGTAACTGAGAATCTTTTTTAACCCAACAAAGTTGTAGATTGGGCTAAGATATGTAACATATAATTAATTCATTGAAAACCAACGAAATTGGGGTTTTCCCCAAATTTTAAACTTTTTTTTAATAAGTATAAACTTTATAAAAAGGCTAAAGCGAAACAATACAAGCATAACAGCTAAGGAGGTTGAGATGACCTGCAATAGGCTAAAAGCAAACAAAAAGCAAGAAGAACAACAAAAGGGAAAAGAGAACACCAATCACACATCCCTAGAACAAAATACCTCCCAACATAAAACAAAATCTTTGTCGAAGAGCCCTCTACGTTCCTCACGAGCCTATGATCATGTTTGTTGGGATTTCCTTGACTATTTGATGTAGATGATGGGGTTTGGCCCAAAATGGAGATATTGGATCCATAAATGTGTATCCACGACATCCTTCTCAATACTTGTCAATGGATCGCTGGCCGGATACTTCAGGAGCTCAAGAGGCCTGAGTAAAGGGGATCCTCTATCCCCCCTTCTCTTCAATATAGTGGTGGAAGCCCTTAGTAGGCTGATTGATAGAGCTATGGATAGAAGTATTTTACAGGGCTTTCAGCCGGGGGTGTCAGGATCATGATTTCTCATCTTCAGTTCACAGACGATACACTTCTATTCATGGGAGCTACCAGGGAGCAATGCCACACCCTTAAAGGGATCTTGTTTTGCTTTGAGGCTGCCTCAGGTCTTAAAGTGAACTTCGGTAAGAGCAAGTTGTTCCCTGTAGGAGATGTTGAGGATGCTCATGCCCTTGCGTCGACTTTGGGAGTCCCAATTGGAACCTTTCCGACATCTTACCTCGGTCTTTCCCTTGGAGCTGTTAGCAGATCGTCAGCAATGTGGGATCCCGTCATTGAGAGATGCGAGAAAAGATTAGCCATATGGAAAGCGAAATACCTATCTAAAGGTGGGAGGCTGGTCTTGCTCAAGGGCACACTTTCCAACCTTCCCACATATTTTCTTTATATGTTTCCAATGCCGACAGGGGTAGTCAGGAATCTGGAGAGATTGTATCATCGCTTCCTGTGGTTTGGTAGAGTCGATGGGAAAGGTTACCCTTTGGTGGATAGGACGACAGTCTGTGCACCCAAGAAGGTGGGTGGGCTAGGGATTAAAAACCTCCGATTGATGAACCAAGCTCTTCTGGGGAAATGGTTGTGGCGCTTTGCTGTGGAAGTTGATAGTCTATAGAGGAAGGTCATCGTGGCAAGACATGGGTGCGATCCTATAGGTTGGTTCGGCAAGAGTGTGAGGACCCCTTACGGGTGTGGAGTGTGGAAAGGGGTGATGAAGCTCCTGCCACTCTTCTATCCTGGCATTCGGTTCAAGGTGGGCAGAGGGGATAAAGTTCGATTTTGGAGCGAAGTTTGGTGCGAGAACACGTCCCTTAAGGATGACTTTCCCCTCCTGTACACGCTATCAACGAACAAAGAGAGTATGATGCAGAGTTTCTTTGTGGGGGAAGGTAGTGAAGTCTCTTGGGACTTTGGCTTTAAACGAAATCTGAATGATTGGGAAATTCCGTCCATGACTAATTTTATTCACAGGTTAGAGGGGATCTCAGTGGATAGATCTAAGGAGGACGCCATTCGGTGGAGTGGTTGTTCTGATGGGCGTTTCTCTATTCGCTCTCTCTATGTATTGCTTGATGCGGCTAGAAGAGGGACGCAGGCTCGTCTTCATGCCATTCAGAGACGCTCATTCCCATCGGCCAAGATTTGGGGGTCGAAAGTCCCTTCAAATGTCTCGTTTTTTGTATGGTGTGCCTATTTGGGTAAGATACTCATCGTCGACAACCTCATCAAGAGAAACATGGTGCGAGTGAATTGTTGCATTATGTGCAAGAAAGCGGGTGAATCGGAAAGTCACCTTCTACTGCACTGTAGGATTGCTTGGGAGGTTTAGAGCACATTCTTTAGCTCTTTTGGGATCAGTTGGGTTCTTCCATAATCAGTCCTTGACACCTTGCACAGCTGGTCTACTCCTCGCTTCTCCCAGTGTGGGCGCAGACTTTGGAGCATCTTGCCATTTGCCATTTGGTGGGGAATTTGGAAGGAGAGAAACAAAAGAGTCTTCGAAGGAATAGAGGCCTCTAGCTTTGACATCTTAGTTTCTATTAAGGCACTCATCTTCCTTTGGTCAAAGCTCTTTGAGGAATGTCAAGGTCTTGCTTTTGAGGACTTAGTTTTTCGTTGGGATTCTATTATGTTGAGAATCCATAGATGATTTCCCTCGTTTGTTTTGTGTTTTTGTAGCGGAGGTCTCCTCAACCTCCTGTTCCTTTGTATTTTTCCCTTCTATATTAATATATTTAACCTTATCAAAAAAAAAAAAAAAAACGTTCCTCATGAGCCTTAAACCACAAAACATCATCCCCTTAATGTTCAGAATGATCGATGCCAAATCTTCGCTCTTTCCTTCAAAATTTTTTTGGTTCTTTTCTCTCCAAAGCCCCCTAGCAATCGCAATAGAATATGCCCTCTAGAGGAAAAGGCATAGAATTCCCAACTTCGGAAAAGAAGCAAAGAGCCTAGCAACACCCACCCAATCGCAAACTCCGAGAATAAGAAAGACCAAACCTCCCACGCTACATCACAATGTGTCAAAAGATGCAAGTTTTATCTTTTACTTGGTTGACGCAAAAGAAGAAACTGAAGGACTACTCCCAAGTATCTCTTCTATTGGAAAGGTCGATTACAATATCTCCATCCAAATTCAAGGTCGAATTCTTTTCACCCGGGAGGATTTGATGCAAAAGCATTGTGCCATAGTGGTCCCAAGCTACATCTAATCAGTATAGAAGAGCTAAGCCAATGGCCACAAGATTAGCTCAAGATCTGTTCTATTTTTAATTATGAAATTGTTTCTTATGAAGTTGTTTAACTTGATTAGGAATTTGTGTTAGTTTCTAAAATTAGCTTAGGAAGTTTGCTTATTTTCAGAAGTAGAATTTTAGAAGATGTGCGGTTTAGGCCATTGACCGTTGGATTCAAGAGATCCACGCTCCACTAGACAACAACTACAAAGGATAAAATAGTTGTTGCCTTGTACACCATGGATTTCTTGGATCCAACGATCAATAGCTTCGACTGCATGTACTTTTGTCCGGTTATCTGTGGGGTAGCACGACTCTGAGAATTCTATAAATATGAGTAATGGGAGAACCCCACAAAACAGATTATTTAGTAGAATGAATATTTGTTTCTTTTACCAGTGATTTCCAAAGTCTGCATGGTATTGATGCCTTGCTTGGAAGTGATTCTTCCTGAATGCGTGATTCCTTCAAAGTGGTGGTGTTGATTCCATCAATTCGTTGAGTGGTGTTGATTCCACACTATTATCTTTTGATTCCATAACGGGGCTCCCTCGTGCCTTACTAAGACTAAAACCCCACCATTGTTTTTCACCAAAACAAGAGGATACCGCATAAAAGGAACAAGAACTAACTCTCTCAAAAACCCATTCAAACCCTAATATATAATATACAACAAAGAAAAACTCAACAAATCAACACCAAACATAAAATTGGAAGGAAAAAAAAAACGCAGAGAAGAGAGTGAGGAATCTCAGACCTAGCTTTGTAAATTCGCCAGACGCGAGGGCATCGGCGTAATATTTGTCGTTGTAGCGAACAGGGAAGAGAGCCATGTTGAGCTTCTTCAGCTGCATCAAGTTCTTGTCTCTCACCCAATCCAACGATATCACAACCTCCCGCCCAGCTCCCATTTCTTCGTCGAGCAGTACGGACAAATGGTAGAGAGAGAAACAACAGAGAATAAGAGAGGATTTTAAGCAGTCGATCGAAATGCCCTCCTTTTCTGAAAAACCGAACGAGACGTCGAAAACTGTGAATTTATTTTAGTGCTGGTGTTGGCTAATGTACGCCGCTTTAATCATGTACCCAGACTCGATAGTGTCATCATCATCTGAAGTCTCTCATCCAATGGCTAATAGGTTGTTTGGCTTAATCTCAGCCATTTGGTGTTTAATAATGACATTGTAGCATAACACAATAAGGGCATCAAATGGGACGGGTCATACTTAAGATCTGATCCGGTTCAAACCCATTTTTAACGAGTTTGGATCGTTGATATACAATCCGAATGAAACGGGTCAGATGTGGATTGAAACTGAGATGGCAGTTACCAAGTTACATCCGACCCATTTCAATCCAATGGATTGGAATAACTGGAATAACTTGATCCGATCCAATCCAATTTGATAATCGGGTCTGAATCTAGGAATCATGATTTGATAAGCTATCAGGATCCTAGTTAGTAAATTCGCGTATTATATTCGTTTAATACCTAAATTTTTTGGTTTTTTTTCAAAGAAACCTTTAATACTTCCGTATAAAATAAAAAAAATCAGAAAAACTCATAAATTTTAAGACTATACGAATAAAACATATATTATTCGCGTTTAATACACGAATTTTGTATTTTTTTAAAATAAAAAGTATTAAATGGCCGCATAAAATAAAAAAATTGATAAAATCCAAGCTTTTTAAGGCTAAACGAATATAACATTTCAACAATGACTGAATTTTTTATTGAATTTTTTTATCTTGAAACTGAATTAAACTCGAACTTTTCCCGTTTCGAATCTTTGTCATATACCGAATTGCTAACAATGATCGGGATACAATTAGATATTATTAACGAAATATATAATACTATTTTGATAAATGATTTAATATTATTTCTATTATTTGATAAAATCTTCTACCATTTGTTATTTGATTTAAGAATCTGTAAATTTTTTTAAATCAAATTTGACACAGTCATGGACTAGATCAACTCAATGTTAGGCCACCCTAGTCCTAAAGCTTATCGGATTAGGTCTGGATTTGAACTTGTGATCGGATAAACTATTGGGTTGGATCTGGACCTACCTCGATCCAACCAAACCAAATCTGATCCACTGACAGCCCGAGTGATGGGAAAGTGAAAGTCACATACTTGTTGAGACTTTTCATGTCAAAGAAAATAAATTCACTTGATATGCCATTTTAAGAACAAGGCTGGTTAAGAACAATACAAGTGCAGCTACACAATTCTCGCTCCTCGTTCAATTTTGACTATTTAATTTTCTCTCAAAACCTTATTGCCATTAAGGGCCCGTTTGGCAACACCGAAATAAGTTACTTTTTTGCTTCCAAAAGTTTAAAAAAAAAAGTTGAGAAGTTTATTTGGGTATCCATTTTGAAATGCTTCGGAACCGACACTTCTAATTTTAAGTTAATCTTTTAAAATGTTAATTTTACCCTTGTAAACTTCACATTATGAAGTGTAGATAAAAAATATTTTAGGAAGGAGAAAAAGCAGGGATGGTTTGCTGAAGAGTAGGTCAGTAGACCATCTCTTTTTAAAAAAAATAATTACCCATAAAATGACTCACCTGGTGCGACATTTATTACTGACCATTTCTAATTAGTATTTTTGAAAAAAACAACTAATGTGATGTTAATTTATAATCTTTATTAATGATTTATTAGAATATAATATCTATATAAAATTAAAAGAAATGACTTTTTGACTTAATTCATGCCACACAAACTTTTTTACTTATAAGTGGGTGTTTCACCAAACTTTTGCTTCCAAATGTTAACTTTTAAATTCAGCAACTTAATTTAGAAATTATTTTTTGCTTCCATTGGTTTGCCAAATAGGCCCTAAGGTAGGTTTTTTTTTTTTTTTTCTCTCTCAAAAGCTTAATCTTCATCCGTTTTGATCTGTCATCTCTCGCCTTGTTCTTTTAAACCCTTCAACTTGCATTCCTTCTCATTGATGATGTTATTGTTCTTTGTACATAACCAAACCATCTCAGTCAACTTTCCCTTATTTTTCACATAGGAACTACTCCTATATGTTCAAAAATCCATTGAACAAATGCATGATTCACACCCAACTAAAATAAGCCCACTGTACAAAAATGCATTATTCATGCCAAGCTAAAGCAAAGCCATTATATAATGTATACCACAAAAAGCAACAGTCACTGTACTCTCTTTCTTTAATCTTGAAGGTGTAGATATCAAGATTTTGTATTCAGTGATCGTTTTCTGTCCATTTCCCTGCACATCTTCCCTCTTGTATTCAGTTCATGCTCCTCTGCATGAGTGGGGGGTTGTCGACATGACAACTGAGGGTATTCGGGTCATTTACACCGGCCATGGAAGTGATGTAATTACCCAAAAATCCTCAGATGTTGACAGCCCCCCGATCAAGTGGGAGTGTGAGCTAAGGCTAGCAATCCTCAAAAGCAGAATAGATACAAGAGAGTTGGAGGTGAGGGAGACAGGTGCTGAAAACAGTGCAAAACATTCCCCAAAAAATTAGCCTGTAGTGGTAGGAGCTGAGTTGTGTCATCTTGAGGACGTCCTTTAAGCCCACACCATTGGATGGTTCTTGGGATTCCCATACCATGCAAATCCCAAGGACAATCCAATGGTTTGAACCTAAGGATACCCTCAGGACATGTGGAAAATGTTGAAGAAATGGCAAATGGAAACACACAGGATCACCAATATCACTCCTGCATTTCCTACTTTCCAGGGAACAGCATAAAATTTGTTCCCCTACAAGAACCAATTACAGACTATGGCATTTTCCTTTAATGACTTCAAAATATGAAACATGAACGAGAAAGGGGTAAACAAGAACCATTCCACCATTTTGTATGAACTTGAAATTTTGTTTTTCCTTTGGTGACTGAAACAGATCAGACCCAGATTGATACATGACAGACCAAATTTACACCGAAATTTTAATTTCCTCACTTCTTTTTGAGGTTGAAGTTATCTATACATTTCTGTTGGCACCCTTGTGTAGTAGCAAAATAAGGGACCGTTGCGTATACCTCTCTTTCACCCCTGAATGTAATCTCTAACGTATACCGCTTTTCGCCTTTTAAAAAATACTCCTGAAGAATATAATGGTCATGATATTGGACATCAAGTCTGAAGATATGCTGGAGAGGGAAGAAAAATAAAATAAAATTTTAAACTTTGTTTCTGGGGAGCAGGCTTACCAAAAAGAACTGATGTTTCCAGGCCCACCTTACTCAATGGTGCTTTAGCTGGCCCATAAGAGCATCCAATTCCTTCCCTTGTTCCTACAAAGATAGATAAACATTTCAACCTCCAGGGGGACAGAAATTCACGCTCAGTCTCAGAAGGGGAAAAGCAAAAATTCAGCAATCTTCTAATATCACCTCATATAAGGCCTCCCACCAAAGGTCTGATTGTTTATGTAGTAGACACCATTCCATGGCCATCTCAAATTCTATAGTGTTTGGCTGAGGATAATGCGATGTTGACACTGCATCTCTCTGAAAGATAGTAGTAGCAAATTTAAGAACAGAATACAAGCAAAAAGCATGATGTTCAGAGAAGCAAGAAAAAAGAGAGGGCAGTGTAAATCACCATCTGATCCCGTTGCTTTTGGAGGTTGATTTTCTCAATGGACAGATGGCCAACAAATTTGGTTGGTTTCCCAGGCACCCTTGGAGTTCCTTTGCAAGCAACAAGGGGTCTGGAAATAAAGCAAAGCCTCAAATACATTATTAGTGAATAGCTAGGTGATCTCAACCAAATTGCTCGGAAATCCATTAAGTCGAAATCCATTAGTATTTCAAGGGTTAGGTATCCATAAAGCAATAAAAGGCGGTCAAGAATGTCCTCCAATAGAAGAATGAACACGCCACTCCTTAGTATCCAAAAAAAGCTTTTGGAACTCTCCAGATACTGGGGCATTGGAAAGCCACTGAGTCTCAAGTCTCAATTCTCAACCAAAATGGACTGTTCAGAATAATGTCAGTGCATGTAAAGCATAACTACCTTCCATTTTCTAGCATTAGACAATCCCTATCTAACTTGGTAACTGCCATCTCTGCTACCTCTCCTGATTTGAAAATTACAAAAGCTTCACCTAGTAAAGCAGAGAAAAGAATCATTATCATGCTTGTTTATGTGAATGTACACATGCATGAATGGAACTAAATCATTCACCAAACAGCATATAATCACTTCATGAATAATAAAGAGTAGTCTGATTTGATTAGATGCTTTACCACAGTGCGGGCTAGAAAATGTACTGCGTTGTATCACCTTTGCAGTGCACTTTTCTCTAAAAGCTTGATAGATTATATCCTGAAATAAAATGAACAGGGATTATTAAAATGAAACATATAGACAGTAAAGCTAGTCCCGTAAAACTAGAGCTGACACCTAAAGCACTGGCGAATTGACATTATTTATGTAGGAATATCGATGTGTATATTTGGACTAATTAAAATACAAACATGATATACAATAACCGAAATAAGAATTCCAGAAATTAAATAAAAAGCAATAGATAAAGTGTAGTAGCAGTAGTCCGGAAGCATAAATATATACTTCAATAAAATCCGAAATAAACTTAAGAACCTATGGGTAGAGGCACGTCCCATACACCGTCCTTAGGTGAATGGATACCCACTGCAAGTTGATATCTTGGTGCCTATAGACACTAGATCTCCAATGGGATATGGCTCAGGAATAGGACAAAAATGGGATAGTGGCTCTTAAACTTATAGTTATCAGATACGTTAGACGCTCCCCTCCCAGGATGCAACTACCCATCTTCACAGCTTCTAGCACAAAATAGTGCAGCATCGAACCCTTTGTGAACGAACCAAAAAACCAAGTAACTCTTCAAAGATAATTGCAGAGAAGAAAAAGGTTTCTGTAAATAGTATATCTCTGTTTTTCATATCTCAGACCTCAAGGGAAAGTCCCTTTAAATAGAAGATACTGAGACCAGCTGTGCTCCGGAGATGGAGCTTAGTCTTGTCTTTGGCCAGGTTTGACCGATTTCGTTGTGCTTTTAGTAGGCCATCTCGACCTCTTTGGAATCTCTTGTAACATTTCTGGTTTTTTCTTTCAATAAATTCTGTAGTTATCAAAAAAGAAGCAAACAGTCACAAAACAGCCAAAATATTAGAAAGTGTTTAAGAGACACATTAAGGATATTTTCGTAAAAAGATAGGTACGTGTCACTAGCCTCACCACACCACAGCACACCCATCCACCCGCCCGACCCGGCGTGTGTACGTGTGTTTTTGGTGGTGTAACGTTGTTCCCATTGGGCACAAAATCAGTAGACTCAAAGGCTCCACACCCTTTAGGGCCAACTCTCATCCTCTTCTAAGCAATGTGGGACTAAAATATTTCTCAAAACTTTTAAATTGAAAGAGTAGAAACACTTTTGATTTTTCCTCAAAAAATTCAATTCAAAATCTTTTTAATAGTTTGTAGAACAGAAGAAATATAGTTAAAGATCCTAGGATCAATACTTATTAGGGCTCTTTGCTTTATTACACTTATTTATTTTAAGATTTATCTTAAAATCACCCCATTAAAAAAATTAAGATAAATCAGGGGTACAATAGGAGTTTCATGCACGAACAAAGGTGTTTCTCGGACTTGAACAAAGGGTAAAATTAATAGAAACAGGTGGCACTGGCTTTGGCTAAACTAGAATATCCACTAACCATTATGCTTCTTCTTTTGCTTTGTTTAAAGCTATAAACACAGATTCCATCATGAATCAAACAATGCAGGTTTCTTTGGAAGATTTCCAAGACATTGCAACTCCTCCAAGAGTGAATACATATCCATTTGTGGACTTAGATTCACTAGAATCCAAAATCCAATTTGCACCACTATATCCTGATACAACGAGATAACTATTAATATGTAAACCATAGCCTAAAGTGTATTTATAGCGAGATAACTACTAAAATGTAGACCATAGTCTAAAGTGTATTTAAGATATATGAAGACCGTAATCAAGGCTTCACAGTGTTCATGTCATGGGTTACTAGTGTATCTACTAAGTATTCCCTACAGCCTAGGTTATGTCTGGTCTAATGCAATTCATAATATACATTAGATTGCCTATTACTCTTAAATACTCAAATTGAGACACTTCTACACCAGTGGTCTTCTTTACACTACTGTTTCATTCGAAAGGATCTTTACCTTGATTACACTCAAATTGATTAAATTTTTTTAACACTTTTTCAATATAATGTGCTTCGGATAGAGTTATCCCTCTTGGACTTTTAGTAAGTTTAATCCCTAAAATGACGTCTCGATTGCCTAAGTCTTTCATATCAAAATTCTTCATCAAGAATTTCTTGTTGTTTATAATCACTTATCAATGATCAACACATCATCGATGTATAAGTAGATGATTACTCTTGACCCATTGTTAAATTTACTATATATACATTTATTTGCTTTATTTACTTTATATCCATTTGATATTAATACTTTATCAAATTTCTCATGCCATTGTTTAGGAGCTTGTTTAAGCCCAAACATTGATGAGTTTTTAGAAAAGCTGATCCATAAAAACACTTCAAGTTGATTCATATAAATTGCATCTTCTAATTCTACATTTATGAAAGCAATTTTTACATCCATTTGATGAATTTCTAAATTATAAGAGATTTTATAGCCAATACACTGTAATGGAAGTTATTCTAGTCACAGGAGAATAAGTATCAAAGAAATTGATACCTTATTTCTGTCTGTATTCCTTGGCTACAAGCCTAGCCTTGTACTTATCTATTGAACTATTAACTTTTAACTTCACACAATGAGGCCATAATATCACAAGGACATAAACTAAAGCAACTTTGTGTTCTTTGCATCTAAAGCAATTTTCTTTAGCCTCTAAAGAAATATCACAAATACCTCTACATCGGCTGAAGTGTAAGATGGGTCCAAATTTTGGAGTAGGACAAGGGCTCCTTTCTCATGAGCGCGCTGCATTCTTTCCTCCCAAGGCTGAAAATAAGAACGTTAGTTAAAAACTTAAGGGTGATGATATTAACAATAAACAAACAAACATGATAACTTTCTACCCAAAACTTACCAACCGGAGAAAAAAAAAAGATGATAAATGTTTGGGTTTCAAATAAAAGTTGAAATAGAATTTATTTTCTTTTCTTAAACCATGGAGAGAGAGATTGATATGCATTTTGAACTCTTCTCCTCTATCATCATTTGCAAAAAAAAAATCGGTTTTTCCTTCTTTATTTTCATTCATTTATTATTTATATATTTTGTCCATATAAACTTAAAGCTTTCAAATTAATTTCCACTGAGGATGAAGTAGCCTGTACCAAACAAGAATAACTATTTTTTCTGGCTACTGAGACTAAAGACCAAGCAGTACACTGGAAAAACAAGGCCATGGGAAGGATCAAGATATGACTACTTACAAGTTGCTTGAACCATTTGCTTCTGTCCTGTGAATATGAAGGGAGAAGATGAAAAATAAGAACAATTACCACAACCATAAACAAAACATGCAATTTTTTAAATACCAGTAATATATTCATCTAGAACTAGAAGTGCATTAACTATATTGAAGATTTGCAGTCACCCGCAATTTAAACAAGTTTCCTCAACATATTATTGTGATCAGGAGGAAACAAGAACTCAGTCTTAACACAAAAATATCCAAGCCCAACCACAAGTGTACCATCTATTGAAAAAATATTGAAGGTAATAATGTTCCGTGGAGCTACCCAGACTTGTTCAAGTCTGGACATTACTGATTTATGGAGGGTGATATATTCGGGACTTTAATTCTTCCAGGTAGACCCAATGAGTGGTTTTCATATATTTATGGATGATTGGGGCAGTATACTTAACTAACCAATGTAAATAAAAAAAAACTTTTCTACTTTATAATAGGACTAAATCAGAAATTATCCAAGTGAAATATTACTCAAAAGTGGAGAAGAAAATTCTCGACAAAATATTTGGATTTAAGGTCCTACGTAAAAAGGAATAGTGTAGAAGTGTGGAGGCAAAAATCACTCAAGGACAACCAACACTTTCCTTGTCCTGGATTTCGTGAATTTTTTTTTAAATAAAAGGATATTATTCTTGTTTAATAGTGGTGTGGGTGGGGGAATCAAGTGAGAACTTACAACATCTGGCCTTCTAGTAACATCCAATACTTGGCCAGCAGTTTTGATGCCCTTCTCTCGTGCCAGTTCAGACGCTGCTTTATCAGAAAGCTTGGTTGCCTTCTCACCAAGATTCACTTTCTTAGAGAGCTCTCTGTCCAGTCCAACAAAATATTTGACAGTTCCAGTTTTTGTTTTATATTTGGATGTCTTTACAGGAGGCCTGGAAGACTTTCCACCATCCTCATCAGTTCCAAACATTAGCCTCTGTACTATATTGGCATTACTTTCCTTCCCAAGTACTAATGTAGGAGAGACATTGGGCTCCAGTTCCTCTGAAGGTTTAGCTGAATCACCGAGAAGCCTATTTTTCTTGAAAGAACTATTTTCCAATGCACCAAAACGGTATAAATCTTCAACAGATTTCAGTTTAACTTTGTCTTCAACTTGACTGATGGGAATTTTACCAGCCTTAACCCCATCCTTATCAAAGCTAGTTTTGGGCATTGGTATGGTCTTCTCACCTGAAAAACGTCTCTGCTCTTCCCCATTAGCTGTGGTTTTCTTTAATTCTACACCTGTGCCAGAAGCAAATTTGAGCTAATCAATTGGATTTAGATATCAAATTTGCTAAAAGGACTTTTTCAGAAAGCTATTGGACTTTTTGCACAAACAGGCTTGCCATCTTTCACTACATTGCCCACCCCTTCCGCTAAGTCTAACTTGGAAGACAAATCTGATTCCCCAATCTTACCTTTCCAATTTTCTTTGAGCTTGGGAACAGCGATGAGTTTTTGACATACTTCCCTGTTTAAAAAGCACCTGGCTGCAATGCATATGGGATATTTGAAGAGTATGGCAAAAATTAAACCCACTTGAAAAATCAGACCACAGGAGAATTTCAGCAATCAGGAAAGACACTCAAAAAAACCTGATAAGATAAATAACCCACCTTCAATCCCAGCTATTTTATCCTCTATTTTCTCTGAAATTGTTAAGGTTCTAACGTCAAATGTACGATAAAAAATGTATTCAGCCCTTTCCACTTCTAATTCAGTAGGTTGTGGATTTCTCTTGTCCTTAGACGTGCAGACAACGTTGCATTTGCCAGCAAGCACTTCCTAAGTAAGATGGCATTAAACCAAAAAGTATCATCTCAAGAAAAACTAATGCAGAACTACAAGGAAGGACCTTGTCATGTACCTAAACAGAGTAGAAGATTTTCAGGAAATCTTTTATTTTTAAATTTTTTCCTTTTCATAGGTAATAGTATTTTAAGTATTTTTACGGAAATTTTCAACTAAAAGAACAAGAATACCAGCATTCAATCAAACTGAAATAATATAATGTATAAGGTCAGCCATAGGAGATGCTTCAACAAAAGGGAAAGAACCAGGGAGAAGAAAATAAGAATTACAAAGGAAAAATCAAGGAAGTGATGAAACCAAACCCAATAAGTCTAAAAACATATGCACAGTGAGAAATTGTAACAGTAAAGAGGACAACAACAAACTGAAGTTGAGAGCACAATATTCGTCATATGTAGTAGTAACAGCAACAATTTACAAAATCACTGACTGAGATACAAAAATGGGCGAAGTCTAACAAATAAGAACCAGAGTGAGGAAATCTAAAAACATATGCAAACTAATGAACAAGTAATACTAACAAAGACTACAACAAACAGCATTTGAGAGCACAGAATGTATCAGATGTCATAGTAGCTACACACAATCACTAACATACAACATGGAAGAGATCCTTTTATATAGAAAAGAAGCTACACTTTTTGAGTTGGGCTAATGCATAAATATAACAAATGTACTTTAAAGTCCTAATTAGCTATCAAAAAAGGTAAACTGCTTAACTCATTGGCTTATCCAAAATTGCATTATGCCAAGGATGCAATTATTCGTTTTATTTCACAATATACCAAGAACACAATTAATTATTCATAAACATTCTTTTTTAGTGAGAACAACTTTTTCATTAACCATATTCCATTTGAATGGTCATAGCCCATAGGGCACCTTCTTCCTAATAGCAAACTTACTTTACTTATCAGTTCTTGTGGTTTGCCTAGTTTATGTCTTTTACTTTTACTTACTAGCCACGAAGATGATTTATATTTTATTATATTTTTAATTTTTTAATAAGTAAAAAAAATGAAATATTTAACTAATTTAAAAAAAAAAAAAAGAATGCATCATATATGCATAAGATTTGATGCATTTGGGTTTCACTAATGGCTTGAATTTTTTTTAAATAATAGATTCTAATTAAATAATTATTATTTTTAATTATAAAAAATTTATAATCAAAGTATTAACGAATCATAATTTTTTACATTAATGTATTAATATTATGTATAATTTTAGAAAACATAGGTACTGTTAACTTACAGCATTTGCCTACTTTTCTGAATTTTCAAACATTTTTCTTAAAAAAATTTAATCCAACCAAGTTCTAGATTGGGCTAAGTTATACAACATATAATTAATTCATGCACAAACATGAATGTTTAAGGTGAAAACCAACAAAATTAGAGTTTTCTTCAGTTTTGAATTTTTCCACCCTAAACATTTTTCAACCTATGCATAAATTCGGTGTAAATTAATCATGGATCCATAAATCAGATACATCTACACCTTAACAATCAATTTCTAGCATGAAACATCAATAAATTGAGTTTGATAATGTGAAAATCCCCTAAAAGGACTTTGATTCCTTATCCTGATCAATTCCGGAGGTTTTTCACCTCAAAACTTTGACTAGATTGCTTATTTTTAGCAGAAGAATCAAAGGGGAAAGGAAGAAATGAAAAAAAAAAAATCAAATTTTTAGAGGTTTTTAGCTTCCTATAGTGTTCATCTCGGGTTTCCAAAATTCAGAAATATTTTGTGAAAAAAAAAAAAAAATTGTACCTTTTCAAGGTACACTAAATTTGTGGCATATGGATCACAAAATAGATAATATTTGTTCAGAGAAAAAAAAGTAATCACTTGTTGAAGCCAATTTACCAAGGGATTAACATTGGCCAGGCCTACACCTTCCCCAGAAGCTAAAAATATCTCATTCTTGAGGGGAGCATCATCTCCCAGATGGTTAAGTAATTCAATAGGCCGAAAAAACCACACAACCTTCACTGCTTTTTCATGATTTGGCCACTCCCAAATTTTCACAAGCTTCCCAATGTAAGGCTCAGGCTCATCTTCTTTGTACAAATATACACAATCATAA
Source organism: Euptelea pleiosperma (assembly GCA_035048495.1). Taxonomy (NCBI): domain Eukaryota; kingdom Viridiplantae; phylum Streptophyta; class Magnoliopsida; order Ranunculales; family Eupteleaceae; genus Euptelea; species Euptelea pleiosperma. Next base: position 25,067,515 of record CM068549.1, read on the forward strand.
AGAAAGTATTCCACGTCATCATAAGCAAATGACTCATAAAATTGAATGTTTTTCTTAGCGCCACCAACTCCTTTCTTTTTACCCCACTTAAATTCATAGCTTTTCTCTGCATCTTTGGAATGAGACATAGCTTGCAGATCTCCAGATCAAAGTAGTTAAGGCTCAACACGATCACCTCGGAGACCTAAAATTAAATAACATTAAACAAAGTAATTTATGAAGGAAACAACAAAGGATCATAAACCAAAACTCTGACATTCAACCATAAAAAAAAATACTTATAATGATTAACTATTGTACACACTACAGTCCAATTAAAGTTAAGCTAGAATATCACTAGAGTGAAGATTTTACTTCCTAAAAATCTTTTGACATTATCGTGACACTATCAGGACACTATCAATTTCATGTAAAAAATCAGTTTCAAATTTTAATCCTCGTCGAGGGTGAAGAAACCCTGAAAAATTAAAGCTCATAAAAGGACCAAGATCATTATTCCTCACAGATGAAATCCTCAGTAGAGTTACAAACAAAGATGCAACTACCCATCCTCCCTGCAATGGAACCCTCAGTGAAGGCACTAGTATAAATTTAAAACTTCAAAACGTACCAAGGGTAAGGCAATAAAATAGTGCAGCAGAACAGAGCCCAGAAACTTTCATTCAAATAGTTCCATCAGAACTTTTATATGCCCTAATAAACAACAAACTCAACAAAAAAATTCCTTCTGACCCTATGCTTCGTAACAACAAACAACAAATTCAACAACAACGAGCTTCTTATGCTTCGTAAGGTAGAATCCAAGACTACCCATCTTCGAAACTTAAAGAGAATGTTAATGAGCTAGATATATGAGCTAAAAACTCTACGTAAGTTAGAATCCAAGACTACCCATCTTCCAAAACTCAATGAAGAATCAACAAAAGCAAGGATCGAAGAACAAAATGAACAGAATGAACCATACCCACTCACGAATTTATCTAAGGAAGATTTCAAGTCTACCCATCCTTGCAACTTGATGAGGAATCAAAAGAACCAAACATTAAAGACAAAATGAAGAAAAATAAACCAAACCCATCTAAATTTTCAACGAAAACAGAACCCATATAAGAAAAATGAGAAAAAAATTACAGAGAAATGAAACCAAATAAAGAAAACAATTGAAGAGAAGAGAGATACCTTAGAGAAGCTCGGGACTATGGTGCGTACGGTCAAGAGAAACAAATGTTCAGGACATTGGTGTTGCAGAGAAGCAACGGAGAAGAAGAAGAAGAAGAAAAAGCAGTGTACAGGTGAGGTGATATATACGGAAAGAAGTGAAAGGGCGCGTTTGCGTTTGTATGAGTATTTCCGAATGGAAAATAATAACTGTCATGACAGTGGGGAGTAACACTTCGCTGACCGCCCAGTGTGGAACTTTTGGAGGACGCTGACCGTATTGATGTTTGGCGGGCCAATCCTTAGATGAGCTTACAAACCAAAAATCAGCCTGACTAGTGATTTCAAACCTTTGATCCTTGTACCCAAATACGGTCAGCGAAGTTTTACTCGAGAGTGGGGTCCAGCTAACATTTGCCGTACGTAGTGTGGCTTGAGCGCATCCGATCGTACCACAGCCCCTGATTTCGCGAGAATATATTATCTGTCTTTTCGACTTCAAAATTTGAAGTGTACTCCTCCTACAAATGCCACGTAGAGCAATCTCTGTGGCCCACTGACCTTATAGATGTTTGTTCCACATCTTAGTGGACCTAAATACGAAAGATCATCTTGATCTATGATTGCTACAGTTATATTATAGCATCCAAAAAAAATGGTCATATCCAACGTTCATAAATTAAGATATTTAAATGCTAAAATCCAACCGATAGAAATTACCAATTAAACTAAATTTTCATGGATAGATGGTGAGCAATATTGTCGGTGGGACCTATAGATTTTTTTTTTTCAGCCAGTATCAAAGTTTTACGTGGCATGAGGGCGACAGCGGACATCAAACTCGGGCTCGGTCTGCAGCATCCAGAGGGGGAGAAAATATTCGCTGTCTCACAATATGTAGTCTCCCCTCCGAAAAGGCTACTTGGAAGTTGGAACATCTTTTAGGGCCCAACGACCCTATATTAAAATTTTCAAATCCAACGGTTTTTTTTTTTGTAATCAAGATTTTCAAATCCAACGGTTATAAATTACTAAATAAACTGATTTTTTGGGTGTAGATCCATTATAAGAGATGGATCTGGCCCTAAATAGTGCTCCACGTAGAATTGAGAGGGCATCAAACTCGGTGGACCCTACATAGGCTCATGAGCTGTACAAATTGTAGGGCTCTAGGAAACATCCCTATTTTCATGATTATTTTTTTTTTGGAGGTGCTGGCTATTTATTTGCCGTACTAACTTCACACTACTCGAGTAAAACTCTGATGACAGGGCGTAATATGAGCCACGTGGCACTCTTAGAGGACTTTATTGTATGGAAGTTTGGCCAATCCCTAGGTGGACCTAAAAAAAAAGTCAGCCCGATTAGTGATTTCTAGGCGTTGGATTGGAATTATTTTCATAGATTAATTTTGACCGTGGGAATTTTAGCATTATTGACCATTACTTGAGGTACAAAGATCCAAAGGTTTGAAGTCACTAATCCAGATGATTTTTGATTTGTACATCCACCTAAGGATTGGAGAAACATCCATACCGTCAGATTCATCTAATAGTGTGCCACGTGGCCCACATTACCTATCATCAAAGTTTTAATCGTCATAAAAGTTTACTCGTTGTCTCAGGCCCTCGGCGACTCAGCGGGTTACGAGTAAAACTTCGATGACGGGGCAGGAGATCTCGGCACGTGTATGTTGTACGGACGGATCTCTCGGCCTCACCGCACACGTACCCACGTGTGCGGTGAGGCCGAGGGGTCCGTCCGTACAAAATACACTTGCCGAGATCTTCTGCCCTGTCATCTTCCTTGATGACAGGGCCCGGTCATCAAAGTTTTATCCGTTACTGGACAATCGTCGTGAGAATAAAATCTTCCTAGAAGGACCACCGTACGAGCCAGATGGCAATTGGCACACTCTTAAAGACCACCGGGTAAACTTCCATGACACCAGCAGTCAGCGACGCCGCTGACTGCAGTCAATATGAGCCACGTGGCACATTCATAAGTGGGCACTAAATCGTATGGATGTTTGGCCAACCACTAGGTGGACGTACAAACCAAAAATCAGCCAGATTAAGGCTTTAAAACCTTTGGATCTTTGTACCAAAATAATGCTCAAATTCCTACGGTTAAAATCAACTCATGAAAATAACCTCAATTCAACGCTTAGAAATCACTGATCAGGTTTATTTTAAACCATTTGATTTCGAGCATTATCTGGAGTACTCATATCCAAAGGAGAGAAATCAAGAAATCACTAATCAGGCTATTTTTGGTATGTAGGTCTATCTAGGGATGGTCCAAACATCTATACGGTCAATGGTCTCTAAGAAAGTGCCATGTGGCTCACGCAGATGTTTGTTATCAAATATTTACTTAATGGCATATCGTTTAGTGAGAATATACGAAAAAAAATGTAGGGGGTAAAACCATCAAATGCACATTGATCAAAGGAACACAAAGGGCCTCTGTGAAAACACCACACATCTCTCTCTCTCTGCTCAATTTGCACCAACCAAACGGTATGGATCTAATATAATGACTAATGGACATGGGCCCACGTACAAACGAGTTAAGGATATTTACTTCCTAAAGTTCCATTTTCCTTTAGTTCGCCCCTCTAATTTTTCTTTTTTTTGCGATTTACCCATACTTCGGGTACAAATATCCAAAGGCTTGAAATCACTAATCAGGCTGATTTATAGTATGTAGGTCCACCTAGGGATGGTCCAGACATCTATACGGTCCAATAATCCGGGCTTCATTATATGCACAGATGACCACTGATTCGTGGTCCATCTGGTACATCCCGAGTAAAACTTGCCTGACCAGCTCTGGGCATGGAAGCCCTTGCCAGTCATGATATGAGCCACATGGCACATTTTCAGAGGACACCGACCGTATGGATGTTTGGCCAATCCCTAGGTGGACCTACAAACCTAAAATCAGCTTGATTAGTAATTTCGAATCTTTCGATCATGTACCCTAAATAATGCTCAAATTCCTACTCTTAAAATCAACCCAACGCTTATAAATCACTAGTCAGATTGATTTTAGGTTTGTAGGTCCACCTAGGGTTGCAACATTGAGGATGTCGATAGGCTCAGGGTTCATCGGTTCAATCCTTACTCATCCACTGGTGTTTAGTGATTCCATTTTTTTTTTTTTTTTCAATTGAACATAAAATTTCAACAATATTTCTCACAGTAAATGAGTAAAGAAAAATGGTGGAACAACTGATTTTTCTAATAGGATAGAGAAAAAAAAATCTGGCTTATGGGTTTTATTTAGAGAGTTAATAGAAGATGCTATAGAAGGAAAAAAAAAAAAAAAAAAGGAGATTTTCAAATTTCCTCTAGAAAACAACTAATAGAAAAAGGGTTGGGATCAAGGGGACCAGCAAAAGTAAACCAACAAGTTCACGTTTGTTCTCAGCCATGGATTGAGAATCCAACGGTGGTTTAAACAACGTAGGACTCTCGGGATTCATGACCAAGAACAAACGTGAACTTGTTGGTTCACTTTTGTTGGTCCTTGGATCCCGACCCATAGAAAAAAAACATAGACATTGTCGCATTCCGATCCCCATCTCTAAGAAAGTAAGAAATGAGTTAAAATTAAGTATAGAAAAATATTGGGTAAAAATTAGTGTAGAACTGGGCCGGTTCTATGAGAATTTGTAAATGCTGAATTCTCTAAAGCACTCATGAATCCGAGAATATTCAGGGCCAAAATGAACACAACCATGAGAATCGACTGTGTCTGGAAAATACCTTACTTGTAATGTGTACAAGTGAGTAAAGTTTGTGAAAACCTTTAGTCCCGCATCGGATAGCAACAAGATTAGAATGCAACTTATATATGGAAGTTGTTCCATAGAGACTTGTAAGCACAAAGAGAATAATAGGTGGGCTCGCGCGCACACGGCGGCCCATGAGGAATCCAAGGCTTTCTTATTGGATTTGGATCCAGGGCCTGAAATACCTTAGTGCGCACCCGCTGGCGGCATGCGTCCTGCACGTGTCGCGCGCGCAGGGGGTGCAAATCTCGATTTTTAAGCTTTATGTGGGTGCGTGAATAAGTAATGTTTTGCTACTTTTTGAATGGGCTTTGATTTTCCTTTGTCAATGAACATTGGGCTTCGGGCTTGGGCGAATTCATTGTATGGGATTAACTGTCAAACAGTTAATTTAATTCATTGAACATGGGTTTAACCACCAAGCGGTTATGTAACCGTCAAATGGTTACATACCACCACCTTATCTATTTAATCCCATTTTCGTCTCCTCTTTCAACCACCGAATTTTCATGCTTTAACTTATTTCCTTGAATTTAATAATTTTTAATTTGGGAGAGTACGAACACAGTTCTAGTTCGCTAGGCGTGTGGATTAAGTGTTATTTCCGCACGTAGAGATTGTTGCATCTTGGGAGACAGATGTCCAGAGACCTTTGGCACAATTATAAGGGGATGAATTTGTCTTAAGGACATTGTGTGCAACACAAAACTCGATCGATATTATTTGCTTAAAACAGTGAGTTCTTTAATTTGATTGATTCTGTTTATATTCTTCTTCTCTTCCTATCTTCCATTTTCTGTGATTATCACTCAGTTCGAAGATCTCAACCATTGGCATGCATCCATATTGTACGGTGGGGAAAACTAAACCTGTCTATACCTTTTCAATTAGCTAAGTTCACAAAGGTCAGCTCTTGTTTTCTCAACCTATCTTGAAAAGCTTCGGTTTTCCCAACCCAGACCCAATGACAGAAAAACATATGCAATAGAATGAGTAAAACTTCTATCACGATACGGGGCCACGTGGCACACTCTTAGTGGACGATGACCATATGGATGTTTGCCCAGTCCCTCGGTGGACTTGCAAACCAAATAGCCGCCTGATTAGTGATTTACAACCTTTGGATCTTTGCACCCAAATAACGCCCAATAATGCTCAAATTCTTACGGTTAAATTCAACCCATGAAAATAATTTCAACCCAACGCTAAGAAATCACTAATTAGGTTGATTTTTGGTTTGCAGGTCCACCAAGGACTGACCAAACATCCATACGGACAACGTCCACTAAGAGTGTGCCACGTGGCTCGTATTGTGCATTGTGACAGAAGTTTACTCCCATAAATAGGCAAGACACTCTACACATCTAAACCAGAACCTTTTCAATTAGTTAAGTTCCCAAAGCTTAGCTCTTCCTAAGTTGCAAGGACATAATTTTCTACAAAATCCCCAAACTTCTATATCTTAAATATTCATATCCCACACCTTCTTGGAAATTCTAATCTGCCATAATTAACTGTACATGTCTCCTATTTGACAAAAGCCACAGGCTTTGAACAAATGATTTATCATTTATCTCTAATTCTTGACAGACATTCAATCCAAGACCATCTCATGGGTATCATGAAGAAATTGCCTCCCTATCCAAAACCTGAAAGTGGTTTTAACCCATGAACAATTGCCATAAACATAAAGAGCCTCAACTAGAAAAAAAAATCTAAGTTTTGGAATTGGATGATTTTTGGCGTGGATGGTCTCTATGGCGAGGAGATCATCTTCACAAAAGTTCAAATCATTTTGACATTCATAGACTGATTTAGAAATTGAAGAATTATAGACTGTCTATTTTTATCGTTAACTTGAAGACTACACTTGATGGGGTTAGAAATTTTAGAATGGGCTCATTTTTTGTAGGAGTGATCTATATGGTGAGGAGAGATCATGTTGGATAATCCAACTGCATTGTACGTTTTCCATACTATGGTGATCGTCCTCACAGAAAATCAATTCATTTTGATATTCCAAACCTCATGAAAAATTGGCTTTAATTTGCAAAATCGAGACCATCCAACTAAACCATAACTTTAGATCAACCTTTTTATATGGTTAGTGTTGGGGTTAAATAATGCCCCTCCCTAAGGACGCGGTACGGGTCCGTAGGTGCGAGGTCGACCGTCGTTAGAGTTAAAGACTCAAGGGATCGAATCATGGAATGGGCTCGCGGGTACGAGTTCGATCGCAGTAAGAGGTCGCGGGATCGAATCGTGGAGCCCCGCAGGGTGTGACGTTGATTGTGGTATAAAGGCTAAAGTTTGTCCTCTCCTAACAAGATATCTTTTCAGGAGGAATGGTGGCTTGAGGCCTGGTAAAGATAAAGATCCTAACAGTTAGCAATGTCAACATGGATTGAGTTTTGGTGATGATGACCATCATCGCAATGACAACTCAATATATGGTTGCATTATACAACCGTTTATGGTAGATGTTAGCTCTTTGTGGTATCAACTCTGAATTGCTTCAGTGTGTCGTCGTGGTATCACCTTCATATAATGTTGAAAGTTTCAACCTTTCCAGGTATTGTTCACTTTTTGTCCGTGCCTTCTTTTAGTACATTTTCTTTAAGCCTTTTATATAACACTAGAGGAGCCGCTCAAAATAGAAGTCTACAATTTAGAGTTTAGATAGTGCGACCTAGGTTGTTGGGTTTCCCACTTTCCCATACTTTGCCAACTCAACCTCTCACATAAGATTCACCAAATAGGCTAATTTTATTAAACCCGGCCGGTTGAACCAGTGACCCGGTTATAAAACTGGGTTGGGTTGATCCCGACCAGCAATATATTGAAAAACCGTTCATTTTTAACTAATCCGTTTGACCCGGCCGGTTGAACCAGTGAAAGGGCTGACTCAGATGGGTTTTAACAGTTAAACCGTCCAACTCTAAATCTCTCATAAGTTTTAACTTTGAAGTAAAAAAGCCCTAAAACTTCAAAAAAGCCCTAAAATTCGTAAAACAGTGGAGAATGGAAGAAGAGAAATAAGAAAGAACAAAATCTCCATTCTCCAGACGGTGATGTAAAAGTGGAGAACAAGATCAATGGCCAAATCAGGTGAGTTTTTTTTTTTTTTTTTCATTTCCTCTTTCTTTTTTGTTCGAAGCAAACTCCTCTTTTTTGAACGACACAAATAGGAGATGTTGTAAGAAAAAGACGATTCTTAAACGTATGTTATAAAGTTATAGAACAACGATTTTATACTTGGGTGGTGTTTGACATGGATGACTAATGAGTTTATCAGGTTTTTACATTTTTCTAATTTATTACAATTTGTTATATTTATAAAAAAAAAATTAAATTTATTAACTATGACATCATAGGTTGATCCAACTGACCTAGCGGTTGAACCGGTGACCCAGTGAACCGGTCCTTTGACTGGGTCGATTATCGGTCCGGGCATGGGCCACTTCAATACCAGTGTGGGTGATTGGGTATTCTTGACTATTATTCAGAAGTAGAACTACAATCAAAATCTTAGATATGTGGACATAATTTCTGTGGTTCATGATTGAATACTGGGAAGAATCAAGATTTGACTAAGATGACAACCTTGATTGACAATCTACCGGCTTCATTCTCTGCACCTATGGATGTTCCTTGTCAACACAAATAGTACAAATATTGGGCCAGCCCTTGATTTGGCCATAAACAAAAATTTAAATAACTTGCGACATTCCTAACCATCTGATCAAGACACTACTTCACAGAAAATCAAATATTCAACGGTCTGATCCTAGGCCACCCTTGTCGATTCGCCACAGGATCATCAATCCAATGATCCTAGCATATCATTAAAGAGCCTCCATTTAAGCAAAAGCTAAATCAACCCAGTCAATTATATCAAATAATATAACGTATCAGATGGTTTGGATTGTCAAAGACTCAGAACAGAATATTGGGATGTTCAGGATGGATCGACCATTAATGACTGGTCATCGTTGTAGATAATGAAGCCCGATTTATTGGACCCCACATGAGAAACTACCAAAAAATACATGAGGCTGCACAATACCACAACCTATGCATAGGTGGTGCCCAAGCATTAGGTTGGGTTATTTTGAGATTTATTGGACCCCACGTGAGAAACTACCAAAAATAGCATGAGGCTGCACAAACGCCACAACCCATGCATGCATTGGTGGCGCCCAAGCATATAGTATTAGGTTGGGTTATTTTGCCGAGTAAAACTTTGATTAACATGACATGAGCCCCGTGGCACACTCTTAGAGGACTCTGACCGTATGCATGTTTGGTCAATCCCTAGGTGGAGCTACAAACCAAAACTCAGCCCGATTAGTGATTTCTAGGCGTTGAATAGGAATTATTTTCATGGGTTGATTTTACCGTGGGAATTTGAGCATTATTGAACATTCTTTGAGGTACAAAGATCCAAAGGTTTGAAATCACTAATCAAGCTGATTTTTGGTATGTGGGTCCATCTATGGATTGGAAAAACATCCATACAATCAGAGTACTCTAAGAGTGCCGCGTGTAGGGGTATCAACGAATCAGTTCCGGTTCAGTTCCTAAGGTGGCTAGAACCCGAACTATCGGTTCCGATCCTTAATGGTGCCGATTCCCAAAATGATGGATTGCAAACCGGAACCAATTATGCAGTTTCTGTTGGTTCCGGGTATATTGAGTCCAATCCTGATAATACGAGAATTTTAACACTATATTTATATATTGGTTCCAGTTCTTATTGGTTCGGTTCTGGTTCCTATCGGTTTCGGTTCCATATTAAACTACCCAGAACTGGACTCATTATTTTCGGTTCCGGTTCCGATTGGTTTTTACTCGGTTCTAAAAAATGTGGAACCAGAATCAGTGTTTTCGGAACGGGTAAAATTGACACCCCTAACTGCGTGGCTCATATTGTGTTGTCGTTGTATTGTGTTGTCGTTGCGATTGGGATCAGTGACCATCAAGATGATCTGAAATGGGGTTGTCTCGCCCGAGATGCACTTTTCTTCTTTATCCCTCACGTCATCTCAATCGAGAAGACCCGAGACGAGTGATCTACCCTCCGATCCAGATCGGGATCGGTGCCTACCCTTCCGGCCTCCGATCCTGAGATTTTTAACCATGAAACCATTCCTCGGTGAAAGTTTTACCGAAGGTTTAAAAGAATACGTTTTAATGGTATAAGGACTGGGGGCGTTTCGGTTAAAACAGCCATTAAAACGAAATGGAGTTGAAATTCAAATTTCAAAATTTTAATTTTCTAATTTTCAAAAATGAAAAAAAATGATAAATAACAAAAAAATAACAAAAATTAACATACTTTAACAGAAACAATTACTGTTTTTTCCACAATTTTGTTCAGAAAATAACAGCCGTGACACCCGTATTACTTGAGTAAAACTTTTGTCACAACCCACAATACGAGTCACGTGGCACACTATTAGAGGGCACCGACTGTTTGGATGTTTTGCCAAGAAAATTTTTGAAGCAGCAAAGCAGTGTCCAATCACATGGCGCCACAACCTGTTGTTGCTTTCATACAAACCATTGTTTTGAAAATCGGACCGGATTGACGGTCCGACCGGGATTTGAAACTTTGTCAGTCCAGTTCCTTAAAACCGTTGAATAAAATGGAACTGCTAGATTCTTCACAACCGAATGGTTAAACCGGTGAACCGATCGAAGTCAAACTGACCATTTTTTTAGGACCGATTTTATTAAAAACTGAAAAAAAAACGTGTTTTGTTGTTGGTTGAGAAAATCTAGACCAAAAATCATAAATAGGCCTTGTTTGAGAATGTTTCTGTAAAAGCACCGTAGAAAAGCGCTTCTACAGAAGCTTTGGAAGCAGTTGCTGAGAAGTGCTTTTTTCTAGAATAGCGTTTGGCAAACTATTTGGAGAAGTGTTGTTCTCTGTGTAGAAACTAGTATTGTTGTTTGGTAAACCTGTTGTGAGCTTCTGAATTTTGTCAAAATATCAAGAATACCCTTATATTCAAAAGAAGGTAGAAGTTTATATTTTTGGCTCACCTAAGGCAGATACTATATTTTGAATTACATCTTATAGATCGCAATAATGAAATAACATTAAAACTACACCAAATTCATAAGCTAAAAAATACTCTGATCAAGATTTTGCCCCATAAGTAACCTAGTAAGATGCACGTGGCATTTGAATGCTTGATGGTTCTTGGTAGGCTGCTTGATGGTTCTTGGTAGGCTACTACTGCCTTTGAGCATTCGATGACACAAATGGATCATCTAATTGTAGTACAAAAGTACAGAACAAAACCAAAATACTACAGCAAAAATTAGAGTAAAACTTTGACGACAGGGTACAATATGAGCCACGTGGCACACTCTTAGAGACCCTGACCGTATGGATGTTTGACCAATCCCTAGGTGGACCTACAAACCAAAAATCAGCCCGATTAGTAATTTCTAGGCGTTGGATTGGAAGTATTTTCATGGGTTGATTTCAAGCGTGGGAATTTGAGCATTATTGACCATTATTTGAGGTACAAAGATCCAAAGGTTTGAAATCATTAATCAAGCTGATGGTCAGCCCAACCCTTTGTGAATATACACACCAAAATTCATCCTGATTGGTAATCTTTAGCCATCAAATTTTAGTACCTTTTAAGGCATGACTTTAGCCCTTGGATTCAACCATTAGTTTAGTGCAAAACCAACGGTTAAAATTCATCAAACTAGCTAATTTTTGGTAAGGATGTCTACTAAGGGGTGGGCTAAACATCCATGTGGTCAGTGGGCCCATAGGGAGGTGGTGAGTAAGAGATATAACCCTTCAAAATTGCAGGTTGAGAATGAGTTGGGCGCGGACCAGCAAGAGATATCCAACGGCTAAAAATCATCAAGCAAGCTGAGGAGTTGGGCATGAATTCAACCATTATTTTAGTACTAAAACCAACAAGCTGGTTGACCCTCTTGAGAAGGAGTTGGGTGTGACCATCAAGTGATATCCAACAGCTAAAAATCATCAAACAAGTTGGAGTTGGGCATGGACCAACAAGAAATATCCAAGGGCTAAAAGCCATCAAACAAGGTGAGAAGGAGTTGGGTGTGGATTCCTCCATTATTTTAGTACTAAAATCAACAAGTTGAGAAAGAGATGGGCGTGGATTCAACCATCATTTTAGTACTAAAAACAACAAGCTGATTCAACCATTATTCATCTATCAACCTGATTTTTGGTATGGTTCTCTACCACGGGGTGGAGACATCAAATATGACAATGTGAAGGGAAGCTACACGTTGGGCTTGCCAACACAACTGTTAGTTTTGGATATTGAGGGTGGTTTCTGGTTTGTGTTTGCAGAGGATGTAAGGCTGAGTCTACTAGTTTGGATGGGAGAGAGTTGGAGAGAAAATGAAAAGAAAAACAGGGAATACAACGTTGGATGATCTACTTGAAGGTTGAAGCTGCTCAACGAGGCTAGAATGGCATTGTGGCTCGTTACAACTGGTTTCGGTGAGAGACAAAAACAGAGAGGTTTTCTTGTTTCTTGTTCGTTGAAAGGGTTTTCTTTTTTCTTTTGCAAAGACAAAAGGGGCAGATACGAGAACTGTTTTCATGGTGATTTGCTTCCCGCAGAAGCACTTCTAGCTTGTTTTAGAAGCCGGAAGCTAACGTGCTTTTCAAACCCAAACAGGTATTTATGCTAAAGAAGCGCTTCTCAACGCCAAAAGCTGGAGAAGCGCTTCTCAAGAAGCGTTCCCAAACACTACCTAAGTGCCTGATCGAATTGATTGGGTCATGTAGGAACAAGGTTCAAGTCTAGCGGTCTGCTAGGATGCCTCAGCTGCATACATCACTGCACTTCCACTTGACACCTATCGTAATGATAAACGGCTCGCCTTGCCGTGACCTTCTCTTAGATTCTCAAAACTTCTGTCGCTCCATCCCCGCAGGGGCAGAGAACCCGTCGCTGTCTCGGCTGTGCTACCGGAGGCTCTGGGGAAGTCGGAATAAATTTCCCAAATAAGAGGGGTCTAGGGAATCTAATTTTACCAAATCTATATCTAAATTATAGGATTAATCTTTCATAGTTTATTCCATTAAATAAGATTTTTATTACTTAATTAAATTACATATTTTATTTAAAAAAAATATTTATGCTTTTTAAAATAAAAATGACTCGCTATCTATTGACGGACTGACAAATCTAAAAAGATATTTACTATGTTTTTTATCTCCCTTTTTCTTGAAATTTTATATGTTTTTAAATTTCTCTTTAATTTCAGATATAGACCAATATCAAGAAAAATCGGTTTGATCATCGGTTCGGTGTTTAAAATATTGGTACATACCCCAAAATGCTTTTTGCGAGTCCGGCACGGCTTTGTTGTTGCACTTGCATGGTCTTCACTCCGGCGAGTCCAGCAGAAACCGGTAAAGTCACTACGGTGGTGGTATTCTCCGCTCCCCAGTTTCCACTCCAACCAGTTTTCTTCTTCTTCTTCTGGTGTTGTGAAACTACAGCAGGGTGCGTGTTCACAGGTAAGTTCTTATAAGAACTAGGAGGCTTTTTTGTTATTTAATATATTAATATAGGGTCGGGCTCCGTTGACGGATCTAAAATGACAGGTAAAATGATATTGACACAATATAAGCCAAGTGGCACACTGTTACAGGACTCTGACCGTATGGATGTTTTTCCTATCCCATGGTGGACCTACAAACCAAAAATCAGACTGAGTAGTGATTTATAAGGGTTGCATCTTTGTACCTTAATTACTGCTCAAATTCCCACAGTTGAGATCAGCCCATGAAAATAAGTCCAATCCAAAGCCTATAAATCACTCATCAGGCTGATTTTTGGATTGTAGGTCCAGCATGGATAGGACAAACATCCATACGGTCAGAGTCCTGTAACAGTGTGCCACGTGTCTTATAATGTGTCCCTGTCATTTTAGATCTGTCAACGATCTTAATTGAAAATTAACTGTATAACAGAAATTTTTTATTTCGCTACTGTTCTTATCAGTAATAAACATGATGTCGGATAAATTTTAGATTCAGAGGACTTTGGATACAGTCGATGCAGAGGAGTCTCGTGGCCCTACATGGCTCATTTTTGGGGCCCACTAAACTCATGGATTTTTACCCCACCCTTTGGCGGATATATATATATATACGAAAAATCGGTCTCATTGATTTTCTCTAGCCATAGATTTTAACACTTTTATAGTATTGATTGTAGCTGTTCGATTCAAATATGTTTTTTGCATATTTTTGGGCACTTCATCCAACGGTCTATAAATTATCAACCTGGCTGATTTTTTGGTATGCATAACCACCAAGGGGTGGGGTAAACATCCATGCGGTTTTGGGGCCCATATTTGTAACTCTACCGCTGCCACCTAGGCCCACTGACAGCATGGATGTTTAGCCCACCCCTTGGTAGACATGGATACAAAATATCAGCTTATTTGATGATTTGTAGCCATTGGTTTTAGTACTCAAAAAACTGGTCGAATCCAACGGCTAGAATCACGCCTTAAAAAGTACTAAAATCTAATGGCTATATATTACCAATCATAGTGATGTTTGGTATGTATATCCACCAAGGGGTGGGCTAAACATCCATGTGGTCAGTGGGACCAGATGGTAGTGGTGAGTTACAAAAATGGGTTACAGCTTGTTACAACGCGACCCTAATCAAAATAAGTAAGAAAATCTGAGGGGGGCAAAAACCAAAGGGGTATTTTTATAGATAAAAAAATTGTTAAAGAATTTTAAAAGTTGAGAGGGCCCCCCTGGCCCCTATGTGGCTCCGCCACTGTGTATGGTATATTCTGTTCATTTTGGTCTTCGATCCTTGCTTTTGTTGATTCTTCATTGAGTTTCGAAGATGGTTAGTCTCTTGGATTCTACCTTACATAGCTCATATATCTAGCTTTTAGTAGACCTACTTCCCTTCGTGTAAAGATCTGATGGAAATGTCTGAATGAAGTTTCTGGGCTCTGTTCTGCTGCACTATTTTATTGCCTTACCCTTGGTACATTTTGAAGTTACTAGTGCCTTCACTGAGGGTGCCATTGCAAGGAGGATGGCTAATTGAATCTTTTGTTTGTAACTCTACTGAGCATTGCATCTGTGCGAAATAATGATCTTGGTCCTTTCAGGATCGTCCTATGCAAGTTGACGCCTAAGGCGAAAACACTTATGAGGCTTTTTTTATATTTCATTTATTAATATATACATAGTATTAATTAAAAATTCCAACTCTCTATATAGGGGGCGTTTGAGAACGAGAAGTAAAAGCACTTCTACTTGTAGTAGAAGTTATTAGTTGATTTTTTACCTCCAAAATAGTCATAGAAATTGAAAGCGTTAAGAGGCCTTCTAATTTTTGAGAAGTAATTCTCTTAGAAGTTATAAAGTAAAAAATTTAGCTTCAGTTTTAAGTTAGTTTTTAACTTTTCAAAAGTTAAAATATGAAACACATCCAAACTAACATTTTAGCTTATAAAAGTTAATAACTTATTTTTGTGTTGCCAAACGCCCCTAGAGTAGCAAATTGTATTTAACAATTATTCGTGGTCACCAAAAGCTACGGAAAAAAATTTAGATGCAGCGGACTCCCATAGTCCCGTTGCAGTCCAGGCAGAGGACTCTCTCACGGCCCTACATAGATCATTTTTTGGGCCTAATGACTGCATGGATGTTCAGCCCACCTATTGGTGGATAAACACGATAAAAATCAGGTTGATTGATGATTTCTAGCCATTGATTTACTAATACTAAAAAAATAAGCTTGAATCCAATGGCTAGAATCAATCCTAAAAAGTACTAAATCATGGCTAGCGATAACCCAGTCAGCTTAATTTTTGGTTTGTATATCCAACAAGGGGTGGGCTAAATATCCATGTGGTTGGGGCCTTCTCTCACCCGGGCTGGGGGCCTTCTCTCACATGGGGCCTAAGGCGATCGCCTTATGGTAGAGACGACCCTGGGTCCTTATATGAGCTTTAATTTTTCAGGGTTTCTTCACCCGGCCCTCAACGAGGATTAACATTTGAAACTGATTTCTGACAAGAAATTGATATGGTCTTGATAGTGTCACGGTAATGTCGAAAGATTTTTAGGAAGTAAAATCTTCATACTCTAGTGAAATTCTAGCTTAACTGTAATTAGACTGTAGTGTATACAATAGTTTAAACATTATAAGTATTGTTTTATGGCTGAATGTCATAGTTTTGGTTTATGATCCTTTGTTGTTTCCTTCATAAATTATTTTGTTTAATGTTCTTTAATTTTAGGTCTCCGAGGTGATCGTGTTGAGCCTTAACTACTTTGATCTCCGAGCTTCTCTAAGGTATCTCTCTCTTCTCTTCAATTGTTTTCTTTGTTTGGTTTCATTTTCTGTAAATATTTTCTCATGTTTCGTATATGGGTTCTGTTTTCGTTGAAAATCTATAGACGAGTTTGGTTTATTTTTGTTCATTTTGTCTTTAATGTTTGGTTCTTTTGATTCATCATCAAGTTACAAAGATGGGTAGACTTGAAATCTTCCTTAGATAAATTTGTGAGTGATTATAGTTTATTCTGTTCATTTTTGTTCTTCGATCCTTGCTTTTGTTAATTCTTCATTGAGTTTCGAAGATGGGTAGTCTTGGATTCTACTTTACATAGAGTTTTTAGCTCATATATCTAGCTTGGAGTAGACCCACTTCCGTTCGTGTAAGATTTTACATCTCTAAACGAAGCATAAGAAGCTCGTTGTTGTATTTCTGCACATAATGCAACTCTAAGATCTGTTGATGTTGCTTGAGTTACTATATTGTTGAGTTTGTTGTTTATTATGGCATAAAAAAGGTCTGATGGAACTGTTTGAATGGAAGCTCGTGGCATATTCTTATAGATTTATGACCGTATAGATGTATGGCTCAACCCTAGATGAACATATAGACAAAAAATTAGGCCGATTAGAGATTTCTAAGCATTGGATTGGAATCGTTTTCATCAGGTCGATTTTTAGCCGTGGATTTGTGCATTATTGAGCATTTTTTGGGGTACAAAGATGCAATGGTTCGAAACCATTAATCAGGCTGATTTTTGGTCTGTAGGTCCACCTAGAGACTGCCCAAACATTCATACGGTCAGCGTCCTCTAATAGGGGCACTAAACTAAATTTGTTACCTTTTCATCTATGTTTGATATGGGTTTTGATCTCTGTAAATTTCTTGAAATTATTGAATTACCCTTACGAAAGATTTGCATGGAAGATCTTCTGCTTTGCCTTCTACAACTGCTCTAATCTCAAAATCATGAATCTCTGCGTTTTTGCTGCATTATAATCTTGATTTGGTATTTTAACTTTTGACAAGTATTTAAATGGATATGTTGTCTTTTCGATTAACAAACTAATAAGTTGTTTCTCTTCCTACAGCAATGAAAACAAAGAAAGGCAAAACTCCACAAAAAGAAGAAACAACAAGGATGGACCGAATTCTTAAGCATTTAGAGATGTGTTTAGTGAAACATAAGAAAAAATTAAAAAAAATAAACGATCTAGCAGATTTTTCAAAAACAAACTCCTATCCAACTGATGTCAAGATCGAAGAGAAGCCGGTCGTTGAAGCTATCATTTCAGAGTATAAAAATCTGCTAGAATTTGTAAGGGAAGAGAAAACAATCTATGAAAAAGAGAAGGATATACAAGAAAAGACGTTAGTTGAAGATTTATTGGGATTAATGTACTGTGGAAAGGTATTTGACGTTGATTCCAAGCAAATCAGCAAGTCTGTTGTAAAGAAAAATAGTAAGGAGAAAGAGATCTTCACGAAAGATTCAAGTACGTCAAATGAAGATTAGGTTGGTTATCCAAGTTGGGAAGTCTTATGACTTCCCGATTTGAATATCCAAACCTATCGCACGACGATTCTCTTAAATGTTGCATTGAGCATGCAACCCATTGGCTTGTCAAGTCAAGCCAGCCCATCATCCCCGGAGAAGACATGACATGTAATTGCACTTTATTTGAAATTAAGTTTACTTCTTAACTATTTGCTTTATGTAGTTATTTTATTGTTGTATGGTTGTTTTGCTAACTGTTGATGTATTTTGCAGATTTGGATTTGAGAAAAATATTGTACAGAGTTTTGAAGTCTAACAACTTTGCCAACGTTGTTAAAATTGACGATCAAGTCTCTAAGGTCAGTATTTGTTAGGGTATTTTAGTAACACCCCCTTAAAATTTGAAAGTAATTAGTAATACCCCCTTATACTTTCAAACTTTAGGATTACCCCCCTTGACCTAGTTTAACCATCATTTGAGGGTATTACTAAATACTTTAAAATTTCAGGCGGGGTTTTATTAAAACACATTTTTTTTAACATTCATTTTGTTGCTTTTTCGGCTACAACATGATAGTATTTAGTCGTTGTCCTTCCCCTCTTTTCTTCTTGTTATCTGTTGTTTGCTATTTTCTTTCAGTTTATATTGTATTTGAAATTTAAGGGTCTGTTTGGTACGTGAGAAAAAGAGTTCCGACGATGAATATTTAGCCAGGCGAATATTATCTTGGCTAAATATTCACTCATATCAATATTTAACATTGTTTGGTACGTGTATGAGCTAGCTCAGTTCAGCTTACTTCATTTTCTTTCAATTTGAGTGGGTCCCACATATCGAAGTAAGTCAAAAATAGGTTGGGCGAGTGCGGGAACCACATATTATGTCAAAGGATAAAAATAAATTTATTTTTATCTTTTTTATATATTAAAAAATTAATTTTTATTGAAAATAGTGATTTTTCAACGAGAAAATAAAATTTTCTCACCAAGGCATAATCGGCGTGAAAATATTTACACAGGGGGGGGGGGGGGGGGGGGAGGTGATCAAATGTTTTCCTGCCGCAGAGGGCAAATATGTGGGCCCGGCTAAATATTCGCTGAGGGGAGTGGCTGCCAAACGCACCCAGGCGAATATTAGCGTGGCTAAATATTTTATTTTCCCACCGCAGTGCGTTACCAAACAGGCCCTTAAGCTTATAATGTTATTTTAATTGCTCTTTGTTCTTGCTTTTGAGGTATGTATATATTCAATTATTTTTTCTCTCTATTCTGATAGTAAAAACATTTCAATCCATGCAGCTCATAAAATTGAAGACCAGGAAAACTGTTGAACTGAATATAGGATTTGGGTTTATAAGCTTAGGGTTTGTAAATTTAGGATTAAACTTAGGCTATTAACTGTAAACATTATAAAATGGTACAATAAAATATTGATAAGAATTCATGATTGAACATCTGTAGTACAACATGTTAAATTCAAAGCACCACAACCTTCGTAAAAGGCATGCTGGGTTGTTAAAGTCAATTAGTTGACAACCTTAGGGGGCATTTGGGAACGAGAAGTAAAAGCACTTCTACTTGTAGTAGAAGTTATACTAGTTGATTTTTTAGCTCCAAAAAAGTCATAGAAATTAAAAGCGTTGGGAGGCCTTCTAATTTTTGACAAGTACTTCTCTTAAAAGTTAAAAGCTAAAAAAATTAGCTTAAGTTTTAAGTTAGTTTTTAACTTTTCAAAAGTTAAAATATGAAACACATTCAAACTAACTTTTAAATTATTGGATTATAAAAGTTAATAAGTAACTTATTTTTGTGTTGCCAAACACCCCCTTAATGACCCTTGCAGCTGCCTCACGCTAGAAGTATGATAACATGATTGTATAACGAAACACACATGAAAGTTGATCCCATAAATGTTACCAAACAACCTCTAAGGGGTTGTCTTGGACTATTTAAGATATTAAAACAGGGCGTTGGCCTGTGGCTGTGGCTATAGATATGGTGGTGGAGAGGGTTGAAGATAATTAGGATTGCATGTTGTTGGACCAAATAGTAGACTAAGATTTAGTAGTTACACGTACCCATTTCTTACATGCAATTCTTACACTCGATGGTGGGGTCCATGTGGGAGAAAAATATCTGATCTAACCCACACGATCTTTGAGGTCAGACGATTTGGATTTTGGTGATGATCGGACGACTCTGATACTCCAGGATGAAACTGCTTTCTCCTCTACGAAGGATAGGATGATCTCCAGATGAGATTTGGTTGTACCTGTTGACAAGACTCCGACGCTCAAGTCAGCTTGGGAAATGTAACAAGTTTTAGGAAAATAGTAAAAGGTTTCAGAGTTTAGGCTATCTGGATCTGGAGAGCAAGATCCTCTTCTCAGTTCTGAGGGTCTCATATTTATAACCTTAGAACTGGCGTGACTCACCTTCCACGTGTCTAGTCATTATCAGTCAACGATGACTCAGATGGATTCTGTTATAAAACAGTATCTTATGGTTATATCTTGACTTCCTTGATTCGGTTATATCTGAAATAACTGAAGTGACACTGAGGTGGCATCCTTCGTGTCAGGTATTCGGATAAGGGGATGTCGAATTCGTGATAGTTCAACTAGCTGCCATGTGGCCAATATTCATTAGTTAAAAAATCGATTGTGTTCAGAATACTTACCTCGTACGTAAGAGATCCTGCCACGTAAGTCATTTGACCTCATCTGGCTTTGCCGGGATGAGATTGAAATAGATCCCGTCAAGTAAGTCTGGTGACCTTGTCGGGATAAATGCATCCAGCCAGTCATGTGACCTTGCCGGGATGAGTTGCCGGGATGAGATGTTGGAGTTCCCGGGATGAGATACTTGAGTTGCCAGGATGAGTTCCCGGGATGAGATACTTGAGTTGCCAGGATGAGTTCATGAGATGCTTGAGTTATCAAGATGAGTTCCCGGGATGAGATGTTTGAGTTGCCGGGATGAGTTCCTGGGATGAGATGTTGGAGTTGCCAAGATGAGTTCTCGGGATGAGATGTTTGAGTTGCCGGGATGAGTTTCTGGGATGAGATGTTGGAGTTCCCGGGATGAGATGCTTGAGTTATCAAGATGAGTTCCCGGGATGAGATGTTTGAGTTGCTAGGATGAGTTCCCGGGATGAGATACTTGAGTTGCCGAGATGAGTTCCCGGGATGAATGTACGTTAGAAATAATGCACCCTTTGAAATATCTTCAATGGATGCACACCTCGAGATATGTGCACATCAATCCTTGAGATTCGTGTGAAAATTATGGTACCTACAGCCCACATGGAGATCGTTTTAGACAATCCAACCATACATATTGAGTTTTCCTTGCCATGATGATCACCATCACATCACCAAAAATCAGTTCATTTCGACATTATTAACCATGTCATGACATTTTGTGAAAAAGGGTAACCATATATAGTATGTAAAACTGAATGTGCGGTTGGATTGTTCAACATGATCTCCATGTGGGCCCCACCATCGGGTGTAAGAACTGTATGTAAGAAATGGGTAGGTGTAGCTCTAGACGGACTCATTGGATTTAATGAAAAAAACAGAAATTTCATTTTAACAGATCTGTCGTAGGTATCTACAGGTGCTGGTTTAAGGGCTAGCTGCAGTTGAGTTATGTAGGGTTTCTATTCAAAAGGGCAAGTTAGCAGGAATCTATATGGTTGGATGTATGAAATCTATGGGAACAATATGTGTTTTGGTACACCGACTAGAGTACTACTCTGACTCAATAGTGAATGATATATAGGGATCAGATAGTCAAAACATTTTCCAACTAGTATGAATTTTAGACTTTTCCTAATCTTATGGATGGCCTAGGATATGGATATGGTCTATGGTGATGATCATTTGTCCAAACTGCAGAGCATAAGCATTGGTAGGATTACCAACAACAAGCCGATGCTTGAGAGTAAGACTTGCCTGACCACCCACAATATAAGCACTTGTCAATTTATTAGAGGACACTGACCATATAGATGTTTGGTCAATCCCTAGGTGGACCTACAAACCCAAAATCAACCTGATCGGTGATTTCTAAGCGTTAGTTGAAGTCATTTTCGTTGGTTAATTTTAACGTTAGGAATTTGAGCATTATTTCCCTACAAAGATCCAAAGGTTTGAAATCACTAATCAGGCTGATTTTTGGTTTGTAGGTCCACTTCCGGATATTGGTCAAACATCTATAGAGTCAGTGTCCTCTAATAAATTTCCACGTGGCTTATATCGTGGGTGGTCAGGCAAGTCTTACTCGATGTTTGAGACCCTTCAAAACTGTTAAGAGGTACACCTGACCAGTTTTAAATTAGGAATTCAAAAGATTGTTGAGTTCTAGGTGATGTATAAGTCCAATGAAATTTCAAAATCTGAGACATGAGAAAATAAAACTCAAAAGAAGAGTTGAATAGCTAGCTAAAAAGTTTCAAAAGCTCACATGAATATTTCAAAGTATAATATGCCCAACTTTCCAAACCAATAACTGAAATCAGCACCACATTCAAAATTTAATCTAACATGAGGACATAATATGCAATAGAAACAAATTGAACCCCTATATGGTATTATGGTTTGCTTGATGCACTTTAATGTAAATTCAAATATCATTGAAGCAGTAGTAATAGTACCATGCCTTTGGGATTTGACCAAGCTGGCCTCAGCAGTATGTGCAACTTCCTTGCATTGACAGCCATATTATGTCTTCATGGTGTGAACCATGTGATTATGGACATGGATACATTAGGGTTGTTTTAGAACATCTGACATCGGTTGAGACCCTAGAGACCCACTATCTATATTTTATTTACATTATTTCCATAACCTCACCCGTGTCCTTGGGCCTATAGCGGGCTTCAGGTTAGATTAATAGTGTCGCGGGTCAGGTCTGGTAGACTCGAGATCGAGGTGTGACAGAAGCCCTCGACAAAGGGGCATGTTAGAAGGATGCACTATTGGGGAAG
Source organism: Euptelea pleiosperma (assembly GCA_035048495.1). Lineage (NCBI taxonomy): Eukaryota > Viridiplantae > Streptophyta > Magnoliopsida > Ranunculales > Eupteleaceae > Euptelea > Euptelea pleiosperma. The sequence continues at coordinate 25,090,306 of CM068549.1, forward strand.
GACTAGTCATCTTGCATCTTCAGTTTGCTAATGACACTGGTAGTTATAAGTCATGCCTCGAGCAGTTATGGTGCATGTTGTGTTGCTTTGAAGCAGTTTCAAGTCTCCGCATCAATCTGGGTAAGAGTGAGGTAATCGTGCAAGGGAACATGTTGACACATCACACAGCCAACTTTGCTAGAGTACGTATTGGGTTGTAGGTTAGGCAGTCTCCCTACAACCTATCTTGGGCTTCCAATAGGATCAACCTATCAATCCAAAGCTCTATCGGACCCGATGATAAAGCACTTCAAGAGGAGATAAATATTCGTGGATGAGGGATACCTATCCAATGGTGGAAATGTCACTCTTATTAGAAGCATGTTGTCCAATCTCCATTCCTATGTCCTGTCCCAATTCTCCATTCTAACATTTGTGGTTTCAACAGTAGAGATTGGAGAGAAATTTTCTTTGGTAATATCATGTTGAACACCACAAGTATCGTCTTGTGGAATGGAAGAAGCTATGCATCCCCAAATAAGTAGAGGGGGTCATGACTTTAGGCCTATAAAAGTGATGAACAAGGCCCTATATATTGAGTAAATTGATGTGGAGATTCAGAGTAAAAGAACACAGCCTTTGGAAGAGGGTGTTGGATTGTAAATACAGCAGTCATAATTGGGGTGGAACAACAAATTTTGTTATATTTTCATATGGTTTAAGTGTTTGGAAAGGGATCACTAATCTTAAGGTTGGGTTTAGGTGAAAAAAATATAATACTGGGATCATACTTGGTGTCCCGCTCAAATTGGACTACTGCTTGAGAAGCCTTAGCAACTGTCAAAAACGCCACAGTTGCAGATAGCTCTGAAAGGGTTTGAGTAGGAGGTTTGAGACCGGGTTGTTTGGAACCCCATATTCAAAAGAAACCACAATGACTATGAACTCAATAGCTTAAGCAGTTTTTTTATCTCAGCTAGAAGAAGCTCCATTACATGATTATTCGGAGGATAACCATATTTGCAAATTGGAACCAAAAGGAGAGTTTCAGTTTGATCTTTTCCTCTTGGTATTATGAATCCCGAAGGTAATAGCAAGGTTTAAAGGAGGCCATTTTAACGGTTAAACGGACTGGGGCGTTACCGTTTAAACGGATTGAAACGGCCAGGGTCAAAAATAGAAAAAAATGGGAAAAAATGGAATTTAAGGGAATTAAATAGATTTTAACAGAAAAAAACGGAAAAAATGGCGTTGAAATTCAAATTTTGAAATTTGAAAATTAAAAAAAAAACGGAATTTAACAGAAATTAAACGGATTTTAACGGAATTAAACGAATTTTACGGCCGTTTTTTTTACAAAAATTTTCAGAATTAAACGATTTTAACGGCTGTTTAAATGATTTTAACGGCCGTTAAAACAAAAAACAGCCGTTTTTTTCAAAACCGAGAAAATGTGTTTAAACGGTTTTAACGGAAACAGACTTGGGGTGTTACCGTTTAAACGGCCGTTAATACCGTTTAAATGGCCGTTTTTAAAACCATGGGTAATAGATCTCAGGACTTTCCAGACAGATTCCTTTTCACAACAACATTCTTACAGTGAACAATCTCATAGGGCGTGGTATTATTATAATAGGCGTGTTCTTTTCGAAAGAGATGTGGAATCAGTAGATCACCTCCTTATGCATTGTATTTTCTTTGCGGAATGGCACTACTTTCTTAAGGCATTTCAAATCAGTTGGGTTATGCCCGAAAGCCTCAAATATCTCATTCAAGGTTGGATTTGTCCTCAATTTCAAATTAAAGGCCATATCATTTAGAGAGTCCTTCCCTACACTCTTTGTTGGAGTCTATGGAAGGAATGGCGCAGTCAAATTTTGAAGATAAAACTGACTCTGTAAATCAAGTGGTAAGCAAGGTTGAAGCTAAGCTTTTTTGGTGGAGCTCCATTTTGAAAACGTTCAAGGGAAGTACTTATTTCACTTTTTGTTCCGCTTGGCTTTCTTTTTTGTAATAAGGTGACCTTTCAGTTTGCTTTCCATTCTACAAGATAGTTACTTTGTTAACATTATGTGGCCTATCCATGGCCCATAAGAAGCCCATCATGTGACCCATTGGTTTTGGTTCCCTAAAATTCTTGGATTCTATACATTAAGAGTTTCCTAATCATAAACCTCAACCTACACCTTCACTGATATTAGCAAGTGGAAAGTTTCTAATTGCACTAGGATTCTTGATGGGTAAGAATCCTAGTGTTTCTATTCAAGATCTTGGGTTCCCTCTCTCTATCTATAAAATGAGCACAACCTATTCCCATCAATGAAAGTTCTCATTGAAGGGTGCATACGAGAAGATTAGAAAGAGAAGAACGGGTCTTCCCTCTTCCACCATTGATTGTCGTCTTCAACGATCTAAGCCAATGGAGAAAGGTACCCATATTCTTCTTCTTTCTTTACACTATTAGAGGACCTCGAAAATTGTGTTAATCACGATCCTTAGTTGTGTCTTGATGATGAATCCGTAAAGAATATCTCAGAGACATAGAGTCTTAAATACTTTTCTCTATCCCATTCTTGTATAGTTTTAGGAGTTTTACCCCGTTAATACATATACATTTACCTATAAAAAAAATTAGTGCAACTGTTGTTTAGTTGTTGTACATATATTCATATACACGCGCAAAGCATTACCTCCAATATCCTACCATGCATTATACAATAATCTAACCCACTAACTAGATATTCATCAATACATTCTTAGCCTGAGTCTCTGTAACCATAGATCTATGCGCACAAATTACAACCCGAGATTGAGCCCGATATATACTTTAATTAGTTAATCATCTACAAAAGACTCATAAGCATGGAAGTGAAAGAGCAAAAGACCTAAGGGAATGTTTGATTGCACAGGAAAATTTTCCTGAGAAAATACATATGGGAAATGCCTTAAATGGCTGATTGATTGCAACTGAGAACATATATTTCAGTCATGTGAGAAACTAAAGGTGTATTTTCAGGTGGAAATGAATTCTCACCTATCTGGATGGGAAATGAATTCCGGGCTGAGTAAGGAAAATGATCCAGATTTAGATTGCTAGGTACCAAAATTTTACATATCTAAAATGGCTATCTAACAAGGGACTCTTGTGTTTTCCCAAGAAAAATGCAATTTTTCCACATGGCAATCAAACACTCCCTAAGATTAGAAAGCTTGCAAATCCAAGCATAGGATGGGAATGTTGATGCAAAGGCTCAAGAATCAGTGGAAGTCTATGAAGACCTCTGCTTGCTACACACTCTTATGTCAATGAAGATATAGTGCATCCTCCTAGAAACTTATAATGGCTTCTCTGTCCTAATGAGGTATTAAAGGAAAAAAAAAAGATATATGTTTCCACTACATATAAAGCAATGTTCTATATGTTTCTTGGAATGTGCATAGCGCCACAACTTATGGTATGAATTTTTGAATCCAAGTCCAGTGAAGGCTTCTTACCTTGATGACCTTGAAAAACCACAAATTTGAATATTATATCACTATCTAACATACTCTTGTTGAATATTCATCTACCGTACCTTTCACTTCAACATGATTCACACATGAATTTTCAATAATTGTACTTGTTGCCATTGAATTCTAGTTCTAACTGATGCCTGGACTATGATTTGGTTATAAAATACAAACCACTTGCTTGCATCCAAAGGCTATTGGATCATACTTCATTTATCTTGATACATTGGTTGTCAAATTCATTTAACTTTGAACAATGGTATAATCTTCTGAGAAACATTAGTCTGGTACTGCCATACTTACCTACTCTGTATTAGCATATCACAATTACACTTGCAAATGTTAGAAGAGCTGAAAGGTTGTGTTATAATATGTGAAACACCCATGAATCCAAGAACATTCTTACTACATCCAATCCCTCATATTTCGTACATATCACAACAAGAGAAATTAAATAGATCTCTACTTCAATCTCATGCTTTATTAGATTCCATATGCTTCTTTGCTTGATTAAGTCTCAATTTGCTGACTATAGGCATACATGTTGACAAGATGATTTACTGTTTATCTGTTTTCTTACTACTTTAATACTTCGAATCTTTTTCCAATTTTATAATTCTTTTAACATTTATTCTTTAACGTTTAATCTGTATCATAATTTTTGAGCCTTCTAATTTTCTTCTTAAGATAATGCTATATGGTTTATATTTTTATTTAATTGTATTTATTCGCCTCTCAAAAAGTTAATTTTTTTTCTAGGTATTGGTGAGTGAAGTGCCGATAGTTCTTGAACATTCAATTGCAGATTTGGCAAGTGGAAAAATAAAACTTTGTAACGACCCTAAGGGTGAAAAAATTGAATGTATTTTTCAATCCGTTGAAAAAAAAGTTGCCTCAAAGTATTTCAACAGTTTGTTAAAGGTAAATCATCCTAACATACTTAGAACATATGTTATGGATTGGAATAGTCAAAAGAGAATCATTGTTGTGGAGAAACATGATTGGACTCTTCAAGATTTAATTGACGATGTTGACAAGTATTGGGAAAAAGATGAAGGGAAAGTTATTAGAATTGGAAGCCGTTTAAAAAGTCTCATCTCGTAAGTATTATATTTTTATAAGTTTAATTCTTTTGTAAATTTTGTAAAATTAATTTTTTTATTAATTTTTATCAAATATGTTAATAATTTTAATAATGCAGGGGCGTGCTCACTGGAATGCAATTATTGCATAAAAGAAACATCTCACATGAAGAGCTTGAAATATTCCATAACATCGTTTTTAAAAAAGAAAATCCAGAAGTTCCAATTCTTGCAAATATATGTAACGTGTATAATGGTATGCATATCTAAACATATTTATTTTTTGTTGAAATGTAATAGTTACTTTAGTTTATATATATTTTTGATTGATTGATTGTCGTAGGTAATGATAATGGTGTCCACATCGACTATCGTGGTTTGCGGAGTTTGATTAACAAAATAATTGTCCATCATAAGGTTGATGTTGTACCAAAAGATCTTCAAGATTTTATGGATTCGTTGGTGGGACTATGTGAAAATTTGTAAGTTTTTTTAAAGAAGAAAAAATATTTATTCATCTTTCCAAAAATCAATAGTCTTAAGGGCATTTATAAATTTAGTATGTTGTGCATTTTGTATTGAATTATCTTTGGCTGCTTTTTTTTTTATCTCTTAATCTTTTTTCTAGTAATAATACTATATATTTTTTGTGTTATAGTGATGTTTACGAGATAAAAAATCATCCAATCCTTTGGGATTATTCAAGAAGAGTGCATTTTATAGTGGATTTTGTGGCTGAACTACGCTGTGGGATATATCTTCCGTCAAGTGAGCATTGGTTTGACAAAGAATTTAGAAATAGCTGGATGAATATGGTGAGAGAATATAAATTTCTTGGAGATATGTTGCTTGATGAAAATAAAAATGTTAAATATGATGAAAATGGAACAAATCTTGTCCGCTTCATGCGGAATGTATACACTCATATCAACGATTATTCTGGACATGAAACCACGGTAAATCTTGCACTGCTTGTTAACTATTACATTATCAATGCAAATTTTTTTTTTTAATTTAACATAACATTGATATTTTTTAATTATGTAGCATGTAAAGAGGTCGCTTGCAGAAATTGACGCTATCTTTTCCAGATTGTTTCCTACTTTGCTGCCTAAATTGCATCGTGCTTGGAGTCGTACACAATGGAAGTAAATATATCTCATTTCATTTTAGCATTTAATTTGCTTAATTATTTTTTTTAATATGACATGTTATTTAAAAAGCAATGAAGGTATAATAGAAACTTAAATAAAAAAAACATGTTTTTTTTCTCTTGAGCTAACTTTTTGTTGTTGCTTCTAATTTATAAAATCCTTTCATTGTTACAGGTAGTGATGTGAAGAAATGGTGGATACCTAGAGAATCTTTTCCCCTTTTTGAAAAGAGAGAGATGGAGAAGCTATTGGGTTGTCAGTACTATATGAGTGATAACTAGTCTCCTGAATCTATTGTATGTGATGGCTTTGGGTCGTATCGGTTCCAGTTTTGGTATTGAAGCGGATACTCCCAGGATCGGAACTGACAAATATGCAATTTTTCATCTATCAATAGTTAAGAAAGATGTAATGAAAAAGGAAAAAGACTACAAATTAGAAGTCCATAATGCTCAAATTCACAAGAATCTTGATATCCATATTGAATAGTACTATTGCATATTATGGAGACTGATGGACCACCTGGGCTGGGGTAGCATTGTTATCTTATACATTGTTTCCAAATCTGATTGATCCCGTTTCTGGTAAATAAGTAAGTAGACACCCCTGATTAGTAGCATACTTTTATTAGGATGGAGACTAATGGATCTCTTGCATGCGCTGGGGTAGCATTAATGTTATCAATCTAAAGTATTTACATTGTGGGGGCCCATTTAGAAGATTTCTTGGATGAACCATGGAATTATCTTCACCACCCAATCAATAGCATCCGATCAAGCTGATTTTCCAATCGAAGGGATATCATACATTGTCCATTGATTGAAAACATTATATTATTTTTGTTAAAAAATAATGGAAATATATTAAAATAGAAGGGGGAGGAGAGGGTAGAAAAGAGAAAAATGATAAATAGGAGAGCAATTTAGAAAGGGCCTACACCGCAATACAAGTTAATTCTAAGAACAACTTCTTTGCCAAGCAGTCTGCCAACTCATTTTTTGAGGAATGAAGGTTGTTGCCAAATCATCGGTTTCCTTGGTGATGTAAAATATTCTCTGGGTACTTCTTTTTATAGGAAGTCCAAAAAATGACATTTGATTTTCTCCAAGGCCGTGTTCGATAGCACCATAAACTTTCTTGGAAAAATCCTCTTTTCCCAAGGGAAATTTTTCTCGAGAAAATACGAGAAAAACATAAACATAAGGTTTTGACACCAGCCTGGTAAGCGTCAAAGATCATATGTAATGTAAGATTCCAGTCCTCTCCAGGAGATAGATTTAACATCCTATATAATAGTAAGAAACATGCCTCTCAGGTAAGGAGTTTGTTTAGTAAGTCTAAGAAGCAGTCTAAAATTTTCAACAGGTTTTGGTGTGGTGAGATGAGTTATCGAATTAGATGGCATCACCGGATTTCTTTGCCACCACTAGTTATATGTGCTTACATAAATTCATGTCTCATAAACTAACAATCTATCATTGAGAGGATTATCTAGCAAGTCCTTAGATTGGGGAATGAGATAAACAAGAGGATATGTCATTCTCTTGACTAGCTGCAAAAGCCATCTTGGTGAACTTTCGTGTTTCCAACTGATGCCCTATTTACAACCTTATAAAGCTTATGAATTTAAGGAGAACATACTAGTTCAGTGTCAATACTCGGATAAATTTGCAAAAAGTTAAATGACTAGCTAATCCACTAATTAAAGTAAAGAGCCTATTTGTTTTCTCATGCCCAATGAGGCTAAAACCCGAAGTCCTAGAATAAATGAGTGCATCAGGAGCTTTAACATACATATTAAAAAGATGGATTTCTACTGTTTCTAAGAGCAACTCCAACGGAGATCTCCATTTTGGAGCACAAAAATAATATTTTTTTTTATAATAAAGTGCTTTTACAGCACCTTGGTTACCGTGTAAACTCCAACTAGTCTCCATTTTTCATCTCTAAAACACTTTTTCTTTTAAAAGTACAGGACACAACTGGTATCACTATTTTACATAACACAGGAAAATGTCAAAAATAGGAATTTTATTCCATGAATAGTAATAGAGACCCCTTTTATGGACCCCTAGGGGTCTCCAGATTTGGAGACTCAAAATGGGGTCTCTAGAATTGATACCCTTTTTAGAGTACGGTTGGAGGGTGCCAACTCTCCATTTTGGAGAAATAGAGCACGGTTGGAGATGCTCTAAGTGACTGCAAATAGAGATTTGTCCGAACAAAAGTTTAGAAAATTCAGTAACAATTTGAATACAACTCCTACTGAATCAATGTTACATTTGTTTAAAAGCAGACAAGCCTAGAAAACTTATGTTCGATGAAAAGTTGATTTTAGCTTTTTTGGTAGTTAAGCCTATTTTTTTAAAGAGATCAGTAACTCGAGAAATCGGCTTTTGAACCTAGGTCTATGGTATCATCACCCACAAACTTTACCAACTAAGCAAACTGACACCTTCTCTATATTGATTTAACTTATGTTAGATGAAAATATTGATTTTGATGTTAATAAGTGTACTAAGTCTGAGAATATTGTCATAGTGTACCCATAACATTGCAACAGTACCCTAATAGTAGGTTCAGACAGTATGATTAGAAGTTTCCTAAATTCCTGAAATTATTACAGAAAATAAAGGTAAGAGTTAAGAAGATTTTGGTGTTGTAATCATGTCATTCTGACTTCAGTCAGAAGTTACGAGGTTTTTAATGCAGAAACATTACATGCATATCTTTCATTAATATCTCAAAACATCATCAATATAATTTACAAATATTTTACAAATCTTTCTAATCATCATCAAACATTGGTCATCTTTAGTCCTACCTGAATCCACCGTATCCTCACGATTATGCCAAATCTGAAAAAGCAAAAAGATGAGTCGTGAAGCCCAAGTACAAAGTCAACGACCGATATGGATATGGGGGATGCAACAATAAAAAAAAAAAAAATTCTTTTAAAGGATACATTTTATCGAAAGCATTAATCTTGGAAATTATGTGGAAAAAAAATCATCATTTGTTCAACGAATAATCCATCCTGAGTGCCCAAGAATTCTCAATTTTCCACACCGGATGCAATATACTAAACACTTATGAAACCTCATTTACCAACAATTAGCTAAGCACTCAAAATTCACAGGAAGAATCCTAGGGTGTGTTCCAATACGTTTTCATCTTTTCCATTCTCTCTGATGATTCATCTCATGGCAATTATCTCACAAATTTTCAGCAATATATCATGTACAACATACTTGAATAATACATGGATTTTAAAGAGAAACTGATAATCATGGAAGCATCAATTTCAAGTTAAAATCAATACATGAAAAGCATGATATTCATATATCAATTTCTAAGGTAAAACATGCATATAAGAGCACATAGAAAACGTTATCTTTAATTCGATTCCAAGTAAAACATACATGAAGGAACATGTACAAAAATCTAAGAGATTTCTTTAGGAAAAGAAGCATAGATTAAAAAAAAAACATGTAAAAAGAACTATACTAAGGAGGGGTGAGTAACCTACCTCTCATACAAAGAATTTTCTCATTCTACTCCTCTTGGTTCTCTCACAAAGGTGTTGGGAAGAGGGCTCTCCCTAGCCAATGATTTCAAATTGCTAGGCTGAGGCATTCTCCCTCCGTCCCTCCATGTAAAAAGAACCATACTCGTTAGGGGTGAGTAACATACCTCTCTTGCTTATGAATTTTCAAGCCTCCTCTCCAATGAAGTTTTCTTCATCCCTTCATCCCTATCCAACGATTTTACCCTCCCTCTTTATTTCTAGGTGATCTTTTTACAAGTTGCTAACTTTTGAAAAGCCTCCCCTTCAATTAAACTCCTAATGATTTGCCTTGGGTGGTGTACATCACGCCCGAGTCAAATCTTCCAAAGAAAATTCATTTGTCTTCACACTATTACCCATATAATCCAAAGATTTTGCCTCAATTAATATAATTAATAGAATGAATTCTAAATCATGATATGTAATATATCTATATAACAAAACACAGTGGTTGTCTCCCCCACTTATAGGCTTCATATATCCATGGGCCAATACCGACCCTTACGTAAAATAAAATTTAGAGGGTTGGATTAATTTAACAGGGAAATTGTCTCCCCACTTATACCCCCTCTTATCGGCTTCACAAAGGATGGCCGAGATCTTATGCCCCAAATGGACTATGGATCTCAACCAATCATACCCGACTTTGGTAAATGCTTTGTAGGGGAGTGCCGAGTGCACGGGCCACCCACTATACATCTATTTAACAAAACAGAGAAGTCACTTATCCCCCCTCTTATCGGCTTCACAAAGGATGGCCGAGATTGTATCACCCCAAAAGGATGGTGGATCTCAACCACTCACACCCAATTTTGGCAAACGCTTTGTCGGAGAGTGTCGTGGGCACGGGCCACCCACTATACATCTATATAACAAAATAGAGAAGTCACTTATCCCCCCTTTTATCGGCTTTCACAAAGGTAGGCCGAGATCTAATCACCCCAAATGGATGGTGGATCTCAGCCACTAACCCCGATTTTGGCAAACGCTTTGTGGGAGAGTGCCATGGGCACTAGCCACCTATAAGTATATAATATAATATAATTATCCAAATATGGGCCCTTACATGAAGCTAAATAGTGGCCTATGCCCATACAACCAATATGCCATACAAGCACACATATGACTTAACCAATACATGTAAATACTTTAGGCCCATTAAATCAAAATTGTGCATGCATAAGACCACAAACAAATAAATGCCCATATACATTGGGCCCAATGCATGCAATGACACACTAAAGTACACGACTCCAGTAGAATAGATCCTTCAATATCTCAAAGGCATAGTTACACATGGATTACATATATATAGGGTTGGGATCGGGGGACAACAATTTCTACAACATTTTTTACAACAAAAAATTGGCACGGGCCAATATATAAGTTATATGTTTTAGAATTGGACGATTTTTGGCGAGGATGGTCTCTATGGTGAGGAGATCATCCTCACAAAAATTCAAATCATTCCAATACTTGTAAACTGGTTTAGAAGTTGAAGAATTATGGACCGTCTATTTTTATCGTTAACTTGAAGACCACATTTGATGGGGTTAGAAATTTCAGAATGGGCTGATTTTTGGTAGGGGTGATCTATATGGTGAGGAGATCATCCTCACCAAAAATCAGCCATTGATTCATCTTCCATGTGGGTACCCGAAAATTGGTGTAGAAAATGTTGTAGAAAATTGTAGTCCCCCAATCCTGACCCATTATATATAACCTCAATGATCTACAACTGCAAACATATTCAAATGCAGATTGGCTGACACAACTGATGATTGGCGTTCCACTAGTGGCTTTTGTGTCTATAGGGGTCCTCCATACATTACCATGATTTCGGACCCTAACATCCAAGCAGGCGGATCAAAATCAATTCATCAGCTTGAGCGAGGGTATTAGAGCTACACCAAATCATTTAAAAAAAATAAATAATCAAGTCCAGAGATACATGTGTAGTCTCCAAAGTCAACCTGACTATTGTGCACATGAGATTCTCTTGATACGCTCTTGTAAAGATTTTTTTTTTTGTCTGGTAAAGAGATACACCACCGAAATATTCTATTCTAGGTGGAACAAATTCAAATCTTTTGAGTATTTAGGTTTATCGATGTGATTGTTGGAGGAAGTTCCAATTTTGAGGATGAGAGAAAACCATGGAAGGAAAGTTAGGGCAGGAAGCGCACTGAATAGAGCAATTGGACATGATTCCACATTGGTTGGACTTTAGTACCTCAAAGAACAAGAGGTCAAGAGTTTCAGGCGAGTTAAACCACAGTTAGCAAATCCCCGTTTTAAATGCAGAAATGTGTTGTAAACTGCAAGTATTGATTATATTAATAGACTTAAGAGAACCAATCATACAATTTTGGTACTACCATACTTATATTACTACCTAGTCTATCTTACATCATGGGTGTGTGCTATACATTTTTTGCCCCTTTTTGGAATCCATTTTTTAACCTAAATCTTAGGTAGACTTTCCTCAAGGCATGCACATCAACACAGACTCCAAGAATAGAAGGAATCAGTGTCCCATCTCTACGATGATACACCCTCCAGGAAAACATTATACTACATCATGGCTGACATCATCACAATCAGAGGGCCGTTTTCATACATTTTGAGGCCTAAGGCGAAATTATTATATAGGGCCTTTTTTATATTTAATATATTAATATGTATGGGGTATTAATTAAAAAAATTATACTCTATATAAATGGAAATCTTTATATCAAAACTATTCTTGATAATAAAAAAACTACAAAACAATTTAGATGCAGAGGACTCTCGTGGCTCTACATAGATCATTTTTTGGGCTCAATGACTCTGTGGATGTTCAGTCCAACTATTGGTGGATAAGTACATTAAAAATCAGCTTGATTGGTGATTTCTAGCAATTAGATTTACCACCCAGAAAACATAATTGAATCCAATGACTAGAATCATGTCAAATCTACGGCTAGAGATTATCAGTCAACTTGAATTTTTATTTGTATATCCAATAAGGGATGGGCTAAAAATCTCTGTGGTTAGTGGGATATGGGCTGGGGGCCTTTTCTCATCAAGGGAGCTTAGGCGACTGCCTTAATGGCCTTAAGTAGAGCCCGCCTTGATCAGTCATAGCCTAGGGATTGGACATTAATGGTGACTACTGTGGTTAGTTTAGTAGCTGCCACCAGCCTGGTAGTGCCAATATGTAACGTAAGATACCAGTCCTCTCCGGGAAATAGATTAACCGCCTATATAATGGTAAATAACATGCCTCTCGGGTAAGGAGTTGTTTAGCTTTGTTTAGCAAGTCAAGAAACAGTTTGAAATATTCAACCGAGTAACATAAACGTAAGGTTTTGGTGTGGTGAGATGAGTTATCGAATCAGACAGCATCACGGGATTTCTCTGCCACCACTAGTTACAAGTGCTTTCATATACTTTCTAGTGAAATTCATGTCTCATAAACTAACAATTTATCAATGAGAGGATTATCAAGTAGGTCCTTTGATTGGGGAATGAGATAAACAAGAGGATATGTCTTTCCCTTGACTAGCTGCAAAAGCCATCTTGGTGAAGTTTCCTGTTTCCAACTGATTCCCTATTACAGCCTTATAAAGCTTAAGAATTTAAGGAGAACAAACTAGTTCAGTGTCAACACTCGGATAAATTTGCAAAAAGTTAGATGACTAGTTAATCCACTAATCAAAGTAAAGGGCCTATTTGACTAGCGTAGGGTACAACACTCTCTATGATTTGTTTTCCCATGCTCAATGAAGCTAAAAACCGCAGTCCTAAAAGAAAGAAGTGCATCAGGAGCTTCAACATACATATTAAATATTCCCATTCATATCATAGAAACTCAAATCTAGCAAATGGGTTTAAATCTGAAAACCAGAACCAATCCAAGAGATAACCCATTGCAAATGGGTTTCTATACTAGTTCCACGCACACACACAAAAACATTAGAGAACAACAAAAATAAGCACAGTTCCACACAAAAACAATATCAAGTTCATCGGGAAAGACAAATATGATTCAATTATTTTCCACACGTGGTATGTTTGTTTTATTGTTCTTTCCTATCAGTTCCGAACTAAGTCCAAGTCTCATATAACCTCAGGTAATCTCTTTTTAACTGTTTCATTCTTTGCAAGCTTGAATTTTTAACAGCCTTTTAATATCTTTTTCTCACTTTTATTTTACACAATACCCAACTTATTTGTCTCAGGACTTCTTTCAGATATGTAATCTTTCTGAATCTCTAAAAAGTTGTGGAAATAAGTTTGTATGTACATCCTTGAAAATCCCTATCCGACCTACCACCAATGAGGTTATTAAGACCTTTGATGCTTGGGTGCTCCAATGTTGCTTGTATGGCTCAAATAAAACAGATACATTCTTCTATTTCTCATCATTGGGACTATATCCTGAATCTTTTCTTCCATGAGCGGTGCCCTAGTTGAACAATGAGGGTATTGGCAGAAGTGAATAGAATTAAAATATAACCTGAACCTCTCAGACTCATAGTCTCGAGGTCTTTTGACACTATGGAAAACTTCTTTCTTTTCGGTAACCCCCAGTCAAGAATGTAATAGGTTGTCTCCCGATTGTCTCTGTGAAACAATTGGGTTTTTCTCCTTTTTTTTCTCCCTTTCTGTTGCCTCTTCCTCAGAATCTCACTAAGCCTACGTTACATACAATAGTACCTAGGGTTTTAGTAGGGCAGAAACTGGGCTGATCACAGGGGAATAGCCAAACCAACCGGTTGATCCTTCTTGTATCCGAATTGGATCTGTAACTTCTCCCTATTTGGGGTTTAGCCCGTAGCCCATTTGAAATGTGACCCATATTGCAAATAGTGCTAATTCACACACACAAATCCTCAATCATCAGTAGCGAAGTTGAGTAAAACTTCAGTCACAGGTGGCACACTATTAGAGGGCGCTGACCATATGGATGTCTGGCCAGTCCCTCTGGGGACCTGCAAACCAAAAATCAGCCTGATTAGTGATTTACAACCTTTGGATCTTTGCACCCAAATAACGCTCAATAATGATCAAATTCTTATGGTTAAAATCAACCCATGAAAGCTTAGAAATCACTGATCAGGTTTATTTTTTATTTGTAGGCTCACTAGTGATCGGCCAAACATCCATATGGTCAGCGTATACTAAGAGGGTGCCCTGTGGCTTGTATTGTGGGCTGACCGGCCTCGGTCCTAGTGCACGATACCAAAGTTCTACTCTAAGTTGTTATCAACATAGAAATCCTACAGCCTGATATAAAATGCTCGAATCAAATGATCCCAGTACAAAACACGGTTCTTTATCTCGTTTAGGGCGATTTGGCAAGATTTGAGCAAATAAAGGTGAAGAAATAGTATAGAAGCAAAGGAGGTGAGTAGAAGGCACGATCGAGAGAGGTTTGAGAGAGCTTGAGTGGCTTTGAGAAAAAGTGGGCGAAAATGACCTAATATGTGAGAAAATAAGTGTCTTTTCCAGTGGAAACGATTTCTCACCTCCGTGTCATAGAAATCAATTCCTGGCTTGGACGGGAAAATTGTTTTCTCGAAGAAAAGAAAAAACCACATTAAAATGGGGTATCAAACAGTGGAAAATGTTCTTTTCCAAAGAAAATGCAATTTTACCACAGGAAAATGATCAATAAAACACGCCCCAAGTATTCAAAGTTCTAATATTTTAACAAATAATACAAATTACATTCTAAACAAGGTTTACAGAAGAAAACATAGAAAAACAACTCTAAAACATTCGTTCAAATCCAATGACAAAGCTAGTGGGGTTTGAAAGAATTGAACTATCCCCAGTTTAACAAGTTTTTGTACCGAGTAAATTAAGAAAACTGGGGATTAAAATGGGGTTTCTGCTGTTTCTAAGTGACAGCAAATAGAGATCTGTCTGGACAAGTACAGAAAATTCAGTAACAAACTGAACATAACTCAAAGATTGAGGCAATGTCAGATTTGTTTAAAAGAAAACAAAAGCCTAGAAAACTTGTATTTGATGAAAATGTTGATTTAACTAATGCTCATAGTCACAAAGTCGGGATTCGGCAATAAATCGGCAAGGGGTCAAGTTGGGAAAAATTCGGATAAATTCTGTAAAAATCGGCAAAAAAATAAAATCAAAAAATTATATCATGACATTTTTCAAGTTAGAAATGTTGTTTTTAACAAAACACATTTATATGATGAAAAACACATCTATAATTCCATAATAATATCATAACTCATAAGCATGATCAATCATTCATAATTCCAAAAATCGACAAAATTGAAATCAAAACGGGAAAAAATGGGTTTCAGTCGATTAATCGGAAAATTCAACAAAATCGCTGATTAATCGCCGAGTTTTTTGATTAATCAGAGATTTTACCGAGTTTGCAGATTAATCGGTGATTGATTCGTGAATTCGAAAAATCAGAGATTTTTTGAAGATTTTTTCAAAAAGTTAATGAAACTATTGATTTGATGCTAACAAGCCGTGACAAGTGTACTAAGAGTCAGAAGTTACGAGGTTTTTAAGGAGCCTAATCCGGATCTATCTACTGGCCACTTGCACTCAACCCCTGGGGTTAGTTGTACCCGCCTTATGGACATATTTTAGACTTAGAACACAGCCCATCGGAGCTCATCTCGATTCGGCGTAGCTCTTGGGTAAGCAAAAC
This sequence comes from Euptelea pleiosperma, assembly GCA_035048495.1. NCBI lineage: Eukaryota > Viridiplantae > Streptophyta > Magnoliopsida > Ranunculales > Eupteleaceae > Euptelea > Euptelea pleiosperma. The sequence goes on from CM068549.1 coordinate 25,106,281, forward strand.
TCCAGAACAAGCTCCGCAAGACCTCGTGTTAGCTCGCACAAGGATGCACGTGCTCCCAAAGTTTAAAAAGGCTAGTTCGGAAACTGAGGCATTTTCTCAAAAAGGCGAGGCGTAAGCCTCAATTTTTTTTTTTAAAAGTGCTTAAAAAATTCTAAAAAAAAGTAAATTCTATAAAAATTAGAAACTTATCATGTGAAAAAAATAGCTTAAATAAGCATAAAAGTAATTGATGCTATAACTTTTACCTTACGAGCGACGCTCTAGGGAATGTCTGAATGCTGGTATCAAATCTTAAAAAATAACAAAAACAAACCCTAAACTTCCATGCCAAATCTTTTCTACAACTACCATTACTCTTATGCTTCTTAGAAACCCCTCTCATCTTCTTCAATCATATTAAAAAAACAAACCCTTAACAAAAAATGATTAAATTTTACATGTAGTTATGAAAAATAAGACAAAAACCCAAAATATGGTCACATCAAAGGTTACGGTTTCGGGTTTTAACATGTATAAGTGAGGCTATAGCCTCATGTGTGTCTCGAGGCTATAGCCTCAGTGAATTGAGGCTTAAGCCTCAGATATGACCACTAAAGCTATAGCCTCGAGGCTGTTTCTTAGAGCCTCACAGCTACTTTGGCATTTTGCACTCTTCGGGGGAGGTGACCCATTAGCTAGGCAGCTCCGCTCCCTTTGGTAGACTTTCCTCAAGACAAGCAGAGTCAACACTGAAGGCTCCAAGAATAGAAGGAATGAATGTCCAATATCTAGCAATGATACACCCCGCTCCAGGTGAGGGTAACCTAAAATTTCCCCTACATTATATTTTGTACAATAGTAGAAAACTTATCTTTCAAAACCCAATTGGCCCTACACTCAGGTTTCCGTAGAAATTTTAATAAAAAATTTACCAAAGATTTTTCTTTATTCATGGGAAAACTGTTGTGGATCTTTCTAACAAATCTGGAATTTCTTAGTTCTTATATTTTCCCACAAACTCCATCAAGTTGGGGTTCCAAAGCCTTTGGAATCGCCCCTTCTCAATTTAAAATGAATTATTTCAGATTTTTCAAGGTACGACAATTTGTTTTTCTGCATGTCAAATTTCGAATTTCTTGTTTTTGGTTTTTATGTTAACATTAACACTGACACTCTTTTGAGCATAGGTTGACCAAACGTGATGTAAGTTGACCTTAGGCCCTTGGATAGTTTATGCGATTCGACCCTTTTTTTTCAACCTTCGTACTTTTCTAACTTGAAATATGTCATGATATATTATTTTATAAATGTCATCTTTTTCCGTTTTTTATAGAATTTTCCCAACTTGACCCCTTGCCAATTTTTATCGAATTTTCAAATCCCGACTTTGTTACTGTGGTCACTTGCTTCCATTGATCTCAACTCTTGAATCAAACCTCGAAGAGAAGTCAAAACTCCACAAGGATGATGCAATGCAATATATATTCTCAAATAATAATATCCTTTGCATAGTTTAGAATGTGAAAGACTTTGGCTGTGTTTGGTTCGTTGGAAGTGGGTTTGCCAGATGTTTGGTGGGATCTTGAAAAATACAAGAAAACAATTTTTTGTGGTTTTGTTGTTTGTTGTTTGAAGCTAATAAAAGATCTCTAAGCAATTCCACCTGGACCCACTAATCGCATGAATGTTTAGCCCACAACTCGGTATGATTTTTAGGGCCTGTTTGGCAAACCGGTGGAAGCAAAAAGTAACTTCTAAATTAAGTTGATGAAATAAAAGTTTGTCATTTGGAAGCAAAACCTTGTTTGGTAAAACACTGACTTACAAGTAAAAAAGTATAAAAGTTAGTTTGGCATGTATTAAGTTAAAAAAGTCATTTTCATACAATTTTATACATATCATATTTTAATAAATTATTTATAAAGTTGACTGAAAATTTCAACTTTTTGGTGTTTCCACGGAGTTGGCCTAATTTTAACGAGATTGGTTAACTCAAATGTGAATAGGGCTTTGAACCAAAGTCTATGGTATCAACCCTCACAAACTTTACCCATTCAATCTCTCCAATTTTCTAAAGAGATTACGAGTGCTCTCTTCCCTTTTCATCATGCAAATAAAAATAGGCATAAAGAAATGTAATCAACCCTATAGGAATTTCCCCAGTGATTATGTTTTACTTCTCGCAACATATCACAACAATGAAGTTTAAAAACTCATTAGCACCCAGATGCAGAATCTTGGAAATACACCATAACAATATTCTCTAGGGATTAAAACTTGAAAAGAAAAAATCTCAAAAGCATCAAATGGCCTACATAGGCAGTCGGTAATATGTGGCCATGTTCCAACATATATCATCTCTTACTGCTCACTTCATATGTTGTCCGTGGTCCATGTTTACAGTTGTAGAAGCTTGATCTGCTTCAACACCAACCTCGCCAAGAATAACCATGTCATCTACCGCAAACATTTCAAACAAATCATTTATGAGAGTATGCTTTCTAATGAAATTATGCAATGTATATGCAGCTATAACGATATTTCATTGCTTGCGAAGGCTATAAGATGGCATCATCTTCAAAATAGGAAAACGGGCTTTAACTACCCTGAAACATCTCTAAATAACATTGCGCAATGATGAATGAGTATAATTGAATCTCTCCTTTGCAGTTCGGGGTAGTCTACCACATCCTCTATAATCATTTATATGATATCTCTCCCCTGTATATGGAGTCAAAAATCCAGTCGTATTAGTGTACCCAGAATCAACCACAATATTTTCTTAAAAAAAATTACTTTATAAATTAGAGAATGTAATAGAATATAAATAAATTACTAGATAATGTAAAACAAAAGTAACCTTTTGGAGGATGCGGAAAATTCAAGCGTTCATTAGTTATTGCCTCCGTAAACACCCTTGAATCATTTGCTATCCCTTCCCAACCAGCTAGGACGAAGGTAAAACACATATTAAAGTCACATGCCCACATGACATTTTGAGTATGGAGAATCTTCCTTCTTCAATATGGTATTTGTTTCTTGCCCGATGGTACAGATGCACTAACGTGTGTCCCATCAATAGCTCCAATACAGTTCTGACAACATCAAACCACTCAAAATGTTATATTTTACATAAATATGCGAAACATATAATTTATGACAAAAATTTTACTTGAAACCATGGATAATATTTATCACCTTTGTTCACAATGTAAAAGTGCGTAGTATTAAAGTTAGGGGGTCTAATAACTTCCTTAGAAAATTTACAAATAGACTTCAAGACTGTCTTGAAGTGATGAGATACCGTCTCTTCAGAATGTTGAAATCGATCTGCAACATTTCTATTGGACTCATTATGACCAATTATGTATAAGAAGATACATACTTGCTCCTGCACACTAATAAAACATGTATCCTGCAATAGTCCGCGTTCTCTCAATACATCGCATAGGTCATACAAAGTATTTGACTTCACATGAAACATATCTGGGCATCGATCATCATGTCCTCCGAGTACATTTTTAACGTACTCTTTTCCTGAGAATTGGTCATTCCTGTATGGTTGCTTGTACAAGTACTTGCAATTATAGTCGTTTACTGCATCTAATGCAATCAATTTGGCAATCTCCCATTCTTTGTCACTAATATCACTCATTTCAGTGTCTGAACCCATTTGTCAACCTGTTGTGTCAATATAATTGCAATGAAGATTAACTGTTTAGTTATATACAAAATATAAAAGTCCAAAGAAATACGTTCATAAATTTTTATCAAAATACTCATAGAAGATGTTCATATCCATAGAAACATCCACAAAGCAATCCCATAGAAAATTATATAGTATTTAAAAATCAAAAAGTATTCCTATAAACATCTCATAAAAATACGTCATTAATTCTCCTGCTCTTAATGTTTCGCAACCACCCTTGTCTTCGTTCATCTGACATACGATAAAAGTCTCCCTCCATCCTTTCTCTTGAAGTTTTTCAATGACATCTATGTATGTATCCTCTTCTACTTCTGGGATCATCCGGTCTAGAATCTCCATGCACTCTGCTATAGAGTATTTGGTTTGAGTTTCTCTTCCAGCTTGGGAAGCTGCAGCCATTTCCCTCAATGCTTCAGATAATTCAGATGACTTATTTTCCGCCTGCGACGTCTAGTGCTAGTATCAAGAGCACGTGAACGATTTGAGGTTCTCCTTGCCTGTCTTGCTCGTCAATCCCATAAGTAGTGTCGACGAACGTCCCTTCCGTTGGAGTTGTGGGTAAAGGTGTACACGGGATACTTTCAGGCAAGTCATCATCTCCATCTGTAGTGTTGAATTCATGGTCTAGCATTGCTTGGAGATGTCCCGTTGCTATTGTGCCTCCAAAAATCATTGCCAACTTTTCATACTCAGGACAACCTTGAGTACGGAACCTCCTCGCTCTTGGGCGTGTCTGTTAGTACAATGACATGTTAGTTTTAATTTATTTTATAAATTAAAGTAATAGGTGTCCAAATATTAGCGATGACTCAAAAATTGTCACCTTCAAATAATCTTCCCACCAAGAATTAGGGGCAGTGACAGTTCTCAGCACTGGATCCCATCCCAATCCAATGTTGTCCTCCACCACAGTTTTTTAAAATCCTTAAATCGCTCTTTAAGATATGCCATCTTATTTTTGAATGCTTTCCAATCATACTTCAACCTCCATCGCTGGTAATACTGCTTCCTAATGTCCAACTATTCATCTTTTGAGAAGGTGCACGTCACTCGATGATCACCACGTGCAATGACCTTATCAACCATTAAGTCTATATAGAATAATTCCTGTGTCGGTGTCCAATGTGCTTGGGTTTCTTGTGCCACATCAAATGGTTGCAGTGAAGACTGGTTCGAAGCCATCTAAAAATATAGTTTAAATGACTATTTAATAATAAAAAGTTAATTAAATAGAAATTAACTTATAAAGTTGGAATGTTAGTTCAAGCGGTGGAAAGTCTCAAGACATAAGATGATCATCAAATAAAAATTGCAAACCATATAAAAAGACTGAATTGATACTATGTCACTGAAAGAAATAACAATAACTCCAAACTATAATAAGATACCATAGATATACTTTATTCTCGGAAGTAAATTACCGACTAAGTTACCAAACACAGCCCTAGTGGTTTTCCAAATTCTTGGAAAAGTCTGTGTTATAAGTTCTAACTATAGAGTATAGACTCGTTGAATCAACTCAAGTCAATTATATAAAGTTCTCTGTTTCACTCTATTTCTCACCACATTGAAAAGAACCCGAATAACAGAACAAAACTAACCCATTCTAAGGCCCTGCTTGGTTCCCTGCACTAGGATGCATTTTGCACTCCAGTGCAAATGGGGTGAGTTGAATCGCAGTCACTTACCAAAGTTTTTGGGCTGCACACACTTTCATCAATTTTCTTAAACAGTTTGCAAGGTTGCACGCCAACTCATTTGCACGCCCCCAACCATTCACTCGTAATCCCAAAACCATGGCAAGTGAGTGCCGATTTGCATTGAACCAAGCAGGGCCTAAGTGTTTGAGAGGTTACCAAATTAAAACAGGCAGCCAAGAGAGCTCCAATTGTGACAGAAAACCACAGGAGCATTTGGAACCCCTGCAATTTTCAAAAAAAATTCTCAAAAGAACATCGAATCCAACATAAAGCCATCCATCTAAATGCCATATTTTGGGCTTTTTTGACATGAATTCCCGATCACAAAATATAGTTTCAGAATCAATGGAAACAACTGAAGAGCTTTGAAAAGCAAAAAAACAAGAAGAGCTTTGAAAAACAGAGAATGATTTTCAGGAAATCAAAGATATAAGTACCATATCTAAGGTGAGAAGATTATCAATCCCGGTTGCGGAAGAAACCATCCCCGTTCAAATAAAAAACACGAAACCACAAGGACAGAACATAAACATGCAGTGTGGCTCATGTTTATTTTTGTCCACTGAAACACTTTCCGCAAGATGCGTTGCTTAATCAATTTGATGGGCCAATGGAAAACCAATAACAGAAAGGAAACCATACAAATTCTTTTTTATTTTTGTTTTTTAGTTATTTTTAACGTTTGGAGAGAACTCAAGCTTGGCCTTGCAAACGTTTCTATTCGGATGCACAAAACGATCCCACCATGCACATCCATGGATATTTTGATGGGGCAATGGAAAACCATTGGAAATCAAACAAAGAAAGTCCTTGACATAAGTGTTTAAACGATGCAAGGACTGGAACTCCACGAGAGTTGCAAGTCGAGAAGAGAAACAAGAACAAAATCCTCAAGCCTAGAAGGAGAGGTGGGAAGAGGGTTCATACCTTGAACGAGGGGGAAAAGGAATATGAGCAGCCGCGGTGTCCAAATCGGTGAGAAGCAGCACTGTCAAAGCTTGCAAAAGAGGAGAACTCACAAAAATCCCTAATCTGTTGTTGCTGTTTTGGACGAGAGAGAGAGAGATGGGATAGACATGTAATTTTATTTTGTTTTAAATATTTCATATGGGTAAAAGTGGTATTTCGAAGAATTTGCTTAAGTTTATAACGCGCGGTCGCGCAAAAATATTTTTGCTTCAACTTCCGTGGGAATCAAAAAGCAAAAAAATTTGGCTTGAACATAAATCAAGTTTTTGACTTGAAAAAATCAATTTCATTAATCGTACCCAAACAAACTTTTTGACTTTTTTGATTTTAGAAGCTAAATTTTGACTTATTTTGGGTTTGCCAAACAGGCCCTTAGCCGTTGTTTTTAGTAATAAAAAATAATGGTTGAATTCAACTGCTAGAAATTATCAATCAGTGATTTTTGGTGTGTGATTTTTGCCTAAAAAGGTACTAAAATCTAATGGCTAGAGGTTACCAATCAGTGTGATTTTTGGTGTGTATATCCACAAAGGAGTGGGCACAGATTGCAGCGTTGAGTAATATGAATCGTGCTTCCACATGCCAAAAAGTTTCAGGTATCCCTTCTTACATCTTTTTTCTATTGTTGTGTACAAAGACTGACAGATGCAGTTGTCTTGAGGGTCTAAAGCTCTCAATTTTTTGCTTTACCCCAATTTGAGAAAGAAACAACACGCCCTCCTGATCCATTTGGGTACGGGAACAAGAAGATTGGGCCAGACGGTGATGTGGGAACAAGTCATGACAAGGTTACTATTAACATCAGAATAATGCTACAAAGTTGATGCCTTGTGGACCATGGATCTCTTGAATCCAATTGTCAAACACTAAACTGCACAAATTGTCTTGCAATTAACCGTGGGGTAGCACAACCCTTAAGATGATCTTTAGAGATCATGAAAGATATAAATCCTTGCTGCAACTTTCGTTGGATTAAAAAAAAAAATTGCATCATTAGCATCATGCATGACCACTAATAAGGATTAGCCTCTTAAGGTTCGGAGATATATAAAAGAAAGACAAGCCAACATGTGCATTACGTACAAGAATGTTGGATACACCATGGGCACCTATAACCATAGGTTTTCATCTCATCTTGGAAGTTATTCAACTCATAGTAATCATAGAATCGCACAAGGTTTGAGATACTAGATCATGATTTCAGGGTAGGTATTGGTACTTGCACGAAGTCATTGTAATGAAAACAAACCACAACAATCGGAGGGCTACTTCGTCAAGTGATAACAACAGCCAAGATACAGTAGCTTTAAATGGATTCTTAGATATAGTAGCATACGTTCTAATGCCTCCCAAGATACAGTAGCATATGAGAAAATATACAATGTGAATCTGCACTTGTTAGGTTGTTGCATGAAAGATGAAGCAAGCGACTCCATCTTCAGGTTCACAATCGAGATGGAGAGCTTGATCTCTGGCGAGAAGATTGCAGAAGAGAGAGAGAGAGAGAGAGAGAGAGAGCTGTGAGAGACGTGCGTGAGAGCTGCTGGAAAATCGACTTCCGCTTGTGAATAGCGGAATTCGTTCCCTATTAAATATGGGAGTGCTGAAGTGGTTTTCTATGGGACCCACTTCCAAAACCTAAACCAAAGACGTAGAAGTGAGACTTTTCCGGGAATGGTCAAACCAACTGCAGCCTATGAGCTCGAGAAGCTTTTGGAAAATCACTTCCGGAAGCGCAATGGCCATATACGCTAGTAAGGTAAAAGTTATCTAAGAACCTCTTGGAGCAAATTCTAGTCTTGTTTGAAGGACGAAGCGATTGGGGGCGGTGAGAGCTCAAGTAGCGTACAAAGTGGCTCTTAAAGAAAGATTTGAGAATTTTAACTTGGGCATCGAAGAAATTTATAGGAACTAGCTAGCCTAGAAGGTTCTAGATCCTCAACTTCAAGAAGAGCTTTGGATACCTATCTAAGAGAAAACCATCAACTCTTCTCATACTAGTAGCCGCTCTCGTGTATGTCTTTAATAATGTAAATAATACAACACTCGGCTCCTTTGTTAGTCTTATTTGAGTACGATGCCAGTGTGCACAAGAAAATTTTCCAATACATGCTCCACAACGAAGGCAAAAGTTTGTGCATGATCTGGCTACGAAATACATAACACTGATGACAACCAACTCGAAGGAAAGCACAAAATTTACTGCACCAAAATCAATATCGCACGTTACGATAACATCAACCACCACTAGCTTTTCCAATGGCATCACCAGATTTGGCAAAACGGTGTCAAGATCATAGCTAAATGTAGCACAAGGATATGTATCATAGATGCCACTTCTTATCAAGAATTCAAAGCTATCGTAAAATTGAATAAGAAAAAACAAAAACCTTCAAGTTACATTGATAGGAAAATAAATACAACAATCATCCAGAAGAAAGACACGGAACACAAATGCAGTAATTTTTGTCTACAAATCAATGACTTATGATGGTCAAATCAATCCTGCTGTAAAAAATGTAACATGATTCACTATATTATAGTGCAGAATAAATTTTAGATCATTAAAAATATGGCAATACGTGCTTCAAGTTAATGGCAACAAATTTTAAAATTACTCGCACAGTCGCACTGGAAAGAAGCAGATGTAGTCTCACGGATTCATACTATTAGTGGTGACAGATGGAAAGATATCTAGTTAAAAATATTGGAGATATCAAGTATTCAAGATATAACAGCACAGAATTTGCAAACATAGAACTGGAACATGAACCAAATCTTGATTATATGCCATATGCATGCTCACCATGCATCATTTTTTAGGATCTCGCCTTTCAAATTGAGAGATATGGGACATAGTCACCTGTATCAAAGTCAAAAAAAAATCGAATAAGACAACGCTAAATCTTGTAATACACCACATTGAAGATGAATCATAACAAAGATCGCGACAGGATAACTATATCGGCCTATTCTATTGTTATATCGAGAAATGTGAAAAAGTGAGGAATCTAGAATATCATATGCCTTTATACATGAAAGGGGTTAAGTAGTTGTTAATAGGTAAAAAAAACTCCACCCATCAAAAGGTTTATCAAACCCAAATTCATGACATAGCTTGATCAATAGAAGAAACAAGCATCAAAAAGCTATAATTGCCAACTGGAGGGACTTGTACACAGACAGTCCTCAAAACCATAAAGAGAAGGTTACTACATAAAGCAAGTAAAAATTGGCATTACTATCAGGATATAGCTATGTTACTTGGACACACCAGCACGTGTCAACTAATTAACGTAATCAGACATGGCTCACACCTAAAACAAATTAGAGTAACATTAGAAATATAGAATCAAATGAACATCAAATACAAAATTGAGACGATCAAGTCAAGTAGTAAACTCAAATGGGTTGGACAAATGGAATGAGCCTACTGGTTATAGATTAAATATCAATGTTGGCCTTTCTCGAAGGTTTGCAATGTTATTGGTTGGATTCCAATAGAATGAGCTGACGTTTGAAGGAGTCTCAAGGCATAAAGGTCTTCCTTTTTTGAATAACTTCTAGGTTAAGTTAGAAGAAATTTTAATTGGGATGCATTTCTTCTTGGAGACTAAGCCAATAATCCTCCTATGACTAGTTCATCTTCATTTGGTTTTTTATCTCCATTGTATTTGGGAACTACGATGCGCACTAGTACGAGAAACAAGGATACGAATCTTCATTTCCCAAACTTCAGAACACGGATACAGACGGTACACATCCAAAATGTCCATATGATGTTGTAGTGTTTAATTTTTTAAGCTAAGAAGCAATGCTTTCGTAAATACATCATACAAAATGTAATGTAATAAAACTTCTAAGACTGATCACAATATACAACATACATTTCTGTTGACAAAACACGTAAATTCATTTTTAGCACATTTTCTCAGTGTCTCTAACTATTTTTTTTCCATGGAGCATTTGTACTACTATAACCAATTCATTTACATCTTCACCAAGTCCATCTATCCTAAACCGCATATCGTTTCTTGATCTCTTCCTAAAACCACCTTCCTCTCTCATTTCTACACCTTGTTCAGTTCCTCCTATAATTCCTCCTCGGCCTAGAAAAGGCAACTTCACCTCCTCCATCGAGCAGGTCATCCCCTGTACTCTGGATTTTGATCTGCCATGTTTTGAAGTCTGCACATATTCTATCCTATTCAAATGGGGCATAATCAAATGATCCATTCCTATATCTTTGTACAAAACTAACTTCCTTTCAACTATCAGATTTTTCTTGCAATGATGCTTTCTTATCATGAGTCTCAAACTTGTTGTAAGTTCTTTAGCATTCCTCACAAGCAGCAGGCAACGGAGGGGGAGCTGTTTACTCTAAGACTAATATATGCCCCTATATGTTAGGGAATGATTCCCAAAAATTGAAAACGGAGTGAAAGTTAGGACATGTTCCAATGGGTAGAGTGCTATTGAGCTCCTATTGTGAGTTCCTCAAGATTGTCATTGATCGTGAAGATCCTTTTGCTCTAGTGGCAAAGATGGCAAGTGTTCACACGAGGACCTCAATTGCAATAGTTTGCCAATAATCACTCTATCAGATTGTAGTTTAAGATGACTTCTTCATCGGCCATTTCACAAATGAGGTTTATATGTAGCTTTCTTCCACAAGCCTTCCCATTGAAGATTATGGATTTCATCCAACCTAATTGATTGCAGTTGTATGATCTTCAGTCTCCATTATAGTAGTTGGATCTCCAAGTTTTTGTAATGCTCCAAATTCCACTAAAGCATTCAAATCTGGGTCAATACCAGCAAAAACATCTCTGGACAAGGTTCTAGCACCATACCAAATGTGTCCAAAAAAGAAGAGCAAAGTATACATTATCAAGTCGAAAAAATATCTCGTATTCTTCATAGGTCAAAGCATTGTCCAAGATTAACAATTTGTTAATCTTGCTTGAGGATTTTATGATATCAAAGTTGTTTTACAATATCATGCTTGAGGATTTTATTTCGAACTAGGAATATGTTCTTCATGGTAATGTAAGACCCATTGATTTTTTGAATACACCTTGCATATCCCTTTTAGTTTTTTTTATTTCCTTCTTGGGAATCAAGTTCCTGATAAGTGAACACTTGTTTGTACTTAAAGGCATCATGTTTATTACTGATATAAAAAAATAAAAAATAAAAAAAAAGCCAGGCCCAATGGTACTTCAGTAAATGCCTGCAACACTTGGGTTTATATGTAGCTTCTTCCACAAGCCTTCACATTGAAGATTGTGGATTTCATCCAACCTAATACATTGCAGTTGTATGATCACCAGTCTCCGTTACAGTATACATTATCAAGTCAAAAAAAGCTCTCGTATTCTTCATAGGTCAAAGCATAGTCCAAGATTGACAAATTCTAATCTTGCTTGAGGATTTTATGATATCAAAGGAGTTTTACAATATCACGCTTGAGGATTTTATTTATAACTAGGAATATGCTCTTCATGGTGATGTAACCAATTGATTTTGTAAATAGGCCTTGCCTATCCTTTTCAATTTTTTTATTTCCTTCTTGGGAATCCTGTTCCCTATAACTATAAGTGATGTAACCCATTGATTTTCTGAATAGGCCTTGCCTATCCTTTTTAGTTTGTTTTATTTCCTTCTTGGGAATAATGTTCCCTATAAGTGAACATTTGTTTGTACTTAGGACATCATGTTTATTACTGATATAAAAAAATAAAAAAGGCAGGCCCAATGATACTTCAGTAAATGCTTGCAACACTAGAAGTGATACCTCTCCAAACTCTACTATTCAATAGATGAATCGATTCAATCGAATTATTGCTTCTACTTCAGCAAGTAACAAGGGAAAAGCAATTGCAATCGATCAAAGTAAAGAAATCAATTGCTATGTGAAGTAGTTGGACATAGGGCTTTCCATTGTCCGACTAAAGGACTGCATCTAGCCAATGTAGAACCAAAAGAAGAACTTGTAAAAGATATTAAGTACAAGTGTAAGATGTTGAAAATAAAGTACATTACTACAGATAAAAGACATTGATGATTGCATCTGGCCGATTGAGAACAAGATGAATAACCTGTACAAGATACTAAGTACAAGCTGAAGTGCTTGGACTAGCAACTGATGATGCCAAGTATTAATCAAACTAAAGTAGGTCTGCAAGTTGGGTCGGGTTGGGGGGTCAAGCCGAGCCCAACTGGACCTTCAAGGCTCTGAGCCCGAGCACTAGACCAAATCCAGCCAAATCGGGTTGGTTCAACATCATATTCTCAATAGAAATGAGACTACGAGGGAGAGAGAAAGAAGAAAAAAAAAAAAAGACAAAATCAAGCAAGTAAACGGGTCGTCACTAATTTAACTGTCATCACCACTTCTAAACTTCAAAACTGAATGATACTTCACCTTATGTGTAAATTTGCACTAGCATCTCCCTTCAATTTCACAAAGTTTCGTCCAAAATCAAACGATACTTCCGATACATTTCGGTATCGCCCATGAACGATACCATGTACTTTGAAACATGTTCACTATATAATGCATTTTCAAATGTTTGGTCATTGGAAAATTTATTTTCAAGTAGAAAATAATTCTCTCTTACCCTTCATTTTTCAATAAAAATTGAGCAAAGTTTTTCCTTTAATTTTTGCCTAAAATATTTTCTCATTTTCCCACTATCTTAAAAGGGCCCTGATGCCTTCCTTCTTTATCCATCTTCGTGATCTATTCTTATCCCACTATGAGCAATTTTTTGATACAAGATTTTTTTTATAAAAAACGATACAAGAGGTCACCCCATGTACAAGATGACAAAATTGAATACACAAGTATAATTATAAGCTTAGTTGCAAGAAACTCCTATGTAGGTGACGCTCCCACTCTAGAACCGTAGTTCCCATGGACTTGCTTTGCTAAACAAGTATTTGACAAAAAAATCTGAAAACAAATCTTAATGATTCTCTTATGTTGCGAAAAACCTAAGAAAGTTACTATATTCTACCACAAAAATAATATTATAAACTTCAAATATAGTTTATTAATCACTAATTTTTTAATCTAACATTTAACACTGTTCCTCGGGTGTTTTTAGAGTATAAATTCATAAAAATAGTCACATTGACGCATAGAAATCAGTATGGCTATCATGAAATGTATGCTACGGTCTTGAATATTCCCCTTATTTTCTCATATACTTATCTACATTGGCCTTTTTTTTTTTAATGCATTTCTTGCCTATAATTACGTTGGTAGCAGTTTTCCTGCAATTCCATTTATTTACTTTATCACAAGTTTCAAATTCTTAACAAGCGCACTCCTATTTTAGATTTCATAATTGATTGTTTAACTGCAATAAGAAAGCCATATGAATATTTGGGAGAGATTTACAGTGCAAAGCAATCTAGGAAGAAACCGCGATCAACAACATAAGTTGCAATACACTCGACATGAGCACGGATTAGACTTCCTCCTTCCAAATTGGTGCATCTAACTCCTTCAAATTTTACGCAACGAATATATCTCTTATCAGCCTCCTCGTGGTGGGTGCTCCACACTACACATAACTTTCCCTTCCCTAAATGAACCACCAATCCTACGGGAAAATTTCTTTTCAAATCTAGCCCCTCATACAGCATCTCCAAACCCTGCACTGAACCTCCGATCCATTCTTCCTTGACTAAATCGTAGGCGAGTACCTTCCCAATGAAATAGAAATACAAAACTTCATCTACAACCGCAACTCTATTGGCCAAATAATTAAATTTGTTGAGAAGAGTTTTAACGCGTTGCCATGACTTACTCCTCACATCAAAAGAATAAACACCTTTACAACTGAAACACACTAGAATCTTATTGCCATTGTTGACAACTGCATGCCAGCGTACCAAGTAATGTGGACCGGCCTCAGATGGAGGATCAGGTAGGGCGGTCCATGAATCTAAGATTGGGTCATATAACTCACCCCACGGTTCCAAGAAAGAATGAATACCAGGGAAGGAACTTCCGAGGACATAGATTTTCCCATTGGTAGCTACTGGTACAGGATAATGCCTGCCTGTGATCATCCGAGTGTGTTTCCGCCAAACGAAATTGGTGTCACAACCACCGCTGTGGTGACTGGAGAGAGTATCGTTAACAATGACATCCCTCGAGTATTTAGGGTTTCCACCCCTCAAGTATTTAGGGTTTCCAGTGAATTCTCTCCCTGTGAAACCCCCAAGAACATATATTTTTGAGTTCAAGGCAACACAAGCGGACGCAATGGGGGTTTCAGGAGGCATCCTAGAAACTGGAGAGAGGTTTATAATTTTACCGTCTGCAGTCTCGTTTGGATTCATGACGTACCAATCGAAATAATCTTCACGATCGACCTGGGAGCAGAAACACAAGCACAGAGATTTCTCCTCCTCCGTTTTGGACCTGGGATCCCTTGATGATGGCTGTCGAACTCCCTCCATCGCCATGTCAGTCGGTAGTCCGTGAGATTTCTCCACCTCCGATTTGGACTTGGAATCCCATGGTGTTGATGGCCGTCCATCACCCGCAATCGCGATGTCTGTGGGCCGGCAATAAGATTTCTCCTCCTCCGATTTGGACTGGGGATCCCTTGAATGTGGCTGTCGATCACCCTCCATCGCCATGTCAGTTGGTATGCCGTGAGATTTCTCCATCTCCGATTTGGACTTGGGATCCCATGGTGATGATGGCTGTCCATCACCCACCATAGCGATGTCTGGGGGTGGGCCGTCAGATTTCTCCTTCTCCGATTTGGCCAGATCACTCGATCGCTTCTTTCTACTTCTCTTCCTAGCTCCCATCTTCCTCTTCAAACCAAATCGAAAGGGATCTGCTTCAGCGGTGGGAACGAACGAACCAAGGCGCTATCTAATCTATTCTATATATCTATATAATAGCGGCCCTGCTGACGTGGAACTCTGAACGCACAAAGCACCCCGTCAGCAGTTCCATTTATTTCCTCTTTAAATGTTATTTTACAAATCACGTCTTTGTACTTTGTACAAAGTACAAACTAATCGTCCATTTAGGCGCCTCTTCGTTTTCATCGCCTTCACACGAAACTCTTCGTTTTCATCGCCACATCAGACAACCCATCATCTATTTACTCTCTTTCTTCCCGATCGTTTCTATCTTCTCCAAGCGTCATTATTCCTCTCATTGTTCCCAACCGGTCTCTCTTCCTATGCGTCGTCGATAATCGTCTCTCTACCCAACCGTTTTATCTTCCAAGCGTCAATAATCGGTCTCTCTTCCCAGCCATTTTCTCCCTCTTCCTGATACTTATCTCTATTTATACCCCGCAGCCGTCTCTCTCTTTGATCTCTCTCTCTCTCAATTTTCCCCAAGGTACGAGACTTCTGTTCTGGTATCTATACTAAAGCTCGACCTGTTGAGGAGGCGCTTTCTCTAGCTTTTTAGTTTATCCCAAAAACACCCCTGCACAAAACATCTCTCTTTCCCTCTCCTTCTCTTTAATTTTTTCATTAATTCTCAAATTCTCTCCCACCTCTAATTAATTCCAAAACGTCTTCTCTCTTTCCAATCCTACGACTCTCCATCTCCTTATTTCATTCATTAATTACTAAATTTCCAACCGATGCATTAAGAAATTTATTTTGGTTTCTTTCCAAAATCAGTGCATTAATTACGATCGTTTTCTCTTCCTAAACGATGCATTAAGAAAATCGATGTGGTTTGTTTCCATAATCGATACATTAATAAATATATTTTGGTTTGTTTCCAAAACCAATGCATTAATTACGACCGTTCTCTTTTCCTGACCGATGCATTAAGAAAACCAATGTGGTTTGTTTCCACAACCGATGAATTACAAAATCTAAACATTTTCATACCCAAAGGTATTCTGATTTTAGAATTTCATTTTGGTTGCTTTTCATAACCGCATCATTAAGAAATATAATTAAGATTTTTATATGCAAAAATAACCTGCATATGAAAATCCCCGTGTCTTTCCCTCTCCCTCTATCTTAAAATATTAAAATCTCTCCCTCTTTTTTTCTATTTTGGTCGATCGATTGTAGTGGGGAATATTAGATATGAGTTTCATTTTTTAAGTAACTAAAATGGTTTCCGTCAATCTTTTCTTTTTCTCTTTCATTAAAAAACATATAGAATTTTTTTTTCCAATTGATTATATATAGTTTTTAGGGAAAAAATATATTCTGATATAGTTATATTTTTTCAAGTTTATTCAAGCTCTTGAGACTTAAACATTTGATTTGTTACAATCATAAATAACCAATCTCTACAATGATCCCCTATCAGTGGCTCAACGCGATTGCAAAAAGGCAAATATTAGGGTAGCCATTCGAAATCCTGATGAAAAAACGTGAGAGATCTTCCACTACAAGAAGCAGCTAGCAACATCTATGTATGCTTTTCTTCTTTTTTTTTTCTCTTCTTTATTCATATTTTTTTTCCAATGAGAAGTGAGGTCAGACGAAAGGCGTGAAAATGGTACATGTGTCGCTTGAGGCATACCCGTCATATGCTTACGTGCTTTTTTTTAATTTGTTTTGAAATGCTTCTAGGCATTTTTTTTCAACACTTCACTCGTACATGTACATCTCAGTTCTCACCCGTTTGGAAACAGTGTTTGTAAGAATAGGAGAGGTGATAATGCAAAGCTTTGGCTACATGCATACACAGTATTCAAGATCTATTTTTGAAGAGGGGAGCGTACTACAGTTATTTGAAGGAACGAGATCACCCCATCTTCAAATGAAAATAAAAAGGATGATTAGAGCCATTGATTCAATCGAAGGCTGAGTTTGCATGGAGCTGTTCGATTTATTTGGAGAGCGAGCAATCGTTAAATGAGGAAGCCGTCAATGTGTGCTTGGAATAAAACATGATTCACTCTAGGTGCCTACATCACAAAAAGCTAACCAATGTAACTATTCTCACAAGAATTTCCTATATTGATTTAATTTACATTATTTTTTATTTTTGTATATCCCTGCTTAACAAAATAAGGCATTGTTATTTATGCCCGTGCTTTAGCATGGGTGTTGATTACTAGTATATGAGTAAAACTTGCCTGACCACCCCTCGTCTGGTAGCTACCAAACCATACACTACTTGGATGACGCGTGGCTATCGTACGCACTGCAACTCCAACTCCAACTCCTTAAACAGGAGTTAAGGCTCTAAACCCAGTTCTGACTTCTAACTTTTTCCATGGTAAGCAGTTCTACTGCCAATTTCTATTCATTGCTTGCCTTTATTGTTTGGAAATATAAGCATCGTGGTGATTAATTCTGCACTAAACTGACTTTTGGTTGGTGTCTTGATTTTCCCTTTAGCAATACGTTTTGTACTCATCGACCTGTTCCAAAACTTGTGCAGTGAAGATAGGCATGCCCTTTTGCATGTATGTACCCTTCTATTTGTTCCCTAGAATTCACATTCATTTTAGTTTTGTGGGATGTGATTGAGACACCTATTTTTTATAAGTGGGCACCCTCGTAGTGAAAAGACAATAACGCAATAAAGTAAATTTTGTCTTCAATAGTGGCAACTTTGTCTTTTCAGTAGGATGTAGGATGACGCCCTATTTATCAAAAGTAAGGGGGGTGTGTGCCCAAATAACTTCCTTTTTTTTTTGGGCCTTTTTTGCTTTACCCCCTTACTTTATTGATGCAATTTGCATCTAACACAATGTTTTCAAAATATTTGCATCTCACCCTTTGACCATGGTCAACGTCATTGACCATAGACTGTCTCCGGATGGACAACCCAATATTTTCTAAATGACTATAATGACCTTGGGTGAGACACAAATATTTTAAAAACATTGGGTGCGATGCAAATTGCATCAATAAAATAAGGGGGACAAGCAAAAAATTCTTTTTTTTTTTTGAGGATTGTGAGTTCAAAACCTTTCTTCATTTACTTTTGGCCCAACTAAAGGTGGACATACAGATCAAAAATTAATTTGATTGTTAACTTTTAAGCATTGGATTAGAGTCGTTTTCTGGGTTTATTTTATTCCTAGAATTTGAGCATTATTTGGGGCACAAAGATCCAATGGTTTGAAATCACTAATCAGGCTGATATTTGGTATGTAGCTCCACCCAGCAATGGGCCTAACATCCGTATGGTTAGTGACCTCTAAGAGTGTGCCACGTAGCACATATTGTGGTCCCTCGTCATCAGTGATGTGGGACACTAGCATGCTTAACAACCTATGAAGGTGAGTTCCTTTTATAGTTCACAATCCTTAAAAAAAAAATATTTTGAGCTCACATTCCTAAAAAAAAAAGAAAAATTGAAAAAAAAACCTAAAAAAAAAAAGATTTTTTGCTTGTCCCCCTTACTTTATTGATGCAATTTGTATCGCATCCAATGTTGTTAACATATTTGTGTCTCACCCAAGTTCATTATAGTCATTTAAAAAATATTGGGATGTCCATCCAGAGACCGTCTATGGTCAACGACGTTGACCATGGTCAAAGGGTGAGACACAAATATTTTGAAAACATTGGGTGACTTGCAAATTGCATCAATAAAATAAGGGGGTAAAGCAAAAAAGCCCTTTTTTTTTTGCATTTTTACAGTTGTTAAAAAAGAGTTCAATGTGAGAACGACAAATCGGTCTCCGAAGAAAATGTACAAGAACTAGATTGTAAATCCACTTACAGAGGTTTGAGATCAATTGCTGCAATAACTAGCAAGACATTAACTCCATATTTGCCTCAAATGCAATGTAGAAAACAATGGAAACATGGATGTTGTGTAGTTGATAGCAGTCCAAAGATCAAGTTAGCGATGGGATTAAACTCTTCATAAGAATGATGACTTCCCATCTTTGAGTCCTCAGGGTAGGTACTATGTCTTATATCATCTTAAATGCCCACGTAAAGATTAGTTCTAGGTTTACTAGCATTGCAGGCCCGCTTCAACTGAGCTGCCTAAATTTTTATGTGAAAGCTTTGTATCTTAATCTGATCAATTTACTGGTTAACCTTCGATAATATGCAGATCTTCAAGTGGGGGTAAGAGCATAGGTGATGCAAATATGTATGTTTAGGTTTCGATCATGGTTGTATTTTACAGAGCAAAATACAACCAACAGTATAGCCTATTTGTTCAGAGTTCATATCACTCAATCGTTTGAAATTATGCATTGGGTGTGGCACATTTAAGGCGAGATCATAGTTCGTAATATATGTAACAGCAAAATTCAGCCACTGGAAAATGCGAGTTAATACGATTTGGTTAAAAAAGAAGTCAGAAGACAGTCTAAAAAGCGAGAATGTCAAAAGATTGCCGAGAGTTCTGGTTTAATTCGATCTTAATAAAAAATACAGTTCGAAGAACACGCATATATTCATTGCATGTACTATAAATACCTACTTAGTAATAGTATGGGTCTACATACTATAAGTAGAAGACTTTCTTATTGATCCGGACTGTCCACCAGTTACCCCATTTAGAAGGCTAAGAATCAATCCAATTGAATCAAGGTTTTAAATTTCGGCGTTTGGGTGAGTACCGAAATCCCCCGAAACATAGGTTTTTAAACTGAAATTCACTGAAATTTCAAGCGAAATTTCGACCGAAAATTCGGTTCAGCCTCACCGAAATGACTACCGAACCTGAAATTTTAAACCATGAATTGAATGGTCTTATCCATCTAACCAATGAAACTTTTTGTGGATGACAGAATAACAAGATTATTAGTCTAGAGAGAAGTCTGCTTTGGATTGTTACAACCATCTGATTAAGCTATTGTTTGGTCTTTGAGGTCTTCTACGTGACTGCTTCCCCTAAGTTTAGTAATATAAGAAACTCCGTGGGTTCTAAAACTTGTCTTTAAATTTTCAAGGTTTTCAGAAAGAGGTCTTGTAGGAAGAAATGCCCAAGGTTCAACACCTTTGTCACCTTTATTAAAATACAAAAAAGGTTGATCTGGTAATATTCATACTGTTGTTAACTCATGAATAACCACGTGAACCAGTCACTAGGTAAACTTTTTTGTCTTTTAGTGGGGGTGAGGTGTTGTGCATCTAGGGCATTATTGATGCAGGACGAATGTGATGGCTTCCAACTAAAGACTGAGATTAACAAAAAAACTATTAAGAACAATGAAATAGTAAATTTTCATGCTAATCACACGCAAATAAATTTATTAAAATCTAAGGCCTTCATACAATCCCACAATATTAAACCTGTTGCTTTAACGGCGAGGATCTAATGAAAGATGAAACTTTCAACAAACTTAGGGAATCAGTTAAGGGATGAAACAAATCTGAAATAGCTTCATTTTCCAAGAGATAATAGGTTCTTTGAAGTTCAGGAAGGTTTTTGGCAAGTTTCGGGGCTTTTTGACAAATATCAGATTTTAGCTAGGTTTCGAGAGAAAAAGGAAAACCATGAAAAATTAGGGATCGAGAAGAGGTTAGGGATTTCTATGGTACTGCAGGGATCTGGGAGTGTTTGAGGGTTGTGGTGAGGGTTTTGGGAGGGTTTAGAGTTACGTATAGAGAATTGGTGGAGGGTTACTATTCACGCGGCACTATTCATGGTTGTGATCAATGGTTAGGGTTGGGTTTTCTAGGTTAAACTTGATCAAAAAGAAAATAAAGATGGAGAAAGAGAAGATAATAAGAAAGGAAATAGAGAGAAGAAATTACCTTCGTATTCGCACCGAGTAGCTTGGATTCTCACCAAGGAAGAAGAGAGCACTCCACATTAGAATTCTCGATAGCAAGATTCAATATATTTCATCATTCATTAAAAATTACAACTAAAAGAGTTTATATAATAAGTCAAAATATCATAATCTAATCTTAGCCGTCCATCTACTCTAATGGCTATAAAAAATAATATAAAACAACTAACCAAAATAATAATAAGCCTCTTAAGTTTGGACTAATTGCAAAGACACCCAAAACTCTAAAAAAAATATCAAAATAAGCCTAGAAAATAAATAAAAACTCTTCAAAAACTCCATACGTAGCCCACATGCATCTTTCCAATGTGGAGTCTTTATGATGCACATGCATGTGAGGTCTTCAAAATCTTCTTTCTTGTCTTCCACTGGTAAAACTCATGTGATGCTTTGATGTCCGCATTAATTATTCTTAGCATTACCCAGAAAGAAAATATAGGAATATAAGGTTTCTAACAAGTAGAGTGGCAGTTTAAAAATTATGGTAACTCGAGGAATAGTTCTAGAAACTTTGTAATTAAATTTTAATAAAAATATGATTTATATTATATTTTATTATTATTTAATTATTAAAATTAATATTATTTTATTCTAAAAAAATTTAAATTCAAAATCAAACAATATAGTGTAGAATTAAAAAATATTTGATCAATTAGCATTTGGCCTAAAGTTTCTCTAACAAATAAACTTTGACCATATATTATTCGATTTATTTTAGTGTTCTTATTTTTATATTTATGTATGTTCTCGAAATGAATATTATCTCATGCAATTAATTTCATGTCCGATAAACACAATGAATTTTAATTTTTCCATTGTATAAGTATATATAATTATACATGAAAAAAAATTACATTTTCTTATAATTTTTTAATTGTGCCCGTACTAAGCACGGGCTATTGAACCTAGTACTATTCGAAGGTTGGATCCCTGCAAAAAGTTAAATTTCACGTAAAAGCGTCCCAATAACTGTACATTTCAGGTTACAAATTTGCATGGTAATAAAATTTAAGGGTCCGTTTGGTTACTAGGCATCAAAGCATCTATTTGGAATTAGAAATTGAATTCCAGAACTTGTAATTTCTAGAAATTTAGATTCCTAGAACTAAAGTTTTTCATATTTGGTTGTACCATGGAATTTGCATATAATTCTATAAAAATTGGAGTATCCTACCTAACTAATCTTGTAAATAGTAATTCTACAAGGGAAAGTTCTTATCATTCATGCAAATTAATTGTTGAACAATTATAATTAATATAGACAAAAGGTCGTCTTAGTATGTACGGGACATCATTAGTAAGTTCGCAAATTATATGCCAAGTTTATAATAAAAAATTGTACAACATCCAAACTTTTTAAAGATTCGGTAAAATGCATGTATTTTACTAGGAATCATATTATATACATTATTATGAATTAGTAAAAAAAAATTAATACAAAAGATGCAAAAATAATAATTAGTGTCATTTTATGTTATTCTTTTTATTTTGTTTTGTTATACTTTTTGCCCAAATATTGAAAGGAGTCTTTAAGATTATGCTGCATTGCCTAACTATAGTACAAAATAAACATGAGTAATAATCAAGACGTCAAAAATTGAAGACTTGTGTAATTATATAAATGGCCTAAAATATGAAAATATAATATATAAAAAAGTTATGATATTTAATGTGATAGTAGAATAATATGGTTTTGACTTGAGTTGTAGCTATAAAAATGAAGAGAAAGATTATCTTTTGAGATGTTTTGCAAGTTATAAATTTTTTTCATACATACCTATGCAAATGCGTAGATCTGTATGCCATTCATGCTACTAATCTTATTAAAATCAAATTTTGTGTTCTTAATATTTTCTTTACAAATTTTTGTACTTGTGGTAAAAATAAAAATATAATATAAAATTTCTAATATCATTTTATAGATACTTAACGGAATTTTGCAAATTTATGTCACTTATGCTACTAATTTTGTTAGTCATGATTCGAATTCTATGCTCTTTTTCAACATTTTTATTTTAAATAAGAATATAATATAAATATTTTTATATTTTTATGTATGTATTTTATTTTAATATAATATAAAAAAATTATTCTTTTACTTTTTATAATTTTATATGTTTTAATACTTTTATGAAATTATTTCTGTTAATAAATCTTAATGAACTTTTTAAAGAATATATAATTTATCTTATTTTTAAAAATTTTATAACATTTTTTTGATTTTTATTAATTTTGTAATAATTTTATATTTTTTATTAATTTATAACAATTTTATTGATTTTTTATGAATTTAATAATTTATAAATATTTTTTAACGTTGGGAATCTCATTTCATATCACGAGGTTTTGGATTACATCGATCTAGATCTAGATCTAGATACTTTGAAGTAGGCCTGTCAACGGATACCTATCGATACGGATAGGGGTATATCCGAATTTGAATTCGGGGAAAAAAACTAGTATCCGAATTCGAATTCGAATCCAACGGATAATTCAACCCAATATTTGAATTCGAATTCGATTTGCTTATCGGATATCCGACAATATCTGATTCAACAGATAAGCAAATCGAATTCGGACGATCTCTGAAATCCGTTAATAAAATTCAACTTATTATTAAAATTTTCAATATCCCATATCCGAATTTCCTAATATTTGATATTCAATCAATCAGTCAGGAAGACTCTTTAGAGATCAGCAAGAATATCTATTGACTACTCATCCTCAGCAAATCGCATATAAAACAACGAAACTAACGCCTTTGGCAACATCATAAACCAAAAATTTATATGAAAGAAATAGAGAGATTATAGTACCAGCGAAGGCAACGATGGTATTCTTATTGCGTGGAAAGAAAATAAAAAATTGAGAGGATCGTCGAACTTGAAACCAGTAGTCGAAACTGAAATCCCATAAAAAAAAAATACAGGGTTTAGCCCTTTAGGGTACCGGTGAACCAGGGAATCAGGGAGAGAGGGGGTGGGGGGGAGGAGGAATACCTTTTCAGGTTCAGCGGTTCAGCCTCTTTAACAAAGCTAAAAATTTGTTTTAGCTGTGTCCTGTGGGGAGCTAAATTAAAGGAGTCTGGCCGGCCTTATGCTATAGCTGTGTTGGGATACAAAGGTTGCAGCATTGAGGATGTCGATAGGCTCGGGGTTCATCGGTTCAACCCTTACTCATCCACTTGTGTTTAGCTACTCCATTTTTTTTTTGTTTTTCCAACTGAACGTACAATCAAGGTTTAAAGGGGGCTGTTATAACGGTATAATGGACTGGGGTGTTACCGTTTTTTCCGTTATGCTCAGGGGCAAAATCGGAAAATAATGAAAAAATAACGGAAAACATCGGAAAAATGGAGCTGAAATTCAAATTTCAAAAACGGAAAATAATGAAAAAAAAGGCCATTTTTTCACAAATTTTCCAGAAAATAACGGTCGTTATTTTCGTTATAATCTGCATTTTAACGGTACATAACGTAATGGAGGGAGGTCCAAATCCGTTATAACGGCCATTTTTTAAACCATGCCTACAATTTCAACAATATTTCTCACAGTAAATGAGCAAAGAAAATTGTGTCACAAGTGATTTTTCTAAAAGGATAGAGAAAAAAAAATTCTGGCTTATGGGTTATATTTAGACAGTTAATTGAAGATGCTATAGAAGAAAAAAAAAACCAATTTGCCTATAAGAAAACAACAGTAGAAAGAGGGTTGGGATCAGGGGACCAACAAAAATGAACCAACAAGTTCACGTTTGTTCTCGGCCGTGGATCAATAGGGATCCACGACCAAGAACAAACGTGAACTTGTTGGTTCACTTTTGTCGGTCCCCAGATCCCGACCCGAAAAAAAAACATAGATATCGTCGCATTCCAATCCTTGCCTCTAAGAAGTAAGAAATGAGTTTACACTTAAGTATAGAAAAATATTGGGTAAAAATTAAGTGCTTTACAACTTGGTATTGCAAGTAATCTGCAGCTTTCCACAGTTGGGATAAATTTAGAAATGAAAATTGCTCTATGAGGTATACATTGCTGTTTTGAGTTGAACCATCAGATTGTCTTTTTCATGGTATAGCTTCAAGGAAGGCAGCAAAGACGATCAACATGAAGTGTTTCTCAAAGGGTGATCATGATCAATATACACTAGTCCAATGTGAACTCTTCAAGCCATATCAGCACTTCATTCCTCTTCAATCCAAAGACACCACCAAACAAAACCAGATCATAGTTTCAGAATAATCGAAAATCGAAAAAAAAAAAAAAAATCAGAACACAGACATAAACCATTAGTTCTACAAAATAGTTCAATAGGATGAATTATGTAATGGGTAGAGCTCAGTTCCAAGAAAGAAGCAGGAGAAATTATTATAAGACCAGGCTTGAGCCTGTAGCGCTGGTTCAATCGCAGCTACCCATGAAAAAACAACAAATCAAATAAAAATAAAATAGGAGCAAATACTTAGATTGGAGAATACCATACCATTATGAAGCTCCATGTCCGGCCTGGATCATTGTAACGAGCAAGCAAACAACCCTGTTCAGGTTTGAGACCATCTCTAAGAAGTTCAGCGCGTAGTGCTCTCTCTTTCTGATAAACAATGTCCTCAATGGGTTTTCCACTGAACTTCGATACGGCGGCAATACCTCCTTCCACCTTTCTCAAGCTAAGCGCTTCTTGATTCGGATCTGGTAAACTGATCCAGATGCATTGTCGACAAGTACACAAATCGATATTACAGGCACAAGCAAAAAAACAAAATTACTTGTTTAGATAGTTTTTTTTTCACTCAAACACTTTATAAAAAAAAAAACCGCTTACTTGTTGAAATCTTTCTCTGATGGTAGAACTATTTGGATGGATATTTTCGATAATTCGGTATCAAATGCTTGAGTTAAGACTGGAGTTGTCATTGGGATTTTCTCCATTGAGGAGTTCTTGCCAAATATATATCTAGAGACAGATACCATAATCATAAAAATCACTTCTGAGGCGCGCAATTAAAAAAAAAAGTAATAATATCTAACTGAACTGAATTGCAACAAATACTAACCCGGCGACATCATTAAAACCGGTTGATCCTGACAGCTTGTCTCCTTTTGTCTCTACGATGACAAACGGGAAGTACTTCCGAACCTGTGATTCAATTCGGAAATCTGAATATAAGTTGGAGTACATATAAATATGATTATATTTCAATAATCGTTCCATAGAGGGCAGACATACCGAAAGTTTAAAATTTTGTTTCGGAGTAATATCTCGGTCAAGTGAAAAATTGAGACAAACTCCAAAACGAAACGAAACATTGAAAAAATGGTGATAAAAAATTGAAACATGGGCATACCTCATAATTTGCAGTTCTTTTCAGTATTTGATACTTCGGCGATTCCAAGTCGGGCGTCTTGTAAATTCGCAGCTACGGAGAATTACAAACTACACATAAGAAAGCAGAGAGGATCTTGTAGACACTAAAATTTAACATCTTGATGACTTTTTTTTTTTTTAGCAAATAAATTAAAAGACTGATTACCTGCTTTATAACCTCCCATAAACCTTCTAGTGAAAAATAATCATTTTTCTGTATGGAGTCCCAGATGTCCTACATCAAAAGAACAGATTCTTAATAACTAGTACTACATAAACCCCAAGGGTCGAGTGCAGGTGGCCACAACTCCACTCCAAAAAGTAGGAGGTTCTGAGTTCAACTCTCCTTACGGCCACCCCCTGGAAGGAGTAGGGTAATAAGTGGCTCAGTCCACATTAACTCTTCTAGTACACTCCGGCATGTGTGGAAGGGGTGACAATCGTGCGCCGGGGCTCTAGGCGGGTGCTCAATAATGCACATAACACATTCTGGATTTGTAGTAAGAAAAACATTTTCAGTGTGTGTGGTATGGAAAGATGAAGCTTAATTACCACATGGCTGCAGAACTTTTGAGTCTCTGGGTTGATGCCCATGATAGAAGTCCCAGTGAAGACCAACTCTGGTTTCCAAGGTAGAAGGATGAACTTCATTACCATAGTCCACCTTGTTGTTATTTCATAAGGTCCTGTCTATAACATCTCAATCAATCAAAGAAGCAAAACCAAAAGGCTTACAAAAAAAAATTAGGGACGTTTTTTTAAAACTTTTTTCAGAAAATAACGGTTATTATTTTCATTATAACGGAAAAATAACAGCCGTTATAATGAAAATGGTATATAACTTAACAGGGGAGGTCCGAAACCGTTATAACGGCCGTTTTTTAAACCATGCTTCAAAGCACTTGAAATTTCAACACACATTTAATTTGGCGAAATAATCACCATCAGATATGATATGGATGTGGGACCCACATGATTTGATGACGGAATATTCTGAAGTGTAGTGGACCCCACTTCCACAAGTGATAGTGATTTCTCAGAGGTCCCCACCTTCCAGTCACTGTTTCAATCCCGTGCTTGGGCAGATGACTGTGTAGTGTGTGTCATGTGGGCTAAGCCCGCCTAGGAACTGACTGGCCCAGCAGTCAGAACCGCCTGGCTCGACCAAATAAAAAAAAAAATTATTTGGGTCCAAGTAAACAGGAGCACGTGCAACCCACTTCCAAAAATTTTTCAGTTGTCCGTCTTTCAATGGAACAGTATCCAAATTTTTTTTTTTTTTTTGACTGTTTACGTGGAGACGCCGATTCTCATAAATTCATTCCCTGTCCTTGCACCCAAACACCCATCAAGGTTTGCACCAGGGTTTGCAATGGCACCCACAAGATGCAACCTTGGGCCCCACAGCAAACCTCAATGCAATTGAGAAATGATCTCCCCTAAAAACTAAGGGTCTGTTTGGGAGTAAAATTTAGATCTACCTGTGATTTTTAACATTTTCCCAAAACAAAAAACACCCAAACAAATAGAATCAAAATTTCCTAAATAATCTAAGCAAAATCACGATATGGGTCTAAAAAAAAAACACAGAAAAGAGTACCTGTTTCACGTGGTGCAACTGAAAATCTGGCCTGAAAAGTTGCTTCAAGAGCGCAATGTTGAAGAGGTACCCACTTATGGTATCATGTTTAGTGATTGGGTCCCGGAATCTGACCCGTTCATCGTACATCGTCCGATCGATTCCTTGATCATCAAAAAGATGGGGGAGGTCCTCATACAAGAAATCCACGAGCCTGTTAACGTCAACCGTCGATTTTGGTAGGCTTTGTTCAACTAAGCTTAGTCTCAGAGCCCACTTCAAATTTTGGCCAGTTTTAACGGCTATGTTTCCGTTTCTGGAAAATTTGAACTGAGGGAGAGAAATTCCACCGGGTTTGTGGATTCTTAACCGCCTCGAACCGCCGTACAAATCGGGGATTGGCCGGAAATTTAGGTCGGAAAGATGTGTGGCCATTTGTTGACGTATGGGTGTTTTCTCCCCCTTTTGGTGCACTCAGAGCTGTTTGCCACTTGTCATGACAGTATGTAGAGTTATAAACCTTACCCACAAAATGGTTGGTTGGTGTTTCTTTGTGGAAGGGAAGGTAAGTTGTAGTAGCATTGAGAGCTAATAATGTATGTATGTATGTATGTATGGCCCACAAACTCATCGATCTGGAATCTGGACCATTCAATTGATGTGCTGCCTCTTGAAGGGCCATATATAACTATATCATTTGAACAATCTTAACTGTCAGATGCATGGACTTTCTTACTGTGGGTTGCCATGCGCCTTTTTGTTTGGATCTCCTCCATCCAAATCTTTGCTCTAGATTGGGTAGCTAAGATTTTCTCTCTCTCTCTCTCCCTTTGTGTGTGTGATATCAATGGTTGGAATTGCACGGTTCACAATGATTTGTACATCACGTTTATATAGTACCAAGGAACTTTGCTGACCGCGAATAATATGAGCCACGTGGCACACTTTTAGAGGGCGATGATTGTATGGATGTTTGGCAAATCCCTAGGTGGACCTACAGACAAAACATTAGCCTGATTAGTGATGTCAATCTTTGGATCTTTGTACCCCAAATAATGGTCAATGATGATCAAAATCCATGGTTAAAAATCAACCCATGAAAAAGACTCCAATCCAACGCTTAGAAATCACTAAACAGACTAATTTTTGGTCTGTATGTCCCATCTAGGGTTGGGTCAAACATCCAGAAGGTTAGAAATCTCTAAGAATATGCCACGTGGCTCATTTTGTGCGTGGTAAGCAACTTTGCGGAAGACATTTGTCAGCAAAATTCTACTCAGTATCGAGTAATGAGGGGATTACCAAAATGCTCGTAAGTACAGAAATTCCTTGATAAAGATTTACTAGTCTCATTATGCCATCAAATGGCTAGGATAATTCAATCAATATGATCCTTTTGTTTAATGGCTATTTTGTAATACCTCTGAAATTTGAAACTAATTAGTAATACAGCTCTATAGATAGTTTCAAGCATGGTTTTAAAAACGGCCGTTTAAACAGTTTTAATGGCTGTTTAAACGGTAACACCCCAAGCCCGTTTCCGTTAAAACCGTTTAAACACGTTTTAACGTTTTTGAATTTAATGGCCATTTTTTTTGTTTTAACGGCCGCTAAAACCTTTTAAACGGCCGTTAAAATCGTTTAAACAGCCGTTTAATTCTGAAAATTTTTGTGAAAAAAAGGCTGTTAAATCCATTTAATTTCCGTTAAAATCCGTTTTTTTTTTTAATTTTCAAATTTCAACTCCAACCCATCTCTATATTTAGCTCTAAATTTGAAGTTAGCTTGTTTAACTATTTGTGACTCAAAATATAGAAATCTCTATTCTCCGACTCTAAATATAGATATCTGCTTTTTGTTTTTTTGAATTTCCATCTTTATATTTGAAGTAATCTTTTGAACAAATTTAATTCTTTTTGTAACATTTTTAAAATATTTTTTGACTCTAGAGATCTATTTTTGAAGATGGATTGGTTGGAATTCAACACTTTCTGAAGGATGTCTCCATCTTCAAATTTGAAGAAGATTCATTTTTGAAGCCAAAATTTGAAGACGCTAGTAATAGTTGCTCTCATAGAGGAATGCTAGCAAGCACATGAGCTGCACAGATGCAATGCCATAAAAAAGACAAAAAGCCCTATTTAGAAAACCACACCTCGAATGTGCAAGGCAATACCAAAACACGCTTGAATGCATGTATTACAGCTGATAAATGTACAAATATATGATATTTTCCACTGCTTTAGTGGAAAATAACAATTACTGTTCAACCAAACATTAAAAAGATAAAACCTCACATGAAAATAAAAAAATACATATGAGAGCTCTAAGACCCTAGAGAAATAGGGTCTGGCTCCAAACTTACACATCAAAAATACCCGAGGAGAAATATGTTAGCCCCTACTCCTGAGGTAAATTAAGAAAAAAAAAAAAAAAAAAAAGAAAGAAAGAAACTTGCAACCCTATTTGCTATTGTGATTTTGCAAGGTCAGGTGATGATAAAAGTCTAGTTATGAAGGGCGCTAAAGCTGCAAGTAACGCCTTTGGACACTCCTCGTGTGGAAGATGACCGCACCCAGATACTGCAACTAGTCTCTGTACAAAAATAAATCATAGCGTGATTAACTTTTGAACTTTCATGGAATCAACCTCAGATGAAACATATTTTATTTGTAAATAACCTTCATGGAATGAACACATGTTATGAGCGTCTGTTTAAATCGCTTGCAAATAGGGTAAAGAGAACATACATGCACGCTAATGAGGTTTTGCATGCGTTTGGCCATGCATTTGAGCACAGGAATTTTTTCGTGGGCCCATCAATTTGCCCGCCGTTGTGGGGAAATAAAAACTCACCCCGTCACAGGGTAAATAAAAACTCACCCCCTTGATAAATATTCATGCACAATTTTGTACTTAGGCAAATTTATTTTTCACATTGACCATATCAATTGTCATATTATCAAGATTGGAACCAATGTATCCAGAACCAGAACCGACTGGAACCAAATAATCAGTTCTGATTCTGGATCCATCATTTTGAGAACCAGAACCAAAAAGAACCAACAATTTTAGTTCTGGTTTTGGGTACCCTTAGGAACCGAACCGGACAGACCCGTTGACACCTCTACCAGTGGTCACCTTTTGGCATGACATGAAAATCGGGCCTGTGACAGAGAACGATGAACTCCTTGACATACAAGTCGACTTATTCCCAGTTACACAGTTCGTCCAGTACTCTGCGCCAATTCTAATTTATTGCAGGACTGAATAAATGCATATGGCTGCTAGAGAGGAGGATTGCTGAGCAACTTAGTTTTGGTGGTGGGTTCCAGCTTTCACGGTTCTGGCATCACAGAAAGTAAAAGAACTGAAAAAGGAAAACAGTGGAATACTTACAGAATTTACAAGCTTCGAGGCCATAATTTGAGCAGATTTTAGAGAGACATGGGCATCCTCAGCACCTACAACAACTAAAATTGGCAGGTCCTCCACTGATTTCAGCAACGCTGCTGCATTTTGTGTTGGAAGGACTGTTTCAAATGACAGCCTACCTATTTCATGTAGTGCTTCATCCCAACCTTCTACACATAGTGGTGCCTGATTTAACAAGGAACCGGTTAAGATAACACAAAGCAATATAGACACATCACCAACTCCCCAATGTATGAAGCATTACGATGTTACTACCATTGGGTGCGATGTCACACATACATCAACAACAAGTGGGCCATGCACATCCAAGGTAATGATGAAAACAGACAAAAAGTCTTCCTTTTTTTCTTTCTTTTAGTTTTCTGTTCCTTTAAGTCAGTTATATATTTGCAACTACTGAGGTTTAATTTTGACTCATTCAATTGGAATTAATGTCCAAGTGGATTAAAACTGATTTGATCAGTTGATTGAGTCTCTCTCAGTTTAAAAACATACATTTTCCAATTTTTATGCTACTTTTGAGTATTTATAAACCATGGAATTTGCATATGCTAGCGGGACTCCCTAAGCCATCGCACAATTATCAAACATTTCATGTAACTTAAAGCTTTACACATGTAGTGGAAAAAATGCCCTTCATACAAAATAGTAAAAAGATAACAATGTCCGGACAAACTACAATTATATATGAAGAAACATACCTTTTCCATAATTTTCTCAACACTAGAACTGCCAATTTACTTTTTCTTTTTCTTTTTATAAGTAGAACTGCCAATTTCTGAGATTAAGAATTATTTGTAAAAAAAAAAAGAGGTTATTTGACTGATATTTTGATGATGGGGTCATGCACTTTTCTCAAGATATGCTAAGCAATATGCTAAAATGAGTATGATTAGTTTTTCTTATAGGGGAACATATAAAACATACCTTATAGAGGTTCAAAACCTCTGTGGTTAGCTTAGTAGCATCATACCATGCACGTCGATTGACGACTTGAGTAATCTCAGTGCGTAGTAGAGGACGGACCAAGTGCTTCTTCCCCAGGGAAGTACGCAGGAGAATCCTAGCAAAGGCAGGAACAACTTCTCTTGACAAGCTGACACTGAGCAGTACCACTCCCTTGATCTCTACCTGAAAGATGCATGAAAATATAACATCATACAGTATTTGTGCAAAAGATACACTCGTACATCTGATGATTCTAATTACTACTTCAATAAAGTAGTTTAAACGTAATAATCCTTGGGCTATTTGTGCAAGTAGTTTCAATGACACTATTTCCAATGAAAATTAGTATCATGGGCAAAGATGAGAAGGAATTCATCTAATAGTCTGACGCAAAATCCAAAGATATTTACTTGGCACAGAAAATCTAGCAGCTTACTCACATGATCAGAATTCGCAGATGCTCGGACTCTTTGTGCAGCCTTCAAAGCAAGCAAGCCTCCATCATCATGGCCAACAAGTACCACTGAAGAAAAACCCATCTCCGAACAGAAAGAAAGGAGAAGATCAACCTGGGCACAGCACAACAATGGAGATCAAACATCACAAGACTATAACGAAAAGAATATAACAGGAAAGGTCCTATAAGCAACCATGTGAAGAGGTATTAACTATTAACTGCCATATTATTTTGCAACTGCTGATCAAGCTATAACTTCCTAGCAACTAGTTTATTTTGCAAGATTACCCGTAATAACTTCAGATCTGGAAATGATGACAAGCACATTAAGGGTTTGAAGAACAACGTTTCACATGGTTCTAGCATGCATGAGTGTAACACTCATAAAGTAGAAATTGAACCTTTTATTTTCCCATCCTAACCCACTTGTTAGAGGACAACCCAAATAAAAACCAATCGAGAAATGGCAATCACCTGAGTTTCGAGCTTATAAGGATTAGGCAATTGCTGTTCCTCCCAATCCCTCTTGTGTGGCCGAGAGGTTAATCCCCAACCTGGCCGATCAAAAGCTGCAACCGTGCAACCAACCTGCCGCGCCAGCACCCCCATCACATGCCTCCAGGAGAACACCCCTCCTCCAAACCCATGGACCAAAACAACCCCAAATTTCCCAGTTCCCTCTACATCTCCCATCAAACCCACAGAGTTCATCAGATCCATATCTCCATCATCGAGGCTCAAAACAGGGATTTCTTCTGAGAAATAACCAGGTGAAGTTGCAGAACCCTCCAACAGTGGAGCATATAAAGAGGAATTGTGGAATTGGTTACTAAAGCTCCTCTGGAGATGATGATAATGGGATTTAGATGGAACAGTTAGAGGTGGCCTTTCAAGTTTAAGCCTTACTGAGGTCATTCGTGGTGAGCTGCATCTGGGGTTGTGTTCGAGAAAGGTAGTGGAGACTAAAGAACGAGAAGGAGGTGATTCAGAGAGACTGAGCTTGTAATGAAGAGTAAGACCTTGGCAGGCAATGAATAAGCTGTCAATGTCTGCCAGTAGTCGGATTGGGAGTTCCCCTGCATCACGATCTGTACCTAAAGGTTTTCGCCTTGTTTCACTGTCACTTTTCGGGGTTTTCCCTGCTGAGGGTGTGGGAGATCGTGGGACCTTCTGGTAAACAGAAAATACATTCTTACAGGATAGTACCTGCGATTTAGAGATAAAAATGAGAAGTAAGAAATCAATTTGTTGGTTATTACCAATCCAAATGCTGTGAAGTTTTTGAAAACTCTAGAACAAATTGGAAAATGCATTTTAAAAATAAGGGCCCGTCTGAATTGCCATTTTACGCCAGGAAAATATATTTTTTTTGCAAAATAAACTTTTTTTTGGCACAAAATTGCAATCCAAACAGACCCTAACTCATTGGAAGAAAACATCATGGTGGAAGTTTATAGATTTCTTAAACTCCAGAATAAACCTAAAAAGCTTCAAATGTACCGAGAATTATGTCCAGTAATTTCAAAGATTGGCAATGGTCAGTAGGACAAAATAACAACGTTTATGCAATAACAGTATAGAAAAATGTTCAGCCAACTGTGCTATTGTAGCTAGACAAAGAAAGACAAAATACTTATTTCTACTTGACAAATTGAACTGTAGAAGGATAAAAGTTCTGAAATTCAAAACCCAAAACCTATTGTAAAGACAGAATATAAGGAAAGATCACTTTAAGAACTCACAGCTTCTGGGTCGACCCGGTGAAACAGGAGCTTCCTCCGTGCTCTGCAGCTTGTTCTATAAGCAATCACAATATGCCCAAGTGCAAAGACTAGTGACGAGAGGAACAGGACGGGCATTCCCCATGACTTCTTCAAATGGAGTTTCTGCCTTGCCGGGGAAGTTGAAGCTTTTGCCTCAATTTCCGAAGTTACATTAAAAACACAAGCCTTCACTGATAGGACAAGAATAGAAACAAAAGAGCAGAGTGTCGTCGTTCCGAGGTAAGGACCATGAGAGAGCCCTGGACCATCACACAGAGAATAAACACCTGCAACCAGGATATATAAAGGAATAAGCAAAGAGAGAAATTTAAAGAAACCCAAAGAACTTTCATATTAAGCAGGCTTATCAAGTCTCTGTTACAAATTTTGGGTTTTAAATTTCTATGAAATGCTCGAAATTTCAGGCTACGCCCAAACTGAAATCCATAAAAAACGAAATTTCAGAAATTTATTTTTTATTTTTTGAAATTTAGAACTTTTTGCTTTTCGTGAACATTTTCATCAATAATCTCATTTTCAAAATTTTCCAAAGTTTTACATTAAATTTTGACCGAAATTTCGGTTTCGGCCCTCACCGAAGTGGCATGCGAAATTGAAATTTTAAATCTTCGAAACTCCTCCCTTCATAAAAAATAACTGCAACTTTTTTTTCATCAATAGAAACAAATTAAGCAAATTTACTGAATATTTTGGATGGTTTAAACTTTAAACTGTAATTAAAAAGATAAACCCATTGAGAGTTTGTGTCTTTGTAATTTACGAAACAAAGAAAAAAACCTGTTTTGCAGAGTAAAATAGGGTAAAGTTTGAACCTTTAACGAAAGCAACCCCAAAGGCGAAATTAGAAATTAAACTTTTTTTCGTCGGCAGAGAAAAAACCCTAATATAATCTAAACATTGAGAAAGTGTCTTCTTAACATTTCTTCTAGAACACCCATTTAATTCCTCAAAGTCAGTCAGGTAATGATCTCCATAGTCAGAAAATGATCAGAAACAAAGCTATTAAGCATCAAAACAATAACTGGCTCATAAATTCCAAAAACAGAATCAAAAAGCAAATTTACTGAAACATTTTTTAGAAAAATGTAAACTTTTCCGAAGAACAGAGAGAGAGAGAGAATAATCACACATGTTATAACGAGAGATCGGATGACCGAAACAAGAGGAATATCCATCAAAGAACTTCTGAATCCGTATCTCTGCAAATGCTCTTTGAAGCTATAACATCTTACACAGGTAAAGCTCGAAATCAACACACACGGCACCAATACATCTCCGATGGCGACAAGAAGAGGAGCAGATAGAACCAGAAGCGACGCCATCATCGTCAACATAAAGTAAACCGTCCGTACACATCTCAGAATCCTCTCGAGATTCCTTTTCCGGCGGCCATAGCCAGATTCTCCTTCTACACCGCCGGAAAACCAGATCTACCAATAAACCTCTCCTCCAGTCGATCAAACGATCCTCGTCCTCAGATCACCAATCAAATAGGGTTTTAAGAGGCCTGCTGATCGAGAAAGAGACGATGAAACCTTTTCCAACAAGGCAGATTCAGTTCCCGGCGGTTTTTCAGCCATTGCACGGCGTGTAATGGCGACTCGGCGGTTAATAATACAGTTAGAAATCCGTCAAAGACGCCATCGCAAGGTTTTGAAGTTCACAGAAATCCAACCAGAGTTCTGTTTCTCTCCCTCTCCTCTCTCTCTCTCTCTCTCTCTCTCTGTTATTTGTTTGGTTTTTTTCAAAAATATTTTATTTCTTCGTTTTCATCGTTTAATTAACTGTGTTTTCAACGATATATTCATAATTAACATAATTAAACTGACACACTTGGTTCCACCTGTTACATACCTGGCAACTTTTTGCTTACTGACTAAACTACCCATATATATTTTCTAAAATATTCTTTATATCCCAACAACTTGTGCTGCATTTTAGGAGACCAAATCACCAAATTGCCCTTATGTTTGGTAACAGAGAAAGAAACGTAAACGACCGCTACTTCTGTTATTCTGAAGGAGAGAATACGACGGTCAGACTGTAGAAAAAATGAGGGTAATTTAGGGAATCAAATAATAAGGGACGTTACCGTAATTATAGGCGGCGAGAATTGAAAATTTAAGGAGCAGTTCCCGAGAACGTGACCGTTAGATGGAAGGGAGGATCGTGGTCGGGACCAAAAATCTAAAAATACGACGAGTCAAGTCGAATACGCTCGGGTGAAGGGAAAATATTTGATGTTTTAATAAATCAATGTTTTGATGTTTGCCCCTCCGTAAATGCCACATGGCTCACTATTTTGGGCCTACTTAGCATACGGATGTTTGGGCCACTCCTTTTTTGACTTACATATCATAAGATAACCTGATTAGTTATTTAAATAAGTTGATTTTTTAGTCAAAAGTTATTGAATCAACGGTTGTGATCAAAAGATAAGGAATGTTAAGATAAACGGCTTTAAATCACCAATCATACTGATTTTGGTATGTAGATCCATCAGCGGTAGAACAAACATCCTTGAGTTTAGTAGGCCCATAATAGTGTTATAGTGTTCCACGTCGAGGAGGTAAGTATGGATCCCATGGAGTAATTTGAACACCAAAAACAATTTCCCGCTAAGGTGGGGTTTGGGCTGACTGGCAGAACATGTGGGTCCCACCGTTGTCTCCAGACTGCCTCGTGAGTGGATGCCACGTGGAAGAAGGAAACTGGCCCGCTAACGTGACTGAAAAAGATGCTGCGAGGGGGGAAAGCCATAACGGTCAGATTTTAAAGATACTCTCCTGTCGTACGGCGATTTGTTGCAGACGGCCGTATCGGTTTGTCGCTGACATGCCAAAACGATACCAACAGATACGTATCGGACATAAACGTTTGTGCTATACGGAATTTTTTAGAAAACTCTCGTCTTGTCACGAGCCTCTTGACATTCCCTTGAGTCTACGTAGTACGTACACACCTCGTATCCTACGGACCTCCGGTAATGTCAGGCCACACCTTTAGTGGTGGGCCATAGCGTAAAAGTCGCATTGATCAGACAATCTGAACCATTTGATCTAACCAAAATTATTTACCAACAAATTCCGTAATGTAAACACTTCTACTAAAAGTAGGCTTATAAAGATACTATATCAGCTTCTACAGTCTGATTGCAATATACATTATCAAGACAGGTGGCGCACATGCAAGGATTGGTGACCCACCATTCAACAATATGAAATCAACATGATTGGATGATTTCAACTGTTCAATATTACGAATATAATGCATATTTCTTTATTTCAAACAGGAATGATCCGTTACAACGTTACTATATGACCGTTATAACAGCTGTTATAACACGTCACATCAGTACACCTGAGATCGAAAAAGGTCAAAAATAATATTTATTATGTATTTTTTTAAAATAGTCTTGAATAATGGTTTCAAAAGTAATGGCCGTACGGCGTTAAGCCCATATTCTTTTGGATTTGGGTATTATTTTTTAAACAGCGAAACGGGGTAAAGGTGCTACCGTTATAACGGCAGTTATTCTCGTTACATATATAAGACAAAAAGAAAGGTAAAAAAGAGGGGGAGAGAGAGAATAGGAGGGACTTTTTCAAAGCAAGGGAATCGCCTTGTCATGCCAATTCAGGTGCTGACGGTGAGAGGGTCCCACATTTACTACTCAGAGAGAAAAATTCAAACAAAAAAGTCTCAACAAGAAAAGACTAATGGGGGACACTCTCACACGCTCGTTTTCATTGCTTTAATTAGTGATTTTTTTAAGTGGTAGAAAGTCAGGGGTGACACTTAATTTACCGTTTATATCTAAATATAGAAAGTGTCACCCCATATGATTTCTTTCCTTCATAGTGATTTTAGGAGCCCGTGTTTGATGGCCCCGGGGGACTTCAAAGTTACTCTTTAGGGCCCACTTACCTTATGGATATTTGGTCCACATCTTGATGAATCTACAGATCAAAAATCAGTATAATTAGTTGCTTATAGCCGTTGGATTTAGTATTTTAATATCGTGGGTTTTGACCGTTGAATTTGAGCCTTTTTTTTAGGATGCTAAAATATAACTGTTATAAATCACGAATCAAGCTGATCTTTGATATATAGGTCCACCAAGAGGTGGTCCAAACATTCATAAGGTCCGTAGGCCCTAAACTAAGCTCCAAATGTCATTTTTCTGGGAGGGGGGAGACTTCAAAATTTGAAGTCCCCGCAAGCCGATTCGATGCAAGTTGAGGCCTACGGTGAAAAATCCATATAAAGTCTTTTTTATATTTAATATATTAATATATATGGTATTAATTAAAAAAAATTAACTCTCTATATATTAGGAATTCTTATTTAGCAACTATATATTCACGACAATCAAAAGTTACGGAAAAAAAATAGATGCGGAGAACCCTATGGTTCCGATGCAGTCCATGCAGAGGACTCTTGCGGCCTAGATCATTTTTTGGACCTAATGACTGCATGGATGTTCAGCCCACCTATTGGTGGATAAATACACTAAAAAAATCAGTTTGATTGATGATTTCTAGCCATTGGTTTTACTACCTAAAAACATGCTTGAATTCAATGGCTAGAATCAATCCTAAAAAGTATTAAAATCTATGGCTAGAGATAACCAATTAGGTTAGTTTTTGGTCTGTATATCCAACAAGGGGTGGGCTAAATATCCATGTGGTTAGTGGGCTGGGGCCTTCTCTCACCTGGGGCCTAAGGCGAACCGCCTTAATGGCCTTATGGTAGAGACGGCCCTGATCCCCCGGTCCTGTTTCGCTCTCGGGTGATCATGAACGTCAATACGAGCCACGTAAGCTCTCTTCGAGACCACGGGCTGTTTGTATTCTTAGGCGGACCTATGAGTTTTAACCTTTTGGAATTGAGTCTTTTCATGGATTGATTTTCAACAGCAAGATTTGACCATCATTTGGGTCTATGTTTCGCGGACTCTTTTAAATGAGGAAAGTGTCTGTATCGACACGTGTGGAGACAGATTAGAACATGGACTCGTCATTTTTTTTAAGTGTTATTTTTTTAAAGAAAATAAATAATATAGAAAAATTTGGTGTTTGAACTCTGTGGGAGAGAGAGAATAGGGTTTTGTTTTTAAGGGTCTGTTCGGTATGTGAGAAAAAGAGTTCCGACGGCGAATATTTAGCCAGGCGAATATTATCTTGGCTAAATATTTGCTCATATCAATATTTAACAATGTTTGGTACGTGTATGAGCTAGCTCACTTCAGCTTACTTCATTTTCTTTCACTTTGAGTGGGTCCCACATATCAAAGTAAGTCAAAAATAGGTTGGGCGAGTGTGGAAACCACATATTATGTCAAAGGATAAAAAAAAAATTCATTTTTATCTTGTTATATATTAAAAAATTAATTTTTATTGAAAATAGTGATTTTCCGGCGAGAAAATAAAATTTTCTCAACAAGGCATAATTGGCGTGAAAAATATTTACACAGGTGGGGGAGGTGATCAAATGTTTTCCTACCGCGGAAGACAAATATGTGGGCCCGGCTAAGTATTCGCCGAGGGCGAGTGGCTGCCAAACGCACCCGGGTGAATATTAGCGCAGTTAAATATTTTATTTTCCTGCTGCTGTTTGTTACCAAACAGGTCCTAAGATTTGGTAAAATTCCTATCAAGAAAATTTTGATATTTCGCCACGCCACGGACACATCATTACAAGATAAAAAAAAAAGTTATAATTAAATATTCAGTTGAGTGCCCGAATCCTATTTTTTGGGCTTTACCGAGTCCGACACCTCGTATTTTTTGGGGGTATCAGATCCGACTAATAAAAATCACCAATCAAAATTTTTTTGGTCTGTAGGTCTACCGAGGGATGAGCCCAACATTCACACAGTAGGTAGTCTCGAAAAGCATGCCACGTGGCTCATATGGACATTCGCGATCAAAACTGGATTCCACAAAAACATAATTTCATAAAAATTTAGTCTACAAGGTCTATTTATTCTTTCCCCTGTTATAGAATCCAAATTGTAGCTACTTTATTTGGTACTCATGAAATGTGAATTATTACCCGATAAACATTACAGGTCGAATAATTCGGAAAAAGTTTCTATCGACTGCCAACCCGACGACTCTCGTCCTTCATCTCGGCTGGAAACGGGCAATGCAAGGCAAGTTCAATAGCAGAGTTTGACGACGAGGATGACGGCGGTGATAATATACTTTATTTATATGACGATAAATAATTTGTTACTTTTTTTCTAAATATTCTGTAATAATTTTCCTTAATTTCAACTCGATAACGATGGGATAATGGAATCTTAAGTGGAGTTCTTTCTTCAAGTCCTTTCGGTGTCAAAATCCTA
This sequence comes from Euptelea pleiosperma, assembly GCA_035048495.1. Lineage (NCBI taxonomy): Eukaryota > Viridiplantae > Streptophyta > Magnoliopsida > Ranunculales > Eupteleaceae > Euptelea > Euptelea pleiosperma. The sequence goes on from CM068549.1 coordinate 25,147,291, forward strand.
CCTGAGTTGGAAGATAAATGAAGATACCATACATGTCAATTGCGTGCCTAATCAACATTTCACTAAGGATATATTTATTTTATTCCGAGTTCGAATAAATTTACGCCCAATTTTATATCCGATTCTTACACCCCGGCTGTGGGGCACACATCGAGATCATGTTGGACAATATAATACAATCAAATGTCGCCCATAATGACCATCATCACCAAAAATCAGTCCATTTTGACATTATTAACCATATGGAATGTCGACCTATCGTAACAATTTAATTGATGGTCTAGATTGTAAGGCTAGGAATGTCGGGATAACCTAATGACCATCGACACCAAAAATTAGTCTATTTTGACATTATTAACTACATGGAAAGTCGACCTAACGTAACAGTTTAATTGGATGGTTTCGATTGTGAGGTTAGGAATGTCAGAATGGCCTGATATTTTGTGAAAATTGTTTCCCAGTGTGAAAAATTCAGTGTGATTGGATTTTTCAACATGTTCTCCAGGTGGGTCCCACTACTAGGTGTAAGAATAGGGTGCGCAACTCTTTTTTTGTAGAATCTATATAACAAAACATGGATGTTGTCTTATCCCTTATCTTATCCGGCTTCATAAAGGTAAAGAGTGGTTTAGATTAGATCCATCCATCTATGTTGGACGATCGGATCTCAGCCACTCACTCCCACAGCTCATTGATTCGCCTCAGAATATGATTTTCATGGAAATCTAAAAGCTCACTATACAGGCTAAGATTTGGTGTGCGTCCACCTAATATGTGCCAAACATAAATGGGGCCAATGGGCCCAAAAGCATGGCAGATGGTGGCAGTAGGGACATTGTAGTATGTATTCACACTATTTCAATGCTATTTGAAATTCGTGTGGTTTTTAGGTAGTGATCATTGAAATTTGTGTGGGAATCTCGATGACAATTTATGGTCTGGACCTTGAGATCCCACCCTGGGACGATACTAAGTGTTGTATACTCAATATATAATATCTATCAGCTAGACCATTAGGATGGCCCACCAATGGAATAAACGTAGACTGAGAAGAGTAAATCTTTGATGACCGACGATGACTGAGCACAATATGGGACACGCAGCACATTCTTAGAGACCATAGTTTAAAAAACGGCCCTTATAATGAAAATAGCAGTCAGATTCGGACCTCCCCCATTACGTTATGTACAGTTTTAACGCTCAGAAAACAACATCCATTATTTCCGTTATTTTTCTATTATAACGAAAATAAATACCGTTATTTTTTGAAAAAGAATTGTCAAAAAAGCCCATCATTTTCGTTAATTTTCATAATTATCAGTTATAAATTTTATTAAAAATTTGAAATTAAAAATTTGAATTTTAGCACCATATTTCTGTTAATTTCCATTATTTTCCCCTATGCGTTACAATCCGTTATACCGTTTCAGTGCTGAAGACACCTAATTTTTGCAAAAGCTTTTTTTGGGGAGTGCCGTGGGCACGGGCCATTTACTAGTATATAATAAAATAGAAAAAAATAGCAAATAGCTTGATTTTTAATAGGTTAGCTTTGTTTCTTTGTTTTGATTTTTTTTTTTTTTTTTTTTTTCAAAAGTTGAATAAAATGGTGGGAACTTATCAAGCTTAGTAAAATTACAGGGAAATAATGGTGGGTTCCTCTTAAATTATTATTATGGGAAGACTGAGATTCAAAATGCAGACAACTTGCTCAACAGGAATCAATATCATGTGGTCCCTTCTATGCCCTTTCCAACCACATCTATTTGTTTTTGTCTTGCCGCCATGACATTCAAGATTTCATGCTCTGCTTCTACGGTTGGTGGTAAAGGGTCTATTTGAGTCTCAAGAGTCTCAACCATATTGGTTGGTGAGAACTTTTTTTTTGCTGCTAATGAAAAGCAGCGTGGTTTGGTTCTATGCATGGTATAAAAAAACGGCCAGTATAACGAAAATAATGGCCGTTATAATGGATTTGGACCTCCCCCGTTACCGATAAAAGGCTGTTATTTTCTGGAAATTTTTGCAAAAAACATCCGTTAATTCTATTTTTTTCCATTTTTGAAAATTTGAAATTCAAATTTAAAATTTCAAAATTTGAATTCGAGCGCCATTTTTCCTTTATTTCTGTTATTGTCCGTTTTTGCCTCTTGAGTGCTACAATTCATTATAACGGCCGTTGTACAGGAAAAAAGGCTAACGCCCCCAGTCTGTTATTGGTCTCAACTTTTTGATCGCCCTGATCCAATTTGATAAGTTTCGATAGCTTATAGGATCGAGTCTGGACCTGAGAATCATGATCTGATAAGTTATTGAATCAGTTTTGGATCAACCTTGATCTGATACGATTATTTCATTGATAGCCTTATATAGAGCGCATAATCTGCAATGCACCGAGGGTGCATCAAATCTTTATATATTTTATATGCTAATAAAGCAGCCTTACATCAGCATTGCCTTCAAAATGAGGATCCTACATCATTGGTAGGTATTTGATGATGCAGTACACCTCATCACTTATGTGGTTTTGTCAATATTATCCCATGACATAGCCGTTATATTTGAACATTTGAAATTCACAAGACCTGGCCCCATACATGTCCTTATCCATAAGCTGTCAACATTTCCACATACATTCCACATGGATGTCCATGCCCCTAGAGTTTACATGGATACTTACCTGCTTTTATTTGCTAAGCTATGCAGCTACTCCGCATACATACATGTAACATGTACATTCGACGTATACGCGCAGTTTATAACACAAGCGAAAATCGCAATTGGTTTTTGCAGAGAAAATTCTTGATGATCCCCTAACGGAGGGGCTACGACGGAAGTGTCGATCACAAATAATTGTTTGAATACGTCATATATCGAAAGCGCCAAAACGTAAACATCGCTTATTCGGATGACATTTCTTTCATGTGATGTAGGCTCTTTATACTGCTATTAGCCTTAATCTGAAAAAGATTTAAATGGTTTGATGATGTTGCTACATTACAATCGTCACATCGATCGGCCGCCACCGGGAAAAAGTTTATGTTAGGTTGTATAAGAACCCGAAAAAAATCTAAGCTTAATTAGCAAATTATTTAATCAAGGCATGGTGATTATACCTGCCACTTAAATGAATCGGGGGATGGGACAATTACTTGAGTTAGTCCATGGTGACATGGTTGCTTGTACTGAGTAGAAAAGTTGTTGTCGGGTTTGCGTCACTCCATGGGTAGCATCTGAGCTTTCTGACTCATTTACAAGTAGTTTATGTTTGAGGGTCGGGTTCAGGGGACTCATGTTTTCTGTGACTCGTCCTTTTCACTCGTGTTCTCGGGTGTCGATTCAGAGAATCCAATGTTAGTTGATAGTGCTGAGCTGGCTCACTTTTTTCCTCAGCAAAACCACCTTAAGATCATTCCGTTTCAACAAAATACCCACACCCAAGTTTCATAGCTTTGGGTCCGCTAGCTATCCCGATCATGATTTTCCTACCCTCGAAAATAAGGGAAGGAGTGACTTTGAAAAAGATAAGCTTCAAACTTTCCTGCTTTTTTATTTTATTTTATTTTTTTCTGGGGAAATCTTATCTTTGCTTCAAAGGACAGGGAAGCTGGTTTATGTTCTCAGTTCATTGGTGCTTAAGAAAAGATAGAACTTTTTATTTGGATCCGTGAAATCCACGGCCAAGGACACGAGTGAAAAGGACGAGTCAAATAAGACACCTCAGAACCTGAGCCTACGTTTAAACCTGAAAAAAATATCAAGAAACAAAAAGAAGAACAAGAAAGTATCACAGCGCACAGGTAGGATAATAAAGATTGATTTTGCTTCTTAGGCCTTGCCTTGCTTGGTGGCACATGAAATGTTTGCACGCAAACGTTAGGGTTTAGGGTGTGTTTGGCGGCGCAACATCCAACAAATATTTGCATTTGACCCAATCATTTTTTTTGCCAAAAAGTGGTCTAACGTTTGTAGTCCAAAAGTGGTTGGAAAGTGCCAATGACTCTCTTGTCCCCCTTTGATCCCCAATAGCTCTCCCCTTCCCAACCATATACCAATATTTTCCCAACAAATGTTTGCCATTTTCCTGCAAATTACAGACAAACTACCATGCAAACTCTTAAAGAAAATGGATGCATGCGTGCGCAGCCCAAAAATCGTGGTAAGTGACTGCAATGCAACTCACTGCATTTGCATTGGAGTGCAAAATGCATCTTAGTGCAGCGAACCAAGCATGGCCTTAGTAACAGTTTATTCCCAATGGAATTTGGTTACTTTTTAATTGGTATGATTCTTGGGTGCATCTTTCCCTTTGCTCCCGAGGGAAGTTGCTCCTAAGCAGCTGTGCACTCGACATGTACCTCAACAAAACTGTATTTTTTTTAATGATTCCAAATAGGGTTGTTGGGGGTAGGTGTTGTCTGGAGAACTGGTTAGGAGCAAAAATTTTCTTGATGTTTGGTTGCAACAATTACTCTATTCCAACAGATTACATGTTAGAGAATATATATTATAATAAATTGTGTTAGATACATCATATCACTATTGGTGTATCTCATTACAAGATTGGGATGACATCTTAGGATTAGATTTGATTGGCTTATGATTTATTTCATGTTTTGAATTCTTGTAATGCTCTGTATAAGAGCTGTATAAGAGCTTGGAGTTGGTCTTATGTACTCACTCAAGCTTATCAATAAACTCCAACTTCTATAGTACTGACTCAGGCCCAAGGATCCCCTTTTTCTGACCCCTCTCAGGAGTCGGACTTGGGGCCATGGATTTGAAGAATCCAACTATGGTTGACTGTGTTGAGCTGGCATTCACTTTGGTTCACAACAAATTGAGTGCAATGCACTCACTTGCCACAATTTTGGGATTGTAAGTGATTGGTTGGAGGCATGCAAATGAACTGCCGTGCAAGTGGGTTCCAAGCCCTCGCAAACTCCTTAACAAAATGGATGCAAACAAGTGCAGCCCAAAATCTGATGCAAGTGGGTGCATTGTATTATCCCAATATTTTTTCTTCAGAAAAACATTAATAATAATAATAACTGAGATTATTATTTTTTATTATCTTTTTATTTATTTTTTATTTTTTTAATTTTTTTAGTTTTCTATTTTTATTTATTTTTGATATAGTTGGTTTGTGCCGCCTAATCCCAAGCTTTCCCTTAAAAAAAAAAATAATAATAAAAACAACATGATAACAATAATAATTTTATTATGTATTTTTTTTATAAAATCACGAAATAAAATAATCCATTGCTTTTTTTTGCAATGCACTACCAACCAATCAGCTAAACTTCGTTTGCATCTATTTACATGGTGTGAACCAAATAGTTGTAAGTGACTTGAATTGTAAGTGATTACAACGCAAGTTGCTACATTTGCACTATAATGCAAAATGCACCCAAGTGTAGCGAACCAAGCATGGCCTTAGGGTGTGTTTGATTGCAGATAAATTTTTTTCTGAGAAAATACATATGGGAAATGTCTTAAATGGCTGATTGGTTACAACCGATAACACATATTTTAATCATGTGAGAGAATAAAGGCGTATTTGCAGCTGGAAATGAATTCTCACATATCTGGATGGGAAATGAATTCCAGCCTTAGAAGGAAAAATTATATAGATTTAAAATGGCTATCTAACAATGGACAGGTGTTTTCCCAAGGAAAATGTAATTTTCCCACTTGGCAATCAAACACGCCCTTAATGAAAAAAGTGAATGCAGTTCAGCGCAATCAACCACCGTTGGATTCTCGGAATCCACTGCCCCGAGACCGAGTATTAGAAGAAAAAAAAATTAGGAACCCTTTTTGCCTGGATCCAACTGTTTTCCTCGATGGGCTTGGACCCAGTTTTGGTACAAGCCCATGGTGAGAAAAATCTTCAAATCCAATAGCTCAAAATAACCAATAGTTGTGAGTTTTGGGCGGGCCATAAATTCAAAGGGCCAGCTGGTTCAATGTGGCACCAAACCATGTCACATGGGGGTGCACCTCGTGCATCACGCATCTAATATATTACCTCCACAAGGATTGGTTAGAGTATACATAAGGTCCACAACAATCCCTGTGGTTCTTAGGATATCACACTGTTGAATCCTAAATCAAAGGGCTGTGGTCATTTCAAATGTGTCAACCTAAGGTCCACAGTGGACCTCAACTCTACTTAACATTTCCCTCCTACAAAATGGAAGTTTGACACAGTATCACATTTCTGGTTGTGGTCAACATTACCAAGAAATAGTCAAGTTTCAACGGGTTTATTAATTAAGTAGCCGTTATATTGGAAGATTTGAAAGTCATCAGACTTGACTCGCTTGGATGAACAAAAGCACATGTTCATGCTTGCATCCACGTGGGCAAACATTGCAAGCTTTCTTGTGGATAATAGTTGGCAGATTATAATTCATACATCATGCACCTTTTGACATACAAAGAACCCTGGTTTTAAAAAACGGCCATTATAACGAAAATAACGGCCATTATAAACGGATTTGGACCTCCCCCGTCGCGTTATGTACATACCGTTTTAACCCTCAGAAAATAATTATAACATGAAAATAACGACCATTATTTTCTTAGAAAATTTGTGAAAAAAGCCTGTTATTTCCATTATATTACATTATTTTCTATTAAAATTTTGAATTTTAGCGCCATTTTCCCCATTTTTCCTTATTTCCATTATTTTTCCACTATTTTCTAATTTTGCCCGTGTGCTACAATTCGTTATAACGGAAAAACCGGTAGCACCCCCAGTCTGATATACCATTATAAATGGACCCCTTTAAACCTTGAAAAGAACCATGGTTTAAAAATGGTCGTTATAATGGTAATGTCCCAACCCTGTTATGTTTTAGGGGAACCTGCACGGAGGGACGGGAGAATTTATTAATATGATAAGCCAAGAATTCAAACTCTTTTAATATATTATGGTCTTCTCAACCCTGTTATTATTTTGAAAACAACACGCAAAACCGAAAAAGGGCATAATTAGCGATATAATGGAAATAATGGCGGTTATTCTTTTTAGAACTTTTTTTTACCATTATCGAGGATATTTAATAAAAATGATAAATAATATTCCGTCTATTTTTTAATTCCGATGTGACTGATGTGACAACATTAAGCGACCATTTTAACATTATAACGGACCATTTAAAAGTTATCAAGTATGTAAAGTGCTTAAGTTATTTTGGCCTATTGGTAACCATAAGTGCTTTTTTTAGAAAGTCTTTGTATGGCTTTGGGGAAAAAAAAATTGTGGAAAAGCCAAAAAAAAAATAAAAAATGATTTGGTATTACAAAATTGGTAATTTTGGCATTACAAAATTTTTAAGGACAAACTTATAAAGAAATATTTTTAAGAACGGCTTTCCGTAAAAACAATTAGCAGAAGCCATTCAGAAACGACTTCTGCCTATAGTTATTTGGGAGCTTATTGGGCTTTTAAAATTTTACCAAATGCTAAATTTTCAATAAATGCTTAAAAACAGCTGAAAAATCGACTTATTGAAGCGTATTCGTTGATGTTTCTTACTCGATGGAGGAAGTTGTAATTGATGCAAGAATGTTAAATTGGAAGATTATTCTCAACCCCCATCATGGGTTGGAATGGACTTGGGCCTAGCTACATATGTTCTGGGCTGAGTGGCCCAAACTCAGCCCATTATCACCCTTACTGCCATTCTTCAATATGAGTCTATTTATATTAAGGCTCAGGCTCCGAGGACCCCCTTTTTCTGATCCCCTCGGGCGTCGAGTGAGGATTTTGAGAATCCAACGGCTCAGCGCTATCAAGCACCGTTGGAAGTCTTACTCGTCCGAAACGTGGAACCTAGTAGGACCCACAGAATCCTAAACAATCTCTATTGGGAAGTCCAGCAATTTTACGGTGCATCAAAGATGAAAGACCTAGATTAGTTATTTTGTAACACTTTGAACCACACATACCCAGGGAGTATTGAATGCTAATTTCAAACATGTATTTTCTATCCGTAAGTTGTGATTCGCCAAAATCACTCAAATTTGCGTCCATTATCACCCTTGATAATTGCCCTGTACTCAAATTTTATAATGGACACTAGAGTTGAGATCAATTCTGTAAAAACAATCCCAAACAATGCTCGGCCATAAACTATGGAACGCTTAGCAATGGTTGTTGTCCAGCACTTGTATTGCCAAATCATGCTTGTGACGTAGTAGTCCAATTGTGCGTGATCGTAGTTTTCTTGATGTTAGATCCTGAGTAAAACTTTGATGACAGGGCTCTTATGAGCCACGTGGCATACTCCTAGAGGACTCTGACCGTATGGATGTTTTTCCAATCCCTAAGTGGACCTGAAAACCAAAATCAGCTTGATTATTGATTTCAAACCTTTGGATCTTTGTACCTCTATGGTGAGGAGATCATCCTCACAAAAATTCAAATCATTCCGATATTCATAGACCGGTTTAGAAGCTGAAGCATTATGGACCGTCGATTTTTACCGTGTAACTTTAAAACCACATTTGATGGGGTTAGAAATTTCGGAATGGGCTGATTTTTTGTTTTGGGGTGATCTATATGGTGAGGTTATCATCCCCACCAAAAATCAGCCATTGATTTATCTTCTACGTGGATACGCCAAGATGGAGGTCAAAAAAGGGGGTTAGAAATGGGGGTCCCTTGAGCCCGACCCATGTTCAAATTGGCACGGTTAAGATCATTTCACGAAAATAATTCCAATTCAATGCTTAGATATTACTAATCGGACTGATTTTTGGTTTGTGGGCCCACCTATAGATTGACCAAACATCCATACGGTCAGAGTCCTCTGAGAGTGTGCCAAGTGGCTCATATTGTGCCCTTGTCATCGACCTTGATGACAGGCCTTGTCATCAAAGTTTCACTCTCTGGATTCCTTTGATTGATATGAGATCCCCTAGGATTTTGGGATCCATGGAGACCTTCCCTCATAAACCCTCAACGTGTTCAGCATGGAATATCCCGGAAGGAAATCTACTCATCAAGGGAATAATACCCAGAACCCTCACCCAAAGTTGGAATCGTGAGATCCCTCCTTTATGGGAAGGACATCTCTACGTTCGGCTTGAAACAAACCCAAGCGCCTTCGTTCTTTCGTTCGTTCCCATCGCTGAATCAGATCCCTTTCGTAGTAGAGGAAGATGAGGAGGAGGAGAAATAGGAAGAAGCGATCGATTGATCTGGCCAAATCGGAGGAGGATAAATCTGGTGGCCGACCCACAACAGACATCGCGATGGCTGGTGATGGACGGTCATCATCACCATTGGATCCTAAGTCCAAATCTCACGATGTTGTGTGATTATCAGATGCATGTGCGCGCGTGGAATCAGTACTGTGGGTTTAGATAGTTATGAAACTGCTGTTAGTAGAGTCTCTAGTGGGAAATTATAAAGTTAGTCGTTGTACACATGTTAGTAGATCTGTAGTTCGGTTGTTGAGTCGGTTATTAAGTTAGGATGTGTAAGTTGTATTTAAGGAAGACGGTGAATGAAAGAAGGTACTTGATTATTATCCAGAAAACTTGTTTGTTAAGGAGGCGGCTATCCTTGAAATAGTTACTACGGTTCCAAAATTGTTAAGTCCAAAAGAGGATCACGGAACATTGGTATTAGAGCAGCCGATCCTATAATGGCTGAGGCTATGAGGAATACAAAAATTGATGAAATGATGGGATTATTGAAGGAGACAACTGAAACCCATGGCAAGATGTTATATGAACTAATGCAAAGACTCACAACCATGGATTCCAAGATGGAAACTCTTGCAAGCGGCCAAAGCAAAGATAAAGGGGAATTATCTCACGATCGCTCCATCAATAGAACTCATGACGGTCGTATACCGGAACTTGAGCGAACTTTTCAAACACGAACAACCAGATTAGATTTTCCTCGCTTTGATGAATTTGATCCCTTCGGGTGGTTGTACTATGCCGAAAATTTTTATCTTAATCAATAAATTCCGGTTACTCAACAATTGCTCATGGCATCTTTCCATATGGAAGGAAATGCCCTCCAATGATTTAAATGGATGGAGAGATCTGGAGCCATTGTCGGCGACTTTTCTAAGGCTCCATTGAATCGATTTGGACCATCACATTATGAAGACCCAACTGCATTGCTGTCCAAATTGGGACAAACCACTTCTGTTGAACAATATCAAATTTAGTTCGAGGAATTGGCTAATCGTACTGGGGGCCTCAACGAAGCATTCATGATAAGTTGTTTTATTGGAGGATTGAAAGAAGAACTTAGGTTGAGCATTCAAATGCTGTGACAATCTACACTTACAGATGCTATTGGACTTGCACGCATGCAAGAGGAGAAGATCTTGGCACAAAGACGACAAGTTCCACCCATCAAGCGTTTGACTATGGTAGAAATGAGGGAAATGAGAGAAAATGGACTTTGTTATAATTGTGATGAGAAATTTGCGTCGGGTCATAGATGTAAAGTGCAACAATTCTTTCTCATGCAAGGAAATTGGCCGGACGAAACTGCGGAAAAAAGAGATACTGATGATGCTCGTGAGGTGGAACGTGAAGACCCACCTTAAACCTTGAATTGATTTTTTTATTAACTTGAACCTTGAGGACAAGGTTCATGGTAAGGGGGAGGGAATGTTGTGTGATTATCAGATGCATGTGAGTGCGTTGAATCAGTATTGCACGGTTAGATAGTTATGTAACTGCTGTTAGTAGAGTCTCTAGAGGGAAGTTATAAAGCTAGTTGTTGTACACATGTTAGTAGATCTGTAGTTCGGTTGTTGAGTCGGTTATTAAGTTAGGATGTGTAAGTTGTATTTAAGGAAGATGGTGAATGAAAGAAGGTACTTGATTATTATCCAGAAAATTTATTTGTTAAGGACGGCGGCTATCCTCGAAATATCTACTACGTTCCAAAATTGTTAAGTCCAAAAGAGGATCACGTAACACACGACCTACCGACTGACATGGTGATGGAGGGAGATCGACAGCCATCATCAAGGGATCCCAAGTCCAAATCGTCGAAGGCGAGAAATATCTGTGCTTGTGTTTCTGCTCCCAGGTCGATCATGAAGATTATTTCGATTGGTACGTCATGAATCCAAACGAGACTGCAGACGGTAAAATTATAAACCTCTCTCCAGTTTCTAGGATGCCTCCTGAAACCCCCGTTGCGTCGGCTTGTGTTGCCTTGAACTCAAAAATATATGTTCTTGGGGGTTTCACAGGGATGGAATTCAGAAGAACCCCTAAAAACTGGAGGGATGGAAACCCTAACCACTTGAGAGATGTCTTTGTTAACGATACTCAATCCAGTCACCACAGCGGTGGTTGTGACACCAATTTCGTTTGGCGGAAACAAGGTCCATTGATCACAGGCAGGTGTTATCCTGTAGCAGTAGCTACCAATGGGAAAATTTATGTCCTCAGAAGTTCCTTCCCTAGTATTGATTCTGTCTTGGAACCATGGGGTGAGTTATATGACCGAATCTTAGATTCATGGACCGCCCTGCCGGATCCTCCATCTGTGGTCAGTCCAAATTGTATGATACGCAGGCATGCAGTTGTGAACCATGGCAATAAGATTCTAGTGTGTTTCATTCATAAAGGCCGGTGTTTATTCTTTTGATGTGAGGAGTAAGTCATGGGAACGTGTTAAAACTCCTCTCAACAAATTTAATCATTTGGCCAATAGAGTTGCGGTTGTTGATGATGAAGTTTTGTACTTCTATTTCATGGGGTCGGTAATGGCCTATGATTTAGTCAAGGATGAATGGATGGGAAGTTCAGTGCAGGGTTTGGAGATGCTGTATGAGGGCCTAGATTTTAAAAGAACTTTTGTCACAGGATTGGTGGTTCATGTAGGGAAGGGATAGCTGTGTGTAGTGTGGAGCATCCTCCAGGAGGAGGCTGAGAAGAGATGTATTCGTTGAGTAAAATTTGAAGGAGTTAGATGCAACAATTTGGAAGGAGGAAGTCTAATCCGTGCTCATATCGAGTGTTCTGCAACTTATATATGTTGTTGATCGCGGTTTCTTCCGAGATTGCTTTGCACTGTAACTCTCTCTCTCTCTCTCTCTTAAATATTCCTATGGTTTGATTATTGCACTTAAACAATCAATTATGAACTCATGTTCTTGTTAAGAATTAAATGGAATTGCAGGAAAACTGCTATCAAAGTATTATCGATAAGGAAATTCATAAAAAAGGATGGCCAATGAGATTTTTTTTTCATGATGGTCATACTGATTTCTCTGTGTCAATGTGACTTTTTTCTTTTAAATTAAAAAAAAAAAAGGTAGTGATTACAATGCTGGTGTGAACATTTGTCATCTTTATAACTCTAATTTAAATGTTTTGGGAATCTTTCTCTAATATAAAGGACATATGAGTTCTAGTTAGAGTAGAAAGCACACCCTCCATTGCTTGCTGATTGTGAGGAATATTGCTAGAGAACTTACGATAAGTCTGAGACTCGTGACAGGGAATGACCTGCTCGATGGAGGAGGTGAAGTCGTCATTTCTAGGCCGAGGAGGAACTCAACAAGGTGTAGAAATGAGAGAGGAAGGTGGTTTTCGGGAGAGATATGAAGAAACGATAAGCGGTCTAGGATAGATGGACTTGGTGAAATTGTAAAAGAAATGGTTATGAAGAAATGCTTCCCAATTAAAATTACTTCCAACTTTACCTTGAAGTTATTCAAAACAAGGAAAACCTTAATGCCTTTGAGTTCAACATGGTTTAGAACAAGGTTTAAAGGGGACAGTTATAACGGTCTAACGGACTGGGGGCCTTATCGTTTTTTTCTGTTATAACGAAAAAAACGCTCAGGGCCAAAAATGGATAATAACGGGAAAAATGGAAAATAACGGAATATAACAGAAATAACGGAAAAATTGGAGCTCAAAATATAACAGAAAAATAACGGGAAAATAACAAAAAAACGGCCATTTTTTCACAAAATTTTCCAGAAAATAACGATTATTATTTTTGTTATAACGGAAAATAATGGCTGTTATTTTTTGGGCGTTTTAACTGTCCATAACGTAACGGGGTAGGTCTGAATCCGTTATAACGGCTGTTTTTTAAACCTTGGTTTAGAGGATCGAGACTTCCCCCTTCAAATTTGAAGAAGATGTTTTTTTTGGAAGAGACTGGTTAGAGATGCCCCTAATCATCGATCTAATTAAACAACGTAATTGGCAATAGCTGGGTTAGAAGTTTGCAGTTTGTCTGAATTTTTTAGCTAAGTGCAATTTTTTTAAGTTATGTTTTGCAAAAGGGAAATTTTGGCAATATTGTAGATTCTTTTTTGGGAATACACCTCCCCCCGTGCAATTTTTTTAAGTTATTTTTTGCAAACGGGAAATTTTGGCAATATTGCAGATTTGACCCGAGTTGACCACCACATTTTATATTAAAATGCAAAAATACCCTTGGCAAGCCAAGAGATACCAACCCAAAGGAGTCTCATGCCGGTAATCCACCACTGCGGAGAAAATCAAAATAAAATACCATTAGCATCTGGAGTTTTAATTTTAATTTTTTTTGAAACACCAACGTCCAGAATTGAAGTGACATTGTAGTACAAATACTAAGATCTCAAACTATTTTGGTATCTCAACTAACATTGGGGATTTCCATTCCAAATATTAATTGGATAGTTTTGAACAATAATAGTTAGGAGATCCACTTTCAAGCTGAGATTAGATGGGAAATACAGCTAAGTCTATGTTCGAACGACCCAATGGGTTTTTTAATTTTCGCCGGAGTGGTGGATGACCAGCATGAGACTCCAGTGGGTGGTCTCCGGCGATGGACAACTAATCCATTGGTATCTCTTGGCTTGCCGTCTAGCACAGCCATTTGATTTGGGGGTTTGGTTTTGGTCCAAACCCTAGTTCCGATGTTGAAGAAAAGGGTATTTTTGTATTTTAATATAAAATATGATGGTCAACTCGGGTCAACATTGGTCAACTAACCTTGGACCAAGTCATAAGGGGTATGTCAAATTTCAAAGATAACATGGGTATGTCAAAAATTCCCTTCTTTTTTTTTTGGGAATTTTTGACATAACCCCCCCCCCCCCCCCCCCCCCCCCAATTTGAAAAAGCTGACATACCCTCCTATGACTCGGTCCACTGTCATTTGACCAGTGTTGACCGAGTTGACCACCAAATTTTGTATTAAATGGCAAAAGTGCCCTTGTCTTCAACCTTCGAATAAGGGTTTGGGCCCAAACCCAAACCCCAAATCAAACGGCTGTGGTGGACGGCCGGCCAAGAGATTCCAATGGGTTGGCCGCCCATCACCAGCCACCAACCTACAGGAGTCTCATGGCCGGCTGGCCACCACTTCGGCAATGATTTAAAACCCATGAAAAAAAAAACACAACATAGAATTTTAGTTTTAAATTTTTCATTAACAAAAATGAAAAATAAGACAAAGCAATTTATATTTTAAGCTTTTGAGATGTGGATTTTGGAAAGATGGGTTCTCCCAATTTTAAAATTTTATTCTACAATAAAATCCATAAAAAAATCCCATTCATTCATGAGTTTTATTTATTTTTTAGAATTTTTTCTTCTCAATATTTGTTTAATTCATCAAAAAAATGAAAAAAAATCACAAGTTTACCAACATGGGTTTTAATTTCTATTTTTAATCTCCTCTTTTCATGCTTGATTTGAGGTATAGGTTTTGGCCTAAATCCAAACCCTTGATCTAATGTTGAAGACAAGGGCACTTTCGTCCTTTAATACAAAATTAGATACTCAACTCGGGTCAATACTGGTCAAATGACCGTGGACCGAGTCATAGGGGGGTATGTCAGCTTTTTCAAATTGTGGGGGGGTATGTCAAATTTTAAAGATAACATGGGGGCGGGGGGGGCTATTTATTGTAGATTCTTTTTTTTTTTTGTAGTTACCATCGTGGGAGGGCCCCACGGATGAAGTCAGGTGAAACCTGGACCCGGTCAAGCTGGTAAAGGGGATTTCTACTCCTCGCACACTGCTCAAAGGAGGAAACCTGCCTGTGTGAGTTTGACCCCACGACCTCCCAAAGAGGTGGATACACACCAACCATTTGAGCTGCCATGTTGGGTGTAATATTGTAGATTCTTTAAAGGATAAACTTGTAGAGAAATATTTATAAGTGGATTTCTGCAAAAGTAATTAGCAGAAGCTGTTTAGAAATGACTTCTGCTTATAGTGATTTGAGAGTTTATTGGGCTTTTAAAGTTTTTACCAAACACATAAATTTTTTTGATAAAATTCTTAAAAACCGCTAAAAACGGGCTTATTGCCGGCTTTAAGTGGTTTCTAAGCTTACCCAAACACAGAAGTAGAAAACGAAGTTGTAATGGATGCAAGTAGAAAACATTCCATAATGGGTTGGAATGGACTTGGGCCTAGCTACTTATCTTCTGGGCTGAATGGCCCAAACTCAGCCCATTGGCACTTAGAAGTACATTTGTCTATGATCAGTAAATATGAAATATCCCGAATACCCTTTCTTTACTCTATCTACTCCACACTTGCTTTTCACTACCCCACACTGAAAATCACCTTTATATCAGCCAAGAAAACCCACAAATTCCATCAAATGCTACCTTGGCCAAAGTGGATTCCCATGTGGCATACCCCTCAATGGGTTGCTTGTTCCCAGCGTTGGGCTTCACACACCCTTCACACGCACCCCACATGGCTCGCTTGTGCAGAAACGAGTCCAACACTCTATTACCTCTTTATAAATGCCATGGTTTTACCATACAACTGCATTTGCAATCCTGCCTCCCACCCTCTTCCTGACCGAGTCCTCTAAATTCTCCAAAAATTTTCTAACTCCATTTAAAGAGAAGGAAAGATATGGTTCCCATTTCAATAATGATTTGTACATGGTGCAAGATGCATGGTGATGACGATGATGATGGTGATGATGGCTATGATTATGCCCCGGCAGCATCAATCAAAGAAGATATCAGTGATGATGGTGCTACGGCCGCTTTCATGGAAGGTGATGGTGACGACGACGACGATGATGGTTATGATTATGCTCCAGCTGCATGAATGGATGATCGATCCATGTTGGAGTGACTCATAGCTTGATCATGAAAACCCTAGTCCTAGGCTTCTAAAACCCTAATATTTTGTGGTCAGAGAGAGAAACTCATCCTTATGATGACTTCCTCTTTTATAGGAGGTTTTTACCCTAGTATATGTACTTGTTTTCTTCAATATGAGTCTATTTATAAGTCAATGGTCAATATAATACATTTCATAAACATCCTTTTGTCAACACTAACAAACAAATAATCAAATCAATGTGCATGAATTCTACATTTTTATTATTTTTTGTATGGATTCAATCTCAAAAGCATGGGCACATGTCACACGCATCGAATGTTCTCGATCTAATACCATAATAATATGTATATACATACATGCACCTTGCGCAATTGACGTTTTAAGGGTTGCAACATTGTCGTAAAATATAATTGTTAAGTCCATGACGATGTTATATTGACACTTCAAAATGGATGCCGTACCTGTGTCGTTAGACCCTTCATTTTTAACTTTAAATGCAGTGTCCGGGTGACATAGGTCCATTAACCCTAATATCTTAAAAAATAAAATTAAACTTAGTCAATCTAATATAATATTCTAACTGATAATAATTTTAACCTAATTGATCTTAGATATTATCCTAATCTTGACATCTGAGAGAATTAATATGTGATGAGATACATCAATGATGATATGGTGCATCTCATACAATTTATTGCAATACTTTTCTCTAATAGTACTCCTCAAACTCACGGGGATCAATGAACATCATGGACTTTTAGATCATCAATTTCATGAAGATGTTGAAATCCATCTTCATCAACTTACAAGTAGTCTACTAACCGCCCCGTTTGCGTACCCACAAAAAAAAAACATCGCCATGAAAGACATGGAATCGACCGTATATCACGGCTTTGTTAGGTGGAAAATTCAGCTAATCCGCTTTTAAGTTCCTATATAGGATTTATGAAATATCCCTTTCACTGGCCACTCCAAATTCAGTCGTGGATATATATTGTACATTATGTCGACATTCCATACCATGATATGCTTTTAGTCATCACATCCTTTTCACTACCCGATCCGCAATATTTGTCCAACAAAGCGCACATAAAGATGCTTTTCCTTCAAATAGCATGTGTACCGATGTATCCCAGTTTGTCGATTTCCACGTCAGTTTCCACTTGGCACACCTTCCTCATGCCACATTTCACCTGCATTGTGCTTCACACAGTCCTCAAGCATCACTCCACACTCCCCACGTGGCTATCCTCTGCTAGAGTGAGTCCAACATCTTCCCTTCAATCTATACAACAATCACCCATTAAAAAGATGTTTTGCATTTCCATGACATGGTGCAAGACGCATGGTGATGGGGATATTGATGATGGGGATGATGGCTATGACTATGCTCCAGCGGCATCGATAGAAGGAGGTTCCGATGACCATGATGCCGACTATGAATATGCCCCGGCTGCGTTCACAACGGAAGTTGGTGATGACCGCAATGATGGTTATGATTATGCTCCAGATGCATGAATGGATGTTCTATAAAGATAGAGGGACTCATGGATTGTTTGAAACCCTAGTCATGGGCCGGGCTCCTTAAATTATAATTTTTTTGTTTTGTCTTTTTAATGGTAATTACAAAAGATGTTTCCTGGTGGGCCGGGCTCCTTAAATTATAATTTTTTTGTTTTGTCCTTTTAATGGTAATTACAAAAGATGTTTCCTGGTGGGCAGGTTTGAAGGACTTTTCACAATATTCTAGTAAGGCTGCTGAGATATTGTAAGACTTGTGTCGCTTACACAATATTCTAAAGGTGGTGTTAATTGCACACCTTTTTTGTAGTAACACCCACAACTTATCTGCACATACCCAAAGTTGTGAGGAAAATAAAAAAAATCGAACGAAGAGGAACTCTCCACCACCGTCCTCTTCTTCTTCACCACCACTACTCCCTCCCTCCCTCTCTCTCTTACTTGGTAGTGGGCGATAGGCCTCCTCCTCTTCTTCTTTGGGTAGCCTCCTCTTCCTCTTTTTCTTTTTCTTCTTCTTCTTCAGGCGGCTTCCTCTTCCTCCTCCTATTCTCTCTCTCTCTCTCTCTCTCTCTCTCTCTCTCTCTCTCTCTCTCTGTGTGTCTCTCCCTTCCTCCCTCCATCTTCCTCTCCCTATCTCTCTCTCCGTAAAAAGAAAAAAAAAAATTTCGATCTGTATCGGTAACGCAGAGTGGACATGGCTTTAGCCATATCGGTAGTGGGCTACATAGCCACCGATACGGAGCGAATTTTTTTTTTTTTTTTACGGAGAGGGGGAGAAAGAGATCTCTCCCTCCATCATCTTCCTTCTCCTTCTCTTCTTCTTCTTCCTCTCTCTCTCTCTCTCTTCTCTCTCTTTGTGTGTGTCTCTCTCCCTTCCTTTCCCTATCTCTCTCTCGGTAAAAAAAAAAAATTTCGCTCCGTATCGGTAACGCAGGGGTGGACATGGCTTTGGCCATATCGGTAGCCCGATATGGCCAAAGCCATATCCATCCTGTGTTACTGATAGGGAGCGAATTTTTTTTTTTTTTTTTTACTGAGAGGGAGAAAAAGAGATCTCTCCGTCCCTAATCTTCCTTCTCCTTCTCTTCTTCTTCTTCCTCTCTCTCTCTCTCTCTCTTTCCCTCCCTCTCAGAGAGGAGGCCGCTTGGAGAAGAAGAAGAAGCCGTTCGGAGTAGAAGAAGAAGATGAGGAAGGGAGGCCGCCGGGAAAAAAGGAGGAGGAGACCTCCTCCTCCTCTTCTTCTCTATGTCGGTGGTGGAGTTTTTTTTATTTTATTTTTTCTTTTTTCTTTTTTGTAACTTATTTGCACACACCAAGAGGTGTTGGTAGGTGGGTGTCACTCAAAAAAAGGTGTGTGCAATTAACGCCACCCTATTCTAATGATGGACAGCACATTTTAGTTGGAAAACTCAGTGAGTCAACTGGTTCCTTGTTCAAACTTCAAACCCGGCCCGCCATTCTTTTAAGCTTACCGAGTCAAAAAAAGTCTGGTAACTCGGGCTTAAATTAGGCCTAATAAAGCAATTTTTTTTGTGAATGAGATGTATTACTCACTATCCTTCCATTGATAATATATAGCTCCTATGAGGGAGTTACAACCAGTGTTTTAAAAGTCGGCCGAGTTTACTTGACTCGGTCGAATTTCGAGTTGACTCGAAATAAACCGTTGTTTTATAATCAACGCACCAAATAAGTTTCTAGAACGCCTTGTCAACACAAACTCAGCAGAATCTTATAAATTATGATTATAAAAATATGATATTTATATATTAATATTAAAATATGTATATAATATTAGTATATTACTCGAGTCGAGTTTTCGAGTTTTCAAACACTGGACAACATTGAAGGTCTGTAATGTAACTGGCGCCATTATGAGCGGTGGTCAGCCATTGGTTACAAATGTTATATATTACAACATTTTTTTTTTTTTAAATTGTTCATATCTTGCAAAGTCTAAATTGAGCACTGTAAGTTTTCCCACGTCCTTTCGGATATTTTATATGTATCCGTGACATGATTACTACTTACTGCTATTTAACAAGTTTCATGAATGGGGTTATCTTCTAAAAAGATTTTCAAACTTAGAGGGTTACGTTAGGTTGGCAGCCGGGGTAAAACTTATACACACACTGCATTGTCGGTCCCAAGCCTGGATGAAGGAGAGGGGTTAGGGTACAACTTTTGCCAAAACTTACCATGAATCTTGATCCATTATTACATTTAGCTCATGCTAGGGTCTTCACCAAAAGCGACGAGATGCAACGGCACCTGGTTGCAGTGAAAAATAAGCAAGGGTACTGAATCACATTCATTCAAACCCTAGTTCTAATTTGTGTTCTATTCAGTATGGCGCTTGTTCAAACCTAATAGAACTTCTGCCCTACAAAATTAATCATTTGATCTCTATCAAACGTACGAACTGTACCTTTCAATAATTAATCTTCGTTTATGATAAGATGAACAATTATACGCACTTAACTACAATCAAATGCACTCGTAGGGGCGTAAGGCTTAGCGCCGGCCAACAATTACTCGTGCAGTGTCGTCTGTTTGCATTTTCGTATTATTTTTTTATTGAGTGATTACATTGTGGTTTGCTTGTGATCCCCCTAACACTAACTGGGCTCAGGCTCAGGCTCAGGCTCGACACATGACAAGCCCAGCCCAAAAGCTTGCATAACCTGACCTTTCCTCACCTATTCCTCCATATGACACCCCAAACTGAATTCAAGGGGCAAATGGTTAAATATCTACAAAGGTGAATTATACGGTGCATTAAGGCGGCGCACAGTGTGCTTCAAGGCTCTAGAAATCAGCACCTCAGTGATGGTGTGCACCCAATGCGAGTTGCAGATTTTCGTGATCCTCGAGTGCTCCGTGCGTGCGCCTCAGACACCGTATAATAACTCTATCTGCAATACCCTCCAAGAAAAAAATTTCTTTTCTCATTTTATCTAAAGCAAACATACGACGTGTACCAAACGGACCCCCATATTCTCTAGCCAAGAAATGCTTTTAGGCATCCACTGCTTTTCCACCAGTCCCCCTATAAAAATCCAAACCTTTTCTATATGACCCAACCAAGCACCACCAAAAGAAGCTTTAGTACTCATCAAATGTCATCACGTGTGGCAATGCAGATGTGTTTGCTGAGTGTCCGACATGGCGTCCTACGTGTCATGCCACATGTACGAGCATTGTGCCTCGCACACCCCTCAAGCATAACTCCACACTTCCCATGTGGCTAACTTGTGCCTCAACGAGTCCAACACCTTCCTTCCCCTTATATAAGCATCAAAAACCCTTCCCCCATTCAGATTGAACCAAACCATACAAACCCCAAGTTCAATTTGTATTCTATTCTCCTAGCTTTTCAAAGAGAAAGAATGGGTCCCATTTCAATGTTGATTATTTCATGGAGGAAAAGGCATGCAGATGGGGATGATGATGGTGATGATGGTTACGATTACGCGCCAGCAGCGGCGTCGATGAGGGGAGACGGAGATGATGATGATGGCGACTATGACTACGCACCCGCTGCATCCATGGAAGGTGATGGAGATGATGATGATAAGGATTATGACTATGCTCCAGCTGCATGAATGGATGATCCACACCTAGTACTAGATTTTATGATAGAGAGACTTGTACGGAATCCTAGTCCATTTGGGTACTAGCTAGAACAAACCCTAATTTTTGTAGCAATTATTAGGTACAAGATCATATGTTAGTGGGTCTCGTTTTTCCATTTTCCCCCTTAGTTGTTTTAGGACCCCCTTTTTCTGACTCGTCTTGGGAGTTTTGTTCTCGGCCACTGATTCCGAGAATCCAACTATGTTTGATAGTGCTGAGCCGGCATTCACTTTTTGCAAAAGCTCAACTGTTTGATTTGTGAAATCCATGGCCGAGAACACGACTCCCGAGATGAGTAAAAAAAAAGGGGGTCCTCGGAGCTTGAGCCTTCTAATTACCAAAGGTTTTTGTTGGTGGGTGTTAGGGTTTAGAAGGTTCCATGGAGACTAATGAGAGTTATGTATGTGGTTTGCATCATCATGTGTCTCATGATGTAATTCTAGTTATGGTTTAATGATAATGATTGAAAGTGCTTACTATATTATCATCTTCTCCATCGGGTCTTGTTTTTTTCTTCAAATGGAGGAAATAAATACTTTTTTTTTTGAAGTTAAATTAATGAATGTTGCTGTTCTTGTGAGTGATTTTATTCTTGAGGAGAATGTTTTGTAGCAATATTTTAGGGTTTTTGTTATAATAATAGATAATTTCAGATTTGTTTGAGGTTTGTGTTTGGTGGGGTCCATCTTATCTCACTCATCAACATGCCCATTTCTTTTGATCAGTGGTTGCTTATGGTTGCCTTAGCTTAGCAGGCCACGTCAGGCTTACGCATTCGACACGTGCACGAAAATTGCCTGGTTTTGCTAGTGTATTTGCAGGGCACCTACTCTTAAAATTGCTCTAACTCAATTTAAACTCGACTTGAGTTCTCGTTTGAGTGCTACCCCACAGATAACGGGACAAAAAATTGTACGGTTTAGGCCATTGACCGTTGGAAGTTTGTCGACCGTGAAACAAAATCTGTACAGTATTGCCCACATCTCTTCCATAGTAGAAGCTACTCCTACACCATAACCAAATGGATCCAACCTCACTTCATGGAGTAAATGGAAAGAAAAGACCGTCTCACGATCTAGCACCGATGCTGAATATTGTGGCTTCATTAGTTATTGCTACGGCTTAGATCTCATGGATTCAATGTCTTCTTCGGGACTACTCTACTTCTTCACATATCATTAATTTGGTGTGACAACCTTGGTCCCATACCTATCTCAATCTCACACGGCTAATCTCGCGTTTAATGCTCGCACCAAACACTATCACTTGTGCGGCTTGTGCTGAAGAAAGTCACCTCCAAGACTCTTAATGTTTGATTTATCTCATCCAAGGATCAATTGGCCAACATATTTACCCAAGGGGTTGAGTACAACAGTTTGCGTTTCTTTGAGACAAGTTGCCAAGACTTTGGGAGTTTTGTGACCGTTGTTCGTGTCGCCTGGTAGGACTGTCCATTCGGCAAGCTTAACTATTGTGCAGGCCCGACAACCTCTCGGTCCTTTCAATCTGTTTATGGTTAGGTGTTATTTTTGCTCAGGAGGCATTTGTTGCGCGCTTGACGACTGCTCTGACGGCCGTCTGAAAACGTCATTGTCGGCGAGTTCCTGTGATAGTAGCTTCTGTGAGCTCATTCCCAGGGAGGTGGTTGGTTGGATGATACTTCTCCCGTGATAAGTGACCTGTGAGGCATGACAAGTATCCCGAGGTAGACATGTGTCACTATCCTAGGGTCCCAGAAAATATGGCACCCACATGAATAAGTCTGATTCAAATTTTACTATTCAGATTATGTCCGTGATTTGGGATCGGTCGCATAGATTGTTAAAGTAGAAATGAATCAGATTTTGGGATCCAATCTCATAAAATGTTTATTGTTATCATGTCGTTTTTATTTATTTATTATTATTATAATTTTTTAGGGGAAAGCGTGGGGTTAGGCGCCCCGACCAACTATATCGAAATAATAAAAAATAAAAAATAAAAAATTAAAAATAACAAAAAGATAATCACAGTTATTATTATTAATGTTTTTCGGAAGAAAAAATGTTGAGCTAATACATTAATGCACCTACTTGCATCAGTTTTTAGGCTGCACTTGCTTGTATCTATTTTGTTAAGGAGTTTGCAAGGGCTTGGAACCCACTTGCACGGCTCCAACCAATCACTTGCAATCCCAAAATTGTGGCAAGTGAGTATACATTGCACTCAATTTGCTGTGAACCAAACAGGGCCTTACGGTGTAAGACGATGCGGGGGAATTATTGATTGGGGCTGCTTATTTGGAAGTGTTTTGTTCCTTTCTTTTGCATTCTGTTGTAATCCTGTAAATAGCCTAATCCCGTTCCTCGATCCACCATCTGATGAGTCATGAGTCATTGAGTAGAAATTTTATGAGTTTAAAAATTAGTAGACTGCTTTGGAAACATTTCGATATTTATCTAATCTATACCATTAAGAGAAGTGCCAGAGTAATTTTAATCAAGGTTTAAAGGGGACCATTATAATGGTATAACGGACTGGTGGTGTTACCGTTTTTTCCGTTATAATGAAAAAAAACGCTCAGGGGCAAAAATGGAAAATAACGGAAAAAACTGAAAAAGTGGTGCTGAAATTCAAATTTTGAATTTTAAAATTTGAATTTCAAATTTTCAAAAACGGAAAATAACAGAAAATAACGAAAATAACGGCCATTTTTT
This sequence comes from Euptelea pleiosperma, assembly GCA_035048495.1. Lineage (NCBI taxonomy): Eukaryota > Viridiplantae > Streptophyta > Magnoliopsida > Ranunculales > Eupteleaceae > Euptelea > Euptelea pleiosperma. Next base: position 25,171,248 of record CM068549.1, read on the forward strand.
CACAAAATTTTTCAGAAATTAACGGTCGTCATTTTCGTTATAACGGCCGCTGTTTTCTGGGTGTTTTAACGGTCCATAACGTAACGGGGTAGGTCCGAATCCGTTATAACTGCCATTATTTTCGTTATAACGGCCGTTTTTTAAACCTTGATTTTAATATTAATAGCAACAAGGGGTGGGCTAGCTAAACATCCATGTGGTTAGTGGGCTGGGGCCTTATCTCACCTAGGACCTAAGGCGACTGCTTTAATGGCCATGTGGTAAAAACAGCCCTGGTAGCACCTTACACGTGGCATAGACTTAGAGATCGGTGACCGTATATATGTTTCGCCCATCCCCAGTGGACCTACATACGAAAATTCATCTTTATTAGTTTTTTCTATCGGTTAGATTTAAGTCTTTTTCATGCTTTGTTTTTAACTATGGATTTTGAGTATTATTTGGCCAGTAACAAAATGACGTGTCACAGTGCAACATGATAACATCCATGGCTCTTGAACCATGAGATCATTACTATTTTAATAATTAGGTATGTACTTGTTAACTATCTTTTTTTGTCTTTTTGTTTTCTCAAAACATCTACTTTGATGATGGACCATATTATGAGCCACATGGCACATTATTAGAGACCACTGGCCGTGTAGATGTTTTGCCCAGCCCCAGTTGGACCTATATACCAAAATTCAGGGCCTGTTTGGTAACGCATAGCGGCAGGCAAATAAAATATTTAGCCACTCAAATATTCGCCCGGCTGTGTTTGGCAGCCACCCGCCCTTGGCCAATATTTAGCCGGGCCCACATATTTGCCCTCCGCGGCGGAAAAATAAAAATTAATTTTTTAATATATAAAAAAGATAAAAATGATTTTTTTTTATTCTTTGACATAATATGTGGTTCCCGCACTGACCCAACCTATTTTTGACTTACTTTGTTATGTGGGACCCACTCAAATTGAAAGAAAATGAAGTAAGCTGAAGTGAGCTAGCTCGTACACGTACCAAACATTGTTAAATATTGCTATGAGCAAATATTTAGTCAAGATAATATTCGCCGTCGGAACTCTTTTTCTCACGTACCAAACAGGCCCTCATTCTCTTTTTGTTATGTAAGTCCATCTATGAATGTGACAAACATCCATATGGTTAGTAGCCTCTAATAGTGTACCGCGTGGCTCACACTATGGGTTCATCATCAACTTTGATAATGGACACTATCATCTAATTTTTTTTGTCCATGGCCAGAGTTCAGGTGACACATAAGACACACCAAATGCTTTTACTGTGGAAATGTTGAATGACTAAAGAACCCTTATAAATAAAAAATTTACAAAAATCAAAAGAATCAATGTTTGTCAATTTAAACACTTTGAGGGTCATATTACGAAGAATGATTTTTTATTTTTTTTAATATTGAATGAGTTGCAATCGATTACGCTAATGTCAAATGCTAATAAAGATAAAGGAAAAAAACGATGTGTAAAGTCTAAAGTACCCTTAAAAAAGTAAAAGACTTAAAAATGTTAAGAAAAATAAAAAGGGCATTTTGGATAAAGTGGGAGTAGTTTTGTGATTTCAACCATTTTTAACACAAGGACCTTCTCCCATTGTATAGAAAATGTTGTGAAAATTGTTGTCTCCCGATACTAACTTATATATATATTTTATCCCTTTGGATTATGAAAATTTCAAAATTATTCTTTTATAATCTTCTAAAAACTATACGTTGTCGCGTTTTGCTCTAAAACAATATATAATAGATAAGTGATCTCTATATAACAAAACACAGTGGTTGTCTTATCTTGCTTCATAAGATAAAGAGTGGTTGAGATCAAATCCATCCATCTAATGTAGATGGTTAGATTTCAGCTACTCAATCCCCTCATTTATTCGCTCACTCCACGTGCAACAGATTGAAAATTTATTGAAAAATTGAATTGAATTTTAGCGCCGCAATTTTCAATTATTTTATGTTATTTTCTCATATTTTTTTTCCATTTTTGCTCCTGTGCGTTACAATCTGTTAGAACAGCCATTATAACGGAAAAAGCGGTAACACCCCCAGTTCGTTATACCATTTGAGTGCGGAAGGCACCCAATTTTTGCAAACGTATTTGTCGGGGAGTGCCGTAGGCACGGGCCATTTACTAGTAAGTATACAAATAAGCAAGTAGAAGTAAAAAATTTAGAAGTCTTAAATACCTATAAGAACATAGAAATAATTTGTAGAAATATTTTGGCCAGCTTATGATTTATACCCAGCCGGCCTAATAAGCTTTTCCTGGGCCTAGCTATACATCTAACAAGCCTGAGCCCAGCCCATGGTCTGGAAAAATGCAGCACAAGTCCATCGTACTTGAACCACTCAGATTGCCAGCCCTTTGAATGCAAAAGCTATGGATGTTAATCCAAACCAGAAAAGTAAAGTGATGGATTTTAATCAGGGGACACAAATTTTGAAACACAATTTTACACCAATTTTGGTGTACCCACGTGGAAGATAAATCAATGGCTGCCATATAGATCACCCGTACAAAAAATCATCCCATCTGAAATTTCTAACCCCATCTAATGTGGGTTTCAAGTTAACGGTAAAAAAAATAGACAGTCCATAATTCTTTAACTTGTAAACCAGGCTACGAATATCAGAATAATTTGAATTTTTGTGAGGGTGTTCTCCTCCCTCTAGAGACCATCCTCACCAAAAATCATCGGGCCCGGGCCGGATGGGTGGTCATGAATCCCAATCTTGTCTTGAGATAAGTAGAACTTCGCTGACCGATGTCTGCTGTCAGTGTTGATGACAGACTACAGTATGAGTCGCGTGGCAGATTCTCAGAGAACACTGACTCTATGGATGTTTGGCCATCAATAGGTTGACGAACATACCAAAAATAGCCCGATTAGTGATTTCAAACCATTCGATCTTTATACCCCAAATAATGCTCAAATTTGACGGTTAAAAATCAACCCATAGAAATGACTCTAATCCAACGCTTAAAAAAACTAATCAGATTAATTTTTGGTAATAAGAGTCTGCCACATGGCTTAAAATTCACTGGGCGCTGAAAGTTAAATTTTGAAATTTGAAATTGAAAATTTCAAAAAATGAAAAAACGGATTTTAACGGCCATTTTTTTTCCACAAAAATTTTCAGAATTTGACGGCTGTTAAAATGATTTAACGGCGGTAAAAATGAAAAAAAGAATGGCCATTAAATTCAAACCATCAAAACAGATTTTATCAATTTTACGGTAACGGGCTTGGGGGAATTACCCTTTAAACGGCTGTTTTTAAAACCATGACTTTGACCCTAGCTTGTAAATTCACGTATTATATACGTTTAATACACGATTTGTTTTTTTGAAGGAACATTTAATATTACTGTATAAAATAAAAAATCAGAAAAAATCACGAATTTTAAGATTATACGAATAAAACATGTATTATTCATGTTTAATACATGGATTGCGTGTTTTTTAAATAAAAAAATGTTAAATGGCCGCATAAAATGAAAAAATAGATAAAATTCAGGCTTTTTAAGGCTAAACGAATATAAATTTCAACAATGACCGAATTTTTGACTAGATGTTTTTATCCCGAAACTGAATTAAACTCGAACTTTTCTCGATTCGAATCATTACCGAATTGCTAACTGATATGTTAAAAACTGTTAAAACCCGTTTTGACGCTTAGAAATTAACGGCATTTTTTCCTTTCAACGGCTGTTAAAAAATTTATGAAAAAAAGGCCATTATTTCCGTTAAATTCCATTTTTTTTCGTTTTTCAAAATTTCTAATTTTAAAAACGAAAAATTTCTAAAAAGAAAACAAATTTTAATCTATTTACAAAAAAGAATACAACTTTTCGCAAATCCCAAAAAAGAAAACGAAACGCTTTTTCAAAGGGCGTTTCATTACGTGGCACATGTTTATCAAAAAACGCCCTTTAAAAGGGCGTTTGTCAGTAAAAAACATCATTTTAAAGGGCGTTTTTCAGTAATAGACACCTTTTTAAAAAATGTTTGTCAGACCTCTGACAACTGACAGACGTTATTTTAAAGGGCGTGTGTCAGTAGAAAATGCCCTTTTAAAGGGCGTTTTTTACTGACAAACGCCGTTTTAAATGGCGTTTTTTGATAAACAGGGAACCCCAATTTTTACGCCCATTTTGGCGTACCCAGAAGATGAATCAATGGCTGATTTTTGGTGTGGATGATCTCTACGGTGAGGAGATCATCCTCACAAAAATTTAGATCATTCCGATATTCGTAGACTGGTTTAGAAGTTGAGGAATTATGGGACGTTTTTTAAAAAATCATTTGGAATAAACGCCCTTTAAAAGGGCGTTTGTCAGCTATGTCAGCCATCAGTCATTCGTTAGTCAGTCGGCGACTGATTCGACTGACAGCAGACGAAACGCCCTTTGAAAGAGCGTTTCGTTTTCTTTTTTGGGATTTGCGAAAAGTTGTATTCTTTTTTGTAAATAGATTAAAGTTTGTTTTCTTTTCTGCAATTTTCCGTTTTAAAAATCAGCACAATTTTCCTATTTTTTTCCATTGAATTCATTAAAAAAAAAAAATTTTCATTTTCGCCCATCCACTACAATCTGTTTTAATGGTAACGCCCCAGTCTGTTATACCGTTAAAATAGTCTCCTTCAAACCTTGGTTTGGCCAATCCCTAGGTGGAGTAAAACTTCGGTCACAACGCACAATACTAGCCACGTGGCACACTCTTGGTGGACTCTGACCGTATGGATGTCTGGCCAATCACTAGGTGGACCTACAAACCAGAAATAAACCTAATCAGTGATTTCTAAGCGTTGGATTGAAGTTATTTTCATGGGTTGATTTTTACCGTATGAATTTTGAGCTTTATTTGGGTGCAAAGATCCATAGGTTGTAAAAGGTAACTGAGTTACTTTACCTTTTTATTTTTTCAAGAGAAAAAAGGAAATTACTCTTTTGCTCTCACCAAACTTGAGCAGGTTTACCAAAGAGGAGAGGATGAGTTTATGGCTCGTGGGGATGCGACTTGATACCGAACGTAAGCCACGCGGCAAGCACCTTGCCTATGGTTTGGTAGATACCACACCACAAGTGGTCAGGCAAGTTTTACTCCACCGACCACATTTTGGGTTGGGTCCGGCTCCGTTGAAGACCTAAAATGACAGGAAAAATGACAGACACAATATCAGCCACGTCTCATGACTCTGACCGTACGGATGTTTTTACTATCCCATGGTGGACCAACAAACGAAAACTCAGCCTGATTAGTGATTTATAAGTGTTGCATCGTTGTACCTCAAATACTGCTCAAATTCACACAGTCGAGATCAGCCTATGAAAATAAGTACAATCCAAAGCCTATAAATCATTAATCAGGCTGATTTTGGGTTTGTAGGTCCACCATAGGATAGGAAAAACATCCATACGGTTAGAGTCCTGTAACAGTGTGCCACGTGGCTTATATTGTGTCTCTGTCATTTATCTGTCATTTTAGATCTGTCAACGGAGCCCGACCCTTTTGGGTTTTCATGCATTAGAAAGACGTTTTACTTTGTCTTTATTCCACGTTGCTTGTACTCTAAGTATGCACATGTGGCCAAAGGAGACGTAACTTCTCTCCTTAACCAGGGTTAACAGGGATTAGTCGTTACATATCACTTTCGACTGTATTTGCCACAACCAAGGTTTAAAGGAGGCCGTTTTAACGGTTAAACGGACTGGGGGCGTTACCGTTTAAACGGATTGAAACAGCCAGGGGCAAAAATGGAAAAAAACGAAATTTAACGGAATTAAACGGATTTTAACGGGTTTTAACGGAAAAACTGACACTGAAATTCAAATTTTGAAAATTAAAAAAAATACGGAATTTAACGGAATTAAACTGATTTAAGGGCCGTTTTTTTCAAAACCAATAAAACGTGTTTAAACGGTTTTAAGGGAAACGGGCTTGGGGTGTTACCGTTTAAAAGGCCGTTAAAACCGTTTAAACGGCCATTTTTAAAACCATGGCCGCAACCACTCGAGTCCCACCTTCGCTGACAACCACAGAGTTCTCGGCACGTACCCGATTACTTTTTGCCACGTACCAAATGAGTCATTTTAAAAAAATTTAAATACAAAAATAAAATGTACTTGCGTATGTGGCAAAAAGCACTCAGGTCCTGCTGTCAGCAAAGGTGGACTCGCAACCATTTGCATACTAGACTTTTCCGCACCGTAGGCAACGGTACGTAGAAAACTGGCGAGGCAGGTGACATTGATGACAGGATCGACCGCGATATGAGCCACGTGACAGGCTTTTATGCTTTGTTTGCTTCAATGCAAAGTGAGTTTTGGGATTACAGATGATTGGTTGGGAGGGCATGCAAATGAGCTGGCGTGCAAGTGGATGCCAAGTCCTTGCAAACTCTGTAAGAAAATGGATGCAAGCATGTGCAGCCCAAAAACTGTGGTAAGTGATCGCAATGCAACGCACCCTATTTACACCAGAGTGCAAAATGCATCCCCCAAGCAGGATTATTGGTCCATCCTTAAGTGGACATACACGCTTTTGAAATCAGCCAGATTGATATTTTGAAAACTTTGGATCTTTGTGGCCCCAAATAATGTTCAAATTCCACGGTTAAAAATCAACCCATGAAAACGACAACAATCAAACACTTAGAAATCATTAATCAATCTGATTTTTGGTACGTAGGTCCACCAAACATCAATCTGATGAGTAGCATCGATCTGAAAATGAGTGGCTCATACTGTGGGCCATCATCAACGTTGATTGACGACATCCATCGTCAAAGATGTACTCAAGGCCCTTGTTGCTTGTCTATCGCCAGAAAGGGACCGTATAGCATATGATGTCAAAGTAGTAATATTGAGTCATTTGACTTAGTATAACCCCTATATTAGAATAAATAATCCACACCTGACACCGACCTACCCCCTATATACCATTTAAAACGTTACGATCAACCTACCCCACATATCCATTATCCACATCCATATATCTATATATATATAATTGACCATAATCTAGACTAAATTGCCCTTCTTAAAAATAAAATTAACCACTAACCTTTCACGAAATCCGACATCAACAGTGTAAAAATGGTTTTGGGAGACCCAACTAATAATTGGGTACTCGGGTACCCACATACCCGATCGATTTGTCCGTCCAAAGTTAGAAAATCCCCGTTTAAAACACATCTTTTTACAAAATAAATAAAACCACGAACTATTCAACAATCCAAAACTGTCCCATAATTTATGGAAAAAATCTCATAAATAAAAGTGAATTATTTTTAAAATTTAAATATTTTTATTTATTTATTTATTATATATGTCACCTATTTTGTGCTTATAAAAATAGTTAAAAGATTCTAATGTTTTTGGTGGCCTTGATGAATGAGAAGCATTATATAGTTTAAGTCCTATATATATATACTAGTAGGTGGCCCGTGCCCACGACACTCTCTGACAAAGCGTTTGTCAAAATCGGGTGTGAGTTTCTTAGATGCACCATCCATTTGGGGTGATAAGATCTCGGCCATCTTTTGTGAAGTCGATAAGAGGGGGGATAAGTGACTTCTCTGCTTTGTTATATAGATGTATAGTGGGTGGCCCGTGTCCTCGGCACTCCCCTACAAAGCATTTCCCAAAATCGGGTGTGAGTGGTTGTGAACTTGAGATCCATAGTCTATTTGGGGGATAAGATCTCGGCCATGCTTTGTGAAGCCGATAAGAGGGTATAAGTGAGGAGACAATTTTCCTGTTAAATTAATCCAACTGTCTAAATTTTATTTTATGTAAGGCTTGATATGGGCCCTTGGATATATGAAGCCTATAAGAGGGGCAGACAACCGCCTGTTTTGTTATATAGATATATCACATACATTTTTTTAGTGCATAGTTTGGACTAAAAAAGAATTATTAATTAGAGAAATCCCCAATTCCATATCCTATTAGATAAAGCCAGGGACATTTCTGTAAATATGTATAACGTTAAGGGTATTTTGGTAGTTTTATTTTATATGGAGTTCGGCAGTTGAACGGTTGAACAACTAAGTTCTGCCGAAAGGACCATTTATTTTCATCACTGGAAAACATGTAACAAAGTATGCCTGAAACTTTTTCGAATGGGGAAGCACACTTTTTGTTACTCTCCACTGTCATCTGGCCCCCTGACCACATGGATGTTTATCCCACCCCTTGGTGGATATACACACCAAAACTCACCCTGATCGGTAATCTATAACCGTTAGATTTTAGCACTTTATTAAGGCCTTCTTATAACCGTTGAATGCAACATTTTATTTTAGTACTAAAACCAACGGGTACGAATCATCAAACAGGCTGATTTTTGGCATATATGTCAACTAAGGGTGGGCTAAACATCTATGCGGTCAATGGGCCCAGATGACAGCGGTGACTACCAAACATGACTACAGGCGCTGATCAAAGGCTCGAATATGACATCATAAAGGAAAAATAAACGTCATTTTTTCACAATCGTACGGCCAAGCGGTAAATGGAAACAATATCAAGTTATATTTTGTTGAGAAAACCTTCGCTCACACCGTGTGTGAGCAAAGCCGATCACACATCACAATACGAGCCACTCTTAGGGAACGATGACCGTATGGATGTATGGCTAGTCCCTCGGTGGAGTTGTAAACCAATAATTAGCTTGATTAGTGATTTATAAGCGTTGGATTGGAGTCATTTGCATGGGTTGATTTTAACCGTAGAATTTCAAGCATTATTGACCATTATTTGGGGTACTAGATCCAAAGGTCTGACATAACTAATCAGGCTGATTTTTTGTTCACAGTTCCAACGGGGGACTGGTCAAACATCCATATGTTAATAGTCCTCTAAGAGTGTGCCACGTGGCTCATATTGTGGTGTGTGATCGGCTTTGTTCGCACACAGGTGTGAGCGAAGGTTTACTCTATTTTGTTGGTGGGGGTGGTCCCCACCACAAAGTCCTCCGAACACCAACTCCGACCCGACAAATACCAAAAACCAGAAATGGGTTGGTGAAAACCGGTTTTCCTTCCCTCAGACCCACCTTCCACCAACCACGAAACCGCTTTTCAGTTCCCCCTCTCAACAATAAGAACAACTCTCCTTCTGCAAGTCCTCTCCCAACACCCTTCACGAACCATTATTCTGCCTCCGAAACGCTACTATGTCGAACGAAACGCCACCCGAAACGCAAGCCCCACTGAACTTCTGGGGCGACATGCCGGAGGACGAGTACTACACATCCCAAGGCGTGCGCAACACCAAATCATACTTCGACACCGTGAACGGCAAAATCTACACGCAGTCTTTCCTACCGTTGGATCTCCCCACCAAGGGTACCGTCTACATGACCCACGGATACGGTTCCGACACTGGCTGGCTTTTCCAGAAGATCTGCATCAACTTCGCCACCTGGGGTTACGCAGTCTTCGCCGCTGATCTCCTCGGCCACGGTCGATCAGAGGGTCTACGTTGCTACCTCGGTGACATGGAGAAAGTCGCTGCGACGTCCTTATCGTTCTTCCTCAGCGTTCGTAACAGCGAAGCATATCGCCACCTCCCTGCTTTCCTCTTCGGTGAGTCCATGGGAGGTGCGGCAACCATGCTGATGTACTTTCAATCTGAACCCAACACGTGGACAGGCCTGATTTTCTCCGCCCCTCTGTTCGTTATGCCTGACAACATGAAACCATCGAAGATACATCTATTTGTCTATGGTCTCCTATTCGGGATAGCTGACACGTGGGCATCGATGCCAGATAACAAAATGGTAGGGAAAGCAATTAAAGATCCGGAGAAATTGAAGATTATAGCATCAAATCCAAATCGATACACGGGGAAACCGAGGGTGGGGACGATGAGAGAGCTTGCGAGGGTGTGTGGGTACATACAGGATAATTTCTCTAAGGTGACGGTGCCATTTCTAACTGTACACGGAACCTCAGACGGCGTTACATCGCCGTTATCTTCGTCGTTACTTTACGAAAAGGCGTTGAGCGAGGACAAGACGTTGAAGTTGTATGATGGGATGTATCACTCGTTGATTCAAGGAGAACCGGAGGACTGTAGTCAACTGGTCTTGTCGGATATGAGAGAGTGGATTGATGAGAGGGTGAAGAGGTACGGGTCGGGGACTTAACCCGTAATATGGGTCATTTCCGGTCCGATTGTATTCTAATGTTTGGCTCTTGATGGGTTTAAATGGGACCCAATTTGGATTGGTGATTAAGAAAATTGTTGAGAGGGTAATAAATATGATTATTAAAGTATAATATAATGTAATTATTTGTGTTTGGATAAAGTGAGTTTGGTGGAGAGTTGGTGGGTTTATTTCTCCTATCTTTCTCTGGACACTGGGTCCATATTCTGATTGATCTAGACCGTCCAAGTATTAGACTGTGATGGCCGGCATAGCTCAAAACTTCCATTGATTGGCCTTTCGTTAGTCAAAATTAGCGGAGAAGCATGCACGATGCGTGAATTAGCGGAGAAGCACGCACGATGCGTGTATGTTACGCATGTACATGATATGCATTTACATATCTATGATGTGTAGTATAGTGATAAAGAAGGGAGCTCAGTTGTCTCCCCCTCTTATAGGCTTCAATAAAGAAGGGCTGAGATCTTAACCCAACTAGACGGTGGATCTCAACCACTCATACCTAATTTTGGCAAATTCTTTGTGGAGGAGTGTCGGGCCACCCACTAGTATATAACATAATAGGTGGTTAAAGAATGACGTACACGTGCAAGACAAACATATCAATTTACGGAAAAAAAAACTCATCTGTGGCGATGGAACTGCAAATTTGTGCAAGTTGAAGTGGGGCCACATATAAAGAGGAGATATTCCAAAAGTGATGTGGAGTGGACCCCACCTCAAATTCTCTCTGATCGTTGATAATCGTAACCAATCAGTTTAGTGGGTGGGGTTGCCAAAAAAAAAGTGAAATCCCAGTTCCTTTGACAAATGTGAACAATTCCACCAAACTCCCTTAAACAAATATATAATCTAAATGACTATAGTACCCTTACTATAAGAGGGTCGGGCTCTAGTTACCGCCCTAAAATAACAGGCTCCGGTTACAGAACACAAAATGAGCCACGTGGCACACTCTTAGAGGACTCTGACCTGTATGGATGGTCAGCCTGCTTAGTGTTGTCTAGACGTTGGCTCTTTGTACCTCAAATATTGTTCAAATTCCCACAATTGAGATCAACCCATGAAAATAAGTCCAATCCAACGCCTATAAATCACTAATCACGCTGATTTTTAGTTTGTAGGTCCACATAGGGATTGGCCAAATATCCATATGGTCAGAGTCCTTTAAGAGCGTGTGCCATGTGGCTCATATTGTGTCATGTAACCGGAGCCTGTCATTTTAGGGCAGTAACTTGAGCCTGAGCCTTTATAAGAATCTGTGAATTTTTTTTAATGAAGTGGAGTATAAATGGAAGAATATTTTTAGCTTCGAAATATTCACAGAGAAGGTCGCTTCACTTTTAATATATTTTAGGGTCGTGATCCGACGACTCCAATTTTTTACTCAAATTTTCACCCAAATTCTCGGTCATATATTTCGTGAACTCCAATGGTAGTTTTGCTTTGGTAAAGACTATCAACCACGGTTGGATTTCACGAAATCTATGGCCCAGAGTTTGGGTTAAAAATTTGAGTCCTCGGATTGGGACGCATAATATGGACACACACAGGGTCAATTGGTATGCAAACGGTGAATTGGAGGTCAAGTGGACATTCTCTTCAAAAATTAAAGAGGGATCCATTTGACTATAAACTCTGAACCACATGGTTGTCAGTGAACGTTATCGCGTATTTATGGTGACCCACTGTCATCTGAAGATTTTATGGCGGGATCTATGGTCGATGTATCAGTCCAGGATTGGACCATGGCTTATAACGGGGGATTTTAATGAAATATTTGCAGCTTGGGAAAAAAAAGGGAGGCCATTCGCATAAACCCACCTACAACAATGCTCATTTGGAATTCCTCCAACAGGTAGATTTCACAAATTTGGGGTTTACAGGCATCCCTTATACCTAGACGAACAAATGAGCGGGGATGTCAAACATTATGGAGAGGTGCAACTGTGATTAATGGAGGAATCTTTTTCTTGATGCCAGTGTGACACATATGCTTCCAATAGCCTCTGACCACTGTCATGTTCTAATCAATACCCTCCTAGATCCTGAAAAGCTCCCTCGTCTGATTCATTTTCACTCCATGTGGTCCAAAGAACATGTCGGGCCATAGTGCGGCCTCTTTTGTATTCTAGACCTAAGCCTCTTCAACTACATTGAAAACCTTAGAAATGAAAAAGATTGATAGCGTGCTTTTGAAACAAGAAATGCATTAGAGAGATAAATTTAAGGAGACCTGGTTGAGGGAAGGGGATCGAAATTCCCAATTTTTCCATCTATCCGCAATTGTAAAACGGTGAAAGAATAAGATAGAATGGATAAAAAATGAACAAGGTCACCTTATCACTCCCATCGTCACTCCAGCAGACAATGCCTTATTAACATGGCCGGTGACTATGGAAGAAGTAAAGGAGGTTGTTTGCAGTTTAGGGCCGTATAATGCCCCGTGCCCTAATGGGTTTACAGCTCATTTTTATCAACATTCCTGGGACCTCCTCCATCATGATATCTTCCAACTTGTCAACAGTTTCATGGATACATCAGATGATTTTGAGTGTGCTCAACCACATGAATTCGCTTTTGTTCCAAAGGTCAAATCTCCCATCACTATATCCCATTATCGTCTGATCAGTTTGCAGTTTGTGCAATGTTAGTTATAAGATCATATCAAAATACTGACGGCTCATCTCAAGTCTTTCTTGGCACCCCTTATAGCTCCCACCCAAGCAGCTTTCATCCGGGGGTGTCTCATATCAGACAACACTATCCTTGCCCAAGAGCTCATGGGAGCGATAAAAAAGGAAAAAAGGGAAAAAAATGAAAATGGGATTCATGGATGTTAAACTAGATATGGCAAAATCTTGTAACAGGGATCACTTCTCCATCATTCTCCATCCTGCTTAATGGGTCCCCTATGGGCAATTTCTCTCCAACTCGTGGCCTACGTCAAGGTGATCCCCTCTCTCCTTTCTTATTCCTTGTTTGTACTAATGTGTTTTCTCTCCTACTAAGTCAAGCGGTCCAGCAAAACCACATTCACGATCTCAAAATTGGTAGAGATGTACTCTTATCTCTCACTTGTTCTTCGCTGCCGATGATTGTTTATTTTTCACCAGAGCAAAGCTTGGTGGAAGCTCATTTTCTTAAAGATATCATAGACCACTTCTGCCATCTCTCTTGACAAGCCGTCAACTTCGAGAAATCTGGGTAAGCCACTATTCATTGGTAGATCAAAGAAAAAGGCTTTTGCAACTTGCCCTAGAGAATAACAAAGCTAACGGAGGGGTGGAGGGCAAATGTTATTTCACATCCGGAGAAGACTACACTGGTCAGTAGCTACCTGCATCCCAACATACCTAATGTCAACCTTTTTATTCCCTAAAACCTTAATGTGCGCAAATGGATGTCGTGGTTAATCAATTCCGGTGGGGGGCAAGCAAATTGATTCTCGAAATCCACGGTCGAGAGCCCAACTCACAAGAGGGGGCACAAAAAGGGGGTCCTGGGAGCTTGAGCCATCCACCAATAGGGTGGTCAGAACAAGGTTTAAAGGGGACCGTTATAACGGTATAATGGATTGGGGGTGTTACCGTTTTTCTGTTATAACGGAAAAAATGCTCAGGGGCAAAAAACAGAAAAAAATGAGAAAATAACAGAAATAACGGGAAAAAACAGAAATAATGAAAAATAACAGAAAAAATCGCACTGAAAAATGGAAAATAACAGAAAAAAATGAAATATAACAGAAAATAACGGAAAAAATGAAAATAATGGCCGTTTTTTATTTCACAAAATTCTCCAGAAAATAACGATCATTATTTTTGTTATAACGGGTAAATAACGGAAAATAATGGCCGTTATTTTCTGGGCGTTTTAAACCTTGGGTCAGAACTCAGAAGACTCAGAACCATCCAATCTTCGGGTCAGGAGTATATGACTCTAATAGGTGGAGACACAGAGACAAAAAATCGTGTATGTTAAAGTGCATCACTCAAGATGATAACTAAGGAGAAAAGTTGAGGTGAGAGACCATACACGATGTATTGATGATACATGACAGTATTTCATCACAATCCACGTGTATGACATCTGTTTTACAGTTTGGAATCTTCATAAATTCACAAGAGTTTGTGGGCCCACCAGAAACTGTCGTTTATCTGAGCCAACCCGTCATTGTATATAATTCACCCAGGAGAGAGAGAGAGAGGGACAGGGCTATGAAGACGATGAAATCGAGAGCAGTGGTGGTTGGGGGCAGCATAGCAGGGGTATCATGCGCACACGCGCTCATCGCAGCAGGATGGGATGTGGTGGTGATCGAGAAAACGTGTGCACCTCCCACCGGGAGCCCGACCGGAGCGGGGCTTGGACTTGACCCACAGGCTCGGAAATTCATTGAATCATGGCTCGACCAACCTGATCTCCTACACAACGCCACGTTGTCCCTAGCCATTGATCAGGTACACACGACATACGTACTTCATCATTTACCCTCGTTGCGATTGAACTGTATGTAATGGGTCCTATCTAGTAGATCTCTTGAAGTCAACTTGATGGCATAAATACAACCAACCAATCTATAGACTTCTTTCTGGACCGTTTATCGTTACTTCTTTCAACTGTTTATTGGATGGTTATGATCAACCGATCACACTCAATATGGTCCCCGTAGTTGGTTTATAGAACTGTAGGCTCTGTACTCTGTGCTCAGTCTGTTGGGGTTGGCATTAGGGAGAAGTGTTTGGTAATGAGCTTTAAGTTGTGCGGGCCTGAATTAAACACGAAGGGTGTTTGGGACCAACTTCGATTTTAGGGAGTGTGATTTGTTTAATTAAGTATTGTCTTTCATAATCCGTTCTTTTTATAAGGTTTTGCTTAGGCTCTGGTAGTTATCCGGCTCCATTTGTTTGGGGATCTAAAATTTCTTCCAAGATTGCTTTCTTCTTTTGGACAGCGTTATGTAAATAAGATCTTGACAGTGGATCATTTGATTGCCAGAGAGATTATCATTGTAGATCTTGACAGTGGATCACCTTCTGCATTTGTGATGTGGTAAAAGTAGTTCGGACCTTGTTTTTTGCGGAATTTAGGATGACTTGGGTGCTTCTTGCTACCTCGATAAATCTTGTTTATAGTTGGAATACGATGGCCTTTTCGTCTAGAAGGCGAGTATTTCAGTGCATGTTACCTTTTGTGATCTATTAGGGTCTATGGAAAGAGAAAAATCTTAGGGTATTTGAAGAAAATGAAGAAGAGATGCCAAATAATATTCTCAACATCAAGGGTTTGATTATGGAATTTGAGAGAGGTTACCAGTTTTGTCTATAGGAACAAACACGAGCAATGCCAACTTTGTTACCAAACACCTCCCCAAGTACTTAATCAGTACAACCCTTAGTATAATTTCAAAAAATGTCCTTGCACATACAGATTTCAAGGCCAAATAATAAAGCACAAATCCAAAGCTATACATACATAATGAAGTAGAGTTTTACGTTATGATTGTACTAGTGATGGTGTACATACTCATCGATTTAAATAGTTCGACGGTACGTCATCTTCGATTTGATTTAGCCCCAAAAATCACACCGATCGGAACCTAACCATCTGATCAGTTGCCTATGTATGGGTGGCACTCTCCTATCAACATGTAGCTTGTAGATGTTCATATTGATCCAAACCGTCGAACTGACAGATGAACTCATGGAAATCGGAAATACTGAAAACTATAAAGCCTACTTGATCAAGCAGTCGACATAAAAGTTCACTAATTAGATGTTATTTTCTTCCTTTAACCATCAAGAGTTGATACATTGCTTGGATGAATTTGATGAGAACATACAGCAAAAGTTTCTTGGACTAAACCTTGTTATTGCAAGGTAAATTAGAATGTTGAAAGTTTGGAATATATTGGATTAATCAAACCTATGGATATTTGTGAATTTTAACTGAAATTAAAGACTTAACATCAATCTTATACATATGTTTTCTCTGCACTACTGAAAATCTTGTTAATTTGTAGAACCAAGCAACAGATGGTGAGAAGAAGGTCAGCTGGACATTGGCAAGAGATGAGAACTTCAATTTCAGAGCAGCACACTGGGCTGATCTCCATGGCCTGCTATACAGAGCTCTACCACCCAATGTTGTCCTCTGGGGCCACCTCTTCCTCTCTTTCTGCATTTCAGACGATAAGGCTTCTGTCAGAATTAAGGCAAAAAATCTTCAATCTGACGAGATCACTGAGATAGTCGGTGATTTGCTTATTGCAGCAGATGGGTGCCTGTCTACGATCCGTCAATATTTCCTACCAGATCTTAAATTGAGGTTTATGAATCCTTGTAGTTTGTATTTGATTTGTGGAGATTTGGGTTGTTGTTTGTGGTTTCATACTCATGTTCTTAATTAAAATTCTTACAAAATCCAAGAAGCTTTGGTTTTGGATTCGAAAACTCTAATTGGTTGTTTGTCTATTATGTATCGAGTATAATTGCATAAACTCAGGATGTTTATTTAGTACATTTTTCATAGTTTGGATCGAGGGTAGTTGAATTCACTTCATTAGATTTTTAAGAAATCTAAGAGATATTCATTTTTTGTTATACAACAGTAATTGAAGTACTAAAGATAGCTTTATATAGGTATTCAGGTTACTCTGCATGGAGGGGAGTCCTCGATTTCATGGGAAATGAGAATTCCGACACCATCATCAGCCTTCGTAAGGCTTATCCAGAACTGGGGACATGCTTATACTTTGATCTGAGACCTGGAACTCACAGTGTTCTTTATGAGCTCCAAAACAAAAGGATCAATTGGATTTGGTATGTCAATCAACCAGAGCCAGAATTGAAGGTACATAGGTTGTTTGTCTAAGTTTATGTTTATTGCAAATTAAACCAAGTGCTAAATAGGGTTTTTTTTTGTGGTAAGTTACCGGGTCTGACTTCTAAGTTTTTTAGCATTTTGTAAGATGAGTGTGTTTCTATTTTAATTCAAGGCTTTTAAAATTTTGTTCTGCTGAGTAAATGCTGATTGATAGGAGAAAAAATATATTCAGGGAAATTCACTGACCATGAAAGTAAGCAGCGACATGATAGAGAAGATGCACAAAGAGGCAGAAGAAATTTGGGTTCCAGAATTGGCAAGGGTCATGAAAGAAACAAAGGAACCTTTCATCAATGTAATATATGACTGTGATCCTTTAGAACAGCTCTTTTGGGATAATGTGGTGTTAGTTGGAGATGCAGCTCACCCCACATCCCCTCATGGCGTGAGAAGCACAAACATGTCGATATTAGATGCCATGGTATTAGGCAAATGCATTGAGAAGTGGGGTTCGAACAACCTGGATTCAGCTTTGAAAGAATTTCAATCAATCCGACTACCGGTTATTTCAAAGCAAGTCTTACACTCACGACAAATGGGTCGTATTAAACAGGGGTTAGCTCTTCCAGATCGTAAGACTTTTGATCCGAAGTCAGCCACTACGGAGGATTGCAAAGAGCTTCAACAGAGAAACATGCCGTTCTTTGCTGATGCCCCTGTGCTAGTAAATTTAACCTGATAGTTGTTTTCTAGCTTATCCTTTGCCTTAATTCAGTCTATTTTTGGGTATGTCCCTTCACCAGTGTTGTTGTAAATCATGTTTGTTCTTGTAGTTGTACTATTATAAGATTAACTAAGAAAATTAACGTAGCCATAAATATTAAAAACTGGCTGGAGTGGGGGAGTGTTATCCCATTATTATTTTATAGACCATCAAATGAGATTTATTTAAGTAATATTACAGCCATGACAGTTTAGAAGTCAAATTCTCATTTCTAACAAATTTTTGGTACTTACATAATGGTACTTTGTAGATCTAATAGATGTCATTGTATGTGCTTAAAGAATCCCCATTAGAAACCCTCAGCTGCCTGCCATTAGTAAAATCTTTGATGCTAATTGCTGATACCAGGGCTTCAGTCCATTGGATCAGGGAACCATGATGTCATTAACCTTTTATGATGTCATGCTCCCACAATCCTTTGGCTCGGAGGTTGGCGCGCAATACTACTAAAATAAATTAGTACTAGGGCTATAATTTGTTTCCAGGAAAAGGGATGACATCCATTGAAACAACAACAATGAGATAGCACAAATGGAGATAGGAAAGAAAATGGTGTTGAAAACAAAATACCTTGTGATGAGTTGGTTTCAATGCTCCATCAATTTGCAGCAGATTACGAGGCACTGACGGAAGGCCACCGAATCGCAATACCCAAAATACAGTTGACTCAAATACAAAATATCGCCAACAACCTTTTCTGGTCTATTTAGACAGCCCCATAGGCATCTCAGTCTTTCTAAGGCTTCATGCTTTCCATATGAGCTCTCTCCCTGCATATAAGATATCAATCTTTCGACCTTCTCTTCAGAGTTTCAAGAAATTGATTTTTGAATCACATCAATCCCTTATTTGGGAAAATCACTGGGTTTCCACCAACATTTCTTCCTTAAATGGTTGAACTTGTATCTGATATCAAATGAGCTGTATGATTACTCAAACATTTTCTGTACTTTCAGACCTAAACACAAATTAGGCTTATTTATCATGAGATTATTTTTTTGAAACATTTTAAATATGTATCATGAGATTATTGGAATCAGGTGTTGCTATCCCTTACACTTTCTTCCAAACCCAACAACACCCTTGTCATGTCATTCAACAGGGAATATATATCCCTCATCTCCGGGTGTGAAGAATCTCGTACGAGAAACTCATGGACAATGCCATTCACCTCAATTGAACTGCACCCAGGCACCTTCTTCACTCCGAGATCCTTCATCTTTCGCCTCACCTTGTTGACATCCTCCCATCTGTCAGCCGCTGCATAGATATTAGCAAGAAGTGTATGGATACCGGAATTGCTGGATTTGATTCCAGAAAGGTGTTTGGCTACATGTTCGCCCATCTCAATGTTGCCATGGATTCTGCAGGCACTAAGCAAAGCACCCCACAGTGGTAGTAAAACCTCATTATTAACATTCGGGATCTTTTCTATCAATGCTTCTGCTTCATATAACAGTCCAGCACGACCAAGGAGGTCAATCAAACACCCATAGTGTTCTAATTTGGGCTCTATCTGATAAATCTTCTTCATGGAATCAAAATACCAACGGCCTTCCTCCACCAAACCCCCGTGACTACAAGCACTTAAGATGCCGATAAAGGTGATATCATCTGGTTTGACCCCAACCTGTTTCATCTCTGAGAATAACTCGAGGGCTTTGTTTGTCTGCCCATTCATAGCAAGCCCACAAATGACTGCAGTCCATGAAGCTGTATCCTTTTCTTCCACTCTCCTAAAAATCTCCAAGGATTTATCTATGCACCCACATTTTGCATACATGTCTATTAGAGCAGTACCAACAACAGCATCCATCCTAATGAAGTTCTCATCGATGTATCCATGGATCCATCTCCCTTGCTCCAGAGCTCCCAACTGAGCACAACCTGTGAGGAGAGCAACAACAGTAAATTTATCTGGTTTGACCCTCTTAATTTGCATCTCTTGAAACAGAGCCAGAGCCTCATCAAAATGGTTAAACTGCACGTACCCATTGATCATAGCTGTCCAAAGAACAACATCCCTTATCGGACTCCTCTCAAACAGCTCTCTAGCCTCATCTAGCTGGCCACAATTTGCATACCCAGACACTATACTAGTCCAAGAAATCACATTTTTAACCCGCATTTCATCGAAGATTCTACGTGCCCAACTTAAACACCCGCACTTTGAGTACATATCTAACAAGGCATTACCAAGAATGGTGGTGAATTCAAGTTCCTTGCTAATATAATGGTGAAGTTCCTTACCCAATTCCAAATTTCCCAAGGCAACACAAGCAGAAAGAGTGCTAACCAGAGTAGCTTCATCAGGCTTAACTCCACCTCCTTCTTCCATTCGCTTAAAAACAGCAATTGCATCCTCAAATCTCCCACACCTAACGTACCCAGAAATCAAAATATTCCAACAAACAACATCTCTCTCTGGCATTTCTTCGAATAACCGCCGCAAAGTTTCGACATTGCCCATTTGAGCATACATGTCCATAAGCGAGTTCCTCACGTAAGAATCGAACTCAGACCCAGTCTTAACAATGAATCCATGAATTTTTCTCCCTTCCGAAACCACCCGAAGACATCCAATTGCCTTGAGAACAAATGGGTACGTGAAATTATCGGGCAACAAGCAGTCTTCTCTTAACTTACCGAAGAGCGAAACAGCTTTTCTTAAGCTACCCTTCTTTGTAAATGATCTGATCATTAAGTTATAGATGAAAAGACATGGGTCTTGAATGTAATTGAAAATTCTTTCTCCATAGTGTAAATCTCCAGAATCTGAGTCTGTGCAGAAGACCATGAGCTTGTTTAGTGCATCTCTGTTTTGACTGAGACCAACCCTGAAGATCTGAGATTGAATTTGTTTCAGTTCTTTCATGGATTTGCAGTTTTGTAGATGAAGCAGACATTCTTTCTTGGTTAGTCTTGTCCCTCTGTTCATTATCTTCACAAACACATAAAAATAGATGCTGAATGGGGACGAGTACAGGAGTACCCTAAACTAAGCTCATCGAGTCCAGCTTTGCATAGGAGCAGGGCCGTCTTTCTAGCCCACTGACCACATGAATGTTTGGCCCACTACTTGGTGGATCCACGTACAAAAAATCAGATGAGATCAGCCTGATTGGTTATTTCTAGCAGTTTGATTTGAGCTTTTTTTTTGTCATGAGCTTGGGACTTAATCAATTGGTCCGTTCCGTACGTCAAGGTTAGAATTCTAGCTCTTCCAGTGGTATCTCACTAATGGCTGGGCCCCCTCCGAAGGAACCCTTCTTCGCCCTCCACATAAATTGCACAGGAAAGGCCCCAAGCCAATCCCAAGGAACAGTAAAGCTTCAGAGGGTCTTTTTGTTCAGGTGCAGATCTGCATCTTCACATACATGTCTATTTCATTGAGCCTCTCTCCAAGACAGTGCCCAGATCGTTATGCCTTTCGTGCAGGTCGGAACTCACCCGGCAAGAAATGTTGCTACCTTAGGACCGTTATAGTTGCGACCCCCGTTCACTGGGGCTTCGGTCGTTTACATAGGGGTGGGCAACATTCATGGGGTTAGTGGGCAAATGGGTATCACGTGGCATTTTGGATCCTATCAAACTTTTGAGACCTGGTCTTATACAAGCCGGAAGGCTCATCGTCAATGAGGAGCCCATCCATTAGCGTCCAACCGATCAGCTGCACCTTATTCTAATCTCCAAAGGGTGCTATGTAACATAGTTGGCGATTTGTTATCCCTTGACTAGACAAAGTCATTAGACCCAGCCATTGGTGGGGTCTTTTGGAGAAATCCTGAAGAAACTATCCCATTACCCAATCAAGAAAGAAAAGAAGTTTGCTGTAATGTTCTCCCATGAGGGATTTTTTTCCATAGAAAGTAACATAATGAAGGCTGTGTTTAATCCAAGTGATTTTCATTATATATAGGAATTCTATGGGGTGGCAGTTCCCCATCATGGGCAAAAATGCTTCGTTGATACACATGAACCTATTGATCTGAACAATCATATAGGCAGAGAGCACCAATCGGATTCACCCGTAACCCGAATCGTCAGTGCTTCACACCATTAAGCGAACTTCGGCCCTTTCTGAATTTTGGAAGTAACATGGTACTCTGAAGGAATAGTGGATACTAGCAAATGGATCATCTTTTAACAGAACCCAAAACTCAATCTTAAATGAGAAAAACGAAAGAACAGTTGAACATTCAGATCAAAGAGAAAGCGGGCATCAGATCTTACATAAGCCTATTACAACACTAGTGACAGAACAAATAGTGGTTCAGTGTTCAATCGAGATACATAAAATATAGCATTACTATTCAGTAATAGATTGAAAACCCAGGTACTGTCTTGTACCAAGGAAAATTATGCTCACACTGCCTTTGATGGCCATGTTGCTTGAGCTGACATGATTATGCCAACTATCACTCCGAACAACCCGAGCGCGCTGCCAAAGATCTCGATCACTAAAATCTTCACAAAAAGCGAGGAGTTCTGGGCATCCGACAATGCACAGCTGCTTCCAATTATTCCCACACACAGCCTGTTGCCAAAAGGAAACGAAGATTAAAAATAAACTATGGTACTTTGTTTTAGGGATTCTGATTGGCGTGAGTAAGGCCAGTAACATACCCGCAGACAAGGTTTGCGAAGCCCACAATGATCCCAGAGGCAAAGATTGCATATCCGGCTCTAAGAGACTCAGCTGCATATAAGTTGGATGCAGGCACGCTTTCGAGCTTTGTTTGTAAGATGATTGCCACAATAACACCATATATAGCGACGGCCTCGCAGAAAATTACACTGAAGAAAATTAAAGAAAAAAGTCATACTACGTTTTTTAAGAGCCCCTTCATGAATGTCTTTCAGAACCCATGTCAGCCCTTCATGAATGTTCATTGGAACAAGACATAGGTCGGAATCAGGGGACTTGCCTGATTGCACTTGTCTTTTCACTCGTGCTCTCAGCCATGGATTTCGAGAATCCAACTGTCATTGTTGGATTCTTGGAATCCATGCCAGAGAACATCTGGCGAGACCCTCGAGCCTGGTCCAATCCTGATTATCATCATGTATGCACACATGTTTTCCTACATGCATGCAGATAAACATACGTGCTGATGTTGCACACATACATGGTCCTGGACATTATGTATGCAACTCTGCACTTCACAGGTAGCTCTATCAGTCCTTAATCTCTAACCATTTTAGGGAGGTCTGTATCACACCTAAAATCACATATATTAATGATTAAATAGGAAGCTCAATACCCAGTCAGTGCTGCATGCATAGAAAAGCAGCTTCTAGTCTTTTCATCTCATAGATTACAAAAAAAAAGTATTTTCATCTCATGAAAGTGGTCATTGCATTTCAACCTTTCCAAACAAAGAAGGTTACAGGTATGTAAACCTTAAAGTTCTAAACAACTATTAAAAAGGCAAAAACTGGAAACAAGGCAATTGGGGGCCTTTGAGGTAGGGTGTATGCCTCAAAGAATTCAGTTAACTCATTATTAAATCAGGATTTCTGCACTTCAATCCCATAATCCTTTGAAATTGGTGTGGACCCCCCCTGCAATTCCATTATAATATTTAAATCCCAGATGTTTTCCCCCAAATGCTTTATATTTCGTAAGTTTCAAGTTCCAAGTTCCAACCATACGCTTCAAATCCACTGCAAAACCACGTTTCATCTCTTGTTCTCAAAGGATTCAATCTCCATGAAAATTTAAAATCCAAACCTCTTTGAACCAGCTTTGTGTCTGACCTCTCAAACAAAACCACCTCTCATGAATCCTTGAAATTAAGGTTGCTACTATTTTAGTGTTTATTTTTATTGTTAGGGTTGGTTATTAGTGTAATCAAGTAATTTGATTTTTTCTGTCCAAAGTAACTAGAAGATAACCAATGGGAATGTATCACTCTTTAACCTCACAGCACTGAAACTGCTTCCCCTCTCTAAAAATGAATTCTTGGCGTTTTCAGGCGTCCATACCATTTCCTTTCCAACTCTACTGATAGATCATTCCTACAAAAACTTCTCTGTCAGATCCCAACGATCTTCAATCATCTACAAAACGTCTATTGGATTCAAGAAGTGCACCTGAAACCCCTCAGATGAGGTTGGAAAGAATAGAAGCTTAGGACGATAGTGTTTGAAGAACGAAAAGAGGAAAGTGGAGATTGTCGCTTGTATTTGGAGGTTTAAAGAGATGAGACACTTAAAAGGGTATCTTTGGAACTCAAAAAACATTAAGCATTTAGAAAAAAACCTGGATGGGCCTAGATATCCTATTGGGGATTACAGGGACCCCCACCCCAATTTCTAAGGATTACAGGGATTGCAGTGTAAGAACCCATTAAAATATGATCCATTAAAAAAAGTGAACTTCAAAAAACAAGGACAATTAAATTTGTTTAGGTGAATCATTGAATCACACTAGGTGCAATATATACAATCATCCATATATGAAGTTTGAATTACAAAGCATGAAACAATCAACAATCATGAAACATAAAGTGGGAAATAACCAGAATCATCGCCTATAATATCAAGCTACCACATACAAGTACACCTAATACTAAAGTAACTAAACTGCCAAACAGTTCCAATAAACAACCATCAAAATACAGGGCAATGAAGGTGAAAAATAAAAATAATCAAATGCCAGAGAAAGCCAGGTGCCGGAGGTAAGATCTCTTCGGCCCGGAGCATTGATTCCCCATAACGAATTAAAATCATATAAAGAGTCAAGACTCAATACTCATGATTCCAAGACTGCAGAATCATATAAAGGGCAATAGAAGTATGCAATCATGATGGTCGTATGCCAATGTCAAAACTTAGTCCTAGACAAACACAAAAACAAGCAATTCCTTTATTGTTTGCACATCGATATGGTAGGTAAATGACGTACCTGACAAATAAGCAAGACAATAACATCACTCACTCCAAAATGGTTCATCCATTTTAACAGATGATTTGAATTTGTGGGTTCAAACTCAATTTGCATTTATGGAAAAAATCATACTAATATATAAGCTAGTTGATGCAGGCTAAGGATTACTATTTAAAGGAAAGCATGATACGTTGTGCCGTTCACTTTATGTGTTGCTTTCAAATGCCCAGAATATAGAATCTGTCCGTCCTTTCATCTCCTTGGTTTGACTTGAAACTCCATTACTTCTCATGTCTCCCAGCTTTCACTTGGTTATGAGATCGATACAGGGATGCTTGTTTATGCCTCCTTCGGTGGGCTTTTAGATGGCTGGATTGTTAGTTAGTGAAAACCCCTTTCGTGGGCCAGAGAATGAAAGGGGATTATTTATGTCTCTTTTTGTATGAACTGTGAGCAGTTTTTTTTTTTGGTCATTTTAGGGATATCCTGGTCAGTGGCTTAGTTACTTCACTCCCTTTTTTGTGAAATTTTGGTGTTGGCTGGATAATTTTAATTAGGTGGATTTTTTGGTGATCACCAGAAAACATAAGAACCCAAACACAAAACTACATAATTACAACACCCAGACAAAGAAATCAAACCACTAACCAGAATAGCCCAAATATAGGGACAGACAACCAATCACCATGATTTAAAATCTTAGGTATCATTCACCATACATGTAAGCTAAGGGAACGAGATGTAACGTATGAGACGGTGCGAGTACTATTTAAAATCTCAATTTGAGTACTATTTACCAGAGAACTGAGAATGGTTCATTATAGTTCTCACTTGGTGGGGCCTTGACAGGTGGATCCAAAAAAATAGTGAAATCAATCGGATCAGATGGACTAATGGAAGATAGGGATGGTGGGTGAGCAATTTTGATTGTGATATTGAAGAGTTTCTTTGACCACCTTTAGGATTTGATAGACAGTATGATCATCCTCTAAGAACAGGGTGGAAAGGCCAAGTACAAAGTCTTCTCTATCATCCTCTATAACTCCCGATTCACAATCAATGACTAAATCAGTAAACCTAGGTGTCGAATCTTTCTCGTCCTATATGATCTTTCCAAATTCATTTAATTCTTCCATTAATTCATCATCTATGCATCCTGATAGTGTAAATTCTTATATTTGTCAAATTCCATGTCAAAAAGATGTATTTGTTATTTGTGTTGTTGGTTGGGTTGAGGTTCTTGACTTGTTCTTTAATTCATAAATCCTACTTGCTAAGAGCCATTGTGAGTTGTTACTCATTTTGGACTTATTGGGAGAAATCCCTTGTTGTTACTCATCACCGAACCACTATAAACCTTGTTGTTGTGGTTGTTTGCCGCTCTCTTACTCTATATTCATAATTGTTGGATTGTGATTGCTTCTCTTGATCATTTTCTTCATAATATCTCGTTAATCTAAAAAGAAATTTTAACTCCCCCCTCCTAGGACTTCTCATAGAAGGGAATTTTAGATAGATCTTTCATTCTTCATTCATGATTTCTATCTCCTCTTGAGGGACTAATTAAGAGAATGTTCAAACTCGATTGATCTATAGTCATCTTCAATTTCTTCCGATTGATCTTGTGAGATTGGTTCTAGAACTCTCTCAAGCTCATTCTTCAAGCGATGAGTCGTCCACTTTTTCCTCAACATATAGCCCAGTAGAGTATGCTTGATCTCATGGTTCAAAGTTTCGGCCGAAACCGAAACATTTCGACTAGAATAGATAGGTCTTCCAGAACCTCTTTTCGGAGTCATATTAGTAACAATCAGAACTTGCACACCACAAGGAACAGTCTATCCTGCCCAACCTGAAAGTTTAAGGCGCATCTGTCTTCAGTACCCCACTTATACCTTAAAATATCATATATGCACCGCTGCTGATCCTTTGTCCGTTTCTAAATCCAACTTCAACCGAGCATTCATCTGTCGCGGGAAGAGGAAGAACGGATATGTACTTTTATGTTGAAGTCTTTCCTGTTGGAATGCTGGGGGGCGCCTCGCACGTCTTGGACTTAACCATTTCTTTCGAACTTACTTAAAAGAAAGCCCTTCCGCTTGCTTGGCCGAATAGTGAAATGGAATAAGCTAGCCTGTCTTTGACTGCTGGTTTAATGACAGATTAGGATGGGAGGTTCTCCCTTTGATCCGGTCCTTTCTGTGACACATGGTCTGGAAATGAACTGATTGTCTCTTCGTCTCTTGCCTTTGAAGTTCGGATATTCCGATGAAAGTTGATTCCCTTTCCGTCCCTCGCCATCGAGAGGAAGAGTCGCTATCTATCTATCCATATACGTCTCAACAAATGTGGTTCCAGGGATCAGTCGATTGCTTCCCACCATAGTACAGTGTGGGACGGAGTAAGGGCCCTTCTCGCCTCCTACGAGTCGTCTGGCGGAAAAGAGTTTGTGAGTGGGGTAAAGAACTTGGGATCGTCGATCTCTTCCTTAAAGATTGGGATGAGTTGATGTCGGTCGATGGTGTGAAAACACTTCCTGATGTCAAATTCCAAAACACCAGCGAGAGGTTCCCCACTCTTCTTTGATCTGTCTTAGGGTTGAGTGGCAGAAGTCTTCGTCGTCGCCTACAAAGTACTTGATGTTCGTTGGGAAAAATATGAGTTTTTCAATTAAGTTGGTGTTCCGTGGATGATAGGCGACAATCGAGAGAGGGGATACACTTTTTTGCAAAAATTATTGGGTGGCTCAAGTTTCGAGGTTTCACCCTTTCCCTTGTGACCCCCAACCACTATCGGTAGCCCGTTCCTCTATTCTGATCCTTTGGTTAGGAATAGCGGTCTGCCTCACTCTCGCCCATCCTTAAGTGGAATGGCTTCGCCCACTTCTTAAGCGGACCTGCCAGTCCTTTCCCACCCGCCCTTGACTCGCCCGATTGGTTAGTCTATTTACCGCTAGGTAACAAGGGCCGGTGGTGGGCATTTGGGAAAGTCGGACCGATCGGTTGTCTTCATTCAAGCGACGGTACAAATGAAGAACGAAACGAAGTGAGAGGTTGGGGGGTCAGGAAAAAGAGTCGAGTTGATCAGACTCGATAACTGGGAGAAACAAAATGAGAGCTTGGGTTGAAAGGTGCAGCAGAGCAGTGGAAGGAGTCGATTTTCAAAGAAGTCAATCGGATCATTCAATGTTGATAAGGAGGTCGACATCATGTATTGTCCTTCTTCTGGTTAATGTGGATGACATTGGTTTCACAAACTAGTCCCATCTTCTCTTTCTCTCAACTCACTCAATAGTATAGATGCACCAGTCGACTCTGTGGATTCTATTTCTTCCGAATATCAATCCTTTCGTCAAATCATGTCTACATGGGAAATCGTAGTTGTTGGTCTCATGCATCATGCCAAGGATTAGTCCCGGTGCACTTTGTCAACGGAACGGCAGCCCGCCCAGCTTGACTTATAATGCACGCTCCCTAGGTCATTACTCATTGGGAACAGAATGAGGAGCACGCCGAGTCCGAGTCCCTGTCCCTAGTCTGAGTATTAGCAATTTCATTAGAGCCAACTCATCAGTGTTAGGGTTTTGATTTGCTTGCTTACCGGCAAAAAAGGACAGAGTTTGCCCCCTATAACGTATGGTGCTGCTTGACCTTACTGAGTTGACCTACCTGAAAAGAAACTAGCTAACCGAGCACACGGTGTACATCTGACAACTGCAGAGCCCTTATTAATCATCAAAAGTTAGCAGGCAAGTCGTTTCGTTTCAATTTCACTATAGGACGAAATAACATACGTTTCGGTCAGTTTCGTCTGAAACCGAACCATACTTCATCTTATATGTAAAATTGCACTTACATTTCGTTTCGGTTTCACAAAGTTTCATCCGAAACCGAACAATACCTCCGATACGTTTCGGTATCGCTCATGAACGATACCACGTACTTTGAACCATGCTTGATCTAGCATCACATCTCTTTCCTTGATATGTATCACTATCCATCATAATGAATTACCTATTTTATGTTACACAATGAATCCAGATTTTCCAATTATATATAATTCCCTTTCACCGATGAAAAAAAAAGATTTTCCAATTATATAGAACCTGAAAAAAATACCTAACATGTATCTTTATTTTCCTTGACGGCTTTTTTGATTCTTCTTCAATGCCTCTTCCACCTCTATTCCTATTTTCTTCTTATCTTCTTCCTGTGGTCTATTTTTCGGTTTCTAGAAAAACTCCTTAGTAGTTGCAAAATGTCTTGTTTTTTCTTGGTTGTCTAGTGAAAACGGGAAGCCTTTCCGTTGGAATATGAGAAACAGGTTGATTAATTACTGAACTTTTGTTTCCTTCTCTATTAATTGGCATACTTATCTCTAGTTTTGATTCGGCAACTAACGTTTTTGTTCTTTAGGCAAAAATAAAAGAACATAGGGTGAGTCTTATGACAAAATTCCAATAACTTAAGCTGTTTGAAAAATCAACTTAACTTTATACAATGGCAAGATAGTCACATCTTTGATGAAATGATAAATGCACCCTAAGCCAAAGCAGACCAGTTTGACTAAGATGTTCAGAAAAACCATTGAAGTTCAAGTATATGAACTCAACGATACTATAAAACAAGATTTTTGTGGATCCAGAAAAGAGTGATGAGAGCATAACTCAGCAATGTCACCGGCATAGGTTTAAACAAGGAATCTTGTGTTTTCCTCATATAGTGAGTCACCTAATAATTTGAACAGATGCCAAGACTAGATCTAAACCTGTAATGTCTCACTAGCTAATATTCCTGTATGTGAACCTCACTCTCCCAATCTCTCTTGTTCATATTCCTAATCAAGAGTATAGGTACTTTATCGCCGTGTCGAGTCATTGACTCATTGCTAGGTCACTACTCAATACTATCAACTGCAGGACCAACTTATATTGTCACATGACGATACCTGAGCGTCTAATTTCTATATAATAGCCTATTGTTTCGTGTTGGTCTTGGATCCCTTGTTATAGCCATTAAAACTCAGCTAAAACAAGCCATATGAGAGATAATATTCAAATTTCCAAATCTACTTTCATTGTGTACTTGAAGCTATATAAGATGAATCTAGCTTGCTAAAGAGCTAGCTTTGGACAAGTACAATACCTTATTAAGGGGCTCTTGGATAGAAATGAAACCAGTACAATGTTTTTTAGATTTGTGGCACACAAAAGGTGCAAACTTAGTTAACAATATCTAAGATACAGGTTCCACTACAGTACTAGAGATATTACGAAATTGATGGTGTTTGAAAGAAAATTGAATATAAGATGCATAAACCTTGTAGAATATTCTGAAGACGATGATGGAAATGGAACTCATTCTTTGATCGTTAAATGACCAAGTCACCAAATGTCTCATCTTTTCTCTCCTTTTTTTTTGATAATTTTTTTTAAAGAGTATCTTTTCTCTCCTTTACAAAAACAACTGCACTAAACAAGTAAACAAATCCTTCATGCATATCTAAAAAACTAAAACGAAGTCAAGCATTCAAAACTAACTATGGGAACAAAAACCAAGGTAGTTAAGGGCGCGAGGAGCACTTAAGGCGCAAAGACCTCTGGCGCCTGAGGCGCAAGGTGCAAGGCGAGGCACGCGCCTGATTGAAGCGAGGCACAATATTAAAAATTATAATAAATATAAAAAAATTAAAAAAAATAATATCATAAAATAACAAAATAGGTAATCATTTGGCTATGAAACATAAAAAGATAGCAAATGTCAAAAATCTCAAGTAACCCAAAAGCAGTTCTAGTTAACATTGTCATTATCTAAATACAAAACAAGTAATCAAAAAGCAAAAAAACATAAAAGATAGCAAATTTTCAAAATCTCAAATAGCCCACAATTAGTTTTAATTAGCATCGTTATCTTCTAAATAAAACCATTAGCTTCATCCCCATCATCATCGGATGTGTTAGCCTCAATATAATCTTCTTTTGCTGTCTCCTTCGAATTGGCCTCTTCCTCTTCTGGCTCCCTTATTGAAGCCCTTGCGCTTACTCTTGACCTTGATTGTGATCTAATATTTTATGTTTATTCACCAACTTCAACAGCTCTCACAACAATACTACATATCAAGCTATCATCCTCAAACACCAATTCACCTTCTACTTCTCCACCTTCTGTTTTCATCTCCCCAAGTAGCCATTCACTGCTTTTATCTATATCTTTCAATGAGATAGGTTCAATTGTATCTCTCCTATCATATCGATGCTTAATATAATAAGTCAAAGAACAAATTTTTTACAAAAAACAGATATTTTAGTGAGACGCATGCCTGATGCGCTCGGAGCCTGGCCTGAGGTGCGCACCTGGAGCCTGGCCTGAGATGCGCACCTGGAGCATAAGGCACGCGCCTTACTAAACACGCCTCGCCTTGACCCTTCTAAGGCGCTTAGGTGTGCCTTGCGCCTCAGGCTCCTTCTCATAAGCCTGAAGTGGATGATCATAGAAAGCATAGCCGACTCTATGGGACTAATCATTCTCCATTCCTACATTATTATAAATTCCTGTATAGATCACACTCCATATAATAATTTGGTTTGAGTTGGTAAGGGATTTATTATTGAGTGACAGAAGATGGGTCGTACTGATCTTGTTAAACACCGGCTTACCTAGAACATTTAAGGCTCGAGCGTGGAGCTCAAATAGTTGTATTGCAGCACAACCATGTGGTCCCAGGTTCAATCTAAGCTTACCCGCAAAGAAGATATAATAATAACTCGTGTTTAGCACATTATAACCTCTTTGATTGATTTTTTTTATAAGTAAACCTCTTTGATTGATAGGATATGCCAAGACACAGATTTATTAAAGCCCATCTTTTTACCGAGTTTTTCTGCATTAAACTATGGAGGAATCTCATCAATTTTTAATTGATAAGATGGGTGAAATCCTAATTAACTTAAAAAATTCTTACATTGAATTGTCCAACAAGTATATATTTTTCATCGATGAGCTCTATAGATTAACTAAGAAGTAAATAAATCAATCACAAACAATCGAATTCAGCGAAACAAACACATAAAGTAAAATTGTATTAAGAAAAATGAACTTTCTTTTTAAATTTAAAGACTAAATTAAACTGCATACCTGATGAGATTCTTAGAAGTGATGCGAGGAGCTTTGATTGCGGCACCAATCAAACTACTTCCAGTTATGTAGATCCCCCTAAAAATTTAAAACCAATATCTCAGAAATAACAAAAGCGATCAAAACCAGCGCAATTACAGTAAAAATAACGAAAATCAGATCGTACCAAGCAGCACCCAACACAGAAACACCGATGGAGATTGCGATTCCGATGGCCGAGAAGGTGTAAGGAGAGATCTGTACCAGTGCGTGTGACCACGAACTGGATGCCCCCGCCATTATCGAACCAGACATCGATCGGAGAAGAAGTTAGGATTTTATTTTATCGAATGATGGAAAAATTAGGGTTTGAAGGAGAGCGAGAAAGAGATTAACTTCCCCGGATCGGTGAGTTCAAGTGTTCAACTCCTCGCTGCAGATCAAATCTTTGATTATCAAAGAGTCTTGCTCCAATAGGTGCGCGCGTATTGAGTATCCTATACGTTGCCCTCATGGCGAGATTCTATTGGCTTCGCAATCGCCTATAACTTCTCACAAGCGGAGTAAAGCTTCGCTGACAGCCCACAGTATGAGCCACGTGGCAATCTTTTTAGAGGACGATGACCGTACGGATGTCTGTCCAATCACTAAATGGATATATAAACCAAAATTCAGTCTGATTAGTGACTTTAAACCTTTCAATCTTGGAGAAAATCTTCAAGTGTGAGAAAGCCGATCACAGATCACAATATGAGCCACGGGGCACACTCTTAGAGGACGATGACCGTATGGATGTTTTGCTAGTCCCTCGTGGACTTGTAACCCAAAAATTAGCTTGATTAGTGATTTCTAAGCGTTGGATTGGAGTCATTTGCATGGGTTGCTTTTAACCGTATAATTTAGAGCATTATTGACCATTATTTGGGGTACTAGATCCAAAGGTCTGCCATAACTAATCAGGCTGATTTTTTTTTTCAGGTCCAACGAGGGACTGGCCAAACATCCATACGGTCATCGTCCTCTAAGAGTGTGCCATGTGTCTCATATCGTGGTGTGTGATCGGCTTTGCTCACACACAGGTGTGAGCAAAGGTTTACTCTCAATCTTGTACCCCAAATAATGGTCAATAATGCTCAAATTCCTACCGTTAACATCAACCCTTGAAAATTACTCCAATCCCACGTTTAGAAATCACTAATCAAGTTGATTTTTGGTTTGTAAGTCCACCCAGGATTACATCCGTATGGTCAGCGTCCCCTATAAATGTGCGACAGCGC
Source organism: Euptelea pleiosperma (assembly GCA_035048495.1). Taxonomy (NCBI): domain Eukaryota; kingdom Viridiplantae; phylum Streptophyta; class Magnoliopsida; order Ranunculales; family Eupteleaceae; genus Euptelea; species Euptelea pleiosperma. Next base: position 25,204,327 of record CM068549.1, read on the forward strand.
TCACGTTGTGGGCAGTCAGCGAAGTTTTTACCATCGGCTCCCTAAGAAACTGGAAAAAGATGTAACCAAGTAGACCTGACGCGAAATGGTGTCAAGTAGAGCGTTTTTTGTTACACCCGCCATCCTCTCGCCCCCTTATGTTTTGTCCACCCCTCAGCTCAGTGGATTCGGAGGGCAGAAGGTGAGTGACAAAATCACTGGAGTTACTAGAAAATTTTTGAAGCAGCGAAGCAGTGGCCAATCACACTGCGCCACAATCCTTGTTCAAAAAGCATCTTTGGGTGGGTTTGTTCAAAAGCATCAGGAGATTGTGGCGCAATGTGATTTGTCACTATGGTGTGGTTTTTAGAGATTGCTCTTGGGTTCTTTTGGAAGGGTTGGGAGAGGTATCTGATTACATAGTTGAACGTGCTGCAGTTGTCGAGGGTGCTCTCTGGACCTTAGTCAATGGGGTGGAGGAAGATTTGGATTGAATCAGATTCATACGTTGTTGATAAGGCTTTCCTTAAGGATGATGTGCCTTAGAAAATAAGAGTCAAATGAGACAAAGTCGTGAGAAACTTTGATTGGTTCCGACTGAGTGCTACTTGGAGGGAAGTGAATTTTAGTGCAAATTGTTGTGTCAAGAAAAGGAGTAGGCTTCCTAGCTAGCGGTTCCATAGTCTGGGTTGATGGTAGATCCGAGTTTCTTGAGCTGGTTGAGGACCCTGCAAAGTCATACTTTAGCTTTTATAAGTGATGTGTGTCCTTTAGGGTGAAGTTGTGCTCTGAGTGAGTTTGGGGGTGCCAACTTAGTTGCGATGTCCATTCTCATTATGATGTAATTCCTCATCCCTCTTGTTTTTTCTCTTCTCAAAAAAATTCTTTCTTAGCAAAAAAAAAAAAATTTGTTATATCACTACGTAAATTATGGAAAATAATTTTTCGAGCTTTTTACTTCTTCCAATTTACATGAATTATTCTTGAATTATTGGAAACCTAACTTTTTTAATGATAAAAATGCAAAGAAAAAACATTTTTAATGCTTTTTTATTTTATTTTATCCTTTGCCGAATTTTTAAATGCATTTTCGAATGACAAATCCGGATTACACTCAAACTTTTTCCATACCGTATTTTTTGTTTAAAAATAAATTTTTTGAAAATGGTGGAAAAAAAAAATACATTTTTCATGATGCAGACAATGTTTGCATACTTGTTTGCGATCTAGCTTCAATCCTTAAATCTATGGTACCACTCTAAGCAGTGGCGGAGCCAAGATTTTGTTCCAGGGGGTCAAGCGACCATCAAAGCGAAGTTAATGACATGCAGTTGATGCCTCTGACTACAGTCAATATGAGCCATGTGGCACATTCTTAAGAGGATACTAACTATATGGATGTTTGGCCAATCACTAAGTGGACCTACAAGCCAAAAATAAACTTGATCACTGATTTCTAAGTGTTGGATTGAAGTTATTTTCATGGGTTAATTTTTACCATAGGAATTTGAGCATTATTTGGGTAAGAAATCCAAAGGTTTTAAATCACGAATCAGGCTGATTTCTGATTTGAAGGTCCGCCTAGTGATTGGCCAAGCATCCATACGGTCGGTGTCCTCTTAAGAATGTGTCAAGTGGCTCATATTGGCTGCAATCAGCAGCATCGCTCACTCTCAACAAGCGTCATCGAAGGTTTACTTGTCAAACTGGGGCAAATGGGCCCACTGACCGCATGGATGTTTAGCCCTTCCTTTCGTAGACACTCAGACCCGAAATTGGCTTGTTTGATGAGTTTTAGCCGTTGGATTTAGTACCCAATCTTTTTTGAATCCAACAGCTAGAATCACGCTTTAAAAAAGTACTAAAATCTAATGGCTAGAGATTGAATATCAGAGTGATTTTGGGTGTGCATATCCACCAAGAGGTGGGCTAAACATCCATGTGGTCATGTGGTCAATGGGCAGAGTAGGTCTAAGTTGGGGGACGGTCTATAGTTACTCATCAACAATTTTTTCCTCTTTGAAAAAAAAAGTTTTTATCAATTTTTAAAAGTTCTCCACCACTAACTCTAAGAACAGTTTACCGTCCACGACAAAGCCCACTAAACAATGTTTACGGCTAATAAGCCAAAGGTTAATCTGAACATCTATTGAAATTTTATGATCAATGGCTAAGCAGCAAAACAAATTTGAGTAGTAGGAGAAGCCAAAGGAGGAGTGGTTCAAGCTCAATACGAATGGTGCTTGGAGCAAATCGGATGGGAGAATAGGGTTGAGTTTTATTGTTAGGAATATCAAATCGAATTTAGATATTAGACCACATTTGGAAGGCCATTTTACTGGGAAAATAAAACTTTTGCCTGCACGAATACGATATTTGTAGTGTTTGGTGTGTTATTTTCTCACGAAAATAATTAGATGGGGCCATAGATTTGCCCGCCAAAGTGTGAAAATATTTTATCATCCCTCCTCCCCACAAATATTTTCACACCATTTTAGACTTGGTGGACAAAAGAAATTTGCCCATGGAAAAATGTGAGAAAATGACTCACTTTTGGGCCAACTTTCTTGAAGCCTACACACAGCACACATTTTTGGGCCCACTTGCACTCTGAATCTTGGGACCCCTCATATATCTACCAATATGACACGTGGCACACCTTTTGGGCTCATTGACCAAATTGATGTTTGGCTTATCACCATCAAAATAATAGACTTTGTTATTTATGTGATTGGTCCATTATTTGGGTGGTAAAGATCATGAACATGTGCACAAAGATTGATCCCGGTGATATCACAACTTTTTTTTTTTAACAAATACCAAAGTATGTGATGAGTCGGTCCCACATACATGCAATTCTCAATGGTAAAATATTTTTAAGGCCACGTGACATTGTTCACTATGACAAATATGGACTATGGTACTTATGCAATGTAGAAACTATGTTTGGTATACAGGTCCACCAAGTAAAAACTTTTGTCAGAGCGCCCTATCACCGAAGCCGGTCACAGCCTACAATACGAGCCACATGGTACACTTTTAGTGGACGGTGACCGTATGGATGTTTGGCCCATCACTAGGTGGACCTACAGACAAAAAATAAACTTGATATGTGATTTCTAAGCATTGGATTGAAGTTATTTTCACGGGGTTGAATTTAACCGTAGGAATTTAAGCATTATTGAGCATTATTTGGACGCAAAGATCCAAACCTTGTAAATCACGATTGTGTTTGGTAGCATGTCTTCAGCCAAAACGTGTGTCTTGAAAGTCTATGTCTTCAAGGTGCATACCTTTAAAGGTGGGCTAGGTCCATTTGGGGTGAAGGGTGAACCTTCAGGACCCACGTTGGTGCGTCTTCAAAAACTCAATTGGGAGGTGAACCTTCCAAGGTTAACTTTCGCGCATCTACAAGGTCCACTCTGTCGTCGAAAGTGTGTGCCTTGGTGTGACCCAAACATTTGTTATCAATCAAGACGCACGCGGAAGACATGTTACCAAACGCAACCTAATAAGGCAGATTTTTGGTTTGCAGGTCCATCGAGGGACGGGCCAAATATCCATACAGTAATCGTCATCTAATAGTATGCCACGTGGCTCGTATTGAGTGCTGTGACAGGCTTCCGTCACAACATCTTGTGACACAAGTTTTACTCCAAATTGCAAATCACACAATCACAAGCCAATGAGTTCTCGGCACGTACATAAGTGGTATTGCTTTGAGGTATACGTGCCGAGAACTCATTCTCTGCGACTGTGTGATTTGCAACCCGCTGTGACAGAAGTTTTACTCTGCATTTGTTCGACCGGACGCGCGGGTAGAAAAATGTCGTATCAAAATTTAAGTCGGAGTAAAAGCCGTTCTTGGGAGTTGGGATAGTTACCTTCCGGGTGAATTTTTTTTGCTGCGGTCGCTCTCGTGAAGGCTCGTGGGTCACTTAAGAAACACACCGCGTGGCACTCATTCAGGCCGACTGACCCATAACTGATTGGCCAATATCTTGATGGATCTTCAACCAAAAATAAGCCTGATTGTTAATATCTAGCCCTTGGTTTAGAGTCTTTTCATGAGGTGATGTACAACCGTTGGATTTCATACCTTTTTTGGTACCGAGATCAAATGGATAGAGATCGCCATTCAGGCTTCAATTTTTACCGCTAGCTCCTAAAGTGCAGCAAGCATTCATGGGTCAGTGGGCCCCAAAGAATATCCTACGTCGCATATTTTCAAGAGATGATAACGCTGCAACCAGATGGGAAAAAAACTTTTCCCCTCCACGTGGCACGACATATCTTCTTCGTTTTTCTCCGTCCTCATTTAATTACTCCAATCAAGATTTGAACGACTGTGATGAGTGTCGGTGATGAGAGACTTCATTTGTCCTAAAATTTGAGGAGTAGAGACTGACCGACCACAATATGAGCCACGTGGCATATTCTTAGAGATTTTTGACCTTATGGATGTCTGGCCTAACCTTAGATGGACATCGAGACCAAAAATTAGCCTGATTAGTGATTTCTAACGGTGGATTGGAGCCGTTTTCATGGGTTAATTTTTAACCGTGGAATTTGAGCATTATTGACCATTATTTGGGTACAAAGATCCAATGGTTTGCAATCACTAACTAGGCTGAGTTTTGGTTTGTATGTCCACCTAGGATTGGCCATACATCCATACGGTCAATGTCCTCTAAGAGTGTGCAACGTGGCTCATCTTGCGGTCGGGTCAGCAAAGTTCTACTCAAATTATAGGGTTTCGATTTACTGCTTTTTAAGGCTTCTTCTTCAATTCTCTCCGTGTTTCAATGGTGATGTAGGCACGTTCTTTATAATTGGAGAGGAATTCTGCTAAATTTAGCGGGTTTTCCTTCAGATCGAGAGATTCAAGACAACTTCGTCTCCAAGAACATTTAATAGCTTCATTGTTTTGGGGTTTTGATGCTTCCATGTTGAATCTGTCGATAGAAGGTTTCGATTGCTGAAAAATCTGCTAAATTTAGCGGTGGATTTGGCGAGAGCAATGGCTGCAGCTAGATTTGATGGTTCGAAGCAATACTACGCCACAAGCAGTCTTGTTGTTGGATACGCTCTCTGTTCTAGCTTACTCGCAGTCATTAACAAGTACGCCATTACGAAATTCAACTTCCCAGGTCTTCTAACAGCGTTGCAATACTTAACATCTGCCCTAGGAGTTTGGATTCTCGGAAAATTAGGGTTTTTGTATCACGATCCGTTCACATTTGACATCGCGAAGAAATTCTTCCCTGCTGCAACGGTTTTCTATCTCGCGATCTTCACTAATACCAATCTCCTTCGTCACGCCAATGTGGATACCTTCATAGTTTTCAGATCCTTGACACCCCTTTTGGTCGCTATTGCAGATACTGCGTTTAGGAAACAACCCTGTCCTTCGAAGCTCACTTTTACAGCTCTGGTGGTCATCTTAGGTGGTGCGGTTGGGTATGTGGCCACGGATTCGGGGTTCACCCTCACCGCTTACTCGTGGGCATTCGCTTATTTGGTGACTATCACTACTGAAATGGTGTACATCAAACACATGGTGACGAATCTCGGATTGAACACTTGGGGTTTCGTATTCTACAACAATTTGCTGTCTCTGATGATGGCACCGGTTTTTTGGGTTTTGACTGGAGAGTATGGTGATGTGTTCTCCGCCTTGGGATCAAATTCTGGCAATTGGGTGGAATCCGGTGCGTTTTTTGCAGTATCGTTATCTTGCCTGTTTGGTTTGCTCATCAGTTTCTTCGGTTTCGCGGCCAGGAAGGCAATCTCTGCTACTGCATTTACAGTGACAGGCGTGGTCAATAAGTTCCTTACAGTCGCGATAAATGTGTTGATTTGGGATAAGCACGCCAGTCCATTCGGTTTGGTTTGCTTGCTTTTCACAATTGTGGGGGGAGTTCTTTATCAGCAATCAGTTACTGGAGGTGGTAGCCCTCTGCCACAGCATGATCCCTCGGTGTCTAAGCAGATGGTTGGTGAAGATGATGCCAATGATTCTGGAGACGACGACCAAGAAAAGGGCGTATCTGGTAAATATTCTGGTGTATGAGTTATAAGAACAGGTTAATTTCTTTAACCTACTGTTCAATGGGCTAGAATGTCGGCTGTTTGAAACTTTATGCTTAATTATGCCTAATATTAGCGATTAAGACCTTAAATATCTTTGTTGTGTGAGAATATACTCACTGTGGTTAGCCTTTTGAGGAGGTTTTTTGGATGTGTTCTTTACTTGGGTTGTTTTGTAGGTGACATGAGTCCTTGACAGATAATAGTGCTCTTGTTTTTCCTGATGAAATAGATTCTTGGTAAAGTAAATTTTGCATCTTTTCTTTTAGTAAAGTAGACAACAATATGATCGAGTTGAGGAATATAATCGTCATCTTTATAACTATTTTTAAATTTGAATAGTTTCTGAGTCATTCCTTCGATTTTTAGGGAAAATACAAAAAAAAAAGGTTTCCTTCTGTATGATGCGGATGCCGTAACGAATTGTTCCTTACTGACATAATTGCGCAGTTGGTGCCCAATCTACTTTGATTTTTTTATCTATATCATGAAGGGACTTTCTTAGACATCAGCACATTCTTTAATTGAGTAAAGCACCAACTCTTGGGGAGATGTAACCATTGTTATGGGTATCAGATTATCACCACTGCCATTTTATCATCTTGGAGAAATTCTTTGAATGGTTTCTTCTTTTTGGAGGCACTAGTTATAGTCCTATGGTTGGAGAACAATTGCTTTGCTTCTCTGTGCTACAATTCTTCATGAAAAATTACCAGTTTTGATGGAATTTGTTGGAGTTAACTTGCCATGCCTTCAAGGATGGCTCACTAATTTATCAGAATCACGATTCTTCTGTATGGGAAATTGGTTTTCAACCTAGAGCAAAAAATCCTAAATGACCCAGGAAAGTCACTACCAATAAATAGAGGCCACTGGTACCTTATTGATCTTAAATTTGGTATTCACTTATCCTCCAGATTCTTGGTAGAGGTTTGTTTGGTTATGATGAATCTAATCTTTAGTTGCTAACCTATTTTTTATACTCTTGGTATCAGTTTTTTGTTCTCTGTGTTGCAATTAGATATTCTATTTATCACTCAACTGCAAGCTAAGTTCTGTGACATCATTATCCATTGATTATGTTTCTGTGCGTGCATGCATGCATGCATCATACCGTTAGTTTCTGCAAGCAAAGTTCTGTAACAAGACATCATCAGATTTTCTTCTGTATAAAAATTGATACACATAATTACAAGAACTTGAAGATCTTGGATTCTTTATTTGAGTCTCTATTGTGCTGATGTAATCACCGCCCTAAGTACAATGCCGTTTTGAAAAAAAATATAATACTTCGCAAGCTCCATAGAACTAGTTTATAAGCCAAACATTTGCAAGTCTAGTATAAAAACAAGATTGTGCAGAGCTTAGTTTGAGCTTCTTTCTATTTTTATTTTTTGAAACCTTGGGTATCCGGACCTCTAGAGCACCCGGCTAGTCCCCTGGGGCACGATAGTCACCCCTTCCACACGTGCCGGAGTGTACTGGGAGAGTTAATGTGGACTGAGCCACTTATTACCCTCCTCTTTCCAGGGGGTGGCCCCAAGGAGAGTTGAACTCAGAACCTCCTACTTTTTGGAGTGGAGTCCTAGCCACCTTAACAATATCATCTAGGCACAGCTAGTTTAAAAGCTAAATATCGCTTTATGAATAACTCTTATAAGATTTCTTTTATACTGAAAACTAAAATTAGCAACATATATCTACCTGCATCACTCAAGGTTATCTGTGGAGGCTCCAAATGCAGGAATAATTTCTTGGAGTGCATGCAGAAAGTCATCCATGGTAACTTTTATACTCTCCTCGTCCACTGGTTTAGTAAGATCATCTAGGCTTAGTTGCCGGTTGAAGGAAAATGATAATGCACGTTTTACAACACCTTCAAGTTCGGCTCCACTGTAGTTCTTTGTCTGGGCGGCAGCATCCAGAATAAAAGATTTTCTATAAGACATTGATTAGTGAGTGAGTTAATTCAAATCATGCCCACGTATGTATAGCCAAAAAAATCGAAGTTGGAATTTAATATATTTTGGATTCTCCAATATTGATATTGATGGTATAGTTCCACAAAAAGTTGACTTTTATATCCAGGTTTAGTTTGATCTCATCTCTTATGGACATACTACGAGATGAATAATAGACATCAATCAATAATCTCTGATTGTTTCAATCTGCAATCCCAAACAAAAGTTATCTGAAAATTATCAATTTTCCCGAAAGACACTATTCAATGAATGATTTAGCATTGAAATAGAAGCACAAAAGAACTTCTCAAAAGCGTAGCTCATAAAAAATGCACCAAGCCCTTGAAGGCTCACATCTGGAGCAAGAAAAGAGTTCTCTTTCATCTTGTTCGTGGGAATTTGTAGACGGCCATTTTCATCACAAAGGCTTATCTCAACCTGAACTTCCAAGCGTCCAGGCCTACAAACCGAACAATCAAAAGAATAGAAAATGGCATTCATAAGATGGAGCTTCTTGGAATAGATCTTCCCATCAAGTCCAACACTCCCACTAAATCAACAGGCACTACCAAAAAATTAACGTAAGCACGAACATCAAACATCTACAAATTTCAGAACATTACTTCATGACTGTTAATTGAACTTTCTTATGTTGCACACACTTTCCTTGTTTTAAATAAGATAACACAAATACAACGTGCACCAACAAGGTATTATAGCTTTAGATTTTGATCTCTGTAGGTTATAATTGACTATGGCCAAGAAGATAAATCAGTATTAAGTTTTATTTACTATTGAGCATTTTATTGACATTGGAATAATCTTTTATTGTCGAAAGGGCTTTATCAAGCAAATCCTTTCTGTTAGTCATTCCTACCAGCAAAACATTATTCAAAGACTCCACGCCATCTATCTAAAAAACAATTACTTAGTTGTGTCGATGAAATATATTGACCATGAGTAGAACTAAAATGATTGGAAATTTTCTATATTATTTATACCAGGTATAGATCCATTTGAAACTGTAAACTAACCTTCATAAGGAGCTGGTTCATGATGCTATCAGGAACTCCAGTACCATCTCTAGACTCTAGTTGATCCTCTTGACTGTGAATGATTGAAAAGAACCTTCATATCCATCAATGCTACCGGATGTCTTTGGAATTACTTATCAATTAGCAGTGTTACTATAGTCTTTAAACCTGTTATTGGGAAATTTATATTATTTACATTACTTTGAGTCTTTGACTACAAATGAGAAATCCCATTGTGGAGTACTGAGTTTTGGCTGTCAATCTACACTTTGAACTTTGTCATGGTATCAGAGCTTTTCTGAAACCCCAACCCAAATTGACATTCATTTGCAAAGAAAAGTCAACAATTCAATGTAGGGCAAAGAAAAGCAGTTTACTGGGATCTGATGATTAAAATATCATCATCATCACCATAAAGCGATATAGCTGAAGTCATCCTTGTTGGTTAAACCAAATTAAGTAGCATGCAGTTAAACCAAAGGAACTAATAAGTAAGAAAAAGTTAAATGTAGTAAAGAAACAGAGAAGATGAAACATGACCTTGATACCACTAACACAAAGTACGTTTCACTCGATATCATATCTCAAGGGTGTTAGATTTTTCCTACTCCTCTACGACAGCCTGATTGACTGTAAAGATGTCCTGCTGTCATAACCTGCATTTTCACCAGACCTTTTCAAATGGATGTCCAGGATAATTATATTAGAGCTGACAATAACATCGAGAAAGGAATACGCACTACTTGTTTGGATGGTTCCTAATACTAGTTATGTTAATAATAGTTCAGCACTAAAATTAGTTTTGTTAAATATATTCTTTGTATTCCAATGTATCATTCTGTCTCGTTCTAATGAAGGGGCATTTTCACACTGGGCTCGAGTGGGGCAGCCTGTATAAATGGGGCACACACGGGGTGGGAAGGCTGGTGTGAAATGGGACCCACGAAGGAGGGTTCAATTGAGGGCCTGGATCATGGGCTATGAGATAAAGGAATTTAATCTCACGCTACCAACAGTCGCGGCTTTGGGGAGTATTGGTTAAATGTCCTACATCAAAGTGGTATCAGAGCGGGAGGTCTCATGTTCAAGACTCCTCACCGGGGGTGATTAATGCATGGGCATTTTCACACTGGGCTCGAGTGGGGCAGCTTGTGTAAATTGGGTACACTCGAGGTGGGATGGCCCATGTGAAATGGGACCCACGAAGGAGGGTTCGATCGAGGGCCTGTATCATGGGCTAGGAGATAAAGGAATTTAATATCACGCTACCAACAGTCGCGGCTTTTGGGGAGTATTGGTTAAATGTCCTGCATCACGTTCTCTCAGCTTACCAAGATGTTGAACGAGACGAAGATTTTAAACCTTGGTATAAAAACATGAACAATGATTAATCCTCAATTCTCTCTTATGAAATAATTTGTAGAGAAATTTCCAAGTTCTAATTACCTTTTGATTGTTGAAGCGACAAGTTTCTTCGAACAAAATCGGAAGTTTATAATTCTATCTGGAGGGTTCTTGTCGAGTGGGTGTTTGTATTGGAAGATTTCTGTGGTTTCAGCTGTAGACTTTCTGAGTAACTGGGGAAATTATAGTGGATCTTTGAAGGTCAAGCCGAAGCTTAGATGGAAAAAGAAGTGGATTCATTAAGCTGAACTTAAATGGCGGTTCTTTGAGTAATTCAGGTTCAGCAAGTACAGGGGAGTGTTTAGGGACAGAATGGTGTACCTCTGTTAAACCTTGAAGGTGAAGATGAATTCAAAGAACACACTGAACCCCCACAATTACTACAGAAACAACTTCTATAAAGTTGTGTGAATCCTGATTCAAGTGTAGATTGCACATCTCCGAAGCAACGAGTTCGTATAAGGTCCAAGCAATGTATGCTCAAGGATACCATCTCCACGACATAGGAATCATCTGCTACAAACTGAAATCTTTTACTGCCTCCCTCTCCTAGGAACCTCGGCATATTGCAGCAATATTCTGATTAGCAGCTATGGTTACCGTCACCATCCCATAGAATGCGAATATAGAAAAAAAAAAAACATGAAAAAATATATTGGGAAGAATTGATATGCACAGAGTAGGAACCTGTTTAGGTAAACTAGGTTAACTCCCTAGAGTCTGCATCGTCAAAGTTCTTAAGTTAGAACCTCATTCAGTCTGTGCCCAGCTCTGCAAAGGCATATGCTTAAGCTGAATGCATTGCAGCAACTCTCTCGATTAAAGACTATTCATTCAACGACAATGATTGGCTGCACGGTTGCAGTATTTTGTGTCCCAATGGCATAGCTGCAATATACATGGATCCATTGTATTGAACAAATCCTGTTTTTTGTTCCTGCAAATTTAAAGTTTTATTGGTCCTGTTGAATCCAAAATTTGTAATGGATTGATAGATGAGAAGAATGCAAAATTTAGACCCTAGTAGATCTTGCAAGCTGTACAGGACTGCTATTGGTACGACTACTATTGTTTCAACGGGCAGGCCATGCACTTGGTGACGAAGGGTTGTGAATATTGAGCTCGGAATTGAAGAGGTTTAGGCTTGGATGGTTGTTGAATGCTGGATATTGTCCATGAACAGAGCCTTTGTAGGTCCCACAAACATCTCCGCTACACATACTGATGAGATCCTTCTAATACAGAATCCATCTTAGTGTAGGAATTTAGAATCTCGGTTTTTTTAGGGTGGCGTTATTTGCACACACCTTTTTTTGAGTGACACCCACCTCTTGGTGTGTGCAAATAAGTTACAACAAAAAAGGAAAAAAAAAAACCCTCCACCACCGAGAGAGAGAGAGAAGAAGAGGAGCTCCTCCTCTTTGTCTTCTCTTGGCGGCCTCCTCTTCCTCCTCTTCTTCTTCTTCTTCTTCTTCCTCCTCTTCTTCTTCTCTCTCTCTCTCTCGCTCGGAGAAGAAGAGGAGGGGGAGATCTCTTTCTCCCCCTCTCCCTTAAAAAAAAAAAAATTTCGTCCGTATTGGTAACACAGGGTGGACATGGCTTTGGCCATATCGGTAGCCAGCCGTTGACATGACCAAAGCCATGTCAACAGTTGGCTACCGATATGGCCAAAGCCATGTCCACCCTGTGTTACCGATACGGGGCGAATTTTTTTTTTTTTTATTTAATGAGAGAGAGAGAGAAGAAGAGGAGGAGGAGGAAAAGGAAACCGCCCGGAGAAGAAGAAGAAGAAGAGGAGGTCGCCGCCCACCACCAGGTAAGAGAGAGAGGGAGGGAGGGAGTGGTGGTGGTGGTGGTGTAGTGGTGGTGAAGAAAAAGAGGACGGTGGTGGTGAGTTCCTATTCGTTCGTTTTTTTTTTTTTTCACACCACTTTGGGTATGTGCAAATAAGATGTGGGTGTCACTCAAAAAAAGGTGTGCAAATATTGCCACCCTTTTTTTTATTTTATTTATTTATTTTTATTGTTGTATTGTCTATCGTGAAACGCCTTCTTTGTCCTCAAAAACATCCCTCATTATTTCTTCCTCTTACTAGGATCTGCAGTCTTGTTGCCCCAGAATCTTGCGAGTATTAGTTAAGTGCAATTTCCTTTTGTTTGGATTGGACTTGATTTTAAGGAGTGCAGATTGCATGGGGGGTATGCTTCCACCTGAAAAAGGCGTATTGAGTACGTTTTTGAAATTGGGCCCAGCTACTGAATTATCAAGAAAAACTCAGTTTTCACCTGCAGGGGCTTTTACCAATATCTTTGACCTGATTCATATATGGTGAGCCAACGGTGGGACCCCATGATCACAATTAAGCAATTTGTGATCATGATCTAGATGGCAGCATGTATTGTTTCCTGTTCTCGGTCCACCTGATCATGATTAGGAGGGGGGGAATTCTGCCCCAAAACGTTACTACATTCTCAAATTCATCGCTCCAATTTCGGACCATTGACCTGGACTGGTAAATTTGCCGATAAATACAATAGTACTAGGAAAAATATTATTGTGGAGCGCATGTTCTCAATGGAACCTAACCTCAAACTATACACAGCAATGTTTCTAAACCCAGACCGGGTGGACTGGCTGGTTTGTTAACCGGCTGACCCAGACCGTTTTGGGGACCGGTTTGCCAGTTCAACAACCCGTTCTGGCCCAGTTCTGACAAAGCTGATACACAAGGCCCACTAACCCTCTCATCTTTACTGTTGAAAACTAACGAAACATGGACGGAGGCTGGACACTAAATTCCACCATTGGACTAATTTGATGAGCATGTCATTGAAGCATTAATACAGAAAGGGCCCACCAACCATCTAATCTTGACTATTCAAACTAATGAAGACCATGGATGGGGGCTGGACACCAAATTCCACCATTTGACTAATTTGATAAGCATGCCATTAAAGCATTAATACAGAAAATTTTAGAGAGCTGAAGATGGAGCTAAAACTCTCTTTATGTAAGCCGAACGACTTAATTCTTGATGCGTCAAATGCTCGAAGAAGTTGATGAAAAAAATAACACAATTCTCTAATAACTCTCGTAATTAAATTCTCGTAGATAGAGGTTGAGCCCCTAGCCGACTTGGTTAATGTTCTTTACTTTACCGCATCTACGAGGTCGCGGTTCTGATCCCATTTAATTAGTATAAGAAAACTTCCTCACCAATAATCCTTACACGAACATGAACCGTGTCTGAAGTGGTGGAACCGTGTTCGATCCCTAACAATCACTTCTCTGTCATACACTCTTGATATCAACTTCGCCGCATGGTGACAGTCAACACACATTCTAAGGTTCTTCACAATCCTGATTGTGCTCCTCGGGCCAGAACTGATCAGTCCGAAAGCAATTGCCAACTTTTCACTATGCTGGTGAAGCGCGGTCTCTTTCTCCTCCTCCCCTATATCCAGGAAGACCTCTGACGTATCAGGCACATAACCGGCAAACTTCAAGTCTTGAGCCATCTTGTCCAACTTCGTGTAGATCTCCTTGGATTGAGGGTGGGACACATCTCCAGCTACAAACTCATGAACAAAGCCATTCATCTCTATCAAACTACAACCTGGGGTTTTCTTGATTCCCCTATCCATCATCAATTTTCGAACTTCACGCACGTCGTCCCATCTATTGCAAGCAGCATATATATTAGACAACAGAACATAAACAGCCCCATTTTCAGGCTCTAATTCAAGAAGGCGCTTAGCTGCCATTTCAGCCAGTTCTGCATCCTTATGAACTCTACAAGCACCAAGTAGAGCTCCCCAGACAATGGAGTTTGGTTTCATCGGCATATTGTTTATAATCTCCTGGGCTTCACTTAGCTGGCCAGCTCGACCAAGAAGATCAACCAAGCATCCATAATGTGCCACATTTGGCTGAATTCCATGATGGGTGGTCATGCTAGCGAAGAATTTTTTTCCCTCTTCTACCATTCCCCCATGAGTGCAAGCACAGAGAACGCCAATGTAAGTTACCTCATCCGGTGCTATCGAAGCTCTAAGCATTTTATAGAACAGATCAAGAGCTTCTTCACCATGCCCATTTACAGCAAGGCCACCAATCATGGCAGTCCATGTAAATTTGTCCCTCCGAGGCATCTCTTTGAAGATTTTTAGCGCGCTTTCCACGTTTCCACATTTAGAATACATGTCTATAAGTGCATTTCGCACGAAGATATCTTTTTTTATCTTGTTCTTGTCGATGAAAACTCTGATCCACTCACCTACCTCGAGTGCTCCAAGATGTGCACAAGCAGTGAGTATACTAACCATTGTGAATTCATCAGATCTGATCTTTGCAGCTTGCATATCACGGAAAATCCCCAATGCCTCTTTGAAACGGTTGGCCTTTAGGTACCCATCGGTCATGGCTGTCCACGAGACATAATCCCTTTCGGGCATCTGATCAAAAAATTCTCGAGCTCTGTCGACTTGCCTAGAATTCGCAAAACCAGTGACCATGGCAGTCCAAGTAATTACATCTCTAACTTTCATATTCTCAAACAAGCCAAGTGCAACATCCATTTCTCCAGACGCTGCATACATATCGATCAAAGCATTTTCCAATATCAAATTTGGTTTGATCTTGTGATCTATGACAAACCGATGTACCCGCTTGCCAATCTCTAAATCCTTCAACTTGGCACAAGCTGACAGCACTGAAACAAGTGTAACTGGGGTGGGTTCTACCTTCTCCCTCTCCATCTCATCGAAAAGCTTCAGCGATTCTTCAAACTGCTTACTCCTGTTATAACCAGAAATCATGGCATTCCAAGAAACCACATCTCTCTTAGAGCTCTTGTCAAAAACTCCGCGAGCAGTATCAATTTGACCGCACAAAGAGTACATATGGATCAAAGCATTTTGGACAAAAACATTAGAATCAAACCCAAATTTAAGAATTTGGGCGTGGAAATCTTTCCCACAGTCCAAAGCGATTTCGCGGTTAAAAGCCTTGAGCAAGAAAGGGAAGGTGTAATGGTCTGGCTTGACGCCCCTCCGTAACATCTCTAAGTAAACGAACGCTGCACTTTTGGGGGAATTTCTTCGCGAATATCCACGAATCATAGTATTCCAAATAAAAAGATTGGGTTCGTGAATTCTGTCAAACAGAATGCGGGCGTAATCCATGTCGCCCTTTTCTTGGGTGCAACAGAAGGTGATGATTCGATTCTGTTCGATGGGGTCACAAATAAGGCCGGTTCGGATCATTTGGGAGTGAATTTGTTTGAGTTGTTTCATGGATTTGCAGTTGTCTAAAGGAGATATTGATTGAGTGTTTTCTGTAGAGAAGTGAAGGTGAGTGGTGGGTGGAGAGAGATGGGTTGAAGTGAGAGAAGCCATGGAAATCATCTTTCTGAGGCTTGAAACAGGAGAAGTTGAGAAGGTTAGAGATGAACATAGAAAATGGAAACTGAAAGTGATTGAAAATGGCATAAAAAGAGAGTAAGAGATGCCCTCAGCATAACTCTCTTATGCAAAGTACTGTTTTTTTTTTTTTTTTGGGTTTGGGTTGGATAGCCGTTAGTGAAGTTTTTGAATTACGGTTACTGGTCAAGGTTTTTCCCGCCAAATGATGAATCGGCCACCACTTGTTAGGAACTTGGGACGCTTTCAGTTGCCGCTACCTCTACTGTTCGGAATCTACTTTATACGCAAACCTGATCGCACCTACTATTTGCAGTTGGCCAAATGTAGATGCGCGCACAGTTTGTGTTTTTGGTGGTGCAGAGTTATGCCCATAGGGCACAAAAGTGGGAGACTCAAGGATTCTTTACACCCTTTAGGTCCAACTTCGACCTATATAACCTCAAAAATTCGCTGGCCCCGGGGACTTCGAACCCCATCACAAAATGTCTGACAAGTACCCTTTGTTAACCACTAGCCAGGAGCTTAACGCGGGTTGGATTAAGGGATTGAACTACGTGTCTGACATTTTGGATGGGGAGACTTCAAAGTTTGAAATCTCCTTGGCCAACGAATGTTTTCTCAAAACTTTTAGTTTCTCAAGAATGTGAGACTAAAGTTTCATAAATATATGCATACACACAATAATATAAATGGTTTTAAAGTTTCCTTCCACAATTTTATTCAAATTATTATAAAGTTCGTAAAATGTACTAAGAAGAAACGTAAAAAAGTAATAAACCAATCAAAACTTTCGGATCAAAACTTGTTTTTTAAAATTTTATAAATAACAATTCCCCACATGAACATACGAAAAATAAAATAAATAAAATTAGAGTACACTAATGTAGATTTGCATAGACAACAGTGTCATTCAACTTAAACTTTTGCTTAGTGTAATTTCACCAATTCCACTTTTCATTGCTGATCCCAAAGAATGCACTATTGCAGGGTAGTACTCGTACTACATTGGGTTCAGTAGGCTCTGATGATCATTTGTCGGAAATAATGTGTTGAAATTCAAAACCACAAAGGTAAAAAAACACACATAGAGAAATAGAAGAAGGGTACAACATGGTTTAAAGAGCAGCCATTATAGTGAAAATAATGGTCGTTATAATGGATTCGCACCCAACTTGTTATGTTATTTACCGTTTTAACGCCTAGAAAATAATGGCCGTTATTTCGTTATAACGGCCATTTTTTTGAAAATAAGAAAAATAATGATCTGAATTAGTTCTGAAGCGTTGATCAAGGTCTGACCCAAATGATCAGCCTATTAGGTATTTGTTTATAGAGATAGTATAGCAGGGTACTCAAACCTGACCAATTATTAATCGGTTCCAAAGGGAAGGACCCAAACCAAATGATCGAGTCCTGTGTACTCAAACCTACTTATAAACGCCACGTGGCGCGTACATTTATTTTTGCTTTCTCCACAAAAAAAATTTGATCGTAGTGTTTTTTGTTCCAGCACTTATGTTGTACTTATAAATGCCACGTGGAATACACTTAGAGATCCATGATCATACAGATGTTTGAAAAATCCCTAGGTGGGCTTGCAGGCCAAAAATCAGTTGGATACCAATTTTTAATTGTTGGATTTGAATCTTTTTCATAGCTCGATTTTCAACCTTGGGATTTGAAAATTATTTTGGGGTATTGAGATCCAATGCCTAGAAAACACCAATCAAGCTGATTTTTGGTCTGCACATGGCATTTTCAGGTGCCCCCGCCTGACGCCTTATAAAAAAATACCACGATTAAAAATTTTATCCCTGTCCAACGTACTCAAAATTTTACTTTCACCATTATTAAAGAGTAAAACTCTGACGATGGACGTCTGTCATCAATGTTGATGATGGACCACAGTGTGAGCCATGTAGAATACTATTAGAGACCACTGGCCATATGGATGATTGGCCCATCCCTAGGTAGACCTACATACCAAAAATAAGCTTGATTAGTGATTACTAACGTTTGGATCTGAGTATCCCAAATAATGATCGAAATTCACGATTAAAAATAAACCAAGAAAAGTACTCTAATCCAATGGATATAAATTATTACTAATCAGGATGAGTTTTGGTATGTCTGTCTACCTAGTGTCGGGCCAATCACCTATACAGTCAGTGGTCTCTAAGAGTGTGCCACATGGCTCATAATTCAATGTGACACCTATTATTGGTGTCTAAATTCAATGTTTTTTAAAAGAGAAAAGAATATAAAAAGTTCATCAAATGTCCCCGCACATACCATTATTAATGAATAATAATGACATGATCCAAGGTCCATGGATGTTATCATGGTGCATAGTGTTGTCATTTTGTCAATGGCTAAATTTGTACCAAGAGTTGTGTGTAATTTTTTTAAAGTTTTAGTTAATTAATTATCTAAGTCTAGTACCCCACCAATATGAACCATGCGGCACTCTTAGAGAAAACTGACTATATGAATGTTTGGCCCATCCCTATGTGGACCTATATACCAAAAATTAGCCTGATTATTGATTTTAAACCTTTGGATCGTTGTACCCAAAATAATGCTCAAATTCCACAGTAAAACGACTCAAATCGAATGCTTAGAAATCATTAATCGGGCTGGTTTTTTGTATGTTGGTCTACTTAGAGATGGGCCAAACATCCATACGGTCAGTGGTTTCTAATAGTGTGCAACTTCTTCCAAAGACGGCCCTACAATCACTCACTACCTCGTGGTATGTTCTTAATGTCATATGACATGTCTGGCCATGATTCAGTGTGAATTAATCAGTGATGTTCCATTCAAAAAGTAATAGAAGCAAAAAAAAAACGGCATATCAGCAACACCCCCCTAAAATTTGAAAGTAATTATTAATTCCCCCTTATACTGAAGAGGGGTCTTTGGATGGATTAAGAAATTCTCTAAATTCTCTCCGAGTCCAAACGAGAAGTCCATAGTCATACAATGACTTGAAAAAAACGGCCGTTATCTCTAACGGTTATTATAATGGTAATGTCCTGATCCTGTTATTTTTAGGCGTCATAGACCGATAAATGACGTTATAACAGAAATAATAATAAATGTTATATGAAAGAAATAAAAAATAATTTTTTACCATTGTCAAATTTTTTGAAAAATAATAATATTCTGACATTAAAGGACTGTTATACCGTTATAACGGACAATAAAACGTTAGAGGAAATGATAGGGGACAGGCGCAAAAGCCAATTATATTGCCCCACATGGTAGGGAAAGTGTAGGGAGAACGAGTAACGTCCTCCTCGGACGACAACAACATTAATGTGGGATCGACGGAATAACTGAGGATTCAACGGAATCTTCAGCAGATGACGTGTCGTAACGGACTGCTGTTGGTTTTCTCCTTAATACTTGGAGTAGACGTTATTGGGCTGCGTGTGTTTTGCTTCTCGAGGTTGCTGATGTCTCCGTACTCTTTTCTTGACACGTGGATCAACGGAAACCGTTCGTTTTGTGGGGACCACGACTACTCGTGACCGTGTACAGAGATAATACGACGACTTTGCAGTTTCAAAATCTTTTTGATCCTTCCACGCAAGTTGAACCTCTGAGCTGCAATCTCTATGTCATTGGAAACTGCTTCATCGCCACCGGCAAAAATGAGCCGTTCAATTTTACCCTTCAAAATATTTAAATTTTCAGGATCCATTTAACCTTCGTTTACCCATGAAGCAACCTGAATAGGACCCGATTTTTATTCGGTTTCAAAATCTTGGACCCCGACCCAATTAATCGGATTCAAGCCTGCCAAGTAATCATTAATCACGACGAAAATGTGCTCAAATCCAACGGCTAGGAATCACCAATCACGTATATTTTTGGTGTGTACTCGTCCACCCCTAGCTAGCAATTCTATGTACGGAAAAAATTTGAGATGGAAATAGTACGAATATAATCTCGTTTTGAAATTTTGAAATACAGTAAAAATTCGGTCAAATAAACGGGAAACGAAAAAAAAAATAGTTCGAGAATGATTCGTGTATAATACAATTTAGAATAAAGAGTTCAGCACCAAAAATTTGTGTGTTATGTACACATACCAAACATTTGCATGATTAGTACTTTATATTGGTCAGATTTTAGTCTTTTTCATGGGTTGATTTTCAACCATGGCATTGGATTCTTATTTTGAGGTGGGGTACAATGATCCAATGGCTAAAAGTCACAAATTGGAGATTGCCTGGATGAAAGAAAGTCAGTTCATTGATTGCAAGTGTCGAGTATGAAATATGATTGAAAAGTTTTATTGAAAAAAAATAGAAATACGTGTTTTAATCGGTTTTAGAGGGAAAAAAAAATGGAGAATATTTCGACATTTCAATGTGTACAATCGTTTAAAACGCTTTTTTTTTTTTCAAAATAACTTATAATTCAGGTATAATACGTAATAATAGGCAGAATTACTAACTTGGGGTCCACCAAGGTGTAGGCCAAATGTTCATGGGGCTAGTGGGACTGAAAGCGTGTGTTATGTGGCAGTTTGAGGGACTTTTTTATCGAAATTTTGATACAGAGATGGGGCAGGTTAGACCCAAAGACAAAATCCTTGTCGAAGCCATATTTAGTAGGTTTAGATTATCGACACACTATCCGAATTAAAAAAAGTTTGGATACAGATTCATGAAAACTAAGCCCGATTCACATTTGAATCCTAGGTTTGGCTTGGATTCTTACTATAATTGTAATTTTGTAATGTATCCAACCACTATTCAATATATGGATTGTAACTGGATGTGCGCCATAATTTTTTTGAAGTTGAAATTGGATTTGGTTCTTCCTAGATTCGACCGGGATCCAACTCATTTCACGCCCTTTCTGTCACCCAATGAGCACCAATAATAAGTTTAGTCAATCTGGCATGAAAATCTCTCTCTCTCTCTCTCTCTCTCTCTCTCTCTCTTATTACTAAATTTAGGCCTTGTTTATATTTTACAAATGCATACGTTTGTGTGCTGATGTGCGCATCTAAGCCAAAAAACGTGTGTTTGATTGTACCCATAGGCGTAACTCAAAATACGCATCGGGGCTCTTAATGTGCGTCAAGGTGCGTGTTGTAATACACACCCCTTCTGAGAATCAGAATACGCACCAAATCGCGTGTTACAACATGCGCCAATGTACCATAAAACACACTTCTATTATAAAAAATAATATATATTATATATTATTATATTATAAAAAATAATATATATTATATATTATTATATTATAAAGAATATAATATATATATACACGTGCTAGTTTGAAATGTGTATGTATAATTTTATACAATATAACGTTATGCCTCAGGTGCAACATCCACTATCATTCGCGTAAACAAATTCATATAATCGATTTTTGTGCACAACTTGTTGAGTCCGTCCAAACGTTATATATCCAAAGTTACACACATTTAACTGCGCGAATTTCAAAGTGTGTATATCCTAAAACAAGTGTAAAAAAAAGCAAACAGGGCCTTAATAATGGATCCAACCACAAACTTGTGATTACAAAACTTTTTAGAAGCTCACTTTTGGTTACATGTGATCATTACTGTTAATTAAGGAGGCGCTTCTTAGCACTAAAAGCTAGAGAAACACTTCCCAAGAAGTATTCCCAAATGCTACCTAATGACAGGTCGTCACAAGCAGTGGCGGAGCCAGGATTTTGTTCAAGGTTGAGCAATATTGTACATATTTTATCTCAGGGTGGGCAAGAAGGAACTTCGAAAAAAATTTCCTACTAAACTTTTAAGGTTGAGGTCCCCTTGGCTCTGCCACTAGTCACAAGGACCACATGCAGATGAGTTAAGGGCTGATTTCTGGTGAGGATGATCTCGTCATCATGGAGATCAACCTCACAAAAAATCAATAATTTCTAAAACTTCTAACCCTATCAAATATATACCTAAATTTAATGGTGAAAGTGGATGTTACAAAATTCTTCAATTTGCAATACACTTTTCACAAAGTTACAAATGTTGGAATGAATTGATTTTTTGTGAGGTTGATATCAATGTTGAGAAGAATATCACTACCAATAATGAGCCCATAACTCATCTACGTATGAGCCCCATGTCCATTAGTCATCATATTAATCACGAAAAAAACATGAGTCAACGTATCCCAATTTATATATATGGTTGGGTTCAGGAGCCCCCCTTTCTCTTACCCTTCTTGGGAGTCAAACTCGGGTCCGTGGATTCTGAGAATCCAACCGTGGTTGATAGCGATATTAAGTGAATGCCAACTCAGTATGTATTCTACTTTTCCCATCATGCCTACACCCCCATTATGTATTCTACTTTTCCCCTACCATTTGAAGCTATAGAGTTTTAATTATTTTTTTAAATAGAAAAAAAGGCAAAGAAACTTCTTGCCATATAGTGGAGTGCTGCCATGGACCCCCTTTAGGCCCACGATTTTAATTGAAAAATAATGGATCATCATCATCATAAGCCTTATCCCAATGATTGGCTCAGCTGCATGAATCTTGTTCCTTCATTCAATTATGTCTAAAAGGAAAAAAAATACCCAGAAAAAATTGTTCAAAAGAAAATAACGACGGTTAAATTCTATGCAATTCCATTAAGGGACTACTTGCTGACATTCTCTTTGATGAAATCCATCGTACAAGACATATGGCTCTCTCGTAAATAGTCATTCATCGATAAATACTAAGAGAAAGCATGCCCCATGCACGTGATTGAAGATGAGAAATACAAAAATACCCCTATTTACCCAAAATGTTTTACATATTTGTGGGGGTATTTTTCGAAGAAAAATGACAGAAAAACAACATGTAGGTTAAGGGGTCGGTGGGGGCGACCCTCGTTATAAATTAAAAACACACAAATTGTTCTTTCACGTCGCTTTTAAACAATCCAACTTGCACCATGATTATTTAAAAAAAAATGTCCCATTGGACACCTTTTAAAATGTTAGGTAAAGTGGTTGTCATGGTGCGTAGGGACCATAAACCCATAGAAGTACAGAACCAGCTGCTTAGCAAAGTTACTGACCGACCACAATATGAGTCACGTGGTACACTCTTAGAGGACCTTGACCATATAGATGTTTGGTCAATATCTAGGTGGACCTACCTAACAAAAATCAGCCTGATTAGTGATTTCAAACCTTTGGATCTTTGTACACCGAATTTTGGTAAAAAATTCTTCAATTATATGCTTAAAACATCAACCCACGAAACCGTTTAAATAACGGTCAGAAGTCTCGAGCATGGTTTAAAATAATGCCGTTTTAATAGCCGTTTAAACGGTAACGCCCCAATCCCGTTATGTTAAAAACCGTTTTGACACTTAGAAAATAATGGCCTTTTATTGTAATGGCCGTTGTTAACAGCCGTTAAAATCTGGAAAAATTTTGTGGAAAAATGTTGTTATTCCTGTTAAAATCCGTTAAATTCTGTTTTTGAAAATTTGAAAATCGAATTTCAGATCCATTTTTCCCATTAAATTCCGTTAAATTTAATTTTTTTTCATTTTTGTCCCTGTCCGTTACAATCCATTTTAACAGTAACGCCCCCAATCCGTTATACCGTTAAAAAGGCCTCTTTTAAACCTTGGTTTCAAGAATTTGTCACGTGACTTATATTGTGGTCGGTCATCAACTTTACTTAGGGCTGGTCAACAAAGTTTCACTCCTTAGGAGCCCAGCAAAGGGTCCAGGACTTGGGAGCTAAATTCACCGAAAAAAATAAAAAAAAACGGGACGTGCGTGTTACGCACTTTAAGGTAGGACTTTGTGGACTGATTTGCATAAACGTGATGACCGTTGAGTAGAGATTGCTAACCTTCTACAACATGAGCCATGTGGCACATTCTTAGATGACGATGACCGTATAGATGTTTGGCACATCCCTAGGTGGATATACAGAGCAAAAATCATCTTGATTAGTGATTTCAAACCTTAGAATTTTTTTACCCTAAATAATATTCAAATTCTACGGCTAAGAATCAACCAATGAAAACGACTCCAATCCAAGGCTTGGAAATCACGAATAAGGCTAGTTTTTGGTCTGTAAGTCCATCTATGATTGGACCAAACATCCACGAGGTCAGAAATCTCTAAGAATATGCCACGTGACTCTGATTTTGTTTTTTGTTGAATAGTACCATGCCACGTGACTCATATTGCGTTACCGTTCTAGTCACCACCAAAGCAACACATAGGCCAAAATGGTTGCTTGATACGTGGAAACATCACTTGGGTCCCACATATGCAATGGCTCGTACACCAATTCAGTATTGTCCTCTATCCGTGCACGTTAGTTCGGGCACCTCTAACACGTGCCAACAAACCAAAGTAGCACAGGCTTAGAAGTCATTTCTTAGAGAGATCCGATGAAAGAGGAAAGAACCTTTCAAGTTCAATCAAGTTGAATTTTGACTTTCATAAAGCACATTTGCTTTGACTTTCAAAATTGGACCAATTGTTGGTCTTCTAAATCCCTTCAACTTAGGAGCCTATAACAATTTGTATTCCACTACTACAGATTTTGTCCCTTCAACATTTTTTGGGGTTATTTTTGTAACACCCCATTGTGATTATGGTTCGAAATCTGGGCCGATCCCGCTCTGGATCGGCGATAGGGATCGAAAGCCACCGATCTGACCGAAATTTGGAATCCGAATCGGGATCGGCGCCCTCTGATCCGAGACCGATCCTGAGATTTTGAACCATGATTGTGAAGTAATTTTAATTAGCAACACCCTCCTTGACTAGACCCCTCTGTTATTGACTAATGCGTAAATATGACCTTCATCAGATGAATTTATAATACTCATAAAATGACTATTTTGTCCATCTATTTGTGTTTAACTGAGGTTAGCCTCTACTTCAGCCTATGCGTGACATGTGCCCTATGTTGATGCAATCTGGATCGTAGTATCGTTTAAAATGAACGATTCAGATCGTTGAGGTTCACCTTTGGTCATGGAGTGCACGTCACATTATATTGCTCACGTAATATTCTTCTTTATTACAATGCTTATGTAGTAGATGTCACATTTGCCCTGTTAGTCAATGTTTGAATGGTCTGGTCAAGAGGGGTGTTCTAGACTTTTGATTTTTCACGGGAGGTGTTAGTAATTAAATTAAAATAAAGGGGTGTTGCAAAAATTATATTTTTTTTGTTACTAGGAATTTATGATTGCCCTCCAAGTTTTTGCACTCTTGTTTTTTTGTTGGCATTCTTTTATGTAATTTTTTAGCCAATTGTTATTGGAATTCTTGCAATTTTTTCCTTTTAAGATTTGTAAAAAAATGTAATTTTTTTTCCTCGATAAGGTAGGTTATTAAGCTTCGTAAAAATAATATATAATTTTTTTTTTTTGATCGGCAAGCATATATGTAGGTTAGTAGGTACATGCATGAGGACGGGTTTTAACTCAATTCATGGTATCGACACCTAACGAGTTCACCAACTAAGTTAGTCTTCGTGTCAACCTACCACATGGTTGAAAATCTGAGGACCGGAGGCTGGATCAGTGTGGGCGCCAATCCCGATCCGAATCGAAGGGTAGATCGCTTGTCTCAGATCATCTCGCTCGAGATGACGTGAGGGTTGAAGAAGAATAGTGCATCTGAGGCGAGACAACCGCATTTCAGATCGTCACGATGATAAAAATTTCATATCTTTGATCATATTATTGGAAATTATTGTAATTTATTCATGTACCTTTAGATGTCGCATCTTTCTAAAATTTCTCATTTCAATCATTTTAGCTAGATTTATATGACATTAAAGAACTATACAGTGCTATTTTTTGTCACTTAAGTTACCGGCCCATCTCAATCACTGCCACCTGTACACTTGACAAGTACCCATGTACAGATAGTAGTGATAGAGATGGGTCACTAATTAATTTACCAAAAATGGACTTGTTAACTTTGTGGGTTTGTCAACAAAGTTGTTTGACAGTCAAAGGATGTAACCCTAATTCAAAGATCTCCAAGGTGGTCTTACTATTTTAGCCACTTTTCCAGGGGTATTGCCAAAATACCTCTGTTTTTATTTGGAGGACCAAACCCTCGGAGGACTGAGGGGGAAAATTCATAAATTGGTCAGTTTAAAGCCACAACCATGGGCCAATGATTGAGTGACATGTGTCAAGGGAAAGAAAAGGTCACAAATATCATCAGGGTATTTTAGTCATTTCAAAATAAGGGTATTTTCGGTATAATGTTTTGTTCACCTGAACCCTGTTGTTCAGGATCCGTTTTGTGTCCTTTTCTTTGCTTTACTCCTTTCACACTTTTCTTTTGCTTTTCTTTTACTAGGAAGGCACGTGCGTTGCACGTGAGTAAGTGTAGGGGCCTCATCAACGTTGATGACAGACCAAATGTATGAGCCACGTGGAATACTCTTCTAGATAACTGATCGTATGGATGTTTCGCCCATCCCTATATGGACTTATGTACAAAAAATCAACCTAATTCGTAATTTTTATCTGTTGGAGTAGAGTATTTTCCATAGTTTATTTGTAACCGTGGATTTCGAGCCTTATTTGGGGTACTTACATTCAAAGATCACAAATCACTAATCAGGCTGAATTTTGGTATGTAGATCTACCTAGGGTAGGGCCAAACATCTATACGGTCATTAATTTCTAAAGTGGTGACACGTGGCTCACATTGTTATCCATCATGAACGTTGATGATGGACTCCGTCATCAAAGTTATGTAGGCGAGCGTCGTGTGAAGGCCGTGCCCCAACCACAGTTTTGGCTTTAATCTGCAAGAATCTCTTGTTTTTGGATGGATTTAAGGAAGGATTTATTACAATTAGTTCAAATTATTATTGGGAATTAGTAAATACCTTCTTAATAAAAGATATATATATTTTTTTGCTGAAGGAGCTTTTGTCATCTTTCTTCACTGCTGCTATATATATAAAGATACATAAGATACTGTTTCTTCTCTCAGAGCTCTCCCAGAGGTGAGTTCTTCCTCCAACGCCACCTTATCTCTCTCTATATCTACCTCCCTCTTATGCTCTGCTCTTGAAAATCTTGGATTTTGGGGGGGTTCTTGAAGGAACTTGATAGACATGGAAGCTGTTCTACAGACAAAAGGGCTTCTTTCTCTGCCTTCAAATACTAAAACCAGGGTTTTAAACCCACAACAGGGTCTGAAACACCGTTTCACCACCAAAAGAAATGGTTCTCTTGGTGGGATTTCTTTATCTGCTGATGGGTTCCAAAAATTTCATGGGTTTGTCTCAAAAACTCATGGGTTTTATAAGAAAGGTAGAAACTTGCAGATTTGCAGAGCAGAAGCAGCAGCAGATGGACAAGCGTTTCTTGGTGATGTCGAGAAACCCAAGTTCTTGGGTATTGAGATTCTGACCCTTAAGAAGATTGTCCCACTTGGGTTGATGTTCTTCTGTATCCTCTTTAACTACACAATCCTCAGAGACACAAAAGATGTTTTGGTTGTGACAGCTAAAGGGAGCAGCGCTGAGATTATACCATTCTTGAAGACTTGGGTGAATTTGCCGATGGCCATCGGATTCATGCTCTTATACACTAAGCTTTCAAATGTTTTGTCGAAGCAGGCTCTCTTCTACACTGTAATCCTTCCGTTTATTGCCTTCTTTGGGGCATTCGGGTTTGTTCTGTATCCCCACAGCAATGTATTTCACCCTACGGCCCTTGCGGATAAGCTTCTAGCAGCGCTTGGGCCAAGCTTCCTTGGGCCGGTCGCAATCCTGAGGATTTGGAGCTTCTGCCTGTTCTATGTCATGGCTGAACTATGGGGGAGTGTGGTGGTTTCAGTTCTATTTTGGGGGTTTGCTAACCAGGTGAAAACACTTATCGAATTGATCTTGTTTGTTGAATTTTGTTTCAAATTGATAATACTGTTTCATTAGTTTGTGATTCCCGAGTCAATTATTTTTTTTGCTTTGGATTGTCAGTATATGAACATGGTATTGTTTTTACCTAATCTTTTAGTTTTAAATGTTATTAGTTCTATTAGAGATTCATAGTTCTTGCTCATGTATAGGCTGCTCAAGAACATGAAGGATTTTGCTATATTAGTTTATGTTTTTTTTTTATGTTGCATAGAGGTTTACATTTGCTTAGTCGTTTAATTGGCTTTTTTAGGAGCCTCTGATGATTCTTTCTCAGGGTTCCCTTGGTTTCTTAATTGGATTTCATTATGTGATCTCGTTAATTTTTATATAAGTTTTACCACTTCAGGTTTTGACTGGAGGAAAGGTATAGAAATCTATTAGGGTTCTTTATATTATTATTCTAGTTGAAATGGTATCCCAATTTCATGACTAGTTAAATGGATTTTGCTGTAGCTTTTGGTTAGACTTACCAATAATCTGCCATAAGTAGTTATTTTCTTCTAGATATTAAGAATGATTGATTGATTTATGGCACTTATATTGTTTTGCTCACTGATGTATGTTTATGTTGTATCATAATCTTTTCCTTCACATGTGCTTGGACAAGAGAACAATCTCGACTTCTTGATATCAAGGTCTTAAGGGCTCTAGCGCCTGTACATAATTGGATGTTGCTTTGTTTTGCAACTGTGGGGTTGTGGGTTCATTTCCAGGTCAGTTACCAAAATAAGAAGAAAGGGCAAGGAAGAAGGTAAAAAACAGATGGAGAAGACAGTTTTCATGAGCACAAATAAAGAATGAATAATTGATTAAAGTCATGACATCTCTGTGATTTTGGACTGAATGATTTTGAGTGACTAATTATGGTCCAATGCATGTTTTTTGTTTTGTACTACTAAATCCTTGTTTCAAACTTCTGTTTTTGAGAAAATTATAGATCTGAATCATTTCTCCATTACAAATGATCTCCTCCCGTGTTTTTCTTTTCTTTTCCTTTTTTTCTCCCCTCCTTGGGTAGTTTTTGTTGTCTAGTCTTTGATTAGTGAACCTTAGATATATAATCCTCAGAGGCTTTGGCTTGGACATGGACGTGTAATGGAGTTAGACATAAGGGGTGTCAGCCCCTGTTATTCAGCAAACCCAATAAGCAAACACATCTGAACATCCTATTTAGTAGTATTGAAAGACATTAATATGTAAGTACCCAAAAAAAAACCCTGCAGAAATAGATATGTGTTCATTTTTGTGGTATAGGTAATGGTGTCCATGCATTGTTTTGACTAGGGTGTTGAAATGTGTCCACAAATTTGTGAGATACCAGTGTCTGGTATGCCACTATTTTTAAAAGAATCAATTTTCTGTTTAAATTGTTTAGTCGGTCCGATACTCAATAGGAATGTATAATGCTTCAAAGTTTGTGGACTCTACAGTGAATATCCTGGCATATAAACTCTTTGATATCACCTCTGGCTTCTGTAGTTTGTCAAGGTTCTCTCATGACAAACTAGTAGATCGAATTAGAAAGAGACTTTTTTCTTGTGTGCTGCTGTCTTCCTTTTTGTGGGCTTTTGTCATCAATGTTCTAAACTTGTGACTATTCTTTGTATTAAATTACCTGTACTCCCTTGGGAGTCACTTTGGAGGCTTGGCCTTAATTAAATGAAATCAGAACATTTTAACCAACAGGACATGCGCTGATGGGTGAGGTCCCTATCAGTTCATGCTTTCCATAATGCTAGAAGTGGGTGCATTTGAGCTCTTCATGGTGCACAACTTACCCAAATTGTGGTCTGGTCAAAGAAGCCAGTTGACTATATTGTTCACTTGGTCAGAGACACAAGCTGGGTTAACTTTACAGTTTGATTTCATATTAACTGAAGTTTCAATACAAGTTGCCTAGGTAAGTTCTGTTAATATTCAAGAAAGCTAGTATTCAAAAGAAATTTTTACTTTATTGACAATATTAAGATTATGGCAGTGGATAGGATGCACATGTGTGGATATCCTATTGTTTTGTAGGTTATTAGATCATTGTTAAAAATGCAAGTATCAATCTTGTACATCTTTTAACATGTTATGTGTTTGTATAAGTTTCATTGTGTTGGTTTTGAAAATTTTGATGCATTTTAACTGTTTTTGTGCCATTGAATCCGTCAATCTATTATTTACAGCATATTGCTCTATCTTCCAAGTATTAAAATATCATTATATCCACTGCAGTTAATTCTACAATACAGAAATTTTAGCATAAAAGTTATAGGTTCACCATCAATACGGAATGCTTTTTTTGCTTTCAAGAATTTAGTTTAAACGAGGCATAAAAATTTTAAGGACTTTTGACTTCGAAGGTTTCTAGTAAGACTATGACATGTCATAGTTGATACTTGGCAGAGTTTGCTAATGAATGTTATACGGACAATGGAAAGATGCTGTTGTGAGGCCTTTGTGTTTCAACTATTGGTGTATCATTATTATTATTTTGTGATAAGTTGGTTCATTGTATTGTCTTTTTTTTTTTTATCAGAGAAACAATTTTATTAAAGGAGATCGAGAAGATCTCGAAAAATCGAAGGAGCGAAAAGAACAAAAGAAGGAAACAAAAAACCAGAGAACTCAATTACAACTCAGAATTGCTACCCTCTCCCCAATACCGACTCAAATCTAACCCTTCATCTCGGGATAGATGGTTCCCCATAAAAATATTAGTGCCTTGATGTTAATAACCTCTTGCATTGTATTTTTCTTCTCTCTAAAAGTTCTTCCATTTCTTTCCAACCAAAGTCCTCATAAAACCGTAAACGGTACCATTCTTCATAGGAGTTTCCCTTTACTAGAAAGGGGAATCTTGGGCCACCCACTCAGCCATTCACCGGTAGACGACTGACGCATAACCCAAGAGAACTCAATTCACTCAAGAAATATGACCACACATGCACGGCAAAATGTTTCTAGTAGTGCACATATTCTACTAGAAACATTGGTGCACTGTATTGTCTAATGTTTCTAGTAGAATATGTGGTCTGAAGCTTCAAAAGGAAGCATGATGCATCACTGTCAGAGAATTTGATTTTTGAGTCAAATTTGAAGTCCTTTTTTCTTCTATATAAACCATTTTTTTTAAATTTCATTTTATCCAATGACGTTAATAACTAAAAATCTGTGTGATGTAAAGACTTTTGTGGTTTAAAACTTTGGAATGATGCATTGTGAGTGGTCATGGTCATCATCATCGTTGTTATCATTCTTGTGTATCCACTAGCAAACTCTATTAAGTATCAAGTCTCCATATGTACATAGACATATACACCCCATGACCCATGTAATGGAAGAAGGGTTCTTAAAATTCAGGGATAGTTTAGTCATTTTACAATGGATGGATAAAGAGGGGAGAATCTAGGGCTGTCAATGGATAGTCAAAAATTCGAATTCAAATTCCGTATTTGAATTCGGATTTGGATATTTTTTTGATATATCCGATTCGATAATATTTGATTCAATATATTATTTAATAATTATATTTATTATATATAATAGTCAATGGATAGTCAGCTATTTCTTACATCTCTCATACATTTTCTCCTGCTGCTTCCACGTGACAAGTTTAACCTTGTTTTTGGACTTCTGCTTTTATGGGGCAGAAACGGTCCAGTGAACATTACCGAAATCACTAATTGTGTAAACTTGAGCATGGTCAAATATACATATACATATATGTGTGTATTATGATTGAATGCAACCATATTATGCATATATATTGTGAACGATAAGTTAGGATTGATCCGACAACTTCAGGTATGTAGATATTTGTACAATTAAGCTATGAGCTCAAATTCAAGATTTTAAACTGTTCCGATTCCTCTAGATATTAAGGTCTTTATTCAAAATGCAATCCTTACGAGACCTCTGCAGAAAATCCTGCAGTGGGGGTAATCCTGTAACTTCTGTGCTCAAAATTTAAGTTTCTATACAATGAATTAATATTGGGTGATAGCTTTAGGAATTTGTATTGAAAGTTACTAGCATGAGACAAACTTGTTCTTCTAACTTCCCATCTGTATGTATGGAAGCATGTTTGTGTGTGTATTTTCCAGCTCTTTTAAATTATTAACAAAAATATTGAAGTTGATGCTGCAACGTGAGTTGCATCAACATTAGCAACACACACCTGTTCTTGGACTGGCCTCCCGCAATTACTAGTTTTGATTCTTGATATATTTAAATTAGTAAGAAAGGATACTAAAATGAGCATGTGAACAGCCACTCCCTCTTTGGATGTATAGGATTGACGAGCTTGGAAAGAATCTTTAGGATTGAAAGTGAGGGTACAGGGATATCATCTTGCTGTTTCTGATTTGATTTTGCCAAGAAACAATGTAATAATAATAGAAGTAGGTGTTACTTGAATATCCCCCTTCCATATCTACTCAATGGACTTTTAATTCAATTAATTCCATGTTTAATTATTGTTTTTTGTCACCGAAGTTCAGAGGCTTAACTTTATCCCTGGATGTGATTTTTTGTTGGTATCTTCTATTGTCAGTGCTGTTTTAGTTTTTGTCTTCTCTTTTTCGGCTTCAACAATTTCTTAGCTGGATATCTATGAGCAACATATAGATATTTTTATTTTATTTTATTAAGTTCATATAGATTCTTCTAAACATTACTGTACTATCCTGATTTAAACCCCTGATATTAATATCTAAATATTGGCATTAGAGCTGTACTTTAATGTCATTGCTTTATTTCCATTGCAGATAACTACCATTGAAGAAGCCAAAAGATTCTACCCGCTGTTTGGCCTTGGAGCCAATGTTGCCCTTATTTTCTCGGGCCGAACAGTGAAGTACTTCTCTAATCTGAGAAAAAATTTGGGTCCCGGAGTAGATGGATGGGCCATCTCCCTGAAAGGAATGATGAGCATTGTGGTGCTGATGGGGCTTGCAATCTGTTGTATCTACTGGTGGGTGAATACTTTTGTGCCTCTTCCATCCCGTACAAAGAAGAAGAAGGTATTCCTCAGAAAGGGCACAATCCTTGTTGTGTCTTGTTAATTTGCTTTCATTCTGTTTTTGGTTTTTTTTTTTTAACTCAAATGAAGAAACATATCTCTGTTGGTGTCAGACTTTGGACATAAGGAGTTGATTACAGTAGGTGAGTCGTGTGTTTTAGAACCCTTGGATTTGGTTCAACTTAGTTGGACTTTGACTGTGAAAGATCATATAAATCTTGATACCTGACAATACACAGACATCATTTCAACTATGGTGATCATTTACTGCATCAGCCTGCTGACCCAAGTCCCAAAAGTTTATCTATATTGTCCAAGATTTAAACCTTGCAGATATAGGTTTCTAATGTGGCAATTTGTTAAGGTGATTAAGAGTTGTTGCATAAGTTTTTTGTTCATGGAGCATTAATTCCTTTGCAGGAAAAACCAAAAATGACTACAATGGAAAGCTTGAAATTCTTAGTATCCTCGAGATATGTGAGGGACCTTGCCACATTGGTGGTTGCCTATGGTATTAGCATCAACCTCGTCGAGGTTACATGGAAATCAAAGCTCAAGGCTCAGGTAAAGAAAAATTGACTTCAATGCTTTCTTCTCCTTTCTATCTGCCTACCAACACAGCTGTTGCTTATCACCACATCTCCTTGTCCTGTACTTGTGCAGTTTCCCAGCCCTAATGAGTATTCCTCCTTCATGGGTGATTTCTCAAGTGCCACTGGTGTTGCGACTTTCACAATGATGTTGATAAGCCAATGGATATTTGACAAATATGGGTGGGGAGTTGCAGCCAGTATCACACCAACAGTGCTGCTTGTCACAGGAGTTGGCTTCTTCTCACTGCTTTTGTTTGGGGCGCCACTGGCACCTGTTATTGGGCAGCTCGGGATGACTCCTCTACTTGCAGCTGTATATGTGGGTGCCCTGCAAAACATTTTCAGTAAGAGCGCGAAGTACAGCTTATTTGATCCTTGCAAAGAAATGGCTTATATTCCTTTGGATGAAGACACAAAGGTTTGGGATTCTGACAAAACCTGAGTTCATTGTTCTTACTTCAGCAATTCTTTTATTTCAGTAATGTAACCCAATACATGACTTGATTAGGTTAAAGGGAAGGCAGCCATCGATGTTGTCTGCAACCCATTGGGAAAGTCTGGAGGGGCTTTGATCCAGCAGTTCATGATCTTGTCATTCGGGTCACTTGCGAATTCGACTCCCTACCTTGGAGGAGTACTACTTGTGATTGTTATTGCATGGTTAGCGGCGGCAAGGTCTTTGGATTCCCAGTTCACTGCCTTGCGTAAGGAGGAAGAACTTGAGAAGGAGATGGAGGAGAGAGCAGCTGTTAAGATACCTGTGGTGGCTCAAGATGAGACTAATCTGTCACTTGGGACTGGGAACGGGTCTCTTGCAAGTGGGAAAAACTCATCGACAATTGGCGATGTGTCCAGCAGTCCTAACGTCCAATAAATTTCTTCAATTATTCCGTGGACAGGAAATAAAAACAAGGAACGAGGAAATATTTTTAGATGATTTGTTGGTGTACCGTATGGATAGAAATAATCAAATCAAGGCAGGTATGTTGCAACTGGTTGTTTTGAATCCTTTTTTTGGTAGGTAGGTAATAAACTGAATATTTTGCTTATTTTTAGATTCTAGGTAATGAAATTCATGGGAGTTAATTGGATTTATTGATGGAAAAGTTTCTCAATTTTGCTTGTTATCCATGTTAAAACTCATGCTAAGCTCATTTTTCTAAATTGGAGCATGTTGAAATCTAATTTGGGTAGGTGAGATCTGGATGATGTATGAAAGTTCCCGTGGATGGTACTGATCATCTTAGAACTGCATGTATTTGGCCGCCTCGAGCTTATCATCTCGTATTAGTCGACGCCCTTTTTGTCTAGATGATCTATGGGTCCATGTCAATTCTGGCCATCTGAACTGGTGAGCAAGAATGACAGTTGTTATGTCGCGCAACTGAAACCATTTTCAAATTGATGAATGGTAGTCTTATTTGTGAACTATCGGACTCCATTTGGGTAGAGAATGGGTCTTCTTCGTCTGTGCTTGTTCTGCAAACAGAGCTAGCCACCCTCGGCGCGTGTGACACTGTAATCCATTGTATTTATGGATGCAAATGGTAGGTCATAACGGTCACATGGCCCAAGTTTAACATTTGGGCTACCATAATCAAGGTCAGCCCAAGTCAGACTTAGGCCTACCATAGGCCATGGCAAAATTTGGAGCTGAGGTCAAACTTTCTATTAGTTCAAAGATAGGTCCACGCTTGGCCAGTTTAGTATGGGTCTTCAAATATGCGAAGCCCAGCGTAGGGGCTAGTGGGTGCAGCCCCAACCTGGCACCAAGCAGCCAAGCAGGGTTAGACGCTAGCCGGCCATATGTGCTGCTGTTGAAAACTATCAAACAGCCATGTACTATATCTAATTACATTCCTGTACATGCCCATTAATCTGGACTGCCAAACCATGATCTTAACCATCTGATCGATAAAATTCCTTTTTTTTTTGTGTGGGAAAGCTGGGGTTAGGCAGACCCTACCAGGTATATTAAGAGAGAAAAAAACTATACATGGAGATATTTATTACCTTTAGCATCATCCTGAGTAAAGTTGAGGAGATCTCGAGGAAAATAGGAAGGATGAAAAGTGTGAAAATCAGCAACTTGATTTGATTCTCTCAACATATGTTTGATGTTCCATCTTCGTCGCGAATTTAGAATGGTCTCTATTTCCCAAAGCATGTAGAGGCCGGCAAAATTCTTACTGGAACCATTGCACATTACTTTTTTTCGGCCTTCCAGAAAAATGGATTTCATCTGATGGTGGGGAGTGTTTGTTTAATCAGTAAACCTAACCACTGATAAACTTTTTTTTGTGGGCAACAATTCCCTACTTTTTGTTCATCTCTTAAGACGTTATTGTGGTTAGATGTCAGGATTATCCGATCATTGTGATAAAAATATATGATCCATCGAAAAACAGGTGAAAGATCGTACCCAGAGGATCAATCAGCATTTGCAATGATTGTTCCGTTTTGGATGTTTATACAGACCCATGATCATCACGGGCCAAATCCAGGAGTCCTGACAATTTCGGGTGCAAGGGAAAATGCCAGGAAGAGAGAGAGAGAGAGAGAGAGAGTGGTTTTTTCACAGAGAGTAAGAGACAAAGGGCTCATTAAATGTAATATTCCACCCAAGAATGAATGTGTGGTATTTAGTGAGCTCTTGTCTCTGTCCCTCTCTTGCTCTCTCTCTCTTCCTCATGATCCTTCTTTGTCTTCATCCAATCCTCCCAGTGGTTCATGATCCTTCTTTATCAACCTTAGGAAGTAGAACAATTTCTAAAACATGGTATTTCAGCCATGGGCTGACAACCCTCCAGGGAAGATGAGGCCTATCCTTCTCTTTTTCTACCCTTTTATCTAAATAGCATGTTACATAGCAGCAGTCCACTTAGTACCTCTCAGAAATCTCCATAACTGCTACACTATCATGAAGAAGGTTGCATTACCGGAATCTGTCGCCATCGCTGGTGATTCGGCGACACAACTTGCCGTCAAATTTTGGTTCGACGACGCATGTATCTTCGACATGGACAACTTCGTAAAGACCCTGTCCGGCATTAAGGCTAAAGGGGTTGGACCGGATCTTATCGGTTCTATTATCACACACTACGCTTTTAAATGGCTTCCTGACCTCTCCAGTGATCAAACCAATAAGGGTCCTACCAATTTCGAAGATTCATCAGAGAATGTAACAGCTTCATGGATGAAGAAGAGATTCTTTATTGAGACTCTAGTTGGAATTCTCCCCCCTGAGAAAGATTCTGTTCCTTGCAATTTCCTATTACGACTCCTCCGCACGGCTAATATGGTTGGAGTTGAGCCAACTTATCGAGACGAACTCGAGAGACGGATTTCATGGCAGCTTGACCAAGCTTCACTGAAGGAGCTCATGATACCAGCCTTCAGTCACACATGTGGGACTCTATGGGATGTTCCACTCATTCTCCGACTGGTTAAGAGGTTCGTCGACTTGGATGAAGCAGCTAAGAGTGGACCCTCTCTCGTCAAGGTAGCGAAGCTGATCGATTGCTACCTTGCAGAAGCTGCTGTAGATGCCTGTTTGACATTGTCGGAGTTCGTCGAACTTGCTGTAGCTCTCCCTAGGTATGCTCGTGCCATAGATGATGGGTTGTATCGCGCCATCGATACCTATCTCAAAGTAAGTTCATTTTACAATATTCTTGAATTTTTTGAGTCCTAATGGTTAGGATAATGGCTGCAACTTCTGAGGTCATAGTCCAGCCCCATGTTAACCAGGTTCTTAAAAGAAATTAACCAAGAAATAAAACTTAGTTACCATAATAAGGCATTACATGCCTAGCTTAATGTTCTATAAAATGGATTTCCCATTACAGAAATGGAGGTGCTATAGAGTTCCTGAGGCTACAGTCCTCCTTAGATCTATACTGTTGGATCTATGGTCCTCGAGTTTCATGCGACAGATCCAACGGTTTGGAAAAAGGAGGACTGTAACATGAATGTTACAGAAAATACAAGCTTCACAAAATTTTCCTGTAACATTTTACCCAAAAACAAAACATCGGATTAAATGAGCTAAAGAGGACCAGCTGTTACTGTTTTGTCACTTCCATCAGATTCCCTACCTCCACAGTTTGGTGGCTTGTTCTTCTGTCCAATCTTTTTCAAATGGCCTAAAAGCTCACGAAGGACGGAAATGCAGTAGTTTTGGGTAGGCAATGAAAGATTTTTCTGTACCTTATTCATGCACCACTCTCCAAATGCCTCACAGAACTTGGGGTCGAGTCCCATGGCTTTGGCGATTATGACCATGGTTAGCAAATCTCCATTTAAAACCCGACTTTTTTTTTTAAAAAAATTTCGAAAAAATGTTTCAAATCACGGTGTTTTCGAAACATATTGGAAATAATACGAAATATTCAACAATTTGAAACAACCTCGAAATTTTCAAAAAATCTCATGAATAAAATTCATTCTTAATTTTAAAAATTAAAGAATATGTCTCCAATTTTTTTTCGTTTCTAATTTTTCTTATTATAAAAGATTAAAAGATTCCTACACATTTGGAGACCTTGATGAAAGAGAAGAAAATTATTAGTTTTGCTTATATTACTTAGTTTTAAGGGAAATATCATATTGATTTGGTTCTATTATCCTTATATTACTAACCAAGCTATGTTACATCGTGGGCATATGCACATATATGTATACGTTTTTTTGAGTATGTAGTTCTGGACTAAAAAAGTATTAAACTTGAAGTCCTCACTAATCTATCTTTTGACGTTGTAGCCTTTTTGAACTCAAATTGTTTTAAACTCGCATTTTTTAATGTGTGAAGTTTTGCCGCTTCACGATTTGCTAACTATGATTAGGACTTAAGGACGGTGTCAATGTTATAGTTCCCATCCATAGTCACAAAAATTTGCCTCGAATTCAAGAATCTATTGCTGATTAATCGAAAAAACTTGGTGATTAATCCACGATTTTGCCAAATAATCGATTGAGACCCATTTTTTTCCCTATCTGATTTCGATTTTGGAATTTTTTTTTTGAGAAGTCAAAATATATTAAAAGGAGATCGAGAAGATCTCAGAAAAACAAAGAGAATGACCCCTTCTAGGGCAAGAACATCATCCAACTACAATAGTAGGCCTCCTAGTACTCTACCTCATCAACAAAGTAATAAACTTGAAAATCATATAGCTAAAAAAAGTGCCTCTCAATTCAGTAAAAATGCTTCCCCAACTGTGAAGTGAAACCTTTATGTTGATAATAATGTCTTGGAAGGAGCCTTCTTCTCCCCTGAAGACCCTCCTATTCCTCTCCCACCAAGTGCCCCATATGACTGCATACGGGGCCATCCTCCAAATGATGCTACCTCTAGCTGAAAGATCTAACTTGAGCCACCCTCTCAACATGGCACATATCGACCCCGGCATAACCCAACGGAGACCTACTTGAGCCAAAAAGTATGACCAAATCTGTGAAGCAAAATCGCAAAGTAAGAGAAGATGAGCTGTACTTTCACCACTAAACTTACACATTGCACAATAGTTTATCAAAATTTATTTCTTAGCAATTAAGTTGTCACAAGTGAGTAGCTTGTTCAAGGAGGATGTCTAGGCAAAGAAACGAATTTTGTATGGGATATGTGCTTTCTAGATATTTGGGCAGATAAATGAATGAAGAGTGGGGGGATGTGTCAATACATCATAGAAAGAGCTCACCATGAATTTTTCAGATTTGGTGTAGACCCAAGACCGTTGGTCCTTCTCCTGTGAAGAAATTGTGTGATTCTACAATAAGTTCACCAAGTTAGCCCACTGCTCCTTTTCCCATTCCAAGAGGTTTCTCCTGAGATCTAGATCCCAAGATCCCTCTTCCCCAAGCCGGTTCCAAAAGGAGTCAATGAAGCAGCCTTTCCGTTCTGATGGAAATTTGATTATGAATGATGAATTATGCTTATAAGTTATAACTTATTATTATGGAATTATAGATGTGCTTTTCTCGTGTAAATGTGTTTTGTTAAAAACAATATTTCTAACATGAAATATGCCACGATATGTTTTTGTTATTTTTCTCGATTTTTACGGAATTTATCTGAATTTTCTCAACTTGACCTCTTGCCGAATCCGACTTGGTGACTATGTTCCCATCTTATAATATGAGCATTTTTGTCCAGAAATAAGAAGACTCATGGGTTTGCATGCACAGGGCTGCAGACACCAGTCTAGCTAAACTCTTGAAATCCTCCCTTTTGTTGGCAGGCGCATCCAGGTGTGTCGAAGCAAGAACGAAAGAGTATATGTAGATTGATTGACATCCGGAAACTGTCGTCCGAGGCATCCCTCCATGCTGCGCAGAACGATCGCTTACCTGTCCGTGCTGTAATCCAAGTGCTCTTCTCCGAGCATACAAAAGTCAACCGTCAATTTGATTGGAGTGGTTCCTTCGGTGGAACCAGAAGCCCAAGCCCTGCGCTTGAACCAAACGTACGGTGCCTCTCGAAGCGTGAAATGACGGTTCAGCAGATGGAGATAAGGAAGTTGCGTGAGGATGTTCTAATGCTTCAGAACCAGTGCAAATCCATGCAAGGACAAATCGAGAGGCTCATGGAGAAGAAGAAGGGCCTTTTCAGGTGGAGAAAACTAGGGGTTCCTTCATTCCGACCTTCTAGTGTCACAGAAAGAATCGAGGAGCACGAAGGAGGAGTGGTGAGGGTTGAGCAGCGAAGACCGGTGGATATAAAGTCAAAGTCGGTGCAAGGAAGAACCCCTCCAAAATGGAGGAAATCCATGTCTTGAAAGGAGAGTTGACATAGCTGATGTCAACGGATTCAGACATCCCCCTGTTATGTTATATACAGTTATAACTGCCGTTGCTTTTTCATTATAACGTAAATAACGACTGTTATTTTCTGAAAAAAAACACTCTTAAAAAGTCCGTTATTTTTCCGTTATAAATTTTATTATATATTTAAAATTTTAGCACAGTTATTTTCCGTTGTTTTCTCATTTTTTTTTCATTTTTGCCATCGTGCGTTACAATCCGTTATGACGGAAAAAACAGTAATGCCCCCAGTCCGTTATACCGTTATAACATTCCCTTTCAAACCTTGGCTAATGTTATGTAATTACTTTGCTAATGATTTTTGTTTATCCTAGTATTATATTTCTTTTTGACCTTTTCATGATTAAGCTTTGTAAGTTTATTCAGTGATATGGATTTGTATTTTGCAACTTATAATATTAGTTCATATTGCTATAAGGGCGTATTTGATTGCCAAGTGGGAAAATTGCAATTCTCAACTGAAAATATGCCGTTATTTTCTCACATGAAAATACTGAGGATCCAAAAATCTTTCCCCGAACAAACGCCAAGTCCGAATCCATTTCCCTTCCACATAGGTGAGAATTCATTTCCACCTGAAAATACGCCTTTATTTTCTCACATGATTGAAATCAAGGTTTAAAGGGACCGTTATAACGGAATAACAGACTGGGGGCGTTACCGTTTTTTCTGTTATAACGGCGTTGTAACGAAAAAAATGTTCAGTGGCAAAAAGGAAAAAAAAGAAGGGAAAATAACGGAAAAATGACACTGAATTTCAAAAATAGAAAAAATGAAAAAAAACCTGAATATAACGGAAAAATAGTGGAAAATGATGACCATTTTTTTTCACAAAATTTTCCAAAAAATGAGTCTTTAGAACGGAAAAATAACAGAAAATAACGGGGAAAAGAACAGAAAATAACGGCCGTTAATTTTCGTTATAATGGCCGTTATTTTTTGGGTGTTTTAATGGTCCATAACGTAATGGGGTAGGTCCGAATCCATTATAACGGCTGTTATTTTCGTTATAATTGCCGTTTTTTAAACCTTGATTGAAATATGTGTTCTCAAGTGCAATCCAACGGCTATTTAAGGCATTTCTCAAATGCATTTTCTGGGGAAAATTTATGTCAATCAAACACGCCCTAAAATGGGTTAGAGGAATACTAGCATCAGACGCACGATTGCAAAAAATAGGCACGCGGATCACCATTGATCCACATGTCACACTTTTCTAGATTGGCAACTGCATATATGACCACAAATCTCCAACTTTTCGGGTGTACTGTTGTCTCGAGCCTTGACTCTTGATTAACATGGACAAGAAATGATCGTACATGACAGTCACCTATGAAGGGGATTTGGGTCCCCACTTGGGAGATTTTTTTACATCAAACATCAACTTCGTTAGGTGATCTCAACCATCTGATTAAGGTGGTTTAAGAAGAATCAATTTATGGTTTTATAGACAAACAACAAATTGGATGGTTAGGATCATTCAGGTGTGCTGATTACTGACGCAGTGGACCAACCCAAGGGTGGGTCC
Organism: Euptelea pleiosperma; assembly: GCA_035048495.1. Classification (NCBI taxonomy): domain Eukaryota; kingdom Viridiplantae; phylum Streptophyta; class Magnoliopsida; order Ranunculales; family Eupteleaceae; genus Euptelea; species Euptelea pleiosperma. The sequence continues at coordinate 25,246,082 of CM068549.1, forward strand.
CACCATTTGAAAATGTTGTCAAAGTGGGAACCAATCGAATGGGGATCAATGATGCGGCTAGCCATTATTATCGGCCAGCGTGGCTCTTCCAACCATAAATTGGATGATATTTGTAAAGGGGTACATAAGGTTCAGGCTCCGAGGACCCCCTTTTTCTGACCCCTCTCGGGAGTTGGACTTGGGATCGTGGATTTCGAGAATCCAACTATTCTCGTCTGTTACAGTCGTAGAGATCATGTTTTTTTAGCGACTTGGTGTACAGGATGGATCAGATTTCGTATTGACCTCTTTTTTCGTTTTTTTTTTCTCTATAATATATCTTCGACTTATCAAAAAAACAAAAAAAAATAGTAGCTGTCACGGTAACTGGTTTGTATGGAGAAGCAAAGTATCTTACATGTGCTTATGATCACAACTACGACTAAGCCTTTGTAAGGCCACGCTTGGTTCGCTGCAGTGAGATGCATTTTGCACTCCAATGCAAGTGCAGTAAGTGACAATGCACCCACTTGCCTTGGTTTTTGGGCCGCACTTGCTTGCATCCATTTTGTTATGGAATTTGTAATGGCTTGGCAACCACTTGCACGCTGCTCATTATGTCCGATCCAATCATGTGCATTTCAAAATTGTGACAAGTGAGTGCATTTGCAGGAGCCTTGCTTGGTTTGCTACACTTAGTGCAAATGTAGCGACTTGCGTTGTAATCACTTACAATGCAAGTCACTTACAACTGTTTGGTTCATGTCCTGTAAATAGATGAAAACGAAGTTTAGCTGATTGGTTGGTAGTGTATTGGGTTATTTTTTTTCATGATTTTATAAAAAAAAATACATAATAAAATTATTATTGTTATCACGTTGTTATTATTATTATTATTTTTTGGAGGAAAGCTTGGGGTTAGGCAGCCCTGATCGACTATATAAAAAAAATAGAAAACTAAAATAAAATAAAAAATAATAAAAAAAGAAAATAATAAAAAATAATCACAGTTATTATTATTATTATTATTAATGTCTTTTCGGAAAAAAAATGTTGAGCTAATGCAATGCACCGACTTGCTTTAGTTTTAGGGCTGCACTTGTTTGCATCTATTTGGTTAAAGAGTTTGCAAGGGCTTAGAACCCACTTGCAGGTAGGGGTGTCAACGGGTCGGTTCCGGTTCGGTTCCTGAGGTGACCAGAATCGGAAGGTTCGGTTCCTTAGGTGACCAGAACCGGAACAGTCGGTTCCGGTTCTTATCGGTTCGGTTCCTTAACGGTTCTGGTTCTCAAAGTGATGGATCCGGAACCGGAAGCGATTATATATTTATGTCGGTTCCGGTTCCGGTTCCGGGTATATTGGGCCAAATCTTGAGAATATTTGAATATTTACACTATATTTATTTATTGGTACCGGTTCTTATCTGTTCAGTTCCGGTTCTTATCGGTTTCGGTTCATATTAGGCTACCCAGAACCGGAATCGTTATTGTCAGTTCGGTTCCGGTTCTGATTACTTTTTAATCGGTTCCCAAAAAAGTGGAACCGGAACCGCTGTTTTCAGTTCCGGTTACGATTCGGTTCCGATACGGGTAAAATTGACACCCCTACTTGTAGGGCAGTTCGTTTGCACACCTCCAACAAATCACTTGCAATCTCAAAATTGTGGCAAGCGAGTGCATTGCACACAATTTGCTGTGAACCAAGCAGGGCCTTAGATTCAAGTCCAAGGTTTCTCATTGAGTAGTTATTGCATCAAGCTTTGATTTAGCCAAGTTGATTGGATTGGAGAAAGTGATCATTAATAGGATAAAGATCAAATTTATGTAGAGACATCTGGGTCCACATTTGATAGTGCAGCCGGATGGAACATGTGCCTTGGTCTCAGCCATATTCTCATATCTGGGTCCACCTTTATCTAGCGACATCATTTTCAGAACAATTACGTGTCACACATCTCAGTGTCACATTGCTCGAATATACCTTCCAAACGGGAAAGTTCAAGTTTAATTCGGTTTTAGGATATAAAAATTTGGTTATTGTTGAAGTTTTATATTCGTTTAGCCTTAAACAACTTGAATTTTACCCATTTTTTTCATTTTATATGGGCGTTTAATACGTTTTATTTCAGAAAAAACGTAAAATATGTTTATTAAAATTCGTGATATTTACCAACTTTTTATTTTATACACCCATATTAAACGCGAATTTACTAACTAGGACCACCTCTATTTTTCTCATATGGAAAGAAATGCGCTTTCAAGGAGTATTGAGTATCAACTATCAAGTACTTGCGTGGATTCGGGTCCATAACCATGGGTTCCAGGGACATGCGAGAAACGATAATAGATCTCGCTGTTAATGTTAATAAAGTGAATATATCGCCCACGATATGAGCCACACGGTATCTTCTCAGAGGACGCTGACCGTACGGATGTCTGGCCAATCCCTAAATTGACCTACAAATCCAAAATCAACCTAATTAGTACTTTATACGCGTTGGAATGGAGTCATTTTCATGGGTTGATTTTAACTATGGAATTTAAGAATTATTAACCATTGTTTGTGTATAAAGATCTAAAGGTTAGAAATCTGCATTAATCAGGCTGATTTTTGGTGTGTACGCCCATCTAGAGATTGGCCAAACATCCATACAGTCAAAGTCCTATAAAAGTGTGTCAGCTCTAAAGGCTTACAAAAGCCAATCTTGCTACGCAAGTAACGTATAAAACAAATGTTATAACGGCCGTTATACAGCAATGCTCCAAACCCGTTATGTTGATCTGTTATTTACTAAATAACATTAAAACATGTTATAAGGGACTTAATAACGTTATAACGGCTATTCTTTTGAGGTTATAACGTTAATTCAGTTTTGGATGGTGATTTGACATCTTTAACGGCTGTTACATCGTAACGTTACTCGTCCGTTGTAACTTGAGACCTGTCCTTTTCATGCATCCGCCCCATCCGTGACTCATCCCTCTCTAATAAATACACTCATAACTGCTCGCGTGCGTTACTTACGAAAGCATAAGCCACACACCGGAGCATGCTTTTGACCTTTCACACTTTTTATATACTTCATAGCCAATCGAGTACGCCAATTATCCACAAAAACTCGGTGTCCCCACCGAATCCACCGTCCGATCTCCAATCCGACTCCATCATCAATCCACCTAAGATGCTTTGTTGGAATCCTTGTCTTGTAATTAAATAAAAATAGATTAATTACTTTTTAAATAATAAAACTGACAAAAAAGCCAAAATGCTTCCATAATATAAAACTGCTTCCTTACACGCTAGTGTAGTGAGAGCTGAGAAATGGACGGCAGCCGAAATCTGACGTCTAATGCCGTCGGTCTCTGCCTCCTCCCGACGGAGCTCATACAAGACATCTTCCTCCGTCTAGCCTTGCCGGAGATCATCCGTTTGAAATCTATTTCAAAAACTCTAACGTCCATTATCTCCGGAGACGATTTCCGTCGCGAATACAACATCCGATCGAGTTCCGATACCTGGCTTTTCGTTTATAAGAAACGATCGCCTCGTGATTCGATACTTCACGGCTTCACCGACCGGTCCGATCGGTGGTTCAAGATTCTGGTTTCTGAGTCTTTGTCTCCGATTGTTCCTCCGGGAGAAGATCTCTACTTTCTCACAGCTTCCGGTGATTTTTTCCTCTTTGCGTCGAATAATTGCAGGGAAGTAATCGCAGTTAACCTGACGTTAAATACCGTTAAGAAGATTCCTCCAAGTCCGTTAGGTCCACGTGGCACGTCGTCGTGGCGACGATCAGGATTGAAATTAATCGCTGGACCTCCAGGTTCGGACCGTTTTCGGTTTTTATTCGCAGAGTTGTACGAGAATCGGCCGGTTTTGTTCGAGTACATCTCGGAAACTGACACATGGCGGTCTGTGGAGGCGAGAGAAAACGAAGAGAATCAGCCACGTGGCGGTCAAAATGTTTTCCTTAGTGTTATTCATCATCGGAGTGAGAGCGTAGTTCTTGCGGTCGGACCGGGTAATGACGCACCAGTAATCTTACGGCCGAGATTCGAGGGAGGAAGAATCGAGGAGCGATTGGCGATCGGGTTTAGTACGAGTAATGTAATCGATCGGTTACACGTGTACGGTGATGGGAAGATGGTGATTGTTAGATCAACGGGGATTGACGAGAGTTTAAGGGTTAGGGTGTTTACGTGTGTGGAATTGTGGGGGTTGAGTTTGGATGGGAGACGTTGGGAGTTAATTTCGAAGGTTCCAAATGCTTTGGTGGAGAGAGTGAAGAAGGCTTATGGGGTAATGATGGGTTGTTTAGAGGAAAGAGATGGGGTAATTAGGGTTATTTTGGTCTCTAATTACGAGGGTTTGTGGGACTTAATTTGGCTTACTTACGACATGGGTAAGATGGTTTGGACGTGGGTCCCACTTCCTGAATGTAGGATGAAAGGCTTGAACATGGCTGGGATCACTCTTTCCTCTGCTCTCACTCTCTGATAATCAATCAAGATCGGACGGCTATCAGTTGTTGTGTCCAATAGGTTATATTGGATATTGATCTTGGTGTTGTATATAGGATCATTATCTCCTTGTAATTTGAAGAATAGTTGTTACCCTTCATAAATCCTTTTTGAACTTCGAATTCTCCGTTTCTTGATCAGTTAGCATCCGGCCCACATGGGCAAGGCCCAGTTGCCCATTCATAAAGCAGCTAGGGCTCAAACCCAGGTTAGCCTATTAATGGGCAAAAATAAGCCCCTGTATTTGGTTTGAAGTTAGGCTTGGGCCTGGGATACTTATGTATTAGGCCCTTAATTTAGACGCAATTCTGGACCGTGGGTTGTAGAGTGCTGCCCAATCCTGGCCTAGAGCAAACCGGACGGGAACCCATTAATTGGCTTAGCTCATGCTCATCTGCCTACATGTAACCTAAAATGCAATACAATGTCACTGACCAAGGGGCATAGGGGTGCTCATGGGCTGAGCTTGGATTTGGCAGAAGTCAGCCCATTGAGTTTGGTTAATTCTGTACACTTTGGTCTTCAATGCTTTCTTTTGATGGTTCCTCATCGAGTTTCAAAGATGGGTAGTCTTGGAGTCTACCTTATGGTCTAGTTTGGAGTAGTAGACGCACTTCCCTTCTTGTAAGCTTTTACATCTCATAACGAAGCATAATAAGTTTGTCGTAGGATGAAGTTGTCTTCTTCTCTTATAGGCTTCATAAAGAAGGGCCAAGATCTTATCCCCAACTGGACGGTGGATCTCAGCCACTCACACCCAATTTTAACAAACGCTTTGTTGAAGAGTGCCGTGGGCATGGGCCACCTACTATATAACAAGGGAGCTCAGTTCTCTCATCCTCTTATAGGCTTTATATAATGGATGGCCAAGATCTTGTCCCCCAACTGGACAGTGGATCTCAGCCACTCGCACTCTGCCGGTGAGTGCCGTGGGCATGTGCCACCCACTAGTCTATATAACAAAACAGGGCAATTGTCTTATCTTTTATCTTATCTTATCCGATTTCAACAAAGAGTGGCTGAGATCTTATTCTCCAAATAGATGGTGGATCTCAGCCACTCACACTTGATTTTAGCAAACGCTTTGTCAGAGAGTGCCGTGGGTGATATAAAGTTAAGACATAGCTACGTGAGACAATTACTTAAAAAAATAGAGCAATATCATTGACTTTTGTCAAGGTCAAAGAAAATTTGGTCGATCATTTGACTAAAGGCCTTTCTAGGGATTTGATTTGGAAAACATCAATGAGATCGACTTGAAACCTATAACCACGACAAACCACTAATGATGGCCCAACCAAGATTTAGAAAATTCTGAATTCAGGGTTAAATGTGGTAAAAACAAATCACTTGATTTTGATTTGGTTGCTAAAGATAAGCAACATTAACCCCAAAAGGTCCACCCTGAAGATCTTTGTTGCATGATATGATCATATATTGTAAAGGTGAGAATTAGAGAAATCCCCTGATAAATCTATATCTTTATTGGTTGGAATATGGTAATTTACATGCATACTTCTTTGATACAACCCCTTCCATAATACCATGTGGCACACTTTTTGGGGCCACTGATCCCATGAATGTTTGGCCCACCTCTTGGTGGACCTACACACCAAAAGTCAGCTTGATTGATCACCGATGTTTAAGTTCAACAGGTGTTTTTCCACACAAATTTTATGGGGTTGTGATGGATTGTTCAGAGGAAAGAGATGGATAATTAGGGTTATTTGGTATCTAAATATGAGGGTTTATGTACTTAATTTGGCTCTCTTATGACTTGGGGAGGAGGGTTTGACGTGGGTCCCTCTGGGGATGAAAGGCTTGAACATGGCCGGGATCACTCTTTCCTCTGATCTTAAGCGGATGTTGACTGGTCCTCGAGATGTGTGCACCATCCAATGACTCGGGCCTAAGGAGAACGTTCTACTAAGGCGGACAGCAACACAGGTCGAAAGGAATTATCTTCCAACCGTTAAACCCCATCCAAAACCCCTCCCGAGAACAATGCTTAGAAATGGCGGTCTCTGCTAAAACCCCTTCAATTCCTCTACAACCAGACCTTCTTCATCCTCTCCCCTCAAAACCCCATAGACCCAAAAACCTAAACTTCTCTCCAAACCCTGCAAACCTCCAATTCTCGCTTAAAAGAACCCAAGAAATCTCTGCTCTCAACACAAATTCCATTGACACTACAAACTTAAACCCAGATATATGCGAACTATGCCTTCAAGGGAAGCTAGAACAAGCTCTGCAACATTTAGATTCCATGGCGGAACGCCGGGTCCCTGTCGACGAAGAAACCTACGTTTCCTTGCTAAAACTCTGCGAGTGGAAGCGAGCAGCTACCGAAGGGGCTCGTGTTTATGCCCAAATATCTAATTCTATGACTCATTTGAGCATTCGATTGGGAAATTATCTGTTGAGTATGTTTGTGCGGTTTGGTAACTTGCTTGATGCATGGTTTGTGTTTGGGAAAATGGAAGAAAGGGATCTCTTTTCATGGAATGTGATGGTTGGTGGGTACGCTAAATCGGGTTACTTCGATGAAGCCTTGAATTTGTACCATCGGATGTTGTGGGTAGGAATTAAGCCCGACGTTTATACATTTCCTTGTGTTTTGAGGACTTGCGGGGGCCTCCCAGACTTGGCTAGGGGGAGGGAGATTCATGTTCACGTAATTAGATTCGGGTTTGAGTCGGATATTGATGTAATTAATTCTTTGATCACTATGTATGCTAAGTGTGGGGACATATGTAGTGCACGGTTACTGTTCGACCGAATGCCCAAGAGAGATCGAATCTCGTGGAATGCGATGATTTCTGGGTATTTTGAGAATGAGGAGTGTTTGGAGGGATTGGGTTTATTTTTCATGATGAGGAGTCTTTCTATTGATCCAGATTTGATGACCATGACTAGTGTAATCTCTGCTTCTGAGCTTCTTGGGAATGAGAAATTAGGGAGGGAGATTCATGGTTATGTGATAAGAACGGAGTTTGGAATTGATGTTTCAGTGAATAATTCATTGATTCAAATGTACTCCACTGTTGGGAATTTGGAGGAAGCGGAGAAATTGTTTTGCAGGATGGGGTCCAAGGATGTGGTGTCTTGGACAGCAATGATATCAGGTTATGAGAAGAATGGGCTGCCTAGTAAAGCTGTGGAAGCTTACAAACAAATGGAGTTGGAGGATGTGATTCCCGATGAGGTAACAATCGCCAGTGTTCTGTCTTCCTGTGCTTGTTTAGGACTTCTAGATACAGGTATTAAGCTTCATGAGTTCGCTAGTAAGACGGGGCTTATTGCATACACTATAGTCGGGAACACTCTCATCGACATGTATTCCAAGTGCAGGTGCATTGATAAGGCTTTGGAAGTTTTCAAACGGATGCCTGAAAGAACTTGATAACTTGGACTTCAATAATCTTGGGCTTTCGGATCAACAACAGGAGCTTTGAGGCTTTGGCTTTCTTTCGGCAAATGAAGCTCAAGCCCAATTCAGTTACTTTGGTTGCCGCTCTCTCTGCCTGTGCTAGGGTAGGAGCCTTGATGTGTGGGAAAGAGATCCATGCCTATGCACTAAAGAGCGGGCTAGGGTTTGAAGGGTTCCTACCCAATGCTCTTCTCGATATGTATGTAAGGTGTGGAAGGATGGAATATGCATGGTCCCAGTTTAATGCACATGAAGACAAAGACGTTGCTTCATGGAATATTGTGTTAACTGGCTATGCCCGACGAGGACACGGAGCACTTGCTATAGATTTGTTCCAAAGAATGATAGACGCAGGGGTGAGTCCTGATGCGATTACATTTGTTGCCCTTTTATGTGCTTGTAGTAGATCTGGGATGGTGAGCGAAGGTTTGAAGTATTTTAATGGCATGGAACAACAGTACTCCATCACTCCAAATCTGAAACATTATGCTTGCATGGTGGATCTACTTGGTCGTGCCGAGCGCTTGGAGGATGCGCATGAGTTTATTAAAACGATGCCCATGAAGCCTGACCCTGCTGTCTGGGGTGCCTTGTTAAATGCATGCAGGATCCACCGACAGGTCGAGCTTGGAGAACTCGCAGCTCGTTTCATCTTCGAAATGGATTCAGAAAGTGTTGGCTATTATGTTCTTTTGTGTAATCTATATGCTGACAGCGGTAAGTGGGATGAAGTTGCGAGAGTGAGAAGTATGATGAGGGAGAAGGACCTAACTGTTGATCCTGGGTGCAGTTGGGTGGAGGTGAAGGGAAGAGTTAATGCTTTCCTCATCGGAGATGGGTCCCATCCACAAATAAAAGAGATTAATGCAGTTCTGGATGGTTTGTATGAGAGAATGAAGACAGCAGGTTTTGATATACCCAGTAACAGTTTTATAGATAAAGTTGAAGCATCGAAGGCGGAGATTTTTTGTGGGCACAGTGAGAGACTGGCCATTGCCTTTGGGCTAATCAATACTGTGCCCGGGATGCCTATTAGGGTGACAAAGAACCTCTATATGTGTGGAAGCTGCCATAATACGGTGAAGTTCATCTCTAAGGTTGTTCGGCGGGAGATAACTGTTAGGGATACCGAACAATTCCACCATTTCAAGGATGGAATCTGCTCTTGTGGGGGATGAGGGGTACTGGGAAAGACTTACTAAGTGGGTGAATTGAAAGAACTTCTCAAAGTTCATGCTTTCCTTTTTTTGCAACAAGGCCAACGTTGATATCTTCTTCTGAGGGATTTAGTGCCCCCTGGCTTTATCTCTTATCCTAGTAAAAGAATTACAGAACCGTGACTCAGGGTTGTGGTACAAAGCACCGTTGGTACGGGCTTGACTAATGCGAAGAGGAAGAGATCCTTGATAATCTGAATCACAGAGTCTGAAACAAAGATGTATATTTCTGTTTGAGGAGGATAAACAACTGACTTAAAGTGGAATGAAGTTGTGTCACTCCTATCTCATCACACTGAACCACCTAGTTGAGGCACACCACATTGTACTGTTGTATGATTTTCGTCTGGAGTTCACTCCCTCTCAGGGTGTCTTTTCTCCGACAAACAGCATTGACATCAGGTCACTGGTACTTGTTCATTGCTATTGTATTTATTTATTTTCTGTGCAGTTGCATAAATGGGTTTGCAATATTCAAAATTGATGTATGAAATTACCAAAATCGCTACTGATGCTGTCAAATAATATCAAGGTATTACGGTCTTTCTTTGAGCTTTGGTTATCTTCATTTAAGTAATTACAAATCCATGACCATTTATCGCAAAAAAAGATTCATTGGTGCGAAGGGCTGTAAATTGAATTTCATTTTATGTTAGGAATTCTCTGTCCTAATCAAACCCATGACCTCATGGTTGCGGTGTATATTGAACCTTTTGGCTACATGTTTGAGCCCTTCAATTAATCTCTTTTATTTATAAAGAACAACCAACAAGCAATCTGAATATGCTTCCCAACTTCGAAAATAGTAGTTCCGCGAGGCTAACCTTCCTAACTTCTGTTCAGAACATGATAGCTAAACTTGTTAACATGGATTTTCCAAAAGAGGCATTGGGTCTGCTTGAAGGAAGACAAATTGCATTTGGCTACATCTCTTTTGTGTGTTTGGATGGCTCAGAGCTTTGTTGCCAGAGAGGGAAGTTCGTTCTTATGTTAAAGAAGAGCGGATCTAATTTCGCTGTTGAACATGTGCATATAGTCCATTGCTCTTTGGAATACACTTGTAGAGTTTTTGACTCGAACCACAAGTCAAAATTTAGATATCTTTTCTGAGATGTCTGCTCAAAATATTGTTTCATGGAACTCTTGCAATCACGGGTATTGCGATTTTGACCCTTAAGAAGATTATCCCACTTGGGTTGATGTTCTTCTGTATCCTCTTTAACTACACAATCCTCAGAGACATAAAAGAGTCTTGGTTGACAGCCAAGGAAAGGAGTGTAGAGATCTTATAATTCTTGAAGACTTGGGTGAATTTGCTGATGGGCATTAGATTCACGCTTTTATACTAGCTTTCAAATGTGTGGTCTGAGCATGCTCTCTTAGACACTGTCATCGTTTCGTTCATCACCTTCTTTGGGGCATTCGAGTTTGTTCTGTATCCTCTCAGCATTGCATTTCACTCCACAGCCCTTGCGCATAGGCTTGTAGCAGCGCTCGGGCCAAGCATCCTCGGCTCGGTTGCTATCTTAAGGATTTGGAGCTTTTGCCTGTTCTCTGTCATAGCTGAACTGTGGGGGAATGTGGTGATTTCATTTCTATTGTGGGGGTTTGCCAACCAGGAGATAATACTTATCGAATTGATCTGTTTGTTGAATTTTGTTGGATTAGTCTGTGAATTCTGATTCATGTTTTTGCTTTGGATTTTTAGTATATGAACATTGGAATTGTTTTATCATAAAGCTTCAGATGTTAATGAGTATGAAACCAACATGATGTATATATGCTATAGATGGTAATGTCGAATATGCAATATTCAATTTATAAAAACATCATCATCATCATCATCCATAACATATTCATAAGTACAATATCTGAATCGTGCATTAAACAGTGATTGTTATCGGGTTACGACTGGTTTTACCACCCTTAGTCAGGGTCGAAAATAATTCCATTAATTAGCCGGTGAGGCTTCCCACCGTTGACCATCTGACTCGAGTTGACCATCTTCTCATCCTGATTATTCCAGCTTGGGTGTCCAGCCGTTGACTCCCATATTCTCGCGTGGGTTTACTAGCCTGGGAGCCCCTGCTTCACCCTGATTCTCATTTTTGGTTTGTAGGCCCATCTAGGGATTGACCAACCATCCACACGGTCATCCTCCTCAAAGTGTAAGGGCTTCTTTCTTTCTTTCCCGCTCGCATAAACCCACAGCAGTAGATCGGGTTTATCTCGTTGATTCAACACCGGGGTGGTTGAGACAGCAAAGGTCGCTGGAGCGAGCAGCAGTTGATCCGCCTGAAGCATATAGGCGAATATACCAGACATTTCAGAGTCAGTTCCAGCAGCGCCACATGGCTCATATTGTGGACGGTCATCTAGGGCGGTCAGCGAAGTTTTACTCACCTATTAACATTCCTGTACATGCCCATTGATCTGAACTGCTCCGATCATGATCTTAACCAAGGTTTAAAGGAGGCCGTTTTAACGGTTAAACGGACTGGGGGTGTTACCGTTTAAACGGCCGTTAAAACGGATTGAAATGGACAGGATCAAAATTGGGAAAAAACGGATTTTAACGGGTTTTAACTATTTTAACGGAGAAAAATGGAGCTGAAATTCAAATTTTGATAATTAAAAAAAAACGGAATTTAACGGATTTAACAGCCATTTTTTTTCACAAAATTTTCAGAATTAAACGGTTGTTTAAACGATTAACGGCCGTTAAAACAAAAAAAAAATAGCCGTTTTTTTCAAAACCGATAAAACGTGTTTAAATGGTTTAAACGGAAACGGGCTTGGGGCGTTACCGTTTAAACGCCGTTAAAACTGTTTAAACAGCCGTTTTTAAAACCATGATCTTAACCATCAGATCAAATGAGCTTTTTACTAGAACATTGCACATTGCTTTTTTTGTCCTTTGAAAAACATGAAAAACATGAATTTCATCAGATGGTTATGAATATTAATCAGCAAACCTAATCACTGATGGGCTTTTTTTGGTCATTGTTGCCCACAACTTTGTTCACCTCTAAAGATATTCTTGTGGCTAGATGGTCAGGATTATCTGATCATCGCAATTAAAAGATATTATACATCGAAAAAAGAGGCCATAGATCGTACTGCCTGGACCAATCAGCATTTACACTGATTGATCAGTTTTGGATGTTTACTGTGACACATGATCATCACGGGCTAAATCTAAGACACTTTTGGGTGCAAAAGGACAATTTCGCAGAGAGAATAGACAAAGGGCTCATTAAATGTTGTCTTCCGAGCCATTAGTCCATGACGCATCGCAACTTAGTCTCTGCGATGGAGAACAAAATCCCATTAATGGTAACTATAATTCCGGGTATTTCAGCAATTTGGCTGACACCTCCATGGGAGATGAGGGCTGTATGGCTGCATTTAGGGGTGCCAATTTGTGCCAGATGGAAATTGATACCAAGTAGGAACTAGCTTCGATTATTTCGGTTTAGGGTAGCTATTTCAGAACCGAACCCAAAAATACCCAGAACCAATAGGATCTGGAACGGAAGTATGTAAGTAATAGGTTTCGGTTCTTGGTACACTAGTATTTGGAGAGAACCCGAACTGAAACCGATAGGACATGGAACAGACATGTATAGTCATCATATATTGTCGTGTTAAAGATGCCAACCTTTTCCAAAATTTAGTATGAAAATTATTTTATTTGTTTATTTTTTTCACTTCTTTTGATATAACACACAAGTACTCGACACCCGACGGGAGAACCAAATTTTTATTGGTTCCGGTTCGGGATCCATTTATTTAGGAACCAGAATCGTCATATATTCTATTTTTGAGTTTAAAGAAAAAGTTTTAGTGAGTCCGACTCCGAACCCCGGCACGAGACCACCCCAAGAAAACCCATATTTTCAGGTAGGGTCCGGGCAAGGTTTCTAAAGCTTTGACCCGGCTCGACTAAATTTTGGCCTGCCTGAAACCTGAGAACAACCCGAAAACGGGGCCAGGTAGGGCTACCCGAACGTACACCCCCACCCTTAGCAGTGTCTACTAACTACCATCGTACCTTTTTTCACCAATAATCCTCTGTTTTTGCCTTTGCGGGGCTGCATGTGTGCAACGCCATTAACGCGTTGCTTGCTAAAATTCCCCATAATAGATGTTACATGTTTTTCCCTATAAAACTAGCACACTCCACTTTAAGGCTCCATAGTCCATACTAGGAGCTCCTCTCAGAAGTCTCAGTAACTGCTACACCAGAATGAAGAAGGTTCCATTGCCGGAATCTGTTGCCATCGCCGATGATTTGGCGACACAACTTGCAGTCAAGTTTGGCTTCGACGATGCATGTATCATCGACATGGACTACTTCATTAAGACCCTGTCCGGCATTAAGGCAGGAGTGAGGCCAGACCTCATCGGTGCAATTATTACACACTACGCTTCTAAATGGCTTCCCGACCTCTCCAGTGATGAAACTGATACGGGTCTCACCAATTTTGAGGATTCGCCGGGATCATTGATGAAGAAGAGATTCATCGTTGAGACTCTAGTGGGAATTCTCCCTCCTGAGAAAGATTCTGTTCAGTGCAATTTCCTGTTGCGACTCCTCCGCACTGCTAATATGGTAGGAGTTGAGCAGACTCATCGAGACGAACTCGAGAGACGGATATCATGGCAGCTTGACCAGGCCTCACCAAAGGAGCTCATGATACCTGCCTTTAGTCACACACGTGGGACTCTATGGGATGTCCCCCTCGTTCTCCGATTGGTTAAGAGGTTCGTCGACTTGGATCGAGCAACTAAGAGTGGACTTGCTCTGGTCAAGGTAGCGAAGCTGGTAGATTGTTACCTTGCGGAAGCTGCTGTCGATACCAATTTGACATTATCAGAGTTTGCCGAACTTGCTGGAGCTCTCCCTAGCTATGCTCGTGCCACAGATGATGGGTTGTATCGAGCCATCGATACTTATCTGAAAGTAAGTACATGATACATTCCCAAATTGTTCTGACTGTTAGGAATGAAAGCTCAATCCTTGAGTTCTAATGGTTAAGATGCAAGAGCCACAGCATTTGAGGTCACAGGTTCAACCCCATGTTAACCACTATGAGAGATGATCGCAGCGGATAGCAGCACGCACTAGTTCTCTGAGTTGATCATACCTCAGAAGTTTTTTGATTCTTACAAGAAATTACCACAATAAGACATTACATGCCTAGTTTCATGTTCTGTAATATTTTAAAGCATATCAAATAGCTTTCCTGTCGAGCAAATCCTCCTTAGCTCCATACATGTTGGATCTATGGTCCTCGAGTTTCACACCACATCCAAAGGTTTGGAACAGAGGACTCTAACCGTAGGGATTAGTCCCATCCAATGAGGTATCGGGATACCCTTTGAGAAGAAAAAAACGTGGTTGTGACAGAAAATACAAGCTTTATAAATTCGTGCTGTTACATTGTACCTAAAAACAAAAACATCCCATTAATGGTCCTAATGAGGACCAGCTGTTACTGTTCTATCAGCTATTCCCTACCTCCACAATTTTGTGGCTAGTTCTTTCTGGGCAATTATTTTCAAATGGCGTAAGCCATCAGGACTTTAGGACTGTGTCAATGCTACAGATCCCCATCTTATAATATGGGCCTCTTTTTTTTCAAAAATAAAAAGAGACTTTCACTGGTATTGCATGGACAGAGCCACAGACAACAATCTAGCTAAATTAGTGTTGGGGATAGTAAATTAGTAGTTAAGTTTATCCAAAAATCATTGAATTGTACCTAATTTATCCCTCTTCACTAAACTCTTGCAAACATCGCTTCTATTGGCAGGCGCATCCAGGTGTGTCGAAGCAAGAACAGAAGAGTCTATGTAGATTGATAGACAGCCGGAAACTGTCGTCTGAGGCATCCTTCCATGCTGCACAGAATGAGCACTTACCTGTCCGTGTCGTAATCCAAGTTCTCTTCTCGGAGCATACAAAACTCAACCGTCAATTTGATTGGAGTGGTTCCTATGGCAGAACCCGAAGTCCAAACCCCGTGCTTGAATCCCCCTTATCGTCCCTCTCAAAGCGTGCAATGAAGGCTCAGCAGACGGACATAAAGAAGTTGCATGAGGATGTTTTTATGCTTCAGAGCCAGTTCAACTCCATGCAAGGACAAATAGAGAGGCTCATGGAGAAGAAGAAGAAGGGATTTTTCAGGTGGTGGAAGCTAGGGGTTTCTTTATTCCGACCTGTCAGTGTGGCAGAGAGGATTGATGAACATGAGGGGGAAGGTGCAGCGGTGGTTGAGCAGCGAAGACTGGTGGATATGAAGGCAAAGTTGGTGCAAGGTAGAACCCCTCCAAAATGAAGGAAATCCATGTCTTGAAAGGAGGGTTGACAATAGCTGATATGTTACTTTGCTAATGATGTTTGTTTATCTAAGATCAAAATAATATCTCTATTGTATTTCTTTTGACATTTTCTTATTATGCTTCGTAAGTTTATTCAGTGATATGGTTAGTATGTTGCAACTATAATCAAATTTTACTAAGCTATAAAATGGGTAAGAGGAATACAAACATCAGATCGCATGGTTGCAAAACAATTGGCAGTCGCATGAGCATTGGTTCACGTGGCAAACATTTCCAGATTGGAAACCTGCAACAGGTTGGAACCGGCTGCTATTTTCTCTCCCTTTAACACAAACAAATTCAAGAATTTCACATGGACCAATGGCACTTGCAAAGAGCTATTGCAATAGCAACTTGGCATCTTAACAAGGAGAAAGCAACTTAATTACTCAATAGGACTGAGCTTGATGATAAGTAAATGATTATTTAGTAAATTCATGTTATGATAAGAATCAATTTTTGATAAAGATCAAATAGAAATTATTCTACATTTAATAATCATGAACAAATATCACAACATAAATACAACAAGAACATCACCAGAAGTCCTTACATGAACATAATCCATCCTTGAAATGATGATATCGATTTCTATCCCGCACGATTATCTCCCTATTGTAAACTTTGGAGATGAGCTTGGTTGCAGAGTGGCAATCACTACACACGCGAAGGTTCTTCACAACTCGAATTGGCATCCCAGGGCTTGTACTTATGAGCCCAAAGGAGATTGCCAGCTTCTCACTGTGTAGACTAAGGGCATTCTCCTTTTCCTCTTCATCCATGTCAAATAAAACTTCAGATTTGTTGGGCACGTAACCGGCTACCTTCAAGCGAGATACCATGTCCTCTAGTGTTTTGTAGATCTCCGAGGATCGAGGGTGCGACGTATCACCTTTGACAAATTCATGAACAACTCCACCCACCTCTATCAAACTGCACCCTGGGGGCTTCTTAATGTTCCTTTCTATCATGAGTTCCCTAGTTCTTTTAGCTTTATCCCACTTCCTTAATGAGCTATATATGTTAGACAGGAGTACGTAGGTTCCACCATTGCATGGGTCGAGTTCTAGAAGTTTTTGAGCCGCTCTCTCTGCAACCTCAAGGTTACCATGGATCCTGCAGGCACCAAGAAGGCCTCCTAGTACGAAATAATCTGGTGCCATGGGCATGTCTTGTATCAACTCCTCTGCCTTGGCTATGTGGCCAGCACGGCCTAACATGTCAACCATACACCCATAGTGTTCGACTGTAGGCTGAATGCCATATACATTTGACATAGAGTCAAAATGCGAATAACCTTCATCCACTAGGCCTGTGTGACTACAAGCGGCCAAGACACCAACAAAGGAAACAGCATCTGGCTTCACCCCACTCTTTTGCATTTCGTAGAAAAGCTCCAAAGCCTTCTCCCCTTGTCCACACATTGCAAGACCAACAATCATGGCTGTCCAAGTCATAACGTCTCGTTGAGGCATATTGTGGAAAACTTGTGATGCGCTCTCAATGCTCCCACACTTTGTGTACATGTCCACCAGTGCTGTCCCTAGGACTACGTCGACCTCAATATTTTCTTTCTTGATATAGGTGTGCAACCATTTACCAAGCTCGAGCGTGCCTAGATGGGTACAAGCAAGTAGTAAGCTCACCATAGTCACCTTATCTGCTTTAATATTCTTAAGCTGCATCTCACGAAAGAGTAGCAAAGCCTCCTCGTAATCGCTATCCTCAACATGTCCATTGATCATAATGTTCCAACAAAACAAGTTCTTTTCAGGCATCTTGTCAAACAATTCCCGGGCAAGCGAGAAGCAACCACACTTGCAATATACATCCATAAGAGCTGTAGTGAGAACCACATTGAACCCAATTCCATTCTCATTCATGTACTTGTGGATCTGTTTCCCCATTTCCAAATTTCTTGCCCTTGCACAAGCCGTTAAAACATTCACCAAAGTAACCTCATTGGGCTTCACATTTTCGAATTCCATCCTACGGAAAAGCTTGAGGGCTTCAGCGGATCGATCCCACTGTGCATAAGCACCAATCATGGTTGCCCAAGAAACCACACTTTTTTCAATCATTTTGTCGAAAACTCTTCGAGCAGAAACCAAACTCCCGCAATTTGAGTACATATTCATCAATGTATTCTGAATGTAAGAATCCGATGCGAAACCGAATTTCGTGGAGTGACAATGCAACTGATTACCCTCACTTAAATCTCCACAAGACTTGAACAAAGAGGGGAATGTAAAATTGTCGGGAAACAGACCCTCTTCGATCATTTCTTGATAGAAAAAGATGGCATCTTGATGCAAATTTTTGTTGGTGTAACCTCGAATTATGGAGTTGCAGGTGAAGGTGGTGGGATTGGGGATTTGGGTGAAGACAAGACGAGCGTAATGGAGGCTACCGGAGTCTTCGAGAGCACAGAAGGCGACGATTCTGCTGGTAGAGAAAACATCAGAGACTAGGCCAGTTCTGATCATTTGGGCGTGGATTTGCTTGAGCTCCGACATGTTGGAGCATTTTTCGAGCAAAACAAGACATGGGTGTGCTTGAATTGGGTTGCTGTCGTTGTTGGTTGTGGCGGTGGCGGTGGTGGTGGCGGTGGAGGGGGAGGCTGTGATCTTCAAGCGAGGTTTTTCAGGGACTAAGAGTGGTCTATGGTTGTGGAGGGAGAGAGGAGCTGCCATAGCTGCTTGGTAGTTATTTCTGTTGAGGAAGTCCTCTTTCAAGAAAGCAGTTGGGAAATGGGAATTGGGGAGGGAACTCTAGTCTTGAGCGTAGACTATTGACCGACTTTGGCCAATAGAGACAAAAAATGATCGTATATAAGCACAGTAGTTTAACACGTGTCACAGGTGATGGAAATTGGGTCCCACTTGGGAGTTCTTTTATGGGTCGGGCTCCGTTAACAGCCTAAAATGACAGGATTCTGTACAGGACACAAATATGTGCCACACGGCACACTCTTAAGAGGACTCTGACTGTATGGATGTTTATCCAATCCCTAGGTGCACCTACAAACCAAAATTCAGCCAGATTCGTTATTTATAGGCGTTGGATCTTTGTACCTCAAATACTGCTATAATTCACACAGTTGTGATCAACCGATGAAAATAAGTCCAATCCAACTCATAGAAATTACTAATCAGGCTGAATTTTCGTTTTTAGGTCCACCTAGAGGTTGGCCAAACATCCATACGGTCAGAGTCCTCCAAGAGTATGCCACGTGGCATATATCATGTCATGTACATAATCCTGTCATTTTAGGGCGGTCAACGGAGCCTGACCCGTTCTTTTATATCAATCATCGACATCATGTGGTGATCTCAATCATGGCTTAAAAACGGCGGTTATAACATTATGACGGCAGTGACATCTGCCTGGCTGGAGTTACGAAGGTTGAAATCGCAGTAGGATGATCCGTCCTGAATTGAGTTTGGAGCTTTAAGGAGTTGGGCTGTTCTTTGATGCATAAATCCGTCGAATTGCAACGTAGTAGAGTCGTTCGGGCCCACTTGCCCCTTGAATGTCTGGCCCACACTATGATAGACCTACAAACCAAAAATCAGCATGATTGGTGATTTCTAGCCGTATAATTTGAGCAAATTTTCATCATGGGCTTTATGAACAGGCCTATGATGAATTGGTTCCAAACCCACGATGAAAATGTGCTCAAATCCAATGGCTAGGAATCACTAATCACTAATCACACTGATTTTTGGAATGGGCCAAATATTTAGGGAGGCAGTGGGCCCGAAAGAGTCTACTACATGGCAAAATGAGTGAATTTGCAACAAAATGTTGATATAGAAGTCGGTATCATAGATTTTTCATAAGGAGTTGGTTCTCCAAGTTAAAAAGAAAAAAAGTAAAAAATATTATTATTATTACTAGCAGGCGGCACCTGTGTTGCTCTCGAGTATTTTAGGGGCCTCATCAACATTGATGATGGACCATAGTACGAGCCGCGTGGACAATATTAGAGACCACGGACTGTATGGATGTTTGGCCCATCCCTAAATGGACTTAGATAGATACCAAATTTTAACCTGATTGGTAATTTCTATTTGTTGGACTAGAGTTTTTTCCATGGTTTAATTTTAACCGTGGATTGTGAGAATTATTTGGGGTAAACTGATCCAAACGATTGAAATCATAAATAACCAACAGTGCACATTAAGATCATAAATAACACACACTACACGAGGGTAAAGACTTAGTGGGAATTGTGATATTAGTATTTAGACCATGGAAAAATCGCGCATTGATATCCATGACTCATCTTTTTCTTCTCTTAGACCTTCCATGTTGTGTTTTTTTTTTCTAACATTTATTTGATCTCTTCTAATATGTCTCTTTGATGGGTTTGCTCTTTAATTTGAATTAGCGTGGGGCACGCAAAAAGGGCGTTCGGCTTATGGGCTGACTTTGGGCTTTCCTTAGCTTGGGCGAATTCATTGAATTTAACCATTGGTGGATGTATCTATCAAACAGTTACGCATCATATTGTCTTTATAATCATATTCCGTCCCCTCCTTTAAACACATGAATTTTATGCATTAGATTTTTTTTCTCTGAATTTTAAAGTTTTCTTTTACGGGCACAGTTCTGATTCGCCGAGTATGTAGATTGAGTGCTAACTCCACACATAGAGATCTTTGTATCATGAGAGACAGACGTTCAGAGACATTAAATAAGGGGACGAATCTGTCTTAAGGCCATTGTATACAACACAAGCATTGATCTATTATACTTGTCAATTAACAGTGAGTTTTACATTCTGTTCTTTTATTCCAATTATCATTTTTATTTTCTTTCTTCTATTTGTTGTGGACTATGACTCAGATAACACTTGCTTCTTGTCTTAAACACTAGGATAATTTAATGCATTTGAAGGTCCCCTTTAATCCTTTTAGACAACCATTTGTACAAGGCACACTCTTCCGCAGTGCATCGAGTCTTTATCCTCACGCATTATACATAATAAAAAATAAATGCTTATTTTTTTAAACAAAACAAAAGTTTATGTTTTTGAATAAATTATCAAACATCTCTTTTTTTTTTTGAGATGTTTGCTTGATATTGTTTCACAGAACTCGATCATGCGATAACGATCTATGATTGGTCTGCTCATCTTGAAGTACCCTGCGATTCCTTTCTCTCCAAAGGCACAATACCATGACAAAGGGAAAAGGCATCGATGGAGTCGATGGACGAGTAGCTGAAACGTTTTTGATCGATCTAGGCATCACCCAAGACATCCCGACTATAATTTAATCACCCCCGGACTAGCTTTGAGCTATAGGTAACGGGGGTTGAAAGTGTGTACCTGGTCTAATTTCTGCCCAGTTTTGCAAATGTCCGCTCCATGGGTAAACCCACCAACAGAATGGTTTGAGCATGCTGCAATTGGGGCATTGCTTCGACTGTACTTGCCATCCAATACACGATGTCAGGACCAGATCTTAAGGCTTGATTTATGAATGGGCCGGGCCTAGCCCAACTTTGAATATTTAAAAGCTTGGGTCTGACCCAATATAAGCGGCTCGGCCCAAATCTTTACCATAAATTTTGGGGTTCATGTGAGACCATTTATCTTAGTATCCCGGCCGTGAGAACCATCATCCTGGAAAATTCAAATTGTACAATTTGGGCCATGCATGGCCCACAAATGGACGATCCAGAACAATGAGTTGATTGAACATGGGGATAAGGGTCCATTGAAGATGGTGTTACGCCATTTCTTCAATGTGGCCAATAGTCCAAATTACAAAGATCACAGGATCCTAACCATTCAACGTAAAGACCTTTTGAGCAACACAATTTTTATCTATCAATGCAAGTTTTGGACCATGGCCCACCAAAAGAGTGACCTTTCTTCAGTATTGACGAATGAACGCGTGCAAACAGGATTTAGTGGCTCGTGGGTCAATTTATTGGGTGGTCCCACACCTTCCATCACTGTGGCTCTTACTGTACATGGTGTTTGAGCCACGCCGACATAAGCTATTCACTTTTAGCTGCTTACGTGGACACGTTCAAACATTGTGGAGCGTGGGGTCCACGGTGTTGAAACCTTTGAGACCCACTTAGAAATCACGTGGCAGTCTCTTTCATTCCCCCTCCTTCAAATCCAACGGGTAGAAATCACCAATCAAGCTGATTTTTTAGTAGGGTAGGTCAACCAAGGGATGGGTCAAACTTCCATGGAGGAGTGCTTCACTTGGCATTTGGGAAGGGTGTTAAATGTATTATAATGTAATACCAGACACTTAACGTTAGCGTTGCGTCCGTTACAGCGGCTGTTACAGTCAGTCACATCCGAGTTTTTAAAAAGGGTAAAAAATATTATTATGTATTTTTTGAAAATAATCTCGGTAGCGGTAGAGTAAAGAATAACAGACAAAATAACAGGCGTTATAGCACTAAGCCAATTTTTTCAGTTTCAAGCGTTATGTTCTAAACAGCAGAAAGGAGTTGGAGCGTTACCGTTACAATGACCGTTACAAAGTTTGACTGAAAAATCTCCTGGCTGTGAACTTTTGTAAACATCTTTGGATGGCAATCGCAAAAAAGAAGAAGAAAAACGCATGTGAAGTGGCAAAAGTGGGTCAAGTGCCGTCCAAATCACTGACATGTTGTTGACTGAATGTGAAATAAAGGTACTGACCCAGTTGTGTCCTGATCGATCAGACTCGTTCTAGAATCCAAACAGGTCCTTAGAATATTAATCATCCATTCATCCAATGGTCTTAAATAAGTACCAGATCACCCAACATACTCAAATTCATGTTGTCGACGCAAACATTTGGAATAAGGCATAGTGTTCAATTTTTTTTTACTACCCAACTTGATACCCGAAAGGCCCAGGTCGTGGTCCCCGATCTATTGACACTCCTATGCCCCAAAATAACATGCTTGAATCCGACGGCTACAATTATGTTCTAAAAAGTACTAAAATCTATGGCTAGAGATAATCAATCAGGTTGATTTTTGGTTTGTCTATGCAATAAGGGGTAGGATAAAAATCCATGTGGTTAGTCGTCCGACTGGGAGCCTTCCTCACCAACAGGGCCGTCTTGATACAAGTTGAAGCCTAAGGCGAAAACTCTATACAAGGCTTTTCTTATATTTAATATCTTAATATATATGATATTAATTAAAAAATTAAACTCTATACTATTAGAAATATTTATATAAAAATTATTCTTGATAATAAAAAAACTACGGAAAAATTTAGATGCAGAGGACCCCGGTGCAGTCGATGCAGAGGACTCTCATGGCCCTACATAGATCATTTTTTGGGCCTAATGACCATGTGGATGTTCAACCCACCTATTGATGGATAAACACACTAAAAATCAGCTTGATTGATTATTTCTAGCCATTGGAATTATTACCCAAAAAATTTGCTTGAATCCAACGACTAGAATCATGTCCTAAAAAGTACAAAAATCTATGGCTAGCTAAAGATAACCAATCAGGTTGATTTTTGGTTGTATATTCAACATGGGGATGGGGTGGCTAAGATCCATGTGGTTAGTGAGGCCTTCTCTCACCAAGGGGCTTTAGGCGACTGCCATAATGGCCTTAAGGTAGAGCCAGCCCTTCTCACCAAGGGGCCTTAGGCGACCGCCTTAATGGCCTTAAGGTAGAGCCGGCCCTGGGTGTCTCCTTCTAACCACATTTGCAACCATTTGCATACTACCCCCACTTTTTATCAAAAAGTGGTCTGCTGCAAACAATAGGCAAATTAAATAACTCTCTCATCCCCTTTTGTCTCCCTCAACAGCTCTGCTCCTGCTCAACCATACCAATATTTTTCCAACAAATGTTTGTCATTGCAAACATTTGATTATCAATGTTTGCTAACAAACATTTTCCTGCCCTTAATCTCAAATATGAAAAAAAAAAAAAAATAGCGTCTTATTTATTTAAGTTTATTTAATATCAACAACGTGTCAGATCTTTGGAAGTTCCTTTGTCTGAACTCACATGGCCATTGCGACACTTGGCACCTATGCGGTCATATATACCACATGAGAGAGAGAGAGGGAGGGGGTCATTTTAATTTGTGAGAATAAGTTGAACCTATGAGGCAGAATTTTTGGAATTTCGAAAAGAAAAAAAAGAAAGATTTGGGGAATAAAACCATAGGTCTCATATATAAGTGTATGAGAGGTTAAAGTAACATGATGTTGTCAGCTACAATAACGGGACGGGGAGTGGACGGACCCATATGCACTTGAAATACTAATGGTGTCTGCCCCCAGAACACAACATGCATGTTACTGTAGCCAATACTGGTCCCAAAGATTCCTCCTTCTAAGCCTAATTAATTAAATCCACTGTCATGCCCACATCCATGTCCCATCACATGTTGGAACTTGGGATTCCCCACTTAACATTTTTCCCCCACTATGCCCTAAGCTTTTAGGGCTCTTCTTTTTCTTTTTTTCTTTTTTTCTTTTTTCTTTTTTTTTCTTTTGTAATTAAGCAAGCTTTTAGGGTTTTGTGATGGTCCCAAATTTTCCTCATTTAATCTTAAGGACCACATAAGCTACCCATAACTATCACCTTACAATGTATGTTATTCTATAATATATTTCCAAAGCATTTTGAATAGAAATTTTCTATTTTTTAAATCTTAGAAGATTTGTTTATTTTTATTTATTTGTTTTCTTGACAATAATTGGTCATATTATAACCTATCTGTCATTTTCTAAGAATGAGATAATCTTTACACTTCATTCAACACTATCTATTATATAACCAATGATAACCGCGTTAGGGTAAGCGTCATTTTTTGCCACTTTTTTTATTATTATAAAAAATACCCTTATAATATCTTAAATATGTTGGATATAATAGGGGCATTTTGGTCATTGTAGAACCCATTTTTATCTTAGAATATGATATTTAAAAAAAAAAAAAAAAAAAAATCTTTTCTGTGATCCAAACAGGCCATTAAGCTATATTTTTATCATATAGTAAAGTAATATAATAAAGTAAGATGGAATGTTGATATTGAAGACCTCATAACACAAAGACATGAACAGTTCAACTCTAGGGAGACCCATGTCTAGAATTGACTAATTGGAATATTAAATCAATGTCATTGACATGGCTCCTTTTCATGAACATAGATGAGAGAGAGAGGTTCCTACTCTTCAGCTTAGGGTTTCTAGTTTTTTTTTTACTTTTTTAATCCTCTCCATATTGTTTAATACTTGTTCACATCCTCTAAGCTCATCTATATTTATTTATATATATTTATTGAATATTGAATACCCCACTTGGGGTTGGGGGGATTTTTTTTGATAGAAAATAAATTCCCTCCATATTTAATTGATTTTTTTTTAATTTTTTTATTTTGCTAAGCTCAATGATGTTGAGCATGTATAGTTAAATCCCTTGTTACTTCAAATGATGTTGTTTTTAATAACTTTTGTATTTTTTTTAGATTAATTTCCTAATAATTTTATTTTGATTGCTAGCGACTCACGTCCAACACCCTATCGATGACACATGTTCACAAGCCGGAATATTCCCGCATTAAGATCCCATCGCTCGTTGTGGAAATAATTTGAATCACATTCACCTAACTCACAATACATCACAACTGATTAAATTTGATACTGTTGAATTCATGTCATTGCCTTTGATGCGATTGGATTGTTGTCCTGAATGCACCTGTTACAGATGTTGTCCTTAGGGTTGTCAATTTGTACCCGATTTTATCTTATAAGATCCGGTCTCGATTATCCCATTTCTATGATTAATTATTTTAGAACCAAACCCAAAAAGATTTGGAACTGAAGTATGTATAGGTGGCGTTTGGTAAAACTTTTTTTCAAACATTAAGTCTGAATGGGGTGATTTCAGTGATTAAGTGGCATTTGGTAAACCATTAATTTCAACACTTAATATTGAAATTATAGAAATTAAGATTAAACAAAAAGTGAGCTGGGGGTGACTTAATGTGGTAAGTGGTTTCAGCAAAAAATATCTTCAAAAGATGTTCTAAGATTCTCTCTTAAATACTTATAATACCTTTTTCTTAAAGTTTTCTCTTTTAAAAACTTACGAAAGTGTCATAATAAATATTTTAAAATACCCACAATGCCCTTGTCTTAATTTGAAGACTTAAAACCTTTACCATCCAATTCAGTCATAAGTCATTAAGTAATCAGACTTTAAGCACTTTAAGATTTCAGATCTGATAACTTAATTTACCAAACGCCACCATATATATTTTAATCAAAATCTTAATACAAAATTCATTTTATTTATTTATTTATTTATTTATTTATTTAAATTTTTTATATAACACACATGTACCTGATACTCAATGGGAGAACTTGATATTTATCGGTTCTGGTTTTGGATCCACTTGCTTAGGAGCCGGAGCCGGAGCCGGAACTATTATACCTGAATATAATAGGGTCCAGTTTTGAGTACATTGATATCTGTAACCGGAGCCAACCCATTGACACTCCTACTTGTCCTCACGACGACAAGCATTAGATCGAGATCGGATGGTTGTTAAATTAACCACACTGAACTTTTGCATTAGTGTTTCTTCCTTGATGAGATTGGATGGTGCATGTTGCCTTCTTTATGTATTATAATTTCACAAATGTCGATATCTTTGATGCTAATTTGCACTACTTGATTAGTAAGCAAATTACCTGATATATGTAAGCAACCCAACGCTTGATAAAAAAGTTATAAATATACCCTAGAGAATATTGGACAAGAAAATAGAAAATCGTAAAAGAAACTGCCAAAAATTTTCCAAATTCCGAAAGCAACATTTAAAAGCCGAAAACAATTTTCCTTTTGGTTGCTCAATGAAAAATGCGATCAGGACTTCGTAGAGCCAAAAAATCCTTAAAAACAAATACTTATTTGTCTCGAATAGACATCCGAGCGCAAAGTTAAGACCGTTATATTAAGATTAATGTAGTTTAAATTAAAAAGAAAAAGAAAAATAATAATAAAGAAAAATATAAGAAAATTTGGCACTAACTCAAGGCACCACAATTATGAAATTAGGTCATATCAAATGATCCGGATTAAAGATCTCGAAGAATCTTACGGAGAAAACATATAATCAAGTAGAAGAACCATGCGGAGCCCACCCGAGTTTGTTTTCTGCTACCATTGGCCGGCTGCTGGAAAAACACAGCACGGTCGTTTCTCGATAAATGGGGTAGGTGTTGCAACAAGCACTTGTTGCACAGTTGTTATGCCTAGATTTGCTATCCTTGAGACTTTCCAGCAATTTTGGTTTGGTTGATTGTGTAGACGGCATTCACCTATACCAATTTTCAAGATTCCATCGTTCCCGGCGGCGTCGAGAGAAGACTGAAATTGAGTCATTAGGTTAATGGCAAGAATTCGATATCCCGGATAATAACATGTTTGTTAGGGTTAAATGGGCTATTTTGGTCATTAAGTACCAATTTTAGTGTGGATTGTTGAAAATTCAAATATGATTGAAAAGGAGGGGCTTGATTTAGAAAGGTAAGACTAAAAATAGGGATAAAATGTGTGGTCGATCTTGACTTAAGGTAAGATCGAGGATTTGATGTGTGAAATTTCCTCTAATTTTTTAAATTTTATTCTAGTTTTTTTCATCTTGGAAAAAGAAATTGGGCTATTTTGTATGTTAAAACTGCCGCAAAAATAAAAGGATATTTTAGTGACACCCCCTAAATATAAAAATAATTAGTAATTCCCCCTTATACTTTCAGAGTTTAGGATTGCTCCATTTACCTTTGTTTAACAGTGGTTGACTTAAGTTAAAATCGACTTTATTCACACCGCGTTGGCATTGTACTTGCAATATTATGGTCTTTTCATAGGTACATCAACGGACCATTATATCTATTTTTTTCCATTTTTACCCCTCAACGTTACAATCCGTTGTAACGGCTGTTATAACCGAAAAACTGGTAACACACCCCCAGTCATTTATACCATTATAACGCCCCTTTTAAACCTTGTGTTAAAGTAGGTCCTAAATTTTGAAAGTGTAAGGGGTATTACTAATTACTTTCAAATTTCAGGGTGGTGTTACTAAAATACCCAAAATAAAATGCAAGAAAGAAAAATAAATTCTCTTATTTAAAGAATGGGTCGGGCTGAGGAGGCCCCCTTTTTCTACCCCTCTCGTGTTCTTGACTGTGGATTCCAAGAGTCCAACGGTGGCTGATAGTGACTTTTTGCAGCACTATCAACCACCGTTGGGTTCTCGAAATCCATGGCCGAGAACATGACTCCCAAGATGGGGCAGAAAAAGGGGGCTCCAGAGCCCGACCCTTGAATAATGTATGCAACTGTGTGCATGCCTTTGGGAAAGTCTTCTAGATACATTTTTCCGCCCGTCAACGTCCACAAAACTTTTCCACATCAGAACATTTTGACTGAAGAATAGTCTTCTGGAAAACTTTTCTGCTGTCACCATTCGGGCCCATGGTATACAATTTTCCTCGTTAGTAGTTAATTTTGTAAAGGGAATTTTTGACATACCCCCCCACGTTATCTTTAAAATTTGACATACCCCCCACAATTTAAAAAAGCTGACATACCCCCTATGACTCGGTCCACTGTCATTTAACCAGTGTTGACCTGAGTTGACTACCTAATTTTGTATTAAAGGACGAAAGTGCCCTTGTCTTCAACCTTAGAACAAGGGTTTGGGTTTAAACAAAAATCCATACCCCAAATCAAACATGAAAAGAGATTAAAGATAAAATTTAAAATCCATGTTGATAAACTTGAGATTTTTTTTTAGTTTTTTGATGAATTAAACAAAGATTGAGAAGAAAAAAAAACTCCAAAAAAATAAACAAAACTCATGAAGAAATGAGATTTCTTTTTATGGATTTTATTGTAGAATAAAATTTTAAAATTAAAAGAATCCATCTTTCCAAAATCCACATCTCAAAAGTTGGAAATATAAAATGCTTTGTCTTGTTTTTCATTTTTGTTAATAAAAATTTTAAAACTAAAATTGTACGCTTTGTGTGTGTGTGTGTGTTTTTTTTTTAACCTTGGGTTTAAAATTATTGCCGGAGTGGTGGACAGCCAGCCATGAGACTCCAGTGGATTGGTCGCCGGTGATGGACGGCCAGCCCATTGGAATCTCTTGCCCGGCTATCCCCACAGCTGTTTGATTTGGGTTTTGGCCCAAACCCTTGTTCCAAGCTTGAAGACAAGGGCATTTTTGCCATTTAATACAAAATTTAGAAGTCAACTCGGGTCAACACTGGTCAAATGACAGTGGACCGAGTTATGGGGGCGGGGGGGGGGGGGGGGGTTCTTGTGTAATTGGGACCCACGATATCAACCGATCCCAATATATTCAGATTCGCCTCGATTACTACGTGGGCCTAAATTAAATTGACCCAATTCCGACCTAATCAAACCGTGTGGGTCTAACATTATATTCAAACATGACTCGATTACTACCTGGGTTGAAAAGCTTAAACCTCCCCGCTCCTCCGAACCCCGCTTTTTTTTTTTTTTTCCTTTTAAATTGTGATTAGATTTGTTGGTAGTTGTGCTATTAAACATCAACCGATCAACACGTACGTAATATAATTATCGGTAAAATTGTCATATTCATGATATTTTTATTATTTTTGGACGATTGATGGTCTTTAAAAGGTCATTATCCACATAAATTATATTTTTTAAATTTCGGGTATATATATATATATATATATAAAATCATTTAGTTTAAAAAAAAAAAAAAAACTGACCCAAGTCACCAAACAACTTCAATCCTTAATTTAAAAAACATGTCCCACTGATTAAGAAAATACACTTCGATGTTAGTGAAAAGAACTGAAAAGAAGAGAAGAAAAATAAAATATGTCATCGTCGTTTTCTAGACAATAACCCCCCCGTGATTTGATCTTTTTAAGAAGAAATTATATGTGGGTCGTGATGTAACAATGTATACCTGACGTTTTTTGCCATGAGGAAGCGCGATTTATGTTTCTCACCGCTGTCTTCTGGGCCCACTGATCATATGGATGTTTACCCCACTCCTTTCTAGACATTTGTACATAAAATCAGCTTGTTTGATGATTTTTAGCCGTCGGTTTTTGTACTAAAACATAATGGATTGAATCCAACGGCTAGAGGAACACCTTAAAAAGTACTAAAGTCTAATAGCTAGAGATTAGCAATTACGGTGTTTTTTCGTGTGTATATCGAACACAGGTTGGGGTAAATATCCATGCGGTCACTGAACCCAGATGGCAGTGGTGAGTAACATAAATTGCGCTTCCTCACGGCAAAAATGGTCAGCCATACCTTGTTACCTCCTTTTCCATATAGGGAGTATTCAGTAAACTAAAAAGGACTTTATATTTAATATTTATTAGATTAGGGGTAAATAATAATATTTTATATTTGATAGAGAACGTAACGTAGGTAGGGTCGTAGTCATACGAGTGTGCAATATCTCGCGATATCTTCGTTCAGAAACACAAGTGTTACACGTGGTTATCGATCAAGGGCGTTTAATGAGTAGAACTTCATTAATGATTCCGTAGTTCAACATAGACGTAGGATACTTTTCCTAGACTGGGGAGTAGGTTATCATTTTAAAACTGGGGCCATGCTACGTGCATGGCGTAGGATGGATGCATGCATGCATCTTTTTGACAGTGGCAGGCAAACCCAGTAATACATGTCATCTCCTTCTGACGTCATCCTCTCTTTCTCTCTCTACTCTCTGAACATAACAAAAACCCACCTTCCCCTCTCTTTCACCTTTCACTTCTAAGAGCTCTCTTTCAGTCTTTCTCTCCTCCCTCTCTCTCTCTCTCTCTGGAATCCGGCATGATCACCGGAAAACGCCGAAACCCTTTTCGTATCTGATCGGAAAACCAGTAATCCGTTGGAGATGGGACCGTTCGATTCAGGCATCTCTGCTGGAAGCTGTAGCAGTAGTTCGTCCTCCTGCGCTCGAAAACCGTCCGATATCGATGGATTTCTTGCCAGCGCTGGGTACAAGGTCAAGTCATCAGATCTCCGGCAAGTCGCGCAGCGTCTCGAGCAGCTTGAGACTGTGATGGTCAACGCTCCAGCTGAGATCTCCCAACTCGCTTCCGAGGCCGTACATTACAACCCCTCTGACATGGCTTCCTGGGTCGACTCCATGCTCTCTGAGCTTAATCAGCCTGCACCCTTGTCGTCTGATCTATCAGATTTTTCTGATCTCGGTTACATCGACGATTTCGTCGCTCCGTCACTCCATCAGACGGTAGTGACAGACGGGTGGACGGACCAGAATACGCATCCGCAACAGCAACAGTTGACGGTGGTAGCAGCGATGGAAGAAGATTCCGGCATCAGGTTGGTACATTTGCTGATGACGTGTGCGGAGTCAGTTCAACGTGGCGAGGTAAGATTGGCTGGATCCTTGATAGAAGAGATGCGTACCATATTAACACGTGTCAACACGGGATGCGGCATCGGCAAGGTAGCAGGGTACTTCATCGAGGCTCTGAGCCGCCGGCTCTTCTCGCCGCAGGCCGTGTCTGCCGGCTCGACATCTGAGAACGAGATCTTGTACCATCACTTCTACGAGGCTTGTCCCTACCTCAAATTCGCTCACTTTACCGCTAATCAAGCCATCCTTGAAGCATTCGACGGCCATGATTGTGTCCACGTGATTGATTTCAACTTGATGCAAGGACTACAATGGCCAGCGCTGATCCAGGCTCTTGCTCTCCGTCCTGGTGGGCCCCCCTTCCTCCGGTTGACAGGCATCGGTCCACCCTCAACAGACGGGCGCGACTCGCTCCGCGAAATTGGGTTACGACTCGCCGAGTTAGCTTATTCCGTTAACGTCCGGTTCGCCTTTCGAGGTGTGGCAGCTTCACGACTCGATGACGTGAAGCCGTGGATGCTCCAAGTGGGCCCAGGAGAAGCAGTAGCCGTTAATTCAATAATGCAGCTCCACCGGCTGCTTGTCACTGATCCAAGCCGTGGCTCACCAATCGACCCGGTTCTAGACTGGATCCAGAGCTTAAACCCGAAGATCGTGACTGTGATAGAGCAAGAAGCGGATCACAACCGACCCGAATTCCTCGACCGATTTACGGAGGCACTGTACTATTATTCAACCATGTTTGATTCGCTAGAGGCGTGTGCACTGCAACCAGCAAAAGCTGTTGCTGAGATGTACATACAGAGGGAGATATGTAACGTCGTGTGTTGCGAAGGCTCGGCTCGAGTGGAGCGCCATGAACCGTTGGCTAAGTGGAGGGATCGGCTTACGGGAGCCGGCTTCAAACCGTTACATCTTGGATCGAATGCGTTCAAGCAAGCAAGCATGTTATTGACTTTGTTCTCAGCCGAAGGATACTGCATCGAGGAGAACGATGGGTGCTTGACGCTCGGCTGGCATAGCCGACCTCTCATTGCTGCTTCCGCATGGCAAGCCGCGCCAGAAAAGACGAGCCGCTCTCAAGAATAATCCCCGTTGTAATTATTTTAAAAAAAAATCCATGTGATAATTTTGGATAATATGGGAGAGAAAATCCTTTTTAATGTCCATCTTATTAGTTAATAAAATTTATGAAAAATAAAAAATAAAATCCCACACTATTAAGTCTTTTTTTTTTTTTTTAAGTTATTGAAATTAATTTATCTTTCTTGATAAAAATATTTTGTGATAATTGACTGAAATATTTATTTATTTTTATTTTCTTAGGTTGACACTATTAGGGGGCACATATGTCACGGAGATATCGATGCAGCGTCATGGTGTCAAGTGGCATCTAGAAATTTGATTCGATACGTGTCAGTAATTTATTTAGAAAATCAAATTATTTTATAATTTTTAATATAAATATATTTCGTTAGTTCTTAGGCTTTTTAACGTTTATAATAAAAATAAAAATAATTATTATTTTTTTTTTTTTTTTTCATTTTCTTTCCATTAGTTTTATTTTAGTTAGCTGGATAGGGAGGGTATCATGATGGGCTTATAGGGATTAAAGCCCATTACAAGGCCCACTTAGGTAAAATTCACTGAAACATGGATTAATATAATTATCTCAATTACTATGTAAAATCTGAGCAGCAATAATTTTTGTTTTTCGAGTTTTATTCTTTTTATACCAATTTAATACAATAATTTCAAAGATAAATGATTTTTTTTTCTCTTGTGATAAAATTAATAAAACATAATAGAAAAAAAATGTAACATATGATTAAAAACTCATACTCCACGTAAAAATTTCTGATTGAAGTCTGGTAGGTGTACTGCCGAACCCCAATTCGTGTACTAAAAAATGGTACTTCACATGCCATCTCCATTATTTGTACCGCTCGAATCCAAAATTTTGCTTGGATAAAGCGATTCGAATCATTTGATCCGTTACATTCTTTGATTTACAGAAGGCAAATCTTGGATATCCCGTCAATTTCTCTTTTTATCCCCCACTTAAACTATAATTAAAATGACTTCTATATCCCATGTGTTTTCTCTTATCTTCCCCCACAAGATATATAAAATACGAACTTTACCCCATTTGTTTCTCTAATTAACTCCTTTCTATATCTACTCATCCCCTCTAAAATTCAAACTGTTAGAGCAGAGGAGAGAGCAAGGGATATTATTTCAAAGCAAGGGAGGTTATTGAAAAAACAAATAGAGAA
Source organism: Euptelea pleiosperma (assembly GCA_035048495.1). NCBI lineage: Eukaryota > Viridiplantae > Streptophyta > Magnoliopsida > Ranunculales > Eupteleaceae > Euptelea > Euptelea pleiosperma. Next base: position 25,279,312 of record CM068549.1, read on the forward strand.
TACCTAAACGATTCTTAAGATTGTATTTTACATCTTCTACAACTCTCATTTGGGAACTTTTGAGTAAAACAATCAATGGATGAATATATTTGAATTCAATGATTTTTAATCGACAAAATCATTTTAAGAAGAATTTCTAGTAATCTCGCCGAAACGATACATTGGTTTTTTTTTTTTTTCTCGTGCAGTCTCGGTCATGGTCTTTGAATTGATTGTTCGGACTGCTAAGTCCAGACAATCATTCACTGTTCAGACTTAACAGTCTGAACAATAAAGCATTGTTCGGACTTGTCGGTCCGAACAACGACGAGTACTTGCGGAATGAGAGGTGCATCCACTCTCCGGCTTGTCGAAGTTTTTCTCCACTGGGATGCAGGAGGCTTACATAACGTTAATGGTGATAACATGGATGCAGGAGGCGCATACGCAGACACGCTTGTCTTCAACGACGAAGGAAGTTAGGTTTTCACTTCACCAAATGAGAAAGGGTAAAACCTCTGCAATTACTTTCGTGTTTCACTTGGGGGGAAGGGTGATAAGAGATTTCGATGGGCCCATGGGGCAATTAGAGATTTTCATAAATTGGTTAGGAGAATTAAGAGAAAGGGGGATGATAAGAACAAATAACGGGGTATCCAAAATTCGCCTTTACAGAGACAAGTGTTTATTTTTTTCGAAAAACTAAATGGGTTGTGCTTGAGGCTTGGGCTTGGGCTTTCATAAGTGTCAACCCATTTACATAAGCAAAATGACAAAAAGGGGTTCAAGGAAGTTTGACAATAAAACCAAAAATGTCCTAAATTTGGTGGGTCCCACTTGGGACATTCTAGTCCAATCAGAAATGCAAAGTCCGGCCTCGGATTTATGTTTGTGCGTGTTATGCGTGTCTGTTGCACACTGGCACTGTTGAATAAGTGATGGGCCCCCATCAACATAATAAGCAGGTGATCACATGAGGGTTCTGTCCGGCCCACTGCAACTGTAGCTGTTACAAACCTGTTTTTTTTTTTTTTCCAGGTGGTCAAACGGGCTCCACACTTGAGCAGCTCTTACGTCGGCTGGGCGACTTTATAGCTTTCAATCTCATTTTCAAAATATGGTCCCTAGTAGCTTAAAATTTGAAATTTAAGGGTCTGTTTGGTTTTCCATTTTTTCGCCCTAAACAAAAATTTTGCCCCAAAAACTCAAAAAAATAACCCTTTTCCTCGCAAAAAAATTGTAAGCCAAACAGGACCCAGTTTTGATTCAATTGTTTTTGTTTAATTGGGTTGAGCTCCAACATTGGGCTTTAAATTGAATGCATGGAGATCGATGAATTGGTGGGTCTCCGCCGAAAGTTTAATTCGTGGTTTGGATTGTTCTGGTTCGAACCTTGGATTCTCGATTCGAATCCTTTTTTCGCAGAAAGGAATATTTCCTTTAAACGATCTTACATTGTCAGCTTTGCTAGAACAAGGTACAAGTTTGTGAGGTTCTAGTTCCATATCCTAACCAGTACTGATACCGACTTTCGAACATGCCGGTAATAACTAATTTTTTACTGAATTTTAAGATTTTTTTCGAACATAGTCGATCTTGACTTGAAAAACGGTAATATCGTTCACTACCACATTCATGTAATATATGGAATAAATGGCTAGTCTATGATCCATGCAATGCCTGATCTTTTGAGCTTTTCTATGCCAAACACGAACGATCCTTACTATGGATTCTCTTCCACTTCTGGCATCCTTTTGGGTCATGACATGTTGCTATCTTATCTACATGTATGACATGCCACATGGTCACAATTATACAATTTCAATCATAATAATCCTCTATTTTGCATTTCAATTATTTTTTTTTAAATAGAACATTATTGAGTCTATGTATAACCTTTTATCTTGGTAAAGTACTGAGCCGTGACACGTTCGCTTGCTTATGCAAGAAAAAGAAACAGAATATGCATCATGGCAGTAACGGTAACGGCAACGGTAGTAGCAATTTTCTTATAATTGAAGTTGCAGGGGTGGGGAAGGAGGGACTTGGCCCTTGCTAGATCAAGGTTGGTAGTATATTGGGGCCTTTTTTTTTTTTAAAGAAAATTAGGTTTTTAAACATAAATTTATGACAAGTAGAACCAAGAAAAGAAGTTGCTTTAGTGGCTATTTGTGCAGAAAAAAATCTATTATACTGACTTCTGTATCAAAATTTTGATGCAGAAGTCCCTCAATTTGCCACGTAGTAGACTCTTTCGGGCCCACTGCTTCCATGAATGTTTGGCCCACATCTTGGTGGACCCACACACCAAAAATCAGTGTGATTAGTGATTCCTAGCCATTGGAATTGAGCACTTTTTCATCTTGGGCTTGGAACTCATAGGCCTGTTCATAAAGCCCATGATGAAAAAGTGCTCAAATCCTATGGCTAGAAATCACCAATCACGCTGATTTTTTATGTGTAGGTCTATCTTAGTGTGGGCCAGACATTCAAGGGGCAAGTGAGACCGAAAGATTCTACTACGTTGCAATTTGAGGGACTTCTGCATCAAAATTTTGATACAGCATTCTGCATGAAAGAACAGCCGTTGGTTGTTAATTAAGTTTAAATTTCTGGGTGTTATTTGTTATTTTGCAAAATATGGAGTTAGAAGCCGAAAATTAATTCTGGCTGAGCCGGTTAGCCGAGCATATGATTTGTTGGGGGCGGCTAATAAAACGGACCACTCGAAAGTCGAAGGTGGAAATCCCTTTTCTGGAGCATAAAACCTCACTTTCACGTGCTCCCGTTCCCGATCGTCTGACAACTGGCGCCCACATGCACAGGTGGGGACCAGAATCAGACTCACGTGTCGGCCCACCCCACGTGGCGACAGTGATCTCTCTCTCTCTCTCGTCGATTTCTCATGATAGAGACGAGTTATTAATTGAAGATTTCTATGAGGACCATCAGGGGTTGTGGGGCCCACACCCGATGTAGGACATGGCCCACCAAATAATGGATCTGGAACGTTCAACTGATAAGCTGGCGTTGTGCTAAAAATTATGTTTGGTCCGGCTGATTAAACAAACTTTAACTTCTTGTTTGGGTGTAGTGGAATTAACGAGTTGGGTCCCGCCTAAACCGCCTTTATGTGGTCCCTTTTCATTTCAGGGATGGTTTGCCTCCCAAGTGAGAAAGAGTTGACCCGTAAAGAGAGCTAGGGCACTGTGTTTACCTAAATATGGTCACATTCCGAGCCATACACTGGTCACCTCGAGAAACAATCTATAAGATATCTTTATGAGGGCTGAACAACTAAGTGGGCTCGTATCATTTTGAGCTATGCTTACTCTGTTGACCTAACCAGGATCCTTTGTTGAGAGTTTAGTTTGGTGGCAAGATAGAGTTGAGTTATCCAAAATAATTTATCTTGGGCAGATGAAAGTGTGTTACTCTCTCTATATATAGTTAGACATGGTCTTTGCAGGGAAGCACTGTCATCCCCCACCTAGGATGCGATGTTATCTATTTGCCAATATCGTGAAGAGAGGTAATCATCATCTTTGGGTACATGATGGTGCCGTGACGCAAATGCCTCTCGACACGTGGACAGTATACGATACCAACTACCCAACACGTCAATAACATATACGGTGTTTGTGTAAAAATCCAATAATCTCCAACTTCCCCTATAAATAAGGGTCCCCATTGTTAAAAAAAAAGGCCATAAAGAAAATATGGGTCAAGATTGCACAATTCATTCATTGAGCATTTGGTTGAGCTTAAGGGTCAGATAATTGAGGTGTTTCTTAAGATCCTATATATTGAAGAAATTCGAACCACACATTTTTGGCACGGTGAAAACAACATTTTTTCTTACGTTCTTATCGAGTGAGAGTGACTAAAATGAGAGAAGTCAAACTCCAAAAAACTTGCTTGCCCTAGCTCCAGGTCCTTTTATCTAACGAGAGACCTCGGCGGGGGTGGGAGGTATCGAACATTAATTATCAAATTAAGATGTTGAGAATGTAACAAGAGCATATGAATAGAATGGAAGAATTGGTGCTTGAGACGAAATAACTGAAACAACACAGTAATGACCACCTGAGGTGATCATCAAGGTGAGCTGCAGACTATGAGGGATCGTTCTCTAGAGAGATCAACACATTCAGCCCACCCGCATATTAGGAGGACGAGTTTGCCTGAGGAAAGCCCAAAAAGAGGACGATATCAAGCTAAAGAACTCGCAAACCCAAAAGGGGTCGTTGAGTCAACTAAAGGCAAAAGGTTTTTAGAATCTGAATATTCTACTTCTTTTGGCCTCATAAAGTGTAGTGCCCTAGATTTTTTTTTTCTCTTTTTTTTGTATTTAATAATAATGCATGGTTGGGTATTATTATGTCTTATTTTATTCGGTGAGCTTTTAAAACTAAATTTGAGACTTTTGGGCCTAAAAATAATCCAAAATAGAACCCATATAGTACCTTGGGGCCTTAAGCCCATATTTTGCCCAAACTTAACCTGTTTTAGGGCCTTTTGGTCTCCCATATTTAAGCACCTTTTAGAAATTCAAAAATTTCTTTTATTTTACAAAAAAAAATTAGAGAACTCTCTCTCTCTCTCTCTCAAGGAAGCTAGGGTTTGGAAAAACCCTTGGTGCAAATATTGGATTCTTCTCCTTTATGTGTTATTTGCTTAATAAATTGCTAAATCAGGTTTTAATGTGAAAATCCATGTATAGAATGCAAAAACTAGAGTTTCAAGTTGTATAAAATTTATTTTTTGTGAATCAACATGAGCCAGATGCTTTTATGTATTTTTATTGAGTAATGTTATTAATAATAATCGTTATTCATCATTATAAAATCGACAGTTACTTGATATACGATCATATCAAGTAACTGTTGATTTTCGTATTGAATATAAAAGGAATTTGGAGAAGAAGGTTGTTAGACTCAGATCCAGTGCAGACTACTGTCTTCTATGTGACATACATAGTGTCGATATAGAATTATCTAACTCAGTGTTAGTGGTTACCCTAGACTTATGGGTTTGACGAAAGTGAGATTTGTTTGATCCTTAAACTAAACCTGGGTGGGATGTGTTCGATCTTGAATAAAATATTAGGGACTAAGCCCTTAGGTTGTAAACCCCAAAACTACTAAGTGATCGATCACTGTCTTCTTGTCTGATAATGTCTTACTATAAGTTTGACTCTATTAGACTGTCCATGGAAGTTAGTAGACTCTGTGTCTGGTTATAAATTGAGTCTGTCAATGATAAGTCAGTTGAGTTTAGAATGAACACGGACTTACGTGGAATTGTATGAATCCATACAAATAATTATTCTTGATAATAAAATGACTTTGAGATTGGTTAACTTAGCATAATTGATAAATATTCTTTTTGTGAAACTTAGTGAATTATCTTGAATCGAGTATTGGTTTGTAAATTATTATACTATAGATGATATAGCATAAACTTATTTCCTTTCATGGTAAGTAACAAATGATTGGATAAATCTGATTAGTAGCTTGTTGGACGGTTGACTTACCTTGCTTTGTCAACAATATTTCAGGTGGCAATTGAAGACTAGAGGGCTACCTTGGCGTAGTTAATTTTGTTAATTCTTAGTATTTTTCTTTCAATTTGAGAGAGATTATGTATTGAGATTTAAATGTATTCTCTTCACATTTCAGTTATTTGTGGTTGGGATTTATTTGGTTATTTTAGGTTGGATCTAAATTGCACATCCTTAATTTGGTTTTACTGATATTTATTGACTGTCTTTGGTCCAATTGTGCATGAGAATTTTTTTATAATTCTCTCGAGCCTGGGATATGTTCCATGAGTCATACCTTAAGATTCGAGTTCTATATCAGATATCCTAATGTTTGGATATGGGGACATGACATGCGACCTCCTTTCCCAGAGCATCCTCAACATGGTCAAACCAATTTACGGAATTCTTTCCCGCGATTATAATCATAACCAAAAAAAAGTTAGCCGTCTACAAAATATTCCATATATTTAATGGCCATTATCACTTTGTCTTTTAATTAATTTTTTTTCACCTTGGAAAGGATCCGTTGTTTGTGCACTGCATATCTTCCCAAGAATACCCCATGCATCCTGTTGAAATATTGTGGACTCATGAATCTGTCAATAGGAAGTTTGGAGCTCTGTCCTTTTTCTGGTGGTTGGAAGTTGGAACCATGTCGTTGTGATCCTAAACGAAAAAAAAATTCACAGAGGGAAAAAATACAAAACGAATGACCATACAAAACTAAACACCACGACTCTATATATGAAAGAATTTCCCTCACCTTACAATTAACCAAGCTATCAAGAATCAAGTTGCCTTCCCTGTGAACATGGGAGGCACCTGGAAAAGAGATCGAATCTAAGTGTCGTTGGGGAAACTGTGGCACCTGTTCAAAACGATCATCACTTCTTGTCCACACATCTAATTGAATTGACTTAAGAATATATTTCAGCCATCAAGTCAGTCCTTGCTACACGAAAGAGGGATGAATCATAAGTTGCATATAAGGGTCATTCACCTGTGGAGCAGTAGAGTTGGTCTCCCTAAAAAGGCCTATTGAAGATAAGCCTGATCCTTCTATCTGGGAGGATTTCATCACCAATATAGTCCATCTCCATAAATTACTAAAGATGCTTTGCATTGGTAGCTCTTGCATTTTTTTATGAAGTTCCCTCAGTCATCTTGTTGATGTTTTACAGATATAACATATAAGCGCTGACAGCATTTCTCCTAAACATGATGAGTAGACATTACATGAGATGTTGGGAATCTAGCTTGTTTAATCACAGCAGTGGCAAGCCTTGCTTCACCCAAAATCTAACCATAAGTTAGAATTCCAATGCGTCTATTTTCATTAAATTTCATTTCAATTCAGAGTCATGAATACTGAATCATTTTACAATGGAGAGAAGCATCGTAACCTTTTGATCCATAAACCACCTCCTTTGATTGAAGCATGAGACCATCGAGAATCATATAGATCATATCCGATTGATGGTGCATTGTGTCTCTGACGTGGAACTCATGAACAACCCCATCCACTTCAATCAAACTGCATCCTGGCAGCTTTTCCATTCCCCTCCTACCCATAAGAGCTCTCACCCCTCTAACATCATCCCACCTACCTGATTCAGCATATATGTTAGAGATAAGCACGTATAAGCCCTCATCATCAGGAGCTAGCTTGATAATGTGTTTGGATACTTTCTCCCCAACTTCTGCCTTACAATGGACACGGCAGGCTGAAAGGAGTGAACCCCAGATAACAGGGTTAGGTTCTACTGGCATTTTTTCAATAAAATCAATTGCTTCCTCTAAAAGGCCTGCTCTACTGAGGAGATCCACCATACATCCATGGTGCTCGATGCTCGGTGTGATGTCGTACAAGTTAGACATGGAATTGAAGTACTGGTACCCTTCTTGAACCATGCCTGAATGGGTACATGCACAAAGAACAGCCATGAAAGTTATACCATCAGGTAAGGCACTCTCTTCCCTTTGCATTTGAGTGAAGAGATCGATGGCCTCCCTTCCACGTCCATGCATGGCAAGCCCTCCAATCATAGCATTCCATGAAAAAGTATCCTTGCAAGGCATACTGTGGAATATCTGAAACGCACTTTCTATGCACCCACACTTGGCATACATATCAACCAATGCATTTTCTAGACACACATCTTGTCTCACATTGTGTTCCACTATGTAAGCATGAACCCATTTGCCTTGATCCAATGCCCCCAACTGGGCAGAAGCTGATAACAAGCTAACCAAAGTAACTTCATTCGGTTCAATCCCTGAGAGCTGCATCTCCTGAAAGATGGCCAATGCCTCTTTGAACTGGCTTCCTTGCACATAGCCAGTAATCAGAGCCGTCCATGTGAAAATGTCTCTATTAGGCATCTGATGGAAGACACCTTCAGCTCCCTCTAGATCTCCACACTTGGAATACATGTTAATAAGAGCATTCCCAACAAAGATATCTATATTGATCCTATTTTCCTCTATATATGTCTGTAGTAGCTTCCCCTGCTCGAGATCACCCAATTGTGCACAGGCTGACAATGCGCTTACCATTGTGATTTCGTTGGGTCTTACATCTGAGCTTTCCATTTCTTGAAAAAGCCTTAAAGCTTCCATTGGGAGGCCATTCTGAGTGAATCCACCAATCAAAACATTCCACGAAACAGTATTCCTTGTGGGAATCGTATAAAAAACTTGTAACGCACTGGACATACTCCCACACTTAGCATACATATTCATGAGTGCATTAGCAATGATTGTATCAGAATTCATCTTATTGTCTACTATGTAAGAGTGAAGCCACTGCCCTTTGTCAAGAGATCGGACATGCCCACAAGCTGAAAGTAGGCTCACAACAGTGACCTTATTAGGCTTGACACCTGCCCGTTTCATCTCATCAAACAAATGGAAGGATTCCTTGGAACAGTTCGATTGAGCATAGCCAGAAATCATAGTTGTCCATGCAACCACATCTCTTTCAGGCATCTTGTCAAATAGGTTTCTTGCAACTTCAAGTCTCCCACAAGTTGCATACAAATTAACAACTCCAGACGTAACAAACATATCTGATTCAAACCCACATTTCACAATCTGCCCATGAAGGAGTTTACCAGGTTCAAGTGCGCAAAGTAGGGAACAAGCTTTGGTTACAATTGGGTATGTGTAATTATCAGGAGAAAACCCCCTAAGAAGCATCTGTTTAAAAACTAAGAGTGCATCTTTCGGGGCACAACTTTGGGTGTAACCCCTGATCATGGAGTTCCATATGAACATGTTTGGGTGGTGGATTTGATCAAATACACGACGAGCATAATCCATGTCAAAATGGGTAGATGGAACAGTGAAGAAGGCGACAATACGGCTCACCAAAAAGGTGTCTTGTATCAGACCGGTCCTGACCATTTTGGCATGAAGTTGGTTCAATTCCTCTATTTTGGAGCAGTTCTCTATAAGGGAGATGATGTTCTGATGATGTTGTAGCCATTTTATGTTGGTTTTGGGGTGAAAATAGAGGTAGCACATGAATCACTCTGATTAGTTAAGGAAGAGCCATGGAAGGAAATAAGGGTGAATGCTTCTTTAAGGGTCTCTCTAGTCTCTACAGCGGTTTTAGACTGGTTTACAGAAAAAACAGGTGTTTAAACTAGACTTGTCCTTGTGACGGTTGTATTGACCAAAATACCATTCAACGGCTATATTTGTGCCCTACTGAAGAAAATCAAGAAACTGATTTTTGAACTTTTGAGATTGTTCAAACGACCAAAATACCCTTCATTAGAATTTAGTTGACACCAGAGAAAACAAAATGAAAACTGGTTTTTCCTCTTATTAAACCTAGATATATTATACATGTCACACCAAACCAATCTTATATACAAATTCAAGATAGTAGAACTAAGTTTCACACACACACTTATTGAGCTCAAGAAGCTACTAGATAGCACTCTTTCAAGTCTAAACTGCTAAAAAAATGGAACATACAATCCAAAAACACACCCTGAGAATGATAGTTTCATCATATCTTCACTGCTTTCTTGATGGTCTTGATGGATGATTTGATGAAGTTGTTCCCCACCGCATGATCCTCATCACCATCTTCATCAGATCCAATTACTATGGGCTTCCTCCCTATGCAATCTACTCCCTTTTTCATCCCCAATATCACAGAAGGAGAATATGGGATTGGCCTAAAGGCCCTGGCACTCTCACACCTCACAAGCCCCCTCTCCTTTCCACTCCTCTCTCTTCTTTCCTTCCCTTCAAAGCTCTTACTACTTCCAACACCTTTACCAACACTACTCATTTCACTTATATGGCTTTTCTCAGACACCATTTTAGCACCTTCCATCTCAACAACCTCTTCTTTTCTCTTTCCACCATCTCTAGCTTGGACTACTTGCGGCTCGATCTCCTTGCAGTCTCGTTTAAGGCCAGCTCTGTCTTCTGATGCTGGAAATTTTAAAAACTTGATCTCCTTTTGTGGGTTCTTGAGGTTCAGTTTTCTGATTATTTCATCAGTCCTGTTCTTCTCATCTTCATTGGTGGTATGACGAGGCGAATCCACCGAAAACCCTTCCTGGGTATTGTCTAAGAGCAATTGAAGCCACTTCTCTACATTCCCCTTCCCACGTTGCTTTCTGCATTCTTCGTCCTCCTCTCTTTCTGGGCTTTGCAGAACCGAACTCGCCGTGCTCTTTATCCTCTTCTTCCCTTCTTCAATATATAAGTTCTGAAGCTGATCTTCAATTGGTGTTTCATCCTCCACTACAATCAAAGACTGATTATGTTCCTCTGGCTTCCCCATGACTATATTGTTTCCCGGGTCCTTCATTTCCTCTTCTTTTTCTTCTTGTTCTCGTTCTTTGGCAAGAGATAAGCCAGCTTCTGATGCCTTTAGTTCTTCCTCTAGGAACACTCTCAGTTCCTTCTGTAAAGGCTTCCTTTGCTTAATTTCTGGCAAGTAGAGGACAGTCTTATTGTCTCCTTCAGATAGAGTATCGTCCATTCTTGATCTCTTCCTTGCTTGCTCCCAGTGAGGCCTGATCTGTTTCTCAATCTCATCTCTTTGTTTGAATTTTCTGTGGAGTTGTTTCTCTGAGGAATCGCAAATTGCTTTCTGTGCTTCAAGTCTTGCCATTAAAGCACTGCTTGCGGCCTGGTTCAATCTCACCTGTTCCTTGTAAATAACACTCCTGCAAGAGAAAAAGAGAACATAATTTATCTAACTCATACAAAATGTTGAATTAATTTCCCATAAACTGGGTTCTTCATCGATCTTACTGGTGCATAGCATCTCGAATCATCTTTTCTAGTAGAGCCCTGTATGAAGATTGTGCTTCTGCTAGCCGCCTGCACTTCTCAACCCTTCTTCTACGCTTTATTAGCACCGACTCTAAGTCTTGAAGAGCAACTCTTTCCACTTCATTCTTCTGGTTCAGTTCATCCAATTCCTTGTCCAATTTTTGTATCTCTGCTTGTATCTCTTCTCTCTGCCTCAGGGAATCTCTGGCCATGGCAATGGTCAGATGTGGGTTGGTACCCATATCAGGATTATCGTTTTCTTTCAAGATACTTGGCCTGAACATCTGAATTGACTTGCAGAGAGATTCACTGTCATCAACCAAGAATTTCCTTGAAGCTGCAATGTCGAAAGAAAGTGTTATATATTGTAATATCTAAAAGAACTGTAGAAAGTGAGGTGGTGTATATGATCTTCTTCTACTAACCGGTTGCAGGGGAGTTAGGCCTCAATCGTCTATTGGGATCGATAGACCTTAGAACCAACGATGCATCTAGAGATTCTCTTCGAGATAAAACAATCGCGGAAGGAGCGAGGCCTACTTGCTCTTGTGTCTCAACAAAATGTTGTGGAAAAGCATGTGACTCCACCGATTGTGAAGGATTCAATTCTTCGTTCTCACCTTCAGAGAACAATAGTGAGAATGCTCTATTCCTGTGGAAATTGTGCAAATTCAGATCAGTGGTATCTCACTTTGGGATTTTGGAGTAAAAAATGAATTAGGAGTTACCAAATCGAAGAAACCCACCTGAAATCGGAGTTTGAAGAAGCAAATATGGAAAGGAATTGGTTTACAGAAATACCCAATTGAAAATCCCACCAAGGAACAAGAAATTCCAGCTTGTTATGCTTCTTCTTACATACTTGCCACTGCAATAGCCTCAGATTGCTAGGAACAGTTCTTCCTCCTCCTGCAATCCAAACGAAAAAGATCCCAAAATCATCAAGTAGAGAGAGTGAGAGAGAGAGAGTAATTTGAGGTGAATTACAGGAGAGAAGATTTTGTAGATCATTACTTGAGCAAGGAAACCAATGGTCAATTTGCCAAGCAAGGGGAGAAGCTGAATCTGCGTGGTAATATAAAACGTTGCCATATGGGTCTACTCGAAATTTCGCTGGATCGAAGCCAGCGTTCCTGAAAATTCTCCAAGAAAACCACAAACCCATTAGTTCTATTTTAAAGATCTCTTCCCTTTTGGGATCTCGATAACCAAATTCAAGTGCTCACCCAAGGTGACTGAGCTGCTTCCATAGAAGACTCGCATAAATTTTGGGCTTTGTGGAAGGTTTTGCTTCTGGGTCGATGATCGGGAACATCTGGTCTAAATCCTTTGCTCTTGAAGCCTGCGGAGCAGATAACCCAAAATAAGTAAAACCAACAATCACAACTATCGAATCAAACTCTCCTGTTCCACCCACTTATCTCAGAACACAAGGTTAATTTCCAGGAAGAGTCTAGAGAGAGAGAACTCAGTTTGAGCTGTTGAACAACCACAGGAGCAAATGCTATAATATCTAACCGATCTACTTCAGATATAACAGGAACAAAACAAACACAGAACCAAACAAAAAAAATCAGAAAACAAGGAAAAAGGTAATCAATGAATTCACCTGCAAAAACCAAATTATCATGCCAAACTAATAATTATCTTAGAAATTCACCGACTGAAAAACCAAATTTCAAGCAAAATCCATAGTTACTTAGCCTCAAAAACCAAATTTCAAGCAAACCCCAAGATAACCAGAAACGCATTTTGTAGGAACTCGAGCGGGAACTAGAGAATAAAGAAACCCAGAGAAGGACAAGAGAGAGTGAGATTTACTTACCTCCAGAGGCTGCAAAACGTACGGAATAAAAGTGAAAGGAGGCCCATGGCTGTGTGGATTGATATGGGGATCTCGACAGAGCTTCCCATAGGCTTTCGGGTACCCGAGGCCTTCGTCGATCACCATCTCTTCTTCTGTAAATGTCAGTCTGGTCGCCATGGTTGTCGATCCTTCTCTTGTGGAGGAAGAATTCGATACAAGAAACGAAAACCAGTGAGAACTGAGAGAGTGGTTACAGGCTACAGCTGAACGAAAAGAGGAGTTTGGAGATTACTAGATGAAAGGAGTAGAATGTAACGGTCGATTCATTTGAAAGTCCAAAGATTATGTTTTTTTTCAAATTTTAATGCCACGTCAGCAACAGTGGGTGGTGCAACGGCTAGATATGCTGTCTCGCAGCACAACAGTAACTCTTCTTCAATGAGAGAGAGAGACTCACGGATAACAAATTGTTCACTTTTAGAAAGACAATAATGCCCTCTAAAAGCGTTATCATAGTCGACGTCGGTATATTATTAATAGTGATCGAACACCGTTGATTGCGAGATCTACGGCGTGGACCCACCTAGCTACTCTAATAAACGGTTTTACTATGACAAGAAAATATATTTGATCCCAAAGAGCATTGATTATAGTGGTCTTGAGGGGTTGGTCACTCTTTGGGACCCACTAACCCTATGAATGTTTGGACCATCCCTTGGTCGACCTACTAACCAAAAATCAGCCTGATTGATGATTTCTAGCCAATGGATTTGAGCATTTTTCATGGGCTTAGAATCCATTCATGGGCATGTTCATGAGGCCCAAGATAAAAGAAAAACAAAGGGGTGTGAATTCTGTGATCCATCTCATCTGAAACACAATATCAGGACATTGGGTGCATGTAAGGGATCAGGATCCACCATTCAATAGTCCCACCTAAGAATCTCTAATGTCAAAAATCAACTTGATCGAATGACCTTAACCATCCAATTTAAACGCAGGGAAATGTACGGGGTATTTTGGTCAAATTGATAATATTATATATTTGAACCGTTTCGTTAATTCAAAATCAAAGAGGCAATGATTTCTCGTATCGGATTCTTCTTTTCGTTTTAAGACTTGTAGCAAAAAGTCCCTTTCCACTTAAGTACACTCCACCACCGTCGGGGCCCCACTCCGCCACCCAAGGAGATCATCATAGAGGTAATGAAGACTACAAGTAAAAGTTGTCCGTGCTCATATTAGTGGCTCAAATGCAGGGCGACCCACCATTTAATGGTTCCCACCAACGTTTAAAGGGGCCGTTATAACCGTATAACGGACTGGGGGCTTTACCGTTTTTCCATTATAAATTAAAAAAACATTCAAGGACAAAAACAGAAAATAATAAGAAGATATCGAAAAAAAACGGAAAAAAACTGCCCTTTTCACAATTTTTCCAGAGAATAACGATCGTTATTTTTTTTATAATGGAAAATAATAGCCGTTATTTTCTGGGTGTTTTAATGGTACATAATGTAACAGGGGAGGTCCGAATCCGTTATAACGACCGTTTTTTAAACCTTGGTTCCCACCAAATGCTCTACCTTGAAGATCATGGCTGGATCGGACCATCCGGATCTTGGGTTTTCTTGCCCGAGACAAGCCATTTGCAACAGGGGCCCTACATCATCTCGAGCGAGACAGTCCGACATCAAGTTCGATCGGTCTGATCCGGAACCACTGATCCGACCTCTGATCCCGAGACTTTCATCCACGTTGAAGATAGACGTGATTGATTGTTGATGTATAAGCTCTTCTGGATGCAATTCCCACTTCATTTTGTTCTTCCGTTACGACAATATTCTCATCTCTCATGAAATCTTGAGGAAGAATGACTCTTCTGATGCCATATTCCATTAGCACACATTTACACGGATACTTAGAGAACCCGCAATCGAAGAAAAGATGCTCTATATTCTCCGTCGAGCTTTGCCATAAGATACGTTCAGATTCCTCAATAATTTTCCTATGAACCAACATATCTTGAGCAAGCAATGCACCTGAGAAAGCAAGCAAGCTTACGAAACTATGGACCAAATAATTTTCGCCCATCTATTCTTTGGCAGCTTCCTTCTTATTGCTTCATAAGCAGATTGCATAGTAAATTTGCCTAATGCCATTAGGCTTCCATACAATCAAATATTCAGACAAGTTAGGTTTGACCTTCGCCCTTCTTTGAATTTCTTCCCATATAGAGACCAAGGCCAAATTAGAAGTACTCGGAAGAATCCACCTGCCTTGATGAACAAAGGAACTCACCATCTCCATCTCACTTTATTCCCAAACATATCCTCTCTGATCATGGCAAACAAATTTGAATAGCGGGCTTATGTCCAACCAGGGATCATGTTAAAAAAGAGTCTGCTCACTTTTGTTGATACAATATGAGTAGTGAGGTTAGCTACTTCATTTCTAGCTCCAAGACCAAGCGTTGTCGTGGGGATAGATATCGACCAGAAACTCTTATTCTTAATCAGGTCATTTCTTACCACTCCACCCATATCGAAGGCAAGCTGGAAGAAATCCAGAATACTTGGCTCATAATGCAACAGAATTCCATCAGCTGAGATCTTTGAGAGCAAGACCTCCTTCATCTTTCGCCAACAAGGTTTATCACACAATGCTAGATGAGTTTTCTTTTTAGAGCTTAGGACCTTCCCACAAAATTACATCATTTTCTATTCATATCCAAGATGATCTTCTTCGGGAGAATGAAGACTCTACTCCATGTGGCAATTTTTAAGTGTTGTCAGACACCAAAAAAAGTCTGATTAATGATTTTAAAGCGTTGGATTCGACTCATTTCCATGGTTTGATTTTTAGCCGTGGAATTTGAGGTACGAGATCTAAAGGTTTGAAATCACTAGTATAGGCTGATTTTGGTACTTCGGTCCAAAGATCTAAAGGTTTGAAACACTAATAGGCTAATTAGGTTTGAAATCACTAATAGGCTGATTTTGGTAAGTCAGTTTAAAGATCTAAAGGTTTGAAATCACTAGTAGGCTGATTTTCGTATGTCCGTCCAAAGATCTAAAGGTTTGAAACCATTGGATCTTTGTACCTCAAATAATGCTCGAATCCAACGGTTATAAATCAACCCATGAAAATGACTCCAATCCAACGCTTAAAAATCACTAATCAAATTAACTTATTTTTGTTGTTCAGCTACACTTAAAAAGCCAAGTGGCATACTCTTAGAGATCAATGGCCATTTGGATGTTTGGCTCATCCCTAGGTTGACATATATACCAAAAATCAGCTTTATTGATAATCGTAAAGGTTGGATTTTAGTACCCAAGATAATCTTCGAAACCCACAGTAGAAAATCAACCTATGAAATATAACAGATATAATCCACCAATCATGTTGATTTTTGGTCTATAGGTCCACCTTAGAGCTACACACCAACAATCGTCATGATTGATGATCTCCAGCCATCCGATCTAATCGCCCAAAGAATTTCTTAAATCAAACAAATAAAAAATCTCCCAATGAGATGCTTAATCCATTGGCTATAAATCACCAATCAGATTGGTCTATAAGTCCATCTAGGATAGACTAAACATGCATACGGTCAGTAGTCCTTAAGATTGTGCCACATGTCTCATAATGTAGTCTATCATCAATTATTCATTTTCATATCTCCTAGTGAATAGAAAAGAAATTGCCACGTCGCAGGATTTGGTTGGTTAGAAAAATAATGGTTCGGTTTTTATTCTAAGAAAATCTGAACCGTCCCTCAAAATAGTCGTTAGACCACGTGAAAATAGCGTACATAAGTAATGAACAAACATGCATTAATGGCGTGCGGGTCTATATGTTGGAAGGGATAATTGGTATTTTCGTAATTTATAAAAGATAAGGGCATTTTGGTAATGAAATCAAAAGTTAGATAGTCTCTTTGCCGTCAACGAAAAGAAGCTTCAATCAAAGGGGGAGACACAAGAAACTAAAACTACCAGGAGGTAGGGCAAATATCGACAATTTTATAGGGGGCAGTACAAAAATTTGGGGCAAGCTGACATCTTGGATGCTATTTGAATCTGTTTTACTCTCTCTCTGTATGCCTGACTTATACTATTGTTTCCCAGGTTTTTGTACCTAACCTGAGTAGGTGGCGATTAGTAGGGGATGTCAACAACACTCGCCATACCTATCTTGTAGACACATCTAAATGTGTCTTCCACAAGTTTGTACCCCTTCCTCCAAACCTCCTCTCAAAGTGCATGCAAGAGCTTGGCTGGGCCAAGCATAGACTATCAAAACTTTTGGTCGGAAGCCGACATTGTGATGGGATGACATCTTACTTTGTGGAGAATGAGCTTGAGATCTTTGGGTCTGTGTGCATGGGAGGAGCTCATACAATGAAGACTGGTCCATGGCAATACGCAGCAAACCTAGATCCTACTGCAACCTAGCTATTACCAATACTTTCCTTTGTTCTGTACTGGTTATATTGTAGTCAATCAAATTGATTGAATTGTTCATATTGAAATGAAATGTCCCGTAAGACTAAAAATGGTAAATAAACTAAATAAATAAATAATCAAATCGCATCATCTTTACAATAGATAAATGCCTCTTTTTCACCTTTATTTTTCTCTTGACGTTGTCGAAATTATTCATACTGTAATTGATGATGCTTTATCAATAGTTTCCATTTATCCGCGACTTAGGCATAGTTAGCAATCCATTCTATAATACTTCTCATTGCCTCTTGTGGGAAAAAAAGTCAAAAAAATTTCAATTTAATGAATTTATTTGTATCTATCCTGTCCTCATCCAAAAATGGACTGCAGTTCCTCGCATTGTTCCCGGTGCCAAATATTGGATTTCTATTCACAACAGCGTACATTCCCCCAATTTAAATTTAAACAAATTAGAGTTTTCAATTCTCTCAATCAACCATGGTTTTAAATTCATCGAAATCTTGGGCGTTCGCCTTAGAACTTCTCTATGAAAGCCTTCTTTCTTATTTTGTAAAAGTTATAGAAAGAGAAAAATATTAAAATCTGTTAACATAAAGTAAGGTTTTCCTTTTTGTTTTTTAAACATAAAATTGCAATTTCAGTTTGGACCTGGACGGAAACTAGGTCCAAAACCAAATTTCAATCCTTGGAGTCAACTATTCAATCAAAGGATATTGAGCACGTTTCCTATCTCTTCTCCAAGAACAAGTTTGGGATGGATCTCAAGGGTGTGATTAGATCCTGACGACTATTCTGGCACACTTACCAACAGTTCAGGTTGATGGCTGAAAAAGTGAGACTGATATGGAACAGAATAAGCACGGAGGCAGCTCAAACGGCAGTTGCCGTTACAAGGCTCACAAATTATGGAAGGGTGAAGATGTTTGCTGGGCAGGAGAGATGAGCTATAGAGAGAGAGAGAGAGAGAGAGAGAGAGAGAGAGAGTCTGTGGACATTGTTAGGTTTCCTCTGAACGTGGGAGACGATGGCATGTTTCTTTAATAAAAAAAACAATGAGAATAAAACAAAGGAGATAGGAAACAGGGAAGCTGGTAAACCAGTTTCCAAAAGGAAAAAGATGTAACAAGGTATGCCTGAAACTGTTCATTTGCGGAAGCGGCATTTTTGGTAATCACCGCTGCCATCTGGGCCCACTTACCGCTTGGATGTTTATCTCACCCCTTGGTGGATATACATACCAAAAATCACCTTGATTGGTAATCTATAACCATTAGATTTTAACACTTTTTAGCACCATTTAAGGCATTCTTATAGCCGTTGAATACAACTATCTTTTGAGTACTAAAACCAACGGCTAAAAATCATTAAACAAGCTGATTTTTTGTATGAATGTCTATTAAAGGGTGGGCTAGACATCCATGCGGTCAGTAGGCCCAGATGGCAGTGGTGACTACCAAAAATGCCGCTTCCGCAAATGAAAAGATCTCAGGTATACCTTGTTACATCACGACCCCAAAAGGAAAAAGATGTAACAAGGTATGCCTGAAACTGTTCATTTGCGGAAGCGGCATTTTTGGTAATCACCGCTGCCATCTGGGCCCACTTACCGCTTGGATGTTTATCTCACCCCTTGGTGGATATACATACCAAAAATCACCTTGATTGGTAATCTATAACCATTAGATTTTAACACTTTTTAGCACCATTTAAGGCATTCTTATAGCCGTTGAATACAACTATCTTTTGAGTACTAAAACCAACGGCTAAAAATCATTAAACAAGCTGATTTTTTGTATGAATGTCTATTAAAGGGTGGGCTAGACATCCATGCGGTCAGTAGGCCCAGATGGCAGTGGTGACTACCAAAAATGCCGCTTCCGCAAATGAAAAGATCTCAGGTATACCTTGTTACATCACGACCCCAAAAGGAAAAAGATGTAACAAGGTATGCCTGAAACTGTTCATTTGCGGAAGCGGCATTTTTGGTAATCACCGCTGCCATCTGGGCCCACTTACCGCTTGGATGTTTATCTCACCCCTTGGTGGATATACATACCAAAAATCACCTTGATTGGTAATCTATAACCATTAGATTTTAACACTTTTTAGCACCATTTAAGGCATTCTTATAGCCGTTGAATACAACTATCTTTTGAGTACTAAAACCAACGGCTAAAAATCATTAAACAAGCTGATTTTTTGTATGAATGTCTATTAAAGGGTGGGCTAGACATCCATGCGGTCAGTAGGCCCAGATGGCAGTGGTGACTACCAAAAATGCCGCTTCCGCAAATGAAAAGATCTCAGGTATACCTTGTTACATCACGACCCCAAAAGGAAAAAGATGTAACAAGGTATGCCTGAAACTGTTCATTTGCGGAAGCGGCATTTTTGGTAATCACCGCTGCCATCTGGGCCCACTTACCGCTTGGATGTTTATCTCACCCCTTGGTGGATATACATACCAAAAATCACCTTGATTGGTAATCTATAACCATTAGATTTTAACACTTTTTAGCACCATTTAAGGCATTCTTATAGCCGTTGAATACAACTATCTTTTGAGTACTAAAACCAACGGCTAAAAATCATTAAACAAGCTGATTTTTTGTATGAATGTCTATTAAAGGGTGGGCTAGACATCCATGCGGTCAGTAGGCCCAGATGGCAGTGGTGACTACCAAAAATGCCGCTTCCGCAAATGAAAAGATCTCAGGTATACCTTGTTACATCACGACCCCAAAAGGAAAAAGATGTAACAAGGTATGCCTGAAACTGTTCATTTGCGGAAGCGGCATTTTTGGTAATCACCGCTGCCATCTGGGCCCACTTACCGCTTGGATGTTTATCTCACCCCTTGGTGGATATACATACCAAAAATCACCTTGATTGGTAATCTATAACCATTAGATTTTAACACTTTTTAGCACCATTTAAGGCATTCTTATAGCCGTTGAATACAACTATCTTTTGAGTACTAAAACCAACGGCTAAAAATCATTAAACAAGCTGATTTTTTGTATGAATGTCTATTAAAGGGTGGGCTAGACATCCATGCGGTCAGTAGGCCCAGATGGCAGTGGTGACTACCAAAAATGCCGCTTCCGCAAATGAAAAGATCTCAGGTATACCTTGTTACATCACGACCCCAAAAGGAAAAAGATGTAACAAGGTATGCCTGAAACTGTTCATTTGCGGAAGCGGCATTTTTGGTAATCACCGCTGCCATCTGGGCCCACTTACCGCTTGGATGTTTATCTCACCCCTTGGTGGATATACATACCAAAAATCACCTTGATTGGTAATCTATAACCATTAGATTTTAACACTTTTTAGCACCATTTAAGGCATTCTTATAGCCGTTGAATACAACTATCTTTTGAGTACTAAAACCAACGGCTAAAAATCATTAAACAAGCTGATTTTTTGTATGAATGTCTATTAAAGGGTGGGCTAGACATCCATGCGGTCAGTAGGCCCAGATGGCAGTGGTGACTACCAAAAATGCCGCTTCCGCAAATGAAAAGATCTCAGGTATACCTTGTTACATCACGACCCCAAAAGGAAAAAGATGTAACAAGGTATGCCTGAAACTGTTCATTTGCGGAAGCGGCATTTTTGGTAATCACCGCTGCCATCTGGGCCCACTTACCGCTTGGATGTTTATCTCACCCCTTGGTGGATATACATACCAAAAATCACCTTGATTGGTAATCTATAACCATTAGATTTTAACACTTTTTAGCACCATTTAAGGCATTCTTATAGCCGTTGAATACAACTATCTTTTGAGTACTAAAACCAACGGCTAAAAATCATTAAACAAGCTGATTTTTTGTATGAATGTCTATTAAAGGGTGGGCTAGACATCCATGCGGTCAGTAGGCCCAGATGGCAGTGGTGACTACCAAAAATGCCGCTTCCGCAAATGAAAAGATCTCAGGTATACCTTGTTACATCACGACCCCAAAAGGAAAAAGATGTAACAAGGTATGCCTGAAACTGTTCATTTGCGGAAGCGGCATTTTTGGTAATCACCGCTGCCATCTGGGCCCACTTACCGCTTGGATGTTTATCTCACCCCTTGGTGGATATACATACCAAAAATCACCTTGATTGGTAATCTATAACCATTAGATTTTAACACTTTTTAGCACCATTTAAGGCATTCTTATAGCCGTTGAATACAACTATCTTTTGAGTACTAAAACCAACGGCTAAAAATCATTAAACAAGCTGATTTTTTGTATGAATGTCTATTAAAGGGTGGGCTAGACATCCATGCGGTCAGTAGGCCCAGATGGCAGTGGTGACTACCAAAAATGCCGCTTCCGCAAATGAAAAGATCTCAGGTATACCTTGTTACATCACGACCCTTTCCAAAAACGATAATTTTTGGTTTGAATGTCCACGTAGGGTTGGGGCAAACATAGTCAGAAATCTATAAGAATATGCCACGTGGCTCATATTGTCTCCACGAAGATCTAGCTACGCCACGCCCCCACGAGTGGACAAAACATCCATGCAGCCAGTGGATCGAGATTCGAAACACTAATCTGCCAAATATTCCGAAAAAAGCTCCACAAGTGGAAACATTCAACAGCCGGGAGATGTCAGCACATATTTTTCAACGTGCTACCCCATGTTTGACCTGAGATTCGGTGGAAAAAAAAGTAGCAGACCTGATTTTCTGGCCCTAAAAGCCCAAAAGAAGAGCTCGGGAAAACCACGGAGGAGGAGGAGGAGGAGGAGATTCATACCACTTCCTGGTGTCGGACCACGTATTTGCCTTGGCAGCAAAAAAATATCTCCTTCCCAAACCGACTCTTATTCTTCAAGTATCAAAGAGAGTGATACAAGAATGCTCCTACTCCTACATGCTTCATCAACAAAAAGATGTATTTATTACACGAAGAGAAGAAAGCCAAATAACAGCAGAAAGGAATGTACATAGTAGGTTGATAGGATCAACTGTCAATCCCTAAGGGTTGAGACCAGTTTCAGTTTCAGTTTCAGAAACAGATGTGGATTTGATGAACCCAAAAGAGCAATCCATCTGCCTCAGCTTCAGCATCAAAAACAGAACAATCCCACATCCAAACCCTAAAGCAGCACTAGAACCAGTTAAAGAAACAGCAGCACAAACCAGCATCACAAAAGACTCCTCCTTACTCTTCATATCCCTTGATGCCATACTCAATTCAATCCCAGAAAAAAGCAAAAGAACTCCCAATATCCCAATTGGAAACTCACCCAATATCTTCACAAACGAGTTCCCAAAAACAAGCCCCAGAATCAACTTCGCCACCCCCAAGAACAGCACTGAAGCACCACTCCTTCCTCCAAATTTGTACTGCCCCGCTAGTCCTCCGGCACCATGGCAACAAGGCATCGCACCGAACCAACACCCAACTAAGTTCATAGCCCCGACACTAACAGAGACCGACATCACCGATGCCTCCCTATTGGGGAAAAGATCAGCAGACAATTTACACACTGCGATCACAGAATTCAGAACCGATAGAGGAATTTGTGGGATCGCAGCCCGAACGAATCCAATTTTCCAGTCATCCCAAGTGATGTTCACAACATGAATCTTCGAGGACCAAAATTGAGATGTTTAACAATGGAAGGGTCTCGAATGAAACAGAATAACAACCCCAATAGGAAAACCAATAGGGCACCTGGAATTTTCGATAAAATATGCAATTGACGATGACGACGACGTTGAAGACGAGAGTGATCCAAGGAATTGGGGTTTTCTGATTCAAGTAAAGACTCATCTCCTTGGTCACCTGAACCAGTAGTTAGGACTATAAAGAGGAGAGTGGAGAGGGCAAGAATGAGACCATCGAGGCCGAGCCAGGGGCGAGAAGATCCGGATTTGCCAGTGGAGAAATTCTGATTGTATCGGATGTATTTAATGGCAGAGAAGGCAAAGGAGAGGCCTTGGGAGAGCTGAACCCCACGAACAACGGGTAGAGGGATGATGCGATAGATGAGGGACATGAGTCCGGTGGCGCCGAGAACGAAGAGAACAGAAGCGGTGCAGATGCCAGCAGCCATGATTTGGGGGATTGTGAGATGGGTTGATTCAGCGATGGCGACAGCAGCGATGGACTTCATGGGCTGGACGGGCATCGGGATGCCGAAGAGGAGGCCGCTGAGGATGTTGTAGATACCGGTGAAGATAAGAGTGGTGCCCAGATCGAGTTGGTTGACGAGGGAGAGAGCAAGGACGATGGGGATATAGGTGCCCAAATCGCCAACGGAGCCGCCCAGTTCCGACCAAATTGAGGTCTTGAGGCGGAAGCTAGTGGTGCAGGGTAAGTTGCGCCACCTCCACCGCTGGCGGCCCAGGAGAGGGGAAGTTGTTTGGGTTGTGGACTCCATCAAGGGAGGGATTGCGCAGTATTGCGGACTCACTACTCTGTCTTTTGAGAATTGAGAAAATGAGAAGATTTTTCAGGGCCCTTGTTGGGTATAAAGCGAATATTTTTAAGGTCATTTCTTAAGTACACGTGGCGCCATTTTATTGGTGTTATCTCCTACGTTACTGGACGCTACAATCATCCAAAAGCGTGACCTTTCGTAGGTATCAAGGGTCAAAGATGGTTTGGCTCTCTCACTCACACGAGCCTCTTCAACCGTTCGATGAGGCGTTAATAGCTTATTAGGGTAAAAAAAATAATCTTCGGGATCCGAGGACTCAAATTTTTCGCCTAAATTCTCAGCCGTGGATTTCATGAAATCCAACGAGTGATCGTGGAGTCGAGAGAAAATATTTGCTATCCTTTGGAGTTTGGACTTCAAAATTTAAGTCTTCCCCTCCCAAAAATGCAACGTGGAACATTGTTTAGGGCTCACTGACCTTATAGATGTTTTCTCAACCTCTTGGCTTACCTGTGTACCAAAAATCAGCTTGATCTACGATTTTCAACAATTATATTTTAGCATCCAAAAAAATAAAATGCTCAAATGCAACAGCCAGAACTTTCAATATTAAAATGCTCAAATCCGACGGTTATAAATTACCAATTAAACTCATTTGTTTTATATTTAGATCCATCAAGAGGTGGACCAAACATCCATCAGGTCAGTGAGCTCTATTGTATAGATTATTCTATGTGGAGTTTTTGGAGGGAGACTTCAGAGCTTGAAGTCCGGGGGACATCAAACTCAGACTCCTGGGGTCAAAATCCCCTCACCCGGGAGTCTATCCATCTAGGGGATCAGCCTCAACCATGCTACTTACCAAAATCATAGTAATAATAATAAATAAATAAATAAAACTGAGACATATATTAGCCAATTTACCATTGATATAAGACTCTCTACCAATTCCTATGTTCTATTAAAATGCTCTCCTGAGTTTAAAACAAAAAAAAAAAAAAAAAAACTTCTGATAATGTGTTTGTCGCTCCTAAAATGCGACTTGGACTTTCAGGACCACTGATGGCATGGATGTTTGCCTAACCCTTTATGGATGTACACAACAAAAATCAGCCTGATTGGCAATTTTTAGCATTGTATCTGGATACCCAAAATCACATTCTAACCCATTTGCTTGAATTACCTCATGAAATTTGAAACAAATCTAATGGCTTAAAATTAATGATCAGGCTGATTTTAGAAAAGTTCATGAGAAACTTTCTTTGGAATGATTTAGAAGATTCTACTAGATATCATCTGGTGAGATGGATACAAGTTTGTATGCCCAAGAAAGAAGGAGGCCTAGGGTTTAGGAAGATTAGTCTTATGAATGTGGCGCTCCTAGGTAAATGAATATACAGATTTGGGAAGAAGAGAAGTAGCTTATGACTTTGAGTGATTGCTTGTGAATTCATGGAGGAACTGAGGGGTTGAGTGTCTAAGATTCCTAGGTCTTATTATGGGTTTGGGGTATGGAATGTCATCTTCAAAGTAAATGAGTGATTCTTGGGTGGTACTAGATTGGCTTTAGGTTATGGGACTAGGATTAGATTATGGGAAGACACTTGGTTTGGGAATATTAATTTGTTTAAATGAAGTTTCCCCTTGCGTGTATCCTCATTCACAACGTAAAGGTCAAACCATTAAATTTTTTTGATCGGTTCTTCTACAGAAGACAATGGAATTTAGATTTCAAGAGGCATCTTTTCAGTAGGTGTAATACTATGAACCTTCAAGGTATTTAAGTATTTTTGAATATTAAGATTTATTTGACTTATATATCATATCGTATTTAATTAATCAATTTTATGTATAATATGTTATCTGCAACCTTAGATAAATTTTTGAAAAAATACCACATTTTCATTGAGTACTGTTGTATATATTTAGAGAATAATTCATTATTATTTTTAGTATTTAGGACATAATTTTCTGCTGCAATGTTGAAATCGTGCTATGTTTGATGTTCTAGATTCATTATTTTTATGTCAATAAAATCATCATCTAATAGAAAATTTGTACTTTTACTATTTTGGGCTCCAAAATTGAGTTTAAAAATTAGGTATCTCATATAATAAATAAAAGTTTAAACACACTTTAACTAATGTGAATCATAATTAATACCCCGTAAGTTGTATGATAGTATCATACTAGAAATCAATAGCCCGTGCTTAGCACGGGCACAGTTAAAAAAATATTAAATGAATAAAAGTCTTTTTTAACATTAAAAGAAAATATCCTTAAAAGAAAGTTAGTTTTTTTGGTAATCTAAAAGAAAACTTTTATGCGCCTGAATATTGAGAGATTTTCATTAATAAATAAATTATTTTTTTTAGAAGAGAGTAAGTTCCTGAATGTCGTATCCAAACTATAGAAAGAAAAAACACAACTGCATAACGGAAGATTCAATCTTTTATGCTCAAAAATGGAAAAAGATTATTGGTCAGCGGACCAATTACACTTTTTTACATGCCCAAACAACATAGTCTTACACGCCAAAAAAAAAAATCCAAATAAATAACCAAATAAAAACATAAATATGGTGGTTGTTGGGCTAATAAAATATGAAAAAGAAAAAAAAATAAACCCAACAGGAAAAAATAGCAGGAATGAAAAAAATATACCTGATTTAAAATAGGGAAAATTGCATAAAAGAAAACCAACTTTAATTCATTTACAAAAAAGAATACAAGTTTTCGCAAATCCCAAAAAAGAAAACGAAACGCTCTTTAAAAGGGCGTTTCATGACGTGGCACATGTTTATTAAAAAACGTTCTTTAAAAGGGCGTTTTTTCTGAAAAACGTTCTTTAAAAGGGTGTTTTTCAGTAATAAACGCCTTTTTGAAAAACGTCTGTCAGTGTCGGTCCGACATCTGACAACCTGACAGACGTTATTTTAAAGGGCGTGTGTCAGTAGAAAACGCCCTTTTAAAGGGCTTTTTTACTG
This sequence comes from Euptelea pleiosperma, assembly GCA_035048495.1. NCBI lineage: Eukaryota > Viridiplantae > Streptophyta > Magnoliopsida > Ranunculales > Eupteleaceae > Euptelea > Euptelea pleiosperma. The sequence goes on from CM068549.1 coordinate 25,305,798, forward strand.
ACAAACTCCCTTTTAAAGGGCGTTTTTTGATACCCCAAATTTTACGCCCATTTTGGCGTACCCAGAAGATGAATCAATGGCTGATTTTTGGTGAGGATGATCTCTACGGTGAGGAGATCATCCTCACAAAAATTCAGATCATTCCCATATTCGTAGATTGGTTTAGAAGTTGAGGAATTATGGGATGTTTTTTTAAAATTTCTCAAGAATAAACGCCCTTTAAAAGGGCGTTTGTCAGACGTGTCAGCCATCAGTCATTCGTTAGTCAGTCGACGACTGATTGGACTGACAGCAGACGAAACGCCCTTTGAAAGGGCGTTTCGTTTTCTTTTTTGGGATTTGCGAAAAGTTGTATTCTTTTTTGTAAATAAATTAAAGTTTATTTTCTTTTCTGCAATTTTCCGTTTAAAATATTATGATTGACATTGATTGAAATATATGTCATTTTTTTCTAATTCAAAAGTGACCAACGGAATAGACGGTTAAGATTGATGAGTCGAGATGTAAATTAATGTCTAAGACCCCATAGTATGCATCCCTTCATTCTCTTATATAAAGCACGTCATTATAGGTTTTCCTCGCATTTGCTAGCAAACTTGTATGATCATTCAATCGATTCCGATTTGAGCAGATGAGTAGAAACTTAGAGCCATGAAAAAATTATTTTCAACTATGGAGATGAACTTGAGAACCCGTATAATCATTAAATCGATTCTGATTTGAACAGATGAGTAGAAACCTAGAGCCACGAAAAATCGTCTTCAACCATGGAGATAAACTTGAGAACAGTTGATATAGTTACAACGACCTGGCAAACTATCATCTGATCACAAAGTAAAATATAATTAAAAAATAAAAAAAATAAACCTAGATCAGTTACAAAAGAAGAACTTTCAATAACTAAAATGTTTAAATTAAATTCCTGATAAAAATCAATAGAAATACATTTTATGAGAGAGATGAGACGTGGAGAGAAATAGTTATCTTTAGAAACTAATAGATATTAGAGAGAATGAGAGAGGGAGAGATTTAAGAAATAAGTAAAAGATTTTGGAAGAGGGAATGTCTAATTAAAGAAAACGTTTCGGAAAAGAATATGTTTAAATAAAGAAGATTCCAATTGGAGTTGTAGAGAGAGGTTATGGGGAATAAATGATGAATAATTTTAGGAATTGCAGAAAAGAAAGAAAGGCAAGAATAGTTATAATTAATTAAATGAAAAATATTTTACATTGAAAGTTGAGGAGTTTGAGAGGTTGTAGGATAATGGGGGGTATTTTTGAAAAATATAGGAAAGCTGGAGAGAGCGCCACCTCAGCAGGCTCGAGCTTTAGTATAGATTCTTGATAAAAATCAATAGTGATATGGGTAATTTTAGTCGCACCCCACAAAATGTGAGGGCACCCGAAACCCTTGTGTTTTTTACTTTATTTTTTTATTACGAAAATGCCCTATTAAGTGAGGGTAATTTCTGTTGAAAACCTTTTACGCACCTGCATCTTGTGTTGAAAATTCGAAACCTTTATGTTGAAAACCTTGTGTTTTTTCAAGTTTTTCCTTTTGCAACAACAAACTCTCAAGCTCTCCTCGGTGCCAGCGATGACTTCCTCTCCTCTCATCTTCACGTGCTCTCTCACCAACATTATTGGTGCTTGATATTATTCCATCCTCCTCCTCTTCTCTGTGTGTGTGTTAACTCTGTGCAGACCAACTGTTTGTGAGCAAACTTCTGTCACAACGGCCACAACCCACAAAAAGAGCCACGTGGCACATTCTTAGTGGACGCTGATTGTATGGATGTTTGGTCGATCCCTCGGTGCACTCGCAAACCAAAATCAGCTTGATTAGTGAATTTTAAGCGTTGGATTGAAGTTATTTTCATGGGTTGATTTTAACGGTGGGAATTTGAGCACTATTGAGCGTTATATGGGTGTAAAGATCCAAAGGTTGTAAATCACTAATCAAGCTGATTTTTGGTTTACAGGTCGACCGATGGACTGGCCAAACATCTATACAGTCAAGCTCATATTGTGCGCTGTGATAGAGCTTGTTGTGACAAAAGTTTTACTCCTTTCCACCCGTGTGAGGTTGTGACAGAAGTTTTACTCCTTTCCACCTCTGTGAGTGCCTGCCTATTTAGTTTTTATGTGCATGCAAGGCCCGAAGATCATCGCTAAAATAAGAGTCGATGTAGCATACACAGGTAAGGTGGGGTGCATTCAACAGGTTGGGTGCCCTCACATTTTGTAGGGTGCGACTAAAATTACCCTAGAGATATATACATTTTAAGAGAGAGAGGAGACGTAGAGAGAAATAATTATATTTAGAAACTAATAGATATTAGAGAGAATGAGAGAGGGAGAAATTTAAGAAATAAGTAGGAGATTTCGGAATAGGGAATGTTTAATTAAAAAGACATTTCGGAAGAGGAAATGTTTAAATAAAAAAGATTTCAATTGGAGTTATAGAGAGAGGTTATGGGGAATAAATTATAAATAATTTTAGGAGTTGGGGAGAAGGGAGAAAGACAGAAATAGTTAGAATTAATTAAATGAAAAATGTTTTATATAAAAAGTTAGGGAGTTTGAGAGGTTTTAGGATTGTGGAGGGTATTTTTTGAAAATATAAAAAAGCTAAAAAGAGCGCCACCTCAGCAGGCTCGAGCTTTAATATAGATATCATACATGATCTTACGTGTCATTTAAATTAAATGAATAAATTAATTAAATTTTGGTAAAAAAGTGAAAAAAAAATTAATTGTGTTTGAAATTTAAATAAGAGAATTAATTCTATTACTCTTTTAATTCTATGCTTACATAATGTGTGTTTGAATCTATATTATTCATGTTTTTTTACTAGTGTGAATCATATTAATTATGATTATATTACTACTTTACTAAATTGGTTGCATTCGTAGCTATTTGGGATTTGTTCCTATCTCATGCATCGGGATTCATGCACAGATATAGATATTCTGATGTACGAATAGCGGAGCATGACAATTAGAATCTCTCATCACAGGCTAGAGAGCCAAAACTTTAACGTAGCTGACCGAACCATCCTCATCAAATCTGTTGCCTTGGCTATCTCGGTCTATGAGATGCAATCCTTTCTTTTTCCATCACCCTTTGTAAAAATTTGAGTTCTCTCATATATCATTTCTTGTGGAATTAATCAATAGACAAGAGATCCCCACATCTCTCCAACTAGGATTCTCTCTACACTCTTAAAAGCAAGGGCAATTTGGGCTTTCATACTTTTTCGGTATATGAACCTTGCCTTGATCAGCAGACATGACTGGAACTTAATCAACACTCTTCTACAATGCTGGACCAAATTCTAAAAGTCAAATATTTTCTCAACTCATTTATCTTGAATGCTTCTCCTAATTTCCTCGGATCTTTTACCCATTTGCTTGTTTTCTTCATTTTCCCTCTTTACCTTCACATTTTGGGAAAATGGGATTTTTGTTATGGTTTCTTCCTATCTTGGTGCTCATTGCCGATAGCTCAAGACAAAGGAAGCAAGCGGTCCAATCAGATGATGAAATTGAAGAAGAAGTTGATATGGTGCAATTTTAGTCCAGAAACACCATACGGACTAGGAGAGCTGAGCATCCTCCTTTAGTGTCTTGTGGAGCACTTTTGAGACTTATGTATAGAGAAGCGTCATCATCTCATGATTAGGGGAGAGCCTCGATGTCACATGATCAAGGAAGAGCTAGCTACTTATTCAGTGATCCAAGACGTGCATCATCATTTCGATGGACTCGATCCTCTACTCCTCTTATCAGTGAGTTTGGCTCTGATTTCCTCTCTACTTATGCCCTTACTCGTTTTCAGCATTTTAGTTCTCATACTATCCTCGTCTTGTTCAAGTATTCTATGCGAACATCTATGACATTCAGGGTGCTGACACAGATCATTTGTCATTCCTTACTTATGTTTCGAGTGTACCCATGTTGATCACACCGGATGTGATCGCATTTGTCCTCCATATTCCTAGTAGTCGTGCAGATGATGAGTATCTCCCCCACACTAGAGCTATGACTACTGATTGACAGCTTTTGACTCGCACTCTGTATGGTGTTGAGTTTGATTGGACCTCAAATATTCCTCATAGTAATTTGCTTGCTAAATATCGTATGTTGCATCTGATCGTCAGATACAACATCGACTCTCTTATCATGAAGCCAGAGTTAGCATTGATCGTCTTCAGTTTCTTTATCATCTAGGTGCATATACGTTTTCTTTAGTGTCTGGAAGAATGTAAAAGATCAGATAGTTTTGAACTTTTGATAATCTTAATGGCTTGAATTTTGTCCTAGGAGATCTCCTAGATGGGACTTGTCATTAGTGGTTTCCCTCTCTCCACATATGCACATGTATGAGCAGGGAAGATTGTATGGCCCAGTCAGCCTCTCAGAACAAACCCATTTATTGATAAAGTATATTATTTACTAAAATAAAGTTAGATGAAAAATTAAGAAACAACAGACCCTCCCATCAGACCATTCACGAATTCTAGAAGAAAGTTGTTCATAGAAGCCCACATGTCACACTCTTAGAGCGTGGTAACTCAGATGATAAGTCCCTAGAAACTCGTTCTAGAAGAAAGTTGTGGATCATAGTGTGGTCTGTGTATCCATTGGTCTGATTGATGCAAAAAAATAAAATAACCTCATCAAACACCATCCTCCTTGTTTATTCTTAAAATTTCCTTCTCCTGTTTTAGATATCTATTGTCTTTGTAATTTTGTAGGTACATATTCAACTGAACGTGCTGCAACAAATATGCATATTCATCATTTCAACGTTACAACCATCCATTATCCTTCAATGAGAAACATAATAAAGTTTTTTTGGAAAACCTTCCTCCCTTGTTATATAGATGTCAAACATCAAATTTTTGACTAAATCCTCGTAGTTTAATATGTGGCTTTCTTGATGGTTTTTCGTTCTAAAAGCATTGTCTAAATGTGGTTGACGGTTCTAAATAGATTTTTATGATCGATTAAGAATATCATAAGGGTTGAGATGAGTTAAGTGATCTATTAACCAATAATGAAGAAGATCAAAACCATCTAAGAAGATCTTGCCAAATGGGAGTGTACACTACCTTAGATGGTTAGTGTTTACACTCCTCCTATGGGAAGTCGTAATCCATTGAATGGTCGTGGAATAAAAAATCCCCTCAGCCAGGTTTATCAAGGCCAGGTATAGCCTAGCAGTCTATCCAGCTTGGGTTTATAAACTGTTTCTTTATGATAGTGAAGTACGAAAGAGTAACATTTCTTTGGGCGTGTCCGCTGGTCATGAATAACAGAAAGTAGGTCTGTACGTAGGAAGCACATCGTATAATTTGAGCTTCGAAAAAGATTCGCATGGGTTCAAACATCTTAGGTTCCCAACCTGTGTTGGAAAGTCTTGAGAGGCAGCACACTTAAATTAGGAGTCCGGATTCTGTGGGACCAGGCCCCTCCATAAATGCCACTTGGCACACACTAACACCTGAACGTTGTACACCCTTTGGTGTACCTACACACCATAAATCAGCCCGATTGATGAATTCTAGCCGCTTGATTTGAACTTTTTTCTTCATGGGCTTTATGAATAGGCCTGACTAGTTCCAAGTCCATGATGAAAAAAAGCCTTAAATCCAACGGGTAGAAATCACCAATCAAGCTGATTTTTGGTGTATAGGTCCACAAAGGGGTGGGTCAAACATTCATGGGTTAATGGGCCCGAAACAATGTGCCACATGCCGAAAGGAATTAAAGATTTGCACCCGTCGAAATATACCATTAGCTTACGCTGACGCCTTATAAAGGAGTTTCAATGACTTCGTTTTCAAATTTTTGGCCACCTTAAGTGGGAATGACAACCACTGTTCCAGTGAATCTATTTCGTAATACGCTCAAGCTAACTACGCAGTCAACGGCAGTATATCAAATAATGACCCATCAAATGTACAACTGGGATCGAGTTCTAATATCATGATGAACATTGGGAGTAACTCCAATGGAGGTCTTACACAGACAAGATGTTTGTAATATACCATCTCCACCCACGATGGACGCACATTGCCATTCCAGACTTTTCGAACAATGGGCCCTACTAAAAGAATATGTAGCCAATCAAGTGAACCAAACAAGCCAATCACCAGTTTTGGATGGTAAATAGATTTAAGGACAGCGATCTAGAAAAAGCAATACCAGTCCAGATTGATGCAATTTATTGGAGTTGGGCCCATCCAAGTTGTGCTTCATCAGTCTGGGTCTATGGGCCCACGCACTGACCGAACAGCTAAATTAATACAAAACTTCTGCTTGTATTATCTTGAACTACTGTGTAGTTCAATTACAGATTTATCATGTAAGATAACAAGAATGCTGCCTCCACGAATAAATCTCAAAGAACGGGCAATTTGAAGTCACAGAGATCAGCTAATGAATTAAATTGAGCCTTTTTTTTTTCTATCACTCGTAAAGGATTAAGTCCTTACCCCCATCCCTTTGATTAAATGATTTTGGGGCTGAGATAAAACTTCGGATCTCTGAAAAACCTTGTTATGATCTCTGCCTTGTCTGCTGAAAGGTCTGTGTTTTCCAAAATATGGTCCTTCGATGCTTTGGCTATTGCTTCAACAGAACCAATTGCTTGACCAAGCTGAACAAAGGAGAAGATGAGTAAGGCGGTTATTTTCTGAGAGAAAAAGAGTGCATCTGCATAACCCACATGACGACCTTGGATAACTGAAATGCCAACAGCGCAATGCAATTACACTAAAATTTTAACAATATGTTGCACAAACCTCGTTATGCAAAAATATCACATAATCAAAGATCAATCCTACATATAGAAGCATATTGATCACATAAGCATATTGCTGATGGAAAAGTGGAATCCCGCTTATTCTTAAAACTGAGATCATCAAGTTTGCACTTGGCTGAAACAAGAGGTTGGAGTTCGGCCTCTAAATTGTGATGGGTTCATTAAACGAAATTAAGCGGATTTTGGAGGAATTAGCTGAAATTGGGAAGGAGAACTGTTGATTGCTTTTGCCAATCTAATTGCCAGTGTCATTGGAAGATGCTCCATTTTTCTACTGGACATCATACATTGAATCAAGTTAGCTAGATTTTTAAATATTTATCAAATTGCTATAGGAACTGACTCTGGTGTGCCAGACCACAATCAATGGCAAGAACGCATGAACAGGGGAGGCTCGAACTTGTGTGTTCTCAATACTCTCTCTTTTCTCTAAGATTATAGTGTTTCATGTGGTGTGGTGCGAGGCCAACCTTTTGGCGCCTTTTGTACTTCAAATTGTGTAGGGGAGGATGCAAGACAATGTTTGTACAAAAGATTGTAAATTTTCTCATGGGTCCTGCCTAACCCCTTATCTTACCCACCAGGAAAATCAGGAAAAAAATGGGTATTGAATAGGGAATTCCCATCTTCCCTACATATTTGTTGTCCATGTGGTGCACATACAGGGTGCCTGGACCCACCATCTGCTAGGAGATATTCTGGGTCTAAAATCAACTATGCTAGATCAAAAGGTTACAATTATCCGACCAGGCTGAATTTGGATCGAGGATATATCCTAGGTGAGACCCGCCACTTGGTGGACTATAACCCTGCATAAGCACCATGGTAGTGTGTAAAGTACAGATAGATAAACAAGAACTTCAGTCTTCTCAAGGATACTCAGGTTTCCTCTATATGGATGGCTAACACAGACATACATGATACATGCATATAGAAATCAATACCCAACCAAATATGTTTGTTGCATAATGGAAAAATTAAATTACCGCGTTTGCATCATGGTTGTCAATCCCAGGTATGGAAGTGACTACTCTGAGGAAGGCATCCACCCCCTGCACTGATCTCTCCTTCTTTACAAACAAGACATCTCATATTTCAGATACATCTTGAAACAAAGGGGTAAAAGAAAGAGGTAGTTCAACCAACTAACTGACCTCAACCTTCAATCTGGAGATGGCATCTTGCCGCTTACACACTGCAGTATAAATGGTTGGTGGAACACTTTTGAGTGAAGAGTTACTCGGAAGGATTTCTTTAGAGGTCTCCAAAAATTAAATTCTTACCTCCACAAGCATGGGCGATCTTCACAATCTTTTCAAATCCCATCTCTAAGTCCTGAACTGGCACAAATGTTGGCTTGCCAAGCTCAATCCCGTATCTTCACCAGACCAAAAATATCCAAGTTCCTCACATACACGGGGCCATATTACGAAAGAATCAATTGGCCACAAATGTTACATAACTCACTTGAAGTAAGAGCGAATAAAAGAATCATTTTGCTCCCTGGTTGGAAGGGTGACAACGACATAGAGATGCCCAAACTGCCCCTTGAGCTTCTGTACTCTGTGTAACACAATTATGTCAAACAGAACATAAAGCAGAGGACTCAATAATGGCAGTGACCAGGTTACCTGCTAAAGATGGGGGAAATTTTGCTACAGTCCCAATTCGTAATGAAAATGAACGCTACTGACAGTCCCCCACAGTTGAAAATGAAATCCTACAATAACAATTTCGCAGCCTTGAGTGACAAACCAGGCAAACATAGCCAAGGTTTAAAATCACGTTCCGTTTCATTGTCTCAATAAGCTGACGAAAGGAGATTTATCGACCGAGACAAAATAAGACCGAACGAGACAATGGAAAAAAAACATAGCCAAGGTTTAAAATCATGTTCCGTTTCATTGTCTCAATAAGCTGACGAAAGGAGATTTATCGACCGAGACAAAATAAGACCGAACGAGACAATGGAAAAAAACACTATATGTCTCAATAAGATTAAACCATTTTTTAATGCTCAATTAAGTTACAAACTTGTTTTTTTAGCATTTATGTGTTATAAAGTACATATACATTGAAAATAAGGTTCTAAACCACCAATAAAAAAAAAAGGTTCTAAACCAATTTTAGAGCTTAAATTTAAGTTGATGGCACGAGACGATATATTCTCTTATGTATCGTCTCGGTACCTTACTGGAACGAGCGAGACATCTCAGCCGAGACAAAACGAGACTGTCAACCATGAACATAGCATACAAGCAAAGAGGGCATTTACGGGGTCAATGGGAACGAAGTTAAGTCGGAATGAGTTTGCACTCAGGAAAGAGGAAATAAAATGGATGAAGGATGGGTGTTGTTCGTCTCTCCATTTGTTGCTCATCATACAAACTCCACTACCACCTGCAAAAAGAAAAAAACACCTTGTCCTATCAGCTAAAAATTGAGACATATTGTATGGATTGTTAATACAATGTTTAGGTCAGAGGTTAACACCTTCAGCTTTTAATTTACAAATTCTTAGAGAGATGAATAAAGTGTTAAAATGATTTTTGCATGCCATAAGTGCTGAACTAAGGAATTGAATCCAGGTATAAATGAATTTAAGATGTAAAATACATCAAGCCTAAGAACCTTTGACCTTTTTATATGGACTTCGGTTTAAATGAAGTGTATCAACCAGATAGGGGAAGTAAATCTGGAAATGAAAAGATTCAGATAGATATACTGGCAGTCAGTTATTGAAAACTAAGTAGATCTCTATGACAAGCAGTCTAATTTGCAGGATTTTCAGTCATTTAGAATAATAGTTCAGGCAGAGTAACTTTCGTCAAAATCAAGCTGAAATTTCAAAATTAAGCAGATCGAAGTGCTTTTCTTATTGGAAAGGCCTACCGAAAAAGAAGAAGAATTCACAAAGACGTACTGGAAATTTCAGCTTGCTTCGAACCTAATCTAGAACGATAATAAATTTAGTCAAAATCAAGTTGATTTCTAAGTAGATCAAAATTTCAAAATGGATCTAAGCAATTACCAATCAAGACGAAAATTAGTTCAAATTTCACACCGTTTTCAGTCATTTTAAAGAAGAATTCAGGATTTGCAGTAGTTATTAACTTTTTGAGTAAAAACAATCTGAAAGTACAACATATTTTTGTATTTTCAACCTAAGATCCTCTGAACAGCGCTTAGAATCTGTAAATATTGAAACGTAATGAAAACGGGAAGCCAGATGGATAAATTTCGAATTCGAGAACAATTTCTACCTGTATTGGAAACAATTGAACGATCTCTAGCTGGAGAGTTTCTGTAATTTGGTCTGAAATTCGCCATTTTCGAAGTTCTAGCTTCTTAGCGAAGAGAGTGAAGAGTCGACAGTTGAAACTTGAAAAAGTTAGAATTCTTAATTCTTCTCGCTTGTATCTATTTATAGAGTTAAACACACTGTAGATCGCAGCAAGTCAAATCTGGCCCCACATCGTTGAGTAAACCTTCGATGACACCTGCAGTGCAGCCAACATGAACCACGTGGCACATTCTTAAGAGGACACTAACTGTATGGATGCTTGACCAATCACTAGGTGGACCTACATGCTAAAACTAAACGTGATCATTGATTTACAAGCGTTGGACTGAAGTTATTTTCATGGGTTGATTTTAACGGTAGGAATTTGAGCATTATTTGGGTACAGATCCAAAAGTTTTAAATAATTAATCAGGCTGATTTTTGGTTCATAGGTCCACCTAGTGATTGGCCAAACATCCACACGGTCAGTGTCCTCTTAAGAATGTGCCACGCGGCTCATATTGGCTGCAGTCAGCGACATCCCTGACTGAGTTTACTCCACATGGTTGACCAACGAAGAACTTTGTAGTCTATGACTCTATGGTGCCCATGAGCCATGAGGTGGACGAAAGTAGGGCATCAAATGGGGCGTATCTGACTTGAGATCCGACCCATTTACGGAACCCGTAGTTTGCAGGACAGGTCAAAATGTCAAATATGGATCCATGTAAATTAATCTGATTTGGATTTGGGTCGACTTTGGATCTTTGTATTATGGATTCGGATCGGGAGGGATCTAGGTTTGGGACTTGGATATTTACTAAAATTTATCATTTTGTAGTGGGTCCCAACCCGTATTCCACACGTGGGTGGTGGGATTGGGTCTTCCTATATGGAACATGGTTTGGATTCGGATCATTTGCTGTTTTTTGAGCCAAAAATGGATCATCCATTAAATTCAAATCTACCTAGATCCAAACCGGATCTGACCCATTTCTTGCCCTACCAGTAAGGTCTAACATCCTCACACGTGTAGGGGAACGGGTTCAGTTGGTGCCATCACTGTTTTGGTGTCATTTTGTTAAGAGTGACGATCACATGGGCCGGGTTTTATCAATGCGTCCGTGGGACTCATTGGTGGCAACTTTCGATTAGTTGCCAACTCACCTCGGGCGGCGGAGTAGCTATTGTAATAAATTCTATTTTAGAATAGTTTAGCTATTTAAGATTATATTAGATTATTTTAAATAGCAATTAAGGGTGTTGCTTTTAATTGCTATTATTTTAAATAGCAATTAAAAGTTTCCTCTTCCAATAAATGACCTGCCAACCTGCCCTCCTTCTCTCATCTCCCTCGACTTCATATCTCTCATGGGTGGAGTCTTCCTCAATTTTTCTCTAGATACATGAGTAAAACTTTTGTTACAAAACGTTGTGATAGAAGCCGGTCACAAACTATACAAGCCCCGGGGCACATTCTTAGTGGATGCTGACCGTATGGATGTTTGACCTGTCCCTCGGTGGACCTACAAACAATAAATCAGACTGATCAGTGATTTAAAACCATTCGATCTTTACCGTTAAATAAACCACAATAATGCTCAAATTCCTACGGTTAAAAGGGTCGGGATTGGGTGACACGCATTTTGGCATACCCACATAGAAGATGAATCAATGGCTGATTTTTGGTGAGGACGATCTCTATGTTGTAGAGATCACCCTCACAAATTTCAATCATTCCGATATTTTTAGACTGGTTTAGAAGTTGAAGAATTATGGACCGTCGATTCATCCTTTGTAACTTGAAAACCACATTTGATGGGGTTAGAAATATCAGAATGGGCTGATTTTTTGTTGCGGTGATCTATATGGTGAGATCATCCCCACAAAAATTCAGCCATTGATTCATCTTCTATGTGGATACGTCAAAACGGATGTCCAAAATGGGTGTCACCCAATCCGACCCATGTTCTTTCCATGCCAAAAGTCTGTGATGTAGCTTGGATGGTTAAGATCTTTTGATCATTTTTCTATTTTGCAAAGGATCAAATTGCTATGGAAAGAGACAAGAAGAGAGAAGAAGTCGTTTATTGGAGGAGGAAACGTTTTGATAACAGCTTTAATTGCTATTTAAAATAATATAGTTTAATCTTAAATGGTTAACTATTCTAAAATAGAATATACTAGTGTCATTGGCCCGTGCTAAAGCACGGGCGAATAAATAAAAAATAGTAATAGTAATGTACAATAAATATAAGTGTGAGAAATAATAATATTATTTTTAATTTATAAAATACTACTTCTAAATAGATGACAAATTAATGCCGAAACCCCATACATTAGACGATGATTTTAATGGTTTGATGATGAATTGTAACGCTCATAAAAAAATTCCAAAACAAAACAACAATAAAGAGATATGTGGATTTTCACACCATTCAGTTTGTTGGACTCAAGAAATTGAAAGCCTTGCAACTACACAATATCATAATCGGGAAAAAAAAATACAGACTATAAACCACCAAAAATATTAGAATAAGAGAAAAAACTATAAACCATCAAAAATATTATAATAAGAGAAAAAAGTGAAGTTCAAAAAATGGTTTGAGATTAAAAATTTTACAGTTATTTCATGTCCCTACTCTCACGCTCTAGAAAAATGAAACATTTTGCTTACATGCATCTTTGTTAACGGAAAAGTAGAAGCAAAAAACTTACATATTCATTTACAAAAAAAAAAAAAAACTCTCTAATCAACAAACAAATCATTCAATGACAAAGACTGATCTCAAACACAACTTTGCCCATCGTCACCAATAACAACAGCACCACCACTGAAAACACCCTTCCTCTACCTCTTTTTTTTTTGTAGGAATTAAATTTTTCAAAGCCTTCAATCTTTTTGAAAACTCACTTGTTGTGCACGTATGCTATTAACAACATTTCTCAAGCTCGTACATGAGCCTCTGATCTTCTTCTCATGCTTCTCCTTTCAACTCTGGATGACTCTATATAACGTGTATGATTAGTTTTAGTAGAGATATTTTGGAAGATGGAAAGACGTGTTGAAACTTGAAACGTCTTTGGGCAATGGAGATATGTTACCGAAAAGGCAAAAGACATTTATAGGAGAATGAGATGGTTGGGTAAGGGAAAAGTCATTTTGGAAATAAAAAGCTATAAAATCCACCTTTTGGTAAGGTCTATGGTTGCCATTTTATAAATGGCAGTGGTTGAATAACTTTTTATTTAATGTAAATTATAAAAGGCACGTTTTGGTAAGCTGCATGGTTGCAATTCAATAAATGGTAGGGGTTGATTAACTTTTTATTTAATGTATAGGACTTTTATTCATTATTGTTTCTATTTAATGTAAGGATTTTGAAATGCCAATAGTTTTTTTTTTTTTTTTAATACACCTATTGAGAGAAAATGGAGGGGATAGAAAGTTAATTAGGTCGTTGATGTGGCGCTCTACATGAGTTGAGTTGTTTTATTTTGATTTCCCTTGTAAAGATATTTTAAGCAACCAAGAGAGAGATCTTAAAAATATTTTTCATGTCATTAATTTTGAATGAAGAATGAAAAACGTTTTGGTTTGAGAAATAAATTCTTTTATTTAAATTAAGTTTCTAAATTTAGTTGAAATAGTGATGTTTTGGTTGAGGTAATTAGAGGTGGCTGACATGGCACTCTGCATGAGGAGAGTGCCACGTTAACTTGATGTGGAGGAGAGAGAGGAACGCTGCCCACTTCTCTGCTATAGTATAGATATATAGATTGCAGTAGCTATTGCACAGTCCAAGGTGAGCAGGCAACTAATCAGAAGTTGCCAACAATGAGTCCCATAGACGCATTGATAGAACCCGGCCCATGTGATCATTACTCTTTTGTTAATTAGGGGTGTCAGTTGGGAGCTGTCAAAACTTAAAAGTACCCAAAACGCAATTGCTGTAAATTGAAAATTAGTAATTGCGTTTTGTGGTCCATCCAAACAGGTCTCTTACAAACTTTCTGATTGTTGCCCTGTGTGGACCTAAAGACCCCTACACTAGTCAATTCCTCAAGACTACGTATGCGCCTGGGAGTATAGTAGGTGCAAGCAAGGTTTAAAGGAGGCCGTTTTAACGGTTAAACGGACTGGGGGCGTTACCGTTTAAACCGTTTAAATGGCCATTAAAACAGATTGAAACGGCCAGGGGCAAAAATGGTAAAAAATGGAAAAAAATGGAATTTAACAGAATTAAACAGATTTTAACACGTTTTAACGATTTTAACAGAAAAAAACGGAAAAAATGGCACTATTAAAAAAAATAGAATTTAATGGAAATTAAAAGGATTTTAACAGAATTAAACAACGGCGGTTTTTTTCACAAAATTTTTCAGAATTAAACGGCAGTTTAAACGATTTTAACGGCCGTTCAAACAAAAAAGCAGCCGTTTTTTTTTAAACCGATAAAACGTGTTTAAACGGTTTTAACGGAAATGGGCTTGGGGTGTTACCGTTTAAACGGCCGTTAAAACAGTTTGAACGGCCATTTTTGAAACCATGGGTGCAAGTGCAACCTAAGTCCAACTCTTCAGTTGGAAATGTATTCATAGTATACTTCCAACTAGGGGTGTCAATGGATCGATTCTGGTTCGGTTCCTATGGTACCCAGAACTGGTATCAATATTGCCGGTTCTTATCGGTTCCGGCTCTCAAAATGATGGATCCGGAACTGGAACCGATTATTTGGTTCCGGTCGTTTCACTTCCGGTTCCAGATATGTTATTACAAATTTTGATTAAGTTACAAGTTTAATACTATATTTATATCGGTTCCGGTTCCAGTTCCTATCAGTTTTCAGTCCAAATCTAACTACCCAGAACCGGAACCATAACTTTCAGTTCAGTTCCAATTCCGATTCTTCTTTAATCAGTTCCCAAAAATGTAGAACCAGAACCCGTGTTTCCGTTTTCTGTTCCGATTTGGTTGTCGGTTAAACGGATAAAATTGACACGCCACGTTCAATCCAACCCGGACTAGATTGACCACTTTGCAACACAGTAGAAGAATCTCAAGTTTTTGCTGTGAAATAGTACAGTAAAAAGTTTTGAATCATAGACCTAAAATAAATTGCTTTTCTAGTTAAATTTCAAATGAAATTTGGTGTTAAAAATTTAGAGAGAAATCTAAAAAGTGGTGATGCAACAATTTGAAACCTTTTGTCTCACATTATTATTTTTTTGGTCCCCCGCCCGATGCTTGGGAGAATAGAAATCCTAGAGTGTAGGACTAGTGTTGGCCTTTAAGGGTAGAGCCCTTGGGCATCCAATTTTGGGCACAACTAAGCAAAAATTTAAATAACACACACAGGTGCGCGTGCACCAAGCGGCTCAAGTTGTGGTCTTTGGGCTGGGCTCTTGTAAACCCAACTTATCCTTTTTAACCAGACGGCTCTTCGAATTCCTCCACATTTTGAACAATTGAACCTCGTTTTAAACAAGTTGTTCCGACGGATCTTTCCTCTGTACCTCTATATAAATAGAAATTTGAGAAGGTTTGAAACAAACTGAAAATTTATAAACTTCTTCTACCTCTCTTACCTTTGTTCTTTCGCCTCTGCACGAGCTTATATCCAGGTGGGCCTAGCAATGGAGTTTCCCTGGTAAACAAACAAGAACATGAGCTCTGACCAACCAAGAGAAGCTTCTGTTGATCCCGTAGATTACGACCTTGAACCAGTCCACTGCACTTTACATGTTTTCTTTCCACATTGGGTTCGTTCTTCACAGTCTAGTGTTACGAGTGTGAAAAGTAATACGTTTGTCGGAGACCTTTAGCATCGAGAGATCCTCTTGCACTGGGCATCCATCACTTTAAGGACATCATCATCGACATGCCGACAATTTCTTAATCTCCTTATTTTATTTCAACCATCTCTTTTTGGTTATATTTCAGTTCTCACATTTCACGACTTTCAGATTTTGGTAATTATACATACCGATCTAACATTCCCAATTGCATAACAGGAATCCTTAAAAATGCTCCCAACTCAATTGAAACTCAACCTAAGTCGTTTTCTTTAACCTGGGCTTGACATAGGTAGAGCTTTTTTTTTGGGTATGTCCTACAAAGTGAAAACCCCGGAGAAGTGTTTTGCTTCAGGTACACTGGAAGCTAAGAATTTACCATGTCTTCGATGAATCTGCCCTTGTTTGGATACAAAGAAACATTCTCCTCGAGCCAACTTGGTCTCTAGGTCAGAACAGCTTATCCGAGATGAACAATATAAGAGCCATCAAGAAATTCAGAGCCAACCAATCTGAAAGCCCAACCAACTGATGCATCTACTATGACCATTAGCCTAGTCAATATTCATCTTATGAACATTGATACATACCTAACTTAAAAACATTTTGAAACATCGAGCAGCTTTTGTACACACATGGAAACTTTGATCAAACCCTTGGATTAGATATTACATTGGGGAACAGAAGCTCGCTAAAACAATCTCAAAAATTCTAATTCACCGCCTCTCTCGACAATATAAATACAACATTCATTTACAGATCTTTTTGTATTACCTTTCTAACAGTAAAACATCACTTTCTTAACCTTCTCCTTCAATGCTGGTAGCTGGCGGACACATGACCCATTAGATGAGTGTGTGCTTCGTGTTGTCTGGTTCTCAGGCACCTCCGGCTCCATGTAGAATCGAGCTCGAAATGCAGCCAGATGAGCGTAATAAGCTGGTGGTACTGCTCATATTGAAAAACAGAAAAATCTTTTAAATTGATATTACAGAAGCTTATAGAACTTAAAATGTAGCTTCGAAAAGAACAGAAAAACGAAATCCAAACTAAGTAGAGAAAAAGAATGAAACAAACTCGGCCAAGAAAAGAACAGAAAAACGAAAATAGGGCCCAACAGTAGAAGTCATAAGTCAACCTGTCAAGCCAACCATGGCAGACAACTCAGGGAAACTAGCAAGTGGAATATTAATTCCAACTCTTTTGCAGTACAAGTATAGAGAAGAGAATAATTTTAAAGCAGAATAACAGCAAAGACACAGATTTTGTCTAAATATACACACATACACACAAGAAGTTTATAGCATCCGTAGTAAGTAATGAGTCAGAATCCTTACCTACGGAAACAGACCGGGTGCATCGAGCATACCTGCAACCAAAACTCAAACCAGGTTAGGGTTAGGATCAGTGAAGATACTGTGGTAACCTAAGTGAAACAGAACTACGACCAGACGACTTACGTGTAACAAAGGTTGTTTGTAAGAGATTGCATCTCATCTGCAGAGAAATTGTTCTCATCCCAGAGAACATGATAATGAGCTGGTCGACTTGTCCCCTGCCAAATGCCAAGTAGAATATAAACAAATGTATCAACACAATCAGATTACAGCAATCCTTCCCGTAACCGCTGGACACACTTTGTTGGATTTGTGTCTCAAATTTCCAAACCCACCACATTAGCATCTAGGGTGAAGATCCTAATAAGTGCCTAAAGCATTTCCAATAGCATACCTGGATTCCAGCATGGCTACAGAGGTAAAAGTCGAACTCAGTAGGATGACAGATCTTAGAATCCACCACTGTGCCTGCATGGTGAAAGTTCAAAACTCATAAATATCTAGCAATTACAAGAAATAACATGACAAACCTCGGAAGGTACCAGAAGACAGATAATTATTACCAGGTAGGATATTTCCACTTTTGTCAGGTGCTACTTCTATCTTTGTGGTTGTTCGCAAACAATCTTGTATGGTGACGCTTTTGGACCACCACAAAGGTTACTGGAGGCTGGTAATTTGGTTCTAGGGATGCACAAGCCTAGAAAGGCATAAGAATTAGCACTGGAGGAGTAAATGTATTTAAATTTATAACACCAGATTAGGTATTAACTAACCTTCCGAATGGCATCTAATTCATATAGCAGGACCTGATAAAACTGCCCCTCACTGACACCATCCCTACAAGCATTACAGAAGACATTAGCAAACTGGAACACAATTACAAGTCCCAAGATTAAGCTTTCCCTTAAATGATGTCAACTCCTAAAAAATCTCATCTGTCCTACCCAAGAAAAAAATTAAAATCAACAGAAAATGATAGAATTATCAATATGTAATCAGCTTTGAGTACCTGTAAAATATTATCCTCAGTGGCTTTTGTCCAGTGGCCTTCCTAAAGGAAATTAAAAGCTCCCTGCAGCAGTAGAGATGTATTATTAGTCTAACAGGTACGATGATGTAGCATTAGTGAAAAGAGTAAAAAAGAAATATCAAGTTCAATTGATATTTAGTGTCAACTCGGCTAAAGGCTTCTGCAGTCATCTCAACGAATCATGATGGACGCATGTGAGTCGAATGATCCAACAAAATGTCCCAAAAATAAAAACAAATCTCAGAATACCAACCTCTATTATTTAAAGAAAAAATGAGAAAGAACTCGGCAAATTGATCATCTGATCAACTTACAGAAATGTTGAACAACCTGGCGAGTCAATGTTCAATTTCCCAAAGAGTGTATACAACTCGACTAGTTTTTGCAAGCAAGTGGTCAAGCTAGTCAACTTCACATTGCCACATCCAAGTTTCTATTTTTGAACACCGTCCAAAGGATACATAACAAATGATCCCCTAACTCCAGTTATGTCATACTAGGTTCATCAATTCACTTGATTGTCAATAAAACTAATAAAACGGAAAGTGGGTGCCTGCTACTTTGGAACACATGAAGGCTTGAACAAGGAACATAGGGAGAGAAGAAATCAATTACTGAAGCCATTTACTACTATCAAGGCAAATCACCTGATCATGCCTCCAGTAACTGTACCCCGTTGAGGATCGTGCCAGGTTTTGAACAAGTCCTGAATAAGCTCTTGTCTATGAGCCTGAGCACATACCAGTCCAGCATATTTTGTAACTTCAGGCCAATCTTGGGACGCTACAACCTGGATTCATCAACAATCAGTATGGGCTTTGAAACAGATCCCACCTTTAAATAGGTAACATAGAAACTTATATTACCGCAGCGATTGATGGACTAGAGTCCTCTCCAGTCTCAGGATGAGTTACATCAGCTCCAAATATTATTGTGGGAATGTCACTAACCAAAGGAATTCTCCAACATAGAGCATCTAAGAGTACCGTATTTCTTCCTCCCATCTGTAACAGAAGTATTGAAAGAACATATAAATCCAAACTAAGTAGAGAAAGAGAATGAAAGAAAACATTTCCTATGTATACCTGCTATTTTTAGTGAAAAAACAAGATGGGTCACTCTTACCTTGACATTGATTTTAAGTGAAACATTCGCCAGGTACTGTTTGTTTATCTTAAAGACGTGCTTTGTTAGACAGCACTGGGATATCAACCCTAAATCGGTTTCACAAATTCGCTTGAGATCACCTGAACATAGAAAACCAGTAAACAAAGTCACCAAGTGATTTTAAACTTTTAACCCATTTTGCAATATCATTTTTCTAAGATAAATTAGAAATACCACAAGTTTCCGTAAATTCCAGAGTATTTCGTGACAAAGTCAGTAACATGTGCACAGTGCACAATCACATGCTTATGATGCAGGTCTTTGTTAACATAAGCAAATAGCATAATATCTATCAATGTAAAGAAAAGACTAAGAGATGAAGCAGCAACCACAGACAGCCACATACCATACAAAGAACCATTGTTGTCGGGAAGAATGGCAATAAGTAGCTCCAAATCTTTCCCTTTAAGTTCGTTCATCGCTGCGTTGTACACATATTTCAGTGCCTTCTCTACTTGATCGGGCCTTGCTGAATAGATTGGAATTACAGGTTCACGGTTGAATTCCTATAGTGAAGGAAAAGAACATCAAAATTTTAGTGTGGGTGTTTAGTTTAGGCAATCAATTGCACTATGGACAGGAACCTTGTATTTCCTCAATGGATGCAAACCCATTTAGAGATGACCACCACCATGAAACAGAACAAAGCACATTAAAACCTGCCGGAGATTGACGACTATTGGATCAGGAATGTTTACCATGCCAGAGACTTGGCACATCTGTGCCAGCTCGTGACAAAAACCACGAACGGTGCTTTGTTGAACGCTTCGTGAAAAGTTGATACAAGCCCAGTAATTTACAGTGCTTCCATTTATCATTTTCTGTATTAAAGCAAACAATATTTATTTTGTGCTAGATCAAAATATTATAAAATTTACAACAAAATGTGGAAAAGGGGGCAACTTGCAATGAAATTTGAAAATGATGTTTCCAAGGCATAGGCATTATAGTACCTTGTTCATCATATTCCACTGACCAACCTGAGGCAAACAATCTTTCTCTTTCCCAGTATCATGATATTTCAGCTATCAGAAAACCAAATACGTTATCAAGATTTAATCAACCTATGACAGATTATCAGATAAGAAAACACTATGTTTAAGAAAACTGTGCTTCAACTGATCAATTTGAATCTTACCCATGGGGCAGGAAGAACTCGAGCTTCAACTGATGCAAGCTTGTCACTTATACTGATGCCAAACTCCTTTGCATAGGGATCTTGCTCATACCCATTTTGTTGAACTGTCTGAAAAAGAAAAAGGGAAACTTTCAGTGTGACAGTTCGTCATATTCTTGATAAAAGTTAAAAGATACGTTTTTTTTCTCATTTTAGCTACAGTTACCTATTTTATTAAGAGGACACCTAAGATATATTAACAACATGGAAGTTTAATGCCTTGGACAATGTGGAGGGCATGTGGTACAAGTTGTAACTATCCTATATTTTTTTTCTAATATATGACATTTTTGCAAGTCATTCAAAAAGAATAATATAGATCATATATTTACAATCATCTAATTGTGTTGACTTTTGGCCTACAAGATATTGTAGGTGGGCCCATTGAATGATGAGTCCTGGCCCCCTGAATGCATTTCACTGCACTCAACAGAACTAACTCCCATATGGTTGTGTACCAAAGGCCTCCTCCAGCATTAAATAGTTTAAAATACGAAATCATTTCTCCCAGTTCCAAGGAAATTCTATTATCAAAGAAGTGGTTTTACGGTTTGGATAGGCAGACCTGCAAAATGTCCATTTCTTGGTCCCGAGGTCTTTGGCACGTGACTTTTAGCAAAGAAGTTATCTGCTTCTCATTCAACCTTTTTGTATATCTCTGTCCCTCAACAATCTTACAAGCCTGGAATAATATGTACAAAGACAAGGCTAAATTATGGAAAGATAACAAAAAACTTAATACATACAATGTGGAAGATATATAACCAACCTCCATTGGCAAATAATTTGCCTTCTTTTGATTTCCCACTTGAAGGCAAGGAAGATGGGAATGCTGAATGGTAAATCCATACATTTCTTGAAAGTATTCAACAACTGATTTCATATTCATTTGCTCATCAACCGGAAAACTGTTGGAAAGAAAAAGAAAAAAGAAAATCATAATCTATAAACTAAGCTTTCAAATGTCAGGAGGAAAAAGTGAAGCCAGAAAATAAAAATATAAATAAAAGGAAAAATACAAAGCAGAGAATCTCTTGTACATTAGTTCCCTCGTAGGCTGTGATGTCAACCCCGACACACGGTATTTCCTTCGTACATTTCCTCTATGTGTAACTTCAACTTTGACCCCTCTGAGGGATTTCTTAACCTGCTCAATATTGATAGACACAATCATTACTCTCATTGGTTGGATTTAAGCTGATTGCAGCTTTAAGCCTATATGTGCAAAGATAATGAAGTCTAAAGTTTCGATGAATGCTTGCAACAACAAAAAAAAATGAGGAGCTCGCACTTTTCAAAAGATAAATGGCTCACCCTTGCAAGTTTAATTGGTGCTAAACTCAACTTACTAGCTATCCATCATCAAGCACTCTATCCAATGATTACTTTTCCCTATCATACCTTTAGAATTAAAACAACAGGACCAGTTCTATTATCCTTAAAATCACCAAACCACATAGTGACAAAGCCCATGAAGTCACAAACTCATTAATCTATACCATGCAATCTGTGAACAATCTCTTTGATAGGCCAAACCCCAGAAAACAGATTTATATCATAGTAGTCCAATCTACAGCTAAAAAACTGAATAGCTAGAAGACCATAAGGTTAACAGTTCAGAAAAATATCCATACATAATGGTACTAGAGGTGTCCAGTTGATCTGGTTTCAGGTTACACTGCTGCTAAGAGAATGGTCCAGATCAACGAATTAGATAACTATAGAGGTATTGTATGTAGATCCAGTAGATGTGTGTAGCAGATCTGTTTGGGGCTGCGCCCGATTCAAATATGGGCCAACATTAAGTTCCAATAAATGAGTTCAAAGACCACATGTAAGGTATCATCAAAGATAGGTTCTCTATCTTACAGTTAAGAATTCAATTGTGTGTCAGCTCTAAGAAGACATAGATGGGTTGCATGAAAAAATCAAATGGATATTCACGTGCGATAGCTATAACTGATTCCCAAAATACAGAATAGATGGAAGAAAACATCTCATTCTCAGTTTTCATGACCCTGAGTAAAATACCTTGATGCGATCTGCATCAGACAACGGCCTTGACAATATGTCTTTGCCCAAAACTTGAGCTACAAACTCAATTACAGGGAGTGGTTCAATGAAAGCAGCTGAGGACATATCTGCACAACATTTTGCAAAAGAAAACCATTCATTTAAGTGAAAATTTGGACCATCATAAAGCATCACTAAGAAACTGAACAGAAAAACAGAGTTACCTACCAATATTAAGTGACAAGCCCATCTGAGTTGGTCTTATACTCTGGTAGAAACCACACCATGATTGTAACCCATCACCTAGACGTTGCGGTTTTCTAATCTCCGGGGAATAAAAGGATCTCCCAATTGATATATACCTAATGAATCATTATCAAATTGAAGACTTGCAATGAGTTCAAGCACATTTATAATAACCACATTTTTATGGACGATTTTCTGGAGTGACACTCCTGACGAGTGGTGGGGTTTTCTTGACATGAGGCATAAGGTGGTGGACCCAAAGGGTTCCATGCATTTCACCAAATCAGCATCTCCCCATGTTGCAAATTTCAGCCCAATGACACTCCGCCGCGTGGCATGAGGCATGTTTCATTTGTCTTTTTCTGTATAATTTTTTATATATATAAAATTCAATGGCTGCAATTCATAAAAGAAAAATACAACACATAATAGGGTATATGCATGATGTCGCCAAGGAAACTATCAAATGGCCAATCTAGAAGTACATTTATCAGATGATGGTCTGGATTGGTTGTGTCAGTTCTCCACGTGGCAGAAAAGCCCGTACTACAATGAAGAACTCTGGAATGTAGCTCCAGCAAACCTTTTGAGAGAGATGATAAAGAAGAAAATGCACCTTTGGCTCGAAAGTTCCCTTAAGACAATATCAAGAATCTGGAGAGCAGCTTGAGGAGCGTCAGCTTGTTTTCCAGCAAGAAACTGGCGCAAGTGATGCAGGTTGGCGCGAGCTACGAACTTGATTACCACTTTAAATTCTCGCTCTCTGGTAATGAGTATTAGAGACTTAATCAGAAACTTCAATAATTTTTACATGAAAATGTTACGAACATTGATCACAAAGTCCAATAAACCATGAGCAAACCAAGCCCCACAAAAATCAAGAAACTAAAGAACAAAAGCACAAAATATAAACCAGGAATAGTGAATAACTGACCTTATAATACCCGTCCCATCATCTTCATCAACCAGAGTTATATTGAACTCCTTTGAGGTAAACGGAAGCAACCCAGCTGTGTAAAGGCTCTTCCTTCCATCATAAGCAGGAAGCCTCATCCCCAAATCAGTCTCTCTATAGAGTTTCACCAACTGAGCCATAATAGCTCTGTTCATGCTACGAGAAGTCACCTCAGGGGTTATCGTAACCTGCGATAAACCAAGAGAGTGACTAATGAGTGTGGTGCAGTGCTGTATTCCCAACCAATCTCTCTTTTTTTTTTTTTTTGACAAGTTATCCCCAGTCAATCCAGCCATGATCATCTATATGTTATCCATGTTTATGCACAATATGTAAACAAACAAATCTCAAAGAGAATGGGGCTTACATCATAGTGATTCAAGTCCTTGTCAGGTAACTCTGCAAGGAAATGGTTGGCTTTAACAATGCACTTGGTACCCGCTTGGCCATAGCCAGGACGCCGATGGAACATGAGACCTTTGCTCGAAACTGGAGGTTCCACATGAAGATCAAGCTCCGCTTGCTTCAAACTTTCTACTTGAACACCTTTCCCTCTCCCCCTTCCTCTTCTTCTTCCTATACTCTTCTTTGTATCTTGCAAGCAAACCACACAGTTCTGTAACGGTTGGGAAGAGGGTTTCTGTTGATTCATGGAATTCTGCAGTGGTTTCCGAGAAACCACGTGCTTCTCTTGTGGGTCTTTCATCTGACCGTGAGGCATTTTGGTAAAGACAAAGAAAGGAAGCTCTGTGGAAGCTCTTTTATGTGTTGACTAGCTTCATTTGGCCTGTGCAAGAAGCATAGCAAAAAAAATACGAATTAGAGAGGTGAATGTACGACGAAAACATTTAAAAACCAGTACTAGCACGCCTTGGTATGAATAAATACTGCAGAAAACGAATTAGAGAGGTGATATCTTTTATAAATACACGAATTTATATCTCCATTCAATGGCATTAATCACAAGTTCATACCACCAGATGAACAAGAAAGTCGAAACAGAAAGAAACAATACACACACAGAGAGAAGACCAAGTGCATGCACAGGCGAGAAATATGACAAAGAATAGCTAAAAAGACTGGCTTTTGGAGGTACCCTCATGACATTTTTCACGTTTCCTCTGAGAATTCTAGAGAATATCGGGTTTCACAGAGTAATAAAATATAGGAAAGACATGAAACTAGTAACGGCTGGGCAAGCCAAAGAATAAGATTAGGAGAGCATCAAGCCTCGACAGTTTTACTGTGCTCAGCGCTGCTATTCTCTGAAAAAACAGAACAAACACGCAAACATGAAAAAGAAAACACCAACCGGCAAAACAAAACCATAAAATAAAAAGAAAGAAACCCATTACTGTTGGCTTCTCAGTTTCTTTTCAGTATGTATAATATTTTTTAACTAAAGGGGACAAGGAGATGCACATGTTTTAATAAACGCTAGAAGATTACTTCTAAATGTAGTGGAAAATATTCATTTCAGAGGATGATTTCAGAAACCCTCCATTTTGTCTGTGGGCCTTAACCATGTGTTCTGGCTCAATCCCAGTTAAAAATAACTAAAACTTCTATATTGTTTTATATGGGGATGAGTGTATTAGACAAGAGCTTTGTTGGAGTGGACTGAGATCCACAACAGGGGTTGTGGTCAGAGTTGGCATAAGGACCACTGTGGACCTGAGATATACTAATATTTTTCCCATTTGAAAAATAGTAAAACACAATTATCCTGTCTCTTCTACTTACTGAAAGAGCATACCCCAAATTACTACATTAAAAAAATTCTGAATGTATCTCTATATGGGGATGATCATGGGTAGAGATCCCAAGATCAGATCCTGATTTTATCTATCCGTTGTGGATGTAGATTTGGAAGATCTTCTACTCCCACCCATCTATGTTTAACACTCTTCCCTAAAATAGGGAACACAAAGGGGGGATTCACCTTTAACACATCCCAAAACTTAGTTACAGAGCACAGCAGAAGCAGACAACAAAGAATTTAGGGGTCGCACAACCTAAATAAGAAGATTCAGTAGGTCTCTGGTCCGAGCAATAAGCCTGGACTGATGGGTTAAAATCCCTTTATCCCTCGACCAGCGAAAGATGCCCATCCTTCATGACATAAGGTCGACAGCACTGAGTAATGGTTTCAGTCTGTACGTAGTTGTCTTTGTTCTCTTCTAACCAGACATAATGTGTTCCTTTGCTTTCCTTACGAAAGATGTCAGCTGTACCTTGTTTTTGGAGGGTGAACATCGAACATGGTCTGAGTAAACCATATAATAACCTTCTATGAAAAGTCGAGGGGTACTACCAAGCAACCCCACGAGAAGTAGCACAGATGCAACCCCTCCAAAGACAAGAAAATAATTTATATTTGGATAATTATAGTGTCCAAGGGCGTTTGACTCAAACGAATACTGTGGGGCCCACATGGGTGAGCCCATGGGACTGATTCTATGTGAGGATGAACTCCTCGCCATTGTGATCATCCTCACCCAAAATCAGGCCATTCCGAGTTTTCTGACCCTACCAAAATGTGTTCTTCATCTTGAGCCGTTCATTCTCTGAAGAGCAAATTTGGTGGGGTCAGAAACTTCAGAATGGCTGATTTTTTTTAACAATAACCCAAAATCAGCCCTAGGGACCATCCCTTGTGGCCCCCTCAGCACTCGTTTGAGTCAAACCATGGGTGACCTTATAACAACCCTTTATATTTTACGGGTTATGCTCAGCAAGCAACCCCTTGATGGAGTTGCACAGATACAAGACAAGAAACACTGCAAGATAAGAAAAAATACCCTTGTGAATTAAAATATATTTTTTGTCTTTTGTGGGTTGTAACTGTATAACTCTTATTTTAATATCAAAGCTTGATTTTCGAGGCAGGTTTTCTTGTCTTGGTTGCATATGTGCAAGGGGTTGCCTGCTAGCATTCCTCATGAAAGATACATGGCACAAATTAGGGTGGACCCCATTACTCCATGTATTGTTCCCTACCTAGATAATCACCCCCAAATCAAGAATAACCTAATCAGGTGAAGACACCATTTCATTTATAGACCGGATTGTCTCCAAAATACGGTCCATCGGATGGTTACAATCATCTCGTTGGCAGATTTGAAATGTGTACCATGTATCCTGATATGTTGTCTTTACGTGGTAACAACCGTGCACCCCAGGCACACAATAGAGCTACCCTTTTCCTCTAAATTGCTGAACTAATTTACGAGAAAAATTAAACTGGAGCAATTTTCCCTGTGTAGGGCAAAAAAACATACCACCTGGCACTCTCCTTGGGCCCACTGACCCATGAATGATTGACCCACCACTTGAAGATCTCCAGCCTACGGTCATGACTCGTACAAAAACGATGGATTATGTAAACTAACCACTGCTATTATGTTGCAACGGTAATGATCTATTGATCTAGACGGCCCAATTGATCACCTCCTAAAGTCATACCCATCAGACAGTCCTAATTGCCCCATCAATCCCCAATGACCCTTAATCAAGACAGTATTGGAAACAAAAAAAACAACTGGGAGCAGCAAATGTAAGCTAAAGACCAGTTTAGAGAGTAGAGACATCCTACTGTGCATACTGTGCCTGATTTGGAAAATCTGACCTAGCCAAGAGATGGCCCTTAATTGGATCAATGGCATGTGAGATGGGGAGCACATATAGAACAATAGTGATGTGCACCATAGTATCATTAACTTAATTTAGGATTATGACCTAATCCCACTAAAGAAAATATTTTTTGAATCAGTTCTCTCAATGGAGAAAGACAGAAAATGCCCAAAACTGTTTAATGAACTGCCGGAACAACTTATAACCGTAATATTACTTACCAAATCATGCAAGAGAGAGAAAGAGAGAGAGAGAGACTAACTAACTAAAAAGAGCAAAGGAGATGACAATCATGACATATCAGCGCGATTTAAACAAATCCATGCAGTAGCAAGCAAAAACAAAAGCCAAAGATTGAACAAAAAGGAAACAGGCGTGTAGTACCCATCACAAGTCACACGCGCACACAACATCCCTCTCCCTATCTCGCCAACAACCCATCACGTGTGAGTAATAAATGCAAAGGAGAATATCCCTAATTCTCCTCAGAAGAAGATATGGCTGAGAGCGAAACGCCAAAGAATAGCAATCATGAGAGACAGAGAGAGATGAGAGAAGATTAAAATAAAGTCTGAAAAACGCCGACCCTTACTGAAAACTACAGTTAAGAGGAGGGAAGAGGGAAGGAAGGGTCTCTGAAACAAACCTTTTGCTTTACTTTACACTTTCTTTGCCGCCGCTGTGCATTTAACTCACAAAACCTCTCTCTCTGCTTCCCTGTCCTCCTTTATTGCTCCGTTCGCCTTCTCTTAACTGTAAGTCCGGTTTAGCTTACCTGCAACTCTGCAAAAAACAGGAGGAAAAAGAAAAATGGTGAGAACAAAAGGCCAGCTCGTCTTCTGCAACACTGTTAACTACTTCTGAACGCGTAATATATCCGTCAGATCTAACACTGCAAAACGACTATAACGCAGAACACAGAAGATCTGAAACTTAAACTTCAAAAAATGTAAGAATCGACCGGGAATGCTTTGAAGTGGAGTGGTTTAATGGATCTATTAAGAATCAGTTCAGATTTTAAAAAAAAAAAAAAAAACTCAAAAGCTTCGAAATTATAAAAAACTAAACGAGATTTGAAGTCCCAACTTCAAAGGGAAAAATTCTCAGGAAAAGCGAAAAATCCTTCAAAATCGAACTGAAAAGCTTAAAATTCTATAGATCTAGTTTAAGATCTGTAAAAAAAAAAAAACTTTTGTAGGAAACGAAAAAGGATTCAAAAGTGGAAACTTGCTAACATTACCAGCTTAAAATGCAGCAAAAAGAACTTTCAATCGAGAAAAAAAAATCTTTAAACAGCCGAAGGAAGTAATGACCCTGCAATATAAGCTGGAAACCTAAAGAGAAATCCAGGGAACGACGAAGCTTCAGACTTCAGAGGAGGAACTTGAGATCAGATCGCGAAACGAAGGAGAGTCGGTTTGAAGAAGGAATGTCTGGAAACGAAGCATGAAAAGCAGGGAAACCGTGAAGGACTCTATAAGGATTTTGGGGAGTCGCGAATGGTGTGAAAATGGTGGAGCGTTTATTATAATCATATTTTCTATCCAGAAACACTAGCTTTAAGAAAAGGAACTTTAAACAAGAGAGCTTTGAGATGAGCTTTAAGGATGCGAGCAAGCGAGCGTGCATTGAGAAAACCATATCTTTTTACAAAACTCAAAACCTACACAGAGAGAGAAAATATATAAATTAAACTAACCAAATAAATAAAGCTCAGATTCCATACGGAGCTCTGCTCCTGCAAAGCTTTCAGTGCGTTTCCTCGCTCTTTCTTCCCTCGGTGGGAGATCTGACGCACGCACACAAGAGAGCGAGATATATAGATAGAGATAGAGTGGGGTGTGTCAGGTTTCCGGCACTGGAATTAGTCGGGAATTGAGACGTCGGGGAGGAATTCCGGTGAGAGGCGCAGGAATCGAGAGAGAGAGAGAGAGGAGAGGGGGTCGCAGAGAATGTCTGAAAGGAGGGCTTGAAAGCAGACGTGAGTCCGCTTTGAAAAAGGCATGGGGGCACTGCCTTCGAGGATTTTATATGTGCGGGTGACGGCGACGTCTTTTAACCAGAAAAAATAAGTGCTTTTTCCTAAGAAAATTTGATAAAAAAACGAGGAGAAATGAGTAAACCTTTGATGACAGGCACATTATGAGCCACGTGGCATACTATTAGAGGAATCTGACCGTATGGATATTTTCCAATCCCTAGGTGGACCTACAAACCAAAAATCGGCTTGATTAGTGATTTCAAACCTTTGGATCTTTGCACTTCAAATAATTGTCAATAGGTCAAATTCTCACAGTTAAAATGAACCATGAAAATAATTCCAACCCAACGCCTAGAAATCACTAATCAGGCTGATTTTTGGTTTGTGGGTTCGCCTAGGGATTGAAAAAACATCCATACGGTCAGAATACTCTATGGTGTGCCACGTGGCTCGTATTGTGGTCTGTCACCTCGATGACAGGATGTCATCTAAGTTTTACTCAAGAGGATAGGAGTAGAACTTTGCAGACCGACCACAGTATCAGCTCTGATTAATAACCGTACGGACGTTGGGCCCATCCCTAGGTAGACCTGCATACCAAAAATCATCCTGATTAGCGATTCCAGAACTTTGGATCTTTATACTCCAAAAGTCCAAATAAGGCTCAAATTCAACGGTTAAAAATTAACTATTGAAAACGACTCCAATAAACCGCTTAGAAGTATGTAGGTTCGAGTAAAACTTCTGTCACAACTGACCCGTTGGGTGCGGTCTTTGTAATCTCTTTCCTTCTACCGAAAAATAAATAAAAAATTCTGTCACAGCGCAAAATACGAGCCACGTGGCACATGCTTAGTCGACTCTGACCGTATCAATGTTTGGCCAGTCCCTCGATGGACCAATAAACCAAATATCAGCCTGATTAGTGATTTAAAACCTTTGGATCTTTGTACCCAAATAACGCTCAAATTTCACCGTTAAAATCAACCCATGAAAATAACCAATCGAATCGCTTAGAAATCACTAATCAGGCTGATTTTCTGATTTAGAGGTCCACCGAGAGACTGGCCAAACATCCATACGGTCAGCATCCACTAAGAGTGTGCCACTTGGCTAATATTGTGCGTTGTGATAGAAGCATCTGTCACAAACGCTGTGGGAGAAGTTTTACTCTGTAGGTTCCACCTAGAGACGGACCAAACATCCATACGGGCAGTGATCGTTAAAAGTGTGCCACGTGGCCCATAGTGGTCCGTCAGCACATCTGAGGATGGCATTCTTTCTAGGATCCAGACTGCCCATGTTCTTTGAGATCTGTGTTGTGTAAATCACGAAGACATCAGTTGTCTGAACCTAGAGAAAACCAAGAGACGAAGGTCACCTCGCGATTGATAATAACTTTACTCAAGAGGGCAATTGTAGCTTCTCTGTGTATACGTGGATGCATGCGACGTGGTTGTGGTTAAATCTCTAACCTTTTTTTATTTTTTGTAAACTTCTCTATCATTGATCATGTACCCTTTCTGACTATTTGCCTGTTTTTTATATTTTATGTTCTTTTGACGATGCGTCTGATGACATGTGGCCTCTCCAAAGTGTAGAAATTTCTCGTGCGAGGGTGTATCTGTACATTTCGAGTAAAACTTCGATGACAGGGCAGCAGATCACGGCACCTGGATTTTGTACGGTTAGACCACCTCGGCCTCACCGCACACGTACACAGGTGAGTCTTTTGGCAAAAAGCACTTAAGTACTCACCTGGGTACGTGTGTGGTGAGACCGAAGTGACCAGTCCTACAAAATACACGTGCCGAGATCTGCTACTCTGTCATCTCCTTCGATGACAGGGCCCGGTCATCAAAGTTTTATCCGTACATTTCTCAAACCAATCTAGACGGAAAAAGGAATGAGTGGGCCTGCCGTCCATTTTGGTCCGGCTATGCATCAGGGACTGCCACCTATGGAGGGAAAACGGGACTATGCTAAACCAATGAGATGGTAAAAGGAGGAGTAAAACTTTGATGACAGGGCTCAATATGAGACACGTGGCAAACTGTTAGAGGTCTTCGCCCGTATGGATGTTTCGCCAATCCCTAGGTGGACCTAAATACCAAAAATCAGCCTGAGTAGTGATTTCTACGCGTCGGATTGGAATTATTTTCATGGGTCGATTTTAACCTTCGGAATTTGAGCATTATTGACCATTATTTGAGGTACAAAGATCCAAAGGTTTGAAATCACCAATCAAGCTGATTTTTGGTGTGTAAGTCCACCTAGGGATTGAAAAAAATCCATACGGTCAGTCTTCTAAATATGTGCCACGTGGCTCATATTGCGTCCTGTCATCAAAATTTTACTCTAAAAGGGGCACCACTCTTTAATTCACACTTGTCAAAGCCAATATTTAAAGGGTCGAGATGTGACAAGGTGTATAACTCACGCTTTTTGGCGTGTGGAAACACGATTTGTATAACTGACTGCTATTATCTGGGCCCATTGACCGAATGGATGTTTAGCCCACCCCTTAGTCAACGTTCACACCAAAACTCAGCTTATTTAATGATTTGTAGCCATTATTTTAGCAATAAAAAACAATGGCTGAATCCAACGGCTATAATCACGTCATAAAACATACTAAAATCAAATGGTTAGAGATATTAATCAGGGTGATTTTTCGCATATATATCAACCAAGGGTTGGGAAAAACATCTATGCGGTCAGTGGGCCCAGATGACAGCGTTCAGTAACAAAAATGATGCTTCCTCACGCCAAAAAGTGTGAGGTTGCCTTGTGATATTTTTTCCTATTTTTAAAGGGCAAATATGTCTTTTCAACAAGAGAGGCCACACTAATCAGTCCTTTCATTGGGAGGGGCCGCCCTAAATTTTACAAAAACGGAAAAACTGCTATTTTTGTACTGAACCAATCCTTGACCAGCTCGGCTCGACAAAGATTTACTCAGAAAGGGAGTAAAACTTCTATCACAACAAATTGTAAATCACACAATCACAAGCCAATGAGTTCTCGGCACGTACACAAGTGCTTTGCAACGTACTCTTGTGTTTTTACTTTGCGCTCATGTACGTCTTTGAGCACGGAAGCACATGCACACCTATGAGCCACGTGGCACATTCTTAGAGACCATTGACGGGTCATCCCTATGTGAACATGTAGGCTAAAAATCAGTCTCACTGATTACTTCTAACGGTTGGATCTGAAAAAAAAATCCATACGGTAAGTGTATCTAAGAGAGCCACGTGGCTCCAAACGTCACTAAAATGGACGAGTAAAACTTCTATCACAACGAATTGTAAATAACACAATCACAAGCCAATGAGTTCTCGGCACATACACAAGTGCTTTTTGCAAGTACCCATTGCTTTTGCTTGAGGTATACGTGCCGAGAACTCATTGGCTGTGATTGTGTGATTTGCAACTTTGTTGTGATAGAAGTTTTACTCAAAATTGACTAACTCAAAGAGGAGTGTTAGCATGCATCGCGTCGTCCTTAGGACGATACTGTAACACGTCGACCCAACGTTTATACGAGTAAAACTTCTATCACACGAAATTGTAAATCACACAATCACAAGCTAATGAGTTCTCAGCACGTACACAAGTGCTTTTGCATCGTACCCCTGTGCTTTTGCTTTACGTGTACGTGCCGAGAACTCATTAGCTGTGATTGTGTGATTTGCAATTCGATTGTGACAGAAGTTTTACTCCGATTATACCATTGGTGGGCATCGAGATTTCAAATAACGAATCTTTTAGACCAGTTCCCAAATCTAAAGACCACTGCACAAATTTCAAAGAACAACCATTCATTCGAATAGAGGGACGAGGATGGTTCCTACCAATGAGCCATGTGGCATAATATTAGAGAACACTGACCGTATGGATCATGGATGTTTGGCGCAACCATAGCTGGACATATATACCAAAAATAAAGGTGATTAGTGATGAGTAAGACTTTGATGACAGGCAATAGTAGCCACATGTCATACTCTTAAAGGATTCTGACCGTATGGATGTTTTTCCAATCCGTATATGGAACTACAAACAAAAAATCAGATTGATTTGTGATTTTATACCTTTGGATCTTTGTACCTCAAATAATGGTCAATAATGCTCAAATTTGCCACGGTTAAAATCAACCCATGAAAATAATTCCCATCCAACGCCTAGAAATCACTAATGGGGCTGATTTTTGGTTTAGGGTCCACCTAATGATTGGCCAAACATCCATACGGTCAGAGTCCTCTATGAGTGTTCCACCTCGCACGTATTGTGCCCTGTCATCGGCCTTGATGACAGCCGGTCATCAAAGTTTTATTCATTAGTGATTGTAAGCATTGGATCTTTGTACTCCAATTAATGTTCTTATCCCTCGAACCCCACCCTTGGGGCCACCCCCAGGGATGTATCCCTGTTAGGCCGGTCAACGGATACCTATCGAACCGGATATGGGTATATCCGAATTCGAATTCAAAAAAATCAATGGTATCTGAATCTAAATTGAAATCCGACGGATATTCCAAACTAAAAATCGAATTCGATATGCTTATCGATATCCGGAAATATTCGATTGGACCGATAAGCAAATCGGATTCAAATATTATCCGAAATCCAAAGATTAATCCGATATCCGGAATTCCATGAGTAATCCGAAATTCTGAATAGTTGAATTACAAATAAATAAAAAATCACAATATTTTTTAGTAAGTAATATCCGAAATCTACAGAGAGGGCTTTGGACAAGCTTCATTCACATGATTTGGTAGGTATGATCTGTATAAGCAGACTATATCATGTTACCAATCAATGTATCTCAAATTGATGCAAATAAAGCATTTTTTACCCATCAGTAAGATCTCAAACTTGAACAAAATAAACAAACAAAAAAAAATGCACAAAATCCTTTAGGATTTTCCACTGGTTCAGGTTCTTGACTGTAGAATCCCCTCACTCCAAAAAGTTCAGTAACTCACTCGGTAATTTCATCAAGGCATCCTAGACCATTTTCAACCTCGACATGTACTGATCTAACCCAGTGATTTGGATCCTTGATGAATAGGAGAAGAATAGCTCACCTTTCTTTGATCTTCGGCTGCTCTCTGATGTACAGTCAAAACTCCAACTCTTCCTAACTTTGATCTATGATTGAAATAGAGGCAGCATCAAAGATGATGAGAGAGAGGAGAGTTAGGGTTAGGGTTTTAGAAGAAAATGTTGGAGAAGAAAGGAGTAATAAGTCATCGAACATAATGAGAGCAAAACAAGGTTTTTTGTATAGCCACATGAAAAGTCCAAAATAACCCTACATCCTCTACTTGGATTGGATATTATCAAAGTGGATATGTCAATATCCGTATCCGTATCAATATCCGAAACCAATTCGAATACAATAAACTTATCCGAATTCAGATAATATCCGAAATTTCGAATACGAAATCGAATCAGATTTGGATTTTCGACTATCCATTGATAGGCCTAATCCCTGTAATTAAATGGGGCATTGGGGAGGGGGGGACGGCCTATGCCCCAAGGGACTAGTCGGGTGCTCTAAGAGGCCCGAAAACACTTGGTACCCAAAAAAAAAATCAACCCTACAAACGCCTCCATTTACAAATCACTAATGAAGCTAATGTTTGATATGTAGGTCCATCTAGGGTTGGGCCAAACATCTAGAAGGTTGTTGATATCTAAGAATGTTACACTTGGCTCATACTGTGCTCCGTCCGTAGCACAAACAAGGAATTTGCCAAGTGGCAGTTGTAGATTTAGACACATATATGGACTAACATTTGGAGAAGTGCATGTTGGGTTAAATAATGCCCCTCCCAAAGGGCACAGTACGGGTCCGTAGGTGCGAGGTCGATCGTTATTAGAGTTAAAGGCTTACAGGATCGAATGGCGGAATGGGCCCACAGGTGCGATGATTGCCGTTGTGGGTCACGGGATCGAATTGGGGATTCCCACAGGGTGTAACGTCGATCGTGGTATAAAGACTAAAGTTTGCCCTCTCCTGACAAGATATCTTTTCGGGAGGAATGGTGGCTTGAGGCCTAATAAAGATCCTAAGAAACGGTATCAAAGCCAAGGTCAATGGATCGAGTCACAAGAAGTGCATTATTGAGGGGAGATTATTGGGGTTAATTATATGTCCGTCCCTAAGGGTGCAGTATAGGTACGTAGGTGCGAGGTTGATAATCGTTAGAATTAAAAGCTCACGGGATTGAATCTCGAAATGAACCTGCGGATGCGAGGTCAATTGTCGTTGAGGGTCACGGGGTTTGTTGCGGAAAACCCCCAAGCGATCCCTCAAAGAGCGACAATGGCCGCCGACAAACACATGCCACAAAAGAAGAAATCAAATAAAACAATCATAGAGCACAAGTATTTATGTGATTCGGTTGAAATCTACGTCGAAATGCGATGATGATCAGATTTTTACTATAAATCAACAAAGTACAAAGATTGTTCTCTCAATCTCTCGTACAAACTCTCTCTAATGTTTCTATCACACCTTTTAGAGTCTTTACAATGTCTCTCACACTCAATACAATGAGCCATGGGTCACTTAAATAATCCCCAAAGACAAACTAAGGTTTTCTAAAACAAGAAAACCCGAAATAGAAATCTCTTAAAATTTCTCGGTTCGTTAGTCTAATCGATTGGAATGAAAACCCGAATGCCTCCAATCGATTGGACACAAATTCCAATCGATTGGGGTGAGCATTTCTCACCAAAATACAACAGCGCAGCCCAAAGAAAATAATTTGTCCACCATTCTCCCACAGATGGCACATGTCATACACTTTCGGCACACTTGCCCTATGAATGTGTGGCCCACCTTTTATTGGCCATACTGCTCAAATCCATAGTTGAAAATCAAACGATGAAAAAGACTTAAATCCAATGGTTAGAAAACCACAAATCATGCTAATTATTTCTGGTTAATAGGTCTATCATTTCATAGTTCAAATATCCATATGGTCAGTGATATCTAAGAATAATCCATGTGCACGGATCAAAAAACGCCCGGATAAAAAATTTTCTCATCTTAAATGGTTTTCTCTTTATTTCTCTCCAAAACTAGCCCTACTCTAAAGGGGGCATTTGAAACCGACATTCTCTTCTCCTCTCCTTTGCCAATGCTACTAATGTGACCATTGATCATTCTTAAATGGGATTTTGCCAGTGTTACTAATGTGACAATTGATCATTTTAAATAGGACTAGTGGAGACGTACACGCATCTATTTTACTTATTAATGTACGCAGGGTGTTCTTGCGTTACTGACGCAATCCCTATTATTCCAAAAAAGAAAAAGAAAATGTCCCTATTTTGCTTCTTTCGATTTTTTAAACTATCCCGCTATAGCGGTGTTTTAGTCTTTGCACAACTTTTATTTTCACACTCAATGCATTCATATGTAAACGCGTGGGTGGAAAATTTTGCTACTCTATGAGAAAATATTTGATCCTAGTGTTTTTTCATTCAGAC
This sequence comes from Euptelea pleiosperma, assembly GCA_035048495.1. Lineage (NCBI taxonomy): Eukaryota > Viridiplantae > Streptophyta > Magnoliopsida > Ranunculales > Eupteleaceae > Euptelea > Euptelea pleiosperma. The sequence goes on from CM068549.1 coordinate 25,342,761, forward strand.
ATCCAAGCCATACCTATAAACACCACATGAAACACTATTAGAGATAGATAACCATACGGATGTTTGATTGGTGGTTTCTAATAGTTCGATTTCAATCTTTTTCATAGGTTGAATTTCAAATGTGGATAAAAAAATTATTCTGGGTATTAAGATGAAAATTATTTTGGGTATTAAGATTCAACGCCTAGAAAACACTAATCAAACTGATTTTTGGTCTATAGCACCTAGGGATAATGTTCAAATATTCGTACAATCGTAAATCTCTAAGAGTGTGCCACGTGGAATTTTTAGGTGCGGCCTAACATCTGTATAAATAAATGCCAACATCAAAAGTTTTCTCCCTCTCCACCGTGCTCTTTCAGCACTAATAAAGAGAATAAATTTGATGAGTGACGCCTATCATCAACGTTGATGATGGACCATAGTGTGAGCGACATGGCACACTATTAGAGGCCACTGACTATATGAATGTTTGGCCTGTCCCTAGGTGGACTTGCGTAAAAAAAATATTAGCATGATTAGTGATTTATAACCTTTGGATCTGAGTACCCCAAATAATGCTCTAAATCCACAATTAAAAATAAACCGTGAAAAAGATGCTAATCCAACTGATAGAAATTATTAATCGAGATAAATTTTGATATATAGGTCCACCTAGGGATGAGACAAACATCCATACGGTCAGTGGTCTCTAAGAGTGTGCCATGTGGTTCATAATATATTTCATCATCAATGGCACATACCTATTATTTGGAGTCAAAATTCAATGTTTTCAACAAAAAAAAAAAAAAAAAAGTTAATTAAAAGTCCCCATACGTACCCCATTATTAATTAAAAGAGTAGTGAACATATGGTCCAAGGTCCATGGAATTTATCATGGTGCATGGTGGTGTCATTTGGTCATTGGCCAAAAATGTACAATGCTCAGATTCCACCCATTAAAATCAACCCATGAAGACGAATACTTAGAAATCACTTGTGAGGCTGATTTTTAGCATGTATGCCCACCTAGGGATGGGCCAAACATCCATAGAGTCAGTTTCTGATAGTGTGCCACTTCTTTCGAAACCAACTTTGGTCCTATTTTAAGGATGAAATCTTAGTATGACCCAAGTGAAGGGCGTTTGTGTACTTATACTCCATGTGTTAAAAAACCCTAATAACTTTCTTGGGTGGCTGAAAGAGAACCTTGTACTCTGTGATTTTTATAGTAAAGAGCACCGATCATCATCGTCCAATTGCTTGTGTCTTTGTGGTTTTCTGACTGTTCTTCTACTTGATTTCTCGTGTGTGTGCGCTTTAGTGGTTATTGTTTGTTATTCCATTGATCCTTGAGTGAAATCCACCACCAAAAAGAGGTTGTGTGCGCAACAGTTACCAAATACGGAATAAAATAATTGGACATAAACTCTCCCTTACCAGCCTCATTTTATGAGTTTCCAAACAGGCCCTAACTGTTATAGTTGCAACCATGGTTTAAAAAACGCCGTTTAAGTTAAACGGTAAAGCCCCCTAGCCTGTTTCCGTTAAAACCGTTTAAACACGTTTTATCGGTTTTGAAAAAAATGGCCTTTTTTTGTTTTAACAGCCGTTAAATCGTTTAAACAGCCGTTTAATTCTGAAAATTTTGTGAAAAAAACGGCTGTTAAATCCGTTTAATTTCCGTTAAATTCTGTTCTTTTTTTTCTTTCAAATTTCAAAATTTGAATTTCAGCGTCATTTTTTCCGTTTTTTTCCGTTAAAACCTTTAAAATCCGTTTAATTCCATTTTTTTTCATTTTTGCCCCTGGCCGTTCCAATCCGTTTTAACGGTAACGCCCCCAGTCCGTTTAACCGTTAAGACGGCCTCCTTTAAACCTTGGTTGCAACAGTAGGAGTCTAACCCATAGAAGTAGGGTGGTTCCATTTGGCTAATCGTCCCGTGTCCCTACGTTTATGATGGCTTCTAATCAAGCCAGCTTTCAACTCAGTGGGACCTGAATGATTTCCCAATTCAACTATAGTCGTTGCCTGTGGTTTGGCGATGGACCAATTTCCAAGTGCCACGTGGGTGTATAATGATGATCAACTTAAAAAGATTGGTCAATCCCCGTCATTGTGTGCTTATAAGTCGTCTCACCACATGATGGGACTAATGTCGAGTGGACCTTCGCAAGCTCTATCAATCATAATGGTGTTGCACGTAGACTAACTTATACAAATGATAGCATCTTTTGAAACTTATTGCCCTTTTTATTTTTCCACGAAGCAATCAATGAAAGACACCCAAACCATGTCACCAATAATTTGCACGAGTAGAACTTCACGGATAAAACTTCGCTGACAGTGAAGCCGCTGACTATCACAAAGTTCTCGCACGTACCCGAGTGTTTTTTTGACACGAACCCAAGTGTTTTTTTTGTTTTGTTTTTGTAATAAAATCAAAATCAAAATCAAAAACAAAACTCACTTGGATACGTGCCAAAAAGCAGTCGGGAATAATTGTTCGAAAAAACTCTCGAACTTTGGGGTTAGCCAAATAATTTCTGTATAATTCATAGGCTATACAAATTCTTCTGAATTATTAAAAAAATCATTTTTAAGAAGAAAATTATAATGTCAAATTATAACAATTATGAGAAGGAAAATATAAGTAAGTTAAAACCTCTAGAATTAAATTGAGACTGGATTGAGGTTTTGAGAATTAATTTGAAGACGCCTGCTTTAATTTACTAGAATACATAGATTTAAATAAAATCAAGGGTTGGGATCGAGGGACACAGAGGTTTTCACCAAACTTTCCACTTGATGCAACAACCGTGGATATACACAAACTTTCCACCCAACACATGGTATGTGCATTAAATACTTCAACTTACACTTCCCGTTTTGGTTTCTTCAGCTCGGCTTGGCGTGAAGTAACGAGCTTATTTTGAATTGAACAATCTTTCCACCGTTGGATTTTGTATATCCATGGTTGCTGCATCAGATGAAAACTTCTGTCTCCCCATCCCAACTCTGAAATCAAAGAGAGGAACAAAATTCATGTGACCAACCCCATATGATTGGAGAAGGCTTGTTATAATAATGACGATATGACTTATGGATTAACCTATGTTGACCCCTCAGTTGAACTCGTCCTACCACTTCTCCAATTTGACTGGTTTAGTTTTCGAAATCGCTAGAGACTAAAAGTGTCTTAATTCTCAAATTGACTAGTCAGTCACAAAGGAAAGTAAACAATAAAGATAACTATTGTCGACAAGCCCATCTATGCAGATATGATATGTTTGTTGAATATTTGATCAACTTGGTTTGGATGTCTTTTATTATATTTGTGATTAATTCCATTCAAGTGGTCAAGCCTAGTTTTTTTTTTTTTTAGCAAAAACTGGGATGGTATCCTATCCCCTACAAGGAAGAAAGTCTTGGAATGGGAGGCTGCATAGGTGGGCTTTGATCCAAATCCGGATCGGTCTGATCCAAAACAGATCAGCCCATCTCATCTGAGACAAAAGTGAGACTCCTTTGTAAAATAGTGATCTCAAGGTGAGACGGAGCATGGTTTGGATCGGATTAGTGGGCTCTGATCCTGATCTGGATCGCCTGATCCAGACCAGGATCGGCCGAGACTTTGAACCATGATCCCTAGGACTCTTTATGTGAGATGATTTATTTGCTTTGAAAGAAAGTTTATTTTGAACTCATAGTTTATTCTTTCCATTCTTCGAAAAATAAAGCATTTGCATGCACAAATGCATTTACTGTGTGTTTGGCCGCACATTTGCCCGCGTAAATACTTTCTTGGACCCACCAACTTCTCTATTAAGGTGGATAAATATTTTATCCCATTCAAGCATATTGATGGGAAAATTTTATTCCGCCTTGCAAGAAAATTGATTGCAATAAATAATATCATGCATGTAAAAATATTTAGCCAAGATAATATTTGTCGGTGACAATATTTTCTATTAGAATTCCTTCTCTAACGTATTACGCCTTCGTTAGTGCGGGCGTGGCGTAGGATAGAAGTCGAAGAATTATATATTCTTGCAAGTATATATATATATATATATTATCGGAATTTGCCTTGCCATAAGCTCTAGTGGTACAAAGCCTGAACTGCATGGCCTGCCAAACAAAATAAAGATAAATGATAGTACTGTTAAAACACATGAATAATGAAAACAAAAAAGAGAAGAAATTACACGTCAGTGGGTGTACGAGGGGTCCAAGTGATGGGTCCATGGTACAATCAGCTTAGGATTTGAAAGTTAATGTTGTCGGTCATAAGTGAAAGGGACTAGAGTATGTTTTATAGACATTCCTTTTGTACCAAAAGGGCTGTATTATTCAAAGGGCAACAAAGGCACGTGAGCATGAACTGATCAACCAAGTGGGTTTTGACCAGAGAGAAAGAGAGAGAGAGAGACGGTTTTGAAGATCTTATCCTTTGTAGCAGAACGGAGTTTGGTTTTATGGTCTCTCTTGTCTTGTCACACTCAACTCCCACCTTCTCCAAAACTCTCCTTTGCTTTTTCAGTTTTCACTCTCAAATCTCTATTTAAAGTCCACACACGCATCCCGCACTTACTGATCAACCAGCCAATATCTGCTTCCCTGCACGTGATTCGCACTCTACCTAGCTAGTGCTGCCTTACATGTATGATGAATCTACCCATGTGCCCATGTGACACGCTGAGAGGCCTCCCTTGTTTTTTTTTTTTTTTTCTGAAAGAAACAAAAATATTGCCACGTGGTGCTAGTTTTTGACAAACACGTGGCATCTCTAAATGCAGTTGGTGTAAGAAACCCCCCTCACATTTTCTCGCCATTTGTCGACATGGTTAAAAGTCTTGTTCTTGGCCATTGGATCGCTTGGGTCCGTATCTTGACATGGATTCGACCGAGACAACAATGTGAAATTAGGTTCAATATCGATCAACCCGAGTACCATGTCCTTGTCGAGACTTAGAACCGTCACATATCATACCTATACCCTACCATGTATTGATGATTTCTAACCATTGGATTTACTACTGCAAAAAATACTTGAATCCAACGGCTAGAATCAATCCTAAAAAGTGCTAAAATCTTTGGTCAGAGATAGCCAATCAGGTTGATTTCTGGTTTTTATATCCAACAAGGGGTGGGCTAAATATCCATGAGGATATTGGACCCGAAAAAATGTGTTATGTAGGGCCTGGGCTTGTAGTGGGACCTGGGCTGAGGGCCTTCTCTCACCAAATTTACAACCTTTGGATCTTTGCACCCAAATAACGCTCAATAATGCTCAATTTCCTACAGTTAGAATCATCCCCTGACAGTAACCTCAATCCAACGCTTAGAAATCACTAATCAGGCTGATTTTTGGTTTGCAGGTTCACAGAGGGACTGGCCAAACATCCATACGGTCAGCGCCCTCTAATAGTGTGCCACGTGGCTCGTATTGTGATTGTGACCGGCTTCAGGCACAATATCTTGTGACAAGTTTTACTACCCTAGTTCCATACTTGCACGACAGCAGCCGTGTTCAACACATGTAGGAATCATCACATTTCTCTTTGGAGGCACAGTGTCTTGATCAGGTGGATGTATTCCTTAGGTCCACACTCTTGAATGGTCTTCGAGATTTACACTAGACAAATCACGAGACCATCCGGAACGCCATATAAGGACATCCTTCCAGGCAACACCAATACTTCCATCCACATAATGTTAGACAAACAAAACAGAAGGCCCACCTGTCGTTCTACATGGACCGTTAAAATGGTGGGGACCGTATCAGAAATCAAATTGCTTGGACGTACCTAAGGTGAAGAGTGAAGGCCAGAATGACAGTTTCTAGCCAACTCCAAAGTGCTCAATTGACAGAGTTTGTGTTATGGATTGTACGTTTGACCAATTGTCAACTGTACAAGGCTGCAACTCTGCAAGCCTGCAACTCATGGTATCCGATGCCGCCAGCATCACCATCTACTTTTCAAAGAGCAAACCTGACATGTTGACTACTAATACCTGTCTCCCATGTTGTTCATGCGACAAATTGCCACGTTTCACACTCTTCAGACTTAATGACCCATACGAATGTTTTGCCATCTACACACCAAAAATAAGTGATTCTTAGCCCTTGAATTTGAACATCTTTCATCATGGGCTACATGAACAGGCCCATGGGTAAAAACATTGGGTTTCAAAGCCATGATTAGAAAGCTCAATTCTAATGGCTAGGAATCACTTACCCAGCGAATTTTTGGTGCTTAGGTTCACAAGGTGTGGACCTAACTTTCTGCTTGGTACATCTACATTTATTTATGGTGACCCTACAATTTTTGGCACTTGGTTACCCATTATAAAGTGGGACCACCGTAAATGAATGCTGCTCCTCTGCCTTCCTTAGTTATAATTGTCTGCGTTACAATACGGGACAAAACCCTCAATTGCAATGCAGAGGCAAATCTGCTCCAAATTTTCTTTTTCTTTCTTACAGTTACTAGAAAACAAGTTTTGTTTCTAGTTATTGTCATATTCGAACAAGGAGACCGCGAGGACCCCCCTTTTTTTTACCCCTCTCGGTGTTCGTGCGCTCGGCCTTGGATTTCAGGAATCCAACGGTGGTTGTCATCGCCCCAAAAAGCGATGCCAGCTCGGTGTTGACAACCACCGTAGGATTCTTGAAATTCGCGGCCGAGCACACGAACACCAAGATGAGTCAAAAAAGGGGGGTCCCCCAGAGCCTGACCCTTTGAACAATACATGGTTTTTTGAAATATTTGGTAAGCTAGTAACTTTCATTCCATAAGTTAGTTAATTTGTAGATAAGTTTTTGGTTTGTTTGTTGGAAAAATATATGACTTTTATTATTACTTCTTTACAATGATTAGATGAAGATTTACAAATTAATTATAGTTAGTTTGTATTGAAAAGTTTAATAAAAATCAAATTTGTAAATGTAGGTGCTCTAGGTGTTAGATTATATGTGGATTAGTGTTAGCGCTCATGCGATCTAGGTGTTCTTCAACTTTCATGGGCTTGATGGGCCCTAAAAATTGTTCTACATGGCATTTTGGGATATAACAGTCCCTTAATGTTACCGTTATGACCTTTATAATGGCGTCACATCAGCCGTGTTCGAGTACAAAAATGTCAGAATATTATTATTTTAATATTAATTTATTACTTTAAGAAAAAATTGATAACAGTATAATTGGTAGGACACTTATAACGCCCCAATATTTAATAGATAATAACAAAAAATTATGGAATAAAACGAATATAATAGAATACAATAGAGACCATAAATAAAATAAAACATGTCTGATTAATTAAATAAATAAGAGGTCTTTTAATCTCTTTATCTATCTCCCAAAATTTTCTCTATAATCAATAATTGGACTTTAAGCAAGTTAATTTCGCATTACTATATATTAGATAGTCTATATATTAAATGCTTTTGGTTCTTTTGAAAAAAATTATTTTTGTCACACTTTATTATTCATTTATTTATATTTATTATATTTTTGTATGTTCCAAATAAAACTAAAGTTTATTTGAAAATGCAAGTTTTTGCTTGGGTTGCATCGTTGGACAAGTTACTCACTATTGGTAATTTCATAGCAAGATGGATATCGATGAACTTTTGTGCTACGTGTAAAATGGAGAGAGTACTAATCATCTACTTTTACATTGCGATTTTACCAAGCAGATATGATTGTACTTTCTTACACAAAAGGGTTTGTCCTAGGTCTTCCCGGAGTCTATTGGGGTATCGTTGGGAGGTTGGCCCGGGATTGATGCATCGCACCTAGGAGATCATTATGTGGAAGATGTTACCATTCGCTATTATTTGGGGAACATTTTTAGATGCAGATGACTGTGGATGCAGTTGATACGTAGGGCTCTGGTGGCCCTACATAGATCAATTTTTTTGGCCCACTAATTGCATGTATGTTTAGCCCTACACCCCTTAGTGGATATACATACCAAGAATCAGCCTGATTGATAATTTCTCCATTGGATTAATTACCCAAAATATATGCAAAAACATGCATAAATCCAAATTATTATCGATCCTAAAAAAGTACCAAAATCTAGGGCTAGAGAAAACCAATGAAGCTGATTTTTGTTTTGTTTATCCACCAAGGTGTGGGCTAAACATCCATGTTATTAGTGGATTCAAAAAATTGACCTATGTATGGCCAACAGAGCCCTCTGCATCGACTGCATCCAAAGTCTTCTGCATCTAATTTTTTTCATTATTTGGGGTGTGTGGTTGGAGAAAAATAGTAGTCTTTAAAGGTAAGAAATGATCTATTCAAGAAGTGATTCTTAGCATTAAGGCCTTCTTATCTAGTTGGAGTAGTATCTTCCTTGAAGAGCTGAGAGACAATTTCTTTAGGAATATGGTCTTCAGTTTTGACGTAATTTTGGAGAGTTAGGCTCCAGTTTCTTTGCATTTTGGTTTTTAGCAGTTCACATCCTCCCCTTGTGTTTGCTTTGAGATCTTCCCCGATCTCCTTTCTAATATATCAGCTTGGATTTATCAAAAGAAAAAAATAGAACCTGAACCAACGAGTCAAATTCGAAGTTCGTGATCCAATACCGCATAGGGGTGGCAATTTAGCCCACAGCCCGCCCGAGCTCGGTCCGTTTATCTCGGGCCAAACCCAGCCCAGTCCGAAGTTGAGCGTGGCCCTGCCCGATTGTTGAGCCGTATTTGATGGCTTATTTATTTATTTATTTATTATTATTATTAAAGTTCCTCTTAACATGAGTTGGTGGAAAAAATACTTCAAGAAATATTTTGCCTTTTCCATGATTTACTTTGGGGTATGAGTAAATTTTAGAAAATCAAATGATTAATATATTGTGATATTAACGATAGGGTCGGGTCGGAGGACAACCATTTTTGACAACTATTTTTGACAACCATTTGGGCGGACCCACATAGAAGATGAATCAATGGCTGATTTTTGGTGAGGATGATCTCTTCACCATATAGGTATTCCTCTTGATGCATACCTTTGATATGAAATTCAAAGGCTGGCAGGGCACAAAGATTGAGAAAAAGGACATGGTTTTTACTGTGGATGTAATATTTTAATAACATTAATTTTTGCCGTTGAATTTGAGTTTTTCTTGGATGACTGATTAAGCTGATCTTTGGTATGTAGGTCCACCAAGAGGTGGTCTAATATGAGCCACATGGCACATTTTTAGAGTACAATGACTGTATGTATGGTTGTCAATCCTTATGTGGATCTAGAAACCAAAAACCAACTTGATTAGTGATTTCTAAGCGCTGGATTGGGGTCATTTTCATGTGGACAGCCCGCAGCCTGGCCCGTTACAAAGCCTGTCGGCCCGACTATAGATCGGGCCACGGCTGGGCCTGGGTTTGAGTTTAGACTGAGGCCCTGCCCGCAGCCCGGCCCGAGTAGCCTACAGGCCTCATCAGCCCGGCCCGACTTAGGCACATCCCGAGGCAGGCCCGTCCGCAGACCGGCCCGGCGGGCCAACTTGCCACCCTTACCACATGCTTAAAAAGTTAAGACGTATCAGTTTCGAAGGATCTTAAAATGGGTTACGGATTCGGATCCGACCTAGTCTGTTCATGCCCTAGTTCACATTGAAAGTGGGTACGGCGAGTTCGCTTCGCTGTTGCTCTCTCTCACTTTCGCAAAGCCCCCACTCTCCCGTCTTCTGTTCTTACAAATGCGAAAAGAAGAAGAGAAGCAAAACAGAGTTGTTTTCACTTCTGCCAAAAGAGCTTTTCCGGAGTCGAATTGTGAATTCGAGGAAAAATGACGATAGACGACGATAAGTCGATATACGTAGGTGGACTCCCTTACGATTCGACCGAAGACACCCTTCGCAGAGTCTTCAATTTATATGGCTCCGTTGTCGCCGTTAAGGTCTGTGTTTTCGGGTATTTTTTTTTTTTTTTTTTTCTGCTGGTTTTTCAGTTCCTCCATTTCTATCTAGGGTTTCCTTTTCTTCTTGTTCTGATAATAAAATTATGACCGAATTCTTTTGTTGTTGTTTCTTCCTTTATTTAATAATGAAGAATTAGGAGTTTTAGAGGATGAGAATTGGGAAATTTCATTTGTAAACCGTTATTTTGCTAGATTTTTCGGTTATTGTTCCAAAATCTGTGAAAATAACTGCCCGTTTGGATGGGCACAAAGCTGAATATCACAAATCGAAATTGGCAGGAAAACATTGATGGGGAGAAAAACAACTCCTCCCTGAAAAAATGGCACTAAAGCTATTTTGAGCTCATTTTATGGACGGCTAAATTTGCAATGCACAAAGTGGGCACTGCCGAAAACGCACCGCGACCTAAACTTGCACCAACTGCGTTTGGCATCCATGGAAATGACCCTCTAGTGCTTTCACTTAAGGGAGCGGAGTGGGGTATTCATGGGTTGTCAGTTATTAATTTAGTTGATACAAATTTATGTGCATAGTTCTGTTTCATCAGTTATGTGCATAGTTTTTTTTTTGATAAGTAGTTATGTGCATAGTTATTACCTATAAATAATAGATTGGCACAAATTTTGATGGAAAATTTTGCATTTTGATCGCGTTTCTAGCTGCAGATTATTAATGATCGTGAAATTGGGGGAAAATGCTATGGCTTTGTCACTTTTACGAATCCGAGATCTGCAATTGATGCCATCGCCGATATGAATGGCAGGGTATATCTTTCTTTCTTTGGTTTCTGCATTGTATCAGTGGTTGTAAAGCAGGTTTTGAATTTTATTTCTGGTTTATACCTGTGACATTGTTAAGTTTTAACTTAGACTATTGGCGGGCGAGTGGTAAGAGTCAATGAAGTAAGGACCAGAGGCACAAGACCAAATTTTAATCGTGAAAATATCCGTCGGGATACTGAGAGGGACATAGACTGGGACAGGGGCAGGGATCGAGAGAGGGATCATGAGCATGATAGGGACCGTTATAGGGATCGAAACAATGATCGGTCTCGAGATCGTGATCGGGAGTGGGAAAGAGAATATGAGCGTCCACGTGATCATGATCGAACTAAAGACCGTTTCCTGGATCGAGATCCTGATTGGGATCAGGAGCACAGTGAGCAAGAATGGAATAGGAATCACGATCGAGATTGGGGAAGGGACCATGATCTCGACTGGGACCGAGATAAAGAAATGGATAGGACTAATGATCATGATAGAAGCAGAGATAAGGATAAAGATCAACAATCCAAGAATCGGTATGGGTAACCTCTAGATTTTATGCTTTTGGTGCTTTCCATTTCTTCATTGTCAAAACCAATAAATGGTTATCTTTGTTACATAATTCATAATTTTGTTCGTGCTGTACATGTATTGTTTATCACTTTACCTATAAGAAAAGTGTCCATTCAATTAGTATTTTCTTTGAATGCTTGATATCAGAGCAATGCCATGATCTATGACAACAGTATGATCTCATTTGAGTTGAGATTTTGCCTTAAACTGCTCAAAGATAACTGCAAGCTTGTCTCATGCTTGACTGCTCAAGTTTGTTTCAGTTATGACCTCATGCTTGACTGCTTAAGTTTGTTTCAGTTATGACCTCGTGCTTAACTGCTCCAATTCGTTTTCTGTAAATTGCATCTTGCCAGTGCTTTCACGAGTTGGTCTCATCGGAGCTGTAACTTTCCAACTTTTCTGATTTTCAACATGTTGATAACACACATTACTGTTGATCACCATTAACAATTTTTAGTGTTTATCCATAATTTTGTTGAGTGGTGGGGGATTGGAGGCATAGGCGATGTTTGACTTACAAGAAGAGCAGGTCTACTGAAATAATTGTGAAACAGGTTGTCATTCAGGAAGTAGCAAAAATCATTGGACTGTGATGCAGGTTGCAAATTTTAATAGTCTAAGGATTCCCTTCAAGGTCAATACCTTTACTAGCATGATAGGGATCTAATAGTCAAGGGATTTTGGTCTTTTGTAAAGCCTGGATAGGTAACTCACTATTGTCCCATGGTCCATTACTTTGATCAAGTCAACATTGACCAATTTGTTAATGTCTTACATGCCCGTCTTAGATATATCATTAAGGCCTACAAGTTTAAGCTTTAAGGGGAAAAAATAATTTCAGAAGTTTGTAAGCTCAAGAATGTTCAATTTTACCATTTTACCATTCAAGAATGTCCTGTAAGCACAAGACAATGATTTTACTGTTATTGTCTCAGTTCTTCCATCTTGAAGAGATAACTCAGCTAGACAGGAAGGAGGAGGAGGTTGTGCTATCGTCAGGAAAGCTGCAGAAGATCCAATTTGTAGGGAGAATTTCAGGGTCTAACTAAGATGGAGGAGGTTAGCTCGAGGCAAAAACATAGGGTCAGGTGGCTTAAGGAGGGAGACAATAACATGAGATATTTTCATCACATTGCAAATGCTCGTAGGAGGATTAACTTTATTTCTTCTCTCTAGGTAGACGAAAATCGTATATCTGATGAGAATTCCATTAGAATTGGGGTTGTTGAGTTCTATTCTAGGCTTTTCTCCGAACCCCATGCCTTTAGATCGTCGCTCGATGGCCTTTAGTTTGGGAGTATCTCTGTAGAACAAAGTCTTTGATTGGAGAGACCGTTTGAGGAGAAAGAGATCTTGGGGTCGATTAAAACTCTGGAGGGGGACAAAACTCCAGGTCTAAATGGTGTGTCCCTTGTCCTTCTTCAGTCATTGCTGTTCATTATAGTTGTCGAGGCTTTGGGCAGATTGGTGGCTAAGGCAATAGAGCGAGGAGCTTTGGCAGGTTTCAAAGTGGGCAATGGGGATCTCACTATCTTTCATCTTCAATTTGTTGATGACACACTATTATACTTAGGGGCCTCGAGGACTCAACTTTCCTTTTTAAGAGGCTTGTTATGTTATTTTGAAGCTATTTCCGGGCTACAAAGTAATTTGACAAAAAACATGGTGTATTTGAGGTCTAGAGGATTTGTTGAGCTTAGCCGGTTCATTGGGATGTGGTGTTAATAGCTTCCTGCCCTCTTATCTTGATTTCCTCCCGGAACGAGTTATCAATCCAAAGCTTTGTGGGATCCGGTTCTAGAGAGATGTGAGAGAAAGCTGGCTTCATGGAAGACGACTTACTTTTCGAAAGGGGATAAGTTGGTGTTAATTAAGAGTACATTGTCAAGTCTTCCTACCTATTTCTTGTCTCTCTTCTATGTTCCTATGGGGGTGGTTAAAAGATTAGAGAGGATGTTTAGGGGTTTTCTTTGGAATGACATAGTAGATTCCCCGAAGATTCAGGTGGTGAATTGGGATCTAGTGTGCTCCTATAATGGAGGACAGGTTGGGAGTTAAGAAGTTGAAGATCATGAATGAGGCGTTGTTGGGGAAATGCTTGTGTCGTTTTGGAGAGGAGCCTCGCAGCTTGTGGAGATGTGTGATTAAGGAAAAATATGGCATCTTGCCTCCAGGATTGGAAAGCATGGGGATTAGATCTCCTTATGGTTGTAGCGTTTGGCGTGGTATTATGAATGTCCTCCCTAAATTCTCCAAGCATACGAGTTTCAAAGTAAGAAAAGGAGACCAGGTAAGATCTTGGGAAGATTGTTGGTGCAGTGAGAGATCGCTCAAAGCAAAATTTATTCCCCTTTTCGGCTTATCGGAGAAAAAATAAAGACTTGTGCGTGATTTTCTAGTTGAGATAGGTGCGAATTACTCTTGGAACTTTGAGTTTAGGTGTAATATTAATGACTAGGAGGTAGACTTGGTGGGTAGTCTACTTGGACGGGTTAGTGCTCACAATCTAGATCGTGCTATCAATGACACTCGGGTATGGTCTCCCAACAAGAAAAGAGTTTTTTTTTTTTCCCTTTTCGCGGCCAAGATCTCCCTTCTCAGCACGTCGGTGTCGGGCACTAAGGCCTCTTCTGAAGTTGTATTCTTTGTTTGGAGTGCAATATGGGAGAGGATCTTCACGGCCGATAACTTGATCAAAAGGAAGAGGATTATAGTTGACTTCTGCTCATGTGTAAGGCCAATGGGGTGTCAGTGAACCACCTCCTTCTCCATTATTCCATAGTTGAGAGGTATGGGAGCATGTTCCTCTCTCTGTTCGATTCAGCTTGGATGATGCCTAGGTTGGTCATAAACATTTTTGGTGGCTGGTCTATTCAAGCCATTTTCTCCTTGTGGTAGGAGAGTTTGGAGTATTTTTCCTTTTGTGGTGATTTGGTGCATTTGGAAAGTAAGGAACCCCAGGGTGTTTTAGGACGAGGACGGTGATAGTCACTCTATTGTTATGTCAGTGAAGACATCCATGTTCTTTGGTTTAAGTTGTTCAAGTAGTATCAGGCCCTTTTTTTTTCCAAAAGATTTTTTTCGTTTTGGTGGGGGGGGACCAAAGGTAGGTTAAGTTTAAGGGTTCCAGGTGTGTTTAATCCTGCTCTTATTGGTGGTGGATAATTTGCACCACCAATTACAACTATGGTTTTCTATCCTTAAGAAAAATATAAGCAGTGGTTAGCTTATTCACTTCAGTTGGTAGAAAGTTTCGGTGCAATTTGGAATGGTTGGAAATAGTTTTCAACAAAATAGTCTGCATCTTCAATTCTTGTGGGTAAGGCTTGATCTTGTTTGTTTGGACATGCCGATGCAAAGTCCTGTTGCTTCTAAATAGGTTGTGAACCCAAGGTTGGTGTAAGTTAACAAATAAATAGTTTCTCCAGTTTGGTCCCTAATTGTGGAATTGTTTTTCGGAATGTGTCTGAAGGCATCCAATCCCTTTCAAATACCTTGGAAGGGATGTTCATTCCTAGTTTTGCTGTTCATGGATCTGTTAAATCCTTTAGTTGTCCTCATTCCTTGTAATAATTGAGACCAAGAGTCTGTCTAGGGTGTTAGGCTTGAATCATGTTGAAATTGTGCTTCACACCTCCTTGTCCTCAAACTTCCTTTTCATCCAGTAAATTTATGCTCAGAAAATCAGTTGAAAGACCAGTGCAGGTCTTCTTGAATCCCATGTCACATATAATGTTGAAATACATTGATAACATCTTCCCCATTTCATATGATCTTCTGAGAAAATATCATCATCTTGATCATTTTTAAAGCTTCTTGCATTTTCTAGAAAAGGGCAAAATTTATATTTCATGGCTTTGTTGATCAGCACCATCTAAATCTGGATTCCTGTCTTCAAACTTATGTCTTCCAATCTGATTAAATCTGGGAACCCTCTCTTAGGTGAATTAATCTTATCTTTGCTTTCAAGGAAATGGTCCCCGGCAGTCCAATTATGGACTCCCAAGGAGTGTGATTTTTTTCCTCTTTTTTGCATTTTTGTGCATCCTTCCGATCATCTCCTTGTTTCATTCTTTGACTTAAGCTTCGACATCACAAAGTTTTATCTTAAATTTGGAGCCATACTACCCTTCAACCTCCACCTCCCTCAGCTATTCTCAGCGCCGACAATTTCTAAACACGTATTTTTGAATATAAATTTAGTTGCCTACTTCATCTCTCTATGGTTCCAAATATGATACTTATTACCTTATCAAAAAAAAAAAAATTGTAGGAGCATCGTTGGAATTTGTTCTCTGATGAGCTACTTGTGGAACACTCTTAAGGATCCTCCTAATGGCCTAAAAGTAGAAGCCTATCTAATTGTTACAGAATCAGCCTTGTTTTGATTAATGGATCACATGGAGGTCCTGCTGCCCAAGGAAGATCTGCGTTCATTTCATCCTGCTAACTTTTGAAACTTCTGATACTCATGTTAAATATATTATCCATTTTCTCAATGCTTAAATGGATGATGTTGAAACCCCGCTGATATGTCATCGAAAATTTCATCCTAGTTCTCTCAACAACCTCTATTTAATCTCTAAATTGTTAGCCACATACACTTGTCAGGTCTACAGAAACAAATTCCTCAAGTCACGGTCTTGAATTTCTCTACAATTTGCTCTTCCTCTTGAACAAACACATTATCAAAAATCACTAAGTTTTCCATGGTTGAACCCTAGCTGGAAGAGATGCCTAATCACATGTTCTTCTACCCCTTAAATGAAGCACCTTGTTGACATTATCATCATTCTCACTTCTTGAAGCATCACATATCCACACCGTACTCCAAAATAAAGAATTTCACCAACTGTATTTTATCCCGTTTCTTGTCCCTCTTACGTTTCCTGAATTTTTTTTCAAAGGTTACAATATACAAGAAGGTTCCCATCCTTCCATTCCTTTGCTCTATTGCTCTTTCCCTACCACCTGCATCTTCCATCATACTTCACCCGACTCATGGTTTCTTATCTTCATATGATCCCTCTTTTGATCTCTCTGGGTACCATGATCAGGCCTTGGTTTTATCCCTTTGCTTGTGCAAGGAAAAGACATGATCTCCCTTTATTTTTCTTACCATAAATGGGGACTTACAAATATGTTTCTGGTATCTCAATAATTGCTGGCTATAATGTCTATCTAAGAGTGTAACTATGATTTAATTTTATAAGTTAGATCAGTTCAATGGTTGCCATTATACAAAAATTGTACACCCAATGGAAAAATCTATTTCTAATGGTAGTTGAGTAGGAATTTCTTACTATAAGATTGTTAAGGTATCACTTCAGTTTGTTGCACAGTATAGATGTTTTAATTTACTTATTCTTCTTATTTTCTCTAAGCAGTTCTCGTCTCATTGATCGGCGGAGTAGAGAGCTGTCATCAAACTCCAGCGATGATTATCATTACCAGGTAAAAAATCAATATCTTCAAATTTGATTGTTTAGTTCTTAAGATGCATGCATACATTTGTATAGGTTGTAATGATGGTTTTTCCGGACTCGTCTTTGTTTCTTATAATTAGGTGAAGGAACAATTGGAGATATCAATTCAAAGGCGTGAGCATCTTCAGAAGGAGGTTTGCCCACTTCCTTCTACACATAGTTACTTAGAATCTGAGAGTGCAAAAAGTTTATGTTGACTTTGGTATTTTTGGTGCCATTGTCATGATTGTAAGTATGTGTCGCATGCTAAAACTGTACACCTTAAATGTAGGAAATTTGAGGGAATATTACAATAAAGTCAATGAGGACAAACTAACTTGGCCATGTGATCTTCCATACTCGAAACTTGAAGTGACTAGGCTCATATGTTTGTCATCAGTTTATATTCTGCTTCAAAGGAATTTGCATTTGTCTCTGTTATATGGATCTTAGTTGCAGCCTTGCAGGAACCTTTTATCTTGAGTGCAGCTCGTGCTTCCCCTCCCGCTCTGGAATCGTGCTTTTGCTCCTACTTTTGCTTTGAAGACTAATTCAACTAAAATTGTTTACAACAGCAGTCTCTTCGCCTCCGCACTCGAGTCCTCTCCTGCACCCACTCCTATTCCTTCGTCGTGCAACCAATTGTTAAATTGCTTCCTTTGCATTTCTTCCATTTGTATCAAGGTTAATCTTGGTTTTGGTTTACATCTCGGTAAGTTGAAAGACAGAGACATATTGGCTGAGATATTCTAAGATTAGCCGAGATAATGGCGAGAAAAACCGATGCAATTTGAGACAAAGTTGAAATATTGACGTAGGGTTCATACCGTCCAGGCCAAGTCCAACGCATCTTGGCCTAGATATTCTGAGAGGGTACAGATTTTGAGCCATGATTTACATTATGATGCAATTTTCTTTCTTTCCTTTTTTTAATATTTTTTTTTCAAGTTTGAATCTCTGCATGAATCGTAACCTGTCTTACCTAACTCTCACTACTGAGAATGGTGCTTGGTGAGTTAGTCAAATTTCTGATAATTCTTCTGACTTCCTCTCTGATAAGACGTCATGAAACGTATTGTCAGTAACCTCTGAAATAGGAGATTATTTCTTCAGTTTCGGACATGGCTTGCTTGAACTCTACAGTGTTTGAGGCTACACCTCAAAGCTCGTGTTGGGGCATCTCTTCCCCAAAACGGATAAGGATTACTAAAACAGCGTAAAAGCTTGTGAGGCATACACCTCGTCCACTGATGCTTTTAAAAACGGCTTGCGCCTCATGCCTTTTACATGTTCTTTAATACATCGTGTTGGAGGTGTGTGCCTCACAAGCATATGTCGGTGGAGGCAATTTTACATTCAAATATTCAATTCATCTCTTTTTTTATATTTCTCCCCTAGTACTTTGTTAAAAATAATAATAAGCTATTTTAGGTTAAATATAATCAACTCTTTCGGGCATAGTCTCCATTAAAAACAAAGTCCTAGAAGAAGAAACACCTACATCCTTTAATAACTTAGACCAATGAACATAGTGGCCTTGATGGATAGGATAATGCTCTGAATGTCGTCTTCTCTGTCTTCAAACATCATTAACATTTCTTTCCTTCCATAAACAATATACGACCATGAAAGGAAGAGTGCTCCACAACCCTCTTCTGCATAATGAGAAGGCATAGACCTTTCAGCCAGAGAAGGTTAAATGAAGCAAGCATCACCCATGGCCTCCCAAAAAGGGATAGATAGGTTCGCCGAATCTCTTTCCCCCACTCTACAGTGAAGATGAAGATGATTGAAAATCTCTCCAGTCTCCAGTCTCCAGTCTCCACTCTCCTTACACATGACACAAAAGTCCAAAATACATCTCCCTCGTTTAATCAAATTATTCACTGTCAAAATCTTCTCTAAAAGCGCACCACGTAAAGAAAGTGTCTTTAAAGCCCAAAACCAAAGAAGCTGGGAATTAAGAATCCGAATGTTTAAGAGCACCATAGAAAGATCTAACCAGAAACAATTATGTTGTACCCATATACTCGCTTGAGTAGACTGACTGCTTGGTCTACCTCCCAGTTATTCAGATTTCTCCAAAATTAAAGGTCTGAAAAAATACCCTCTCCTTCTTCATGAATAAAGTCTTGAACCAGGCCTTCCTGTCAAAGATACTGAATAAAGAAGGAAACTCTACTTTCAATGGATTGTTGCCGCACTAACAATCCGCCCAGAAGTGGATTTTGTCTCCTTTATCCTGTTTTTATTTATTTTCTTATTTTTAGTTTTCATTTAGAAAGACATGCTTGTGAGGCTTGCGCCTCATGCCTTGAGGCTTACGCCTCACACATTAGGCCATAAAGTGCCTCGCTCCACACCTTCATGTTCAAAAACGTTGCTCCACCTGGGCAAAGGATTTTTTCCCCACTGATATCAGTGACCTACATGTTTGTTAACCAGTCTCTGTAGCCATGAATTTGTGCTTATTTCTTGACTTTTTATCATTGTTGTGGTTAATAACAGAAAACACACGTTTATCGTATTATCAGATTTCTCAGATTGAAGAGAAGTTAGAAGAGAAACAACAGCTTGCTTCAGATTTACAGAAGAAATCTCAGGTAAGTTTGTTCTGATTCCATAACAAAGTTCTGAAGTTTTTTTGCAGTTCCTTTTTGCTGAATACTATTTGATCCCATGTTTTCGTTGGTAGAAAAAGCCTGGACCTTCTTACTAAGTGTACCGTTTGACCTGAGTGCTTTGATGATGAGTGCAGAAACTGGAGGATGTGTTGGCCACTGCTAAGAAGCTCTCTTCTCAGCGACAAATGCAGTTGTCCAAGGTAACTGTCCTGTATTCCATGTTACTACATTTTACATAGACTTGGCTGGTATATTGATTGGAGATGACATTCCATCCTTGTGAATATTCTGCAGTTGCAGAGATGTTTTCTGCAGGTAAGAGACTACACCGAAAGACTCAAAAGCTGCGAACAGGAACTGCAGGTTAACCTCTTCCCCTTTTGTCCATTACAATAGGTAGGAACTAAGCAAATAATATTGGGTGGTTGGGCTTCTGAGGCAGGATGGGACAAAAGGTGCAATTACATCTGTCACATGGACATACATTCATGTATGATGGTTGTCACTTTCGATTGTGTTCCCTAGGACGCATCAAGGCAGAGGATTGTGGTCATAACTTTGGGTTCATGGCCATAAATGCGAGCACCACATGTTTACATGCATGCACACCTTATGCATGGCATCTAGATGAATGTGATACCGAGATGCACCCATGACAAACATTGACAGTGGAATGTGGTAATCGTTTTTGATATGAATGAGATAATTCATTTTCATGCATGCTAGTTCTGTGTTAATATTTAATAATACAGAGCAGCATGAAAGTTCCTGCCTCAGCAATCAACTGTTGACATGGTGTACGCACAGGTTGATCTAGACGATGTGACCAGCAGGGAACCTCTTGGATGGGCTAACTACTGGATTTTCCAGACAAGGGCTAGTAAAAGGCCACTTATTGGATGGTTAGGGAGATGCAATTTCGCAGATTAATGACCTGGGAGATCTCCCAAATGGAGAGATGGTCCTGATCTCTGGATGCCCATCACATGAACAGCTGACGAGAAAGTATGATGTTTCATGCTGGGCTGCATTGTTTTATATTGCCTCATAATTCACCAGGAGGTCGTGGGTCCAAGTCCAGCTTGCCTACCTAAAAAATGAAAAATAAAAAAAATTCTTGATTGAATTGATAGACACCATTCATACTTCTGCACGTGGAGTGATCATATTTGCAATCAGATCACAATACATGTTTACATGGAATTCACAACGTCAATTAATACAACTTCATGTTTCTTTTTGCAGTCTCTTGTTGATACGACAATAGTCGAAACTGACGAGGATGCCGCCGCAAGGGATGGTGCCTTGTTCACAAACGGCAAGGCATGACCTACTCAAGTTTAGTCTGTAATGCATCTGATGGTCATTAATATGCTGCCATGCTTCTGGATATGAATTACATGCATCTTATCTTAAATGGAGATAATCAATCTTTTCTCAACAATCATTTCCTCTTAATGTTCATAATGAACTTGCTACTTTTTCAAGAATTTGATCAGTAAGGTGCCCTAACTTGTGTGGTTTTCATTTTTCCAATATGGATGAAATTACATCTTATGAACACTTGAAAAACGAAGGCTCTAAAAACAATGATAGGAAGGGGAAAGGATGTGGATTGAGGTATGAGGAGAAGATCGGAAACATATAGGTAAATTGGAATAAAGCTTTGTTGATTAATTGATCAGATAAAAGTTATAGCAGGCGATCTAGAAGAAAGTCTTCATATCAGATGGTTGCGGGATGTTGTGAATGGTGAATCCCGTACCCAAGACAGCACGGGTGCCACAATGCAGCTTATAGTCATGAAACTTTGTTGGGCTTAATAGTGTATATGTTTGGTTGTTGTGCA
This sequence comes from Euptelea pleiosperma, assembly GCA_035048495.1. Lineage (NCBI taxonomy): Eukaryota > Viridiplantae > Streptophyta > Magnoliopsida > Ranunculales > Eupteleaceae > Euptelea > Euptelea pleiosperma. The sequence continues at coordinate 25,363,954 of CM068549.1, forward strand.
GGTTCAATAAGGAAAGCATGAGGTTGATTTGTCCCACCATTTGAGGAGTTTGTTACATCTAAAGATCACCGGCATGCCCCCTATCGTTCTAAAAAAAAAAATCTCACCTTGTCCTTGTAGTTAAACACTAGACACCATGTTTGGCTGCAAAGATGAGATTCCCGGTCGATCGCATGTGAATCCCAGTTAATTGGGAGTCTGTTTTTATTTTATTTCATAGCTCAACAAACTGGTAACCTCTTATCCTGGAATAGGGGTGTCAATTTGTACCTGAATAACCAATACCTGACAGGAACCGGTCCGGATTATGTCAGTTCTGGGACTAGCTATTTCAGAACAGAACCAAAAAAGACCTGAAACCAATAGGAACCTGGAACAGAAGTATGTAATAGGTTCTGGTTCTTGATACACTAGTATCTCGACCTAACCAGAACTGGACCAATAAGAACCAGAGCTATAGTAGTGTTTTTATTTTTTATTTTTCTTTCCGCCATAGTAGTGTTAATGATGTCAAACTTCTTTGAAAATTAGCTTATTTATATTTTTTTATTCACATTTTTTATAAAGCACATGGTACCTAATACACAATGGGAGAAACAGGCATTTATCGGTTCTGGATCTACTAGTTTAAGAACCAGGAACTGATAGAAACTGGAACTGTCATACCGGAGCATAATAGGTTCTGGTTACCCTGATACCCGACCCGGAACCAACCCATTGACACAGCTATCCTGGAGCAGGACAGACCTGCAACTGTAACCAATCTTCAAAACCCAAGCGTCATGAGAATATCGTCTTCCATGGAACATGGTTTGTTCAAACTTCATTAATCATCTCTCTCTCCCTCTCTTTACTGCATTAATCATCTCTCATGGAACATGGTTTGTTCAAACTTCATGAACATGGTATGTTCAAACATCATTAAGCAGATCAAACTTCATTAATCCTCTCTCTCTCTCTCTCTCTCTCTCTCTCTCTAAAATACTAAAATAGTTCTAAGGAAGAGTAGGAGAAGTCGACAAGGTGTTAGATTCTGGCAATGGCCGAGATTTCCTTTATGGCAAAACGAACAGTGGCAGGCGCCAAGCCTGTTCAAGCAGGAAAATTTTACTCCTTATCTGTTCTGGACCATATAATGGAACCTAGCAACCTCCGGATCGTCGTCTACTACCGCTTTCCATCTGAAAGGGAAGCAGGCACAGCGACAACGAAGCTGAGGGAGTCTCTGTCTGAAACGCTTACGAGTTTTACGAAAGTAAGTGGAAGGTTAAAGAAAAACCCAGAAGGAGATTGGATGATCAAGTGTAATGATGCCGGAGTGAGAATGATCGAAGCGAGAGCCGGAGGGAGCGTGGAGGAGTGGTTACAGACTGCAAATAGGGAGAAGGAGCTCAACCTTATTTATTGGGAAGACATGTTTCACATGCCATATTTCTGGTCTACCTTCTACGTTCAGGTAAGGTTTTCTACCTAAATGTATATATGCCAGTGGTGCACGTTAAAAAAAATGACCCTTTTTTGACACACTAAGTGAGATACGATTGTGGGGCCCGAGGTCATCTTCACAAAAGATATGTTCTTTCTGAAACTTCTAACTCTATCAAACATGGAGTTCAAGTTGATGGTGAAGCAGTGAATTTCTTTAGCTTGTAATCCACTTTTTATAAGGTTAGAAATGTCAGAATGGGTTGATTTTTTTTGTCAGGATGATCCTGGCTTCGATCAACAGAGCCCTATCCACATAGTTTTGGGGTTGTCTTGCCCGAGACAAGCCATATGCAATAAGAGGCCCACATTGTCTCGGGCGAGACAACTTGAGACTGGTCCAGATCGGGATTGGGAAGGAAAGCTTTTTCAAATTTCAAAATGAATGGGTCTGGTAGCTTAGCGGACTGAGCCACAGGCCGGGCCATTTGACCATAGCAAATGAGCCACGTGCCCCAGCCCGTAAAACTCTCTTAATGGTCTCGGTAACTTCAAAGCCCAAGACCGGCCCAGATGCTTAGCGGGCTGGTCCGGCCAGGCTGCAGGCCAAATTTACACCCCTACCTTGGTTAGGAGATCAACTGTCAGTCATATTCCAAGTGTTAGAAGTTGGATTACATGACACCATGGTTTGAAAACGGCCACGGCCAGTTATAACAAAAATAATTAACGGCCGTTGTCATGGAAATGGACCTCCCCCTATACGTTATGTTTTAACGTTCAGAAAATAATGGCCATTTTTTTGAATTTTAGATCCGTTGGCGTTACAATCCATTATGGCTGTTATAACGGAAAAAAATGGTAACGCGTTGTACCATTATAACGGCCCCTTCTAAACCTTGCATGACACCATTTAATATTGTAGCTCGGGTCATGTCTATTTCCAAAATACAAAACAATTCAAAATTTCAGCCACTCCAATTGTCCAAGTAGCCGTTTTGATGGTTACATAGGAGTACCATTCCATTTTGGTTGTTGCAGCTGACCGAGTTCGAAGGAGGTGGGATTGCAATTGGTTTGAGCTGCAGCCATCTACTTGCAGATGCTGCATCCGCAACCATGCTGATCAAGGCGTGGGCTGACACATCCCTGTTTGGGAAGATGCACACTCCTCCATACTTCCACCCCTTGCCACCCCGCAGAATCAGCAACAAGGACATCAACCACAACCTGTATATCGACTTGATCAACCACTACAAATCATCCATGGAGAGAACCAATCCTATCACAACCCCAAACACCAAGAACTACGCGACGGTCACCTTCACCTTCACCGACGAGATGGTTAGGAAGTGCATGGTCGAGGCTCAAGCCAATGGTGGTATACTTAACAACTCGGGTGTTGATAGTTCGACACCCTTCGCTGCCCTTGCCGCGCTCTTCTGGGTGGGTATCAGTAAGGTGAAAGGGACTAGAAATGGGCTAATCGACATGTCTATATATCTAGATATGAGAAATGTGTTAGGACTTGATAAGGGATTTTTTGGAAATTGTATGGTTTTCAATAAGGTGGGTGTGGAGGGGTTGAAGGAAGTTGGAGTAGTGAACGCTGCTAAGGCTATAAGTTCTGTTATGGGAAAGATGGGGAGTGAAGGGATCATGGATTTAATCGAGTGGTTGGAATCTAAGTCTAATTATCGATCTCCGCATCCGATCAATGGTCCTGATCTTGTATGTGCTAACTGGGAGACGTTGGATCCGTACTCTGCGAAGTTTGTATCGGATGTTGAACCGCTTCGTGTTTCATATTACTTGGAGCATGTATTTGGAGAAGGTCAAGTGTTGATCCTTCCTGCATCCAAGGGTGGGGATTGTTTGAGCAGGGTTGCCATGGTCACACTTCCCGAGGATCAAGTTGTTAAACTGTGTGAAGAGGCTCCTATCCTACGCTTCTCTCCAACTATCATAATGGGAGTGAAGAAAAATCAAGTTTGAATATGGTGTATATGCTAATGTGAGCTACTGGGTGACGATTAAATAAAATTGTCGTTTAGACTTTAAATCAAATAAAAGTAAAAGAAATAAAGAGGTGTCACGAAACATTTCTTACGAAAACTTTTGACTGTGACTAATATGGGGGAGAATTTTTTTGATGTGGAGCATTTTCGGTGTGGGTTTGTGGACCTAATCAGAGGCTGCCATCTGTACATGCAGATAACATAATATTCTCACTCTGCCATATATAGATGGTAGCACATGATGGTTGAGTTTGGGCTGCTCTTTGATACCGACTTCTGTATCAAAATTTTGATGCAGAAGTCCCTCAAATTGCAACGCGGTAGACTTGTTCGGGCCCACTTGCCCCTTGAATGTTTGGCACACACTATGATAGACCTACACACCAAAAATCAGCATGATTGGTGATTTCGAGCCATAGGATTTGAGCACTTTTTCATCCTGGGCTTTATGAACAAGCCTATGAGTTAGTTCCAAGTCCATAATGATGAAAAAGTGCTCAAATCCAATGGCTAGGAATAACTAATCACACTGATTTTTGGTGTGTGGGTCCATCAAGGTGTGGGTCAAACATTCCGGGAGGCAGTGGGCTCTAAAAACTACTACGTGGCAAATTGAGGGGCTTCTGCATCAAAATTTTGATACAGAAGTTGGTATCATAGATTTTTCCGTTGAGTTTGGGGTAAGGCTGCAATTTGGACGGGCTTAATCCATGTCTGACGGGCTCAACCCAATGTTGGGCTTGGGTTGAGTTGGCCCCTTTAGGGTTTGGGCTCAGGCCTTGATTTTGACAACTCCATCAAAATCCAGGCTTTGGAAGCCGATAATACACCACTGCAAATATAAATTTATATATTTTGTTAATGTCTTTTATGTTTTCTAGCCTATTTTTCGTGTGGTTTATGTTTGTAAAGACTAAACAAATTCTTATATATATAGATACTAGTGGGTGCCCCGTGCCATCGGCACTCCTCGACAAAGAATTTGCCAAAATCAGGTGAGTGGTGGAGATCCACCGTCCATTTGGGGGAGGATTAGATCTCATCCCTTCTTTGTTGATGCTTATAAGAGGAGGTATAAGTAGGGAGACAACCAATGTGTTTTGTTATATAGAATAGTAAATGGCCCATGCACACGACACTCTTTGACAAAAGCGTTTGCAAAAATTGGGTGCCTTCGGCACTCAAACGGTATAATGTACTGGGGTGTTACCGTTTTTTCCATTATAACGGCTGCTATAACAGATTGTAACGCACAGAGGGAGAAATGGAAAAATAACAGAAATAACAAAAAATAATGGTGTTGAAATTTAAATTTTGAATAAATTGAGATCAAATGAGGCGGATTGAGTGGTTGAAATCTAACCGTCCACATTAGATGGATGGATATGATAAGATAATACAACTGAGTTGTCTTGATATATGTGTGGGTGGCCCGTGCCCGCGGCACTTTCCGACAAAGTGTTTGTCAAAATCGAGTGGGAGTTAATCTCAGCCATCGATACGAAGCATAGTGGATCTCAGTCACTCATTATTGATGCCATATAAGATAAGAGGGGTATAAGAAAACCATTAAATTTCTGTTAAATTATATATTTTTTTTAATTTTAAATTTTCAAATTTCAAAATTTAAATTTTGAATTTCAGTACCACTTTTTTCCGTTAAAATCATTAAAATCCATTTTTGCCCTTGGCCGTTTCAATCTGTTTTAACTGTAACACCCCTCTCGAGGCATAAAAAGTGGGGCTCCTGAGCCTAACCCTTGGGCTATATGTAAATCAAACCCATTTCATTCCTTATATGTAGGTAAAGAGTAGGTGACCCGTGCCCACGGCACTCATCGACAAAGCGTTTGTCAAAATTGGGTGTGAGTGACTGAGATCCACCATCCATTTGGTGTGATAAGATCTCGGCCATCCTTTATGAAGCCAGATAAGAGGGGGAGACAACAATTTTCACAACATTTTCTACAACAATTTTGGCGTACCCACATGGAAGATGAATCAATTGCTGATTTTGGTGAGGATGATCTCCTCACAATACAGATCACTCCTACAAAAAATCAGCCCATTCTGAAATTTCTATCACCATCAAGTGTAGTCTTCAAGTTAACGGTAAAATTAGACGGTCCATAATTCTTCAACTTCTAAACCAGTCTATGAATGTCAGAATGTATATATATATATATATATATATATATATATATATATATATATATATATATAACAAAATAGGACGGTTGTTTCCCCCTCTTATCCGGTTTCATAAAGGATGGTCGAGATCTTATCACACCAAATAGACGGTGGATCTCAGCCACTCACACCCAATTTTGACAAACGCTTTGTCAATAAGTACCGTGGGCATGGGTCACCTACTATCTATATAACAAAACATGACGGTTGTCTCCCTCTCTTATTCGGCTTCATAAAGGATGGTAGAGATCTTATCACACCAAATGGATGGTGGATCTCAGCCACTCACACCCAATTTCGACAAACGCTTTGTCGATGAGTGTCGTGGGCAAGGGTCACCTACTATTTACCTACATATAAGGAATGAAATGGGTTGGATTTACATACAACCCAAGGGTCAGGCTCAGGAGCCCCACTTTTTATGCCTCGAGAGGGGTGTTACTGTTAAAACGGATTGAAATGGCCAGGGGCAAAAATGGAAAAAATAGATTTAAATGATTTTAATGAAAAAAAGTGGTGCTGAAATTCAAATTTTAAAATTTGAAATTTGAAATTAAAAAAAAAAATAGAATTTAACGGAAATTTAATGGTTTGCTTATACCCATATATCCTATCTTATATGGTTGAGATCCACTATGCTTCATATCGATGGCCGAGATTAACTCCCACCCGATTTTGACAAACACTTCGTCGGAAAGTGCCGTGGGCATGGGTCACCCACGCATATATCAAGTTGTATTCTCTTATCTTATCCATCCAACGAATGTGGATGGTTAGATAAAGGATGGTTGAGATCAAATCCAGCGATCTAATGTGGACGGTTAGATTTCAGACACTCAATCTGCCTAATTTGACCTCAATTTATTCAAAATTTAAATTTCAATACCGTTATTTTTTGTTATTTCTGTTATTTTTCCATTTCTCCCTCTGTGCGTTACAATCCATTATAATGGAAAAAACGGTAATGCCCCAGTCCGTTACACCATTTGAGTGCCGAAGGCACCGAATGTTTGCAAACGCTTTTGTCGGAGAGTGCTGTGGACATGGGCCATTTACTATTCTATATAACAAAACATTGGTTCTCTCCCTATTTTATACCTCATCTTGTAAGCATCAACAAAGAAGGGCTGAGATCTAATCCTCCCCCAAATGGACGGTGGATCTCTACTACTCACTTGATTTTGGCAAATTCTTTGTCGAGGAGTGCCGATGGCACGGGGCACCCACTAGTAAATATATATATACAACAAAAATTGGCGTGGGCCAATATATAAATTATAAGTTTTGGAATTGGATGATTTTTGGCTGAGGATGGTCTCTACGGTGAAGAGATCATTCTCACAAAAGTTCAAATCATTCTGACATTCGTAGACTGGTTTAGAAGTTGAAGAATTATGGACCGTCTATTTTTACTGTTAACTTGACGACTACACTTGATGGAGTTAGAAATTTCAGAATGGGCTGATTTTTTGTAGGAGTGATCTATAGGGCTGCAGCTCGGGCGGGTTGGGGCGGGTTGGAGACCAACCCGAGCTTCAAGGCCTTGAGCCCGAGCCCGAGTTTGAACCCAACCCAAGGTCGGGTTTGAGAATCTCAGCCTGAGCCCAGCCCGATTGGGTTGGTCGGGTTGGGTCAGTTTTGGAGCCTTAAAGAAGAAAAAAATTATCTAGGTCCCATTATCCATCTTCAATCCCTTTTAAGTACTTCAATAGATGAAGCATCTCTGCTTGCAACATTTCACAAACATATGACGGGTATTTGCAACATCTATAGCATCCTTAGCTAATCCGTTTGTGTAAAAAACAAAAAGAGAAGAAAACAGATTGAGATTTGAATGCACATGCCATGAAGAGCAGATGGAAAAAAACAAGAAAGGAAGTTGGAGAGAGTGTAAGAACTAGACACTTGGTGTGAGATGAGAAGTTTTCCGTCCAAAAACACCGTTATCTGTAAAATGGCCGGCAAGGAGAAGGCGTTAATGGTCGGTTGCGAGAAGGCGTGCGGCGAGAGAGCGTGATGAGAGTGAGAACCCTAACTTTGTGAGGAGCAAAGAAGGAAGAGAGATGAGATGGGGAATTCGGTTTGGGCTGGTGTGTATATATTTTAGGGAAGATTTGTTAATTTATACGTATGATATAACATGTTTTGTGTATATGACTGGGCTCGGGTTGCCTAAAGCCTTAGCCCAAGCCCAAGCCAATTTTGATCGGGTTTTTAAATCCTAGGCCCGAGCTTGAGCCCGAGCCCGAGTACTGAAGGGACCAACCCAACCCGAGCCCAACACCAGGTTGAGCCGCCCAAGTTGCAGCCCCTGTGATCTATATGGCGAGGAGATTATCCTCACCAAAAATCAGCTATTGATTCATCTTCCATGTGGGTACGTCAAAATTGTTGTAGAAACTGTTGTGAAAATTGTTGTCTCCCGATCCTGACCCATATATATATATATTAGAAATTAATATAAAAAATTTACCCACCTTTCTTAGCAATAATAAAAAAAAAAAAATTAAGCAATCTTGGGTTGAAAATTCTAGGCCTAACCTCGGGTTGGGTTGGGCTTAAAACCTTGAAGATCGGGTTGGGCTCGAGTTGACCCAAACCCGACCCAATTTGCCCGAGTTACAGCTGGTTTGGGATGAAGCCTGTGGTTCCATTGGACGGAGCTTGTACTGCAACTTTTGGGTCACCTTTTCTACCTGAAAATAAGAAGCTTGACCGAGTTTCCAGCCTAGTCTTTTGAGACTTCTTTAAGCACAATCGAGTTAGATGCCGAGTCGGTCAAGTCAAAGAAGTTACTTCCTTGACTGAGTCAACACTCAATTGGCTCATGGACATATACAACTTATGAGTATAGTTTTAGACCATTCAAGAGGTATCGAATGAATCTGACGGTCCAGATCCATAACAAGTCTACCTATGAGACCATGGTTCAAAGTCTCAGCCAATCCCGTTTCCCAAATCGGGATGGGAGCCCACCGATCCGATCCAAAAATGGATCGTCTCACTGCGAGATCACTGTTTCACAAAGAAGACCCACTTTGTCTCGGGTGAGATTCGCCGATCCCTATATGGATCGGAGGAATCGGGATCAGAGCCCACTTATGATCAGACGGTAGATTTTTTGGAACTATTGAGCTTCATAATTCGCCTAACAATATAAACACTAAAACTGCACTTCATAATTGAAACGGCCGATATATCGGTTACAAGTTGTCTTTTTCTTAAAGGACAAAATTCAGGATTCTGGGGACTCAAAGTTCGCACTCGTCCTTATCTAACAGAGAGATGTATGTGCATCCATTCCCGTCATTATCTAGTAAAAGCAAGGGCAAATCCGTCCTTCTATTACAAAAGGCAAAAGTGCAGAAGCGCCAAACCATGTAATACAAACTTCAATTTTCAACTAAAATCAAAACAAACACCCACTTTCCCTTTTTACCCTTTTCAACGTCTCCAGGAAACAAACTAAGAGCAAAATAAAAGAGAAAAGGAAAAGAAGTCAAAAAAAAAAAAAACTAACCCTAACCCTAACCCTAGAACTTGAGTGTGATCCCACTTCCATTGCTCCTCTCTACTTCGTCTCTCAGCGAAGCCAACCCTTTTCTCTCTCCTACGTTCTCACACTATCTCCTTTCCAGCTACTACTATCGGACTTCCCGTCTTCGATGCTTTCCGAACGGTCTCCGGCACCCCTCATGTCAGATTCCGGCGAGCTATGTGCCTGAGAGGAGGTCTTGTAGATGTGGTGTTGGTGGTGAAGACTGTGATGCAACTGGTGGGTTTGCGCAGGATAAAACTCCTGTGGCACTGGCGGCGTACAGTAGTGTGTTGAAGCAAGGGAAGCAGGATGTGCACCGTAGATGGCAGTGTTGGCACCGTGCGCTGCAGCTGCACTTGCGTATTCCGGTGGAACCCAGATGCTACCCAAGACTACGAGCTGGGGTGTTGGGGCTCCAGCCGCTTGTGGGCTGGGGCTCGGTCTTCGAGTGTGTAGTCTATATTTCTGAAAAAACAAAAAACAAAAAAATTTGCCAAATTAGTGGAATATTATCTCGCTAATGTGCACCGTGGAGTGCGTAGTAATTTGTCAACGTGAGACTCCATGCATTTCTGCATGTTTTCATTGTACGAGAGAGAGTGTGGACCTGTAAATGGCTCTTGACTTCATCATTGGTCAAACCATCAACCTTCATCAACTCCCTGATTTGTTTTGGGGTGGCTACTGTTTCAAAACGTACCAAAAAAAAATCAGTAAATTCTTTTAGCAGAGTAACCAAGCATATAATATAGCTAAATTTACTTAGTTTATCTAATTTACCTTGGGACCCACCCAACATCTGAAGAGCATTCACAAACCGACGGTGCAAATCTGGTGACCAACACCTCCTTGCTTTCCTGTGCGTCTGATTTGTTGTCGTGTTAGCCTGCGTTTCTGCCTGATTTCCCGCTCCCTTTCCTTGCTCAGACAACGTTCCTCCACCGCCACCCTTGTTGAAATTCTCTCTCCTTGAGCAAGACATCCCGTTCTCCAATTCCGAGCATTTTTTATCCTGATCAATCTCTTTATCTCCAGAAGCAAGAGCTAAATCGGGAAGAACACGTAATGTAGGACTTGAACATGTGTTCCTTTCTTTCGAGAATGGAAGAAAAGCTCCTCCATTTCTTTGCTTGTTATCCAAAGCTAGCTTGGGAAAACTCTGATCGTTTTCTTTTGGAGACGCTGTTGTGGATTTTTGTTTGTTTCCATCGTTGGATTGGCTCCATAGTTGTGCCGATGTCATCCAACTTGCCTTATCGGATATGTTTGCTGCTTTCTCTGATCCTTCTGAGTTTGAATGTTTGAGAGGTATGAATTCTTCGAGCACCGGTCTCGGCCCTGGGTTTGTCCGGTAGGTCTGTAGCTGCTGCCTAGAAGCCTCCATGGCTGAAAAAGAAGATGATAATTTACATAAATAAGAAAAAAATTAGATTTTAATGCATACCCAGATTACTAAATCTTCTACAATTTCCATTTACCGGTTTTTTGATAGATTATGTCCAACTTCCTTTGTAAAAATATTAGCAGCTAGCATAATTAACTACTGTAAGTGATCTTTTCTTGAATGTTTCAACACCTCCTTGTTTGTTCAAGACATCTATGACAAATATTTCATGGGTTACATTCCCTTTTTTTTTATCTCTGAAACTAGCTATTTTATAAAATTTTGAACTCGCCAAGATCAACCATGAAAATTATGACTATATATGCAGATATTACACTGGACAATTACCGTTGGTGAGAAGTTGCATGCAAAGTGGTAGCTCGCGCTTGAACGCATCGATCTTGAGCCATTCCTCTTCGAGACGAGCAAGGAACTCTTCAAGTTTCTGAGTCTGATCAGGCTGATCTCCAAACGACTTTAGAAGCAAAGAATAATTGTGGGGTTTGCAGTCTTGACTTAGTTCCGAAGGTGAACCCATCATTTACGTCGAGTCGAGTACTGCTAGTAAGTCTTTTCGTCAACAAGCTCTCTTATTCTTAATGCACATGTTCAAGAGAAGAGATAGGGAGATAGGGAGAAAGAAAATGTTGTGGGCACAAAGAAGATCAAAGAAGGGTGTGGTCTTCTTTTTTAGGGCCGGGGGTGAGTTCAAGTGGGGAGGAGAGAGACAGGGAGAGAGGATTCTGTTTGTGAACACAAGGAGGATCGAGGGAGGATCATCTTCTTTTTAGGGGTGAGTTCGAGGGGGAATAAAGTAGGGGTTTGGGAGAGGAAAAGGAAAAGTAAGAGATAAAGCAAAGGGATGGTAACTTCTTGCAAAGAACAAAGGCAAAAGCTATTGGAGGCTCTGAGAAGGAATCACACACAGAGGGTCATGTGCTTAGAGCCTGGTTTTAGAACCTTTGGAGTCGTCTTTGTACGATTTCAAATCACCATTACAAAAGATGATTCTTCTTCTTCTTCTTCTTGTCCTTCTTTTCTTCTATAGTAGTTGCCATGACCCATCTCAAGTTTTCAAATTTAAACCCATTAAATGGATCATTTTAGTTAATGGGCAACTTTTTATTTACTTAGAATTTTCTAACTCATGGGACCCACTTAGAATTTTTTTAAGAAAAAATTAACCTGATGCTCAAATGAAATGATCACTATTGTTCATTTTTTCATTAAATGGATCATTTTAGGTTTTTTTTTTTTTTTGGTAATGGTCATGGGACCCACTTAGAATTTTTTTTAAGGAAAAAATAACTTGATACTCAAATGATTATAGCAATATCACAGGCTTTCAGATGGTCATCAAAAGAGAAGTGAGTGTAGGAAAAGGATATGGATTGGATGGTTATGATCAGTCAATCAGATCAAGTTTAACAGTAGTTGAAGATATATCTCCAAAAGCTAGACTAAACAAAATGATGGAGTTTGTGGAATTGATAGTAGTACTTGAGGTTGTCCTGACCAGAAAGCATCCACATTATTCCACTACATAGAAATAATGATTCTACCATGATTAATTAAAGAGAGGGGAATTGAAAAAAAAAGCTTCAAAAGGCATATACCAACTATTTACACCCTATAAAAAAGAAGAGAAGGGGAAAAAAAAAAAATATTCAAATGTGTTTAGTATCTATCCACCATTCAGCTTTCTTTTTTGGTTTCAAAAGTTTTGTATAATTGTGTAGACAATGAAGAATATCTAATTGGGAAATACTTAGTAAAAAAAAGAATATTATATTTGGCTCAAAGAAAGGAATATCTTAGTTCCAATTCTACGACTCTTAAACTAAGGGAATACACCACAAAGCTTAAAGAGGCAAACCAACCCAAAAGAATAAAAGGGGTCTATGAGGTGGGAACCTTCTTCTGCTACTAACTTTAGTGAAGTGGCTAGGAAGGTAAGAAGATTCTCTCTAAATTTAGTGGGATTTTTTTTTAGTAGGATTTGAAATTGGAAATGGGTTTGATTGGATTCGGGTCAGGCTCATCCATGATCCGACCCAATTCATAATCACATCTCAAGAGGGCGTTGACTCGAGCCCCGCCGAATATGACCGTGTAATTCGAGAATTTTTTTTGAAGCAGTGGGAATTTTTTTTTTGCTGTCAAAGGGTATCCCCACACCTTTTTGGGTGGGACTAATCCGTCCGGTCGTGTCCACCGACCCCACAGAAGTTTCCCTATGCACAACTGGGTAAGTCAAGAGGCCCACGAGTCTCGAACACACGATCAGAGGGAGCAAACCTCTATCATGTTTCTACCACTACGCCAACACTACCCATGGGGGTAAGTGTTTGGATTTTTGAAGTGTCGATCATGCGTCAATTGATCGCATGCCTCATATACCTATGGTTACTTTTTAAAACCAAAGCCTAAACTATTGATATATGTGGCACGCGAGATCGTTGGCGCTTGATCGCCGCTGCTGCAAAAATCCCACCATTCAAAAATTCTCTCTTAGCACTCCCTTTGATACTTGATCTTTACTTCAATTGGTTGACATTGTCTGCCAGGACAATTAGGACCGATCCGTTATCTGGTAAACCCGACCCGAACCGACCCATTTAGAGAGTAGATTTTAGAGGAGAGAGAAAATGATAATGCAAAAAAAGAGGGGGAAAAAAAATGCATCGAATTCCCTGTGCAATAATTAGGGTTGGTCGCTTTCTCAAATCAGTCTTCTCGTACAAGACTCCAACCCATGCCTTTTTTGCAGATTCTCTCTATGTTTTCCTCTCATTCTCTCTCTCTCTCTCTATCTTTGGGAGATGATTCCCCTCGTGACATGTGTCATGATATTCCCCATATCGTCCTTCTGAATATCCCTTTTGTCTGGTGTAAGAGAGGGAATATTCCCTTGATAGAATACAATTGTCAAAAAACGAAACCGAGGAAAATTCTCCTCTTTTGGAAGGAAAAAAGAAACAAAGAAAGAAAAATAAAGAACCCTCCACCGCTAACCACTCTCACCACCACCCCACCTTTCTTAAATACTACAATTTTAATTTCTTAAAAGCCATTTGCTAACTTGAGCCATGTCTTCCTCTTTATTAACCTGCACCTTCTTTTATGTGTAGGGTGTGAATCGGTTTAGTCTGGGATGGGCCAAAGTTGACCCATAAGAAGCTTAACAAATATTTGTTTTAGACCCCAACTCAGGACCACTATTAATCTTCATAAAGTACTGCATCCCCAAGGACACCCCTATCCATACCTTTACAACTGAGGACCTGCCGTATGATGGGACCCACATGTAGGATATCTCCTGGTTCAAAGCTAGCTGTCTGATCTCATGATCATAACCATCTATTTATTTATTTATAGTCTTTTTTTTTTCAATTTGTTTCTTTTATTTTTCAGTTGTATTTATTTTAAAAATTTTTAAGCTTTTTTGATTTTATTTTTGATTTTTATATCATTTGTTTTTGTTGCTAAAATTTTAAATTTCTTTTATTATATATTTAAAGATTGCCTCCAAATAAATGTTGATTATAGTTATTTCTTTTGACAACTAAAGACCTAAAAAGGAAGAACAAGAGAAGTAAATTGTTAATTAAATTTATAATTATATGGTGTTATACATATATTATAATTTAAATTGAAATTCTTTTTGTAGGCAAGTGGGTCAGAGGTTAGTGAGTGAAGGCTGGTTTTGAACCCAGGTAGTGGTATCAACACTCGCAAAGTTGACACCATAGTTTGCAGATCCCCATTTAAATACGTCTTTTTGAAAGAAAAAAAAAACCTCCATTTTCTAAAAAAAGATGTTTAAAACCTCGCTATTTTCAAACATCGCCAAAAAAAAAACTCGAAATATTCAATAAGATGAAACAACCCCATAATTTTAGAATTTTCAAAAAAATCTCTTGGATAAAATTCTTTTTTCTAAAAATAAAAATATTTTTATTTGTAATATAAAATTTACACGATGGGTATATGCACATATATGTACATGTTTTTTTGAGTGCGTAGTTTTGAACTAAAAAAGTATGTAACTCGAAGTCTTAACTTATATCGACGTCCTCATCTCTTTGGCTCTGCTTTTTTGAACCTAAATTGTTTTAATTAAACTCGCATTGGGTAAAGTATTACTATACTGCTTCACGATTTGCTAACAATGGTTGGCACCTTGATTGAGTTTGATCAACCCATGTTAAAAAAGTAACCTAAATTGAGTTTAAAGGGTAAGTATCGCGCAAAGGGAACAAAGGCAGACTCAATGTATACCACCTGGAGAGAATCCATAACAAAATGATCCCCATAATAATAAGATAACCTAAGTACCAGTGCGTGGTGCGAAAGGTTTAGATACTATCTGAATTAAAAGTTCAAACTAGCGGATAAGAGATGTGGATTCTATTCTTCGTTATCCATTCTAATTAATTACCAAAAACCGCCTCATCGATCATCAAATGGATCAAAATTGAAAATTCTACACAACTTATTTACCAAAAAATTTTAAAAAATTGCTTTGATCTTGAAAAGTTGTGTAATGGAGGAGGAACTCATGGGCTGGACCTCTAATTGCATGTTTGAAAGATTCTTTAGCCTTTAAGGAAAGCAAATGATGGATACATTTATGGGCTGTAAGGCTTCTCTCATTCAAATTTAAGAATCATCAACTGGAATGATAAGAAAATTGATTGTTCAATGAAATTCTTGATTATTTAGGATAGGTTCCCGAATCCGCATCCGAACTTAATAATTTATAGACGTATAGCCACCGCAATTTGTACAAAAAAAAAAAAAAAAATCAACGGTGTTTTAAAGAAAATGTTTGTCCTTGTTGATGAATGTCACTGCCGATACCCTCGGTATATATGAACATAAAAAAGTATGTGTTATTTCAAATCCTATTATTCCATTAATGGTACACCAGTCAAGCGGATTAATATCGAATAAGCTGTAAGGAATATAATTGAACAGGTCATAATAGATACTTGCAAATGGGGTTGTCGGGGACTGCGTACTAGGTTTAAGCCGATCATTGAGGCCTACAATCAAAAGCCCATGGAACAGTCCAGTCCATTAACCCCATCAAATCATTAAAATAAAAAATTAAATTAAATTCTCAAACCATTTCTTTCATTTTCTAACTTTTGTTTTTGAAGTAATGGTTTGAACATTGACCGTTGACTAAGTATATAGACCATGTAGCATCTCAAACATCTGAGAGTGGAGAAAGGAATGGAATCAGTTTGGTCGGCCTCTAAGAAGATTACTTCATATAAAGATGAATTTAGAGTGTTAGTGAAGAAAGGAATTTTTGCGATAGTTTTAATGTGTCGTTGTTTATGACTTCTAAATACCAACGTTTCCTCAAAAAGTGGAGTATCAATCCATTTTTTTTCTTTTTCAATTTTCACCCCAAATGTCCTTTCGTTGTTTTATTTAGGGGACTTGATCATATGTGTGGTGTCCATATAGTGAACTGTTGTATCCAAGGATGAAAGTCTTGTGATCGGAGGCTGGATCGGTGGCCTCCGATCTCGATCCGGATCAGTCCATCTTGCCCGAGACGATGTGAAAATCCTCTGTGAAACTGAGATCTCGGGCGAGACAGAGCTTGGTAATTTGGATCGGATCGGTGGGCTCTGATCGTGATCCAAATCGCCCGATTCAGACTGGGATTGGCCTAGACTTTGAAACATGGTTGTATCACCACCGTTATCAATGTGATTAAGGTGATATCTAGGGCATGGTTTAAAAAGCTTATAACGGCCGTTTTAATGGATTTGAATCTCCCCCGTTACGTTATGTACCGTTTTAACGCTCAGTAAATAACGACCATTTTTTTCTAAAAAAATTTATTAAAATAACACCCATTTATTTTTCTGTTGTAAAGTTTATTGAAAATGTTGAATTAAATTTTGAATTTTGGCGCCATTTTTTTTTTTTTTTTTCTTTTTTCCGTTATTTTCTGTTTTTGCTCATGAGTGTTACAATTCGTATAACGGCCGTTTTAACGGAAAACCGTAACACCCCCAGGGCATAACACGTGATTATGAGGTGTTGGGCCCACCTATACAAGAAAGACATCTAATTGTAGACAGATGGTGATCATGAGTTTATACATGGAACTATATTATAGATGTGTACAACATGTATGATCATACCCGGCTGGGTCCCCCTCGAGTCTCGACTCTCTTTTGTTTCCTTTGCTTCTGTTTTTTGCTGGTAAAAGGAAGGTTTCCCTCCAAACCAGTTTTAAGTGTTGAACTGGCTAGGGCTGGAGAAGAAACTAGATACATCCAAACATGACCTAAGTTTAATTTAGTTTCTCTTTACACTTCAAATAGAAATAAATTGTGGTTTGTGACTGCTAAAACACGCAATTTTCTGTACAAAAAATAAAAATAAATAAAGACATTATCTTGGTCTCACTATTTGTTTAATTTTTCAAATTAATTTTGTAACCCCCCCTCTGACCTTCGATCAACATCATTGACTCGGATAGGCGACGCGACATAATGTGCCGATGTACCTCATCAACCAATCACCAACTCTTTATTAAAAAAAATAAAAATACCCCTTAAAAAATCAGAATTTCCGTCGTTTATAGTGCGGGTACAAAACCGAAAAAGGAAAAAAAAAATCAGAATTTTGGGAGGAGGTGGAATCCTTGTATGAACATATACATCCACATTTCAGCCAATGGAGGTAGAGAAAGTAATGGAATCCTAGCCAGTTAGAAGGGAAAGGGGAGGGCGGGGGGTTGTTTTACCTTTCCAATAAAGAACTAGTGGTCGGTTGATGGGATTCACAAGCACGTTACGAAACCTGCTTTGGTAACATTTACAAGCCCAGCGAGATAGGCATGGGCTTTATTTAGAGCCTGAAAAATATTTGGGCTGGGCTCAGGCCTGATATATATGCTAGACCTGCTAAGCCTGGTAGGCCCTTCTTATATAGTTAGAGCTTTCTAGGCCCGTGTCATGGGCTAGGCCCGGCTTTAGCTTTTATGCTAATGTTTACAAGCTGGGCGATCGGATTTCTTGACTTCTATCCATACGAGAAAAAAATTCTCTGGTCCCGTGGACTTTCAAACTTTGAAGATCCCCTCCCAAAATGTCTGACACGTACCCCTTATTAACCACCCTTATTAACTAACTAACCAAGGGTTTAACATGGGTTATGTTTAGGCCTTGACGTACGTGTCAGACATTTTGGGAGGGCAACCTTCAAAGTTTGAAGGTCACCGGGACCAGCGAATCTTTTCTCCTATCCATTCTATATCCTTGGTTGGCGTAAGGTTCTGACATCACTGGGGACATCCTAGTTGAAAACCCGAAATTATTTTTTGGCATTATAAGGATTTTTTTCCATGAAAATAACAACTTCTTAGGGCGTGTTTGATTGCAACTCAGAACACATATTTCAATCATGTGAGAAAATAAAGGCATATTTTCAGGTGGAAATGAATTCGCACCTATCTAGATGGGAATTTGGGAAACGAATTCCAGGCTTAGTAGGGAAAATTATCCAAATTTAAATGGCTTGGTCAGGAAAATTATATAGATTAAAATGGCTATCTAACAAGAGACAATTGTGTTTTTCCAAGGAAAATGCAATTTTTCCACTTGGAAATCAAACACGCCCTTATTTTGAGGGATTTTCCTTGTTGATTTGGAACTAGGGTTTGGGACTCAAATATAAGCTATCGCTTTAATCTGATGTCATAACTTATCAGCTCGCATATAGTGGAAGCTCTCGATCATTGTCACATGTGGACATAGCCCTTGGTGGTGACTCTCCATACCTTGTATGTGTGAGATTGTTTATCTTCGTTTTTCTCTTGTTTACATTGCCGTATGTCATGGTATCAATCCTCTATTGGCAACAATTAGTAAATGAGATTAACACAAACCCTACCTCCCAATCATGGCCTCACATCAAAGTTTTAGTCCAACTGATGGATACTCTATATTAGATGCCTCTGATCAGTGGTGGATTGTTTGATAGTTGAGTGCTGATGGCCAGGACTCTACTCCAGAAAGCGGGAGGTTCTGAGTTCAACTCTCCTTGGGGTCACCCCCTAGAAGAATAACAATAAGTGGCTCAGTCCACATCAAACTCTCCCAGAACACTAGGCATGTGTGGAGGGATGACTAGCATGTCCCGGCGGCTTAGTTGGGTGCTCTAAGAGGCCCCGACACCCTCAGTTTCAAAAAGAAAAAAAAAAATTCGAGTCCTAATTAACAGTACATACAATCCCTACATAGCAGTACTTCCTGCAGAATACAAGACACCTAACCCAACAATATCGATGAAAGAATTTATTGGTAGCCATAGATTGGATATTATATAGTGGATCAATAATTATGCAATGTCGATGACCGTCGGTCAAACACCACCTTTTGGTGGATAAACATACTAAAAATCAGCTTGATTGATGATTTCTAGCCATTTGATTTACTACCCAAAAAACACGCTTGATTCCGATATGGTAGAATCAATCTTAAAAAGTACTAAAATATATGGCTATAGATTACCAATCAGGTTAATTTTTGGTTTGTATATCCAACAAGGGGTGGGCTAAACATCCATTTGGTTAGTGGGCTGGGGCCTTCTCTCACATGGGCCTGGGGCCTTCTCTCACCTGGGGCCAAAGCGACCGCCTTAATGTCCTTATGGTAGGGACGGCCTTGCATGGGGTAGCACGATTCAAAATAAAATACTAAAGTTGACATAAATAATTTATTAACCTATAACAAACTTGGTAAATTGCAACTTGCATAGGAAAATAAAACAGTAATAGAATAAGTTGGGAATCTTAATAGGCACCACTAAAATATAATCATTGGAGTAATTAAACTAATTATCCTATCATCTTACACCATTGGTATCCCCACAAATTTGAAATTGGTGTTGATCACCATCGTACGGTGTCAAATGCATGGATAAGTGGTAAAATATGTCTCCCTTTGAATATGTGATTGCAACACTGATAATAGTTGGACTCTTAATGTAGGATTTCTAGCCAAACTTAGATTTTTAAGGCCAACCTAAACCAAGATTATAAAGCATCCTGATGATAGTTATCAAATCAAGTGGGGCCTGATATTCCTCTGAACCATAGTCGCAAAGTCGAGATTCATCAATAAATTGGCAAGGGGTCGGAAAAATTCAGATAAATTCATCAGTAAAAATCGACAAAATTATAAAAAATATATCATGACATATTTCAAGTTAGAAATGTTATTTTAAAAGTTTAAAAAAAATATATTTATATGATGAAAAATACATCTATAATTCCATAATAATAAGCGAACTGATCATAAGCATGATTCATTATTCATAATCAAAATTCATAAATTGACAAAATTGAAATCAGAAGGGAAAAAAATGGGTCTTAGCCAATTAATCGGCAAAATCAACGATTCGAGAATTAAAAAAATGGAGATTTTTGTGATTATGCTCTGAACCAATGACTCACAACAATCCTCCCTTTTAACGAAATTGTATTTCTTAAACAAGATAGAGAATGAAAGCCAAGCATCATAATCGTCCAAACTTTAATTTTTTAATAGCATTATTGCACACATAGCGAGTTTGCATGAATATGTGCTCGATAAAAAGGAATATGACAAATCAGTTGTTTCGAATTACAATCATTCGATGGGTATGTTTGGTGGGTCTTGCTGATGTAGAACGAGTAGCACATGATTACATCGAGTGACAGGATCAACAAAAGGTGGGTTGGATGAAGACTAAACACACACCTTAACTTTTAAACGGCGTAACTTTGCGCCCCGTATATGGGAACGACTCGTGAAAAGATGCCATTTCGAGGGTCAAAACTCTCTTTTTCTGCTCTAAGTTTCTATTTTTTGTAACATTGATAGGTTTCTGAGTTCTAGTTTGTTTTAAAAGGTTGTTATTAGTAGTTTTAAGGTCAGTACGGACTTTTGATCAAATTAGGATATTAGATTTGACTAGGTTTATTTCTATCTTTAGATTTTGTTAGCTTTATATAAACCCTTAATTAGGGTCAATGTAATCAATCGAGTTATTATCAATAAACCCTAAATATATCATCCGGTTTTGTCGTAGAAGGTAACGCATGTGGAGAGGAGGGCCACGGCTGCCTAAAGAGTAGGTTACATGTGGTGGCTGGTTACCAAAAGAAAATAGCTTGAACCAAAACTAATTCTCCCGGTTACCCTTGACTTCTCCTCCACGTGTTGATAGATGATTGGGGGTTGAGGAAAGGTTTATCGAAAATATGATCATTAGAGTAATTAAAGTTTTTATCCTATCATCTTAAACCATTCGTTGGTATCCCCACAATTTCGAAATTGATGTTGATCATCATCGTACGGTGTCAAATGCATGGATAAGTGGTAAAATATATCCTTTTGATATGGCATTACAATACTAAAATGGCTTCAGCCACAACGTCAATGCTTGACAGTGAGAAATTGAAGTGGAAATATCAAAATGTTTGATCCTCCGACGACTTTACACTCACACGAGTCATCCCTACCAAGGTTTAGAAGGGGCTGTTATAACGGTATAATGGACCGGGGACGTTACCGTTTTTTTCTGTTATAATGGCTGTTATAACAAATTGTAATGCTCCAAAAAAAAAAAAAAAAGGAAAAATGACCCTGAAAATCAAATTTTCAAATTAGAAATTTGAATTTTAAATTTTAAATTTTCAAAAATGGAAAATAATGGAAATAACAGCCTTTTTTTTTTTCATAAATTTTTTCAGAAAATAATGGTCATTATTTTCGTTATAACGGAAAAATAACGGCCATTATAACGCAAATAATGGCTGCTATTTGTCTATGTTTTAACGGTACATAATGTAACATAGGAGGTCCGAATCTGTTATAACGGCCATTTTTTAAACCATGATCCTCAATAGGGTTTTAACAATTTTTTGTACAAAATAACGACCATTAAAATGAAAATAACGGCCACTATTTTCTGAGCATTAAAACAATACGACAGGGGATGTCCATTTCCTTCATAACGGCTGTTATTTTCGTTATAACGGCCCTTTTTAAACCATGATTGAGACATTCAGTAAAACCCTGTTGGCATGGTATAATGGGCTTCATTACTAGGCCCATGGGTGAGTTCTAACCGTGATGAATAAATACTTAAATCAAACAGCTAGCAATCACCAATCAAGCTGATTTTTAGTATGTACACCCACCAAGGGGTGGGCCAAACATTGATGGGTCAGTGCTCAGAAGTTTGCTCCTTCACATGAGGGGTAACATGGGACTTCACAAAAAAAAAAAGGTCGCTTTACGGGCACCCACCTCTTTAAGCCGGGCACCCACAAAATAAACTAATTTTTGATGATCAAATTGTCATTTCCCATCCTTTACAGTTTTGTTTGGACACCTACACTGGAAAAAATAAATAATAAGAAGAAGAAGAAGAAGAAGAAGAAGAAGAGGATGTTGTCGCCGTCGCCGTAGGTACGTCTCTCTCTCTCTCTCCACCGTAGATAAGCCGGGCACCCCAGCCACCATGTTGGTGGTGGTGATGTTGGAGTTGGTGGTGGTGTTGGAGTGGTGGTGATGGTAGAGTGGTGGTGGTGTTCATGGTGGAGTTGATGGTAGTGGTGGTTGTGGAGTTAGTGGTGGTGGTAGAGTGGTGGTGGTGGTAGCGTGGTAGTAGAGTGGTGGTGGAGTGGTGGTTTGGAGCACCCCATACTCCCACAAAAGGATGGAGAATATGCAGCAAGCCCACATTTTTTTTTTTTTTGCCTGCACGGCCTGCACCTACCGTGGCCGCCATGGCACCCACAGCCCGGAGCTCAAGTCAGAATTTTTTTTTTGGATTTTAATGTGTGTGCCCAGCAAAATGGGGTGCCCAAACAGGGGCCCTCTAATTGGCGTGGTGCCCATCAAATATTGGTGCCCAGCCGAAAAGGTGGGCGCCCGTAGAGCTACCCAAAAAAATGAAACGTAACTTGGTGGTCAACTTTAACCTTGCCATCATATTTGTATTTATTTTCTCTATTATCAGAAGTCAAATGAATCTCCATATTCTGTCTCCACAAAATGAATTTTTCATCAGCAGGAGAGAATTCAGGAGAAAGAGAACAACCCTTCTTCCAGGTTAGTCTTCTAGATCAAATTCTTCTTACATTTCTTCCCACAACCACCTACTGTTCTCTTACTGAATCTGTTTATAATCAATTGAAGAAGGAAAAAAAAAACAGCAAAGAAAGGACATCTGAGTCTGATTCTTTGGTTGGGATTAATCCAAGCTTGTTCTCTGTTTCTTTCAAAAACTTCCCCATTGTTCTGTGATGTAAAGCTTTGGAAACCGCATGTTTGTATCTGAATTTGTTTCAGAGCATTTGGGTCTTTAAGATTTCTGGTTGTACTCAGTGAGTAGCTAAGAAATTAAGGAAAGAGTACTTAGAATTTCACTCATGAAGATTCTAGCATTAGTGTTTCATCTCTGGATTCTTGTGGGGTTATTAGCGTTCTTCTTCTTTAGCTTCACAACTTCCTTCCAAAACTTTGATGACCCAGATGATCTTTCTAAAACCTACATATACAATCGCTTTGCCGAGGTAAAAAAAGAATGTGGTTTTGTTTTATCTTTACCTTCAGAGTTGAAACCAGATGATAATAGAGGATATAGACTAAAAGGTGAGCTCTCCTTCGATCATGGAGATTGGGAGCAGGAGGCCGGTGGAGCACCATTAATGCCATTTGATGACAGTGACATGCCCAAGAACGATCCCTCTCTCACCTCTCCCTTAAAATTGGTTTCTTTCATGGTGAAAGATGTCGATTCAATCCGTAGGTCTGAAAACATGGTTAGTGTCAGTGGCCTGTTGTCCATAGGCATAACTAGATATAACTTATTTTCCAATGATCTCCATCAAGAGTTTTATATGAGGCCTGGACTTTCACGCCTCACGGTTGCCTTCGAAGGGGTATATATTGAATCCAAGGAGAATGGAGGGGAACGATTGATGTGTTTGCTGGGGACGACGTCAGCGTTGCCTGCTGCGAAAGGATTTATTGACGCAGGGGAATTGGTGAATGGATATGGCTATAACTATAACTACAAGCCTCCCCTCTTGCAGGATGATCAAATCTTGCTTGTCCTCCGCTACCCTCAGACCTTCACTTTGACTACTTTGACTAGTAGAGTTATCCAGGGAGAAATGAAAAGTCTAAATGGAAAATCAAACTCTAAGTACTTTGATAAGGTCCACATAACTTCCCTGATGGGTCGTTACTCAAAATATCAATTTGGGTCTGAAGGACTTGTGTCCAAAGCTTGCACTCCATATCGGTATCAAGATGACTTGATGGATGATGGGATTGAGATTTCTAATGGCTTTGAGTTTTGTGAAACCCTTCAGCACTTGGAATACAGTGCAGTTTTTAACATTGTACCGAATTGGAAATGTAATGGCACAGATGAGTACTGCAGCAAGTTGGGTCCATTTGTGCTAGGAAAGGAGATTAAAGCCAAAGATGGGAGTTTTGACAATATTAGGCTCATTATGCAGGACGTGAAGTGTGAGCAGGAAACTGATCAAAACAGAATCAGCAATGCAAGGGTGTCTGCTGTATTCCAAGCAATTCCTTCAACGACATACCAGTATATGGCTGAAAGGACTGGTCTTTCTGGCATGACTCTGTCAGCTGAGGGAATATGGAATTCCTCCTGTGGACAGCTCTGCATGATTGGTTGTCTTGGACTCATTGATTCAGGGTCATATGGATGTGATTCTTGGATCTGCTTATACTTTCCTCGACACTTTTCCATCAAGCAACGGAGTGTCATCTATGGGACCATATACAGCATAAAAAACAAGACAGACTCGTACTTCCCTTTATTGTTTGAGACTGTCCTGCATCCTGAAGATTTTAGGGAAAAATACTATTGGTATATCAGGTCCTATTTGTCGTACAAGTACTCAAAGATCAACCTAGCCAGTGCTTTTCTAGAGAGAAGCCAGTCCCTCAATTTTGGAAATTTTGTAAGGAAATTATTGTTTAGCTACCCGGCATTGGATGATGGGGAAGAAATGGACACTCTTGATCATCTCTCCAGTGAGCTCTCTCTCCGTGTCTATGCAGTCCCCAATCCGTTATCCACTGCCCACCCACCGAGGACCCATATCAGAATGGAGCTACTCTCGTTAGGTCCATTATTCAGGCATGACCATTCATTGTTTTATGAATCTCATCTAAAAAAGAAGACAGTCAGTGCTAAAGCTGAACGCACCAAACATCAGCTCTTGAATGTGTCAGCTCATCTGAAATTTACCGAGGAAACATACAACAACCTCTCGGTGCTGTTCTTGGAGGGTCTGTACGACCCAATTGTTGGTAAGATGTATCTGATTGGTTGCAGAG
The DNA here is from genome assembly GCA_035048495.1 of Euptelea pleiosperma. Classification (NCBI taxonomy): domain Eukaryota; kingdom Viridiplantae; phylum Streptophyta; class Magnoliopsida; order Ranunculales; family Eupteleaceae; genus Euptelea; species Euptelea pleiosperma. The sequence goes on from CM068549.1 coordinate 25,388,917, forward strand.
ATGTTCATGCCTCATTGAAGCTCATATTAGAGAGCATGGACCTTGAAGAAAGTGGACTGGATTGTTTGATAGAAGTGAAAATTGAGTATCCACCTAAAACTGCAAAGTGGGTAATAAATCCGACAGCCAAGATCTCCATCACCAGCCAAAGGAATTATGACGACCCCCTCCATTTTAGCACAATCAGCCTCCAGACTCTTGTTATTAGCAGTTGGTTTCAGGGGTTGCAAGATACAATCCTTCGCAAAACTTGTAAAGGGATTCTTCAGATTTTGATGCTCTCAGTGGCAATCACCAGCATAGCAAGCCAATTGTCTTACATAAAACATAAGGTAGATGTCATTCCGTATATATCTCTTGCCATGCTTGGTGTCCAGGCTCTTGGGTATAGCCTTGCGCTGATCTACAGAATCCAATCTTGTGATCACGAAAAGAATCTGTGGTTAGACATTCTTGACTGCACCACTAAGCTTCTTTTGCTGGTTGCACTTATACTCACTCTTAGACTCTGCCAGAAGGTGTGGGAATCTCGAATCAGACTACTTGCTCTTACGCCTATAAAGCCAGGACAAGTCCCAAGCGATAAGATGGTTCTTTTTGTTACTTGGGTAATTCATGTGGTTGGGTTTCTAATTGCACACATTTTTCGTCTGCGGAAGTGGGCGACTGAACTAGAGAAATATGTGGATCTGGTTCAAGATTCATTCTTGTTTCCTCAAATTATTGGAAATACTTTGTGGCAGATCCACAGTAAACCACTGAGTAAAGTCTACTACATCGGGCTCACCTTAGTGAGGCTTCTTCTGCATGTGTACAACTACATGGAAGATACCATTTGGAATGTCTCTTCTGAGGAGCTTGCGAGCCTGATGGATTTCTTTTCCAAGCCTGGAAACATTGCAATACCAATGACTGCAACTGCGCTCACGCTTATAGTCTACATTCAACAGAGGTGGAACTACCAGAAGCTTAGGCAGACTATAAAGTCATGGAAGAAGTTTCTGCTGTTTGAGCTGAAGAGAGATTGCTTTCCAAGTCATTTGAAGGCAGGATGAGTATACTGCACATTGATGGTCATTGAAGGGGAAAACCTTACAAAATCAGAGCAATGGGGGTTGATGTATAAACAATAATGCAGAGTGGGTGTGGGAGATTCTTGGATCAGATTCTAACAATTTCATCTATTCTGTTTTATGTGTTGGGAAATTATTGTTTTTGTTGTTGTTGTTGTTGTGTTAACTCTGTAAAGTGATTCCCTTTAAGGTGTTCTTACAGACTTTGTAAGTGTTCATTCTTTCCTGTTTTTTTTTTCTCTTTTCCCCCTTTATCCAAATATGATATTCCTTTCTCATCGATAAAAAGGAAAAGTGCTTCCCCTTTAAGGTAGCATTGTGCAAATGATGTGCAATTTCCTATTCATATATGTGCTAATATTTTGATTCTTGGGGGTGTTTGGTTGCAACTCTAGCTCTATTTGAATAGATTTGATCTTTTCAATGATTGAAGTCAGATTTTGAACCCAGGTCTGTGCCTGTGTATCACTTTTTTTGGTGTAATTCAAAAGTATTTTGTACTATCCCCTGAACTATCAAACTACTACAACACCCTCTTTGACCAGACCCGGCCGTCATTGACTTACACTACAAGGTGACAAGGCTCACGTGTCCGTTACAACTGGTGTGAAAGGACTGTTTTTCCCTTTATCTTCTTCCTCTTGATTTCTATTTTTAAGTTTTCAATCACCATAACCAGCCCCTCATCGTCGCTGATGCTATTACCCCTCCTTGTCCCTGCTGACATTCCCACTCCTTGCCACTGCTACCATGACCACCACCACCACTGCCACCGCCATCCTCTCTATTCATTTTTTTGTTAAGTACACATTTTATTGATGGAAACCTTCAAAGGCTAAGGAAGCCTAGAAAATTACAAAGGACAAGAACACTACCACCACTACTCTCTCTGTGTAACCACCAACACTACCACCAGCTGCTGTCAGCACCACCACCCCCACCACCACCACCACCACCACCACTGCCACCGCCATCTCTCTCTCTCTCTCTCTCATAACCACCAAATCTCTATTTTCCAAGGCCACCATAAACACTTGAACAAGTCGGGTAAACAAGCTCTTGTTGGCCTTCACTTTGATAGCCCACAAAGAAGAAAAGAGCAGACAAGAACATGAGAATGGCAGGAACTCCAAAACCCACTTGCCATCCCAACTGAGCTAGGATATATATACAAGGATGGTCGAAACTTCGATCGAATCATAGTACCAGTTGATCAAGTAGCTCTGTAAGATCCTCATTTTTTTGGTCTTTTTTTTACCAACTGATCTGCACCAAAGGCTATGAAACATTGTCTAATGCATCGACCTCCAATGAACACGCATCCAAAAGAAGAAAATAGGAGAGCCAATTGTCTTGAGAAAAACCTCCCTTCAAATGATATAACGTCACATAATGTTACTGTTATGTCCATTATTACGGGTCGAAGCAGTAACATCCAAGCCAAAAAAAATATAACGGCCATTGTAACAGAAAGCCCACGGTGAACAGAAATATGTGCGGTTGAGGCTATTGACCGGTGTAATATAAGCTATCCATGGTCCATGAGACAACAACTATATTTTACCCTTTTGTAGTTGTTGCCTTGCCTCGAGGATTTCTTGAATCCAATGGTAAAAAAAGGCCTCAAACCCCACATATTTTTGTCGGGTAATCCATATCCCATGGATAACGGGACAAAAAATGTTTGAGGCCTTTTGACCATTGGCTTCAAGAGATCCACAGTGTACGAGGTAAAAGAACTGCGTGGATCTATTGAATCCAAACGTCAATAGCCTCAACTGCACAGTTTTTTATCGCGGAATAACCGGACAAAAATAGGTGCGCTTGAGGTCATTGACCATTGGATTCAAGACATCCAGTCCACGAGGCAACAACTACTTTATCATTTGGGTTGATGTCAGGTGGACCATGGATCTCTTGAATCGAATGGTCAATGGCATCGGGTTCACATCTTTTTCTCCGATTGTAGCATTTTCCAAGACGTAATGGGGCTGGGGCATTACTATTATAATGGCCGTTTTTCAAATCATGCTTTATATTTCACTCCCCCTCCCAAATTTCTTTCAAGAGGTCAGTGAACCCATGAATGCTGGCCCACCCATTGACCTCCACATAAAAATGAGCTCACCTTTAGTTTGTAGGTCCACCGAGGGATGGGCCAAGCATTGATGGAGTTAGTGGGCCCAAAAAATTGAGCTATGTAAGGCCACGAGAGCCCTCTGCATCTAATTTTTTTTCCCTTGATGGGGTCAGAAGCCCCCAAAAATTGGGCTATGCTTTCATTTATTTCTTTGGTTTTTTTTTTGTGTGTAAACATTTCTTTGGTTTTCAGGGTCATTTAAATCCATGGTTCAAAGTCTCAGCCGATCCCGGTCTGGATTGAGATCGGAGCCCACCGATCCAGCCTCCAATCCCGAGACTTTCATCCTTGTTTAAATTTGTTTTTTCACCCTTCACAATAGGGTGGCGTGGACTTCATAAATCAATCTGTTTTTGTACCGTGATGGAGTCTGACACTTTATCCTTCACATGAGGGGTAACGTGGGACTTCATAAAAAAAAACCTATGGTGGTCAACTTTATTTTTAGTCAAAGTATGAATCTCCATAAATTTCAAGTTGTCTCCACAAATGAAATTTTCATGGGGAGGGAAAGAAATACAGGAGAAAGAGAACAACCTTTCTTCCAGGTTAGTCTTCCAGATCAAATTCTTCTTACATTTCTTACCACAACCACCTGTTCTCTTACTGAATCTGTTTATAATCAATTGAAGAAAAAAAAATAGCAAAGAATGGACAGCTGAGTGTGATTCTTTGGTTGGGACTAATCCAAGCTTATTCTCTGTTTCTTCCAAAAAGTTCCTCATTGTCCTGTGATGTAAAGCTTCGGAAACTGCATGTTAATATCTGAATTTGTTTCAGATCATTTGGGTCCTTAAGATTCTGGTTATACTAAGAGAGTTGTTGAGAATTCAAGGAAAGAGCACTTAGAATTTCCAGTCATGAACATTGTAGCATTAGTGCTTCATCTTTGGATTCTGGCGGGGTTGTTAGCATTCTTCTTCTTTACCTTATCAACTTCTTTCCCCGAGTTTGACGACTCAGATCTTGATTTTAAAACCGACACGTACAATTGCTTCCAAGAGTGTCATGGCCCAAATGATCTTTCTAAAACCTACACATACAATCGCTTCGCCGAGGTCAAAAAACAATGTGGTTCTGTCTTATCTTCAGCTTCAGAGTTGAAACCAGATGATAATAGAGGATATAGACTAAAAAGTGAGCTCTGTTTCTGTCATGGAGATTGGAAGCAGGAGGCTGGTGGAGCACCATTGATGCCATTTGATGATAGTGACATGCCCAAGAACTATTCCTCTCTTACATCTCCCTTAAAATCGGTTTCTTTCACAGTGGAGGATGTCGATCCAATCCATAGGTCTGAAAACATGGTTAGTGTCAGTGGGCTGTTGTCCATAGGCATAACTAGAAATGAATTAGTTACCTACATTCTACCTCGAGAGTTTTCTATGACGCCTGGGCTTTCAAGCCTCACAGTCGCCTTCGAAGGGGTGTATATTGAATCTAAGGAGAACGGAGGGGAACGCGTGATGTGTTTGCTGGGAACGACGTCAGCGTTGCCTTCTCTGAAAGGGTTTACTGACACATGGGAATTGGTGAATGGATATGGCTTTAACTATAACAACCAGCCTTCTCTCTTGCAGGATGATCAAATCTTGCTTGTCCTCCACTACCCTTGGACCTTCAGTTTGACTAGTAGAGTTGTCCATGGAGAGATGAAAAGTTTAAATGAAAAATCAAACCTTAAGTACTTTGATAAGGTCCACATATCTTCCCAGTTGAGTCATTACTCAAAATATCAATTTGGGTCTGAAGGACTAGTGTCCAATGCTTGCACTCCATATTCGTTTCGAGATGACTCGATGGATGGTGGGATTGAGATTTCAAATGGCTTTGAGTTTTGTCAAATTCTTCAGCGGTGTACATCCAGGGAAGTTTTTAACATTGTGCCCAATTGGAAGTGTAATGGCACAGATGAGTACTGCAGCAAGTTGGGCCCGTTTGTGCTTGGAAGGGCGATTAAGGCTATAGATGAGAGTTTTGACAATATTAAGCTCCTTATGCAGGTTGTGAAGTGTGAGCAGGAAACTGATCAATACAATGTAAGCAATGCAATGGTGGCTTCTGTATTCCGAGCAATTCCTTCATCAGCAAATCTAAATACAGAGGCAGTAAGGACTGGTCTTTCTGGCACGACTCTGTCAGCTGAGGGAATATGGAATTCCTCCAGTGGGCAGCTCTGCATGATTGGTTGCATCGGACTCATTGATTCAGGGTCAGACGGATGCGATTCTTGGATCTATTTATACTTTCCTCAACACTTCTCCATCAAGCAACGGAATATCATCTCTGGGACCATATCGAGCATAAAAAACAATACAGATTCATACTTCCCTTTATTGTTTGAGACTGTACTGCATCTTGAATTTTGGCAAATTCACACTTGCTATATCAACTCCCCTTTGTCATACAAGTACTCTAAGATCAACTTTGCCAATGCTTTTCTAGAGAGAAGCCAGACCCCCAATTTTGAAACTTCTATAAGGAAATCACTATTAAGCTACCCAGCACTGGAAGATGGCAAAGAAATGGACACTCTTGATAGTCTCTCCAGTGACCTCTCTCTCCGTGTGTATGCACTCCCTATTCCGTTGCCGAATGCCCACCCACCAAGGACTCGTATCCGAATGGAGGTAATCTCGTTAGGTCCATTGTTCAGACGTCGCAATTCAGGGTTATATGGATCTCACCTAAAAAGGAAGCCAGTCAGTGCTGAAGCTGAACACACCAAACATCAGCTCCTGAATATCTCGACGCATCTCAAATTTACTGAAGAAACATACAACAACCTCTCAGTGCTGTTCTTGGAGGGTCTGTACGACCCACTTGTCGGCAAGATGTATCTAATTGGTTGCAGGGATGTCCATGCCTCAAGGAATATCATGTCAGAGAGCATGGACCTTGAAGGTGGACTAGATTGTTTGATAGAAGTGAAAATTAAGTACCCACCCAAAACTGCAGGTTGGTTAATAAATCCAGTGGCCAAGATCTCCATCACAAGCCAAAGGAATGAAGATGACCCCCTCCATTTTGGCACAATTAGCCTCCAGACTCTTGCAATTGATCGTTGGATGAGCGAACATGATGTAATCTTTCGCAAAACTTTTGAAGGGATTCTTCGGATTTTAATGCTCGCAGTGGCAATTGCCAGCATATCAAGCCAATTGTTTTACATTAGCCCTAGAAATAATGTAGATGTCATTCCATATATATCTCTTGTGATGCTTGGTGTCCAGGCTCTTGGGTTAGCCTTCCGCTGATCAGTGGTGCCGAGGTTCTATTCAAGTGGAAAGAAACTGGATTTTACAGAAGCAGATCATGTTATCTCGAGCATTATCGGCGGTTCGAAGTACTTGACCGCACCACTAAGCTTCTTTCGCTGGTTGCTTTTATACTCACTCTAAGACTCTGCCAGAAGGTGTGGGAATCTCGAATCAGACTACTCGCTCGTACCCCTCCAAAGCCAGGACAAGTCCCCAATGATAAGTGGGTTCTCTTTATTACTTCTGTAATTCACGTCGCTGGTTTTCTCATTGCACACATTGTTCATGGATTGAATTTTAGTCAGAGGTCGCTTCAGCCTGAAAAGTTTACACCAATAAGAAGAACTTCCCATAATCAGCAGAATTGGGTGACTGAACTTGAGGAGTATATGGGTCTGGTTCAAGATTCATTCTTGCTTCCTCAAATGATTGGAAATATTTTGTGGCAGATCCAAGGTAAACCACTGAGTAAAGTCTACTACATGGGGCTTACCTTAGTGAGACTTGTTCTGCATGTCTACAACTACATAAGAAATTCCTTCTGCAATCCCTACTGCTCCGAGGACGGACTTGGGAACCTGATGGATTTCTTTTCCAAGCCTGGCGACATTACGATACCAACGACTGTGTCTGTTCTTGCGCTCATAGTCTACACTCAGCAGAGGTGGAACTACCAGAAGTTTAGGCAGACGTGAAGTTGTGGGCACTGTAAGTTTCTTCTGTTTGAGCCTAAACTATATGAGAGGTTGCTCTCCAAATCAGTTGAAGCTGGACATCGATGAACCTACCCCACATTGATGGTCATTGAAGGAAGTACTTTTGTCGCGACAGGGCGCACGTGGGTTGATATCATTGCCCGTGGAGTAGGTTTCGGCCGAACCACCTAAAATCACTTGTTTTCTTGTGGTTGTGTGACTGCTCTTTTATTTGATTTCCCCAGTGTGTGTGTGTGTTTTGGTGGTTACTGTTTGCTATTCGATTGATCTTGGGTGAAATTCGCTAGCGCTAGCGCTAACGCTGCTTTAAGGTGGCATGGTGGATCAAGTGTCTCAATTTCAATGTAATTCCCTATTCGTATGTCCTAATATTGTGACTCTTGGGGGTGTTCAGTTGCAGCGCTAGTTCTATTTGAATCAAGGTATCAAATTTTGGTTTCCGTGAAGTCCAAAACCACATTTTCCAAATTTCGGTGGATTTGGCTTTAGATAGCTATACTCCGGGGATTTCGGTACTCACCGAAAACGAAATTTTTGGATACTCATTTCCAATGTTTTAAAAACTGAACCAGTGACCGAACCAAAATTTTACAAAATAGGTCGGACCGCGGTTGGACCACAGTTCCAACGGGTTGAACCAATTTATATTTATTTAGTATTTTTGGATTATTTTTTAAAGAAAATAACATTATTTTTCATCTTTAAAGCTACAAATAGTATTCTTTTTGGTAGGTAAATAGAAACAATTGAAAAAATATTAAACATAAATTCATTCATAAGATATCTTCATTAGATGATCCAAACCATTGAAAGGATAGACTAATCCTTCGGCATGTGAATAAGGCCAATTTGATAAGGTCTTGATTTTTACAAAAAACTTCTCATTTAGAAACTCATTTTTCCTTTCAAATGCAAAAAATAATCTTTTAAAAAAATGTTTGACTAGCCTCGATTTTTGAGATTTAAATTGTGCAGAAACACCTCATCTTGCACTGTTGCTGTGACAGAAGTTCTACTCTGGAAACTCTTTTCCTTCTTCAAATGAATACTTTTTGGGGCTTGTTAAAAGTTAATTCCTTTTTTTAGTTAAGTTAATTAAAGTAATTTCAAAAGAGTTTTTTTCTTTCCAATCTGTTAGAATAGTAGACTTTCGGTTCAAAAAAACCTTCGGTCCACCAGTTTAAGAAAAACCGTCGGTTCTTAAATAAATACCGGTTTTAAATGAACTGGACCGACTTTTTTAGAATTTTCGGTTGGACCTGGTCCGACCTTCGGTCCCGTCCGGTTATTAAAACACTGCTCTTTTCCACTAAAAAATGCACACAAAAAAAGTTGCCTTTTAAGCCATGCTTTGTATCCTGCCTTAGTTTGCAGGAAAATGTTTGTAGGCAGATAATCAAATGTTTGCAATGACAAACATTTGTTTGGAAAATATTCATATGGTTGGGGAGGGGAGGGGAGAGCTATTGGGGGAGACCAAGTGGGGTGAAAGTGTCATTTTTTTTTTTTTTTTTGATAGGTGAGTGAGAGAGTCATTTGCTTATTGTTTGGAGCGGTTTGAAGACTACCACTTTTTTGGCAAAAAATAATTGGGTCAAATGCAAATATTTGTTGGATGTTGCGTCACCAAACACACATAAATGCCGCAAACATTTGTAGTGGTACCAAGCAAGGCCTTAATGCATGGAATGGCTCATATGGGGTACAAGTCTTTTTGGGGATAGACTTACATCTGCAACCAAAACACATCTGTAGTTCAAACCAAGGTTTAAAAAACGGCTGTTATAACGGATTCGGACCTACCCCGTTACGTTATGGACCATAAAAACGCCCAGAAAATGATGGCTGTTACAACGGAAATAACGGCCGTTATTTCCGTTATAACGAAAATAACGACCGTAATTTTCTGGAAAATTTTGTGAAAAAAAAACGGCTGTTATTTTCCATTGTATTCCATTTTTTTTTCGTTATTTTCCATTTTTGAAATTTTGAAATTCAAATTTTAAAATTCAAAATTTGAATTTCAGCGCCATTTTTCCTTTTTTTTAATTATTTTCTGTTATTTTTCCATTTTTGCCCCTGAGCATTTTTTTTCGTTATAATGGCTGTTATAACAGAAAAAACGGTAACGCCCCCAGTCGGTTATACAGTTATAACGGTCCCCTTTAAACCTTGGTTGAAACCAAGCTTTGACTTTCGGCATAAATAAAGATGTGGCCCGAAGATAGAGGGTTCTCATTAGGGTTCCACTTCCTTACCATCTCCAATCCATCTTACTCTATTTATCATTGTTTTTAAACCCCAAAATTCATTGGCACTGGTGAGTCATTTAAATCATTAAAATACATATAAATTATTAAAATTAAAAGACTATATATATAAACCTTTCTCGTCTGAGTTTCAAGCAATTCATACAGTAGTTAAGTCCAAGGTTTAAAAGAGGCCGTTTTAACGGTATAACAGACTGGGGCATTACCGTTAAAACGAATTGTAACAGACGGGGGCAAAAAAGGAATTTAACAGAAAAACAAAAAAAATGGCGCTGAAATTCAAAATTTCAAATTTTAATCAACAAAAAATAACAGCAGCCGTTTTTTCCCACAACTTTTTTTTAGAAGCGTCAAAATGGTTCTTAACGTAATGGGCTTGGGGCGTTACCATTTTTACGGCCATTAAAACCGTTAAAAACTGTGTTATTTTAAACCATGGTTAAGTCTACCCAAAATCTTGAGTCGAAAATGGTTCAAAATCTTGGGATTGGAGGTCGGATTGGTGGGCTCCGAACCCGTTCTAGATAGGTCTGATCCAGAACAAGATCAGCGCATCTCGCCCTAGAGAAAGTGAGTCTTCTTTGGGAAACAGTGATCTCAGAGTGAGAAGATCAATTTTTGGATCGTGATCGGCCAACCAAGAGTGAATAGACCCAGCTAGATTCCTAGTTGACACGTTGAGGTGTTGACCCCATATAGCTCTACTTGAAATATCAAAAATGGCCTTCACCTTCAAATCTAAATCAACTAATTTTAATAAGCAAGTTACAATTAAAACCCATTAATAATTATATAAGTCAATGCAAGACTACGAGAATAATAAAATCATAAGAAGCAGTAATTTTAGAATCAAATAGATTAGATTGAGTTGGTAATACATCAACTTAGAATTGGGGCCAAACATCGCTGTACTAATCATTATTTGGGTCCATTCACAATTGTCTTTGAAATAGTGCGAGCTTGGTAAATTGGTAAGGTTTCTAAGTCTTGCTAGCTATTAACCTGTTTTAAATCAGAATGAAAAGACGATAATGCCCTTATTCTTGATTGACAAGGGCACAATTCCTTGTTTACAACGCCTGAAGACTTAATCCCTTTGAAATATTTTTCTGTGTCACCAATGTTACTAGTTCAGCCAGTTCAACCAATTTGAGTATTGAGCTCAATACCCAAACTTGAAATAAAATACAGACTTAACGAAATGGTTAGAAGAGGGAAGAAGGTATTGAGAATCAAATGAAGCTTTAGACATGCTTTATAAAATATAAATAGTCTGGGAGGTAGAGTTTTGTTTATAGGTTTTAGGGTTTTGAATGCAAACTGAAAATAAAATATCAGCTTCATGAAAATGGCACTGATTCAACCAAGTTGAGTAGTTCTTTTGAAAGAATTTTGTCCGTTTCACTATTGTTATAGGGGTTCCTCTTCATTGTGCATTTTCCATCATCTCTTCATTATCGTCTAATTATGTTGTGATTCAACTAAGTCGTGCTCAATACTCAAATTGGAAATGAATACATGCTTCATGACAATGGTACTAGTTCAACCAAGTTGAGTGGTTTCTTTGAAGATTTTTTTTTTTTTTTTTAATTTCACTATTGTTACAAGGGTTCCTCTCTATTGAGATATATTGTCTCATCATCTCTTCGTCATTGTTTCACTTTATTATTAGTTCAATCAAGTTGAGCTCAATACTCAATCTAAAAATAAATACCGACTATATGAAAATGGTACTGGTTCAACCAAGTTGAGTAGTTTTAAAAAAAAAATTTGTTCGTGCATCATTGTTAGAGAGGTTCTTCTTCATTGAAATACATTTTTTCATTATTTCTTTATTGTAGTCTGTGCTAGTGGTTCAACTAAGTTGAGCTCAATATTCAAATTGAAAATATGGATAGAAAACATGAAAATGGTGCTAGTTCAACCAATATGGTATAAATGGTACTGATTCAACCATTTTGGTGAAAATGGTACTAGTTCAACTAGTTTCGTGAATATTATTACTAAAATTCGAGAAATTATTCTTGCTTAACGAGAATGAAAATGATAACCATCTTCTTCACCTTCTTATTTCTTAGCTGAACCTTGAAACCAACGTTGTTTTCTTTATTCACTTTTAATGGTGCATAAACAAACTGAAATAGTTGTAGAGGATAACTGAGATGCAACAAATAGACGATCGAAAAAAAATCTTTCAAACCGTCATCACCTTCGTCTTTCTTCACCTTGAATGGAGCATAGACGAGTTGCGAAGAGCTGTAGATGAAATAAATGGAGGGAAAAAGATGAACTAAATTTTGTTGAAGTTGACTGACATACAAATTGTGTGTCAGCCAAACCTTAAATCAAATTAATGCTATCAATTCAAACTAACGATAGCTGGAGGATAGTATAGGTATTTCAAAGAACATTGGATGGTAACCTTAAAAAGGACTTCATGGGCCAACGATTAAACTAAAGAGTCCATAGCTTTGTAGAAGGGACTTAATGGTTTGTATTTTTGTAAATATGAATTTAAAAGTAATTTTTCCAAACTTTTTCTATATTGTATTTTTGCCGATACCGAATTGTTAACTATGATCCAGCCTATGGTCTCAGATTGATCATCTGATTGGGTCATTTTTTGGGACATGAAACATCTTAAGTGGGACCTTAGTAAATTCTCGAATTATCTACGAATGATTTGTGAACCGTATGAATTACTTAAAAAACGTACTGAACCGCGTCCTATTCAAATCTTCGAAAAAAATCTACGCATTTCTAAACACGATCGAATTCACGAACTTTTTCGAATTACTTCTGGATTATTCAGTTTGAACATGAAAAATCATTTTATAAGACAAAAGTTGTCACTATTTTATTTTATTTTATTTCTAAATTATTTTTGTCGCATTTTTTTAATGACAAAGGCGCGTGCTCGTGGTCATATGTGTGACTCACACCTCAGAGAAACTTATCGGGCTTATAATAGCCCCTAGGTCCAGACCATTGATGGTCGAGAAAATTTTTGAAGCGGTTGAAGTTACAAGCGGCGAAGATGCGCCAAGAGTATTCCACCAGCCGTACTAAGGTGAGGTTAGATTTAACCATAGGTTTGCTATTAAAAAATATTTTTTAAATAAAAACAAAACCCTTTTCTCTCTGTCCTCTCTCCTCTCTGCAATACCTTAAAAACGGTGTTCTCCCTTGCTCTGAGTAAAACTTCTGTCACGTTCCGGTCACAACACACAATACGAGCCACGTGGCACATTCTTAGTGGACGCTGACCGTATGTTTGACCAGTCCCTCGATGGACCTATAAACCAAAAATCAGCCTGATTAGTCATTTCTAAGCGTTGGATTGAAGTTATTTTCATGGGTTGATTTTAACCGTAAGAATTTGAGCATTATTTGGGTGCAAAGATCCAAAGGTTGTGAATCACTAATCAGGCTGATTTTTGGTTTGCAGATTCACTGAGGGACTGGCCAAACATTCATACGGCCAGCGTCCACTAAGAGTGTGCCATGTGGCTCATTGTGACCGAAGTTTAACTCGCTGATGAGATCATTTACGTGCAGTTCGTTCTTGTTGCAGGCCCATTCTAACGGTCGTGCACCTAAGCTCTCACCACCAACAACAAATTCTCTCACAGAGAACAAAAGAATCCATCTACACCACCATCAACACAGGATAAAGAACCCATAATGAACAAAAGGAAAAAAAAAAAAAAAGAGAATAAAAGGGAAATTAACAAAAGGAAAAAAATAACGCATACCTGGCCTGCTCCATTACCTCATCTACGGCACCGGCAAAGAAGAAGCAACCGAAGAGGTTTTGGAGGCAAAAGGAAAAGCTGAAAAGGAAAGTAAACCCTCGTCGATTGAGGAGGAGAGAGGAGAGAGGAGAGAGGAGGTTTTTATTTTTATTTAAATTTTTTTTTTAATAGCAGACCTATGGTTAAAACTAACCTGACCTTAGTACGGCTGGCGTAATACTATTGGCGCATCTTCGCCGCTTCTAACTTCCACCGCTTCAAAAAATTTCTCTTGATGGTCCTCGAGATTTACACACAAAACCATCCAGTGATCTGTACCTAGGGACGAGGTTCAGCCCGGATTGACGGTATAAATGTCAAACAACTAAACTTATTAGTTAGTAGTTGGTTTTAAAAACGGCCGTTTAAACGGTAACGCCCCAAGCCCGTTTCCGTTAAAATCATTTAAACGCGTTTTATCAAAACGGCAGTTTTTTTGTTTTTACGGCCGTTAAAATCGTTTAAACAGCCATTTAATTCTGAAAATTTTCGTTAAAAAAATGGCCGTTAAATCCGTTTAATTTCTGTTAAAATCCGTTAAAATCCCTTTTTTTTTTTTTTCAAAATTTGAATTTCAGCGCTATTTTTTCCGTTAAAATCTGTTAAATTCCGTTTTTTTTTTTTCATTTTTGCCCCTGGCCATTTCAATCCGTTTTAACGGCCGTTAACAGACGCCTCCAGTCCGTTTAACCGTTAAAACGGCCTCCTTTAAACCTTGGTTAGTGCTTCACTTCATGTTCGAGTTCCGACAAAACCTATTACCAGATCCCATTTGGGGCCGCGACCTACGCCATGTTCGTGGGGTTCTCCGTTGTGAGGGGACCATTGTAAATGACCAAAACACCCCCACTGCTTTAGTTGGATTTGGACCGTTGGATCTGTTCCGTGTCTTAAAATCTGCTTCTTTTGAAAAGCTACTGATCTTTGGTCCGGCTCAGCTTTTGGTCTTGCCGCGCAGGTGAACATCCTCAATGCTCAGTGCGCAGGCGAACAAAATTGGTCCGGCTGAGCAGGACCACACTAGTCCCTCCACTCAAAGTTAGAAAACCCATTTATCGTCAGCTTACTTGACATGACCGAGAAAACTTTGATGTCTAGAATCCACATCAAACTTTGCTGTCCACCTCCAGAAATGTCATGTAGAATACTCTTTCAGGCTCACTAACCGCATGAATGTTTGCTCTACCCTTTGATGGACCTACGCACCAAAAATTAGCTAGATTGGTGATTTATGGTTGTTGGATTAAATCATTTTCATCGGGCGATTGTTAGCCATTGGATTCAAGCATTCTTCAGCATGCTCAAATCTACGGATAGAAATCACAATTCAGGCTAATTAGTGGTTTGTACTGTGTAGGTCCACCATGAATCAGTGTGCCACGTGGTATTTTAATGGTGGAAACAAACTTAGATGTCCGTCTAGGACAGCAAACATTTTCTCGAACCAGTGCAACCCACCTTGCTTTTCTACTTCTGTTCAGAAGTCAAGACTAGAGCTCCGTTTAACTTCAACTTCACTTCTTCTCCTCACATTCTCTCACCCACCTCAAGATCTGAATCCAAGAGGAGTCACAGTGCAGAGAGAGTAATACAGAAAAAACGAAGAAGAACTCATCTTATCAAAAAAAAAAGAAGAAGAACTCATCTTCCAGGTTTGTCTTCCTAGATCAAATTGTTTATATATTTCCCACCATACCCACCAAACTACTAGCTTGAATCTTACTCTTTGATACCCATTTCTGTTTTTCCCAGTTTTTTTCATGGTTGCTTTGTGGGTTAACTTTTGTATGCTAATGTATTGTGGGTAAGAGCAATTGGGTCTTCAGGATTTCTGGTTTTAATTTCTGGGTAGTTGATAATTCAAGGAAAGAGAGTACTTAGGGCTTCCAAATATGAAGATCCTACCTTTTGTTCTTCATATTTGGACTCTGTTGGGGTTGTTGTTCTTCTTCTTCTTTAGCTTCACAAGTTCATACACAAGAACATACACTGAGTTTGAATCCAGAGATGATCCTTCTATAACATACAAGTATGATCGGTTTGATGAAGTCAAAAAGGAATGTGGGTCTGTTTTATCTTCTGCTTCTGAATTGAAACCTGATGATAACCGAGTGTTTAGAATTAGAAATGAGCTCTCTTTTGTAAACGGGGATTGGGGGCAGGAGGCAGATGGAGCGTCTTTGATGCCCTTTGACGACAGAGATATGCCGAAGAATGATTCAGACGTACAATCTCCCCTAAATTTAGTTTCTTTTTGGGTGATGGATGTCGATCCGGCACGACCGTCTAAGAAAACGGTTAGTGTCAGTGGGATGTTGTTTTTGGGCATAACCAGAAATGGGTCATTTGCCTACAAACCATATGAGCGATCCCCTCTGTTTCAGATATGGCCCGGGAATTCTCAGCTCATGATTCTCTTCCAAGGAATTTATACTGAATCTGAGAAAGGGGAACGTGTAATGTGTTTGTTGGGGAGTGCAACGTTGCCTTCTCGTCAGTCTGATTCTGCTGATCCATGGGAATGGGCGAAGGGTTCAGGTTCTAACTATTACCAGCCACCTCTTTTGCAAGATGATCAAATTTTACTTGTTCTTCACTACCCAAAGATCCTCACATTAACTAGCAGGGTAGTTCTTGGAGAAATGAAAAGTCTTAACCCGGAATCAAACCTTAAGTACTTCGATAAGGTCCATATCTCTTCTCAGTTGGGCCCTTATACGAATTACGAATTTGGATCTGTAGGGCTTGTATCTAAAGCCTGTGATCCATATCCATATCGAGATGACTTGTTGGATAATGGAATCGATATTTATAAAGGGTTTGGATTTTGTGGAATTCTTGAGAGGTTTACGTCTGGAGAAGCTTTTACTGTCGTGCCGAACTGGAAATGCAATGTCACAGATGAATATTGCAGTAAGTTGGGTCCATTCGTGTCTGGAAGGGAGATTAAGGCCACGGATGGGGGGTTTAACAATGTTAAACTCATTATGCAGGATGTGAGGTGTGAGCCAAAAGATGAGGAAAACAATTCCAGTTCTGCAAGGGTGTCCACTGTGTTTAGAGTGGTTCCTCCATTCGAGAATCAGTTTACAGCGGTAGAGAGGACAGGTCTTAGCAACCTGACTCTTCCTGCTGAGGGAATATGGAATTCTTCCAGTGGGCAGCTGTGCATGATTGGTTGCCTTGGGCTTGTTCGTACTGAAACGGACAGCTGTGATTCTCGAATTTGCTTGTATATTCCTTCCTCATTTTCCATCAAGCAGCGAAGCATCATCCTTGGGAGCATATCGAGCATCAATAAGAAGACAATCTCGTACTTTCCTTTATCATTTGAAAAGGTTGTGCAGCCTTTAGAGCTCTGGGAACGGTTCAGCAACTCCAAACTATCATACAAGTACTCAAAACTTGATTCAGCTGTTGCTTTTCTAGAGAGAAGCGAGCCCTTTGATTTTAGAGCTGTTATCAAGAAATCATTCCTGAGTTATCCAACATTGGAAGATGGGCCTGCATTCCTAGTCAGTCTTTCCCTTCTTTCAGAAGACCTCACACTCCATGTCTCAGTGATTCCGGATCCAGTATCCAACATCCGTCCAATGATGACTAATATTCAAATGGAGATACTATCTATTGGTCCATTGTTTGGGCGTTACTGGTCATCTCAAAATGGTTCTACTGCAGAAGATGAGATTCCATTCCATGCTAAGGCTGAATCCACTGAAAAACAGCTCCTTGTGAATGTTTCTGCTCAGCTCACTCTTGCTGGAAAACCTTACAGCAACATTTCCACGCTGTTTTTGGAGGGTCTATATGATTCACGTGTTGGAAAGATGTACCTAATCGGTTGCAGGGATGTCCGTGCCTCATGGAAAATATTGTTCGAGAGCATGGACCTCGAAAGCGGGTTGGATTGCTTGATTGAAGTCAAATTAGAGTACCCACCCACAACAGCTCGGTGGTTAATAAATCCAACAGCAAAGATATCCATATCCAGCCAAAGGAATGACGATGACCCCCTCCATTTTAGCCCAATCAAACTTCAGACTCTTCCTATCCTGTATCGAAAGCAACGTGAAGACATACTCTCACGCAGAGGTGTTGAGGGGCTCCTTCGGATTCTGACACTCTCGCTGGCAATCACTTGCATAGTAAGTCAATTGTTTTACATCAGAGATAAGGTAGATGATGTTCCTTACATATCTCTCGTCACGCTAGGTGTCCAAGCTCTTGGGTATAGCCTTCCGTTGATCACAGGTGCTGAGGCTTTATTCAAACGGATGGCGTCTGAGTCTTATGAAACCCCATCTTATGATCTTGAGAAGAGTCAATGGTTCCATGTAATTGACTACACAGTGAAGCTTCTTGTACTGATCGCGTTTCTACTCACTCTGAGGCTCTGTCAGAAGGTTTGGAAATCTCGTATCAGACTACTCACACGCACCCCTCTGGAACCAGGACGCGTCCCCAGTGATAAGCGGGTTCTCTTTGCTAGCTTGGCCATACACACGGTTGGCTTTATAATCGTTCTTATTGTTCATACTGTGAATGCCAGCAAGAGGCCAGTTCGGCCAGAAAAATATATAGATCCGAAAGGAAATACCTATACGTTTCGGGAATGGGAAACTGAGCTAGAGGAGTATGTGGGTCTTGTTCAAGATTTCTTCCTGCTTCCTCAAATTATGGGCAACTTCCTGTGGCAGATTCATGGTACACCCCTCAGGAAAGTCTACTATATTGGAATAACAGTAGTGAGGCTTCTTCCTCATGTTTATGACTACATGAGAGCTCCTGTTTTCAATCCCTATTTCTCCGAGGAGTATGAATTTGTGAACCCAAGTTTGGATTTCTACTCCAGGTTTGGGGATGTTGCAATACCGGTGACAGCTGTTGTGCTTGCTATTCTAGTCTACATTCAGCAGAGATGGAGTTACCAGAAGCTTAGCCGGACACTTAACGTTGGGCAACATAAACTACTTCCCTTTGGATCCAGAGTTTATGAGAGGTTGCCCTCCAAGTCATTTGAAGCCGAGCTTGTCTCGGGGGTGAATGAGACTGTGGAGCATGGGAGAGAACAAGAGGATGAAGAATGATTGCTCACCATTTCAAAATCACAGACTGTGAGAGTTGATGTATACTAAGCAAAGTAGGCGTGACTTTGGTAATTTCTTTTTAAAAAGATGTGACTCATGAGCTTTCTTTCAATTTAAGAGAATAATTGATGTATACTTCTGCTGATTGATGGTATACTTCACATGTTTTGCATTTGTAACCATGTTCTAAAAACCCCTCTGGATTGTCAGGTTCAAATAGTTTGATCTGTAACTGGTCCTGTTGACTGTGCCAGTGTGTGTGTGTTTTTCTTTTTTTCTTTCCTTTTTAAAGAAAACACCACAGTAGTAGGAGTGGTTTTGACAGGACCCCCAACAGTTTATCAGATAAAAAACAGATTACAAGAAGGGAGACTTAAGAAACATTACGCCTGAAAATCAAACAAGCTCAAATGAAGTACAATCAAGACCCAGAAAGAGAGAATGTTTGCAGGAGTATCTTTGGAGGACCAAAACCATTGGTTATTTTGATTATCACAACCCAGGTTTTTGCTTAATACGACTGTTGATTACTTAGTGAATGTTTGCAGGAGTAGTCATGTGTCTCCGTAACAAATTAAATTAAATGGTCCATTTATTGATGGGCGAACGACGAGGATTGAACCCGCGCGTGGTGGATTAACAATCCACTGCCTTGATCCACTTGGCTACATCCGCCCCTACCCCTGCACAGGTTTCTGTCTCTATCTGCAATCAGATCCTTTCTTCTTCGGAAGACTGTTGATTATCTTTGTTAATCATCGTCATCATCATCATCATCTAGGCCTTATCCCAACTAGTTGGGGTTGGCAACATATATCCTATTTCTACATTCAATTCTATTTAGAGCTCTATCTTTTGTCGAAGCATATGTTTTCAAATCTTTTTTTACTACCTCAATCCATGTCATTTTTGACCTTCTCTCTTATATGGAACTAAGGAAAGCAAGAAAAAAGAAAAATTATAATGGCATCACTGAATCGCTGTAAAAGGCCTCTCTAAGTACGCTCTCCTCGGAACTAAGGAAAATGAGATGCTCATAGTTGAGACAACCAACTCCCCAATTTCTTTGATTGTATGTGCTAATCTCCATGTTCCTTTCTTCTTTCTGGAAGCTCAATTAATTGTATTACTAGAATCACCTTCCACAACACCCAAGGATTGGTTTGTATTACCTCATGGAACCAGGTATGTTCCTAAAACCTGTTGATCTGGTTGGAGTTCTAAAACAAACACACCAACGGATTCTCATCTAATGATCCAGGATGTAATACTGATGTAGAACGGGTTGCAGAATAGTTCAGGGATCAATTCGAGGCAAAGAAGTCTAATGGGAAGCCTAAAAGCCTATAATAAATGGGCTTCAAAATCCATAACTCCAACTTGGACGAATTATATATGGGAATTCAAGCTCTCGACGAGATCTACAAAACTGAAAGTGTCTTCTTTCAGCTCAGTGGATTTAAGTCAAATTCTATCGTTTAAGAGGTCAAATTGCCATTTGAAGATCGAACTTGTGATTTTTAGTAATTTATTGTTCTTTTTACCTTTCAGATTCAAGGATTTTCTTCAGTTGAAGACGGTGATCTTCTTCCTTACACAATTTCGTGATTATCGCTAAGTCAAATCCTAAGCTTGAGGAATAAAAGAATAAGGATTTCTCGTTTTCCCTGATTTCTGAATTTTTTTTTATGATTGCATATATTCTAAACATTGAATTTTGAAAAAAAAAATCAAACACACTCGAGAATTTTTTTTTTATTCTAATTCGAAAGCAAATTCTCATGTCATTAGAGGAAATGGAAAAGAGGGATTCAAATCCTTGGTATGAATAACTTGTACAACGGATTAGCAATCCGTCGGTTTAGTCCACTTCCTGTTTGGAAATTTTAAGATTTTTTATTGGACGTCAAGGGAAGGATTTTTTGGGTTTACCTTTATTTTATCCCTTGTATCAATAATTCAATCAAAATGCAATTATCTCCAAGAATGAAATATTTGTTACGCTTAATATCTTTAGTTTGATCATGTTTGTGAATGGCTATATTGTGTCAGTTGGGTGTCTAGCCTAACATTGATTGTTTGTAGCATGGTTTTAAAAACGGCTGTTATAATGAAAATAACGGCCGTTATAACGGATTCGGACCTCTCCCGCTGCGTTATATACCGTTAAAATGCCCAAAAAATAACGGTCATTATTTTCCATTATTTTTTCGTTATAACGAAAGTAACGATCGTTATTTTTTAGAAAAAAGGCCGTTATTTTTGTTATTTTCCATTTTTGAAAATTTAAAAATCAAAATTTGAATTATAGCGCCATTGTCCCATTATTTTTCGTTTTTGCCCGAGTGTTACAATTCGTTATAATGGAAAAAATAGTAACGCCCCCAGTCCATAATGAAATTTTACCGGTTCATTCTCTTTAACTCAATATACCTAGAAGAGGGGAGGGGGGTTGATTAGGTATTTAAAATTAATTATATCTACACAGTTTTACTGGACGATGGTAAGGGAATAAAATCGCATGTCTTGATTGTTTGATAAAAGATTATCACAACCGACTCAAATCAAATATACCTCCGTGGTATATTGTCTTTTTGTCGTTTGATCTAATCAAGATATATTATGAAATACAAACAAACAATCACACAAGACAAGAGATTTTTACATGGAAACCTTAGCCAAGGAAAAACCACGGGACCTAGACGGAAAGTATCATTAACTGAAAAGTTAAACGAAACAAAGGTTACCTATGCAGCACCGTTGCAAATACAGCTTCCAACCTTAGCCAAGGCCTATTGCCGATGCGTCCACGTCTTCTAAATCAACGCTATGAATCCACGTGCCCTTCTAGCCAAGAAGCCTTATCCGCTTGTTCAATTTGGTACACCCAAAACCTACCGACAATCGACTCCTCCGATCTTAATTTTCAACACTCTCGCCTTTGCAGAAGGTGAATGATTCAGTACACCCTGAACCCTAAGTTGCTCAAATGGTGTTGAGTCACACTAGTATACTCATGCTTACTAGGTTGAATATAGAAGTGGAAAACCTAAGCTGAGTAAAGGATCAAGCTCTTGGCTTTGATCAAGAAGAGAATAAGCTCACAAGATGTGAATGGAAAACAAGCTTCTTGCTCTTCGAATGAACACTCTAATAAATATAACATTTACTTATCTCTTTTGAAGATTGAGTCACTATGTGTCTCTGTGTATATTTAGAGAAGGTATAGAAGGGTTCTATTTATAGAATTCCAAGACCCTGAGTCGTGTGGAACGTAGGATGATGGAACCTAGAATTTCAGATTTGAGAAAGATCAATTCTGTTCAAGGTCCAATCGATTGTACACTTAGTCCAATCAATTGGGGATAAGTGTCCAATCGATTGGATTCAAAAGAATTTCTGTTCCGAAGGCACCAATCGATTGCACAGGGTTCTCCAATCGATTTGACTCATATAACTTTTTGTTCCAAAGACTCCAATCGATTTCACAGAGTCTCCAATCGATTGTACTCAGATAGATTTCTATCCCGAAGGCTCCAATCGATTTCACAGAGTCTCCAATCGATTGTGCTCAAATAAATTTCTGCCTCGTAGTCTTTAATCGATTACACGGTGTTTCCAATTGATTGGGCTATGTCCAATCGATTGAGAATATATGTCCAATCGATTAGACTATCCCATTAGTCAATATAATTGACTTATATTCTCGTCTGTTCAATGATTAAGTTTGACCATTATATTTTGTTCATTTTAATAAACTTCTATGGCCACTAAGTTATTTACCTTCCTAATCGAGCGTACACGATCTTTAACCGACAAATCGGCAGTTACTCAGATGACTCTTGTCGTCAACCATCTTATTCTTGCTGTCTCTGTCTTTTAGTCTTCACGTAGTTGGCAAAGTATGCGCACCACGACATCTTCACACTACACTAGTGCTCGTAGGAACGGTTACAAGAATATTTTTATATCAAACGGAATATTTACCAAATTGAATATGAAAATATTCTTTACACATTATACCGTTATAACGACCCTATTAAACTTGGTTTCTAGAAAGCTACCCAAGTCTACCATCTATAGAATTGAATTTGTATATCGTTTGTACAAATTTGAACGATAATTGTTGTAGAAGACACTAGCTAGTGGGTATAAATATGCACTAGATTGTAGATTTCTAATAAAAAAAAGCTTATGGGCTATGAAAATCAAGGTTGATCCATCCAGTATAAATTGGCTCTTCAGAACTTAACTCGGTTACCAAACATACCTCTACTACTTCTAGAAGTTTTTAGATTCCTCTATTTTGGCTTAAAATACTAAATATTAAAGAAGAAGTATCTTTCGAATTCATAAACTTCATATATTCGCTGTCTTCAGATAAAAGTATATGCTTCCTTAATATAAAGAAGCTTCCCAATGCACGCATATTAAATTTAGCCATAATCCCATAATTCAAGGAATGGTGATGGTGTTTTCGAGGATTCGCATTTCCTCGTGTCCACAGCACCGCTCGACAAGGCATTTGCCAAAATTAGGTGTGAGTGGCTGAGATCCACCATCCAGCTGGGGGATAAGATCTCGGCCATTCTTTATTGAAGCCTATAAGAGGGGGAGACATACAATTGAGCTCCCTTGTTTTTTTTGTACTCAACTGAGCTCCCTTGTTATCTATATAACAAAACATAGCGGTTGTCTCCCCCTCTTATTGGCTTCATATATCCAAAGGCTTATATCAACCTTCACATAAAATAAAATTTAGATGATTGGATTAATTTAACAGGGAAATTGTCTCCCCACTTATACCCACTCTTATCGGCTTCACAAAGGATGGTCGAGATCTTATCCCCCAAATGGACTATGGATCTCAACCACTCACACCCGATTTTGGAAAATGCTTTGTAGGGGAGTGCCGAGGGCACAGTCCACCCACTTATACCTACTCTTATCGGCTTCACAAAGGATGGCCGAGATCTTATCCCCCAAATAGATTGTGGATCTCAACCACTCACACCCGATTTTGGAAAATGCTTTGTAGGGGAGTGCCGAGGGGCACAGTCCACCCACTATACATCTTACCCCCCCTCTCATCGGCTTCACAGAGGCTGGCCGAGATCTTATCACCCCAAATGGATGGTGGATCTAAGCCACTCACACCCGATTTTGGCAAACGCTAGTCAAGATATAAGGGAAGGGTTTTGAGTATTCAAAGTGCGTACCCTTCCAATGTGAGCTGTCCAAAGCCGTACATGTGGTGGAGTGGTGATTAAGTTGGACCCTTAATATGTTAGGACATAATCTGGATAAGGAAAATTTTGGCATCATCGTCCATGCGTTAAAACCATTGGATGTTCTTTGAAATTTGTGTGGTAATCTTTAAGGTTTGCTCGATGGGAACCTTGATTTCCATCAGTAGCCTTAGAAGCTAGCTATGCTATCCACGATGCTATTACAAACAGTAGTGGCTGAGATGGGGTCCACTAGTTATGAATCAAATTTTTTTTCTTTTTTCTAATGAATGGTTCAAACTCTTATGAAAATTTTTAGGTGGAGCAATTTTTAAGTCCATCTTTGCTCAATGACATACTCTTAGAGACCACTTCTGTAGCGATGTTTGGCCTATCCTCAGTGGCCTACAACCAAAAAATCAGCCTGGTTGACGATTTCTAAATGTTGGATTGCATTGGATTGATTTTTATCCATGGTATTTGAGAAAGGAAGGGGGGACACTTATCCTGGGAACCAAATACCCCTCACTCTCTCTCATTCCCTATTTTCTCTCTACGTCCAACTGTCCTGACCTCTTATGTTCTCCAAGGTTAATGAATATGGAACCTAAACGACTATTGACTTAGCTTGGGTGGGTCTCATGGACTACCTTTTCCTGTTTATTAGACATTTTCACTTGCTTTATCCCGCGACACTTACACACTCGTCAAAAAATGGGCGTAATGACATTACATGCATTATTTGTAAAAAAATTGTTGGGAAGAATGAACAATAAACAATCAAAAGAACAAAGATGCAAACAATCACGACACAAAGATTTACGTGGTTCCCTTTAGATTGAGGTACGTACACAGATCCACACTGATTCCACTATGCTCTGAGACAAGAAAAGAAACACACACAAAAGAATAATCATCTCTAATCAACCGAAGTATGTATAACTACAAGATGAAATTAAGATTTCCGTATCTTTATGTGAAAGTATGAAAATGCCCATAAGGAAAAAATGACCACCTTGAAAAAAAAAAAGCTGGAACCTCCCCTTGGGACATGGGGGCGCACTGCTGCTGTAAACCCCCAGCCAGCTCAACACGAAGTTAGGCCGCAGTGTTATACCTTTGTGTATAGTACTTCTGGCACCATCAGGTTCGACATAACATAACAAAAAAGACTGCTTGCAAAAAAAAAAAAAAAACAGTATCTTTTTTTTTGTTTTACCGTTATTAAGGTTATTGCCAAAAATAAATAAAAAGACCTAAAATATTCTGACCTTTTTGACTTCAAACGCAACCAAAAGGCAACAAGTAACAACTAAATTAACAGTGTTTCAATTTTTTTTTTTTTATTCAAAAAAGATTAAATCGTGTGCGTTAACCGGGGTTTGGGTGTTATGTGTCGCTTTCTAACTGTCCGAGCCATGTAAAGATGGCGGCAGCTGATTGGTTACACAGCCACATACCGCAAATGCTGCAGATTAAAAAAAGGATACGTATAGGTGGCAGTCCCAGGTTGCACAGCCAATCAAACGACGTGTCCTCACGTTGTCACGTAGGTTTTTCTCTCCGAAAAGATGTTGCAAAAGTCAAAAGACAATAAATTTCTTTTAAGAAGTCTTAAAGTGGAATTAATCTCGACAAATGATTATAGCGTCATCGCAGACGCGCCCTTAGCTGCGACATTTGAACCGTTGAATTATAAAGATTGGTCAACTCTTCAGATGTGATGACTTCCAAGTCCAACTACCACGAGAATATAGATAATGTCAAAATCTGACCATGGTTCGAAGTGATCCCGTTCTGGATCCGAATCGAACAGGCACCGATTGATCCGCCCGAGATACACTATTCATGAGGAAACTTGCCGAGACAGTGTTGGATTGGATCAATCCAGATCAGGTTCGGTGTCCACCTTCGATCCCAAGACTTCGAACCATGAGTTAGACCCGTGGCTCAAGGGATCTGTCCATTCAATTCATATTGTCCAATACAAATTGAGAGGCTCGTTTTTTGGGTAGCATGTTCCCAGAGTTGAGAGGCACCTTTTTTGGGGATATGGATTTTTAGCCTAGGGACAATCTTGGATAGATAATTGGTGTGGCCAAGGATCTTTTGTTTCACCGACCAATACAATCTCTTGGTTGTCTCGCCCGAGACAGGTTATTTGCTATGGGGGGCCTCACGCCGTCATCCATGACGTGCATGCACAACAAAGAAAACCTTTTGCAAAAGGAAAGCAATTTCATGTGTACAATTTACATTCTAGAAGCTCGCTAGCGAAAATAGGTCCCCCCCGGAGACTTTAAAGTCGGTAGAACTTTGATGACGGACAACAATATGAGTCACGTGGCATGTTCTTAGAGATTTCAGTCATTTTCATTGGTGGAAACCGTGAAATTTGAGCATGATTTGGGGGGGGTACAAGATCCCAAGGATTGAAATCACTAATCAGTCTGATTTTTTGTTAGCTCAGATTCAATGGTTGCCATTGACAGTGACATCTGCTGGAATGCACCGTCAATGCAGTGTTTGCTGAAAACGTTTTTGTGGTAGGTAGTTTTTTTTTTTTGTTGAAAACTATTTTCTTGTAGAAAACGAAATCATATTAATTTGGTCTGTTGTTTCTATCTACATCGTGAAAAAATAGCTACTTTCTTTCTTGAAAATTAGGGCAACCCACGTGACAATGCACGTTTTTTATGGACATGTCCATGCGTTTTTTGCTTCTTTCTAGAAAATCAGGGCAACCCGCGTGACAATGCACGTTTTTTTACACAAACTAATAATGCAGGTAGATACGGATTGCTGGACCCAAAAGGGCATGACACGTAAATCACGGGCCGTCCAATAATGCAACGGGAGATGGACTAACCTGATAGGAACGGGTCCCGGTTATCCTAGTTTTAGAATTAGCTATTTCAAAACTGGATCCAAAAGGAGTTAGAACCAATAAGACTTAGAACCGAAATGTATAATAAATTCGGGTTCTTTGTACACTAAGTAGTACAGGATTGAAGCGGAACCGAACTGATAGGATCTGAAATTGACGTATCAAGTTTTGACAAGTATGATTTTCATTTTTTACATCATTTATGCAACATATGGGTACTTGATACGCGATATGAGAACTGATATTTACTGGTCGGGCTCGGATGAGGATTGTAAGAATCTGATTGTTAGAAATTTGATCATGGTGAAATACCGTGTAATGTGCAAGGCTAATAGGTGAGAATACGTTTCATCTTTTTGTTACAATGCAAGTTTACTAATCAGTTGTGGTCCTATTTACTAGCACAGGCATGTATCTCTTGGTAATGCCAGAACCGTTGGTACATTGTTAAGAGGGTAGCCTAACATTTCAGCCTCTCCTGGGGAAAGGCGCTCTGAAAGATGGTTCCTTACGCTGTCTTGTGAGGGATATGGATGGAAAGAAACGTGAGAACATTTAGAGACATGGAAGTGTAGACTTTGTTTTGTGGTTGTTTCTTTTTTCTTCTTTTGAGATCTCCTCGATCTCCTTCTTTAATGCATTTCTCACGATTTATCAAAAAATAAAACGTGTGTTGCCACCAGAACTGGAACCTTCGTGGGTAACAGGTTCCGGTTTGGTTGACAACTTGACACTCCTGGACGTCGGACTACGTGACTTCAAAGAGTACGTACTACTGGCCCACTTCCCCGTGTATTAGTGGATGGACAGCCATTGATTGCATGACACCCTTTTATTTGCCCAATTGAATTTTTTTTTCACAATTATTAAAGTTGTTGACCGACCATAATATGAGCGACATGGCACAATTTTTAAATGCTGACCGTATGGATGTTTTGGCCAATCCTTAGATGGACAAACAACCGAAAATCATTTGAGTCGCAATTTCAAAACCTTTCGATATTTGTACCAAGGTTTAAAGGAGGCCGTTTTAACGGTTAAATGGACTGGGGGCGTTACTGTTTAAACGGCTGTTAAAACGAATTGAAACTGTCAGGGGCAAAAATGAAAAAAAATCGATTTTAATGGTTTTAACGGAAAAAATAGAAAAAGTGGCGCTGAAATTCAAATTTTGAAATTTGAAAATTAAAAAAAATATATAATTTAACGGATTTTAACAGAAATTAAATGGAATAAAACAGTTTTAACGGCCGTTTTTTTCACAAAATTTTTCAAAATTAAACGGCTGTTTAAACGATTTTAATGGCCGTTAAAACCAAAAAACGGCCATTTTTTTCAAAACCGATAAAACAAGTTTAAACGGTTTAAACAGAAACGGGCTTGGGGCGTTACCGTTTAAACGGCCGTTTTTAAAACCATGATTTGTACCCCAAATAATGGTCAATAATCTCAAATTCACAGTTAGGGTTTGGGGTTTAGGGTTAGAGTTAAAAATCAACCCATGAAAACGGTAGTCCAAAAAATAGTTACGGTTGAGACCATGGTTTTAAAAACGGCCGTTTAAACGGTTTTAATGGCTGTTTAAACAGTCACTCCCCAAGCCTGTTTCCGTTAAAACCGTTTAAACACATTTTGATGCTTTAAATTAAATGGCCGTTTTTTTTCTGTTTTAAAGGCCATTAAATTCTGAATTTTTTTTTGAAAAAAAAGCTGTTAAATCCTTTAAATTGTTGTTTAATTCCATTTTTTTTTTAAAAGTTCCAAATTTCAAAATTTGAATTTCAACACCATTTTTTCCGTTAAATTCTGTTAAATCGTTAAAATCCGCTTTTTCTGCTTTTCCCATTTTTACCCCTGGCCATTTCAATCCGTTTAAACGGCCGTTTAATGGTTTAAATGGTAACGCCCCCAGTCGTTAAACCGTTAAAACAGACTCCTTTAAACCTTGGTTAAGGCTACTTTATGCTGCAACTACTTTTTAACAGACAAAATGACCATTTTAACTATTGCAATTGTTGATTACATGTGTATCCTCTCTAGGAATTTAAGGTCACAAGCTCGAGATTTCTCCATAGAGGTCTCTCGATCATATTGCCAAAGGACCTTGCAAAAAAAACAAAAAAAAAACTTTTAAGATGTCTTTAATTGTACTTAATCTCCACTTAGCGTCATCGCCAGACGCACGCTTAGCCACGACATTTGAATGGTTGAATTACAAAGATTCGTCTAAGTGCATATAGCATGAGAATTTATATATCAACAAGAGCAAAGCAAGCCTATCAGAAAAAGCCGTTGCGTGCGTCCAACAAACTCCGGGCGGGCTATATATATATATAACCACTTGGAGAATTAGAAGAAAATGTATTTTATGTCACGTTGTAGGGCAACCCATGTGATACTGCAATTTTTTAAGCAGAAAACTGATACATGCAGGTAGATACGGGACATGGCGGTTGGATCTTAGGAAAAATGCATCCCAATGTTGATACAAGATGAATATGAGACGAAATTTTTTATCTCTAGCATTACAGGACACAAAGGGCCGTCCATCAATACATTGCGAGCAGGGCAGGTTGTCATTAGATACCCGATTCACCGATAGGAACTAGTAGTCCCGATTATCCTAGTTCTAAAATTAGCTATTTTTCGAACATGAATCCGAAAGGAGTTTGAATCAATAAGACCTAGAATTGAAATTTATATACCCTTACTTATACCTCCTCTTATAAGCTTCAATAAATAAGGGTCGAAATCTTATCCCCAAACTAGACGGTGGATCTCAGCCACTCACACTCGATTTTGGAAAATGTTTTGTCGGAGAGTGCCATTGGCACGGGCCACCCACTAGTAAATAATAAGTTCAAATTCTTTGTACATGAGTACTCGGTACGAACTGAACCGACACCAAACTGATAGGATCTGAAATTGACTTATCAAGTTTTACTGTCAAAACATTAGTATGAAAATCATTTTATCTATATAATTTTCACATTATTTATACAACATATGGGTACTTGATACCCGACCTGAGAACTGATATTCATTGCACTTGATACACGATGTGATGGGTCCGGTTATAGTTCTGCAATGCTTCCACGATAGTTCCACTTGTGTTGGTGACAAACCGAAATGCCAAGTGCGTGTAGCATTATCTTTAAGAAACTTACAAAAATGTCATCATAAATATTTTAAAATACCCACAATGTCCTTGACTTAATTTTCAAACACAAGACCTTTACCAAAAGATCCAATTCCAACATAAGGAATTAAGCTTTCAGCACTTAATCTTTCAATGCTGAAATTAAGTTTTACCAAACGGAAACGTAGAGTGGTTATAGTCATTATAAATCTTGCTTGGGCGTACCCAAACGAGAATCGATACGTGTGAAACCTCTGGAGTAGTGTTAATGGTCATTATGAATCTTGCTTGGGACGCACCCAAACGAGAATCGAAATGTGTGAAATCTCTAAAGTGGTGTTAATAGTCATTATGAATCTTGTTTGGACGTTCCCAAACGAGAATCGAAACGTGTGAAAAGCACATTTTTGAACTCAGGTCGTGGTATCAGTACTTACAAACTTTATGAACTTAGCCTGTTAAATCACTAATCAGACTGATTTTTGGTTCGCAGGTCCACCGAGGGACTGGCCAAACATTCGTACGGTCAGCACCCTCTAATACTGTACCACATGGCTCGTATTGTGGATTGCGACCGAAGTTTTACTCGTTCAAAACCTACCAGGTGGCAGGTGGTCTTTACAATCAAATATAGTTGAACCCAAGGCTTAAAAGGGGTCGTTATAACAGTATAACATACTGCAGGCATTACCGTTTTTTTCCATTATAACGGGCATTATAAGTTATAACAGATTGTAGCGCACATGGGCAAAAAAAAAAAAGGGAAAATAATGGAAATAACGACACTAAAATTCAAAATATGAATTTCAAATTTTCAGCAAAATTTATAATGGAAAAAATAAAGGAAATAACAGACTTTTTTTTATCAATTATTTTCAGAAAACAATGGTTGTTATAACGAAAATAACAACCATTATTTTCTGACCGTTAAAATGGTACATAACCTAACAGGGGAGGTCTGAATCCGCTATAACACCGTTATGTTCGTTATAAGGGCTGTTTTTTAACCATGGTTGAACCAACCATTCCACTGGTTGGATAACAGAAAAGTTGATTGACGACCTAGTTAGGTTGGATCAATAAGATTTTCAATTCATCCATATTTACCTTAATAAGTAGTTGAAGAAAATTGACAAGAATTCTAGAATTTCAGATAATTAACTAGAAAGAAAACGTTGACTTTAGACTTTAAAATTAGATAATTATGATTATAACTTTATGAGAAAAAGTAAATCATATTGATGCATTGGTGGGCCCACAATTGTGTGGGGCTGAGTTTTAAAAAAAAATTAGGCCCCACAATCTGAAAAGAGCATATAGCACTCATTTAGAGAAATTCTTTTAATTCATCACTAATTAATTAATTAAGCACTAATTAATTAATTAAACGATCAAAAGCGATAGTGCCAAACCTAAAGTGTTGACATGAGTATGTTTTAAGTTACTTAAATATATTTTAAGATATTGGTTTTTGTTAAGATGTCTAATCGCTGACGATGCGGTCCGCCTAGGCATACATATATTATGCACGATTCAAGACCCATTACGGTTAATCTGGCTTTTTTTTTTATGTAATTGATAGTAATTTGTCTTTTTTCGTGTTTGTATGTGCGCGAAATGTTGGGGTATTTAAATTAAGAAAAAAAAATTACAAGCAAGCATATTATTTTAGGAACAGGTTCCGCGGACTCATAAATTCACTCCGGTTCCGTCTGTGGATTACACGAAATCCAATGGATGGTTTTTGTTTTTGTATTATTTTGCATTTCTTGAGACCAGGGACGAGCACACGAGTGAAATTATGAGTCCGCGGAGCCTGACCCATTATTTAATGGGCTACAAACAGTAGATCACAAAAAAAGTTGTGCAGTTCAGACCAAGGTTTAAAAACGGCCGTTATAACAGATTCGGACCCACCCCGTTACGTTATGGACCTTTAAAACGCCCAAAAAATTACGACCGTTATTTTCCATTATTTTTCCGTTATAACGAAAATAAAGACCGTTATTTTTTGGAAAATTCTGTGAAAAAAAATAGCCTTTATTTTTGTTTTTTTTTCGTTATTTTCCATTTTTGAAATTTTAAAATTTGAATTTCAGTGCCATTTTTTCCGTTATTTCCATTATTTTCTCATTTTTTTCCATTTTTGCCCCTGAGCATTTTTTTTCGTTATAACGGAAAAAACGGTAACGCCCCCAGTCCGTTATACCGTTATAACAGGTCCCTGTAAACCTTGGTTGAGACTATGGATTGTTGGATTTAAGAGATCCATGGTCCACAAGGCAACAACTTTTTTAAGAGACACAAGGACTATTTTACCTTTTGCAGTTGTTGCCTAGAAGTCGGTCAGCCGGCCAAAAACTGCGCGCACAACTTTTTTTATGGTCATGCTTAGGATGGAGGTCCCCGATTTTCCTGCCATTACAACCCGCGTTTGCCTTGCCAACTGGTCTTTTGGTCCAAATCTAAACCGAAATAGCTACTAGAAACAAGCATCTAGCATTGTCTCTAATCATTTTAGAGAGCTCATTATAAAACTCGAAGTAAGCAAGAGATATATTCTCGATTGATTGTTCTCCTACTCTTTTGACAATTCAACTTAATTTAAATATAGCACACCAACCGAGGGATGTAAATACTTAATCCCTCAAGAAGCTGACCAAAAATAAAGAACAAATGTATGCTAGCAGAGAATAGAAGGAGGATCAAGTCTAATCTCTAATGGAGGGGGTACCGATCTTATCCAGATGGATAAAACTGTTGAACTGGTTAGGAACAGAGTCTTTGAATTCCTGATATGATCTGGCGTGAAAGCCCTGAAGGGCCATATAATCCGCAGCGGCATTCGCCTCTCTGTAGATGTGAATGATAGATTAATAATCAAACTCTTTAAGAATGGCCAGGATTTTCCATCATTACCACTGTTTATGAAGATGTTAAGTTAAAGGCTCTAAGAGCACAAGAAAAAATGAAAAACTACGTAGATTAAAGCAAGGTTTTAAGGGGTACAACATTATTATTTGAAGATTTTTTGAAAAAAAAATCTCAACAACGGTAAACGTTTTTTTTTTTTTTTCAAAATAATGACTTTTTTTTGTAAGCATAAATATATAATGACTATTATAATAGATTTCTTGATTTTTCACTTTTGGGCATGGTTTAAAAAACGGTCATTATTTTCTAGAAAATTTCGTGAACAAATGACCGTAATTTCCATTTTTGAAAATTGAAATTCAAATCTCAAAATTTGAATTTTGAATTTCAACATCATTTTTTTCCGTTATGTTCCGTTTTTCCCCTGAGCTTTGCGATTCGTTATAACCGAAAAAAGTAACGCCCACAGTCCGTTATACCATTTTAAATCTTGTCTTGGGGTGTTATAACAGATAAAAACGAAATGGGGTCAAAGCGTTACCATTATAATGTCTGTTATTTTCATTATAACGGTGATTTTGAATAAGCAAGCTTTACAGGAACATATGACCTAAATAGAGCTAACGGCGTGAACACGATTCATGTAACTGACCTCGAATTATTAAAATAAGGCCCTCTGGATGAATGAGGCTGGTGTATACTGATGTTTGTAGGTCCCGAAAAGTTTGGTGTATACTGTGCAACCACCATCACAATGAAGGCTGCGACATTTCTATTTTTATAATATCTGATTGACCTCGAAAGAGTAGCAAGATTCTTGTTATCCTTCAACCAGCTATATTCTTATTCCTATTTTCGTCTTTTCCTCCACCTTGCAATAATGAATAATCATCAATATTTATTATTAATTTTCCTTCTTATATAAATATTGTCCAAAACATTAACAAGACAGTCACCAACTCCATTTTTTTTTTTTACTTATCCAAAAAATAAAAAATAAAAACCCCATTTTTTAATCTCATTTAAAATCATATTTTGATTAATTTATTATTATTATCCGTCAATGATAGGATACAGATATTGAATTTTTTTTCTTATTTGTATCAAATTATGTATTTAATATGAGCGGTACAGGTTGTACCGCACATGGACACAGCATTGTAAATGAATATTTACAAATAACAAAAAGATAATTTTTATCTTTTCTTCTATAATAAGAGATCATGACCCTTGAATTGGATGGCTAGGATCCCCACAAGTGAAGGGTCTTAATTTGCTTGATAGAAGTTAGGATTCGTTGAATGGTGTGAATTTTGGGTTGTTGCTAATAAAAGAGGACATGATATTTTGATATATAGTTTGAATTGATGATCAAGATTTATTTATTTACAATTTATATGGAAAACGCTTTGTCCGTGATGAGACAAGGAAATATCAAATTAAAAATGACGTATTCATGAAAAATATAAGAGTAATCACAATAACTTGCAAAAGAAAATCGAAATACTAATAATAACACCAGTGAGGAGGATTGTGCAAGTCGAAGAGCTTAAGTATAAAATAATTATTTACCCCAAAAGATTGACTTGTTGGGGAAAGGCGAAACAACTATGCATACATTGTCGTCAGGTCAATACAACACGTGCTCGTGAATACATCCTCTGTTAACACACCACCTCAATAGAAATACACTGCACTGGAGACTTGAACCCGCGACGTCCTAGGTCTTGAAGCTTTGATACCATATTAAGCAACTATTTACCCTAAAAGATAAGACTTGTTGGAGAAAGGCAAAATAACTATATATATACTAACGTGTCATCGGGCCAACACAACACATGCGCGTGAAGACACCCTCCACTAACATTAAGAAGATGAAGGAAAGACCAAAAGGAAAGTAAAGTTTTGAGAAGAGATTTTACGAAACTTGAAAAGATAGCTTTAGACATGATTGAATGGAAAAACAGGATTTGTGATGTCCATATAGTTATTTTCGTTTCACCAAACAAGACTTCTCTACAGTATAATAATTGAGTAAAACTTCAATGACAGGGCAGCAAATCACGGCACGTGGATTGTGTACCGATGGACCACCTCGGCCTCACCACCCACGTACACACGTGAGTGTTTTGGCAAAAAGCACTCCAGTACTCACCTGGGTACGTGTGTGGTGAGGTTGAGGTGGTCAGTCCGTACAAATCCACGTGCCGAGATCTGTTGCCCTGTCATCTCCTATGATGACAGGGCCCGATCATCAAAGTTGTATCCATAATAACTATTCTATGTTTCTAATCATCACATGTACCCTCTACTAAGTACGTTTTAATTTCTTGAGAATTTTTGACATACCCCCTCCCCCAGTTATCTTTAAAATTTGACCACGAATTTTGTATTAAAGGACTAAAGTGCCCTTGTCTTCAACTTTAGAACAAGGGTTTGGGTTTAGGCCAAAACGCAAACCCCAAATCAAACATGAAAAGAATAGATTAAAAATAAAAATTAAAACCCATGTTGGTAAACTTGAGATTTTTTTTTTTTTTTTTGATGAATTAAGCAAATATTGAGAAGAAAAAACCTCTAAAAAATAGATAAAACTCATGAAGGAATATGTTAAAATTGAGAAAACCCATCTTTCCAAAATCCACATCTCAAAAGTTTAAAATGTAAATTGCTTTTGTTTTGTTTTTCATTTATGCTAATGAAAATTTTAAAACTAAAATTTTATGCTGTTTGTTTGTTTGTTTATTTATTTATTTATTATTACCTTGGGTTTTAAATTATTGCCGGAGTGGTGGCCGGCTAGCCATGAGACTCCCGTTGGTTGGTCGCCGGTGATGGATGACCAACCCTTTGGAATCTCTTGGTTGGCTGTCCACCACAACCGTTTGATTTGGGGTTTGAGTTTTTGCCCAAACCCTTGTTCTAAGGTTGAAGACAAGGGCATTTTTGCCATTTAATAAAAAATTTGGTAGTCAACTCGGGTCAACACTGGTCAAATGACAGTGGACCGAGTCATAGGGGGGTATGTCAGCTTTTTCAAATGGGGGGGGGGGGGGGGGGTGTATGCCAAATTTTAAAGATAACATGGGGGGGTATGTCAAAAATTCCCTAATTTCTTTGCTTATAAATGGATGATTGTGACTTATGATCAAAGATGAACATTTCAACGGTTCAGATCAATGACCCTGTTTACACGTCTACGGAAACTTTATGGAAACAGAGCGGGACCCTAGTCTATCAATATAGGAACCTAGGCGTCGTATGAAGAGGAAATTAAGATTGTACGGTCCAACGTTTGGCTCACAAATGAAATAGGTAGGGAACAAAACAAACAAACCATTTCAAAGAAACCTTTTCTTAATATCCTTGCAGCCAAACACACCCTTGGGTAAACATCTGACAAAAATAGATTTTTGCATGTCAAGAGTCATGGACAATTCTGATCCCATTGAATCTAAAAGGGTCCTGATTTGGGTGTAACTTTGAATATTTTAACCCAGATATGGATCTGACTCCGATCTATAACATGTGATCCGAATCCAAACCCTGATATATGTACAATGATTCAAGTCGAAGCATGGATATGCGGGTCAGATGATCTACTTCAAAATAACTAGTTATAGAAAGGATCCCAAGCACAAGTCCCCTTATCCAACTCGATCCAACAAAGGTTTAAAAGGGGCCGTTATAATGGTATAACAGACTGGGGGCATTACCGTTTTTCTGTTATAACAGCCGTTATAATGGTAACCTACAAGGGCAAAAATGAGAAAAATGGTGCTAAAATTCAAAATTTAATTTATAACGAAAAATAAAGAAAAAATGACTGAAAAAGGGGCATTTTTAACAAATTTTTTTCAAACAAATAACGGCAGTAATTTTCTGGGCGTTAAAACGGTACATAACTTAACGGAGAGGTCCAAATCCATTGTAACGGCCGCCCTTTCTGAAACCATGGATCCAACTACTTGAACAAGAATCTGAAACTTATGCAACCCAACTCCGGGCAAACTATTTGGATCCATGCTCGACCCATTTTAGAACAGATCTTGTCATAAAATTCAAACCCAGATCTGAACGACCCCATTTCATGTTTTAGCCAATCTCTACTTGAACAGATGATAGTGTTATCAATCCAATTGGCGTTTCTTGTCGACCCGTTCATCGTATAACTAAACAATTGGGTCCCAAATGCTCGGACGAACCACGTGTGCCAAATCTTCGGACAGCTGACCTTCTAAGGTTTTCTTTTACCTTCTCCCCAAGAAACAGGTGCTGAAGTAAGCGAAGACGTCGAGGTAGAAAGTCAGAGGCCAACGTGTACCCACCTTGTTTCCGTTCTTCAACCAAAAAGCCGTATCGAAATTTATTTACGTGAAAGCGTAACCAAATTTTATGCACCTCTTGCCTTAACTAGTTCTAGAAGCTTTAGAGAAGGGCCTTAAATTTGGCATTTATAATTGCTTTCCAAAATGCCCAAAATACCCTAATCAGATATGTCTATATCTTATAATCTTTGATTAGATTATATTGGATTGAATTACCTGATGTGTGTCACATGTATTACGTGCCTTGGTTAAGTAATTAGATTTCTTGCTCCTTGACAGGCCGGTCTTTCGGAGAGTATAAGCTGAGGTACTTATCAATGGTATCAGAGCAGGCACGTCATGAGTTATAGTCTTAGAAAAGGCTACTTTGGGTGGGTAATCTATACAAGAGGCCAAAAGGGCTTCGAGTAGGGTCCTCTTATGGGGGGGTTCACCCATGGAATGGATATCGGACCAGAGTGGGGGCCTCTTCAGAGTAAAAGAACTGCCGTGGACGTTGGCTCGAAAGTGTGGTGGTTTGTTAGGTGCTTTGGTTAAGTAATTGGATTTCACGTTCCTTGACAAGCTGATCTTTCAAGAGTGATTTTGTACATTTCATGTGCACTTGATTGAATTACTTGACGTGTGTCACATGCTTCAATAAAGGGCAATTTGGGGTTTTGAACAGTTAGGAAGAGTGGTATTTTGGTTCAAGGTTTAAAAAAACAGCCGTTATAACATATTCGGACCTACCCCGTTACGTTACGCACCATTAAAACGCCCAAAAAATAACGGCCGTCTTAACGAAAATAACGGCCATTTTTTTTTCAATTATAACGAAAATAGTGACTGTTATTTTCTGGAAAAAATGTGGAAAAAAATAGCCATTTTTTTCCATTATTTTTCCCTTTTTTTCGTTATTTTCCATTATTAAAATTTTGAAATTAGCGCCTTATTTTTTATTTTTTTACCATGTTTGCCCCTGAGCATTTTTTTTGTTATAACGGAAAAAACGGTATCGCCCCCAAACCTTTATACCGTTATAACGGTCCCTTTTAAACCTTGTTTTGGTTATCTCTATTCTATTTATTAACGCACGAAGGCCCTTCTTGCGTCCTCACGCTAAATAAAAATAATGCATCTACTCCTTTCAAGGTCAGGAAGGTGAAGCACATTTGTCACAAAAATATTTAAAAAAAAAGGTAGTGGACATGAAGACATGAAGATGGAAATCATGAAAGCAATGAGGAGAGTCAATAGTCAAAGAAAGGTGGCATCTCGATCTGTAGAGAATCTAGAGATACAGCTGCCGAATGGTTTCTCTGCAATTTTCTCTTAGAAAGAACTCTCTGCTTACCGAAACATTTATGGTTTCAAACTTGAAAGCCGCTTCTCTTCTACTTTTGCTTTTTCTTTTTTGACAAGCAATGACTCTTTCACTTGTAAAGCCTATATAAATCACTCACCCACAATTCTCATTCTTCAACATAAGTTCTCTTCATAGATAAAGCTGGCAAGAAAAATTAAAAAAAAAAGCAAAGAAACAGAACAAAAAACCGATCTCTGGTTTTGAGTTGTTCAAGCTCTAGAAGTCATAATTTCTAGTTTTTTGGCCTAAAGCTTGAAAAAATATTTCTGGGTTCTGTTGGGTTTAGTGTGCCATTGTGGGTTTTGCAGTTTTGGGTGGTTTAATGGAGAGTGGTGATTTTCGTAGTGTAAGTAGTTTACGGAGAAACAGCTCTTCCATTTGGAGGAACAGCACTCTCGAAGCTTTTTCAAGATCTTCTCGAGAAGAAGATGATGAAGAAGCTCTGAAATGGGCTGCTCTTGAGAAGCTGCCAACTTACAATCGTATAAAGAAAGGTATACTAACTGGAGTAGAGGGTGAGGCCAGAGAAATTGACATTCATAATCTTGGATTTCAAGAGAAGACAAAATTGTTAGAGAGGCTGGTGAGAGTTGCAGAGGAGGATAATGAGAAGTTCTTGTTGAAGCTCAAGAATCGCATTGATCGGTAAAAATTCTTCCCTCCTTTCTAAAAAACAAATTCTTCAGTTTTTTGCTTTCCTAAACTGAAATGGGTGTTTGAAGATCATGGATGGTGTTTTAGACCTTTTTATAATGTACCTGTGTTGGGTTCTCTATGTTTCTTGATTTTACTCAGAGTTGGAATTAATATTCCGACAATCGAAGTCCGATTCGATCATCTAAACGTCGATGCAGAAGCTTATGTGGGAGGCAGAGCTTTACCTACAATCCTCAATTTTTCTACTAATATGATAGAGGTAATTCATCTGTATATGCAAATCATTTATTCAGTTTTTGCCGTCTGTAACTTCTTTTGGGTTGTGAACTGTACTTACCTGATAATTTCTCTTTCGGTTTCAAAGGGGTTCTTGAACTATCTCCATATTCTTCCTAGTAGGAAAAAACCATTTTCAATCCTTCATGATGTTAGTGGAATCATCAAGCCTTGCAGGTAATTAGATTTTAGATGGTTTTAGTTTTATTTATCTAATATAGACTCTATATACAATTCATCTCATTTCGTTGATCCGAATTTCACAGAATGACGTTGCTTTTGGGCCCCCCAAGTTCTGGAAAGACCACATTGCTTCTGGCTTTGGCGGGAAAACTTGATTCAGATCTTAAGGTCAGGAAATTTCAGTCTTATTCTTATTTATGAGTGAGGTTTTAATTGTTATTTTATCGTCTTCTATAAATCGTTTTGTCTTCCGATTTGAAAACTGAAATGGGTTCTTTCTTAAACATCAGGTTTCGGGGAGAGTAACTTACAATGGCCATGGAATGGATGAGTTTGTCCCACAGAGGACATCTGCATATATCAGTCAACATGACCTCCATATAGGAGAAATGACAGTGAGGGAAACCTTGGCTTTCTCCGCAAGATGTCAAGGGGATGGAACCGGTTATGGTAAGCTAAACATGTTTGGTTTTGATTTGGAGAATTTAGTCCAAGGTATTCCTGAATCTGAATCAATTATTATAATTTTTGGACAATCTACAGAGATGTTGGCAGAGCTATCAAGAAGAGAGAAGGAGGCAAATATTAAGCCCGATCCTGATATCGATATCTACATGAAGGTGAGAAAGTAATTCCTTTTCATGAACACATTCATGAGGGATATAGAGATAAACCCCAGTTATCCTTCGTGATTGCATATGGAGTCTATCCTTCTCTAGAATGAAATTTTAACCTCTTGCGAAAATGGGTTTTTGGATTCAGTGTGTTCTGATCATCCATCGTTTGATTAGCTTGATTCCATCTTCAATGTGAATTAAGTGTTTTAAATTCCTGTCTGCAATTACCCTTGTATTACATGATGAGCATACTAGTTTCTCAAACTTGATTTCCAGGAGGTTGAGATTTTTTGTTAAAATAATGCAGGCAGCAGCATTGCAAGGGCAGGAGGCCAGTGTAGTTACAGATTATATTTTAAAGGTATCTCTTCAAAGAAATCTATGAATATGGAGGAGACCTTGTGAAGTATCCGAATGAAATCTCATATTTTTTTTATTACAATTAAAAATTGTAGATTTTGGGACTGGAAATCTGTGCTGATACCATGGTGGGGGATGAAATGTTGAGGGGTATCTCTGGTGGACAACGGAAGCGAGTTACAACAGGTAGAACATAGAAATGGATAAATTTTCTTATAATTTCTATATTAAGTAAATATTTTGAAATTGTTGATTAATATGGTATAGGGGAGATGCTGGTTGGACCGGCAAAGGCACTCTTCATGGACGAGATATCCACAGGTCTAGACAGTTCGACAACTTTTCAGATTGTGAATTCACTCAGGCAATCCATCCACATTCTCAACGGGACTGCTGTCATCTCTCTCCTCCAGCCAGCACCGGAGACTTACGACCTCTTCGATGACATTATTCTTATCTCAGATGGGCAGATTGTGTACCAGGGTCCCCGTGAACATGTGCTTGAATTCTTCGAATCCATGGGATTCAAATGTCCTGAGAGGAAAGGAGTTGCCGACTTCTTGCAAGAAGTAAGTCTGGCCCCAAACCCCATTCTCCCATCTGTTTCTTTTCTCATTTTAGTCCTTGTGAAAATCTGAGGCTAAGTTCTTCCTTGGTCTGATAGGTGACATCAAAGAAGGATCAGAAACAGTATTGGGCACGTAAAGAAGAGCCCTATGATTTTGTCCCTGTCCAGGAATTCTCAGAGGCTTTCCAGTCATTTCATGTTGGCCGGAAACTAGGAGACGAACTTGGCACCCCATTTGACAAGAGCAAGAGTCACCCGGCCGCTTTGTCAACTAAGAAGTATGGTGTTAGCAAGAAGGAGCTTTTGAAAGCTTGCATCTCAAGAGAATACTTGTTGATGAAGAGGAACTCATTCGTCTACGTCTTCAAGATGACGCAGGTGAGTAACAGGTTTCTCTGAAATAGTACTCTTGAATTCCAAGCATTATGATATATTTCGTGATTCTTTTTCATGTATCAGCTTATAATTATGGCGATCATCACAATGACACTATTCCTGCGTACTGAGATGCCTCGAGATTCAACAACTGATGGTGGAATTTTTATGGGAGCTCTGTTTTTCACTCTCGTCATGATTATGTTTAATGGATTCTCAGAGCTCGCCATGACCATCGCAAAGCTTCCTGTATTTTTCAAGCAAAGGGACCTCCTCTTCTATCCTTCGTGGGCATACTCGCTACCTACATGGATCCTGAAAATCCCGATCACATTTCTAGAAGTTGCCGTTTGGGTGTTCATCACTTACTATGTCATTGGCTTCGATCCAAATGTCGAAAGGTAAAGACTAAACAAAAGTCATTTTTTTTGTTTGGATTTGTGTTTCACATTTCATAATTCCAGGCAGTAACACAAGAAATTTTCTCACTGCAGGCTGTTTAGACAGTTCCTTCTACTCCTACTTATTAACCAAATGGCTTCTGGACTGTTCCGATTTATCGCAGCATTGGGAAGGAACATGATTGTTGCAAACACATTTGGGTCATTTGCACTGCTTGTGCTTTTGGCTTTGGGTGGCTTTGTCTTGTCACGAGGTATAATCTGAACTTAAATTGAAAACATGCTTTTCTGCTCTTGGATGAGCTTTCTGTTGTCAGTGCAACTGTGTAAAACCTTCTGTCATTGAAACAGATGATGTGAAGAAATGGTGGATATGGGGTTACTGGGTATCACCTTTGATGTATGGGCAGAATGCAATAGCAGTAAATGAGTTCCTTGGGAAAAGTTGGAGACATGTAAGTTCCAGTATTGGAAAACTTAAAAGCCAAAAAAAAAGTAAAAAAGAAGATAAAGAAAATATCTCCATCTAAATCAGCTAAGGTTTGAATTCACTTC
Source organism: Euptelea pleiosperma (assembly GCA_035048495.1). Lineage (NCBI taxonomy): Eukaryota > Viridiplantae > Streptophyta > Magnoliopsida > Ranunculales > Eupteleaceae > Euptelea > Euptelea pleiosperma. The sequence continues at coordinate 25,431,053 of CM068549.1, forward strand.
TATGTTATAGGTTCCTCCTAATTCTACGGAACCACTGGGAGTGACAGTCATGAAATCTCGTGGGTTCTTCCCTGAAGCACATTGGTATTGGATTGGAGTAGGGGCATTGATGGGATATATCTTCCTTTTCAATGGCCTCTTCACCTTGGCTCTCTCTTATCTTAACCGTGAGTATCTTCCTGCATTGTTTTTTTCTCTGAATTTACAAAAATGAGACATCGTATCCTAATACTCTAATAAAACTACTGCAGCATTTGGGAAGCCTCAGGCAATTTTATCAGAAGACACTCTGAACGAGAAATCCATTAACAGAACTGGAGAAGTAATGGAGCTGTCATCCCGAGGAAAGAGCTCTGCCAGTCGCACCTCATCTGGAGGTGATCAAGCATAACATGTTTCTGTTTACTTGCTTCTAGTTTATGCCTTGAAAGTGTCAGCAAAATTGAATTGACTTAAATGCAGAAAGAGGGGATGAAATTAGGAGGAGAAGTATCTCGTCCAGGTCATCATCTATGAGGACAGAAGCCATTGACGAATCTAATCCAAACAGGAAGCGGGGAATGGTTCTTCCGTTTCAACCTCTTTCTATCACCTTTGATGATATTAGATACTCTGTTGACATGCCACAGGTAGCTTCAATTAGTAATGAATGTGTCTGAGAGCTGGAAGAATTCTTGCTTCGCAGTCCTATTGATCACAAACATGAGAATTTCTTGTTTAAATTGAATGTGCAGGAAATGAAAGCTCAAGGTGTTACTGAAGACCGCTTGGAGCTTCTGAAGGGTGTGAGTGGAGCTTTTAGGCCAGGAGTCCTTACAGCTCTAATGGGTGTTAGTGGTGCTGGTAAGACCACTTTGATGGATGTGTTGGCTGGAAGGAAAACTGGTGGATATATAGAGGGAAGCATCACCATATCTGGCTACCCCAAGAAGCAAGAAACATTTGCTCGCATATCGGGATACTGTGAGCAGAATGACATCCACTCTCCTCATGTCACAGTCTACGAGTCTCTTCTCTATTCTGCATGGCTTCGATTACCTCCTGAAGTTGATTCTGCAACAAAAAAGGTTGGTGGGTTTGTGATAATCTTTATATTGGTCTCCATTTGTGTCTGGTTGGGCATTTACTGACTCAGAATACTACGTAACGGTAGCAGATGTTCATTGAGGAAGTCATGGAGCTTGTAGAGCTGACTTCATTGAGGGAAGCACTGGTTGGGTTGCCTGGTGTGAATGGTCTGTCGACTGAGCAGCGCAAGAGGCTTACTATTGCAGTCGAGCTTGTTGCCAACCCCTCTATAATATTCATGGATGAACCAACCTCTGGGCTCGATGCCAGGGCAGCCGCAATTGTGATGAGAACCGTGAGGAACACTGTGGACACAGGAAGAACTGTGGTGTGCACCATTCACCAGCCGAGCATCGACATATTCGAAGCTTTCGATGAGGTGAGAGATGTAAAATATTGAAGAACTATAAATCTGTTATTATTCGTCTCTATTATGTACACTATACTGAAGTCCTTAATTTGAAATTGCAGCTATTCCTAATGAAGCGAGGAGGACAGGAAACATACGTGGGCCCTTTGGGTCGACATTCTTGCCATCTGATCAAGTACTTTGAGGTGAGTAGTAAAATGCCAAATCCAAGATTGGGAATTATTCTCTTCAAAACTTTAAATTCCTACTGCATAATTACTAATACAACTGAGTCGTGTTTCATAAAGGGAATTGAAGGAGTCAGTAAAATAAAAGATGGTTATAATCCAGCAACATGGATGTTGGAGGTGACTACGGCAGCACAAGAAGAAGTTCTGCGGGTCAACTTCACTGATGTGTACAAGAAATCAGAACTATACATGTGTGTTCACTTTAGACTCGCTATTGGAAATGCCTAAGAAGAAACTTAATTTTTTGCTCTGGCTCTTATAGATCTATGGTGAATGTTTCAGGAGGAACAAAGCTCTGATCAAGGAACTGAGTGCCCCACCTCCTGGTTCAGAAGACCTTTACTTCCCTACTCAGTACTCACAGTCTTTCTTCACTCAATGCATGGCTTGCCTATGGAAACAGTATTGGTCATACTGGCGCAACCCGCCGTACACTGCAGTGAGATTTTTCTTCACTACCTTCATAGCCTTGATGTTCGGGACAATATTCTGGGATCTAGGATCCAAAAGGTAAGTTGTAATAGGAAAATTTAAGGGTCCCAAAGTTTACATTCTTCTCCCCTGTAGGTACATTTTAGTTTGATATCAATGTTGGAAATTGCAGGCAAAGGCAACAAGATCTGTTTAATGCAATGGGTTCTATGTACGCTGCCGTTCTCTTCCTCGGGGTACAAAATGCAGCATCTGTGCAGCCAGTTGTAGCTGTTGAACGGACAGTCTTTTACAGAGAGAGAGCTGCTGGAATGTATTCGGCCTTACCATATGCCTTTGGACAGGTAATCAGTTATCTTCTTTTAAGAAGTTTAGTAAGGAGATAATCATTCATTTTATGTTTCTCACCAAATTTTATCTTCTTCGCAGGTTGTGATCGAGATTCCATATATTTTTCTTCAGTCTATGATATATGGGGTTATAGTGTATGCTATGATTGGATTTGAATGGACAGTTGCCAAGTTCTTTTGGTATATCTTCTTCATGTACTTCACATTGTTATACTTTACGTTCTATGGCATGATGACGGTGGCTATGACTCCCAACCACAACATTGCCGCTATCGTTTCTTCTGCTTTCTATGCAATATGGAATCTCTTCTCAGGATTTATAGTCCCACGAACGGTATGTTCTGGTTATTTTAGCAATTCTTCACATGTCAGTTTTGTTTAGAGAGTGGAGATACTAAAGTATTCTTTGCTGATTACAGAGGATACCAGTGTGGTGGAGATGGTACTATTGGGCTTGCCCTGTTTCTTGGACCTTGTATGGATTGGTTGTTTCTCAGTTTGGAGATATACAGGCAAAGCTTGACACAAATGAGACAGTGGCAGATTTCGTGAGGAGTTATTTTGGGTTCAAACATGACTTCCTAGGAGTCGTTGCTGCTGTGATCGTTGGGTTTACGGTGCTCTTCGCGTTCATCTTTGCCTTTTCCATAAGGGCATTTAACTTCCAGAGAAGATAAATTTTTTTTTTTTGTAGGTTAGTACACAGAATTGAAATTAGTTTCCAAGAGGGTATCAGCATGTCAGATATTAGGTGAACAGAAGATTATCCTTCAAATTATTGTGTAGGTTCTTTCAGTGTCATCAGCACTGTGAAGACTGGGATTTCTATAAAACAACCATGTAATCTTCAGTTCATTTAATTTTGCCCATTTGTATGTATCAAAATTGATACAAAAAGACAATAAAATGAGAAAGTTCAAGCAATTCACTTATATAGTAAGCTTTCAAATGTATTAATGGTGACGTCTCACGGCATGAATCCTCCTTGATATGGCAGGTGCTTTTGAAAGAGAGTCCTCCATCCCAGCAGCAACATTCTATTTGTGTAAATCTTGTGTAGATCTTTATTAATCACTATAAATATACTACCTCTCTCAAATACTAAAGTGACAAGAGATTTCCAAACTCTCATGGTATCAGCCTAGCTACCCCATTGCTAGTGTCTCCTCCGTGATCTATCACGCTCTTCACCGTCCCAAGTACCATCCCTATCATGTCTGATTCTAGCTCTTCCACAGACCCTGTTGCCCCACCTGCTTCGTCACTTCCGATCCCTTCCCCTACTGTTCAAACCGTCCCCATTCATCACCTTATCTCCATCAAATTAGACCGCCACAATTATCTTCTTTGGTGCATGCACTTTAGTCCTCTTCACATGCATAACTGGACAAAAAGTATACGATTGAGGCTTTGGACTATTGGATTCAAGAGATCCCCAGTCTACGACGCAACACTGCAAAGGAGAAAATAGTTATTGCCATGTGGACTATGAATCACTTGAATCCTATGGTAGCACGACTCTAAAAGAACTAAAGGTGTGCTACCCCATGGATAACCGAGAAGGCGCCCCACTTGGTATCATGTTGGTAGTTTGTAGGAAAATGTTTGTAGGCAAATATTCGATAATCTAATGTTTGCAATAAAAAAACATTTGTTGGGAAAATATTCGTATAGTTGGAGAGGGAGAGCTGTTGGGGCCTGGGGGAGACCAAGGGGGTGATAGAGTCGGCCAAATTTTGATTGCAAACATTAGACCATTTTGCCGTCTAATGCAAATATTTGTTGGATATTGCGCCACCAAGTACACACAAATGTATACATTAGGAAAAAATTTAGATGCAGAGGACTTTGGATGCAGTCGATGCAGAGGGCTCTCGTGGCCCTACATAGCTCAATATTTTGTTCCCACTAACCGCTTGGATTTTTAGCCCACCCCTCGGTGGATATATATACAAAAAATCTGCTTGATTGATAATTTCTAGCCGTTGGACTAAACATTCAAAGACTATGCAGAAAGCATGCTTGAATCCAACGGCTAGAATCAATCCCACAAAAGTGCTAAAATCTAAGGCTATAGGAAATCAGTCAGATTGATTTTTGGTATGTATATCCACCAAGAGGTGGGCTAAACATCCATGCAGTTAGTGGGCCCAAAAAATGAGCTACTTAGGATCACTAGAGCCCTCTGCATCGACTGCATCCAAAGTCCTCCGCATCTAAATTTTTTTTCCTATACATTACCCTTATGCAGGTGTTGCCTTGTGAACCATGTATCTCTCGAATTCAACGGTCAATGTCATTACCATCACAAAATTTTGTCCAATGAAAATGCTACTTCATAGATAACCGGACAGAAATATGTGGTTGAGGCCATTGAAAGCGGCGTCTCGATACAAGTTGAGGCCTAAGGTTTAACTCTATATAAGGCATTTTTATATTTAATATATTAATATATATGGTCTTAATTAAAAGAAGTCAGTATTTAACAACTATTCTTTATAATAAAAAAAATTAGATGCAGAGGACTCCTGTTGCAATCCATGTAGACGATTCTCGTGGCCCTGCATCATTTTTGGACCCAATGACTGTGTGGATGTTCTGTCTACCTATTGGCGGATAAACACACTAAAAATCAGATTGATTGATGATTTCTAGCCATTCGATTTACTACCCAAAAAACATGTTTGAATCCAACGGCTAAAATCAATCCTAAAAAGTACTAAAATATGTGGCTAGAGATAACCAACCAGGTTGATTTTTGGTTTATATATCCAACAGGGGTGGGCTAAACATCCATGTGGTTTGTGGGCCCGAAAAAATGTTGTGTAGGGCCTGGGCTTGTAGTGGGACCTGGGCTGGGGGCCTTCTCTCACCACGGGGCCTTAGGCGATCACCTTAATGACCTTTAGGTAGAGCCGGACCTGGCCATTGACCATTGAATTCAAGAGATGCACCATCTTGCCTTGTGGACTGTGGATCTGCTTAATCCAACGATCAATAGCCTCAACCTCACATATTTTTGTTCAGTTAATTATCTGTTGGGTAGCGGTAGCACGATTAAAAAAAATATGGGTGGTCCCAAATCCTGAGAAATAATTAGTTGGTCCCGGGTTCCTTCAAACTTTGAAGGTCCCCCTGTCAAAATGTCAACACGTACTTCAAGGCCTAAATCGAGAAAATTTTTGCTAGCCCGGGGGACTTCAAACTTTGATGTCCCCCTCCCAAAATGTCTGACAAGTACCCATTTTTGACCACTAACCAAGGGCTTAACCAGGGTTGAGTTAAGGGATTGGGGTACTTGTCATACATTTTGGGTGGGGGGACTTCAAAGTTTGAAGTCCCCCGGGGCCAGCGAATGTTTTCTCACCTAAACCCAACCCACGTTAACCGAGTAAAACTTCTATCACAACAAATTATAAATCACACAATCACAAGCCAACGAGTTCTGGCACGTACACAAGTGCTTTTGCATCCTACTCATGTGCTTTTGCTTTGAGGTGTACGTGCCGAGAACTCATTGGCTGTGATTGTGTGATTTGCAACTTTTTTGTGACAGAAGATTTACTCACGTTGACCCCTTGGTTAGTTGGTTAAGGGTGGTTAACAAAGAGTACGTGTCAAACATTTTGAAGGGGGACCTTCAAAGTTTGAAGGATCCCGGGACATTTTTTTCTCCCCAATACTCGGACGCAATACGTGGGACAAATTTAGTATGCAACCATTTCCATACTTAAAAGTATACAAACATTGTCAGTACGGTTGGATGTCCCTTGAAAAATGTGTTATTTCAATGTTTTCAAAAAAAAAATATTTTATAAATTAAAAACACGCTTTTTCAATGAGCATTCAATGATGATACAATGTTTGACCAATCTAAAGACGACTTCTGGTAAGCGAAACGTCAAGCTCCGGAAGTTGAGAATCATAGGCCAACGCTTAACTACCTTGCCGTATAGAAATTTATGTCAAAGCGTAATCAAATGTTAGGTACCTTTTGCCTTCTAGAAGCTGTAGAAGAGAGTTCAAAATCAAAACTATTCACCACTTAAAATATCTAATTCCTTCATAATTGTTCCTCAAAATACCCAAAGTGTCCCTTATATAAGACCAGTGGGTGGCCGGTGCCCACAGCACTCTCCAACAAATCGTTTGTCAAAATTAGGTGTGAATGGCTGAGATCCACCATCTATTTGGGGGATAAGATCTCAGCCCTTCTTTATCTAAATAGATAAGAGGGGGTATAAGAGGGGGAGACAACTTCCCTGTTTTGTTATATAGATGGTGGTTCCATAGTTAGCTAAACCGGTTTAAAACATATCTTATCATCATCATCATACACCTTATTTCAGTTATCAGGGTCTAATATGAATAATATTTCGCCTTCATCCGACTCTACTTACCGTTAATCTTTAATACCCAAATACTAAAATATATGGTCTCATTGTTGATTTTGTACATCTTTTGTACACTGGATTGAATTGCCTGATGTGTGCCACTGCGGCAATCCTTCAATTGCATCTATATAACAAGCAACAGTAGTTGTCTCCCCACTTATAGACTTCAATAAAGAAGGGTTGAGATCTTATCCTCAAATTAGACGGTGGATCTCAGGCACTCACACCTAATTTTGGCAAATGCTTTGTCGGGGAGTGTCGTGGGCACGGGCCACCCACTAATAATATGTACATAAAGCATCGTTAGTAAATTCTTGAATTATATACAAATGTATAAATTATTCAAAAAAAAAAAAAACTGAACATCCTATTCAAAGGTTTGGAAAAATTTGCGCATTTTTGGACATGATGGAATAATTCAAAACTATTCCGAATTATTTACTTTTTTTTGTTTTAGCATAAAGGGCAATTTGGAGTTTTGAACAGGTAGGAAGAGGGGTATTTAGGTCATATAAAAATAATGCATGTATTCCGTTCATGGTAACGAAGGTAATGTCAACGAAAAAAGAGAAAACACGTTGGTGGACATGAAAATGAAAATCATTAAAGCAACGAGGAGAATCAATGGTCAAAACAAAACGTGGCAGCATCCATGGAGATACACTTGCTGATGCTGAGTGGTTTCCTGCAATTTTCTCTTCGAAAGAAATTTCTTACATAGAAATTTGAAATTTCAAACTTATAAGCCGCCTCTCTCTCGTTCACTTGTAATGCCTATAAAAGTCTTTCTTCCAGAACTTTTAAGTTCAAGAAATATGAACGAAAATAGCAAAGAAACAGAGCAAACCAATCTCTGGTTTTGAGTTGTTCAAGCACTAGAATTCACAATTTCTAGTTTCTTGGCCTGAAACTGGAAGAAATCTTTCTGGGTTCTGTTGGGTTTTAGTGTCTAGTTGTGGGTTTTGCAGTTTTGGGTGGTTTAATGGAGAGTGCTAATCTTCATAGTGTAAGTAGTTTACGCAGAAACAGTTCTTCTCTTTGGAGGAACAGCACTCTAGAAGTTTTTTCAAGATCTTCTCGAGAAGAAGACGATGAAGAAGCTCTGAAATGGGCTGCTCTTGAGAAGCTGCCAACTTACGATCGTATAAAGAAAGGTATACTGACCGGAGTAGAGGGTGAGGCCAGAGAAATTGAAATTCAGAATCTTGGATTTCAAGATAAGACAAAATTGTTAGAGAGGCTGGTGAGAGTTGCAGAGGAGGATAATGAGAAGTTCTTGTTGAAGCTCAAGAATCGCATTGACCGGTAACAACTCTTCTCTCCTTTCTACAAAATAAATTCTTCATGTTTTTCTTTCCTAAACTGAAATGGATCTTTGAAGGTCTTGAATGGTGGTTTACACCTTTTTATAATGTACCTGTGTTGGAAACAATCATTTACCACAAAAAGATCGACCTGTCGAGGAATGGCGAAACAAATATTTATACCAACGGATTGTAAAAAAACCCCGTTGTGGGAATATACATACTCCGCTGGAGACTTGAACCCCAACCTCCCAATCCTTAAGGCTTCGATACCATATTAAACAACCATTTACCCCCAAAAGATGGACCTGTTGAGGAAAGGCGAAACAACTTTTTATACCAACGGGTCATCGGGCCAACATAACACGTGCGCGGGAACACACCATCCGCTAACATGGTTCTCTATGTTTCTTGATTTTACACAGAGTTGGAATTGATGTTCCGACAATCGAAGTCCGATTCGAGCATCTAAATGTCGATGCAGAAGCTTATGTGGGAGGCAGAGCTTTACCTACGATCTTCAATTTTTCTACTAATCTGATAGAGGTAATTCATCTGTGTATGCAAATCATTTATTTAGTTTTTGGTGTCTGTAACTTCTTTTTGGTTGTAAACTGTACTTACCTGATAATTTCTCTTTCGGTTTCAAAGGGGTTCTTGAACTATCTCCATATTCTTCCTAGTAGGAAAAAAAAATTTTCAATCCTTCATGATGTTAACGGAATCATCAAGCCTTGCAGGTAAAAAGAATCATATATGATTTAGATTTTAGTTGGTTTTAGTTTCATTTGTCTCATATAGACTCTATATACAATCCATCTCATTTTGTTGATTGAATTTCACAGAATGACTCTGCTTTTGGGCCCCCCAAGTTCTGGAAAGACCACATTGCTGCTGGCTTTGGCCGGAAAGCTTGATTCAGATCTTAAGGTAAGGAAATTTCAGTCCTATTCTTATTTATGAGTGAGGTTTTAATCGTTATTTTATCGTCTTCTGTTAATCATTTCGTCATCGGATTTGAAAACTGAAATGGGTTCTTTCTGAAACATCAGGTTTCGGGGAGAGTGACTTACAACGGCCATGCAATGGACGAGTTTGTCCCACAGAGGACATCTGCATACATCAGTCAACATGATCTCCATATAGGAGAAATGACTGTGAGAGAAACCTTAGCTTTCTCTGCAAGATGTCAAGGGGCTGGAACCAGATATGGTAAGCTAAACATGATAGATTGATTTTGATATGGAGAATTTAGTCCAAGGTACTCCAGAATCTTAATCATCTATTACAATTTTTGGACAATCTGCAGATATGTTGACAGAGCTATCAAGAAGAGAGAAGGCGGCAAATATTAAGCCCGATCCTGATGTCGATATCTATATGAAGGTGAGAAAGTAATTCCTTTGCAAGAACGCATTCATAAGGGATATAGAGATAAACCCCATTTATCCTTTGAAATGCATATGGAGTCCTTTTCAAAAATGAAATTTTAATCTCTTGCGAAAATGGGTTTTTGGATTCAGTGGGTTCTGATCATCCATCGTTTGATTAGCTTGATTCCATCTTCAACGAGAATTTGGTGTTTTAAATTCCTGTCTGCAATTACCTGATAACGTTACGTGATGAGCATCCTAGTTTCTCAAACTTGATTTCAAGGAGGTTGAGATTTTTTTGTTTATAAACAATGCAGGCAGCAGCATTGCAAGGGCAGGAGGCCAGTGTAGTTACAGATTATATTTTAAAGGTATCTCTTCAAAGAAATCTATGGTTACGTAGAAAACCTTGTGAAGTACCCAGATAAAATCTCATAGTTTTTTCTTATAATTAAAAATTGTAGATTTTGGGACTGGAAATCTGTGCGGATACGATGGTGGGGGATGAAATGTTGAGGGGTATCTCTGGTGGACAAAGGAAGCGAGTTACAACAGGTAGAGCAACCTTTGGTCTAACATAGAGATGGATAAATTTTCTTATAACTTCTATTTTAACTAAATATTTTGAAATTATTGATTAATATGGTATAGGGGAGATGCTGGTTGGACCGGCAAAGGTACTCTTCATGGACGAGATATCCACAGGTCTAGACAGTTCGACAACTTTTCAGATTGTGAATTCACTCAGGCAATCCATCCACATTCTCAATGGGACTGCTGTCATCTCTCTCCTCCAGCCGGCACCGGAGACTTACGACCTCTTCGATGACATTATTCTCGTCTCAGATGGGCGGATTGTGTACCAGGGTCCCCGTGAACATGTGCTTGAGTTCTTTGAATCGATGGGTTTCAAATGTCCCGAGAGGAAAGGAGTTGCCGACTTCTTGCAAGAAGTAAGTTCTGCCCAAAACCCCATCCCCATTCTCCCATCTGTTTCTTTGATCATTTTAGTCCTTATGAAAATCTGAGGCTGTGTTCTTCCTTGGTCTGATAGGTGACATCAAGGAAAGATCAGAAACAGTATTGGGCACGTAAAGAAGAGCCCTACGATTTCGTCACCGACCAGCAATTCGCTGAGGCTTTCCAGTCATTTCATGTTGGCCGGAAACTAGGCAACGAACTTGGCACCCCATTTGACAAGAGCAAGAGCCACCCAGCCGCTTTGTCAACTAAGAAGTACGGTGTTAGCAAGAAGGATCTTTTGAAAGCTTGCATCTCAAGAGAATACTTGTTGATGAAGAGGAACTCATTCGTCTACATCTTCAAGATGACACAGGTGAGTAACAGTTTTCTCTGAAATTCTCACTCGAATTCCATGCATTATGATATATTTCGTGATTCTTTTTCATGTTTCAGCTTACAATTATAGCGATCATCGCAATGACTCTCTTCCTGCGTACCGAGATGCATCGAGATTCGGAAACAGACGGTGGAATTTTTATGGGAGCTCTGTTTTTCGCTCTCATCTCGATTATGTTTAATGGATTATCAGAGATTGCCATGACCATCGCAAAGCTTCCTGTCTTTTTCAAACAAAGGGACCTCCTCTTCTATCCTTCATGGGCATACTCGCTCCCTACATGGATCCTGAAGATCCCTGTCACAGTTCTAGAAGTTGCCATTTGGGTGTTCATCACTTACTATGTCATCGGCTTCGATCCAAATGTCGAAAGGTAAAGACCAAACAAAGGACTTTGTTTGTTTGGATTTGTGTTTTACATTTCACAGTTCCAAGTAGTAACCCAAGAAATTTTCTCACTGCAGGCTGTTTAGACAGTTCCTTATACTCCTACTTATTAATCAAATGGCTTCTGGAGTGTTTCGATTCATTGCAGCATTGGGAAGGAACATGATTGTTGCAAACACATTTGGGTCATTTGTATTGCTTGTGTTTTTGGTTTTGGGTGGCGTTATCTTGTCACGAGGTATAATCTGAACTTAAATTGAACAATGCTTTTCTTCTCTTGGATGAGCTTTCTGTTGTCAGTACAACTTTGTAAAACCTTCTTTCATTGATACAGATGATGTGAAGAAATGGTGGATATGGGGTTACTGGGTATCACCTTTGATGTATGGGCAGAGTGCACTAGCAGCAAATGAGTTCCTTGGGAAAAGTTGGAGCCATGTAAGTTCCAGTATCAGAAAACTTAAAAAAAAAAAAAAGTAAACAGAAGATGAAGAAAATATTTCCATCTAAATCAGCTAAGGTTTGCATCCACTTCTATGTTATAGGTTCTTCCTAATTCTATGGAACCACTGGGAGTGACAGTCATGAAATCTCGCGGGTTCTTCCCTGAAGCACATTGGTATTGGATTGGAGTAGGGGCATTGATAGGATATGTCTTACTATTCAATGGCCTATTCACCTTGGCTCTCTCTTATCTTAACCGTGAGTATCTTCTTGCATTTCTTTATATATTCAGAACTTAGACATCATACTCTAATACTCTAATAAAATTACTGCAGCATTTGGGAAGCCTCAGGCAATTTTATCAGAAGAAACTCTGAACGAGAAATCCGTAGACAGAACTGGAGAAGTAATGGAGCTGTCGTCCCGAGGAAAGAGCTCTGCCGGTCGCACCTCATCTGGAGGTGGTCAAGCATAACACATTTCTGTTTACTTGCTTCTAGTTTATGCCTTGAAAGTGTCAGCTAAATTGAATTGACATAAATGCAGAAAGAGGAGATGAAATTAGGAGGAGAAGTATCTCATCCACGTCAGCATCTGTGAGGACAGAAGCCATTGAAGAGTCTAATAATCCGAACAGGAAGCGGGGAATGGTTCTTCCGTTTCAACCTCTTTCTATCACCTTTGATGATATTAGATACTCTGTTGACATGCCACAGGTAGCATCAAGTTCTAATTAGTGATAATTGTGTCTGAGAGCTGGAAGAATTATTTCTCCATTGTCCTATTGATCACAAGCATGAGAACTTCTTGTGTAAATTGAACTTGCAGGAAATGAAGGCTCAAGATGTTACTGAAGATCGCCTGGAGCTTCTGAAGGGGGTGAGTGGAACTTTTAGGCCAGGAGTCCTTACAGCTCTAATGGGTGTTAGTGGTGCTGGTAAGACCACTCTGATGGATGTGTTGGCTGGAAGGAAAACTGGTGGATATATAGAGGGAAGCATCACCATATCTGGCCACCCCAAGAAGCAGGAAACATTTGCTCGCGTATCAGGATACTGTGAGCAGAATGACATCCACTCTCCTCATGTCACGGTCTACGAGTCCCTTCTCTATTCTGCATGGCTTCGATTACCTCCTGAAGTTGATTCTGCAACAAAAAAGGTTGGTGAGTTTGTGATAATTTTTATATTGGTCTCCATTTGTGTCTGGTTGGGCATTTACTGACTCAGAATACTAAACGGTAGCAGATGTTCATTGAGGAGGTCATGGAGCTTGTAGAGCTGACTTCATTGAGGGAAGCACTGGTTGGGTTGCCTGGTGTGAATGGTCTGTCAACTGAGCAGCGCAAGAGGCTTACTATTGCAGTCGAGCTTGTTGCCAACCCCTCTATAATATTCATGGATGAGCCAACCTCTGGGCTCGATGCCAGGGCAGCTGCAATTGTGATGAGAACCGTGAGGAACACTGTGGACACAGGAAGAACTGTGGTGTGCACCATTCACCAGCCGAGCATTGACATATTTGAAGCTTTTGATGAGGTGAGAGATGTTAAATATTAAGGAACTATAAATCTGTTATTATTGGTCTCTATCAGGTACATGATACTGAAGTCCTTAATTTGAAATTGCAGCTATTCCTAATGAAGCGAGGAGGACAGGAAATATACGTGGGCCCATTGGGTCGCCATTCTTGCCATCTGATCAATTATTTTGAGGTGAGGCCTAACAAAATGTCAAAACCTAAAGATTGGGAATTATTCTCTTCAAAACTTTCAATTCCTACTGCATAATTACTAATACAAATGAGTTGTATTTTATCAAGGGAATCGAAGGTGTCAGTAAAATTAGGGATGGTTATAATCCAGCAACATGGATGTTGGAGGTGACTACGGCAGCACAAGAAGAAGTTCTGAGGGTCAACTTCACTGATGTGTACAAGAACTCAGAACCATACAGGTTGGTTCACTTTTAGACTCGCTATCGGAAATGACTGAGAAGAAGCTAATTTGTTTGGTCTAGCTCTGATCAAGGAACTGGTGAATGTTTCAGGATGAACAAAGCTCTGATCAAGGAACTGAGTACCCCACCTCCTGGTTCAGAAGACCTTTACTTCCCTACTCAGTACTCACAGTCTTTCTTCACTCAATGCATGGCTTGCCTATGGAAACAGTATTGGTCATACTGGCGCAACCCACCATACACTGCAGTGAGATTTTTCTTCACTACCTTCATAGCCTTGATGTTTGGTACAATATTCTGGGATCTCGGATCCAAAAGGTAAGTTCTTATAGGAAAATCCAAGGGGCCCAAAGTTGACATTCTTCTCCTCCGTTGGTACATTTTAATTTGATATCAATATTGGAAATTGCAGGGAAAGGCAACAAGATCTGTTTAATGCAATGGGTTCTATGTATGCTGCCGTTATCTTCCTTGGGGTGCAAAATGCAGCATCTGTGCAGCCAGTTGTAGCTGTTGAACGGACAGTGTTTTATAGAGAGAGAGCCGCTGGAATGTATTCGGCCTTACCATATGCCTTTGGACAGGTAATCAGTTATCTTCTTTTAAGAAGTTTAATAAAGCATATTTTGTAGAAGATGCTAATAATTTATTTAATGTTTCTCACCGAATTTCATCTTCTTTGTTGCAGGTTGTGATTGAGATTCCATATATTTTTTTTCAGGCTCTGGTATATGGGGTTATAGTGTATGCTATGATTGGATTTGAATGGACAGTGGCCAAGTTCTTGTGGTATATCTTCTTCATGTACTTCACATTGTTATACTTTACATTCTATGGTATGATGGCAGTGGCTGTGACTCCCAACCACAACATCGCGGCTATTGTTTCTTCTGCTTTCTATGCAATATGGAATCTCTTCTCAGGATTTATAGTCCCACGAACGGTATGTTCTGATGATTTTAGCAATTCTATACATCTCAGTTTTCTTAACAGAGTAGAGATACTAAAGTATTATTTGTTGATTACAGAGGATTCCGGTGTGGTGGAGATGGTACTATTGGGCTTGCCCTGTCTCTTGGACCTTGTATGGATTGGTTGTTTCGCAGTTTGGTGATATACAGGTACAGCTTGACACAGGCGAGAAAGTGGAAGATTTTGTGAGGAGATATTTTGGGTTCAAACATGACTTCCTTGGAGTTGTTTCTGCTGTGATCGTTGGGTTTGCTGTGCTCTTTGCATTCATCTTTGCCTTTTCCATAAGGGCATTCAACTTCCAGAAAAGATAATTTTTTTAGGTTAGTACACAGAAGTTAAATGGTTTCCAAGAGGGTATCAGCTCTGTCCCTAATGCGTACTCCTGAGGATCGAATTTTTGTTAGAAAAAGGTTAGATTATTATTTCACTGCATGTCAGATAATAGGTGAATGGAAGATTATCCTTCCAATTATTGTGTAGGTTCTTTCACAGCATCCACACTGTGAAGACTGGGATTTCTGTCAAACAACCATGTAATCTTCCAGTTCATGTAATTTTCCCCATTTCTTTGTTTCAAATTTGATACAAAAAGATAATAAAATGAGAAAGTTGAAGCAATTCACTTAATAGTAAGCTTTCGAATGGTATTAATTATTTTTTTATAAATATAATTTTATTGAAGCAAACAAACTTCACAGACAGAGGACGAGGAGGCCTCCAAAAACAAGAAAGCAACGCTAAAAAACCTAAACATCTAGACTTCTCCACACCACAATCTCCCACCTAAAAACAAGATCTTCAAAAAAAAAGCCCCCTACAGTCTTGAAACAGCTTAGACCAATGGAACATCAAAGATTTAATTGATAAAATTAATTTGGCGAAGTCTACGTCTTTGACTTCAATGACCCTCCTATTTCTTTCCTTCCACAGACCCCATGCAACTGCAAAAGGGAAGCAAATTAATTCCAAAGTCTTCTGCCTCACTCAGAAAAAGCATCGGCCTTCCAACCACTAAAGGTATCCTTAATTGACCCCGGCATCACCCAAGTCATCCTAAAAAGAGATAGCTAAGCGTATCAAACTTCTCATGTTAACTTGCAATGAAGAAGAAGATGATTGACATACTCCCTGCTCTCTTTGAACATGACACAATAATCAATGATGTATCTCCTCCGCCTAATCAAGTTATCCAATGTTAGAAATTTACTAACGCTGCACACCACCAAAAAAAAAATCAATCTTGGAATGAATTTTAGACCCCCAAATTGAAGAGAAATACCTGACTAGGACAAGGGCAAAGAGCCGAATAGAACAATCTAACCGAGAATATACTTTTATTGGAACTCATCCAAAGGCAAGAGTCTTCAACATGATAATTTAGTGTGGACCCTCAGAGACACTCCAATAAACTAGCAACTAAATCCACCTCCCAATCGTTTAGATTTCTTCGGAAACCTAAATCCCACGACAAGTCCTTCAAAGTCCCTTGCAAACATGCCTAGACCATTGTTACACCCCGGTCTCGGGTCTATCGGACCTGACCCGCGACATGCTTAGTTCAACCTGAAGCCCATGATAAAGGCCAAGGACACATGGGTGAGTTTTGGGAAATAATGTAAATAAAATAGAAGTGATCATGTGTCTATGTTCTCAATAAAGTTTCCCTCCCTCCGTGGAGGTTTTTTCAAAAAAAAGAAAAAAAAGGTCAATACAAGTCAAAGTAGTCAACATGAGTCAAAATAAGTCCACTCGTATCCTCAACTTGTCACATCCATCCCATGATCAACACCATCCAATTTATATCAGGAATCGAAAGGAGGATTGAAAAACTAAATAAAAAATAAACATTTTTAATGGAAACTAGGTTATTTTCGAAAAACCAAAAAATCTGCATGTCTTTCTTGCCATTTTTTCACAGGATTCATTACTTAGAGTTAAAAAACCCAACACCTGTCAATGTAAAGAAGAATTAAAGACCTACCTAATCAAAAAAAAAAATTAAAATAAAGGTTAGGAAGGCTGATTTTACCAGCAACTCTATCGAAGCCTGTGCACTATTTTTAGAATTCAAAAACTGGTTCGGCACCCTGTTAGTGTTGGGACATAATTCTCAGTATAAACATCCGATTGGGGACATAATTCTCATAGAGAATCAGGGGGTCTTACAGAAGGAAAGTTGAGAGAAAAATAGTCTTGAAGTTAGACTAATGAAATCTGCAAAAAAAATAGTCTAGTGTAAATTTCATAACTCCTAATATACTAATCAAAACAAGGTAATTACAGTTTTAAATGAAAGCTAACTTAAAGTTAATTCATGTTTTGGTCAAAAGTTAATTCCTTATTGATTTTTCTAAAAAAAGCCGACATCAGTGTTTTTGACAAAAATATAGTAAAATAGAGATATTTTCACATAACTTTGTAAGGTCACCCAGGGACTTTACAAAGGGGTTTTAAGCAAAAAATATACATGAGTATGTACATGTGAGTAAGATAAACATAGGCTTTGGAATCACTCAAAAATAGTGACCACAACCCAAGTTATACCGGAAACAATGGAGGGTATACAGTAAATCCAACCCAAACAAAAGTACGAAAAAAGCTAAAATTACACACATGCTTGAATAAACTTCAATATTATTAAAACCACGAGACAATGTTCAATACATCAAGTTCAACTAAATTAAACTCTATGTAAATCTAAAAAAATTAAATAACTAAAACACAATAAACCCTAGACATGGTTCTAATCAACTAAAATAAATAAAAGCAAGTAAATCTTCAGCTCTAACAGAAATAAGCCACCGGTACCTCGGGAACATCTGTATGTGGTTAAATAGGAATGAACTATGAGGCTCAGTAGGCTCATTCCACCACCCATATTCCTACGAGGATGAGTGGATAACCTTGAAAAAACATGTTATATATATATATAAAGAAATAACACAAATACAGAACATATCCGTCAAAGTGAAATATGACAAATCTAATCATCATCACTATGCGGAACAGGCCTATCAAATAAACATCAACCGATCAAAACTCAAGCTTCTCAAATAAGCCGATAAAAACTCTACTACGAGTATTCAGAGATGTTTCCGGTCTTTAATTATTGGAGCCTACACATCCCGTTGCTCTTTAAGGTGTATCTCACAAAAATAGAGACATGACACCTAAGGGGGCAAATATCACATAGCAATCGATCCCTTTATCTATATTCATATAGCATTGGATCTTAATCACAGGTACTCATACATCTCCACTCAACAATAATAATAATCACTAATCTATACATGGATGAACTCATGCATAATAAATTAATTAGAGATGCAAAAATCTCTACACTAACATGCTTTTGCAAAATATCTTAAAAACATGAATTTCATACATTAAAAATACATCTTTAAAAAATCATGGAGAAAATTAAAGTAGGTAAATATAGTAATTAATTTAAACAAGCATAGAAGCACAAGTGGGGAAGAAAGATCCTACATTAGCAATCCAAAAATCAAAAAAATGGATGATGATGTAGCCTCTTCTCTTTCACTCTTCTTCTTTATTCCTTCAATCTCCTTCAAGCAACTTCTTAAGGAGAAGAAGGGCGGTATGACCTACACTTTTTAAGGGGGTTTTGTTGCTCAGAAATCATATCTAATCAAGTGTGGATCAGCCCAAAAGAAGTTTAAATAGATTTGGGTTTAATCAAATCCTAATAAAAGTTGGAAAGGATCAAACCAATGTCCTAATAGATTTTGGTGTAACACAGGAAGTAAGAAATAAAAGAAAAGGGCAATTAACAGGAGGGGTATACAGCCATTGGAGGGAATGAAAGCTTCGTTCTAAAAAAATTAATTAAAAAGGGGTGGGATGGCTAGAAAAATTAGCTTCAATGGGTTTCGAATTAATTACTTAATAGTTAAGACATCTTACTTAACGATTAAGATAATTAATCTAAAAGTTTGTGTGACAATTAATTAATTAATTAATCTCAAAAAATAATGTCCCACTATAGACCTCAAAACAATCCACGAATATGGGTCCCACCAAGGCCCACCAAACTTTGGTATTACTACCAAATTGAGGCAAAACCACTTCAAGATGGTTAAAAAGATGATCAGCCGATTCACCATCCTTCATACACATAATGCATATGTGCAGTGAGATGGCTTTATTCTTTCGTCTCTTCTGGAGGATGTCACAAATATTACCCTTTGTAAGTTCTGCCTATATACAAAGACTTTGATCTTAGGAAAGACTTGATTTCCAAATATTCTTAAAAGGAGATGACAAATGAGAAAGAGAGGGATTAACAATAACTCTAAAGAATGTTTATGTAGAGAAGATGCCGTTAGGCTCAAGAGACCAAATTCTAAAGTCATCGCCAAAGAAAAGGATAAGATATATTTTAGCTTATCAAGGAAAGAGGCCACTTCCTCAACTTCCACCTCTATAAGTTCTCGAAGGAAAGTAATATTGCAAGAAAGCTCAATAGGGCAATTTTATGTAATTCTGTTCTATTCAGTGGGAAGTTTATAAAGTTGGAAGTTTCATAAGTTAGTGTTTTCTGCTTTACCCATAGGCATTACTTGGATTAGAGAACTTATTGATTAGATATGAACTCAAGTTTATGAACTTACTGATTACATATAATTTTTCTTCAAGGGAAAATGATGCTGATGTGAAGGCTATGTACATATTAGAAGCTACAAACCATCCTACTGATCCTGAAGCAAACGAGGTAATATGGCCTTGATCTTTAACTCTAACAAATGCAATTTTTGATATTGCAAACTTCTTAACTTCAGATATTTCTCCTATAGATTTTATCCTAGCAAGGAGTTATTATACTTCCTGACATATATACAAATGTTGGGGGGCGTGACGATTAACTATTTTGAGTGGGTCCAAGTACTTGAAATATTGAAGATACGAGGAAAACAGAGAGAACTGAAAATTTGGATCTCTTACTCGGAAAAGAGCCAAGACGGACATCTTTTAACATTTTTTTTTTCCAAGTCAGGAAAAGAGTCATTGGGTCCTCTTATGTATTCTAATGGGAAAGCTAATAGCATGGGAGTTATTATTGAATTCCTTGTGTACGTAGAATTTTGTCTAATTTATAATATTTAATACTGAATCAAACTGTGAATTTTATATTATAATATTATGTTTCTCATCAAATATTAGAATTGTTATTTTTTTATTGTATGGAATGTGAATGGAGTGTTTTATATTGTGTTTAAATCTTCACAGATAATTTTATTACATTAATAAAGAGATTTATGAGAGCATATAGGGGATATATTTTTTATTTAAAAAACTATAAAATAAAACAATAGCGTTCATAAAACCCCATGCTTTTGTGCAAATAAAATGATTATGTTCCATAAAATGTCATGTTTTTACACAATAGTTAGATTACCTCAAATAATGGTGTTCACAAAAGCCATGATTGGCACAACTAAAATGATAAGAGTTCTGTAAAGTGTCATGTTTTTATACAATAGTTAGATTACCTCAAATAATGGCGTTCACAAAAGCCATGATTGGTACAACTAAAATGATAGAGTTCAGTAAAATACCATGTTTTTACACAATAGTCCATAGTGCCTCAAATAATGGCATTCAAAATATATACTTGTAGCTTTCACAAAAGCTATTAATCGATGGCTTTCAATGAACTCCATTAATTTATAGCGTGTAAGGTACTCCATCGTTTATCTATAACGTTTTACTATACATTGAAGGAAAAACCACCATGGGTGGTTCAGTTAGGGTTTTCTATAAGGTATGGGTGGTGACTCCAGATTAAGGATTGATGGGGTTGGCGGCTATAAAGAGTTGAGGGTTTAATGGCAGAGAACTAAATAATAGTGCAGAAAATAAGAGAAAGTCAAGAAGAATATATGGAAATCTATAGGAATCACTCCCTTGGCCTCTCACCAAATCCTATCATAGGAGAACTATATGTAATCTTTATTCAACTCCATCATTAACTAACTCACAAGAGAGTTTAACAAGCATTTAAAGGAAAAACAAAAAATCCTAATTTAATCTCCACCTTTGGATTATAGCGTGAGTTGATATTTACAAGAGTTCTAAGCAAACTATCAAAACAACATAACAACTACTAAAAAAATTACAAGTTTGCCATCTCTGTGGGACGTCCCACTTATTAAATAGATTAATTGGGGCGTCTCTAAAAGATAATGGGCCTAGTCCCAAATAAATGGGCTGAAATGTTGCTTTGTTGCCCGCATCACTCTTCCCAATTAAAGAGAATTCGTCTCTGACAAATTATAGCTGTTGTACTAATTTGGGATATCACGATCAAGTCAATGTGGCTCATCCTCAACAAGCCAAGTTATCTCTAACCATCTTATATGCACGTCATCCCAATGTGGGAGCTTCAAGGATGTCATATACGTGCACATGAGGCTTTCAATGTTCCAAATAAAATATGGCATGCCTTTCCACTTGACAAGGTACTTGTAGCAACTCCCTTGTCTAGTAGAATCCAATCTCCCACCCGTGATGTAGCTAATGTGATTAACGATACTGTCAATGTAGTATGGCATGAGTGAAGTTATGTCTTTCCTGTGAAATGGGTATCTTCTGATATATGGTGTGAGTATGAGATGAGGTCATGGTGGTGGTAATAGGTTTGACATAGTGGTCTAACCATAAAATGAGCTATCATATGGTAAGAGTGTAGGACCAGGCCAAGGGCATAGTAAGGTAGAACACTAGGAACGCGAAGAGGGGTTTAAGAAAGAAGAGGCGCATGGGGAGGGGTTCCAAGGTAGGATTTAGGAGAAAGGGCTTCTAGGTTTCCAAAAAATGACGGTTTTGTTTTTTAATCTTTTTTGCAGGAAAGAGGAAACTAAACTAATTAAAAATAGTTTTAAAAGTTTCAAAATACTAACCCTAATTAATCTGGGTTTCTAAAAGTGAGGAAGAGTGGTCTTAACTAGGGGTGTCAATTTTACTCGATTTAACCGGAACCGAACCGGAACCGGAACCGAAAACACCGGTTCCAGTACCACATTTTTGGGAACCGATTAAAAAGAACCGGAACCGAAACCGAACCGGAAACTAATGGTTACGGTTCCGGTACTCTAATATGGAACCGAAACCGATAAGAACCGGAACCGAACCGATAAGAACCGGAACCAATATATAAATATAGTGTAAAAATTCTCATATTACCAAGATTGGACCCGTTATACCCGAAACCGGAATCGGAACCGACAAAAACTACATAATCGGTTTTAGTTCTGGTACCATCACTTTGAGAACCGGAACCGATAAGTACCCGAACCGATAAGAACCGGAACCGTTTGTTCCGGTTCTGGTCACCTTAGGAACCAAACCGGAACCGACCCGTTGACACCCCTAGTCTTAACCATGGTTTTAAAAATGGCCGTTTAAACGGTTTTAACGGCCGTTTAAACGGTAACGCCCCAAGCCCGTTTCCATTAAAACCGTTTAAACGCGTTTTATCGTTTTTGAAAAAAACGGCCGTTTTTTTGTTTTAACGGCCGTTAAAATCATTTAAACGGCCATTAAAATCATTTAAACAGCCGTTTAATTTAGAAAAAAATTGTGAAAAAAACGGCCGTTATAACCGTTTAATTCCGTTAAAATCCGTTAAATTCTATTTATTTTTTTTTAAAATTTTTAAATTTCAAAATTTGAATTTCAGCGCCACTTTTTCCGTTTTTTTCGGTTAAAATCCATTTAATTCCATTTTTTCCCATTTTTTCCATTTTTGCCCCTGACCGTTTCAATCCGTTTTAACGGTCCGTTTTAACGGCCGTTTAAACGGTTTAAGCGGTAACGCCCCCAGTCCGTTTAACCGTTAAAACGGCTTCCTTTAAACCTTGGTCTTAACTAAACTACTCATCCTCTGCATCCAAAACCCTCTGCAGCTTATCATAAACCGACAACTCAGTCATAGGATTTCTAAAATTGTGAGGAATGTCAAATTTCAATCAAAACACGACGGGGTATGTCAATTCTGAAAAATATAAATGGGTCCCAAATCCTCCGAGTATGCCAATCTTAGGACAGCAGAGCAGACCCTCTCATTTTTCCCAAGTTCTGGAAGGAGAGAATTAGAATGTTAGGCACCTTTTTGATCTAGCGTCCTGCCGCTTATAGTTAAATGCCACCTGTCCTGGGTTAAGTTGGCCCATTAACTGTAGTTGCTTTTTCTCAGGGTAACTACAGTTAAAGACCAACTTAACACAGGACAGGTGGCGCTTAATTATAAGTGGCAGGACGCTGGATCAAAATTCTCATTTTAGAAGCCAACATCTAGTCCGGTCACGAACGTGGACATTGTCACCCAAAAAAGAGAAAACAAGGAGGTGGAAATGAAGACTCAAACTTGGCCGAATCGTCGACCAACGTCCGTCAGGGAAGCAGACGAGGGACCGCTAAATCTCGACAAGTGTGGAGCTAACATACCCCTCATCCTAACTAGTTTTTAGCGCGAACCTGTTGGATCACGGCACGGTGATCGTGTTGCATTGGACCACGGTGGTCATGAAAGACAGCTTTTTAACCTGGGTTGGATTGGTTGGGTTAGCTCCATACGTGTTGAGATTTTGCTGTACGTCATCCGTCAGCGAAGTATTACTCTGACGTGGAGATGAAAATCATGAAAGCAAGACGAGAGTCAAAGGTCACAAACAAACGTCGCATGAATGCCACGAAGGCATGAACCATTCACGGGAATACACCTGCTGAATGGTTTCCTGCAATTTTCTCTTAGAAAGCCGCCTCTCGTTCTTCAACATAATTCCTATAAATATCTTTCTGCCACAACTCTAATTCTTCAGCATAAGTCCTCTTCATAGATAAAGCTGTCAAGAAAGATACCAAAAATAGCAAAGAAACAGAGCAAAGTAACAAACCAATCTCTGGTTTTGAGTTGTACAAGCACTAGAATTCATAATTTCTAGTTTCCTAGCCTGAAACTTGTTGAAATCTTTCTGGTTGGGTTTTAGTGTGTGGTTGTGGGTTTTGAAGTTTGGGTAGTTTAATGGAGAGTGCTGATTTTCATAGTGTAAATAGTTTACGGAGAAACAGTTCTTCCATTTGGAGGAATAGCACTCTCGAAGTTTTTTCAAGATCTTCTCGAGATGAAGACGATGAAGAAGCTCTGAAATGGGCTGCTCTCGAGAAGCTGCCAACTTACAATCGTATAAAGAAAGGTATATTGACCGGAGTAGTGGGTGAGGCCAAAGAAATTGAAATTCAGAATCTTGGATTTGAAGAGAAGACGAATTTGTTAGAGAGGCTGGTGAGAGTTGCAGAGGAGGATAATGAGAAGTTCTTGTTCAAGCTCAAGAATCGCATTGATCGGTAACCATTCTTCCCTCCTTTCTACAAAACAAATTCTTCATGTTTTTCTTTCCTAAATTGAAATGGGTGTTTGAAGGTTTAGGATGGTGTTTTAGATCTTTTTATAATATACCTGTGTTGGGTTCTCTGTGTTTCTTGATTTTACTCAGAGTTGGACTTGATATTCCGACAATTGAAGTCCGATTCGAGCATCTAAATGTCGATGCAGAAGCTTATGTGGGAGGCAGAGCTTTACCTACAATCTTCAATTTTTCTACTAATATGATAGAGGTAATTCATCTGTATATATGCAAATCATTTATTTAGTTTTTGGTGTCTGTAACTTCTTTTTGGTTGTAAATTGTATTTACCTGATAATTTCTGTCGATTTCACAGGGGTTCCTGAACTATCTCCATATTCTTCCTAGTAGGAAAAAACCCTTTTCAATCCTTCATGATGTTTGCGGAATAATCAAGCCATGCAGGTAAGAAGAACCATAAATTAGATTTTAGTTGGTTGTAGTTTCATTTGTCTAATATAGACTCTATACAATCCATCTCATTTTGTTGATCCGAATTTCACAGAATGACGCTGCTTCTGGGTCCTCCAAGTTCTGGAAAGACCACATTACTACTGGCTTTGGCCGGAAAGCTTGATACAGATCTTAATGTAAGGAAATTTCAGTCTTATTCGTATTTATGAGTGAGGTTTTAATCGTTATTTTATCGTCTTCTGTGAATCATTTCGTTTTCATTTTTGGATTTGAAAACTGAAATGGGTTCTTTCTGAAACATCAGGTTTCGGGGAGAGTAACTTACAATGGCCATGGAATGGACGAGTTTGTCCCACAGAGGACATATGCATATATCAGTCAACATGACCTCCATATAGGAGAAATGACTGTGAGAGAAACCTTGGCTTTCTCTGCAAGATGTCAAGGGGCTGGAACCGGTTATGGTAAGCTAAACATGATTGGTTTTGATATGGAGAATTTAGTCCAAGGTATTCCAGAATCTGAATCAATTATTATAATTTTTGGACAATCTGCAGATATGTTGGCAGAGCTATCAAGAAGAGAGAAGGCGGCAAATATTAAGCCCGATCCTGATATCGATATCTACATGAAGGTAAGAAAGTAATTCCTTTGCATGAACACGGACATTCATGAGGGATATAGAGATAAACCACAGTTACACTTCGAGATTGCATATGGAGTCTATCCTTTTCTAGAATGAAATTTTATTCTCTTGCCAAAATGGGTTTTTGGATTCAGTGGGTTCTTATCATCGATCGCTTCATTAGCTTGATTCCATCTTCAATGTGAATTCAGTGTTTTAAATTCCTGTCTGCAATTACCCGAGAGTATTACATGATGAGCATCGTAGTTTCTCAGACTTGATTTCCAGGAGGTTGAGATTTTTTGTTAAAATAATGCAGGCAGCAGCATTGCAAGGACAGGAGGCCAGTGTAGTTACAGATTATATTTTAAAGGTATCTCTTCAAAGAACTCTATGATTATGGAGGAGACCTTGCGAAGTACCCATATGATATCTCATATTTTTTTCTTATTACAATTAAAAATTGTAGATTCTGGGACTGGAAATCTGTGCGGATACCATGGTGGGGGATGAAATGTTGAGGGGTATCTCTGGTGGACAACGGAAGCGAGTTACAACAGGTAGAACAACTCATGGTCTAACATAGAAATGGATAAATTTTCTTATAATTTCCATTTTGACTAAATATTTTGAAATTATTGATTAATATGGTATAGGGGAGATGCTGGTTGGACCGGCAAAGGCACTCTTCATGGACGAGATATCCACAGGTCTAGACAGTTCGACAACTTTTCAGATTGTGAATTCACTCAGGCAGTCCATCCACATTCTCAACGGGACTGCTGTCATCTCTCTCCTCCAGCCGGCACCGGAGACTTACGACCTCTTCGATGACATTATTCTCGTCTCAGATGGGCGGATTGTGTACCAGGGTCCCCGTGAACATGTGCTCGAGTTCTTCGAATCCATGGGCTTCAAATGTCCTGAGAGGAAAGGAGTTGCCGACTTCTTGCAAGAAGTAAGCCTGGCCCAAACCCCATCCCCGTTCTCCCATCTGTTTCTTTGCTCATTTTAGCCCTTGTGAAAATATGAGGCTGAGTTCTTCCTTGGTCTGATAGGTGACATCAAGGAAAGATCAGAAACAGTATTGGGCGCGTAAAGAAGAGCCCTACAATTTCGTCCCCGACCAGAAATTCTCAGAGGCTTTCCAATCATTTCATGTTGGCCGGAAAGTAGCTGACGAACTTCGCACCCCATTTGACAAGAGCAAGAGCCACCCAGCCGCTTTGTCAACTAAGAAGTACGGTGTTAGCAAGAAGGATCTTTTGAAAGCTTGCATCTCAAGAGAATACTTGTTGATGAAGAGGAACTCATTCGTCTACATCTTCAAGATGACACAGGTGAGTAACAGGTTTCTCTGAAGGCTTACTCTTGAATTCCATGAATTATGATATATTTCATGATTCTTTTTCACGTTTCAGCTTACAATTATGGCGATCATCACAATGACACTCTTCCTGCGTACCGAGATGCATCGAGATTCGGAGAAGGACGGTGGAATTTTTATGGGAGCTCTGTTTTTCGCTCTCATCTCGATTATGTTTAATGGATTATCAGAGATTTCCATGACCATCGCAAAGCTTCCTGTCTTTTTCAAACAAAGGGACCTCCTCTTCTATCCTTCATGGGCATACTCGCTCCCTACATGGATCCTGAAGATCCCTATCACATTTCTAGAAGTTGCCATTTGGGTGTTCATCACTTACTATGTCATCGGCTACGATCCAAATGTCGAAAGGTAAAGACCAAACAAAGGACATTGTTTGTTTGGATTTGTGTTTTACATTTCACAGTTACAAGCAGTAACCCAAGAAATTTTCTCACTGCAGGCTGTTTAGACAGTTCCTTATACTCCTACTTATTAACCAAATGGCCTCTGGACTGTTCCGATTCATCGCAGCATTGGGAAGGAACATGATTGTTGCAAACACATTTGGGTCATTCGCATTGCTTGTGCTTTTGGTTTTGGGTGGCTTTGTCTTGTCACGAGGTATAATCTGGACTTAAATTGAAAGCATGCTTTTCTGCTCTTGGCTGACCTTTCTGTTGATACAGAGGATGTGAAGAAATGGTGGATATGGGGTTACTGGCTATCACCTTTGATGTATGGGCAGAATGCAGTAGCAGCAAATGAGTTCCTTGGGAAAAGTTGGAGACATGTGAGTTCTAGAATTGGAAAACTAAAAAAAAGAGAAAAGAAGTTGAAGAAAATAGCTAAGTTTTGCGTTCACTTCTATGTTATAGGTTCTTCCTAATTCTACAGAACCACTGGGAGTGATAGTCATGAAATCTCGCGGGTTCTTCCCTGAAGCACATTGGTATTGGATTGGAGTAGGGGCATTGATAGGATATATCTTCCTATTCAATGGCCTCTTCATCTTGGCTCTATCTTATCTTAACCGTGAGTATCTTCTAGAATTTTTTCTTTTAATTTTCAGAACTGAAACATCATATTCTAATAGTCTAATAAAATTACTGCAGCATTTGGGAAGCCTCAGGCAATTCTATCAGAAGAGACTCTGATCGAAAAATCCGTTGACAGAACGGGAGAAGTAACGGAGCTGTCGTCCAGGGGAAAGAGCTCTGCCGGTCGCACCTCATCTGGAGGTGATCAAGCATAACACATTTTCGTTTACTTGCTTCTAGTTTATGCCATTCAGGTGTCAGCTAAATTGAATTGACTTAAATGCAGAAAGAGGAGATGAAATTAGGAGGAGAAGTATCTCATCCAGGTCATCATCTATCAGGACAGAAGCCATTGAAGAATCTAATCCGATCAAGAAGCGGGGAATGGTTCTTCCGTTTCAACCTCTTTCTATCACCTTTGATGATATTAGATACTCCGTTGACATGCCACAGGTAGGTTCAAGTTCTAATTAGTGATAATTGTGTCCGGGACCTGGAAGAATTCTTTCTTCACAGTCCTATTGATCATAAACATGAGAACTTTTATTTAAATTGAACTTGCAGGAAATGAAAGGTCAAGGTGTTACTGAAGATCACTTGGAGCTTCTGAAGGGTGTGAGTGGAACTTTTAGGCCAGGAGTCCTTACAGCTCTAATGGGAGTTAGTGGTGCTGGTAAGACCACTCTGATGGATGTGTTGGCTGGAAGGAAAACTGGTGGATATATAGAGGGAACCATCACCATTTCTGGTCACCCGAAGAAGCAGGAAACATTTGCTCGCATATCGGGATACTGTGAGCAGAATGACATCCACTCTCCTCATGTCACGGTCTACGAGTCCCTTCTCTATTCTGCATGGCTTCGATTACCTCCTGATGTTGATTATGCAACAAAAAAGGTCAGTGGGTTTGTTATAATCTTTTTATCGGTCTCTCTTGGTGTCTGGTTGGGTATTTTCTGACTCGTAATACTACTTAACGGTAGCAGATGTTCATTGAGGAGGTCATGGAGCTTGTAGAGATAACTTCATTGAGGGAAGCACTGGTTGGGTTGCCTGGTGTGAATGGTCTGTCAACTGAGCAGCGCAAGAGGCTTACCATTGCGGTCGAGCTTGTTGCCAACCCCTCTATAATATTCATGGATGAGCCAACCTCTGGGCTCGATGCCAGGGCAGCTGCAATTGTGATGCGAGCGGTGAGGAACACTGTGGACACAGGAAGAACCGTGGTGTGCACCATTCACCAGCCGAGCATCGACATATTCGAAGCTTTCGATGAGGTGAAAGATGTTAAATATTATTAAAGAACTATAAATCGGTTATTATTGGTCTCTATTAAGTAAACGATACTGAGGTCCTTTACTTGAAATTGAAGCTATTTCTAATGAAGCGGGGAGGACAGGAAATATATGTGGGCCCATTGGGTCGCCATTCTTGCCATCTGATCAAGTACTTTGAGGTGAGGGCTAAACAAGTGTCAAAGCCTAAAGATTGGGAATTATTCTCTTAAAACTTTCAATTCCTACTGCATAATTACTAATAGAAATGAGCTGTATTTCATCAAGGGAATCGAAGGAGTCGATAAAATAAAAGATGGTTATAATCCAGCAACATGGATGTTGGAGGTGACTACGGCAGCACAAGAAGAAGTTCTGGGGGTCAACTTCCCTGATGTGTACAAGAACTCAGAACCATATAGGTGGGTTCACTTTTAGACTCGCTATCGGAAATTCCTGAGAAGAAACTAAATTTTTTGCTCTAGCTCTTATTGATCTATGGTGAATGTTTCAGGATGAACAAAGCTCTGATCAAGGAACTGAGTACCCCCCCTCCTGGTTCAGAAGACCTTTACTTCCCTACTCAGTACTCACAGTCTTTCTTCACTCAATGCATGGCTTGCCTATGGAAACAGTATTGGTCATACTGGCGCAACCCGCCATACAATGCCGTGAGATTTTTCTTCACTACCTTCATAGCTTTGATGTTCGGGACAATATTCTGGGATCTAGGATCCAAAAGGTAAGTTGAAATAGGAAAATCCATGGGGCCCAAAGTTTACATTCTTCTCCCCTATAGGTACATTTTAGTTTGATATCAATGTTGGAAATTGCAGGCAAAGGCAACAAGATCTGTTTAATGCAATGGGTTCTATGTATGCTGCCGTTATCTTCCTTGGGGTGCAAAATGCAGCATCTGTGCAGCCAGTTGTAGCTGTTGAACGAACAGTATTTTACAGAGAGAGAGCCGCTGGAATGTATTCGGCCTTGCCGTATGCCTTTGGACAGGTAATCAGTTATCTTCTTTTAAGAAGTTTAATAAAACATATTTTTGTAGGAGATGCTAATAATTTATTTTATGTTTCTCATCAAATTTCATCTTCTTTGTCGCAGGTTGTGATTGAGATTCCATATATTTTTTTTCAGGCTCTGATATATGGGGTTATTGTGTATGCGATGATTGGATTTGAATGGACAGTGGCCAAGTTCTTGTGGTATATCTTCTTCATGTACTTCACATTGTTATACTTTACGTTCTATGGCATGATGACGGTGGCTGCGACTCCTAATCACAACATTGCCGCCATAATTGCATCTGCTTTCTATGCAATATGGAATCTCTTCTCAGGATTTATAGTTCCACGAAATGTATGTTCTGATGATTTTAGCAATTCTTTACATGTCAACCTTCTCATTAGAGAATAGAGATACTAAATTATTCTTTGTTGATTACAGAGGATACCAGTGTGGTGGAGATGGTACTATTGGGCTTGCCCCGTCGCTTGGACCTTGTATGGATTGGTTGTCTCGCAGTTTGGAGATATACAGACAAAGCTGGACACAGACGAGACAGTGGAAGATTTCGTGAGGAGTTATTTTGGGTACAAACATGACTTCCTAGGAGTCATTTCTGCTGTGATCATTGGGTTTCCTGTGCTCTTTGCCTTCATCTTTGCCTTTTCCATAAGGGCGTTTAACTTCCAGAGAAGATAATTCTTTCTTAGGTAAGTATACAGAAGTTAAATTGGTTTTCAAGAGGGTATCAGCTCTGTCGCTAATGCATACTCCTGAGGATCCAGAGTTGTACATTAGACTCTTTTTGAGATTTTTTGTTAGAATAAGGTTTGATTATTATTTCACTGCATGTCTTATATTAGGTGAACAGATGACTATCCTTCAAATTATTGTGTAGGTTCTTTCACGGTGTCGTCTGCACTGTGAAGACTGGGATTTCTGTCAAACAACAATGTAATCTTCAAGTTCATCATGTAATTTTTCAATCAAAGCATGCAAAGGGTCATCATAATCATCATACACCTTATTCCAACTGTTTGGGGTCGGCAAGATGAATCCTATTTCGCAGCATAGAAAATCCTCCATCAAATTAACCAACGGATTAAGTGAAAGCAGGTTCATCATTGCATTTGGTTCAAAATTTCTTGAAGGTGCTAGGTTGCTAAGTTGGTAAGGCTTGTGAGTAATGATATCTACAAACTAATTGGGTTCAAAACCCACCTTCACCCACTGACTACTAACCACTAACCCGCTTTCCTACCAAAAAGTTTCTCCTTAACAAATCTTGTAGCAGCTATATGCTTACAAAGGAATGTGCCAGCTTGCTCAGTTGGTAAAGTTTGTCGGTGATGATAGCATAGACCTGGGTTCAAAACTCGCCTTCACCGAGTTACTGATCTCTTTAAAACAGGCTTACCTCACAAAAAAAAAAAAAAACTATGCTTACAAAGGAGTGACAAAATTTAAAACAAAGCACGTACACTGTAAAATATAGAAGTGATATGGCTAGGCACATTGAATGCATAGTCTCCGATTTTTCGAATTCATGAATCAATCGCCAATTAATTGGCTAAGACCCATTTTTTCCTATCCGATTTTTATTTTCGCCAATTTTTGAATTTTGATTATGAATGATGAATCATGCTTATGAGTTGACTTATTATTATGGAATATTATATATGTTTTTCATCATATAAATATGTTTTGTTAAAATAATATTTCTAACTTGAAATATGCCATGATATATTTTTATAATTTTGTCGATTTTTCACGATTTTTACCTAATTTTCCCGACTTGACCCCTTGCCAATTTATTGCTGAATCCCGACTTTGTGACTATGATTGAATGCATTATAAGAAAATTGCATTGATATTGGTAGGCTACAATGCCTAAGTTATCTTTGTGATGCATCTAAAAGCGTCGGCCGATAATTCGGGTTGTGAAATTTCATATGGGTGGATAATCCTACAGAATTTTCTACTGTTATCGATATCTACTCGATGTCTTCCAATGGTGGGTGACGTACTGTGTTGGGTTTCTTTTTTGCTCAAAGTGTCTCTTCTGAATGGCATTGTTGGAAGACCCATTGTCCACCATAGGCTGATTATGGGGAGTTCTCTGTAGAAATAATGAATTTATTGATAAAACTTGGATGATTACATTGATCTACTCAAAGCTCTTATAAAATGAGGGCATAATGTAAAATGATGCTGTGAGTCTTAGAGCACATCTTCCCTAGGGTCCAGAGACCAGGATTTTAATTATTTTTTATCCTACCCTACAACCCGGTCTGCCGGCTCAACTTCAAAATCCAAACCCGGCCCGGATGCTTAGTGGGCCGTGGGCCAAATTAACACCTCTAGGTTTGGATCATTAAAACAAGATTTGAATAGAAACAGGTCCAATATGGATCTTTATAGCATGGTTTAAAATAACGCTGTTTTAATGGCTGTTAAAACCGTAACACCCCAAGCCTGTCATGTTAAGAACCATTTTGACGCTTCGAATATAACGGCCTTTATTTTCTGAAAAATTTGTGGAAAGCAGGACCGGCTCTACCTTTAGGCTATTAAGGCGGCGCCTAAGAAGGCCCCCAGCCCAAGTCCCACTGCAAGAAATATATATACATAGAAGGCGCCGAGCCCGGGTCTCTCGGTAAAAGAATATCTAAAACGTGAGAGAAAACATTAAAATAAGGCCTCATGTGGAGTGGAAGAAGAATAGATTTTATAAAGTTTTTCTTTCTAGAAGGCCCCGGTCTCGCAATAAAAGAATATCTAAAACATTGAAAGAACATTAAAAAGTACTAAAATCTAATGGTTAGAGATTACCAATCAGGGTGATTGTCGGTGTGTATAT
The DNA here is from genome assembly GCA_035048495.1 of Euptelea pleiosperma. NCBI lineage: Eukaryota > Viridiplantae > Streptophyta > Magnoliopsida > Ranunculales > Eupteleaceae > Euptelea > Euptelea pleiosperma. Next base: position 25,463,719 of record CM068549.1, read on the forward strand.
CCACCAAGGAGTGGGCTAAACATCCATGCGGTCAATGGGCCCAAATGGCAGCAGTAACAAAAATCGTGCTTCCTCACACCAAAAACGTGATGTATATATCTTCTTACATCTTTTTCTTTTCGGAGTTTTATATCTTTTAATTAATATTTATATGTATTAATATATTAAACATCAAAAAACCTCGTATGGAGTTCTTGCCTTCGGCCTCAACTTGGATCGAGCCACCCGTAGTGGAAAGAAAGGCCATTATTTTTGTTAAATTTTTGTTATTTTTTATTTTCTCATTTTTTGAAAATTTGAATTTCAGCGCCATTTTCTTTCTGTTGTCCGTTAAATTCCATTTAATTCATTAAAATCTGTTAATTCTGATTTTATTTTTTTTCATTTTTGCCCGTCTTTTACAATTCGTTTTAACGGCCGTTTTAATAGTAACGCCCCCAGTCTTTTAAGTTGTAATTTTAAAAGCAAATGAATGAATGAAGTATTGTATGATAGGCCTACTAATGGGCGAGTAAACCTTCGCTCACACCAGCACTAATGCACCGGATCCCATCAGAACTCCGCAGTTAAGCGTGCTTGGGCGAGAGTAGTACTAGGATGGGTGACTTCCTGGGAAGTCCTCGTGTTGCACCCCTCGAAACCATTTTTCATGATTACAAAAAAATAAATAAATAAAATAAAATACGAGCCACGTGGCACACGCTTAGAGGGCGCTGACCGTATGGATGTTTGGCCACCCTCGGTGGACCTGCAAACCAAAAATCAGCCTGATTAGTGATTTAAACCTTTGAATCTTTGCATCCAAATAAGGCTCAATAATGCTCAAATTCCTATGGTTAAAATCAACCCATGACAATAACTTCAATCCAACGCTTATAAATCACTGATCAAGTTTATTTTTGGTTTGAAGGTCTACCTAGTAATTGGCCAAACAGCCATACGGTCCGTGTCCACTAATAGTGTGCCACGTGGCACGTATTGTGGGTTGTGATCGGCTTCGCTCACAGCATGGTGTGAGCGAAGGTTTTGGGGGCTCGAACCCATTACTCAATTGGCTGCATGGTTCGAAGTCTCGGGCGATCCCGAGTTGGATCGGGCGATCCAGACCGGGATCGGAGTGATCCGAGACAAAAATCATTTGTTTGTCTCGAATCGCACTGGATCGGTTGGATCGCCCCTTGGATCGGGCGATCCAACCGAGTTAAACCGATCCAACTCGGCGAGTTGAACCAGCGGCGAAAACGTTATAAAAACTCGATTTTTTTTTTCTATTTTTCCATCTTTTTCACTCGTTTTCCTCCCCTTTCCTCCTCCAACCCTTCTTAGAATCTAAAATTAGCTTGAAAATGGTAGATCAACCTTCGAAACACATAGATCCATGAAGATCGAAGGTTTTGGTTGAAATTTCTTCGAGTTGGGTTGAAAATCCGGTGAGTTTTGGGCGAGATCCGGCGAGATCCAACACTTTTCTGATTTTTCTACAATTTTTTGAATTTTTTCTTCATTTTTTTGTATTTTTTAGGATTTTTTTTTCCGTCTCGGGATCACGGTGGATCGGGCCGATCCAGCCGATCCAACTCGGGATCGGAGGGGTCCGATCCAACCGCCGATCCGGAGACTTTCATCTATGATTGGCTGTTGTCAACTCGGTGGGTCCCCTTGATCTCGAACAAAACTAATCTACGGTGCAGAGTGAAGACTAGTTTCTCTCCATGATTCCATCCTGTAGAAGAAAAAATTGAAAAATCATTCTAGAATCTCAAACGTCCGAACTTCATGCAAAAGTTGTACGTGAAGCGTCCTCTCTATTTATATCACCATTGACGCCAGGATCCCCAGTTGATTTTCTAGGATTTTCAAGAATCGTATTAATTTCATGTTTCTTGGTCTGAAACTTGAAGAAATCTTTCTGGGTTCTGTGGGGTTTTGCAGTTTTCGGTGGTTTAATGGAGAGTGGTGATCTTTACAGAGCAAGTAGTTTAGGGAGAAACAATCCTTTTACAAGATCTTCTCGAGAAGATGATGATGAAGAAGCTCTGAAATGGGCTGCTCTCGAGAAGCTGCCCACTTATAATCGTATAAGGAAAGGTATACTAACTGGGGTAGAGGGTGATAAGGCCAGGGAAATTGAAATTCAGAATCTTGGATTTCAAGAGAAGAAAATTTTGTTAGAGAGGCTGGTGAGAGTTGCAGAGGAGGATAATGAGAAGTTCTTGTTGAAGCTCAAGAACCGCATTGATCGGTAACAAATTGTTCATGCTTTTTCTTTCCGAAATTGATCTGGTGTTCGAAGTTCGATGTTCTTGGATGGTTTCTTAGAAAATTCTTTATGTTTCTTGATTTTACTCAGAGTTGGAATTGATATTCCGACAATCGAAGTCCGATTCGAGCATCTAAATGTCAATGCAGAAGCTTATGTGGGAAGCAGAGCTTTACCTACAATCCTCAATTTTTCTTCTAATATGATAGAGGTAATTCATCTGTATATGCAAATCATTTATTCGGTCATGGTGTCTGTAATCTTCTTTTGTTTGTACACTAATAATTTCTCTGTCGGTTTCAAAGGGGTTCTTGAACTATCTCCATATTCTTCCTAGTAGGAAAAAACAATTTAGAATCCTACATGATGTTAGTGGAATCATAAAGCCTTGCAGGTAAGAAGATCATTGAATCATGAATTAGATTTTAGTTGGATTTGGTTTCATTCATCTAGTATAGACTCTATACACAATCCACTTCTCATTTTTGTTAATCCCATTTTACAGAATGACGCTGCTTTTAGGCCCCCCAAGCTCTGGAAAGACCACTTTGCTGTTGGCTTTGACTGGAAAGCTTGATTCAGATCTTAAGGTAAGGAAATTTCAGTCCTATTCTTATCTATGAGTGAGGTTTAATCGTTATTTTATCGTCTTATGTGAATCATTTTGTTTTCCGATTTGAAAACTGAAACTGTTTGTTTTAAAATCAGGTTTTGGGCAGAGTAACTTACAATGGCCATGGAATGGACGAGTTTGTCCCACAGAGGACATCAGCTTATATCAGCCAACATGATCTCCATATAGGAGAAATGACAGTAAGAGAAACCTTGGCGTTCTCCGCAAGATGTCAAGGGGCTGGAACTGGTTATGGTAAGCTAAACATGATTGGTTTTTGATATAGAAAATTTAGTCCAAGGTATTCCAGAATCTGAATCAATTGTTACAAATTTTGGACAATCTGCAGAGATGTTGGCAGAGCTATCAAGAAGAGAGAAGGAGGCAAATATTAAGCCCGATTCTGATGTCGATATCTTCATGAAGGTTAGAAAGTAATTCCTTTTCGTGAACACATCCATAAGGGATTTAGAGATAAACTCATAAACCCCAGTTATCCTTCGAAATGAATATGGAGTCTGTCCTTTTCTAGAATGAAATTTTAATCTCTTGCCAAAATGGGTTTTTGGATTCAGGGGGGTTCTGATCATCTATTGTTTGATTAGCTTGATTCCATCTTCAATGTGAATTCAGTGTTTTAAATTCCTGTCTGCAATTACCCGATAGTGTTACATGATGAGCATCCAGGAGGAACATGGTTGTTTTTGTTTATGATAATGCAGGCAGCATTATTGGAAGGGCAGGAGACCAGTGTAGTTACAGATTATATTTTAAAGGTATCATCTCTTCAATGCAATCTATTGTATGGAAATAGATTTGTGAAGTATTCAGATGAAATTCTTATGTCTTTTTTATTCCAATAAAAAAATGTAGATTTTAGGACTGGAAGTCTGTGCAGATACCATGGTGGGGGATGAAATGTTCAGGGGTATCTCTGGAGGACAAAGGAAGCGAGTTACAACAGGTAGAGCAACTGATCATGGTCTAACACAGAATGGATCATTTTCCTTGTAACTTTTGTTTTAGCTAATTATTTTGAAATTATTGATTAATATGGTATAGGGGAGATGCTGGTTGGACCAGCAAAGGCACTCTTCATGGATGAGATATCCACAGGTCTAGACAGTTCGACAACTTTTCAGATTGTGAATTCACTCAGGCAATCCATCCACATTCTCAATGGAACTGCTGTAATCTCTCTCCTCCAGCCGGCACCGGAGACTTACGACCTCTTCGATGACATTATTCTCCTCTCAGATGGGCAGATCGTGTACCAGGGTCCCCGTGAACACGTGCTCGAGTTCTTCGAATCCATGGGCTTCAAATGTCCTGAGAGGAAAGGAGTTGCTGACTTCTTGCAAGAAGTCTGGCCCCAAATCCCATCCTCTTTCTCCCATATGTTTCTTTGCCAATTTTAGTCTTTACGAATATCTTAGGCTGAGTCCTTCCTTGGTCTGATAGGTGACATCGAGAAAGATCAGAAACAATATTGGGCACGTAAAGATGAGCCCTACGATTTCATCCCCGTCCGAGAATTTGCAAAGGCTTTCCAATCATTTCATGTTGGCTGGAAACTAGGAGACGCACTTGGCACCCCATTTGACAAAAGCAAGAGCCACCCAGCTGCTTTGTCAACTAAGAAGTATGGTGTTAGCAAGAAAGAGCTTTTAAAAGCTTGCATCTCAAGAGAATATTTGCTGATGAAGCGGAACTCATTCGTCTACATCTTCAAGATGACACAGGTATCTCTTAAATGTTAGTCTTGAATTCCACACATTATGATTATATTTCATGATTTTTTTAATGTTTCAGCTTACAATAATGGCAATCATTTCAATGACCCTCTTCCTGCGTACCGAGATGCATCGAGAGTCAGTAATGGATGGTGGAATTTTTATGGGAGCTCTGTTTTTCACTCTCACATCAATTATGTTTAACGGAATATCAGAAATTGGCATGGCCATTGCAAAGCTTCCTGTCTTTTTCAAACAAAGGGACCTCCTCTTCTATCCTTCATGGGCATACTCACTCCCTACATGGATCCTGAAGATCCCTGTCACATTACTTGAAGTTGCCGTTTGGGTGTTCATCACTTATTATGTCATCGGCTTTGATCCAAATGTCGAAAGGTAAAGACCAAACAAAGGACATTGTTTGTTTGGATTTGAGTTTCACATTTCACAGTTCCAGACAGTAACCCAAGAAATTTTCTCACTGCAGGCTGTTTAGACAGTTCCTTGTACTCTTGCTTATTAACCAAATGGCTTCTGGACTGTTCCGATTCATCGCAGCATTGGGAAGGAACATGATTGTTGCAAACACATTTGGGTCATTCGCATTGGTTGTGCTTTTCACTTTGGGTGGCTTTGTCTTGTCACGAGGTATAATCTGAACTTAAATCATGTCATGCTTTCTGATCTTGAACTAACTTTCTGTTGTTACTTCAAATTTATAAAATCCTTTCATTGATACAGATGATGTGAAGAAATGGTGGATATGGGGTTACTGGGTATCGCCTATGATGTATGGACAGAATGCAATAGCAGTAAATGAGTTCCTTGGGAAAAGTTGGAGTCAGGTAAGTTCCAGAGTTGGAAAACTAAGAAAAAAGAGAAAAGAAACTGAAGAAAATATCTTCATCTAAATCAGCTGAGTTTTGCATTCACTTCTATGTTATAGGTTCTTCCTAATTCTACGGAACCACTGGGAGTGACAGTCCTGAAAGCACGCGGGTTCTTCCCTGAAGCACATTGGTATTGGATTGGAGTGGGGGCATTGATTGGATATATCATCCTATTCAATGGCCTTTTCACTTTAGCTCTCTCTTATCTCAATCGTGAGTATCTTCTTGCATTTTTTTTTTCTTTTAATTTTCAGAACTGAAACATCGTGGTCTAATATGCAAACCAAATTACTGCAGCATTTGGCAGGCCTCAGGCAGTTTTATCGGAAGTGACCCTGAATGAGAAATCCATTAACAGAAAGAGCTCCGCCAGTCTCATCTCATCTGGAGGTGATCAAGCTTAACTTTCTGTTTACTTGTTTCTAGTTTATCCCTTGCAAGGTATTAGCTAACTTGAATTGACATAAATACAGAAAAAGGAGATGATATTAGAAGTATCTCATCCAGGTCATCATCTGTAAGGACAGAAGCCATTGAACAATTTAAGCAGAACAGGAAGCGGGGAATGGTTCTCCCGTTTCAACCTCTTTCTATCACCTTTGATGAGATTAGATACTCTGTTGACATGCCACAGGTAGCCTCAAGTTATGATAACTGTGTTTGAGAACCGGAGGGATTCTTTCTTCATAGTCCTATTGATCACAAAGATGAGAACTTGTTTCAATTGTACTTGCAGGAAATGAAAGCTCAAGGTGTTACTGAAAATCACTTGGAGCTTCTAAAGGGAGTGAATGGAGCCTTTAGGCCAGCAGTCCTTACAGCTCTAATGGGTGTGAGTGGTGCTGGTAAGACCACTCTGATGGATGTGTTGGCTGGAAGGAAAACTGGTGGATATATAGAGGGAACCATCACTATATCCGGCTACCCCAAGAAGCAGGAAACATTTGCTCGCATATCGGGATACTGTGAGCAGAATGATATCCACTCTCCTCATGTCACAGTCTACGAGTCCCTTCTCTATTCTGCATGGCTTCGGTTACAACCTGAAGTTGATTCTGCAACAAGAAAGGTTGGAGGGTTTGTGATCTTATTCTTTTTATTGTTCTCCCTTTGTGTTTGATTGGGTAATTACTGACTGACTATGTTGCATTGATACGGGTACGGGTGTCAGAGTCCAACATGGGTGTGGAGTGTCCGACTTGGCGAACCTTGAAAACTAGGATTCGTAGACTTGGCAGTATACAAAAAAATGTGAAACAAAATAAATTTTCTTTTTTATAATAATGTTAAATAATGGATAATGTGATAGGATATCTTATGATTTGTATCATGTACTCAGAGACAAGAGAATACATTTATGTAATGTTATATTTGTTGCATAAAAACTTTAATTGTAAAAAGTATAACTCATTATCTATGGCAGATGTTAATTAGCATCTTGCAAGTAAGGACAGAATGAACAAAACAGAAATTGGAAGTGTCGCACCAGAATCCGTATCGTGTCCAACACAGGTACTTAATGCGTTTAGAAGAATCCATGCACCAGAGCTGACCGACAATGCTACTTAATGGTTGCAGATGTTCATTGAGGAGGTCATGGAGCTTGTAGAGCTGACTTCATTGAGGGAAGCACTGGTGGGGTTTCCTGGTGTGAATGGTCTATCAACTGAGCAACGCAAGAGGCTTACCATTGCGGTCGAGCTTGTTGCCAACCCCTCTATAATATTCATGGATGAGCCAACCTCCGGGCTCGATGCCAGGGCAGCTGCAATTGTGATGAGAACAGTGAGGAACACTGTGGACACAGGAAGAACCATGGTGTGCACCATTCACCAGCCGAGCATAGACGTATTCGAAGCATTCGATGAGGTTAGAGATGTTAAATATTAAAGAACTAAAATCTGTTATTGTTCAATTATGTACATGATACTGAGGTCCTTAATTTGAAATTGCAGCTATTCCTAATGAAGCGAGGAGGAGAGGAAATATATGTTGGCCCATTAGGTCGCCATTCTTGCCATCTGATCAAGTATTTTGAGGTGAGGCCTAATAAATGTCAGAAATCTAAAGAAGGGGAATTTTTCTCTTCAAGACTTTCAATTCTTACACTACATAATTACTGATACAAATGAGTTGTATTTCATCAAGGGAATGGAAGGAGTCAGTAAAATAAAAGATGGTTATAATCCAGCAACATGGATGTTGGAGGTGACTACGGCAGCACAAGAAGCAATTCTGGGGGTCAACTTTGCTGATTTGTATAAGAACTCAGAACTATACAGGTGGGTTCACTTATAGAGTCTATTGGAAATGCATGAGACGAAACTAAGTTTTTACTCTAGCTCTTGTTGATCTATGGTGAAATTTCAGAATGAACAAAGCTCTGATCAAGGAACTAAGTACCCCACCTCCTGGTTCAAAAGACATTTTCTTCCCTACTAAGTACTCAAAGTCTTTCTTCACTCAATGCATGGCTTGCCTATGGAAACAGTATTGGTCATACTGGCGCAACCCGCCATACACTGCAGTGAGATTTTTCTTCACAACCTTCATAGCGTTGATGTTTGGTACAATGTTCTGGGATCTTGGATCCAAAAGGTAAGTTATAATAGGAAAATCCAATGGGTCCAAAGTTTACATTCTTCTCTGCCCTAGCTACATTTTAGTTTGACCTCAATGTTGGAAATTGCAGGAGGAGGCGACAAGATCTGTTTAATGCAATCGGTTCTATGTATGCTGCCGTTATCTTCCTAGGGGTGCAAAATGCAGCATCTGTGCAGCCAGTTGTGGCTGTTGAACAAACAGTCTTTTACAGAGAGAGAGCCGCCGGAATGTATTCAGCTTTGCCGTATGCCTTCGGTCAGGTAATCAGTTATCTTCTTTGAAGTTCTAGAAGAAGCTAAACATTCATGGGGTTTTTTTATAAATATAAATTTTATAAAGAGAGAAGCAAAAAAGTAGAGAATACAAGCAGCAGGCCCAAAGGGTGGACACTGACAAAACAACAAAAAACCTGGATCACCAGAACCATAAAACTAATCACCCCTGGATAATAAAGACACCCACCTAAAGACCAAATCCTCAAAGAAGCCTTTAGACCAATGAAGAAGTACGGCCCTGATGGCTAAAAATAATACGTTGAACTTCCTCCTCTCTGTTCTCAAATGCTCTTGAATTCCTCTCACTCCACAAAATCCATGGCACTGCTAAAGGAAAAATGCTCCAAAGCCTCCTACCACATGAAGAGAAGGCCAAGATCCAATAAGTCGACTAATAGACCACAGCATCACCCAAGGAAAGAAAAGAGCTCCACACCTCTCTTACAATACAACAACGGAGCAACAGATGATTTGCCTTATGCATGTAGCAATAATCCACAATACATCTCCCCTGCTTAATAAAATTATTGCACATAAATAATCATTCATTTTATGTTTCTCACTGAATCTCCTCTTCTTCGATGCAGGTTTTCATTGAGATTCCATATATTTTTGTTCAGGCTTTGATATATGGGGTTATAGTGTATGCTATGATCGGATTTGAATGGACAGTTGCCAAGTTCCTTTGGTATCTCTTCTTCATGTACTTCACATTGTTATACTTCACACTCTATGGGATGATGACGGTGGCTGTGACTCCCAACCACAACATTGCCGCCATTATTGCATCTGCTTTCTATGCAATATGGAATCTCTTCTCAGGATTTTTAATCCCAAGAACGGTATGTTCTAATGATTTTAGCAATTCTTTACATGTCGGTTTTCTTTCGCAAGTTGAGATACTGAGGTATTATATATTGGTTGGTAACAGAGGATACCTGTTTGGTGGAGATGGTACTATTGGGTTTGCCCCGTCTCATGGACCTTATATGGATTGATTACTTCGCAGTATGGAGACGTACAGGAAAAGCTTGACACGGATGAGACAGTGCAAGATTTCTTGATGAGTTATTTTGGGTTCAAAAATGACTTCCTAGGAGTTGTTTCTGCAGTGATCGTTGGGTTTGCCGTGCTCTTTACATTCATCTTTGCCTTCTCTGTAAGGGCATTTAACTTCCAGAGAAGATAAAAATTCATTTTCAGGCTAGTACACAGAAGTTAACTTTGATACAACTTTCATACAAAAAGATAATAAACTGAGAAAGTTCAAGCAATCCACCTCAAGTAGGCTTTTGAATGGTATTAATGGTGATGTATATACACGGATTAAAGTGGACGCCCAACGATCTCGTATCATCTCACAGCTCAGTTACACTCTAGCAAGAAAGAATCAAAGCATGTAAAGGTATAAGACTGAAAAATTGTTCAGTAACTTCTATTTCTGTCGAGTCTGAGCAACATTGTTCAGTAACTTCTACTAGACCTGAAAAAAACTATCAAAGTTTAATTAGATTTCATCCTTTGAAATTTGGGACATCCCCCTAGAATTTTAAAAAGCTGACTTACAACTATGACTCGGTCCACCGTCATTGACTGACAAAATATTTTTTGAAAGACGAACATACCCCTTTCTTCAAGCTTCGAACAGTGGGGGTTTTTTGGCCGAAACCTAACCCTACATCCAACGGCTGTTGTTCATGGCTGGCCCACACCACAAGGGGATCAGTAGAACTAATCTTCTCCACTGCACCAAAAAGATGAACGAACCACCACCCAACCCTCTACTCCTTTCATCCCTATACTCTCTTTTAGGGAACCGGAGATAGCACACTTTATTCTGGCACATCTCAATGAGAAATTAAGGAGAAGCACAGTTGGCCATTGACGATCCCTGGCCTCTGCAGTGAAGAGTGACAGCATCAAGAACAAGTTCTGTTGAAATGTTTTTTGCTGGGGTGATGCTGATGGCGCATTTAGCCCAGCAAATTTTGTTTTTATCAAACATGGTACACACGAAGTCCTCTGCATTGAGACCACTGCATCAAAAACACAAATTTCTTAACAATGCAGTTATTTATTGGTCCACCCTCTTGAGTCGTTGAAAGCACCTCCCAATCTCTAAATCTCACCACTCCAGTTGTGAGATGAGTTAACAACACGCATATAGTAATTTCAGATATATAGTTGAGCTCTATCATTCTGTTGAGCTCTTCCCCAACCATGTTTCTTTAAAATTGATCAACGGAGTGGTGTCGTCCAGCCAAGAACTCCGGCAGGTTGGTCGCCCATCACCGACAACCAATCTACAGGAGTGTGGTGGGCCGGCGAGCACAACAGCCGTTTGATTTGGTTAGGTTTCGGCCAAAAACTCCCACTGTTGTGCACGAAGGTTGAAGAGAGGGGTAAGTTAGTCTTTTATAAAATTTTGTTAAGGTCGCTCCACGGGCGCCCACCTCTTTCGCCTGGGCACCAACATTTGATGGGCATCCATGCCAATTAGAGGGCCCTTGTTTGGGCACCCCATTTTGCTAAGCACCCACATTAAAATCCAAAAAAAAAAATTCTGATTTGGGCTCCTGGCCGTGGGTGACTTGGTGGCCACAGCTGGCTTGGCCATGGGTGCCATGGTGGCCACGGTAGTTCAGGGCCAAGGAGGCAAAAAAATAAAAAAAAATATTTGCAGGCTTGCCGCATATTATCCATCCATTTGTGGGAGTATGGGGTGCTCCAAACCACCACTCCACCACCACTCTACTACCACTCTACCACCACCACCACAACTACCATTGTAGATACATAAAAATGGTTAATTTGTATATATCTGGATTAGTACATCACGAAGTATTATATCACTCCCCAAAATGTTAGAGCCTCTCTTGGGTCGATACGTGACGGAGGGGAAAACATATATAGGTAAGAATTTGTAGAAAAAAGTGAGAGCTTTTTGGGATAGAGAAACCCTATAGGAGAAGCTAGAGAGAGAAAGAGAATACATGTAAAGAGAAATGTGAGAGAGAGAGGCAATGGATGCATCAAATGTAGATTGTAAAATGTGGATTTGGGATAAGGAAAAATTGGCTAGAGATTGGCCCCAGTGGACGTAGTCGCCGGCAAGAGACCGGCGATGAACCATGTACGTATCGTGTGCTTGTCTTCTATTTATTTATTTAATTTATTGTATTTATTTCTGATTAATTTGTGATTATACTTTGTGAGGCAGGATTGGAGATCGGATGGCAAACTCGATTTCATCCCTTACAACCATCAACTCTACCACCACCACTCCAACACCACCATCACCACCACCACCATTACCAACTCCACCACCACCATAAACTCCACCACCACTACCATCACCAATTCCACCATCTATTACCACCACTCCAACACCACCACCAACTCCACCATCACAGCCACCACTCTACCATCACCACCAAGAAGAGGAAGAGAAAATAAAAGAGAGAGAAAGAGAGAGAGAAGAGGGGGAAGAGGGAAGTGTAGCTTCTTTGTTTTTGGCACGAATGGAGATAATGAATGTGGGTGCCCAAACAAAATTGTAAAGGGATGGGAAATGGCAATTTGATCCTCAAAAATTGGTTTATTTTGTGGGTGTCCGGCTTAAAGAGGTGGGTGCCCGTAGAGTGACCCATTTTGTTAATCAATATAGGTCAATGAGAGTCATAAACGGTTCACCGGGTCATAAGGGGGTAAGTCAGATTTTTCAAATTGTGTGGGAGTGTGTCAAATTTCAAAGAAAACATGGGGTATGTCAAAAATTTCCAGAATAAAAATAGGGTCGGGCTCGGGGGACCCCAATTTTTTACACCCATTTTGGCGTACCCACATAGAAAATGAATCAATGGCTGATTTTTGGTGGGGATGATCTCCTCACCATGCAGATCACCCCAACAAAAAATCGGCCATTCTGAAATTTCTAACCCCATCAAATGAGGTTTTCAAATTACACGCTAAAAATCGACGGTCCATAATTCTTCAGCTTCTAAACCAGTCTATGAATATCAGAATGATTTGAATTTTTGTGAGGGTGATCTCCTCACCTTAGAGATCATCCTCACCAAAAATCAGCCATTGATTCACCTTTTATGTTTGTACTCATAAGCAGTTTTGTGGAATCCAAACAAATATTCAACATGGCGACATTTTGATCCTGACATTTCTGTGAAAGTTCCAGCTCCGTTCGTGATTCAAAATAGATTTGCGCTCGAAAATTTTGGGTACTTAATAAGTAAAGGGCTCTTTAGACATTTTAAAAGTTAGGTGAAACGGCCAATGTAGTCAACACCACCCGGATTTGGTCAAGGAGGGTATTACTTTAGTTTTAAAATGTAGGGGAGTCCTCTTACAAAAAAAATGTAGGGAAGTCCTACGAATTAGTTTTGCATACCAAGGGGTAGTACTAAATTACCCCAAACATATATGTAAGATCTTCGGACATACCAGGTGTGTCGTGCCAAAATCTTAGGACAGCCCTACCTTCCTTGGTGTGTTTTACCCTTTCCCCAAAGAACGGGTGCTAAAGTAAGCGAAAACATCAAGCTCCAGAAGTCGAGAAATTTTTTTGAAGCAGTGGATTTCTGAACCAGCGAAGCAATAGCCAATCACCTGGAGCCACAATCTGCTGTTCAACAAATTCAGAAATGCTTTTTGAACAGCAGATTGTGGCGCCGTGTGATTGGCCACTCCTTCAAAAAAATTCTCCCGGAAGTCCGAGAGTTAAGAGGCCAAGAGACTAGATTCTCTCCTAGTAGAGCTTGACGTTTTTGCTTACGCCAGCACTCATTGAGTCTTGGCCTAACTATTTTTTTGATAAGTATAAATATTTTATTAAAAAATGCCTTGGAGGCTAAGGATGCCTGCCAAAACAACTAAGTGAATACAAAGGAAAAGAATATACATCAAAAGAAATAACAAGAGGCCAACCTTCTTCCCCATCCCACCGTCTCCATCCAGTGCTTACGTTTTCGCTTACTTCAGCGCCCATTAAACGGGTAATAAATTAAGTGTAATTAACCACCTTTCCCCAACTAGAAGCCGTATAAAATTTTGTTAAGTATACTATGACTAGAACTTTGCTGACCGGCCACAATATGAGCCACGTGGCATACTCATAGAGGGTGTTGACCATATGTTGTTTGGCCAATCCTTAGGTAAACCAAAAACCAAAAATCAGTCTATAAGCAATTTCAAACCTTTTGATCTTTGTATCATAAATAATGGTCAATAATGCTCAAGTTCCACAATTATAAATCAACCCATGAAAACAACTCCAATCTAACGCTTAGAAATCACTAATGAGTCTAATTTTTGTTCTATATGTCCATTTAGGGTTGGGCCAAACATCCATACGGTCAGTTTCCTCTAAGAGTGTACCACGTGGCTCATATTGTGGCCAGTCAGCAGCTTTAGGTCAGCAAAGTTCTTGTAATGTGTAACAAAATTTGAGGCACTTTTTTTGCCTTCTAGTTCTGAAATGGTTTACAAAGGGAGTAGAATTCTGCTGACCAACTACAATATGAGCCACGTGGCACACTCTTAAAGGATGCTGATTGTATGGATGTCTAAGTAGACCTACAAACCAAAAATCAGCTATATATTAGTGATTTCAAATCAGCTATATATTAGTGATTTCAAACCTCTGTATCTTTGTACACCCAAATAATGGTCAATTTTAAAATTCCACGGTTAAAAATCAACCTATGAAAATGACTCCAATTCAATGCTTGGAAATCACTAATCAGGCTACTTTTTGGTCTGTATGTCCATTTAAGGTTGAGCCAAACATCTATACAGTTAGAAATCTCTAAGAATATGCCACGTGACTCATCTTCTGGTCAGTCGGCAAATTTGTTGACGGACGCGGTCAGCAAAGTTCTACTCTTACAAAGGAACCACAACATACAAAAGTTCAAAATCAAAATACATATACCACTTAGTGATCACTGATCAGGTTAATTTTTGATGGGTAGATCCATCAAGTGGTGGGCCAATCATCCATGGGTCAGTGGGCCCAGATGGGTGTGCCATCTAGTGCATTTATAGGTGCTCTGCGTTATCATTGAAATTTGACATACCCCACAATTTGAATCATTTTCCAAAGATTGCCATGCGTAAAAAAAGATGAAATACACCCACAATATAAGCCACGTGGCAATTTCTTAAAGGATACTGACCGTATAGATGTTTGGCCAATCCCTAGGTGGACCTATAAACCCAAAATCAACCTGATCAGTAATTTCTAAAAATTAGTTGAAGTCATTTTCATGAGTTAATTTTAACCGTAGGAATTTGAGCATTATTTACCATTATTTGGGTACAAAGATCCAAAGGTTGAAATCACTAATCAGGATGATTTTTGGTTTGTAGGTCCACTAAGAGTGTACCACGTGGCTCATCTTATGGGTGTTGCAAGTTATACTCAAAATACACAAGGATTCAAAAAGTTTAATTTTGTCATGTAAGGTTCTTCTATCAACTCTGATTTGAAGCTCCTAGTATTATTTCTCGGAAAAATGCTCTACAGACTAAATTTTTCGAGGAGAGTCTATGGTCAAAGAAGGATGGAATCTGAATCCGATCAGATAAATTCACCTGCAAATTTCCTATTTGAAAGAAACATCTTATTAGATTTCAAAACTTAAAAGCCGCCTCTCTTTCTTTCACATGCATCATCATCTACGCATTATCCCAAATGTTTGGGGTCAGCAACATGAATCCTAATTCGCTTTGGATTCATTGAAAAGATTTCACATGATTTTCGTCATCTCTTTCACTTGTAATGTTAAATAAATCCTTCTCCCATCAACTCTCATTCTTCAACATAAGTCCTCTTCATAAACCTCCTGTTAACAACAGCTCAAAGAGATAGAGAGATAGAGCTATCAAGAAAGAATACAAAAAAAAAAAAGCAGCATAAACCCATCTCTGGTTTTGAGTTGTTCAAGCTCTAGAATTCACTATTTCAAGTTTCTTGGCCTGAAACTTGAAAAAATCTTTCTGGGTTCTGTTGGATTTTAGTGTCTTTGTCGATTTTGCAGATTTGGGTGGTTTAATGGAGAGTGGTGATATCTATAGTGTAAGTAGTTCTTCCATTTGGAGGAACAGCACTGTGGAAGTTCTTTCGAGATCTTCTCGAGAAGAAGACGATGAAGAAGAGCTGAAGTGGGCTGCTCTTGAGAAGCTGCCCACTTACAATCGTATAAAGAAAGGTATACTGACCAGAGCAGAGGATGAGGCCAGAGAAATTGAAATTCGGAGACTTGGATTTCAAGAGAAGAAGAAATTGTTAGAGAGGCTGGTGAGAGTTGCAGAGGAGGATAATGAGAAGTTCTTGTTGAAGCTCAGGAACCGCATTGATCGGTAACAACTATTCTCTCCTTCCTAGAAACCAATTTTTTCATTTTTTCTTTCCTAAACTGATCTGGGTGTCTGAAGTTTGAAGTTCTTGAATGGTTTTTTAGACTTTTTCATAACATACCTGTTGTTGAGTTCTCTATGTTTTGTCATCTTACTCAGAGTTGGAATAGATATTCCGACGATCGAAGTCCGGTTCGAACATCTAAATGTCGATGCAGAGGTTTATGTGGGAAGCAGAGCTTTACCTACAACCCTCAATTTTGCTTCTAATATGATAGAGGTAATTCATCTGTAAATGCAAATCATATATTCAGTTTTCGGTGTCTGTAATCTTCATTTTGTTTGTAAACTATACTTACCCAATAATTTCTCTATTGATTTAAAGGGGTTCTTGAACTATCTCCATATTCTTCCTAGTAGGAAAAAACCATTTTCAATCCTTCATGATGTTAGCGGAATCATAAAGCCTTGCAGGTAAGAAGACCATCAAATCATGAATTAGATTTTAGTTGGTTTTGAACTCATTTATCTAATATAGACACTCTATACAATCCATTTCTTATTTTGCTGATCCTGAGTTTCACAGAATGACACTGCTTTTGGGCCCTCCAAGCTCTGGAAAGACCACATTGCTACTGGCTTTGGGCGGAAGGCTTGATTCAGATCTTAAGGTATGGAAATTTCAGTTCTTTTCTTATTCATGAGGTTTTAGCCAGTACTTTACTGTCTTCTGTGAATTATTTCGTTTTTCAGATTTGAAAACTGAAATTGGTTATTTTTTGTTTTCTGAAAATCAGGTTTCGGGGAGAGTAACTTACAACGGTCATGGAATGGAGGAGTTTGTCCCACAGAGGACATCTGCCTATGTCAGTCAACATGACCTCCATATAGGAGAAATGACAGTAAGAGAAACCTTGGCTTTCTCCGCAAGATGTCAAGGGGCTGGAGCAAATTATGGTAAGCCATACATGATTGGTTTCGATATAGGGAATTTAGTGAAGATATTCCAGAATCTGAATCAATTGTTACAATTTTTGGACAATTTGCAGATATGTTGGCAGAGCTATCAAGAAGAGAGAAGGCGGCAAATATTAAGCCCGATCTTGATATCGATATCTACATGAAGGTGAGAGAGGAGCTCTTTTGTGATGAACACCATAAGAGATGTAGTGATAAACCCCAGTTATCTTTTGAGTTGAATATGGGGTCTATCCTTCTCTAGAATGAAAATTAACTCTTGTCTAAATGGGTTTTAGGATTCAGTGGGTTCTGATCATCCATGGTATAACTAGCTTGATTCCATCTTCAATGTGAACTTGGTGTTTTAAATTCCAGTCTGCAATTACCGGAGTGTTACTTGATGAGCATCCTAGTTTCTCAAACTTGATTTCCAGGAGGTTGAGATTTTTTTTGTTTATATACTGCAGGCAGCAGCATTGAAAGGGCAGGAGGCCAGTGTAGTTACAGATTATATTCTAAAGGTATCATCTCTTCGAAGCAATCTATGGTTAGGGAGGAGACATTGTGAATTGCCCAGATGACATTCTTCAATCTTTTTCTTTTTACAATTAAAAATTATAGATTTTGGGATTGGAAATTTGTGCGGATACCATGGTGGGGGATGAAATGTTGAGGGGTATCTCTGGTGGACAAAGGAAGCGACTTACAACAGGTAGAACAACTCATGGTCTAACAGAGGAATGGATTATTTTCCTTGTAACTTTTATTTTTGACTAATTATTTTGAAATTCTTGATTAATATGGTATAGGGGAAATGCTGGTTGGACCAGCAAAGGCACTCTTCATGGATGAGATATCCACAGGTCTAGATAGTTCGACGACTTTTCAGATCGTGAATTCACTCAGGCAATCCATCCGCATTCTCAAGGGGACCGCTGTCATTTCTCTCCTCCAGCCGGCACCGGAGACTTATGACCTCTTTGATGACATTATTCTCCTCTCCGATGGGCAGATCGTGTACCAGGGTCCCCGTGAACACGTGCTTGAGTTCTTCGAATCCATGGGCTTCAAATGTCCTGAGAGGAAAGGAGTTGCCGACTTCTTGCAAGAAGTAAGTCTGGTCCCAAACCCCATCCCCTTTCTCTCATCTGTTTCTTTGCCCATTTTAGTCTTTATGAAAATCTGAGGCTGAGTTCTTCCTTGGTCTGATAGGTGACTTCAAGGAAAGATCAGAAACAGTATTGGGCACGTAAAGATGAGCCCTACGATTTCATCCCTGTCCAGGAATTCGTAGAGGCTTTCCGTTCATTTCATATTGGCCGGAAACTAGGAGACGAGCTTGGCATCCCATTTGACAAAAGCAAGAGCCACCCGGCCTCTTTGTCAAGTAAGAAGTATGGCGTTACCAAGAAAGAGCTTTTGAAAGCTTGTATCTCTAGAGAATATTTGCTGATGAAGAGGAACTCATTTGTCTACATCTTCAAGATGATACAGGTGAGTAACTGGTTTCTTTGAAATGTAACTCTTGAATTCCATGCATTATGATTATATTTCGTGATTCTTTTTCATGCATCAGCTTATGATTGTGGCCATCATCACAATGACACTCTTCTTGCGTACTGAGATGCATCGAGATTCAGTAACAGACGGTGGAACTTTTATGGGAGCTATGTTTTTCACTATCATCGTGATTATGTTTAATGGATTCTCAGAGCTTTCCATGACCATGGCAAAGCTTCCTGTCTTTTTCAAACAAAGGGACCTCCTCTTCTATCCTTCATGGGCATACTCGCTCCCTACATGGATCCTGAAGATCCCTATTGCATTTCTAGAAGTTGCTGTTTGGGTCTTCATCACTTACTATGTCATTGGCTTCGATTCAAATGTCGAAAGGTAAACACAAACAAAAGACATTGTAATGTCTCTGGCCAAGACTGGTTTGGATTTGTGTTTCACATTTCACAGTTCCAGGCAATAACCCAATAAACTTTCTTACTGCAGGCTGTTTAGACAGTACCTTCTACTCCTACTTATTAAACAAATGGCTTCTGGACTGTTCCGATTCATCGCAGTATTAGGAAGGAACATGATTGTTGCAATGAGATTTGGGGCATTGGCAGTGTATGTGCTTTTGGCGTTGAGTGGCTTTATCTTGTCAAGAGGTATAATCTGAACTTAAATTGAAAACATGCTTTTCTGCTCTTGGACAAGCTTTCTGTTGTTAGTTCAACTTCGTAAAACCTTCTTTCATTGATACAGATGAGGTGAAGAAATGGTGGATATGGGGTTACTGGGTATCACCTGTGATGTACGGGCAAAATGCAATAGCAGCAAATGAATTCCTTGGGAAGAGTTGGAGTCATGTAAGTTCCAGAGTTGGAAAGCTAAATAAAAATAAAATTGTAAAAAAGAAGAAGAAAGAAAATATCTCCATCGAAATCAGCTAAGAATTGAAGTTACTTCTATGTTACAGGTTCTTCCTACTTCTACGGAACCACTGGGAGTGACAGTCATGAAATCTTATGGTTTGTTCCCTGAAGAACATTGGTATTGGATTGGAATAGGGGCATTGATTGGATATATCTTCCTATTCAACGGCCTTTTCACTTTGGCTCTCTCTTATCTCAATCGTGAGTATCTCCTTGCATTTTTTTTCTTTTAATTTTCAGAACTAAGACATAATATTCTAATACTCTAATCAAAATTACTGCAGCATTTGGGAATCCTCAGGCAGTTCTATCGGAAGAAACCCTCAACGAGAAATCTGTTAACAGAACTGGAGAAGTAATGGAGATGTCATCCCGAGGAAAGAGCTCTGACTGTCGCACCTCATCTGAAGGTGATCAAGTTTAACACATTTCTGTTTAGTTTCTTCTGGTTTATGCCTTTCAGGCATCAATTAATTGAATTGAGATAAATGCAGAAAGAGGAGATGGAATTAAGAGGAGAGGTACCTCATCCAGGTCATCATCTGCGAGGACAGAAGGCAATGAAGAATTTAATCAGAACAAGAAGCGGGGAATGGTTCTTCCGTTTCAACCTCTTTCTATCACCTTTGATGAAATTAGATACTCTGTTGACATGCCACAGGTAGCTTCAAGTTCTAGCAAATGATAACTGTGTTAAGAGCTGGAGGAACTCCTTCTTCCGAGTCTTATTGATCACACAGATGAGAACTTCTTGTTTAAATTGAACTTGCAGGAAATGAAAGCTCAAGGTGTTACTGAAGATCGATTGGAGCTTCTGAAGGGTGTAAGTGGAGCTTTCAGGCCAGGAGTCCTTACAGCTCTAATGGGTGTTAGTGGTGCTGGTAAGACCACTTTGATGGATGTGTTGGCGGGAAGGAAAACTTATGGACATATAGAGGGAAGCATCACCATATCCGGCTACCCCAAGAAGCAGGAAACATTCGCTCGCATATCTGGATATTGTGAACAGAATGACATCCATTCCCCACATGTCACAGTCTACGAATCCCTTCTCTACTCTGCATGGCTTCGGTTACCTCCTGAAGTTGATGCTGAAACAAGAAAGGTTGGTGGGTTTTTGATAATCTTTTTATCAGTCTCTCTTTGCATCTGGTTGGGTTTATACTGACCAGTTAAACTACTGACTGGTTGCAGATGTTCATTGAGGAGGTCATGGAGCTTGTTGAGCTGACTTCATTGAGGGAAGCACTGGTCGGATTGCCTGGTGTGCATGGACTGTCAACTGAGCAGCGCAAGAGGCTTACCATTGCAGTCGAGCTTGTTGCCAACCCCTCAATAATATTCATGGATGAGCCAACCTCTGGGCTCGATGCTAGGGCAGCTGCAATTGTGATGAGAACAGTGAGGAACACTGTGGACACCGGAAGAACTGTTGTGTGCACCATTCACCAGCCGAGCATTGACATATTCGAAGCCTTTGATGAGGTGAGAGATGTTAAATATTAAAGAACCATAAATCTGTCATTATCAGTCTCTATTATGTACACGATACTGAGGTCCTTTATTTGAAATTGCAGCTATTATTAATGAAGCGGGGAGGACAGGAAATATATGTGGGCCCTTTGGGTCACCATTCTTACCATCTGATCAAGTACTTTGAGGTAATTCATAATAAAATGTGAAAACCTAAAGATACGGAATTTTTCTCTTCAAGACTTTCAACTCCTACTGCATAATTACTGATACAAATGAGTTGTTTTTCTTCAAGGAAATTGAAAGAGTCAGCAAAATAAAAGATGGTTATAATCCAGCAACATGGATGTTGGAGGTGACTACGGAAGCACAAGAAGAAGTTCTGGGGGTCAACTTTACTGATGTGTACAAGAACTCAGAAGTATACAGGTGGTTTCACTTTCTCTATTGAAAATGCCGGAGATGAAACCAAATTTTTTGTTTTAGCTCTTATTGATCTATGATGAATGTTTCAGGAGGAACAAAGCTCTGATCAAGGAACTGAGTATCCCCTATCCCGGTTCAAAAGACCTTTACTTCCCTACTCAGTACTCGCAGTCTTTCTTCACTCAATGCATGGCTTGCCTATGGAAACAACATTGTTCATACTTGCGCAACCCGCTATACACTGCAGTGAGATTTTTCTTCACAATCTTCATAGCCTTGCTATTTGGTTCAATATTCTGGGATCTTGGATCCAAAAGGTAAGTTAGGATAAGAAAATCCAATGGTCCATAATTTACATTCTTCTCCTCCCTAGGTACATTTTAATTTGACATCAATGCTGGGAATTGCAGGAGCAGGCAACGAGATCTGTTTAATGCAATGGGTTCTATGTACGCAGCCGTTCTCTTACTTGGCGTACAAAATTCTGCAGCTGTGCAGCCAGTTGTGGCTGTTGAACGAACAGTATTTTACAGAGAGAGAGCTGCTGGAATGTATTCGGCATTGCCATATGCCTTTGGACAGGTAATCAGTTATCTTCTTTTTGGAAGTTTAATAAACCATATTTTTGTAGAGGAAGCTAATCATTCGTTTTATGTTTCTCACCAAATTTTCTCTTCTTTGTTGCAGGTTGTTATTGAAATTCCATATAATTTTGTTCAGGCTCTGATATATGGGGTTATAGTTTATGCTATGATGGGATTTGAATGGACAGTTGCCAAGTTCTTTTGGTATATCTTCTTCATGTACTTCACATTGTTATACTTCACATTCTATGGGATGATTACGGTCGCTGTGACTCCAAACCACAGCATTGCTGCTGTTATTGCATCTCTTTTCTATTTAATATGGAATCTGTTCTCAGGATTTATAGTTCCACTACCGGTATGTTCTGATGATTTTAGCAATTCTTTACGTGTCGGTTATCTTTAGTGAAGATACTAAAGTACTATTGGTTGATTGCAGAGGATACCTGTGTGGTGGAGATGGTTCTATTGGGCTTGCCCTTTCTCCTGGACCTTGTATGGATTAGTTGCTTCGCAATTTGGGGAGATACAAAAAAAGCTTGACACTGGTGAGACGGTGGAAGATTTCTTGAGGAGTTATTTTGGGTTCAAACATGACTTCCTAGGAGTTGTTTCTGCCATGATCGTTGGGTTTGCTTTGCTCTTTGCCTTCATCTTTGCCTTTTCAATAAGGACACTTAACTTCCAGAGAAGATAAGAATGTTTTTGCATTTTAGTTCACTGAACTTGAATTGTTTCCAAGAGGAAGAGGGTGATCAGCCCTGTCCCTGGTGCATACTCAGGCCGAAATGGTTTCTTCAGTATTGTGAAGGCTTGGGTTTCTGTGAAACAACTATATATGTTCATATTCATGTAATTTTCTTCCATTTGTATGTACAGAATTTGATACAATGAGATAATAAAGTGAGAAAGTACAGGCAATTCTCTTAAAGTAGGCTTTCAGAATTTTATTGATGGTTATTTCTTCATGTTGAGTGAGGAAGGAGCGCACATGCGAAGTTTGTCTCATAAAAACAGGAAACAAGAGCGCGACAAACTTTCCATAAAAATATCCGCTGATTGATCAAAGCCAGGTAAGAATTTAACAATAATTGATAATTGATCATTGATCAATCTTCTCCTGGATAAAATGATAATTGATCTCGATATGCTTTGTGGGGGCATGAAAAATCTGGATTAGCTATCAGATAAAGCTCACTCTGATTATCGCAATAGAGTGTTGCTGGATGAGAGAATGAAACTCATCCCAAATTCCGCATAAGAAAAGACAACCAAGTCAGTTCAGCAGCAATGAAATCAAGAGCCCAGTATTCGATCACAGAACTAGACCAAGAAACAGTAGGTTGCTTCTTGGAAGACCAAGAGATAGGATTACCATCCATATAAGCAATATAGTCTGTAGTGGAATGACAAGTGGCCTCGGGATTGATTGAGAAAGATCTCTTGTTCTTATTATAAGATCGTGATTGGATCCGCATATGTTTGGTAAAAAGAATAATCTTCTTCTTTGAGAATAATAAAAAATGGAAAGTGTTCAATTGAAACATGAAAACGTGACTGAATTGGGCCTAGTTACTCTTCGGGACGGAGTGGAAGAAGGGCGGAGAGCAACCAGCTGCATCAGCATCAGAGAACACACTTAAATGAAGCATTATGGGAAAGAAATTCCCAAAGACAGTATCCCTAATGTACCGAAGAATTCGCTTAACCACTCTAAAGTGCTCAATAGTAGTAACATGCATAAACTAACAAACAGAATTAACTGCAAAGACAAGATCAGGCTGTGTAAGAGTAAAATACTGCAGAGCACCAACTGCGTTTCGATAGAAAGTAGCATCATCGAGGGTAGTTCCTTCTGGCAATAGCTTCAAAGCAGAAGACAAAGGAGTGGAAATAGGTTTACAATCAGTCACATTTCTAGCAAATCTTTCGGTGTACTTGGACTGACGCGGATACATTGTATAACTTGCTTTTGGGACGGCCTTGGATTCACGAGAACACCATCTCCATCGGTGCATGAGTAAAAACAAACAGCCTAGACTCTTTCGACCTTCCACCAACGAACTAGAACATAAGTAAAACCCCGAAAACTGTAAAAGGGTATTCTTGTCCATTTTAAATTTATAGAATTTTTTTGACAATTTTTTTTTTTTTTTTTTTTCATTGAACAATATATTTTAACTGTTAGGACGCCCATGTGAATTTTCCGCCAATTCTGAGGAAAATAATTTTTCAGAGTTTTTAGGGCCATTCCATTCGGGCCCACATGAGCTCAATAGGCTCACGGCTTTTTTAGAATACTGTGAGTCCCATATACGAGTAACACCTTTTTTTAAATTAGATTGTTGACTTTAGATTGACTTTTATAAACAATTGACCTATAGTTTCATGCATTAATAAATGAACTAATACCCAACATTGAGTATTGGGCTTAAGCCCAAAAGCCCATTAGAGTAGATAATAACTTAGCCCATTCTCTTTAAAAAAAAATTATTTTTATATTTATATTATTCTTTATTAAACCACAAACATCTAACCATAACCTCTTCACTGTATCCTATTGTTACCCATTTTGACTTGGATATCCCTTATTAAAACACCAATGCACCCCATCATTCCCTGTTAACTTTTGACATTAAAAGGGTTTCCAAACCCAAGTACGACTAAGTCTTTTTGCTTCACCTAATATTGGATAGAAATGCCACCTCAGCCATTGACCAATTCTCCTCCTTTGAAACTTAACCTAGTGAAACTAGGATTAAACCTAAACCAACGTCCAAGTTATCCCCACCTTAAATCAGCCACAAGAGTGCTGTTGTTTCATCATGTCCAGCAGCAACTCCTATCCCTAAACCCTTCCTAACTCCAACCCTATGTACCACCCAACCATTACTTGTATACTTAGGTGCTGCTGCCCAAAGATCTCCATCAAAGCTTCCCATTATCCTCCTTCAAGCCTACAACGAGTCGACAACCCTTTCCAATCAGCCACGCAAATCCTTCTTTAGGTTAGATCTAAACCTTTTTAGGTCTGATTTTAGTGTGAACAATGGTCCACCATTAGGATGACAGATCATCTCCTTCAATGAAACATATCAATCTCCATCAAAAACCCTCACCCATTATCAATTTGCTAGTTTGGTTGTCCCTCAAGAAGTCCTACTAGCCACCCATCTACAAATACTCTTTTGTTCCACCCTAACCCAACAAGATTGATTCTTTGAAGATTAAGAAATCCTTCACCAAAGGACAGCTGCCATCTCCATTGTGTTTGTGCCTTTGTGCTGCTACTGCTGCCATCAAATACTTCAATAGTGGAGATTATCTTGGAGATATCTCCACCATGAGATCAGATCTCACCTCCTCTAACCATGCTGCCTTCATCTGCAGGTAAGAGTTTTTATTTTCTTTTCGTTCTTGTTACATCCATAAACCCAACTGAAAAAGCCATGTGTAAATCTTTAAAGAAACTCCACCGTTAGATAAGAAGTCCAGCCACTCTCCATCGTAGAATCGACATTTTTCTTCACTTTGATCTCCAGCACCGTAGATTAACATGCACATCTCCCCCATCTGTTGTACCTCCTCTTCGACCCACACCACCCACTCAACGTGTTAAGATCAAACCCTGAATATTTTTGTTGCTAACAAACCAAACCGGTCCGTTAATTAATTTTCAGCTAAGTATCAAGATGTTTTCCTCTTTATTGCTTCCATCCTTGCCATCATGCTTAGATAGTGTGCTGCAACCGTAGTGTAGCGGTGTAAACCCAATTGCCGGATCAAGATCACCATCGTAAGCTTGTCATCTACCGCCATATTTTACCGTCTTATTCAGGTGAGATCTCTTTCGTTGATTTTTGTTTTACTTTTCTTTTGCTGTAAATTTTTAGGAGATCATGAGGTCATCATCTATCATGGACCACCATTAATGTTGGTCTATTTTGCTGTCCTAATCAAAGATCAAGATAGTCACTATCAACCCCGTTCACTAACACCCATGTTGTGTGCCACTTCAAATTCGTCAATTTCGGTTCAAATCCCTACAACCATTTGATTTTTGGCCGGCTACTGCAATAATGGAAATGTTTATTTGTGTGCAAACTCATAGATCACCTTTGACTGAAGTAAAGGGTCAACTCAAACCTCACTTCCATTGACCGTCAACATTGTGATACCATCTAGCTGTGCATATTTAATTGAATAGTAATAATTGACTTCTCGTTTGTGACTTTCAAACATCTTCATTAGTCATAGCATAGTAAGTAGGAATAACACAACAGCATATTTGATATCCGTTTCTTTGAAGCCCGATTCTTTCCTTTGTAAATTGTACAACATTAGTAATCACTCTCAGAAAATCAATGGATTCTGAACCTCTGATGAATGGTATAGTAGCAATTTTAGCACTACCACGAGAAAGTTGTTTCAAGTTAAAACTTCATTACTGTGGACCCATTTGCAACTATTGGAAGGTCAGTCCAACCATATTTCAGTCTAGACCGCACAGTTCATGGGATACACAACTCATGAGTGAGGCCCATTGGTTGGATTCCATCTAACCCTAAAATCATAACTAAATTGAAGGTCCAATAATAGGTTGAATTAGCAGAAGGTGAACCGACTTAAAGAATTATAACTAATTGGATCACGGACTAAGGTAGGATTCTGTTCCCGATCTCTTACTTTTATGGTTGTGTTTTAAAATTATTATATTATTAATTGCATGTGTTAAAAATAGAAAATCTTATTTTAGTTTATGTTGAAAAGCATGTATGTCGATTTCTATGCATTCCGTTGATTTATTTGCATGTATTGAGACATGGTTGTTTTGAATATTATTCTGGATTATTGATTATTATTATTAGAGATACATTGAGGCTCACGGTATTGATTTCATTATTTATTAATTGGTTGGGTTCGATTTGATCGGTTGAGATCTTGACCCCTTGGATGCTCTCTCGAATTCTGAGAACAAGCCTAAAGAGCAACAGGGACATTCTGCTCCCAATGGTGAAAGACCTGAAACATCCCTGGATCCTTGTGGTGGAATTAACGGCATGGCCTGCCCGTAAGAAAGCCACGTGTTTAGCTACTCTTTGCATTCTCAATTATATTTTGACTCATTGGAGTTTTAGGATTTATCCGATGAGTCCAGTTATTTGATTACCGATATTATTGATGCACGTTTGATCATTGTATGGATTTTATCATGTTTAATCGCTCATCTCCATAGCAGTATGGGTGGTGGAGCGAACCGACTGAGTTGTTGATAATTCATGCTTATATTATAACATTTTTGCAGAGATACCGGATGGACCAGCGGCTCAGTGATAGGAGTCAGATGATTTTAGCACTTTTACTACTTTCTTAGAAACTATGTTTAGGTTTTGCTTCTAGTCATTTAAATTCCCAGTTATCTCAGTAGGTTGTTATTTGAAATTTAAAATGTAATCGGAAACAAGTTTTAGATTTACGTTATAAGATTGATTCATTTTGATTTGTGTGTTGATTTAGATATATGTTCACTATCTCAATCATTTAATTTTAATCCACACCTCGTGCCACAACCTCGGATACCAGGTTCGATCCATACTCTTCTGGGTCGGGTCATGGGTACCGGGTTCGGGTGGCGACAACAACCCTCGACCAAATCAAGTTGGGGTGGAGCATAGCCAGTCAGTAGAACAAACAAGATGTCATCGGAGAAAGGAAGTAGTCTGGCAAGGAGAAGGATGGCGGTAAATTTCAATAGAAAGGTGATTTTTGAAGTACGAAATTTTGCACAGAATAACGAAAATGGCTGAGAAAACACTCCAAAAATCTAAATGTAAGGTGGGTTTCAAATGATCACACAGAACTGAATCTCCTCTAAATTCAAAAACTAAACCTAATTGAACACATTTAAAAACTACATTTCCTCTAAAGAAAACAAAAGAAATGAGTCTTCGAGCTCTAAAACTAGACCTAATCGAACACAAATTTAAAAACTTGTCGAGCGAACAATTTCAATGAATTCTAACCTCACCATAGGAAAGCAAAGGTGTCTCAAGATCTACTTTTCCTTTTTAGCATATTTTGTAGGACAGGTGTGTTCCCAAGAAAAACAGGTTTGATTAGTGTTTGGATTGTTGCACCATAAGCCCTGATTGAGGATTGAGTTGGTACTCTGAAAATTTTCAATGCAATTTCTTCTGACACTGACAATGGTGTTTTCGATGAACAAAAGTTGCACGAGGGAATATTGGAAGAACACAAACTGATCTCTAGATAAGTTGTACCAGTTTTAAAAATGGATTTGGCAATCTTAATTATCACCAAAAAAAAAAGAAAGATATCCTCTTGAATCTATTGGGATCTTTATTAGGCCTCAAGTCGCCATTCCTCCCAAAAAGATATTTTGTCCAAAAGGGCTAAACTTTAACTTTTATACCAAGATCAAGATCACACCTTGTGGGACTTCATAATTCGATCACGTGATCGACCTTGCACCCGCGGGCCCATTCCACGATTCGATCCCGTGACTTGGAACGACGACCGACCTCACACTTACGTTCTCCTACCATGTTCTTAGCCCCCAACAATCCCCCCCCCCCTCAATAATGCGCTTCTCGTGACTCGATCCCTTGACCTTGGCTTTGCTACCAATTGATACCAATTGTTGGTGTGGATCAATTCTGGACAATTATGAGTTAGTTATAAGTAGTTATATCTAAGAACCATTAGATCTATATGATCTTATGGTTCAGATTGATTTCGTCATACTGTTGATCTATCCGTTGGACATAAATCCGATCACGTATGTTTGATGATCCAATCGTTATTATGATTGATCATCAACCATTTAATAAAAAATCAAATGCTCATAAAGCTCATTGTGACGATGCGCACATGTGAAGTGCATCTCATAAAGCGCCCAATTGCCCTTTTGCGCACACGTGCGCAATACATCGGATCACTTCTTTATCCTCTTTTGTATTAAATACAATTGATTAGAGAGTGAATGCTTATATATCCTCAACCAAGCTTTTCACTCTATCCTCAAATAAGATAACACAATTCATACAAAAGTTGAACAAAATAATCTACAAGTCTCACTAATAATTTGACCTCAAGTTTGTCAAATCATAACGTTTTACTCAAAATTTGTTAAGTAATAAAATATTTTTAACAATCTCCCACGTGATTGTAATATATGAAAATAGATGAGAGAGCAAAATCGAAAAGCCTATGCATGGGTATAAGTCTCTTCTGGACTTGAACCATATTTAGTGTAAGTCTATCGGATTTACTAGCTGTTTAATGAACACGATGTCTTGAGCTATCCAGTCGATGTTATAAATCCAGTCAATAAACTACACACACAGTCTTTCATATATATTATTTAGTTCTATTCAGTGTGTTAATTTTGGCGTTGAACAATTCTTGTTTTTCATGAATGCTTTAGAGAATCAGCCATGAATTCTCATAATAACGACTCATAACTACACTCATATAGGTGTGTCTATTAAGAATATCTTATGATACTCTACTTATACTTATAAATATAGACAACATTAAGAGTTTTTTTTAAAACTCATCCAACTAACTTGCAAATAGCACTATGATATCTTAGAGATGAGTTGGAGCATTTCTCCACACATTGCCCATTTAATTGCTACTAGGATCTTTACCTCTTCAAAAGGTCTCTCTAATCAGACACTCAACGATTGGGATTGTCAAAGTAGAGCTCATCAAGAGACAATCTAAAATAAAAGTCTTGCACTCCATCCCTGATAGTTGAGCGACCAATTGGAAGACAAGCCAAGTGATTACTTATCCTACAAGCATTGGCTATCTTATGGAAGAACCTTGTCTTATTATCTCCCTCCTTTAGCCATAACGTTAGATTTTTACTTCTACCTTACTTCCTCCATCTTCACAAGTATTTTAAGTTATCCCTTAAGGTTCACCCTCCTAAATTTCTCATCCGGAAAACTCACGATCCTCTTCTTTTCTGTCAACGGCCAAAATTTTGTCGAGAATATCCCTTATCTTTACATCAACTCTCCCCAACTCCTTTATATTCCATGCAATGAGCTTCTCTTTAAGCACTCTTGAGTTTTCTACCGAAGATAAATCCATTTGCCCTTAGAAATAGAAGCAACTCCATCATAACTATACCTCTCCTCAATCCCATGGCCAATAGTTAGCAACCACATGTTTTCAAATCTAAACGGAGAAGTTTAGATATACCTCCACAATATATCCAATAAAAGCAGAGCAAGATTTAAGGTAGGTTTATGAACAATAGACTAAGAAACACCACTAAATGCGGCTCCTGATTGTTAGTCTACATGAATTTGCCGCCATTGAAAAGCAGATACATGAGAAGATTCCTATTGACAAAATCCCCAAAATCCTTCATACTCCTATGTTGCTACCGCTATGAAGCATATCCATCGATCGACCCTATAAAGGTTTATTTTAAACATTACAAACGGGCCATTGAGGTGAAAGGGAGAGAAAAAAAAACATTTGAAGTAATTTCTTAAGAGGTTTGGGCCCCTCAAAGAAGCAAGATGCAAGGAGGTTAATTGGCCGTCATACTTGAGCTTTTAATTTTTATGTTTTAATTTTGCAGAATCTGGAATAACTTCCTTAACTACCTGGTTTTACCTATTTATGGTTATTTTTATTGAGAACTGGTGGTTTGGTGACCAAAAGAAAATTGTTGTGTTAGGTGGGTTACGTGTCAAACTGTCAATCAAAAACACATCTATCACTGTCAATTGGACAAACAGTCCTCAAAATTTGTGTTTCTATGCTTTGTTTGATGCATCAACCAATCAATCAACAAAGCCTAAACCCCAATTATTAAGGCCGACTATGAATCTGTTCATTCCACTTTATTTGGGGCTAAATCTTCTAGGGCAGTGTTACCATGGTCCTTGAGATTCAAACCACTAATCTCAAGGAATAACCAACAGTATGAACCTAAGAATGATTATGCTTTACCAAAAAAAAAAAAAGGATGGTTATGCTACAGTGTCCTTGACATAATTATAGGCAGGGTTTTAAATTTCCATTTCGAGGTTGACCCAAATCGAAATCCCAAGAATTTCGGAACTTGATTTGATCTTATATCTTCTTCATTAATTACTGATTTGAAAGCCTTATTTCCTGTTTTAAAGGTAACAATAAAGACTCTTCTAATGGAAGATTATGGAGAGAGAAATAGATAAGCTTTCTTAAAAAAATTTAGATTTTTTTCTAAAATAACCTAATTTTTTTTCAAATTTTCCTTTAAATTTTGACCAAGGTTTAAAGGAGGCCGTTTTAACGGTTAAACAGACTGGGGGCGTTACCGTTTAAACCATTTAAACGGCCATTAAAACGGATTGAAACGGTCAGGGGCAAAAATAGAAAAAAAGAGAAAAAATAGAATTAAATGGAATTAAACAGATTTTAAGGGTTTTAATGATTTTAACGGATTTTAATGGAAAAAACGGAAAAAGTGGCGCTGAAATTCAAATTTTGAAATTTGAAAATTAAAAAAAAAAATAGAATTTAACGGATTTCAACGGAAATTAAACGGAATTAAACGGTTTTAACGGCCGTTTTTTTCACAAAATTTTTCAAAATGAAACGGCTGTTTAAACGATTTTAACGGCCGTTAAAACAAAAAAACGGCCGTTTTTTTCAAAACTGATAAAACGCGTTTAAACGGTTTTAACGGCTTGGGGTGTTACCGTTTAAACGGCCGTTTTTAAAACCATGATTTTGACTAAATTTCGCTTTCAACCCTCACCAAAATGGCTACCCAAAATCTAAATTTCAAACCTTGATTATAGGGGGTGTTTTGTAAACTTAATTTTAGCACTTAAATTAATTTAGAGTGTTGAAAGTACTAAATTTTCAGTGATTTTCGCTATTGGGTAAAGGTTCTAATGTCTGAAAATTAAGACAATGACATATTAGTTGTTTTAAAATGTTCATAGAGATAATTTTATAAATATTTGGTAGTGAAAGCTTTGAATAGAAGGATATTAGGTATTTTGGAAAGAATCTTATAATCTTTTAAAGATGTCATCACTTACGGCATTCAATGAAAACCACTTAAAAAAATTAAGAAAGTGGAATGACTTAAAAAAAAAAAAAAAAAAGGTTCAGGCACCAAGGAACCCCGTTTTTCTGACTCCTCTTGGTGTTCGCACGCTAGGCCGTGGATTTCATGGATCCAACAGTGGTTGTCAGCGCCGCCGAAAGTGAAAAAAGTGATACCAGCTGCTCGGTGTTGACAACCACCGTTGGATTCTTGAAATCCATGGCCAAGCACACGAACACGAAGAGGGGTCAGAAAAATGGGGGTCCCTGAGCCCGACCCTTAAAAAAAAGGGCTACATTTTAAGTAAAGCTTAAAATTAAGCATTGAATTTTTTGGAAGTAAACAAATAGCACTTACTGAAATTAAGTTTACCAAACACCCCCGGCCTGTTTGGTTCCGACGGCGAATATTTAGCCAGGCGAATATTATCTTGGCTAAATATTTGCTCATAGCAATATTTAAC
The DNA here is from genome assembly GCA_035048495.1 of Euptelea pleiosperma. Classification (NCBI taxonomy): domain Eukaryota; kingdom Viridiplantae; phylum Streptophyta; class Magnoliopsida; order Ranunculales; family Eupteleaceae; genus Euptelea; species Euptelea pleiosperma. Next base: position 25,495,890 of record CM068549.1, read on the forward strand.
AATGTTTGGTACTTGTATGAGTTAGCTCACTTCAGCTTACTTCATTTTCTTTCAATTTGAGTGGGTCCCACATATCAAAGTAAGTCAAAAATAGGTTGGGCGAGTGCGGGAACCACATATTATGTCAAAGAATAAAAAAAAATTCATTTTTATCTTTTTTATATATTAAAAAATTAATTTTTATTGAAAATAGTAATTTTCCGGCGAGAAAATAAAATTTTCTCACCAAGGCATAATCGGCGTGAAAATATTTTTACAGAGGGGGGAGGGTGATCAAATGTTTTCCCGCCGCGGAGGGCAAATATGTGGGCCCGGCTAAATATTCGCCAAGGGCAAGTGGCTGCCAAACGCAGCCGGACGAATATTTACGCGGCTATATTTTATTTGCCCGCCGCGGTGCGTTACCAAACAGGCCCTAAGTGTAAGAACCTTATACCAAAAAACCTATGCAAATCAGACGAAGATGGGATTCACTTCGGTGTAAGCATCTAATGGTTGCCCTTCTTGATTAACAACGATATGACTCCCACGTGGCGTTACAGGAGTCGCCCGGCAATTTTATTCGGTTTTTTCTTCTTGGGTTTTGAAGACCAAAATGGGTTTAGTGTGGACCCGACCTTGTTTATTCCAAATCAATCAAGATAAGATTATAAACTTTTAAAAAATATCGTCAGTAATGGTATGAAAATGTCCATGACAAAGAGTTTGGTGGTTTCTATGGATTTATCTGAACGAGATTTTGACTGTTTTATTCAAGACTTGACCTCCCCCTTTTAATAAAAAAGAATATATTTAACTAATAAAATCTAGGGTATTTCAGCAACACCCCGCTGAAATTTGAAAATAATTTGCAGTACCCCCTTTTACTTTCAAACTTTATGATTACCCCCCTTGACCCAATTTAATCATCATTTGACTAACGTTAAAACTTGACATGCAACATGCCCACCCATGACAGGATCATATTATATATTGCAAGTACAATGCTAGCCGCGTGTGATTCAAGTCCGTTTTAACATAAGTCAACCACCTATAAACTAGGTCAAGGGGGGTAATCCTAAAGTTTGAAAGTATAAGGGAGTAGGCACTACAATTACTTTCAAATTTCAAGGGGGTGTTGCTAAAATGCCCTAAAATCTATAATTTAAAATTTAATCCACTTTACCAGTAAGTCTTAGTGAAAGAGACGTACTGAAGCTGCATGGAGATTTCAATTTGATCTAGAAGAGATTATTGTCAAAGCTCATGCTTATGGAACCAAAGACTTCCTACCATTTTTGGACAGCTGGAGTTGAACCCGACCCGTGATGGTTACAACCCATGGATCATAGCCTTAAAAGTCATGGGTTCAAAGGCAACTTTTATCCAAATTTTTGGTCAAGATTATCAAAGTTCTTTTGGAATTTATGGAAACAAATTCAATGACTAAGAACCTTCGAAGAATTTTATAGGCAATTTGTTGAAATATCTGGATCACTTAATTGTTAAGAATTCCATTTGACTGGAATGAGTCAAAGTTATGAATGTGAGTTGGCATCTATATAAGCTCAGTTGTCTCCCCCTCTTATAGGCTTCAATAAAGAATGATCGAGATCTTACCCCCAACTGCATGGTGGTATTGAAGGATCGAGATCTTACCCCCAACTGCATGGTGGTATTGAAGGATCGAGATCTTACCCCCAACTGCACGGTGGTATTGAAGCCATTCATACTTGATTTTGGCAAATATTTTGTCAGAGAGCGTGTGAGCATGGCCACCCACTAGTTATCAACAATTTATATCGATCCCACCTCATAACCATTTGATCTGTTGACTTCTTTTATTTTATTTTCTCTGGATCACATGCAATGGCTAGCTAGTCTTCGAAAATAGGTCAATAGGAGGTGGGATCGAGGGATCCAGCATTAAATGAGTCGCATCTAGAAGATCTCATAAAACATAAATCAACCTTATCGTCTGAAGGCCGGCTGTACCTTAAGGCCCTTGAGGGGACCGCCTAAGGTCCCTTGGTGAGAGAAGTCCTCGTTTTTTGGAAGATGTATTGGACTTTGGATGCTGTCGATGTAGAGGACTCTAGTGGCCCTACATAGCACATTCATTGGGCCCACTAACCACATGGATTTTTAGCCCACTCCTTGTTGAATATGCAAATCAAAATTAAACTTGATTGGTTATCTCTAGCCTTAGATTTTAGTACTTTTTTAGGATTGATTCTAGCAGCTGGATTCAAGCATGTTTTTTTTGGGCTGTAAATCCGACGGTTAGAAATCATCCATTAAGTTGATTTTTAGTGTCTTAATCCACGAATAGGTGGGTTGAACATCCATGCGGTCAGTGGGCCCAAAAAATGATCTACATAAAAACATCGGGGAGGAACTTTATGCCGACAAAACTCAATCCAACTTCCTCTGCATCGACGGCATCGGGAGTCCTAAATCTTCTATAGTTTTTGACCATCGAGACCAGTTACTAAATAATGATTTTCTATTATGGGGTTAATTTTTTTTATTAATATTGTATATATTAATATATTAAATACAAAAAGACCTCATATGGTGCTTTTGCCGGCCTCAACTTGTATCGAAACGTCCGATATATCAAACAAGGTTTAAACGGTACAACGGACTGGGGTGTTATAACATTTTGTAATGCACAGGGGCAAAAATGAAACAAATGGGGAAAATGTAAAATAACGGAAAATAACAGATCTAAAATTTGAATTTCAAATTTTCAATAAAATTTATATGGATAAATAACAGGCATTTTTTTAACAAATTTTGGCAAATGGCCGTTATTATTGTTATAATGGCCATTATTTAAAAAAAAAAAAAAAACAGTTGTTATAACAGAAAGAACGGCCGTTATTTTCTGAGCATTAAAACAATATGTAACGTAATGAGGGAGGTCCATTCCGTTATAACGGCAGTTATTTTTGTTATAATAACGGCAGTTTTTTAAACCATGATATCAAATTCTTGGACGGTCAGAAAATTTACACCACGGTGGTGTAAAAAGTCAATAAAATAGATGGTCTTCATTATTTGATATGGCCAATTATTTGCAACTTTGAACTGGACTTCTGAAAGTTTGACGTTTAAACCATGGTTTAGAAAACGGCCGTTATAACGGATTTGGGCCTCCCCCGTTACGTTATATACAGTCTTAACGCTCAGAATGTAATGACCGTTATTATAACGGCAATTATTTTCCATTATAACAAAAATAAACGACTGCTATCTTCTGAGAAAATTTGTGAAATAAACATCCGTTGTTTTCCAGTTATTTCCCATTACATTCTGTTACTTTTTTTCCATTATTTTCCATTTTTGTCCATGGACGCTACAATTCTTTATAACGGAAAAAGGTAATGCCCCCAGTTCAGTTATACCGTTATAACGGCCCCTTTAAACCAGTGACATGTTTGGAAGGTCCAGGCGTGCGTGTGATAGCGCTGGTGAAGATGGAACCATCAACAATTTGAGGTCTTGTTGTTGCAGCTACAAATTATTAGGTGCTAAGGGCCATTTAAACATACAGGTGACTCAAAACGGACCCACAACGCACGTTGGCGCTTGGTTTCAAAAAAAATGATGCTTCAACGAATATAATGGCCGATATAACAATAATGCTTTGACCCATTAAATTCTTTTTGATTCAATGCTATCTCGTTGTAATGGCCATTTTTTTTTAAATCTATAACAAAAAATGTCGTCCATTATTTTTTGATAATGTTTTAAAGTAAAACCTCCATAATTTTAAAATTCTTCTTTATTTGAATTTTGAATTTAAAAACTATTTTAAATTCTCACACATAATAGTCGTTAAATCTATTGTAAACCTGCTATAAAACTGTTATAACGGATATAACCATTTGTGAATGTAGTAAAAAAATATTAATTTTTTTTTTTTGTTCTTGTCCATTGAAATATCGGGTCATTATAATGAAAATAACGGTAACACCCGCTGTTTGTTATACCGTTATAATCCATTTAAAATGGGCGCAGGGTTAGTAGAGGTAGAGAAAGGGCATTACCCCTATTTTGTGCTACATCCACATGGCCCCCATTTTTTTTTACCCCCATTTTGTGTTACATCCAAATGGCCCCTCGCATTTTTTTTCTTCTTTTTAGATCGCAGGGTATCCCCACACCTTTTTGGGTGGAGCTAATCCTACAGTTGTGCACACCGACCCCCATGGAAGTTTCCCTACGCACAATTGGGTAAAAAGCAGGAAGCCAGACATTTTCGAACACGATCAGAGGGAGCAAACCCCTATCATAATTTTACCACTGCGCCAACACTACTGGGGGTAATGGCCCCTCACACTTGTTTTGTGTTTTTTTTTAGATCAAAGGGTATCCCCACACCTTTTTGGGTGGGCCTAATCCCCACAGTTGTGCACCCCAACCCCGACGGAAGTTTCCCTGCGCACAATTAGGTAAAAGCAGGAAGCCAGACAGTTTCGAACACACAATCAGAGGGAGCAGACCCCTATTGCAGTTTTACCGCTGCGCCAACACCCCTGGGGGGTTATGGCCCCTCAGCACTGTTATCAAACCGATGATTCGAACAAATGGAACCCACGAGCCCAGGACCAATATTTTTGACATCCAATAACACTAGACCCAGATGATCTCTATGCGACTCCCACTCCCACTCCCACCACCGGGTGTAGCTCTAGAAGGACGCATATTACATAGAACATAACAGTGTGTGGCCGTTAGTTATAACGGTTTTTTCAAACCATGGTTAAGACCTTGAGTACTAACCACCATTCCATGGGGTTCGAGTTCGACGACCGATGACCAAATTCAAACCTCTGACATCAGTTTTATTTTAAACTTTTAATTAATGCTAAAGTCATAATCACCGGGCGATAAAAAAAAGGTCTTGATGTGACATGATACCTGACGCTACGGTTTTTGTTACTCACCGCTGCCATCTGGGCCCACTGACGGCATGGATGCTTGACCCATCCCTTTGTTGACATTCATACTAAAAATCAGCTTGTTTGATGATCTTTAGCCGTTAATTTTTAGTACTAATACAACAGCGTACTAAAATCTTATGGCTAGAGATTACCAATCAGGGTGGTTTTTGGTTGAAAAAAGCACGATTTTTGTTACTCGCCGCTGCTATCTCGGTCCACTGACCGCATGGATGTTTAGCCCACCCCTTGTTGGATATACACACCAAAAATTACCCTGATTAGTAATCTCTAACCATCAGATTTTAGTACGTTTTAAGGCGTTATTATAGCGGTTGGATTCAACCTTTTTTAGTATTAAAATCAACGGCTACACATCATCTAAACAAGATGATTTTTTGTGTGTATATCCATCAAGGGGTGGGCTAAACATCCATGCGGTCAGTGGGCCGAATGGCAGCGATGAGTAACAAAAATCGTGCTTCCTCACGCCAAAAAGCGTGAGGCCACAGGAAATGCGCCACAAAAATGCCGCCAGCCCTGGACTTCTCAATTCTCGGGGCAAAGACCTTCTAGAAATTCAAATATCTAACGGTCATCACTCATCAGACCTTCTAGAAATTCACTGCTCCGTTCCTTCTTCAGACCGCAACTTCTCTTTCAGACTAGACAGTCTCTCGTATTATTTTTTGTCTTTTGTGACAGTTGCTTGTGTATCCACGGATACATTGGAATTTCTTCAAATTTCTACAATTCAAAGTCGCCTCATCATGTTCTTCTCTTATTTAATTTAAATAGTCTTCACCTTTCTCTTCTACCTCTATCTCTCTTTTTTCTAGGAGATGAAAAGTAGACGAAGAACAATGAGAACAGACCCATTAATGCTTTAATGGTTTTTAGAGTTCTACATATTGAGACTTCAAGCTTCTTTAGCTGAAACTTGAAGAATTCTCATCTGGGTTTTGTTGGAATCTTATTTGAGAGAAGAAACAAAGAAACCCATTTGGCTTTGTCTTGGTTTTAATGAGTTTGGCTGGTTTTTGAGTTTTGGGAGCTACAAACAATGGACAATACTGATCTTTACAGAGTTGCTAGTCTGCGTCGTAGTCGGAATGGCTCTGGGATATGGAGGAATACAGCTGAGGATGTTTTCTCCCAAACTTCTCGCGATGAAGATGACGAAGAAGCTCTGAAATGGGCTGCTCTTGAGAAATTGCCGACATATGATCGGATCAGGAAAGGCATATTGAGCGGAGATGATGGGGAGCACAAGGAAGTTGATATTGAGAATCTTGGACTTCAAGAGAGGAGGAACTTAATTGAGAGATTGATTAGAGTTGCAGAGGAAGACAATGAGAAGTTTTTGCTCAAACTCAAGAACCGAATGGATCGGTAACCTCTTCAATTCTGTTTTATTTACTTCTTGTAGTCCATCATGGGTGTTTGAGTTTCTTTTGTTCTTTTATCTTTCTCTTGGCGGACTGCTGGTGGGGTTTTTTTTTTTTCTTACTTGATTGATTTTGTTCAGGGTTGGAATTGATAATCCAACAATTGAAGTTCGGTTCGAGCATTTGAACATCAATGCAGAAGCCTATGTTGGAGACAGGGCTTTACCCACAATCCTCAACTTTTCTGTTAACATCCTAGAGGTAACTCAGACACATAAATCATAAGGTTACAGAAAGAAATTGAGAGTTTAAGTGTCTATAACCTTCTCTTTTTTAAAAACAACATATATACTGATCTGGTAGTCTCTCTTTTGTTTCAAAGGGGCTCTTGAACTCCCTTCACATACTCCCAAGTAGAAAGAAACCACTATCAATTCTTCATGATATTAGTGGAATCATCCAGCCCAGCAGGCAAGAGTAGTTTTTCAATTGAAATACTGATTGGGTTTTAATTTGGTGTCTCATTTAGTTTTTTAGTAGTCTAATTTTTCTTTGTATTTTGCAGAATGACTTTGCTTTTAGGACCGCCAGGCTCGGGGAAGACCACTTTGCTGTTAGCTTTGGCAGGCAAGCTTGATTCAGAACTAAAGGTAACAACGTCGAACTTCTTAACTTATGCCTTGATGGGGTTTTATTATTTGATACCTTCTGAGAACTACGTCATCAGTAGAATTGAAGATTGATGTGGTTTTTTGTAAAATTGTAGGTTTCTGGGAGAATAACATACAATGGACATGAAATGTATGAATTTGTCCCACAGAGGACCTCTGCTTATATCAGTCAGCATGATCTCCACATTGGAGAGATGACAGTGAGAGAAACCTTGGCTTTCTCTGCAAGATGCCAAGGAGTCGGAACCCGATATGGTAAGAAATTTAGAAGTTATCACCTAATGGAAATAACTAAAATTTGCAGAGTTTGAAACACTAGTTTCTGTTTTTATTGTGAAATCCACAGATATGTTGACAGAGCTGTCAAGAAGAGAGATAGCAGCAAATATTAAGCCAGATCCAGACGTCGATGTCTACATGAAGGTGAAATCATGTGTTTTTTCTATTTTTCTTTTTGCTGCAGATGGAACTCTATATTGTTTTTCTGATATATAGAATTAGACCCAGTTTACGATTGAAAATATCAAAAGATGGCTTCACACTCAGTTCCCTTACTCTCCAGTCCAACAAAATTTTGGTTCTATTGTTCTTCTCCATGAAATTCAATCAATATTCGATTAGTTTGGAGTTTTAGATATTCTTTTTTCTTATTTGGACAGGCATCAGCGCTGGAAGGACAAAAGGAAAATGTTATTACAGACTACATTCTTAAGGTACGTGTGTGGTGACGGTGACAGAATGTTTCTGCGAAATGTTATAATAAAATGTTGTTTCAGAAGCATTGGAATATTAAATTTGTTTATTTTAACTTCGTCTTCTTTAAACTGCAGATTTTGGGACTGGAAATTTGTGCTGATACCATGGTAGGGAATGAAATGTTAAGGGGTATCTCAGGAGGACAAAGGAAGCGTGTTACCACAGGTAGAACAAATCAAACTGCTCATCCTGTTTCAATTTTTAGGAGTAAGACGGCCCCTGATTTTGACTCAGATCATCTGGGTTATGGTTGATATATAGGTGAGATGCTTGTGGGACCAGCAAAGGCACTGTTCATGGATGAAATCTCCACCGGTCTGGACAGCTCCACGACTTTCCAAATTGTGAACTCACTCCGGCAGTCCATCCACATTCTTGGCGGGACTGCACTAATCGCTCTTCTTCAGCCAGCACCGGAAACTTACGATCTCTTCGATGATATAATTCTGCTCTCTGATGGACAAATTGTGTACCAGGGTCCTCGTGAGAACGTGCTTGAATTCTTCGAATCAATGGGTTTCAAATGTCCTGATAGAAAGGGTGTTGCAGACTTCTTGCAGGAAGTAAGCTCTGCAAACTGTTCCATTTATCTTCTAGTTCTTTCAAATAACTTAAGAACTTAATCCATTACTTCTTGTTTGGAATCAAAAGTATTGGGAGACTACATTGAAAAAGAATGGAACATTTGACATCACTCACTTTCCTACACATCACTAGGTAACATCGAGAAAAGATCAGCAGCAGTACTGGGCTCGTAAAGACGAACCATACTTCTATATTTCTGTCAATGAGTTCGCAGATGCATTCCAGTCATTCCATGTTGGTCGCAGGATAGGGGAGGAACTCAGCAGCCAATTTGACAAGGCAAAGAGCCACCCTGCTGCTTTAACAACTTCCAGGTATGGGATTGGCAAAAGGGAATTGGTGAAAGCTTGCATCTCGAGGGAATGGTTGCTGATGAAGAGGAACTCATTTGTTTACATCTTCAAAGTTATTCAAGTGAGTAATATTCCAAACTCTCTAATGCACCACTTGAGATCTGGGAATTTATACTGGTCCTATTTGTATTTAAAATAATGATAACTTGATCCAATTCAGTTCGAAGGTGTGGTGAGTCAAGTTAGCCTGTAGTCTCAATTAACTACTATAAAGACTCGGTTTTAATAAAGAGCATAAGAACACAAGAAAACACATAAAAAATAAAGAAATAAAGTAAATGGGTAAAATTGATTGGAATGATTGGAAGGCTTTGTCAAGCTTAAAACAACCACAAAAGATCTCTAAAAGCTTTTGGAAAGCAGAGATAAAAATTTCTTGAGTTCACCATCTTTAAATTTAAAACCATGAAAAGACCCGACTGAGTTGCTCAAATAAATAGTATTCTTCCAGTTTTTGAGTCGACTTGATGAACCACTGAAGGTTCAACTGAGTCTCATTTAAAATCATGTTCTCATTGACTCGACTCAGAAACGGCCATGTTGAGTCAACCTAGTCAAGTTTTGAGTTGGTTCGATGAGTTCTTTTACAGTAAGTCCTGACATACTCTATGCTCCTGATTTCAGCTTACTATTGTCGCATTCATCACAATGACAGTCTTCCTGCGAACCGAGATGAAGCGTAACACAGTAGAAGATGGAGGAATTTTTTTGGGTGCCATGTTTTTCTCAATTGTCACTATTATGTTTAACGGATTTGCTGAACTGTCGATGACTATCGCAAAGCTTCCCGTATTCTATAAGCAAAGGGACCTTCTTTTCTATCCTTCTTGGGCATATTCACTGCCTACATGGATCCTCAAGATTCCCATATCTTTTGCCGAAGTTTTCATCTGGGTTGGCATGACTTATTATGTTACTGGTTATGATCCGAATGTTCAAAGGTACCGGACTAAGTCCAACAACTTAACTTGAAGAAATTTTCTTCCTTTTTTTTTCTGGTTTGAGTGACGTACATAACTTTCTTAATGCAGGATGTTTAGACAGTATCTTCTCCTCCTATTGATTAACCAGATGGCCTCAGGACTATTCCGGGTGGTTGCTGCAGTGGCTAGGGACATGGTTATAGCGAATACGTTTGGATCATTTGTGTTGCTTGTAGTGATGGCACTTGGTGGATTCATCTTGTCAAGAGGTATAAATCAGAGTTTTCTTTCCAGTTCAAAGACTCTCTCATACTAAAAATACAAAGAAAATAAGAAACATATATTTAACAGTAAAAGAAAGCTGGGTTGCACTTTAAAAGATTAGATCACCAATCTGGTTACCTACATCTTGACTGATGCCAAAGAGCAAACGAGAACGAAGCTACTTTATATAGACAGGAGATTTAGCTTACTTTTCTTAAACAACCAATGTGGGTCTAAAATTTTATTTGAATATTCTTTCAACATTCTTTCTGTTCTACAGAGGATGTGAAGAAATGGTGGATATGGGGCTACTGGAGCTCACCTCTGACTTATGCTCAGAATGCAATTGCCGTGAACGAATTTCTCGGGCATAGTTGGAGCCATGTAAGAATCTCATTATCGACCAAGAACAAAATGTATACTGCTTTGAGGAGGTGCATCAGCGTGACTTTGATTTTGGCTCATGACGCAGGTTCTTCCTGGTTCAAACGAATCCTTGGGAATTGAGGTCTTAAAGACTCGTGGAAACTTTACAGGTTCATACTGGTTTTGGATTGGCGCCGGAGCACTAATTGGATATGTTTTCCTCCTCAATGGCATATTCACTCTGGCCCTTACTTACCTCAATCGTGAGCAGCCTTAACTTCTAATGTTGCACCATCTACTCTCGGTATTTATAACATTTTTACAGTTCAAATTTCATAATTCTAATCTTAGATTAATTGTCAACAGCAATCGGTAAGTCTCAAGCAATTCTATCCGAGGAGGCCTTAAAAGAGAAGCATGCCAACAGAACTGGTGAAGTCGATGGTGTTGAACTATCATCCAGGGGAAAGAGATCTTCCACTCAATCGACATCGTATGGTAAGTCTCATTCTGTTCCCATTTGCTAGTTCCCCATGCAGTTGTCATCTAAATTAGTGGTATGATTGCAGGAGCAGGTAATGAAATCACGAGCAGTGTCCAGTCGAGATCTTCTAGAAGAGAATCTGCTGGTGAAGGTAGTCGGAACAAGAAGGGAATGGTTCTTCCATTTGCACCTCTTTCCCTCACCTTCGATGATATTAAATACTCTGTAGACATGCCACAGGTAACTTCAAGTTTTAAATAACTGGCATAACAATGTCTGATAGCCGAAACCTTTTTTTATATTCTCTTTATTGATCACAAAGATGGAACTTAATGAATTTCAACCTACAGGAAATGAAAACTCAAGGTATTGAAGAAGATCGGTTAATGCTTCTAAAGGGTATAAGTGGAGCCTTCAGGCCAGGAGTCCTTACTGCATTAATGGGTGTCAGTGGTGCCGGTAAGACCACTCTGATGGACGTGTTGGCTGGAAGGAAAACTGGTGGATATATAGAAGGAAACATCACCATTTCCGGCTATCCCAAGAAGCAGGAAACATTTGCTCGTATTTCAGGATACTGTGAACAGAATGACATCCACTCTCCTCATGTTACGGTCTACGAGTCTCTCCTCTATTCCGCATGGCTTCGATTACCTGCTGAAGTTCACTTAGAGACTAGAAAGGTTGGTGGGGGTAGGACCTGATCTCTTTGTTACTCTCTTTGGATCTGTTTGGTTTCAAACTGACTGGGAAGCTAATGGTTGCAGATGTTTATCGAGGAGGTCATGGAACTCGTAGAGCTAAATTCACTGAGGGGAGCACTAGTCGGTTTGCCCGGAGTAAATGGGCTCTCAACCGAGCAGCGCAAGAGACTTACTATTGCAGTTGAGCTTGTTGCCAATCCCTCTATAATATTCATGGACGAGCCAACCTCCGGACTTGATGCCAGGGCAGCTGCAATTGTGATGAGAACAGTGAGGAACACAGTGGACACAGGAAGAACAGTTGTTTGCACCATTCACCAGCCTAGCATTGACATATTTGAAGCTTTCGATGAGGTAAGAGATTGTCAAGAATAAAGAACTAGTTTTTCTGTGGTTTCTCTTCTATGTAGAGGATATTGAAGTCTTTTATGCATGATTGCAGCTCTTCCTAATGAAGAGAGGAGGAGAAGAAATATATGTGGGCCCACTGGGGCGCTATTCTTGCCATCTGGTCAAGTACTTTGAGGTGAGGCCAGATGAAATTTTGATCTTGCATGATTTGTTTCAATTCCCTCACAATACAGTCAATGAGAGAATTGGGTTTTATTTTGTCAAGGGAATCAACGGAGTCCCAAAGATAAAAGAGGGATATAACCCTGCAACATGGATGTTGGAGGTGACTTCTACAGCACAGGAGGAGATTCTGGGTGTCAACTTTGTTGAAGTATACAAGAGTTCAGATCTCTTCAGGTGTGTCGACTGCTACATGCTCCCCCCATCACTGCTTGAAATGAGAACCATTTTTATCTCTAATTCTCTAGTTCTTACTAATTTATGGAAAAATTTTGCAGGAGAAACAAGGCTTTGATTAGTGAACTTAGTACACCTCCTCCCGGTTCGAAAGATCTTTACTTCCACACTCGTTACTCTCAGCCGTTCTTCACCCAGTGCATGGCATGCCTGTGGAAACAGCACATGTCCTACTGGCGTAATCCACCATACACCGCAGTTCGAATTCTCTTCACCACCTTCATTGCCTTGTTGTTTGGGACACTATTCTGGAAAAGTGGCTCCAAAACGTAAGCCCATCTCTATTTCTCACCACTTAATGATTCCAGTGTTTTGGAAGGCTTTTGAGTCATACACCTTGAGGCTTGCCTCGGGGTGAGGCTTCTCCAAAACGCCTTGATGCTTATTAAAAAATCGTAAAAGCTCATGAGGTATATACCTCATCCATTGAGGCTATATAAAAGGGGGATGTGTCACGCTATTTACACCTCTTTTAATGTCTTGTGTCAGGCATGCTTCTAACAGGCGTGCTTGTGAGGCTTATGCTTCATATGCCTTGAGGCTTACACCTCCTGCTTTAGGCCATTGAAGTGCCCCACCCCATGCCTCCACGTTTAAAAACATTGAATGATACAATATCCATTTCTGTCAGTTTTGTATATAAACAAATTTGTGTACTTCAATATGTGATGGTAAATATTGCAGGAAAAAGCAACAAGATCTGTTCAATGCAATGGGTTCCATGTACACTGCCGTTCTCTTCATTGGGATTGAAAATGCTTCAGCTGTGCAACCAGTTGTGGCTGTAGAACGTACTGTCTTCTACAGAGAAAGGGCTGCTGGGATGTATTCTGCTTTACCATACGCATTTGCACAGGTAAGCATTTTCTATGCTGGTCTGAATTTCAAACACTCGACATAGTCAACTCGTTTCAGTTGGTACCAGGTCTTTTCTAAGGAGATTAGACTTACCAAGTCTATAAGGATTTTATGACTCAGCTGAGTTGCACTGCACTCTGAATTACCCTTTAAAATCTCTCATTCTCCACTATCTCATGGCATTCCTTTTATTGTGTCGTGACTCCCCTCATCATGCTAATTCATTTTCAGGTTGCAATCGAGGTTCCACATGTCTTTCTTCAGACTCTGATCTATGGGGTGGTAGTTTATGCCATGATCGATTTTGATTGGACAGCCGCCAAGTTCTTATGGTACCTGTTCTACATGTATTTCACATTCTTATACTTCACATTTTATGGGATGATGGCTGTTGGTTTGACACCCAACCACGACATCGCTGCAATAGTTTCCTCTGCTTTCTACTCAATATGGAATCTTTTTGCCGGCTTCCTCATTCCACGACCGGTAAGCTCTACCCACATCTGTTACCTCATTGGTGTCATGTTTTATTGAGAGATTAGAAACACTAAAAGTTTTCTTACCTGATCACAGAGAATTCCTGTGTGGTGGAGATGGTACTATTGGGCGTGTCCAATTTCATGGACCTTGTATGGACTAGTTGCGTCACAATTTGGGGACATAGAGACTAGAATGGATACAGGTGTCACAGTGAAGGAATTTTTGGACAGTTACTTCGGATTTAAACATGAATCCGTTGGGTGGATTTCTGCGGGGATGATTGGGTTTACGGTGCTTTTCGCTTTCGTCTTTGCCTTCTCGATTAAGGTGCTTAACTTCCAAAGAAGATGAAGTTCTTCCTCTACAACCCACCAAAGTTTTTGCTATGCCGAATTTAAGCGATTCCTCCTTAGATATCGGCTTCTGTGTGAAGATGAAGTGTGTATGCAACTTAAAGCATAAATTAAGATCTATGAAAAGATTTTATGGAGTTCATCTATGTCGAATGTTGGGATTGATTCGGAGACTATAACTTGTACAATAATATGCTCGTGCAGATACATAGGTTTTTCCTTGTCTATTAATGGATTCAGATTAGTGCGTTAGTACTCTGTCAACTTCAGATCCTATAAATGATTTCTTCTTCATAATGGAAATAGAAAATTGGAATGAATTTGTCATGACGATTTAGAATTAAGAAATTAATAGAACTAAATAAAACAAACACAAAGCACACAAATGATTTACATGGTTCGGCTTATAGCCTTACATTAATGGGCGAAGACGACAAGGGATTTCACTATGACGGCGGTGATTACAATGAAACAGTTTCTCAGAAACCCTGATACAACCTTGTGTACTCTATCTCTCTCTCTCTCTCTCTCTCTCTCTCTCTCTCTCTCTCTCTCTCTCTCTCTCTCTCTGAGTCGTTCAAATGAGTTGCATATTTTGTTCGAACGACCAAACCCGAGAGCTAAAGGTAATAAACATTTGAGCTTGGGACAAGTTCATTCGACCCAACACTGGTCGAACGCACCAATGACTAGAATCCGAGCCACGCTACAACAATCTCCACCTTGACTTGAATTCTCCCAAGCTCTTGAATTCTCCCAAGCTCTACTATCACAAAACTCCTCTACCGCCTCCGTTCCAGCCCCCTAGGGCACTCAGGTACTACTAACACCAATCAAGTTGACTTGACCAATTGAAGTTGCTTAGTCATCATATCTATTGGATTCTCTATTGGAGTAATCTTCTTAATTGCAATAGTCCCTTGAGAAACCATATCCTGGAATAAAATGCATCCTGACATCAATGTGCTTGGTCCTCTCATGGAGCATCTGATGTTTGGTTAGATGTATGGCACTCTAGCTGTCACAATACACAATAATCAACTCCTGTTTCAAGCCCAGATCACCAACCAGCCAAATAGCTTCCTTCATTGCCTCTATAGTTTTCATATATTCTACTTTTGTAATAGACAATGCAATTGTAGATTGTAGTGTTGCCTTCCAACTAATAACACAACCACAAAGAGTAAAGATGTAACGTGTCAAAGATCTCCGCCTACCCAAGTCCCCAGCATAATCTGAATCAACGTAACCAACAATGCTTCCTGATGTGTCACTGCCTTTGTCATACAATAAACCAATATCTACAGCCCTTTCAAATATCTGAGTATCCATTTCACAGTCTGCCAATGGGTCTTCCCAGGGCGATTCATATACCTGCTAACCATACTAACAACTTGTGAAATGTTTGGCCTCATGTAAACCATAGCATACATGATGCTCCCAACAACACTAGCATAAGGAACACACAACATATGCTCCACTTCCTCCTCAATTTGTAGTGACAAAGTAGCTGAGAGTTTGAAATGGGCTGCAAGAGGAGTACTTGCAGGCTTTGACTCTTGCATACCAAAGGGTTCCAACAACTTCTCTAAGTACCTCTTCTGTGACAGGTATAAATTACTCTCTTTCCGGTCCCTGTGAATTTCCATACCCAATATCTTCTTTGCAACTCCCAAATCTTTCATCTCAAATTCTTTCTTCCATATTACAAAATAAAATTTAAAACCCTTAAACTCCTCAATGTTTTTGTCCTCCAAAATGGGAGGGTTCACCACATCAGTTGGTTTTCGTGACATTTTCACACAATCTAGAAGCTCACAACTGGTTTTTCCAAACAGTAATACTAAATTCTACACAGAACATCACTTCTCCAATATGATTTGCCAAACACTATTATAGAAAAAAAAAAAAAACACTTCTCAACATCTATTTCCAAGGCTTCTGCAAAAACCCTTTTCCATAGTGCTTCTGCAAAAGCATTCCTAAACAGGGCCTTAATAAATCATAAGAAGGTGATATTGCGAGGCTTTGTTTAAACAAGCAGGGGATTTTCAGGCGTTTCGAAGCAAACGAAGGGAATTTTGCCCATGTTTATTTTTTTAAATTAAGTCCGGTAATATCACTTAGATTATAATTCACCAATTAGTGGGTAGTACCTAAAGGGACAATCCTACCCTTAATGTTATTGGGCAATTTTTTTTTTGATAAGTATAATGATTTATTAAATGAAGACCTTTAGAGGCTGAGAATCCTACCAAAGGCCATACTCAAATACAAAGAGAATGAAAACAAGAACAACAATAAAAGAGAAAACAACACCAAATGTCCTCCCCCCCCACTAACCAAATCAAAGCATTTGAATACGATGTCCTCGAAAAGAAATGATTTTTCCTTCCTTACTTGCTCCACTTGAAGACTCTTACTTTTGAACACTCTATTATTCTTCTACCTCCATACACCCCCAAAAAACGTCTGCGTGAGGAGAACATCCTCTCTATATACAGACCATTATGTGGTCCTCGAGATTGACACAACACTAATCTTGAAGACCATCAACAGTCTGGACCCTAAGGAGAACTCTTCGTGAGGCTGACAACTAGTATCCATCATACGGTGCTGATTCCAGTAGAGTTATCCGTTGAAGTTTAATATGACGAAAATGCCCTTGTGGTTTGTATGAACTTGATGATCACCATATCGTCTTCCCTTGACTTGTTCTTCCTTGTGCATGGCTTCTCTTCCGCTTCACACTACTCCAAACCCACATTTCTCTCACTTCAAATCCACTAAAACTAGAGAAAATCTCAGCTTCAAAGCAACCCATCTCACCAAACTCCATGAAAATGAGAAAAAACCTCCAATTCTATACAAATCTTACTTCCACAACATCTCTTCTCTCTGCAAAGAAGGTCGAATTGAAGAAGCCGTGTCCATTCTCACCGAGATGGACTACGAAAATCTCCAAATTGGGCCGGAAATCTATGGAGAAATCCTTCAGGGATGTGTGTACGAGCGAGCTCTCTTCACAGGTCAGCAAATTCACGCTCGAATCCTTAAAAACGGTGATTTCTTCTCTAAAAACGAGTATATGGAAACAAAGTTAGTCATATTCTACGCAAAATGCGATCTTTCGAAGGTTACGACTGACTTATTTCACAGACTCCGCAGACAGAATGTTTTCTCTTGGGCTGCCATGATTGGAATGCATTGTAGAATGGGTTCTAATGAAGAAGCTTTATTTGGTTTCTGTGAAATGCACGAAAATGGGTTTTTTCCTGACAATTTTGTTGTCCCAAATGCGTTGAAAGCTTGTTCTGCTCTACAGTTGGTCGGGTTCGGAAAAGGGGTTCATGGGTATGCTCTGAAGATGGGTTTTGTTTCATGTGTCTTTGTTGCGAGTAGTCTCGTTGATATGTATGGGAAATTTGGGCTCTTGAAGGATGCAAGGAAGCTTTTCGATGAAATGTCTGAGAGGAATGTTGTTGCTTGGAATTCGATGATCGTGAGTTATGTCCAAAATGGGATGAATAAGGAAGCAATGGAAGTCTTTTATGATATGAGAGTGGAAGGCGTTGAGCCCACTCGTGTCACAGTGGCAAACTTCCTTTCTGCCTCAGTAAATTTAGATGCTCTCGATGAAGGTAGACAAGGCCATGCCATTGCAGTTTTAAGTGGTTTAGAGTTTGATAATATATTGGGAAGTTCTCTCATAAACTTCTATTCAAAAATTGGTTTAATTGAAGATGCTGAGCTTGTGTTTAGTAGAATGGTCCAAAGAGATGTGGTGACCTGGAATTTGCTTATTTCTGGGTATGTGCTAGATGGGCATGTCAACAACGCCCTCAATGCGTGCCGCCAAATGAGATCAGAGAATTTGAGATTTGACTCTGTGACTCTAGCATCTGTGTTGTCTGCCTCTGCTAATGCAACCAATATGGAGCTTGGTAAAGAGGCTCACGGTTATTGCATTAGAAACAACCTTGACTCCGATGTGGTTGTTGCGAGTAGAATTGTAGATATGTATGCAAAATGTGAGAGGATCAATGATGCTAGACAGGTCTTTGAAATCACAACACAAAGAGATCTGGTATTGTGGAATATGTTAATTGCTGTTTATGCAGAACTGGGACTCAGCGGTGAGGCTTTGAAATTGTTTTATCAGATGCAGTTGGAGGGTGTGCCCCCAAACGTGGTTTCATGGAATTCAGTGATTTTGGGATTTCTGAGAAATGGGCAGGTATTTGAGGCCGAAGACATGTTCTCAGAGATGCGGTCTACTGGGGTCCAGCCTAACCTGATCACTTGGACTACTCTTATATTTGGTTTGGCTCAAAATGGATATGGGGATGAAGCCATCGTTCTATTCAAGCAAATGCAAGTAGTTGGACTCCAACCCAATACTGCATGCATCATCGGGGTGCTCTCAGCTTGCACAAATATAGCGTCATTACAATACGGGAGGGCCATACATGGGTATATCACAAGACATAGGTTTTGTTCATCTCTTTCCATTTTAACTTCTCTAGTATACATGTATGCTAAATCTGGAAGTATAAGTCTAGCTAAGAAAGTGTTTGATATGCTTCTAAGCAAGGAGTTGCCTATCTACAATGCAATGATCTCTGGTTATGCATTACATGGTCAAGCTGTGGAAGCTATTTCACTCTTTTCACAGATGCTGAAGGAAGGGATGGAACCAGATGGCATCACCTTCACCGCTGTCTTATCAGCATGTAGCCATTCTGGGTTGGTGGACAAAGGTTTGGAGGTTTTTGCTGATATGGTCTCGGTATACCATGTGAAGCCAAGTATGGAACACTATGGTTGTGTGGTTAGTCTTCTTTCTCGCTGTGGTAGTTTGGATGAAGCTCTTAGGCTTATTCTCACAATGTCATTTGAGCCCGATGCCCATATTTTAGGATCATTGCTTGCCGCTTGTAGAGAACACCAAGAGATTGGGCTAGCGGAATATTTGTCCCAACACCTATTCAAACTGGAACCAGATAATTCAGGAAACTATGTGGCGCTTTCGAACACTTATGCAGCTGCAGGAAGGTGGGGCGAGGTGTTGAAGTTGAGGGATTTAATGAAAGAGAAAGGGCTGAGAAAGAACCCTGGTTGCAGTTGGGTTCAAATTGGAACAGAACTCCATGTATTTGTTGCTGGTGATAGATCCCATGCACAAACAGATGTTATTTATGAGACGTTGGCTTTGTTGGAAAGGGAAATGAGATCTATTGATTATGCTCACATTGTTAATAACACTGAAATTCCCTGTACTTAGCCAATCGATTAGATATAATTAGCAAAGTAAGATGGATGCATCGGAGACGAGACCAGCTGTAAGCGACAAATGGGGCTAATTGGATAATGGTCCTGGTTTTTAAGGAGAACAATGGATTTAGAACCACCACCTACAAAACCTTTTAAGACATCCGCGAGAACATCACTGATAAGGGGTAAATACGTGTACCAGTGTCTTATTTAACATGATAAACATGCCTTGCCTTGAAGAGAATTCCAAGCTTTGAAGATAAAAAGGAAGGAGTTTAGAGGTCTATCTAAAGAAAACAAAGGCAAGTTAAGACATGGGGGTTTTCCTTTGAGAAGCCAAAACAGATTCAATGGCCAGGCTCTTGGAGACTAAATGCTACCATCACACTAAACCATCTAGAAACCAGTGGATGTGAATTATGACAGCTCTAAGTCCATTTTGGATTTTCCAAAATCAAGTCTTGCCTGAAACGCTGTTCTTCCAAAAATGTGTGACTCTTGAATGTCAATGGGAGATAGCTCTGTTCCGTGTTTGTGACAGTGGTTCTAGTTGATCTGTGACCCTGTTCACATCATTGATTACTCATGGAATTAAATAGGAGAGGTAAATACATTGGTTTTTAAGCTTCACCCCAAATTTTGTAGAACCATTACTGTTGGTATGTATGTCTGTAAATGTATTTTGCTCATGATAATAGTCTCTTAAAATTTTGGATGCTGAATAAACTTCAGAAATGAACCTTAAGTTCTTCAATACAACAGTTTCATCATTATTCTCTGAAAAGGAAAGGAACCCTTCAATGTTGATTGGATCTTTTGGTGAAAGCAAAGAACCAAGTCGAATTTTGGGACCTGTATTTGAATTCCAGCATATTTAAGGTCGTCTACCAGGCTTGGGAGCTTCCTTTAGTCTATAGGAAAGATTGTTTCCAATTAGGAATTGGGGTTACACAGATCGGAGCTAGTTTTAATCTGAAAAGTATTGTCAGGGTAATTATGTTTAGTTAATTTTGGATCGTATTTCTCAGATAAAAATCTCTGATGTCCTTAAATGGGAGGCCTAGTTCAGAATCCATACATGCTACCATTATGTAACTCACCAGCATCAAAGCACCTAAGGTGAAAGGTCTACTTGGTATCTTTCTCCCTACCTTACTTTTTCCTTATATGAAGCTCTATTAACATGTGAATTCTATGGTGCTTGTAGGTTCAACACTAAGGACACAGGTTCACAGGTCTACTTCAAGGTTTTAAATTTCAGCGTTTCGGCCGAAATTTCGGTTTCGGGGGGTACCGAAATCCCCGAAATATGGGTTTTTAAGCCCAAATTTGCTGAAATCCCAAAATATCGGGTGAAATTTCGGTTTCGGGCCACACCGAAATGACTACCCAAAACCGAAATTTTAAACCTTGGTCTACTTCCAGCTTATACTTAAATCAGCAAATGTTTGATTTTGATCCTCATATTTGTCTGCGTATCAGATTTAACAGATGAATAAGTAGCTGGCTGTTCAATTGATACATGTGGACATACGACTTCTCAAATGAAAAAGAAACAGGTGGGAAATGAGAGCGAGAAACGAACGAGAATGCAATGCTTTACCTCATAAAAAATAAAAATAAAAAGAACGAGAATGCAATGCTTCTAAGAAATGTATTTCCCAAGCGTTTCCTTATGCTTTTCCCCAACCTTTTTCATCCATTTCCCTGTGGGTATCCTGCGTCTTTCCCAAGCTCATTTCACGGGAAATATCAATTTCCACTAGGAAACATGTTTTCCTGCAACTATGAGACAGAATATAGATTTACATATATAGAATCAAGTATTATTAAGATGTTCGACCAAATCATATGTATTTTGTTAGTGGCAACGTTGTTTTGCTGAGGTTTGTTGTTCATAGCTATGCCAGCAATCAGAGCAATTGGTGCTTTGGATGGTGAGTTAGACATGGATACAATCCATGAAGTAAAACATGCAGCAGCTCTTAAGAGATCACAGGGTCTCTCTAGCCATGAAACTCCTTGAGGCATGTATGGCAGTCGTATTCATGACAGTCTACCTCTTCCTCATTAGGGAAACGAAGTATCGGAAGCTGAGTCTGAGCAGTGACACTGTCGAGAATCTTGTCTCACTACCTGATCAATCCTCGAATGTATATGTAGTATGTGGGGTTCGTTAATTGGTTCATCAGCCTCTGTTGCTGACAACCTTTGTTTCGACTTTCAATTGAATTCTGCTTTTTTAATATATGCATATTTCATCGATTCTAACATTCTTAGTATGAAGTCCTCGTGCTTATAAACAAAAAAAGGATCAGTAAGAAGGGCCTCACTTCCACACTCATATAGGTGAATTTATTGGAGATATCTTAGTTACAATAATGTTTCGATAAATTTCTAGAATAGTTTTGGGTTCTTTCTTTTTTCTGTTGATACCCAACACAGTTAAGTGGGACTGCATGACAGTTTGGCGGCTAAGATCCGTGCTAGACAAGGGTGGGATATTTCGACCCCATGGGGAAACCTACCTGAATCAGATTGAACCCACGACGGATACACATCAACAACCCGAAACCAATCTGGTGCATGTGATAGTGTTGGTCTTTAGTCTCATCCATCTCACTGTCTTGAAAACCATTTCCTTTCGAAGACTTTAAATGGAAGAATCAGCAAGCTTTTCGCTTAATAAACATAAGTTACAGTACTTAATCATCCATTTCAAAAGTTCTTGACTTTTTTCAATTATAATCATTCACCAATGAAGCTAGTTCTATGCACAGGCAAGAATCATTTGTAGATTGACCAATATTTATCAAACAAACAAATTCATGAAGAGAAGTCCTTATCATCTACATCCCTAAGCAAAGATAGCCACTTTGTTTGGTAAATTGCTATCAATTCACATAGATCATTGTCAACTTGAATGAGATTTTGAAAAAGTGTCATCTAAAACAGTTTCTCTTCATCAATACATCTTTTTTCTTAAATTTCCTACTAGGTATAGATTTAGGTTTAGGTTGTTGTGTCTTTTCATTCTCTCTCTTACAACCTTTTTGTACTAACCCATAAAGAAAAAAGTCACTTAAAAGTTTTGCATTCAATTTGGTTTTCCAAAAATGGTTGAGACTTATTGGGGTTTCTCTTCTCTTTCTTAAAATGAAAGAAAGATTCCCCATGTGAGTTCTCTTCAGTAGTTGAGACTTCATTGTGATGCTTGTTGCTGACAAAGTTGAGCTTGTGTGACTGGTCTTGGTCTTGGTCTGCCTCAACTAATCTAACTAACAATTAGAAAGAAGAAGAAATGATAATTAAATTTCAACGTTATCGATGATTACGATGCGAAAAAAACTAATTTTAAGGGATTCTAATACGTTATCGAAGTCTTTTTTTTCGCATTTACGATCGACCTACCCATCATTAGAAGCTTATAATCCTTGTGTTTCAAATTTGAACTTAGAAGGAAAGAAACTTTGGTGTCTTAAGTTATACTTAAAAGTTAAACTGTCACAACAAGCTAACTAGGAATCCTCTCTTGTTGTTTGTTTTTCTTTCTCTATTTTCTCAGTGGTGGGTAAGCATTAAAGAAGAGATGAAGGAGAAGTAGTTCAATGAACAGTAACTTGAGAGTCACTCTACTTGTATTAATTATGCCTTTGATTTCTTAGCTATAATTCCATTAAAATATTGTCGTGGGTATCTGTCTAAACCCACCATAAACCCTTAAATCATTATTAAATTTTTTTTTTTTTGCAATTTCCCTTGTTTTGATCCTTTGTGAATAAACATGATTGAGTTTTTTTTATTCACATTTGGGGGCATGTTTAATACCTGCAAGCAACATGGGGGATTTAGGTAACCCCCTCCCACCAAAAAAAAAAAAAAAAAGGAGATTCACACGACACAAATCTCGAAGACCAGCCAATGGTCTGGGCTTAGGGATGACAATACTTAATATTGTGCTCGGGGTGACGCTATAATTTTTCCAAGAGAATAAAAAACAAAATATTATTATTCAAGACCTTTATCTCCTTTCATGGACCACAAAATAATTCATGTCACCTGTAGGGTCCTTGGATTAATGTCCTTACATTTATTTTAGGCACAGAGAAATTTTTCTCTCCTTCTCTCAAGTCTCATATGGCCCAATTTCAGGATCAGGGTAGTGCAACTCAGCAATATTTCAACGTAGGAAGTCACCTGCACCAAATACCAACTTGATTAGATGATCATGACTATTTGCTCTATGATTTATGGTGTTCTCCTTGGTGGGTCCACACCAGAGGGACCCTAGATGACCTCTAATCTCCAATGTTGATATCAATCAAGTTACATGATTTTACCATCGGATCTATGGTATGGCAAAAGAAAACGACTAAATTGGTACAGAAAAATATTATTGTTCGAAGATTGTGATAATTCAATAAGATAAAGAGTCGTGCTATCCCACAGATAACTCAGTAAAAATGTGCCCCATTCGACCGTTGGATTCAAGAGATCTACACAGTTGTTGCCTCATGGACTGAGGCTCTCTTGAATCCAATGGTCCATGGCCTCAAATCGGACAAATTTTTGTCCGAATATCCGTGGGATAGCATTTTCTTAAGATACATTCATGTTGGGCTCTACACCTTAATGCGTGCTCAAATGATTATGAGCCTAATTACATCCACACAAAAAATAAAATATACATTTTGGATCACTTTGATTTTTCATCCAAATGATGTGGTCAGTTTGTGGGCCTACGCATATGTTCGTCTTTTTTCATTTTTCCAATGAGAAAAATAAAATTTGCCTGCCAAGACGTAAAATGGTGAACATAAATTTTTTTCCGAGAAGGGAGGAAATTTATTTTTCCTGGCTGATGCGTAAATTGGTAGGCTTGCGGAAAACATTCGTGCGCACAAATGTCCCACCAAACACAAAAAAATGTAATTTGTGAGCGGATGTTTTTTTTTTTTTTTTTTGCTACATTTGCACGCCATCCAAACAGACCCATAAACAAAATATAAACTGGACAAAAAAGAACATAAGGCAATGTCAACGCTCTGGTGAGCACGGATTCAAACCCGGTCAATGGTAGATATTCCGGTGACCCACCTGCTTCCGCAATCACCGATGGTTGCTTATTACACACAAAAAAGACTAAGGTATATTATTACCACCTCCCTGAGAAATAGGGTTATTCAGTAAGACCCCTTCTTATACTTTGTAAAATTAGTAAGACAATCTTTGACTGTCACTGTTGAACACCTACAAAGATC
Source organism: Euptelea pleiosperma (assembly GCA_035048495.1). Classification (NCBI taxonomy): domain Eukaryota; kingdom Viridiplantae; phylum Streptophyta; class Magnoliopsida; order Ranunculales; family Eupteleaceae; genus Euptelea; species Euptelea pleiosperma. The sequence continues at coordinate 25,520,348 of CM068549.1, forward strand.
AAACGCCTATAAATTACTAATCAGGCTGATTTTTGGTTTGTAGGTCCACTTGGGGATTGGCCAAACATCCATATGGTCAGAGTCCTCTAAGAGTGTGCCGTGTGGCATATATTGTGTCCTGGAACAGGAGCCTGTCATTTTAAGGCGGTAACGGGAGCCTGAGCCTATCAAATTATTTGAAATCGAATTTGAATTCAAATTTTTGACTATCCATCGACACCTCTAAATAACATTGAACAATAGTCAAACGGTGTCTTACTAATTATCCCCATTTCTCAAGGGGGTGCATTAAAATGCAGAAATAAAAAGGCCATAAACATTTAACACTGTTAACGGGTAAAAGTCCTAAGTCTGTCCACTTTCGGTGCAATAAAAAAAAAGCCCCATTTTATGCCCCACCATGTTGTCTTTTTAAACCAGGCACGTGCGCCATTGGGGGGAAAGCATAGGGGTAGAACTGACCCAAGATCCGACCCTATTCAAAATCCTTGGATCTAGATGTGTTGATCCAAGTTGGGTTTGGATCTTGAAGTTAATGGATTCTTATCTTAATAATAACATATGGCTCAGGCTCCGAGGACCCCCTTTTATGACCCCTCTCGTGCGCTCGGCCATGGATTTCACAAATCCAACGGAGGTTGTCAGCGCCCCAAAAAGTGATGCGAGCTTGGCGCTGACAACCACCGTTGGAATCCAACGGCCGAGCACACGAACACAAGAGGGGTCAGAAAAAAAGGGGGGTCCTCTGAGCCCGACCCAAAACATATTTTTTAGCCTGTTATATGAAAATTTGTTCTATTGGTTCGATTCAGATCAAGGGCAGACTTTGGATATGGATCTGGGTCTGGATCTGGATTTGGATCAGTTTGTTTAAAGCAAGGTTTTAAATAGTCCGTTACAATGACACTTAACGATACTCTTTACTTATCAAGGATAAAATAGCTGATAAAAATAACGGGTCACATCCGACTAAAAGCAAAGTCAAAATATTTTTTTTCAAAATTGTAAAATAAAGGATAACTGATAAAATGACGGCCGTTTTAGTACTAAACACGGTTTAAAAAACACGGTCTTTATAACGGAAATGAAACTAACCCCGTTACATTATGGCTCAGGCTCCAGTTACCGCCCTAAAATGACAGGCTCCTGTAACAGGACACAATATGAGCAGTATTTGAGGTACAAAGATCCAACACCTAGAAATCACTAATCAAGCTGATTTTTGTTTTGTAAGTCCACCTAGGGATTGGACAAACATTCATACAGTCAGTCCTCTAAGAGTGTGCCACGTGGCTCATATTGTGTCCTGTAACGGGAGCCTGTCATTTTAGGACGGTAATTGGAGCCCAACCCTTACATTATATATCATTTTAAACGGACATTATTTTTGTTATAACAGTCATTTTTTTTAAAGCAACGGTGGTTATAACGAAAATGACAACCGTTATTTTATGACAAAATTTTGTTAAAAAAAACTAGTTATTTTCCATTTCAAATTTTACTGAAAATTTGAATTTTAGATCTATTTTTCAGTTATATTCTGCTATTTTCCGTTATTTCTGTATTTTCCCCATTTTTCCTGTTTTTGGTTGCATTACAATCCCCTTTTAAACCTTGGTGCTAAGCACAAAATTTCTGTTTTGGGCGATTTAGGGCATTATTTTCTAAATTATGTAACGGGGTTGGGTTGTTACTGTTATAAGTTAACGACCGTTAACTCTGGTTTGTAGTCGAATTTGAATATGGATCTACTCATATCTAACCCGGTCCAAGCTGTGCGCGTTCCGCATATGTGCTCAGTGGAAAAAAGGTAAGTGGGGCCCAGGAGCAAGCTGACTAGTCTGACTTAGGCCTCGCCGGCACATGTGCCCAAACCGCAAGGTGGCCTAAGGAGAGCGAAAGAAGATCAAAAGAGGCGCCAAAAACACGAAAGAGAGTGGTGGTGGTGGGGTCCACCCTCTCGTGGATCCAGGCTTGTCCTACATGTCAGTCAAGCTTTGTGTTTTGTATGTCAGAGAAAGGCAAGACTCGCCAGCCAGTCTGTCCCCCACCCTTGTTCTCGCTACCCGCCAAACTCCCTCTTATAAACGGACAAATTTCTCTCACTTCGCTACTCTATCCCGCATCTACCCCTCATCAAGATGTCCTTTTTGTACCACGTGTCCATAACAAGGCTAATCTTGTCAAAGCAAAATATTACACCAATAAGATGAAGAGAGGAATCCAAAGTACCAACCGGGTAGACTCTACAGACGGTCCACCAAAGTCATACTTTCACATGTGGTGCACATTGCGGGTTTAAAACGAACTGATTAGACGTCCAAGAACAGAGGGTACTATTGACTGCAACAAAAATCAGCTTGATTGGTGATTTCTAGCCATAGGATCTGAGTATTCAAAATAATTCTTGAATCGCACGGTTAAAAATTAACCTAGAAATAACGGATTGAAATTACCAATCGGGCTGATTTTTGGTCTGCAGGTCCACCAACAAGTGGGCCAATGAACGTACAGTCAGTAGTCTCCAAGTGTACCATACAGAGTACAGACAGCCGTAGTTGAGAGAAACTTTCTGAGTAAAATATTTGATGACGTGCGTCCGGCCTAGATGTTGATGACGGACCAAAATGAGCTACGTGGCTCACTCTTAGAGACCAATAGCCGTATGGATGTTAGGCACATCCCTAGGTGGACCTACAGACCAAAAACTAGCATGATTAATCAATTCTAACCGTTGAATTGGAATATCTTTCGTGGGTTCATCTTTAACTGTGCGCGAATTATTTGAGGTACACGGATCCAAAGGTTATAAATCACTAATCAGGAATTAAACCTTCGCTGACACTGCAATCAGCGACCCCGCTGACTGCAGCCAATATGAGCCATGCGGCACACTCTTAGTCGTATGGATGTTTCACCAATCCCTACGTGAACCTATAAAACCAAAAATCAACTTGATTAGTGATTCCTAAGCATCCGATTAAAGTCATTTTTATGGGTTGATTTTAACTTTGAAATTTGAGCATTATTTGGGTACAATCATCCAAAGGTTTCCTTTAATTTAAATGATGATTTTTGGTTCGTAGGTCCACCTAGTTATTGGCCAAACATCCATACGTTCAGTGTCCTCTTAATGTTGTGCCACGTAGATCATATTGGCTGCAGTCAGCGGCGTCGCTGACTGCAGGTGTCATCGAAGGTTTACTCCTACTCAGGCTGATTTTAGGTACGTAGGTGAGTAGGTCTACCGTCTACATAGGTATGGACCGAACATCCACACGGTCAGTTGTCTCTAAGAGCGTGCCACAAGGCTCATACTGTGGTCCGTTGATCAAAATTTCTCTCAACGTCGTTCAGGAAGGGATCAAAAGACGACGAACACGTGGCAGGATGCAAACCAGCAGGGAAATTTTCATTAAGGAGATTCACGACAGTGACACACAGGATTGATAGGGACCGTCCACTCTGTAGACTTTGTTTTTTCTGTATTGTTTGTTTATTTCTTTGACCAACCAGATAGTAATACATCAGATATTAAATCATGGAAAGATACGATTCCTAGAGTCGAATAGTGGCTACAAGTTTGGTGGGCCACCGCCAACTTGTGCTCCACGTGTAGATACCTAAAACCTGTCGAAGTACATAAATTATGCCCTAATAATTGTCGCCAGTGTAAATAAGAGTAAAATTTGCCTGACCGCCCCAAATATGAGCCACGTTTCACTTTTAGAGGACGCTGACCGAATGGATGTTTAGCCACAAATCAAAAATCAGCGTGATTAATGATTTTAAACCTTTGGATTTGGATCCTATTGTACCCCATAAAATGGTTAATAATGCTCAAATTCCCACGGTTAAAACTTTATTCCAACGGTTAGACATCACTAATCAGGTTGATCTTTACTTTAAAGGTCCACCTAGGTATTGGGTAAAACATCCATACGGTTAGTTTCCTCTAAGTGTGTGACATGTGGCTTATAATGTAGGCGGTCAGGGGCTTCTATGACCGTCACGGTCAGGCCAGTTTTACTCGTGTAAATACGTACCCATATTTGGGCTTTTACGTGGAAAGTTTCCCTATACAACACGTGACCTACGAATGAAAAAAAAAGAAAAAAAGAAAAAAAAAAAGCCCGACCTAATAAAGTTCGTTAATTTGGAGTCCATTTTTTGTTTTTTTTTACGGAGGTCCGTACGGCCATTCTGTCGGAGACTGTGGCCCATCCCTATGGATCAAAGTATCAAACATCAGTATCTGGTTGGTGCTTTCTAGCCATTGAATTTGATTACCCAAATAATGCTCGAATCAGACGGTTAAAATAGACCCATGAAAAAAAATAAAATCCAACTATTAGAAATCACCAATCATGCTGATTTTTAGTCCGTAGGTCGGCTTAGGTATTTGCCAAACATCAATTTGGTCAGTGGTCTCTAAGATGATTTTGGTCTGTAGGTCCACCGTCGACGGTCCACATAGGAATGGGACAAACATCCATATCCGGTCACTGGTCCCTAAAAGAGTGCCACGTGATTCGTACGAACGTCCGTTCTCAAAGACGTGGACACGTTAATTTGTGGATAAATTCACCAAAATAATATGTGAACACAGTGATGCGTCTGACCACCTATAAAAAGGACACAAGGATGCGTGTAGAGCACATGCGTGGCTAAGACTTGGCCCTTCAAACAAAACAAGGGCAAGTTGCTAAAGTAAGCCGAGGGATTTGGAATTTTTGATAATTTTTGTGAACTAGTCCTTCTGTCCTAGTTCTTGAAAATAAAGGAATTGATATTGACAGGCGATTTTCTGACATTGCAAGGCACCTTTTAAATTAATACGAGCTTAAAACGTATCTGGCTATATCATCTAAACTGAGAAAACTCAGTAAAGACGGCCAAGAGAGAAAGAAGAAGAAGAAAAAATGATTAAAAAAAGCCAAGTAAATCCATGAAATGGTAGTTTCCAATCCGAACAAGGAACTACCCAACAATTCAAACCCTATAAAAATCATTAAAAAAAAAAAAAAAAATCCCCAAAATAAAAAATCATCGTTGGGTCATTTCTAACTTACAACCCGGTGCGTAGTTTGAATCATTTGTTACGCGCCTCGGCCCAACTTGAAAAGACCCACACAACCCTTTTTTTTTTTTTTTTTTTTTTTTTAAGGTTTTTCGACGTTTCAAATTTTCAATGTAGAGAACAACATGTCTAAGGTGTTACTGCTGCTGGAGGGGTCCTTGATTCTGGCGGAGGTGTGTGACCGTCTGATCCCTTCGATGGATCATCAGACGATTGTCGTCTACCATCATCAGTTTCTGTTCGATTCATATCCTCCATCATACGCACTACTTCCTGGATTGGTGGCCTTTGATCAGGCACGGTAGAGACACAAGCCATAGCGATCTGGAGCAGCTGTACCATCTCTTCCTCAATGTTGTGGTACCTCATCAGCTCTACATCAAAAACCTCAGCCGTCCATTCTTCTCTAACCACAGACTGGACCCACCTTGGGAGATCAATTCCTTCCTCTCCCAACGACGCTTGATTCGGCGCTTTACCTGTCAAGAGCTCCAACAGCAGTACACCGAAGCTGTACACGTCGGACTTGAACGTCACCTTCCGGGTCTCCACCACCTCCGGCGCACGATAGCCTGCGACGCGGTTGGGTGGAGTGGATGCGCCGAAGAGTGGGTTGAGTCCGAAATCTGAAACGCAGGCGTCGAGTTCCGAGCGAAGAAGGATGTTTGACGACTTGATGTTGCCGTGGACGACCTTCCCAGACGCGTGGAGGTGAGCCAGGCCTCGTCCAGCGCTTAATGCGATCTTCATCCTGTTGTCCCAGTCCAATGGTGTACGGCCCGATCCTCTGCTCCCTGTAACCATCACCGGCCATCCCGATTAAGCCTCAGAAAAACCAATACAGTCCGGGGACGAACTGTCAATTTTTTCAAAAATAATTGGATAAATGCGATCCTTAAAATGCCAAAAATACCCTCCGAGGGGTAAATTGGGAAACAAAATCGAGCTCGAAAACTATAAACAAAGAAAAAAGGAAATCGAAAGCATGTCGGTGGAGACATTCGCGAATCATGTAGGCATGTTGGTGGCATAGATGTAAATATAAAAAGCTGTTTAGTACAAAACAGGAAAAATATTTTTGATTTTTCACAGAGGTGGCAATACAATAGTGCGCACGGTGCGCAATACGCATTTCTAAGGAAATGTTTCAACATTTGACATTTGTCCAAATGCCTAAACTACCCTCCAAAATGCCTGATTTTCCAAATTTAAAAAAAATATTCGAAAATGGGGGAATTTCCATGACTGTAACAGCCAGAGCTTCGTTACTGCTAAGACCAGATTAAAAAAATGAGAAAGAAGGGAAACAGAAACAGAACTCGAATACATACCGTGTAGAAGTGCAGATAAACTCCCGGCGGCCATGAAATCGTAGACAAGTAGCTTCTCGTCTTTCGAGAAGTAAAAAGCCCTCAAAGGAACCACATTTTCGTGTTTAATCCTCCCCAAAGCCTCCATCTGCATCTCGAATTCCCTCTTCGTAACAGCCACATCTTTCAATCTTTTCACCACTACAGTCGTCCCCTCCTCCAACACCGCCTTATACGAAGTACCCACGCTTCCTTTCCCCAAAACTTCTGCAGAAGCTCTCAACAGATCCTCCAAATCGAAACTATACCCCCCACCATTTAGAAATACCAACTTGTTACGCTCCGATTCCGCAGACCCAACTCCGACTTCGTCTTTTGAAGACGAAGTACCGGTCTCTGCAATCGTCGAACGAGGCACCGGCTTCGGAAGCTTCGGGGGTTGCTTACGACGCCGACGCCGTAAACAAAGAATGAGAATCAATCCCAAGAGAAGTAGAATTATGCCCGACCCAACAGAAATCGCGATAATTGCTGCTGTAGAGAGCTTTTTGGAGCTTTTGCGAACTGGGTTTTGTGTGGAATTCGCTGGAGAGGGGGCAGGAGAGGGGAAAAATGGGCTGCAGGGTTTTAACGGGCCGCCGCAGAGATTTATATTGCCGGAGAACGATGTTTCCGGGAATTTCGAGAGGGTTGCAGGAATGGAGCCGTTGAGATTGTTATTAGAAACGTCGAAATCCTCCAACCCGGTGATTGTAAGGCTGGGCAGATTCCCAGAAAACTGATTGTTCTCCAGGAAAAGCCCAGTCAAGTGGGTCAGATTGTTGACGGAAAATGGTATAGTTCCGCTCATGTTATTGGACGAGAGGTCCAACCGTGTTAGCCGAGTCATACTGGTCAGACTCGTCGAGAACTCACCGGAGAAGACATTGTTCTGGAGGTAAAGACTGCGCAAGAGCTTCAAATTGGAGAAATCAGAAGGAATCATACCCGAAAGACGATTCGATCGGAGACTAAGAACACGAAGCTGAGTTAGACGACCTAGCGTGTTGGGTGGTATCTGACCCACAAGGCCAACGCCGGGTAAACGAAGATAATAAACATTAGACTGGTTTCCGTCGCATACCACACCGACCCAATTGCACGCAGACACGGACGAGTTCCATTGGAGACGATTCTCGTGAGGAGTCTTCGAGAGAAAATCTAATAAAGCTTGCTTGTCTTGCGTGGGCTCCGAGTCGACTTGCCGACCCAGTAGGAGAGCCAAGACCCAGAAAACTACAAAACCAGAATCAGATAACAATGCCATTGGAGATGAGTTTTGAGAAGATACAGAGATTGTTTTTAATGGGTAGTCCAGAGAGGTGGTTTTCTTCGGCAGTTTTCTTCGAAAAGAAAAGCGGTTTTCAGGCAAGAAGCCATTAGAAAGAGAGAGACAGAGCTACTGTGTTGGAACTTGGAAATAAGAGAAAGGGCTTAAGAGAGAGAGAGAGAGAGAGAGAGAGAGGGGTAGTAGGTATCACGAGGCCAAAAAGCGAAAAAGCTGGAAACGGAAGAGGTCGTCTTGACTCTTGTTGACAGTAAAAACGTTTCTTTAATACGAAAATGCGTTAATAGAAAAAACAGGCGATGGAGTCGAGAGAGAAAAAAACTTGGTTGGAGACGGAGATGGAGAAAAAACGGCTACTTGAACTCGTAAGTAAAAGATTTGTCTAAAGTCTATGTACACACTACAAGCTTCCAACCTAAATTTATGTGGGACCCAAGTTTATGTGGGCCCCACTCATCAAACGGATACTTCACTAATGCATTTTAAATAGCAGATTCTGTGATCACAGCCATTTGATTGAAGTAAATTAACATAAATAGGATTCTTACACGTGGCATAAAGTCATTTCTCTACCGTCTAATTAGATTCTTCATCTGAATGAGACACTGTTTCAAATTTTGCATTGATTAGACAGTTACGGTTGTTGGTCTGCCTCGCATTTTTTTTATTTTTATTACTGTTTGGACGGTCTGGATTGATCCTTGGGTTGCTCGTTCAGATAGTCTTCGAGAACAAAGACATGAGGTTCGGACCCACCACACAACAGGTCCCACCTAATAACACCACCATCTTTCGGGTTCTTCTCACCAAATCGATTAATGGCTGCAATTAATAAGTAAATTTTACCTGACCACCCACAATGTAAGCCACGTGGCAATTTCTTAGATGATACTGACCGTATAGATGGTTGGCCAATCCCTAGGTGGACCTTTAACCCAAAATCAAACTGATCTAAGCGTTAGTTGAAGTCATTTTCATGGGTTGATTTTAACCGTGGGAATTTGAGCAATATTTACCATTATTTGGGTACAAAGATCCAAAGGTTTGAAATCACTAATCAGGCTGATTTTTGGTCTGTAGGTCCATTTAGAGATTGGCCAGACATCCATACGGTAAGAGTCCTCTAAGAGTGTACCACGTGGCATCTTCTATTATGGGCGGTCAGGGGTCATGCAAGTTTTACTCGAAATTAATCGAGATGAAGTAATTTGCCCATCAAAAGGTGTATATACAGTCGTTGACTCCAATCTTAACCATTGATTCTGTATCATTGATCAAACAGACCAGAGGAAAAAGAATACAACTCATATGAAGAAGGAAATAAAATAAAATGGTGGAGCCGGCGTGTACAGAATCAGTGGACCAACAAAAAATAATAATAAAGGCTGGGTTCTCGTCATGATGTCTCGCCATATGGCGGCAATGATATCATATGCCTTGCTGTCTTACATAATCTCTTCCACTATTTTTATATTTTAATTATTGTTTCTTATATTTAAAAAGAGCCCTTAATCTCTTCATAATTTCTCTCTCACACCCCCCCCCTCTCTCTTGGGAGTTTTTTGTAATTTTGTTTCTCGGCCTTAAAAAAAATTAATTTATTCCCTTCAAATTGTCCCCACGTGGTCATGTAAATGCCTTTTAAAAAAAAAGGTTTTTTTAGCACCCCTTGTTAAATATTCTATATTAATGATACCTCCCTGAAAACATCGAAAATTGAAGACTGTTTTGGGATCGAAAGAATGAAAAATCAGGGTTTTTTTTTCGGAAAATTGCAGAAAAGAAAATAAACTTTAATTTATTTACAAAAAAGAATACAACTTTTCGCAAATCCCAAAAAAGAAAACGAAACGCTCTTTCAAAGGGCGTTTCATCTGTTGTCAGTCCAATCAGTCATCGACTGACTAACGAATGACTGATGGCTGACACGTCTGACAAACGCCCTTTCAAAGGGCGTTTATTCTTGAGAAATTTTAAAAAAACATCCCATAAACCAATCTACGAATATCGGAATGATCTGAATTTTTGTGAGGATGATCTCCTCACCGTAGAGATCATCCTCACCAAAAATCAGCCATTGATTCATCTTCTGGGTACGCCAAAATGGGCGTAAAATTTGGGGTATCAAAAAACGCCCTTTAAAAGGGCGTATGTCAGTAAAAAACGCCCTTTAAAAGGGCGTTTTCTACTGACACACGCCCTTTAAAATAACGTTTGTCAGGTTGGTTATTTTCCTTTATTAATGATACCTCCCTGAAAACATCGAAAATTGAAGACTGTTTTGGGATCGAAAGAATGAAAAATCAGGGTTTTTTTTTTTAAATTTATTATAGTATTATAACGTTACAGGACACGTGGGCACCCTCGCAATGAGTAAAACTTCTGTCACAACAAAGTTGAAAATCACACAATCACAGCCAATGAGTTCTCGGGCACGTACACTTAAAAAAAAAGCACATGGTACGTTGCAAATCACTTGTGTACGTGCCGAGAACTCATTGGCTTGTGATTGTGTGATTTACAATTTGTTGTGATAGAAGTCTTACTCCAGTTACTGCTTCAAAAAATTAATGTTATCAGATGATTGACAAACTGGACAAAAATACGGTTAAATAGGGACTATCCAAATTGAATTTTGAATGTGGAGATAAAATTCAAGGCACAAGTGGGTCCCGAAATAACAAATGGGTGCACAAGAGTAAAACTTTAATGACAGTGGACTGTTCTTCGAGGCGGATGACAGCCCACAAAATGAGCCACGTGGCATAGTATTTGAGGATGTTTGGCCAATCCCTATGTGGACCTATAAACCAAAAATCAACATGATTAGTGATTCCTAAGCGTTGGATTGGAGTTAGTTTCATGGGTTGATTTTAACCATGGGAATTTGAGCATTAGGGCGTGTTTGATTCGTGATAAAAAAAAAGAGTTCCAACAGTAAGTATTTAGCCAGACAATATTCTCTTATCTGAATATTTGTGGATGTCAATATTTAGCAACATATCAAAGCAACTCAAATATGGGTTAAGTGAGTGGGATCTCCATATTAGGTCACAAGATTCAAACAGTCTCATTTTTGTTTAAAAATATTGATTTTCCTGCGATAAAATAAAATTTTCTCACTGAAGCTTATTTAACGTGAAAATATTTACTCAGGGAGAGTTAATCAAATATTTTCCTGCCGCGGGAGACAAATTTGTGGGCCCAACTAAATATTTTGGGGTGGACAAATGCGTGCCAAACATGCCCGGGTGAATTTTAGCGCACACAAATTTATTTTCCACGCCGCCGCCAGTTTCCTACCAAACAGACCCTTAATTGACCATTAATTGGGGTACAAAGTTCCAAAGGTTTGAAATCACTAGTCAGGCTGATTTTTTGTTTGTACGTCCAAGTAGGGATTGGCAAAAAAAATCCATACGGTGAAGAGTCCTCTAAGAGTGCCATGCGGCTCATTATTGTCTGCTGTCATCGGCTTCGATGACAGTCTGCTGTCGTCAAAGTTTTACTCGTGAAGAATACGCGTAGATGGAGATATAATGTTAGCTTTCATGGAAAGACAAGAGACTGTTGTTGCTTTATAGAGAAGAAAAGAATAAGAAAGAGAGGGAAAGTAGGTGGTGGGCCCTCTTGGAATCAACGTTCAATTTTCCATCCCCACTTTAAAATCACAAGAATCCCATACACCTTTTTGTGTACCTGCAAAGAACGTGAATGATGCTCTTTCACATGCCCTCTCCATCATCATAAAAATAACGTATATTCCAAGAGATAGGGACCCACTATTGCCGTTGGCCCCACCTAGAGATCTTATATATCTTGACCACATGTTATCAGACACGTGGCAGCATGCATGATCGGGATCCATGATCAAAAGGGTTTTCAAAAAGGAGATGAGACTTTGGCGAATGACTCCCTAATTATTGTAGATAAATAGTAAATGGTGCGTGTACTTTAATATAATGGTACTGCCAGCGTACCACCGAATAATGCTGATCGGAATATGATGCAAATGGCAGAGGACGGTAATCACTGGATCAGTTATCCAACGGTTGTCAAACTTTGGTACTATAAAGAATTTCTCTTTTGTGAAATCATTTGAACACAAACAAAAAGGATGATACTGATCATAGGGACGAGATTGTTGGATGGTCTTCGAGATTTGTGAATGTGGATCCTGATGATCATCACCAATCTGGACCTAGGAACAATAACCACTAGGGATGGAGTAAAACTTTCTGTCACAAGATGTTGTGACCGAAGCTGGTCATAACCGACTATACATGCCACGTGGCATACTACTAGAGGGTGCTGACGATATGGATGTTTAGCCAGTCCCTCGTGGACCAGCAAACGAAAAATCAGACTGATTAGAGATTTCTAAGCGTTGGATTGAAGTTATTTTCATTGGTTGATTTTAATTGTACGATGAATTTGAGCATTATTGAGCATTATTTGGGTGCAAAGATCCAAAGGTTCTAAATCACTAATCAGGCTGATTTTTGGTTTGCAGGTCCACCAAGGGACTGCCCAAACATCCATACGGAATAGTGTGCCATCTTGTGACAGACTCAGACTTACGGGCCCACTAGTCCAATGAATGTTTGGCCCATCCATTGGAGGACTTCCACATCAAAAATCAGCCTGATCAAAGAAGTGTTTAAATGCAATGGCTAGAAAAGACCAATCAGACTACTTTTTGGTGTGCAGGACCACAAAGGAATGGGCTAAACACTTATAGGATCGATGGGCAAGAAAGACTATGCCAAATGTCATATTCTGCCGACCTTTGAAGACTGATCAGTCTGCGCTGTCAATACTACAATCTATCTATTATCTATACTAAAGCTCAAGCCTGCTGAGGTGGGGCTCTCTCCAACTTTTTAACTCTATTCCCAAAATACCTCTACTTATTAACTATCTCAATTGCTCACCTCCACACACGTCTTTCCCTCTCCCTAGATGTTTCTCCATCTCCTTGTTTTCAATATGTATTTTCAAAATTCACCTCCCACGCGTCTCTCCCTCTCCCCAGATGTCTCTTCATCTCCTCCGCTTTCAATAATATATATTTTCAAACACAAGAGTAATGTTAGCAATGTAGGTTCTCCAGACATCTCTCCATCTCCTTCTAAAGCTGCTCCTGTTGCTCCTCATCTTCCTCAAATTCTTGGTTCTACTGCTGTTCCCTTTAAAATGATGCAAGCTGCTTTTTAGTGCCGACCTTTCGCATTGGGTATACTTTGATGATGAATGCTCTCAACGCTCTGTATGACAAGGTGCAGTTTATTGATTTAGTTGATTTGTTCTTTTATATTTTCTTCTTTTTATAAGTAGATTTGTTCTTTTATCAATATCTATTGATTGTATTTGTTGTTATTGATTTGTTCTTTTATCAATATATTTTTATTGTATTTGTTATATTTTTCAATATATTTTTATTATATTTGTTGTTACGATTTTTGGGATTTGAGATATATAGATGTGTTTGACAATGGCAAGTGAAACCAGAGGGACTAACCATGACTTCACTGTTGGCGAAGGTTGCAACAATGGCACTCGCTCAACATCCAATTGTGAAAGCGAACTATAAAGATGGGAAGAGTTTCACATAGAATAGCAGTATAAGCATTGCAATAGCAGTGGCAATCAATGGTGGGCTCATAACCCATGTTCATCAAGATGCAGATAAGGTCTGAAATCAGTAATCTCTCAAGTTCATCAATGTTTTTCTTCTCTACACCAATGAAAAATTGGGTTTTGATTTTCAAACAAGGCTATTTTGAAGTACGATTTCTATCCGATCATTTTCTTCTTCTTCTTCTTCTTCTTCTTCGATAGTATGCTTTCTTGCCGGAGAAACTTATACAAGTCGAGCGGATCCCATTCGTGACTATCAACTTTGCAAAATCATTATATTCGTGGTATTAGGGACAGGAAGGGTATTCTTTTCGGATGGATCATACGATTGAGGAGGACGTGTTCTGAGAATTGATTGCGATGAGCATGGGATTTATTAGACAGTGAGATACAAAGGTGGATCTTTTTTTAGCAGTCCGATGCCCGAAATAACTGGGTGATAGGTCACTACACCAAAGGAGACGAGTTGATGACGCGATTCTTGATGTTATTCGCAAATAAGGGGAGCATTACGATTGTCTGCAGAGCGAGATTGGGAAATTTGGGGTTGCTCGGTCTAGCGTTGTGTCTTCGTTGCGTTGCGTTGGGGTCGGCATTGATTTACGTCTTCAACGCAACTTTGAATTACGCATAATTCCACTATTTGGCATAATTGTTTAAATATGATCCAACGGAAAGTGCAGGAAATATTTGTTAGAAAAAAAAAAGATTAAATGAGAAATTACAATCCTCTCTGTTGAGCAATTTTTTTTTCTTCAAGTTATTTTTATATTGACTTGATGTCAAATGCAGAAAAGGGATATCGGAGTTAGAAAAAGGATATGAGGTAGAAAATTTTATTGGGTCCTAAGAAGCCAAATCAACTGTTCAAATTTTATCGGACGCCTCTAATGAGCCCCCCAGTTTCATCTCTAAAATCTGATGACTGCAATTCTAATCGTTTAAAAAAAAAATAATAAGAAATTTATCTCATCAGTGGCATTACTAAGAACTTTTAAAGAATATTTTTACGTAAAAAATCTGGCGAAAAGAAAAAAAAATTCATGGGCTACTCTATGGCAAGAAAGTTTTACCAGTTCCCTTCCTGGGGCAAATTTTTTCGAGTGATCTCCGATTTTGATTCCGATTGATCTTAAAAATCACGATTGATTTTGTTGCCCAAAAAGTTTGACCTCCGTTTTGATACCAAGTGTAGACCAACTATATATGTTAAGTTAGAGTTAACTAACCTGATTTTTGTAAAAGAGAAAGATGGAGAGAATCATAGACTAAAAATACCGATACTATTAAAAAATCACAATACTCTAACAACTTTCTCATTCGAATTATTCAAAATAAGAAAAAATTCGATAGAGAAATAAACATTTATATAATTAATTTGATTTTAACCATTGGACACAAACTTTTTCGGAATAATCAAATCCAATTGATACAAATCACTAATCAATCTGTTTCTTTGCCTATTGGTCTAACAAAGGGTGGGCCAAACATCGATACCGTCATTGTTTCCGACCATTCATACAACCATTCTTAACGTCATTCATACGATCATTTTTTTAATATTTTTAATTAATTTTATACTATATATACTGTCATTCTTTTTAAATATTATTAATGAAAGATGTAACATTTTTTTTCCAGAAAAGAAGCCAAACTTTCTAAATTATGTAAATATAATTTACTACATATAATTATTGAAAATCTAATCATCTTTATTTTTCATAATTATTTTGGCAAAAAACGGTTTCAATCCAACATTTATTATTATTTTTTTCTCATAAATATATTTTAATTATTTTAAAAAAATAGATAAGAGCTGATACATAAGCATTAAATGCTCCATTCAACTTTCAAATTTAAACCTCCATCTTCTCCATCTTATTTACATTCTAATTATTTCTAAAAAAAGAATATAACAAATCAAAACATTAAATACATAATTGGCATTTCCAATATAACGTCCCTCTTTCTCTCCAAACGTTTCTTTATTTCTCATATATATGTCAAATTTCTTAAATGCACCATTCTTTAATTAACTACTATTCAAATCAAATGTTTTGTACATTCCTTCATTCTCTCCAGACTAAATCAAAAAAGATTTCTCTCCTATTGAGAAAAAATAATTTTAATTCCAACATTTATTCTTTTTTATCATAATTACATTTTGATTATTTCTAAAAAAAATAAATAATAGTTGATAACTAAGCATTTAATGCATTAAATGCCCTGTTCAACTTTCATTGTGCTTTTATAATTTATTATTACTCAATTTTATTTCATAAATTAGCTCTAAAATCAAAATCTTTTTAGTATGTGCTTTTATAATTTATTATTGCTCAATTTTATTTCATAAATTAACTCCAAAATCAAAATCATTGTAATTATTGTTGGTATTTAAACTCTTTCATTGTGTTCTTTAAAATTAATTATGCATCATTCTACAAAAAACAAACTATATAATCTTTAATTAAGAAAAAATCCAATTATATATGCCTTTCGAAATATATTACAATAATATGAAAAAAAAAATTAACCTTATTTATTCACCCGTGCTTTAGCACAGGTCCTAATAACTAGTGTGAAACTAAAATGGGAGTAAAACTTCGCTGACTGCCTACAATAGAGCCACGTGGTACATTTGTAGAGGACGCTGACCGTATGTTTGGCCAATCCCTATGTAGACCTACAAATCAAAAATCAACCCGATAAGTGATTTTTAGGCATTGGATTGGAGTTATTTTCATGGGTTGATTTTAATCGCAGGAATTTGAGCATTATTGAGCGTTATTTGGGTGCAAAGGTCCAAAGGTTATGAATCACTAATCAGGCTGATTTTTGGTTTGCAGGTCCACCAAGGGACAGCCCAAACATCCATATGAATAGTGTGCCACGTGGCTCTTATTGTGGGTTGTGACCGGCTTCAGTCGCATCATCTTGTGACAGAAGTCTTACTCAGACTTACGGGCCCACTGGTCCAATGTGTTTGGCCCATCCATTGGTGAACTTACACATCAAAAATCAGCCTGATCAGTGATTTTCGCCACGATAAAAAAGAAGTGTTTTAAATCAATAGCTAGAAAATACCAATCAGACGACTTTTTGGTGTGCAGGACCACAGGAATGGGCTAAACATTTATAGGGTCAATGGTCAAGAAAGACTATGCCAGATGTCATATTCTGCCGACCTTTGAAGACTGATCAGTCTGCACTGTCGATACTACAATGTGAAACTAAAATGGGAGTAAAACTTCGCCGACCGCCTACAATATAAGCCACGTGGTACATTTGTAGAGGATGCTGACCGTATGTTTGGCCAATCCCTATGTAGACCTACATAACATGTCATTATTTTTATATTTTCAAAACATTTCCTTATTAACAAATTTTTTACTTTTCAAGGCCATTATTTTCATATTTCCAAAACAACCATTAATAACTACATGTGGGCCAATTTTAGAATATTTGATTTTCAATTGTGCATTGAGTTGTCACAATTTACAGATTTACACTCTAAAGTAATATTCCGAACTGTTCTTGGGGTTAAAACTTTCTTATTTTGCCACTTCTAAAAAAAAGGCTCTGCAATCACTCCCATGCAACGCACGTGTCACCCACTAATTCAATTTTAAATCAATATACTCGACAGTGACCCCACAGTGATTCCACCATAGCAAAATGATGTTGTCATTTTGATGACTTCTCTGAGTCCCAAACGGTTGGTTGGTCAAGTCTCAGGGCATTTCAATACAAGATGCGGCCTAAGGCGAAAACTTTAATTGACTCATTTTATTTAAAATATTAACATAAATTAAAATTAGTCATTTTTCTCTCAAATTTCAATAAATAAATAAAACACTTCAGCCAAAAGGCCCCAAATCTCATGTTTATATCCTTTTTTTATTTGAAGTCTTACTAAACTCAAAAAAAAACAAAAACAAAAACAAAAATAAAAAAAAAAATAAAAAAAAAAAAACGTCGTCAAAAGTCCCCTAACAGAGTGCAAATGTACTTTCTTGTACTTCATTATTAAGCATAAAAATCAATTTTACAAGGTATTACAGGATATTTAAATTAATATAAATATCATTATTTTTTTTTAATAAAAATTATTAGTATTGGATATCATTGAAAAGATCTCGGTGAGTACTTTCTAATGGATCCATTCTCAATCCAAATGAACTTAGGAATTATAAGTTACTAGTTTATGAAGATTTTCAAAGAAAAAAAAATACTTTCCTAAAACATGTTGTTTATGTATTATGGAGATAGAAGAATATAGAGTACTCCATGTTTCTCTCCTCTAAACCAATCTTATAAGGGATATTTTATTTGCACCCCAAATTTTGTTCTATGTTACCCCCTCTCTCTCTCTAATTTTTTTTTTTAGAAAGTCTATTGGATCAGGTCGAACAGACTATTTTCTAAAAAAAATTGCAGAGACAAACCAGAGAGAGAGAGAGAGAGAGAGGGAGGGTACGTGAGAGAGAAGACCAAGTGGGTGTGGGGTGCTGAGAGAGGGGTGGGGTGCTTTCACCAAAATTGAGGTGCAAATAGAGTTTCTCATCTTACGTATGTAACCAATTAAATCACGTTAATGCTTTTAGGGACTTTGGAGAAATCATGAAAGTAGAAGGGTTGAAACCAAAAGGAAAAAGATGTAACAAGGTATGCCCGAAACTGTTCATTTGCGGAAGCGGCATTTTTGGTAGCCACCGATGCCATCTGGGCCCACAGACCGTATGGATGTTTATCCCACCCCTTGGTGGATTTACAGATGAAAAATCACCTTGATGGGTAATCTTTAACCATTAGATTTTAACACTTTTTAGCACTTTTTGAGGCGTTCTTATAGCCGTTGAATGCAACCATTTTTTGAGTACTAAAACCAACGGGTAAAAATCATTAAACAAGCTGATTTTTTGTATGAATGTCTATTAAGGGGTGGGCTAAACATCCATGTGATCAGTGGGCCCAGATGGCAGTGGTGACTACCAAAAATGCCGCTTCCACAAATGAAAAGATCTCAGGTATACCTTGTTACATCACGACCCAACAAAAATTGTTGCAACTTAGTCTTAAGGCATACTTCAAACTTGAGAGAGAGAAAAAGCGCTAGAAAGTATGAACGTGAGAAAGTAGAAAAGTGGCAGGAGGCCTTAACTGACCTGGGGGCCTTGGGCGATGGTCTCAACCGCCAAAGGGTTGAGCTGGCCCTAGTTGGTCTGTCTCTGCGTCTCTCCCACCAAACCAGAGGCAAACCCTTGTCTGTATCCTTGATTCTGGTACAGACGATGATCCAGTAGAGCACACCCATCCATTCAACTAACACAAATGCATGTAGGGATCATCAATCTACCTAAAAAAAATTGATTCTATAATTATGTCTGATTATGTATAGGGCGCATTAGGCTGTAGGGGAAGTGCCATACATAGTTATCAAATCCCTGTTTAAGGGCCTGTTTGGCAACACTGAAATAAATTACTTTTTTGCTTCCAAAAGCCAAAAAGTTGAAAAGTTTGTTTAGATATCTATTTTGGAATTGTTTCTCAAAAGTCAAAAACTTACTTTTTGTGGAAGCAAATTTTTTTTGCAAAAGTCAAAAAAAAAAATTTTGCGGAACTGAAGTGAATTTTTTCAAATACCAATTTTACCCTTTGTAAATTTCACATTATGAAGTGTATATAGAAACCATCTTATGAAAGGAGAAAAAACAATGATGGTTTGTTAAGGAGAAGGTCAGCAGACCATCTCTTTTTTGAAAAAATAATTACCCATAAAATCACTTATCTGGTGCGTCATTTCCATTTATAATTAAAATAAAATTTGAAAAAAAAAAAACACAAAGAAAATGACTTTTTTACTTAATTCATGCCAAACTAACTTCTTCACTTTTTGACTTATAAGTCAGTGTTTCACCAAACAAACTTTTGCTTCCAAATAGCAACTTTTAAATCCAGCAACTTAATTTAGAGGTTACTTTTTCCTTCCATTGGTTTGCCAAACAGGCCCTTAAAACCCGTCTTTTTGAAAGAAAAAATCATCTTTTGAAAAAGCATTTAAAACCATGTGTGTTTCAAAACATCACAAAATATATATATATATATATATATATATATATATATATATATATATATATATATTCAATAATCCGAAATAAATTCGTAATTTTAGAATTTTCAAAAAATTTCATGAATAAAACTCACTTGTTATTAAAAATTAAAGATTTTTTTTTATAATATATGTCACTTATTTTGTGTTTATAAAATATTTTGGAAAAAGATTAAAAGGCGCTCATGCTATTAAACCTGTGTTTATAATATGTAGTCCTCACTTATCCCCACTTATTGATCTTTTGATGTTTGTCATTTTTACTGTTTCTTTACTCCGATTTTTTGAACTCAAATTGTTTTAAACTCGCATTTTTCAATGAGCGAAGTTTTACCGCTTAACAATGCGGTGCCATCCTCACAAATGCGACAAGCAACACCACTAATCAAGGTCGAAGAGAGAGCTCTATTAAGGAAGTCACTCCCAAATACCATTTCATTCACCCCATATGTTCAGCTATTGAAGGTTCAGCTCTTATGGCCGTATTTGTTTGTAGGGGTAGCTTCATTTTTTCCTGCCACAGAGAAAATAGAATGAATGCTAACACACTTGAGATGGTCAAGATTGTCCATTCTGGGTAACTAACGCTGCTAGCTTATTCAACATGTGGGCCAAAGACTGGACAATCCACACTGATGCATACGTTGATCTTGGTGTCTGCTGGGCAAAAAAGACAAGCTTCATTTTCGGACACAACATTCCATCCAAAAACATCAATCCTGGGGCAATGTGGGGGTGATAATTCCACATAAAGGTAACTCTGATGAAAACTGATGCAAAAGAAGTGAACCAAACTCAAAGAACAGAAATATTTTGTTTCCGCCGCCGCATATGTTACAGTTGGACGATCGCCTCTGACAATTCTCCACTAAAACCTACAAACAGAAAACTGCACCACCACCAACCACCTCCTCTCTCAATTCCCCAAGCTATCCAAGAAGCTCTGCAACTCCCTAAAACCCTCAGCCGATATGCTCCGCTGCACTCGAACACGGGGAGCCACCAGGTTCGGTGGTGGCTTCGAATGGAAGCAGACCACCACGACAGCTAAGTTGTCCCCACTCTTCCTCTTCAGGGCCTCATCCACCAGCTCCTTACAACAAGTGATTGGGTCATTATGCTCCTGGAGCTTCCGCCGGGCAAAGTCCACGGCGTTCTGGCTCCTGAAGACATCCCAGATCCCATCACAGCCTATGATCAGGAATTCATCCTCCTCTGTCAGCATTGTCGTCTTCACTTCGGGCTCCGCACTGAGGGGCCCACCATCCTGATCCTTCATTCCTTCCATGTGCCAGTCCCCCAGAGCACGGGCAACATTGAGTTGCCCATTGAGGTAATCGTCATAGACATAACCCCCTGATGCTTCTATTCGCTTCCTCTCTCTGGTGCAGACCGGCTTGTGATCCCTTGACATCTCAACTGCTTTGCCCCGACGGCAAAGTACTGCCCTGCAGTCCCCAGCATTTGCCACCACCAATGATCTGCCACAAATACAGGAATAATAAAGAAGGGGATCGAACCCATTAAGTCATATGGATGCGACGTAAACCAACCGAAATTTATGCAACTACTTAAATGACCTCAAAAGAAGAAAAAAGAGTGGCTATAAATAGTCCCGGAGGTGCCCAAGGACAACCCCTTTTTTTGTAATAAAGTAAAAGAGATTTGTAATCACTGTAATTACCCATCCATAGACATATATGCAGTTCTGCAGTGTTGTGCACATCCCAGCCCAAGCTAGGTGGTCTTTAGGTTAAAATTCAACTAAATCTAATATGATCTCAAGACTTCTTCCCCTGGATTGTTCACCACTTCTTACCATTCAGTAGAGAGTGGGGCATCCCACACTAACATCATATCAGATTGATTTAACATGGAGATTCACTTGGTAGGACGCATGGAACAGTGGGTTCCAACACCCTGCATACATGCACGTTTCTGATATTCCATATATAGACAGTACGTTACCATATCTGGGACATCTATAGTGACAACAAAGTAACATAAATAAATGCGACATGGTGTTGTGCCCGCAAAAACTGAATTAAGTTCTGCTGGTACATCCACCACAACACCCAAATAGTGGTCAGAGATGGGATCTGCCACATGCTGTCTCACCAGTATTCTGCATGGAGCTATCGTCTAATGGGCATCAGGCAGATGAAACGTCTCCCCCACCCCCAACTGCCAGTCATGGTCGTGCAAAGTGGTATCTTGAGCATAGCACTGACCACTGGATCTAGATCACCCTTAGTTGCAGCGGGAGTGGGTGCAGGAACAGGAAGCGGTGTTGCAAACAAATTTAGTAAGCAGGAGCAAGATTCTACAGCAGGAGTGGAAATAAATGGTTCCTGCAACTTGGGGATTGCGATCTTTAAAACGTAGACACGCTCCAGTGTCACTTCCCAAGGGCAGGAAAATCTTGGAAATTTTTCAATAAATCAAAGGCATAACTACTAAAACCACATCTGAGTATATCAGAGAATCAAGGGTCCTACACTACCATCATCATGAGAAAAGTAATTTTGGTCACATCAAAAGGGTGCATGGATCTTGTCAGAAGAGAAAGAAAGAAACCAAGAAATAAAATGGCTAATATAAATTCCAAATAAAAAGCATGATGGGTATTAAATCTATTTGGAGTAGAAAGGCTCTGACCTCCCAACAACAAGAGCTGCCAGTGCAGTGGTACCAGAAGCTAGAGCAGCATCCACGGAGCAAGCTTCTGCAAAAGCAGTGTCGGTTTGCAGAAAAGCAGAAGCAACAGCCCTCTCAATCTCCCTTGGAAAGTCTTCATCCTCTAGGATGAATCTTGGCAAATTGTTGCAGGCAAAGTCGGCGGCATGCTTTCCTCCATGCCCATCAAAGACCTGACCCAACCAAGAAATGATTTAAGGTGAGTTGGAAAATATCAGAATTTACAACAGAAAAGTTGTAAGTCAAACTGTTGTCATCTTCTTAGAATATCGAGATTATGGAGCTAGATTCCATGGGCACTCAGCTGAAAATCTTAATAAGCATTTTGGTCTTCCCTCACGGCATATTACCACATTCACCACCAGATGGATATTTATTGTGCCTGGAAAAAGCAATTTTTTTTCCTTCATCAGTTCTGGGAAGACATGGACGGATTAATTCAAGGGATTCATGATGGAGAAATGATATGTATAGGAGGGGACTGAAATGGGCATTGTAGGGAAAGAAAGTAGGGGATATGAAAGGGCGCATGGATCATATAGATTTGGAAAAAGTAATGAAATGGGAAATGCAATCCTTAAATTTGCGATGGCATATGATCTTGGAATAACAAATACATCCTTTAAAAAGATAAATGAAAATTTAGTTACATTTAAGAGTAGAACAAATAGGAACCAAGCTGACTTTTTCTACTTGGTAGAAATGAGCTATCGATATGCAAAGATTGTAAGGTTATTCCAAGAGAGAGTCTAATCAAGAGGAGTGAAAATACCAAGAATAAGGTGGTGGAATTTAAAAAGGGGAAAGGTAGTGCCTTTGATAGATAAATTGATAAAGGAAGAAATGTGAAACTAAGAAGTAGAAGTTACAGCAATATTGCATGTAATTGCTAAATGTATTAAACAAGTAGCGAAAGAGGTTCTTGGGAAATCTAAAGAGAAAAGTCATACAGATAAGAAAACTTAGTGGTAAAATAATGATATTCAAAGTGCCATTATAGAAAATAGGATTTACTATAAAACTTGGCAAATAATTAGAAACAATGAAAACTTAAAAAAAAAAATGCTAAAAATGCTTAATATAAGGCATATGATAGTCTATACAGGGACAAGAGAGGATTGCAATAACAAGAGAGAGAAAAACTAGACTTGGATCATATAAGATGCATTAAGGGCAACTACCGGAGAGTCTTAGTGAAAAAGAAGAAGGGATTAAAGAAAGATGGAGTACTTATTACCATAGATTATTAAATGAGGATAACATAGGATAGTTACGACTAGATGGAGATGCTAGGGAAAACAAATAACACGCATATTTTCGTAAAATTAAGGTATTAGAAATGAAAGCAACTTTAGCGAAGGTAAAGAGAAGTAGGGCCTTGAGACCATATGGTATTCCATAGAGGTGTGGAAATGCATGGGAAAAAGCAGATTGTCTTGGCTTACTAAATTCTTCAACGGTATCTTGAAGACTAAAAATGTTGGATGAAGATGTATTGTACAGCCTATATACAAGAACAAAGGAGGTGTATAGAGCTACACAAACTACCTAGCATCAAATTTATGAGCATACAATGAAATGTTATGAGAAAATGATGGAGTAAAGATTAAAACACAAGACAGGACATCTGAGAACCAAATTGGTTGTTTGCAAGACAAGGATAATTGGAGCAATCTTCTTACTTGAACAAATGATGGAAAATTTTAGAGAAAAGTGGAAGTATCTCCACATGGTCTTTATCAACTTAAAAGATACATACAACAGAGTACCTAGAGAGTTAATTTTGTGGGCATTGGGAAAAAAGGATTCCCAAATGGATACGTTGATATCATTAAAAAATATGTATGAAAGAGTAGTAACTAATATGATAACAATTGGTGATGAGATGAGTGAGTTTCCGGACACACTGGAATTACACCAAGGATCAACCCTAAGTCCATAGCTTTTTACTTTTGTTATTGATGAAGTAATTGCTTATATATCCAAGACGAGGTCCATTGGTTAATGTTATTCGCAGATGACCGAGTATTAGTTGACGAGGCTAGAGAGTTTAGAACTCCAGATAAATGCTTTGGAGTCGAAAGGTTTTAAAATATGTAGAACCATAACAAAAGTATATGAAATGTAATTTTACCAAGGACGCACAAAGAAACGATCTGACAATCAAAATTGATAACTAAGAAATACCCCAAGGTGACTAATTTCATTATCTTGGTTCTATTATTCATAAGGAAAGAGGATGTTTCCCATAAAATTAGAGCTGGGTGGCGAAAGTAGAGATGTGCTTCCAAAGTGCAATATGATCGACGCGTACCAATCAAACTAAAAGAAGATTTCTATTAGAAGGCGATAAGACCGACAATGCTTTATGGAGCAGAATATTAGGCAGTCAAGAACAAAATTTTCATAAAATGAGCAGCCGAGATGAGGATGTTGATATAAATGTGAGGAAAGACTAAGAAAGACAAAATTAGGAATGAACACAATTGTGAAAGTATATGAGTAGCTCTAATCGGTGACAAAATAAGGAAAAGCCAATTGAGATGATTTGGTCATGTACAACGAGGACCAATGATAGCACCAATGATGAGGAATGTGCAAGTTGAATGGTCTAAAAAGGGCAAGGAGACATCCTAAACGGAGATTTTAAATAAGTTGCCTTCACAGAAGAAATGGCTTTCTACAAATTAAATGGAGGAATAGGATTTTATGTAGCTGACCTCATATCATTGGGATAAGGCTTATGATGATGGTGATGTATAAATTAGGGGGGGTTTGATAGTAAGGTGCATGTCAGATTGACTGTAAATACAGTCTATCAAACAACATGACCATGCCTGTGGCTCACATGCAGGGTTCGAATTCTCTTTTAACAGGTCCAACCTAGGAGATATAATAATAAAAATCAACTTGATCAAATGAATGCAACCTCCTGATATACAGATTAATAACACAGTTTGTCCAATTATTGACAGTCCAAAGTAATCCTATAAATTGGACGGTTAAGATCATCCAATTGGGTTAATTGTGGAGTTAAGAGATCTCCTAGATGGGACATATCTAATGGCTTTCCAACCCATGAGGATGGGAATGACGTATGATTAAGCCATTGGTAGACTGTCTTTGTGGCCCAACTGACAAGGACATCAGATTTTTCTTTGAGAGAATATTTCCGAAGAACTTATAAAAAAAAAGAATATTTCCGAAGAGTCTGAGCAATAATGAATAGATAAATACCCCATAGAAGGCATTAGGCCCATCGCCAAAACTCTTAAGCCCATAATCACACAAGAAATCATCAACACAAACATACACATCCTCCATGCTCCGGCGAAACCCAATGTCGGCCCAAGCCCCAGAGCGAACAATCGGAAAGAACTCTGATTCACAACCCTCCCCAACCACATCAGGCCCAAACGAAACATCTGTTGTCCTCTTCACCTGCTAAAGCTCTAATCAGTGATACCAAATAGAAAACAAATAAAATTTTAATGATATAAAATAAAATTATTGATTATTTGTTAAAAAAAAAGGGTCTAGCTAGCATTTTGATAACTAAAATGCAAAATTCAGATAAAATTATTACCACCTAATAATGAAGTTCACTAGAATAGACATGCTCCTGCAATTTTCTTGTGTACTTCATCAATTCTAGCATCAACTTGACCAAGAAGAGATCACTAAGGCTATGTTTGTTTACTGAGAACTACATCTTGCACATACTTGAAACGTGCGCAAGGTTGAAGTTCCACATATCATACTTGCACAAATCTAAGTTTTCAAATGTTTGGTTGAACAATGAATAGTAGGGGACATGTGGCATGACTTTGGCTTTAGGAATATATTACATCACACATGTATGGGAGCTTGTTGCACCATGCAATGGCAGACTCGTGTGGGCCCCACATCAAGTCACTTTGTGTATCAGGTGGGTCCCACATGCTAAGTGGGCCGTCACGTGCCACTTGTCAATGTATCGAGGTGCCACAAGTCATGTGGGCCTCACGTGTTTTGTGGTTCAAATATCATGTGGACCCCACAAGGCAGTCCCCCCCACCCCGAAAAAAAAAAAAAAAACACAATGTGAGCACGGTGTATGATGCATATAATACCAAATCATAGAGATTGGAAAATGTTTTCTAAAGAAAGTGAAACAACGTGATTCTCAGAGAGAGGGAGGAGGGGGGATTAGAAACGGTTTTTTAAAGGCATGATTTTGAGTTTGCAAGAAACAACAAAACTTGTGCAACTTCACGAATCAAACGCGCCAAAGTCGTGCAAGTTTCATCATCGCACACCGTTTTTTCAGTAAACACAAGCGGCCTAAATAGGAAACCCACGCTGTAATTGGTTTATTTACTTGCTTGGCAGTTGTCAAAAGAAGCAATTATACAAGAATCACTGCAGCTGCACAAAAGAAAATTAAAGAAAAAACCCTAAAAACCAGCATGCTCCATTATTTAATATGAACAACGGCTACAGGGGAAAATAAGGTAGACCTGGAACGATTTCAGAAACTTTTTTTTTGATAAGTGAGTTATGTATATATTAAACAGAGGGGGACCAAAACCCCAAAGAAAACACCAAGGGCGGGCTACCTTCTCAAGAAAACAGGGTCCTCCGCTAACTAATCATCCCATCTGTACACAAAGGATTCAAAAAAACATCCCTTAAAAAGGGGAGAAACCGTTGACCAAAGATAAAGAAGAGCTTTCACTTGGAGCACCGTCTTGACAACTCCTTCCTCTCCCCCTTCGAAGATCCTGAGATTCCTTTCCCTCCAATAGACCACATAATAGCAAACGACAAGGATTTCCACAAAAAACGTCCTCTTCCGGAAAAGCAATCGTCCGCAATCCCTTGGAAGAATCCCCGAACGTTGCATGGAGCAACAAATTGCAAGCCGAATAACCCAAGAAAGATTTGCTAGATCTCAGAGGAGAAAGAACAGTGAATCAGCACATGATCAACCGACTCAGCTCTGCACTTACACAGGACACACCTATTAGGCATCATCATTCCCCTGCTGATAAGGTGGTCAACTGTAAGAATCTTATCGTGAATAGCAATCCACACAAAAAACTTCACTCGAGATGGAATGGTAGCTCCCCAAACAAACGAAACTGGGAACTCCTCACCAGACTCCGAGAGACTGTTCCGATAGAGAGATTTGACTGTGAAGGACCCCCTTGGGCTCCCACTTCCACGTGCAATGGTCTGGCTCCTCACTTAATTGAGGATTGTCTCCAATCCTCAAAAGAAGCAAACCGAGGTTCCCCAACTCCCAATCGTTAAAGTTCCTTCTGAAACCTAGATTCCACGAGGAGCCATCGTCACTCTCAAAACAATCCTAGATCATCGCACCTTTCCGATCTGATAGGGCGAATAAAGAAGGGAAAGACTCTCTCAAAGATTCCTCCCCACACCACTTGGAAGTCAGAATCAAACAGAATCAGGATATGGAAGGAAAAAGTTACCAAGTCAAAGGAAAAGATAAAGACAGAGACAAGATAAAAGAGAATAAAAAAACCCCATAAAGACAATAGCAAAGGACATAACATCTGCAAAGGGACAAGGATGAAAGAGACCAATCAAGGCAAAGACAAAAAAGAAGAAAAAAAAAGATAGTTGAAGGTAACCACACAAAATACGGCAGCCATATTGTATCAGAAAAAGTCATGGGGCACAAATCTTCAAATGAACAAGCCAACGATATCCAGCAGCTTCAGAGAAACACCCACTTGTCACTGCATGCATGGCAGCCATATTGACCATGCATTCGGTGAAGTAGCAACAAGGTGCTGTCTACCGAAAGGCTTGACAACAAGTGGGAGGAGGAACCAAGTACTAGACATAAGGGCACAATTTATTATAATGTTGCCCTATGAAATTTTGTTTGCCAAGCAATCATTGCGTTGTTGATTTTAAAAGCAGTTACAAGCTGCGACAGGGTGTTACAACATAGACTTAACCCAACTGACAGGGTGTTACAACATAGACTCAACCCCACTAATGGGGACTCAATCTACCACCAATGTCATGTCAGTTCATGCCACAAAAGAGCAAATGGAGCTGAATGTAATAAACAATCTATACAAGACGGAGGGCATATAAGTTATAAGTTCCAAAGTGAGGGATAGGTTAAACACATAGTAACCTTACCATCCCAATTTGGTACAGGTTGGCCCCGCAATAATAAGAACGAAGGCAGCAACAAGGTTAGACACTGTTGTAACATGCACTCTGAGAAACCAGCCAAGTCGATCAGTCAACAAGATGGTGATTATAACATGGAACGATCACCATGCAGGCTATATTGGTCTGCCACAGCATGGCTGAACTATTTGAATGAATTCGTCCTTTTTCAAGGTTCAGAAGCAGTGATAGAAGTGATTTCGTTAAAGTGAAAGGTAACTGATGGCCATGATAAAAAATAATGATAACAACAATATTACAAACAAAAGTGGATAGAAAGCCTATGTAAATGGTGCGAGTGGGTGAAAATCGGGTTCAGCCGTCGGATTGCCTCAAGATTTGTGCACCCACATCGAGTGGTTGATGTTGGCTCATCATGCAATAGAACATAAAAAGGATCAAACCATAATAATTAAATAACATAAAATAATGAGGAAAACAAGAGGAGAAAGATAACACGGGATTTATGTTGTCTGTCATCCCCGACGACTACATCCACGGAACCACTAAAATCAAGGAGTACAATTACTTCTCTCTGCTCTTTCTACAACATACAGCAATTCTCTGCTTTCTCTCTCTTACAAATGCTCTTCTCAGCCCATCCAAGAAGTACTCTCTTTTCTAAATCCTTCACCACATACGAGGAGTACCCTCTTTGTAAAATAGCTCTCCCTCTCCCCATCTGAGAAAGAGTACCCCTATGTAAAATAATTCTCTTTCTCCTCATCTGAGAAGAAATACCCTCTTTGTACTCCACACCTGAGGAGTACCCCCTCTGTAAAATAGTTCTCCTCCTCATCCGAGTTGTCCTTCTCCCCATCTGAGAAGGAGTACCCCCTTGGAAAATTGGGTCCATCCCCTCTTATGGGCCTCCCAATGTGTCAAAAAAGGCGATGACTAGTTTCTTCAACTTAGGCCAAGTTTTCAATTGAATCCAAAAATATTGTAGGCTTTTATGATCCAATTCTCTAATTTTATCTTTCTAATTATCAAAAGCTCTTTAAATTATTTATCAAAAATTATGTTTGCTTTTACTAATCTATGAGTTCAAAGCCTTCACCGAGGTAAAAGGCTTTGCATAATTGGCTATGAAGGACAAAATCTATATCAAAAATCATATTCTCTTCTATTTTCATCCACAACCCTTCAACAAAGACCTGTATGGATTTGGTTTGTTTAACATCATTTAATGGGAACATCCAGCTTCAATCAATCAATCAAAAGGGAAATCAGGTTTTTTGTAGCCCACTTTATTTTCCTCAAATTTTTATGTGAGTTGAAACCAGCATTTGAACAACTGAGCTGCTCGGACTAGAAAATTGAGAACTAGTCCCCTAACCGGTTCAGTTGGACACCCTTACATATGTAATAAAATATGGGGAAGACCATTGACCCCACCGATTCGACTGCCGCTTGGACAGGTTTCTACAAAAACGTTAAGTACATGTAATCTCAAATCCTCTCCACCTATGAATTAACCTTGGCCATCTAATCATTTTTTAAAGAAAAGTTAGAAAAAGGGCAGAAACAGATTTAATCTCTTTGCAACAATCATGTTCATCGTCTCAGAAACCCTAATCTTGTTTCAAGAATTTTAGAGAGTTGCTTCAAGGAGAAGAGAGAGAATAAAAGAAGGCTCGGGAGTTGTAGAATTGTGTGAAGAAGAAGAAGAATATGAAGGAGAGAGAGAGAGAGAGAGAGATGTAGGAATGGGTTTTAGAGGAAAAATGAAAGAGAAAGAGATAAAGTTTTAAAGTTGATTTCTAGTTTTTAAATTCTTTTCATTCTTTAGTTTATTTATTGCATCAATTGACATTACGGGGTCAACCAAGGTCGATAGGCGGTCCGACAGGGTTCACTCAATCAATCCCTTATATAAGGTCGACCTTTGGAACGGTTTTCAAAACATTGGTTGAAACTCCACATTGATGAATAAAGAAAACCACCTCAAAGCAAGCTTTAATGGATGAAGCAAACAAAATCATGGCAAGAGGGAATTTTTCCCAATGACAAGGTTTTGATGTTATCATGCCTACATTTGGACCATTAGGATAAAAAATGCGACCAAAGTCGAGCTCATGCACCTAGTCACAAAAATCTCCGATTTTTTGAAAAAATCTCCGAATTCACGAATCAATCGCCGATTAATCGGTAAAATCTAATCAAAAAACTCGGCGATTAATCAGCGATTTTGCCGAATTTTGCCGATTAATCGACTAAGACCCATTTTCCCCTTTTGATTTTGATTTTGCCGATTTTTGGAATTATGAATGATATATCACGCTTATGAGTTATGACGTATTATTATGGAATTATATATGTGATTTTCATCATATAAATGTCTGTTGTTAAAAACAACATTTCTAACTTGAAAAATGCCATGATATATTTTTTTATTTTATTTTTTTGCCTATTTCTTCCGATTTTTAAAGAATTTATCCGAATTTTCCCGACTTGACTCCTTGCCGATTTATTGCCAAATCCCGACTTTGTGACTATGCTCATGCATGCCCTACAAGATTAGGTAACTTGCATAGGTCTCTTTGCTGATGCAACGCTTTGGATCAAGGGTAACTTGGTCAAAAATTTTTATAAGTAATAAGATTCATTAAAAAGGGGAAATCCCAAAGAAAACAACAAACAAGCGAGGCCTTCAAGGGAAGGACCTCAATACAAGCCTACAAAACAAATCATAGTGGATCAGAGCCACCTAAGAGCTCGTCCCATTTGAACACAAAAGCATCAAAATAACATCATCTGAAATCCGAAGCTACAAAGGACCAAAAATACAAATAAGCTTTGACTTTCAACAAGACTTTACGGGCATCTTCTTCCTTCCCCTCAAAGATGCAGGAATTCCTCTCTTTCCATATAGCCTACATAACCGCGAACGGAAGGATACGCCAAAGGTATCTGTCTCTCCCTCTAAAAATTTCCATTGACATTCCGTGTACAAGGATACTCACCTGTTCTGGCAACAAAAAGCCGATCCCGAAAAGGAAGAAAAAAAGCTTGCCAAATAGTAGAGGAGAATGAGCAATGTATCAACAAGTTGTCCATCATCTCTACATTGGCCTTGCATAAGAAGCACCTATTTTTGCAACATCACTCCCCTACTTTGTAAATGATCCACCGTAAGGGTTGTAGTCACATAGCCGTCCAGACGAAGAAAGACACTTTGGATGAGATAAGAACACCCTAAACCAAGGCCGCAAGAGAAGAGCTATTCCATTCCGGTCTAATATGGGAGTGAAATGATCTAACAGAGACAGAGCCCTTGGGATCCCATATCCAAACATTCTGATTTGCTTTTGGGGTTAATACAGGCGCATCACCAACTCTAAATAATAGCGAACCGAGATTATCCACCTCCCAATCATTCATGTTCCTTCTAAATCCAAACTCCCAAGCAGCAATGCCCTCTCTCATCACAACACATTCCTATAACATAGCCCCTTGGTGATCCCAAATGTGATATAAAGTAGGAAACGCCTCTTTCAAGGAATCTTCCCCACACCAAATATCCTCCCAAAAGCAAACTCAATCGCCCCTTCCCACTTAATACCGAATCCCCTTTCTAAATCTCTCTTGAGTCTTCATGATACCCTTCCATAAACTCATGCCAAAGGAAAGAGAACCTCCATTTCCTGTTGACCCCCCAATTCGATCGAATAAAAGGTCAGGGGGTTTTCACTTTAGGGTTTTTACTGTAACCCTCAACCGAAGAGAGAAGAAGACGAATCTCCTCCCCCTCCGACACTGGTGATCCTCAGCAACATCCGACGAGTGTTTGCAAACCTCCGGCGAGCTCCACGAACTCTGGTAAGTGCTTATTTTCTGTTTTTTTCGATTTTCTCTTCTCCTTCTCCTTATTCTTCTTCTTTTTCTCCCTTTTGACTTCAATACAACGCATAGATATCACTAATCAGGTTGATTTTTGGTATTGCCCCATTACATGAACACTTCTTTACCATTATTGACGATAATACTTCTATTTTAGACCGTCAATTACTTCTTCTTTTCTTTTCTTTTTTTCTGTTCTGTTTTTTACCGTTAATTACCGGCTGGAATTTAACCCCAACTCCATCCGACTGTTGGGACCCTTCCCTTGTAGACACAAAGGGAATGTGTCCGGCCAGAGTGTTGTGCAAATTTCCACCTTTTTTTTGGGTCTGTAAACTAGGATTCGTTGCTGTCGAGTATTTATATTCTGTGGTGATTGCATTGACTATATTATATTACAATATTTTAATCATAAATGCTACTCTTTTCTACTCTCTTTTCTGTTTTTTTATTTACTGAGTTTTTGGTCTAGATTCTATTAATTGTCTAGAATATGGGTTACTTGAATATTGATAATTGATTACTATTGCAATATTACCTTCTGAAATTTTGAGTATGAATGATGAATCATACTTATGAGTTATGTTATGAAATTATAACTTTGCTTTTCATCTTATAAATGTGTTGTAGACTTGTAGTAAACTAAAAATAACATTTCTAACTTGAAATATGCCACAGTATATTTTTTAATATTTTATTTTATTTTTCCCGATTTTTCCCAACTTTACTCCTTGCCAATTTATTGCCGAATCCCGACTTTGTGACTAGGTTATTTGCAATCATTCATGTTCCTTCTAAATCCAAACTCCCAAGTAGCAATGCCCTCTCTCATCCCAACACATTCCTATAACATAGCCCCTTGGTGATCCCGAATGTGATATAAAGTAGGAAACGCCTCTTTCAAGGAATCTTCCCCACACCAAATATCCTCCCAAAAGCAAACTCAATCGCCCCTTCCAACTTAATACCAAATCCCCTTTCTAAATCTCTCTTGAATCTTCATGATACCCTTCCATAAACTCATGCCAAAGGAAAGAGAACCTCCATTTACTGTTGACCCATCCTGTTCCTTCCAAAATTTGCTCCCAATTACTGCCCGCCAAAGCCCCTAACCTTCCCCCTCAAACCGCCAAAGCCATTTCTCCAGGAGTGCCACGTTCATATCTTTAAAGAACTGAAACCCAAACCTCTAACCTCCTTAGGCTTACAAATCTTGGACCAATCTACCAGATGAAATTTATGACTACCTTTCGTCCCTTGTTACAAGAAATTCCTCATAAGTTTCTCCAACTCCTTGGCAACACTAGGCGGGATAGTAAACAAGGAAAGGAAGTAGCTAGGAAGGCTGGTAAGAGTACTCTTAATGAGAGTAACTCTCCCTCCTTTCAAAAGATAACTTTTCTTCCAACCTCCGGACCCTCCACAAGATCCCGCATAGATTTCGCCTTGTACTTAGCCCCCAAAGGGAGCCCAAGATAGGAGGTTGGCAAACAACCCACCTTACAACCCAAGCACCTAGCCAGACACCCCAGGTCTAACAACTGACTTGGTCAATTGTTAATCTAATGCTTGTTAAATAGTAAGAAAGAAAGCTCCTTAATCAACAAGAAAAAACCAAATGAGTGGGACTTAGAGGATGAATTGGGACTAACTTGGATACTTGACTACAATTAAAGTCAATGGAGATCCAAAGCCATAAGGATGAAGTAACACTAGATACGCATTAAAGGAGCTCATCTTAATGCTTTTCCTCCGAGTTGAAAAGAAAGAAAACATAGGAACAATGAATCTCTTCAACAATTTAATGGAAAAACAAAGAAGATTGCTAATAAGAATACTTCGAGCACAATAACTTGAACAAGGTCCCTTCTCTCGATAAGTCATTTTTGTTGTGAATTGGTTGAATGAATGTCATCTCATTAAAGAGTTAACCTATGTAACAAGGAAACTTCATTTTCTAAGAATTTGTCGTGTCAGACATCTTTTGCCATATTCACGTGTCAAACATATGCTGACACACCTTTTCAAAAAAATCTCAATTTATTCAAATATTTTATTTTTATCTATTATTTATATATGGCTTATTTGATTTTAATGTATATTAGCTCAATCTAAATACATTCTTTCTATATTGCATACTTAACATGGACTAAAGTAATTAAAAGATATATCTTTCAGCATAAAGAATGAACTGCATGGACGTGTCGACATATTGGGTTTGTGGGGGTTAGTATGTCGGACACCGACAGACATGTCCTTGTTAATTCGTATCACACTCTAATATTTTTCCATATCAAGCCTCTCTAGTTTTTTTACAAGTATGTATGATAAGTAAGAGAAAATATGCAATTCATTTTACAACTAAGCATTCTTTCCCATTTCACCAAGTGCCTTGGCAAAACACGCAAGCACCTCAATTTTGCATGATTCAATTAAGATCTCATCTCAATTACATCTCATTCCCGAGTTTAATTAATGGTCCATTCATAGATATTAATCACGTTGTAGTGGGTAATTTGAAGGTAAGAGTATTATTCATTCTTTATCAACTATAGGGTCTTTCCATTTGATTCATATTATGATTAAAACCAATGAAAAGTAAATTTTGCATGAATATATTTGGTAGAGAATCTCAAAACTTCATTCATTACTACTCTTTGCAAAGAAACTCAAATCCATTTCGTCTAGAGGTTCTAAATTATTCCCTCAACCTACTCTATCTCAATAATAGAAGGACTGATAACCCCTCAGAGGAGGGAAAGATAATATCAAATTCCTTTCCTAAACCAACAACCAAGATCCAACATATCATCATCATCACAGTGTCTTATCCCAACAATTTGGGGTCAGAAACATGAATCGTATTTCCACATTCAGATCGGGAGCACGTGTCTTCAAATATTTTCTTACAACTTCAATCAAAGAAATTTTTCAACCT
Source organism: Euptelea pleiosperma (assembly GCA_035048495.1). Classification (NCBI taxonomy): domain Eukaryota; kingdom Viridiplantae; phylum Streptophyta; class Magnoliopsida; order Ranunculales; family Eupteleaceae; genus Euptelea; species Euptelea pleiosperma. The sequence continues at coordinate 25,555,487 of CM068549.1, forward strand.
TCCTATTGCTCTTTTAGGCTAAATTTACACCCAAAAAAAACTTTTGTCGATATTACTAGTTTTTCTAAATAAATTTCGCCCAACCAATTTTTCAGTTGTTTGTTTGAGTATAGAAAATTACCCGACCCCCATCCTCCTCTCCATCTCCATTTGGCTCTCATGTCTTTGGTCTCTTCTTCTCTATTTCAGAACTTGCCCAACATGAAGAGTATTGAGTTGGGTGAGTGGCTTGCCCATCAACAAGCATGGGTCTCCTAAGTCCTGATAACTAAGTCAAGCTTGATAAATTGGTTAGACAGCAACAACTAACCCATGGGTTTCCATGGAACCTCGACCTGAGGTGGCCTAAGATGAAGGGAACCTGATCTTATATCTCTTTTTCAGTTTCAAGACTAGGTGTGAATTCAGAACTCCTTATAAGCCTAACTAAGCCCAATTATAAGTGAAGCAACCCAAGAGGGTAAGTAGTAGAAGACGCCATTAGACAAAGCTCAACCATGTCTAAGGGAAACCTAGTTTAGAAAATCAAGTTTTGAACGAAATCTCTCATTTTTGGGGGTCAAAACCCCATGTGTCCATCCTCAATCCTCTAAAACGTGAAATATCATTGATTTTAGACTTTGGGTCAGAGAATAAAGAACGAAATTAAAATTGGGTTTGTGGGTTCAACTAAAATTTTATGTTGGGAACGGCGATGACAACTGCCCTTATACCAACAGAAGCATCACTAGTGTGAACAAAGAGAATGGCATGGTCGGAGCCACCAAAGCCGTTGATCAAGTGAAAAGTACCGTTATAAGTCAAACACAGCATTGGCATGCTGGTGTAACTGTTAGGGATGCCATAAAAGGAAATTGTCATGACAAGGAGGATTGGTGGTTAGAACCCAGAGAGAATGTATTGTTCGCAAATGTCCAATTCAACGAGAGAGTTTTTCTGCACTCGAAAAAACAATGGACCAATTTTAAAATTGCCCTTTTTCTCTTCTTTTCCAAAAGTTCCATTTTCCCAGGCTCTTTTCTAGAATGTTCCAAATGCACACCCACCCCCACAAAAAATAAATAAATAAATAAAAATTTTCAAGAATAGTTTTTAGAGCATTCAACTAGCAACCAAGTGGCTCCTCATTCATGCCATCAATCTTCATTGTACATGCCAAAACCATCTCAATCAAATTTCCCATATTTTGTCTTCTATTAGGCTACTCCTAAATTTGATTGAATGTGTTCATCTTTGCTTTTGCCATTTTTGGTCTTTTCACTCATTTTTTTATCAGTAAAAGGATATATATTGATAAAAGGGCTAAGGGAGCCCAGCAAAAAACCATACAACAGAAGACAAAGGGGAAAGAAGCAAAAACTGAAAACAGCCTAACACCCGAACACGACAGCCAAAAGAGAGGAAACCACAACTAAGAAACCAAGCAGTCCCATCGGAAAACATAATCATCAAATATGAAACTTATAAGCTCGGGAATAGCAAAACTCCAATGGTATAGAGTGGCTTTGATGTTCATGAATATCTCCTCAATATGGGCCCCCTTATCTTCAAACGACTGACGATTCCTCTCCTTCCATATCTCCCAACAAATGGCAAATGAAATGATCCTCCACAGTACTCGTCCACTAGTTGAGAAGGCCTTAGAGTACCATCCTTCGAATGTATCTAACACCGATTTGGGAAAAATCCAAGAGACCCCAAAAAGATAAAGAAAACGCTCCCAAATCTCCTTAGACACACAGCAGTGAATGAGCATGTAGTTAGTGGTCTCCTCGTCACGACGACACAAGATGCATTACTTGGGAGATGAAAACCACGTTTCTAAGTTTCTCCACGGAGAGAATCTTGTCGAGCATCGCACACCAAGTAAATAAAATGACTTTGGAAGGAATGGAAATGCTCTAAATACGCTTGGCAGGAAACGCATCTTGACTTGGCCCTAAGAGGGCAATATAGAAAAATTTAACCGAGAATCTCCCCTTGGGGTCACATGATTCCACCACCTCTTATCTTCTTCTCCTTCTGTTAGCTGGACCCCTTCAAGCCGATTGAGCAAGGATGCCACAGTATCCACCTCACAATCATTGATCCACCTTCTTAACCCCAAATCCGATGAGAGGATGCCAATCTCTCTAGAGGCTACATCACAGACCGAGTCCCCTTTACAGTTCAACAGAGCATAGATAAAAGGAAACTCCTTTGCAAGAGATAGATCCCCGCAACATCTAGCTTCCCAAAATCTCACTTTGTTGCCATTTCCCACCTTGAATCTGCTTTAATTTCTAATCTCGCCAAACATCTTACGAATGCAATTCCATACTCCAAATCTGTAAGAGATAGATGGCACTCTACTATCCCAACCGTGAGTCTCTATGCCCTGCTTAGCCGTGATCACTCTTCTCCATAAACTTTACCTCTCGACCCCGAATCTCCAAAGCCACTTCCCTAGCAAAGCATTGTTCATATGCTTGATTTGGCGGACACCAAGATCACCCTCTTCTTTATTCTTACAAATCCTAGCCCAACTGACAAGATGAAACTTATGATTGTCTTCTATGTCATCCCATAAGAAATTCCTGATGATACTTTCAATTCTCTTTGCAACCCCTTTTCAGAATGGAAAACAAGGACATGTAGTAGATAGGCAAATTTGAGAGCATGGTCTTGACAAGGGTGTGTCTACCTCCTTTAGAGAGAAAACATTTCTTCCACGAGGCCAATCTTCTCTAAAAGCGTTCTACAACCGGGTCCCAAATATTCTTAGATTTGTAATTGGCGCCAAGCAGGAGTCCTAGATACCTTATAGGGAGCTTCCCCTTTTTGCAAGCCAAACACACCGCCACCTCATCCAAACACTCCACGTCACCCACCCCCAAAAACTTCATTTTTAAATAAATTGATACGAAGCCGGAAACCACTTCAAAACAGCGTAGAATCCCTCGCGAGCTTGCCTATGAGAAGCCTCCATGAAAAAGATAGTGACAACTGCAAACTGCATATGAAAGATAATACGACACTCCTCCCCTACCTTGAAACCTACCAGATAACCGTCGTCGACTGCCTTGGAAGCCCTTCGACTCATCGCCTCCGCTACTATAAGAAACAGATACGGGGATAGAGGGTCCCCCTAACGGAACCCTCTTGAGCTTCTGAAGAAACCTATCAGGGCACCGTTGACTGAAATTGAAAACCGGGCTGTAGATATGCATGTACGGATCCATTTCCTCCATCTTGCATCGAACCCCATACGACCCAGCAGATAATCAAGAAATGACCAACTAACATGATCATAGGCCTTTTTTAAATCAATTTTGCAAATGATGCCCGGGGTGCCTCCATGATGTATGGAGTCAATAACTTCATTGGTGATCAAAACACAGTCCAAAATCTAACGGCCCCTCACAAACACCCCTTGGAAAGAAGAGATAATGTGCCCCAACAGCCCTCTCAATCTAGAAGTCGCCACTTTAGTAATGATTTTATAGGTGCTCCCTATCAAGCTGATTGTCCGGAAGTCCGCAAGAGACTCTGCTCCTTCCTTCTTAGGAATGAGGGAAATAAAGGTTGTGTTGGCTCTCTAATCTAGCCAGGAATCACGGTAGAATTCCTCCACGACCTGCATAAAATCCTTTCCCGCAATAGACCAACAGCGAGAAAAGAAGGCCAAGGGAAAGCCGTCTAGCCCAGGAGCCTTTTTTAAATCAATTTTGCACATGATGCCCGGGGTGCCTCCATGATGTATGGAGTCAATAACTTCATTGGTGATCAACACAGTCCAAAATCTAACGGCCCCTCACAAACACCCCTTGGAAAGAAGAGATAATGTGCCCCAACAGCCCTCTCAATCTAGAAGTCGCCACTTTAGTAATGATTTTATAGGTGCTCCCTATCAAGCTGATTGCCCGGAAGTCCGCAAGAGACTCTGCTCCTTCCTTCTTAGGAATGAGGGAAATAAAGGTTGTGTTGGCTCTCTAATCTAGCCAGGAATCACGGTAGAATTCCTCCACGACCTGCATAAAATCCTTTCCCGCAATAGACCAACAGCGAGAAAAGAAGGCCAAGGGAAAGCCGTCTAGCCCAGGAGCCTTGTCACCCCCCCAGGGATTTGATGGCATCAAGAACTTCCTCCTCCTCAAACTGTCTTTCCAACCACCTACACTAGCTATCCTCTATCTTATCAAAATTGAGCCCATCCAGTTTAGGTCTATCCACCACAATCTCGGAATAAAGGTAGGAATAGAAGGAAACAATAGCATCCTTGATGCTTCCATCTTCTTCAACTATCGCACCCTCCACCCTGAGGCGGGATATGTTATTAGATCTTCTTCTAGCATTTGCAAGGCTGTGGAAAACGGGCCAAAAATGCAAATGTCTTGTCTATGCCTAGGGTTGTAAACGGGCCAGCCCATGAGAGGTTTGAGGCCAGATGTTGAATTGCACCAGATCAGGGCTCGAACTTGGGCCTATTCAAAACTTACCAAAAGTATTTATGACATACCATTTATTGTACTTTTCCCATCTGAATTGCAAACATTAAATTTAAAAATAAATAAATAGAAAAATGCAAATGAAACATGCCTCTTTTTGCTTTGCGGAGGAGTGCTATTGAGCTGAGACTTGTCACATGGGGAATGCTGAGGTGAAGAAACTCATGTACCTCTTTGGTCCCACCACCTCAGCTCCCACGTGTAAAGAGAACGCCACCACTTCTGTGGATAGTTTTGGAGTGTCACCCCCTCAGTTTTGTACTGGTGGCAGAGTTAAAGAATCCCCACCCTTCATTGTCTCCATTAGAAAGTTTCTCTAACATCTTTTAAAGCGAAACAAGATGTACATTGTATCGAATTAAAATTTCGAGCCCTCAGAAGTGCGTAATTTCACCACAAACACAAAATCACAAGTTCAATCCCAGCTTACCCACCAAATTGTGCACAAAGTCAAGCACACGAAAGCAAAACAATTGAACTAGTCCCATTCAAGTAAATTACAGATGCTGCATTACAAGCTACTATTAATTCCCATTAGCTTTGTCAAATTTCACACTTTTAGAGCTCAATATTACTAGAATCCAAAGCTCTAACAACTAAATGGGAATTACCCTTTTCAATGAGTAAATTACCCTTTTCAATGTAGAGAACTAAGAGAAAACGAAACCCTTAAAATTGGGAAAAACAGAAGCTCTGTAAGAGAAAGGAGCAGAGACTTACGAGAGATGTGTGACGAACAAGTGTTTTCTTGCAAGACGACGCGACACGAGCACTACTCAAACCCTGTCGATAAGCTTCAGCGAGTGGATTCGGAGGCCGTCCCTCGCTCGAGCTGTCATTTTCACCACCACCTTTACTTCCCTCCATTGTCCCTCAGTTCGCAAACCGTAACTCTAAATTTCTCGGAAGAACTTTTAGGGTTTAAGGAAGAGAGAGAGAGAGAGAGATCGTTCAATTACAAGCTTAAATGTCAAAATTCAAGGGAATAATTCGGAATTTCTCTACCAGGGATTTTGGTTTTCTAAGCTTTTTAGGGTTTTGTGTTTTGAGTCGATTCAAAAACACGTTACATTGAACGTATACGCAATGGTTTGCAGATGACACGTTTTAGGGTTTTGCGGATATACGGCGAAGAGCCAAAGACGGCTCCTTTCGTTCTCTCTGGCTGGATTTCAGGCGCAGAGAGAGAGACAGAGAGAGACTTTACTGATTCCCACGTGGTTGGAGTTGTACAAACTGATCTTGCGTTTGTTTCCTCTCTCCAACCGCTCCTTTTAAATGAGTAGAACTTTGCTGACCGTCCAAAATATGAACCACGTGGCACATTCTTAGAGGATTATGAACGTATGGATGTTTGGCCAATCCCTAGTTGGATCTTCCACCCAAAAATCCACCTGATTAGTGATTTCAAACCTTTGGATCTTTGTCCCCCAGATAAAATCAATAATGCTCAAATTCCACGGTTACAAATCAACCCATGAAAACAACTCCAATCCAACGCATATAAATTACTAATCAGGCTAATTGTTGGTTAGTATGTCCATCTAAGGTTGGAAAAAACATCCATACGGTCAGACATCTCTAAGAATATGCCACGTGACTCATATTGTGGGTGGTCAGCAAATTTGCTGACTGACGGCGGTCAACAAAGTTCTACTTTGTGAAGTGTTCCGTGTGCAAAGTCCCCGAAGGCAAAAATGCTCAAGACGAGAATGTGTTTGGCGGCACGGATAACTCTATTCAAGCAGATTTGTAGCACCATGAGTGTAGATCGTGTTTCCCGGTGAATTTTAATCCACTGCGGACCTTGGAAAAATAAACAATTATGTTGATTTCAACTTGGAAGATATAGATTATAAAAATAAATAAAAAATAAAAACTTGGAAGATATAAGTGAGAACTATTAAATGGAGGGTCAGAAGTCTGGACTCAATACCCTTTCTTGTTCAGGCTGCAACACCAGTCACAAGGCCCAGTGGGTTATACCCGCGGCGTACTAGGGAACCTCATCTAAGACAACAACCATAGTTAGCAAATCGGAAGCCCAAAACTCCGCCCACCGGAAAATACGAGTTTAAAGCGATTTAGGTTCAAAAAGGTAAAGTAAAAAAATGGTCAAAAAGATTGATAAGTTAGGACTTCAAGTTTATAGGGTGTTTGCATTGTCATGTTTCAAAAAATATTTAATTTTAAAAATAACTTTTTTGAAAATGTGTTTTTACTTAAAAAGGTCATTTAGATCATCATTAATGCAAAATGTCTTTATCTTCTTTTAGTTGGCCCCACCAAATTTTTGGAAGGGGACTTCTACCAGAACTGTTTCTTTGTTTATTGTGTTCATTCAGCTAGCAAATTTTTAAAAAGACTTTTTTTACTTGAAAAACAGCTTTCAGTTATTTTTTTTTTATAAAAGGACTTTTTGACTTAAAAAATATATATTTTTATGGAATAAATATTTTTTTTTTAAATGGTCATCCCAACAATCAATTATTTTGGAAAATGACTTTTTGTGGAAAAAAAGAGACTTTCAAGTCTAAAAATGGTACTAATATAAATATACGCCTATACATGATTGGGCCAAGTCGTAGCAATTGAACAAGACATCAAACTATAGTATTAAAACTATGTGTCGCTTCCTTTAAATATTGTAATGTAAGCAAAACTCATAGTTTCCAAAATATATTTCTCATTTATCAAGGTCTCCAAAAGTATAAGTATCTTTTAGTATTTCTATAAAAAAAAATAATTATAAACACAAAATAGGCAACATATATTATAAATATAAATATTTTATTTTAAAAACAAGAGTGAGTTTTATTCAAGAGATTTTTGAAAATTCTAAAATTACAACATTATTTCGGACTATTAAATATTTCGTATTTTTGGCAATGTTTTGAAAACACTAGTTTTAAATATATTTTTTCAGAAAATAAGTGTTTTAAAATAGGGATTTACTTACTATGGACACAATCAGAGTAGTATGGATTTTTTCAAAGATGGGATTAAACCTGTAACCTCTCACAAGGGAAGTGTATACATCAACTGCCCGGCCAAATAAGTCTTGTATGGACTCTAGACCCATTGCAACATGCCTTATATAGCTTATAACAAAAAAACACAACAACAACAATAGCAACAACGACATACCTATAACACCCTGAACTTTCATTCAGAGTATTATTGTAATTTATTAATATAAGAATAATTTAGATATTTAAATCTTTTTGTGTGCTTAATTATTATGTTTATGAACCTTAAAATTAAGTATACAAATAACCCAAACAAAACTTATAATTCATAATACTTAGGGTTATTTACATACTTGAACTTTTGATTATAATTGTGTGGGGGACATAACCAAACACTATTTAACGTATTTAATTAATAAAAAATATAATAAATTTAGAAGTAGCAAGACTCACCAAGTGACTTAGGTTCTATTTGGTTTTTTACGAACGCACATGCATTAGTGCCGATGTGCGCACATTGATCAAAAAATGTGTGATTGGTTGCACAAATAAATGCGACGCACAATGCGCACCAAAGCCCTCAATGTGCGTCAAGGCGTGGGTTGCAATATTCACCCCCTGAGAATTGGAACATGCGCCTAATCGCATATTACAACACATATCGATGTACCATAAAGCACACTTAATGGTGCATCACACTATATAAAATAAAGATTTTTACTATATATTATATTATATATAAATATAATATAATAATAATATATTATAATTGTATAACATAAAAATATATATTATAATATCTAATACATTTAATATATATATAATATTAGAATCTATATAATATACGAAAATTTTCATAAAAGAAAATGAATTTAAATGTATTTGCAAAATCAAAAACAAATTTCTAACATTTGTAAAAAAAGTAACTAAACGCCCTTGGTGTTTCTGTCTGGCAAAATTAAAGGGCTGACAATTCTGCCTGACAACTGTGCCTGCCTGACTAACGTCCTTTTAAAGGGCATCTGTACCTGCCAAACGCCCTTTAAAAGGGTGTTTGACCATAGAGGTATAAAACTTGTGTCACAATGCGAGCCACGTGGCACACTCTTAGTGGGCGCTGACCGTATGGATGTTTGGCCACTCACTAGGTGGACCTACACACCAAAAATAATCATCATTAGTGATTTATAAGCGTTGGATTGAAGTTATTTCCATGGGTTAATTTTAATCATAGGAATTTGAGCATTATTTGAGTGCAAAGATCCAAAGGTTGTAAATTACTAATCAGGCTGATTTTTGATTTGCAGGTCCACCTAGGGACTGGCCAAACATCCATACAGTCAGCGTCCACTAAGAGTGTGACATGTGGCTCGTATTGTGATAGAAGTTTTATGCTCTATGGGAAAATGCCATTTTAAAGGGGCGTCTGTCAGCTTTTTCAGCTTTAATTTTTATCAGACAAAAACGCCCTTTAAAAGGGCGTTTAATTACTTTTTTGCAAATGTCACAAATTTATTTTTATTTTTACAAATACATTTAAATTTATTTTCTTTTATGAAATTTTTTGTATAATATATTATATATATATCTAGACCGAATAAAAATATTTGAATATACGTGGTAGTTCAAAATGTGCATTTAAAATTTTGTACAATACAATGTGTTGCATTGAATCAAGTACAATATCCACCATCATTTGCGCAAACAAATATACATAATTGATTTTTGTACGTGATTTGTTGAGTCCGTCCAAGCATTGTACATTTGAAGTCACACCTATATAACTTACGCGGGTTTCAAATTGTGCGTGTCAAAAAATATGTGTGAAAAAAAAAACAAGACATTAGTAACCTTGAGCCTGTCATAAATAACCTTAAGAAGGTAATTAAGAGAATCGTTATAAATTGACCATATGATGAACTTTGTACTTAATGGAATCTCATTAATACATAAATTAACTAATAATAAGCATAAGTTATGTAATTATATAAGTACTGAGATCTACTTTAACTAATTGAATATTCCTAGACACTTTCCTAAACCTTAGGGACACTATTACTAACACCTTCAAATATTTTTTATGTATAAACTGAATCGAACAACAATGATATGTAATATTTCTTATTAGAATATATTAGTTTTAATTCTTTATTTATTAATATTAAGGACTAAGAGTTGGTTGCATGATTGATTGTGTTATAATTGTGGGTAATCATGTATAGTCAATTTAGAGACCTTTTGAACTTAAAAAATAATTTTAAATAAGTCTAGTTGATATTTACGGGACTTAGGCCTATTTTTAGCCTATATCCAACTTAAAATAAGATTTTTAGATAATTGAATATATACTCCTTTTAAAGTGACAAAAATCACTTAAAAAATAAAAACGCTAAATCCTTAAGAGTTGTTCCCTAAACCTTTTTAAAAAAAACTTTTGAGGCTTAAAATTCAACCCTATAAACCTAAATGAGGAGAATACATTAGAAGCTTAAAAACTCTCACAAAACCCTATCTGTCACCCCCTCCAAAGTATTCCTATTATCTTTTCAACTCCATTAAAGAAACTTGAAGAAATTAGTCACATCTTGCTTAAATCAAAGAAAAAGGTAAGTACACCTAATATGATATTATAAATCTCTTATTCTTTATATATATATATTCATGTTTGATGTATATTCGAATTGGCATTCATGGCATCACGATTTTTAAAGTTTTGGTTGGTCCAATTAGCACGAATGGCTTGGAGCTCTTGGGTGAAAAGTTCTAAACCTTACAAGAAATTTACTTTTGGTGGGTATTAACCGGATCAGAGAAAGAGACCCTTATGGCTATCATCCCCATGTTTATATTGTTTATATAGAATTATATTTATGATTTGGGTTATTACAATATATCTACATGATTATAAGATGAGGTAGGAGATTGAATGTTTGATTTATTTTATCATTGTGAGTACATGTGATTCCATTTGATTTTTGAGCTCACGATTTCGATCAATCACCTTTTCAGATTCAATTTGAGAAAGTTGAACCAATCGATGAAGGAGAGTTCATAGAGGAGTATTAGTTACTTTTGATTGATTAAAGTTTTTAAATCTATAATAAATAATTTAAACTTGATTTAGATACATTGGGACCTTAGATGTTAAAGTTATTGTATGGTTTGCTTTAATTAGGTTTAAATATTTTAAAATCCCCACATCTAGTATGAAAAAATTCATAATTAATGTGAAAAGTTTTTTGACTAATTCAAAGGGATTGGATTACTAACCATTTCTAGTATTTTATAATTAATTTCAACACATAAAATTCAATGTATTATAATTTGTGGATCGATTCGAAGTGGACCATTTAGTTATTATCCTGCATAGTCTACACAGATGGGCCAACTTCGAGACTATTTTAGACCTACTTGCATCTAGAATCTAACTTCGACCAAATACGTGAAAAATATTGCAAATTGAGATAACTTTTTAACATTGGGTAGCCCATTGCCTGATTCAATTGGGACTAACCTGTAGACCCATTTTAGTGAATGTATGTCGATTTTGAAATTACTCAAAATTCATAATTTTGAAAACTTAATTTGTCTTTATCTTAGATTTTTAAAACATAACCTACGAAATATTTTTACATAAAAAATAGTACATTTTGAGTAGATGTGTTTTCATACTTCATTTGTTTTATTTCGTTTAGTTTTGACCCCCAAATCACCAGCAAATTAAGTTAGAAAAAATCAACTGATTGATTTATAGTGTTTAGCGTTAGGTACAATTAGATAATGGTAATTTGACTGTATGATTAAGAAATGATGATTTTTTTGGCCAAAGTGCCTTTGTAAAAGTTTGTTATAATAATTTTTAGAAATAATCATTGAAGGAAATAATTTTTGACCATTTTTAAATTTTGACCAAAAGTGACTTTTTTCTTTCAAATCACGAAGATGAAATTTCAAAACTTTATCAAATAATTTTTTTAATTAATATGCCTTAACAAGAGTTATTTTCAATGCTTTTTAAAAAAAATTGGAGCAATAAAATATAATTTTAATTAAAAATAAATTTAACTCATTTTTAGTAGTGTATCATTAAATTGTGAAAATCAATTAAAAAATGATGGAAGATAAATGTTTAAGCCAAAGTAGCTTTACAAAAGATTTTTGTTTTGATTTATGAGAATTATAATAATATTTTGAAAATTATTTAAGTGACTTTAACATTTTATTTTTATCACACCTTGAATCTTAGGTAAATGTGTTGATCTATAGGCATTCATGTCAAGGTAAGGTGCTCAAATTGAGGGCATGATGATATCTTGTTATTACTTTTATTCTGATTATTAATTAGTAGGTAGCGCGTGCATTTGCATATGCGAAAAAAAAAAATAAGGATGTATTAAGGAGTGTGTGAGGTATTAAAAAATTAATTAATGTGGTCTTGCACCGAACGTGTGCAATTTCTAAAACCCGGATAAGAAAAGTATTTTAGTGATTGATGAGAATAAAGAAACCAACTTTAGTAAAGATTGTGATGAATATGTACTACCAATTTGGTATATGTAGACCTAGAATATAGATTTTAGTAAGAGATTAGCTCTTTAAGAAAGTGTAACCCTTATTTTTAAAATCCTATTGATGGATTAGAATTAAAAAAAAAATTCATAAAAATGAGCATATTGTTAGACATAAAAAATCATATGATTGTTCTTCTATTTATTATAAAATATTATAAAAAATAAATTCATTAGTTTTCAAAATAAAAATACATATACAAAATATATGTGACTCAAGGTCAGTGTGTGTTATGATTTTTTTAAAATTACCTCTAAAATAGACATGATTTTCTTAACTTGCAAGACATTTGTTTATTTGTAATGCTAATTTCACTTTATTAAGAAACTAGTAGGGAAACGCCACATGCGATGCACATGTACCTTACACGTGGCAGCACCTTACACATAGCACACTTGTAGAGATCACTCACCGTATTGATATTTGGCCCATCCCTAGATGAACCTACATGCAAAAAATCAGCCTATTAATGATTTTTAAATATTTGATTGGATTCATTTCCACGGATTGATTTTTAATCGTAGACTTTGAACATTATATGAGTATGCAGATCCAAAGATTTGAAATCACTAAACATGCTGATATTTGGTATATATAGGTTTACCTAAGGATGGGATAAACATCCATAAGGTCAGTGGTCCCTAAGAGTGTGCCATGTGGCTTATACTACTGCCACTCATCATCATTGATGAGGGATGTGGGCGTGCTGGATATCCTGAACTGTCGCAGGGCGTACTCCAACCCATATATTATCTTTAGAATAGGGATATTTAATGAGGGAAGGTTTTGCCTTTGAAAATAGAGAGGCTTTTAATTGTGTCACATGTGTGGCAACCCCGGTTGTTGCTTTATAATAGTATAGAACAAAAAAGTTGTGATATCATCGGAATCAATCTTTGTGCACATGTTCATGATGTGGACCATCCAATTAATGGACCAATCACCTAAATAACAAAGTCTATTCTTTTGATGGTGATAATCAGCCTGATTTTTGATATGTACATCCACTTAGGGATGAGCCAAACATCCATATGGTTAGTGGGCCCAAAAAGATGTGCCACATGTCATATTGGTAGATATATGAGGGGTTCCCAACATTCAGAGTGCAAGTGGGTCCACAAAGGTGTGACATGTGCCATATTGGTAGATATACATGGGTTCCAACATTCAGAGTGCAAGTGGGCCCAAAAAGGTGTGCCGCGTGTAATATTGGTAGATATACGTCCCAACATTCATGGTGAAAGTGGGCCGGCCCAAAAAGGTTTGGCATATGTAGGTTTTAAGAAAGTCGGCCCAAAAGTGAGTCATTTTCTCACATTCTCCCATGGAAAATTTATTTTTGCCCACCAAGGCTAAAAATGGTGTGGAAATATATTTGCACATGAGGTGGGTATTAAAATATGCCCACCTTTGAGGGCAAATCTATGGGTCTGGATAAATATTTTTGTGAGAAAACAGTGAGCCAAATGAAAATCGCACTAGTGCAGGCAGAAGTTTTATTTTCCTGCAAAAATGGCTTACCAAATGCGGCCTAAAATGAAAACTCATTTGCCTTTATTTTTCCTTCATTATCTTTGATGGTCGCTAAGCAATTTCTGGAACATCAAGATTAGAGAAAACCAAGCTGAAAGTGTAGTGTCAACTTCAAATGGCCACAACTTTCCACTCGTAATACATAGATCGTTTCGACGAGGGTCAAATTGCAATTTAGAAAAAATATTACTTTTGATAAATTTTCGTTTAGCTTATTTTAATTGTTTTTTGCCAAGATTTATTTTGGAATTTCGAGAGATTTAATTTTTTTTACTATTTTTGAATTTTTTTACTATTTCAGGAAAAGTTAGGGTTTCGTAGTCCATATAAGGCTTGTTATATTACAGATTGAAAATAATGAGTTTTTCAGTTTCGCTTCGATTTTTCTAATGTTTATTTCTTGTTGATTCAAGGTTGCACTTAGGTAGGAGACGAAGATCTTTTTCTCTGTTGGTTCGTGCTTTCCACTACATTAATTTTGTACAATTTTATCTATTTGTCGACTGAAACGAAAGATAGTTTTAGATATTTTTTTTGTCATGAAAATAAATTTACACAACAAATAGTATTGAATCTAAGAACATCAGATGTTGATATAGTTGCGATTTTTTTGAATCCCTCTTTTGATCTGGTCAAATGAGAGGAAATTACTAAAAATCAGCCTGATTGGTAACGTTTTATCCATTGGATTTGAGTAAACCAAATAATGCCAAAATTTAACGGCTAAAAATTAACCCATGTAAAGACTCAAACCCAATATAGACCAGAATTGCGTGACGCTCTTGGGTCACGCAACCCATTTTGAAGCCAGGTTAAAGTGTGAGTGGACCTTGCGCATTCCAGAAGAAACACCTTTTCCACACGCGTCTCGCTGGAAGAAGTCTTGCTAGACGGCAAGCAATGAAAACTGTTGAGTGGAGGGACCAACCCACGTTTTCTTCAAAAAAGGCCACCGTTGGGGTCCTTGTCTACTAACCGTGGTTAGACCAACAACTTATACTGTTCTCTTTAATCTTAACCTACGCACCCTTTTACACTCTATTTAAACCCTAATCATACAAATCATTTATGAATCCACAAGAAGCAGAAAAACAGGAAGGTACGTATGGCCGTCTCCACCAGTTGCTGCCTCAATCTCTCCCCTCCAACTCCAGGTTCTACGCCTTCTCCTCTTGCTCCGGCCCCATCAAAACCCAACCAAATTTCATGGTAAGCAAAAGTGCAAAACCTCCACTCAAACCACAAGTTACAATTAATTTCATAGGTGTTTTTGCTAACATACGCCAATAGTACTGAATCATGAAAATTTGACTTTAACAAAAAAAAAAAAAATTGATTTCCAGGCAAAGGAAGGAGGGTTCATGGAGAAGCCAATGTTTTGTGGGCATGGCATGCATAGTTATTGGTTGTGGGCCCTTGTTGTTAGGTGGTGATCAGTGTGGTGCATTTGCAGAGGATTTGAAGGTAACGACTGTGGAATCAGAGAGAAAGGTGGCGAGATGGAGCGATAGAAGGACATGCCCACCATGGCACATGAATTCGCTGGAGACCATCGTCCCAGAGAACCTTCCGAGGCCTTACAGTCACCGCAAATCAGAGGAAATTACACTTTCTAGAATTACTCCAAGCCAACCGACAGTTAAAGTGACAGTTAAAATGAATGGTGGTTGTTTTTCTCTGTAATTAACCGAAATAAATATTGGAACTCCATTTGTAGTACAAGTTTATTGTTTTGGACGTTTCGGGGGGTACTTGTAGTAGTACATGCAGTACAAGTCGCAAGTGCTATCATGTATAGGTAGGGAGGTTGATCAGTGCAACACTGCAACCATTTGATGGGCCACCTAACATGGGATCTTCTCCATCAAAAGATTGAAGCAAGCAAGCAAGCAACCAAGGTTTAAAATACGTTGTTTATGACGTTATAACGGACATAAACAAGTCACATCAAATTTATTTTGAAAAATTGATAACAGACAAAATAACGACCGTTATAATGGTAAGTCTGTTTTTTTGGTTAACGTTAAGTTATTCTTGGAGCGTTTCTGGCCGTCCATTGTAACCCGTTAAAATGGACGTTTTTGTAAAACCATGGAAGCAGCTAGATGAACCCAACCATCTGATACGGTGAACGGTCTTGATGAAAAATACTATATCAAGCCTATTAGTATCATTCTAAGTAATAAAATATCTCCTTGGACAAGTATCAAAAATATTAAAATATCTCCTTGGATGGACCCATCGAATGGTGGTCTCCATCTGCGTTTTGGACAATTTTTGTCTCAGGCAATGCGTGACGGAAAGGGCGTCGCGCAAAATCAAGCCCACATGCCCAATCACTTTATAGGGAGGTCGGCCCATAGGGAAAATTTTTAGACTGGACTTTGGATGCAGTCGATACAGAGGGGTCTCGTGGCCCTACATGGCTCATTTTTTGGGGACCATTAACTGCATGGATGTGTACCCCACCCTTTGATGGATATGTATACGAACAATTAGTCACATTGATTTTATCTAGCCATAGAATTTAGCACTTTTGTACTATTGACTCTAACCATTGGATTCAAGCATGTTTTTTTGAATATCTTGTTGACACTTAATCCAACGGCTACAAAATATTAACCAAGCTGATATTTTTAGTATGCATATCCACCAAGGGGTGGGGTAGGTATGCATACTAACCCTCTGCATTGACTGCATCCAAAATCCTCTGTATCTAAAAATTTTCCGGCACATTGCTTTTTTTTATCAGAATATTCTCCTGTCAAAAGTTGAGGGCTCCACCAGCTTTGGCATCATTGACCTGCCTTTTCTAACGATTGAAAGGAAAAGGGTCAGAATTGGCTTTTGCGTCAAATAGAAGGTGTTTTTTTCAGACAAATCTAGTCTGCAACCGTTTTCAAACTTAAAAGTATGCCAACAGTGTCAGTACTGTTGGATGTCCCTTGACAAATGTGTTATTTCAAGGTTTTCAAAAAAGATATTGGGTAATTCTATTTGCACCCCACAAATTCCATAAGCACCTCATTTGGGTGCTTTTGGGCCGAAAATGCCCTTAGACAGAAAAAAAAAACAGGCACCCCGCCCTACTCTTCGTCTCTCCCTCTCCTCCTCTCCACCTCTCCCTCCACCTCTCCCTCTCCCTCTCCCTCTCCACCTCTCACCATCCTCTCTCCCTCTCCACCCCTCTCTCTCTCTCACCCTGAAAAAAATCCAAAACAAAGAAAAAAAAAAAAGGAGGAGGAGGACGACGCCGTCGCCGCCACCACCACCACCACAGGTACGTCTCTCTCTCTCTCTCTCCTTCTCCACCTCTCTCTCTCTCTCTCTCTCCACGGCAATTACCGTGGAGAGAGAGAGAGAGAGACGTACCTGTGGTGGTGGTGGCGGCGACGGTGACGGCGACGACATCCTCCTCCACCTTCTTCTTCTTCAACCAGGTGGGGTACTTGTTTTTTTTTTTTGTCTAAGGGCATTTTCGGCCCAAAAGCACCCAAATGAGGTGCTTATGGAATTTGTGGGGTGCAAATAGAATTTTCCAAAGATATTTTATAAATTGAAGACATGTTTTTCAATGAGCATTCAATGGTGGATACAATGTTTGCATACTTTTAGGTCTACAAACGTATGCATACTAGATTTGTCCATTTTTTTCTTACCTTGATTGCACAAGTGAAAGTTGTGAGAAAAAGATAAAGGAGAAAAACGTGAGTTTCTATTTACTAAAATTTTAGGGTATTTTAGTAGAGTCCATCTAGAGCTACACCCACTTCTTAAATCCAGTTCCTACACCCAGTGGTGGGGCCCACGTGGAGATCATGTTGGACAATCCAACCATTCATTGAGTTTCCCTTTCCATGATGATCATCATCACCAAAAATAAGTTTATTTCAAAATTGCTAACCATATAAAAAAATTGATCAAAAAATAATGGTTTAATTGGATTGTCTGGCTTTTCAAATTAAAGTCAATTTTTCATGAGGTTAAAAATGTCGAAATATTCTAATATTTGTGAGGAGGGTAACTATAGTATGAAAAACTCACGGCAAGGTTGGATTGTCCAACACACCATTGGGTGTAAGAACTGGATGTAAGAAATGGGTGTAGCTCTAGATGAACTCATTTTAGTATAACACCCTCTGAAATTTGAAAGTAATTAGTAATACCCCTTGGACAAATCTATTTTGCATTTCAGACTTAAAAGTATGCAAACATCGCATCAACCATTGAATGCTCATTGAAAAACGTGTTCTTAATTTATAAAATATATTTTTTTAAAAACATTGAATTAACACATTTTTCAAGGGACATCCAACCGTACTGGCAATGTTTGCATACTTTTTAAGTCTGTAAATGGTTGCATACTAGATTTGTCCATACCCCTTATTCTTTATTTTTTTCTTAAGCCAACCTGTCATATTCAACCAAAAGGAAGAAAGAGAATAATCTAGCCCACGTCACATAAGTTATTTTGGTCCTTTTACATTGCCATAGATAGCCAGTTAGGGGACTTAGAAGCCGATGAACATATATGGTGGGTAAAGAGTTTAGCCCGGTGGGCAATAATATGCGCAACAGTATTAGATACACGTCCAACAAAAGTAAAAGATAACTTGGCAAAAGATTGAGAAACGTCTAGATTAATGCTTGCACAAACCGTTGAAGAGAACCATCCCTTCGCATCCGACTCCATGATATGGTACAGGTAGGCATCTCTGGCGGTGCAAAACCCAATTAGGATAGCATTAATTTGCCTATGCCTCCTCTGCATCCCGTGCACCTGAGGGGTGATTGCCGGCAAGAATAATGTCAGTTGAAGCATTGCGAATGATAAATCCGAGCCCTGCTCTCTGAGGTGTGCGACCAAGCAACTTCAGTATTCAATTTCATCCATCTAGTTGAAGAGGAGGGGGTCCAAACTAGTGGAAGTAGGATGCAGAGTGGTAGAACCAGTAGGCATCATAGAAGTAACCGCAGCTAGTAGTCTTTGCAAGATGAGTATGTTGTACGTGGAGAGTGAATACAGTCATTGCGATATAACCAAAGTCTCCACAAAAAAGCAGTATATAATAGTGCAGACAATATTAATGTCATTCGCTCTGAGTTTGCTCCTTGGGCATATTAGCCATAAGGTGCAAGATTTGGTCATGGTCAGATAGAGAGAAGCAAGTTGCAAACCAGATATACGTCCACTAAAATAAAGCATGTATGACATATTCTGAGGGACAATTGCAACGAAGGCATATGGTGTCAGTCTCCTCGATAGTTATGGGATGTCTTGAAGAATAGCGTTAATATCGATATCTAAGAGATTTCTTTTTTTTTTTTTTTTTGTAGAAGACCATGCGTGTAGTGGTACATGCTATGATTCTAGACTTGACAAAGACTTATGCTGCCTAAATTAGGCGAGACGTGAGGAATTAATATGTTAGAGTGTTAGCTCCTGGACTTATTAAGGATCCTCGAAGGCCTGTAGACATCAAATGGTCCACCATATTTGTTGATCCCGTTTTCTGAGGTAAGGGTAGTGATAAAAGGTCCACCTACATCTAATTTCACGGGTTAATGTTTATCTCACGCAACCGACAATTCGCCACATGGTTGAAAATTAGGAATACAACGATGGGTTCCACATCGGTTAAGTCTAGAACAAGATATTGCCATGGCTAGGGTTGATTATTAATCGTGGCATCTTCATTCTAAGATGATTACACTGCTGCAACTTTATTGTATGTTAACTAATTTATACTTATATCACCTTGGGGGTCATTTTGATCATGATCATTATATGTTTCATACGATAAATAGTTGGGTTGCACATTGAGATTATTATTTCATGCCTCGAGATACAATTTATATTTGGATCGGATTTTAGAGCGTGACATATTATTGTGGCAATGACCTACAATCTTAGCTACTGCACAATACATAAGGTGTGTACTAACCCACAATACGCATTCAACGGTTGATTGAAAACCCATGATGAAGTCCACAGATATCACACGTCACAACCCACAGTGAGCATTACCATGGGCTACAACATCTTCACTTGTAGTGAGCCGTGGGTGATCCACGGTGAGGTAACGACCCATGGTGGGGTGTCAACCTTCGGTGGATTGTGTTGAGCCACAATAGGCTGTATTGATGGAAAGATCTATTCTTTCCCAAATGATGAATTTGGAAATTCTAAAAGAAACCTAGGATACCTTGTGTATAGACCCCATTTTTGTACAACTTTAGTTGATCTGAGCTTACTTGAAACCTCACTCAGCTTCTTCTCAGTTCTCAGAGTCCAAACCCAATCATCCAATCCTTTAGCATATACTAGGTCTAAGGTCAAGAAATGAGCTAAAAATGAAAAAGAGATCTGAACCCCTGATTTCAAAACGACCAAATATATTTAGTTCTTACAAAAATACCTTTCAAATGAACTTGGTATCTTTATCGGATTTTTGGATTGCCAAAACAAGAACCTTTTCGATTGCATCACAAGTCTACAAACCTTTCTCATTTCAGTGCTCACCTTTTGAATATTAAGTAGGGGCCCTTAGTTAGTCCTATGATAGGATTATAGTAGGGATCGCGAGAGAGCATTAGTCAATGTAAAAAAATTCCAATATTGATGCGCTGATGTGCACCAATCTTGCTTTCAAGCCTTCGTTTGCTGGGTTAGGAATCTTTGCTATTCTCTTTTGCACTTTTGTTAAGTCTTCAGAAAACCCCAATTTTCAGTCTTTTAATACTAACTATAATTAAATAAAAATTTGTGAAAAAACGTCCGTTATTTTTTCATTTTTCCCTTATTTTCTGCGTTTTCCGCTATTTCAAATTTGAATTTCAGTGCCATTTTTTTCGTTTTTTTTCATTTTTGCCCTTGAGCGTTATGATTCGTTATAACGAAAAAATGGTTACACCCCCAGTTCGTTATATCGTTATAATCACCCCTTTTTTTTTGAAAGTATATAATCACCCCTTTTAAACCTTGATTATAACTATAATAACATGAGTTTATAAATTCATAAGAGTACAAGAAATATAAATATAACATTGCCTCACTCTACAGATTTAGATAAACATTTAATAAATATTAAAATGTTTATATAATAAAAATTTAAAATTTTTATAACTTTTTGGTTATTAGTTAAAAACAAACCTTAATTCTAACTACAATGAACTATACGGTTTTATAAACCCATAAACTAAAAATTCAGGAATATTTACACATCATACAATCTATCTTCGAGATTCGAAAAAAATAAATCTCTTTTATCAATATAAAAACAGAGAAGTGCTTACGTGACACTCTACGTTCAGAGTGCCAAGTCACCAAGTCATTATATTTAGGGTGGTGATGCAACAAGTTGTATCTTACGCCAAAAAGGCGCAACCTAGCACCATTTTTGTTACACACCATTGCCATTTGGGTCCACTGATCTCATAGATGTTTAGCCCACCCCTTGGTGGATATTCACACCAAAAATCACCATGATTGGTAATCTCTAGTCATTAGATTTTTTTGCTTTATAAGGCGTGCTTTTAGTTGTTGAATTCAACCACTGTTGAAGTAAACATACTAATTTTTGGTGGTAGGCCAAACATCCATGCGTTCAGTGGGCCCAAATGGCAATGGTAACAAAAATGGTGTTAGCTGTAAGCTACAACTAGTTACATCATGACCCCTATATTTAACCCTTATTTCTCTCTTTTTCCCAATTGTTAGCTCTCTTCCCAACCTTTCATCTCCATTCACTCTCTTCCCAATCCTTACAACTCTCTTTTCTATTCCAAACATCTCTCCATTATATATTCCTTAAAATCCTCTTTTTTCGAGTTCACTCTCTTACATTACAAATTGAAAAGTCTCGGTTGTCAAATCTCAAGAATACTCAGTTCTTTAGTAATATATATATATCGCTGTGTTTCGAATCCCCT
Organism: Euptelea pleiosperma; assembly: GCA_035048495.1. Lineage (NCBI taxonomy): Eukaryota > Viridiplantae > Streptophyta > Magnoliopsida > Ranunculales > Eupteleaceae > Euptelea > Euptelea pleiosperma. Next base: position 25,576,977 of record CM068549.1, read on the forward strand.
GAAGACTGAAGTGTCAAAGATCAAGTGGACTTCGACAAAACAAATCAAAAAAAAATTAAAGTTGAAGAAAAATCAACCCATGTGTTCAAGATTAACTGAAGACAAAGTCAAGTGATCAAGCTCAACTGAAGACAAAGTCAAAGCTCAAGTATGTTCTCACTCAACGAATGTTCAACTATGAAGAATCTCGTGTTGTAGTTACTTACGTAAATCTAAGGGTACACTGCGCGTTGACATCGGATTTTGATTTACCCTAGATGGTTCAGTAATAGTTGGGAATCGTGTGCATGTCAAAAAGAGAAATTCTAAAACTTTAAAAGTGTTCAATTATGGACAAAGTGGTCTGGCTGACCGACCTTTCTAAGTGGACGACCGAAGGTCCGGTTGACCGGCCAAAAGGGTTCGGTTGACCCTAATTCTTGGGTTCAAAATTTTGTGGTGTTAACTTGAGCGGGCGGTCGACCGACCAATAGTGCGGTCAACCCCGCCCGTTTCGGATCTCGTTTGACAAAATCTCTTAAGCGATTGTAAGCGCATTTTGACCCTTCAAACGACTATACTTGGTACGGTTCTATTGATGGGAGGCATGTTTATAAATAAGAGCCCTCTCCCTTCATTGTAATTAACTCAATCAAGAGATCTCTATACTACATTCTTTGAGTTTAGAGATCTAGAATTTGTGAGAGCTTCACCAGAGCAAAGCTGAGTATTCATTGTGAAGGCTCTAAGTGTTTGGAAGAGACTATTTGGTATTATTATTATTCTGCAAGCATCTTCTTCCAAAAAGATGATTACTTTTGGCAGAGTATTTCTTGGGCGAATTCTTCTCCAAAGAATTTTCTATTCGATCGTATTCATCAAAATGTAAGTGTTTCTATGATCAAATACCTTTTTGATAGAACTTGAAATTTATGAACATTGTGTATTTTGTGATTGGTGGATGAGTGAGCACTCATCTAACTGAGTTGTAGATTGTAGATCCATGAGAAAAGAATTTCTCTAAATCAACTACTAGCCTAAGCTGACTCAATAGGTGAGCGAGAAGTGATTCTTGTTAGATTAAAACTAAGTAATATCTTAGTTAATTATTTATTTCAATTAGATATATTATAATGCATGATTGAGATAATATAAGATTACTCATGTTAAGTATTGGACAGTGGACGTAGGTGCGGAGTCACTGAACCACTATAAATCTGAGTCTCGTGTGATTGTGAATATTTGCATATTTGTTTATCAGATTTTTCTATATCTATGTTCTATGGATGATTCATATTTTAATTGCTCGATCATTTTTCGTCTTGTGTGATCAATAATTTTTTAATTCATAAATAATTCGCAGATTAATTAAAAATTGTCCTATTCACCCCATCTAGGACTTAACTTGGTAATTAAAAGAGAATTTCACAAACTACTACAATTCTTTTTATTTATATTTCCTAAAATCCCTCAACCTTTTCTCTCCCTTAAAACTCTAAAAAAAACTCATAAAATCTCTTCGCTTAATTTTTAATATCTATCTATCTAAATTGTTATATATCTTATCTGCCTCAAATTATCATATTAACATGGGTTGCCCTACGGGCGCCCAAGTCTTTCGTCTAGGCACCCACACTTAACAAAAATGCCCCTCCTCCAGTGTGGGCACCCACACCATCCCTTTGTCTCATCTCTCTCTCTCTCTCTTAGCCCCCACGGTGTTGAACCACTGTGGAGAGAGAGAGAGAGAGAGAGACTGACTGAGAAAGAGAGTGAGAGAGATGAGGGGAGTGAGAAGGAGAGGAAGAGAATGAGAGGTGAGGGAGCGGAGAGAAGAGAGTTACACTACAGAAAGAGAGGAGATGAAGGAGAAGGGTGGGTGCCCACACTCGAGTATGGGCATTTTTGTCTAGTGTGGGTGCCCAGCCGAACGACGTGGGCACCCTAGAGCGACCCTATTAACATTCCTTTTTTTCCCATATGTGCACAAGTCGCAGGACAAGATGACGGGGCAATTGGTGTCCATGAAGATGACCCAATTGAAGATGGACAAGGAGGGTTTTTTTGTTTTAAATATGCTTAGAAAGTACCTGAGGCCAACAACGCTAGCGATAGAATAACGAGTTACCGGCCAAACATACGTGCGATTGAGGTCATTGACCGTTGGATTGAAGATATCCGCATAGTTATTGCCTCGTGGACTGTGGATCTCTTGAGCCCAAGGTCAATGGCCACAAAACGCACATATTCTTGTCTCTGAGGAACCGAAAATTTTGTATAATTTGCGTCTGCTAACACTTGCTTCTTTTCTCGTTTTGGATAAGCTGACTGGTAATACGGTGATACCTTCCACGATTCATATAATATCCACACCCCAGACTCCTCTTTCTTAAATCTTCATTTCTCACCAAAAAAAAAAAAATTCAATTTCTTGTGTTTTCTGAAAAACCCATCATTCGCGACTCATAATATCCACACTCCTCTTTCTCCAATCTTCATTTCTCACAAAACAAAACCCACAATTTTCTTGTGTTTTCTGAAAAACCCATCATTCATTTGATCATATTTTCCAATCTTCTTCTTCTTCTTCTTTTGCGTCTGATTGGTTTTGCTTTTCGCCTGGCTTCTTCAATGGCGTCCATGTCTAGATTTGTCCAACATGGTAGTTTACAGGCATCCACTGTCGTTTATAGACCTATCTCTTATTTTTCTGCCAAGAGGCTCCAATCCCGTCTGGGTACGTGGGTTTCTGCTCTGTTACTTTGTTTGCTAATATGGGTTCAGTTTGTTTGCTCGTTTTTATTTCTGTGCTTGTCAGCAATTTGTGATCATATTAGGACTGAATTTTTTTCGTTTCTGTTTGTTTGCTTGTTTTGTGACTTTGGTTGGTTTTGGATTGAACCATTTGATTGCTCTGCATGCTCATAAGTTAATTCTATTAATTAAATTTTCTACTCGGATTTTAATTTAAATTCTATTAATTAATTTTTCTACTCGGGTGTAAATTTAACGAGGATAGTAGATATGAGATGTGGGTTTTCCGTATCAAGTGAGGGAAGAAATGCAGTAAAATACAGTGTTCAGAGTCCCATCATCGCTTTCTCAGCAGCTTCCTCGATCCGTCAAGCGTCACGGTATGTTTCGAAAATGGATTGCTTGATCAATAGAAACTTTTTGATTTGTTTTATTGATATTTTTTGTATCGAGAATCTCATCTAAAAGCGAAAATATTAAGACCAAATACAATGAGTTGAATATCAATTGTACCTTTGATTTCTCTCTTTAGTTAATATAATTTTGCTTCAGTTTCCCTGTTGGATCTCATTAGGCAATGTTAGAGAAATGAAAGAAACGAAGTGGACTTGAAATTGACTATACTACTCTGTAAGTAATACAATTATGCGAAACAAGCTTCTATAGGCATTTTAAGGTGAGAAGGTGCGTCTTTGATAAAAGAGGGGATGATTCTAGAAAATAAATTTTGAGAAAGTAAAGAACCATCTCACAAGCACAAAACACATTGCTAACATTATTGTATAATAAAAATACAATTTTAGACAGATAAAGGAGTTGTCACGGGCTATTGGAATGCCATTGTTTCCATACTGTTGTCGAAAAGGGTGAACAGCTGTTCTAGGCGCCATATCTCTGAAAACTAGAGAGAAAGAGATCATGTTTGAAGGAATGATGAACGGTCAACTCACCAGGGATCAATAGTTGTGTGTCACCATCGATCCATTTTAATGTAGAGAGGGATTAACCTGCCATGTTCAAATATGATAGAGAAGAAGAAGGTTAAAGGAAGAAGAAGAAAGAACAAAGGAAGAGCATGTCTTGCACTGATAGGAGATGGCATTTCTTGGTTAGAAAGCAAGCTTAACACCATTAAGAACAAATGATGTTCTAGCAGGTTCAGTCCCTCTTCAGTTGTTTGTAGCCCTTCTTATATAGGGGAGCATGAATTCTTCTGTGTATTATCTGTAACAGTCATGGGAGCTCTGATCTTGTGGAGTTTCCATACTTTTTGTCACTGTAAAATACTTGTTAATTGTGCTTCTTCTTATGTTCATATTTTTCCTCATTTTTAGTTCTTTCATGGGTTTGAGCAGGTTAGAACTTGTTAGCTTTTCTTCATTGTGTCTTTCTTATAGTTAAATAAAGCATATATGTTATGCATGACCATCACGGATGTTTGCTGACCAGAAATTAGAAAATGACGCTCTTATGTTTCAATGTACAGTCTCAATAACCATTTTAATTACATATCAGCAATTAGAAAATGTTGCTCTTATGTTTCAATGTACAGTCTCAATAACCATTTTGTTACATAATATGTTGTTTACCTCAGGAGCTGTCAAGTTTTGTGCAAAGCAGAAGCAAATCTATCTGTGGATGTTCCTAGTAGCACTCCTAATGGACTGAGCCAATACGAGAATATAATTGAAATGTTAACAACTCTTTTTCCCGTTTGGGTATGTTTTACTTAACATTATTTTGAAACCCTAGGATGAAATCCTGTTCCTTTTTTTTTCCTCCCTATTTTGAATTACCTAATTCAGTTTGTGTTTAAAATAACTGTTGGGTGAACACAATCTTTCTCAATTTTAATCTATATCTTTTGACAGGTCATATTGGGCACCGTTATTGGTATATACAAGCCAGCTGCGGTAATGTTATCAGTCTGTCTCTGCTTATTTGGTAAATGAATTTTTACTTTTTATTATGGTCTGCTTGATAAGGATGACTAACGTTGGACTTAAAGCTTATGTTGTCCAAAATGTCAGCTGCTTAAACATTTGAATGCTTGGTCCATTTGCAGGTTACTTGGTTAGAGACAGACCTTTTCTCTGTTGGCTTGGGTTTCCTCATGCTTTCAATGGGATTGACCTTGACATTTGAGGATTTCAGACGATGTATGCGAAACCCATGGACAGTAAGAAGAAAACCCCATTTGTAAATTTATGGATGGTAACTATAGACTTACGCTAATAGGTCTATTGATTAAACGTTCCAACTCATTTTATTTCACCTATACAAGTACTAGTTGATTCTTCTGTTTGCAGGTGGGTGTTGGATTTCTTGCTCAGTACATAATCAAACCCATGTTAGGATTCTTTATTGCAATGGTATGGCTTTACCAGCTCATTTTAGCATTTTATACTATTTATCCTGGTTATTGAAGTTGAACCTTGTCGAGTAGATTCTTCTGTACTTCTCCTTTTTGTTGAGATGTTGGGAATTCAATTGCTTCTCAATTTCAGATCTAATTATTGGTTAAAATTACTAGATTTTAGAGTTCTCTTTATCTTTTGTATGAATATTGGTTTAGAAAATCTCCCAAAAATTTCCATCAGTAAGTCTGACCGGAAATTAGTGCCTTTGAGCTATGGTCCATTCAATCCATACCTGAATCGGAATTATCCCACTCCTTGTTTCCTTGGTTTTCTTGAATTAATCACGTATTCTTGCTTGTCCACTTGTCAAGGAGAGGTTGTTGAAGGGCTATCCAAGAGACAAAATACTTGCAAGTTTAGTTAGGTAGCCATTTTACAGTGTTTTGTAGATGTGGAAAACAATGCGCAAGGTCTAGAATATTGATTTCTCAATACTATTTTATCACAAAAAGTCATACTTGACTGTGTTGTGCCAAATTGTATGCTGCTCTTGACTTCTTGGCGATATTCTCTCTACTAAATCATAATTTTACTCATAAATAAAAAAAAACTAGAATATAATTTTACCTGTCTTTAGGTGTCAAGCAGCATGTTTTTATGTGTGGTCCACATATAATATTCATTATAGCCTTTTCCCAATTGTATGGGATCGTCGGCACGAATCTTGTTCCTCAATTCAATCCTGTCTAAAGCTAGCTCTTCCATTAAGGCAAGTTTCTTAAAATCTCCTCTCAGAATATCACTCCACATCCATTTTGGCCTTCCCCTCACTCTTTTAGGCCCCTCGACTTGCACTCCTCACTGGTGCTTTCATTGATCTTCGTTGTACATGATCAAACCATATCAATCGACTTTCACTCATTTTGTCACTTATTGGGGCTACTCCTATATATTCATGAATGCGCTCATTTATAAATTTTGTCTTTCCTTGTCTTACCACACATCCATCTCAACATCTCCATCTCAGCTATACTCATTTTATGAACATGTTGTTTCTTGATTGCCCAACATTCTACTCCATAAAGCATCGCCGGTCTTATTGCCATTGTATAGAATTTTCCTTTCAGTTTGATCGGCACACGTCGATTACATAACACTCCGGCAGCACATCTTTGCTTTAGCAACCCCGCTCTAATTCTATGGGCAACATCCTCCTCAATTATAGGTGTCAAGCACATATAATATTAACATATTTTTTTTCATTCTCATCAATGCACACTACATTACAGCCCAAGGAATTTTTGAAATAGTTAAATTAGCAAACTATGGCAGTTCAATAGTTAAATTAGCACACTATGGCAGTAGCAATTATTACAAGTAGTCCTTTTTTTATCCTTTTCATGCTTAAAAATCCTAATTCCCTATCAGTGTTTGAAAGTATATGTGCAATGGATGTACAATCCTCTGTTACCTTGTTTCATGATTATGCATCAGTTCTATTCCCTAAACATGCTGCTAACAAATGGTTCATCAACTAAAACAGTAACCAAGTTACTGTTCACCTCTCAAATAAGCAGCGCAGAAATGTGCTATTTAGTCATACCTTCTTGGCACGTTGTCTTGTTTCCAAGGAGAGCTATTATTTTCTTCTAGCTTGGCTGGCATTATCCCAGTGACAGCCTTGTATTTTCAGAATGAAAAACTCTTGTTTGGTTCAGATGCAGTGTGGTCTAATTTGAGGTCTTTGGACCCTTCCGCAGAAGTTTTTGTCATACTAGTTGTTCCCAGATCAAACAAATTCCCTGGTCAATGCCCCTGAATAATTTACTCCTTTCTAGGGAAGTAAATCCTTTAGCTTCTTATGTTGTTCTTGTGTGCATTGTATGTTGGGGGGTGTTAAATAGATTGTCTGTTTAGCACCCCTCAACAAAACCTAGTATATATGTCTGTGAGCATAAACTCATATTAAATTTGGGATGGATTATCAGAACCTGGTACTTGTAAGAAACTAAAAATTTATGTTGCTTTCATTGTCGGCATAGTATATTTTGGTCACCAATAAATCATAAAAAAAAGGATTATTGCATGAATGACTGCTGAATGTTAGTGTTCAGTGTGCATATCTGTTGAAATTCAAATTATACAATCTTGGTTGTTCTATTTGACATGGGTGTAAAGTTTGGATGCTAAAGCTAAATCTTTTTTGTATGCAGAGTTTGAAACTGTCTGCTCCTCTTGCAACTGGTCTTATTCTGGTCTCGTGCTGCCCTGGAGGTCAGGCATCAAATGTGGCAACCTATATATCCAAGGGAAACGTGGCACTCTCAGTTCTCATGACAACGTTAGTCTAACTTATACCTGTGCTTTGAAGTTTTATGGTCAGGCCAACCTTTTGGTGTAATTTGATAAAGTTTATGTTATAAGGACATTCCTTCTTTCTAAGAATTTGCCGCATCTGACCCTGTGTTCTACTCATGTGTCAACACATGCTGACACATTTTTCAAACAGATCTTAATTTGTTTAAGTATTTTGTCTTTAGCTATTATTTATATTATATTATATTATATATATATATGATTTTGTTTTATATCTGCTCATCTAAATACATTCTTTCTATATTATATACTTAGCATGAACGTAAGTATTTTAAAAATCATGTCTCTCAAAATATGGTATAACCTGTAGGAACGAGTTGGCCTTTTGATTTTGAGGCGGTCAAGGTGTCTGACACTTCGTATCAGTGTCGAGCACCGAGACATGTGACCTTGTTTTTGTTACATAGGGTAAAGTTATTGAACACAAAGTGCTTGTATGTTTACTCTTGTGAATTCTATTTTGTATGCACTTGCTAGATGAAATTAGTCATGGTTGTAAACCTGTAGCTGTATTAGTTTCCCACTTTTACATGTGAAAGATCTTTGAATATGTTAACTATGGTTAAAATATATGTCAGATATTTTTTTTAATCTTCTACCCTTTAATCTAATTTTAAAATTAGACACTGACCTGTATATTGGTCTCTGACATGAAAAGCTTGGGAAACCATACCTGCTGACATGCCTACTCAATGATTTTCTCAAAGTCATGAGATATAGCAAAATGTATTTAGATCATATAATTGCACTAGAATTATATTGTATAAATACTATGAGAAAGAATGAAAGAGAAAAATAAGGTTTTCTCCTACTTGTCAACATACGCAAGACAACATGGCGGACACATGCCTAACATGACTTAGTTTTAGAAATGGAGTGCCTATACATTGTCTACTATATGTTGCTATGCAACAAAGACACTCCAGTTTCTAAGAATTTGCCTTGTCTGTCACTACGTCATACTTGTGTTGTACACATGCCTACATAGTTTTTCAAACAAATCTTAATTTATTAAAGTATTTTGTTTTCAGCTATTATTTTATATGATTTTAATGTTCATCTTCTCATCTAAATACATTTTTTCTACATTGTATACTTTGCATGAACTAAAGTATTTTTAAAAATATATAAGGCACTCCTAGTTGAAGGCTAGTGTTGGGGAGCTTGGCTACAACCTATAACCCTTATAATGAAGGGAGGAAGAAGAAACCTACTCTCTTCTTGAATCTTCTAAAACTCCTCTATATGGGAGGGGTTTCTACAGGACAACCATTCCCCTTGGGTAGACAGCTGCTTGCCATAGTGAAGTTTCATTTGTATATAGTACTCTTACAAAATCTTCCTTGTTAGCAAATATTATTGATACATACCTATTTATCAAAAAAAAAAAAACTTCCTTGTTAGTAACTATTAGTAACAAAATGTAGCAAAATCCTGGCCATCGGATTGCCATGACGAATCCCAGACATGTATCTTTTAAAAGGGACAAAATGTCCAAACCCATTTTCCTTTCCCTAGTATGTTTATTTCAAGGTAGTGTACATCAATATCTCTCTCAACATATGGAATAGACTGTACAGACTTGTCGACGTATTGGTTTTGTGGGTGTCATTTTGTTTAACACTTTGAATCAGTATCATACATCAACACACGTGACCATGTCTTTGTTACATAAGTATGTTCACATATGCAGCTTGTGAACCGAAATTTTGTAAAGCTATGCCATTACTGTGTTTTGTTTGCTAATATAATCTCTACTGACTGCGATACAACTATGGGAATTTCTATCATGTCATGTTAACGTTCTCAAGCAGATCCATGTACACTGTATGTCCATTTAATGTTCAAATCAGTCATTTCTTTATCAATGGCAAACTTAGCACATGGATCTTATTAGGTTTATGCCTTCTAAATCACACTTTTTAAGTGCAGAATGTAGGAGCTATCAATTAAACTTTCAGTCATTTCATTAAGGGTTATACCACCCGGGTGCAGGTATAGATTGTTGTGTATGGGTCTGGATGTCAAACTTGCACCTAAAATCCTCGGGTGCAAGGACATGGCTCTGTATAAGCCATAGGGCAATGATACCATAGCCCGGGTAATGCTTATTATGGGAATCCGAACAGTTGGTGTGGGGTTTCACAGCTTCATGATTGGAGTCGAATGATATCATGGTCAGCCAAACCCGCAATTTGCTTATAAATAAAAAACCTAAGGCGTAGATTTCCATCTTATGGTAATTACCACACTACTTGGGTTATGGTATCATTTTCCTTACTATTATTTTAATGTTTCCCAACTTCTGAATGTTTTTTTATTCTTTTTTAATTTTTTAATATAAAACATTTGGGTACGACTGGGCCATACTTAAAATGGATCCCATACCAATATCATGACATTTGGACACAATGGCCATGGTGGAATTTGAAGGGACTGAATACCATAGATTAGGGGCTGAGCCTTGTTTTCTTACAGTTGGATTTTAGGAGGCTGGAATTGCTTCAAGGTTTATGCTTTTGTGTAACTTTGATCTTCTTGTTAACTAGAGCATTATGATAAAATGCAGTAGATTTTGGAAATTCTTACTGAATTTATATTCTTGGGTTATTTTCCTCTGGCTGGGATGTTTCTGAGAACATATTGTAGGTCAAGATTAACAATCCAAATATGTGTCTCCATGTTTAACTTTAATCATGAACTGTGCACTTTGGAGGACTAATATGTATGATGAAAAGCTCCACATACATCAGTTTTTGCATCTCATGGTTATTGTTCCTAACTTGAACTGTGTATCACGAATTACTCATTCTTTAGGCTGTTCAGTTGCCCCCAATAAAAAAAATTATAGTAGATATTTTCAACTAAAGTGTGGTAATATTTTGAGCAACTAAGATGCAATATATTTATGTGGGTCACTATTTTAAAGTTTTCCTCCCCTCTTATTGATTTCTTTCTTACAAAGTATTTGATTGCTAGCATACAAGTTCATGCTAAGGTACTCTCCACTACTCATTCCGCTGTTTTGGGGTTCTGTAGGTGTTCAACAGTTGGTGCTATTATCATGACACCACTCCTTACTAAGCTTCTTGCAGGTCAGCTTGTTCCAGTTGACGCAGCAGTAAGTACATCTGCATGGCTTGATATATAATACTTCAATTGATAAATTATGTCTTCGATTTTTGTATCATGTGAAACTAATTAATTTAAAGAACCTAAGATACTTGTTTAGTAGGACCTAAGGACAGCCTACCAACTGTACACCAGTAGCGTGGCACACAGGCAGGGGAATAGAACCCACTTTTAGATGTCCCACCTAGGGGATCTCCTATTCCAAAAACCAACCTAATCAGATGTCCATAACCATCCAATGTATCGCATTCTTTTGGACAATCAGAAAATAAATGAGCTGTTCAGTAAAAGGTTTAGAAATCAGATGTTTACCATTATTCAATTTGGTCAAAGTTTGGTGTGGGAGGTTTCCTTGTCAGAACCTATCAAATTGTTTATGGACAGACCTTATGGTCTACTGGAAAGGACCTTGGATTTCCTCAATAATTTCTTCACATACAGTTGTAGCCGTCAATCGCGGATTCCTGCCTTCAGCATAACACCGAAAGACTGAAACTCAGTGTTTTATCTGCAGGGTCTTGCTATCAGCACTTTTCAGGTTGTTTTGGTGCCAACTATTCTTGGAGGTAATTAAAAGCTGTTTTAGTAAATTCCGCTGGATGTTCTAGAGCAAATCTGCATTTGTCTAATATCAATTATAGCTTATCATGAAGAGTGCTTGCATATGGACATGAATGTTGAATCCAAATTTGGTTTATGTGCCAGTGTTGATGAATGAGTATTTCCCCAACTTCACCCAGAAAATAGTCACAGTCACACCTTTGATTGGGGTTATGTTGACCACCATGCTTTGTGCTAGCCCGGTAAGTTAACAAAATTGCGGATGAGTAATTGTTAGGTTAAATTGTTAAGTACTTATGGTGGCTTTGTCTTATCATGATAGCTCAAGGAATAGTTCATTTAATGGTGGCTTCATACTTCCATATGAAAATACCTAACTTTGGCTTCTACATGTCTTCAAGATTGGCCAAGTTTCAGAGGTCTTGAAGACTCAAGGGGCACAGCTAATAGCTCCTGTGGCTCTCCTCCATGCTGCTGCATTTGCCATTGGTTATTGGATTTCAAGAATATCATTCGGTGAATCAACTTCTCGTACCATTTCCATAGAATGTGGAATGCAGGTATGTCTTCTATCTATAGCTATCTACAGGTCATTCTTTATCAAGATTTAGCAAATGCAGCATACTCATTGGCACTTTATGTTAGGTTTAATTCACAATACACATGGTATTTTTTACTTATACAGTAATATTTTGTATGAATCATTGTGACGGGTATCTTTTTGCAGTATAATATTCTTTTCCTTTTGTGGGAATCTACGAAACTATCGGGGTCCTATGAGGGGTGCCATTAAAGGAGAGAGAGGTGATCACTTATTGTGAACTAGGATTAAAATCTTGATATCAAATCCCAACTCCTGGGTAGCTGACAGATATCGATACCAATAGTGTTGTTAATGGGCCGGTTTTGGGCCTGGCCTAACTAAGCCTGCGCCGGCCCGAGATATATGTTGCTAGGTCCAAGCCCATCCAGGGCCACCGTAGGTTATTTTTGGACCAACCCCAGCCCATTATAGATATAATGGCCAACCTGGCCCATTGGGCCTATAGATGCAGTCCAAGCACGAGATCATTAGGGCCAGGCCTACAAGCCCATTGAGCCAGCCCCGGCCCATTAACACCCCTAGATACCAATGTAGTATGACTTAGACCAGTCCTTGTGAATTGAGAATTCATTGTACCCAGGCTTTCTCATAGTTAATTGTACAATTTTACTCGGCTGTACCTTTTAAGTATAGTTTGATATGGTATTTCCAATTCCTCTTGTGCTTAAGTGAGTCTGACAAGTGACAATCCTGATTCAACTCAGAATTGTTCATGATTCTTGTATCTGTGAAGAAGAAACCTCGAAAATTTAACAGAGAACTATAAAACGGAGTCCTAAAGAAGCATGATGGTCGCTTCTGGAGAAATTATTTGGCCTTCAATTCAAATCCTAGATAGTAGGGAAATAATTATAAAACTCTTTATGGAACAGGAAGACTCCATCAAAATTGGTGTGTCTGACATGTTTGGGCCTCACGTGGTCATACTCCAGTTTTGTTTATATACTATATAACAAGGACACTCTAGTTTTTGGAAATATGGAAATTCAGACAGCTGGTCATACTCATTTTGGTTACGTGCTGAATCTTATAGTCGGATTGTTGGACAAGTCTTAATTTCTCATTTATCTTATTTTCAGCTGTTATTGTACACTCTGTTTGTATGATTTTCATGTATATCTGAATACATTCTTTTTATATTGTGTACTTATGTGAACAAAATCATTTAAAAGTATAGCTGTGTCATAGTCTGTACATTATTGTGTAATTGAAGTCTGTTTTATCTACCTATATAATAATTTTCTTCATCATGTGTTTTTTTTAACTAACTTATTTTAAGCAAATATCTTTTGATTTTGGCTTTTCCAGGATACTGTTTGATTTGTTCTTGTCTTTGTGTAGGCAGTAGGCTAGAAACAGGGTTAAGATAATATTGGTAAGCCAGAGATAATAGATGTTTGATGTGAGGACTCTGAAGGGTGCATTTATGCACATCAATGGTTGATCCTTGATATGCAGCAAGTCGATTGTGTATACAGAGATCAATTTACCTGCCACTGAATGGAGAATCTAATATATGCTAAGAAATAACATGGAATGATGGGTTACTACCATCATTGGTCTTTGGACCATCTAATCGATGGGATTTACTTAGGATATCTCCTAGCCTAAAAATCAACCTAATGAAATGATCCTAATCATCTGATAAAGTTAATTTTCCTGGACTGTTGCCTTTTACTTGTTAGCCTTCTAACGAAATGCAACTGATGGGATGTTTAAAATCATCAAATTCTGAGTGAATTTAGGATAAGAAATTTCTGATATGGGGCCCACTCATTGCCTACATGTGTTGCTACTGGAGTAGCGTGTTTGAACGTCAAAACTCACAAGTATCCCAAACTCACACTCATCAAGGATAAAAGAATCTTTATCAATTTCTGATCAAACTATGCATTACTCAAGATATTGTGAAATACTTAATAATTTATTATTTATTATTTTTGCAGAGCTCTGCACTCGGATTTTTACTTGCCCAAAAACACTTTACGAATCCCCTCGTTGCTGTCCCTTCGGCTGTCAGTGTCGTCTGCATGGCGGTATGATTTCTTAACCCAAACTTATCAAATCTGTGATCCTCTTTTCTACTTGCCCTTGTGCTAGTTTCTAACTAGGAGTCTCTTATTCATGTTCTCTATACCATCATCATCATCATCATCTCTGCAGCTTGGTGGTAGTGCTCTCTCTGTTTTATGGAGAAACAGACCAATTCCAGCTGATGACAAGGATGATTTCAAGGAATGAACTAGCCTTTAGCCTTTTCAGTTGGTATCTTTTACTCTAACCCAATTTATTATTAGGTAAGAAGTTGTATTTATTAGTATAGCTTTATAGGAAATGTTGCATGTGCGACCTCTCCCCTTTTAGTTTCAGTTCAGTTATTTGAACTGCGATCATCTGAACTGAAAGAACATCAATTGAATAATTGCCTAATTAACGAGTTATCTCATTTCTCTTTGGAGTATCTTTGCCTTTTCTTATCATCTTTATCAGTAATAACAAACAAGATATGTGGAAGGAAAAAAATAGAAAAGAAAATATAGTATGGAGAAACAGAAGAAAGAATGCAAATGAATGACACAGTACTCAGCAGTGGGATGTGGTCTGTCACATGGTCTGTACATTATTGTGCAAATGAAATGTTGCAATTTTTTTTTTTTTTTTTTCTGTTCTTAATTTATTCAGCTTGTTGCTGTTGATTGCACCATCCTGTATATGTGCCCGTTGTTTTAAAGATTTGGAGTTAAACAGTCTCTCTCTCTCTCTCTCTCTTGCAATTTTTTTTTTTTTTTTTCTGTTCTTAATTTATTCGGCTTGTTGCTGTTGATTGTACCATCCTGTATATGTGCCCGTTGTTTTAAAGATTTGGAGTTAAACACACTCTCTCTCTCTCTCTCTCTCTCTCAAACCCATTTTCACTCCTCGTCACCAAAGCAATCTGATTAATACTCATCATGTCTAGCTATTTGTAAACGTTTAAAGCTACTTGGACTGAATTTAGGCGACATATGGTTAGTATTTGACTCTAATTACCAAATACAGGATTAAGCTTTTAAGTTTCCAAGCAAAACTGAAGCTGCCCCTCAAACTTGATGGAAATTTTAAAGGAGTTAACTTGAAGATTATGGAGGTGCATACTAGTTTTAAAATTGCTAGCAGAATGGGAGAGTTTTAGGCCTAATTGTCCTGTATTACCATAAGGTTTATAAGTGGTTTTCAGGTGGTAGATTTTGGTTTGATGGGGTATCATTTATCCAAGTGTGAGGCACATTTTTTTTTGTATTGTCAGGGCTGTTTAAACAAAACATTATCTGTTTGTTTTAATCATGGTTTGGTATTTAACGCTATATGTATTAATGCTCATTATTTTTAAAATAATGTCCATTATTTTGACAATAATGCACGCTGTCATAATAATTTTAACTGTTATTTAATGTTTAGCTAAAAATGAATTAGAAAAAAAATTTAAATTTTGACCCTTGTTTGGCCCGTTGGTTTTTAACTTTTTAAGTTTTAAGGTTTGTTAGTAGGGGCTGCAACTTGGGTGGGCTCAACCCATCGTTGGGTTTGGGTTGGGTTGGCCCCTTCAGTACTCAGGTTGGGTTCAGGCCGAGGCTTTGGACAACCCCACCCAACCCGAGCCCGACAATACACCACTGCAAATATAAATGTATATATTTTGTTAATGAGTTTCATGTTTCCTATTCTTAGTGTGGTTTATATTTGTAAAATGACGAAGAAAAAATTCTTACATGCAATATATTGGAAATTAAAATTTATCAACCTATCTTAGCAATAAAAAAAATGAGTAATTTACCAACCGAACCAACCCGACTAATCCGATCGGGTTGGACTCGGGTTGACCCCAAACCTGACCCAAGCCGCCTGATTTGCAACCCTATTTGGTGGTGGACAAAAATGTTGAAAATGCCCATGTTTATAAAAAAAAAAAATGTGCCTGGCAATATAAAAAGTGCGTTGGGAAATATCACTTATATGTATATAGAAAAGAGGGGTAAAACAGGAAAAAAAAGTATGGACACCTGCTCTATTTGGAAGTGCACTTACTACAGCAGCAAAACACTGTGGAACAACAGCAAACCTTCCGGTTGCTAGAGTTGTACAGCGCAGATTCCCTGGAGGCTCGAGCGTACCCTGCACCTCAGGACCTTTTTCATTTTATTGGTACAGGCAAAGTAGCAAAATTGTGCATGGCGTACTATCTTTATACGTTAATACCGACAATCTATACGCAAAATTGATGGTCGTTATGGGGCCCATCTAATCATGCTCAATCAAGTGTGCCACACCACACGCATTTTCATCTGTAGATGTATTGCCAATCAGGAAATGCCATCGATACATTGGCATGGTAGGCCCACAGCACATTTTGCATATTCTGCTATCAAACAGTGTGCCGCACCCTGCCATGTATATAGATGGCGTTCCCTAATTGGCTGACATCCACACATGAAAAAGCTAAACTTCAAATGTACTATCAGATGGTCCACTTAAAAATTTTGATGTCCAAAAATTTCAAATTGTTTGGCATGAGGCACATTCTTTCGGGCCCACTAACTGCATGGATGTTTAGCCACTCCTTGGTAGATTTACACGTAAAAAAATCAGTGTACTTTCAATAGGGGTGCTGCTTCTAGCCATTGGATTCCAGCATTTTTTGGAGGTACTAAATCAATGGTTTGAAATTGCCAATCAGACTGATTTTTTGTGTGCAGATCCACAAAGAGGTGGGCCAAACATTCATTCGACCAGTATGCACGAAAGAGTGTGGCACGTGGCATTGTGGGAGGAGATATTCAAAACATGATTTTTTTTTTAATGGGTTGGGATATAGGTTGACTCGTGCAGCCCCGCTTTACTGACTCATAAAGTGACACAGGGTTATGTGGCCCACATGGGGATGATTTAAGGGCTGATTTTTGGTGATAATATTCTTCTCCATATGGATATCAATCTCACAAAAAATCAGCCTATTTCCACATTTATAGCCTTATGATAAGTGCACTACAAGTTAAAATATTCTAAGCCGTCTACTTTTAAAGTTAACTTTAACTCCACATTTGGTAGGGTTAAAAGTTTCTGAATCTCTATGGTAATGAGATCGCATCCTCACCAAAAACCAGCCAATTCATCTAGATGCGGGCCTCATGACTGCGCGTCATTTTCTCCATTATATTAATTACAATTTTGTTAGTTGATCACCATGTACATTGGACATGTCGCTATAGTAGTGTGTTTTTGATAAGTTGGTCGATTTTTAACGTCAAAAAATATTTTTAATTTCGATTAACCTCTATATTTTTTTTTATTTCTTTGTGACATGGGGTTTGGCCAAACCCGTACCCCTTTCCATTGTTGTGTTTTTCCTTCAAAGGAAAAATCGACTACAAAAAATACCATATAAAAGGTAAATAAATTTGCAGAGTACTTTTCTATTGATGTTGTGGCGAACTTAATATGCATTATTAATATAATAATATTTTCATATGATGATAACATAAATTGTTTTAGGTGAAATTGTAGATGAACCATGCAATGGTTGGTGAACCACGTGTAGGAGATATGGATCTTCAATTTTTTGTAGACTTAAAAATCTTTCTATGCTATGGGTGATGATTGGACATCTCACTCTATCATGGACATGCATTGAATGGATCATCTATAGAACACCTGATGGAATGATCACTGTCAAATAAAAAAGTTTTACATGTAAGAGGCAAAGTAATCCTTATACCTGAGAGGTCTACACTCTCTTATGTATTGTTTGTATGATTTTGATATTACTAACCATCGATGCCTAATCGCAGGCGATATATGGGTATGTTGAGTCATGCGGATGATACATAAAGAGATTAAGATGTTCATCAATTGGAATCCACCACTCCTCGTGGAGAGATTATATTCAGTTGATACTGGGATTGGACTCAAAAATCTGATCGGTAGGGTTTTTAATAAAAGAGTTATCGCGATTATACACACACACATATAATTATTTTCACATAAAAGAGTTTTATGTTTTCTCAGAGTCTAATAAATGATGAATATCACAATGTGATTTATTTCCATTTTAGTGAGTTGACAGTAATTTATTTCTATTCCCAATGTCTTATATGGAATATCGCATGGTGGGACTTATTTGTAAATAATGTATAAGGAAGGTTTTGTAAGAATTAACTTTTTTCTTTGAGGGTTGATTGTAATATGTTGACAGAAATCATTACAATTATGTAAAAGTCCATTGGGTTTTGCTAATAAAATTCGAAAGTCCATAAAATGATAAACTGTTGAAACTAGAATTCTAAGTCTAATTAGCAAGTCATGTTTATTGCTATTAGGACTTACAACTAAAGAAGATAAGTTCCCTAGAAATCCTACACTTTATGATACACTTATCTCAAATTAAAAGTCTTTGCTTTAAGTGGTGTATCAATTTACCACGATTCTCGGTACTAGTGAATGGGTCACCTTCAAGCTATTTCGAGAGTTCTTGGGGTCTTAGACAAGGAAACCCATTGTCACCATATTTGTTTAGTGGTGACCGAAGCCCTAGGCAGAATGATTTCCAAAGGAGTTAAGGAAATTATCAGGATTCCAAGCAGGCCCCAGGGAGGGTGTCCATATCCCATCTCCAATTTGCTGACGACACCCTAGTGTTCATGTCAGGGACGTTGAGCAAGCAAGCTTCTTGAACAGCCTCCTTTGCTATTTTGAAGCTTGCTCGGGGCTTAAGATTAATTTCAGAAAATCCAAGATCATGAGTTTGGGAGATCATACCTCGGACTCCCACTGGAGGCACCGTATAGAGCTACGTCGGTATGGGATCTAGTGGTGGAGAGAGTGCGTAGAAAATTGGCAAATTGGAAGGGCCGGTATCTTTCTAAAGGGGGCAAGTTGGTACTTATTAAAAGTACATTGTTCATTTTACCGGTCTATCACTTGTTCTCAATTCCTATATCAGTAGGCAAGAGAATCGAAAGGCTCATGAGGGATTTCCTGTGGCATGACGCGTCGGAGTCATTTCGTTATCACTTAGTTAGTTGGGCACATGCTTGTTTAACTAAAAAGATGGGAGGGCTAGGATTCAAAAGAATAGGCATCATGAATTTAGCTTTACTAGGCAAATGGATCTGGAGATTCAGTCATGAGAGAGATAGTCTGTGGCGTAAAGTGATTGTGGGTATCTATGGGGAGGAGGTGGGCGGCTGGATCTCAAAACCATCAAGGCACCCATATGGTTGTGGAGTTTGGAGAGGCATTCTCAAGACAAAGGACAGAGTGATGGCAAGCACCAAATTAGGCTTAGGAGATGGGACTAGAATTAGGTTTTGGGAGGATATTTGGTTGGGGGACCTATGTTTAAAGGAGTCGTTTCCTCGGGCTTATTCTCTATCACAACGCAAAGGTCTATCTGTAGACAGTTTCTAGAGTGATTCTTCTTCGGAAGCATGTTGGGACTTAGGTCTCAAACGAAATCCGTTTGTTTTGGAAAGAGAACAAATCAACGTGTTGATGGACTACTTGAAACACTACCGTCTTACCACTTGAAATGAGGATTGCCTAGTCTGGATTCATTCCAAGTTTGGGAACTCCTTTGTTCATTCTTTTTACGAGACTGTGATCACCCCAACCCATCCAACATACTCCCATTTTTTATTCTCTTACCTTTGGAAATCCATGGCACCATTGAAAATTTGTTTCTTCGCTTGGGTCACTACACTTAACAAGATCCTTACCATTGAAAACTTAATCATTAGAAAGTGGATCCTAATGGATTACTGTGTGATGTGCAAGACAAGCGGAGAGAACACTAACCATCTATTTGTGCATTGTCAGTTCGCCAGACAGGTATGGTCATTTCCTAGCTCATTTGGACATATCTTGGGCATTCCCGGAAACCATAGGAGAAGTGTTGGACAATTGGCCTCGACCTACCCTATCGCCTAGGGTTAAGCTAGTATGGGAGATGATACCATTGGCAATTATGTGGGGAATATGGCTAGAAAGAAACCGGAGAACCTTTGACGGTAAGGAAAGTTCTTTTGAAGAGGTTTTGTTTCGTATTAAAGCACTTTTATGCAGTTGGGGAAGTGTATCTCAGGAAATGCGTGGAGCATTCTTTAGCGACTTTATGTTTAGATTCGACTTGATTTTGTATTGACGTTTTATCCCCCATTTTTTTGTCCTCTGAGATCTTCTCGATCTCCTTTATCCCATATATTTATTGATTTATCCTTGACCTATAAAAAAAAAAGGTTTAAGGGGAATGTCCAACAGTTCAAAAGAGAAGGCCATCAATTTTCTAGGATTTCATTTGAGAAAAGAGTGAATTGGGTATGAATCAACATGAGGCTTAACATCTGAGAAGCTAGTGCAATGTAATTCTAAATCTCTCTTCTAAGATTCATAAGGTCATGTGATGATCCTTCGATCCAAGTATTATTTGACAAATCTCTTTATGAGAAAATTGAAAATATACTATCAGATACATTCCGCAACTAATAGTGGTATCAGAGTTTGTCACATGGAGCATATGAATTTTATTTTTAATTTCCAAAAGTTTTTTTATTAACTCTATTAAATACCTAGCTAGTATTTATTCATGTGATAGATGAATGATTTGTTTTATTATGGACTAGTGCCCCGTGCCATCGGCACTCCTCGACAAAGAATTTGCCAAAATCAAGTGAGTGGCGGAGATCCACCGTCCATTTGAGGGAGGATTAGATCTTGGCATTTCTTTGTTGATGCTTATAAGAGGAGGTATAAGTAGGGAGACGACCAATGTGTTTTGTTATATAGAATAGTAAATGGCCCATGCCCATGGCACTCTCCGACAAAAGCGTTTGCAAAAATTGGGTGCCTTCGGCACTCAAACGGTATAATGGACTGGGGCGTTACCATTTTTTTCCATTATAACGGCTGTTGTAACGGATTGTAACGCAAAGAGGGAGAAATGGGAAAATAACAGAAATAATAAAAAATAACGGTGTTGAAATTTAAATTTTGAATAAATTGAGGTCAAATGAGGCGGATTGAGTGGCTGAAATCTAACCGTCCACATTAGATCGATGGATTTGATCTCAACCACTCTTTATCTAACCGTCCACATTAGATGGATGGATAAGATAAGAAATACAACTGAGTTGTCTTGATACATGCGTGGGTGGCTAGTGCCTGCGGCACTTTCCGACAAAGTGTTTGTCAAAATCGGATGGGAGTTAATCTCAGCCATCAATATGAAGCACAGTGGATCTCGGCCACTCATTATTGAAGCCATATAAGATAAGAGTGGTATAAGAAAACCATTAAATTTTCGTTAAATTCTTTTTTTTTTTTTTTAAATTTTAAATTTTAAATTTTAAATTTTCAAATTTCAAATTTCAAAATTTTAAATTTTGAATTTCAGCACCACTTTTTTCCTTTAAAATCATTAAAATCCGTTAAAATCTATTTTTTCCATTTTTGCCATGGTCGTTTCAATCCGTTTTAACGGTAACACCCCTCTCGAGGCATAAAAAGTGGGGCTCTTGAGCCTGACCCTTGGGCTATATGTAAATCCAACCCATTTCATTCCTTATATGTAGGTAAATAGTAGGTGACCCATGCCCACGGCACTCATCGACAAAGCGTTTGTCAAAATTGGGTGTGAGTGGCTGAGATCCAATGTCCATTTGGTGTGATAAGATCTCGGCCATCCTTTATGAAGCCGAATAAGAGGGGGAGACAACCGTCCTGTTATGTTATATAGATGTATGTTCTTTCTTCTAATGTCTTTTCTTTTTTTTTCTTTTCCTGGAATTTATACTCACATTGAGCAATTATCGATTTAATTGATAATTGGTTTCTCAAATTTTTTATTATTTTATAAGATATAAATAGAAATGAGATTAGAATGGATCTAAAGTAGTTCTTCCAAGAACAATATCAGATTCAAATCAAAGCGGAAATCATAAATGAATTACAAGAAGGATAGGATTTTTTTATCAAAACACAATTTGATAATTATCTTATGTCAAATATTTATTTGCTTTATTTAATTATTAGAATTCAAAAATATTTTTTTTGATATTTATCAAATTTTTTATAATTAAAATTGATTTCTGCTCAAATTTTTAGGCTTGATCTCGAATTCATCTAATAATTGTTATAGACGAACATATTGATCAATAAATTATTTTTGATTGACAATAGTTATCATTAATGATTTATTTATTTTATAAAATTGATCAATGTCACTAATCATAAGTGTAAATTGATTTTTGCAATTTTTAATCAAATCGATTTTGTTCATATTTATTAGTAGATAAATCTAATCAATTAGATAAGCATTTTAATTGGTGATTATTATTAGCTAATAATTAGTTGAATTAATTATTATGATTAATTAGAATAATCAGGAGTAGACAATAGATTTTATAATTTCAAAAAAAAATTATTTGTCAATTTTTAAAATTACTATTTTTTATTAATTAAGAAAAGACTATTATTTAACTAAATAATTGATTTACTTATTTTCTTGAAATTAAATAACTATTATCTAATTAAAATAATCGATTTGATCAATTTTGAAAAGTAAAAACAATGTTTTAATTAATTAATTTTAAAAATCAATATTGTTATCAATTTAAAAAAAATGTTAATATAGAATTTATTAATTTTAAACATTGATTTAATTATCAAATAATTGAAATAATTATTTCAGTTTTATTATTCTATTTTTGAAGTT
Source organism: Euptelea pleiosperma (assembly GCA_035048495.1). NCBI lineage: Eukaryota > Viridiplantae > Streptophyta > Magnoliopsida > Ranunculales > Eupteleaceae > Euptelea > Euptelea pleiosperma. The sequence continues at coordinate 25,599,487 of CM068549.1, forward strand.
AGATAATGTGATTGTTGAGATTTATTCTAGAAAGAATAATTATTATCAATGTTGATAATTAAATAAATTATTTTCTTAAAAATGATAATTGTTATCATTTTAATTATCACACGATTTTATGTTTAAACTTACATGCATGTGAGCGATGATGATGTATTCGAGCTGAGATAGAGTCCTACATGGAGATGCCAGAAGATATGAGTATGGAAAAAAGAAGAATATTCTACTTATTGAGAATATTTTATTAATCTTTTATTTTGAGAATAAGTTCTCTTTTTTTATTATTCTGATAATAATAATTATTTTCTAAACACAATACAGGCTTGGCGATTTTCTTTATTTTACTTAGATTAATGAACCATACCCCTCATCATGATCAGTGTTATTATTGCTATAGGATTATGATTTATTTCTTTTATTTTGATAATAAGTTCTCTTTTTTATTATTCTGATAATAATAATTATTTTCTAAACACACTACAGGCTTGTCGGTCTTATTTATTTTACTTAGACTAATGAACCATATCCCTCATCATGATCAATATTATCATTGCCATATGATTAGAATTCATTATCCTAGATTAAATAATTTTTATAGAGAGTCCATAATTTTACATGTGTTGTATATATTATTCTCTTCCATTTAATATTATTATTAATTCTCTAAGTATTAAGTGTTTAACGAGAATTATCTTACGAACTAAATTCTTAAGGCCTTTTGTCTTTAACATAAATTCTTATTAACAGAGTCTTGTCGAAGCCCAAAAGCCAAAAGCCAAAAAGATAAGTCTTGATTCTATTTAATGGGTTTGTGATTTTGTTTTATTGATGAGATAGATATATGTATAATTTAGTGGGAGTGTCAACTAAAATGGGGGCATGTACATACATTATGTCGCGATGATGGGTAAGTACTTAACTAAAAGAAACATGGTGACGAAAAGAATCACGCATGCCTATTTTAAAGACCCAAAGGAAATAAAAAATCATAATGATTATGATGGATATATACTATCCGCCCTCTCATGAATGTGTGGTTAGCTACCAAAAGGGGGAATCACATACAAATTTAGGTATCCAATGTTCACTACAAAATATATGTCTAATATTTCTTAATTTTATAAATTGTGGGATCATAAGATTTACAAAATAGTGAATAATTTCATCATAAAAACTCCAATTTTATTGGATTTATACATGTACATTTAATTTTCTTATATGATTTGTAGATCAACATGACTAACTTTAATCTACTGGCCAAACCATTATATGAGAATTGTCTCACTAGTCCCAATTATGTGGATTGGAAAAGACACTTGCAAATTTATGCTAATAACTAACAAAATTACCATGTCCTTAAAATCGATCATCCTCTCCTCCTTAGACCGAATGCTACTAATGAAGATATGATTACCTATCAAAGCTGCCATGATGCCGATAAACTCTTTTTTTTTTGTTAGATAAGAAAATTGCATTAAAATGAGAAAGGTAAAAAAAAATATTACAAGTATGCAATTGGGTGAGGAGTTGCATCACCATGAGAGCAAACATCTCAACTGTCACGCCCCGAATTCGGATACCCAGATACGACCTAAAAATTCGTGGATCGACCCGTACCCGAATTCAGATGTAATCCATGAATGGCCCCTAGTGGTCTAATTAAGTCAATTAGACTACTAAGGTTCATTCGAAAACCCACTAAGTAAAAAAGAAAAGATATAGAAAATAAATAATTAAAATAATTCATAACTCAAACAATTCATCAATCAATAAAGTATAGAGAGATGGATGTGAGAACATACTCTCAATCAAAGGACTGCATGCCCGTGAAAATAAATAAGTAATGTTTTAAAACAATCAAAATAAAGTCTTCTAAAGTGTGGGGATCGACTCCCAAACCCTCGCCGATCTCTTCGAACGCACCGAAGTCTTTCGCCTCAAAATCATCCCACGTACTCAGCTCCTTAAAATCTGAAAATGGTATCGGTGTAGCACCGTGAACCGAGGCCCAGTAATACAATAGTGTGCATAGTATGATGTTATATTATACAAGTTTTTAACCAAAATATGCATCTCAATCATATAATAAGGATGACATGAATATGATGGTGATTGCAAGTGAGTATGGGATGTAAATGCAACTAGTACTTATAACCACATAGGATCTCCATCTCCTTCCCGCACTGAGAACGGTCTCATAGACCTATCTGCAGGATATAATAACGTCTGGGGCCTTTCACCCTAGGGTACCGAACCTTGATTAATTGATAAAACTAATATAAATGTATATAATATACTTCAACCCCGTTCTCTTATGCATCCCTTATATGAAATGATGTGATGATCATAGTATAACAACAAGATGGTACTAGGGTTACATGGCATAGGCACACATGTATTTAACATTTAAATAAGAATATAAAATAAACACATAATCATCAAAAGTGATAACATGAGAACGAATTAAGGTTAACCATTAATAACATGTAACAATCACCGAAGGTCACGGTCAACACGGATGAACAATACAAGTGAAAATCACAAGACAATCCAACACACCATGGCCGAACCCTATGAGGAATCCATGATACAAGGTCGAACCCTAAAGAGGGATATAAGACATTTAGCCGAACCCTATGAGAGATCCAAGACACATGGGTGGGATCCCCATGCATATAAGTATAGGTCAAACCATCTAGGGTTTAGTCAAACAACAAGGGCTAAACCCCTTAATAGTTAATAAGTCATGAGCGAACCACTAATAATTAATAGGTTTTTTACAAAAAAAATGTACTGCCTTGTAAAAATTATAACTAAATAAATATTAATTAAAAAAATATAAACTCAATGGATTTAAAAATTAGATTTACAGATGTTTTTAGAAAAAATAAATAGAAAAATATTCAGATTCAAAATATAGGTCGAAACCCTTAATTAAGTGAACCAGACAAAATCTAAAATTTTAGATTTTACAGAAAAGTCCCGCACATTTGAAAAATAATAACTTAATCAATACAAATCAGAAAAATACAAATTCAAATGTTATAGAAACTAGATTTACAGAGGTATTGAAAAAAAATAAATAGAAAAATATTTAGATTCAAAATATGGGTCGAAACCCTTAATGAAGTGGGCTAGATAGAATTTGAAATTCTGGGTTTCATAGAGAAGTTCAGCACATTTGAAAAATCATAACTTAATCAATACAAATCAAAAAATATAAACTCAAAGGTTCTAAAAACAAAATTGATAGAGATATTTATGAAAAATATTTAGAAAAATATTTAGGTTAAAAGTATAGATCGAAATCTCAAGTGAAGTGGACGTAAAATCTAGAATTCTGGGTTTTATAGAAAAGTCCAATACGTTTGAAAAATCATAACTTAATTAATACAAATCAGAAAAATACAAACTCAAAGGTTCTAGAGACTAGATTGATAGAGATATCCATAAAAAATAATTAGAAAAATATTTAATTAAAAATATAGATCAAAATCTCAAGTGAAGTGGACCGTGTAAAATCTGAATTTATGGGTTATTTTGTAAAGTCCAACAACTTAGAAAAATTATAATTAAATAAATATTAATCAGAAAATACAAACTAAACGGTTTTGGAAAATAGATTCATAGATGTATTTAGAAAAAATAATTATAAAAATATTTAAATCATAAAAATATAACGAAAATGATAAAGAACATAGTCATCTATTATAGGTACAAAATAGACCATGGCCAAACCCATCATGGTGGCCCAAAATAAAGATCAACCCAATAAGAATAAAGTAAATATTATTGAAATTAATTTATAATGAGTATCACCCATTACCTAATGAAAGAAAAATAAGTATAGGATGGATCAAACACACTTACCTCAAGGTTTTTTGAACTTTAATGAAAATCAAAAATTTATTCAAATTTGAAAGTCGTCGGATCGTCCTCTCCTCGGAATATGTTCTTCTATTCGGAGTCTCCGTCAATTCTCCCTTCTTACTTGAGTGCGATCGATGCCTAGATGAAGATTTAATTGAGATTTCTCTATTCTTTAATGGAGTTTAGGTTTGTGAAAGCTTCTAAAGTTTTAAGATTTTTATAAATAGGATTAGGGTTTCTATTTTAGTAGAATTCGTAACTATCAAAGGAGATGACTTTTTCAACATTCAAAAACTTATATTTTACATTACTAATAGATTAGAAATGGGTCCAATGCCCATATATATCAACTAGGCTTCATTTAAGAATATTATTAAGCCCAAAAGACCTTTAGATTGGTCATACGGGTCCACCCAACAATCATAATACAAAATCCATTAAGTTATATACCTATAAAGAAAGGCTAATGTCGAAAGGTACATACACTCACGTGCTAGTATTGATTATGAAGAAACCTTTTCACCAATGGCCATGTTAAAATCCATTAAGATTCTTGTGGCGATAGTTCACACCATAATTATGAGATATGGTAAATAAATTTCAAGACCACCTTCTCGAATGAAAACATTCAAGAGGAGATTTATATGGACCAGACATGAGGTTTTATACTCTATGACCATGAAAACAAAGTGTGCAAGTTCTATATATGGATTTAACTCAGCGAACATCTCGTAGTTGGAACATCCATTTTGATGAGGCCATCAAATCATTTGGTTTCCAACAAAATGTGGATGAAGCTTGTGTGTACAAGAGGGATGGTGGGAGCGTATTTTCCTTCTTGATTTTATATATTGATAATGTACTACTCATTGGGAATAAGGTAGGATTCTTGATTTTGTATATTGATTGAATACTACTCATTGGGAATAATGTAGGCTTGTAATTGTCTCCAATTACAATTTGGCTATCGAATAATTTTGCTATGAAGGACTTAGGAGAAACATCCTATATTCTGAGACTTAATTTGTTTATGGACAGAAAGAAAAGGATGTTGGGATTGTCTCAAGTTAATTATATTGACAAAGTTTCGGACAAGTTTAGCATGCATGATTCCAAGAAAGGTCTTCTACCTTTCAAACATGAAATCAGTGTTTTTAAGTCTATATCTCCTAAGACACAAGTAGAGAAAGACAAGATGTTGAAATGTCCATATGCTTCAGCTGTAGTATGCTATGTACTAGATCGAATATCAAACATGCAATCATTGTTGTGAGTAGATATTATTCTAATCTTGGTCCTAAGCATTCGCTAGTTGTAAAGCATATATTTAAGTATCTGAGAAGAACCAAATATCACTATCTCATTTATAGTAGTGAAGATCTGAATGTGATCGGATACACAGATTCTAATTTTCAATTAGAAGTGGATGATAGGAAATCTATTTATGGGTTTGTGTTCATACTTGACAATGGAATGATAAGTTGGTAGAGCTGTAAGTGGGATACCATTGTCGACTCTATAATAGTGGCATGAGATATAACTGCAAGTGAAGTTGCAAAAGATGTATGGATTAGAAAATTCATACAAGAGCTTGGTGTGGTTTCATCTACTAATCACTCCTTATTATGACAATAGTGGTGTAGTAGCTCAAGTTGTTGAATCTTAATCTTATCAAAGGACGAAGCACATAGAGTGAAGGTTCCACTTGATACGTGACATTATTCGTAGATGTATGATTGGCTTTGAATGGGAGTTAAATATCTAGAAGGATTTGACAACGATTTATTTTCATTCCTAATGGTTTATATGGAATATTGTACAACGAAATGACTTACTTGTAAATAATTAATAAGAAAGGCCTTACAATAATTAACTTTTTTCTTTGGATTGATTGTAATATGTTGATAGACATCATTGCAATTATGTTAAAGGTCATTGGGCTTTGCTAAAATTAGAAATCGCATAAAAGAAAAATTGTTAGAATTATTAGAATTTCAAGTCTAATTAGCAAGTTTTTTTTTATTGTTATTAGGACTCACAACTAAAGAAGATTAATTCCCTAGAGATCTTACACTTTATGTTACATTTATCTCAAATTAGAAGTGTTAGTCTTAATTGGAAACTATTTTGGATGTTTTGTATATAGGATATTAGAGATAGGGAGCTCTGTATCACATCCTAACATTTTAAGTTTGGAGATCTCTCTCTCTCTCTCTCTCTCTCTCTCTCTCTCTCTCTCTCTCTCTCTCTTCTTCTTCTTCTTCTTCAAGTGCAAAAGATTGCACAGAAAACTCTAAGCGGACGTCTAGTAGTTCAATGGAGAAGGCCATCAATTCTCCAAGAATTCATCTGATAAATGTTATACAGCGAACCGGCGTAAATCAATAGTAGGCTTAACATCTGAGAAGCTACTGCAAGATAATTCTAGATCTCTGTTATAAGATTCGTAAGGTCATATTATGATCCTTCGATCTAGATATTATTTGATTGATATCTTTATGAGAAAATTTGAAAATATACTACTAAATACATTCTACAATTATTCCATAAAAAATGTATCTATTATACGAAAAAATTTACATTGACTGTGACGTCAAATCTGGGGGTGTCCAAAGATTCGAATCGCCACCAGGAGAAGTGGGATCACATGATTTGACAAGAGAATATTTTAAAAAAAGGTATTTTGGCACCACCTCGGCATGTATCAACAGCGAATCTAAATGCCATGCCACCCATTTTTTATAAAAAAAAAAAAAAAAATTCCCTGTTCTTCCATGCCCTTAGGAAAAAGGAAAAATTAAAAAAAGATTCAGTCCTCTTTTTAAAGAACCAATTTTTTGTTGACAAAAAAATATTCAACACTATACAAGTGGGTTTTTATTATTTTTTTTCCCTTTTCATATAAAATCTTCTTGTATGTATTTTTATATAATTAAAAATAAAACAGATTTTTGATAAGTGATAATAATAAACATATTATGGCATTACATAAATGTTGTTTTTTAAATTTTTTTGGTAAAATGATCACAACTTTATATATAAACATGAACTCGACAAAAGGTAGCCCGCATTATACGCGCGTCCATACAAAACGTTGTGAGGTGGTTGAAGCAGCCTTCGCAAGGAGATCAAGGACCTGATTTGCTTCCCCATGTACATGGGTACGATTCATTCTCATCAAACTGTGTGAATGTCATTCATAAATGATAATTAGCTCGTTATTGCAACAACCACGCGCAACTCCCATCACATGTTTAATTACTTAGCTTATAATTAATCTGAACTGTAGAGATATCAAAAAAAAAAAAAAATCTGAACTTTAGAGATATTAGTGCCTTTTTTTATCAAATGATTTATTTAATAAATCACTTTATTAAGATTATCTAGCTTGTGTTGTTGTCTTCTGGTTCTACTTCACAATTTGACAAAGAGAAAGAGAGATGAAGGAAGAACATGAACAAGAGCTTGAGTGAAGGTAATGATGAGGATCTCGGGGAGGATATTTCAAAGGAAGAACTGAGTGGTAATCGAGAGAGGACGAGAGAGCTGGAAGTGAATTTCCCTGGTACTTCAAAGGTGTGTGCGGGGCCTCACTTTATGCTTGTGTGCTTTAATAATTATTGGCTACCATATAAAAACTATCCTCATTTGATCATGAATTCTTGACTCTTTAATATTAAAATCCAACTATACCACCAAAAAGTCCATACTATAAATCATCTTCCCATGATGATGCTTTTGTCACTTTAACACACCTTAATCTACCTTTTTTTAGTTAAAATTACCATTATTGTTCCTAAGACCGCCTACTTGTTGATTGCCATATTTGCGCCAAAAAAAGATTTTTTTTTTTGTATGAAAAATCTTCCAAAAATATCTTTTTTTCACGCAAAATATCCAAAGATCGAGCGTAGGTGGCGGGCGAAGAAATGATTCCTTCCAGAGGGACCGCGGGGGGCCCGAGCCATCAGTGAGATACCATTCTGGAAGAGCTAGAACCATTATTAAGATGACACTTTTACAATTTGAATGTACAATTGAAGTCTTGAATCATCTTCATGGCTTAGTTAAAGACAATTGTTTCAATCCCTGTAGAAGGAGACTTGAATACAGACATGACAAGACCAGTATGGAACAAAACTAGTTTGATGACAATGCCATGATGAGTGATCAAGTTGTTGAGACTCATTGGCGAACCACTGAATATATCGACCAATAAGAACGAATGACAAGATCCCGCTCCACTTCACATTGTCACCGGAATTATAAGCTAGGGAACTAGAGAAGATTTCATTCATGGCGAGTGATCGACTTCGGTGTCCCTATAGAGCGTATATTCCCTTATGAAATTCTGACAATCATTGATACCAAAAGATATCGTTGTACCTAGTGGTGGGGCCGGGCCTCATTCCGCAACGATTCCGATATTACAATCTTATATGGTTCCTTTTGTATGGGAGCGTTTTTTATAACACTTGCAACTGTAACACTTCCGACATCATTATTTTATTTGCTAAAAAAATGTAAGAAAAATGAATAACGGAAAATAAAGACCATTATAATGTATGTTTATCTATTTTATCTTGACGTATGAATTAAAAATTTATAAAATAATAATATTTTGACCCGTTATAGCGGCCGTTATAACCGACATTACAGTATGTCATGACAGTATCTAATTTTTTAATACTGTATTTTCATGATATACTTAAATTTCACCATCCTATCGAATGTCATTCTATCCATCGATTCGCCAATTGGACGATTAAGATGAGATTGTAAAGTGCAAAAATATAGAAAAAAGAAAAGGGGGATTGAGTGTGAACTTAAACCAATGAATTGAAATTGAAATTGAAAATTTTGAAAAAGGGGGAAACCCTAATAGAAGTCGGGAACAGGTCAGTCAAAGAAGTAAAAAAGTCAACGGTTTGACTACGTTGGAATTAGGGCAGGAAAGAAATCCCATTTGAAGGTTAAAGTGTTAAACTACAGTCAATTTCCATAATTGGCCAAAATCCCAACTACATCTTACAAAAAATCACGTAAGAGAGTTATAGTAGAAAGACTATCTCACTGACACGTGCACTCTGATACATGGGGATTTGAAATGACGAAAATACCCTACCATCAAATCAACAGACCCTAAACCTCCTATATTCAGCAGGAGGCAGCCTTCTATCAACTTCAATTGTCAGGGTGATTTTGGTCATTTTCCTCTGAATAAAGACCCACGTGGCAGGCAAAGGGGTCCTATCCGTACGTAGGTATGAAATGAGTAGAGTATATTATACATATAAAGATTCGACTGGCTAGTTAGTCTCTAAAATCTAAATAGCGTCAGTGCCACGTGACTAGCAGGGGTGACGGGAGGTGAGGTCACGTGACCTCACTTCCCGTCCGGTCGGGGTGACCTGACGTCAAGCCTGACTCTGCACCTCCTTGCCAGTGGGTGTGCGACCGTACAACACCGTCTCTTTCAAAAGCTTGGATGGGCGGAATCGTAAATTTGGTGGTATTTGATGACCTCGTGAGTGATTGTTGTCACGACTCACGTATCGGTGAAGGGCTCAGCTCCCGAAAAGATCTTTTACTTTTCGCCATCAAAGATCTCACGGCAGATTGGCATTTAATCTCAGACCCAAGTTGGAGGAAAGTGAAGCCGAGATGGAGAGAGAGACGACGCTGGATTCTAACTTTCAAGTGGGCGCGTAATGTGCCATGGACTGCCATGGCCGGGCGTGCGCACTGCGCAGCGACCCTCGCGGCGCACATGAAGAATGTGGGGATGGAGTGTTAAGAACATGCTATTTAGGGTAATCCCCGAAGAGAATTATTTTAGGATTTATGGACTGTAAGGTGTTGTTGTTGTAGTCACTTTCTCGAGTTTCAATGTGAAAGCTGTGTAGGGGTGAGTTGACTCGGGATCTGTTCACACAAACCTTCATTTAGGTTTTATATCGTATCACAATGAACACAAGTAATGTTGAGGGAGTAGAATGCTGAGCAACCAAGAAATGATAAGTTCATGATAGAATAAGTGCATGTTAATATCAAGATGTTGAGATGAAGGATTAAACAAATGAATTCTTTAAAGGATCGGAATCCACGAACCCTAAATCTTGTCTGTGGATCCCGAGAATCCAACGGTGGTTGACAGTGTTGAGCTGGCATTTACTTTTGCCAAAGCAAAACCACTGTTGGATTCTCGGACATACTCCATGTTGGATTCTCGGACATACTCCACGCCCGAGAGATTCTGTGAAAATTAATTTAAGTGAAAAAATTCAGGTCCATGGAACTTGTTGGTTCTTTTAAAATGTAGTATCCCAAATAGATGATAAAAGACAAAAAGGTTAATTAATGAAGGTCGATGAAACCCTAATGAAAAGTAACCTATAAGTTGAAGGTTCTAAAAGAACGAGGGAAAGAAAATGTTCAGTGGTGATTTATATTAGATTAGGTTCACGCGGAATCTCCTATTCATTTTATCATGAATTGGTGTCCCATCATTCTGTGCTTATTTTGTGTCATATTTTCAAGTTGCAAACTCCATAGCAATTCATCGTATAGGGGGCCCGGGGGCCAAGTGAACTTTCAGGTTCCGTTCTGTGTTTTGATATTGCCCCGTGTGAAGGAGCGCACTGCTAAGTATGAAGATACTATGATGGTGATGATGTTTAGTAAGAAGAGGTAGGAGGCGAAGGCCCTATTGATGGGTGTCCAGACTGCGGTGGACGGCCACCTTAATCGAATCTTTTTTTAATCAAACGCAAAAGGGTTGGTGGATCTGTTGATGCAAGGCTCCTCCAATGTGGACTAGCTTGCTTCCCCAGTGTGGGGACATTTTGTTCCTAAAAACTTGTTTCTCCCAATCTCTCTTCATTTACTATAGTCATAAAACAAATACAGTTGCTCATATTATTGCTGCTATGGCAAAAACCTGGTCCTTTCCTCGTAAGTGGGATGAGTCTCCTCCCTTGTTAGTTATCAACAACCATGTGTTTGGATGAAGAGCATCCCCAATCTAGATGTTGAGGTGTTTTGTTTTGTTTTGCTTCTTTTTGTTAATACCATCCTGATTACACACAAAAACAAAAAAAAAAACATTGATAGATTGTGTGCAGAAATGAGGCCACACTACCAAGTTGGAAGTTGTTACACATTTGGATTAACAGATGTGACAATGTGAGTTGAATGAGGGAAGAGATATGTTGTTGTTTTAGTTAAGGTGATTGTCAAATTTAAGTTATACTTTTTTTGAGAGATAAGCTTGGGGTTAGGCAGATCCCTACCTGACCTTAAAGCGCAAAATTACAACCTATAGTGCAGATGCAAATTACAACCTATAGTACAGATGCCCAGAGGCGTCTTCAGCCACTGTTACAGAAAGATCATTATGAAAGGTATGAGGATCTAAGAAGTTACAGCAAATGGAGTTACTTAAAAAAGCAAGATGGTTTGCAGCCCTATTAGTCTCCCGATAAACATGACTAATATCTATATCTTTAAATTGATCTCACGATTGCCGAATGGTGTGGCCAATCTTCCAAGCTTGCCATAGAATGTACTACCTCCTTTGATGATGCTAACGGCATGAGCTAAATCAGTCGTAATATAAATCTTCTTCAGATCTTTGGATAAAGCTAATTGAATACCATATGAGATTGCTTGCAACTCATGACCTTAAAGCACAAAGTTACAACCTATAGTACAGATGACCAGAGACGTCCTCAGCCACTGTTACAGAAAGATCATTATGAAAGGTATGATGATCTAAGAAATTACAACAAATGGAGTTATTATGTTTGCAGCCCTATTAGTCTCGCGATAGGGCATGACTAATATCTATATCTTCAAATTGATCCCACACGATTGCCGAATGGTGTGGACAGTTTTCCGAGCTTGCCATGAAATAGTACTGCCTCCTTTGATGATGCTCATGGCATCAGCTAAATCAGTCGTAATTTGAATCTTCTCCAGGTCTTTGGATAAAGCTAATTGAATACCATATGAGATTGCTTGCAACTCGTGAAAAATTACTGAAATAATTTTCTTTTCACCTGCATAAGCTACAAGGGGGTTACCATCCGAGTCCCTCAAGATATCGCCATAACCAGCTATGTTTTCACCCATGGACCCATCCGTGTTAAGCCTCCAGTATCGAGTAGGTGGGGCTGTCCATTTGCAAGTAATCGGTACTGGATGCTAATACTCCAACTCAATACACCATGAATTGAAAATTTCTCTAAATCTAACTAGGTGTATCCATATTAAGTTATACTTGCGTTGCATGCTAGCGTATAGGGGCATTTTTGGAAGAGTTGCCAAAATAGAAAAGTTAACCCAAAAGTGCATTTTTAGAAACACTAGCAAAACAAGGACAATTTCAAAACTTATGAGCTGCAGGGCAATTCCGAAAGATTAATTTCAATGGACAAATCTAAAAACTGTGACAACTCAAAGAAGAGTTAAAAAGCAAAATTTTGAAGTTGAAAAAGTCGAAGCTGCCCATTACTTTTAATGAAACTATTTAAGTGTCATTTTAAGTGCTATGAGTATTTAAGGAAAGAAAACCCTTAGAGGAGTTTGACTCCAAGAGGGTAGACTGGTAATTGAAGTGATACTCTTGGAGTTGTTTGACAATTTCTAATTAAAGTCAAAACTCTCTTGCAGTCAAACTCTTGGAGTAGTTTGACAATTCAATATTGAAGTCAAAAACCCTTTTATGGCATATGAAGTTGTCACCTGCTAAGTTTCCTCTTGCTTTTGATGATTTCAAATTTGGGTTAACCTCATATATGTAATTCTTGTCATTTGCTGTCTTCTTGGGTCCTAGCCATGAGGGTACTGTTCCACAAAGACAGACCCATTTTGTCCTTATTAGGAAAGAGGAATACCAATTGGATTGACGGAAATGGCCACGTGTCTAATTCGATCCTTGCCCACGTGGAATTGTGCCATGTGGTGAGACGTATGTTAGTTGATGTTAGTTGGATGCAATGTCCGTCCTAAGTTCTGGCTTCCTCATATGTTAGTTGGAGGCCACAAAACGGAGGGAATGATGCACTTTTTGTATCTAATGGGAATGTGGGAGTTTATGTGCTGTCTCCTGCCATGCAACAACCAAAAATTTTAACCAGAGGACTTTTTCCTGTGAGGATGTGGGGTCGAGTGGTGATCATATGGTCCCGGCCGGGGTCCATGTGGTGCCCATCTGCTGGCACATTTTGATTGATGTCGCGTGCCTCGCGGGTACTAAAATAATATTGCTACACCTTTCAAAATGTGCCATCTGTTGGGGACCACATGGATGCTGGAAGGGCCACAGTTAAACTCTCTTTTTTGGGCCAACTTACGCGTGAATGATTGGCCCACCCCTGATCAATCTACACACACACACGGATGATTTGAACATCTATTGATTCTATCAACTGATTATAGGGTTGATCATTTGGACCTTTCAATTCATAGATGTGGATCTCAGACCAATGAATGGGGATGTTTCTGATGCTCACAAAATCAGTCTGATTGGTCAAATCTAACCATTGGATTCTAGTTTATAGTATTATTTTGTGTACTCAAATTGAATGGCTAGAGATCACCAATCAAGCTGATTGTTGGTGTGTAAGTCCATCAATGGGTGAGGGCCAATCATTCATGGTCAGTAGTCCTCAAAGAGTATGCCACGTGGCTCCCTAGGTCCCACATGAAAATGCCCCTCAGGCTCAGGGTAAATTTTCTTTATGGGCTTTCTTCCCGAGGAATTGACGATTATATATCCCAATTCACAAAATCCTTTCAATTTCTCGGGAAATTATGACAATTTTTGTTCTGTAATAAATTTTCACAGCACACATAAATGTATTTATATCATCTCTTCGCCTATGTCTACATCCCTTCTGCAGAGAGAAGAGCCTTGAGAAAGAGAACCGAATCCTTTCCTTAACCTTCACGCCTCCTTAGCTCTCTCTGTCTCTCTCTCTCACTTCTTCTCTGTGAGCTCTGCATTCTATAGAATTAAAAATCTCAAACCACCAAGTTTCACGACTCCATTGATCCTTCTCTCGACGTATTCTGACACCCTTTTCACTCTTCAACACAGTACCCCCTTTGATTACACAAAAAAAAAAAACACAGTACCCCCTTTAAATCCCACACTTACCTTACGATACCCAATACAAATCTTCCAAGAAAAAAATCTCAAAAACAGGGGAAAACAGAGGTTTCAAGTGAGAAAAAAGAAAAACAGAGTTTGTGAAGAGACGGAGAGCTTTTTTTGTGTGTGCAGTGCAGCTCTTTTTTTTTCAAGTAATCTCTTAATGGGTTCTTGCAAAGAAGATGAAACAGAGCTAAAATGCACAGAAGTGCATGGAGCTATCATCGTGGGTGCAGGCCCTTCTGGTTTAGCAGTAGCTGCTTGTCTTGCTAAGAATGGTGTCCCTTCTGTGGTTCTCGAGAGAAGCAACTGTATAGCTTCTCTCTGGCAGCAAAGAACCTATGAACGATTAAATCTCCATCTCCCCAGACAGTTCTGTGAGCTTCCTTTAATGGGTTTCCCTGAAAACTTTCCCAAGTACCCATCTAAGCGCCAGTTCATTTCTTACATGGAGTCCTATGCTGCAAATTTCTCTATTGAACCCAGGTTCAATCAGTCAGTTCAGACAGCAGAGTTTGATTCGGATTGTGGGTCTTGGAGGGTTCGAACACAGGACGTCATGTACATGTCTCAATGGCTCATAGTTGCTACAGGAGAGAACGCCGAGCCTGTAATTCCAGAAATTCCAGGGATTCAGAAGTTTCATGGCCAGGTTGTTCACACCAGTGTTTACAAATCTGGTGCAGATTTCAAAAACCAGAAGGTTTTGGTTGTTGGTTGTGGTAATTCCGGCATGGAAGTAAGCTTAGACCTCTGTAGTCACAATGCAAGCCCTCACATGGTGGTTAGAAACACTGTAAGCTACATTGAATCCTTAAATCCATTTGTAACTCTTGTTTGTTCAGATTACTTAGAAACCAACTTTGTTTGATTTTTAATCGATTTTTTTATCTGGGTATATCTGATTTTTGTTCTTGAATCTTTGTTTTTGAATTAGGTGCATGTTCTACCTAGAGAGATGTTTGGATTCTCTACATTTGGTATAGCTATGAATCTTCTCAAGTGGTTCCCTTTAAGAGTAGTAGACAAGTTTCTCCTACTAATTGCACACTGTAGCTTAGGCAATACAGATAAATTAGGCCTCAAGCGACCCAAAACCGGTCCAATCGAGCTAAAAAATGCGACCGGAAAGACTCCAGTTCTCGACGTCGGTGCTCTATCGCAAATCAAATCCGGCAAAATTAAGGTAAACACACAGGCAAACAAACTTTTAATGTGCGTATTTTGTTCTTTAAAAGTGCCACGTTTTGTGGCATGGAGTTTTTGTTGCTTTTGCTTATTGGGTTGTGTTTGCGTATGTGTTTAGGTGATGGAAGGTGTGAGAGAGATAACAAGGAGAGGAGCTAAATTCATGGATGGACAAGAAAGGGAGTTCGATTCGATAATCTTTGCAACTGGGTATAAGAGCAACGTCCCTTCTTGGCTCAAGGTTAGCATGATTTTGCCTTTTCTTTTTTTATCTTATTCTCAATCTTCCATCGCTTTCACACTTGCACACATGTACAAACCTACAAAACGTTTCTTTTCCCTTCTAGAAAAAATCAAATGGTTTTTTTTTTTGGACTTTTTTTTATGTGGGTTTGTCCTAAAACCAGAAATTTTTTAGGGTTTATGATGGGTTACTATCATGAAAATATTGGGTTTTGTGAGGAAATTCTTTTTGGGAAATCTTAGTATGCAATGTAAACCCTACAAAAGGTTTCTTTACTCTGTGTAGAAAACTAAAAAAAAAAAAAAAATCCAAGTTTGTGGTTTTATTTTTAGTGGGGTTTTCTGATTTGTTACTATCATGGAAATATGGGGTTTTGTGAGAATTTGTTTGGAAATCTCAGTATGTAAAGGCAGTAAAGCTTGGATTCATAGTTAGACAAAATGGGTCTGTCCCAAAAACTGCAACTTTTTTAGGGGTTTATGAAGGGTTACTTTCATGGAAATATTGGGTTTATATGGAAATCTAAATGTGAAAACTTACGTGGTATTATAATTTTTTTTTTCCACAGAGTTGTGATTTCTTTACTGAAGAAGGCATGCCCAAAACGCCGTTCCCTAACGGTTGGAAAGGAGGGAAGGGATTGTATTGCGTGGGGTTTACGAGGCGAGGCCTCTTGGGAACGGCCTCAGACGCCGTTAAAATCGCTATCGACATTTTTGAACAGTGGAAAACAATTAAGGACCACGAAAAATCTTGTAATGGGCATGTCGTCCTTAATAAAAAATCAAAAAAAACGTGAATGGAGAAAAGAAAAAAAAATCTCTCCATTTTCTCTCTAGTTCAGAGTTTGACCTGGTCTTATAAGTAGATGTAGAGATCCTGTGATTTTTAATTGTAAATAACCCAATTTTGCCCGAGGTCCTCTTCACCGGCCTTTCCTATCGTGTATGTTTCTTGGCTCTGTATAATATTATTTCAAATATAGAGAAATTTCCCTTCTGTTACAAATTTTTTTCTCTCTTTAATCTTAATTTTTATGGGTTTGGATTGGATCACAAATTTAGATTTACTTCAACGGCTAAGATTGCTTGGCCCACCTAGCAATGGGTCCAAAGTGATGAGTTGGTGGGCCAGTGTGTATTGTATGCTACTACGTCATCATGTACCAATCTCAATCACGATGCTACAGGATCAATCCAAACGACCCCAAAGCTTAAGATCATGTCCATATCTATGGTGTGATCAACATATGGACCCACAGATCCATAAGGTTAGTGGGACCGAAAGACGGCTACAAGTGGCCTTTTGGGAGGGGGAGACTTCAAAATTTGAAGGTCCTTGAGGACAGCAAATATTATCTTGCAACTTGATCTCTGCAGTCTTTTCTTGCTCACGGTGATGGCAGCTTTTTATCAATGTGGGCGTTGTAAACGAGAAAAATAAAAATATTGAAAATTCATTTGGATTTATTAACTTCCTCCTAAGACCCGTCAGCCCCATGGGTTAAAATCATGGTTACCTGTAAACATGTTTTCTGTGGAAATAGGTGTTTATGGGAAAATATATTCCGGAAATAGAAACGCGGAGAAAATATTAATAGAAACGTGTGTGAAACAATATGAGAAATTTGTGGGAAATGCATAGATTTGAATTTAAAATTTTCTTAGTTATTTATTAATTTATTGGTGGAAAATGAAAATAGTACCAGAAAAACTCTAAGGCCGTGTTTGATTACCAAGTGAAAAAATTGCATTTTCCTTAGGAAAACATGTCCATTGTTAGATAGCCAGAATAAATCTGTATAATGTTCCTTAACAAGCCAGTTAACTCTGGATAATTTTTCCTACTAAGCCCGGAATTCATTTCTCATCCAGAGAAGTGAGAATTCATTTACACCTGAAAATACACCTTTATTTTCTCACATGATTGAAATATGTGTTCTCAGTTGTAATCAATCAGCCATTTAAGGCATATACCAGATGTATTTTCTCGGAAAAATTGTGCTTTTATATTTCTCAGCATATTTGTAACTTTCTTTGACATTCATACGGAATATTAAGCTTTATAATTTTATTAATGGTTGATGCCTTTTATTTTTATTAGCGGTTGAAAATAGACAAAGAAATTGGAGAGTTCAATCGTTTCTCCAGTTGTTTTACTATTGTGTTTTCTTGTCATTTCAAATCCGTTTCCCTTCCCGTTTTCACTAACAATTCCTCTTGCATTCTCAACCGATTCATGTTTCTTATATCACATGAAATTCTTCGGAGCCATTTCTCGCACCCTTTATCCTTTTTGAGAACTATGGTTAAAACCCATCTTCTATAAGTGCATT
Organism: Euptelea pleiosperma; assembly: GCA_035048495.1. Taxonomy (NCBI): domain Eukaryota; kingdom Viridiplantae; phylum Streptophyta; class Magnoliopsida; order Ranunculales; family Eupteleaceae; genus Euptelea; species Euptelea pleiosperma. The sequence continues at coordinate 25,617,280 of CM068549.1, forward strand.
TTTTTGCACATTATATGCTTTCTTAGTCAAAAGACATTAATTTGTGAATAGTGCAGATCGAAAGACATGTTCATGAAGTTAATTGCAAGAAAATTCCTCTCTGTCTAATACTATCATGATTCTAGAACTCTCTCTTTACAAACAGAGGTGAAGTCGAGCATTATTGGATGGCTCAAGCTCCGACGACCCCCTTTTTCAGACTCCTCTCGGTGTTCGCGTGCTCGACTGTAGATTTCATGAATCCAATCGTAGTTGTCAACGCCGCCAAAAATGAAAAAGTGGTGCCAACTCAACACTAACAACTACCGTTAGATTTTTGATACCCACGGTAGAGCACACAAACACCAAGAGGATTGGATATGTCAAAAGCATATGACTTTTTAGAGTAATTCTGTCTAGTGACATTTTCAACTTTGGACTAGTTGATTTACCAGTTCAACTTATTGGTCAAATGGATGGCTAATCCGAATTAAAACAATAACAAAAATTAAAATTTTTGGGTCGATGCTGACGCAATTTCGCCGGTTCAACCAGGCGGTCCGGACCGATCCGGTCCAAGTCTAGGCCTGGTTTGCGAAGTAGGTTTGATCCAGTTATTATGATCGTCCGGAGGAGACCGTCCTCCTTGTCTAGGTCCATAGTCATCCTACTCCATACTCCATAGGAGATGAGGTAATATCTGACAGAAATATTTATTGTAGTTGGGAGAAAACGGTGTGTAAAGACAGTACACCCAAGGTTTCCCATCCAAACTATGGGAAGACCAACTTTCTGAATGACGTAGAGCCCTCGTGTTAACTGATGTGATCGAATTTAATTCCGGTCAACCTTGGTCAACGTGTAGATGATGAGTTTCATTTTATTAGGTCATTGTTTTGGAAATTATTACGATAATGCCATCCATTTTCCCATATAAATCTATCCTTTCCTCGGTTTTACTAAAGTAAGTAACAACGACTTAAAAAAGCAAATCCCCTAAAATTAGTATAATTTCCACGCGCAAGTGTAATTTGGTCATACTACAAGGGAAGGTTCCAAGAAGGGTGAAAATAATGAGTCGCTTAAATGTAATTGCTTGCTCACTAGGAGATCAAACCTCGGACATGCATTTCCTTGCAGCCAAACACTAGGATAGTGGGTACAAAATTTGCATATTGGGCCTTGCTTGGTAGCTGCGCGATTTGCGTGTGCTCTTTGGTGACACAACATCCAACAAATATTTGAATTAGACCCAATCATTTTTTGCCAAAAAGTAGTCTAATGTTTGCAGTAAAAAGTGACTCTGACAACTCCCCTTAGGCTGCGTTTGGTTAAACTTAATTTCAGATCTTTAGTCTGAATTAAGACAATGGCCCATTTAAACCATTTGGTAACCAACTGAAATCTAGAATGTCTGAATTTCAGTCATTTATTTTAAGTCATCCTCCCTTCACTAATGTGATAAGTGAGTCTTTAAAAATGATTCAAAGATTTTCTAATAATACCCAAAATGTTCTTTTATGAAAAGTCTCTTTAAAAAACTTACAAAAATTTCTTCATAAACATTTTAAAATACTCATAATGCCCTTGTCTTAATTTGCAGACATAAGACCTTTACCATTATCAAATGATCTAATTCAGACATAAGTATTTAAACTTTCAACACGTAAGCACTTTAAGCTTTCAGTGCAGAAATTAAGTTTTATCAAACGCAACCTTTAGTCTCCCCCAACAACTCTCATCCCCTCTTATCAACAAATGTTTGTATATTGCAAACATTTGATTATCAACTATTTGGCTACAAATATTTTCCTGCAAACTACGGAAAGGATACCAAGCAGGGCCTTAATGGGTTAGACTCATTGATAAGCATGCCACGTCTATGCTACAGATCTTCCCACCATAAACAATAGTGCAACGGTACTCTCTTAATGAAATGTTGATCAATAGTTCAATACCAGATTGAGTATGTAATCTAGCCTGTTGTGGACTGTGTGATGATCTGGGCCGTACATCAGGATGCAGGTACCACTCAGTGAGATGCTGACACCAGGGATGTGCTTCATTGATTGCTCAGGTGTGTGCCTTATAATTCATCTTTTCAAATATGGGTCAGGCTCGGTTGACAGCCCTAAAATGACAGGATTCTGTGCAGGACACAAATATGTTCCACAAACCACACTCTTAAGAGGACTCTGACCGTATGGATGTTTGGTCAATGCCTAGGTGGACCTATAAACCAAAATTCAGCCTGATTAGTGATTTCTAGGCGTTGGACCTTTGTACCTCAAATACTGCTATAATTCCCACAGTTGAGATCAACCCATGAAAATAAGTCCAAAGCAACGTCTAGAAATCACTAATCAGGCTGCATTTTGGTTTGTAGGTCCACCTATGGGTTGGCCAAACATCCATACGGTCAGAGTCCTGCAAGGGCATGCCACGTGGCATATATTGTGTCCTGTACAGAATCCTGCTACCTTAGGCTGTCGACGGAGCCTGACCCTTCAAATATATGGGGGAGGAGGGAATGATCTCTAGGTTAGGTTAAGCAACAGCTTGTATTTCTTCACTCTGTACGATGGGGGTTGGCAGTACGATAGGCTCAGACTATATACAAGGGATATGCCACGTGGCTCATACCCACATCACATGACGCATTCCGAGGTTTAGTAACCCCAGTGGCGCATGTTAGTTGGTGGGGGAAGAGAGAGAGAGAGAGATGAACTGTGTTGAAAAATTGTTTGTAGCCGATTGTAGTTTCTCTCTCAAACTGATAATTAAGACAATGATAGGAGGTGTGTGGACTTCCATAGATGATTGTACGCGTCTCAGAACGGATTGACAGGTGCAGCAGTATGGAGAGTCCAACCCCTTCTCCTAGCTGACGATGCAAGAACTCTCTCTCTCTCTGCCGCCATAGAGACTAGAGAGAGAAGAAAGTCCAAGGGACGAGTTAAAAGACAACATTGAATAGGAAATACTGGATCACACGTTTCCAAGCACGCGTTACGGTGAGATGACGTAAGAAAGTGGGTCAGATAATGGTGGCAGAGGAGAGAGAGGGAGCGAGGGAGGGAGGGGGGCAGATTGCATGGTTAATGAGTCATTGATAGATTCATATCTCGTGCCACTTTGCATGCACAAGAGATTGGCATGGCGTGGCATGCAAAAATAAGAATCAGATGATCAGGGATTGATGATGCATGCATGCAGATATGCAGGGACCAAAACAGGCTCGTCGCTTCGATAATTCTGTCATTTATTCTGGGTCTTCTTCTGGATTTTCTCGTCTTTTTCGAAGGAATTCTCTGCCCTTTTTCGCTTTGGGTCCACTTCTCACTTCTCTCTTCTCTCCCTCACCTGTTACCTGTTGCCTTGTCAGCTTCTCATCTACCGACCTCACGATAACCTCTGCGATTCATGAGAGATTTTACATTTTCAGACTTGAGAAACCCCTTTTGGATTTATGATATAATTATGTTCATATAATTATCTCAAAAGGTTTTTTTGTCATTTTTTGTTTTTGATTATCTGCCATTTTCAATCCTACCCTTTTCGATTTATGATTGGACAAACTAACAATTATGACCAAATAATAATCTCAAAAAAGTTGTTTTTGTCATTTTTTGTTTTGATTATCTGCCATTCATTCGCATGAGAGATTTTTTGGGAGGAAAAATAAAATATTTGTGCGCGCTAATATTCTCCTGGGTGTATTTGGCATGTATTTATCCATGCCAAATAGTTAGCGCGGCCAATAAATTTGTCCACCACAGCGGAAAAATATTTAATCAGACCAATATTAGTCTAATCTTATCAGACCAATAAATTTGGGCCCGTCAACTTATCAGACCAATATTAGTCTAATCTTGTAGGACAACTCAATTAATATGATGTTTCAATTCCTTTGTTACTTACATTTTAACAAGACTCCAAGTCAGTTACAGGTATCTCTTTTCAATTTAGCAAGAACTTCGCGGAGTCATCACAATAAGGAAACCTACTTACATGAAAAGACGTACTTCATAACTACAGTTAGATATAAATTAGAAGATTTCTTAAGTACTAGGTTAACGTACACCAATTTATAAAAGATTCTCGAGATCGAGAGTCAACCCTTTTCAAAATTGGACTCCCTTTGACATGGCACATTACAAATAAGAACGTTCCTTCACGCAATGATTCCGAGAATAAGAAGTCCCCAATCAATCCTAATCTAAGCTTGGCAATAATTTGGCCCGTCGGGCTGGGCTGAGGTGGGCCGAAGTAAAGGTGGGTCAGGCCGCAGACCGGGCCATGTTAAATTTTTGAAGCCCAAGCCCAGCCCGTGGCCCTATCCTTGGTCGGGCCAAGGACTAGTTGGCTGGCCCTGGGCTGATTTTTGGGCCGGGCCACGGGCTAGAGTTACAGGCCAGGCCTTTTTAAAAAAAGTTAAAAAAATTTACGTTTTTATGAAAGGGTCAAGCTCAGCGGCCACATAATTTCACTCACAAATTCACATGGCTTTAAAATTTACGTTTTTATGAAAGGGTCAGGCTCAGCGGCCACATAATTTCACTCACAAATTCACACACAATTTTGGCATACCCACATAGAAGATAAATCAATGGCTGATTTTTGGTGAGGATGATATCCTCACCATATAGATCACCCCTACAAAAAAAATCAGCCCATTCTGAAATTTCTAACACCATCGTATGTTGGTTTCAAGTTAACGATGAAAAATAGACGGTCCATAATTCTTCAACTTGTAAACCATGCTATGAATATCAGAATGATTTAAATATCTCCTCACCATAGAGACCATCCTCACCAAAAGTCACCCCATTCCAAAACTATTAATTTATATATTGGCCCCTGACAATTTTTGTTTGTGAATTTGTGAGTGAAATTATCTGGCAGCTGAGCCTGACCCTTTATGAAAATGGGGGCTTCACAGGCCACTTAACGGACTGGGCCGGACCAGCCAACAAATTTCTTTTCTGGGCCGGGCTGCTGGCCAAATTGCCACACCTATCCTAATCCTTCTAAAAGTTGGGACATCTCTCTCTAAATCTATAAATTAATTTAGGTAATCATCGAAGTTATGATCATCTGATCTCCAATTAATTCACTTGTAACTCTGTCTTCCTACTCTTATTTGAGCGTTGGGGTGTCTTTATAAGTACCACGGGGCGTTCAACCAATATATATAGGAAGTAAGATTTCGACTCTCTTCATCCGAGCAGATATGGAGGATCGTGAGGTAAAGGAATTTTCCCACAGGCCATGTTTGTGTTAGAAAGCTTATGCTGCAAAGGTTCACTAGAGTGACTCAATCTTAGGTGGGGACCCTCAAATTGGCCTTATCGTGACTCAAGGACCCATTCATCGTCGAGATGTGTCGCAGATATCCAATCCGTGAATAGGGACCCTTGAATTAACCTTATCAGGCTTATCTTGGTAAGAGACTTGTCATTGGATACGATCAAATCATGGAGGAGATGTGTCGAATAAACCCAATTCATGGTCATCAGAGACCCTCTAATGAGTTTAGTCCATGGCTGAGGCTCATCCGTTGTTTGGGTCCATCTAAAAGGAGCGATCCATGCAATGGCCTCATATACAAGGTCTGTTCACAATGTGGCTCGGTAGATGAGATCTCTGGCATGGGCTCCATGGATGGGACTAATCCGGCCCATTGATTGACATTTTGGGCCTTCTCAAAGAGCTTTGGGCTCCCTGACGCTTATGAAATTTTCTATTTCTACTTCTTTTTATAGTTTTATGAGGGTCAAATAAAATTTTGGTTTATTTTTCATTTTCTTGATTTCTTAGGTTTTTCTACAAAATATTTATATATTTTTTATTTATTTTAATATTGACTCACAAGTCAACAAGCCCAGTTGCAAAGTAAATCGACTCGATCAATATGTCTAAGCAAAATGATTTTCGAGCTTTACAATGCTATGCACACGAACACGCAGACACATTCAGCACAGATGAGCGACAAGGATTCGCTTTAAGTACCATGTCTGGTAAGCCTCAGGCATGCACAATAACAGCCCATCCACTAATCAGCGTGAAGACTAAAAGATTCTTGGGTTGAGGTCAGCCCAAGCCCATCCCAGGCCTTAAAAAGGTCCCAGGCTAGATATTCAGGTTGCCATTATTTCTGGGCCTAGAATGAGGTTAATTTTTGTGTAAATTAGGCCCAAGTCTGACCCATTTGATGTGTAAGTCCTTGAAAATTAGGCCCTGCTTGGTTCAATGCAAATCGGATGCAATGCACCCACTTGCCACGTTTTGGGATTATAAGTGATTGGCTGGGTGCGTGCAAATGAGCTGATGTTCAAGTGGTTGCCAAGCCCTTGCAAACTCTTTAAGAAAATGGATGCAAGGATGTGCAGCCCAAAAACTGTGATAAGTGACTACAATGCAACTCACCGCATTTGCAACGGGTAGTGCAAAATGCATCCCAGTGCAGGGAACCAAGCAGAGCCTTAAAGATAGGATGAGACCCGGACCATCCTTGCAGACTTGTTTTCTTAAATGTCCCCTCTTTGGTTGTTATTTAGCACATAGTTCAAAAAATGGTCTTTATATAAAAAAAAATAACGGCTGTTATAGCAGTAACGCCCCAACCCAATTACGTTGTTCCAAAAATAATACCCAATTTGAAAAATGGGCTTAGTGTTATAACGGCCATTATAACGTAAATTGCAGTCGTTATTTTTGAAAAATAATTATTTTTTACCATTATCGAGGTTATTTTGAAAAAACAAATATTCTGAACCTTTTTTTTTTTTTTTACTTCAGATGTGACCTGTTAAGATTAAGTAGCCGTTATAACCAGTGGCGGAGCCAAGGGGGTACCCTCAACTTTAATTTTTGGCCCATCCCTAAGTAGACTACAGTACCAAGTACGAACCACGTGCAATACTCCTAGGTTGCCCACCTCAACTTTGAATGTTTGGCCCATCCCTAGGTGGACCACAGTACGAGCCACGTGCAACATTCATAGAGACCACGGACCGTATGAATGTTTGGCCCATCCCTAGCTGGACCTACGTACCTAAAATCAGCCTCATTAGTGGTTTCTAACCTTTGGATCTAAGCACCCGAAATAATGTTTGAATCCAATGGTTAAAAATAGTCTCATGAAAAAGAGTCCAATAGAATGGTTAGAAAGCAATCCTCAGGCTGATTTTTGGTCGGCTGGTCTACATAGGGATGACCCAAGCATCTACACTGTCAGCGGTCTCTAAGAATGTGCTACATGGCTCATACTATGATTCATCATTAAGGCTGATGACCAACGTGGGTCATCAAAGATTTACTAAAAAAAAATTTGGCTCTCGAGTGTTGAGGAATATTTAAAAAGTTGACGGGCTTTAATTGGGCCCTTTCTATATATAAGGGTAATTTCATCAGCAGTTATTAACATTGTTAGTTGACCGTCACTTGCCGTCGTGCCCACCCTTGAACATAATCCTGGCTCCGCCACTAGTTATAACGGACCATTTAAAACCTTGGTTTAGCTTACACTATTTTAAAATTTTAAATTACTGCAGCCCTTGGATTATCATCGAACAGTGAGGACCGAAGGATACACTATTTCACCCAATGTCCTCCCCCGTCTTTTCACTTATGCCACCTATGTCCTCCACCTAGATAAAAAAAATAAAGAATATATATATAGTTCTTTTTAAGGGATGGGAGAGCTTTTTAAGTTTTAGGTAAAGGAAGATTTTTCTACCCTGGGGGGTAAGGTAGGGTTGGAGTTGCTCCGAGTCCTCAAGCTTTTTCTTTGTTTTTTCTAAGTGATGATAGTATTCATAGAATTAGACTCCTGAAAAATTATAAGAGAACAATCCTTTTTAAGTTCAGAACTCTTCAAAGCAGCATCGAGAACAATCCTTTTTAAGTTCAGAACTCTTCAAAGCAGCATCGGGTAGCTTGGCACTGTATGGAAACTCCGTACGGATTCACCGTTTCCACCAATTGCATTGATGTGATGATCCTAAACATTTTATATGGTGCATTCACATTCTTTTGTAGTCTAAAATCAATGCATTTAATGTTATAATCTACCAAAAATAATGCAATGTTGTTAACCGATTACGATCATTCCCCAATGTTATTGATGAAAGGGAAATTCTATTTGCACTCCACAAATTCCATAAGCACCCCATTTGGGTGCTTTTTGGACGAAACTGCCCTAAAACCCAAAAGAAGAAGAAAAAAAAACCAACACCCCTCTCTCTCTCTCTCTCTCTAAAATGTCCCACGGCCAGCCCAGCCGTAAGGCCTATGAGAGAGAGAGAGACGTACTTGTGGTGGAAGTGGCGGCAACGGCAACGACATCCTCCTCTTTCTCTCTCTCTCTAAAATGTCCCACGGCCAGCCCAGCCGTAGGGCCTATGAGAGAGAGAGAGAGAGAGAGACGTACTTGTGGTGGAAGTGGTGGCGACGGCAACGACATCCTCCTCCCCCTTCTTCTTTTGCTTCTTTTTTTTTTTTTTCCCTGTTTTGAGTTTTTTTTCAGGGTGAGAGAGAGAGAGGTGGAGAGGGAGGGACGAAGAGGGGTGCTGGGGTTTTTTGTTTTTTTTGGTCTTAAGGGCATTTTTGCCAAAAGCACCCAAATGGGGTGCTTATGGAATTTGTGGGTGCAAATAGAATTTCCCTTGATGAAATATGTAGGGGTGCCCATAAGGGCTAGGCATGGACGAGGCCAAGGCCAACCCAAGCTCGGGATGGGACAAATGGTGCCCGTCGTGAACAAGAACAACTCGGGGTCAAGTTCCATATTAAATATTTTGGCTGGTTTAAGGCTTTAAGCTTATATTTTAGTAAAATTGGGCATTAATAAGCCTAACCTCAACCACAGGTCCTTAGAAATAGCAAAAGCCCAGCCCAAATCAGGCTGGCTTAAGGTGCTGGTTGGGCCAGGCCGGCCCAGCCTATTTGCACTCTTATATATACCAATCCAAAAGATGGTTCATTGCTTGGAAACGGAAAAAAATGATATAGAATACTGTATCAAAATTTTGGTACAGAATCCATCAACATGCCATGTGGCATACTCTTTCGGGCCCACTGATCCCATGCATCTTTGGCCCACACCTTGGTGGACCTACACACCCAAAATCAACTTGATTAGTGATTTTCGTCATTGCATTTGACCACTTTTCCATTATGGGCTTACAACCAACCCATGGGCCATTCATGAAGTCCAGATAAAAAGTACTCAAATCTAACAGCTAGAATTCACAAATCACTCTGATTTTTGGTGTGCTGCTGGTCCACCAAGTTGTGGACTATAGGGGTGGGCCCAAAGAATGAGACGAGTGGTACTTGGATAGTCAATGAGATGCCTCCAACTTTGTTACCATTATAAAATCTTAATCGTCCAATGTATAGACCTTTTTTCCTTTTTTGATCCTCTACTACTTTTTCATCTTTCAAAGCTTTTTATTCTTGATCCATTGGCACTTTTGGACAATCCAAGAAGCGACCTAACACATGGGTCCAAAATGAAAAAGAGTGGTATCCAATAAGAGTGCCATGATGGAATACTCTATAAGTGGGCCCATAGTGTTGAGAAAAAGCCATGAGAGCACCTTGCTCCATAAGGGCACCCTTATTGGATCAAAACTAATTGACAAATGTTTAAATGACATGTGTACAACACACACCCGACAATATGGTGGAGCCCTCTTGCTAGAATATATCACAATTTGTCCTCTTTAATTATGTGCCATTATTCACTAAAATATGAAAACTATATGACAATTCAGGTAAAGGGTTTTCTGGAGCGACAGTCCACAAGTCTTCATAATAGTGGAGGGGTTTTCTTGGCATTTAACAGACCAGACTCGGGTTGGATTGGCCACGTGGATGCTTCTCGTCTAAGTCATTTTATAACACCACGCAACGATAAACATGGTGTCGCCGCAGTAAAAAGCACGGCATATATACCGTTACACATACGCCTCTTTTTGTGAGGTGGAAGGGTGTTATAGGGAGAAATGTGGTACATGAAGAGATGGTGAGGTGGCGAAACATAAATAACTCTTTTTGTGAGGTGGAAGGGTGCTATAGGAGAAATAATGTGCTACATGAAGAGATGGTGAGGTGGCGAAACATGTGGATTGATGTGGGCCTACCAACTTAAATGCCACATAAATACCTCTTTTGTGAGGTGGAAGAGTGCTATAGGGAGAAATGTGCTAAATGAAGAGATGGTGAACATGTGGATTGCTGTGGACCTACCAACTCAAATACCACATAAATACCTCTTTTTGTGAGGTGGAAGAGTGCTATAGGGAGAAATGTGCTAGATGAAGAGATGGTGAGGTGGCAAAACATGTGAATTGCTATGGGCCTTCCAACTCAATTGCCTTTTTCTGAGGTGGAAAAGTGCTATAGGAGAAATGTGCTACATGAAGAGATGATGAGGTGGCAAAACATGTGGATTGATTTGGGCCTTCCAACTCAGTTGCCATGTGTACAAGCCAAATGCAAACAACACAAGAACCAACACAAAATACAAGCCCAAGAGGGTAAGAAACAAACACAGAATGACAAATAAATGAAGGGTGAGAGAGATGATGACAGCTTTTGTAATTCTTTCACAGCAAAGAACAAGGAAGATGGTGGTTCAATTCCCCATCTAGATCATATTATAGTTGGGGGAACATTATTAAAGTTGATGCAGGAGCATCCATACTTTGACGTACTCGCGTTACACCGAATCAGACTTCTTAACATAAGAGGTGGGCCTACAAGAGAAGGAAGAAGAGGAGTGCTTATTTTTTAGTAGGATTATGATTCTAGAAATTAGATGAAGAGAGAGAGAGAGAGAGATTTAAGGTTGCTTGTTTCTTAATTTGTTTAGAAATTATTTCTTTGAGTTGTAATAAGAGTAGGAGAGAGTTTGTGTTTGTTTTTAAGTTAAACATAGGAGTAGTTTTCAAGGTCTACAAATACAAGGTATGTAACAAAATGAAAAGTAAAGTCGAATTGTTTATTTATCGAGACTCATGCAATTCGATCGCCGTCCTTCTTTAAGTTTTGGTGCCAGAGTAAATTTGTTGCTCCTAGTCTCATTAGGATTGTCAAATTCAAACCACCATTACGACATTAACTTTCGTAGTAAGACGTTACCTCGTGATTTGTTTTATACATCACCATTTTTTCGCTTTCCTAAACACCATCTTCTTAACCATATGATCCTCATACGCCATCATCCATCATCTTTTTCATTTCCATTGTTGTGACCAGAGCAATTATATCTCACTGAATATCATCGACGCTGAAATCTACTTTGTCGTTGCAATTTTTTTTACGTTGTTTGTCTTTCGGACTGAAGGCAAAACTGATCTACTATCACACACCACCGACGCGATATTTGTCATTTATCTCATCGGAAAACCTCAATTAGTGTCGCTGAATTATTTGTTGTTGTTGTTGTTCGCAAGTAAAAAATAAAAATCCCCAAATCATGATCGTAGAATTAACCTTTATCCCCAAACCTCAACATTGCTAGAGTTTTAAGGTGTTTGGTAAAACTTTTTTTAGACCTTAAGTTTGAATTTACTTATTTTAAGTGATTTCAGAATAATAATCACATAGTTTAGTAAAACTTATTTAATTTAAGTGTTGAATGTCTCAAATTCACTCAAAATAAGTAAAATTTTGAAGTCACCACCACTTGGCTTTTTTTAAGTGCCAAATCACTTATTGCGGTAAGTGATGGAAATTTTAAAAAATTCTAAGATTCTATCATAAAATACCAATTATATCCATATAAAAATTTAATAATGCCATTATATTCTTTAGTGCTTCTTTTCATTTTAGGTTAAGTTTCTGTTATTTTTTAATTTGTTGTAAGGGTATATATTGATTAACAATTTGTTCAACTTCTTTTATTCGTCTTCTTTTCCAATATTAGGTTATTTATTTGATTTTAACATGTGGGTCTTATCACAGTTTAATCTGAGATTGAGTTTATATCTTCTATTTTTTCTAGGGACTTGGGTTTGAGTAGGTTTTCAATCTCAATTTGTGTTTTCTTCACTTGAGTTTTAGCTAGATTTGATTGCAGACTGTCCAATGGTTTTTTTGTATTTTTGTACAAGTGGGTTTTACCATATTTTGATCTGAAATCCAGTTTGTCTTTTTTTAGGATCATGGTTTTGATCAGAGTTTCAATATTAACCAAAGCAAACTATTACATGTATAGTTTATTTAAAGATTATAATAATTAATAAAATGTTGGTATTGCGACTAGGAGTAGTACAAATTTTGTACTAATGGCTGGCTATAAATTGTTTGTAGATATTACTATTGCAGAAGCTCCTTGTGTTTTTATGTTACACACTGCTTGATCTCAATGTGCGAAAAATAAATGCGGGGATCCGCTTTGCAGTATAGACTATACATGTTTTTGCTACTTGTAATGCCCCTCACTAGTCTTATTTCGAAGCACAACTTCTCTCTGTTCAAATTGGTAAAAAATTGTTGGTTGTCGAGTTTCCTTGTTTGAATCACTTCAGGTATTTGTTTGACATTGTACTAAAGCTTATCGGTCGATAGTTGTAGGTAAATATTTCTATTATTTAAAGTTCCTCCATGAATGTTCTCTACATTTGTTGTTGCTCGCTTGCCATTTTCCACATTTTGTTTCTCCATTCAATCCGTGCAATATGTCTCTTACATTAGAATGTCTTATTTGAAGGATTTGCTCTATTTTATCCATTTTGATCGTACTAGATTGAAGTTGAATGCACAAATGAAACTCTAGTGAAATCTTTCCTCTATTTATTTATGTCAATGGTAAAGTTACTCTGTCAGACGTGCATGACGCTCATAGTGGTTATGAAGAGTTCTATGTCCATGCATCAGCTGGTCATTTGAGAAAGTTGATGTTGCAGTTGAGCTAATTGAACTACTTGTTACCCTAGTATTGTGAGTTCATTATGCTGAAGATGGTAGAAGCAATTAGGTTCTTTCTCAACCAAAGTTCATATTTAAGCTTTTCTAGTGTGATGAGCTCTAACAAGAAAATTTATCCTAGATTCTTCATTGCTTTTTTTTAGAATTGGATTTTATTAGAATTTGATAAAAAAATTCATTATTTTATATTGTTGATGGCTATGTGTAGATTTTCAATATAAGGCTTGTATCATTTTTTGTGTTCTCTAGAGTGAACTTTGGCAACTTAGTTAATGACTCCATTACTTTTTCTACGAGTCCTTTTTTGTTAGAATCCAATTTGAGATTCAGATTTCGATATAAGTTTTTGTTTTTTTGTCTTCGTTTATCTTTGCAGATTTCTTCTTTTATTCAATATAACTTTGGCAATTTGGCAATTTGGCATACTTGAATATATATACTAGTTATCTTTCAGTCTTGCAAACTGTCATTATATAACACTTTTGGTGTGTAAAAAATCGACAGTTTTTCCAACTGCATTTAGATCCAGCTAGCAGTAATACTCTTCCTGCAAGTGGTAATGGATTAATCACACAAACATCTAAGGATATTTTGCATATCAGATTGTAAACATTTTATTTTTCTTTATAAGATTTCTTCTAAGAGTGGAGATCACGTTTATAGATTTAGGGTTGCATTTTTTATTTTGTCATAAAAACAATTAAAAGATATGCTCATCTAAAATGAAAGCACTCAAATATTTGAGAGGCATAAGCCGGTTCAGTTACTTTTACCTTTTCATTATATCATTTGCCACTAGGCATGAAATGACCCACATCTTTATGAGACCACAACTCAAAATCATGCCATTTGAGTAATTCTAACCATCTAAGTGTATATGAGGCACATGTACATCAAGTACATAAAGATGTATCCCCAAAATCTAGCTACTACTTTTTAAAAATATATTAAATTGTCAAAAATGACGCATCGGGTGTGTCGATTTTGGAACATTATATGCAAACACAAAAAAAAATGATGTGTTTTGGTACTAGTTTACTGTGGTGCTTGTCCAAAACAAGACTCTTAACTCATGCTTTTAAAAATTAAAACGCGTGATATGTACAATAACATCAAGAATGAAGCTCCCAACAACTCTGCTTTTCATCCAGAGCAAGCTTTTTTTTCATTTTCATGTTGGAATGGCAATATCCAGTTAAAAACTTTTCATATGCCATAATTTCAAGTCCATTTGAGGACTGCCAAACATATAATAGTGGCAAATGTGACAAATTAATAATTTTTAGAGATTCTAGGATTGTGTTTACAAACAGACTTAACACTTAATAAGGGCAAATGTGAGAAAATGCCAATTTTCAGACATTCAGGGTTGTATTTACTAAACAGACTTAACACTTATTTTCAAATTTCAACAATTTTTTCAAACCAAACAATTTTTTTAGACCTTATATTTAGCACTTTTATATTCCAGGTCTTATATTCAGTACTTTATTAAGTTATCAGACCTTAATATAAGTTTTACCAAATGCTACCTTAGTATTGTTCATTGTTAAGTTCTCTCACATTTGTTTATTGTTGATTAATGTGATCCAACAAAACTAAAGACCGAGTTAGGGTTTCAAACCCAAAACATTATAATCAGGGTTAAAGAAGACTACCTTTGGGTTTTGTAAAGAAAAAAGGACCCAACCTTATTCTTTGTGTGGGCTTAAAGCCCACACATAACACATTAAATAGAGTCCATTGTTTTACAATCAAGTCTTTACCTAGTCCATCAATCCATTGATCAACCCAACCCGATTTGGCAAAAAAATCCTTATTTTCTTGATGACAAGAAATGACTTGGAACAGTTAAGGGATCAACTTATTAGTTTTTGAACAAAAAATTCAATAAATTTATGAAAAGATGTGACAATCTTGAGACCCGATCGACTATAAGCATTGAAAAAGGAAAGACTTATTAACATTCGTGGGTCAAAAACTAAAGTTGAAAATGTTATTGAACTACTACGTACAACAATAAAAGTGATTTTGTTTCTATAAAGATAGCTGCAAATACAACAGTCAAATAAGTAAAAAGACTAGTTCGATGTGTTTGTTAGATGTCTCATGCAAATCAAATTGTGGTGATTGTATCTTCCATAAGCAGTAACTCATCAACAAAAAGAATATTGTGAAAATAAATCTTTGTCCTTGACAATGTGCCACATCATGCAGCCTTTATGCTACAAGAAGCTTGAAAGTCAAATTTGTAGAGACAATGCTATGATTAATTCTTGAACTCAAAGTCGAATTCTTTCATACCAGCCGGAGAGTTTGATACACCCGTGATGGACTGAATCAAACCTCTTTATGAAATGAAATATAGGGTATGTGTCAAAATGAAATGAAATTTTAATTGTTTATAGATTGACTTTATTAATGAAATTATTGTTTTAAGAGAATTTTCTCTCTTCTCTGTTAGAGCATTTTGTCAGAATTTTAGCTAATCAATTTTATTTATCGGGACTCATGAAGTTCGTTCTTCGTCTTACATCAAAAGCAATTATCTTTGACGAATCTTCATGCCAATAACAATATGTAATACCTAAGTAGGGAGTACAAGGCTACTTCTATATTGAAATAATAAAATGAGGGTCTCTTTGACAACCGAGAAAAAAGTTCTAAAGGAAGACAATTGTGTGCTCAAATGATAGTGTGCAAAATTAGTTGCACACAAAAATTTTATGAATGGCCTATCTCATTCAAATGATGCAATCAGCGTGTGGGCCTGCGCGTACGGTTTATCTCTTTGTTTTTCAATGAGAAAATGAAATTTGCCCACTGAGACTTGAGACTTAAAATGGTGGACAAATATTTTCCTAGGGGAGGAGAGTGTGAAATTATTGGTGGGCTTGCAAAAAACATTTGCGTGCACATATGTACATCCAAACGCGTAGAAATGTAATTTGCGAAAATATTTTCCACACAAGATTTGCATGCAATGCAAACTGACCCTCAGAAATAAGTTTTAAAAGCAGCCCAAATCCTCATTTATAGAGAGTTGAAAGCACCCTTCAATAAAGATGTGTTGACGTGTCCAAAGATTCCACTACAAGCTAATCTTAAAAAAGGCTAAGGCTGTATTTGGGTGAGATTAAAGCTTATCTTAAGTGCTATTATCTAATTGCACTTATAGTAAACTGTTGAATTAAGTAGTTTTGGTCATTTGGTAACCATACAAGAAAAGTGCTTCTCTTAAAAAACCATTCTATGGTGTTTGGTGAAAAAGTACATTTTTTTGTGGCAAAGACCTATTTACACCTAAAAGTAGTTAAATGCACTTAAAAACACAGTTGAACTTCCAAAAGGGTATGATATGGAATTGGCAAGGGACGATTTGGCACAAGCGTGAGCCGAAGCAAACGGGAATTGGAATCCACCGATTCAAGAATGGAATCCACCATTCAAAGCAAAGAATCTCTCTTTACAGGTAGGTCTTCACCTAAAAATGAATTTTATTCAATTCTTCTCTCAATCTTCTTTTAAAATCTCTAATTACATCCCTATTTATAAAATAAACAAACTAATTCCCTAATTCTAATCAAGCTCTAAAAACATGTAAATTTCCTACCCTAACAATACATCTTATTTCTATTAGAACAAATACTACAATTGGGTCCATTGGTAGGACTCTTGACTGATTCGGTGTAGCTGGGAGGATGCTCTTGCATTAGGGTAATTTTAGTATGACAAATTTTTAAGGAAAAAACTTGTAAAGAAATTTTTTTAAGAATAGTTTCCCGCAAAAGTTATTAGTTAATCAAGCCATTCAAAAATGACTTTTACTTATGGTAATTTGGGAGTTTATTGGGCTTTAAAAAGTGCTTTTAAGCTTTACCAAAGACATTGTTTTTTTTATAAGTGTTTAAAACTGCTAAAAGCTGGCATATTATGGTTTTGAGCTTATCTAAACATAGCCTAATTTCCCTTTGGGTGACATGGCCCATAATCATTCTTGTTTTGTGAGCACAGTTCAAACTTCTAGCCTTTGAGGAGCTCAAAATTTGACATAATTGCACCTAGAGAAATGTATGCTTTGCGAAAGGGGTCAGGTGTTGTCACAAGAGTGATTGAGGCCCATCAAAAGGTTAGGTAAGATTACGCATGACGAATGCTTTGATTTTTGTTGTGTCCTTGAACGTGCCATTTGGTAATGTAAGTCATCTTCTTGTGTTGTTGAAGAAACTTTATTTTCAAAAGCCATAACTTCGAACAATTTTGAAGTCATCTGTCAATGGATTTCTTTGTCAAAGTTCTACTATCAAGACTTGGCACAAAGGCAAAAATAGTTAGGCAAAGGTTAGCAGAAACCAAGAGAAATGAAGAGACTTTAATGTTAAGGTATGTAGAAGGTTATTGATGACTTGACAAAAAAGCATGAAGAATATGGGGAGTCATTGAAGCTAGTTAGAAGGGAAGAAGGCTCTTGAAGGCATGCAAAGGTTAGTCAACTGGTGAGCACCAAAGCCTAATGCTATGTTTGGAAGGTTGCTTTGTAGGAAATTTTTTTTTTTTGCACAAATGCAATTATTGTGTGTTTCGACAAACATTTGTGCGTGTAAATGTTTATTGGGTTTACGAATTTACCCACCAACGCGGGTAAATATTTATCACCCCCTTGGTAAAATATTTTACTGCCATTCAGGCCTTGATGGGAAAATTTTTATTTTTATTTTCTCATACAATTATTTCTTCTATAAAAGTGAGTTTTTAATTAAAAGAAGATAAAAAAATGGATCATTTGTATCTAACCTTATATGTGGGTCCCATACTCAGTAACCCATATTTGAGTTATTTGATATATGGGACCCAAGTAACTTGAGAGAAAATGAGATAATTACATACACCAAATGTGCAACAAATATTTGTTTTGAATACATATTTACTCGAGACAATATTTGTGCGCTACAATATTTCTGTTGGAACTCTTTCTCTAACGTATCAAACATAGCTAAGTTGCAAAGTTGGCTTGGCAATCTACCTTCACATGTTCCTTTAGTTGCCACCATCAATTATTTTTCTCAATTCCCCTCTCTCGGTTGTTCCTTACGACCTTTTTCTCAATTTTGCTCTCTCTCATTCTCTCATTATGCCAAAAAAAAAAAAAACTCTATCATCCACTGCGTCTATTGATGCCATAGATGAGCCCTCTCAACTTGCATTTCTTTGTAACAGTTAGAGTTAGGATTTTAAGAGATATCGTTTTAGATGCCAAGATCCAAGGTGCAACCAAACAAGAAATCTCCAATCGCAAGAAATTTAAACCATAACACTTGCCACTCTAGTGGTCAAAAGACTCGAAACAAACCCTAAGGGAAATGTTAGTATCCTGCTAAGGAGGACATCCTCCCAAGGACATCAAATTAAGGTGCTGATTTAAGGAGAATACTGACACACCTTAACATGTAACGTTGGCTTTTTTATCAATAAACCAATAGAATTAGTAAAATTGCAAAAAAAAAAAAAAAAACACATGTTGAACAATCCAACCATATGTTGAGTTGTTCTTGCCATCATCATCATCGTCACCACAAAAAAAATTGTCCGACATTACTAACTATATAAAAAGTTGACCTAAAGTAACAGTTTAATTCATTGTTTTAAAACCCGTAAACTCGAGTCGGAAGTTTGACCTGATGAATCATGAGTCGACTAAAGTAGTTCATAAATAACAAAAATCATTAATACATATTAGATAAATAACAAAATAAGTGTTAAAAAATATGATTTCTTCCAAAACCAAGTTGAACCCTAAAAAGATTTCTTCTCTAGATTTGTCTCTTTTTGCAAAAATATTCATCGAAGATGAAGTCAAGCTTCTCTTCACATTTCATCGTTCATGCGTTTGATCTTTCTTGAAGATGGTTTTCTAGTAATAAACAACACCAAGATATGACCTATTTTTTCTCTCTTACTAGGGGACTCAATGTGTGATGCATGTGCACCTTACACGTGGCACAACTATTAGAGATCACAGACTGTACGAATGTTAGGCCCATCCCTAGGTGGACCCACATCCAAAAAATAAACCTGATTGTGATTTCTAAGCATTCGATTGGAGTCGTTTTCATGGGTTGATTTTTATCGTAGCTTTTGAGTATTGTTTTGGGTACAAAGATCCAAAGGTTTTAAGATCATTGAATGGCATGTGAGTAATTAAGAGTTTATCTAGGGGTATTGAAGCTTAGGGAGAGAGCTCATTAATGAGCTTTTGTACGTTAAGGATAGGCTGACAAATGAGTAGAACTTTAATGATGATGAGCCACAATATGAGACACGTGGCACACTCATAAAGATCATTGACTGTATGGATCTTTGGCCCATCCCTAGTTGGATCTATGAACCAAAATTCTGCCCGATTAGTAATTTCTATCCATTGGATTATAGTCGTATCCATGACTTAGTTTTAACCATGTATTTTAAACTTAATTGGGTTACTCATATCCAAATTTTAGAAATCACTAATCAGGCTGATTTTTGGTATGTCAGTCCAACTATAGATGGAACAAACATCCATACGATCAATGTACTCTAAGAGTGTGCCACGTGGCTTGGTTCATCATAATCTACAATTTTTTTAATTGTCAGCCTAATGTGAGATGAGAGGAAGTTTTTTATTTTTTTTATTGGAGATTGCATATAATGAACACACCAAAAGATCAAAGTACCCCTGCTAAATGAATAACTTAAAGAAAACAGATGAACAAAGGGCATTTTTGAAAATTTTAGAGCATTTTGGTATAGCGCAAGAAGGGTCTTCACTCTTGAAATAGTAGAATAGATGGCCCTATTAGAGGGTAGATTCCATTACCTAAGAATTTAGACTTATATCTTCAATTCAAGGTAAGATCCATGATTCTCTTCATCCCTAATTTTTTTTTCTTTTTAGTTGTTTATTTATTTCTTTTGCTAACTTCTTGTTGAATATGAAATGATCTCGTTCAGTTCAAGCTATTTAGTGGGATTGACAAGTTGGACTAGACTAAGTTTCCGAGCCACCTTGTTGAGTAGCCATAGTCCTAGTCAGTTGCCCGAGTTGACCCGAATTCTTAATGAGTCGACTTGACCGAGCTCTGAGTCAACTTGTCAAGTTTTAAAACCATTGTTTAATTAAATCCCTAAGTCACCTTTTCATGGTGTTAGGAGTAAGAGAGCGAAGGTTTTTTTTTAGGATGGTCTCCACTATGAATAACTCACTGTACGATTGGATTGTCCTGCATGATCTCTAGACCCTACCATGTAAGAGTTGGGTGTAGATTTATCTAAATAAATTATATCGATTTCTTCCTAATTAAGTTCAAAAAGCCATTATTAACATGTGGGTATAGGCTTTATTCCCACTTAAAAGGCATTTAGATCATGGTTAATTCAAGAGCAAAGCCTACAAAGAAAAGCCCAAAAAAAGAAGGATATACAAGGGCAATTTAGTCATTCCATATTTTATTCCGAGAAAAGTTTGATGGATTGTTCTTACATCAAAGTTGATGCAAGACTCCCACAAGTCACTATGTGCACAAAAACACAAAATAATTTTTAATTTAATTAATACAAATGTATAGGTGGCGACTTTTGTGAGTTCTTTCATCCATAATTTGTTTTAATCTCACATTACCACAATGGCTTTTAACATCATTGGCTGAAAATGAATCTCTTGCAAAGGGATGGAATAAGTTTCTCAATTGATTTGACCAAACTTTTTTTTATATTAAAAGACGAAAGTATCCTCGTCCAAAGACAATACAAAGGAGTTGTTTGGTAATGAATATTAAGTTGGTGGACCACCAACATATATACCAAACCCATATAAACTGTACAAATAAAAAAAACCAAGTTTTTGGTGACCATGGTAAGCGAAAGCGAATTTGAAGCCTAGAGCAAAGCTGCTTAACTTAACATGTATTGCCAAACACCTACGACATCCCTTTGAGAAATTAAGTTGACTAAATTTGGTCATTTGAGATCTTCCTCGCCATTTATGAGAATTTCAATTGGCAAATTTGACTGACATTTTATAGTCCAAGTACAATAGCACGACATGTGGTTCAATTGGAACCAATTGGAATTTGGTTCCATTAACATTGTATGTATGTATTGAGATCAATGTGACCATTGAGTAGGGCATGAAATGGGACGAATTCGACCCGATTTGAATTTGTATTTTGTAGATTTGGATATCTAAAACACGATCCAAGTAGAAAATTGGTCGGATATGGATCTACTTTGATCTGACCCGAGTCTGACCCATATCATTCCCCACCATAGAGGCTTGATCTAACCCAAGTCCGACCCATTTCATGCCCAACCATAGAGCCAACTCACCAGCTATAACTTGAGTTGTCGTAGATTGGGTTTGGATTGGATTAGGGTTGATTTGGTTAATCGAATAGCTTATCCGATCATAATTCTCATGTCTAGATTTGATCAAAGCTTTTAAGCTCGAATCAAAGCACTAGATTTTTGATTGAAGGAAAATAAAAGCTGCAAATACATAAGTCAAAAAACAATAGTAAATTGTTAATTAACATATTGCTCACATATTATTTTTTTTTTTCATTTTACAATGTATTTTTTTTCTGTGTAATCAAATGGTTTCAAAAGTGCAACATAAGAACTTCTCAGGAGGTCACCTATCCTAGTTCTACTCTGGCCCAAGCACACTTAAATATAGAACTTCTCAAGAGGTCACCTGTCTTAGTACTGCTCTCTCCCAAACGCGCTTAAGTGCAGAGTTCCCATATCAAGTCATTGATGGATCGGATCATAGGATCATGGTTGATTTGCAACCCAATGCATTGACAGCCCTAAATCATAGTATCTATTTAAATGACCATAATACCCTTACTAGGGGCTGATCTGAAGAACCACTTGGCAGTACCCACCATAAGTCCACCAATTTGCCACCCTTACCCGACTTAAGGGTACTCCTGTACCTATTAGGGGCATTTATGTCAATTTGCAAAAGGGTGGTGTGGACAGAGTTGTCTAGGTTAGAAATTTTGGGAGGAAGACAAGGGTAGTTTGGGCACAAAATGGACATATTGCAATAATGATATCTGCAGCAACTCACAATCCACCAAAGCTATCAAAAATTGTCAGATTCAAAATATAAATAAAAGAAGAAAAAAATGCTTAAAATAAGCTTAAACAAACAAAAGGAGGTTTTGGGGTTTGCAGGTAAATCTATCTTTCCTTCTCCCTGGTTTTTATTTATTTTTGATTATTTTAATAATTATTATATGATTTTATTTAATAATATATTATTATGATTTCTTCTTTTTGACAGAAATAGAGGGGTCGTTTCTCTTCCCTAAAGCCTGAAAAGATTTTTCTTTTTTTTCTTTAACATTTTGCTCTTAATCTCTCTCCTTTTCTCTTTGTGTGTTCACTGTCCTGGGATGTTTTAAGTAGGTTTTTAGGTGCAAAAATCTGGGTTTTTTTGTGGGTTTTATGGGGTTATTATTATTGTCTTCAGAGAAGGAGAGAAGATCGAGCATCTGAAGAGCAAAACCTTAAGCCATGTTCTTAGAATCTGACTGAAGGAGAGAGTTACATTTCTCTTGAGGTTTTTGATTCTGGAACCATGTCTCAGACCAACTGGGAAGCTGATAAAATGTAAGTTTTTCTTCGTTATCTTCTTATTTTTCTTCATTTTTTTTTAGTGTTATTCTCTTTTCATTTCGTTTGGCTACTTGGGTTTCCTCTTTTTTTTTTTTTTTAAATTTAATTTTTGTTGGGGTTTGGGCAGTTGTGAGTTTGATTTCTTCAACTGGGTTTTTGATTTAGGGTTTGTTCTTTAATGGGTCTTCTTCTATTTTTGTGTTTCTCATCTGGGTAGTTCGTTTTTTCTTCTAGGGTTTAGTTTTTTTTTTTTTTTCATTTTGCTGTTTTTTAGTGATGGGTTTTGTTTCAATAGTTGTTTTTGTTAAGGGGCTTTTGATTTTTCAGAGTTGGGGTTTAGGTTTAGGGCAGTAGTGAGCTGCGTTTTAGTTAACTTTGATGCTAGTTCATCTTATTGGAGTTCTTCTGTGCTCATTTTTTATTCTTATCTTAGGGTTAGCACTATTCAGTTTTGATGCTGTTCTTGTTCTTCCCGTGTAACTTACCCTCTAAAGTTTCAATCTTTTTGACTAATATTTGTTTGAGAACAGGTTGGACGTGTATATTTATGATTATTTAGTGAAAAGGAATTTACAGGCTTCGGCAAAGGCATTTCAAGCTGAAGGGAAAGTGTCTTCCGACCCCGTGGGTAAGATTATTAAGATATTTTTAACAAAGAGAGAGATCCTTGAAATCTTCAGAGTTTTGAGCTTTACTTTTTTGGCATTCTAATTTGCTTTTTTATTATTCGATTGACATGGGTTTGCAGCCATCGATGCGCCTGGTGGTTTTCTCTTTGAATGGTGGTCTGTTTTTTGGGATATCTTCATTGCTAGGACAAATGAGAAACATTCTGAAGTTGCGGCATCTTACATTGAGGTGGGCTTTTTGGTTTTCTTCATTTCAGCCTTGATCTTGGAAGTTTTCACTTTTATGGTGTGTAGGTTTTACATCATTTTTAAGGTCTTATTGTGGTGTTATTTGGTTCTATTCTGTGTTAGACTAGCGGTTTTGGGACAGAATACATTTCAGATTCTTTCTTTGAAGGATGTGATTGTCACTTTTATGGATGCTATATCATTTATGGCATGATTTTTTGCTCTACTCGACATTCTAGATCTATGTTTTTTAGTTTTAATTTTTATTATACTGTACCTAGTTGGAAGGGGAGATATTAGACTTTGCAATTCTAGGATTTTGCATTGAGATTTTTCAATTTTCAGTTAGGACATCTTTGCCACTGGTGATAAAAACTGTTTAATGTAGCTAATAGTGTAGAGTTTTAAGTCACTCATGGTAATTAATACCTGATGAAAAAGTCAAGTAATTTGTTAGTAATTTATATCCTAATGAAAAAGTAAAGTAATTTGCGATAGTCTTATCCTTTTTTTAGATTAAGCTCATATATTAAATAAGAGAAGATAATTAAATAATAAATTATTTATATTTTATAAATTAAACATAAGAAACCTATTGATGATATCTCAAATATCACATAAGATCAGATAATTAACGTTATAATGTAAACATAAGAAACCGATCAATGATCATATCTGAATGCCCGAGGAAATGACAAAGAATAATCGTATATTTTAGCTATATTAAGAATTGCCATATTATTAACCTTATGTCAAACTGCGGATTATGGGGAATGCTACTATGCTTTCAACCGCTGTAACATAAAGAGACCATCTATGTGACTGCTGTAATTCGTGAAGAAGATGGTTGGTCCTGAGTACTGTTGGCCTTGCTAGGAGGTGATTCCTGGTTTTAATTGGCATTAAAGTAGCTATTCTGGGGGTACTCATGTGAAAATACGGAATATGGGTTTTAAAATGGCAGACTCAACTAATCAAAGCACGAGAGCAGCAGCATCAACAACAACAACAGCAGCCACCCCAGCAGCAGCATCATCAACAGCAGCAGCAGCAGCAGCAGCAACAACAACAACAACAACAACAACAGATGCAGATGCAGCAGCTGTTATTGCAGAGGCATGTACAACAGCAGCACCAGCAACAACAGCAACAACAGCAGCAGCAGCAGCAACAGCAGCAGCAGCAGCAGCAACAGCAGCAGAGAAGAGAGGGAACCCACCTTCTCAATGGAACTGCCAATGGGCTCGTCGGGAGTGACCCTCATATGCGGCCGAACACTGGAACTGCAAATGCCTTGGCTGCGAAGATGTACGAGGAACGGTTAAAGCTGCCGCATCAAAGGGATTCTTTAGAAGATGCAGCTATGAAGGTAATTACTCTCTTAATGGTCAGTAAGGACATTTCTCTTTATCTCATAACGCATTCTTTAACTGTCAGAAATTTCTGTTACAGCAAAGGTTTGGTGACAACATGGGCCAGCTTATGGATCCAAACCATGCTTCTATGTTGAAGTCAGCTGTAGCAGCTGGCCAGCCTTCTGGGTATCTTATTTCAATTTAAGCTTTTACTTTAATGTCACTTTTATTGTGATTGTTGTTATATTATCTGTCTAGGTGTACTATCTGGTGCTTCAACTGTTATACATGTTTAATTGGATAGCAATTGAACTCCTTTCCAGGCAAGTGTTGCATGGTACAGCTGGTGGTATGTCAGGGACTCTTCAGCAAGTGCAAGCTCGGAACCAGCAGCTTCCGGGGTCTACGCCGGTACGGGTTGTCAAAAGTGGAGCAATTAGTTTTTCTTTCCTCTCAAGCATGTGCTGGTGTGACTTTTATTGTGAAACAGGAAATAAAGAGCGAGATGAATCCAGTATTGAACCCTAGAGCTGCAGGTCCTGATGGATCGTTGATTGGAGTTCCTGGTATTGATTCTTGAAATCTGAACTTTGTTGAGTTGGAGTTTTGTTCTTCCTATCTTTATGTTTTGATGAACTTCCCTGGAACATTTGTTGCAGGTTCAAATCAAGGTGGTAACAATTTGACTTTGAAAGGATGGCCACTCACGGTAAGTCTTTTATGGGCTACTTCTTAAGTAGTTGCCATTGGCGTTCAATTTATCATAGCAATTTTCATGTGCCCATGTTTAACTGCATGATTTGGTGTTTTCTTTTGATATGTTTCTTTTAGCTATTCTCTAGCTCCTTGCCATAATCATTGTTATGGAGTCTTGTGTCACTACACAATTTTGAAGGTACTGCAGTGCCTTGGGAAGTTAGGATCAACCTTGATTATGTAAAAGACAAATGAATTCTGAAAAACCATTCAAATTTTTTTGTGGACATGTTACCATAGCCATGTGCCATAATTAATGTTATGGAGTCATGTGTCATTGTGAATGGCATCATAATACCTTAGGGCTAAACTACATTTTAAGTGAAGAAAATAATTCAAAAACTATTTTAGTTACAATTCAGAATTTTCATTAAAAGTTGCTGGTTATGCCCATTGTTTGCTGCCCTATAGAAAAATAAAACGATCAAGCAATCTGTTATTATTTCTCATTATTGGTTTTCAACAACTCTTGATTGTAGCACGCGAAGATGTTCTGTAGCCATTGGGAACCCATGTAATCTCCAATTCGTGACATGCCCAGCATGAGGAAAACAACTTTCTTTAGTACTAATTGCATGCAGGGAAAAGAATTCCTGCTATGTGGTAAGAAAGATGGTTTGCAAGTTGAGAGAGGAACTTTGAAATAATCAAAGCCAAGGTTCCTACGATTTACGATTTGAATCGTTCGTTTAAAATAAAATTCAACCCAAACGATTTGAATCCCTTTAAATAAAAATCCTACTATTTCTACGTGAACCTTATGATTTGAGTATGACCATGGCACACATTTTCAATAGAAAACAATCACTCGAATGTTTGTACTTTTGGTGATTTTCTTCTAAATGTTGAACACTACAAAAAAGAAAATGAGTGTTTTTACTAATTATACAAATTTATAATTAGTTTTTTTTTTGTTATGTTTTTCCTCCCAAACATAAGATCATTTCAACATAGTTCTACCCTCAACCATGGGTCATTTTTTAGGTTGTTGACTTTTATTGTTCCTCTTTGACATTTCAACCTAAAAAGGCCCTTAATGATAAAAAAAGAAGAAGTTAAAAGATTGAGAATTGAGACAAGTTGATGAGAGATGGAAACTTGTTTAATTTGACGATTAAGTGACAATACATGGTTTTGGTTTTTCTTTTTGTGAAAATATATTTTGTTTCTATAACTATGAGTTTAGAACATTGTCTCTGTAGTATATATAGTGATTGCCAAGTAAAATGTTTTGTCATTTTTTGTAAGTGTTTGAACAAAACCTTATCATTATATGATGGCTTATGGAGTAGTTAGGCATATTATATATATTCTTCTATATTTTTTGGACATTATTTCATATTGTTTTTACTCGAAGAAAAATCTTTATGAATCTTATGATCCATCGATTTGAATCCTACTCCTTACGGTATTAAAATTTGATTCAATTATGAAAACATTGCTTAGAGGGAATCTTGGGTAAAACCTAAAATCTATTGCAATCATTTTTGCTGAAACACCCAAAAAGTTCTCAAAAGAATTGAAATTCTGAAGGAAAATATAGTTGTAAACTAGTTCAAAATAGTTAATGCTTTCAATGCTCTCATAACAACTATTTATAGAAGCTCTAAAAAAAGAACTTTAAAAATCTATCTATGAGGATAAAGAACTAATCACAATAATTTGTTTGAATAATTTAAATCTAACTTGGATAATACTGAAGTTCCCCTGAATTTTGTCACACACTCTAACACTACAGCAAGACTTTCGACATTGTTTAGAGGCCCACAACAATGAAATCTTTGCAAAGAATCTCGAGGTAATCATAATGAAACTTGAAGAGATCTGCATAATGAGCTCTGAGTATGTTGGGCTTTCAAGAAGAAAAGGGTACTTGGGGAATCTTCCATATTGTTAAAGAAATTTAGGGCTTGTAATCATCTTTGAACATCTTATTCTCTTGTTTACCAAGGTCAGCAAAATGACAAGGTGAATCACTTAGTTACGAAGTATCTTGTGATGTGAATGTGCCTTTGTAATTTTTTTTGCTTTACTCGTTTCTATTTTTTTATCTAATCCTTTTTTTTTCGTGTTGCCAACCCCAGTAGTTGGGATAAAGGTGTAGTTATCTAATAAAATTTACTTGTTACTGTATCCAAAAAAAAGGAAAAGATCAACAATGCACTAATGCTACATTTGAACAAATGGATCTATTTTGAATTCAGTTTGCCCTTATTGATCAAAGAATCCACAAAATGGCTTGAATCAATCACTTAGTTCAGAAATTTCCGAGCAATTTTTTTTTGATAAGTAAAGATTTGATTACTGATAGTTCAGAAAGATTTTTTTTTTCTCCTGAGGTCCATTTGATTACTCTTTGTTAAGCTGAGCAAGGTTTTAGATTTTGATTTCAGTGCACGTTCTGTTTGCTCAGAAATAGAAATATTTATATAAATATATCAATAAGTTGACCTCATATCGTTGGGATAAGGCTTATGATGATGAAGATTTCGATCAGTGTGAAAATACTGTAGAACTTTCAGAAGTTATGGAAATATTGCAGGAATCTTGGAGGATCTTGGGAAATATTCATTGAAAGCAAAAAGCAGCTGTCTTGCTGTTTGCAACCTGATGTTATAACAACATGGATCTATGACCTAAAAGTCACATTTTTCTTTAATTTTTAATTCATTTACGAAATTTGATGATACCATTTGGAGTTTATAAATACTAATTATTGAAGATCTACTACTTTTTTACCCATATTCCCCCCCTTTTCTTTAATTTTTAATTCATTTACGAAATTTGATGATACCATTTGGAGTTTATAAATACTAATTATTGAAGATCTACTACTTTTTTACCCATGTATCCCATATTCCCCCCCCCCCCTCTCCTCTTTTTCAAAAAGTGCGTGGGGATCCATTAGAGTGCTCTTTCCGAGATTTATACAATGATATCCGTTACTAGCTACGATGTCTTAAGAACTTGAGTTTTTATTTTTAACAATGACGCAAAGAAGAGTAATCTAGGTGTGCTAGTATGCGTGTGATCGGTATAGAAATATACTATTGGTCAGGCTTCTGTATTTTTGCTTGTGAATGTGCTCCATAGAAGTTCAGCTTTGCTTATTCATCTACTTTGCTCTTTTTTTTTGGTGATAGGGACTTGATCAGCTTCGCTCTGGGCTTCTTCAGCAGCAAAAGCCATTCATACAGTCCCCTCAGCCTTTTCATCAACTTCAGTTGCTGACTCCACAGCAGCAGCAGCAACTTCTGCTTCAGGCACAGCAAAATTTGTCCTCCCCATCTGCCAATGATGTTGACAGCAGAAGATTGAGAATGCTTCTTAATCGGAATATGAGTCTTGGGAAGGATGGCCAGTCCAATTCTGTTGGTGATGTAGTTCCAAATGTCGGATCGCCAATGCAACCTGCGTGCCCTGTTTTACCTCGTGGAGGAGATACAGAGATGCTAATTAAGGTGCCCTTTTCCTCTGTCAACCATCCTTTTCCATGCAGTTATAAAGTGTTACATCTTAGGTGTGTATTTTATTACTAGTTATCATCTCATCATAATGTTATCCAGCTTCCTTACAGTACTTGTTTATGTGTAGTAGAAAATAGCTCAGTTACAGCAGCAGCAGAACAGCAATCAACAGCAGCAACAGCTTCAGCAGCATGCACTTTCAAGTCAGCATTCTCAGAGTTCAAACCACCACCTTCACCAGCAAGAAAAAATGGGGGGTGCTGGCAGCGTCACGGTGGATGGTAGCATGTCAAACTCCTTTCGAGGAAATGATCAGGTCTGTTCTTTTTGTGGCTACATGACCATAGTATATTCCCATTTTATGTTTTACTCGGCATTCCTATGACCGTTTTCTATCTATTTTGAACTTTGACTATCCTTTGT
Organism: Euptelea pleiosperma; assembly: GCA_035048495.1. Lineage (NCBI taxonomy): Eukaryota > Viridiplantae > Streptophyta > Magnoliopsida > Ranunculales > Eupteleaceae > Euptelea > Euptelea pleiosperma. Next base: position 25,646,719 of record CM068549.1, read on the forward strand.
TTTTTTTACAGAAACTCTATCATAATTTTCATTTTATAAATTTTGGTTAGGTTCCTAATAAAAATTTCTTAAATGCATTTAAGGCTTCAAAAAATCAGGGAGGGCGAAAGAGGAAGCAACCTGTGTCTTCTGGTCCTGCCAACAGTTCCGGAACTGCGAACACGGCTGGACCCTCCCCAAGTTCAGCACCCTCGACACCGTCGACTCATACCCCGGGAGATGTGATTTCAATGCCTACTTTGCCACACGGTGGTAGCTCCTCAAAGCCTTTGCTTATGTTTGGCTCTGATGGAACTGGAACTCTTACATCACCATCAAATCAACTGGTGAGCAGATCTTTATTTTGATTTCTTGTCTTGGTCTCTCTTAGTAGTCCTCGAAAAGAATTTGCAAAATATATCGCACGAAATTCTCATTAGCACTCAATTTTGGCAGTGGGATGATAAAGATCTTGAATTGCAGGCTGAAATGGATCGGTTTGTGGATGATGGATCCTTGGATGATAACGTTGAGTCGTTCTTATCTCATGATGATAACGACCCTAGAGATACGGTTGGCCGTGGCATGGATGTCAGCAAAGGTGCGGTTAATGCATTTTCTGACATTGGCATGAACATTTCAAGTAGGAATCTGTCAGGAAAGAAATATGAACTAAGTTGATTGATTTGCATTTGATTGATTATTTCTGTTCTTCATGATATGGAATTTGAACCTAGGGAATGACATTTCTGTTTCATATCAGGGTTTACCTTTACAGAGGTTCGTTATATTCGAGCAAGTTCAAGTAAAGTTGTATGTTGCCACTTCTCATCAGATGGGAAACTACTTGCTAGTGGTGGGCATGATAAAAAGGTGAGGGCTAAGCGACGGGACACGGATTCTTTAAAGTGCTGCTTAATGCTGCTTGTAATTGAACCTTTCCATTTCTATAAAAATAATCTGGACCTGTTCACTTGATGATTCTCCATTGCAGGCTGTACTGTGGCACACGGATTCTTTAAAGCAGAAGACCACACTGGAAGAACATTCTTTATTGATTACTGATGTTCGCTTCAGTCCAAGCATGCCGCGTCTGGCTACCTCTTCTTTTGACAAAACTGTCAGGGTTTGGGATGCTGACAATGTTAGTGGACAAGCACTCTTTACTTTTATCATGATTTATCTAGATGATACTTTTGCAAGTACTCTTTATGAAGAAAATATTTTGTTTCTGTATCTTCTCAACTGTGGAATATTGTCGTTTATCATTACAAGCATTAGTTACTGCTCCATCCTCTAATTATATCATTGAGGCTATAGAATAATTACTTAGCTAGTTGATGTGCATCCACATCAGCTTCTGAATGATATGGTTCAGATGACATCTAAGGTTTTAATTTTAAGGGTAATTTAGTAGTACCCTTTGAAACTTTCGGATTTCCCCTTTTGATCAGATTCTACTGGGGTTGGTATGTGACTACATCCTGTGCCGGTTAAGATTGTTGAAAATAGGCCAAAATACCCTTGCTTCCCACTTTGCTAATCCATCGTCTTCAACCTCAATACATCCTTCCTTTCTCGCTCTCTCCATGTAATCACCACCCCACCCCACCCACTACAACCGCCACTGCCATCTTCTCTCTCTTTCTCTCGGAAACCTAATTGTACGAAAACCTCAGATGAGGGTATCACTCCTTTCCATATCCAAATTCAACATATCAACCGATTGGTTTCTCTTTATATCTTTTTTCCTTTCTTTCCGTAGACACTTCACAATCACAACAAGAAGTTTAACTTCAAGTTCAACAATTATTTTGAACCTGTAGGTCCGATAGCCATCTTTTGAGCTCTTAAAATATGATGCGATTTTAATTCCTCATTTCAGTTTCTTGTTGATATTTCTGCTCTTTAATGGCTTATGCTCTACAACTCTCTCGCAAGAATCAACAAAGAAAGGTGAAGATCTCGACTATGATCTTAGTTTCCTGTTTGAAGAATGAAGATAATGACAACAAAGCTCTGATCAGCAAGCATCTTAATCCAGATCTAGATCACTTCAACAAATATGATGAAGATTTTTAGAACTATAGGACTGTGAGGGCTCAGATGTAGATCACCAACAATATTCGCTCCCAACAGTTGATGAGAAGGACGTCCTTGTGCCGAAGGTGGGGAATTTTAGTGATATCGTGGAGAAGAATCAGGACATGATGGTGGAATTCTACGTGCCGTGGTGCAGACACTGCCAAGCTCTTGCTCTCGAGTACGCAGCCGCTGCAACGGAGTTGAAGGGAGAGGCGGTGCTTGCAAAGGTGGATGTGACAGAGGAGAATAAGGTGGCGCATAAATATGACGTGCAGGGTTTCCGACTGTGCCATTATCAACTGCAGGGGTCGATCTTTGATGACGGACGTCCGTCATCAATGCTGATGATGGACCACAGTATGAGCCACGTGGAACATTCTTAGAGACTACTGACCGTATGAATGTTTGGCCCATCCCTAGATGGACCTACATACAAAAAAGTCAGCCTGATTATTGATCTTTAACCTGTGGATCAGAGCACCCAAAATAATGCTTGCTTTCTACAGTTAAAAATATACCCACGGAAAAGACTCCAATCCAACGGTTAAATCACTAATCACGCTGATTTTTGTTATGTAGGTCCACCTAGGGATGGGCCAAACATCCATACGGTTAGTAGCCTTTAAGAGCATGCCACGTGGCTCACGCTGATGGCCCTCATCAAAGATTTACTCTAGTTGGCAGCATCCGATTCCATCACCTTCTCATGGTTGATCTTAGTCTACCAATACTTCAACTTGAACCCACTTTGCGTCCATGATTGAATGCACAAGACAGCTTGTGCGCTGCCATGGGCAGACAGAATCTTTGCTTGTCAATCCAGTTACCCTTGCTTTAAAATAGCTCATCAAGGACCACTGAGGTAGCTTGGACTGCCAAGAAATCTCGGGCCATCACAGAGGATTCCGTGTACTGTTCAACTTCCACCAATCCAAAACATTCGTGGGAATGGGAGTTGGAGGCTCAGATAGATATTAGGTGAGTTCGTCCGTGGCGGTGTCCAGGCTCCCCTTTGTGCCTCTTCCAAGCAATCTCCTCTACAAAGGAGACACTTCCTCCATCTTCCTTATCCTGAGCACCATAGCCATTAGCCGTGACCGGGAAATGGATTTAACCAAATGGATAAGTATCTTCGTTATCCTACTTGCCAGTCTCCTCTTGCTTCCTAATAACAGTATCCATGGATTTACAGGCCTGCATAATAAATTAAAATCCGATCTCTCTTACTTCAGTCCCTACTTGTTCTTCTTCCGATTGTACAATTAGGTTTAGGAGAGAGAGAGAGAGTGAGAGTGGTGGGGGCTGTGGAGATGGCAGTGGCGGCGGGTGATGGCAGCAGCTAGTGGTGGTGATTAGATGGAGAAAGGGAGAGAAAGGATGTCATGAGGTTGAAGATGATGGATTGGCAAAGTGGGAAGCAAGGGTATTTTGGGTATTCAATGATAAAGGGCATTTTGGTCCTTTTTCAAGAATATTAACAGGCACGTGATGTGCATCATGTTCCAATGCTGGCCAATGACGGTTGAATCTGGTCAAATGGGAAAATCTAATAGTTTGAAAGTACAAGGGGGTATTACAAAATACTTTTGAATGACGGGGCATTACTAAATTACCCTAATTTTTATTGATAATGAACTCAACGGTATTAGAAGTTGATTATAATTTCCAGTTTTACATGGTACAACTATCAAATAGGACATGGAGACATTTTTCATTAATGTTTTATTGTGTTTTGTGAGGATACAAAATATATATGGTAGTGCCACCAGATCATCAACCAGCCGTAGATTATAAACCTTTGTTTGAGTTCCTCATTGCCATATGCTGTGTGCACAGGGAACGAACATGCTTTCTTGTTTCCAAGCCATGTTATGGATGCCTAAATCTTGATTATCAACAGATGAAATTTAAATTTTGTTTGTCCTTGTTGAGGTTCTTGAGAAAACTCAAAACTCACTAGAAAACCTATTGGTATTTACCTTTTTGGTTCAGGGAGGCATGTTTCTGTATTTTTGTTGATTTTTTCATATATTTCCTTTCTTTCTTGAGGCCATGCTGCCAGCAGAATTTCTATGTACAGATATATAAATACGTATGTGCATAAGTATTTTGATGTTGCTTGATTTTGATCTGGTGCTCAGTTTATTTCTTAAAGTTCGATAGGGAAAAATTCCAAAACTCATTTCGGTCGTGATTTAGCTCAGCTACTTTAACTGCTTGTGGTTTTGATGTCCCAAACATGCTTTATATTCTCTGACTGGATAGACGACTCCGCTGTGCAGCCAGGCTATTCACTTCGCACGTTTACGGGACATTCTGCCTCTGTTATGTCACTGGACTTCCACCCAAACAAAGAGGATATCATCTGCTCATGTGATGGAGACAGTGAGATACGATACTGGAGTATCAACAATGGTAGCTGTTCCAGAGTCTTCAAGGTATAGAACGGTGGAGTGTTGGTTTATGAGCTAAATATTTATGCTATTGAAAAATGACGTGGACACGTCGTCGATCCCCAACAGAGATACTTGTAATATAATTTTAGTGATATGTAAACCATTAGTTCTTCTTTTAAAGTAAAAATAAGCAAAGAAACATATGAAAAGTAAAAGAAAGCAATTCTATACATCACGGAACTGTCTAATAACGTAACAAGTACAAGTAAATTTATAAAAGGGGGCTATCAAACAACTATAACTGCGTTTAATAACACAATAGAGCACTGTGTGAAGGATGGAAAGCACCAATCCTCTTTTAGAAAGCATTTTTTTGATAAAAATCACTAAAATAATGTGTGACACTGTCATCCATGTTTGGATTTGTGTTGGGATGTGTTGACATGCGTATGTGTTGATGTATGTCTGTCACGGCATAAGTCCTGAGAGTGCAGTGTCCTTGTTACATGTGGAAAAACACATTATAATGTTCTTTGTTTCCAATAGAGATTTTGAGTATCTTACTCATTCAGTAGTTGCTATTTTTCATCCGTTTAATGCAGGGTGGCACAACACAGATGAGATTTCAACCCCGTCTCGGAAGGTATCTTGCGGCTGCTGCTGAGAATGTTGTTTCGATACTGGATGTTGAGACCCAAGCTTGCCGGCATTCCTTACAGGTTGGTTCTTATTTTACTAACCTACTTGAGAATAACCGAGGGATATCAAGCCAACCTTTTTTTATTAGCATCATCTTAATTCCATTAGTAGCAAGGCACCATTGCTGGCAGGCAAAGTCTTAATTTCAACCTGCAAGAAGTGGAAAAGGTCATACAAGGGAAACTCTCAAGGCACCATTGCTGGCAGGCAAAGTCTGCCAAACCGGTGTCTAGTCTCATCTGCATGACGAATCACTATTTCAAGGCAGTTTTTTTTTTCCAACAGCAGACTAATTTTATTGTAGGATTATATTTGACAGTGAAACGGTTTGTTCCTGTTGCTTCTTTCTCTTCCTCAATCCTAATACCTAGTTTCAGGACTATCCTCATTCTCAAGGATGCTAGCCTGAAATAACTCTAGTTTGAAGACTGATGAACATCTGTTTCCAGTAATGTGTGATTGGTATTCACATATGTAAGCTTATTGATCTACATATGAAGTGAAACTCGTACTGCGAGAAGCTTCTTCCATGGAATCAGGAATCGGGAATATAATTGCTGCATCGATCCCTCTTTAGACCATATACTGGAAATTTGAGACTTTCCAACCATACATCGTAGCTCACTTGCTTTATCATGTTCAAAATTCAGTTAGGAATCGTAAATTTCTGGTTTTATTTTCTTTTATAAATTTGGGTGGGTAAGCTGGTCACAAACTTGCGACCTCGTGGTTGCAGTTGAGTATGTCAACCAATTGAGCTTCAGGGTCAAAGCCCTGAAGAACTGGAATCCTTGTTGCTGGGCATTCATTCAAAAGGAAGCATTACTGCTGTTTTTTTGGACTGGATATCTTAATGTTTTAAATTTGATGATGCATGAAAGGATCACTCTTCATGGGAACCATTGGGTCAGATCCTTTCTTTCAAGGTGCCATGAAGCAAATGCACAAGTATATCCGAGATACTCTTTCTTCACTTTTGAGTATCAGGAGAAGGAAATAGGAAAAAAAAGAGAGGCCACTCTATTCATAGGAGGAACATGATTGTGCTTGTAGTTAGAAAACACTCGGTACTTTGCAAAAGTCATGGCTTATGTAAGTCAATGTTTTGGATCCCATGTTCCATTGTTACGTTCTTGAAATATTTTATCATTATTATGGATTATGCACTCAATGGATGTCTCATCTTGCTTTCTTTCTTTTGCATTTGCCCTTTTTAATATCGGGGATCTGATCTTGTTTGTTTTTGGATGTGGGGTTCTCATTGTAGGGACATACAAAACCAGTACATTCTGTATGTTGGGATCCTTCTGGTGATCTGTTAGCATCTGTGAGTGAGGACTCCGTCAGAGTCTGGACACTTGGCTCTGGGAATGAAGGGGAGTGTGTGCACGAGTTGAGCTGTAATGGCAACAAATTCCACTCCTGTGTTTTCCATCCCTCATATCCTTCTCTGTTGGTAATTGGATGTTATCAGGCAAGTCACACATGCTTCACCATTTCATGCAATTTTATAGCTGCCGTGCCTGTTAAGCTATTCAAAATTCTATTGACTTTGTTAGCTATTGCAGCTATTTAACTTGGCTCTTGTTGCTATAGGACACATACATTAGGTGCTATAATTGTATTATAGTACTGAAATGTATTTTGATGATTAACAGAGTATCATGTAGTTTGTGTTACTCAAACAAGGACTCGTGTGCTGGTGCATTACATTAGTCTCTTGTTGCTGTAGGACACATATTAGGGATTGTGTGAAAATTTTGGTCTCGAGCACTGTATCGTTCAGTGAAGAGATGATGTGAACCCTTTATAGCAATTTAAACATGTCTCAGGCGAGACAACCCGAGATGGTTTGGTTTGGTTCTTGCATGGTTCAATGTCTCGGCTGAAACCGAAATGTTTCGACCATTTTGTTTCGGTTTCGCTATAGGACGAAACTACATACGTTTCAGTTAACTCCTCTGAAACCGAATGATACTTCTGATACGTTTTGGTATCGCCCATGAACGATGCCGAAACGATAGTGTACTTTGAACCATGGGTCCCTGCGGAAACTGAGTTGTATTGCAGCTGAGACTTTTAACTAAGGTTGTAAATCGTCCATTATAATGGTCACTTAATGTTGCCGCTTTGACTGTTATAATGGTGATAACCGGTGACATCAGAAGTTAAAAGAACGGTCATAATATTTTTTTTTTCAAAATAACCTCAATAACAGTAAGAAAATGTTTTTTTTTCCAAAAATATTGGCGTTACTTCCATTATAACCTAAGCCCCCTTTTTGTGGATTTGGGCTTTATTTTTGAAATAACATAATGTGGTTGGGGCATTATCGTTACAACATCCATTATTTTCTTTATAACAGCATTTTTTAAAGCCATGCTTTCAACCATGGTACTTGCCATGATATTTACGGGCCCTCTTAAGATACACATGAATCCCATGGTGGATATGACATTTAAAAGTACGAAACTTTTCTGATGGACCTGAAGTGTCTCATCCTCAAGGAGCTCTACACCCAATATGGACACTTGACACCTTGGCATGTTGATCCGGACTGTTCAACTAGTGGGCCACCAATTGGATGACTAGCTGATTGATTTAAAGAGTTCATCTCAGTTTTAGATCAAGATCAAAAATTAAAAATCATACAATTGGTATGATTGGGCTACAGATCACCCAAGAGTTGGTTCTCTGATTGAAAGGTTCTGATTTGTGGGCTGTGTCCAGTACGGGATTACGGTCCATTGGAGATGTTGACCTCAGCTTTCCATGTCTTGTGAAGTGTTGCATCAACTGAATGTAACATGAAATAGTAGTACTGTTATCAGTGTTCCCTTATCTTCCGCATTGACATGCATGTTTCCTACGGGCTTCTAAACCATGTTTTTAGAAAAAATGTGGTGCCCTTGTTATATAGAATATATAATCAATTGACTAATTAGTTATGGAACTGTGGGTGTTTTCTACAGTCTCTGGAACTTTGGAACATGGCTGAGAACAAGACAATGACTTTGTCTGCGCACGAAGGACTCATTGCTGCTCTGGCAGTGTCAAATGTGACAGGTTTAGTGGCTTCTGCTAGTCACGACAAGTTCGTCAAGCTCTGGAAGTGATTCCTATTTCAGGTGCTATATAAACCGGGTAAAACTGCTGCATCTTGTGTATTTTCAGGCAGTTCTAACATCTGTTTGTAGTGTTTGTTTGTTTTTGATTGCAGTGTGTCTAGCAGGGAAGTGGGTTGCTTGCTAGACCCTGTCCTTTATGTCTTCTGTCTACCTTCACCCACCCCCATCTAACATAAAAAGTCTTTTGTTGCATCAGATACTGACCCTGTAGATCTTGTGGTTGTTCTTGTTGTTGTTGTAGCAGTGGTAGTAGTAGTAGTAGCCGGTTATATTGATGTAGTAGGACCCAACATGGTAGTTTCCATCAACTACTCTCTTTTGTTAGAACATGCAACTATTTGCATACACTTTAAATAGTTTATAATGTGTATACTCTTATAAAGTATATGCATTGATTTTCATAGTTTTCCCTGTTTCTTCCATGGACGCCCATCATGTGTTATGTTGTAATCTATATGAACTTGAATGGTGGGCCCAGACCTGCTCTATGCATGCCACTTGTCCCGATAGTCTGGTTTGTCAGAAAGACTTTCCTAGGTACGTTATTACCAGATCATCTGAGTCCATAGGATGGTGTTCTTTGACTGTCAGGATAAGAAATGAAGGACCCAAGAATCTGGTCTGCGTGCTAAATGTGCAGGTGGATCCAGATTGATGATTTCGGCCCGTAGGATTTGAGCTTCTTTAGCCTATGAATGAGTTCCAAGCACATGAGCCCGTGACAGAAAGTTCAAATCCAATGGCTAGAAATCATCAATCAGGCTGATTTTTGGTGTAGGTCCACCAAGAGGTGGGCAATGTTCATGGGGTCAGCTGGACCTGCTAAAGTGTGGCGGGGCATTTTGGGGAGGTCCCATCAAACTTTGTAAGACACCCCACCGAAACAACGAAACATTGGAATCTTCATGTGATCACCGGCACGGGCAATCTCATTGCTACATCTACGTTGAGTAGAACTTTGCCGACGTCCATTCGTCATGTGGCACTCTTAGAGAACTGGCTGTACAGATTGTAGTCCTAAGAACTTTGAATTCTTAGGGCGCTGGCACTCTTAGAGAACTGGCTGTACAGATTGTAGTCCTAAGAACTTTGAATTCTTAGGGCGCGATCGAAGATTTCAGTTGTTTCAAGGCAAAGACACATCATGTGAGGCTAAGCCATCCTTAGGGTGGTCAAGCCAAAGACTCTTGGCCGAGTAGAACGTTGACAATGGTTGCTAGGTGATGATGCTGGCAAAGGAGAAATTTTTTGATCCTGGGACTTTTTGATCCATGGCCTTGTAGATTAATAGTTAACTGCCACCTGTCTTGGAGTTAAGGTGGCACTTGAAGCAACTACAGTTAAGTGCTACCTTAACGTTTGGACAGGTGGCACTCAACTATAAGTCCAGAACGCCAAAAATTTTCTCCTTATTGAACCTGATGTGGGGTACTTAGCTTTGAAAGGATGGCCAAGCCAACAAGGCAAATAAAGGGGCAAGCGACATGAATATGTGGCCCCCATTTACCAATGAAAAACAAAAAAATATGACATAAATTTCATGACAGCTAGCCTGGAGACATTGCCAAGGAGAAATCATTGAAGAATCAGATTTCGATTTAATACAAGGCAGTTTTACCATAGTCCCTATCATCTTCATTAGGTCGAGACAGTTGATGGTTACACCACACAAATCTTATACAACATCCAACGGTCTAGACTCATCTATATGTATCATCCCGTCCTATCATTTTGCTTTGATTTACTGTGTCAGGATAGCGACGTCAATTGTCTCATGTTGACAACTATTTCTGCCGGCTTCTCATGGTGACAAAAAGGCATCAATAACAAATATATAAAGAGATGAAACTCCCAAAGCTTGCATCACCCTGACTCTGTAAGTAGTCCCACAAAACTAAAAAGTATGGGCTCTGTAGCACACCTCAAGCTTCCTGTTATAGATTTCTCTAAGGAAGACTTGAATCCTGGAACAAGTTCTTGGGAATTGGTTCGAGCCGAGGTCCTTCGAGCACTCGAGGAATATGGTTGCTTCGAGGCAGTGTACAACAAAGTCCCTCTGGAGCTTCACAATGCTATGTTTGGTGCATTGGTAGAGTTATTTGATCGCCCTTTAGAAAACAAGATCCTAAACACTTCGGACAAACCCTACTATGGCTACGTCGGACAAAGCCCGCTTATCCCTCTCTATGAGAGCATGGGCGTCGATGATGCACCACTTCTCGACCGAGTTCAGAGCTTCACAAATCTCATGTGGCCTGAGGGAAATGCTAGTTTTTGGTATAATTTGAACTCTTCACCATATTCCTTCTGAAGTTTTAAATTCTCTTGGGGCGTATTTGATTTCAAAATTTTCCATGGGAAGATCGCATTCATTATCACGTGTATTTTCCCATCCAAGCATGGAATTCATTTCCATGAAAGTCCACCATTTTTCTCACATAATTGAAAATTGCATATTTTCTCGGGTGCAATCAAACAGCCTCATCAGGTGTATTTTCCGAAGAAAAGTTTTGATGAGAAAAGAAAAATTTCTGTGCAATCAAACACGTACGCCCGTAGTTATTTAACTTAATCAATTTGTTATCTAACTTGGTTTAGTGATACTGTGCACTCTGTTACAAATCGAGTATCGGAGTTGGACCAGATGGTGAAGAGGATGGTTTTTGAGAGTTTCGACATCGAGAAGTATTACAGCTCCCACATCGAATCAACCAATTACCTTCTTCGAGTCATGAAATACAAAGTACCAGAGATGAATGAGACTAAGGTTGGTGCTCTTCCTCATACAGACAAGAGCCTTATGACCATACTTCACCAAAATCAAGTTAGTGGACTGGAAGTACAAACAAAGGATGGCGAATGGATCATTCTCACCCCCTCGGCTTCCTCCTTCATAGTCATGGTCGGCGATGCGTTCATGGTGGGTTACTATTTTCTCTAATTTGTTAATGCCTTGTTGAAAACATGGAATGCGAATGCGATACTAACGATATATACATTTATATTTTCCTCAGGCATGGAGCAATGGTAGATTACATGCTCCATATCACCGGGTCATAATGAATGAGAATGCTACGAGATACTCTATCGCGTTGTTTTCATTCGGAAGGGACATAATACAGGTCCCAGAAGAGCTAGTGGATGAAGAACATCCCTTACTTTTTAAGCCCTTTGATCCAATGGGGTTACTTAATTTCTACTTCACAGAAGAGGGTAGAAATGCTGTCTCTACTGTTAAGGCTTACTGTGGCATATGAAACCTATGTAGTCTTTAAGTTTTTAAGGAAATTCGTGTACTTGTTATTTGGAGGGGCATATATGTTTTACCTCTCTCTTGGAAAAGATGTTCGATAATTATGCACGTATTATTGTACGTGTACGTAATGGTTGATTTTTGAGCAACATTATATAAATTTACGCACTCATTTCTATTGAAATTTGGAATAGAAATTTATTATTACGTGTTGTTTATGTTGAATTTTTGTGCGACCCACACTTAATCTAAGATTTGCTAAAACCCCGAGTATGATTTGAAAGTAGTAACTTTATGTGCAAGTTTGATATGTTTAGGAAATAGATTACAACTTTCTAATTAAAGTGCAACCCTTTGTATCTCTTTGTCCCGTGTTTAACTACAAAAAAATGCGCCATGCAAGCGTATTGAGCTTTAGAATGTAGGATTTGCTACGTGGACTGTGAATTATCTCTTGAATCTGATGGCCCATGCATGACCCATTATAAGATGCTGCCCTTATTTTTTTTTATTTTTTTTTGGTAATAAAAATGTGACATTTCAAAGAAGAGTAACTATTCTTGTCTGCTTCCTAAACCTATGACTTTTTTGTTTGCTGTAAATATATATAGAGAAGGGAGCTCAATTTCATATTCTGATCAATCTGGACCATCCAATTGATATAACTAGTTCAATTGGATTAATATCAATAGCAGCAGTCTGCCAGCAGATGAATTGAATTCTTAGGGCGTCATCTAAGATTTCAGTTGTTAAGACTCCCTTGTCACTTATTGGAAATTTGGATGTGGCCTTCATAGACAGCTAGCCTGGAGATGTTGCCAAGAAGAAATCATTGAAGATTATTCAGATTTCGATTTTAATTTAAGGCAGTTTTACCAGCGTCTCTATCATCTTCCTTAGGTCCAGAGAGTTGATGCTCATCGAGATTTACACCACACAAATCTCAAAGAAAATACAACGGTCTAGATTCAGCGATGTCAATTTTATACTATAATCCGTCCCATCATTTTCCTTTGATTTACTGTGTCAGGATAACGTCGTCAATTGTCTCATGCTGACAATTATTTCTGCCGGCTGCTCATGGTGACAAAAAGGCATCAATAACAAGTATATAAACTCCCAAGGCGAGCATCACCCTTAGTCTGTAAGAGTATGGGCTCTGTAGCACCCCTCAAGCTTCCAGTTATAGATTTCTGTAAGGAAGACTTGAAGCCTGGAACAAGTTCTTGGGACTTGGTTCGAGCCGAGGTCCTTCAAGCACTCGAGGAATAGGGTTACTTCGAGGCAGTGTACAACAAAGTCCCTATGGAGCTTCACAATGCTATGTTTGGTGCATTGGAAGAGTTGTTTGATCGCCCTTTAGAAAACAAGATCCAAAACACTTCGGACAAACCATACTATGGCTATGTCGGACAAAGCCCGCTTATCCCTCTCTATGAGGGCATGGGTATTGATGATGCACCAGTTCGCGAACAAGTTCAGAGCTTCACAAATCTCATGTGGCCTGAGGGAAATGCTAGTTTTTGGTAAAATTTGAACTCTTCACCATATTCCTTCATAAGTGTTAAATTCTCTTAGTTATGTCACCTACTTATTTTGTTATATTTCTTGGTTTAGTGAAACTGTACATTCGGTTACGAATCGAGTATCGGAGTTGGACCAGATAGTGAAGAGGATGATTTTTGAGAGCTTTGGGATTGAGAAGTATAGTATTAGAACTCTCACATCGAATCGACCAATTACCTTCTTCGAGTCATGAAATACAAAGGACCCCAGAATAATGAGACGAAGCTTGGTGTTCTTCCTCATACAGACGAGCTTTATGACCATACTTCACCAAAATCAAGTCAATGGATTAGAGGTACAGACAAAGGATGGCGAATGGATCAGTCTCACGCCCTCGGCTGCCTCCTTCATAGTCATGTTCGGGGATGCATTCTTGGTGGGTTACTATTTCTTCTTCTCTTTAATGAGCGAGGTCTATATAAAAATAATTTGTTAATGCCTTTCTTGAATACATCCAATGCGATACTAATGATATATGTATATTTTCCTTAGGCATGGAGCAATGGTAGATTACATTCTTCTAATCACCGCGTTATGATGAGCGGGGACGATACGAGATACTCTATCGCGTTGTTTTCATTCGGCAGGGACATAGTACAGGTCCCAGAAGAGCTAGTGGATGAAGATCACCCCTTACTTTTTAAGCCCTTTGATCACATGTGGTTACTTCACTTCCACTTCACACAAGAGGGTGCAAATGCTGAGTCTACTATTAAAGCTTATTGCTGTGTATGAATTAAACCTTTTCTGTCTTTTAAGGGAATTTGTGTATTGAGACCTCCTTTTTATACTATGTGGTAAACATACTTGTTATTTGGAGGGGGCATGTTTTATCTCTCCTAGCTTATCCATGTATAATTGTGTATGTAAGGGTTGATTTTGGGGCACTATTGCAGATGCTTCGCAATCTTTTCTTAAGTGTTACATTCTCATTTCTATTGTAGTTTTAAATATAGTTGTTTGAGATTACAACTTTCTAATTAAAGTACAACCGTAACCCTTGTCTATCTTTCTTTCAATGAGAGGAAGTAGAGAAACATCATATAAAGACATGTAAAGGGAAGACATCCCAAATCTTTTAGCTCTATAGCCCTATTGAGATTAGGGTTTCAAAACAGATTATAAGACTCTTTCCCCCTAGCTAGCTCTCTTTCCTCCAAGCTTTAGTGCTCAACTTTAGAGGTTTGTGTGTGCGTGTATTACATTTTATATATTAAGTTCAACTACTAATCACTGAAAATCATGCATATGAGTATGCGATGTATTTACTTTTGGTTATTGCTATGTTATTATGCTAGAAATGATCCTTTGTAAGCATGATTATTTCGCCTACTGTTCGTGTGTTTTTTTTTTTTTTTGTATATTTTCTTACTCTTAGTATCAGAGCTCTTGCTTTTTCTCTGCATAATAAAAGGATTTGAGGATTAACATCATAATCTTTGAAGAGTTTTAGAAGATTTATCGTGTTAGGATTATTTAAAATTCCCTATAAAATATTGTACCAATTATTAGGTTGATTTGGGTTAAACCCAGAGTTACGTTCAATAGAAAAATGACCCAAATAATTTATTAATAGGTACATAAAGAAATTCTTCTACTTGTTTTGGATAAAATTGAACCTAGGGTTCTTAGTGGGAACAAAAAATATTTATTTTTTTATACAAAAGAAATTAAGGGTTTAGGGATCACTTAATCCCAGGGTCAACTTTAATTGTCAATATAAGAAGTAACAAAATCGTTGGAAATATAGTATGATCAGATTTCTAATGCACTTGAATCACCCAAATTTGATGTCGCATTAGAAAGTTACGGCCAGAAGAATGATCCTTATTGTGTTGTGATGGGAACCCGAGATTGTGATTTATCTTAGATTTTGTGTTTAGTTATGATGGCCGAATCCACAACATTATTCGGCAAGTTTTATCATCATGGGTCGAACCTTATCATGCTAATTTTGGATGAGTAACCATTGCAAAGGCAGAGGGGCAAGCTACATCAATATGCATGTGTCCCTCATTTACCAATCAAAAAATAAAAATTGTGGCCTCTATTTCATGACAGCTAGCCTTGAGACATTGCCAAGGATGACGATTCAGATTTTGATTTAATTTAAGGCAGTTTTACCATCGTCCCCATCATCTTCCTTAGGTCCAGACAGTTGATGGTCATTCTGATTTACACCACACAAATCTCAAAGAATATCCAACGGTGTAGTATCATCCCGTCCCATCATTTTCCTTTGATTTACTGTGTCAGGATAACAACATCAATTGTCTCATATTGACAACTACTTCTGCCGGCGTCTCATGGACAAAAGGCATCAATAAGAACTATATATGAAGATTGCTCACCCAGAGTCTGTACTTAACTAGTCCCACAAAACTAAGAGTATGGACTCTGTAGCACCCCTCAAGCTTCCAGTTATAGATTTCTCTACGGAAGACTTGAAGCCTGGAACAAGTTCTTGGGACTTGGTTGAAGCCGAGGTCCTTCGAGCACTCGAGGAATATGGTTGCTTCGAGGCATTGTACAATAAAGTCCCTCTAGATCTTCATAATGCAATGTTTGGTGCATTGGAAGAGTTATTTGATCGCCCTTTAGAAAACAAGATCCAAAACACTTCGGACGAACCCTACTATGGCTACGTCGGACAAACCCCACTTGTCCATCTCTATGAGGGCATGGGTATTGATGCTGCACCAGCTCTTAAACGAGTTCAGAGCTTCACAAATCTCATGTGGCCTGAAGGAAATGCTAGTTTTTGGTATAAATATTAGAACTCTTCACCATATTAAATTCCTTCAAAAGTTGTAAATTCTCTTAGTTAATTATTTCACCTAATCATTTTTGTGATATTTCTTGGTTTAGTGAAACAGTACGTTCGGTTACGAATCGAGTATCGGAGTTGGACCAGTTGGTGAAGAGGATGGTTTTTGAGAGTTTCGGCATTGAGAAGTATTACAACTCTCACATCAAAGCAACCAGTTACCTTCTTCGAGTCATAAAATACAAAGGACCCCAGACGAATGAGACTAAGGTTGGTGTTCTTCCTCATACAGACAAGAACTTTATGACCATACTTCATCAAAGTCAAGTCAATGGATTGGAGGTACAGACAAAGGATGGCAAATATTGGATCAATGTCACGCCCTCGGCTTCCTCCTTCATAGTCATGGTCGGGGATGCATTCATGGTGGGTTGTTATATATCTGAGCCAAGGTTTATAGAATAATTTATTAATGCATGCCTTCTTGAATACATCGAATGCAATACTAATGATACATGTATATTTTCATTAGGTTTGGAGCAATGGTAGATTGCATTCTTGTAATCACCGCGTCATGATGAGTGGGGATGATACGAGATACTCTATCGCGTTGTTTTCATTCGGCAAGGACATAGTACAGGTCCCGGAAGAGCTAGTGGATGATGAGCACCCCTTGCTTTTTAAGCCCTTTGATCCAATGGGGTTACATCGTTTCTACTTCACAGAAGAGGGTGCAAAAGCTGAGTCTACTATTAAGGCTTACTGCGGTGTATGAAACCTTTCCCGTAGTCTTTTAAGGAAATTTGTGTATTGAGATCTCTTTTTTATACTATGTGGTAAACATACTTTTTATTTGGAGGGGCATGTTTTACCTCTCCTAGAAAAGAAGTGTTACGTCGATTGACGATTTAGGATTAAAGCAAATATAGAAAACGAATCAAGCAAACATTAAGCACACAAATGATTTACGTGGTTCAGCGTTTAGCTCTTACATAATCCACAGGCGAAGACGGCAAGATATTTCACTATATATAGTAGAGGAATTCCGAAGAGAACATATGAAACTTTCTGATTCCATTTCCCACAAGGTTGTTCGAATGAGTTAGGGGTCGTTCAAACGACAATACGATTTCATTCGAACAACCAAACCCGAGAGCAAATGTCCTATACTTGCATAAGTCGTTCAAATGACCCCTGTTTAGCCGAGATACTCATGTAGAATTCGAGCCACATCACAAGAAGAAGTTCGATAATTATGCACCCGTGATTGTGTACATAACGGTTGATTTTTTAGTGCCATTGCAGACGCCTCCCACTCTTTTCTTATGTTTTACAATTCTCATTTCTATTGTAGTTTTGAATATTAGATGCAATATTTTTATGTTACATTTTTGTGTGGCCGGCCTACAATTAGTTCAGGATATGCTTGAACTCAGAGTACGATTATCTTACTTGAGTGTTACACAAGAATAAAAATCAAACATTCTAATATAGAAAGTGATAATTTTATGTGTAAGTTTGATATGTTTACGAAATAGAGTTGTACCGGATTACAACTTTCTAATTAAAAAGTGCAGCTCATATTCTTTCTTTTAGAAAGACATCCTATAATCATATGTAAATGAGGGACATCTTACACCTTTTAGCCACATAACTCCATTGAGATTAGGATTTTAGAAAGGGTGAAGAATCCATCCTAGCTCCTAGCTCTCTCTTCCCCAAACTTCGGTGCTCAACTAGAGGTTCATGTGTGCATATATTGCATCTCTTTACAAGCTTAGCTACAGATACCGAAAATCATGAATACGAGTATGTGGTTTATTTACTTTCAATTATTGCTATGTTATTATGCTAGAGAACGATCCTTTGTAAGCATGACTATTTCACCTACTGTTCATACTTTTTTGTGTATTTTCTTACTTTTGGTATCAGAGCTTTCATTTTGTCATTGCATACTAACATGATATGAGAATTAATATCACGATCTTTGAGGAATTTAGGAGATTTATCATGCTAAGGTTGTTTAAAATTCGTTAAAATTTATTATGCCATTTATTATGTTGTTTTTATTGATTTGGGTTAAACTCAAGGTTCAATGGAGAAACTCAAATAATTTATTCTTAGGGACAAAGAAAATTTTCTACTTCTTTTGGATAAAGTTGAACTTATGGGTCTTAGTGGGATCCCATAATATTTAGTTTTTTTGAACATAAAAGGAAATTAAAGGTTTAGTGATTATTTGAGCCTAGGGTCAATTTTTATTGTTAATAAAATGTAGAAAGAAATAAAAAAATATTTCTTAAACTACATCTATTGTGTAGCACGTATGGGAAAGATATATAATTTCTAACACACTTTGAATTGTCCAAATTGATGGCAAATGTTAGGAACCTAACCAATACTCCTAAAACACCTAGGTGACAGTGGAGCGGAAAGCTATGACCTTGTATAGTTTTGGGTCATAACATTCTATCACGCTTCCAATTCCAATATCCACGGTGGCCCACTCTAACGTTAATGCAATGTTAATCAGTTCAGAGTTACCTTAAAATTTGTGGGGAAGCACTCCTTTCAGCATGTTACATTCTGAATAAAATACTATATTAAGAAATCCAAAAAGATACCTTGAGTTATGAAAAGTAAGGAAGCTTCCTACAAATACTTAAAGTTGTAGGGGAGTTTGGTTAAGGTGGGTTTACCGACTCCTAAAAGAACTAGATTAGGACCCAAAACTATAGATTGTGTGTTCATTAGATATGCACATCACAGTAGTGCCTATAGGTTCCTTGTCATCAAATCTAATGTTCACAATATTAGCAAATTAAGATACGATAATTGAATTTAGGGATGCAAAATATTTTGAACATATAATTTGCCCTACAAGAAAAATGATAGTACTTTTATTCCGTCTAGACCAAAAGAAGATGCAGGGTTCTAGTAGCCAACAAGAGATCATAGAAGAAGACATAGAAACTAGGAGTAAAAGAACTAGGAATGTTATTAATGTTAATTTGGTCATAATTTCTATACTTTCTCAGTGAGGGTGATCCTTTGACTGATTTTTCGTTTGTAGTTCCACCTCTGGATGGGCCAAACATCCATAAGGTACAGACGCAGTGAGCAAAAATGGTCTCACAAGCTAGAATCTATTCAACTTGATGTATGGAGAAATTTATTTTTTAGCTGCTTCATGGTTTGGAGAAGTCGTTATAACTCGTTTTGTTTCTTCCTATTATAACTCAAAATACATAAAAATGGGATATAATTTATAATGGCCGTATATCAGAAATGACGACTATTTCTTGAAAAAAACTGTTTTTTACCTATGTTCTAAAACTCGGAACTCGGACTCGACTCGGAAGTCCATTGGGTCGAGAGTCAACTCGGCGAGTATTTAAATTGATTATTATTTATTTAAATATATAAAAAATAATATTTATTAAGAAAATTTTTGAAAATAGGAAAAAAAATACAAAAAGTATTTAGAAAATCAGAAAAAAAAGAGTTTTGACTGGACTCAGCCTTTAAACGGGTGACTTGGCGGAATTTTGAGTCAACTCGGACGAGTTTCCAATTCAACTCACCGGGCTATGCAAATCCGAGTTTGTATGCCGAGTCGACTCGAAATACGATAGAGTCAAGTTGACTCGGCCGATTCCCTAGTCGACTCGGCGAGTTTTAAAACATAGTTTTTTACCATCATCAAGGTTTTTTTTTTGAAATAATAAAGTAGTTATATTCTAACCTTTTGTTTATTCAGATGTGACTGCAGATGTGACCCCGTTACAACGGACCAGAAAGATTTGAGCATAGAGAGGTCACTCAAGAGCATCAACAGGCCTGCCTGTCTAACCCATATAGATTGACATTTGAGGAGTTGACAAAGAGATGAAAGCGAGGAAAAAATATTTAATTTATCATAAATTTCGTGTCATGATAGCAGCCAGATTTGTCTCATGGTATCATCAAGGCCGGCATCCCTTGGTGCGTGACATGAAGGTATCAAACTATACAAAGAGAGATGAAACTCCAAGGTACGTATCACCCAAAACATGAGAAGAACCAAGAGAATGGACTTTGTAATACCTCTCAAACATCCCATTATAGATTTCTCCAAGGAATTAAGAGTTGAAACCCTGTAACAAATTATTAGCACTTGGTACGAGCCGAGGTCCTTTAGGCCCTCAAAAAATATGGTTGCTTCGAAGCTGTGTACGATAAAGTTCTTCTGGAGCTTCACAAGGCAATGTTTGGTGCATTGGAAATTGTTTGATCTCCCTTTAGAAGCCATGATCCGAAACATTTCGGACCAACCCCATAGTGGCTACATAGGACGTAACCTGGCTAGTCCTCACTACGAGGGCATGGGCATTGTATGCACCAGTAATTGAACGAGTTCAGAGCTTCACGAATCTCATGTGGCCTGAGGGAAATACTAGTTTCTGGTATAATTACAACTCCATTTTCCTTCAAAAATTGTAAATTTTCTTAGTTAACTCACCTAATTAATCGATCATTTGTTATAGTTCTTGGTTTACTGAAAATGTGCATGCATTCCTTTACTAATTGACTATTGGTGTTGGATCGGTTAGTGAGAAGTATGGTTTTCGAGAGCTTTGGTGTCGAGAAGTACTACGACTCACACATCGAACCAACGAGTTACCTTCTACGAGTAATGAAATACAAAGTACCTCAGATGAATGAGATTAAGCTTGGTCTTGCTCCTTATACAGACAAGAACCTTATATCCATACTTCACCAAAATCAACTAAATGGATTGGATCGTGCAGACAAGGGATGGCAGATGGATTAGTGCCACGCTCTCGGCTGACTCTTTCATAGTCATGGTTGGGGATGTATTCATGGTGGGTTACTATTTTCTATTTCTATATAAAATAATTTGTTAATGCCTTATTGAGTACATACTAATGATATATACATGTATATTTTCCTTAGGCATGGAGCAATGGTAGATTACATTCTTCTAATCACAGCGTCATGATGAGAGGGGACAATACGAGATACTCTACCCGGTTGTTTTAAATTTCATTCAGCAGAGACACAAGACAGGTCCCAGAAGAGCTAGTTGATGAAGATCATCCCTTAATTACCTTTTAAGCCCTTTGATCAAATGGGGTTTCTGCGTTTCTTTCTCACTGAAGAGGGTTAAAAAGCCGAGTCGGCCGTTACGGCTTACTCTGGTGTATGAGACCTTTCTAGTCTTAAGGAAATGAATCTATGAGACCATGTACCCCCATATGTGGACCTTGAGTATTTCAATTCTATCTAGAGTCTCTTATGTCAAAAACCAATCTAATCGAACAATCATCACCATCTACAGATCACAATGTTTTGAATGGTTAAAAAGATGCACTGAATGTAATGACCTCCCCCTCTATGCCTTGGGGTAATGATTCCTCTAGCATTATAACCTTTGTCACAACGAACTGTACATATAACAAATTATTTCGTGGATTTGATCTCACTTGACTATCTACGCGGTTCCATTGGGTGTCCTCGGGGTAGAAGTAGTTTTGTATAAATGTATTGCCATGTTATTAAGTATTTTGTTTTAATTTCTTTTCTTTCTATGGTCATTTCCCTTTGTACTTATATTCGTACTAGTAGGTTTACACGTGCGTTGCACATAGACAATTAGAGTTGGACTGAAAACATATGGATAATTGGTCAAACAAAAACATTTGAATCAGAATATGAACGAAAGATATTGTTGCATATATGAATTAGAAAAGTACCTCATGAGTGAGGCTGGAATAAGAATCCAAAGAGCAGAGAAGTTCTGGCCTTGTAAAAAACAACGAATGACAAGGAGAGAGCTAGCGAGCGTAACAATGTGAATTAGAACGTAGAGAGGGATTGTACAAAACCCTGACCGAACAATTAAAAGAAATTTATAGAGAAGAACAAAAATTAATTTTGGAGGGAAAAGAAATGTCGTTAGAAAAGGAAAGTCTGGTTTTTGTTTTTTGAATTATATGGAGAGAAGGAAAGTCGTGGGAGAAGGGAAGTCTCAAGTCGTGGGAGGAGGAAAGTCTCATGATAGTAGAATAGGGTATAACAGTCATAAAAAAAGATAAAAATGGGTATTTAAGACAATCAAAAGTATTTTTTTTTTCTCGTATCTGGGCTTTTATATAAGTAGTATAGATAATTGGGTTAATCGGGTAGATGTGGTACCCCTAAACATGACTTGGTACTCCTACCTTAGAAATCACTTCCAAGAGGACAACTACAAAAATATACCCGCTACTTATTAACGTTATAATAGCATTAACATCGCTATGACCGTAGGGTGTTTGAAACATCCCTAGATGGACCTGCAGACAAAAAATCAGCGGGACTGCTTTTTTCTAAGCATTTGATCTAAGTACCCCAAAAATAATTCTTGAATCGCACAGTTGAAAATCAACCCATGAAAAAGATTTAAATCCAATGATTAGTAACCACCAATCAGGCCGATTTTTGGTCTGTAAGTCCACTCAATTATGTTTCAAACATCCATGCGGTCATTAATCTCTAAAAGTACTGTGCCACGTCGCATTTTGAAGTGCAGCCTGGACGCCAAATAAAAACACCAGGACAAAAAAATTTCTCGGTACACACTAACCATCTAACCAGACAGTTCACGACTTCAAGTTCGAAAAAAACAAAAAAAGCTTTGTTAAGTGTTTACCATTATTTTAATAGCGCATCCATCGTAACAGCGTTAATAATATATGAAAGATGATGGGCATCTCATGGCGACTTCAAGGTATCAATAAGAACAATATAATGACAGATGATATGGGCATCTTATGGCCACACCTTAAGGCATCAATAAGAACTATATAAAGACAAGCATCATCTCCCAAAATTCAAACAGTATCTCATCCCAAAAGTTTCAAAGAAGTCCTTCAACCTTGCTAGGTGAGAAACAACCAAGAGAATGGGCTCTGTAACACCCCTCAAGCTTCCTGTAATAGATTTCTCTAGGGAAGAACTGAAGCCTGGAACAAGTTATTGGTACTTGTTGCGAGCCGAGGTCCGTCAGGCATTAGAAGAATATGGTTGCTTCGAAGCAGTGTACGATAAAGTCGATTTGGAGCTTCATAAGGCAATGTTTGGTGCATTGGAACAGTTGTTTGATCTCCCTGTAGAAACCAAGATAAAAAACACTTCCAATGGCACTCACAGTGGTAATGGTTATATAGGACCAAGCCCAGTTAGCCCTCTCTATGAGGGCATGGGCATTGATGATGCACAAGTTCTCGAACGAATTCGGAGCTTCACGAATCTCATGTGGCCTCAGGGAAATACTAGTTTCTGGTATATATAATTAGAACTCTTCACCATATATATTCCTTCAAAAGTAGTAAATTTCTTACTAATTTCACCTAATCATTTTATTAACTTTCTTGGTTTAGTGAAATTGTGCATTCATATACAAATCGAGTATCAGAGTTCGAGCATCTGGTGAAGAAGATGGTTTTCGAGAGCCTTGGGGTTGAGAAGTACTATGACTCTCACGTTGAATCAACGAGTCATCTTCTTCGAGTCATGAAATACAAAGTACCCGAGAACAATGAGACTAAGCCTGCTCTTAAAACTCATACAGACACTGACTTTATAACCATACTTCAACAAAACCAAGTCAGTGGATTGGAGGTACAGACAAAACATGGCGAATGGATTACTGTTACACCGTCGGCCGCGTCCTTCATAGTCATGAGTGGGGAAGAATTCTTGGTGGGTAACTGTCTTTTCTTTGAATGAGTGGAGGTGAATTTAGAATTTGTGGTAATTAGTTGTTAATTAATGCTATATGTATGTTTTCCTTAGGCATGGAGCAATGGGAGATTACATTCTCCTCGTCACCGTGTCACGATGAGTGGGGACGCTGACAGATACTCTATCGGGTTGTTTTCATCCATCAGGGACAAAATACAGATCCCAGAAGAGCTAGTAGATGAAGAGCACCCCTTACTTTTTAAGCCCTTCGATCATCTGGGGTTGCTCGGTTTCTACTTCACAAAAGAGGGTCAGAAAGCTGAGTCCGTCGTTAAGGCTTACTGTGGTGTACGAGACCTTTCAGCCAAAGAAGTCAAGATGACCTGCTAAGAGCATGCAAGACCAAACAGAACAACCAAGAAACAGAGATTTTCGAATGCCAGTTGACTTTTGGAACGCCATTGCAGATGATTCACCTATGTTTCTTTGTATTTTAATGCTTCCTTTCTATTGCGGTTTTTCTTCTTTCTTCTCTTTTTGAATAGAAATATGTTAGGCATTTTATGCTTGATCCCCTGCTCATATGCTGTTGATCATGTACCCCACTTCCCTTCACATGTCAAGGTTTTAAATTTCGACGAAATCACGGTTTACTTTTTATTTTTGTTGATATGGTGAAATTTTATACATGGAAAAAGAGCTACAACCCATAAGAGAGCCCCTAGATGCCCTATGCCCGCATAATCGAATATCCCATCTAAAGACCGGGTCCTCAAAGGCCAGTCCCTTGCATTCATTGAATAAATTTCGGTTTACCTAGACTGAAACCTAAGTCAAATATAAGCACTACCATCCGATACATCTCATTGTTTTGACTGGTTAAGAAATGTAATTAACGTGATTTAAAACATTCGATCAGTGGCTACAATGGAAGGCTATGATTATTTCGTTTAGAACAACTTTTTGTATAATAGCTTTCCTCTAAGCAAATCATGAATCCATGAATCCATGTAAGATGAACATCAAGCTTCCACCACCTAACTCAGTTGGGCATTTCTAGCCATTAAAACTTCGATGTTCAAACAGTCAACAAGAGTCAAAAGACTAGTTGGAACCAAGGGTAGTGGGGCTCCGGGTCAGGCTCTGGGTTGGTTTAGGTCTCGGTCTACCCGGATAGAGATGTAATAGGGTACCTATTGACACCCCTACTTTGTATGACCGTGGTTAGCAATCTGGCATACGGCAAAGATTCGGAACGGGAAAAGTTCGAGTTTAATTCAGTTTCAAGATATAAAATTTTGGTCATTCTTGGTTTAGCCTTAAAAAGCCTGAATTTTATCAATTTTTTAATTTTATATGACCATTTAATATGTTTTATTTAAATAAAAAACTCAAAATTCATGTATTATACGTGAATATATAATACACATTTTATTCATTTAATCTTAAATTTCACGCTTTTTTTTTCCGCTGTCCTACAAGTTTGAAGTCCCCCTTCTAAAATTTTTGACACATACTCCTTGTTAACTCCCTTAACTGACTAACCAAGGACTTAACTACTCATGGGTTGGGTTAAGGCCTTGGCTTAGGGGAATTTTTTTCCTGTCCCACAACCTCCTTCTTTGACATCGGCTTCTCATTTAGTGGCTTGTCATGATCTTAATGGAATCTTACTGGTGACATTTTATTTTTTATGTAAGGATATTATATAAAAGGAAAACCACACCAAAATCATTCGGACATATTGTAATAAACGTCGGAATCAGGGGAACCCCATTTGTCTGACCCCTCTTGGTATTCGTGTGCTCGGCCGTGGATTTCAAGAATCCAACGGTGGTTGTCAGTGCCGGGCTGGCATCACCTTTTTCACTTTTGGGGTGCTAACAACCACCGTTGGATTCTTGAAATTGGCGGCAGAGCCCACGAACACCGGGAGGGGTCAGAAAAAAAGGGGGTCTTCGGAGCCTGAGCCTTTTAATAATACTTCCTTTCTCTTGTGGTTCTTCTTCTTCTTCTTCTTCTTTCTTCTATTTTTGATCAGAAATATGATAAGCATTTTGTTTATGCACATTCATTGCAACTCATTTCTTGCACGTGGGATGCATGCTTCTGATTTATTGTGCGTTGCAACTATATTCATTAATTTTGCTCTCGGATTCTTGATCCCCTCTGCTCACATGCTGGTACCATGTACCCCACTACCCTATACATGTCAAGGTTTTAAAATTCGACCAAAGACTGGACATTTCGGGCCGAAATTTTGGTTTTGGGCTAGACCAAAATTAAAATTTCTAAAATTCCGGCCTTCTTTAATAATAGTTGAATATCAAAAGAGAACTTCTCTATTAAAACGTTCCGTTATTAACGACAAAAAAAAAAAATGTTGCCAAACTGACATTCAAATTTTGAGGCGGGATCGCAGCCTGGCCCGTGAAACTATCTTAATACGGGCTGGTCCAGGCAGTAGACTCAACTTCAAAGCCAATCCCAGCCCATATACATAGAGGGGCGGGCCAACTAGCGCGTCGTGCTGGAACAGGCCCGAAGTAAATGGGCCAGGCTGTAGGCCAAATTTAGGGCCTTTTGGCAGTCAAAACTTCAAAGTTCAAACAGTAATTGGGGCTCTGGATCGGGGTTGGCTTGGGTATTAATGTACTCAGATACGTCCAGATTATTATCCGACTTCCAAACTAAGATGGTTCAAAGTCTCGGGTGATCCTGTTCCGGATCGGGTGATCTGGATCGGGATCGGAGCCCACCGATCCGATCCATACCATGCTCTGTCTCGTCCGAGTTCTCTGTTTTCTTAAGGATTTTCACACCGTCTCGGGGCGAGATGGCCGATCCTGTTCTGTATCGGACCGATCTGGATCGGGATGGGAGCCTACCGATTCAGCCTCCGATCCCGAGACTTTCATCCATCTCATTGCGATATCAAGGCATCAACAAGAACAATATAATGACAGACGATGGGTATCTCATGGCGACGTTAAAGTATCAATACAGACACACATGTAATTCACGATGAGACGACGGCCGAAGAAATTGTGAACATGAGACATGAGACATGTGAGGTCACTATAAGGACATGTAATTCACCATAAATGAAATATATATTAGCACAGTATAAGTATCTCCCAAAAGTTTCTAAGAAGTCATTCAACCTTGCTAGCTGAGAAAAAACTAAGAGAATGAGCTCTGTAACACCCCTCAAGCTTCCCGTTATAGATTTCTCTAAGGAAGACCTGAAGCCTGGAACAAGTTATTGGTCCTCCGTGCGAGCCGAGGTCCGACAGGCGTTAGAACAATATGGTTGCTTCGAAGCAGTGTACGATAAAGTCCCTCTAGAGTCTCATAAGGCGATTTTTGGCGCATTGGAAGAGTTGTTTGATCTCCCTTTAGAAGCCAAGATCCAAAACACTTCAAATGATATTCACAGTGGTTATGGTTATGTAGGACCAAGCCCAGATAGCCCTCTCTATGAGGGCATGGGCATCGATAAACCAGTTCTCGAACGAGTTCGGAGCTTCACGAATCTCATGTGGCCTGAGGGAAATGCGAGTTTCTGGTATGAATAATTAGACTTCTTCACCATATTCCTTCAAAAGTTTCTTATTAATTTCACCTAATGATTTTGTTAACTTTCATGGTCTAGTGAAATTGTGCATTCCTATACAAATCGAATATCAGAGTTCGAGCATATAGTGAAGAAGATGGTTTTCGAGAGCCTCGGCGTTGAGAAGTACTATGACTCTCATGTTGAATCAACCAGTTATCTTCTTCGCGTTATGAAATACAAAGTGCCCGAGAAGAATGAGACTAAGCCCGCTCTTAAAACTCATACAGACGCGGACTTTATAACCATACTTAAACAAAATCAAGTCAGTGGATTGGAAGTACAGACAAAACACGGCGAATGGATTAGTGTTACGCCCTCGGCTGCCTCATTCACAGTCATGAGCGGGGAAGAATTCTTGGTGGGTAAATGTGTCTTCTCTTTGAATGAGTTGAGGTCTATTTAGAGTTAGTGGTAATTAATTAGTTGTTAATTAATGTTATATGTATGTTTTCCTTAGGCATGGAGCAATGGGAGGTTACATACTCCTCGTCACCGTGTCACGATGGGTGGGGACGATGAGAGATACTCTATCGCGTTGTTTTCATACAGCAGGGACATAATACAGGTCCCAGAAGAGCTAGTAGATGAAGATCACCCCTTGCTTTTTAAGCCATTTGATCATCTGGGGTTACTTGGTTTCTACTTCACAGAAGAGGGTCAAAAAGCTGAGTCTCTTGTTAAGGCTTACTGTGGTGTATGAGACTTTAATTTCCAGTCCTAATGTAGGTGTAATTTTTAATGTATTGCAGTCGCCTCACGCTATTTTCTGTGTTTCATACTTCATTTCTAATGCCGATCCTCTTCTTTTCTGCTTGTTGTGTTAGGTGTCTTGTATTTTGTAGGGATTATACTGTTAATTAAGCCACAGCTTTACGCCGGTCAACATAACCTACTACCCCTACATGTGGAAGTGCCTACATAGGGTATCTCATGTCAAAAATCAATCTAGGCAAATAAAAAATCAAGGATAGTCATTTTGGGGTTGGGTTGGGTACTAATGGACTCAGAACGGTTCGGATTATTAGTTGAGGTCCCAAAAAATGGACCTAGAACTAGCAAAATATTAAGGTAATGAACCCTATGTTTTAAAACTCGCCGAGTCGACTCGGGAATTAGCCGAGTCGACTTGAGTCGATTGGATTTCGAGTTGACTCGGCATACAAACTCGGATTTGCATGCATTGCCAAGTTGACTCGGAAACTCGGCCGAGTCTATACCGAGTCAACCATTTAAAGGCCGAGTCGACTCAAAATTAAATGTTATTTTTTGAATTTCTAAATTTTTTTACTATATTTTATAATTTTTCAAAGTTCTTTTTAATAAATATTAATTTTTATATATTTAAATATATAGTATTTAATTTAACGACTCGCCGAGTCGAGTCTCGAGTCTTTGAGGTGACTCGCTGAGTCGAGTCCCGAGTCTTTGAGGTGACTCGACCCAATGGACTTCCGAGTTGAGTCTGAGTTCCGAGTTTTAAAACATAGAATAAACCCACAATCCGGGGTCTAGGTTTATCGGGTAGACGTATAATACCCACCTGTCGACACCTGACTTGGGACGACTAATCTAAGAGTCACTTCAAAGATAAAGGACACTGACTATCATCATTCCCCCAACCACCTTCTTTGACATTGGCTTCTCATTTAGTGGCTTGGCATGGTCTTAATGGAATCTTACTGGTGAATTTCGGCCATCTTACAATGATCATTTTCACCCCATGATTTTGAAGGAGCGTATTAGAGAAAGGGGGCGCATATTTACGCACCCATTTCCTATCTCTCTTTAAGATGAGTAAAACTTAGCTAATCCGCGAATCCACAAAATGAGCAACATGGCACATTTTTAGATGACACTGACTGTATGGATGTTTGGCCAATCCCAAGGTGGGCCTACAAACCAAAAATCAACTTGACAAGTGATTTATAAGCATTGGATTAATTGGAGTCATTTTCATTGGTCGATTTTAACTGTGGAAATTTGAGCATTATCGACCATTATTTGGGGTAGAAGATTAACCTATGAAAAATGACTCTAATCCAATGCTTAGAAATCACGTATCAGGTTGATTTTTGGTTTGTAGATTCATACTGTGAGCGTCCTCTAATAATGTGCCACGTGACTCATTTTGTGGGCAGTCGCTGGTCAGCCAAGTTTTACTCAGCTTATAGAGAGATTTCTCTTTTTGGGGTGCATGTACCCTGAGCAGGAGTCCGCACCAACAGGTATTATAATAACATGGGTGGCAACCCCCGGTTGTTGCTTTGTAATAGTACTAGGGGAATGCCACGTGCGATGCACGTGCACCTTACACATGGAAGCACCTTACACATGGAACACCTATAGAGATCACTGATCGTATCGATGTTTGGCCCATCTCTAGGTGGGCTTATATGCAAAAAATCAGCCTGATTAATGGTTTTTAAGGATTTGATTGTAGTTGTTTTCATGGGCTGATTATTAACCATAGATTTGGGTACTCAGATCCAAAGGTTGGAAATAACTAATCAGATTGATATTTGGTATATAGGTCCACCTAGGAATGGGACAAACATCCATAAGGTCAGTGGTCTCAAAGAGTATGCCACGTGGATTACACTATTGTATCTCATCATCGTTGACGAGGGACGTGGGCGTGCCAGACAACCTGAAGACATTTAATGAGGGAAGATTTTACCTTTGAAAGTAGAGACGCCTCTAATTATGGGGGTAGCACGTGAGTGAGCATGTGCGTGAGTTAAAGCCCGTGTAAGGGGGGGGGGCGTGCCCGACCCATGTTTTGGCTTTAAAGTAGTATAGATAGATAGATGTACATGAGAGACATAGATACACTGTATCATTATGAGTATATCTCATCACATATTCTCCGGTCTCATTGTTTATAATCATTTTTGGTTGTTGTGTGTGTATGGGTGGAGGGTGGAGCAGTTGTTATTGTCTTGATTAGCAATTGTTAGGATTTGATTAGATTCTGTGTTTTCTTTATATTTTTTTGGTTATTAGATTTTTAAATAACTGTATAACGTACGGACTGGGGGAGTTACTGTTTTTTCCGTTATAACGGATTGTAACGCACAGGTTCAAAACGAAAATAATGGCAGCAAAAATAATTTTTTTAAACAAAAATAATGGAATTTTTCAACAATTCTTTTTTCAGAAAATAACGGCCGTTAGTTTCTTAGCATTAAGACGGTACATAACATAATGGGGGAGGTCCAAATTCGTTATAACGGCCATTATTTTCGTTATAACAAATTTTTTTTTTTGGTGGGGAGTTAAGCTGGGTTAGGTGGACCCTACCAAATATATTGTTACCAACAAAATTTACAGATTTGGATATTTATAATCAATGGGGTCATCATGAATAATTTTGTGGAGATCCATGGAAAGAGATCGAGAGGATACAAACAAATCATATATAATATTTTTTTAAGCCAGACATTGTATTAGAAACGAAGAAGGAAAAAACAATTCATAGTTGTCCTATTATCAATAAATCAATTTCTTTTCACCAACAACCGGCCAGCTACTCGCTATAAATTAAAAAAAAAAATCTGATAGTCTAGAGAAAAAAACTGAGGTCCGACATGTTGCCACGTGGACACTCTTTGGACCCCATGACCCTGAAGGTTGGCCCACCCTTTGCTGAAGCTTCACCACCCCAAAATCAGGAAAAATTTTAGATGCAGAGGACTTCGGATGCAGTCGATGCAGAGGGGTCTTGTGGCCCTACATGCCTCATTTTTTAGGGCCCACTAATGGCATGGATGTGTACCCCACCCCTTGGTGGATTTGCATACTAAAAATCAGCTTGGTTGATATTTTGTAGCCATTGGATTAAGTGTCCAAAAGATATGCAAAAAACATGCTCGAATCCAACTGTTAGAGTCAATCCTACAAAAGTGCTAAAATCTATGGCTAGATAAAATTAATGTGACTAATGTTTCGTATACATATCCATCAAGGGGTGGGCTACACATCCATGCTGTTAGTGGGCCCCAAAAAATGAGCCATGTAGGGCCACGAGACCCCTCTGCATCGACTGCATCCAAGTCCTCTGCATCTAAATTTTTTCCCCAAAATCAGCCTAAAAGTGTATTTCTCATCATAGGTATCATAGTATTTCCCATGAAGTTCATCGATTAAACGGTAAGTAAAAAATGATCAGATTGATTATTGAGGTGTAGATTCACAAAGGAGTGCACCCAAAAAATTCTGGACTTGGCCCACGGTGTTGTTTGATACCAACTTCATGATTTTCCTTAGGTCATAGGGAGGGGCGAGTGTCGACCATGGGATGTGAATACAACTAATCGGCGTCAACCAAAATATGTTCATCAAGAAAATAGAAGTGGAATAAAAGGATTCTTATAAGTATCTGGTTGGAAAGAAATAGGAGAATCTTTCAAGGGAAGGAAAGCTCCCTACAGGACACTCTTATAAGTATTAAGGCTCTTCTTTCCAGTTGGGGGGAGCATCCTAGCTCCCAGAAACGAGAAGAATTTTTTTCGCCTATATGGTTTTTAGATTTGAGACTCTTATATATAAGGGGTAGAGCATAGTAGTGCTATTTTTGTTTTTGGCGGTCCCAGCCGCTCTGTGTTCTTTCCGAGATCTCCTCGATCTCTTTTCTATATATTGCTTTGACTTCTCAAAAAGAAAAAAAATTAAATTAAATAAAAGGATTCGAACGTTTGCTTGTTGGTACCAAAAACCGATACGGTCTGTCCCTGGGGGTGGGTGGCTATGTTCCATACGGTCGGTCCCTGAGGGGGGGTTGGGTTTAGGTTCGAAGATGTGGTGTTTAGTTTCTTTGTAGGGTTGGGTTGCGGGAGCCTTCTTGTTTCCTTTTTCTTTTTGTTGTCCGCTTTTTGTGCCTTGCCAGGCCTTCTCAGCCTCCAAAGCCATCAATAAAATTCTCTTTGCCTTTCAAAAAAAAAAAAATATAGCCAGTAAGCAGCAAGGTTCTCACTTTAAGACTGACTACAACAAGCTTGCGAATAAGAAAGAAAGGCTAGAAAAGCGAAGCAAGGGGCTCTCTATCTCGTAGTAGGGGTGGAAAGCCATGATGATTTCAATCAAGGACTGCAAAGCAACAAAACTGAAGCAGCATCACCAGAGGACAAGTATTAATATATATATTAGTCCCGCGTTCCAAAGAATTTCTCCAAATATGAAAGAACATTATTTCGCATTTTTTTTTATGATACGTCGATAATCACGGAGCGCCATCTATACATGGTAGGGTGTGAAAACTCAAGGCCCATTACCTAGAAATAGGCCCACATAATCCTTAGCAACTCGCAAAACATTTCACAATTACCCAAGAATCCAAACTCCTTGCATAAGAATTTTCACCCCTCTAAGCCAAATTGATCGAAACTTACGTTGCAACCGAAGTCATTCATTTGTCCACATATATCACAAAGCATCGATCAATGAGGGAAAAACATTCAAGAGATCTCACAAGCCCAAGAACTCTTTTTCATCCTCTCCAGTCACAAAACACAAAAATGGGCTCTGAGTCCCTACTCAGACTTCCAGTTGTGGATTTTTCTAAAGTAGATTTGAAACCTGGGACTCCTGAATGGGACTCTGTGAAAGCTCAGGTCAGGGAAGCACTCGAAGAATACGGTTGCTTCGAAGCCATGTACAACAACGTCCCTTTGGAGGTTCGTAAGGCGATGTTAGGTGCAATTGAGGAGTTGTTCAATCTCCCTCTGCAGATCAAGTTCCGAAACACCTCTGAGAAGCCCTTCCATGGCTATGTCGGGCAACATCCACTGATCCCTCTCTACGAGAGCATGGGTATCGATGACGCGTCAATCCTCGAAAAAGTGGAAAGCTTCATGAATATCATGTGGCCTGAAGGAAAGGCTAGTATCAGGTATAACACTATAACTAGATCTCCTCATCAGTGCATTAATTTCACATTAGCATTACTAATGGACTTTGTGGCTCAATGGGCTTTTGAGACCCAGCCCATATTTACTAAGTTTTTGGCCTTGAAAACAGGCCCAATGAGCCAGTACTTGCAAGCCAATGACCTAGTTCCTTTAAGTACTATCATCCCCATCATTGCTAGCCATTGTAAAAATATTATATTAGATGGGATGGTCAACAACACTTCGTTAATGGCCCATTTGTCAACACAATGGAAGCAAAAAATAACTTCAAAACTAAGTTTTTGATTTTAAAAGCAAGGATCTGTAATTAAAAAGTTTGTTTGGAATGACAAAGTAACTTATCTGGTATAGATGGACAAAGTGGTCATTTATAATTTATATTAAAATCCTAGAGGGATAATTTTGTCATTAAAAAAGTTGAAGTGGCCATTTATAATCTGTCTTGAAGGATTAGAGAGGCAAACGTCTTATTATAAAAGTTTCACTTAAGTTTTCAAATCCCATGTGATTAAATGAAGGGAAATTTTAGTCGCACTCGAATTGTGAGGGCACCCAAACTAAATATTCATCTGACATTTTTTTAATCCATCCGACAATTATGTTGGCAAATAATATGGATGTGATTTTTTTGGAGTAGAACATTGATGGCAGCATGCAATATGAGCCACGTGTCACATTCTTAGAGGACTCTGACCGTATGGATGTTTTTCCAATCCTTTGGTGGACCTACAAACCAAAAAACAGCCTGATTAGTGATCTTCTATGCGTATTTTTGGTTTGTAGGTTCACCTAAGGATTGGAAAAGCATCCATGAAAATAACTCAAATCCAACGCATAGAAGATCACTAATCAAACTGATTTTTGGTTTGTAGATCCAGCTAGGGATTGGCGAATCATCCATACGGTCAAAGTCCTCTAAGAGTCTGCCATGCGGGTCTCTGAATGCTTGCATAAAGTTGCACGCGGTGATCTCGAGTTTAACTTGTGAAAGGTATTTTCATAAATTAAGCAAGTTGAAGCACAATTGGTGGGGTGCCCTCATAATTCGTGGGGTGTGACTAAAATTTCCCTAAATTGAATGAAAACAATTTGCTTCTACTTCTACTTATTCAAAAGCACAAAAAATCTGGCTTCCCTCAGAGGCAATTTCTTAAATAACATTCCAATTCCCAACAATCTTGTTTTTCTGGAAGCAATAAAACAATTTGTAGTGTTGCCAAACAGCCCTTATTAAGTTGATTTTTGGGCATAGAAAACCTCTTTAAGTTGGCTCAATACAATGGCGAAATATTAGTACCTAGAGGATTGGGAGTAAGACCCACTAGCTAGTCAATGGGTACCTAATGTTTTCAATAATGTTTCCTTGTTGACCAGCAAGACTGTACATTCCTTCTCAAAGCAAGTAGCAGAGCTAGATCAAATGGTGAGGAGGATGATTTTGGAGAGTTTGGGAGTAGAAAAGTACTACAATGATCACATCGAATCAACCAACTACCTCCTACGGGTCATGAAATACAATGAGCCTCATACTAATGAGACTAAGATTGGCTTAGGCTCTCATGCTGATCTGAACACAGTGACCATACTGTATCAAAATCAAGTTGATGGGTTGGAAGTCCAAACGAAGGACGGCGGATGGATCAATGTCAAACTCTCGCCTGACTCCTTCGTCGTCATGATCGGGCAATCTTTCTATGTACGTTGTTCTCTCTTCAATCCTTCTTTCATTATCGTACTTATTAACACTTTCTTGTAAGTATCCTGATGTGACGATGTTTCCTTTTCTTAGGCATGGACGAACGGTAGACTACGTTCTCCGCTTCATCGGGTTGTGATGACTGGAAATAGGGTGAGATACTCTGCCGGGTTGTTTTCAATTCCAAAGGCCGGTCACATGGTGAAAGCCCCAGAAGAGCTAGTGGATGAAGATCATCCCTTGCTCTTCAAGCCCTTTGATCACGTACAATTCCTGCGTTTTTATTATACAGAGCAGGGTCAGAAATCCCAATCTGCCCTAAAGACTTACTGTGGTGTATGAGATCAGATAATGGTGGCATAAGATCCTCAATTTGTTGGATCTTATATTATATTTAAGTGTTGGTTTTTAACTTAATGTGAAATATTATTTGGACATGTTACTAGTTCTGCACCTAGTCACAAAGTTGGGATACAGCAATAAATCAGCAAGGGGTCAAGTCGAAAAAATTCGGTAAAAATCGAAAAAAATCGACAAGATTAAAAAAATATCATGGCATATTTCAAGTTAGGAAAAAATATTATTTTTGATAATTTATCGTTTAACTTATTTTTAATTATTTTTAGGTCGGGTTTGTTTTGAAAAATCTTAATTTTACAACTTAAGGTTATTTTAAGAGTTTTGTCAGATTTAGGATTTTGTTATTTTTAATAAGTTTTCTAATTTCAGTCAAATTAGGATTTCAATTTTCAATTTAAGATTGGTTATGTTAGGAATTAAAAAAATTGATGATATAATAAAATTTTGAGTTTTCTCTTTGCGTTTTCCCTCCCTAATGTTTTTTCTTTGTAGATTCAAGGTTGTGTTTTTAGTAGAAGATGGAGATCTTCTTCCTTGTTCGTATGAGCTTCCGCATAACGACCTTAATTAGATAGATAAGTTGAACCCCAAATAGATCCAGTTTGAGACCCATCTGCAAATAAGGCATATCTTGTCTAGGCAAAATTTTTGAAATGATACCTTTATTACCATGTCTTCCAGCTACTTTATCACCTACTTTGATTTCACGATAACCCTAACTCGAGGTCCTTATGTCTTGGGTCAATCATATTGCTTACCAATCCCTTTAAAGGAAATTTATCCACCTACACAAGTGCAGCAAAGTGTGTGAACCACCCACGAAATTTTGTGGGTCAAACCTATGCATCAATACGATTTTGTCATTTTAAATACATATGGGAGAATAGGGTGTCTAACACCCAAATATTGAAAGGCTAATATGACCAAATCTCAATCGTAGTTACTAATTGGTACAAATTGGCTCTCGACATTATAGGCAACGTACACCTAGAACGAACTTAAGCAGAAGTAGAGCCAACCTAAAGCAAACATAGAACTGACCGAAAGTAGACCTAGATCGGGCGATCTGATCGATATCGGTGGCCATTGAGACGATCTGAAATGGGGTTGTCTCACTTGAGATGCACTGTTGTTCTTCAACCTTCATGTCATCTCGAGCAAGACGATCCGAGACGAGTGATCTACCCTACATTCTGGATCGGGATCGGCGCCCAACGATCCCAAGATTTTCAACCATGGATGTAAGAGATATATCTTGGTGGTGGGTCCTTCACATTTTTTGGATGCTAAGGATGGAATCCATGGGTTTGTCCAAAAGGTTATTCGATCAGGTTTAAATCCTGTGCGAATACTGCACTATGCCCGCGAAGCATCTATATAACAAGTGACAATAGTTGTCCCCTCATTTATACCCGTCTTATATGTTATATGTATGATATATTCATAGAAAATAGAAGAAACGAAGAGAAGAATAATAATAACAAGTGCTAAAGGTTTCTAGACGCCTGGCAAATCGGAATTGTGTTCGTACTCTATCACGCGTATTAAGGTATTTCGAATCCCTAGATCCAAATCATCTTAAAAGCCTTTTATTCCCCATGGGCCCCTGTGTGTGCCTACCCACTATTCTCTTTGAGCTTATAAGTCTCTATGGAACAACTTCCATATATAAGTTACATTCTAATTGTGTAGTTTTCAATATGGGTCTAAAATTTTTTACAAACATTACTCACTTGTATACATTACAAGTAGGGTAGTTTGGAGCCAATTTTTCATTCATCATAAAGGGTCTTAGTTAAATAATTTAACCACATTATTCTCCATACTAAGGAGATGACAAATCAATATGGACCCGCTTCAAAAGATAAGTGGGTCCCACTTATATTTATGCTCAAAGTGACCCCGTTAGTCATATTTTCAAATTTTTTCAAACCGGATTTTTCCAACATTATAGGCTTCAATAAAGAAGGGCCAAGATCTTATCCCCCAACTGGACAGTGGATCTTAGCCACGCACACCCGATTTTGGCAAATGCTCTGTCGGGGAGTGCTGTGGACACTAGTCTCCAGCAAATCATGGTTGTCCTACTATATTTGAACTTTTGAATGGTTCTCTTTATCAAAATCCATTTCTTTTCAGCAACAACCGACCAGCCATTCCCTATAAAAAAGAAAATCTGATAGCCTAGAGAGGAAACCTGAGGCCCGACAAGTTGATCAAGACAAATCTTGCCATGCGGACACTCTTCAGGCCCAATGACCCCTGAAGGTTGGCCCGCCCTTTGCTGAAGCTTCATCTTAAAATCAGCATAAAAGGTTTATCTTAGCCATTGAATTTGAGTATTTCTCATCATGGGTATAATTAACAGGCCCATGGATGAAATCCATTTGGATCGAACCCCATGATGAAAAAAAAAACCAATACAACGGTTAGGAATCACCTTGGCATGTAACTTCACCAAGGAGTGGACCCAAACATTCATGGAGTTAAGCTTGAGAGTGCCTTATATATGCAAGATTTGGCATGACCGACACAGACACTTGGTGTCTTCTAGTTTAGACCATAATCACTAAAATAGTGATAAATTGCCGTCCTGTGAAAGGGAGGACTTGTCCCAAGCTAGAATCCGGTCAACCGTATAAAAAGACTTTCATTTTTATGTTGGGCTTCTCTGTAGGGTTGCATCCATTAATGATTATAGTAATTTCCTCTCGGTGTGCTGGCTAGCTAAATGGGCTTTAAGGCCTGAGTTTGGGCTTAACGTCAAAAGCTCAAAAAAAAAAAAAAAAAAAATCCTGGACTTGGCCTACTGCATAACGTCAAAAGCAAAAAAAAAAAAATTGAAGTTTGCGTCACCAATCACAGAGCGCCATCTATACATGGTAGCGTGAGAATAGAGAGTAGAGGGTAATAAGTGACTCTGTCCACATTAACTCTTCCAGTACACTCCGGCATGTGTGGAAGGGGTGACTATCATGCCTGGGGGGGACTAGTCGGGTGCTCTATGAGGCCCAGATACCCACGGTTTCTAAAAAATAAATAAATAAAGGAATAGAGAGTTATGTAATATGTAAGAAAATCTTAATTCATTAATTGATCTTAAGGAGGACAGAGTTCCTATTAAGGGAGCTAACAACAACTACAAACTAGCTAGTCTTGGGTTCGGTTTAACAAATTTTATGATGATTGGGCTTGGGTTTAGCTACCAAAAGGCCTACTAACTAGAAATAGGCCCATATAATCCTTTGCAAATCTTAACTTTTACAAAAGTTCTCTAAAACTACAACAGCTATAACAGTGTCTACTAACAACTACCCAAGAATCCAAACTCTGCATAATTTTTTTTTTATCACCCCTCTAATTCAAATTTTTCGAAACTTACATTGCAATCACAATCATTCATTTGTCCACATATATCATCCATTTGAGCACATCAATGAGGGAAACACTCAAGAGAGTTCGCAAGAACAAGAACTCTTTTTCAGCCTCTCCAGTCACTTGACACAAAAATGGGTTCTGAATCCCTACTCAGACTTCCAGTTGTAGATTTGTCTAAAGTAGAGTTGAAACCTGGGACGCCTGTGTGGGACTCAGTGAAAGCTCAGGTCAGGCGAGCACTCGAAGAATACGGTTGCTTTGAAGCCGTGTACAACAAAGTTCCTTTGGAGGTTCGGAAGGCGATATTTGGTGCAATGGAGGAGTTGTTCAATCTTCCTCTGCAGACCAAGTTCCGAAACACGTCTGACGTCCCTTCCATGGCTATGTCGGGCAAGATCCACGGATCCCTCTCTTTGAGAGCACGGGTGTCGATGACGCGCCAATCCTAGAAAAAGTGGAAAGCTTCACGAATCTCATTTGGCCTGAAGGAAATGCTAGTTTCTGGTATAACACTAGAACTAGACCTCCTCATCAATGCACTTCACATTAGCATTGTTAATGGACTGTGTGGTTCAATGGGCTTTTGAGATGCAGCCCATGTTGACTAAGTTTCTGGCCCTGAAGGTGGGCCCAATGAGCCAGTACTTGTATATATTTATTACCTATTCATGCACTCTGCCCATAGTTATTAGGAAACTCGTTTCATAGCTAGTTAAGCTGGCATTTCCTTGGAAAATATCTTACTGCTTTTCTCAAATGGATAGAAACTTGTTTCCCCAATCTCTCTCCCTCTCTTAAGAGATTGAACCAACGAGCACATATACATGAGGTGGGACTAACTAAAAGATTTATGGCTAAAATTCCGACCTAACATCTCTTTCCCATTGGTTTATGTCTATAGTAAAACCAACCTAGTTCTTTAAACTATCATCCCTATCATTGCCAACTATAACTAAAACGACCCTCTGTCACATTATTTTGATGGTCATCCAAATATGATTGTTAGTCCAAGATACGGAAAAAATATTATACTAGACTAGTACGCCACACATGCATACATGAGTGATTGTAGGGACGAATTAATCTGTGAATCGTGGTAACTCAAGGCACAATTAGAAAATCAAAGTTCTGAAATTGTCCTTGTAGATTGTAGAATTGATATGCAGTTATTAAGGGATTATTTTAAAAACATGGAGGAAATGGTATAAAAAGTAATTAAGTTGTTATTAAGGAATTATTTTAGAATATAAAAATAATAGCATGGTGAGTAATTAAGTGATTAACAAGGGGCTGTATTGAAAATATAATTAATAGCATGAAAAAGTAATTAAGTATTTATTAAGGGGCTGTATTGAAAATATAATTAAGTATTTAGTGTGTCGAAATGGCATGTAATGAACTGTTTTTGTTCTTGGTAGAGGGGGGCATTTAACGAACTAATAGTTGCTTATGTTTTTCTTAATTTTTTTATGCAACTATTATAGTGAACGTCGTGTGGCAAGAGTTCATTAAGTTGATTTTTAGCATAGAAAACCTTTTTAAGTTGGGCCAATACAAGGGCGAAATATAGGGATATAGAGGATTGGGAGTAAGACACCAGTCAATGGGTACCTAATGTTTTCAATACCATTTCCTTGTTGATCAGCAAGACTGTACATTCCTTTTCAAAGCAAGTAGCAGAGCTAGATCAAATGGTGAGGAGGATGATTTTGGAGAGTTTGGGAGTAGAAAAGAACTACAATGATCACATTGAATCAACCAACTACCTCCTACGGGTCATGAAATACAATGAGCCTCATACTAATGAGACTAAGACGTCCGGCCTAAGCTCGCATACTGATATGAACATAGTGACCATTCTCTATCAAAATCAAGTTGATGGATTAGAGGTCCAAATGAAGGACGGAGGATGGATCAATGTCAAACTATCACCTGACTCCTTCGTCGTCATGATCGGGGATTCTTTCCATTTGGGTTGCTCTCTTTTCAATCCTTTCTTTCATTTATTAAGAAAAAACATCGTACTTAGGCATTAACATGTTCAGGTAAGTATCCTGATATGACAATGTTTCCTTCTCTCAGGCATGGACGAACGGTAGACTAAATTCTCCACTCCATCGGGTTGTGATGACTGGAAATGAGGTGAGATACTCTGCCGGGTTGTTTTCAATTCCAAATGCCGGTCACATGGTGAAAGCCCCGAAAGAGCTAGTTGATGAAGATCACCCCTTGCTCTTCAAGCCCTTTGATCACGTAGAATTCCTGCGTTTTTATTACACAGAGCAGGGTCAGAAAGCTCAGTCTGCCCTAAAGACTTACTGTGGTGTATGAGATCAGAGAATGGTCGCATGAGATCCTTTGGTGGATCCTAAATAGTAAGTGTTGGTCTTCAACTTTAAGTGAAATAATATTTGGATTTGACTCTATTCAGGCTCCGATATCTGAGATTACACTCCAGGAAGGGCTCTATGCGATGTCTAGTCCTCGAGCATGTTCTATCCAAGGTCCAGACCTTAGATAGCCTGAACCCCAAACAGATCTGGTTTGAGACCCTATTATCATCTCATATCTGAAATAAAAAAATACGGTTAGAATGTTTATTATTAATTTTTCAAAATAACCTAGTTAAAAAACCATTTACCCCAAAAAATCGATTTGTTGGGGAAAGGCAAAACAACTATGTATACTTACAGGACGTCGGACCAACACAATACGTGCACGGGAACACACCATCTCTAATACGCCTCCTTAACGGGAATACATTACATTGTAGACTTGAACCCACGACCTCCTAGGCCTTAAGGCTTTGATACCATATTAAATAACTATTTACCCCAAAAATTGACTTGTTGGGGAAAGACGTATAACAACTATGTATACCAACGGGGTCAGAACAACACAACACATGTGCGGGAACACACCATCCACTAACAAATCTAGTGGTAGAAAAAAAATATTTCATAACGGCCCTTATAATGCTTATCCAATTGGATTTGGGTGTTATTTTAGAAATGACGTAATGGAGCCTGATTTGGGTGTTATTTGAGAGCATTACCACCCTTAGTATCAGAGTAGCGATCCAAATAAGGGGCCCCCATTACCTTTTTTTTCTGTTATTTTTATGATTAACCAGATATCGTAGAACTAAACCAGAGAAAAAAAACCCATTAAAACAGCTCCTCGAGCCAATCAGGGCGATTCGAACGCCTTGCATTCTTGGCAATCACATGAGCAACCCCATTAGCATCCCGAGGGGTATGCACAAAGGAGAGCAAGTATCAAAGGAAGAAGTACAGTAAAAAAGATACATAAGAAGAGGGATTGAACGACATCCCAACAGAAGAGAAATTTTCTTAAGCACATTCATTACCTTAATTAACTAACCGTAGGGGACCCTCATGTCCCTTTTTTATTCTACCCAATGTAAAATTGACACGTGGCCCATATCAGGTCCCTATTGGATCACAACCCTTAA
Organism: Euptelea pleiosperma; assembly: GCA_035048495.1. NCBI lineage: Eukaryota > Viridiplantae > Streptophyta > Magnoliopsida > Ranunculales > Eupteleaceae > Euptelea > Euptelea pleiosperma. Next base: position 25,688,754 of record CM068549.1, read on the forward strand.
CATTGTAAGTATAATAGTACCAAGATCTCTAAAAGAATCAAAGACTACTTGGGGCGGCTATCCTAAGAATCATTTAAAAGGGAGAGGACAAACTGCAAACCTGCCCGGACACCATGAAGACAAGTTAACGACTGCAAAAAAACATATTAAGAAATTTTTTCCATGTTTTTAACTTTTTATAGTGTCTTACATAATCACTAGATTATTGATAAATTGCCGTCCTGCGACCGTACTCGTATGCGAAATCGAGACCGAACGCTCAATTCTGTTCCACCGAAAAAGGACTAGGGAAATTTATTTTTAATTGGGTTTTCCTTGTAGGCTTTTATTAATTAATAATTATAGTAATTTGCCTCTCAGTGGGCTAGCCAGCTAAATGGGCTTTAAGCCTAAGTCATCTTGAGCTTGGGTTGGCCCTCACATGGCTGGATTTTGGTTTAACGTTGAAAGCGCATAAAATTTCTGGGTGTTTTTGTTGAGTTAGGCATACTTACGTAATATGTAAGAAAATCTTAATAGGCCAAATCGGGAACAAAGCTAGGTAATTGATATACCTCAAGGCCCATTACCTAGAAATGGGCCCATACAATACTAAATCATTGCCTCCTCTCAACTACCCATAATTTAAACTCTTTGCTTAAACGTTCTTTTTGTCCTCTCTCAAGTCTCAGTCAAATTTGTCAAAAATCCATTGTAGCCATGACCATTCATTTGTCTACATACATCATTAAGCATCCTCTAAACCATATAAATAAGGGAAACATTCAAAAGATCTCCCAAGCACAAGAACTCTTCTTCAACCTTAATTTCTAGTAACTAAACAAACAGAAATGGGCTCTGAATCCCCCCTTAGACTTCCCACTGTGGATTTCTCTAAAGTAGAGCTGAAACCTGGGACTCCTGGGTGGGACTCAGTGAAAGCTCAAGTTAGGCAGGCACTCGAAGAATACGGTTGCTTCGAGGCTGTTTACGACAAAGTACCATTGGAGGTTCGCAAGGCGTTTTTTGGTGCATTGGAAGAGCTGTTCAATCTCCCTCTGCAGACCAAGCTCCGAAACATGTCTAAGAAGCCCTACCATGGTTATGTCGGGCAATACCCGCAGGTCCCTCTTTACGAGAGCATGGGCATTGATGACGCGCCGATCCTCGAAGAAGCGGAAAGTTTTACGAATCTCATGTGGCCTGAAGGAAATGCTAGTTTCTGGTATAGTTAGACCTCCTCACTGATGAACTTCACATTAGTACTGTCTATGTATTGGGTTGCTCAATGGGATTTTTGAGACCCAGCTCTTGTTAACACAAGGTCTGGGCCTATGCCTTAAAGGCATGCTTAGTGAGCCAGTTGGCATCCCCATTGCACATAGAGGTTCAAAAATCTTTTTTTTTTCTTCTAAGCAGAGGTTCAAAAACATGAAAAACTGTATGAAATTACCTATACATGTAATCTGTATTGCATCATTGACATGCCAACACACTGCATTTTTTTTTTTCGGCAAGCGGGTTAATGGTTAGTGGGTGAAGGCGGGTTTCGAACTCAGGTCTGTGGTATCAACATTGTTCCTTAACATTTGTTCTGCTTGTTGATCAGCAAAACTATCTATTCCTTTTCAAATCAAGTATCAGAGTTGGATCAAATGGTGAGGAGGATGGTTTTGGAGAGCTTGGGAGTAGAGAAGTACTACAATGATCATATCGAATCGACGAACTACCTTCTCCGGGTCATGAAATACAAAGGGCCCCATACTAGTGAGTCTAAGCTCGGCCTAAACTCTCATACTGATAAGAATATAGTGACCATACTGTATCAAAATCAAGTTGATGGGTTGGAGGTACAAACCAAGGAGGGCGAATGGATCGATGTCAAACCCTCACCGGACTCGTTCATCGTCATGATTGGGGATTCGCTCTTGGTAGGTTGCTCTCTTCTCAATTCTTACTTTCATAAGGAAAAAAAATGTACTCAGGCAATATATAACACTTCCTTGTATATGATGTCGATTTTTTGGCTTCTCTTAGGCATGGACGAACGGTAGGCTACATTCTCCATATCATCGGGTCATGATGACTGGAAATGAGGCAAGATATTCTGCCGGATTGTTTTCGGTTCCCAAGGCCGGCCACATAGTGAAAGCCCCGGAAGAGCTAGTAGACGAAGATCACCCGCTGCTCTTTAAGCCCTTTGATCACGTCAAATTCCTCGGCTTTTATTACTCAAAGGATGGTCAACAAGCCAAATCTGCCCTAAAGGCTTACTGTGGTGTCTGAGATCAGATAATGGTGGCATGAAAACCTTTTGTCTTTTCATATTTATTTTCATCTTCCCAAAAGTCATTTGTATTAGCTTGTCTTTGGAAATCTAAACGAAAAATTATGTGTCGGTTTTTATCTTTGGTAAACTGAATTAATATTTATAATTCATGGTTTTTCTTTGATCTGGGTCTTGTTATCCCTTATGCTTATCTCTGGTACAACTTATCTGTCTAATGCAAGCTTATTATTATAGCTTATTTGTGTCCCCGATACCATGCGTTAAACTGTCGTTATGTGCTTAAAATAATTGGCTTATGTGCAAGAGTCTAAGTACTATATTTCTCTTCAACCTAAGTAACACAAGTATATTGTGGTTACCAAGTATCAATTTAATTATAGGATAAAATCATGACTTAATACCTCCTTGTCACGCCCCCAAATTTTTACACATAAGAATATTTGTATTTGTGCACGAATCTTGAAGCATGATCATGATCTGAGAATAAATCCCATTATATCACGAGAATCTAGAGTTCATCTTATTAATGCTAGATTAATATAAAATCGATCCATAATAATAATTGAATTCAGAAAAATATAGAATTTAAAAATAAAAATAAATCAGAAATAAACTACTGGTTCAAACACCAACCCAAAAAACACAACTCAAGTATTTTAACTATTCAAAACAAATACACCTTGTGAACCTCTAGACCCGCATTAGATCCTTCAGCCACTTCCTAAGATAAAAGGACACGTAGTTTTTGGCAAAGGTAAGTACACACTTAGTAAGCTTGATGCACATTAACCATGTATACGTGTTAAAATGTGGTGCACATGGGACAAATCTAGTATGCAACCATTTGCAAACATTGTCTGTACGGTTGGATGTCTCTTGAAAAATGTGTTATTTCAATGCTTTCAAAAAAAAATATTTTATAAATTAAAAACACATTTTTCAATGAGCATTCAATAGTGGATACAATGTGCAAACGGTTTTGCATACTAGATTTGTCTGTGCACAGATGTTTATACACTAACAGATTGTCTAAATTCCATGATATCACATAAGAATACACTAAAATTAATGTAATGCTTATGCAAAACATCCGACATACAAATAGTCAAGTGACCACTGACAATTTAAGGCCTTTCACCTAAGGAACTCTTTTTGTTCCCTACTCGCTTATAATTTTAAGATTGTACACAATCAACCAAAGGCATATCTGAAATACTCGTACACAACCAACACTTTGGACAAAACTCCAACATAAATGTATGCTCAACATACTCACAATACATCATAATCTCGTGATAAATAAACAGTAACATATTTAGCAACTTAAATATTAATTAGCATACTTTACAATCAATACAAAACAATTAACATACTAAACGAATGCATAAAATATCATGTAACAACGTTATAAGTTTATCAAAATCACTCGCAGAGAACATACGGGGTGAGTGAATTTTAGGCTTGCATACAAACCAAGGTGGAGTACATGCTAAAACAAAGGTCAAAATGGTTATTTCGGGGGTTTATTGGATAGATCGGTCGACCTCTCTAGGAGGCCAGTCAACCACCATTCGTGAGGCTTTGCTCAATGTCTAAACTTTGTGCAAGCTGATATGTTTTGAAAACAATAAACATGTATAACAATAATCAAAGGAGACGACAATAAATATCCCAAAACCTTAATCATGCTTAAATATATAAAACAACAATCAAATACAAGAAAATAAGGGTTAACGGTGATTCACTTGTCTCGTAAATATGCAGATCTAAGAAAAGAATCCCCTGATTTCACTAAGGGTTTTTTCAAACCCTAGTTCCCTTGAGAGAGAGAGATAGCTTACTAATTAATTTTTTATAAATTAAAAGTGATTTTCGTCACTTTGAAAGGTGCTTATGTAAGAGTGCCCAAAAAGCCCTAAAATGGGCCTTAGGGCATCAAATGGACTTCAATCTGGGTTATTTTTGGTCCAAAATGGGTTTTGAAGGGCCACCCAACAAAACATAACATATTAATTACATAATCTTGCATTATTATCAATTATAAATAATTATTAATTATAATTATTCAGGGCATTACACTCCTTTACCCTCCCTTTCAATTAGCAATTTAAGACCCACATGCGTCTTTCATTTTGGTCCAGTGCTGTTCCAGTTGAGATTTTGTAAGAGAACTAGAACAAGTTGATTGTATCTGAATGCTATATAGAAAGAGATGTGGCATCTCTTGAAACCTAGATAAACCCCTCTTTAGACACTCAAATCAACAAAATTAAAAGTCCATATATCAATCAAGAAATAAGAAGAGATGGGTATGGACCCTAGTTAGCAATTTTCCATTTAATATGCGTTTAATCCACGTAGTTGACGTATTTTCAGCAAAAATATCTTATTTTTTGCTGAATTTTTAAACGTGTTTTTGAATGACAAATCTGTTAGGGGGTCAATAATGCCACTCTACAAGGGCGTGGTAGGGGCCTGTGGGTGCGAGGTCTATCACCATTAGAGCCAAAGGGTCACGAGATCGCCGCGAGGACGCGGTCTGTAGGTGCAATGTCGATTGTGGGAAAAAGGCTAAAGTTTGCCCGTCTGTCAAGATATCTTGTCAAGATATCTTTTCGGGAGAAATGGCGACTTGAGGCCTCCTTAAGGTCCTAACAAAATTTTTTGTGGGGGCTAAGTCTACCAATTGATGGGCACCACCTTGTAGATCATTTGATCCAAAAATCAACCCTATTGGATGATCCAGACCTTCCAAAGGTTTGACATTTTTAGGGATTGTGATTGGATGGTCCAGGGAATCAAAAGGTCAACCCTTTGGATTGAATCTTATGTGCTCACTTTTGGCCCAGCTGATCTACAATGATTGGCCCACATGCATGGCGCAGTGACCAAGAATTAAAAGTTTTCCATTGTCAAGGATCTCAATCCCTATAGAAAGATAACAAGGACCATAAGAGTCGAGCTGTAATGATGTGAAGTGGTAGTGTTTATTCTGGACCACATAAGTATGGTTTACTCTCACAAGTCTAAATCAAGGTTTTTTTTTTTTTTTTTTGTAATCCAAAATCAAGGTTTAGAAGTGGCCGTTATAACGGATTCGGGCGTTACCCTTTTTCCGTTATAATGGATGTTATAATGGATTATAACACACATGACCAAAAAGGAATCTAAAATTCAAATTTTAAATTTTTACAAAAGTTTATAACGGAAAATAACTAATGTAATGGGCATTTTCTTAACATTTTTTTCATAAAACAACAGTCGTTAACATTTTTTTCATAAAATAACGGTTGTTATTTTCTGAACGTTAAACAACATGTAACGTAACGGGGGAGGTCCGTTTCCGTTACAACGGCCGTTATTTTCGTTATAAAGTCCATTTTTTAAACCATGATCAAAATATCAAGAACCCATGTTAAAGGGGTTGAAGAAATCACTTCTATTCTTTCTTTTTTCTTTTTTAATCTAAGTAGCAAAATGGGAATTGTAGACTGACAGTCCATAACCCTTGTCTAGGCCTGAACTCCTGATCCATAGGGAATCTTCACATGGAGAACACACAGATTTATCATGAGCGACCAAATGCGGGGCCAGTCCTTGGATCAGTGACAGCTCAAAGTTCACATCCAACTGTCTAATCAATATTGTATTGGTCATTGAATCGAACGGTTAGGATCTTCGCCCAAAGGTGGACAGCAAAATCATCAAAATGGTGTGAAATTTGGGTTGCATCCAATCAACGGCCTGTAAGGAATTAAATAGGTCAAAAGAAGCCTGAATTGACGGTCCAGGAAAGCAGGCCTGCAGACAGATAAACATCAACTATTATTAAGATAATGAAATAGGGTTGAGATTATATAATTAAATAGTTCCTGAAATTAGGGAATTGTTGGTTGACACTCAAAAAAAACCAGCTAAGCATCCTATAGGTGTCACTATAAGCAATGCACATGGTGCACATGCTCATCTATCATCTAGATCGTCCAATCGATGGCCACGCATTTGGTCCAAAAATCTTGCCAATTTTGATAGCTGTAGCTAAGGTTTAAATACATTAATGGACATAAAACGTTACCGGTATGTCCGGCATTATATTGGGTCACATCTTGATCAAATTTTTCTTAATTTATTATTTTTATTTTGATTCAAAATACTATAAGGATGAGTAGGCTTTTTTGCGAATAACCTAACGGTTTTGAAACGTTGCCATTTTAACTATTTTTTTTTAAACCATGGATGTAGCCATCTGATATTTAGATGTTTAAAAAACGTCTGCTATAATGAAAATGACAGCGGTTGTAACGGATTTGGACCTCCCCCGTTACGTTAGGTATGGATTTGCTCAGAAAAATGGCCCTTATTTTTCCGTTACAAAAAAAAAAAACGACAATTATTTTCTGAGAAAAGTTGTGAAAAAGCCTGTTATTTCCGTTATTATCTTTCGTTATATTCCCTTATTTTTTTATTGATAACTTCAAATTCCAATTTTGAATTTTAGCGCTTATTTTTTTTTCCCGTTTATTTCATTATTTTCCATTTTTGGCCCTGAGTGTTATTGTAACGGCGTTGTAATGGAAAAAATGGCCGTTTTAAACGTTGCTTTTTTTGGGTCAATTCGCGTGGCTGTCTCAGTCAAAAGCACGCCTTAGGATTTGATTGACAAGATTTTCTTGTCTTTAAGCAACAAATAATCCAAGAATTGACCTATCTGCCCAACGGTCCAGATCGATATGATAGAGACATGGAGTCATTTTGCATGGCATGTTTATATAATGAATTAGAATTGTCCAAGCCCGACCCATGTAAAAATCAGGTCTAAAAATTGGATCCGAACCTGACACGGGTTCGGGTCTGGATTGGATTCTGTTATGAATAGATAATTGCGGGAATTACTAGAGAGTCAGTAGTTTTGTAGAGGGGACTTAATTTTACCGTCCAAAATCGTGTCATAACACACTTTTGCAACGGTTTTGAACTGTTTCTGAATCATGTTTTACAACGGGTTTGAACTGTTACGATTTTAGAAACGGCTAATAACCGTTTGCATACCCGTGTTTAATAATCTGTATTTTTGTAAATATGGACTTAAAAGTAATTTTTCCTAAAAAATTTGTACATCAATGTAATCAAATTGACCTAGTTATATATTTATCAGGTCCAGCAACTCAAGCCTAACCCCAAAATTGATTAGCTAGGTATCCAAGGACACTCCACAATACAAAAGTTTGTTTCATTTTATTTATTACTAGTGGGTGGATCGTGCCCACGACACTCCCGGATAATGCATTTGCCAAAATCAGGTGAGAGTTAACCTCAGCCATTGATATGAAGCATAGTGGATCTCAGCCACTTTTTATTGAAGCCCGATAAAATAAGATGGGGTATAAGACAACCACTGAGATTCTAAAATAAAGCTGCTTATCAAAAAGAAAATTAAAAAATATAGATAAAAAAACTCAATGTAATGCTCATTTACATGCGCAAATTGTGCCGTGATGAGAAATTAAGTCAACACCTTCATAATGACGATTATTATAACATATGGACACTAAGGCTGGCTATCTCACGTAGAGCCAATGACTTTAGAGTAAACCATGGAGAACACATGGGCTAATTATGCAAAGAGAATTACTATTTCCAAAGCACATTTTACTTCTTCTAGAACGTACTAATATGTTATCTTCATTCCCATTTTGTTTCTTCCAAAACATATTTTACTTCATCCACTAATTTAAATAAAAAAATAAAAAATGAAAGTACCTCATTCATTTTTGTTTCCATCATGGTTTAAAAAATAGCCGTAATAATGAAAATAGCGGCCGTTATAATGGAAACGAACCTCCTTCATTACGTTTCATACTGTTTTTACATTTAGAAAATAACAGCTGCTATTTTTGTTATAACGCTTTCTTTCTTGTTAAAAACAATGGCCGATATAATGAAAATAATGACCGAAAAAAATTGTTAAAAAGGCGCTTGTTAATTATTTTCTGAAAATTTTAGATATTCAAAATTTGAATTTTAGATCCCTTTTTTATCATTATTTTCATATTTTTTTTTTTTTCCATTTTTTGGTCTATACATTACAATCCATCATAACAGCCATTATAACCAAAAAAATGGTAACACCCCCAATCCGTTGTATCGTTATAACGCCCCTTTTAAACCTTGGTTTTGATTACTCTTTAAAAGCATTTTAAAAAAACTGGCCATGCCTAGATCGATCTTCAAATAACGATATAATTGGGATAAGGCGGCGACGGCGACGGCGACGGCGACGGCGACAAGGAGGAGGATAAACCTCAACCTAACTACTAAAAAGATATTATTAGCAGATAATTAAAGGCTGATGAGACAACTTTTGGGAAATATAAGGTTAGAAATGTCTCCATTTAACAAACTAATTAGATGTTTAGGATCAATGGATATGTGGGCCAGCCATCATCCTCGCCACAAAACACCGATGATCATTTCGATCATGGTGCACAACACCAGATAATTTCCTCATTAGAAAGTCAATTGTCCTTCTACAGCTGGCGCTTACTCCTCAAGTCCTTACAACGAACCTAAGAAAACAATAAAAATCATGTGTTTTGGTACGTTCATCAGAAGCTCTCCAAGAATATTTTATTTTTTAGCAAATCACCATTAATGGCAGATGGGTTTATAACAAGAGTGGTGATCATATATATGGTCCGGGGTCTATGTGGCACATTTGGATTGGTACTATATAAAAAAAATATTAGTACAAAACCAATCAAAATGTACCAGTAGTTGGGCACCACATAGACCCCGGACCATGAGATCACCACTCTGATTATCAGCCAACATAAATGCCACATGATCCAGTGCTCCTCCACTCAACCCCACCCTAAATTTAATACAAAAAAAAAAAAAAAAAAAATCCCCAAAAATCACATTCACAACTCAATTCTCACAAGTCACAATCGATAGCGATGTTTCTATAAAGTTTTCAAAATGGTTCTCTACATAATTTTCCCATAATTCTTCTCTGACCCCACAAAAAAAATCCCTCTAAATTTAGCTAAACTCCTCTATATATAGAGGAGCCATTCTACAACTCTTCATAGAGAGAAAGATAAGAAAATGGGATTGAAGGTTGAGGCTCAAATCCCACTTCTTGATTTCACAAAAGACCCTCAAGATTTAGAGGGAGGGAGTGATGGATGGAAGCACTTGTGTTGTGAAGTTCGAGAGGCTTGTGAAGGGTATGGGTGTTTTCAGGTGGCGTACGATAAGGTTCCTTCCCACCTACGTGAAGAGATGTTCATGGCCTTGAAGGATTTGTTCGATCTCCCTTGTGAGACTAAGAAGAAGAACTCGATTTCCAGGCCTTATTATGGGTATACGGGCAATTCCGATGTGGTTCCTTTGTATGAAAGTTTGGGAATCGAGGATGCACACACGCTCGATAGCGCTCAAGCCTTTACGAACCTCATGTGGCCAGACGGGAACCTGGGCTTCTGGTGAATCTCTTCTCTGATAATCTTATAGTTCCATGCACTTATGGATTTAGTAGGTGATTTTTAGCTCACATGCACCACCTTTGCAAAAATGGCTGTTTTTGTCCTTGTGATCTGTTCTTAAAGGGTGTTTGGTTGCAGTGATAACTTTATTTTGTAGAATCACCATTCCAGACTTTTCCAACTTAGAAATAACCCCTCCGTTTCCCTTGTTTTTGGTGGAACACTTTATTTTTTTGTGCATTTGAAGGGTAGAAATGTTTAATACAAAATAAGGAACAATTCAAATAGAGAAATAGAGTTAGCGTTGCAACCAAACACACCCCAAACATTTCCGGACGCCATCACAGCCAGAGTAAAACTTCTATCACACGAAATTGTAAATCAACAATCACAAGCCAATGAGTTCTCGGCACGTACACAAGTGCTTTTGCAATGTACCGTGTGCTCCTTTGCTTTTAGGTGTACGTGCCCGAGAACTCATTGGCTATGGTTGTGTGATTTGCAATCGGATTGTGACAGAAGTTTTACTCACAGCCATATTTAATAGGGCTGTCTCAAATGGAAGAGTAAAACTTCTGTCACAATCGGATTACAAATCACACAAACACAGCGAATGAGTTCCCGGCACGTACACCTAAAAACAAAAGCACATTGGTACGTTGCAAAGAACTTGTGTACGTGCCCAGAACTCATTGGCTTGTGATTGTGTGATTTACAATTTCTTGTGATAGAAGTTTTACTCCAAATGGAAATGGAACCGTATTAAATAGTATGACAGTCTAAAATGATTGTTTGATCCTGAACAGCACCTGTCTTTAGCAGAAAATCACAGGACAGTATCAGTCTTTTTCTGTAAAGGGGTACATTAATAAGTGGAGTGTATTTTTACTACTTACTTTTCGGTTCACTATTGGTGATTTCATGGTGAGGTGTGAGAACCATTGAGTCAGCCGTGGTTTAGCTCAGCTCATTCTTTCTAGCCGCACCATGAAGTGACCACTGCACAGTTAAGAGTGGTGATCATAAGTTTTACGGTCCATGTGGTGCCCAACCGGTGGCACATTTTGATTGGTGTTGCACACTTCAGGCTACTAAAATATAATAAAATAATAATGCAACACCAATAAAAAATGTGCCACCTGTTGGGGACCTCATGGACGCCAGACCATATGATCACCACTCACAGCTAAAGGGTAAAATGGGGTTTGTAAAGATTCACCCCATGGATGATTGATCGCCCCATTTATTTCAGTAGGACCCACAAATCATTGAGTTTGACCTCGAGAAGGTTGCCCTGGTCAGAAAGCAATCTGATCCAAGGTTTAAAGGAGGCCGTCTGATCCAAGGTTTAAAGGAGGCCGTTTTAACGAGAAAATTTTCGCTGGTCCGGGGGGACTTCAATCTTTTATGTCCCCCTCCCAAAATGTCTGACAAGTACTCCTTTTTGACCACTAACCAAGTGCTTAACCAGGGTTGAGTTAAGGGATTGGGGTACTTGTCAGACATTTTGGGTGGGGAGACTTCAAAGTTTGAAGTCCCCCGGGGCCAGTGAATGTTTTCTCCCGTTTTAACGGTTAAACGGACCGGGGGCGTTACCGTTTAAATGGTCTTAAAAAGGATTGAAACGGCCAGGGCAAAAATGGGAAAAAAATAGAATTTAACGGGTTTTAATGAAAAAAAACAGAAAAAATGGGGCTGAAATTCAAATTTTGAAATTTGAAAAAAAAAATAGAATTTAACGAAATTAAACAGATTTAACGTCTGTTTTTTTACAAAATTTTCAGAATTAAACGGCTGTTTAAACGATTTTAATGGCCGTTAAAACAAAAAAACGGCCATTTTTTTCAAAACCGATAAAACATGTTTAAATGGTTTTAACGGAAACGGGCTTGAGGTGTTACCGTTTAAACAGCCGTTATAACCGTTTAAATGGCCGTTTTTAAAACCATGATCTGATCCAATCATATTTTACCCTCTTTGCAGATTCTGTCATAATCAATCAGTTAGCTGTGTTTGGTTTTGTTGGCAAGAAGTAAGTTTTCCAAGAAATGATTTTTCCAAAATTTTCTAAAAATCGCCATTATAAAAAAAGAAAAAATGTGGAGTTAAAGTTGAAGGACAATAAGTGGGTAAAGCTTGGAAAACGACTTCCTATTTAGAAAATAGAAGTCGTTTTCTTCTAATTTAGTACTTGGGGGAGGAAAACTCACTTTTGGACCCACTGTTAAGTAGGCATTTTACTCAAAAATAGTTTTCTTTTCCACCCATTTCCTCCAAAAAAGAAAAAAGTCTGTGATCCTATAGTGTTAACACTACGCCATTATGGCAAGTTTTGATTGGATGAGTTGCCTTCGGGTTCCTCAGAAGCCACTTAGCCTTAAATACTACAATAATCCTTTTAATTTATTCTTATTTTAAAATGTCAACAGAAAAAATAAAAAAAAATGCGTTACAAAGGCTAATTATCGGGTTTACACTATGGGTGAACGTTTTTTTTTTCTCGTTGTTGACCTTGTCTTTCTGTTGAAGCGCGTTTTAAAATGTTAATAATTAGTTTTTTAATTTTTATTTTTGTGCCAGCCAAACTCTCAATTCCATGAGCAGAAAGATGCTAGAACTAGAGCTAATTATTCAGAAAATGATCTTTGAGAGCTTGGGAGTGGAAAAATACTACGATTCGAACGTCGCAAACAACAAGAGCATCCTGAGTGTGATGAAATACAAAGCGCCACCAAGCAATATTGACTCAGCCCTCGGTCTAGTACCCCATACAGATAAAGGCACCCTAACAATTCTATGCCAGGGTGAAGTACAGGGCCTCGAGGTGCTCTCTAAGCAAGGAGACTGGTTCCAAGTCATGCCTTCTGAAGGTACATTCACAGTTTTCGTCGGCGATGCGCTCAAGGTATGTCTCGGCCCTTGATTTGTGGTATTGCCTCCATATCAAACAAGTCAAAATTGATTAGTAACTGATAAATAAATTAAATAACCAAAAGTTTGAAATCAAAGAAGTTGAATGTACGATTCATTTGAGTGGACAGCTTGACTTTAGGTTTTTTTTTTTTTTCTTTTGTAATCAACACCATTCCATTAAGGCAAAAGACAAAAAAATCCAACAAAGCAAGGATTTTGCCTTATCAGTAATATAGTGAGCCGCTCTATTACTTGAGGGGGTGAATATAAACAAAGTGTGTGGACTCGAAACATTTGGACAAATTCAAAATATCAAAGGCTTGTGCTATAGAAGAGCGGGTAAAACTTGTGTCACAAGATGTTGTGACGGAAGCCGGTCACAGCATTCAATATGAGCCATGTGGCATACTGTCAGATGCTGACCGTATGGATGTTTGGCCATCCCTTGGTGGACTGGTACACAAAAAATAAGCTTGATTAGTGATTTTTAACCGATTCGGTTGAAGTTATTTTCATGGGTTGATTTTAACGGTAGGAATATGAGCATTATTGAGTGGTATTTGGGTGCAAAAATATCCAAAGGATGTAAATCACTAATCAGGCTGATTTTTGGTTTATAGGTCCACCTAGGGACTGGCCAAGCATCCATACGGTCAGTGCCCTCTGATCGTGTGCCACGTGGCTCGTATTGAGTGTTGTGACCGGCTTCCGTCACAACATCTTGTGACACAAGTTTTACTCTAGAAGAGCTGCCCAACTCCACCGATCTTGCTGCCAAAAAAATCTTTATAACCACACCTGCGAATCTGACCCCACAATCACCGGTGAAACTGCAAAGACTCCTTGACTTAGGTTAATTTCAAAGTTTTAAATGGTCCATTATAATATTATAATGGACGCCGACATCAGTCACATCAAAGTAAAAAAGTCTATATATATATATATAAATAAAACGGAAAATTTTTAAAAAGAAAAAACAACTTTAATCTATTTACAAAAACAAAAATAACATTCGACCATTCCCAAAAAAAGTAACTAAACGCCCTATTCTCCTTGACAAAAATAAAGAGTAAAACTTTTGTCACAATCAGATTGTAAATCACACAAACACAGCCAATGAGTTCTCGACACGTACACCTAAAAACCAAAAGCACGAGTACATTGCAAAAGCACTTGTGTATGTGCTGAGAACTCATTGGCTTGTGATTGTGTGATTTACAATTTCGTGTGGTAGAAGTTTTACTCTGAAATAAAATGTGAAAAGATTGACTGTTTCTCCCACGAAAGTAGGAAAAAACTAAAAAGCTGACAAACGCCCTTTTAAAGAGCGTCTGTACCCGAAAGATACAGATATCCTTTAAAAGGGCATTTCCCACGGAGGAGTAAAACTATTGTCCCAATACGAGCTCAAAGAATGGCTAGAAATTATCAATTTCCGATTTTCGGTGGTAGGTCCACCAAAGTGTGGGCCAAGTTCGGTGGGCCCGTAAGAGTGTGCCACAGGCTGGTCGATCATAAATGGGAATTGCTTTTGAGCTTTTTAACTTTTCCAGTAAAATTTTATCACATTTGAAAGAAATGGGCCCCACTTCACATTTCATTTGAAAAGAGATAATAAAGAACGGATAAAACTTTGTTAGAAGGGTATTTTCGTGAAATAGTGACTGGAGATGCCTAAAGCTCACTGGAAAAATCAAATCCTAACCATTTTTTACAATCATTTGGCCGACCCACGTAGAAAATGAATCAATGGCTGATTTTTGGTGAGGATGATCTCTATGATGAGGAGATCATCCTCACAAAAATTCCAATCATTCCAATATTCGTAGATTGGTTTAAAAGTTGAAGAATTATGGACCGTCAATTTTTTCCCTGTAACTTGAAAACCACATTTGATTGGGTTAAAAATTTCAGAATGGGCTGATCTATATGGTGAGGAGATCAACCTCACCAAAAATCATCCATGATTCATCTTCTACGTTGGTCCGCCAAAATGGTTGTCCCCCGATCCTGACCCTAAAAACAAAGGAAATCAAACAAGGGATATGGTTAAACTGTCAAAGAAGACAAGGGTACCCTCGTAATTTCAAATGAAACTAAATGATAGAGCTAGAAAAGATGTGAAAGGATGTTGCATTTAATTCATCCTGGAGGTCTGTCATTGCGGCGTCCTTTTGAGTTTGACGACGGCAGGGTAAAATAAAGGATAAGTTAGTAATTTTCGCCCATCAAATCACATAATTTAGCTAAAATAGTAATGATCCAGTACTTCGTAGTTCGTAAATCATTCCCAAGAAGGGAAGTTTTACTCTGACTACTTCTATTCCCGATTTCCAATATTTGGAAAGAAGAGGGGATTCTCAAAATAAATTGGCCGCAATTTTAACACGCATCTCGATAATCTGATCCAACGGTACGCGTAATGATGATTGCGGTCCTTACGAGTCGCGAGTAAAACTTGTGTCACAAGATGTTGTGTCACGTGGCATATTATTAGAGGACGATGACCGTATGGATGTTTGGCCAGTCCCTCGGTGGACCGGTACACAAAACATCAGCTTGATTAGTGGACGCTGACCGTAAGGATGTTTGATCAATCCCTTGTATCGGGACAAAAGTTTTACTCCTCCATAGGAAAACGCCCATTTAAAGGGCGTCTGTCAGGGACAGGCGCCCTTTAAAATGGCATTTGTCAGTCTTTATCCGGAGAATCAGGGAGAAAAGCCATTTCAAAGGGCGTTTAGTTACTTATTTTTTGAGAATGTCAATTTATTTTTGTTTTTGTAAATAGATTAAAGTTTGTTTTCTTTTTAGAAATTTTCCGTTTATTAAATCATGGTTAATATAACAAAGGTATTGTTAGCATCGTCTCTCTCATTGTTCTTAGGTCCAGACAAATGATGGTCATCGGGATTCCTACCATATGAATCCCAAGGACCACCACACAGATGTTGGTTTGAGCAGACGACAATGCTATAGCTATCACTTTCCATATAATAAAGAAAAACTCACCAAGGAAGCGTTTGACAACACAAAAATAAGTAGTTTATTGACTTTTATAAACTAAAAAGTTAAAAAGTTAGTTTGGATGTGTTTCATATTCGAACTTTTGAAAATTTAAAATTTAACTTAAATTGAAGTTAAATTTTTTAGATTTTAACTTCTAAGAGAAATTACTTCTCGAAATTTAGAAGGCCTGCTGACGCTTTTAATTTCGGACTGTTTTAGAGGTAAAAAATCAACTAGTAACTTCTACTACAACTAGAAGTGCTTTTACTTCTCGTTCACAAATGCCCCCTAAGCCTACAAAAAAATAATAATAATAATAAGAAAAGACCAACACACTTAAATAAGAACTCAGTAGGTTCAAGTGACGTTGCTGGGGAAGGAACCCGGGTGACCGATTAAGTTATCTATTTTACTATTTGAAATTTTGAAGAGAGAAAAATATCCTTACTTTGTCGAAAATGCTCCTGCTATGTTTTTAAAATTTTTAAAAATCTTTATACTGTTTTCGAGGTACTTTAGACTTATGAAACTTTTCTTTTTTTATTTTCAGTTTTTCTACGGTTCATTCTTTTTTCTAAAGTTTTAAATGGTCCGTTATAATGTATAACAGTCCCTTAATGTTACCATTGTGACTAACCGACTATTACAATGGCTATTATAACAGGTGACATCAGTCACGTCCGGGTAAAGAAGTCAGAAAATTATTATTTTATTATTTTTAGAAAACTGAATAATAAAAATGTAAGAGGGTTGGATCATTGCCATTTTTCAGTCCCGTCTAAGTCGCTACTCTTTTACATCAAAACGAAAAACTTTGCATACCATTCTTGCGCAAAATCGCAGGAACCACAATTCAACTTATTAGCATTGTTCAAAACACAGATGATCGGCGAATAATGACTACGAAGGGTGTTGAACGGTTCACTTAGACGAGTGTTGTGTTGTGTTGTGTCGAATTTTGGGTTAGCTATAGTAAGAATTTATGAAGTTTTAATTGAATTGATGTTAGCTAGGCTTGGAGCAACGGGAGATTTCATGCAGCAAAACATAGGGTGATGATGAGCGGAGACAGGGAAAGGTATTCGTACGGGTTGTTTGTATTACCAAATGATGAAGCAGTAGTTGAAGTGCCCCAAGAGTTGGTCGACAAAGAGCACCCTCTCCTCTTCCGATCCTTCAACTTCATTGATTTCTTCCATTACTTCTACTCCAACCTTAACAACGATAATGCACTGGAGGTTTATGCTGGAGTTTGATGGATTCATTCATGCATGTATCATGTATGTATGTGCATAAGGTATTGTTAGAATTTCGTTTAGCCCAAAACAAAAATGGAATTGTATTTGTTTTTGTTAATCAAAGAAGAGATGATGGTTTGTGAATATGTATCTTTCTCTATAAGTTTGGCATCCTCCAAGTATGTATGTATGTGTGTGTGTGTGTGTGTGTGGGGAAGCCTAAGCCTCTACACTTCGACATGTACCCATAACCACTACTAGTACTTGACGAGAAGGATCTGGCCTCGGCGCTAAAAAATCGAATAGCGTCGGTTTTAATAACCAGCGTGTTGGACATGTGAAATTAAGGATTCCATTATTGCTTGAAAGATTCCCTTATTCCAATAATATCTTAATTGCATGTATTTTAGGAGTAAATAAGATTTTTCAAAATAAACCCTATAATACCCCAGATTTTGGGTTGGGCTTTTAGGCCCATTTGGTGGCTTTTGGGCTCAATTAAAGCCCTTTAGACCCAACGAGAGGCTTACGGGCTCCTGGTGCAGTCGATGCAAAGGACTCTCGTGGCCCTACATAGATTATTTTTTGGGCTCAATTAAAGCCCTTTGGACCCAACGAGAGGCTTATGGGCTCCTGGTGCAGTCGATGCAAAGGACTCTCGTGGCCCTACATAGATTGTTTTTTGGGCTCAATTAAAGCCCTTTGGACCCAACGAGAGGCTTATGGGCTCCTGGTGCAGTCGATGCAAAGGACTCTCGTGGCTCAATTAAAGCCCTTCGGACCCAACGAGAGGCTTATGGGCTCCTGGTGCAGTCGATGTAAAGAACTCTCGTGGCCCTACATAGATTGTTTTTTGGGCACAATGACTGCGTGGATATTCAGCCCACCTATTGGTGGATAAACACAATAAAAATCAGCTTGATTTATGATCTCTGACCATTGGATTTACTACTTAAAAAACATGCTTGAATCCAACGACTGGCATCATGTCCTAAAAAGTACTAAAATCTATGGCTAGAGATAATCAATCAGGTTGATTTTTTGGACTGTAAGAGATAAGGCATCGTGAATTGGGAGGGATACCGCTGATTGTCACCCAATTTTTCTTCATTTTTTGCCATAATAACTTGGTAGCTGGTCGTTCTGCCATCACAATGGTACATTCATAGAATTCCTGCACTGTTGCTACCCTCGTTTTGCATTTAGGCTCTGCTTGGTATGCCGTAAAAAAATGCTTTTGCATTGGTTGACGTGGATCCCCTATTTTTTGGTGCTGCATAAAGTGGGTCGACCAATGTAAACTAATGCAATGCACTGCAATCTCCTTACATAAATCGCTGCATTGTAACTCGGGACAAAACCTGCCGAGTTACAATGCAAAAGCTGTTTGTTGACATTCTCGTTCGTCTTTCCCTCGTTTGAAGCAATGGCGATAGGAGAACGCAATCCTGGATCTTCACAAGGCTGGTCTGATCAGTAGATTTTTTGGAAGAATTGCCACGTGGCCTGAGGTTCTGCTTTTAAACGGTGAAATTAATACATAAATTGGAAGTCTTCCGCATCGTAGATGGATGGGGCAAATCCAATCGCATACTGGCAACCCCACTTACAATTACAATGCTGAAGGTATGAAATGGATTTGCACTTTCGGATCATCGCCGGATCGATTGGCCCACCTAGTGCGACAAGCTAGTAGGTGGGACACCGTTCATTCATTGAATCAAACCAATGGTACAGATTCAGCTAACACCCATCTACCTCTTCGTGGAGCTTTTTGTTGGAAAAGAGATGAGCATGATCCACAGTACAAAGTACAAACATCAAAGAGATAAGCATGGATATGTGGCCAATCCCCAAGTGGACCTACAAACCAAAAATCTGATTAGTGATTTCGAGCCTTTGGATTTTTGTACCCAAATAATGGTAAATAATGCTCAAATTCCTACGGTTCACATCAACCCATGAAAATGACTTCAACTAAAGCATAAAATCATTGATCAACTTGATTTTGGATTTATAAGTCCACCTAGGGATTGGCCAAACATCTATACGGTTAGTGTCCTCTAAGAAATTGCCACATGGCTTATATTGCTAGTGGTCAGGTAAGATAGTGATGGACAGTCTCTTTTCTGGGAGTAAACCTTTAATGACAGGGCCATTGAGGGCGACGATAATGCAATATGAGCCATGTGGCACATTCTTAAGAGGACTATCTGACCATATGGATGTTTGGCCAATACCTAGGTGGACCTACAAGAGTAAAACTTGTGTCACAAGATGTTGTGACGGAAGCTGGTCACAGCACTCAATATGAGCCACGTGGCACACGATCAGAGAGCGCTGACAGTATGGATGTTTGGTCAGTCCCTCGGTGGTCCTACAAACCAAAAATCAGTCTGATTAGTGATTTACAACCTTTGGATTTTTGCACCCAAATAGCGCTCAATAATGCTCAGATTCCTACTGTTAAAATCAAGCCATGAAAATAACTTCAATAGAATCGGTTAGAAATGACCAATCAAGCTGATTTTTTGTGTACTGGTCCAACGAGGGAGTGGCCAAACATCCATACGGTCATAGTCCTCTAATAGTCTGCCACATGGCTCGTATTGAATGCTGTGACCGGCTTCCGTCACAACATCGTGTGACACAAGTTTTACTCGACCTACAAACCAAATATCAGCCCAATTAGTGATTTCTAGACGTTGGATTGGAATTATTTTCATGGGTTAATTTTAACCGTGCCAATTTTAGCACTATTGATCATTATTTGAGGTACAAAGATCCAAAGGTTTGAAATCATTAATCAAGCTGATTTTTGGTCTGTAGATCCACCTAGGGATTGGAAAACATCTATACGGTCAGAGTCCTGTAAGAGTACCACGTGGCTCATGTGCCTTGTCATCAAAGTTTTACTCCTTTTCTACTGGTTGCTTGATGGACAGCGATGGTATAGCACATATTAGTAGACTAGTAGGGATAATCATGATGTGGTAGATGGAAGTAAATGTTGACGGTTAGGATTTACTTTTATTTTGGGATTGTAATTTTTGTGAACTTGGAAGGACAAACCGACCCATAGAAAAAGAAAAAAAAGGATAGACATTCTCGATCTCCCTTTTCTCTCTCTCTCTCTCTATAAAAAAATAAAAGAATGTTGAAAAATCATTTTTTTTTCAAAAATGTTACATTTATCAGCAATGCGTAGGCTAACCAAGCACATTACATCAGTTTACCGAATTTATTTCAATTGCTACCAAGCAGCCGTAAACTAATGCATTTGCAAAATGTATTTCTTTACAGCATACCAAACAGAGCCTTAGTTGTTTCGCCTTTCCCCAATCGCCAACGTGTCAATCTTCTCGGGTAAATGATTGTTTAACACATTCCATTGGGCCAAGTGTTCTCCATGCTCCTTAGAACCTTATAGACATGGCCCCACAAAATGATCAATTTGGGTCATTCAAGCAGGATGTGCCAAATCCAATAACAAACGTTACAAACCCACTAATTTTTTATTTATTTTTATTTTTGGTGTGTGTATTCAACAAACCCACCCTTGGATCGGGCTGGATCAATCGATCCAAACCCGATCCATTGAGCGCCCCAGCTGTAAGAGATAAGGCATCATAATGGCACATCAATAGAATTCCTGCACTGTTGCTACCCTCGTTTGCATTTATGATCCTCATGACTTGTGACAGCTCTATCCAACTGTGTCGCTGTCTCCTTCGTCCAGTGGCCTACAAAGAAGAATGGCGTACACACGCCAACGACTTTCGCCAACTAACTCGTGGAATCGAATCTCGCGCTACAGCATGAATTTGAATGGAAACTTCGAGCACGCTCTATCTGGCCAGCCTGTCTTACACCTTGCCACACAGAGTAAAACTTCTGTCACAATCGAATTGCAAATCACACAATCACAGCCAATGAGTTCTCGGCACGTACACCTAAAAGAGAACATGGGTACGTTGCAAAAAGTACTTATGTACGTGCCGAGAACTCATTGGCTTGTGATTGTGTGATTTACAATTTCGTGTGATAGAAGCTTTACCCTGCAACACAAGATCACAGATCACTCTAAGCGTTGGATCTTCCATCAATGCCAGAGTCGTCCACAAGTACTACGTACGTACAGCCTGCCATATCATCATCTCAGCAACACAGCGCCATTACTCCCGACCTATCCGCATGCATGCAACAATCATTCATGCCTTGCACACACCTGCTTCGATCGCCTCCAACAACTTCACTTAAGCTAACATCTCCTTCGGCCCCTCTACTCACGATAAGGTCGTGATGTAATAAGGTATGCCTGAGATCTTTTCATTTGCGGAAGCGGCATTTTTGGTAGTCACCACTGCCATCTGGGCCCACTGACTGCATAGATGTTTAGCCCACCCTTTAATAGAGATTCATACAAAAACTCAGCTTGTTTAATGATTTTTAGCCGTTGGTTTTAGTACTCAAAAGAAGGGTTGTATTCAACGGGTCGCGTTAAATGGTCTAAAAAGTGTTAAAATCTAATGGTTATAAATTACCAATCAAGGTGATTTTTGGTTTTTATATCCAGCAAGGGGTGGGATAAACATCCGAGCGGTCAGTGGGCCCAGATGGCAGCCGTGACTACCAAAAATGCCGCTTCCGCAAATGAACAGTTTTAGGCATACCTTGTTACATCTTTTTCCCTCGCGATATCATCCATGTGTAATAACCGATCAGACCATGCAATCAATGCGATCAGGCGATCAAGATAAATAATCCAACAACTCTATCAATGATCGAGGTTCCAGGTTCCAACCATACTGATCAATGATCCAGATCAATCACTGAAGTCCAATCATCCGATAAGCAAGATCAATTCATCCAACAACTCAAGATCAGACCATGCAACCGACACCAAATCAAAGAAAACTTATATCAGGCCATGCAACGGGTATACCTACTAACAGCTGCGACCAATGCATGTAATGGACACTAATCTAATGATTGAAAAATCGATCACTCAGATGATCCAGATCAACAGTCAAGTCCAACTATGCAGACGATCCAAATCAATGATCGAAGTTCAACTCAATCGGATGTTCAAGATCAATGCATGCAACAACTAAATCAGGCAAGCAACGTCAACCATGTAGATGATTTAGATCAACTATCGAAGTCCAATCATCAGATGATCAAGATCAACACACTCAATGATGTAAATCCAACACCTTCTCTCAATACATACGATCGATATATGCGAACGACTCCAATAGATGAGATATTCTTAGAGTAGATAGAGATAGTTAGGGTCGTAGGATTTTATCAAAGGTCTTTTATCGATCACCTATCGGATATCTTTATTCCATATATTATATCAAATATCTTTAATCGATCCATTATAGCATATATCTTTAATCAACCTATTATTCTATCAAATATCTTTATCTGATTTATTTTATCTTATGACTTAATTGAACTTGATTTTCCTATTCTAAATCAACTTAAAAGTATTAAGATTAATCGAATTATCTGAACCGAGATTATCATGTCTTAACCGACTTACCGAATTTAAGGGATTTATCGAATTCGATTGGGTTAATCGGATTAGTTGAGGATAATTGAAAATGAGTTTCTAACACAAAATGAATTTAAATGCACACACAACTCACGAAAGGTTTTAACAGTTTTTGTATTTATATATATACTCGTTCTCTTATGATGTTTGGACTGATTGATTGAATGATGTGTTGATTTGAGATTTCAACTAGCATTACATTTTGTAAGATAATTATGATTTTAATTGTGTTATCACGCGGACACTAGAGATACGTGTTTGACCGGTGAGCGATTTAGACGTGAGTGTGGTTTTTTATGTAACTAGATGAACTTTGGATCCTTAGTTTATTTGTAATCGTCGATGTATGACCAGATGTAGAAATAGGTTCTAGGACAAACTCTAGCCGGTAGACTTGGGAGTTATATATGTATATATATTGGTGACTTGGTTTTGGATGATTATAGTTATTGGGTTACTTGGAGAGAGACCCTGATTGGGAGGGTGAGAAAACTAGTTGTGTACAAAGAAACTTTTGGGACAGAGTCCCATAATTAAATGAAAGATAGTAATTGAGGAATGGAACTGAATATTATATTGCATGTATGGGTAGATTCATGAGTAACACTTAATATGAAATGAGAGGTTACAACTTGGTCCTATCCCTATTATTGAATGGTAACTTGCATTTATGCATCCATCTCATATTTATTATGTTTATTTTGATGCTTCGAATTACATATTTCATGTAATGATTTTTATTATCTCATCTGAATTCTGTTTTATCGTTGACATGTTTAGAAGGTTAATTCACTTACGAGCTTTTTCATAAAAGCTCAAACACGTATAGTCCCCTTGCAGAGAAGAATCAAGCAACTTATTCTAATTATAAAATTTGAAGAAAAATCTAGGCGCGCGTAGTGAAGCATATCTCTTTGTTTATATGTATATGTTTATCATGTGATCGGACACATCTCTCTACTGTATAATATTATGATACACTGAAGATAATCTTTACTAATATATGTCGCTTGATTATATAGTTCGACAGTTTTAATTTAATAGTTTGATTATAGTAAAATTTTATGTCCAATAGGATTGCGCTTCCACATTGAAAATTAAATAAATAAAAAAATGTACTTTGATTTTCGTAACTCGGCTTAGATTTGAGTGTGAGATCGCCTTGCGTGCCTTGGATTCAAGCATTGGATCCAGTACACGCGGCGCACATCTCAGGATTTGTGTAGTTAAAATATATGGCATGACAAACCCTCTCTATCTAAACCCAACAATTTTAGCATTAGTGGGCCCCCTCACACTTTAGGAAATCCTCTAGAGAATTCCCAACCCATTTAAGAAAGCTACTTTAAATATTTAGTAACCTTGTTAGTTAACAAAAGCTTACTTTTTCTTAAATATTCTCTCATTCAAAATTAGAAACACCATGCAACTCCCATACCATATGGGATTTCTCCCAAAATTTGACACATAAGAGGGGAAAAGTGAGCTAAAGCTTGCAGGTATGGATAATTTTGTTAGTTTATATATATGCTATAATTTGTTTCATGAGTACTATGCCTATACATGAGTTAAATTCTTATGATCTCATTCTAAAATTCCTTCTTGATCATCATGTTTCTCTTATTTCGATCTTTATATTCATGTTCTTCATCATCATCATCATTGCAGAGCAACACGAATAAGATCTATGTACCAAAAGAGACAATTCTTGGACCTTTTCTTATTAAAAAGTTTAGGGTGTGTTTGATTGCATAGAAAATTTTCCTGAGAAAATACATTTTGAAATGCCTTAAATGGCTGATTGATTGTAACTGAGAACACATATTTCAATCATGTGAGAAAATAAAGGCGTATTTTCAAGTGAAATGAGTTCTCACCTATCTGGATGGGAAATGAATTCCGAGCTTAGTCGGAAAAATTATCCAGATTTAAATGTCTTGGTAGGAAAAATTATATAGATTTAAAATGGCTACCTAACAAGGGACAGTTGTGTTTTCCCAAGGAAAATGCAATTTTCCCACTTGGCAATCAAACACGCCCTTGTGTAATTGCAATTCCTAGAGAAAAAGTACTATGCATAATAGGATATAGGAACGTCATGGCTAATTGAAAGGCTCACCTTTTTGAGGTAAGGGAGAGTAGACCTCTGTTATGTCAGCCCTCATGTGGCGAGAATAACTCAACAAGTCAGGACGTTCATACCATGGTTAAATTTTTTTGTAACGTTGTTATAACAGAAAGTCTCCTATACTGTCATATATAATTATTTTTATTTTATATGCTATAAATGCTATAGATGTTTTAATGGCTGTTATTGCATTACCACCAAGTTGGGGTCCGGGCGAAGGGGTGACAATTATTTACATTTAGCTGAAATTCTAATTGAAAAACAATGAAAAATGTAAAAATTTGCTATAATAATGATCCGTTCACCCGGCTAGACTATTTCAATGCTTACAAATTTTTTGAAACAATCTTCTCTCTTATGGTTGAAAAAATTGTTTGATACTTAAACTTCTTTTATTTTTTTAGCTAAAATATAAGCCCCAGAAAATATATTTTTTATTTATTTTTTTTCAGTAAGTTAGAGAGCATTAAAGTTGAAAGATCTAAGTTGATATAACTTCTAAAGTATAAAATCCTAAAACAAAAAAACCTTAAACATAAGAAATAAAAAATGTTTAATAGAGGATTTTGAACTACTTTCTTGGAAATTGATATCAGAAAAAATATCATTTCTTTCAAGAAAGTTTCGGAAGAAACACTCCTACACATAATGAGAAAAATTCTATAGCCATCCAATTTAGTTGAATGTCAATTTATTCATGATGCCACGATTTTCAGAGCCAATCAGCGTCTAGATATATGTATTCTACCATTTACTAATGTGTGTGTCTCTAATTTGACACCATAAGGGTGAGAGTCTATTTTTCATAGTTAATTTTGTTTTGCATCTGTAAAAAAAAAATTATTTTAAATCACTAGTTTTTTATACTACAGTTGGGTTGAAAAATACAATTTACTCAAAATATTTTGAAATGTTTCACGAAATTTTGCATGATTACCATATAGGTGATCTTTCTTGTCGGTGACTTAGAAAAAAAAAAATATTTCTCAAAATTCGTTTCCTTGCTTGCAGCAAAACTAAAGGGTCAGGCTCAACGTACACATATTTTCACACACGATTTCATACAAAAAATCGTAGGGGGCAAATATATAAATTAGAAGTTTTGGAAAGGGATGAGTTTTTGTGAGGATGGTCTCTATAGTGAGGAGATCACCCTCACAAAAATTCAAATCATTTTGATATTCATAGCATGGTTTACAAGTTGAATGGGCTGATTTTTTGTAGGGGTGATCTATATGGTGAAGAGATCATCCTCACCCAAAATCAGCCATTGATTTATCTTCATGTGGGTACACCAAAATTGTGTGTGTAAATATGTGTCCGCTGAGTCTGACCGAAAACTAAATCCCAGAGCGAGATCCAAAGAGAAGAAACTCAAGCAAGACTTGCCTGACCACACAATATAAGCCACGTGGCAATTTATTAGAGGATACTGACCGTATAGATGTTTGGCCAATCCGAAAGTGGACATACAAACCAAAAATCGGACTGATTAGTAATTTCAAACCTTTGGATCTTTGTACAGAAATAATGGTAAATAATGCTCAAATTCCTTCGGTTAAAATCAACCAACGAAAAAGACTTCAACTAACCGATCAGCTTGATTTTGGGTGGTCAGGCAAGTCTTACTCGAAGCAACTACTTTTTTTTTTTTTTTTGTGTAATCTTACTCGAAGCAACTTTGCCAAACCCTTTTTCAGTTCTGGACAGAGGCGGGACATTTTTGTTAAAGAAAAGCAGTTCTTACTTGAGTTGGGTTGGGCTAGACCACACACGTGTCATGTCTTTTGCCGACACGTGAAAATTTTTAAAGCAGCCGTGGCCAATCACATGGATCCAAAACCTGCTTTCACATTGTGCCGCTTTTGTACAAACCCACAGGTTGTGGTGGCGCCCTGGCCACTGCTTTAAATTTCCAATGCTTCAAAAATTTTCTCGGTTTTAGACACAACGACCACCCCCTGTGACTAAAACTTGTGTCACAAGATGTTGCGACGGATGCCAGTCACAGCATTCAATACGAGCCACGTGGCATACTATTAGAGGACGATGACCGTATGGATGTTTGGCCAGTCCCTCGGTGGACCGGAACACAAAAAATCAGCTTGATTAGTGATTTCTAACCGATTGGATTGAAGTTATTTTCATGGGTTGATTTTAACGGTAGGAATTTGAGCATTATTGAGCGTTATTTGGGTGCAAAAATCCAAAGGTTGTAGATCCCTGGTTAACCGGACCCACGTTAACCCGGTTAAGGGTGGTCAACAAAGCGTACTTGTTTGAGGTTTCGTGAGGGGAACTTCAAAAGATGCGAATTTTTTCTCCACCCAACGGTCCCACCCCACCTTCACAACCAATTCCCATAAGTCAGAATCGATAGCGATATTAACTTTTGGGTCGTGATGTAACAAGGTATACCTGAGATCTTTTCATTTGCGGAAGCGGCATTTTTGGTAGTCACCGCTGCCATCTGGGCCCACTGACCGCATTGATGTTTAGCCCACCCTTTAATAGACATTCATACAAAAAATCAGCTTGTTTAATGATTTTTAGCTGTTGATTTTAGTACTCAAAAGATGGTTGTATTCAACGGCTATAAGAACGCCTTAAATGGTGCTAAAAATTCTTAAAATCTAATGGTTATAGATTACTAATCAAGGTGATTTTTGGCATGTATATCCACCAAGGGGTGAGATAAACATCCAAGCGGTCAGTGGGCCCAGATGGCAGCGGTGACTACCAAAAATGCCGCTTCCGCAAATAAACAGTTTCAGGCATACCTTGTTACATCTTTTTCCTTAACTTTTATAAAATAATGGATCTGTAGATATTTTACCGCAACTCTCTTCTTCACCACACAAAAGAAATCCCTCTAAATTTAGCTAAACTCCTCTATATATAGAGGAGCCCCGAGCCATAGTCCATACCTTGAGAGAGAGAGAAAGAAAAGGAAAATGGATTTGAAAGTTGAGAATCAAATCCCATTTCTTGATTTCACTAAAGACCCTCTGGACAAAGAGGGAAGGAGTGATGGATGGAAGTCCTTGTGTCAACAAGTTCGAGATGCTTGTGAAGGGTATGGGTGTTTTCAGGTGGCGTACGATAAGGTTCCTGTGCAGCTACGTGAAGAGATGTTCATGGCCTTGAAAGAGTTGTTCGATCTCCCTGATGAGACTAAGAAGCACCACTCGATTTCCCTGCCTAGTGATAGTTATTTTAATTTGACTGAAAGTTTTAACGTCGTGGATGCATTCACGCTCGATAACGCTCGAGCCTTCACAAACCTCTTATGGCCACAAGGAAACCCTGGCTTCTGGTGAATCTCTTCTCTGATAACCTTAGTTCCATGCACTCACGGATTTAGTAGGTGGTTGTTAGCTAACATGCACCACCATGTTTTGGTGGCTTAGTGAGTTAGTGTTCACCTTTGTAAAATGGCTGTTTTTATCCTTGTGACTTATGGTTCAAAGTCTCGGCTGATCCTGTTCTAGATAGGGCCCACCGATCTGATCCAAACCAGGCTCTGTCTCAAGGATGAAAGTCTCGGGATTGGTGGGCTCCAATCCGGATCGGTCCGATCCAGAACAGGATCGGCCCATCTTGCCCGAGACGATGTGAAAATCCTTTGTAAAACTGAGATCTCGGACGAGACAGACCTGGTTTGGATCGGATCGGTGGGCTCCGATCCTGGTCCAGATCGCCCGATCCAGACCAGGATCGGCCGAGACTTTGATCCATAGTCTGCCTCGCCCTAAGATCACTGTTTCACAAAGGAGTCCTACTTTGTCTCGAGCGAGATGGGCCGACCCGGTATGGATCTACCCGACCCAGATCGGGATGGGTTTCGAATCATTGATGTGATCTGTTCTTAAAGGGTGTTTGGTTGCAGAGTCAGCTTTATATCTATGAGAAATGTGGGCTGTTCTTTGATACCGAAGTCGGTATCAAAATTTTGATGCCGAAGTCCCTCAATTGCCACGTAGTAGACTCTTTCGGGCCCACTGACTCCATGAATATTTGGCCCACATCTTGGTCGACCCACACACCAAAAATCAGCGGGATTGGTGATTTCTAGCCGTAGGACTTGAGCACTTTTCATCATGGGCTTTCTGAAGTGGTTCCAAGCCCATGATGAAAAGTGCTAAAATTCAATTGCTAGAAATCACTAATCACGCTGATTTTTGGTGTGTGGGTCCACCAAGATGTGGGCCAAATATCGATGGAGTCAGTGGGCCCGAAAGAGTCTACCACACGGCAAGTTAAGGGACTTGGGCATCAAAATTTGATACCGAAGTCGGTGTCATAGATTTTTCCGAGAAATGTGATCTAAGTCAACATTCGGGACTTTAATAGGGCTGTATCAAATGGGCTCAGGCATATAGAATAGTATGACAGTCTTCAAATGATTGTTCCTTCGTGAACGGTACTTGTCGAGACTGATGCTTCTGTCATTTTCTCTTAAACCAAACTCTTAGTAGGTGTACCAAACTACTCTCAGTTGGTGTACCAAACTCTGTATGGGTTATACTGAATATGTTTTCTGGTGGATGGTGTGTTCCCGCGCACGTGTTGCGTTGGCCCAATGACCCGATGATGACCCGATGGTATACATAATTGTTTGGCCCTTCCCCAATAGGTCAATCTTTTGTATCTGAAATATTTTGATCCATTCATAAGTACGGTAAAAGTCATATTTTAAGGGGATTTTTTTAACCTAGTAAGAGATTAAGAAATGTAAAAAAATCAAATGGTCCATATTAATCCTTTTTTTTTTTCTTTTGCTAGCCAAACTCTCAATTCCATGAGCAGAAAGTTGCTAGAATTAGAGCTAATTATTCAGAAAATGATTTATGAGAGCTTTGGAGTGGAAAAATACTACGATTCGAACGTCGCAGACAACCGGACCGCCCTCCGCCTGCTGAAATACAAAGCTCCACCAAGCAATGAACCAATCGTCGGTTCCGCACCCCATACAGATACAAGCTTCCTAACGATTCTATGCCAAGGTGCAGAGGGCCTCGAGGTGCTCTCTAAGCAAGGTGACTGGTTCCAAGTAATGCCTTCTGAAGGTACATTCACAGTTTTTGTCGGCGATGGGCTCAAGGTATGTCTCCGCCCTTGACTCATGGTACTGAATCCATATCAAATGAGTTAAAATAGATTAGCAAAATGAGATTAAACAAAACAATAGATTAGCAAAAGGTTGAATTGATGATTCATTTGAGTGGACTCCTTGACTTGGTAAATATCAAAGTTTTAAATGGTCTGTTATAATGTTATATTAATGGACATCCGCATCAATCACATATCCATAGTTAGCAAATCTTTAAAACCCGACTTTTTTTTCATTAAAAATGTTTCAAATCAATATTTTCAAAGCATCGCGAAAAAAAATGGAAAACGAATTGTAACAGAGGAGTTAAACTAATTATTTTCAAATCAGTGTTTTATTGTAACGTTACTGTTTTTTCGGTTAAAACGAATTGTAACAGACGGGTAAAAACGAAAAAAAAAGGGAAAATAACGGAAAATTGGTGCTCAAAAAAGATTCTGAAAACAATGGAAAATAACGGAAAAATGACAGAAAATAAGGGCCGTTTAATTTCTCAGAAATTTTCAGAAAATAATGGTGGTCTTTTTCTAAGCGTCAAAACGGTTCATAATGTAATGGGCTTTGGGCCTTACCGTTTCAACGGCCGTGTTAAATTTGTTAAAACGATGTTATTTTAAACCATGATGCAGACATAGGCTTGAAACAAGTTGAAGGGACCTTGGGCTTGTGCTAGGTTAGGCTTCCATGTTGCTGATCTCAAACCCAAATTGAAGTAACCACACTAATGCTAATTGAATTGATGTTACTTAGGCTTGGAGCAATGGGAGATTTCAAGCAGCAAAACACAGGGTGATGATGAGAGGAGACAGAGAAAGGTATTCGTACGGGTTGTTTACACTGCCAAAGGAAGTTTCGGTGCCGGAGGAGTTGGTTGACAAAGAGCATCCTCTCCTCTACCGACCCTTCAACTTCATGGAATTCATCAGTTACTTCCACTCCAACGTTAACAAGGATAATCTACTGCAGATTTATGCTGGCATTTGACGGATTCATACATGCATTTATGTGGCATAATGCCGTTGTATTTCGTTTAGCAGAATAAAAAAAAGGTTGTTAGTATTTCAGTTAATCAAATAAGAAGAGAAGATGGTTTCTGATATGTATCTTTCTGCTATAAGTTTGGCATCCTCGTAGTATATATGTTTACAGTTTACCATTATGAGGTACACCCCCCATCCATGGAAATTAAGTGGGAAAAGTGTGTTTTGTGTGCAGGCGTGCGCGCGTGTGAGGAAGTGTCTACGCTTCGGCACGTACCTATAACACCATGTTTTAAATTTTTGTGAAATTTAATATTTTTTAAAAATCATTATTGTCGAGGTTGTCATGTGTACTTGTGGAAGCATAAAAATTAGCTAGTTAGATTAAGTAAGATCTGGGGTGACAAATTGTTGATTAACGCTCAAATATAACAACTGTATAAATTGCCCATTAGTGATTAGTTTTTGTTAGCAGATAATGTGTTCCCACGCACGTGTTGTGTTGGCCCAACGACTCGTTGGTATGCATAGTTGTTTTGCCTTTCCCTAATAGGTCAATCTTTTGGGATAATTGGTTGTTGACATTGTATCAGAGTCTTAAGGCCTGAGAGGTCGCGGTATCCCAACGACCCGTTGGTATACATAGTTGTTTCGGGAAAGGTCGATCTTTTGGGGTAAATGATTGTTTACATGGTATGAGAGTCTTAAGGCTTGGGAGGTTGCGGGTTCAAGTTTCTAGTGGAGTGTATTCCCACTGAGGAGGAGTGTTAGCGGATGATGTGGTCCCACACACGTGTTGTGTTGGCCTGACGACCCGTTGGTATACACAGTTGTTTTGCTTTTCCCTAATAGTAAATGGTTGTCTAACAGTTTCACATAAAAATATGTGTTCGGACTTAGTAGTCTAAACAATCAATTCAAAGACCATGATTGAGACTGCACGAGAAAAAAAAACCCCAATGTCTCGTTCCGGCGTGATTACTAGAAATTCATGTTAGAATGGTTTCGAAAATAAAGTTAGAATGATTTTGTCGATTAAAAAAAATTGAATTCAAATGCATTCGTTATTGATTTATGAAAATGATTACCACAATCGAATAGATCGAATATATTTGAAGGATATATTTATGAAAATGACCTAATCTCAATAAGGTGTAGAAATAAAAATCAACAAATCATAACACGTAATTTTTACGTAGAAACCTTAGCCAAGGAAAAACCACGGGACCACGTATAGACGAAAAATATCACTAACTAAAAAGGTACGAGTTACAGAAGTTACCTATGCACCACCGTTTTCATACAACATACAACCTTAGCCTAGGCGAACTGTCGGTACGTTCACGTCCTACGGTTCCACACATTGAATCCATGAGTGTCCTTCTAATCACAGTCATTTTGTTATTGATTCAGTTTGGTACGCTCCAAAGCTACTGTCGATCAGTACGCCCCGATATTATTTTTCGCTCATCGAACCAATCTTGGAGATGAAGGATTCAGTACTCCCTGGGCCTTAAATGTTGCTCAAGAGGTGTTGAGTCACACGTGGTACTCTTTAGCATACTAGGTCGAGTTTTTAGTTGGTAACCTAAGTAGAGGTAATTTGATCAAGGAAGAAGCTATTATCAAGTTAAGGAAATGAATTGTTAACCCAATTTTGCTCTTTGAAGGGATAACTCTATTTTGCTCTGATAGCTTGAGTGTTAAAGTCTCAAAGTGTGTAAAGTTGTATTTTCTCAAGTCTAAGGGAGGCTTTATTTATAATGGAATTGAAGCCCTAGGTCAAAATGGACCCCATATGGATGGATAGGTGGGGTATATCCCACATCCGTATGGAGTTAGATTCCCAATGCAGATTCTGGACTTGGAAGATTTGAGCCCTTGATTTTTGGCCATTAGATCTTGGCCTGATATGTCCAGATCCGTCCATCAGCTGAAAAGACTTGACCTATATGGATGGATAAGTTGGGCATGTCCCACATCCTTATGGGCTTCATTTTCTACAGTGGATTCTCGATCAGGCAGATCCATACCCTTGATTTTTTGCCATTAGATCTAATCTTGATACATCTAGATCCATCCATCAGACGAACAAGGTGGACCCATACAGATGGATAAGTTGGGCATGTCCCACACCCATATGGGGCTAGTTTAATAAGGTGGATTCTGGATCGGGTAGATCTGGGCCCTTGATTTTTGGCCATCAGATCTGATGTTTATATGTTCAGATCTAGCCATCTGGCACTAGATCTGATCGCATAGGGATGGATATATTGGGCAAGTCTCATATCCGTATGGGGTTAGTTTCCTAAGGTGGGGTTCATCTCAGAGACATCTAGACCCTATATTTTTTACCATTTGATCTTCTTATGAGATCTTCAGATCTGGCCATATGGTATCATATCTGATCGCATGCAGATGGATAAGATGGGCAAGTCCCACATCTATATGGGGTTAGTTTCCCAAAGTGGAGTTCGGATCAAAGAGATATGGACCCTCCATTTCTGATCATTTGATTCTCCTATAATATCTTTAGACCTGACCATCTGGTACTAGATCTGATCCCATACAGGTGGAAAAAGTTGGATAGGTCCCACTTCCGTATGGGGTTAGTATCCCAAGGTGGGATCTAGATTAGAGAGATTCGAACACTCCATTTTTGACCATCTGATCTTCCTCTAATATCTTCAAATCTAGCTATCTGGAACCAGATCAGATCCCATACGGATGGATAAGTTAGGGAAGTCCCACATCCGTATGGTGTTAGTTTCCCAAGGCGGGGTCCAAATTAGAGAGATTTGGACTCTCCATTTTTGACTATCTGATATTTTTATGTTATCTTCAGATCTGGCCATCTGACACTAGATCTGATCCCATATGGATGGATAAGTTGGGCAAGTCCCACATCCGTATCGGGTTAGTTTCCCAAAGTGGGGTCTAAATCAGAGATTTTTGGACCATCCATTTCTGACTATATAATATTTCTCTACAATCTTCATATCTGGCCATCTAGCACTAGATATAATCCTATATGGATGGATAAGTTGCATTAGTCCCACATCCGTATGGGTTAGTTTTCCAAGGTGGGGTCCAAATCAGAGAGATCTGGACTCTCCATTTTTGACCATCTAATCTTCCTCAGATATCTTCAGATCTGGCCATGTGGCACCGGATTTGATTGCATATGGATAGATAAGTTGGGCAAGTCACGTATCCGTATGGAGTTAGTTTTCTAAGGTGGGGTCTATATTAGAGAGATCTGGACCCTCCATTTTTAAGTATTTGATATTTCTCTGAAATCTTCAGATCTAGCACTAGATTTGATCCCATATGGATGGATAAGTTGGGGAAGTCCTACATCTGTATGGGTTAGTTTCCCAAATTGGAGTCCAGATCAGAGAGATCTGGACCCTCCATTTCTGACCATTTGATCTTCCTCTAATATCTTTAGATCTGGCCATATGGCACCAGATCTGATCCCAAATGGATGGATAAGTTGGGCAGGTCCCATATCCATTTGGGGTTAGTTTCCCAAGGTGGGGTTCAGATCAGAGTGATTTGGGCCCTCCATTTCTAACTATCTGATATTTCTCTGAAATCTTGTCATCTGGCACTAGATATGATCCCACATGGATGGATAAGTTGCCAAAAGTCCCACATCCGTATGGGGTTAGTTTTATTTGAATCTGAGTTCTCTTATGTCTAGCCCTAGCTAGTGGTTTGCTCATGTCCCGGCCACTTGGGGACCCGTTCGCATCTGTTGGTTGTGATTCTGAACTCTTGACACATTTCTTGTCTAACCCCTTCATAATGGCGTTTATTATAACATATTGCGATCAAAAGACTATCATATAGAACTGATGGCTTTGGAGTAAACCATGGAGAACACATGTTAATTATTTATTAACAGTTAAGCTCATTTATATGTGCAAATTTGTCGTGATGAGAAATTAAGTCATCACCTTTATAATGGTGATTATTATAACATATTGAGACCAAGACTATCATATGGAGTTGATGACTTTTGAGTAAACCATGGAGAATGCGTGCTAAACAAATATGGAGAATTACTAGTCAAAAACTCTTATATCCATCTATACTATAATTGTGCTTGTTCTTTTAACCCATGGATTAATCCCATGAACTGTCTCCGTTACATTTTTTTCCCACAAATGCCATTTTAAACTATATATCTATACTAAAGTAGAGAAATGAACAACATTCTTCTCTCTCATCCACATCGTGTTGACATTGCACTCTCCTCAAGCAGAGTGCCATGTCAACAACTAGACCTACTATCTCCTCTATTCTTTCATCTTACATTAAAAAGAATATTTTTCTCTCTAAACATCATTAATGACTTTTGCCACAGTAAAAAGAAATAACGTAAACATTACTGCTACAACACCACTTGAACCAGGGTATGCCTAGCTCCACCCTAGCCCTATCCTCATTTATAAGGGTAATCCCTAGCTCGTCCCTAACCCTTGGAGGGCATGAATTGGCAAGGCCCAGGGCTAGAATCTAGAACAATTCAATCCAACAAATCTTATTCAGAAATTAAATAAAAATATTATAATTAAAACATATTTACAAATCATGAACACATTTTACAAAAAAACAAGAACCACTAGGGCACTACCTGCATCCAAGTCACACTACCCAAGGAATCTCACATCTTTCACAAGATCACACTAATAAAGATCTTAGAAGTGGTGGGGAACTTATTATTTGCTGCCAATGATTGATTGATCGGTCAAAAATGTGGAAGGAAAAATTTGAAATTAAAATAGATTATTATTTATAATTATATTTATGTGTGACAAATGATTTTAGATTCATTAATATATCATATGTGTGACCAATGATTTTAGATTAGCCAAAAATACTTCCTAAAGTTAGGGGATTTTTTGGTTGACACTGCAAATCACCAGCTAAAGCATGCTATAGGTGTCACTATTAGCAATGCGCATGGTGCACATGACCATCTATCATCTAGATCGTCCAATCGATGGACTACGAATTTGATCCAAAAATCTTGTCAATTTAGATATGTGTAATCAAACTTTAAATACTTTATAATAAATTGGCTTACATCATGGTCAGAATAATATTACTTTATTTATTAGGTTTTTTTAAAATACTATCACGGATATATTCTTGCAAATAAACCAACTGTTTTTTATTTTTCTTAAAACCATGGGCATAGCCCATCTGATATTTAGATCTTTTCTTGGCTGTCTTGATCAGTCAAAAGCACCCTTGAGATTTGATTGACAGGAAATTCTTGTTTTTAAGTCATGGGTTAAAAAAAAGGCCGTTATAATGAAAATAATGGCTGTTACAATGGATTCAGACCTCACCCGTTATGTTATGTTATGTACCGTTTTAACGTGCAGAGAAAAACAGCCGTTATAACGAAGATAACGACTGTTATTTTTTGAAAAAAATCATTAAAAAAATGCCTGTTATTTCTGTTTTTTTTTTTTTTTTTGTTATTTTTTACATTGGTCGGGTCTGGGTACCCCTAATTACTATAAACATGACAAAAATGATCCAATGTCTATCATATCCCTTATAACCGTATAAGAGACTTAGGTGGCGTTTGGTAAAACTTTTTTTCAGACCTTAAGTCTGAATCGGTTGAAATTAAGTGATTTTGGTGATTAAGTTACGTATTGTAAACGACTTAATTTCAGCACTTATCACCAAACTCAAAGAAAAAAAGACAAAAGTAAAAAGTGACCCAACCTTCACTTTTTGCCGTAAGTGAATGAATCTTTAAAAAATGTTTTTTTTTAATACCAACAATGCCTTTTTTTCAAACCTTTCTCTTTTAAAAACTTACGAAAGTATCCTAATAAATATTTCAAAATACCCACAATGCCCTTGACTTAATTTTAAGACTTAAGACCTTAGCCGAACAACCTAATTCAGACATAAGTCATTAAGATACCAGATCTTAAGCACTTAAGCTTTTAGATTTGATAACTTAATTTACCAAACGCCACCTAAGTCTGTCGTTCTTTCCTCTTTTTAGAAAAGACGGGGGCCTTAGTCCATCGTTTTAATTTGGTGTAGTGTCATTGCTTTCATAATGGTGATTATTATAACATATTGACACCAAAGCTATCATATAGGGCTAATTAATACCGCAAGAGTAAACCATTTACAGCACATTCTAATTATATATTAGATTAAAACTTAAATGGCTGAGCTGCTGGACCGCCACTAATATGAGATGTGCACATTTTTAGAGGACACAGACCATATGGATGTTTGACCAATCCTTAGGTGGACCTACAAACCAAAAAATCAACCTGATTAGTGATTTCAAAGCGTCGGATTGAAGTAATTTTCTTGGGTTGATTTCAACGGTGGAAATTTGAGCATTATTGAAGCGCTCGAGCCTTCACGAACCTCATGTGGCCAGAAGGAAACCCGGTCTTCTGGTGAATCTCTTCTCTGATAACCTTAGTTCCATGCACTTTAGCTAACATGCACCACTATGTTTTGGTGGCTTAGCGTTGACCTTTTCAAAAATACTTTTTTTGTCTTTGTGATATATTCTTAAAGGGTGTTTGATTGCAGCGACAACTTTATTTCTATGAGAAATGCTAGCGTCGTTCTGTTGCAACCAATCACACCTCAACGATATTTCCACACGCCGTCACAAGACTCACAACCCATAATCAATATGGCTGTTTCAAATCCGGCCATATTAGAGTGATGATTACAAAGTGCGGTGCGGTGCGGGCACCATGGATTCAGCCGTGGTGGAGTAAAACTTCGTTCACAGTAGATGGTCAGTGAAGCCGCATGGCACACACTTAAAGGATACTGAGCGTTTGGATGTTCAGGCAATATTCCTTAGGTGGACCCACAAACTAAAAATCATCCTGATTAGTGATTTCAGGTGAATCATGAACTAGAGCTAATTATTCAGAAATTGATCTATGAGAGTTTTGGAGTGGAAAAATACTACGATTCGAACGTCGCAAACAACCAAAACACCTTGCGTATGTTTAAATACAAAGCTCCACTAAGCAATGACTCAACCATCGGTATGAGAACCCATACAGATAAAGGCATCCTAACAATTCTATGCCAACATCCACGGGGCTTCGAGGTGCTCTCTAAGCAAGGCGACTGGTTCCAAGTAATGCCTTCTGAAGGTACATTCACTGTTTTGGTCCGCGATTCGCTCAAGGTATGTTCCAACTGAGATTAAATAAAGTAAAAGATTAGTAAGCTTTGAAATCAAAGAGGTTGACTTGATTAATATCAAGCAAAAAATGGGAAAAAATTTAGATGCAGAGGATGAGTGGTAAATTTGGACCACACATCTTGACTTTTTCAAAACCCAACTTAACTATAGTTAATAACTAGGAATCAAAAGCCCGTGCTTAGCACGGGCAGTTTAAGAAAAAAGAAAAAAATATATAAAGTTTTTTTGGATGTAGAAATATATCTTGTTTTCCTATTTATATACATAAAAAATTATTTTCTTGTTGTGATAATTGACCATTAAGTTAATTGATGCAAGTGGCGTTTGAAATTTGGGGCATGTTTCTTACTGTGATAATTGGACATTTGAATGACCGATTATCATAAAATAAAGGATCATTTGTTCCTCCATAGGTTTTTGGAAATTGTTGTGAGAGCATGCACACAAATAAATAATAAATAAAAGTTTAAGTTGATGGTGAAAATCTATACTTATTGCGTCATCAATCCACTATAGATTGACTTCATGAATGGATTCGTTTATTTACACACTTCTTAGAGAACTATACCTCCAGCACTCGATCTTCTCATTGTAAAGCTTCGGAATTATGGTTATATTGTTTGTGCATAGTCGTTTGATGGTGTGGGCGTTATCCAAGTCATTGTTTATGCAGACTAATATATGTTATTCAACTTATGAATACGTGCTTCTGTTGGATGGAAATTGTGTGCCAATGAACACGATTTTTTGTCTACTTTTCTTTGTAGATTTTCTTTATCATCTTGGCTGTGCATGGTTAGCCTGTTAACCAAAGTTTAATAAACTGGAATGGACTGCACAGTTCAAATAGAGATCAACTGAACTGGTTACACAATTTGTTCAGGTGGTTTTGTTAAAAAATCATTTGTTTGATACAGACAGACCATACTTGTTTGCAAGCAAGAATCTAAAATTCACTGACAAAGCATAAAGCTACATGTTATTGTGTAGAAACAATTTTCAATAAAAATATCCTTCAAAGAAATACTAAAATTGGTCAACAGAAACACTCACTTGAGTACTAAGAGTCTCTCTGATGAAAATAAGACGGAAGTCACCAATAGAGCTCAGTAAAGATAAAGAAAAATAAAAAATAATAAAACATGTTAGTAGAGATCTGTAGATCAATTTTTTTTTGTTTTTATTCTTCTTATTTACCCGCATGTTGAAGCGAATTCCCAACATGGGCATCATGTGGGCTTTGATACATTGTGAAAGCCACAAATTTTGTTAGGAAGCTCCC
Organism: Euptelea pleiosperma; assembly: GCA_035048495.1. Lineage (NCBI taxonomy): Eukaryota > Viridiplantae > Streptophyta > Magnoliopsida > Ranunculales > Eupteleaceae > Euptelea > Euptelea pleiosperma. The sequence goes on from CM068549.1 coordinate 25,727,964, forward strand.
CAAACCTCCTAATATACTGGTAACAGCATTAAACAACTACAGATATGAAGAACAACTTTAAAACCAGCATTATAAAGACAGAATTGAAAGTCATATATGAAATGAAGATCTAAACTATTTCGGTCGTTGATACTGGTAGCTGCCCCCAATGTTCTAAAAGAATGAATATGCCACTGTACCGGTGAGGTATCTTGGGTGGTTGAATCTAACATAAGTGGATCAAACCATTTCAGCTAGTAGACAAAGCAATTAAAAAAAGTTAAAATAATGTTAAATAGCCCAACTTTGAAGGCGATTTTAGAGATGAAAGCTAGTTACATGTGTTAAGGAACAAAATCAAAAATAATTTACACAAATTGTTAATTTCAGCAGAAAAAACAGAGGACATTGAAAACGAAAGCATATTGTTGAGTGATTTTTTGGTGAAATAGATGATTTGGCGAGTTCTTCAATTTAACACCCAAAATAGCTCAAATGATAGCCAGAATGCTTGTTGGATCTTTAGGTTGAACCGAGCAGTTAATCCACTTTGTACTAAACAATGCTGCTTCCATGACATTTTGGTGTCAAGGCGACATTGGTTAGGTATTACATACCACCCTTACCATATTGTTGTCAACTTTTCTGCCATGACCATTGAATCCAATCTAGTGTAAATGAGAGCGATCTACAAAGCTCATTAGCAGAAACCAATATTAGATTAAAGAAGTAGTGGCTCATAAAAAGAGAAACCAAGAAATTAAAGAAGTAGAGGCTCATAAAATGAGAAACCAAGAGATTAAAGAAGTAGTGGCTCATAAAAAGAGACCAAAAGTTGATCGACGAAGGCTAGCTCCTCTGGAGTTATTAAAAATAAAATTAGATAAAATCAAGGAATCGGGTAATTCATGTAGAACAACATGTAACAAACCTGAGTAAACCAATAGCAGCAGTTAACCTGCAAAAGAAACAACAGTAGTGGTCTAGAAAGAAGTAGAAATAGGGTATTAAAGGTCACAACCATAGTTGAGTTTTGAAGTCTATATATCAACACCATATCAATTACGTGCTTGAGCTGCAAGTCCAAATAAACCCTCTGTTATGTGAGTCTAAGACATGTGATCAATTTATGAAGGCTCAACCTTTATAGGATGTGACACCCGAGTAACTAAGATGGGTTAAGAGTGTACCCTATCCTTGTGAGAGTTTGAGGGATCAATCCTACACGGGAACGGAGTTGAAATCACCTTTACCTGTACTTTCAGTAGTATTGCCTAAACTTAATCCATACATTCTTTTAGAGACTAATTAGGTTGGTGCAGATGTTAAATAGAAATGTAGTGCTTATATTTAACTCCAATCTAGTGTAATGCAAGAGAAACTCCCACCAATTTGTTATCAAAACTTGGTGAAGTCCATGCTTAAAGTCCTAACAGAGTCCTCGGATGATTGTTGGATTTTATAGTTAGTGGTCTAATAAGTAAAGAATGTAGCTGAAAACATAAAATTAATTAACCAAAGAAGCTTTGCTTCCAATGAGATGATATGAAAAAGAAATTGTACATAGAGACCAAACTGGCGAGTATGTGCTTGCATGCATTGACGCATGTTTATGGTACATCGAGTATTGAATGTGTCTCGGTTTAAAGTGTATTGCGCATAGTGCCCACACAGATATATAGGTGCAGATATAACTGTCAGAAGAGAGCCTGGATTGCCAACCTTTGCTTAAATTTGTGTGTGTAATGGTTGAGAGAGAGAGAGAGAGAGTGGCCTGATCATTCATGTTCAAATCAAGTGGCACATGTATAGGTCCATCAAAAGGTCCAAGCCCTATTCAGTTTTAGTAATAATATTTTGCAACATCAGATCAACTATCATGAGACCATTACTCTCTAATATTCTCCATGAGAATTGTTAGTTCTTTATTCACAGGAGTTCAGGACCTATACTGGGTTTCCCACTCATTCTCATCCGACAAAGGGTATACTATCATGAGACTTTTACTCTCTAATACTCCATGTAAGAGATGTTGCTTCTTTATTCACTGTGACCAGTACCTAAACAGCGGTTCCAACTCATTCTCATCCAACAAAGCACAGTTCTTGGAGAAAATGGTGCAACTCCAAACCACCAATACATCGAAATCATATTAAACGACACCCTGAAAAAGCTCAATTTTGACAATATCACTCAACGGTGCAAAAAATGACCAAAAAATAGCACAGCCATGGTGAAAATAGTACCTTTTTTCCCATAAAAATACTTGTACACTTCACCCCAACCCAAATCTGACCAACCACAAAAAAATCACAAAACCATGTATTTTAGTGAAAAAAAAAAAACAAAGAAATTTCTGACAGAACCAATGAATGAAAGCAAAATAACACACAAACAAACACCAAACAACCAAAACATCCAAGGGAAATTAAAAGAAATCCCCAAACTTAAACTTTTCAGAGAAACTTACATGGATTTTAAAAAATAAGACGATAGAAAAGTGAGAAAAAGCTAACCTTTATGGGCTTGAACAAAGCATCTTTTGAAATCGGAGGGATTTCGAGGTTTCATCCTGCAATGCGGTAGATAGCACGACGGCAGGACCAACATATAGCTAGCTGGATCGACCCGGTGTGACGAACACCTCCGCCCCAACCACACCTCTGTCGTTCCAAAAGCTGATTTGGTGTGACGGTTTCATTGCAAACAAAGAGAGAAATAATTAGAGGAAATAAAGAGACGCTTTGGAGAGATGCATTGGGAGTGGGAGAGACGGGTTTAGAGCATGATCTTATCTATCTATTATGGGTGAGGGGGGGAGATGGAGAGACATCTCAGCACCAGGGAACGGGAGAGAGAGAGACGTATTGGTGTTGGGGTGGGGGTTTACGATTTAAGAATAGAAATAAAAAGTCTATTATACCTGTCTTTTAATAACATTAAAGCAAGTGTAAATGTGTTATTTTTGGAAAAACTTAAAGAGGGTATTTTCGGAAAAAATGTTGGAAAAAAGATGGAGTGAGCGCCACGCCGAGCGTTAGTATAGATAATAGAATAGATAGATAATAGATTTAAATCAATTTTAGCTTTTAAAATTAATAGTATATTAATTGGTTTCCTATTTTAAAACAAAACATTAAAAACAAAATCTTCCTTTTTTAGGCCGTGAAAACCTTTTGATCCTTTCTAACATCTCTTCTTCCCTGTACCGAATTCACATCTTGCTCCTCCGATACGAGGACCACCAAACCAAAATGTGAGATCTTCTATCTGTAACACCTCTCTCCAGGGTTGTTTTAGGGTTGTCTTCTCTTTATCTCTCTAAAAATCATCATGAAATCCTCCTCCATGTTCGTGAAGTCAGGAACGCATCACCCTCAATGGCAGCAAATATAACAAACAACATATCGCACCATATTGTTTGATAGTGATCAACCCCAGATGACAAAAGCTTGGTTAAGCAGAGAGAGGACTGGAAGAAACCATCCCCCTTCTCTGTGCATTACACTTGGCACACTAGCAACCATATTTTCTCAAATTGTCCAAACGATTGAACATATATAAAGGATATGAATCACCAAATCAAATTGGTTTTGGGATTGAATATATCCAACAGCAGCTAATGAATATTGGTTCTAATCCCCTATAAGAGTCCAACCTAAGAAAAACCTTGTGCAAAAAATGAATATGAGTAGATTATCATCTTTTGGATGGACAGGTCTAGAAATAAATCTATAGATGGGAAGAGTTGTGTTCAATTTCAGTGCCGTTTTAAACATGAAGACATATCTGTTATGGCAGGTCAGTTAGAAGAAGTCTTTAGACCAACAGGCCAAACCCAATACATCATCTAAAAAAACAAACTGAAAGAATGCAAGTCCAGCGGGAAGCTTTATGCTCATCTTAGCGAAACGATCAACACAAAAATTGGCCTCTCCATAAGAATGGCAAAGTTTATAATTCCAGGGCTGCTGAAGCATGACGTTTCATTCGCCACCCAATGTCTCAAGGTGCCATGGAACAGTTGCATTTCACATTAAGTTCCACTCATTAATTATATATTGATTTTATGTTGTTATATACATCTATCACTTTTTCTAGTAGCAGTAAATACAGTTAAGAGACACAAACCAGAACCAGAAACCCAAGAAAAGTTTCTCCTAAAAACAAAGAGAGAGAGAGAGAGAGAGAGAGAGAGAGAGAGAGAGAGAGAGAGAGAGAGAGAGAGAGAGAGAGAGAGAGCAAATGCGAAGACGGTTTACAGAAGAATGGAAGAAGAACGGTTTTCATAGCCTAAAACAGAAGATTTTTGGTTTTAATGGTCTGTCTTTAAAAAGCAAACCAATTAATTAGTTTTAATAACTAAAAAAGGATTTATAAAGTACTAACTATAGTTAAGTTGGGTTTTGAAAAAGTCAAGATGTGTGGTTTAGATTTACCACTCATCCTCTGCATCCAAAACCCTCTGCATCTAAATTTTTTCCCCAAAAATTGCCCATATTTGAGTTTTTTTTTTCATAATTATCGGTGAAAAACCCTTTATTTATTTATGGATAATTTTGCGGGTGGGCCAAAATCATCCATAAATTATTGGTCCACCCCTTAATTGACCTACATACACACCAAAATCAGCCTAATTAATAATATGCAGTAGGCGCTGGAACATGCCAGCTTTTACCACGTGGAGGTGTTATTGGGCTGAAATGGACCACTTCGGCAGATGATGAGGTGGCAGAACATGTGGACCTATTTGGGCCTGCAATCTTAGCTGTCACATGTTAACGGAAACTGTCCGTCCCTTATTATGATACGCCAAAAGTGTAAGCTAGCACCTTTTTTGTTACTCACCGCTGCAATCTGAGTGTAATTAGTCTTTAATTGAATTGATGTCACTTAGGCTTGGAGCAACGGGAGATTTCATGCAGCAAAACACAGGGTGATGATGAGCGGTGACAGAGAAAGGGTATTCGTATGGGTTGTTTACAACACCAAAGGAGGGAGCAGTGGTTGAGGTGCCCCAGGAGTTGGTTGACAAAGAGCACCCTCTCCTCTTTCGACCCTTCAACTTCATGGATTTCATGCGTTACTTCTACTCCAACACTAAGAATGATAATGCAGTAGAGATCTACGCTGGCATTTGATGGATTCATAAATTCATGTGTCATGGTCTTTAGCATTTTATTTAGCAGAATAAAAAATGTTGTTGGTGTTTCAGTTAATCAAATAAGAAGAGACGATGGTTTGTTAACTTGTATCTTTCTCTTTAAGTTCGGTATGCTGGAGTTTGATGGATTAATACATACATGTATGATGGTCGTTAGCATTTCGTTTAGCAGAATAAAAAAAGGTTGTTGATGTTTCAGTTAATCAAATAAGAAGAGAAGATGGTTGGTGAACATGTATCTTTCTCTCATACGTACCGACAACATTTAAATTAGTCTGGCATCCTAGAAGTATGTTTACAGTTGACCATTATGAGGTAAAAGAATGCTTTATATTTCGTATGCATTGAGGTTGAAATTGGCACCCCCAATCCATTCAAAGTGATGAGAACATGCAACTTCTTCTTTTTTCCTTTTCTGTGGGTTTGTGGGATATCTTAACATAGCCTTTATTGGCTTAGAAAAAACATATGATATAGTGAGTATTGAGAAAGAAGGGAACCTCGAATGGCTATATATAGGGTCAGGATCGGGGGACAATAATTTTATACAACATTTTTGACAACAATTTTGGCGTACCCACATGGAATATGAATCAATTACTGATTTTTGGTAGGGGTGATCTATATGGTGAGGATATCATCCTTACCAAAAATCAGCTATTGTGATTCATCTTCCACGTGGGTACACGCCAAAATTGTTGTAAAAAATATTGTCCTCCGATCCTGACCTATATATACATATTGACACCATTAGAGATATGTATGAGGGAGCAATAACTAGTGTTTGAACAATTGGTGTGTTGAGACAAGTGAGTTTCCAATCACAATGAGATTACAATAAGGATAAGCCCTAAGCCGATCAATACCTATTTGCTTAAGTTATGGATGAAGAAATTGTTCATATCCAAGACAAGGTCCCCTAGTATATGTTATTTATAGATGACATAGTATTATTTGGTAGTGCCAAGGTTATCATGGGTACTTAAAAAAAAAGGGTTGTCATGGGTAATTGTCGAATTGTCAAGGTTAATTTTGACCATCAATACAATTGAAAATAATGCACGAAATCAAATAAACAAGCAGCAAATCATTCAATCAAATTCCTAGATATCGCATTCAAAGTGAGATTAGAATACTTACAGACCCGTGGGCCTCGCCACGGCGTCTCCTCCCTGAGTTAGGGAGGGGGTATCCAATGGGCTTGGGCCCAACTCCTTCTGAGCAAGCTTACGCTCCTTACTCACATTTGAATTGTATTTTTGCAAATGAATTAGATTGCAAGTAGGTCTCGGGTTTCAGAATTATTTTGGAAGGTTCACTGCCTTTTAGGGTTTCACACAACAATCAATTGATTTAAGCAAGTATTTGAATTAATTTTCAATTAGGGTTTGAATTCAAAATTAAAATTCTTGAATTTAGGGTTCAAAAATTTCTAATTTCGAATTTCCCGGATTTGAAAATATTCCAAATTTCAAAAGTATGAAATCCTAGTAAAATTGAAAATTCACCAAAATCAGGAATTTTGTTAAAATTGGATTATTGCCAATTTTAAGGTTTTCCAAATTTAGAGAATATCTAAAAATAGAAATTCTCCTAAAATAGAATCTGCTAAAATCGGAGAGTTCCATAATTTTCAAAATTCAATTTTTTTGGAAACTTTCCAAAATGCAAAATATCACAGGTGATCTATCTAAAATAGCAGAAATGGAATATGACCCTAATTGTTTTTGGATGCACTCAATCAAAGGTTGCTAAAAACCCTTAAACACATATGTAAATAAAGCAATAAAATATATCATAGATTATTACAAGATTTTTCTCGGCCATCCGAGGCTTAAAATAGAATTAAAAAAATAGCTAAAATATTGTAACTGAATTTTAAAAAGTTTGCAAAATGCTGGATCTTTCTGTGGAAAGCAACTTTCTGATGTTCTTCGTTCATTTTCGCACTCCTATCAACCGAGGGGCAACGACATCTTTTGAAAGTAGGGTTTTTGTGTCGCTAGTAATTTGAAATCCCAATTCAACAATTTATTATCCTTTTTCCTATAAAACTTAGTATCACAGGGTGAGTAGGATGTCGAATCTAGCTAGACTCGGGTCAGGGAAGTAGCATCAATTGAAACAATAATGAACAGAAAATTCGAAGAAATGATGGGATGAGAATGGTGAGTGAAAGTTGATTACCAAACTAGTAATGGAATTAGGTTATTAATTTAATCTGAGAATTTTTAATACCTATTCACCCACCTTTCTAAATACCTAGTGATATAGGGATACACAGATTTTCAACAATAATCATTCATTAATTTAAATAAACCATATTATATAATTTAAAAGTTCATAATTAATAAGGTGTTAACACATGTCGTACATAAAAAATCACATAGAATAATCTAAGTACAAATAATTTCAAAAATGGTATCAAAGTCTTAGAAAAGGGTTAAAATAACCTCCAATTGATCTGGAATTTGATATGCGAGTCCCACACTCAAAATAAATAATTTAAATATATTTAAATATTATTTTTAAAATATAAAAATGGCAGAGAAATTTAAAATTTAAAAAACATACTATTTTTGTCAAAATCACTCGAAATATTACGATAAAGTTTTTATGTCTCAAGAAAGCTTTTGAATTTCACGAGTAAAATGATAAGAGTAGTTTAGGGATATTTTTGGTGTTTTGGGCTCACAAAAGAGAGAGAGAAAAACTCACTTGGACTAGGGCGAGCAAACTAAGGTTTATATGGTGCGAAGACGACGGCGACGGCGACAGCGACGACAACGGCAACGGCAGCAAGTGTAAGACGGAGAGGCGCGACAATGCATGAGCTTGGAGAGGGAGATGGAGAGTTAGAATAAGAGGGGCAAAGCTTTGCTAGGGTTTGGAGAGGGAGAGGAACAGCAACAGCGTTCGCGCGCATGAGGAGAAGAGGGAAAAAATTCGCGGGTAGATATATATAAAGCAAATTGCGTCGATTTTTGTAAAAATCAACGCTATAGTTAATATATAGCGACGGTATTTAACTAAAAGCGACGCGGAAAATAATATTGCGTCAGTTTTTTAAAAAATCGACGCTGTATATAAAATGTTTGCGTCGATTTTTATAAAAACCGACGCTATATATTTTTCCCATAATTTTGCGTCGGTTTTTTTAAAAACCGACGCAATCGTTCTGAAATGAACCGTCGCCGGTTCCAATTCGTCTAATAGTGTGAGTTCTCACCTATCTGGAGGGGAAATGAATTCCGAGCTTAGTAGGAAAAATTATCCAGATTTAAATTTCTTGGTAGGAAAAATTATATAGATTTAAAATGGCTACCTAACAAGGGACAGTTGTGTTGTCCCAGGGAAAATGCAATCCCACTTGGCAATCAAACACGCACATTTATGTAATTGCAATTCCTAGAGAAAAAGTACTATGCATAATAGGATATAGGAACGTCATGTCCAATTGAAAGGCTCACCTTTTTGAGGTAAGGGAGAGTAGACCTCTGTTATGTCAGCCCTTTATGTGGTGAGAATATCTCAACAAGTCAAGATGTTCATACCATGGTTAAATTTTTTGTAACGTTGTTATAACAGAAAGTCTCCGATAGTGTCATATATAATTATTTTTATTTTATATATGCTATAAATGCTATAACATGAAAATAACAGATGTTTTAATGGCTGTTATTGCATTACTACCAAGTTGGGGGGCCGGGCCAAGGGGCGACAATTATTTTAAATCACTAATTTTTATACTACAGTTGGGTCGAAAAATACAATTTACTCAAAATATTTTGAAGTATTTCACGAAATTTTGCATGATTTCCATATAGGTGATCTTTCCTGTTGGTGACTTAGAAAAGGAAAATATTTCGCGAAATTCGTTTCCTTGCTTGAAGCAAAACTAGAGGGTCAGGCTCAGCGTACACATATTTTCACACACAAATTCATACAAAAAATCGTAGGGGGCCAATATATAAATTAAAAGTTTTGGAAAGTGATGATTTTTGGTGAGGATAGTCTCTATGGTGAGGAGATCACCCTAAAAAAAATTCAAATTATTCTGATATTCATAGCATGGTTTACAAGTTGAAGAATTATGGACCATCTATTTTTTACCGATAACTTGAAACCCACGTTTGATGGGGTTAGAAATTTCAGAATGGACTGATTTTTTTGTAGGGGTGATCTATATGGTGAAGAGATCATCCTCACCCAAAATCAGCCATTGATTTATTTTCCATGTGGGTACACCAAATTTGTGTATGTAAATATGTGTCCGCTGAGCCTGAGGCAAAACTAAATCCCTGAGCAAGATCCAAGGAGAAGAAACTCGAGTAAGACTTGCCTGACCACCCACAATATAAGCCACGTGGCAATTATTAGAGGATACTGACCGTATAGATGTTTGGCCAATCCCTAAGTGGACCTACAAACCAAAACTAGGCTGATTAGTGATTTCAAACCTTTGGATCTTTGTACAGAAATATGGTAAATAATGCTCAAATTCCTACGGTTAAAATCAACCAACGAAAAAGACTTCAACTAACTGATCAGCTTTATTTTGGGTGGTCACGCAAGTCTTACTCGAAGCAACTATTTTTTTTTTTTTTTTTTTTGTGTAATCTTACTCGAAGCAACTTTGCCAAACCCTTTTTCAGTTCCGGACAGAGGCGGAAAATTTTTGTTAGAAAAAAGCAGTTCTTACTTAAAGTTAAACTTGCCTGACCACCTGTGGTGTGGTATCCTACCAGACCACACACAAGCTGTTTGCCATGTGGATTTTGGACGGTAGCAAGTCCCATCGGCACGAGCCCCAACTCATCCTCTCCTCCTCTGGTTAACCTACTCAGGTTTGGAGAGAGTAAATGAAAAATTGAGAAAAAATAAAAATACAAAAACGTAAGGCAACATGAAGAAGACACGTGGCAATTTCTTATACTACTCTGACTTTAGATGTTTGAAGATGGTTTTAAAAATGGCCGTTTAAACGGTTTTAACGGCCGTTTAAGCGGTAACGCCCCAAGCCTGTTTCATTTAAAACCGTTTAAACACGTTTTATCGGTTTTGAAAAAAATGACCGTTTTTTTTTTAACCGCCGATAAATCCGTTAAATTCTATTTTTTTTTAATTTTCAAATTTCAAAATTTGAATTTCAGCGCCATTTTTTCCGTTAAAATCCGTTTTTTCCCATTTTTTTTCCTTTTTGCCCTTGGCCGTTTAAACGGTAACGCACCCAGTCCGTTTAACCGTTAAAACGGCTTCCTTTAAACCTTGGTTTGACCCATGGTTTTAAAAACGGCCGTTTAAATGGAAACGCCCCAAGCCCGTTTCCGTTAAAACCGTTTAAACACGTTTTAACGTATTTGAATTTAACAGCCGTTTTTTTGTTTTAACGGCCGTTGAAATCGTTTAAACAGCCGTTAAATTCTGAAATTTGTTGTGAAAAAATGTCCGTTAAATTTCCATTAAATTCTGTTTTGTTTCTTTTTTTTGTTTTCAATTTTCAAAATTCAAAATTTGAATTTCTGCGCAATTTTTTTCCGTTAAAATCCCTTTAATTCCGTTAAATTTTTGCCCTTGGCCGTTTCAATCCTTTTTAACGGTTTAAACGTTGACACCCCTAGTCCGTTTAACCGTTAAAACGGCCTCCTTTAAACTTTGGGTAAAATCAAGGTTTAAAGGAGGCCGTTTTAACGGTATAACGCACTGGGGGGCATTACCGTTAAAGCGGATTGTAACAGCTAGGGCCAACAAAAGAAAAAAAAGGGGGAAATGGAATTTAACGGATTTTAACAGAAAAAATGGCGCTGAAAGTCAAATTTTGAAATTTGAAATTGAAAATTTCAAAAAATGAAAAAACGGATCTTAACAGCCATTTTTTTTCCACAAAAATTTTCAGAATTTAATGGCTGTTAAAATCATTTTAACGGCGGTTCAATTGAAAAAAAAATGGCCATTAAATTCAAAGCGTCGAAACGGATTTTAACAATTTTACGGTAACAGGCTTGGGGCATTACCCTTTAAACGACTGTTTTTAAAACCTTGACTTTGACCCTAGCTAGTAAATTCCCGTATTATACACGTTTTTTTTTTTTTTTTTGAAGAAACAATTAATATTACCGTATAAAATAAAAAATCATGAATTTTAACATTATACGAATAAAACATGTATTATTCATGTTTAATACATGGATTGCTTGTTTTTTAAATAAAAACATGTTAAATGGCAGCATAAAATAAAAAAATAGATAAAATTCAGGTTTTTTAAGGCTAAACGAATATAAATTTCAACAATGACCGAATTTTTGACCAGATGTTTTTATCCCGAAACTGAATTAAACTCGAACTTTTGTCGTCTTGAATCTTTACCGAATTGCTAACTGGTACGTTAAAAACTGTTAAAACCCGAAAACCCGTTTCGACGCTTAGAAATTAACAGCATTTTTTTGTTTTAACGGCTGTTAAAAATTTTTGTGAAAAAAGGCCATTATTTCCGTTAAATTCTATTTTTTTTGTTTTTCAAAATGTTTAATTTTAAAAATCAGCACCATTTTTCTATTTTCTTTCCGTTGAATTTGTTAAATTTTTTTTTTTTTTGCATTTTTGCCCATCCGCTACAATCCTTTTAACGGTAACGCCCCCAGCCTTTTCTACCGTTAAAACAGTCTCCTTTAAACCTTGGTTTGGCCAATTCCTAGGTGGAGTAAAACTTCGGTCACAACACACAATACGAGCCACGTGGTACACTCTTGGTGGACGCTGACCATATGGATGTTTGGCCAAACACTAGGTGGACCTACAAACCAGAAATAAACCTGATCAGTGATTTCTAAGCATTGGATTGAAGTTATTTTCATGGGTTGATTTTTCCCGTATGAATTTTGAGCATTATTTGGGTGCAAAGATCCATAGGTTGTAAAAGGTAACTGAGTTTTTTTTTTTTGTAAACATAAAAGGTAACTGAGTTACTTTACCTTTTTTTAGATTTTTAGGAGAAAAAAGGAAATTACTCACCTGACCAGGTTTACCAGAGAAGAGATGAGTTTATGGCTCGTGCGGATTCGATTTGCTACCGTACGTAAGCCACGCGGCAACCACCTTACCTATGGTGGATACCACATCCCACAGGGGGTCAGGAAAGTTTTACTCTTCTTACTTGAGTTGGGTTGGGCTGGACCACACGTGTCATGTCTTTTGCCGACACGAGATAATTTTTAAAGCCGCGGTGGCCCATCACATGGATCCACAACCAGCTTTCACATGGTGCCGCTTTTGTACAAACCCAGAAATGCTTTTTGAAAAGCAGGTTGTGGTGGCGCCATCGCCACCATGGCCACTGCTTTAAATTTCCACTGCTTCAAAAATTTTCTCCGTTTTAGACAGTTATGGTTTTAAAAACGGCCGTCTAAACAGTTTTAACGGGCGTTTAAACGGTAATGCCCCAAGCCTGTTTCCGTTAAAACCGTTTAAATGTGTTTTATTGGTTTTGAAAAAAATGCCGTTTTTTTTTTAACGGCCGTTAAAATCGTTTAAATGGCCGTTAAAATCATTTAAACAGCCATTTAATTTTGAAAAAATTTGTGAAAAAAACGCCGTTAAAACTATTTAATTCCGTTAAAATCCGTTTAATTTTCATTTAAATCCGTTAAATTCTATTTTTTTTTCTAATTTTCAAATTTCAAAATTTGAATTTCAGCGCCACTTTTTCCATTTTTTCCGTTAAAATCGTTAAAACCATTAAAATTCGTTAAATTCCGTTTTTTTCCATTTTTGCCCCTGACCGTTTCAATCGGTTTTAACGGCCGTTTAAACGGTAACGCCCCCAGTCCGTACCTTGAGAGAGAGAGAAAGAAAAGGAAAATGGATTTGAAAGTTGAGAATCAAATCCCATTTCTTGATTTCACTAAAGACCCTCTGGACAAAGAGGGAAGGGGTGATGGATGGAAGTCCTTGTGTCAACAAGTTCGAGAGGCTTGTGAAGGGTATGGGTGTTTTCAGGTGGCGTACGATAAGGTTCCTGTGCAGCTACGTGAAGAGATGTTCATGGCCTTGAAAGATTTGTTCGATCTCCCTGATGAGACAAAGAAGAAGCACTCGATTTCCCTGCCTCATGATAGTTATTTTAATTTGACTGGAAGTTTTAATGTCGTGGATGCATTCACGCTCCATAACGCTCGAGCCTTCACAAACCTCTTATGCCCACAAGGAAACCCTGGCTTCTGTTGAATCTCTTCTCTGATAACCTTAGTTCCATGCACTCACGGATTTAGTAGGTGGTTGTTAGCTAACATGCACCACCATGTTTTGGTGGCTTAGTGAGTTAGTGTTCACCTTTGTAAAATGGCTGTTTTTATCCTTGTGACTTATGGTTCAAAGTCTCGGCTGATCCTGTTCTAGATCGGGGCCCACCGATCCGATCCAAACCAGGCTCTGTCTCCAGGATGAAAGTCTCGGGATCGGTGGGCTCCAATCCGGATCGGTCCGATCCAGAACAGGATCGGCCCATCTTGCCCGAGACGATGTGAAAATCCTTTGTAAAACTGAGATCTCGGATGAGACAGACCTGGTTTAGATCGGATTGGTGGGCTCTGATCCTGGTCTAGATCGCCCGATCCAGACTGGGATCGGTCGAGACTTTGATCCATGCTCTGTCTCGCCCTAAGATCACTGTTTCACAAAGGAGTCCTACTTTGTTTCGAGCGAGATGGGCCGACCCGGTATGGATCTACCCGACCCAAATCGGGATCGGTTTCGAACCATTAATGTGATCTGTTCTTAAAGGGTGTTTGGTTGCAGAGTCAGCTTTACATCTATGAGAAATGTGATCTGAGTCAACATTCGGGACTTTAATAGGGCTGTCTCAAATCCAGGCATATAAAATAGTATGACAGTCTTCAAATGATTGTTCCTTCCTGAACGGTACTTGTCGAGACCGATGCTTCTGTCATTTTCTCTTAAACCAAACACTAAGGAGTAAAACTTGTGTCACAAGATGTTGTGATGGAACACGGTCACAGCACTCAATACGAACCACGTGGCACATTATCAGAGATCTTCGACCGTATGGATGTTTGACCAGTCCCTCGGTGGACCTACAAACCAAAAATCAGACTGATTAGTGATTTACAACCTTTGGATTTATGCACCCAAATAACGCTCAATAATGCTCAAATTCCTACTGTTAAAATCAACCCATGAAAATAACTTCAATAGAATCAGTTAGAAATCACTAATCAAGCTGATTTTTTATGTACTAGTCCACCGAGGGACTGCCCAAACATCCATACAGTCGTTGTCCTCTAATAGTATACCACGTGGCTCGTATTGAGTGCTGTGACCGTGTTCGGTCACAACATCTTGTGACACAAGTTTTACTCAACACTAAGTAGGTGTACCAAACTCTGTATGGTTATACTGATTTTCTAAAAAAAAAAAAAATGTTAGTGGATGGTGTGGTCCCGCGCACATGTTTTCTAGAAATGATTTTGCATAAAAAAAAAGGAAAATGTTAGTGGATGGTGTGTTCCCCCTCACTTGTTGCTTTGACCCAATAAACCGTTGGTATACATAGTTGTTTCGCCCTTCCCCAATAGGTTGATCTTTTGTGTCTGAAATATTTTGATACATTCATAAGTACGATGAAAGTCATATTTTAACATGAGTCAATGATAATTTGACTAAGTCAAGGGGATTTTTTAACCTAGTAAGAGATTAAAAAATGTAAAAAAATCAAATGGTCCATATTAATCTTTTTGTTTTTTTTGCGCTAGCAAAACTCTCAATTCCATGAGCAGAAAGTTGCTAGAATTAGAGCTAATTATTCAGAAAATGATTTATGAGAGCTTTGGAGTGGAAAAATACTACGATTCGAACGGCGCAAACAATCGGACCGCTCTCCGCTTGCTGAAATACAAAGCTCTACCAAGCAATGAATCAATCGTCGGTTCCGCACCCCATTCAGATAAAGGCTTCCTAACGATTCTATGCCAAGGTGCAGAGGGCCTCGAGGTGCTCTCTCTAAGCAAGGCGACTGGTTCTAAGTAATGCCTTCTGAAGGTACATTTACAGTTTTCGTCGGCGATTCGCTCAAGGTATGTCTCCGCCCTTGACTCATGGTACTGAATCCATATCAAATGAGTCAAAATAGATTAGCAAAATGAGATTAAACAAAACAATAGATTAGCAAAAGGTTGAATTGATGATTCATTTGAGTGGACTCCTTGACTTGGTTAATATCAAAGTTTTAAATGGTCTGTTATAACGTTATATTAATGGACGCCCGCATCAGTCACATATCCATAGTTAGCAAATCTTTAGAACCCGACTTTTTTTTCATTAAAAATGTTTCAAATCAATATTTTCAAAGCATCGCGAGAAAAACAAGAAATATTCCATAATGGAAAACGAGTTGTAACAGAGGAGTAAAACGAATTATTTTCAAATCAGTGTTTTATTGTAACGTTACTGTTTTTTCCGTTAAACTTAAAACGAATTGTAACAGACGGGTAAAAATGAAAAAAAAAGGGAAAATAACGGAAAATTGGTGCTGAAAAAAAACACCTGAAAAAAATGGAAAAATAACGGGAAAACTACAGAAAATAAAGGCCGTTTAATTTCTCAAAATTTTTCAGAAAATAATGGTGGTTTTTTTCTAAGCGTCTAAACGGTTCATAATGTAATGGGCTTTGGGCGTTACCTTTTCCACGGCCGTGTTAAATTTGTTGAAACGACGTTATTTTAAACCATGATGCAGACATAGGCTTGAACCAAGTTGAAGGGACCTTGGGCTTGTGCTAGGTTAGGCTTGCATGGTGCTGATCTCAAACCCAAATAGAAGTAACCACACTAATGCTAATTGAATTGATGTTACTTAGGCTTGGAGCAATGGGAGATTTCAAGCAGCAAAACACAGGGTGATGATGAGAGGAGACAGAGAAAGGTATTCGTACGGGTTGTTTGCAATGCCAAAGGAAGTTTCGGTGCCGGAGGAGTTGGTTGACAAAGAGCATCCTCTCCTCTACCGACCCTTCAACTTCATGGATTTCATCAGATACTTCCACTCCAACGTTAACAAGGATAATCTACTGCAGATTTATGCTGGCATTTGACGGATTCATACATGCATGTATGTGGCATAATGCCGTCGTATTTCGTTTAGCAGAATAAAAAAAGGTTGTTAGTATTTCAGTTAATCAAATAAGAAGAGAAGACGGTTTCTGATATGTATCTTTCTGCTATAAGTTTGGCATCCTCGTAGTATATATGTTTACAGTTTACCATTATGAGGTACACCCCCCATCCATGGAAATTAAGTGGGAAAAGTGTGTTTTGTGTGCAGGCGTGCGCGTGTGTGAGGAAGTGTCTACACTTCGACACGTACCTATAACACCATGTTTTAAATTTTTGAAATTTAATATTTTATAAAAATCATTATTGTCCAGGTTGTCATGTGTACTTGTGGAAGCATAAAATTAGCTAGTTAGATTAAGTAAAGATCTGGGGTGACAAATTGTTGACTAACGCTCAAATGTAACAACTGTATAAATCACCCATAAGTGATTAGTTTCTGTTAGCAGATGATGTGTTCTCGCGCACATGTTGCGTTGGCCCAACGACCCATTGGTATATATAGTTGTTTCGCCTTTCTCTAATAGGTCGATCTTTTGGGGTAAATGGTTGTTTACATTGTATCAGAGTCTTAAGGCCTGAGATGTCGTGGTATCCCAACGATCCGTTGGTATATATAGTTGTTTAAGAAAATGTCGATCTTTTGGGGTAAATGATTGTTTACATGGTATGAGAGTCTTACGGCTTGGGAGGTCGCGGGTTCAAGCCTCTAGCGGAGTGTATTCCCACTGAGGAGGAGTGTTAGCAGATGATGTGGTCCCACACACGTGTTGTGTTGGCCTGACAACCCGTTGGTATACATAGTTGTTTCGCTTTTTCCTAATAGGTCGGTCTTTTGGGTAAATGGTTGTCTAACAGTTTCACATACAAATCTGTTAAGTCCGAACAATGAATGATTGTTCGGACTTGGTAGTCCAAACAATCAATTCAAAGACCATGACTGAGACTGTAAGAGAAAAAAAACCCCAATGTATCGTTCCGGCGTGATTACTAAAAATTCATGTTAGAATGGTTTCGAAAATAAAGTTAGAATGATTTTGTTGATTAAAAAAAATTGAATTCAAATACAACATCCATTGATTCTTTTATTAATTGTTTTATTTAAAAGTTCCCAATGAGAATTGTAGAAAATGTAGAGTACAACTCTAGAATCTTTAAGGTATTCTCCTTTTGCTTTTTCAATAGTTTCCCTTGCTTTAAAATAGTCTCCATTGCTTTCTCCTGTGCTCTAATTGTTTTGAATTTTAGAGGGGATGAGTAGAAATAGAAAGGACTTAATTAGATAAACAAATGAGGTAAAGTTGATATTTTATATATGTGGGGGAGAAGAGATGAGAAAATAGAGGGGATATAGAAGTCATTTTAATTATAGTTTAAGTGGGGAATAAGAAGAGAAATTAACGGGGTATCCAAAATTCACCTATTAGAAATCTGCTCATATATGTATTCAGGTTGCCAATTGAAATGAACCCTAGAAATACTAGGCAAATCAACCATAGTATTTGGAAATCTTTTTAACGAGGAGAGTTAGGGTCTTGGTGATGCGATTATCGTTACCAGCAATTTCTTCAATGGCGAGATTAATTGCTTTTAAGAAAGAAAAATCTCGTTTTATCAGAAAAATTTTCTCAGTTTAAAATTGGTATCAAACATTGGAAAATATTGTTTTCCTAAGAAAATGCGATTTTCCCATGGGAAAAGTGGCAATCAAACACGCCCTTAGTTATGTCACAAGGTGAAAGAGAAACATGGGTACTGCAGGCAATGTAAGGAGAAAGACATACTACTGGCCAAATAGTTGCAATTGCTTCGTTGCTCGACGCTTGAGTGCCCAATCAACTAACCCTTTTGGCCAGTAATCAAAGGTTTGGATGTTTGGCCCATCCCTAGATAGACTTACGTAACAAAAATCAGCCTGATTAGTGATTTCTAACCTTTGAATCATGAGTACCCAAAATACTACTAGAAATCCACAGTTAAAAATAAACGATGAAAAGACTCGCTCTGATCCAATGAATAGAAATTACCAATCAAGATGATTTCTGGTACGTAGATCCAATTAGGGATGGGCCAAACATCTATACGATCAGTATTCTTCAAGGGCGTGCTACGTGTAAGGTATTGTCATGTGTAAGGTGCATGTGCATCCCACATGGCATGGCAGACAGGTTTCCAACGAGTAAAACTTTACTGTCCATGAACGTAGGATCTAACCCAACCCACTCTTGCCCCGGAAAAAAAAAATAGATGCAAATGATTTTGCCTCGTGGCCTCACCTAGGTCATTTTTTTGGGCCTACTAACCGCTGGATGTTTAACCCACCCTTTGGTTGATTTACATACCAAAAATCAATCTCATTGATAATTTCTAGCCGTTGGATTAAAAACCCAAAAAATATGCAAAAAGAAAAAAAGCTAAAATCTATGGCTACATAAACCAATCAGACTGATTTTTGGTATGTATATCTACCAAGGGGTGGGTTAAACATTCATTCGGTTAGTGGGCCCCAAAAATTGAGCTATGTAGGGCCACAAGAGCCCTCTGCATCGACTACATCCCAAGTTCTCTGTATCTAATTTTTTCCCTCTTACCTCCCACCGGCTCCGCCACTGCTCATAGTTACAAAGACGCGACAAGTAGATCTAACCCAATCCACTCTTGTGCCCCACTGTCTCCGCCACTGCTCGTAGTTACAAAGTGCGTGGTGACACCAAACCAACCCACTCTTGCGCCCCACATCTGTCACAGCGTTCTGACAGATGCTTATGTCACAATGCAAAACACATACCACGTGGTACCCTTAGTGGACGCTGACCGTATGTGGATGTTTGGCTAGTCGCTCGTCAGCATCATATGCACATCATCCTCATCCATATCATCCTCCAACTTCTTCATCGTTGTCATCATCATCAACCTCTTAAGCTGATGTTGGAGCTGTAGTCCCCTCTTGTAGTGACTTTAGACTAATGATTACATAGTGTGGTGCGGGCCCCAAGGATTCAGCCTTGGTGGAGTAAAACTTTGCTCACCGTCGATGGTCAGTGAAGCCGCATGGCACACACTTAAAGGACACTGACCGGTTGGATGTTCGGGCAATAAAAAATGTTGTTGGTGTGCGTTTCAGTCAATCAAATAAGAAGAGACGATGGTTTGTTAACTTGTATCTTTGTCTTTAAGTTTGGCATGCTGGAGTTTGATGGATTAATACATACATGTATGCATGATGGTCGTTAGCATTTCGTTTAGCAGAATAAAAAACGGTTGTTGGTGCTTCAGTTAATCAAATAAGAAGAGACGATGGTTGGTGAACATGTATCTTTCTCTCATCCGTACCGACAACATTTAAATTAGTTTGGTATCCTTGAAGTATGTTTACAGTTTATCATTATGAGGTAAAAGAATGCTTTATATTTCGTATGCATTGAGGTTGAAATTGGCACCCCCAATCCATTGAAAGTGATGAGAACATGCAACTTCTTTTTCCTTTTCTGTGGGTGTGTGGGATATCTTCACAAAGCCTTTATTGGCTTAGAAAAAACATATGATATAGTGAGTATTGAGAAAGAAGGGAGCCTCGAATGGATATATATAGGGTTAGGATCGGAGGACAACAATTTCATACAACATTTTTGACAACAATTTTGACGTAACCACAGGGAAGATGAATCAATAACTGATTTTTGGTCAGAATGTGATGATTTTTGGTAGGGGTGATCTATATGGTGAGGATATCATCCTTACCAAAAATCAGCTATTGATTCATCTTCCATGTGGGTACGCCAAAATTGTTGTCAAAAATGTTGTCCCCCGATCCTGACCCATATATATATATATATATATATATATATATATATATATATATATATATATATATATATTGACACCATTAGGGATATGTATGAGGGAGCCATAACTAGTGTTTGAACAATTGGTGTTGAGACAAGTGAGTTTCCAATCACAATGAGATTGCAATAAGGATCAACCCTAAGCCGATCAATACCTATTTGCTTTAGTTATGGATGAAGAAGTTGCTCATATCCAAGACAAGGTCGCCTAGTATATGTTATTTATAGATGACATAGTATCATTCGGTAGTGTCAAGGTTGTCATGGGTACTTTAAAAAAAAAGGGTTGTCATGGGTAGTTGTCGAATTGTCAGGGTTAATTTTGACCATCCATACAATTGAAAATAATGCACGAAATCAAATAAACAAGTAGCAAATCATTCAATAAAATATCTAGATATCGCATTCAAAGTTAGATTAGAATACTTACAGACCCGTGGGCTAGCCACAGGGTCTCCTCTGTGAGTTAGGGAGGGGGTATCCAATGGGCTTGGGTCCAACTCCTTCTGAGCAAGCTTTCGCTCCTTACTCACATTTGAATCGTATTTTTGCAAATGAATTAGATCGCAAGAAGGTCTCAGGTTTCAGAATTATTTTGGAAGGTTCACTGGCTTTTAGGGTTTCACACAACAATCAATTGATTTAAGCAAGTATTTGAATTAATTTCCAATTAGGGTTTGAATTCAAAATTAAAAATTCTTGAATTTAGGGTTCAAAAATTTCTATTTTCGAATTTCCCAGATTTGAAAACCATCCAAATTTCAAAAGTATGGAATCCTAGTAAAATTGAAAATTCTCTAAAATCAAGAATTATGTTAAAATTGGATTATTATCAATTTTATGGTTTTCCAAATTTAGAGAATATCTAAAAATAGAAATTCTCTTAAAATAGAATCTACTAAAATCGGAGTGTTGCCATAATTTTCAAAATTCAATTTTTTTGGAAACTTTTCAAAATGCAAAATATCATAGAATGGTGATCTACCTAAAATAGTAGAAATGGAATATGACCCTAATTGTTTTTTGGATGCACTCAATCAAAGGTTGCTAAAAACCCTTAAACACATATGTAAATAAAGCAACAAAATATATCCTAGATTATTACAAGATTTTTCTCGGCCATCCGAGGCTTAAAATATAATTAAAAAAATAGCTAAAATACTGCAACTAAATTTTAAAAAGTTTGTAAAATGCTGGATCTTTCCGTGGAAAGCAACTTTCCGATGTTCTTCGTTCATTTTTGCACTCCTATAAACCGAGGGGCAACGACATCATTTGAAAATAGGGTTTTTGTGTCGCTTGCAATTTGAAACCCCAATTCAACAATTTATTATCATGTTTCCCGTAAAACTTAGTAGCACAGGGTGAGTAGGATGTCGAATCCAGACTCGGGTCAGGGAAGTAGCATCAATCAAAACAATAATGAACAGAAATTCCAAGAAATGATGGGATGAGAATGGTCAGTGAAAGTGGATTATCAAATTAGTAATGGAATTAGGTTATTAATCTAAGAATTTGTTATACCTATTCGCCCACCTTTTTAAATACCTAGTGATATAGGGATACACGAATTTTCAACAATAATCATTCATTAATTTAAATAAACTATATTATATAATTTAAAAGTTCATAATTAATATGGTGTTGACACATGTCGCATATAAAAAATCACATAGAATAATCTAAGTACACATAATTTCAAAAATAGTATCAAAGTCTTAGAAAAGGGTTAAAATGACTTCTGATTGATCTGAAATTTGATATGCGAGTCCCACACTCAAAATAAATAATTTAAACATATTTAAATATTATTTTTAAAATATAATAATGGTAAAAAAATTTAAAAATTAAAAAAAATACTATTTTCGTCAAAATCTCTCGAAATCTTCAAATAGGTTTTTATGTCTAAAGAAAGCTTCCAAATTTCTCAAGTAAAATGATAAGAGTAGTTTAGGGATATTTTTGGTGTTCCAAGCCTACAAAAATAAAAAATTTTATAAGAGTTTTGAAATGTCATTTGGGGTAAGAAAAAGTCTCTTACAACATTTGGTCTCTCTCGAAAAGTTGAAAAAAGTTTTTCATAGAAATATGAATTTTTCAAAGTTGTCAGAATGTAACCAAATTATACATAATCAAACATGATATCACAAAAGTAATAATAAAAGTTGGAAAAAGGTTAGGTGAAATTATCATAATACCCTTAACCAATAGTTCAGGGTATTACACGAGAAAGGTCATGCAAGAAAGGTACAAATAACATTAGGCATTATAGAGTACCCACCTTGTACTTTTTTAGGGTCATTTTCCTTGATCATCATCAAGTGAATGAATATTATTATTGTTGGTGGGAATGCCATTTTTTCATAAAAGTTTAAGTTTTTGATCGTGTTATTTGAGATTACCCCCCTTTTCTCTGTACTTTCTAGTTTCCTATCTAAGCTTTCTTGTTTCAAATGCTTTACGCTCAGTTTTTTATATGAAATCAATCAATAATGGGTGGTTGTTACACTTGTTGCATTTGACTGTTAGTCAACAGCGTGGACTGGCTCACCCGAGGTCTTACTAATCTAACTAATAATTCCAAGGGTACTGCTAAAATACCACCCTCCCAACCATAGTTAGCAATTAGGAAGGTGGCAAAAAAAGACGATACAAGAAATGCTCAAGTACAATTTGGGTTTATCATTCAAAAATGAGTTGAAAATTTTGGCTATTATAATTCAAAAATAAAATAAAATTATAAAGTAAATATTCACAATGTTGTTGTCCCATGAAATAATTTTTCATGTTCAAACTCGAATAATTCGGAATCATTCATGAATTATTTGAGATTAATTCGTTCATCTTTAATAATTCGCAAATTTAATTTTTCCAAACCTTTGAATATGACATTATTCGATTCGTTTTTTGAATAATTCATACGATTCACAAATAATTCAAGAATATACTAACTATGTTCCCAATCCCATCTCAATAACTAAAAGCCTCTACACACTTTGACAAGTACCCATGACAACCTATTGACACTACCAAATTTTAAATTTCGAAAATTTAAAACATGGTGTGTTATGGGTACCTGTCGAAGTATAGAGGCTTCCCTACACACACACGCACCCAAAAAAAAACCTGAACCTAGCATTTCCTACCTTCCATGGATTGTGGGTGCCAATTTCAATCTCAATGCATAAACGAAATATAAAGCTTTCCTTTACCTCAAAATGGTAAACTGTAACATACGTCAAGGATGCCAAACTTAGAGAGAGAGAGAGAGAGATACATGTTTACAAAAACCATCTTCTCTTCTTATTTAATTAACTGAAACACCAAAAACCTTTTTTATTACGCTAAAATGAAATGCTAACGACCATCATATATACATGTATGTATGAATCCATCAAACTACAGCATTCCAAACTTAGAGAGAAAGATACATGTTCACAAACCATCTTCTCTTCTTATTTGATTAACTTAAACACCAACAACCTATTTTTATTCTGCCAAATGAAATGTTAATGGCCATAATTCATGCATGTATGAATCCTCAAACTCCAGCATATATCTCCAGATTACCATTATGGTTGGAGAAGACGTAAAGCATGAAATCCGAGAATTTGAAGGGTCGGAAGAGGAGAGGGTGCTCTTTGTCAACCAACTCCTGGGGCACCTCAACTACAGCATCATCCTTTGGCAATGTAGCCAACGCGAGCGTATACCTTTCTCTGTCTCCGCTCATCATCACCCTGTGTTCTGCTGCACAGATTCTCCCATTGCTCCAAGCCTAAGTAACATCAATTCAATTAAAAGAGCTAAAAATATTACTAGCCAACCCAAAATGTAACTCAATGTTTTGTAATATTCGTTTAAGTGACCCGTTCAACACACTTCGGGTCATTATTCGCCGATCATCTGTGTATCGAATAGTGTTCCTAAGAAGTTGAACTGTGGGTCCTCCAATTCCACATTCCAAGAATGACTGGCAAAGTTTTTTGTTTTGGTTGGAAATCGTAGGGTTGGACGGAGACGTAGACGGACCCCAATAATGGTGGAACTACACTCCATAAATCATTATTGTTGTAGAGGGTGGCCACCTTAACTGCTACTTTAAAAACCTGATGCAGTATTGAGAAGAAGTTTGTACTTTGTACTTTGTACCTTGTTTTTAAATAGTATTAGCTATTCTACCTATTCACCAATGAAGGGGTTTTAGGCGTTCCTCACGCTATTACCCATAATTCCCAAAATGTCATTATTTTCCTTCTTTTGATTCTTTAATTCATTTATTTTTTCACTTGGCAGGGGTGGTTTGATCTTTAGTATCAAAAGGCATATGTCTTGCAGCTCTTTCAATGCTCTTCTCTTATTAAAAATCAAAAAACACTTATTCCTAATATGATATCCTCAAATTCCTTAAATTTATAAACATTGCTTCTTTATTTTTTAATTTTTTTTTTTAATTTATAAATATGCTTTGGTCATTCAACATTTTTACTATTTCATCTCAACTGTAAAAGTATTTATTAAACTCTGACGTGTCACATGAACTCTATCCCTAGTAAAAAAAGTGATGATGGTGTCGATTATCAAAGTTGACGATGGACCTATAGTGTGAGTCATGTGGCATACTATTAGAGGCTACGGACTGAATGGATGTTTTGTCCATCTCTAGATGGACATAAATAACAAAAATCGACCGGATTAGTGATTTCTAACCTTTGAATCTGAGATACCCCAAATACAGCTAGAAATCTAGTTAAAAATAAACCATGAAAAAGACTAATACAACGGGTAGAAGTTACTAATCACAATGAATTTTGGTACATAGGTCCAACTAGGATGGCCCAAACATCTATATGTTCAGTGGTCTCTAAGAATATATCACTTGTAAATCAATGTGATACATGCACACATGAGTACATGCCACATGGCAATGATGAGTTGCTGGCACATTAAAGGATCTCCCTACCGTACATTAAGGAAGTAACAAGTCAGAATAATCTATCATAATATAGTTAGTATTAAAGATCTCCCTACTATTAAGAAAGTAATAAGTCAGAATCTATTTTAATATAGTTAATATATCATATCCTTAAGAATAAATAGCAAGATTAAGCCAAAGATATTATCTTTCCTTGATCATAGTTGTAGTTGCTTGATTGAAGGAGAAGGTCACCAAGATAGAAGGGATGTTGACCCTATTTAATGTATTCGGGGGGAAAGAGTAAGCTATGAAAAGTTTGTTATTGAAATTAATTAAGGAGGTCCCCACCCTCGAAGTGGTCTCCTTAACTATTCTTTTTCTTTTTTGGGTTTTTCTTACACATGGATACCCAAGTGTATACGATGCCACGTGGAAGGTGCACGTGCAATCACATGTGGCGTCGCCCTAATAACATTGTAACATACTTAATGTTAGAATTACGTCGTGTGTCACATCATTTACGTTTGAGTAAAAAATGTCAGATTTTTATTTTTTTAAATAACTTCAATACTAGTAAAAATAACATGTTTTTTGTTTTTTCAAAATAAAAGCTGTTATTTCTGTTATATATAATGCCCATTATTGATGCTTAGTCCCTTTTTTTGGTTT
This sequence comes from Euptelea pleiosperma, assembly GCA_035048495.1. Classification (NCBI taxonomy): domain Eukaryota; kingdom Viridiplantae; phylum Streptophyta; class Magnoliopsida; order Ranunculales; family Eupteleaceae; genus Euptelea; species Euptelea pleiosperma. The sequence goes on from CM068549.1 coordinate 25,753,663, forward strand.
TAGGCATTATGTACAAAATAACGGGCGTTACCATTACAGTGGTTAGAGGTATCAAGTCAAAGGGTGTGCCACGTGGTTCGTACAATCATCTTTGAGGATATTTGCGCAGAGACGTCTTTGAGCATTTTGAGCAAAAGTGGACTTCTAATGCACGTCTGGGATTTTAGATGATAATATTATTATTATTATTATTATGCAAACAGTATAAGAAACATGATATTATTATTATTTTTTGATATCACGGGTATCTGTGCCCCATCGAGCACCTGACTAATCCCGTAGGGTACGTAAGTCACCCATTCCCCACGTGCCAGATGTACTAGGATAAATCCCAGGCGGTATGGCCTCCCAAGGAGTCGAACTTAGGATCTTCTCCTTACTAAGTTAGGATCCTGGCCATCGTCGGCCACCTACTGGAGTGGCCCAAGAGATGACCCCCATGATGGATGGGCTTGTGATCATAGTTAGCAAATCATAAAGAGGCAAAATTCCTCCATTGAAAAATACTTTAAAACGATTTGGGTTAAAAAACTGGAGTAAAAGAAAAAACAGTCAGAAACAATTAATAGAACGTCGAAAGTTCAACAAATGAGGACTTCGGGTTTATTAATTTTTTAGTCGAAAAGTACACACTAATAAAACGAATAAATATACGTGCATGTACCCATAATGTTATATATCCCTTAAATTTAAGTGATATAAGCAACATGCACTAATAATTTACAAAAATATTTCTCATTTATCAAGGTCTACAGGAATTTGTTAATCTTTTGTAAAAATATTTTAAAAATACAAATTGGTAACATATATTATAAATAGAAATATTTTTTAATTTTTAAAAAAAGAATGAGTTTTATTCATGAATATTTAAAAAAATTTAAAATTACGGTGTTGTTTTAGATTATTGAATATTTCCTATTTTTTTGCGATGTTTTGAAAACACCGTGATTTGAAACGTTGTTTTTTTATTTTTTTCAAAAGATGTAGTTTTTTTCTTCACAAAGTTGAGTTTTAAATGGAGACTTGCTAACTATGCTTGATGGATGGCTAGGATGCGTAAATGACTAAAGGACCCTCCATAAAAGCGTGGTTGAAAACTTGAAAAGGAGAAATGTCATCAGATCTCTTCCTTAAAATTTTGTTCTTGTAATTCTAGATTGTTTTTGTTATTTAATATTTTGACCACCAAATCAATCAACGGGTCGTTGTAGTATAGTGAGTTCTAAAATCGTTTTGGAAAATGCTACCCCACGAATGACTTTATATGGTTGAGGCCAATGATCGTTGGATTCAAGAGATGCACGGTCTAGGAGGCAACAACTGCAAAATGTAAAATAGTTGTTGCCCCGTTGACCATGGATCTCTTGAATCCAAAGTCAAGGAGTCTACTCATATGAATGATCATTAATTCTACCCAAGGTTTAAAGGAGGCCGTTTTAACGGTTAAACGGATAAACGGCCGTTAAAACAGATTGAAACGGTCAGGGGCAAAAATGGAAAAAAAAACGGAATTAAACGGATTTTAACAATTTTAATGGAAAAAAACGGAAAAAGTGGCGCTGAAATTCAAATTTTGAAATTTGAAAATTAAAAAAAAAAAAAAATTAACGGATTTAAAGGGATTTTAACGGAAATTAAACGGATTTTAACGGTTTTAACGGCCGTTTTTTTCACAAAATTTTTCAAAATTAAATGGCTGTTTAAACGATTTTAACGGCCATTAAAACAAAAAAACGGCCGTTTTTTTTAAAATCGATAAAACGCGTTTTAAAGGAAACGCGCTTGGGGCGTTACCGTTTAAACGGCTGTTTTTAAAACCATGATTCTACCTCTTTGATTTCAAACTTACTAATATTTTGTTTTGTCTAATCACAGTTTCTAATCTATTTGACTCCTTTGATATGGATTCAGTACCACGAATCAAGGGTCGAGACATACCTTGAGCGCTTCGCCGACGAAGACGATGAATGTACCTTCAGAAGGCATGACTTGGAACCAGTCGCCTTGCTTAGAGAGCACCTCGAGGCCCTGTACTTCACCTTGGCATAGAATTGTTAGGATGCCTTTATCTGTATGGGGTCCTAGACCGACGGCTGAGTCATTGGTTGGTGGAGCTTTGTATTTCAGCATGGCGACGTCAATCTTGCTGTTTGCGAGGTTCGTATCGTAGTATTTTTTCACTCCAAAGCTCTCAAAGATCATTTTCTGGATAATTAGCTGTAGTTCTAACATCTCTCTGCTCATGGAATTGAGAGTTTGGCTAGCATAAAAAAAAATAAAAAATTAATATCCCACATTTGATTTTTTTACATATTTTTTTGGATGGTAAGAGGAAAATCTCTTAAGGGCCTTGGCTGTAAACATATCATTATAATGATCTTTTTATTGTTTTATTTTAAAAGCCCTGCTTGGTTCGCTGCACTGGGATACATCTCTGCACGTTGGCTCTTACGCGTCGATGCATTGAAATAAGGGTATCGGAGACGAAACTCACCAGAATCCCGGGTTTCCTTCTGGCCACATGAGGTCCGTGAAGGCTTGAGCCTTATCGAGCATGGGTGAATCCTCGATGATAATACGTTCACACGGAGTTACCAAGTCAGAATTGCCTGCATACCCATAATAAAGCTTGACAATGGAGTACTTCTGCTTAGTCTCATCAGGGAGATCGAACAAATCTTTCAAGGCCATGAACATCTCTTGACGTAGCTGCGCAGGAACCTTATCGTAAGCCACCCGAAAACACCCATACTCTTCACAAGCCTCTCGAACTTTTTGACACAAGTACTTCCATCCATCACTCCTTCCATCTAAATCTTGAGGGTTTTTAGTGAAATCAAGAAATGGGATTTGAGTCTCAACTTTCAAACTCATTTTTCTTTTCTTTCTTTCTCTGAAGGGATGAAGAATTGCTCCTCTATATATAGAGGTTTTTAACTAAATTTAGAGGGATTTCTTTTGCTTGGTCAGAGGAGAATTATTGTAAAAAAATATAGAGGTTCATATTCAAAACTTTGTAGAAATATTGTTATCGATTGTGACTTGTTAGCATTGATAGGTTGTGAGTAAAACTTCACTGACGACTGTCGACTGTCAGCAAAGCCACAGACCGCCCACAATATCAGCCACATATCGCACACTCTTAGAGGACGATGACCCTATGGATGTTTGGCCAATCTCTAGGTGGACCTATATATAAACCAAAAATTAGCCCGATTAGCGATTTCAAAGATTTGGATCCTTGTACCCTAAAAAAGGTCAATAATGCTTAAAGTTATTAATCGGTTAAAATCAAGGGATGAAAATTAATTACTCCAATCCAATACTTAGAAATCACTAATCATGTTGATTTTTTGGTTTGTAGGTCCACCTAAGGATTGGCCAAACATCCATATGGTCTGTGTCCTCTAAACATGTGCACGTGGCTCATAGTGTGGGCGGTCAGCAACTCAGCCAAGTTTTACTCTTGAGTTGTGAAGGTGGGGTTGGCTGGAAGGGCACTAATAAAAATTATCAGGGTGGTCGCGCTGTAGCTTACGCTTTTGACGTCAGTTAGCACAAACTTTGTTACTCACCTCTGCCATTTGGGCCCACTGACCGCATGGATGTTTAGCCAACCCCCCTAGTAGACATTCATACCAAATATCAGCTTCTTCGATGATTTTTAGCCCTTAATGTTAGTACTCGAAAAAAAAAAAAAATGGTTGAATCCAACGGCTAAAATATAATGGCTAGAGATTACAAATCTTAAAAGTATGTCATCTGATGGACGTAAGAGTTTTTGACTAGTCAATATATTATAATAATCGGTATTAAGAAGGTGTTGACTTGTCAATTTGCACAAATAAATTACGATAATGATGGCGATGACATATATTATAATAATCACTATTAAAAAGGCGATGACGTATTACACTAATAAGTCAAACATAAGACACTGAAAGGGTGCACAATTAAAACGACGGACTCTTATTCTAAAGTCATCAACTCTATATCATAGTCTCAGTTTCAATGTGTTATAATAATCGTCATTGTGAAGGCGATGACTTAATTTCCCATCACGGCACAATTTGTGCATATTAAAGAGCTTTACAGTTAATATATAATTAGAGCGTATTCTCCATGGTTTGTTCTAAAGTCATTAGCTCTATATGATACTCTGGGTCTCAGTATGTTATAATAATCGACTTTATGAAGGCGATGGGTTAATTTCTCATCATGACACAATTTGTCATATAAATGTGCTTTATAGTTAATATATAATTAACACGCATTCCTTATGGTTTATTCTAAAAGTCCGTCTAGAGCAACACCCATTTCTTACATCCAGTTCTTACACCCGGATGTGGGGCCCACATAGAGATCATGTTGGAAAATCCAACCATTCATTGAGTTGTTCTTGTCACGATGATCATCATCACCAAAAATCAGTTCATTTCGACATTGCGAACCATATAAGAAATTGACCCAAAATAATGGTTAAATTGGATGGTCTGGATTTTTCAAATTAAAGTATATTTTTCATTAAGTTAGGAATGTTGAATTTTCCTGATTTTTTTGTGAGGAGAGTAACCATAGCATGAAAAACTCATTGTGCGGTTGGATCGTCTAACATGATATCCATGTGGGTCCCATCCCCGAGTGTAAGAACTAGATGTAAGAAATGGGTATAGCTCTAAACGGACTCTTATTCTAAAGTCATTAGCTCTGTATGATAGTCTCGGTCTCAATATGTTATAATAATCGTCATTATAAAGGTGATGACTTAATTTCTCGTCATGACACAATTTGAGCATATAAATGAGCTTTACAGTTAATATATAATTAGCTCGTATTCTCCATGGTTTGTTCTAAAGTCATCAGCTCTATAAGATAGTCTTGGTCTCAATATGTTATAATAATTGACTTTATGAAGGCGATGGCTTAATTTCTCATCACGACACAATTTCTCATATAAATAAGCTTTATGGTTAATATATAATTAGCACGCGTTTTCTATGGTTCTAAGAGTCCTTCTAGAGCTACACCCATTTCTTACATCCAGTTCTTACACCTGGTTGTGGGGCCCACATAAAGATCATGTAGGACAGTCCAACCATTCATTGAGTTGTTCTTGTCACGATGATCATCATCATCAAAAATCAGTTCATTTCGACATTGCGAACCACATAAAAAATTGACCAAAAATAATGGTTTAATTGGATGGTCTAAACTTTTCAAATTAAAGTATATATTTCATTAGTTAGGAATGTTGAATTTTCCTGATATTTTGTGAGGAGGGTAACCAAAGCATAAAAAACTCATTGTGCGGTTGGATTGTCCAATATGATTTCCATGTGGGCCCCATCCCCAGGGGTGTAAGAACTGGATGTAAGAAATGGGTATAGCTCTAGACGGACTCTTATTCTAAAGTAATCAACTCTATATGATAGTCTCGGTCTCAATATGTTATAATACTCGTCATTATAACTGCGATGACGAGTATATTTTTCAATATGTTAGGAATGTTGAATTTTTTTGATTTTTTTGTGAGGAGAGTAACCATAGCATGAAAAACTCATTGTGCGGTTGGATTGTCCAACATGATATCCATGTGGGTCCCATCCCCGAGTGTAAGAACTGGATGTAAGAAATGGATATAGCTCTAGACGGACTCTTATTCTAAAGTCATTAGCTCTGTATGATAGTCTCGGTCTCAATATGTTATAATAATCGTCGTTATGAAGGTGATGACTTAATTTCTTGTCGTGACACAATTTGAGCATATAAATGAGCTTTACAGTTAATATATAATTAGCTCGTATTCTCCATGGTTTGTTCTAAAGTCATCAGCTCTATAAGATAGTCTTGGTCTCAATATGTTATAATAATTGACTTTATGAAGGCGATGGCTTAATTTCTCATCACGACACAATTTCTCATTTAAATAAGCTTTATGGTTAATATATAATTAGCACGCGTTTTCTATGGTTTATTCTAAGAGTCCGTCTAGAGCTACACCCATTTCTTACATCCAGTTCTTACACCTGGTTGTGGGGCCCACATAGAAATCATGTAGGACAATCTAACCATTCATTGAGTTGTTCTTGTCATGATGATCATCATCATGAAAAATCAGTTCATTTCGACATTGCGAACCACATAAAAAATTGACCAAAAATAATGGTTTAATTGGATGGTCTAAATTTTTCAAATTAAAGTATATATTTCATTAGTTAGGAATGTTGAATTTTCCTGATATTTTGTGAGGAGGGTAACAAAAGCATAAAAAACTCATTGTGCGGTTGGATTGTCCAATATGATTTCCATGTGGGCCCCATCCCCGGGGTGTAAGAACTGGATGTAAGAAATGGGTATAGCTTTAGACGGACTCTTATTCTAAAGTAATCAGCTCTATATGATAGTCTCGGTCTCAATTTGTTATAATACTCGTCATTATAACTGCGATGACTTAATTTCTCACCACAGAACAATTTGTGCATATAAATGAGCTTTACAAGTTAATATATAACTAGTGTTATTGGCCCGTGCTAAAGCACGGGGTAAGAAATTAAAAGAAATTTCTTTATAAACAAAGAAATTCATAAAAAAAAATAAAAGACAAAAACTTTCATTATGATTAAGTAAAAATTAAAAAGAAAATATAATTGGACCCCTTGCATATAAAAAATACCTACAAATTTAATACTATGCTCTAAATATATTTAGTAAAAATATCTAGAATAATTATGTTACCACGTCCTTTAAAATGGTAATATAATTATGTAAGACTAAAATATGTTATTGGCAACTTCATAATTAAGATCTTTAAAATAAAATAAAATAAAACTACAATAATATACAATAAGCAAGACATCTTTATTAGTTTACAATTTTACATTATACTTCTTTACTAATACGACCATATACATCTAATTGATCTTAAAAAAAAAAAGACAATCTTTTTTTATCCACGTTCATACGTCCATTCATTCTTAAGAGTGTTCCTCGTAGCCGAGAGCAAAAATTGTCTCAATTTCTTTTTCTTTGGCTTGATGCGCAACTTCTCAAGGCTCCGAGTCTTCAAAAAATATCACCTGCACTTCTGAAATTTTGATAAGTGATCATGCTACAAAGGATCAGCCGATCACATTATTCATTCTTCATTTGTTGCCTACAAAGCTCTATCAGTCCAAGCGGGTGCTAAAGAACTCGGTAATTGCTGTTAAGAATAACAGATTTGCGTCGATTCATCAGGCTATTTTCAATCTGTTATATACATATAGACTATAGATAAAAAAATAAAAAAAAATAAAAATTCAAAGAAGAAGTGGATGAGACATGCATGCAATTTTTGTGGAGAGTTGTGTAAAAGATCACTGATGTTTTCTCCGTCCATGTATAATTTTTGTCTAATTAAACAAAAAAATAAAAAAAATAATGAAAAAATAATCTAAAAAAGAGAAAAAATATACAATGAGGCAAAAAAAAATGCATGGTCAATAAGTTGATTAGCTCGCATCAATGTAGAGAATTTTTTTGCTCCTGCGTCTTTTGCTAAGAGACGTTTTAGCCATTGGACAATGGAGGGAGAGATTTTATAAGAAAAGCAGAGATATTTTAGGAAGTTTTAGGTAAAAAAGCATAGATCGACGTTTTAGGAAAGTGTAGAGACGTTTTAAGGAGAGTTTTAAGAAGTTTTAAGAAAACAAAGAGACATTTTAAGAATGAAAGACGTTTTAAGAAATCAAATAAACGTTTTAGAAAAGCGTAGAGACGTTTTAAGGAGAGTTTTAGGAAGTTTTAAGAAAACAAAGAGACATTTTAAGAAACTAAATAGATGTTTTAAGAGAGGAGATAGACGTTTTGGATAGTATGTAACGGTTTTTGAACTATATACACTTAATGTAACCAATTCAATTTTGATATAGTCATTAATTGTATTAATGCAAGAAGGAAGAATAGATGATAGAAAATTCGGTGTCGATGACATGGCACTCTGCATGAGAAGAGTGCCACGTCACCTTGATGTGGAGGAGAGAGAGGGACGCTGCCCACTTCTCTGCTATAGTATAGATATATAGATTAGCGCGTATTCTCCATGGTTTGTTTTAAAGTCATCAACTCTATATGATAGTCTTGGTCTCAATATGTTATAATAATCGACTTTATGAAGGTGATGGCTTAATTGCTCATCACGACACAATTTTTCATATAAATGAGCTTTACGGTTAATATATAATTAGCACCCGTTATCTATGGTTTATTCTAAGAGTCCGTTTAGAGCTACACCCATTTCTTACATCCAGTTCTTACACTAGAATGTGGGGCCCACATAGAGATCATGTTGAACAATCCAACCATTCATTGAGTTGTTCTTGTCATGATGATCATCATCACCAAAAATCAGTTCATTTCGACATTGCGAACCATATAAAAATTGACCCAAAATAATGGTTTAATTGGATGGTCTAGATTTTTCAAATTAAAGTATATTTTTCATTAGGTTAGGATAGTTGAATTTTCTTGATTTTTTGTGAGGGTAACCATAGCATGAAAAACTCATTGTGCGGTTGGATTGTCCAACATGATCTCCATGTGGGCCCCACCCCTTGCGTGTAAGAGATGGATGTAAGAAATGGGTGTAGCTCTTGACGGACTCTTATTCTAAAGTCGTGAGCTCTATATGATAGTCTCGGTCTCAATATGTTATAATAATCACCATTATGAAGGCGATGACTTAATTTCTCATCTATCACGGCATAATTTGCGCATATAAATGTGCTTTACGGTTAATATATAATTAGCTCGTGTCATCCATGGTTTGTTCTAAAGCCATCAGCTCTGTATGATAGTCTTGGTCTCAATATGTTATAATAATCACCTTTATGTAGGCGATGGCTTAATTTCTCGTCACGGCGCAATTTGTCATATAAATGAGCTTTATAGTTAATATATAATTAGCACGTGTTCTCTATATATGGTTTATTCTAAAGTCATCAGCTCTATATGATAGTCTCGGTCTCAATATGTTATAATAATCACCATTATGAAGGCGAAGACTTAATTTCTCATCACAACACAATTTGCCCATGTAAATGAGCTTAAAGGTTAATATATAATTAGCGCGTGTTCTCCATGATTTGTTCTAAAGTCATCAGCTCTATATGATAATCTTGGTATCAATATTGAAATAATATGGGTCTATGTATCCACAAAACTTAGAGAGGGCGCTGAATAGGTGTTTACAAATTCTTAGTTTAATACTAACAACCTAATTCAATTTATTGGACTGGGTAGGTTAAATCACATACATTCACAATTGATTGATTATCTTAACCGATTTAGATCGAATATATCTCCGTGATATTATTTTTTTAATTGTTTGATTTAATCCCAGAGGTTTGCGGAATAAAAATCAAACCACTACACATGCAATTTTATCATGAAAACCTTATCAAAGGAAAAAACCATAGGACCCATTCCAGACGGCAAAGTATTACTAACCAAAAAGTTGAGTTATGGAAGTTACTTACTGAAAGAAGGGTTTTTCTGGTCGTTGGACGGAAACCCCTGATTCAACACATTTATGATCTGATTAATTCAAATCCTGCAAAATTAAGTCTTTGTATAGGGCTTGTGTCAGATGTCGATCTGCACTCGATTGTTAGTGAAAGTAACGGACAACTATGAACTGGGAAAATGCTTGAGATGATGGGCTCTACTTCTTGTTTCCTTTTATTAAGGTAGATTTTAGGGATCAATCAAGCTGATGTGATGAGGTGGGTGATGAAATCCCATAAGTTTTAGATAAAGCTTGGTTTGCTCTTTAATTAAGTTGATAAATCGGCCAAACATGCAGTTCGAATAATTTGCAGAATTAAATAAACATGCGGCACATTTTCACCAATTTGCACAATATTGCTCTCAAGGCGAGGAAAGATTATCATCTTCTCGGGGGCCATGCCACGGGGTCGCCTCCGTGGGATAGGGAGGGGTATCCTTCTTGGGCTTGGGCCCGGATCGTCCTCGGCGAGCTTTTGCTCCCTACCCACAACTTTAGATGTAAGCTTTGCTAAAGAGTTAGTATGAGATTGGTCTAGGTATTTGCGAATTAAATTGAAAAATTCTTGTCTTTTTAGGGTTCACCAAACAAACACTTAATTTTAGGCAAGTTTTGAATTAGTTTCCGAATTCAGGTTTGAATTTGAATTTATAAGTTTCCCAATTGGAAAACTTCTATTTTTGAATTATCCCCCAAATTTTGGAAATCTTCCAAATTTGACTTTCTAATTTTTGTCAAATTGGGATCTCTCCAAAAAGAAATTATGCTAAATTCAAATTATTTTCAATTTTCTTAGTTATCCAAATTTAAAGAATTTCTAAAAGTAAGAAATTCCCTAAATTTTATAAATCTCTAAATTATGGAAATATCCCAAATTAACAAAACTCTTAATTTTGGAAAATTCCAAAATGACTAATTCCCTTAAACAAATAATTACCAATTTAGCAGAAAATAAATCTAATCCTATAATTTTTTTTAACTAAACACTAAATCTAGGGTTTCTAGAACGCGCATCTAACAATAATATTCAAAAGAAAATAGAAATAGTCCTACTGATTACAACTTTGCACTCGGCTTTCCGAGGAATAAAATAATAATTAATTAACTCCTAAAAATCACTAAAATAAAGAAAAAATAAAGTTTCCAAAAATTGGATCTTCCCGCTTTAGCGACTTTCCGTTCTTTTCATTCCTTCCACACTCCCGTCAATCGAGCAACAAGGGCACTATTTAGAAGAGGAAATTTTTCGATCGTTGGATGAAAACCCTTGATTCAACACATTTATGATCCGATTAACTCAAATCTTGCAAAATTAAGACTTTGTATAGGGCTTGTGTCAGATATCGATCCGCACTCGATTGTTAGTGCAAGTAAATGACAACTATGAACCGGGAAAGGACTTCAGATGATGGTAGGGATGAGAATGGTGAGTTGGTGATTAAAAATATGATTGTATTGATTTTAGATTAAAATTTATCAATTAATAAGGAATGAAGAAAATAATCAAGAACATAAATTTGCATGAAAAACAAACTCTTTTCGTTAACCAATTCAAAGAAAATTACAATGCATGAAATCAAAAGTGTAAAACATAAAGAGATTTAACTATCTAGAAAGCAAGTAAATAAAAAGAGAATGAATCAAAGAGATGAAGAAGAGGGTTAAAGAGATAAATGTTAGATAGAGAAAGAAATAGTAGTAGAGAGAGAGAGAAAAGAGAAGAACTTACTAATGTAAAGGAGTTGCAGAGTGAATCTGGACGCCTTTGTGAACTAGATTCAGAATGCATTTGGACGTCTTTCTTAACAATGGGGAAGAGCCACGTTTTCTAGAGAGAGGAGTGTCTTGTATAGCCATCCCTTTCCCATAAAGATTAGGATTAGGTGGGGGCATCCCTTGAAATGGGGAGAGGGGAGAGTCATCTCCTCTTTTGAAATGAGAGAGAGAAATAAGGGATGAGGGAGAAAATGTCAAATATGACCTTTTTCTCATAGGCCATTGAGGCCATAGGCTATAATTGAATGGGTTATGTGAGTGGGTTTTGAGATAGTGGACTTTGTGTGCCATGAGGGAGTTTATAATGTTGGGCACAAAGTAGCGGACAGGAGGTTTACGACAAAATTAGATGATGTCGATGTGGCTGCTAAATTAGCAGGAAATGAGAACGGAGGGTTGGGATAGGACTGACTAAATGATGAAATATGATCATGATGATCAGATGGTAGATATAAGGGATCTGATGATCTACTGGTCGATCCGATGATTTGATGATGGATGGGTAGAAGATATGTGAGTAGTTGGATCTAGAAGAGAGACAATGAAAGATGACCGTTGGATGTAGAAATCTGGGTTTAGAGAGAGAAAATAAAGAGAATTTGGATAAAAATTACTGACAGAGGGTCTTGAACCCTGGTCTCTAACTTAGTCTTCTGCAAGCTTCACCAGCTGAGCAAGCCTTAATCTTGTGCTAGTTGTGTAGGCTTTAATCTTCTTAGTCTTTTATCTGGAGACTTGACTTTTCTTCTCTCTTGGTCGTCTCTTAGGTTTTTCGATCCTCCGGCTGTACCCGCATTGGGCCCATAACTTTTTGTCTTTAGCTTGTTGGCTCTTTAGCTTTGGTCATAGGTTTTTGAGCTCGTTGTTGACCCACAATCGATCAGAATTGTCCAAATGGTGTTCCTGCGATAAAAGAAGTGCGTAATGAGATTTAACCAAAACGGCTTGATACTAGATTATCCGAAATGTGTATATTTTATGCAAATAGTCAAATTTTGTCTAACGAATTTGTTCTAAACAATGGAAGAAACTCTTACGTGAAAAAATTGACAAAAATAGAATTTTTACGTATAAGAATTTGACACTGCTAAAAGGATAATGGCTTAAAATAAGCACTTTCGAGTGAAAATCACCTACGTAGCACCGTTACTTGCAACATACAACCCTTAGCCAACTGCAGGTGCATCCACGTCCTCTGGCTCCACGCATCAAGTCTAAGAGCACCCTTTCGATCACGATTTCCTTGTCGCTGTTCAGTTTGCTACACCCTAAACCTATCCTTCAACCGGTACACCCCGTTCTTATTCTCACTTGCCAGTGTAGCCCCAGAAATAAAGGATTCGGTACATCCTGACTCATCAACGTTGTTCAATAGTGATTGAGTCACACATGATACTCTCTAGCTTACTAGGTCAAATACTAAGGATAACTTAGGTAGAGATGTTGATGAAGCCTATCGATGAAGTAGAAACTTGAAGCTATGACCATAAGAGGAAAAACCTAAATGATTAGAATGACTAACTTGGGTTTTCTCTCCGGAGGCTCAATTCAAAGATAGGATAAAGCTCTTGTTAGCTTAAAATTAAGTTTATTCTCAGTATATGTGTAAGTTATAATAGCCAAGGGACGACTTTATATAATGAGAGCTAAGACTCAAGGGTTAGCAAGAGGTGAGAGAGTGAAGAACATGAATTGTAGATCTAATTTGAAACTTTCCTTCATCAGTCCAATCGATTGGACTCAGGTTCTAATCAATTGGACTAGGGCATAAGGTCCAATCGATTGGACTTCTATGAAAGTTGTCTCGTGATCTCTAATCGATTGAGGATCATGGTCCAATCGATTGAACTTTTCAGAAGTTCTGTCCACTATGGTCCGATCGATTGGGGCTCAGGGTCCAATCTATCCAACATGTCCAATCGATTGTACTAGCCAGTCCAATCGATTGGACTTCCTAAGCTTATAATAACTCATATTTGCCCAAAATTAATCTAGACCACATGATCAATTCATGTCTCTTTAGAATATAAACATTTGATATATAAAAGAAATGGCATTATCCATAACCAAATACATTCAATTCAATTGAATTTTGAAATTTATTGACAGAAACAAGAAAATAAAGCACGGGCTTTTCTCCTTACTTCTTCTATTTTACTTTATACTTTTAAGTGATTTTCAGAAGTTTTACTACATCTGAGAGATCATTTATACTGTTATTGCTAGAAACATAGAGATTTGGAGTGCTACTTTCTCTATGTAGAAAGACTGTTGAATCTTGTCAGACAAACGCTTGTAGAATTGATACCATTGATCAATGGCGAATTTAGTCTTTAAGAATTTATGATTTCATAAGCCTCAATCTCAAATAAGTTTTTATCGGTTCTTTTCCATTCGTTATTCTAAACTTTACCTTAGTTTCAATTCCTTAATTGAATTATTTATTATCTTCTCATTTTTCTATTAATTCTATGATTTCTCCAAAACCGATTGTTTCCAACATAGTGTCTATGTGCCAACAGCTTTCAGATGATGTTACTATGCGTTGGAAATGAACATACACACATTTATCTACGTGGAAATGCTTGTAAAGCTTGTGACAATCTTTTGACGAGTAATCCTGCACCTGCACTACCAGACCCTTTAGATTAATGTAAAGATGAGTTGATTTGGGATTAAGAAATTAATATAGCCAAAATAATTCCAACAATTAGGGGATTTGTTGGTTGACACTCCAAGACTATCATATATCTATGATCACCATGGAGAACACGTGGTAATTATATATAGAGAATTACTAGAAAAAAAAACTCTTATATCCATCTATAATATAATTGAGCTTATTCTTTTAAGCTGATCCGATGAATATGTACGTGGGCCATCATCCTCACCACTAAAATCCGATAAATCAAGCGCTGATCATGGTTGAGCAATCAAACTCGTTCATATAGGTACAACACCTGATAAATTCCTCATTAGCTAGAAAGTCAATTGTCCTTTACATCAACCAAGTTTTACTCTTGAGTTGTGAAGGTGGTGTTTGCTGGAGGAGCACTAATAAAAATCAGGCTCGCAATGTATGTAACAAGCTGTTGCTGAAGCCTTTGGCGTGCGGGTGCCTGGGCCCACGTGACTGCTTGGATGTTTTGCCCAGCCCTTGGTGGATATAAACGAGTAAAACTTCTGTCACAACGGATTGCAATTCATAGAATCACAAGCAATGAGTTTTCGGCACGTACCCAAGTGCTTTTTGCAAGGTACCCATGTGCTTTTGCTTTGAGGTGTATGTGCCGAGAACTCATTAGCCTGTGATTGTGTGATTTGCAATCCATTGTGACTGAAGTTTTACTCGATATAAACACAAAAATCATCATGATTGATAATTTCTAGCCGTTACATTTTAGTACTTTTTAAGGCACTTTAGGTGGAGTAAAACTTCTATCACAAGAAATTGTAAATCACAAAATCACAAGTCAATGAGTTCTCGGCACGTACACGAGTGCTTTTTGCAAGGTACCATGTGCTTTTGCTTTGAGGTGTACGTGCCGAGAACTCATTGGCTGTGATTGTGTGATTTGCAATCCGATTGTGACAGAAGTTTTACTCCTTTAGTTGATGGATTCAACCATTTTTTGGTCAGTGGGCCCGGATGGCAGCGGTGATCGAGTAACAACAAGGGTCGTGATGTAACAAGGTATACCTGAGATCTTTTCATTTGCGGAAGTGGCATTTTGGTAGCCACTACTGCCATCTGGGCCCACTGACCGCATGGATGTTCATCCCACCCTTTAATAGACATTCATACAAAAAAATCAGCTTGTTTAATGATTTTTAGCCGTTGGTTTTAGTACTCAAAAAATGGTTGTATTCAACGGCTATAAGAACGCCTTAAATGGTGCTAAAAAGTGTTAAAATCTAATGGTTATAGATTACCAATCAATGCGATTTTTGGTATGTATATCCACCAAGGGGTCGGATAAACATCCAAGCGGCCAGTAGGCCCAGATGGCAGCGGTGACTACCAAAAATGCCACTTCCGCAATGCGGCATACCTTGCTACATCTTTCTCCTAACAACAATCGTGCTAACTGACGCCAAAAGAGTCAGCTACAGCTTGTTACACAGTGACCCTGATTTACTCACAACCTTAATGTTAATAAGTCACAATCGATAGCTATATATCTATAAAGTTTTCAATATGGACCTACCTGCTCCATATACACATTTAGGATAATTCTCCTCTGACCACGCAAAAGAAATCCCTTTAAATTAAGCTACTTGTTGGTCCACCTACAGATTGGGCGCCAAACATCCATTGGGTCAGCATCCTCTAAGAGTATGCCACGTGGCTTATATTGTGGGAGGTCAGAGGTCAGAGGCCGAGTAGTTTTATGCAAGGTTTAAAAAACGGCCGTTATAACAGATTCGGACCTCCCCCGTTACATTATGGACCGTTAAAAATGCCCAAAAAATAACTGCCATTATAATGTTTTCCATTATTTTTCCGTTATAACAAAAATGACTGTTATTTTCTGAAAAATTTTGTGAAAAAATGGCTGTTATTTTTGTATTTTCCATTATTTTCCGTTATTTTTATTTTGAATAAGCACCATATTTTCCATTATTTCTATTATTTTTCATTTTTTTTCCGTTTTTGCCCCTGAGCATTCTTTTCATTATAAAGGAAAAAATGGTAACGCCCCAAGTCCGTTATACCGTTATAACGGTCCCCTTTAAACCTTGGTTTTATATACTCACAACCTCATTGTTGACAAGTCACTATCGATAGCGATATTCCTTTAAAGTTTTCATTATGGACCTACCTGCTCCATATATATTTAAGATATATAATTCTCCTCTTACATATACGCAAAAGAAATCCCTTAAAATTTAGCTAAACTACTCTATATGTATACAGAGAAAACCACTCTTCAAACCTTCAAGAAAAAGAAAGTGATAGAAAAATGGAATTGAAAGTTGAGACTCAAATCCCATTTCTTGATTTCACTAAAGATCCCCTGGAGAAAGAGGGGGATGGATGGAGGTACTTGTGTCACAAAGTTCGAGAGGCTTGTGAAGGGTATGGGTGTTTTCAGGTGGCGTACGATAAGGTTCCTTCACACCTACGTGAAGAGATGTTCATGGCCTTGAAAGATTTGTTCGATCTCCCAGATGAGACTAAGAAGAGGCACTTTATGCCCACGACTAATTCTGGGTATTGCGTGTATCCTTGGTATGAAAGTTTTCTCATCATTGATGCACCCATGCACGATAACGCACGAGCCTTCACGAACCTCATGTGGTCAGAAGGAAACCCGGGCTTCTGGTGAATCTCTTTTCTGATAACATTAGTTCCATGCACTTGTGAATTTAGTAGGTGATTGTTAGCTAACATGCATGACCATGTTTTGGTGGCTAGTGTTCAAAGGGTGTTTGGTTGCAGCGACAACTTTATTTCTATGAGAAATTCTAGGGTTGTTCTGTGGAATTAACATTCCGAACTTTAGCAACGTAAAAGGTGTTTCCAAAAAATCTATGATATACCTACTTCTGTATCAAAATTTTGATGCAGAAGTCACTCAAATTGCAACGTAGTAGACTTGTTCGGGCCCACTTGCCCCTTTAATGTCTGGCCTACACTATGATAGACCTACACACCAAAAATCAGCATGATTGGTGATTTCTAGCCATAGGATTTGACCACTTCTTAATCATGGGCTGTATGAATTCCTATGAGTTGGTTCCAAGTCCATGATGAAAAAGTGCTCAATTAATTCAATGGCTAGGAATCACTATTCACACTAATTTTGGGTGTATCTTTCCACCAAGATTTGGGCCAAACATTCAGGGGCCAGTGGGCCTGAAAGAGTGTACTACGTGGCAAATTAAGTGACTTCTGCATCAAAATTCTGATACAGAAGTCGGTATCATAGATTTTTCCCTTACTTTTCCGTTCATATCAGAGCTGTGAGTTCATGGTGTGGTGGTTCATTAAATGTTTTCTAACAAAAAAATCATAAAATTTCATTAGAATGTCCCCTTTACGGTGCACTTGTATGAGTTGCCTATATTAAAAGAAAAAAAAAAGTTATCTCACCTAAGTACCTATTAATTCTATATGTTATGGACCCAGTTCATTAAATGTCCCTCTCTCCTTAAAGTCCGTCAAATGCCTCTAAATAAATATTTAGGGCCTGTTTGGCAACATGGAGATAAGTTACTTTTTTGCTTCCAAAAGCAAAAAAGTTGAAAAGTTTATTTGGGTATCCATTTTGGAATTGCTTCTCAAAAGTCAAAAGCTTACTTTTTGTGGAAGCAAAATTTTTTTGCTTTTCGCTTCTGGTGGAAGCAAAAGTCAAAAAAAATTGCGGAACCCACGCTTCTAATTTTGAGTGAATCTTTCCAAATGTCAATTTTACCCTTGTAAACTTTACATTATGAAGTGTAAATAGAAAATATCTTATGAAGGAGAAAAAATAGGGATGGTTTGCTGAGGAGTAGGTCAGTAGACAATCCCTTTTTTTTTTCAATAATTACCAATAAAATGACTCACTTGGTGCGTCGTTTTACTAACCATTTGTAATTAAAATAATAACATATGTGATATTGATGTATGATCTTTATTAATGGTTTATTAGAATATAATATATTTCTAAAATTATAAGAAAATGACTTTTGACTTAATTCATGTCAAACTAACTTTTTGACTTTTTGACTTATAAGTCATTTTTTCACCAACAAACTTTTGCTTTCAAATGACAACTTTTAAATTCAACAACTTAATTTAGAAATTACTTTTTGCTTCCACTAGTTTGCTAAACAGGCCCTTAATTACTTTTCATACCATTATTCTTATTTTCAATAAAACTTATTCATAATAGCTAAATTACTTATGATGCTATTTTATCCATATTTTTAAAATATATTTTTTTAGTGGTTTGCACCAAGGTTTAAAGGAGGCCATTTTAACGGTATAACGGACTGGGGGTGTTACCAATAAAATGGATTGTAACAGAATAGGCAAAAATAGAAAAAAAAAAAAAGAATTTTAACGAAAAAAAAAAGCATGGAAAAAATGGCGCTGAAACTTTTGAATTTCAAACTTTGAAAAATAAAAATAAAAAGAATTTAACGGAAATAACAGCCATTTTTTCCCACAAAAATCTTCAGATTTAAACCACTGTTAAAACAATTTTAGTGAATTTAACTGGAAAAAATGGCGATAAAATTAAAAAACATCTAAATTTTGAAAAAGGAAAAAAACGGAATTTAATGGAAATAACAGACGTTTTTTTTTTTCACAAAATTTTTCAGATTTAACGGCCGTAAAAACGAAAAAATGGCTGTTAATTTCTAAGCGTCTAACCGGTTTTTAACATAACGGGCTTTGGGTGTTACCGTTTAAACAGCTGTTAAAACAATTTAAACGGCAGTTTGCACAAAGTCTAAGATACACAGCCGCGTCATGGAATGACCACTACACAGTTAAGGGTAAAATGGGTTAATCAGTTCTTATACTTAATAGGGGTTTCTTAAGATTCATTTCACCCCATGGATATATATATATATATAGCCAAGCCCCATAGCCGTTGCAATCCTTATAAAAAAAACTAATGGTTGCAATTAATCTTCTTATTTTTTTATGCTAGCGAAACTCTCAATTCCATGAGTAGAAAGATGCTAGAACTAGAGCTAATTATTCGGAAAATGATCTTTGAGAGCTTTGGAGTGGAAAAATACTACGATTCAAATGTCGCAAACAGCTATACGGGCTTACGTGCGATGAAATACAAAGCTCCACCAAGCAACGACTCAGCTATCGCTCTGGCACCCCATTCAGACAAAGGCATCCTAACAATTCTATGCCAGGGTAAAGTACATGGCCTCGAGGTGCTCTCTAAGGAAGGCGATTGGTTCCAAGTAATGCCTTCTGAAGGTATATTCACAGTTTTCGTGGGCGATTCGCTCAAGGTATGTCTTGTATGCTATAAGTTCACATGATTTCTTGTATGTTTTGATGGCACAAGACTCAGCCATTCTTGAGGAATGAAAATGCGGGAGCCGCAATTGAACTTGTCATGAATATTGTTCAAAACACAGATGATCAGCGAATGACACCGAATGGTGCTGATCAGATCACTTAAACGAATATTAGAATACCTTGTGTTACATTTTGGGCTAGCTAGTAAGAGTTTTTGAAGTCTTAATTGAATTGATGTTACTTAGGCTTGGAGCAACGGGAGAGTTCATGCAGTAAAACACAGGGTGACGATGTGCGGAGACAGAGAAAGGTATTCGTATGGGTTGTTTGTATTACCAAAGAATGAAGCAGTGATTGAGGTACCCCAAGAGTTGGTTGACAAAGACCACCCTCTCCTCTTTCGTCCCTTCAGCTTCAAGGATTTTATCAGTTACTCCAACTCCAACACTAAGAGTGATAATGTACTGGAGAATTATGCTGGAGTTTGATGGATTAATGCATGCATGTATGATGGTCATTGCCTTTCGTACGTTCACTAGAATAAAAAATGTTGTGTGTTTACCATTATGAGGTAAAGAAAAGCTTTTATATTTCGTATGCTTTGACGTTGAAATTGGCACCCCAATTCCATGAAAAATGGGAAATGCCAAAAAAGAAAAAATGTGTGTGCGCGCGCACATGTGTAGGGAAGCATCTACGTACTCTTCGATACTTTGCCAAGTTTGTCATCTCGAAGCATATTTAATTTGTCGGTTTTTTTTGGGAGCGAATATTTGCACACCCCATTTCCTATCCCGGTGGACTCCTAGTTGGGGCACATCCCAAAAAGAGATCTCTCTCTCTAAAACTTGGCTGACCGGGTGACCGTTCAGAAAATGAGCCACGTGGCATATTTTTAGAGGACACCGACCGTATAGATGTTAGACCAATCCCAAGGTTGACCTAAAAACGTAAAATCAGCTTGATTAGTGATTTCAAACCTTTCGATCTTGTATCCCAAATAATGGTTGATAATGCTCAAATTCCCACGGTTAAATCAACCCATGAAAATGGCTCCATTCAACACTTGGAAATCACTAATCAAGTTGAATTTTGGTTTGTAGATGCACCTAGAGATTGGCCAAACATCTATACGGTCAGTGTCCTCTAATAATGTGCCACGTGGCTCATTTTGTGGGCGGTCAGTGTGGACACCGGTCAGCCAAGTTTGAGAGAGAGAGCTCTCTTTTTGGGGTGTGCCCCGAGTAGGAGTCCACCGGGATAGGAAATGGGGTGTGCAAATATGGGCTCCCAGAAAAAAAACCCACATACATGCATGCATCCTATAGGCGTCACTATCAGCAATGGGAATAGTGCAAATGCTCATCTATCATCTAGATCGTCCAATAGATGGACCACGCATTTGGTCAAAAAAAACTTGTCAATTTTGATAGCTGTATTCAAAGTTTAAATAAATACTTTAAAATAAATTGGCTCGCATCATGGTCAGAAATAATATTACTTTATTATTTATTTTTAAATACTATCACTGATATATATACTTGGGGATCAATTTACATGGTCCGCCTTAAGATTTGATTCACAGGACTTCTTGTTTTTAAGTCATGGGTTAAAAAACGGCCCGTTATAATGAAAATAATGGCTTTTTATAACGGATTCAGATCCCACCCGTTACGTTATGTACCGTTTTAACGCCCAGAAAATAATGGCCATTATAACGACTTATTTTTTGAAACAAAAATGCCTGTTATTTATATAGATATTTTTTTCGTTATTTTTACATGGGTCTGGTCTGGGTACCCTAATTAATATAAATATGGAAAAAATGATCTCATGTCTATCATAGCCCTTGTAGCGGTATAACATACTTAATCTGTCATTTTGTCCTGCTTTTCGAAACCAGTTGTTTTAATCTGTGCTTGGATTTTAGGTGGTGTCGTCGCCTTCATAATGGTGATTATTATAACATCGGTCGCGCTCGGGGGACCCCCATTTTTGACACCCACTTTGGCGTACCCATGTAGAAGATGAATCAATGGCTGATTTTTGGTGAAGATGATCTCTATGGTGAGGAGATCATCCTCACAAAAATTCATCAAATCATTCCGATATTCCTAAACTGGTTTAGAAGTTGAGGAATTATGGACCGTCGATTTTTACTGTGTAACTTGAAAACCACATTTGATGGGGTTGGAAATTTCAAAACGGGCTGATTTTTTGTCGGGGTGATCTAATTGGTGAGGAGATCATCCTCACCACAAATCAGCCATTGATTCATCTTCTACGTGGGTACGCCAAAATGGGTATAAAAATTGGGGGTACCCCGAGCCCGACCCTTATAACATATTGACACTAAAGCTATCATATAGATCTGATACTGCTAGAGTAAACGATGGACAATGCTTTCTAATTATATATTAACCAGGAAGCTCATTTGCATGCGTACGTAAATTGAGAAATTAATTAAGTCATCGCCTTCGTAACGCCAATGATATGACATATTGATACCAAGAGTATCATATACATATGATACACCGAACAGCTCATACCATACGCATGTCAATCAAGGCGCTAAATGATCAAACGTCCAGAGACCTATTGGTAGCTAGGATCTTGATCATCAAGTCCAATCGATTACTAAACGGAGTATAATCAAACACATGGATGACTAAAAAAATTGATGGTTCCATATGTCCAATCAGTAGATGCGTGCAGCTGATCTGATTTGTTGGATGTGCCCATCCAAACTGATTGGATGTTCTAGGATCAATGAATATGTGGGCCATCATCCTCATCCCTAAACACCGACCAATCAGACACTGATCATGGTTGAGCAATCAAACTCGTTCATGCAGGCACGACACCTGATAAACTCCTCGTTAGAAAGCCAATTGTCCTTTACATTTAGCCCTTACTCCTCGAGTCCTCCCAAAAAACCTTAAAAACAATAAAAATCAGGGTGGCGATATAACAAGCTGTCTTGACGCCTTTCTGGGCCCACTGACCGCATGGATGGTTAGCCATTAGCCCACCAAGGTGGACAAATCTAGTCTGCAACCATTTGCAGACTTAAAAGTATACAAACATTGTCGGTACGGTCGGATGTCCCTTGAAAATTGTGTTAATTCAATGTTTTTTAAAAACTATATATATATAAATTAAGAACACGTTTTTCAATGAGCATTCAATGGTTGATGCGATGTTTACATACTTTTAAGTCTGTACATGGTTGCAGACAAGATTTGTCCTACCAAGGTGGATATAAACACCCAAAATCATCATGATTGTTAATTTCTAGCCATTATAATTTTAAGACGTGATGTTAGCAGTTGGATTCAGCCATTTTTTTGAGTATTAAATTAAAGGCTAAAAATCATCAAACATGCTGATTTTTGGTATAAATGTCTACCAAGGGGTTGGATAAACATCCATGGGATAAAACTTCTTGTCTACCACAGAGTTCTCGGCTTGTGCCCGAGTTTTTTTTTGTACCGAGTACCTTTTGCCACGTACCCAAGTGATTGTTTTATAAGATTTTTTTAAAATTTGTTATTACAAAAGCAAAAAAGTGGGTACGCGGTAAAAACTAAAAAGCACTCGAGTACATGCTGAGAACTCTGTGGTATTAAGCGCCAAGTTTTATCCCATTCATGCGGTCAGTAGGCCCAATGACAGCGGTGAATGACAAAAGGCTCAACCACAGTTTGTTACATCGCGACCTTGATTTTTAGTTGTTAGCATGGATGAAAGTCTCGGGATCGGCCGTTGGATCGGACCCCTCCGATCCCGAGTTGGATCGCCTGGATCGGTTGGATCGGTCCGATCCACTGTGATCCCGAGACGAGAAAAAAAAATCCCAAAAAATGCAAAAAATTGTAGAAAAAATTCAAAAAATTTGTAGAAAAATCAGAAAAAATCACAAGAATGTAGATCTATGTGTTTCCCCCAAAACTCGCTGGATTTCCCCCAAAACTCACCGGATTTTCAACCCAACTCAAAGAAATTTGAACCAAGACCTTTGATCTCCATGAATCTATGTGTTTCGAAGGTTGATCTATCATTTTCAAGTTATTTTTAGGTTCTAAGAAGGGCTGGGGGAGGAAAACGAGTGAGAAGATGAAAAAAAAAGAAAAAAAAATCAAGTTTTGATAACATCATCGCCGCTGGTTCAACTCGCCGAGTTGGATCGGTGTAACTCGTTTGGATCGAGCGATCCAACCGATCCAAAGGGCGATCCAACCGATCCAGAGAGTTGGATCGGACGATCCAGTGCGATTCGAGACAAACATTGGATTTTTGTCTCGGATGCCTCCGATCCCGGTCTGGATCGCCCGATCCAACTCGGGATCGCCCGAGACTTCGAACCATGGTTGTTAGTGCTTGCCAGCCAATCCCACCTTACAAACTTTTCTTTTTTGTTTTGAACGGTTGGTATATCCAGTCCTTTTAGAGCACCCGACTAGTCTCCGGGAGAGTAAAACTTCTATCACACGAAATTGTAAATCACACAAAACACAGCCAATGAGTTCTCGGCACGTACACAAGTGCTTTTGCAACGTACCCATGTGCTTTTGCTTTTTAGGTGTACGGGTGCCGAGAACTCATTGGCTGTGTTTTGTGTGATTTGCAATCCCATTGTGACAGAAGTTTTACTCTCCCCGGGACACGCTAGTCACCCTATCCACACGTGCCAAGTGTTCTAGGATAATTTTGATGTGGACTGAACCTCTTATTGTTACTCTTCAAGGGGTGGCCCCAAGGAGAGTTGAACTCAGAACCTCTCGCTTATTGGAGCGGAGTCCTGGTGATCAGCACTCAATCCTTGAACCCCTACCGTCCCAACTCAAGAGTAAAACTTGGCTCAGCTGTTAAACGCCCACAATATGTGCCACATGCACATTTTAAAGGACACAGAACGTAGGTGCACCTACAAACCAAAAATCAACCTGATTAGTGATATCTAACCGTTGGATTGGAGTAATTTTCATGAGTTGATTTTAACCGTAGAATTTGAGCATTATTGACCATTTTTGGAGCACAAGGATCCAAAGGTTTGAAATAACTAATCAAGCTAATTTTTGGTTTGTAGGGCCACCTAGAGATTGGCGAAACATATTATCAGCCGTCAGTGGCTTTGCTGATCACGGACAATCAGTTAAGTTATGTTTTCACCGTAACTAGGGGACAAACCACGTGAGTGATTGTAGGAGTGTCTTTGGAAGCAGTGGCACACTATTTGAAATACTGACCTTATGGATGTTGAGCTCATACCTAACCTAGGTGGACGTATATACAAAAGGGTCAGGGTCGGGCTCCGTTGACAGGTAAAAAATGACAGGATTCTGTGCAGGGACACAATATAAGCCACTTGTGGCACACTCTCAGAGGAATCTGACCGTATGGATGTTTTTCCAATCCCATGGTGGACCTACAAACCAAATATCAGCCTGATTAGTGGCTTTGGTTTGACTTATTTTCATGGGCTGATCTCAACTGTGGGAATTTGAGCAGTATTTGAGGTACAAAGATCCAACGCCTATAAATCACTAATCAGGCTGATTTTTGGTTTGTAAGTCCTCCATGGGATTGGACAAACATCCATACGGTCAGATTTCTCTAAGAGTATGCCACGTGGCTTATATTATGTCCCTGTACAGAATCCTGTCATTTTTCACCTGTCAATGGAGCCCGACCCTATACAAAAAATCAGCCTCATTAATCAGTGATTTCTAAGAATTCGAATGGAGCCGTTTTCATGAGTTAATTTTTGGGAGCTCATATTTGCACACTCCATTTCCTATCCCGATGGACTCCTAGTTGGGGCACACCCCAAAAAGAGAGATCTCTCTCTCTCTAAAACTTGGCTGACCGTTACTGTCAAATGAGCCACGTGTCATATTTTTAGATGACACTATGGATGTTTGGCCAATATCTAGGTGGACCTACAAACCAAAAATCAACTTGATTAGTGATTTTCAAGCGTTGGATTGGGGCCATTTTTTAACTGTAGGAATTCGAGCATTATCGACCATTATTTGGGGTGCAAGATCGAATGGTTTGAAATCACTAATGAGGCTGATTTTTGGTTTGTAGGTCCTCCTAGGGATTGGCCAAACATCCATACGGTCAGTGTCCTCTAAAAATGTGCCACGTGGGTGGTCATTGACAGTCACGATCAGCCAAGTTTTCTAGAGATCTGTCTACTTTGGGGTTTGCCCCGACTACGAGACCACCGGGATAGGAAATGGGGTGTGCAAATATGAGCTCCCTAATTTTTAATAATGCTAGAATGGCATGGATAGTAATTTTAACTTTTGATTCATTTCATGAAATAAAAGGTGGGTCGTTTTTTTTCAAGGTTTAAAAAGGGCGTTACAACTGTATAGTGGACTGGGGGTACGTGTTACCATTTTTCCGTTACAGCTGCCGTTATAACAGATTGTAACACAGGCAAAAATGGTAAAAAGGGAAAATAAGGAAAAAAAAATGGCACTAAAATTCAAAAGTCAAAATTTGAATTTTAAATTTTCAATAAAATTTATAACGGAAAATAATAGAAATAACAGGTTTTTTTAACAACTTTTTTTCAGAAAATAACGGTCGTTATTTTTATTTTAACGGAATCTAACAGCTGTTATAACTAAATTAATTAATGGCCATTTTCTGAGAGTTAAAATGTTACATAACGTAACGGGGGAGGTCCGAATCCATTATAAGGGCCGTTTTTCTAACCATGTTTTTTTTTACACCTAACTAATAGGTATCTAATTGATTTATGGACTACTGCATAGATGGACCTTCAGACAAAAATCAGCCTGTTTACTCCATACGGACAGTGCCACATGGCTCATATTGTTGTCCATCATCAATGTTGACACACACTGGACCTCCCTCGTCAAAGTCTTGCTTTTGTAAAAGTATTCTGTGAAGCCGGCCGAACCCAAGTTTTATCTTTTTTGTTTGTTTTTTTTCCATGTAACACGTGGCACCGAAAGGACGGTGAATGTCTTGTGAAGGGAAAAAATTTATATGCAGAGGGGTCTCGTGGCCCTACTAAACGCATGGATGTTTAGCCCACCCCTTGGTGGATATGTATAAGAAAAATTAGTTTCATTGATTTTATCGAGCCATAGATTTTAGCACTTTATTAAGATTTATTGTAACCGTTGGATTCAAGCATATTTTTGGGGCACTTAATCCAATGGCTGAAAATTATCAACCAAGCGGATTTTTAGTGTGCATATCCACCAAGGCGTGGGGTAAACATCCATGCTGTTAGTAGGCCCAAAAAATATGAACCATGTAGGACCACAAGACCCCTCTGCATCCACTGCATCCAATGTCCTCTGCATCTAAAATTCTTCCCTTGTGAAGCCCATGTAGATACAAATTCTCCTTGACCACGCAAAATAAACCCCTCTAAATTTAGCTAAAAACCTCTATATATATAGAGGAGCCATTCTTCATCCCTTCGGAGAAAGAGAAAAAAAAAATGAGTTTGAAAGTTGAGACTCAAATCCCATTTCTTGATTTTACAAAAGCCCGTCTAGAGAAAGAGGGAAGGAGTGATGGATGGAAGATCTTGTGTCACAAAGTTCGAGAGGCTTGTGAAGAGTATGGGTGTTTTCGGGTGGCGTATGATAAGGTTCCTGCGCACCTACGTGAAGAAATGTTCATGGCCTTGAAAGATTTGTTCGATCTCCCTGATGCGACTAAGAAGAAGTACTCCAGTTCCAAGCCTTATGATGGGTATCGCTTGGTTCCTTCGTATGAATGTTTTGGCATCCAGGATGCACCCACGCTCGATAGCACTCGCGCCTTCACGAACCTCATGTGGCCAGAAGGAAACCCGGGCTTCTGGTGAAAATCTTCTCCGATAACCTTAGTTCCATTCACTTGTGGATTTAGTAGGTGATTGTTAGCTAACATGCACCACCATGTTTTGTTGCTTAGTGTTCATCTTTGAAAAATTGCTGTTTTTGTCCTTGTGATATGTGATCTTAAAGGGTTTTTGGTTGCAGCGACAACTTTATTTCTCTGAGAAATGTGGAATCAACATTCCAGACTTCACCAACTTCTCATCCTTAACCTTTTTTTGTCCTTAAGAAAAAAAAAAAAAAACCCCAAAATTTTCTGTAAATTGCTTGACCACCATCACGGAGTTATTGGCACGCACCCGAGAGTAAAATTTGTCACAATCGGATTGCAAATCACACAAACACAGCCAATGAGTTCTAGTACACCTAAAAAGCAAAAGCACATGGGTACGTTGCAGAAGCACTTGTGTACGTGCCGAGAAATCATTGGCTTGTGATTGTGTGATTTACAATTTCGTGTGATAGAAGTTTTACTCGGCACCCGACTACCCGAGTTCTTTTTAGCTTTTGCAATAAAAAATTAAAGATATCTTAAAAAACACTAACTTGAGTACGTAGAAAAAAAGCACTTGGGTATGTGTCGAGAACTCCGTGGATGGTCAGGGGTCAGGCAAGTTTTACTTTCTCGGTGATTTTAGATCAATCGTGCACTATGAGAAGTTAATTTAATTTTTTTTTTTTTTATGCTAGCCAAACTCTCAATTCCATGAGCGGAAAGATGCTAGAACTAGAGCTAATTATTCAGAAAATGATCTTTGAGAGCTTTGGAATGGAAAAATACTACGATTCGAACGTCGCAAATAGTGAGAGCGCCTTGCGTGTGATGAAATACAAAGCCCCACTAAACAATGACCCAGCCATCGGTATGGGAACCCATAGAGATACAGGCATCCTAACGATTCTATGCCAAGATGTACAGGGCCTCGAGGTGCTCTCTAAGAAAGGCGATTGGTTCCAAGTAATGCCTTCTGAAGGTACGTTCACAGTTTTGGTCGGCGATGCGCTCAAGGTATGTCTCGATCGTTGATTCATGGTACTAAATCCATATCAAATGAGACAAAACAGAGTAGTAATTAAACAAAGCAAAAGATTGGTAAATTTGAAATCAAAGATAGTGAATTGATGAATCATTTAAGTGGACTCCTTGACTTGATTAATATCAAGGTAAAAATGGCCCACATCAGAAAAATATCCAAGTAAAAAAATGTCAAAATATTTATTTTTTTCAAAATTAACGGTAAAAAAAATCTTTATTTTCCAAAATAACGACCATTACTACCGTTGTAGCGGTAAGCCTGTGTTTCGGTTTTGGGCATGAGTTTGGGATGTCTCCGTTTTAACTGCTGTTACACTTGGGGAGATCCATTGGCTCTCGCTTTTCCTTTTTCAACCGCGCTTTTTTCGAGGGGTCCTTTGATCATTTAGCCATTCAAGCCATCTCACAAGCTCATCAATCATGAATTACTGGTCCACCCCTTAATTGACCTAGACACCAAAATCAGCCTAATTAATAATCTGTAGTTGCCGTTGGGCTGAAACGGACCACTGTCGAGAAATTTTTTGAAGTGGCTAAAACCCAGGTATATGTGGTGTGCGATCATTGGGCACATGATCGCCACTTCAAGAATCGTGCCGCTTCAAAAACTTTCTCACTTGGGGAGATGATGAGAGGGCAGTACATGTGGACCCGTTTGGGCCTGCAATCTCAGCTGTCTAATGTAAACGGCCGCAACCCTTTTTATTCCCACTCCAGTACTAAAGAGAGTATCCTAATGGAAACTCATCCCAGGGCCATCTCGACACAAGTTGGGGCTTAAAGCGAAAACTCTAAATGAGGTTTAATGACTCACAGCATCAGAGGAAGAGATTTGGGAGAGAGAGAAAGAGAAGATGAAGAGTCAATCCCATAATAGAGTGCCCAGTATGTGAAGAGGAGAAAACGAATTTTCAAAACACGTGGCAAGTGATTATAGTTTGACCTATATTTAAAAAAAAAAAATTGGGGCCTTCTATAATTTGGGGGCCTAAGGCGACTGCCTTACTCACCTTATGCTTGAGCCGGCCCTGACCCGTCCCTTATTATGATACCACAAAAGTGTAAGCTAGCACCATTTTTGTTACTCACAAGCTGCCTTATTGACCCACTGATTGCATGTTCACCCCACCCCTTGGTAGACATTCATATTAAAAATCAGCTTGTTTGATAATTTTTAGCCATTGGTATTAATGTTTTCGTACCAAAAAAAAATGGCTGAATTCAGTGGCTAGAATCACGCCTTAAAAAGTACCAAAATATAAGGGCTTGAGATTACCAATCATGGTGATTTTTGGTGTGTATGGGATGGGCTAAACATCCATGCGGTGGCAGCGGTGAGTAACAAAAATGGTGCTAGCTTACAGCTTGTTACATTACCACCCGTTACAAATTCACATGATTTCTTGTCTGTTTTGATGGCACAAGATCTTTATAAGGAGAAAATAAAAATGATAAATTAAAAAAATAAAAAATAAAAAATAAAAAAAAAGCTCAAAACTAATAAAATATCAAGGTATTCGTATGGGTTAATTAGTAAGAGCTTTTGAAGTCCTAATTGAATTAATTCTACTTAGGCTTGGAGCAACGGGAGATACCATGCAGCAAAACACAGGGTGATGATGAGCGGTGACAGAGAAAGGTATTCGTATGGGTTGTTTACAACACCAAAGGAGGGAGCAATGGTTGAGGTGCCCAAGGAGTTGACTGACAAAGAGCACCCTCTCCTCTTCCGACCCTTCAACTACACGGATTTCCTGTGCTACTTCTTCTCCAACAATAAGAATGATAATGCACTGGAAATCTATGCTGGCGTTTGATGGATTCATACATGCGTGTGTGATGGTCTTTAGCATTTCGTTTAGCAGAATAAAAAAGGGTGTTGGTGTTTCAGTTAATCAAATAAGAAGAAAAGATGGTTTGTGAACATCTATCTTTCAATTTTCTCTAAGTTTGGCATCATTGAAGTATGTTTACAGTTTACCGTTCTGAGGTAAAAGAAATTTTCATGAAGAGAATTTCAACATAATTCTCCTCTGAAGAGTATTGTGATTCAAATTCCGAAAACTTTGTCGATAAGAAAATTAATCTATTACTACTATAAAGGCAAAACAGGGGCACGACACAACATTCACTTAGGCACCTATGAGTTGCCTATTATAAAAGGTTGTTATAGGGTCACTGGTCGTTGGCTAAATTGTCCAACTTTGAATGAGAGTTCCAAGCTAGTGAAACCCATGGTTTTAAAACACAGTCGTTTAAACTGTTTTAACGGCTGTTGTAACGGTAACGCCCCAAGCCCGTTTCCGTTAAAACCGTTTAAATATGTTTTGATGCTTTAAATTAAATGGCCATTTTGTTGGTTTTAACGGCCGTTAAAACCATTTTAATAGCCGTTAAATTCTGGATTTCTTTTGAAAAAAAAAGGCTGTTAAATCCGTTAAATTTAAGTTTAATTCTATTTTTTTTAATTTTTAAATTTCAAATTTTGAATCAATGAATATGTGGGCCATCATCCTCACCCCTAAACACTGACCAATCTGACGTTGATCATGGTTGAGCAATCAAACTCGTTCATGTAGGCACGACACCTGATAAACTCCTCGTTAGAAAGCCAATTGGCCTTTACATCTGGCCCTTACTCCTCAAGTCCTTCCAACAGAGTAAAACTTGTATCACAAGATGTTGTGACGGAAGCCGGTCACAGCACTCAATACGAGCCACGTGGCATACAATTAGAGGATGATGACCGTATGGATGTTTGGCCAGTCACTCGGTGGACCGGTACACAAAACATCAGCCTGATTCGTGATTTCTAACTGATTCAATTGAAGTTATTTTCATGGGTTGATTTTAACGGTAGGAATTTGAGCATTATTGAGCGTTATTTGGGTGCAAAATTTCAAAGGTTGTATATCACTAATCAGGCTGATTTTTGGTTTGTAGGTCCACCGAGGGATTGGCCAAACATCCATACGGTCAGCGCCCTCTGATCGTATGCCACGTGTCTCGTATTGAGTGCTGTGACCGGCTTCCATCACAACATCTTGTGACACAAGTTTTACTCCTTCCAACAAACCTAAAAAACAATAAAATTCAGGGTGGCGATATAACAAGCTGTTTCTGTCGCCTTTCTGGGCCCACCAAGGTGGGTATAAACACCCAAAATCATCATGATTGGTAATTTCTAGCCATTATACTTTTAAAATATGATCTTAGCCGTTGGTTTCAACCATTTTTTTGAGTACTAAATTAAGGGCTAAAAATCATCAAACAAACTGATTTTTGGTATAAATGTCTACCAAGGGGTTGGGTAAACATCCCTGAGATAAAACTTCGTGTCTACCACAGAGTTCTCGGCGTGTGCCCGAGTACTTTTTTTTTTACCCGAGTGCCTTTTGCCATGTGCCCAAGTTTTGCCACGTACCCAAGTGAGTGTTTTTTAAGAATTCTTTTTAAATTTTTTATTACAAATCAAAAAAGCAGTCGGGTACGTGCTGAGAACTCTCTGGTATTTGACGCTGTAAGCGAAGTTTTATCCACATCCATGCGGTCAGTAGACCCAATGGCAGCGGTGAATGCCAAAAGCGTCAACTACAGCTTGTTACAACGCGACCTTGATTTTTAATTATTAGTGCTCCGCAGCCAACCTCCGGGACACGCTAGTCAGCCCTATCCACACGTGCCAAGTGGTCTAGGATTATTTTGTTGTGGACTGAACCACTTATTGTTACTCTTCAAGGGATGGCCCCAAGTAGAGTTGAACTCAGAACCTCTCGCTTTTCGGAGCTGAGTCCTGGCCATCAGCACTCAATCCTTGAACCCCCACCGTCACAACTCAAGAGTAAAACTTGGCAGAGCTGTTGATCGCCCACAATATGAGCCACGTGCACATTTTAGACCTACAAACCAAAAATCAACCTGATTAGTGATTTCTAACCGTTCGATTGGAGTAATTTTTTTGAGTTGATTTTAACTGTGGAATTTGAGCATTACTGACCATTTTTGGGGTACAAGGGTCCAAAGGTTGGAAATCACTAATCAAGCTAATTCTTGGTTTGTAGGACCACCTAGTGATTGGCCAAAGATCCATACGGTCAACGTCCTTTAAGAGTGTGCCATGTGGCTGATATTGTGAGCGGTCATTGGTTTCGCTGATCGTGGACAATCCGCTAAGTTATGTTTTTACCATAATTAGGTGGCAGCACATGCACGTGAATGATTGTAGGAGTGTCTTTGGAAGAAGTGGCACACTATTACAAACTACTGACCGTATGGATGTCTGGCCCATATCTAGGTGACAGTAAGTACAAAAAATCAGCCTGATTAATGATTTCTAAGAATTTCGAAAGGAGCTGTTTTCTTGTTTTTTTACACCTAATTAATAGGTGTCTAATTGATATATGGACCACTGTGTTGATGTTTGACCCAACACTACAGACAAAAATCAGCCTGATTACTCCACACGGACAGTGCCATGTGGCTCATATTGTAGTCCATCATCAATGTTGACAATTTTGAAGGCACGAGACTTGGGGGGTGTTTAATTGGAATCTGGATAACCATTTTTAAAAAATTATTTATTTAATACGGAAGGCTTTTCTGAAAATATATTTCTAAAAGTTATCCACATTTCTCTCTTGGGAAATGCAACTAAAGCTTGCTTGCAGCAATCTTTTGGTCTTAATTATTTGATAGTTGACACTCCAAATCACCAGCTAAGCGTCCTATAGCTAGGTGTCACTATTAGTAATGCTCAAAAAAAATAAAAAATGCTCGTTCGTTCATATTGATGATTATTATAACATATTGACTCCAAGGCTATCATATAGATCTGATCACATGCAAATTATATATAGATATTGGTGCTCTAGGAGAAATAAAATATGTTTTAAAAATAATAATCCCCGGTACACATGGATCTCTTAGATAAAATGAACCATAATTCTCCTCTAACCTCACAAAAACAAATCCCTCTAAATTTAATTAGTTGAACTCCGATCCTCTATATATAGAGGAGTCATTCCACAAGTCTTCATAAAGAGAAAGAAAAGAAAAATGGATTTGAAGGTTGAGGCGCAAATCCCATTTCTTGATTTCACTAAAGACCCTCAAGATTTAGAGGAAAAGAGTGATGGATGGAAGTACTTATGTCACAAAGTTCGAGAGGCTTGTGAAGGGTATGGGTATTTTCAGGTGGCGTACGACAAGGTTCCTTCGCACCTACGTGAAGAGATGTTCATGGCCTTGAAAGATTTGTTCAATCTCCCTGATGATACAAAGAAGAAGCACTCCAGTTCCAAGCCTTATTATGGGTATACAGGCAATTCGGACTTGGCAACTCCGTGTGAACGTTTTATCATCGAGGATGCACCCACCCTAGATAGCGCTCGAGCGTTAACGGACCTCATGTGGCCAGAAGGAAACCCGGGCATCTGGTAAATCTCTTCTCTGAATTCTCACCTATTACCATTATCCAAAAAAATATCAAATGCTGCTACTAATTTTTTTTTTTTTTTTTTTTTTTTTAATGCTAGCCAAATTCTCAATTCCATGACCCGAAAGATGTTAGAACTAGAGATAATTATCCAGAAAATGATCTTTGAGAGCTTTGGAGTGGAGAAATTCTACGAGTCGAACGTCGCAAACAGCCAGATCACCTTAGCTATGATGAAATACAAAGCTCCACCAAGCAATGAGTCAGCCCTCGCTCTGGATCCCCATACAGATAAAGGCATTTTAACAATTCTATGCTCAGATGTACAAGGCCTCGAGCTGCTCTCTAAGGAAGGCGACTGGTTCCGAGTAATGCCTTCTGAAGGTACATTCACAGTTTTCGTCGGCGATTCGCTCAAGGTATATGACTCCGCCCTTGACTCGTGGTAATGAATCCATATCAAATGAGCGTCAAAATAGATTAGTAACTGAGCGTCAAAAAATATGGAGGTCCGCTTAGGGATGTGCCAAACATCTATATGGTCAGTGATCTCTAATAGCGTGCCACATGTAAGGCTGTCACGTGTAAGGTGCCTACCATGTGTAAGGGCACGTGGCATCCCCATAGTCTATATATATATATATATAGGGTCAGGTTCAGGGGACAACAATTTCATACAACATTTTTGACAACAATTTTGGCGTACCCACATGGAAGATGAATTAATAGCTGATCTTCAGTGAGGATGATCTTCTCATCATATAGATCACCCCTACAAAAAATCAGTACATTCTGAAATTTCTAACCCTATCAAATGTGGTTTTCAAGTTAACAATAAAAACAGACGGTCCATAATACTTCAACTTTTAAACCTATCTACAAATATCAGAATGATTTGAATTTTTGTGAAGATGATCTCCTCACCATATAGACCATCCTCTGTAATTTATTTTCTTTTGTTCTAAACAATTTCATCACTTAGCAAAATAAAAAAGAAAAAAAATAGCATAGTTAGCAAATCTCCGTTTAAAACCCGACTTTTTGAAGAAAAAAACTGTATATTTTGAAAAAAAAAAAAGTTTCAAATCACATTGTTTTCAAAATCACGAAAAAAAAAAACACGAAATATAAAATAATCCGAATCAACCCCGTAATTTTAAATTTTTCAAAAAAAATCTCATGAATAAAACTCATTCTTGTTTTAAAATTTTAAAAATATTTTTATTTATAATATATGTTACTAATATTTATGTTTAAAAATATTTTTAGAATATATGTTTTCATCTAATCTATATACATTGTGGGTATATGCACGTATATTTATACGTTTTGTTAGTGCATACTTTTGGAATAAAAAATTTTAAATCCGAAGTCTTCACTTGTCGATCTTTCAACGCTCTCGCCTTTTTGACCGATTTTTTTACTCCATTTTTTTTAATCCGAATCGTTTTAAACTCGTATTTTTAAATGGACGAATTTTTAACTTTTCGTGATTTGCTAACTATGCTCACAAGCCCATCAATCATGGGGTCATGTACGTGGACCGTTTTCGTTAAAGTAGTGACTAGGTTTTCTACACATCTGGCAGCTCAGGTGGCACAGGTTCATCTGTCTTGCCTCCCTCAGCTTCTTCAAATCATTCTGATATTCATAGACTGGTTTAGAAGTTGAAGAATTATGAGCCGTCGTTTTTTAACGTGATACTTGAAAACCACATTTGATGGGGTCAGAAATTTCAGAATGGGCTGATTTTTTGTAGGGGTGATCTATATAGTGAGGAGATCATCCTCACAAAAAATCAGCCATTGGTTCATCTTCTATGTGGGTACGCCAAAGTGGGGGTAAAAAATGGGGGTTCCTGGAGTCCAACCATAATAATAATATCTAAAAACCCAGAAGTGCATTAGAAGTCCATTTTTGCTCAAAATACTCAGAAGTCTTTGAACAAATATCCTCAAAGACAACTGTATGAGCCACGTGGCACACCCTTTGATTTTGATACCTCTGACCGTTGTAATGGTAACGCCCATTATTTTGAACATAATGCCTAAAACCAAAAAAATGGACTAAGGGCATTATAACAGAAGTAACGGCTGCTATTTTGGAAATTATTTTACTGGTATTTGAGTTATTTAAAAAAAACATCTGCCTTTTTCTTACTCAAATGTAAATGATGTGAAATGTGACATGACTCTAATGTTAAGTGTGTTACCATGTTACTCGGGGGACGACATGTGCAATGAACGTGCACCTTACACACATGGCATCGCTTTACACGTGGCATATTCTTAGAGACCACTGACCATATAGATGTTTGGCCCATCCTAGTTGGACTTACTTACCAGATTAATTTCATTCTGATTAGTAATTCTATCCATTGGATTAGACTCTTTTTAATGGTTTAATTTTAAGCGTGGATTTCTAAGACTATTTGGGGGTACTCAGATTCAAAGGTTCGAAATCACTAATCAAGCTGATTTATGGTACTTAGCTAGGTCCATCTTGGGATGGGCCAAACATCCATACGGTCAGTAGCCTCTAGTATGCCACATGACTTAGACTATGGATCCCTCGTCAACTTTGATGGACACTATCATGAATTTTTTTTTCTAAGGACATAGTTCAAATGCCAACTCAGGGTTCAATAAATGTCTTTACAATTGATTTTAAATGTTGAATGGCTAAAGCACCTTTATAAATTAAAAAAATTCAAAAAATAAAAGAAGCAATGTTTATAAATTTGAAGGCCATATTAGGAATAAGGATTTTTTGATTTTTTTAATAAGAGTGTAGCATTGAATGAGAGCTGCAAGACGTATGCCTTTTGACACTAAAATACCAAAACACCCCTACCAAGTGAAAAATAAATACATTAAAGAATCAAAGGAAAGAAAATGACATTTTGAGAAATATGAGTAATATCGTAACCCTCTTTCCTCGTTAATAAGTAGAATAGATGTACACTATTTAAAAACAAGGTACAAAGTACAAACCTTTTTTAAAATCTACATTGGGTTCTAAAAGTATAGGGCTGCAACTTGGGCGGGCTCAACCCGAGCCCGACGAGCTCAACCCGACGTTGGGCTCGGGTTGGGTTGGCCCTTCACTACTCGGGCTCGGGCTTGGGCCTGGATTTTATGAACCCGATCAAAATCGGGTTGGGCTCGGGCTGAGGCTCGGAGAAACCCGAGCCCGAGTTGAGGACTTAATATACCTAGGCCCCGATCTCCTACCCCCTTCTCACTTGACGAAACCCCCATCCTCTCTCTAAAAAAATGGGAAAAATAAAAAGAATGAAGAAAAGAGGAACAGAAGGAAAAAAGTAATGGCGTCTTTCTAGCTCGTGAAATTGGGTTTTCCTTTTCTAAAAGCTTCCGATTAGACTTCGACCATAAATCAATCGGCGCGAAGGGTACTCGTTCCAAGAGACAAACATCGACCATGGATAGAATGACGGAGAGCAGACTTCCACTTACATTGATGATAGAGAACTTCTCGCTATTGGATCGACGAGTAGTAGGAGATTCAGGCGAGGGTTTGGAACGACGACAAGAGTGATTTTCTGGTGTGAACGGGCGATTTTCAGTTGGGTTTTTAGGGTAAGGGTTTGCGATTGGGGTTGGGATGTATTGGTGGCCATTGAAAGCTGACGCGATTTCGTCATTACTGTTGATCGAGTCTTCATCTCTACCCTACTGTCTGTGATGCCTCTCTCTTTCTCCTGCACTGAAGTTTGGTTATACCTTTTAAGAGAGAGGCTTGCAAACCCGACCAACCCGTCCAACCCAATCGGGCTGGGCTCGGATTGGGATTCTCAGGCCCGACCTCGGGTTGGGTTCGGGCTCGGGCTAGGAGTCTTGAAGGTCGGGTTGGGCTCGGGTTGACCTCCAACCCGGCCCAACCCGCCCGAGTTGCAGCCCTATTAAAGTATCAGTTAAGGTGGACTACCCTGTACAACAGTTGTGATTTATGGAGTGTAGCTGCACACTTATTGGGGTCCCGTCTAACCCTAAGATTTCCAACAAAAATGAAACCTTTGCCTACCATTCTTGAAGAGAGAAACTGGAGGACCCACAGTTCAACTTCTTAAAATCATTTTTCGATACATAGATGATCGGCGAATAATGACCCGAAGTGTGTTGAACGGTTCAGTTAGACGAATATTACAAAACGTTGTGTTACATTTTGGGTTAGCTAGTAATTTTTTAAAGTCTTAATTGAATTGATGTTATTACTCAGGCCTGGAGCAATGGGAGATTACGTTCAGCAGAACATAGGGTGATGATGAGCGGAGACAGAGAAAAGTATTCATTCGCGTTGGGTGTATTGCCAAAGGCGGAAGCTGTAGTTGAGGTGGCCGAGGAGTTGGTTGACAAAGAGCACCCTCTCCTCTTCCGACCCTTCAAATTCTTGGATTTTGTGCTTTACTCCTTCTCCAACCGTAATGGTAATCTGGAGATTTATGCTGGAGTTTGATAGATTCATACATGCATGCATGATGGTCGTTAGCACTTCATTTAGCAAAATAAAAAGGTTGGTGTTTCAGATAATCAAATAGAAGAGAAGATGGTTTGTGAACATGTATCTTTCTCTCCAAGTTTGGCATGCTGGAGTTTGATGGATTCATAAATACATGTATGATATGGTCGTCGTTAGCTTTTCGTTTAGCAGAATAAAAAAGGTTGTTAGTGTTTGAATTAATCAAATAAGAAGAGAAAATGGTTTGTGAACATGTATCTTTCTCTCTAAGTTTAGCATCCTCAAAGTATGTTATAGTTTACCATTTTGAGGTAAAGGAAACTTTATATTTTGTATGCATTAAGATTGGAATTGGCACCCCAAATGCATTGAAGGTAGGAAATGATAGGTTTTTTTTGGGTGTGAACATGCCTCTACACTTCGACATGTACCCAGATATTCAAATCATCCATAGATACTGAGATAGATTCATAATGGCGATTATTACAACATATTGAGACTAAGAATAACCTATACCCTGGAGAACACATGCTAATTATATATTAACCATACAGCTTATTTATAAGCACAAATTGTTTCGTGATGAGAAATTAAGTCGTCACCTTCATAATGGAGATTATTATAACATATTGAGACCAAGACTATCCTATACCATGGAGAACACGCGCTAATTATCTATTAACCATAAAGCTCATTTTTACACGCAAATTGTGCCGTGATGAAAAATTAAGTTGTCGCCTTCATAATGGCGATTGTTATAACATATTGAGACCAAGACTATCATATAGAGCCCATCACTTTAGAGTAAACCATGGAGAACGCGTTATATGCGCAAATTGTGCTGTGATGAGAAGTCTAGCTGTCGCCTTCATAATGGCAATTGTTATAAGATACTGAGACCAAGATTGATTTATAGAGCCGATGACTTTAGAGTAAACCATGGAGAATGCGTGCTAATTATATATTAATTGTAAAGCTCATTTATATGGACAAATTATGCCGTGATGAGGAATTAAGTCATCTCCTTCATAATGGCGATTATTCTAACTTTTTGAGATCAAGACTGATTTATAGAGCCAATGACTTTAAGAGTAAACCATGGAGAACGCATGCTAATTATATATTAATTGTAGAGCTCATTTATATGCACAAATTGTGTTGTGACGAGCAGTGGCAAAGCCAGGATTTTGTTCAAGGGTGGGCAATATTGTACAGATTTTGTTCTAAGGTGGGCAAAATTGTACTTTTCCAAGGTTGGCAAAAGGGTGCTTTGAAAGAAAAAAAAATTCCTTATGGAACTTTTAAGTTGAGGGGCTCACCCTCACCCCTTCCTGGTTCCGCCACTAGTGATGAGAAATTAAGTCATCGCCTTCATAATGGCAATTATTAAAACATATTAAGACCAAAACTATCATATAGAGCTGATGACTTTACAGTAAACCATGAGAACACGTAAGTTCTAATTAAATATGGAGAATTATTAGTCAAAAACTCTTATATCCATTTATACTATAATTTTGCTTGTTCTTTTAAGTCGTGGTTAATCCTATGAACCGTCTCTGTTACTTTTTTTTGCCACAAATGTCCCTTTAAGCTATTTATCTATATTAAAGTAGATAAGTGAGCAGCATTCTTCTCTCTCCTCCACATCGTGTTGACATGGCACAACAACCATACTTCCTCTCTCCTCTACTCTTTCATCTTATAATAAAAAATATGTATCTCTCTCTATACACAACTTGAATGACTTTTACTAGAAAATAAAAAATAACGTAAACATTACTGCTACAACACCACTCTAAACCAGGGTAGGCCTGGTTCCGCCCTAGCCCTATCCTCATTTATAAAGGTGACGCCCTAGCTCGGCCCTAACCTTTGGAGGGTCTGAAGTGGCAAGGCCCAAGGCCAGGGTCTAGAACAATTCAATCCAACAACTTTTATTCAGAAATTAAATATAAATATATATTATAATTAAAACATGTTTATGAATCATGAACACATTTAGCAAAAACCAAGAAGCACTAGGGCAATACCCGCATCCCAGTCACACGACCCAAATGCACCTTAAGAAATCTCGCATCTTTTAGAAGATCACACTAAAGATCTTATAAGTGGTGGGGAACTGATTATTTGCTGCCAATGACCGATTGATCATTCAACAATGTCAAGGATTGCTAAGTCTTATTTGTGACTAATGAAGCAAGTCTTTATACCAGAACTGACTCTTGATGCAATAGGTTTTGCTCTGCCTAAATTGATTTCTTGAACTACGCCAAAGACAATAAAGAAAAAAAAATTGCTCAAGGTGCAAGTGGGACCCACAGGTGGTAGGTTCGAACACCAGCATATATTTGATCCTTAAATGGGTGTTCGTGTACGTACAGTTTTAATGTTGCACTCCGTTGCAAATGCGGTGAGTTGCGTTTGCAGTCACTTACCACGGTTTTTGGATTAAGATTTTAGATTAGCCAAATCACAAGCTAAGCATCCTATAGGTGTTGCTATTAGCAATGCGCATGGTCTTCACCAAAAATAAAATAAAAAAAATTGCGCATGGTGCACACTCATCTATCATCTAGACAAACCACACATTTGGCCCAAAAATGCGTGGTTCGTTTAAAATTTTTAAATCAATGTGTGGTTCATATTTACGATTATTATAAAATGTTTGACATCAAGGCTAATCACCATGGAGAAATTGGTGCTCTGGGAAAAATAAAATGTTTTAAAAATAATAATCCCTGATCCCACAAAATAAATTCCTCTAAATTTAATTAGCTGAACTCCTCTATATATAGAGAAGCCATTCTACTAATCTTCATAAAGAGAAAGAAAAGAAAAAAATGGATTTGAAGGTTGAGGCTCAAATCCCATTTCTTGATTTCACTAAAGATCCTCAAGATTTAGATGGAAGGAGTGATGGATGGAAGTACTTATGTCACAAAGTTCGAGAGGCTTGTGAAGGGTATGGGTGTTTTCAGGCGGGGTACGATAATGTTCCTACACATCTACGCGAAGAGTTGTTCATGGCCATGAAAGATTTGTACGATCTCCCTGATGAGACAAAGAAGAACTCGAGTTCCAAGCCTTTAGAGAACTTGTTTCATTTGTCTGGAAGTTTTAACATCAAGGATGCACACATACTGGATAGCGCTGGAGCCTTCACGAACCTCATGTGGCCTGTAGGAAACCCAGGCTTCTGGTGAATCTCTTCTCTAATAACCTTACATCGTGTTTGATTGCACAGGAAATTTTCTTTTCCATGAAAATTCTTCTTGGGAAAATACATCTCATATGGCTGTTTAATTGCTCATACCGGAGAAAATATGTAATTTCCAATTATGTGAGAAAATAAAAGTGGATATTTTCATATATGGAACAGAAATGAATTCCAGGTTTGGATGGGAAAATCTCAATTTTTTTCCAAACAAATTCCATTTTAAAGTGGCTCACCTCTTTCTTATGCAATCTTTCTCTCTTTTATTACTTTTATTTTTCTCTTTATTTCTTTGCAATTTTCTCTCTTTAATAAACTTGTTCCTCCATTTCCAAACTGGTGTTTCATCCATGGTGTCATCAAGGAACCTGAAATGGGGTTATCTACACGCCTCTATCTGCCCAAGATCTTTGAAGGAGATGAATATTATTTTTCAACTTGATCTGATCTGGTTCTCACTCTTTCACTTGATAATCTGTACTTTAATTTAGACCTTTTGTCCATGGTTTAAAAAAAAACTCTTAGCATTAGAAATGATCAAATGATGTTATTTGGGCCCACTGACCACATGGATGTGTAGCCCACCTCTTGGTGGATATACATACCAAAAATCACCATGATTGGTAATCTCCAGCCATTAAATTTTCGTACTTTTTAAAACGCGATTCTAGCCGTTGAATTCAACCATTTTTTTAAGTATTAAAACCAACTGCCAAAAATTATCAAACAAACGGATTTTTTTGTATGAAGGCCTACCAAGGGGTGGGCTAAAAATACATACAGTCGGTGGCTCCCAGATGGCAGCGGTGAGTAGCAAAAATTATGCCAGCTTACGCTTTTTGATTAAGCTACGGCTTGTTACATCGATGTTAAATTAGCCAAACATGTTGTGCCTTATACACGTGTCACAAGTTTATTGGTGGTGGACACATAAATACTCTTTCTACTTAAAGTTCATTAAATTCCCTTTGATAAATATATAATTACTTTTTATGCCATCATTCATATTTTCAATACAACTCATTCATAATCTCTAAATTATTTACCATGTCATATTATCCATAATTTTCAAAATAACCCTTTTTAACTACTTAATTACTTTGACTTGCCATTATTTCTATATTTTCAAAATAGTCCCTTAATAAAAAAAAATTATTACTTTTTATGTCAAGGCACAATTAGAATTTTGATTATCTAATTGTGTCTTGAGTTGCTACTTACTAATGCATCCCTCTGAACTAATCTCCCAAACTACCCTTTGGGTTGAAACTTTCTTAACTTTTTACTTCTTCCAAAATAGGCCCCTACAATCACCCATGCGCAACGCACTTGTGGCCCACTAGTAATATATAAATCAAATCCCATTTCTTGATTTCTCTAAAGATAATAGAGTCATGATTTAAAAATAGTTATAATGGCTGAAATATTGATAATGCTCCAATATTATTGTAATGCTATATTTATTATTAACACCCGTTGCAATGAAAACAACAAAAAAACAATTGTTATGATAATGATTTTAACCATTGTTTACCATTTAGCCGAGGGTGGAGCCAAGAAGGGGCTAGGGGGGAATGTGCCCCCCCCCCCCCCCCCCCAACTTTTTCAAAATCCTTAGAAGGAAAAAAAAAAATTTCTAAAATTACCTATGTTTTGGGGGGGCACTTTGCTTGCTGCCTTCGCCTCTTGGTGGTATATAGGTCCACCTAGGGATGGGAAAACATCCATATAGTCAGTGTCGTCTAGGAGTGTATCACGCGCTTACATTGTGGTCCATTAGCTAAGTTCTACTTGGGTAAGCCGTGTGATTCCCTGCGGTTGGTTGGTTATTCGACCGGTCTGACAGGGTGGTCGACCAGTCTCGGGTTTCGTGTTTTCCTCATCTCTCTTCAGTTATAAATATTGCCTCCTCCTACTCTTAATCTTCACCAATTTACCTTGACCTTTCTCTTAAGTTATTCATCTTCAAGAGCATTTTGTTTGAGTTCTCCTTTCCTTCTTTGGTGGTCTTCTTAGTTGGCCTTTGTGGAAGATCTGGTTGTTAACTTGCCGTATTTAGTTCTAAGGGCTCTTCTGATGGTTGGTCCGAGTTGTTTGAGGGATGGCTGCTTGGCTTTGAGTTTCAAAAACATCAACTAGAGTTAATTCTATCCAGAAGTTCTCACAACATCTGATTCTAAGCTCTCTCATGTCTAGCCCTAGCCAGTGGTTTGCTCATGTCCCCACTGGGGGCTGGGACCCGTTCGCATCCGTTGGTTGTGATTCTGAACTCTTGCCACATTTCTTGTCTAACGCCTTCATAATGGCGATTATTTTAACATATTGAGATCAAAATATTATCATATAGAGCTGATGACTTTAGAGTAAATCATGGAGAACACGTGCTAATTATATATTAACCGTACAGCTCATTTATATGTGCAAATTGTCATGACCTTCATAATGGTGATTACTATAACATATTGAGACCAAGACTATCATATGGAGTTGATGATTTTAGAGTAAACCATGGAGAACGCATGCTAATTAAATATGGATAATTCACTACTAGACGAATTGATATTAGCATCGGTTTGTTTCATAGCGATCACGTCGGTTTTTTACAATATTTTTGGAAAAATATATAGCGTCGGTTTTTGTAAAAATCAACGCAAACATTTAATATATAGCGTCGATTTTTCTAAAAACCGACGTAATATAGTTTGCCGCGTCGGTTTTAGTAAAATACTGACGCTATATATTTGTGTCGGTTTTTACAAATATCGACGCTATATATTAACTATAGCGTCGATTTTTACAAAAATTGACGCAATTTCCTTTATATATATCAACGCGCGAATTTTTTTCCTCTTTTCTCCTACGCGCAAACACTGTTCATCTCCCTCTCCAAACCTTAGCTAGCTTTGCCCCTCTTATTCTAGCTCTCCCTTTCCCTCTCCAAGCATGTGCATTGTCGTGTTCCTCCGTCTTACACTTGTTGCCGTTGCC
The DNA here is from genome assembly GCA_035048495.1 of Euptelea pleiosperma. Lineage (NCBI taxonomy): Eukaryota > Viridiplantae > Streptophyta > Magnoliopsida > Ranunculales > Eupteleaceae > Euptelea > Euptelea pleiosperma. The sequence goes on from CM068549.1 coordinate 25,797,995, forward strand.
GTCGCTGTCGCTGTCGTCGTCGCCATCATCTTCGCACCATATAAACCCTAGCTTGCTCACCCTAGCCCAAGTGAGTGTCTTTCTCTCTTCTTGTAGTATAAATGTGTTGCATTGCTATCACTTACCATAGTTTTTGGGCTGCACATGCTTAAATTCATGTTCAACAAGTTAGAGTCGTTTTTGTATTTTACCGTTAACTTGAAACCCATATTTGATGGTGTTAGAAATTTCAAAATGCAATGATTTTTTGTAGGGGTGATCTATATGGTAAAGAGATCATGCACCCTAAAAAAAAATTCAAATCATTCTGATATTCATAGCATGGTTTATAGGTTGAAGAATTATGGTGTGTCTATTTTATACCGTTAACTTGAAACCCACATTTGATGGTGTTAGAAATTTCAGAATGCGCTTATTTTTGTAGGGCTGATCTATATGGTGAGGAGATTACCTTCCAAAAAATTCAAATCATTCTGTTATTCATAAACTGGTTTACAGGTTGAAGAATTATGGTGTGTCTGTATTTTATCGTTAATTTGAAACCCACATTTGATGGTGTTAAAAATTTCAGAATGTGCTGATTTTTTGTAGGGGTGATCTATATGGTGAGGAGATCACCCTTAGAAAAATTCAATTCATTCTGCTATTCATAGTTAGAAGTTGAAGGAGTATGGACCGTCGATTTTTACTGTGAAATTTGAAAACCACATTTAGCTAGTTTAAAAATATCAGAATCGACTGATTTTTTGTTGGGGTTATCTTTTTGGTTAGGAGATCATCCTCACTAAAAATTAGCAATTGATTCATCCTCTATGAGGGTACACCAAGGTGTTGGTCACCGGAACCCGACCCATGATAATCTATATAACAAAACAGGGAAGTTGTCTCCCCACTATACCCCCTCTTATATGTTTCAACAAAGAAGGGCTAAGATCTTATCCCCAAAATAGATGGCCGATCTCAACCAGTCACACCCAATTTTGACAGGCTTTGTTGGAGAGTGACGTGGGCACGGGCCACTCACTATCTGAATAACAAGTGACAGTGGTTGTCTTATACCTCCTCTTATCTTATATGGTTTCAATAATAATGAGTTGTCGAGATCCACTATGCTTCATATTAATGGTTGAGATTAACTCCCACCCGATTTTGACAAACACTTAGCAGGAGAGTACCACAGGCACGGGCCACCCACACATATAACAAAAAAAATTAGTTGTATTATCTTATCCTACTTCATAAGATATATAAAGAATGGTTGAGATTAAATTGATCCATCTAATGTGGACGATTAGATTCCAGCCACTTAATCCTCCTCATTTATTCATTCACTCCCACTAATAATATATAAGGGTTGGGCTCTTTTGACAGATCTAAAATGACAGGTCTGTACAGGGACATAATATAAGCCACGTGACACACTCTTACAGGACTCTGACCGTATGGATGTTTGTCATATCCCATGGTGGACCTACAAACCAAAAATAAACCTGATTAGTGACTTATAGGTTGGATTGGACTTATTTTCATGGGCTGATCTCAACTATGGGAATTTCAGCAGTATTTGAAGTACAAAGATCCAACACTTATAAATCACTAACAGGCTTAACTAACTAAACTCAATCACAAGGTAGGAAAGAAATGAGAACAGTTAAGTACTTTGGTTAAATCCTTGGAGAACCACTCAATAGACATGCAGCAATGTCAGCATATTTGAAATATAATTTAACTGTACATGAAGTGTTTTACTCGGAGCACACCTGTCTACCATTAGAAAAGATGAGAATTTTTTGAAGTGAGATATTTTCTTCCATAAGAACATAGTTCTAGAGTATCCAAATTTTTGTTTGACGTGTGAATGTTTAACGTGTGCCATTCACAATCAATTTCTTTTATTATACTGAACCTGATTAATGTTTAACCTGATTAGTGAATGTTTACTTTAATTTCTTTTGTTATATTGAACTGTATATATTCTCAATCAATTTTTCTTGTTTTAATTATATATAGTTGATGATATAGTTGATGTTAGATGACTACATTAGATGTGTTAATTTGTACATATTCAAGTTTATATAACTATAGCTTATAAAGTTAAAATGCTTTATATTAATTCACATTTGCACAAAGCACTAGTATAAGCATGAAATGTTGAAGACTCAATCAAAGATAAGAGGTTGCACACAGCATATATGCACTGTATATGGCCTGATTGAACCCTATATTCTTATGCAAATTATACACTTTTTCCTATTGGGACTTGATTATTTTTGTGTCTCAACCAAAGTACCCATAGTATCGAATGCCGAACTCCCATATCTAGTTCGTGATGTGTTTACTACGGTAGGAGATGCAGTTGAGAGCATCGTGGCATGGCCTAGAGTTGGGTGGTGTTCACAAACGCTGATCATGTAAACATCTATCAATATTTTTATCATTTCTACTTCATTTAATATATTTATATATTGATTATAACTCTAATTTTGATTATAGGTACAAGAGAATAAAAGTGATGATAATTTCACTATCATCAAAGAATTTTATGATAATTTGCGTGTACACAACCCATCTTCCATATCCATCGATATTACTGTCGGGTCAGAAGTATTTGGCATACGAGAGTCAATTCATATTAACTTTATAGATGTCTCTTTGGTGTGTGAACTACAAGATGTGTCATCATAGTGCTTGACACTATATCAATGGTAAGATATTTTTGAGTTGAGTTTCTTTTATTGATCTAAATTTTATGGATATGATTATGACATTCTAATTAATTTTTTTTAATTTCGCAGCCACATCTACTAAATGTTAATTGAAAACATTTGCTTCAAAATATTATATTGGTTAGTGCTCAAGCCATCGGTACATCTATGAGGGATGAACAGTGTGTCATATTTTGTTAATATATTTCTAACTACATACACCGAAAGAAAGACTTTATTTATTCCCTTAAACATTAGATAATGTGATATTTTCGGTTGTCATTGAATTTGATAATTAATTAATAACTTATTGAATGTCTTGCTAATAACTTAATTGTTGTTTATATATAAGGAACATTGGATATTGTTTGTCATCGACATAAGTCGATAGCAATCTATTACTTGGACTCGTTAAATAATTCAATGAACCAAAATTTGAAATACATTATCAAACGGTAAGTTAATCTTATATTAATAAATTAAGCAATATTTATACATGCAGTAAAGAATAATTGAATTGTTTCAATTACTTTCTTACAGTGCTTTCAAAGTATTCGAAAAAGATATTTTGGGCCACTCATTAAGGAAAAAGGAACCAACATGGAGGGCAATTGTGGTAATTAAAATCTATGTACCAGTACTTGTACTTTTTTATTGGTCGGAAGTTAATTTTTTTGGTTAATTAACGAATTACATGCTTGTGCGTAGTGCCCAAAATAACAAGATATGAAATCTTGTTGATTTTTTTTATGAGATATATGCGATACCTCATTACCGATTATGATGAGACAATTAAACATTCGGTGAGCCATTTATTCTTTTACATATTTTTGATGCATGTATACGTCTTAATAAGTAAAATTAATTTATTAATTATCACTACCTCTTTTTCTAATTAATTAGGTCAACTTTATGAAATTAAAAGTTAAATATATAATGAGACAATTAAACATTTGGTGAGCCATTTATTATTTTACGTGTTCTTGATGCATATGTACGTCTTAATAAGTAAAATTAATTTATTAATTATCTCTACCTATTTTTCTAATTAATTAGGTCAACTTTATAAAATTACAAGTTAAATATATAATGGAAGAGTTGACGGAATGTAGAGTTAAGTGGTTTGAGCTCTTTAAAGATAATTTTGGAAGTATATATATCGATCATTTGCCATCATTTTTTTTTTCTCTAAGCTAATGAATGTGCATTTTTTTATTCTAGCTAGTTATTTTCTTTAGTTTTTTTAATATTATTGCAGACGATTATCTATTTTACTAAGAAATTAAGGTATATATCTTCTTCTAAATCTGTATAATTTTTCATACTATAAGTCTGAAATTTATTTTTCATCGAAATACATGATTGAAATATGTATTCAGTTGTAATAATTAATCGATCAGTCTTATTTGGTATATATTATCTCTAGAACTTATTCTATCTAGCTATTTGTTAGATTTAAACATGCATATTTTTTGGTACTTCATCCAATATTAATTGTATATATAGTAGTGTTAATAATAATATAATACTTGTAGTACTTATTAATTTAGGACTGATTCTAATTGTTGGATTCAAACATATTTTTTTGGGTATATATATAATTGAGTCCGTCAAAAGCTACACCCATTTCTTACATCTAGTTCTTTTACACTCGGTGCTAAAGTCCACATGGAAATCATGCTGGACATTGTGTAGTTGTTTAGTTTTTGTCTACACAACTACACAATGTGTAGTTAATTAGTTGTAAACAATTACACAATGTGTTGTAGTTTTATTCAGGAACATTGGGCACCATTCTCGGATGTAAGAAATTGGTGTATATATAACTTTAAATGCATGTTTGAATAAATGAATTTTCAATTTGGATGTATGGTGAGTTTATACTGCAGGTGGGTTTGGCGACATAGCAGAAACATGTGAGATATTAAAAAAAAAAAGAACTTTTGGCGTCGATTTTTGTAAAAACCGACACTATAATAAGTATAGGATACAGCATCAAAAGTACTTATATTTGCGTCAGTATTTCCAAAAACTGACGCCAAACATTATATATAGCGTCGGTTTTAGGTATAGTATAGGATATAGCGTCAGTTTTTGGTAAAACCGACGCTATAGATCACCATTGCGCGTCGAAAATAAACCGACCCAATTGTTTTAGCGTCACAAACAATTGCAACGATTTTTGCGGAATAAAAAACTGACGCCAATTATGTATGGCGCCGGTTTTAAACCGACGCCAATGTGCTTTTTCTAGTGGTGATTACTAGTCAAAAACTCCTATATCCATCTATACTATAATTGTGCTTGTTCTTTTAAGCCGTGGATTAATCCCGTGAACTTCTCCGTTATTTTTTTTTTACTATATCTTATTCTAATGTACGTGCGTGACCAATGTAGCAAGTCTCTAACTACCAGAACTGACTCTTGATGTAATATGATACTTTAACTACCAAAGACAAATAAAGAAGTTAACTAATACCATTAAGAAATTAGAATAGTCAAAATAGTTCCTAAAGTTAGGGGATTTGTTGGTGGACACTCCAAATCACCAGCTAAGCATCCTATAGGTGTCACTATTATCAATGCGCATGGTGCACATGCTCATCTATCATCTAGATCGCGCGTCCAATAGATGCCTCACACAATTGTCAGAATAATATTACTTTTTTTTTTAAAATACTATCTCTGATAACGACTGTTATTTTTTGAAAAAATTGTTAAAAAAAATGCCAGTTATTTATGATACTTTTCCATTTTTTCCGTTATTTTTACATGGGTCGGGTCTAGGTACACCTAATTAATATAAACATGACAAAATGATCCCATGTGCTTTAGAGTAAACTATGGAGAACACGTGCTAATTATATATAGAGAATTACTAGTCAAAAACTCTTAAGAGTAAACTATGGTCTAAGTACCCTTAATTAATATAAACTTGACCTCCCACATGCAATATGAGCCACGTGCACATTTTTTCAGGACACGAACCCTGTGAATGTTTGGCCAATCCTCAGGTGGACCTACAAACCAAAAAATTAACCTGATTATTGATTTCGAAGCGTTGGATTGGAGTAATTTTCATGGGTTGATTTTAAACATGGAAATTTGAGCATTATTGACCATTTTTTAGGTACAAGGATCCAAAGGTTTGAAATCACTAATCATACTAATTTTTGGTTATAGGTCCACCTAGAGATTGGCCAAACATCCACTTCGCTGCCCATTATTCTCCTCTGAATTTAGCTAAAAAACTCTATATGTAGAGTAGCGATTCTTCATCCCTACAGAGAAAGAAAGAAAAGAAAGATGAGTTTGAAAGTTGAGACTCAAATCCCATTTCTTGATTTTACAAAAGACCCTCTAGAGAAAGAGGGAAGGAGTGATGGATGGAAGTACTTGTGTCACAAAGTTCGAGAGGCTTGTGAAGAGTATGGGTGTTTTCAGGTGGCGTACGATAAGGTTCCTGCGAACCTACGTGAAGAGATGTTCGTGGCCTTGAAAGATTTGTTCGATCTCCATGATGATAAAAAGAAGAAGCATAAGTCGAGTTCCAAGCCTTATGATAGTTATATTTCAATTCCTTTGTGTGAATATTTTGTCCTCGAGGATGCAGCCACGCTCGACAACGCTCGAACCCTCACTAACCTCATGTGGCCAGAAGGAAACCCAGGCTTCTGGTGAATCTCTTCTACGATAACCTTAGTTCCATGAACTTATGGATTTAGTAGGTAATTGTTAGTTAACATGCGCCACTATGTTCTGGTGGCTTATACTGTTTTTGTCCTTGTGATATGTTCTTAAAGGGTGTTTGGTTGCAGCGACAACTTTATTTCTATGATGAGTTACAGTTACAGTTGCACCCCCACAACTTCAATTCAAATAAAGAAGTAGAGTTAGCGTTGCAACCAAACACACCTCAAACATATTTCCACACGCCATCATAGCCCATATTCATTAGGGCCGTCTCAAATCGGGCCATATTAAATGGTATAACAGTCTTATATATGATTAGATGGTGCAGCGCGGGCACCATGGTTTCAGCCGTGGTGGATTAAAACTTCTCTCACCGTTGATGGCCAGTGAAGCCGCTGACCACCCGCCCACAATATGAGCCACATGGCTCACACTTAGAGGACACTGACCGTATGGATTTTAATTTGGCCAATCCTTAGGTTTAGGTGAATCATGCATTATGAGAAGTTAAATTTTTTTTTTTTTTTATGCTAGCCGAACTCTCAATTCCATGGGCAGAAAGATGCTAGAACTAGAGCTAATAATTAAGAAAATGATCTTCGAGAGTTTTGGAGTGGAAAAATACTACGATTCCAACGTCGCAAACAGCCAAAACACCTTGCGTATGCTTAAATACAAAGCTCCACTAAGCAATGATTCAACCATCAGTTTGAGAGCCCATACAGATAAAGGCATCCTAACAATTCTATGCCAAGATGCACAGGGCTTGGAGGTGCTCTCTAAGCAAGGCGACTGGTTCCGAATAATGCCTTCTGAAGGTAGATTCACAGTTTTGGTTGGCGATTCACTCAAGGTATGTCATGGTACTAAATCCATCTATATAACAAAATAGGGAAGTTGTCTTATCTCTTATCTTTTCCGGCTTCATAAGATAAAGAGTGGTTGAGATCAAATCCATCTATCTAATGTAGACGGTTAGATTTCAGCCACTCAATCCCCTCATTTATTTGTCTCAGGCTATGATTTCGTTAAAATCTGAAACTTCACTCTACATGCAAAGATTTGATGTATGTCCACTAAATATGTGCCAACAATAAAAGGGGTCAATGGGCAGAAAAGCATGGCAGATGGTGGCATTGGGATGATACTGTAGCACGGATTCGGACCTCCCCCATTACGTTATGTACCGTTTTAATGCTTAAAGGCCCTTATATATTTTTCCATTATAACTTGACATATTTTTTGAAAAAAAAATTGTTAAATAACATCCGCTATTTAAGTTATTTTCTGTTACAAATTTTATCAAAATTTTGAAATTCAAATTTTGAATTTTGATTTAAGCATTGTTATTTCCATTAATCTTCATTTTCGGCCCTATGCGTTACAATCTGTTATAACAGAAAAAACAGTAACACCCCCAATTCGTTATACCATTTGAGTGCTGAAGCTACCCAATTTTTGCAAACGCTATTTTCGCGGAGTGCTGTGGGCACGGGCCATTTACTAGTATCAAACGAGTCAAAACATATTAGTAACTGAGATTAAAACAAAGCAAAAGATTAGTAAGTTTGAAATCAAAGAGGTTGAATTGATGACTCACTGAGTAACAAAAATGGTGCTAGCTTACAGCTTCATACATTCTTGTCTGTTTTGAAGGCACAAGACTTGGGGGGTGTTTGGAATCTAGATAACCATTTTTAAATAATTATTTATTTAAAATGGAAGGCTTTTCTAAAAATATATTTCTAAAAATGTGTTATTCTTAAAAAAAAAAAAAAAGGTCGTTTGGACCATCATTAATGCAAAATGTCTTTATGTTCTCATAGTGCACCCCACCACTATAATTGATGAGAGTACATAATAGATGATGGGGTGGGTAAGAGTAAGGTTTCTTTGTTTATTATGTTCATTGAGCTCGCAAAATTAAAAAAGAAAAAGTCATTTTTTTTACTTGAAAAATAGCTTTCAACTATTTTTTTATAAAATGTCTTTCTGGCTTAAAAATAATTTTTTTATGGAATAAATACTTTTTTAAAAAATGGTCATCCAAACAATCTTCTATTTTGGAAAAAGTCTTTTTGTGGAAAAAAAAACTTTTTGAAAGTCTAAAAATGGCGAATTAAACACCCCTTGCCTTTACAAGGAGAAAATAAAAATGATAAATTTCAAAAAAGAAGAGCTCAAAAACTATTGTCAAGGTTTGTACACGAGACTAGTATAGCTAGGCGTAGTAAAAATCAAGGAATTCGTACGGGTTAAGTTTTAATTGAATTGATGGTACTTAGGCTTGGAGCAACGGGAGATTTCATGCAGCAAAACACAGGGTGAGGATGAGCGGTGATAGAGAAAGGTATTCATACGGGTTGTTTACAATACCAAAGGAGGGAGCAGTGGTTGATGTGCCCCAGGAGTTGGTTGACAAAGAGCACCCTCTCCTCTTCCGACCCTTCAACTTCACAGATTACATGCGATACTTCTACTCCAACACTAAGAACGAAAATGCACTAGAGATCTATGCTGGCGTTTGATGGTCGTTAGCATTTCGTATTTGGTGTTTCAGTTAATCAATTAAGAAGAGAAGATGTTTTGTGAACATATCTCTTTCTCTCTAAGTTTGGCATGCTATGAAATTTGATGGATTCATACATATATGTATGAATAAAAAAGGGGGTGTTGGTGTTTCAGTTAATCAAATAAGAAGAGAAGATGGTTTGTGAATATGTATCTTTCTCTCTAAATTCGGCATATTTTTCGAATTGGCGGCATTGAAAGAGGGAAATGCAACTTCCCTCTACACCTCGACACGTACCCATAACACACCATGTTTTAAATTTCTGAAACTTAAGCTCTTTTAAAAATCAGTATTGTCAAGGTTGTCATGGGTACTTGTCGAAGCTTTTAGTGATTGAAATGGGGTTGGGAGGAGTGCTATAATGTCTATTTTTTTTGTACCTCTCTTGCGTGCCCCTTCTTGTATATAAGGTCCGAGAGTATTCTGGTTCAAATTTCAAAAGCTTTGTCGATTAAGAAAATTATTCTATCTATACTATTATAAAGCCAAAATCGGGGTGGACGATGATGCAGGCTTCATATACTCACTTAAGGAGCAAAACTTTGATGAGAGATGCCCATGTTCATGCATGTAATGACACCTTCACCATGTTCATGCATGTAATTACATTTGCTATCATACTTAATGATTGAAAACATTGTTTTTATACTCACTTGATGGCTGCTACCGTTGTGCTATTCCTATTTTACTCGAATTAGTTCTAACAGATTGGATACGATGTTGGCATAGTGTCCCAAGAGAATAACTCCATTGCTAGGAATTACCCGTGCCAATGGCACTCCCCAATAAAGCGTCCGCAAATAAATTCTAGTGCATTCAGCACAAATCCATTTTCAACTCTGAAAAAGACGAAAATTGAATTTTTGTTCACGTAAGAAAATTTGTCCCATTTGCCAAACCCCCCACAACCACCTCACTACTGCAAACCCAAGCATTCGATTTCTTTTTTCGGGTTTCAATCTACCATGCCCTCCTATTGAAACATATGGTCCACATGCAGGTTGTCTCTAATCTATGGATCCACTAACCAATGAATGATTGACCCATGCACCCTTAGGGACCAATTAATGATCAATACCCATTGGATTCAAGCGTCATGGGATGTTTTATAACCATTGGATTTAGGCTTATGCTCTTGGAGAAATTCAAGAAGCCAATCATATGGGAAATAAAAAACTGGTCAATGGTTTAATTTGCAAGGTTCAGACACAAATTATATGGCATTCTACTGATCAAAAATAAAACAAAAGATTATATGACATTTTGAGACCAAAAAAAAAAATAGTCAGAACTGTAAATTACGAAATGTTTTCAAAATTTTGATCTTTCTATAGTGCAGAAATGAAAGCAATGACGAGTACATACAGCACAAATTATATTCTGTGGGTTGGAACTCACCTTCTGTCCCGTTCCAAGAACACTGGTGGGCGCTCCAGACGGACTCTGTTGGTGAAAATGTCATACAAATCTTCGAGTAATGGTAAATTAATTTTGGGTGTCAGAGATCTCTAGGTGGAAGTGGGACCCATTGGTGTGGTAGGTCCAAACAGCTTCATCCACCACACAATGTTCCACCTGACTGTTCAGTTTTACTGTCTGTCAGTTGGAACGTTACTTAAATTTTTTAAACCATGGGTGTAGCAATCTGATATTAGAGCTTTTCATTTGCATGGCTGTCTTCATCAGTCAAAAGCATATACCTTAGGATTTGATTGACAAGAATTTCTCATCTTTAAGCAACAAATAGTCGAAGAAGAGACGCCTTATGTTCCATTATGTCCTTGTTACATTAGTTATATATGTCGCAAGGTGAAAGAGAAACATGGCAACTGCTTCCTCGCTCGAGTGCCCGATCAACTAACCCTTTTGGCCCGTGAAGGTTTTTAAAGCAGCAGATTTTTTAAGTGGCGAAGGGCCAATCACACCGCGCCGGCCACAATCAGCTGATGCTTTTAAACAAACCCAAAAATGCATTTGAACAGCGGATCGTGGCGTGATGTGATTGGCCACTGCTTCTCCGCTTCAAAAATCTGCTACTTCAAAAATTTTCTCCTTTTGACCAGTAACCAACATGCACACATTAATGTTATAGATCTTTAATGTCTGTCTTCTGATCAGATGTGTTATACTAGTAAATTAGTAAGCTGAGTGGTAGAAATTTAAAATCTCTCTTGCTTGAGTGGTGGAAATTAGCAATATGCACATGGTGCACATGCTCATTTATCATCTATTAGCAATGCACATGGTGCACATGCATCTATCATCTAGATCTGCACTTGGTCCCAAAATCTTGTCTATTTAGATAGTTGTAATCAAATTTTAAATACTTTACAATTATACGTTATAAGTTGGCTCACATTATGGTCAGAATAATATTGCTTTATTATTTTTAAATACTATATATCACTGATATATATACTTGGGATTTTTTGAGAATAACCTAATGTGTGGAACGTTACTGTTGTGGCGTTTTTTTTTTTTTTTTTCTGAACCATGGACGTAGCCATCTGATATTTAGAGCTTTTCATGAGTTAATTTGCATGGCTGTCTTGATCCGTCAAAAGCACGTACGCCTTAGGATTTGATTGATAAGAATTTCTTGTTTGGAAAACAACTGTTATAACGAAAATAACGCCGTTAACGGATTCAGACCTCACCCGTCATGTTACGTACCGTTTTAACGCCCAGAAAATAATGGCTGTTATTTTTGTTATAACGACCGATACTTTTTTTAAATAATTTGTTAAAATAAAACCTGTTATTTTTGTTACTTTCCCATTTTTTCCGCTATTTTTTATATGGGTCTGGTATGGGTACCCCTAATTAATATAAACAAGACAAAATGATTCCATGTTTATCATAGCCCTTCTAACTTTATATATATAACAGACTTAATCGATCATTTTTTTCCTCCTTTTGGAAATGACGGTCTAAGTCCGTCATGTTTGGCACCCTTCGAATGTTTTATTTTTGGCTTTTTGGTGTAAGTGTCATCGATCGCCGTCATAATTGTGATTATTGTAACATATTGACACCATACAGCTATTATATAGAGCTGATGAAGTTAGAGTAAACCATGAAGATCGAGTACATGTTCTAATCATATATTAAACATAAAGTTCAATTATATGTGCAAATTGTATGAGAAATTAAGTCATCGCCTTCATAATGACAATTATTATAACATATTGACGTATACCAAGACTATTATACAGAGCTGATGACTATAGAGTTTACCATCAAGAACACTTGCTAATTATATATTAACCAAAAAGCTTATTTATATGTGCAAATTGTGCCGTGATGTGATGCGAGAAATTAAGTCATGATCACGATCATTATTATAATTGGGTCAATACGGTCAGCGTCCTCTAAGAGTGTGCCCGATGGATTATATTGTGGCCGGTCAGCCGCCGAGTACGTAGTTTGTAACTCACAAGCTAAATGTTCACAAGTGACAATGAAAGCGATATTTGTATAATGAATCCCTATAAATATGGACCTACCTCTATATATATCTGACCACGGAAAACTACTCTAATCCCATTTCTTCATATGTTCAGAGAAAAAGAAGGAAAAAGAAAAATGGATTTGAAAGTTGAGACTCAAATCCCATTTATTGATTTCACTAAAGAGCCCCTGGAGAAAGAGGGGGATGGGTGGAAGTACTTGTGTCACAAAGTGCGAGAGGCTTGTGAAGGGTATGGGTGTTTTCAGGTGGCGTACAATAAGGTTCCTGTGCAGCTACGTGAAGAGATGTTCATGGCCTTGAAAGATTTGTTTGATCTCCCTGATGAGACTAAGAAGAAGTACTACAGTTCCGAGCCTCATGTTGGTTATTGCTTGTATCCTTTGCGTGAAAGTTTTCTCATCCCGGATGCAGCCATTCTCGATACTGCTCAAGCCTTCACGAACCTCATGTGGCCCGAAGGAAACCCGGGCTTCTGGTGAATCTCTTCTCTGATTGTTGGTTCTGCGTTTTTTTTTGCTCTTTTGCTTTTTAAATTTGTTTGGTTTTGTTTGCTCTTGTATTCTCTAAGGCTTTTGGTAGCTGAAGTTACAGTTACCTATATCCATATATATTTCCAACTTAGCCTCTAATTGCCTATATCCAATAAAATTAAATCTTTAAACTTAGCAAAAATAAAGTTACAGTTAGGGTTGCACCCACACAACTTCAATTCAAATAGAGGAAACCTTCGCTGACTACGGGCTGTCAGCAAGTCGCTGACTTCCATGCACAAAGCCAGCAAAACTGTTCATATATATAAAAAGGACAATTATAATGACATATTTATAGCCAAGGCCCTTAGCCATTTCAATCCTTATAACAGTCATTCAAAGCCTACTATTTTCCTTTCACCATCCAAAAAATAAAAAATCAAATTTTCTCTATTAATTTTTTTTTTCTTTTTTCTTTTTTTTAATGCTAGCCAAACTCTCAATTCCACAAGCACAAAGATGCTAGAACTAGAGCTAATTATTCGGAAAATGATCTTTGAGAGCTTTGGAGTGGAAAAATACTACGATTCAAACGTCGCAAACAGCTGGATGTCCTTACGTGTGTTGAAATACAAAGCTCCACCAAGCAATGACTCAGCCATCGGTGTGGCAACCCATACAGATAAAAGCATCCTAACAATTGTATGCCAAGGTGAACAGGGCCTCGAGGTACTCTCTAAGCAAGGCGACTGGTTCCAAGTAATGCCTTCTGAAGGTACATTCACTGTTTTCGTCGGCGATATGCTCAAGGTATGTCAGGGCCCTTGATTCATGGTACTGAATCCATATCAAATGAGTCAAAATAGATTAGTGACTGAAATGAAACAAAATAAAAAATTAGTAATTTTTAAATAAAAAAATTTAATTGATGATTTATTTGAGTGGACCCTTGACTTTTTTAATATACGGTTTTTAACATTACGACCTTTGACTTGTTGCATATATTATAGATTTTATTCTCTTTCGATTTAATAGTTCTGATTGGGGGTCCTATTACTAAGGCTGTGTTTGGTAAAACTTAATTTCAGCACTAACAGCTTAAAGTTCTTAATTTTTGTAATCGGTTTGGTAAAGTTCCTAATGTTTAAAATTAAGACAAGGGCATATTAGGTATTTTAAAATATTTGTTGTGATTATTTTGATACAAAGGTATATTGAGGTATTTATTAAATATTCTTACAGTCTTTTTAAAGATTTCATCATTTACCGCATTCATTCAGCCAAAATGTCTTACTGCATTAAGTGGATGTAATGACTTTAAAAATCATTGAATTTTATGTGGTTACCAAACGGTCTAAACGTCCCATTAAAGAGTCCTAGTTTCAGATATAAGGTCTAAAATTAAATTTTTCCAAATGACATCTAAGTATAATCTTACGCTTTCCCATCAAAACGAAAAAAAAAAACTTTGCTTGCCATTCTTGAGGAGCGAAATTGCAGGACCCCAAATTCAACTTCTCATGAACATTGTTCAAAACATAGATGACCAGCAATTAACTCCGAATGGTGTTGATCGGATCACTTATACAAATTAATATTAGAATACGTTGTGTTACATTTTGGGTTAGCTAGCTAGTAAGAGTTTTTTAAGTCTTATTAATTGAATTGATGTTACTTAGGCTTGGAGCAACGGGAGATTTCATGCAGCAAAACACAGGGTGATGATGAGCGGAGACACAGAAAGGTATTCATACGCGTTGTTTGTATCACCAAAGCATGAAGCAGTGGTTGAGGTGCCCCAAGAGTTGGTGGACAAAGAGCACCCTCTCTGCTTCCGACCCTTCATCTTCAAGGATTTCATCAATTACTACACCTGCAACAATAAGAGTGAAAATGTAGTGGAGAAGTATGCTGGAGTTTGATTATGGATTAATGCATGCATGTATGATGGTCATTGCCTTTCGTTCAGCAGAATAAAAACGGTTGTCCATGTTTCAGTTAATAATCAAATAATAAGAGAAAATAGTTTGGGAATATTTATCTGCTTTCTCTCTAAATTTGGCATCCTTGAAGTATGTTTGCAATTTACCATTATGAGGTAAAGAAAAGCCTTATATTCGTATGCTTTGACATTAAAAATTGACACCCCCAATCTTTGGAATGTGGGAAATAAATAAATAAATAAAAAATCGTGTTCAGTACGTCTGCACGCGTGTGGGGAAGCCTCTATACTTCGACGCTTACCCATAACACTTGAATGTCTAAATTTCTGAAATATAGGTTTTTGAAAAAATCTGTATTAATTGTCAAGGTTGTCATGTTGTCGAAGTCACTATTAGAAGAAAAAAAAAAGGGGATTTGGAATGGCCCGCCCAAAACCGTTCCTAAGCTGATTTGGAACAGTTTTGAACTGTGCCAAAAAATGGCGTACCTAAGTTTTTAGGAACAGCTCATAATCATAGACCTGTTCTAATGCATTCACATTTAAATGAATAAAATAAAGTTGATGATCATCTTAATAGAATAAGATCAGCTTCATTTGTTCTGTAGTTTACGTACATTATATATCAGTCCACAAAGTTCCCTTAATAGAAGAGGATATCGGCTTTTCATGTTAGAGCAGGCACCATCAATTTTTAACGTAACGGGCTTGGGGCGTTACCATTTAAACAGCCGTTAAAACCCATTTAAACGGCGTTATTTTAAACCATGGTTTGCACAAAGTCTAAGATACACAACCACATCATGGAATGACCACTACACAGTAAAGGGTAAGATGGGTTAATCAGTTCTTATACTTAATAGGGGTTTCCTAAGATTCATTTCACCCCATGGATGATAGACGGCCCTAATTACTTCAGGACTCAAAAATCAATGATGCTGACCTAGGGAAGGTTTCCTAGGTCCGAAATCAATCTGATCGAATTATCTTATTTTACTTTATTGGCAAATTCTTTCATAATCAACCTACTATAGTTTTCTTTCTTTCACAATAAGTAGGTTTTTCAAGAAGTACTGAGTCTTTGAGAGAAATTTTTATACGCATAAATTGTGTCGTGAATCTCGTGATGAGAAATTAAGTCGTCGCCTTCATAATGGAGATTATTATAACATATTGAGACCAAGACTCTCCTATACCATGGAAAACACAGGCTAATTATATATTAACCATAAAGCTCATTTATAAACGCAAATTGTGCTGTGATGAAAAATTAAGTTGTCACCTTCATAATGGCGATTGCTATAACATATTGAGACCAAGACTATCATATAGAGCCCATGACTTTAGAGTAAACCATGGAGAACACATAATATGCGCAAATTGTGCTATGATGAGAAATTAAGTTGTCGCCTTCATAATGGCAATTATTATAACATATTGAGACCAAGACAATCATATAGAGCCGATCACTTTATATAGAGTAAACCATGGAGAACGCGTGCTAATTATATATTAATTGTAAAGCTCATTTATATGAACAAATTGTGCCATGATGAGCAGTGGCAGAGCCAGGATTTTGTTCAACGGTGGACAGTATTGTACAAATTTTGTTTCAGGGTGGGCAAAAGTGTACTTTTCCAAGATTGGCAAAAAGGGGCCTTGAAATGGGAAATGCAATGTTTTTTTTTTATTTTAATTTTAATTTTTTTTATTTTTATTTTTATGGGTGTGTGTATGGGGGGGGGAACCTCTACACTTCGACACGTACCCATATCGCACTATCTATATAACAAGGGCCGAAGTTTGTCCCTAGCTTCATAAAGAGTGGCTGAGATCGAATACATCTATCTAATGTAGACGGTTAGATTTCAGCCACTCAATCCCTCATTTATTTGTCTCAGGCTATGATTTCGTTAAAATCTGAAACTTCACTATACATGCAAGGATTTGATGTATGTCCGCTAAATATGTGCCAACAATAAAAGGGGTCAATGGGCCGAAAAGCATGGTAGATGGTGGCATTGGGATGATACTGTAGCACGGATTTGGACCTCCCCCATTACGTTATGTACCGTTTTAATGCTTAAAGGCCCTTATATATTTTCCATTATAACAAAAAATTTGACAATTATTTTTTGAAAAAAAAATTGTTAAATAACATCCGCTATTTACATTATTTTTCAGTTACAGATTTTATTGAAATTTTGAATTTTGATTTAAGC
Organism: Euptelea pleiosperma; assembly: GCA_035048495.1. Lineage (NCBI taxonomy): Eukaryota > Viridiplantae > Streptophyta > Magnoliopsida > Ranunculales > Eupteleaceae > Euptelea > Euptelea pleiosperma. The sequence goes on from CM068549.1 coordinate 25,815,071, forward strand.
ATTGTTATTTCCATTAATCTTCATTTTTGGCCCTATGCGTTACAATATGTTATAACAGAAAAAACAGTAACACCCCCAATTCGTTATACCATTTGAGTGCTGAAGCTACCCGATTTTTGCAAACGCTATTTTCGCGGAGCGCTATGGGCACGGGCCATTTACTAGTATCAAACAAGTCAAAATATATTAGTAACTGAGATTAAAACAAAGCAAAAGATTAGTAAGTTTGAAATCAAAGAGGTTGAATTGATGACTCACTGAGTAACAAAAATGGTGCTAGCTTACAGCTTCATACATTCTTGTCTGTTTTGAAGGCACAAGACTTGGGGGGTGTTTGGAATCTAGATAACCATTTTTAAAAAAATTATTTATTTAAAACAGAAGGCTTTTCTGAAAATATATTTCTAAAAATGTGTTATTCTTTAAAAAAAAAAAAAAAAAGGTCGTTTGGACCATCATTAATGCAAAATGTCTTTATGTTCTCATAGTGCACCCCACCACTATAATTGATGAGAGTACATAATAGATGATGGGGCGGGTAAGAGTAGGGTTTCTTTGTTTATTATGTTCATTGAGCTCGCAAAATTAAAAAAAAAAAAAGTCATTTTTTCTACTTTAAAAATAGCTTTCAACTATTTTTTTATAAAATGCCTTTCTGGCTTAAAAATATTTTTTTTATGGAATAAATACTTTTTAAAAAAAGGTCATCCAAACAATCTTCTATTTTGGAAAAAGTCTTTTTGTGGAAAAAAAAACTTTTTGAAAGTCTAAAAATGGCGAATTAAACACCCCTTGCCTTTATAAGGAGAAAATAAAAATGATAAATTTCAAAAAAGAAGAGCTCAAAAACTATTGTCAAGGTTTATACATGAGACTAGTATAGCTAGGCGTAGTAAAAATCAAGGAATTCGTACGGGTTAAGTTTTAATTGAATTGATGGTACTTAGGCTTGGAGCAACGGGAGATTTCATGCAGCAAAACACAGGGTGATGATGAGCGGTGATAGAGAAAGGTATTCATACGGGTTGTTTACAATACCAAAGGAGGGAGCAGTGGTTGATGTGCCCCAGGAGTTGGTTGACAAAGAGCACCCTCTCCTCTTCCGACCTTTCAACTTCACAGATTACATGCGTTACTTCTACTCCAACACTAAGAACGAAAATGCACTAGAGATCTATGCTGGCGTTTGATCGATTCATACATGCATGCCTGTGTGATGGTCGTTAGCATTTCGTATTTGGTGTTTCAGTTTATCAATTAAGAAGAGAAGATGTTTTGTGAACATATCTCTTTCTCTCTAAGTTTGGCATGCTATGAAATTTGATGGATTCATACATATATGTATGAATAAAAAAGGGGGTGTTGGTGTTTCAGTTAATCAAATAAGAAGAGAAGATGGTTTGTGAATATGTATCTTTCTCTCTAAATTCGGCATATTTTTCGAATTGGCAGCATTGAAAGAGGGAAATGCAACTTCCCTCTACACCTCGACACGTACCCATAACACACCATGTTTTAAATTTCTGAAACTTAAGCTCTTTTAAAAATCAGTATTGTCAAGGTTGTCATGGGTACTTGTCGAAGTGTAGAAGCTTTTAGTGATTGAAATGGAGTTGGGAGGAGTGCTATAATGTCTATTTTTTTTGTACCTCTCTTGCATGCCCCTTCTTGTATATAATGTCCGAGAGTATTGTGGTTCAAATTTCAAAAGCTTTGTCGATTAAGAAAATTATTCTATCTATACTACTATAAAGCTAAAATCGGGGTGGACGATGATGCAGGCTTCATATACTCACTTAAGGAGCAAAACTTTGATGAGAGATGCCCATGTTCATGCATGTAATGACACCTTAGGCACTATGTTCATGCATGTAATTACATTTGCTATCATACTTAATGATTGAAAACATTGTTTTTATACTCACTTGATGGCTGCTACCGTTGTGCTATTCCTATTTTACTCGAATTAGTTCTAATGGATTGGATACGATGTTGGCATAGTGTCTCAAGAGTATAGCTCCATTGCTAGGAATTACCCGTGCCAATAGCACTCCCCAACAAAGCGTCCGCAAATAAATTCTGGTGCATTCAACACAAATCCATTTTCAACTCTGAAAAAGATGAAAATTCAATTTTTGTTCACGTAAGAAAATTTGTCCCATTTGCCAAACCCCCCACAACCACCTCACTACTGCAAACCCAAGCATTCGATTTCTTTTTTCGGGTTTCAATCTACCATGCCCTCCTATTGAAACATATGGTCCACATGCAGGTTGTCTCTATTCTATGGATCCACTAACCAATGAATGATTGACCCATGCACCCTTAGGGACCAATTAATGATCAATACCCATTGGATTCAAGCGTCATGGGATGTTTTATAACCATTGGATTTAGGCTTATGCTCTTGGAGAAATTCAAGAAGCCAATCATATGGGAAATAAAAAACTGGTCAATGGTTTAATTTGCAAGGTTCAGACACAAATTATATGGCATTCTACTGATCAAAAATAAAACAAAAGATTATATGACATTTTGAGACCAAAAAACAAAAATAGTCAGAACTGTAAATTACGAAATGTTTTCAAAATTTTGATCTTTCTATAGTGCAGAAATGAAAGCAATGGCGAGTACATACAGCACAAATTATATTCTGTGGGTTGGAACTCACCTTCTGTCCTGTTCCAAGAACACTGGTGGGCGCTCCAGACGGACTCTGTTGGTGAAAATGTCATACAAATCTTCAAGGAATGGTAAATTAATTTTGGGTGTCAGAGATCTCTAGGTGGAAGTGGGACCCATTGGTGTGGTAGGTCCAAACAGCTTCATCCACCACACAATGTTCCACCTGACTGTTCAGTTTTACTGTCTGTCAGTTGGAACGTTACTTAAATTTTTTAAACCATGGGTGTAGCAATCTGATATTAGAGCTTTTCATTTGCATGGCTGTCTTCATCAGTCAAAAGCATATACCTTAGGATTTGATTGACAAGAATTTCTCATCTTTAAGCAACAAATAGTCGAAGAAGAGACGCCTTATGTTCCATAATGTCCTTGTTACATTAGTTATATATGTCGCAAGGTGAAAGAGAAACATGGCAACTGCTTCCTCGCTCGAGTGCCCGATCAACTAACCCTTTTGGCCCGTGAAGGTTTTTAAAGCAGCAGATTTTTTAAGTGGCGAAGGGCCAATCACACCGCGCCGGCCACAATCAGCTGATGCTTTTAAACAAACCCAAAAATGCATTTGAACAGCGGATCGTGGCGTGATGTGATTGGCCACTGCTTCGCCGCTTCAAAAATCTGCTACTTCAAAAATTTTCTCCTTTTGACCAGTAACCAACATGCACACATTTCTCTCTTTGGAATGCAACTAAAGCTTGTGGCAATCTTTTGGTCTGAATTATTTGATGGTTGACACTCCAAATCACCAGCTAAGCATCCTATAGGTGTCACTATTAGCAATGCACATGGTCTTCACCCAAAAAAAAAATATTGCTCGCTCATATTGATGATTATTATAACATATTGACTCCAAGGCTATCATATAGATCTGATCACCGTGGAGAATACATGCTGTGTTTGATTGCACGAAAATTTTTTCCAAGAAAATACATCTGGGATATGCCTTAAATGGCTGATTGATTGTTGCAACTATGAACACATATTTCAATCATTTGAGAAAATAAATTTTCGAGTAGAAATGAATTCTCACATATCTGGATGGGAAATGAATTCCGGGCTTAGTAGGAAAAATTATCCAGATTTAAGTGGCTTGTTAGGGAAAATTATACAGATTTATATTGGCTATCTAACAATAGACAGTTGTGTTTTCCTAAGGAAAATGTAATTTTCCCACTTGGTAATCAAACAGGGCCTTAGATAAAATGAACCATAATTCTCCTCTAACCTCACAAAACAAATCCCTCTAAATTTAATTAGTTGAACTCGTCTATATATAGAGGAGTCATTCCACAACTCGTCATAAAGAGAGAAAATAAAAATGGATTTGAGGGTTGAGGGTCAAATCCCATTTCTTGATTTCACTAAAGACCCTCTAGATTTAGAGGGAAAGAGTGATGGATGGATGTACTTATGTCACAAAGTTCGAGAGGCTTGTGAAGGGAATGGGTATTTTCAGGTGGCCTACGACAAGGTTCCTTTGCACCTACCACCATGTCTTAGTGGCTTAGTGTTTACCTTTCCTAAATGGCTGTTTTATCACTTGTGATCTGTTCTTGTAACCTGCCCGACCCGGCCAGTTGAACAGGTGACACAGTTGACGCAGAAATGGGTTGAACTGGGGACCCGGGGTGGTCCACCAAAGGGTGGGCAAAACATTCATCTGTCAGTGGGCCCCAAAGAGTTGCCATGTAGCAGCCGGGTCGACCCAGCAGTTGAACCAGTGACCCAATGAACCGGTCCCTTGACCAGTTCTATGACCGGTCCAGGTATGAAAACATTGGCCCTAAAACCAACCCACGTTAAACCTTGGTTAGTTTGTTAAGGATGATTAACAAAGGGTACGTGTCAGACATTTTGGGAGGGGACCTTCAAAGTTTGAGCTATGTAGGGCCACAAGAGCCCTCTGCATCGACTGCATCCAAAGTTCTCTGTATCTAATTTTTTTTCCCTCTTACTTCGCGTCCCGCTGGCTCCGCCGCTGCTCATAGTTACAGAGACGCGACAAGTAGATCTAACCCAATCCACTCTTCCGGGTGCCCCACTGTCTCCGCCATGGTTTTAAAAACAGCCATTTAAACGGTAACGCCCCAAGCCCATTTCCGTTAAAACCGTTTAAACAAGTTTTAACGGTTTTGAAAAAAACGGCCGTTTTTTTGTTTTAACAGCTGTTAAAATCGTTTAAACGGCCGTTTAATTCTGAAAATTTTTGTAAAAAAACAGCCGTTAAATCCGTTTAATTTCCGTTAAATTGCTTTTTTTTTTTTTAATTTTCAAATTTCAAAATTTAAATTTCAGCGCCATTTTTTCCTTTTTTTCCGTTAAAATCGTTAAATCCGTTTTTTTACATTTTTGCCCCTGGCCGTTTCAATCCGTTTAAATGGTAACGCCCCAGTCCGTTTAACCGTTAAAACGGCCTCCTTTAAACCCTGGTCTCCGCCACTGCACATAGTTACGAAGTGCATGGTGACAGCAAACAAACCCACTCTTGCGCCCCACATGGCTCATTCACTGCTCATAGGAGTAAAACTTCAATCACAGCGTTCTGACAGATGTTCCTGTCACAATGCAAAACACATGCAGGCCACGTGGTACTCTTAGTGGACGACTGACCGTATGTGGATGTTTGGCCAGTCCCTCGGTGGACCTATAAACCAAAAATCTGCCCGATTAGTGATTTCATATTAACAAACACGTGACGCACCAAACCAACCCACTCTTGTGCCCCACTGGCTCCGCCACTACTCATAGTTGCAAAGACGTGACACCAAACCAACCCACTCTTGCCCCCACTAGCTCTGCCACTGCTCATAGTCACAAATTCACAATCGATAGCAATATTTCGATAAAGTACATAATTGTCCTCTGACCACACAAAAGAAATCCCTCTAAATTTAGCTAGACTAGGTACTCTATATATAGAGGAGTGGATAGAGCCAATCTCCCCATCCCTTCAGAGAGAAAGAAAAGAAAAATGGGTTCGAAAGTTGAGACTGAAATCCCGTTTTTTGATTTCAATAAAAACCCTCAAGATTTAGAGGGAAAGAGTGATGGATGGAAGTACTTATGTCACAAAGTTCGAGAGGCTTGTGAAGAGTATGGGTATTTTCAGGTGGCATACGATAAGGTTCCTTCGCACCTAAGTGAAGAGATGTTCATGGCCTTGAAAGATTTGTTCGATCTCCCTGATGAGACTAAGAAGAAGTACTTCAGTCCCGATCGTCATGTTGGTTATTGCTTGTATCCTTTGCGTGAAAGTTTTGTCATCCCGGATGCAGACATGCTCGATACTGCTCGAGCCTTCACAAACCTCATGTGGCCCGAAGGAAACCCGGGCTTCTGGTGAATCTCTTCTCTGATTGTTGGTTAACGTTCTGCGTTTTTTTTTTTTTTTTTGCTTTTAAATTTGTTTGGCTTTTGGTAGCTTAAGTTACAGTTACCTATATCCATACATTTCCAACTTAGCCTCTAATTGCCTATATCCAATAAAATTAAATCTTTAAACTTATCAAAAATAAAGTTACATTTAGGGTTGCACCCACACAACTTCAATTCAAATAGAGGAAACCTATGCTGACTACGTGCTGTCAGCAAAGTCACTGACTTCCATGCACAAAGCCAGCAAAACTGTTCATATATATATAAAAAAGGACAATTATAAGGACATATTTATTGCCAAGGCCCTTAGCCATTTCAATCCTTATAACAGTCATTCAAAGCCTACTAATTTTCCTTTTACCATCCAAAAAATAAAAAATCAAATTTTCTCTCTATTAATCAATTTTTTTTTTTATGCTAGCCAAACTCTCAATTCCACATGCAGAAAGATGCTAGAACTAGAGCTACTTATTCGGAAAATGATCTTTGAGAGCTTTGGAGTGGAAAAATACTACGATTCGAATGTCGCAAACAGCTGGACGTCCGTACGTTTGTTGAAATACAAAGCTCCACCAAGTAATGACTCAGCCATCGGTGTGGCAGCCCATACAGATAAAAGCAACCTAACAATTCTATGCCAAGGTGACCAGGGCCTCGAGGTGCTCTCTAAGCAAGGCGACTGGTTACAAGTAGTGCCTTCTGAAGGTACATTCACTGTTTTCGTCGGCGATATGATCAAGGTATGTCAGGGCCCTTGATTCATGGTACTGAATCCTTATCAAATGAATCAAAATAGATTAGTGACTGAAATGAAACAAAATAAAAAAATTGGTAATTTTTAAATAAAAAATAATTTAATTGATGATTTATTTGAGTGGACCCTTGACTTTTTTAATATCAATGTTCTAAATATTAGGACCTTGGACTTGTTACATATATTATAGATTTTATTATCTTTCGATTTAATAGTTCTAATTGGCTGTCCTGTTACTAAGGCTGTGTTTGGTAAAACTTAATTTCAGCACTAACAGCTTAAAAGGCTTAATTTGTGTAATCGGTTTGGTAAAGTTCCTAATGTTTAAAAATAAAGACAAGGGCATATTAGGTATTTCAGAATATTTATTATGATTTTTTTGATATAAAGGTATATTGGGGTATTTATTAAATAATCTTACAATCTTTTTAAAGATTACATCATTTACCGTATTAGCCAAAATGTCTTACTGCATTAAGTGGGATGTGATGACTTTAAAAATCATTGAATTTATGTGGTTACCAAACCGTCTGAATGTCCCATTAAAGAGTCCTAGTTTCAGATATAAGGTCTGAAATTAAATTTTTCCAAATGACATCTAAGTATAATCTTACGCTTTCCCATCAAAATGAAAAAAAAAAAAAAAACTTTGCTTGCCATTCTTGAGGAGAGAAAATATTGCAGGACCCAAAATTCGACTTCTCATGAACATTGTTCAAAACATAGATGATCAGCGATTGATTCCGAATGGTGTTGATCGGTGTTGATCGGATCACTTATACAAATTAATATTAAAATACGTTGTGTTACATTTGGGGTTAGCAAGTAAGAGTTTTTTAAGTCTTATTAATTGAATTGATGTTACTTAGGCTTGGAGCAACGGGAGATTGCATGCAGCAAAACACAGGGTGATGATGAGCGGAGACACAGAAAGGTATTCATACGCGTTGTTTGTATCACCAAAGCATGAAGCAGTGGTTGAGGTGCCCCAAGAGTTGGTGGACAAAGAGCACCCTCTCTGCTTCCGACCCTTCATCTTCAAGGATTTCATCAATTACTACACCTGCAACAATAAGAGTGAAAATGTAGTGGAGAAGTATGCTGGAGTTTGATTAGGGATTAATGCATGCATGTATGATGGTCATTGCCTTTCGTTCAGTAGAATAAAAAAGGTTGTCCATGTTTCAGTTAATAATCAAATAATAAGAGAAAATAGTTTGGGATATTTATCTGCTTTCTCTCTAAATTTGGCATCCTTGAAGTATGTTTGCAATTTACCATTATGAGGTAAAGAAAAGCCTTATATTCGTATGCTTTGACATTAAAAATTGACACCCCCAATCTTTGGAATGTGGGAAATAAAAAAATTAAAAAAAATAAAAAATCGTGTTCAGTACGTCTGCACGCGTGTGGGGAAGCCTCTATACTTCGACGCTTACCCATAACAACATGAATGTCTAAATTTCTGAAATATAGGTTTTTGAAAAAATCTGTATTGTCAAGGTTGTCATGTTGTCGAAGTCACTATTAGAAGAAAAAAAAAAAGGGGGATTTGGAATGGCCCGCCCAAAACCGTTCCTAAGCTGATTTGGAACAGTTTTGAACTGTGCCAAAAAATGGCGTACCTAAGTTTTTAGGAACGGCTCATAATCATAGACCTGTTCTAATGCATTCACATTTAAATGAATAAAATAAAGTTGATGATCATCTTAATAGAATAAGATCAGCTTCATTTGTTCTGTAGTTTAGGTACATTATATATCAGTCCACAAAGTTCCCTTAATAGAAGAGGATATCGGCTTTTCTGTTAGAGCAGGCACCATCAATTTTTAACATAACGGGCTTGGGGCGTTACCATTTAAACAGCCGTTAAAACCCATTTAAACGGCGTTATTTTAAACCATGGTTTGCACAAAGTCTAAGATACACAACCGCATCATGGAATGACCACTACACAGTAAAGGGTAAGATGGGTTAATCAGTTCTTATACTTAATAGGGGTTTCCTAAGATTCATTTCACCCCATGGATGATAGACGGCCCTAATTACTTCAGGACTCAAAAATCAATGATGCTGACCTAGGGAAGGTTTCCTACGTCCGAAATCAATCTGATCGAATTATCTTATTTTACTTTATTGGCAAATTCTTTCATAATCAACCTACTATAGTTTTCTTTCTTTCACAATAAGTAGGTTTTTCAAGAAGTACTGAGTCTTTGAGAGAAATTTTTATACGCATAAATTGTGTCGTGAATCTCGTGATGAGAAATTAAGTCGTCGCCTTCATAATGGAGATTATTATAACATATTGAGACCAAGACTCTCCTATACCATGGAAAACACTGGCTAATTATATATTAACCATAAAGCTCATTTATAAATGCAAATTGTGCTGTGATGAAAAATTAAGTTGTCACCTTCATAATGGCGATTGCTATAACATATTGAGACCAAGACTATCATATAGAGCCCATGACTTTAGAGTAAACCATGGAGAACACATAATATGCGCAAATTGTACTGTGATGAGAAATTAAGTTGTCGCCTTCATAATGGCAATTATTATAACATATTGAGACCAAGACTATCATATAGAGCCGATGACTTTATATAGAGTAAACCATGGAGAACGCGTGCTAATTATATATTAATTGTAAAGCTCATTTATATGAACAAATTGTGCCATGATGAGCAGTGGCAAAGTCAGGATTTTGTTCAACGGTGGATAGTATTGTACAAATTTTGTTTTAGGGTGGGCAAAATTGTACTTTTCCAAGGTTGGCAAAAAGGGGCCTTGAAATGGGAAAAGCAATGTTTTTTTTTTATTTTTATGGGTGTGTGTATGTGGGGGGGAACCTCTACACTTCGACACGTACCCATAACGCACTATCTATATATCAAGGGACGAAGTTTGTCCCTGGCTTCATAAAGAGTGGCTGAGATCAAATACATCCATCTAATTTGGACGGTCAATCTCAAACACTTTTAAATTTGCATCCCCGCTCACTTTTTCCCCTTCCCTGCACGTTCAACAGACATACCCCACTCATTTCCTCAAGCTTGCGACCACCATTGTTGAGCAAGACTCACCTGACCACCCACAATATAAGCCACGTGGCAATTTATTACAGGACACTGACCATATAGATGTTTGACCTGTCTGTAAGTGGGCCTACAAACCAAAAATCAGCCTCATGATTAGTGATTTCAAACCATTGGATCTTTATATGGAAATAATGCTTAAATTCCTACCGTAAAAATCAACCAACGAAAATGACTTCAACTAACGCTTAGAAATCACTGATAATGTTAATTTTGGGTTTGTAGGTCCACCTAGGAATTGGCCAAACATCTATACGGTCAGCGTCCACAGGTGGTTAGGAGTAAAACTTGCCTAACCAGCCACACACAAGCTGTTTGCCGTGTGGATTTTGTATGGTACCAAGTCACATCGGCACGAGGGACAAACTCTCGTCTCCTCTGGTTAACAAAAGACTAATTTCATGTTTTTCTCTGCAAAAGAAATAAAAACTCACACATCAGGGTGGTTTTTGTCAAACAGGCACAATTCGAGCCACGTGGCACACTTTTGGTGGACGCTGACCGTATGGATGTTTGGCCAGTCCCTCTGTAGACTTCAAACCACAAATCAGCCTGATAAGTGATTTACAACCTTTGCACCCAAATGACCCTCAATAATGCTCAAATTCATACCGTTAAAATCAACCCATAAAAATAACTTCAATCCAACGCTTAGAAATTACTGATCGGGTTTATTTTTGGTTTGTAAGTCCACCTAGTGATTGGACGAACAACCATATGGTCAGCGTCCACCAAGAGTTGGCCACGTGGCTCGTATTGTGCATTGTGCCCCAAGTTTTACTCCACCTAGGGATTGGCCAAACCAAGGTTTAAAGGAGACCTTTTTAACGGTATAACGGACTAGGGGTATTATCGTTAAAACGAATTGTACCGGATGGGCAAAAATGAAAAACAAATGGAAAAAAAGAAAAATTGTGCTGATATTTAACATTCAAAATTTGAATTTGTAAAACGAAAACGGAATTCAACGGCGTTTTTTTTCCCACAAAATTTTTCTAAGCGTCAAAACGGGTACAATTTTTAACGTACCAGGCTTGGGGCGTTAGCGTTTAAACGGCGTTTTTTTAAACCATGGGCCAAACCAAGGTTTAAAAAACGGCCTTTATAATGGATTCGGACCTACCCCGTTTCGGTACATACCGTTAAAATGCTCAGAAAATAACAGCCGTATAACGAAAATGGCAGCCATTATTTTCCGTTATTTTTTCGTTATAAAGAAAATAACGACCGTTATTTTCTGAAAAAAAATTGTGAAAAATAACGGCCATTTTTTCGTTTTACCGTTATTTTTCATTATTTTCTGTTTTTGAAAATATGAAATTTGAATTTCAACGCACTTTTTTCTGTTAATTTCCATTTTTTTCTGTTTAATTTTTTTTCAGTTTTGCCCTTGGTGTTTTTTTCTCTTGTTATAACGGGAAAACAGTAACGCCCCAAATACCGTTATAACGGTCCCTTTTAAACCTTGGGCCAAACATCTCTAGTCAATGTCTTGTAAAAAATTGCCATATGTTTTATATTATCCTTATATTTTTTTACTTACTTTTTTCTTTTAAAATATCAAACCTGAGTAGGTTAACCCAAGCTTTAAAAAACGGCCGTTATAACAGATTCGGACCTACCCCGTTACATTATGGACCGTTAAAACGCCCAGAAAATAACGGCCGTTATTTTCCGTTATAACGAAAATAACGACCATTATTTTCTGGAAATTTTTGTGAAAAAAGGCAGTTATTTTTGCTTTTTCAGTTATTTTCCATTTTTGAAATTTTAAAATTTCAGTGCCATTTTTTTCGTTATTTTCCCATTTTTTCCGTTTTTGCCCCTGAGCGTTTTTTTCGTTATAACTGAAAAAACGGTAACCCCCAGTCCGTTATACCGTTATAACGGTCCCTTGGGTTAACCAAGGAGGTGAGGAGAGTTTGTCCCTCGTGCCGATGCGACTTCATACCGTACGAAATCCACGCGGCAAGCAGCTTGTGTGTGGTCGGCTACTATGGTCTGGCGAGTTTTACAGTTTACTCGGTGGTTAGGCAAGTCGTGCTCACCATTGTCGCCCTTCTCTCAATCAATCCCTCGACCCTTCACCAAGTCTTGCTCTCTCTGTCTCTCTCCCTCGATCGAGCCCTAGCCTGTCTTCACCATCTGCTTCAACGTCTCAGATTCCTGGAGAGCTGTAACAAACTCTCTCTCTCTCTCTCTCCCTCGATTGAGCCCTAGCCTGTTTCCACCATCTGCAATTCGTCTGATTCTTGACCCAAATAACAGGTACGCTGCTGAGATTTTATGGGTTTTTCGTGGGGGATTTTGTTGGTTTGATTGGGGATTTTGTGGGTTTTTCATCGGGGTTTAGGTCGGTTTGATGTGAAGTCCAGCCTCTGTACAGTTTGATTGACGCCTTTGGTGGGACTTTTTATTGGTGTAAAGTTTGATTGTAAAGAGAAGAAGAGTCCGAAGACTCCGAACCATCAACTTAGTTTTTTACTCTTTATTTTCTTTGGAAAAGAAGATGGGAGGGAGAGAAGAAGAGTCCAGTTTCACAATTGTTTTAAGAACTTCAGAAAATTCCTCCGTGCCATCATATGTTCTGATTTTCTACCAAAAATGCATTCATACTGATTTTTCTAGCGATGTTCTTCAAAATCGGGCTGTAAATTGAACTCAACTTGACATGATGCGTTTACATGTCTTAGGATTTGATGTGATTTGTTAATGGTTCTTTGTTTTCATGCTAATTCTTGCAAGTCTTTTTTTGTTGGCTGTTTAGTAGATTGTTTTTCTTTCTACAATTTGCCTGTACCGACTTCTCCATGTAGAGTAGGATCCTTTCAGAAAAAGTTTGTATCAAGGATGCTTCAGTTTGAAAGAATCAACACTTGAGTACGAAGTATCTCCAAAGCCAAAAATTGACTCAATGAGATGATCGTAATGAATTGCATAAAATCATTGTGTTTTTTGTGTGATTGGACATATTGTTTACTTCTCTGATGTCCTTGCCTAAAAAATGAAACTTCTCTGTAGCATTTAATAAACATAACTATTAAAGAAAAGTGATCAGTAGTCTGGGAAGTAGCTGCAAACTTGGAAGGTGCAGAGAAGGGTTTTCTACCACATGGATGGCTGGCATCACCAATCCAAAGTCCAGACCATTCATTTATACCGGACCCTATGGATTTTCCAGGTGTGCCATCATCCATGTCAACCCATAGCCCCCCTTGTGTTGGAGTCTTCCCCTTTGAATGATTGCCATTGAATATTGTGACTTTTAAATGAAATAGGGGTGGGTAAAAGGGCTCCATTTTTGCCATGTGGCAGAGGTCCTTTGAGCTGAAACTTGCTAAGTGGAGAGGGGGTGAGGTGGCGGAATAGGCGGACTCCTTCGATCATTGTTATGTTATGAACACCAATCAGGCTGATTTTTGCTGCTATAATGTTATGACACCAATCATCATTGGTGTGCTGCTATATAGTTCTTTTGCTGCTACATAGCATCATATTTTAAAAATGGGAAAATATTATGTTTGTTGATTTTGGGAAATCATGTCTTCTTCTCAAATTTGCCGTAAGTTGGACTTCTTAAATGTAAACATCGTTGTTATGTTATGAACTCCAATCAGGTTGAAATCAGCTTGATTAGTGTGTTTTTGGGGTCGTCCTCAGGCCCAATGCCTGGAAGCCACAAATCATTCGCTTCTTTAATCCTTACCTCCAATCAAAGAATACTGATTTGGAATACATTTTAAGAAAATATTTGTTGCTCAATCAATTTTGTTAAATAGAGGAATAACATAGTATGGTGAATTGCTCTAAACTACGGTACACGTCATCCAGTCTCCGCACATTCATGTAATATATTGGTTTGCATACATTAAGTGAAAACTTATATAGATTGTGTGGTGGATCAGTTGTAACTTTGATGTTCTTCTATGTGGATATGTTTAGAATGTTAGATTTACAGTTTCTACTTTTTGAAACTTTTTTTTTCTTTCTTCGTTCACTTTATTCTATGTTGAGAACTATTAAGATTTTGGGGAAAAATTGGGGAACTATCTTCAAGTGAACCCATCCATACTTCTGGGTTGTTTCTATTCGTTGATTTTTTTTAATTGTTGGAGCTTTAGCCTTTAATGTTTCTCACTATTGGCTGTTTGCAGGTGTGTGATTTGTTGTGTGTGACACGGTGGTTGAAGCTCAATAAGGTTTTTCATTTTTCCCATTGTACATATAAGAGTTGTGGTGAAATTCAATTGTGCTAAGTTTGCTTCTTCATTGACTACAACAAAAAGATAATAATATCATGAAAGAAGCAAATTGTGTTATGGAGAGAGTAATCGTTTTATTTTTCTGATTTCATTTATCAACTTGGAGTTTTTTTTATTCCTTTATTTTTTTGCCAAGCTGTCGCAACGCAGAATATCCAATAGTCCTCTCTCTCCTCTTCTATAATAAACCGTTCACCACATTCACACTAACCAAGAAAGTTGCAGACTTTCATATTTTCTCCTCTCCTTCATTTTTATATTTTGGTACAAAAATCAGAACACAAGATACCATAGCAATCTAATTTGTTCAGAGATTTGCATTTAAATCTATGTAAAATAAACTCAACTATTTGTTTTAGGTGAGGCAATACATATGATGCATCAGACGATGAAATTTTTTTGCCTTCACATTATGAATTAATTAAGTCAAATGGTTGCTCAATCATCAAAAGCTTGAAAATGGTATGCAATAGGTTGAGCATGGTTGAGTCCTTTGCTGTTTGCAAGTATTGCACATTTGGTAAGTGAACATATTTTTACATGTAATAGAATAGTGTTTGTGAGATTTGGTGTAGAAAATTAGTGAGTGCCCATGCCATGTATTCGAACTAAACCACACCACTGTAGCTGTTACCCTTAGCTGTGGCTCAACTGATTTTACTGAGAGAGAGTTGAGAGAGAGTTGTAGCAAGGTTGAGCACTGTGTCTCTTATAGTAGTATAGGTGTTGCACCTTCCCCGTGTTGATTTCTAGCATTCCTCTAAACAATATTAATTGATGGCACTACCGCTTTGAATTGCCGCCTGACTGCCCATTGGTTATTTTTTTGTTATTCATTGCTCTTTGTTTGCACATTAGTACATATATGTTTTAATTTTGTTGGTTTGCTAAACATGGTGTGGTTTGATTGATTGAGTGCATTATCAGTTTATTAATTATTTGAAATGGATTGGTTTCAATGATTGGTTTTGAACTTCTAGGAGCACCACATTGACAGGAAAATACATCTAGATAATGGCTCATTCAAGATGGCATCAACTTAAGTATGTAATTCTCTTAAGATGTGGGTTTGAGTGCTGAAGACACCAGTTTATTTGCGCACACTTTGTCAGGGAGTGCCATTGGCACGGGTCATTCCTTAGTGTTTTAAATTTCTGAAATTTAAGTTTTTTTAACAATCAATATTGTCACAGTTGTCATGGGTATACTTGTTGAAGTGTAAAGGTTTGTAGTGTTTTAGATGGGGTTGGGAGCATAGTTAGTAAATTCTCGAGTTATTCGCGAACTGTAAGAATTATTCAAAAAAACGAATCGAACAACATAGTATTCAAAGTTTTGAAAATTTTGTGAATTTTTAAACATGATCAAATTAGTCTCGAATAATTCAAGGACTAATCCAAATTATTCGATTTTGAACATGAAAAGAAGTGTACTTTCTAATTTATAAAGATAAATTGTTAATTCTAACATAAGCGAATACTTAAAATCACAAAAAAAAGTAAAATTCTTCAAAATTTTAACCTAATTTGACCAAAAATCCCAAAATAATGTGGGACAACTTTTATGAAATATTTTGGTGAAAAAATCTAATTTACAATGTTTAAAACTTAAGTTTTATAAATATTGAGCTTCAGCAGATTTTTGACTAAAAATGCAGTTAAGACTTCAAAAGCAGTCCAATAACTTCTAATATAATCGAAATTTCAGATCTACGCCCACACTGTTTGAAGCATCTCGTTGAGATATTCAATTTTTCTAGAAATAAGCAAAGGCCAATTCGGCATCAAAAAGTTGGAAAATCAATTCTAATTTTGGGTCTACACTAATCTAGTTTAGCAAGTTGCTAATTATAGTCAGTTTAAAATTCATTTAAAAATAGTAGAAGTTGCTTTTTGGGTTTTCTAATTTCGTTGTTAGATGTGAAATGCCACTCTATTCGATCAAATCACGGACTTGCTTGAATTGAAGTACAAACTATTCAGAATCTAGATCCCTTAAGTATGATTAACCTATATTAGCATAGGAAAAATACTTATTATTCATAATTAAATTCTAAGAAACTACATAAGCAACATCATGACATCAGGAAACAATGGTCGAAATGGTTTTTGTAGGTGTGAGTTTGATGCTCACAAGGGTTCTACACCCCCAACATATATATGAATAATCAAGACAATAAAATTACATAGATATGTATAGATGATTAATATGCTAAGACGTAACTATCACGCTATCCATTGATATAATAGAATACACATATTAGCATGCACAACTTGAAAATGTCTCCTGCTTATTCATTCATTTAGAGGGTCCCAGAGATTTTTGGTATTTTCAGCCTAGGGAACTCACTCCCCATTACTTCTCCCATTACAAAAACCATGCATTATAAAGATTATGAAAATACAACATTCTCATAAAAGATTTTTCGAACTAAATCATGTTACTAACCACATGCTCATACTCATAACATCACAATGAGAAGGTCTACAAGTAGCAAATAAAACATGTAATAATAATATGTAAAAATATTGACAAGAATTCACAAAGAGTACCTAACCCGATCTCTAGTGCCATGATGATGGTGTGCAATCTTCGAAGTGTGTAGAGAGAAAGATGGAATGAAAGCAAATCCCTAAGGTGTGTAGTGGCTAAGGTTCTTGAGAGCCTTAACGTCTCCAATAATATGCAAAAAGGAGAGAGAGAGAGGGAGAGAGAGAGAGAGAGAGGAAAGTGGGTGGAAGCTAGGGTTCTTAGGGTACCTCTAAGCCTCCAAAGTTTCTCTTAAATAGACTATATAAGTAGATTTAGGGTTTGAGTTTCTTTTGTTTAAATTTTTGAAAAGTCAAATCTCGACCATTGGATATGAGGTTAATAAAGAGTTAGGATCAATTAGGGTTTTAATTAAGAGATTCTCTCTACCTTTCATGGAAATAACACAACAACTTACAGATTTCCTATTTTATCTCAATTTAGAAGTGATAATTTTTGTCACTATATAAATCTAACAACCCTCTAAAAACCTTATTTACCTTAAATATGGGCTAGAATGGGCCTAGCTGGGTATTAACTAGGTCTAGCTGGTATTAACTAGGTCTAGCTGGGTATTACAGAAGATTCATAGATATATTTTTGCAAATTACAATATCGTTGACTCAGTTGACTCGAAAGGACGTTAAGTTTGTTTAGGACATCAATTGTGAACGGGCTTTACAAAAGTTAAAGACTATGCTGACATCTGCACCAGTCCTTTATAGTAATGCTTTCCATTTGGGCTTGGGGTGTATTGATGCAGCATGAGAATATAGTAGCATATGCCTCGTGACAACTTAATTAAGTTGCATGAAAGAAATTATCCAACTCATGACCTAGAGTTGGCTGTTGTTGGCTTTACATTAAAGGTTTGGAGACATTACCTCTATAGAGAGAAGTTCGAGCTCTTTTCTAATTACAAGAACTTGAAATATCTGTTTATCCAGAAAAAGATAAACATGAGGCAACGTCAGTGAATAAAATTTTTGAAAGATTGGTACTTTTCTCTCCAATACCATCCTGGGAAGGCCAATCTGGTGGATGATGCTTTGAGTACCTAGAGTACTTAGACTCAAGATGAGTGGTCACATGCCAAAGTGGTCGAGATAGCCGAGGGTAGTTGACTAGAGTGGACAATGGGTGCTAATGGCAGATTGAGGTTTCATGGGAGTGTGTGTTACCAACTTGGCTGACTTGAAGAAGGAGATCTTGGATGATGCACATCATTCGAGGTATTTGATATATGGGCGGTACTAAGATATACAGAGACCTGTGTAGATTTTTTGGAAGGATGGCATAAAGTGTGAGGTTGCAGAGCAGGTTTTATTATTTTTGACTTGGCAATAAGTGAAATTCGAGCATTAGAGACCTACGGAGATCTTATTGCCTATATCTTAGTGGAAGTGGGAGCACGTGACCATAGATTTCGTCTTCGGATTGCCGAAGTCAAGATAGAGCCATGATACTGTGTGGGTTGTGGTAGATCGTTTGACTAAGACAACTCGTTTTATTCTAGTGCGTGTTACTTATTCTATGGATGAGTTGAGTGGGTTCTATATCAGGAACGCGGTTAGCTCCACATGGTTCCAATGTCCATTGTATCTAATCGGGACTCACGATTTACATCGAAGTTCTAGCTAGCACAGTTACCTATTCCATTATATCATGCGATGAAGATGAGTCGAAGAAAGAGAAAACGAGCAAGAATACAATCTTCTCTGTGACTGGATAACACAACGACGTTGTGATCAGGTGGCTAAAGTGCAAGTCTCGAAATAGTTGAGCTCATCCCCCTATGTGCTTGTTTCTAGAATGTTGGATTGTCTGCTAATATGCAAAAAGTTAAGTCGCGCTATATGGTTGAATGTCTTTCAGTTTAAACTAATTTTAAGGTGAGCTGATTTTGGATTAAGAAATTAGATTAGCCAAAATAGTTCCCAAAAATTAGGGGATTTGTTAGTTGACACTCCAAATCACCAACTAAGCATTCTATAGGTGTCTCTATCAGCAATATTGTGCATGGAATTCACCAAAAATATATATATATATAAATTAAAAAGAAAGATGCGCATGGTGCACATGCTCATCTATCATCTAGATCGTCCAATAGATGGACCACTCATTTGGTCAAAAAATCTTGTCAATTTAGATAGGTGTAATCAATTTAGATAGGTTATAAATTGGCTCACATCATGATCGGAATAATATTACTATATTATTTTTTAAATACTATTACTGATAATTGGGATTTTTTTGCGACGGTCTTGGAACATCACTGTTATGACTTTTTTTTTTCTACATCATGGACATATCCATATGATATTTAGAGCCTTTCTTGGGTCAACTTCATGGCTGTCTTGCTCAGTTGAAAGCACGCCTTAGGATTTGATTGACAAGAATTTCTTGGTTTTAAGTAATGGTTTAAAAAATGGCCGTTATAACGAAAATAACAGCTGGCCGCTATAACGGATTCAGACCTCACCATTACGTAATGTACCATTTTAATGACCAAATTAAAATAACGGCTGTTATTTTTGTTATAATGGCCAGTTTTTTGAAAATAACCGCCATTGTCATTATTTCCGTTACTTTTTTTTCATTTTTTCCACTATTTTTACATGGGTCTGGTCTGGGCAGCCCTAATTAATATAAACATGACAAAATGATCTCATGTCTAGCATATCCCTTATAATGGTATAATGGAGTTAAGTCTGTTAATTTTTCCTCCTTTTGGAAGCTATGTTCTTAGTCCATCGTTTCTTGCGCCGTTCATAGCAATTATTATAACATATTGACACCAAAGCTATCATATAGAGCTGAGGATGCTAGACTACACCATGGAGAACACGTTCTAATTATTAATTATATATTAACCGTAAGAAACTCTTCTTCCAACTTTTACTCCAATCATCCAATGGAGGTTTCTCCTTTGCACGAAGGACAAAAACTTTTATATTTATTTTTTCATTCCCTCTATTATTCCTAGACTCATGAAAGCACAGATACTTGGAGACACCTCAAGCTTGGAGTCCATGAGATGTTTAGGGTTTTGTTTTCAATGTTTGATTGATCTAGTACTGCATTAATGTTATAGATCTTTAATGTCTGTCTTCTGATCAGATGTGTTATACTAGTAAATTTGTAAGCTGAGTGGTGGAAAATTAAAATCTCTCTTGCTTGAGTGTTGGAACAAATAACCAGCTAAGCATCCTATTAGCAATATGCACATGGTGCACATGCATCTATCATCTAGATCTGCACTTGGTCCCAAAATCTTGTCTATTTAGATAGTTGTAATCAAATTTTAAATACTTTACAATACATTATAAATTGCTCACATTATGGTCAGAATAATATTACTTTGTTATTTTTAAATACTATACTTGGAATTTTTTGTGAATAACCTAATGCATGGAACGTTACTGTTGCGACGTTTTTTTTTTTTTTTTTTTGAACCATGGACATAGCCATCTGATATTTAGAGCTTTTCATGAGTTAATTTGCATGGCTGTCTTGATCAGTCAAAAGCACGCCTTAGGATTTGATTGATAAGAATTTCTTGTTTGAAAAACAGCTGTTATAACGAAAATAACGGCCGTTATAACGGATTCAGACCTCACCCGTCATGTTACGTACCGTTTTAACGCCCAGAAAATAATGGCTGTTATTTTTGTTATAACGACCGTTACTTTTTTTAAATAATTTGTTAAAAAAAAAACCTGTTATTTTTGTTACTTTTCCACTTTTTCCGCTATTTTTTATATGGGTCTGGTCGGGTACCCCTAATTAATACAAACATGACAAAATGATCCCATGTCTATCATAGCCCTTATAACTGTATATATAACAGACTTAGTCGATCATTTTTTCCTCCTTTTGGAAATGACGGTCTAAGTCCATCGTGTTTGGCACCCTTTAAGTGTTTTATTTTTGGCTTTTTGGTGTAGTGTCATCGATCGCCGTCATAATTGTGATTATTGTAACATATTGACACCATACAGCTATTATATAGAGCTGATGACGTTAGAGTAAACCATGAAGAGTACACATTCTAATTATATATTAAACATAAAGTTCAATTATATGTGCAAATTGTATGAGAAATTAAGTCATCCCCTTCATAATGATGATTATTATAACATATTGATGTACACCAAGACTATTATATAGAGCTGATGACTATAGAGTTTACCATGGAGAACACGTGCTAGTTATATATTTAACCATAAAGCTTATTTATATGTGCAAATTGTGCCGTGATGCGAGAAATTAAGTCATCACGATCATTATTATAATTGGGTCAATACGGTCAGCGTCCTCTAAGAGTGTGCCAGATGGCTTATATTGTGGGCGGTCAGCGGCCGAGTACATAGTTTGTAACTCACAAGCTAAATATTCTCAAGTGACAATGACAGCGTTATTTGTGTAATAAATCCCTATAAATATGGACCTACCTCTAATCTCTATATATATCTGACCACGGAAAACTACGATCTAATCCTATTTCTTCATACATTCAGAGAAAAAGAAGAAAAAAGAAAAATGGATTTGAAACTTGACACTCAAATCCCATTTATTGATTTCACTAAAGTGCACCTGGAGAAAGAGGGGGATGGGTGGAAGTACTTGTGTCACAAAGTGCGAGAGGCTTGTGAAGGGTATGGGTGTTTTCAGGTGGCATACGATAAGGTTCCTTTGCACCTACGTGAAGAGATGTTCATGGCCTTGAAAGATTTGTTCGATCTCCCTGATGAGACTAAGAAGAAGTACTCCAGTTCCAAGTCTCATGTTGGTTATTGCTTGTATCCTTCGCGTGAAAGTTTTCTCATCCCGGATGCAGCCATGCTCAATACTGCTCGAGCCTTCACGAACCTCATGTGGCCTGAAGGAAACCCGGGCTTCTGGTGAATCTCTTCTCTGATTGTTGGTTCTGCGTTTTTTTTTTTTTTTGCTTTTAAATTTGTTTGGTTTTGTTTGCTCTTGTATTCTCTAAGGCTTTTGGTAGCTAAAGTTACAGTTACCTATATCCATACATTTCCAACTTAGCCTCTAATTGCCTATATCCAATAAAATTAAATCTTTAAACTTTTCAAAAATAAAGTTACAGTTAGGGTTGCACCCACACAACTTCAATTCAAATAGAGGAATGAGTTGGGAGTAAACCTTCGCTGACTACGTGCTGTCAGCAAAGTCGCTGACTTCCATGCACAAAGCCAGCAAAACTGTTCATATATATAAAAAAAAGGACAATTATAATGACATATTTATTGCCAAGTCCCTTAGCCATTGCAATCCTTATGACAGCCACTCAAAGCCTACTAATTTTCCTTTTACCATCCAAAAATTAAAAAATCAAATTTTCTCTCTATTAATCAATTTTTTTTTTTTATGCTAGCCAAACTCTCAATTCCACAAGCAGAAAGATGCTAGAACTAGAGCTACTTATTCGGAAAATGATCTTTGAGAGCTTTGGAGTGGAAAAATACTATGATTCGAACGTCGCAAACAGCAGGATGTCCTTACGTTTGTTGAAATACAAAGCTCCACCAAGCAATGCCTCAGGCATCGGTGTGGCAACCCATACAGATAAAGGCATCCTAACAATTCTATGCCAAGATGTACAGGGCCTCGAGGTGATCTCTAAGAAAGGCAACTGGTTCCAAGTAATTCCTTCTGAAGGTACATTCACTGTTTTCGTCGGCAATATGCTCAAGGTATGTCAGGGCCCTTGTATCATAGTACTGAATCCATATCAAATTAGTCAAAATAGATTAGTGACTGAAATGAAACAAAATAAAAAATTAGTAATTTTTAAATAAAAAAATTTTAATTGATGATTTATTTGAGTGGACCCTTGACTTTTTTAATATCAAGGTTTTAATCATTACGACCTTTGACTTGTTGCATATATTATAGATTTTATTCTCTTTCGATTTAATAGTTCTGATTGGGAGTCCTGTTACTAAGGCTGTGTTTGGTAAAACTTATTTTCAGCACTAACAGCTTAAAGTGCTTAATTTTTGTAATCGTTTGGTAAATTTCTTAATGTTTAAAAATTAAGACAACGGCATATTAGGTATTTTAAAATGTTTATTATGATATTTTTTATACAAAGGTATAGTGGGGTATTTATTAAATAATCTTACAGTCTTTTTAAAGATTCCATCATTTACCGCATTCAGCCAAAATGTCTTACCGCATTAAGTAGATGTGATGACTTTAAAAAATCATTGAATTTTATGTGGTTACCAAACGGTCTGAATGTTCCATTAAAGAGTCCTAGTTTCAGATATAAGGTCTGAAATTAAATTTTACCAAATGACATCTAAGTATAACCTTACGCTTTCACATCAAAACGAAAAAAACTTGGCTTGCCATTCTTGAGGAGTGAAATTGCAGGAC
Source organism: Euptelea pleiosperma (assembly GCA_035048495.1). NCBI lineage: Eukaryota > Viridiplantae > Streptophyta > Magnoliopsida > Ranunculales > Eupteleaceae > Euptelea > Euptelea pleiosperma. Next base: position 25,838,180 of record CM068549.1, read on the forward strand.
CTAAAATTCAACTTCTCATGAACATTGTTCAAAACATAGATGATCAGCGATTGATTCCAAATGGTGTTGATCGGATCACTTGGACAAATATTAGAATACGTTGTGTTACATTTTTGGTTAGCTAGTACATAAGAGTTTTTTAAGTCTTAATCGAATTGATGTTACTTAGGCTTGGAGCAACGGGAGATTTCATGCAGCAGAGCACAGGGTGATGATGAGCGGAGACACAGAAAGGTATTCGTACGGGTTGTTTGTAACACCAAAGCCTGAAGCAGTGGTTGAGGTGCCCCAAGAGTTGGTCGACAAAGAGCACCCTCTCCTCTTCCGACCCTTCAGCTTCAAGGATTTCATCAGTTACTGCAACTGCAACAATAAGAGTGATAATGTACTGGAGAATTATGCTGGAGTTTGATGGATTAATTCAATATGCATGTATGATGGTCATTGCCTTTCGTTCAGCAGAATAAAAAAGTTGTCCATGTTTCAGTTAATCAAATAATAAGAGAAAATTTTCATGCACAACTTGAAAATACGTCTCCCTATTCATTCATATAGTGGGTCCTGGAGATTTTTGGGTTTTTCAGCCTAGGGAACTCACTCCCCATTACTTCTCCCATTAAAAAAACCATGCATTATAAAGATTATGAAAATGCAACACTCTCATAAAAGATTTTCCAAACTAAATCATGTTACTAACCACATGCTCATACTCATAACATCACAATGAGAAGGTCTACAACTAGCAAATAAAACATGTAATAATGTTACGTAAAAATATTGATAAGAATTCACAAAGAGTACCTAACTCGATCTCCAGTGCCATGATGATGGTGTGCAATCTTCCAAGTGTGTAGAGAGAAGACGGAATGAAAGCAAATCCCTAAGGTGTGTAGTGGCTGTGCAATCTTCCAAGTGTGTAGAGAGAAAAGACAGAATGAAAGCAAATCCCTAAGGTCTGTAGTGGTCGGCTAAGGTTCTTGAGAGCCTTAACGTCTCCAATTATATGCAAAAGAGAGAGAGAGAGAGAGAGAGAGAGAGAGAGAGAGGCAATCTTCCAAGTGTGTAGAGAGAAAAGACGGAATGAAAGCAAATCCCTAAGGTCTGTAGTGGTCGGCTAAGGTTCTTGAGAGCCTTAACGTCTCCAATAATATGCAAAAGAGAGAGAGAGAGAGAGAGATAAAGGAAAGTGGGTGGTAGCTAGGGTTCTTAAGGTACCTCTAAGCCTCCAAAGTTTCTCTTAAATAGATTATATAAGTAGATTTAGGGTTTGAGTTTCTTTTGTTTAAATTTTTGAAAAGTCAAATCTCGACCATTGGATATGAGGTTAGTAAAGAGTTATGATCAATTAGGGTTTTAATTAAGAGATTCTCTCCACCTTTCATGGAAATAACACAACAACTTACAGATTTCCTATTTTATCTCAATTTAGAAGTGATAATTTTTGTCACTTTATAAATCTAATAACCCTCTAAGAACCTTATTTACATTAAATATGGGCTAGAATGGGCCTAGTTGGGTATTAACTAGGTCTAGCTGGTATTAGCTAGGTCTAGCTGGGTATTACAGAAGATTCATAGAGATGTTTTTGCAGATTACAGTATCGTTGACTCAGTTGACTCGAAAGGACCTTAAGTTTGTTTAGGACATCGATTGTGAATGGGCTTTACAAAAGTTGAAGACTATGCTGACATCAACACCGGTCCTTACCATTCTGTTTAGTAGTAGGGGACTTGTTATTTATAGTAATGCTTTCCATTTGGGCTTGGGGTGTATTGATGCAGCATGAGAATATAGTAGCATATGCCTCGTGATAGCTTAATTAAGTTGCATGAAAGAAATTATCCGACTCATGACGTAGAGTTGGCCGTTGTTGTCTTTGCATTAAAGGTTTGGAGACATTACCTCGATAGAGAGAAGTTCGAGCTCTTTTCTAACCACAAGAACTTGAAGTATCTGTTTATCCAGAAAGAGATGAACATGAAGCAACGTCAGTGAATGAAATTTTTGAAAGATTGTAACTTTACTCTCCAATACCACCCCGGGGAAGGCCAATCTGGTGGACGATGCTTTGAGTAGGAAGCCAAGGGCTTTAGTGGCACACCTAGTGGTTCAAGAGTAACTGGTGTTAGAGATGACAACTTATTTTGACATTCATTCCGTGCAGAAGAGATCGGAGGGTTTTGTGTAGTCTTGTTGTTTAGTCGACCATGACTAATTAGCAGAGGGTTATCTAGAGTACTTAGACTCAAGATGAGTGGTCAAATGCCAAAGTGGTCGAGATAGCCAAGGGTAGTTGACTAGAGTAGACAATGGGTGCTAATGGCAGATTGAGGTTTCATGAGTGTGTGTTACCGACTTAGCTGACTTGAAATATGAGATCTTGGATGAGGCAAATCATTCGAGGTATTTGATATATGGGTAGTACTAAGATATACAGAGACCTACGTAGATATTTTTGGTGGGATAGCATAAAGTGTGAGGTTGCAGAGCATGTTTCAATATGTTTGACTTGGCAATAACTGAAATTCGAGCATTAAAGATCTACGGAGATCTTTCAACCATTGCCTATATTTAAGTGGAAGTGAGAGCACGTGACCATAGGTTTCTCTTCGGGTTGCCAAATTAAAAATAGACCCATGATACTGTGTGGGTTGTGGTAGATCGTTTGACTAAGACAACTTATTTTATTCTAGTGCGTGTTACTTTTTCTATTGACCAATTGAGTGGGTTATATATCAAGAACACAGTTAGCTCCACAGGGTTCCTGTAACACCCCGGATCTGGGCATCCGGATCCGATCCGAATGTCTGAAAAACAACCCATTTACCCAAGATCTAGGATGTGAGAAAAATTAAAAAAATCAAATGATCCAAAATAATTTTTAAAAATGATCATAATTCATAATATATTAAAATAAAAATATTTTGTAAAGACGTTTTAGTTAAAACTTTTGTTTGATTGGCTTTTCGAATTAATTTTTTAGAATTTAAGCGGATAGACGTAAATTTTTTAAAAAATTTAATTTTAATAAAAAAATTATTTTATTAATTATTTACTATTAAAAAATTATTTTTAGCATCTTTTGTGAAGACACTTTGCTTAAAAATATCGTTTACTATTTTATTTTAACAGTTTGACTCAAAACTCTATCATAACGATAACTGTACCTGGGTAATACGTAAAATAAATGTAAGTACCTCACATCCATAAAAATTAATACATTTATTTAGGATTCATAATCATATATCTAAAGGGTTAAATCAAATAGTCTAGGAAGTCAAATATTGATTATCCACATGATTCTCAAAATTAAACAAAGTTTTAAATAATAGACAATGTGAGTCTTTAACAATTATGCATATGAAAATGGTATAAATAACAAATATATAGAGTCCCGTATCAATCTCATCGACATTCTCAAATGTCCATTCGATCTTCCCATGCTATCATTCTTATCAAGTGCATCACCTCCGAAATTCACATCATCATCAATTAAGTCTGAAATATTTGGTAAATACTATGAGCCAAAGCCCAGTAGATAATCTACTGTGCACCGCATATATATCACAGATAATATCGCATATTCTAACTAAAAAATTATGGCATATTCAATGCATAACGGATAATATAAACTAGTAATGTCAACCAAAAATGATAAATCTTACTCATCATTATTCCAATATCATTATATTCATATGATTATAACTACAATCCAATCTTGGGTTTTCTTCTCTTTTCCACGTCAGGAGTAGCCAAAAGGCTCTTCTACAGGGGTCTGGGGTTTTTTACCTTAGGGCTCTAGGCCCTTCTTAATTTTTATTTCCGCGAGTATCCATTAGAATCACACTCGAACTAGCACTTCAAGATTATACAAAATTATTATCTATAACATTTTTTCTGGCACACCAGTCGATCCGATCAAATCCGAATCATAATTATATCTACAACATTATCAATTAAGCAAATACATATAACATGATTAATAAAGTAAAATAAGAGAGATTATCTTTAAAATATGTAGGTGCACCTACCTTATCTGTTGATCTTTATCCGAACTTGAATCAATGGGGAAAAAGTAGCCACGGGTGTTTTTACCGATCGTCATTTGATAAAGTCAGAATTCGAGTATGTTGAATATTTCGAAAGTATGAACATTTATGTCTAAAGGAATAGTCTCGAAAGGTGAGACGTTATGGTGTTTCTAGGGCTCTCAACGATTTGTAATGGAGAACTCTCTAATGGTGAAAGAAATGAAAATGTGTAAGTTTTTTTAAGATTCTTCTATTTTTAATAGTTATTCAAAAGATAATGATAAGTCTTTATTTATTTATTTATTTGTATAATTAATTATCATTATTAATTTATTTAAATAGTTTCTTTATTTTTAAAATTCAAGTATTTGATTAGAGAAACATTTTCATTATTTCTAAAAGACTAAAAGTTATGGAAAATTTTAATTAAGGTAATTAATGTGTACCTCAAAGATATTAATTATTTTAATTTTTCGTTTGTCGAAAATACCCTTCTAAATGTAAATTACTCTAATACCCCTGAACAAAAATTCATGTTATTACAGTTCTAATGTCCATTGTATCGAATCGGGACTCACTATTTACATTGAAGTTCTACCACAATTACATATTCCATTATATCATGTGATGATGATGAGTCAAAGAAAGAGAAAACAAGCAAGAATATAATCTTCTATGACTGGATAAAGCAACGACGTTGTGATCAGGTGGCTAAAGTGCAAGTCTCGAAACAGTTGAGCTCATCCCTCTATGTGCTTGTTTCTGGAATGTTTGGATGGTCTGCTAATATGAAAAAGTTATTCGCGTATATCTTTTGGTTCTCAATTTATATCTCTGTGACACTAATTTATTCCAATCATCCACTGGAAGTTTCTCTTTTGCATGAAGGACGGAAACTTCTATTTATTTTTTTCCTCTATTAGTTTTAGACTCATGAAAGCAAAGATCCTTGGATTGATCTAGTGCGTCATAGTGCTGGAAATTTGAAATATCTCTTGCTTGAGATATTAGCAATATTGCGCATGGAATTCACCAAAAAAAATATATATATATAAATATAAAATAAAATAAAAAGATGCGCATGGTGCACATGATCATCTATCATCTAGATCAATCGTCCAATAGATGGACCACACATTTGGTCAAAAAATCTTGCCAATTTAGATAGATGTAATCAATTTAGATAGGTTATAAATTGGCTCACATGATCAGAATAATATTACTTTATTATTTTTTAAATACTATCTCTGATAATTGGGATTTTTTTGCGATGGTCTTGGAACGTCACTGTTACGAATTTTGTTTTCTAAACCATGGGCATATCCATATGATATTTAGAGCTTTTCTTGGATCAATTTTCATGGCTGTCTTGCTCAGTCGAAAGCACGCCTTAGGATTTGACTGGCAAGAATTTCTTGTTTTTAAGTAATGGTTTAAAAAATGGCCGTTAACGAAAATAACGGCCTGCCATTATAACGGATTTGGACCTCACTGTTACATTACGTACCATTTTAACGCCCAAAAAATAACGACTGTTATTTTTGTTATAATGGCTGGTTTTTTTAAAATAACATGACAAAATGATCCGGTCTGGGCAGCCCTAATTAATATAAACATGACAAAATGATCTCATGTCTAGCATATCCCTTATAATGGTATAATGGACTAAGTCTGTTAATTGTTCCTCCTTTTGGAAGCGACTGACTAAGTCAGTCGTTTCTTGCGCCGTTCATATTGGCAATTATTATAACCTATTGACACCAAAGCTATCATATAGAGCTGAGGACGCTAGACTAAACCATGGAGAACACGTTCTAATTATATATTAACCGTAGAGCTCATTTATATGTGCAAATTGTGCTGTGATGAGAAATTAAGTAGTCGCCATTTATATGTACACAGGTGATCATTTTAGAATAAACCATGGAGAACACGTGCTAATTATATATAGAGAATTACTAGTCAAAAATCCCTATATCCATCTATAATGTAATCGTGCTTATTATTTTAAGCCGTGGATTAATCCCATGAGCTTTGTCCGTTACTTTTTTCTACCACAAATACCCCTTTAATGTCTCTATATAACAAAACAGGGAAGTTACCCCCCTCTTATCTTATAAGGCATCATAAATGTAAAGGATGGATGAGATCTACGCATATTCATCTCATGTGAACGGTCAGATCTTTCCCTCTTATCCCCCAAGCCACTAAAATATATCTTCCTCACGCTCCAAAAAGAGTGTCTAAGATCCACCATGCTTCATATCAATGGTTCAGATTAACTCCCACCCAATTTTGGCAACGCTTTGTCAGGGAGTACCGCGCGTGGGCACTGGCCACCCACCAGTATATTAAAAGGGTCGGGATCGGGGGACAACCATTTTGGCGAACCCACATAGAAGATGAATCAATGGCTGACTTTTTGTGAGGATGATCTTTTCACCATATAGATCACCCCCACAAAAAATCAGCCCATTCCGAAATTTCTAACCCCATCAAATGTGGTTTTCAAGTTACACGGCAAAAATAGGCGGTCTATAATTCTTTAACTTCTAAACCAGTCTACGAATATCCTAATGATTTGAATTTTTGTGAGGATGATCTCCTTACCATAGAGATACCTCCTCACCAAAAATCAGCCATTGATTCATCTTCTATGTGGGTCCGCCAAATGCCCCCCCCAGGTGGACGGTGATGAAGACCACCATTCAATTCGTTAATGCCAAACTGATTGGATGTTTTTGGAACAATGAATATGTGCGGGCCATCATCCTCACCACTAAAGACGTTGATCACGGTCAAGCAATCAAACTCGTTTTTGCGTGCGTGCACGATTTTTTGTTAGTCACCGCTGCTATCTGGGCCCACTGACCGCATGGGTATAAACACAAAAAATTCATCCTGATTGGGTAATCTCTAGCCATTAGTGTTTAATACTTTTAAGACATGATTTTAGCCGTTGGATTCAACCATTTTTTTTAGTACTAAAATTCATCAATCAAGTTGATTTTTGGTATGAATGTTTACCAACGGGTTGGCTAACCAACCATGCGGTCAGTGGGCCCAGATGGTAGCGGTGATAACAAAACTTGTGCTAACTGACGCCAAAAGCGTCAGCTACAGCTTGTTACATGGTGAACCTGATTTTTATTAGTGCTCCTCTAGCCAACCCCACCTTCACAACTCAAGAGTAAACTTGGCTGAGCTGCTGATACCGCCCACAATATGAGCCACGTGCACATTTTTACACGACGTACACAGACCGTATGGATGTTTGGCCAATCCTTAGGTGGTCCTACAAACCAAAAAATCAACTTTATTAGTGACTTCTAAGCGTTGGATTGGAATAATTTTCATGGCCGGGTTGATTTTAACCATGGAAATGCGAACATTATTGACCACTTTTGGGGTATACAAGGATCCAAAGGTTTGAAATCACTAATCAGGCTAATTTTGGTTTATAGATCCACCTAGAGATTAGCCAAACATCCATACAGTCAGCGTCCTCTAAGAGTGTGCCATGTGGCTCATATTGTGGGCAGTCAATGGCTTCGCTTTTCCTCACAAGTCACAATCGATAGAGATATTTCTATATGGAAATCCCTCAAAATTTAGCTAAAAAAGCTCTATATATAGAGGAGCCATTCTTCATCCCTTCAGAGAAAGAAGAAAAGAAAAATGAGTTCGAAAGTTGAGACTCAAATCCCATTTCTTGATTTCACTAAAGACCTTCTAGATTTAGATGGAAGGAGTGATGGATGGAAGTACTTGTGTCATAAAGTTCGAGAGGCTTGTGAAGAGTTTGGTTGTTTTCGGGTGGCGTACGATAAGGTTCCTGAGCACCTACGTGGAGAGACGTTCATGGTCTTGAAAGATTTGTTCGATCTTCCTGATGAGACTAAGAAGAAGAATAAGTCGAGTTCCAACCCTTACGATGGTTATCGCTTGCTTCCTTCGTTAGAATATTTTGTCGTCGAGGATGCACCCATGCTCGACAGCGCTCGAGCCTTCACAAACCTCATGTGGCCAGAAGGAAACCCGGGCTTCTGGTGAATCTCTTCTCCGATAACCTTAATTAGTTCCATGCACTTTATAGTTGGTAATTGTTAGCTAACATGCACCACTATGTTTTGGTGGCTTAGTGTTCACCTTTGCAAAATTGCTGTTTTTGTCCTTGTGATATGTTCTTAAAGGGTGTTTGGTTGCAACGACAACTTTATTTCTATTTATGAGAAATATTGCTAGCGTCATTCTGTGGAAACAACATTCCGGACTTTATTTCTATGAGAAATGCTAGGGTAGAAATGTTTATTCCAAAAGATGGGTTACAGTTGCACCCCCCACAACTTCAATTCAAATAGAGAAGTAGAGTTAGCGTTGCAACCAATCACACCTCAAAGATATTTCCACACGCCGTCACAGCCCATATTCGATAGGGCTGTCTCAAATCCGGCCATATTAGAGTGAGATTACATAGTGCGCGCGGTGCGAACACCATGGATTCAGCTGTGGTGGAGTAAAACTTCGCTCACCGTCAATGGCCAGTGAAGCCGCTAACAGCTAGCCCGCTACAATATGAGCCGAATGGCACACACTTACACTGACCGTTTGGATGTTAGGGCAATATTCCTAAGGACCTACAAACTAAAAATCATCACGTACCATGATTAGTGATTTCCGGTGAATCATGCACTATGTGAAGTTAATTTAATTTTTTTCTGCTAGCCAAACTCTCAATTCCATGGGCAGAAAGATGCTAGAATTAAAGCTACTTATTCAGAAAATGATCTTTGAGAGTTTTGAAGTGGAAAAATACTACGATTCGAACGTCGCAGACAGCCAACACACCTTGCCTGTGTTTAAATACAAAGCTTCACTAAGCACTGACTCAACCATCGGTATGACAACCCATACAGATAAAGGTTTCCTAACAATTCTATGCCAAGATGTAAAGGGCCTTGAGGTGCTCTCTAAGCAAGGCGACTGGTTCCAGGTAATGCCTTCTGAAGGTACATTCACAGTTTTGGTTGGGGATTCGCTCAAGGTATGTTCTGACTGGGATTAGTAGGTTTGAAATCAAAGAGGTTGATTTGATTATTCATTCGAGAGTCACGCCTTGAAAACTACTAAAATCTAATGGCTAGAGATTACCAATCATGGTGATTTTTGGTGTGTAAGGGATGGGCTAAACATCCATGTGGTCAGTGGCCCGGATGGCCGGCAGCGGTGAGTACGTAACAAAAGTGGTGCTAGCTTACAGCTTGTTACGTTCTTATCTGTTTTGATGGCACAAGACTTGGGGGGGTGTTTATACTTTATATAGCCATTTAAAAAAAAAAATTATTTATTTAAAAGAAAGACTTTTCTAAAAACGTGTTTTCTTCAAAAAGTTGAATGGATCATCATTAATGCAAAATGTCTTTATCTTCTTATAGTGAACCCCACCACTATAATTGATTAGAGTAATAGATTGGGAAGGGTAAGAGTGGGGTTTCTTTGTTCATTATGTTCATTGAGCTAACAAAATTTAAAGTCTTTTATTTTACTTGAAAAACAGCTTTCAACTTTTTTATAAAAAGAATTTTTGGCTTAAAAATGTATTTTTATGTAATAAATATTTTTTAAAAATGGTCATCCAAACAATCTGTTATTTTGAAAAAATTCATTTTTGTGGAAAAAATATACTTTTCGAAGACTAAAAATGGCAATCCAAACACCCCCTAGCATTTATAAGGAGAAAATTTAAAAAAAAAAAAAAAAAAAAAAGAGCTCAAAAGCTATCGTTAATTAGTAAAAATCAAGGTATTCGTACAGGCAATTAGTAAGAGCTTTTCAAATTCTAATTGAATTGAGATGTAACTTAGGCTTGGAGCAAGGGGAGATTACATGCAGCAAAACACAGGGTGATGATGAGCGGTGATGGAGAAAGGTATTCGTACGGGTTGTTTACAACACCAAAGGAGGGAGCAGTGGTTGAGGTGCCCCAGGAGTTAGTTGACAACGAGCACCCTCTCCTCTTCCGACCCTTCAACTTCACAGATTTCATGCGTTACTTCTACTCCAACACTAATAACGATAATGCACTGGATATCTATGCTGGCGTTTGATGGATTCATACATACACGTATGATGGTCGTTAACATTTCGTTTAGCAGAATAAAAAGGTTGTTTGTGTTTCAGTTGATCAAATAAGAAGAGAAGATGATTTGTGAACATGTATCTTTCTCTCCAACTTTAGCATCCTTGAAGTATGTTTAAAGTTGGGCATTAAAGATTTATATTTCATATGCATTGAGTTTGAAATTGGCACCCCACAATCCATTAAGAGTGGGAAATGCTTCTTCTTCTTCTTCTTTTTCTTCTTCTTCTGCATGTATATGTTAGCGGATGATTTGTTCCCGTGCACGTGTTGTGTTGGCCCAACGACCTGTTGGTATATATAGTTGTTTCACCTTTCCCTGACAGCTTGATCTTTTGGGGTAAATGGTTGTTTCACATGGTATCAGAGTGGGTCATCCATGACCTGTGCTGTTTTGATTGACGTTCTTGTTTAAGCCATTCTTCTGGCGGGTGGCATCGTCACTGCCTGCCCGGCCTATCGTCACTCTGTTCAACTACTTAAATTTATTTCTTCTTGTTCTTTAGCATTAGTATAAAGTATATTTGGAGCTATGTTCTAAAACTCGGAACTCGGACTCGACTCGGAAGTCCATTGGGCCGAGTCACCTCGATGACTCGGGAGTCGACTCGGCGAGTCATTAAATTGACTATTGTTTATTTAAATATATAAAAAATAATATTTATTAAGAAAAACTTTGAAAATAGGAAACAAATACAAAAAAAATATTTTAAAAAATCAGAAAAAAAAATTTGAGTTTTGACTGGACTCGGCCTTTAAACGGGTGACTCGGCTGAATTATGAGTCAACTCGGACGATTTGTCGAGTCAACTCGCCAGACTATGCAAATCCGAGTTTGTATGCCGAGTCGAATCGATTCGGCGAGTTTTAAAACATAGATTTGGAGAGCCCACGTTCACCATTGTTGCTGTTCGTGCAAGGCACGTCTCAATCAAATAAAAAAAAAGAGAGAATGGGGGTTTTGATTTCTAAAATGCAAATCTGTGGTTTTGAAACTTGAGAATGAAGTTGACGATCCATCGTCCTCGCTCTATCATCCGCCTTCTTTGCTGATTCGAAGTCATCAACCTAATTCAGCTTGTCATCGGAGTCCTTTGGATTGGATCTAGAGGACTCTGTCCTCTTCCTTGAAGACTTCCTAGTTCTGCATCTGTTGCCATTGAAGAAGAGTACTGTCTATCAACCACTGATCCATCAACTCCGACGAATCCTTCTGATGCTGCAACTCACCACCTTCAGATCCACCATCACTGTCCCGATCTACTGATTGTTGCCCATCGATCTCTCAAGCAGATCGATCCCATCAACAACTCCATCACCATTCATCACCGGTGATCACCATCACTTCTCCACCACAGCTGCTTCACTAAAGACCTGCAACTAGCAGGTCGTCTTCTCTCCCTTGCTGCTGCATGCACCTGCAACCATTCTCAGATTTGCAAAGCCTCATTCACTTGCGAGTTGGGCGATCTCCCCTTTGGAGCAATCCAAACGGTGCTGCAAAACAGAAACTGTAGTCAGTTGTAGGTATATGTACTTCACAATTAAACTCAAGTCCATTTCGGGATCTCGACGTCCAAATCAGGCAAACGAGATTCGAATCTCCAGAACCTCTTTTAACACTTCAAATGTGTTAAAATAAATGTGTTGGAAGAGACAGGGTCAAAATCAAAGGTTCGGTTGTGAATTATTAATAAGTTATAGGTTTAGCACTTCACTGTTAAAACTTAAGCCTATTTCGGGATCTCAACGCCCAAATTGAGTAAAAAAGGTCTGAATTTCTCGAAACCTATTCTAATACTTCAAATGTGTTGAAAGAGATGGGGTCAAATTCAGAGGTTCAATTAGAAAACTGTAGTTAGTTATAGGTTTGAACATTATGTAATGAGTTGTAGGTTTAGGGATTTCAAGCTTTAAATTTACTCGAGTTTTAAATGACTTTTATTATTTTATTTTTATTATTATAAGTTTTAGCATTTGTTATTCTAGTTATTTTACTATTTTTTTCTGTAGGAACCAACTGATGATTGCCCTGATACAGATCTTGTATCTTGTGTTTTCTTTTTTCTATGGATGTTTTTAAACCATGGACATTGTAACAATTTTTAAGTTTAATGAATACTTTATTATATATTTGCTTGGCAGTTTTAATTCTTATTAATAAAATGATGCAGGTCACAATAAGTACTACCAGGTCACAGGTACAAGTCACAACTTAAATAGAAAGTATATAAAAAAATTATTTATTAGCGACGACCAGGATTCGCCGCGGCGACCAGGATTTGCAGCTAAAAAGTTTCAAAAAAGAAATTGAGCTTTAAGCGGTGGTAGTTGGCTATCGCTATATGTATGTTTTAGCGGCGGCCAACTCTGACTGCCGCTATATGGACCTTTTAGCGATGGCCGTCGACCGTCATAAATAGGTACTTCTAGCGGTGGCCTTACATTCCCGCCACTAAAAGATATATATATATATATATATATATAATGACGACTTTTGGCAGCCACTAAATGGGCCATATAGCGGCAATCAGCTAGCATTGGTCGCTGCTAAAACATATATATAATGACCTAAAAGGTACTATTAGGCTTCCATTGATGATCTAAGCTTGAGTTGTTGGTTTTCTTTATGATTTATTCTCCAAGCTTGATCTCCTAAGAACATCCAAATCTTATATTCTTGTTCTTAGTATGACTTAGAAACCACCTTGGTTATTTGTTGCTTGATTTGATCGAGTGTGTGTGATTAGAGGAGACACCAAATCAATGCAATTCAGGACCAGACTGGATTGTTTGAAGAGGATCGGGGCTAAACCAATTCATGGTAGGTTCGGGGTTGGACCAAGACTAAAACTTGTGCAAGTTCAGGGTTAGACCGAGACTTGGGACACGTTTGGGGATGGACCAAGATGTGTTGTTTGTGAGATCGTGATTACACAAGGGCGCTCATGTGATTCAGTGAGTGGCGTACGAGATGACTCAAAGAACGATGACAGTGGACTTGAGGGATTCAAGTTGAAAGCTGTGAGTAACATTGTACGTGAATAACTTTTGTACTAGTAACTTTGCATAGTGATACACTTCTCATCAGGACGTAGTCCTGTAATTTTTCATGTTAAAGAACTTCACATGAAAATCGTGTGTTATGCTTGATTGATTTATTTTTGTATTTTACTCTAATCAAATTAAGCTAAACAAATCAGTGCAATATATCTTTGATATATTTTAACTGAGCCGGTTAGGTTGATCATCGTGTAATTAAAATCAATTATATCTTGGATTGTTCACATGTGATTAGATTCCCTAGAGCAAACTTTTAAAATATGTTTAGTTTAAGAGCATTTAGATAATTTTTAAATCGCTTATTTATTAGCAACTTTTGGGATGCTTAATTTCTTCACCTTACAAAAAATGCGATTATGTCAAAGTTCAGCGTATCATCCTCAAACTGATGGGCAAACTGGTCACTAATCGTAGTCTCGGACAATAACGTTCGTTGTTTTGTTGGCAACAACCTCGTAGTTGGACTGGTTGGTTACCATGGGCTGAATGGTGCTATAACACCATTTATCATTCGGTAATATCAAAATGACTAGTCCTTTTTATGCTATGTACAGTCGTCATCCACCAATTATTATTGCATATTTACCCGATACAACGACGCGCGTTTCAAGCGGTGGATCTGGCTAGATTTATCTCTGGACTTCATTGATGGGCTGCCTTCTTCTACTCATCAAACTTATATTTTGGTTGTGGTGGATCGTTTATCCAAATGTTCTTTCAAGGAACATTTGCAAGTAGTTCAGACTAGTATGAAATTTTTCACAGATTCCAATCGCTCTGAACGTACTTTTGAGGTGAGCGATTGGGTTTTTCTTCATTTACAGCTTTAATTTACAGGCAATTGATGACTGCTCCACAAGGTTTTACTAAGCTTTCTCCTCGGTTCTGTGGTACCTTTCAGGTTTTTGAACGAATTGGTCCAGTCGCTTACAAGTTGGATCTTCCATCGGGGTGTCGTATCCATCGGCGCTTGCTCATATTAATTATGTTGTTCCACATCTTCCGTCCTTTGACAAAAATGACTCCAATTAATTTGTAGGGGCACACTCATCCAGACTCACTAAGGGTTTTAGTAGATCAAGATAATTTGCAAAGTGCAGGATAAGACATAGTGCAGTGTCTACGTGTGATCCCAATTATCAGTACGTATACAAAGATTCTTGATCCATCTGCTTTTTGTCCGTCTGATCAAACCTCTGGATAAGCCATTGCCAAAAGCACGTACGCCTTAGGATTTCACCAACCTGATATTTTTTTATTTTTTTTGTAATCCTGATGATTTTTTTTTAGTAGTACTCCTACTCAAGCCAACCCCACCTTCACAACAAGAGTAAAACTTGGCTGAGCTGTTGACCGCCTACAATATGAGCCATCGCGCACATTAATTTGTAGAGGACACAGACCATATGGATGTTTGGCCAATCTTTAGGTGGACATACAAACCAAAAAATCAACCTGATTAATGATTTCTAAGCGATGGATTGGATTAATTTTCATGGGTTGATTTTAACTGTGGAAATTTGAGCATTATTGACCATTTTTGGGGAACAATAGGATCCAAAGGTTTGAAATCACTACCAGGCTCATTTTTGGTTTATAGGTCTACTTAGAGATTGGCCAAACATCCATACGGTCAGTGTCCTCTAAGAGTGTGCCACGTGGCTCATATTGTGGGCGGTCAGTGGCTTTGCTGACCAATATCGACAGTTAAACACTCACAACCTCAATGCTCACAAGTCATAATCGATAGCATTATTTCTAGAAAGTTTTCTAGATGTTTTTTGCCATGATTCTCCTTTGACCACGCAAAAGAAATCCCTCTATATTTAGCGAAAAACCTCTATATATAGAGGAGCCATTCTCCATCCTTTTGGAGAAAGAAAGAAATTAAAGAAAAATGAGTTTAAAAGTTGAGACTCAAATCCCATTTCTTGATTTTACAAAAGACCCTCTAGAGAAAGAGGGAAGGAGTGATGGATGGAAGCAAGGTTTAAAAGGGACCGTTATAACGGACTAGGGACGTTACCGTTTTTTCAGTTATAACGGAAAAATTGCTCAGTGGCAAAAATGGAAAAAATGGGAAAAATGAAAACAATTAACAGAAAAAATGGAACAAAAAGGGCACTTAAATTCAAATTTTGAAATTTCAAATTTCAAAAACAGAAAATAACGGTTTGTTTCAGACTTTTTTCCTGAAATCAACGGTCATTATTTTCGTTATAACAGAAAATAATGGAAAATAACGGCCGTTATTTTCTGGACGTTTTAACGGTACATAACGTAACAGGGTAGGTCCGAATCCATTACAACGGCCGTTATTTTCGTTATATCTGGCGATTTTTAAACCTTGGATGGAAGTACTTGTCACAAAGTTCGAGAAGCTTGTGAAGAGTATAGGTGTTTTCGGGTGGCGTAAGATAAGATTCCTGCACAAACCTATGTGAAGAGATGTTCATGACCTTGAAAGATTTGTTCGATCTCCATGATGTGACTAAGAAGAAGAACTCCAGTTCCAAGCCTTATGATGGTTATCGCTTGATTCCTGCGTGTGAATCTTTTGTCGTCGAGGATGCACCCATGCTCGATAGCGCTCGAGCCTTCACGAACCTCATGAGGCCAGAAGGAAACCCGGTCTTCTGGTGAATCTCTTCTCCCATAACCTTATTTCCATGCACTTATGGATTTAGTAGATCATTGTTAGCTAACATGCACCACTATGTTTTAGTGGCCGGCTTTGAAAAATTACTGTTTTTGTCCTTGTGATATATTCTTAAAGGGTGTTTGGTTACAGTGACAACTTTATATCTAGTTACAGTAACAGTTGCACCCCCACAACTTCAATTCAAATAGAGTAGAGTTAGCGTTGCAACCAAACACGCCTCAAACTACCAAAAAAATGACTTTACCCGGGGGATGAGTTTACTTTTACTATAAACCGTAGGATCATTGGGTTGGTTTATAACCGCTGGCGAAGCCGAAACAAATCCGCCGCAAACCTTTTGTTATTTTTTATTTTGTAAAACATATCCCCGCCGGTTTAAAACCTCGATGAAAGAGTTCAACCGCCGGCGATATCATTCGTAAATAATAAAGTAATGAGCACGCTAAATGTGCTTTTCTTATTCGCGCCAAACTGAGGACAGCGCGCCATCGCCAGAGGGAGAGTTATGGGGTTGCAGCTCCACCAACGCCGAATTCATCAGGGGTTCGTCGTGCACCCATCTCTGAAAACCCCTCTCCTCTCTCCATCTCTCTTACTGCTCTCCTCGAGTCCTACACCTCCGTCGCTCGCTACCATTGCCGCCGTCCACCATTTTAGGTTAGGGTTTCCCATTTTAGGGTATGTATTTTGTTTTAATCCCAAAATTTTGACATCTTTGTTAGAGTGAGATGTATGTAGGGTTTATTGGCCTATCTTGGGTACGATTCTTATTTACAGCAAACTAACCAATCACACTCTCCACCCGCTCATCACTCCCGCGTTTGTCTCTTAAGAGAGAGTAGCTAATAAATCACTCCCCTTCCCAAAAAAATCACCAAAAGAGATGAAGCCCATGTCGATCTCTTCTTCTTCATTTTCATCATCTGGTTTGGGAAGCAGCAGCAAAGCTTGGATCGTGCACGGCATGGTTGTCGAAGCTGCAATTGCAGCAACAACAGGGGCTTATGCCTTTGTTTCAATTCGTCGATCCGGCAAATTTAGGACCCGGGTGGTCGGGATTACCAGCTTGTTTCGCTTCCCCACGATTCCAAGGCAAACCCCTTGTTCAAATCTTTGGAAGCCCATGATCCAGGTACCCTACTTGTTTTCTCGATTTTTACCCATAATTCAGTTCTTCCATTATAGATCTGCCTTTCATGTACGGTCATTGGAGCATACAATCTGTCCTTATATGTTGTAATGTTGCATTGTAGAGATGAGTAGAGAATTCAATTGTAATTTGAATTTTTGTGTGGTGATGTAAAAGAGTAAAGCATCTTGAATCCCAGCTATTTGGGAACATGAATCCCTTTTTTCGATTCGATTCTATCTAGAGTTATATCTTTTGTGAAGGACATGTGTCTTAATCTTGTTATTTTTGAACTTTCTCATCTCAATTGAAGTTGCTCTTAGATTCCTTCGGATGGGCTCTTTTCTGATTTTATCTTTCTTAGTTTATTTAGTCATACATCTCAACATCTTAATCTCTACTACATTGTTGTTTCTCGATTGCCCAAGATTCTACATAAAGTATAGTTGGTCTAGTTGTTGTCTTGTAAAATTCTATTGCAACTGGGAGGTTGAGAAATTAATTTGAAAAAAAAAGGCCATTGAGAAGTTAGACGGGATTGAAGCAATTTTTGCAAAGCTTCTTGTGCTTCTAATAAGACGTTGGCTTGATCTATGAGGTGTTTTTGTCTAAGCCAGTGACGTTGTCTACCTCTTACATGGTATGCCATTTTAAATTGCCTGAACCTGTGGGTTGTTGAGGTGATGATTGGCTGTATAAACCAAAGAAAACAAAAGAATAAGTGGTTGTGGGGCACCATCATAAACGACATAAGGTCTGTGATATGTACTACAAGTCCAGTAGGGCACTTGTAGGAAATGTTATGCAACGGTTCTGTTACCAGTGCAACATGTCAGTGTTCTGCTGAAACTTGCTTTATAATGTTTTCAATTGGTAATTTCTGTCATGAAGAAATCTAGCAGGGATGGGGCTTTCCTGACTACTTGTGGTAGTGGATGTTCTCATCCATTCGGGCAAGTCCAATTAATTGGAAAATTATGTAGGTCACTTGACATACGATCCTAATGTCGAACTGATCTCTTTCTTTTGCATATCAATCAAAATTTGTCCCTTTGGGCAACCAAGTTTGGCAACTTGTGAAGTTCTCCAAAGATTTTATACATATTTATATTCAATATTCATGAAGTTTGGTTTTTGATGGTTTGTTGTTAACTTGGTATTAGTTTTCTGTAAAGTTTCTCTTGCAAAATGTTGGCTCCCATGGTTAAATGTAATCATATTTTACTTATGGGCAGGTTTCATGTTCTTCAAGAGTTCGATGAAGGAAGAGAAGTTGTCGTAGGCATTTGGCGGGGCATAATAGAGGAGGACAAAAACACATACTGATGTTGTTGTAAATGGAAGTTCCTTGAATGATGATTGTTGCCTCGTGGACGTGGATCTCTTGAATCCAACGGTCCGGTACTTATCCATGTGGTAGCACGAACTTTTTACAAAACAACACAGCCCGTGTGAAACTATGTTGCACAAAACAATTCAACAGATAGGATTGATGCAAAATAATGTATAAACTTTCTAAAACTTCGCTCACAAGCCAATCACAGCCCACAATACGAGATACGTGGCACACTCTTAGTGGACGCTGACCGTATGGATGTTTGTCCAGTCCTTCGGTAGACCTGCAAACCAAAAATCAGCCTGGTTAGTGATTTACAACCATTGGATCTTTGTACCCAAATAACGCATAATAAGGCTCAAATTCCTACTGTTAAAACCCATGAAAATAACTTCAATTCAACGCTTAGAATCACTGATCATGTTTATTTTTGGTTTGTAGGTCCACCTAGTGATTGGCCAAACATCCATATGGTCAGCGTCCACTAAGAGTGTGCCACATGGGTCCTATTGTGGGGTGTGATCGGCTTCGCTCACACCCCGGTGTGAGCAAAGGTTTTCTCATTTCAATGATTCAAAAACATTCTCATTTATAAAATTAAGAAAAGAAGATACACTGGTGGTGGGTGATGCTTTTGTGTACTTCTCTTCTTAGGGGAACATTGATGAGTTTTTTTTGGAGTAATTCTCTTCTAATGGGTACTTCTCTTTCCTTTTTTTTTTTTTTTCTGTAGGTAGTTATGTACCTATGTTTTGGATGCATTTAGATTAACCTATTTTGTTGGAGACAAATTAGCTAGTGTTCATCTCAAATATATGTTTAGGCTTCAAACGAAGTTCAAATGTGACGTTTGTCCCCCTTGTTAGGTACTGTTATGAGGATGAAACTATAATTAAATAAGCTTGACTTGATGAATTTTGCCAAAATTATGAACTAATAAATAGAACCTGATTTCCATTTGTGCCCAAGTCAAGTTGAAAAGAAAAGTTTTTCTATGAGAGTTGAGTTTTTCCTTTTATTTAGGCAAGTGGTTTGTGATCAGTGTGCAAAGGCTTGTTGGTATAAATGCACCAAAACATGAATTGTTTAACTTGTTACTACTAGCCAAAACAACACATTAAGTTCTTGACCCACTAATAGATATAACAGGTTGGGAAATTAGACTTGGGCTGTTAGGTAAGCGAAGACAGGTGGGGATAGGGTTCTTCTTTGATCTGAAAGTTTAGTTGATAATTGGGTCATGGAGTTGGGTCATAAGGCATATCAACAAGGATTCTCGCAATTCTATATTGGACAATATGAAACGTGGACATGGATACAGAGTGTTAGTGTAACAAACTTGATATACTGACATGTCAGTATACTTTATCTTTATGTTGTAAGATTCATGCGTTACTTAAAGTGACTGTCACCTTACCACCTCTGATATTTCGTAAAGTGGGTTTCAGCACACAGCAGTTCAAGTTTCTAATTTGAGTCAAGCTTCTATAAATTATAAGCCTTACTATAGGTAAGTTAGAAGGATGTCAAATAGCATGAGATGGTAGATTTCCATAGGTTTTGGTCTCTGTAAATAGCTTTGGAGGTTTAGATACTTGTTCTGGGGTTGCCATATTTCTAGTGCTAATCTATCAAAGTATGCTAGATGCTTCTTTAGGATCAACATATCTTTTTGTTTTGGTGTCATTGACTGCCCTGCCCAATTTAAAGTTCGTCGGAAGATAGCTCTTAGCAACAAACAATATAAGGACGATAGTATTAAATTCGTTTTAATGGATTCTTTTGATGAAAAAATACTATTGCTTTATTGGAGGCAATGCTTTTCTAAGAATTTGTTTCTTGTACCCCTAGAAATAATGCTAAGAAGCTGGAAATCAAGATTGCTGAAAGAGGAACCTGGAAGAGAAATTTTGTGTGATCCGACATCTTAATGAGAATTTTTTTTGAATCCTGCAACTTTTTGATCCAGTGATCTTACAACCTATAATTAAGTGCCACCTGCCATGGGGTTAAGGTGGCCCGTAACTAAGTACCCTTTAACTACATTTTTAAATTGAGTATCTTGGATAAACTCTGTATTTTATTATTCTCTTCTTGAGTATCACAAATTTACATTTGGTAGCAGAAGCCACTTAATTAGATTTCTTTTAGGGAATAAGCAATCAATCGTCGACTTTATTTTGTTTTTTTTTCATTTTGTTATTTGTTTCTGATGCTGAGTGTTTGATGATGCTATCTTGTGGCCTATTGTGTTATAAGCCATGATTTCTAAGTTTTGTATATTGTGCTGTATGCAATCTAACTGGTTCTCATAAAAGGAAATCTAGTAATTAGAGTTTCTAAGTATCCATGGATATATGATTTAGATGTTTTGTGCAATGACCTTTCTGTGTCGTTATTTAGTGATTGAAGTCTCTAAATTACCATGGAAATGTCATATCGTGCTTTCGGATCACTTTCACGTAGCAGTCTTTTTTGTGAATGAGTGACTACTTTCTTTCTGAATACTATTTAGTGACCCTGTTTCTGATGAAAGTCCAAAAATAGTCAAATCTGACAGCTAGAAATCACCAATAAGGCTAACTTTTGGTGTGTAGATCCACCAAGGGGAGGACCGAAGCCACCGAACATTTATTTGATGTTAACATTGTTAGAATACAAGTGTGCTAGAAAAGGCTCTAAAGCATTACTCCTCTTCTTAACTTTATCTTTATTTTGTGTTATGTTAATTTATTACCTTGTCCATTTTCTGTATTTGACAATGCTTTTCATCTGCTTGGATAGAAATTTGAAAATCGTTTAGCCCTTGTCTCCTAATCAAGGAATAGGTAATTTGCTTTTCTTTCCCTTTTAGTAATCTCTGACCTGTAATGTTGCTAATAATCTATCTGCCAGCTTTAACCTACTTTTGTTGTTTGTCTTAGCTTTCTGGTCATGCAAATTTAAGTTGCCTTCCATCCATTTGCATCTCGTTTATGATAAAGTTAACAAAAGATGCCCTTATAAGTACTTGTATGCAGAATCCCCGTGCATTTTCTGTAGAGTTCTGTTATACATATACGGCATCAAAAGAACAGTAAAGGATAGTTGATGAGACAATGCATGAATACCTAGTCCATTGCTGAATGTTGTGAAAATCAGAATGTTGTAAAATTGTAATCTTTTGATTTTTACAACTATTAAACAAATTATTTGAAATATAACATTGAGACCAATAAACAGCTAATAACTCACCATTTCCTTTTGTTTCTCATTAGCTATTTAGAATAAGGGTCGGGATCGGGGGGACACCCATTTTGGCTTACCCACATAGAAGATGAATCAATGGCTGATTTTTTGTGAGGATGATCTCCTCACCATATGGATCACCCCAACAAAAAATCAGCCCATTCTGAAATTTATAACCCCATCAAATGTGGTTTTCAAGTTACACGGTAAAATTCGACGGTCCATAATTCTTCAACTTATAAACCAGTCTACGAATATCAGAATGATTTGAACTTTTGTGAGGATGATCTCCTCACCATAGAGATCATCCTCACCAAAAATCAGCCATTGATTCATCTTCTTTGTGGGTACGCCAAAATGGATGTCAAAAATGGAAGTAAAAAATGAGTGTCCCTTGATCCCGACCCTTAGAATAATACTAAAAACCTTTATATTTCAAATTTTACCATGTTACGAATATGGGGAATCTATGAACTCTTATTGGATAGTTTTAAATTGTTGACAATTGTAATAAAACAAGGCGTCGAACCCATAACTCAATTAGTTGACATTCTGCACTACAACAATTAAGTCATGGGTTTGATCCCATTGTACCAACCCAAAAATGGCTAAGTAAATGCCAATCTCATGATCCATTTGATTTTATTCCTACATTAATTGAAAACAATAAGAAGAAACATAAGTTTCAGTTTCTAGACATGTAACTCGTGTCCCCAACAGGGCATAATGGCAGAAATCATGTGGATAGAGTTAGTGTTAGTCATTCAGAAGTGTCAATCTAGGTGCCTAGAGTTAGAATTTCTAAGTTTTTCGTTGTGGTTGGTTATCTTGATCTTTTGCTGAAAGTACTAGCTTGTTCACCATAAAAGTTATGTGAATTGTTAATTTGTCTTTTATTACTTATGTCTTATGGTGTATGAACTGATTTTGATGGACAAAGGCAAAGGTTTCAAATTCAACATGGTAGATGTAAGGAATTCAAGGAGAACAAGCACTCCTTAAGTACGTCATCCGATGGAAGTACTTTGAGTCAAACTCGAGGTTGAGTTTGTTTCAACTTTCAAACGTACATCACACTTTCAGTTGCCTGATTGAGTGCTGTGTTTCACTAATGTCTGTCCTTGATCATATCACAAAATAGCACAACCAGATTATCATATGCAAGTCAAGCTTGCAATTGTTGCCTACTCACTCAATCTTTCAAAATAGACTAGTTCCATCCAAGTACTATGCTTAGTGTGTCAATTATAGCTTATAGCATTAGGCATAAAGTAAATCTTTTAGGTTAGATTAGATTATAGTACCAAGTAAATCTTTTGTAGCAAGGCAAATTCAGATACAAGTACCAAATGAGAAGGTGACTTTGGTATTCCTGGCTACCTGGCGAAATATAGTTGGGGGTTTACTCTGTGTGGATGTTAGGACGTTATCACTGCATGTACAAGTGGTCGCACATCGATCGATTTAGACCACCAACCTATGAAGCATCCTTTGAATAGTCCATAACTCAAACCTCAACTGGCTGGATGTGTTTAGTTATGTGACTGATTGCTTTCGTTTTTGGACTGTAAGTCAAATCATACGAAGGGTCCACAAATTGAATGGTTAGGCTCTAAAAATGCAATTTTTGGGCTATGGTCCATCCAAGAGTTGGTCAATCTAAATTTCTAGGCTGATTGATACAAAGATTTTATGCATGTTTTGTTGTTCTGCTCAGATTTTATTAACCATCTTCTCTTGTGTTATGTTCTGGATTGACATTACAGTTTTGAAAGTGAATGCGACTTTTCCAGACAAGACACCATCTTCAGGCTCTCCTTTGTTTGACTAGCAATCTACTGATGTATCTTCCAGAGGGAAAGTCATAAATTATTTCTTCATAATAGATGTACGTCTGCTTGTGCTCAGAACTGTTTCATTCAGTGTTTAGAACATAATTATTTGGATAGTTTCCCGTCATGAAAACCTGGGTTCAAGATAGCCAATGAATTAATGAGTCAGTATATTCTTATCCCAATTATTTGGGTCATCCGCATTAATCTTGTTCTGCTATTCTACCCTATCTAGGGTCGATGCCCTAGCATTAGCTTTGCACTGCAAAAAATCAGGATTCATGTGGAAGGCTAAAGCTTCCACATGATGCAGCTGTCTATTATTTGTGAAGTTGTTATATACTTTAAATTATGCTCTACACTAATGATTTATTTCTTCCGATGCAGGTTGGGTTGCGGTTGCTCCTTTTCCCACTTGGTTCTAATTAACATTGTCATTCTAATGGCTTGGTGAGTTTATAATCATGCAGTTTATAACAAGTGCCACAGGTGTAGTTTGCCAAGGGTCTTGCTCGTTTTAATTTGACAGTTTTTAAATATATAACTATAAGATTCTCATGAAGATTATTTGTGACTGATGAATGGTAAATCTATCTACCTCGGGTTTTGAAAACGATGTTTTCCATCATGTTAGCGTCGAAAGCTTTTCTGGTTTTCTGTTCCGCTGAAATATAATAAACTTCACCTCATATGGAGGATTTTGGTTGGCTTGTGCAGCTGTTCTGTTGGTGGGTTGTGGCTTTAGAGTTTAGATGCGTAGCTGTCTCACTACTACTGAAAATTGGTATCTGAAGTGCATAAGCCGGTTCTGCCATGCATCGTTCCATGTTATTTTCACTTATTAGAGCTACAATTATTCTTTTTTATGAGGTGGTAAAATGGACATGCTACAAAGATAGGAAAGCCTTGTCCATAGAATGTATGATGGTGATGTAGCTTCAGTTGAAGTTTCCATGCAACATAGGCTATGCTTGATCTTGATCTGAGTTTTCTTTGATGGAGGCTTCATAAGCTTCGGTCTTAGAATATGAAGGAGGAAGAATCAGGGGAGAGTCTTGTACCATTTAGTAATCGGTATAATCAGCATCTATGGACTATTGTATATGATGTATATTTATTGTCCAAACTAAATGTCAAATTTGATGGTGTTAGGGTTACTTCTTGGTATGGTTTTTAGGATATTGTCCTTCAAAAAGAAGCCTATCAATTAGGCTTTTTGGATCTAAGGTACATGTAACAGTTGAATGGCTATACCATTTCCAAAATGGTATGAGGTTCATTGGGCCTTATTCTATAGATAAATACATGTGCACTTCAGCAAACTAGATCTATAAAGGTGAAAATTATAGAAAAAGAGATGAAATTACTAAAACAATAAGATTCTGTCATACATGCTTGTATTTGAAAAAGAAAAGATTAAGTTGCTGTCATAATTTTGCATAATCCCAAAAGTAGTGTTTGTTTCACTTATTATTCATGAGTTTCTTCTAACTTCCTCTCTACAAGTACCAGATAGGTTTTGAGGATAAAAGTTCTGATAACACTCTTAAACAGGTTGGTTTCAAAATGTTCTTAGGAGTCGCTGCATCTGTGACGAATTGGGATGCTGATGGAACGAGTTGTTGTATTGTTTTGGAGGATAACCCCCTGGTTGACTTTGTTGAGCTTCCTGATACATGCCAAGGTCTTTATTATTGCAACATCTTAAGCGGAGTTATTAGAGGATCCCTAGAGATAGTGAGTGCCTCAACTTTTTAATTGAATTTCTTTGTCACCATATACACTACTCTTTGGACTCAAAAAGAAGAAGAAAAGAAGACATAATAACCCTTGTGTTTCATATGCCTCTTGTCAAAATGTGGTTTATGAGTATAGTTATTAAATTCTACATGTAGTAGCACGTTGATTCATGTAGCTTATAGTTTCTATCGATTCAAGGTGATGGATCTTACAATATTGGGTCTGATTTAATATGCTTTGTCCTCACATGGAAGATCTGGCTTCTAATAGATTAGACAAATGCATCACATCTCGTAGTGCATGCATGATCTTGTGTCATGATGAAGATTTAATCTTCACAAACTTAATTATAAGTTTAGTTCACAAACTTAGCTTACTTTGTAGACCTTAGTTATATGTATTCTCATGATCACAATGTGGGGTTACAAGTTTAATCTTTACAGTCTGAGGTCCATAAATATTGCTCCCAAAATGTCTAACTAGGAAGTTCCATGAAATTCAAGACTTGTGACATGCATGGACTTACTTTTTCGATGTAATGGATGGGGAAGATACAACTGTAAAGTGTGCTTTTGTAACGTATATAATATTTGAATTGAACTTTTGTTTGTCATTTGAAATGAATTTTTGTTTATCTATCAGGTTGCGTAAAATGATTCATCAACAGTACTTGTTAAAATAATATTCCAAAAAAATAATACAATGAGTGCATAATTTTTTTTATTTTTGGCAGTCTTTGCCGCCGGTTCTAAACCGCCGCATGATACGTTGGCGTAGAGAAAAAACCAACGCCAACGGTTTATTTACTGCTGGGGAAAAACTAATGCCAGAGGCTTAAAATTGCCGGAGAAATTGTAATGCCAGTGGATTTAAACTGCCGGTGTTAGTCTTTCCCCGGTGGGTACAAAGCCGCCGGTGTTGGTCTTTTCTCAATGCTGACAGGGGTTATGCCAAAAACGATTTGCCAGCGGTTCTAAACCGCTGGTAAATGGCGTATTTTTGGTAGATATATTTCCACACACATAATAGCCCAAATTCAATAGGGCTGCCCCAAATCCAACCATCTATTATCTATTATCTATACTAAAGCTCAAGCTTGCTGAGGTGGCGCTCTCTCCAACTTTTTAACTCTATTACCAAAATACCCCCACTTATTAACTATCTCAATTGCTCACCTCAACACACGTCTCTCGCTCTCCTCAGATGTCTCTCCATCTCATTGCTTTCAATAATATGTATTTTCAAAATTCACCTCCCCACGCGTCTCTCCCTCTCCACAGATGTCTCTTCATCTCCTTTGCTTTCAATAATATATATTTTCAAAACAAGAGTAATGTTAGCAATGTAGGTTCTCCAGACGTCTCTCCATCTCCTTCTAAAGCTGCTGCTGTTGCTGCTCCTCTTCCTCATATTCTTGGTTCTACTGATGTTCCCTTTAAAACGATGCAAGCTACTTTTTAGTGCCGACCTTCCGCATTGGGTATCCTGTGATGATGGATGCTCTCGACGCTCTCTATGACAAGGTGTGGTTTATTGATTTAGTTGATTTGTTCTTTTATATTTTCTTCTTTTTATAGGTAGATTTGTTCTTTTATCAATATCTATTGATTGTATTTGTTGTTATTGATTTGTTCTTTTATCAATATATTTTTATTGTATTTGTTGTTACGAATTTTGGGATTTGAGATATATAGATGTGTTTGACAATGGCAAGTGAAACTAAAGGGAGTAACCATGACTTCACTGTTGGCGAAGGCTGCAACAATGGCACTTGCTCAACATCCAGTTGTGCATGCAAACTATAAAAATGGGAAGAGTTTCACATATAATAGCAGTATAAGCATTGCAATAGCGGTGGCAATCAATGGTGGGCTCATAACCCATGTTCATCAAGATGCAAATAAGGTCTAGAATCAGTAATCTCTCAAGTTCATCAGTGTTTTTCTTCTCTACACCAACGGAAAATTGGGTGTTGATTTTCAAATGAGGCTATTTTGAAGTACGATTTCTATCCGATAGTCTTCTTCTTCTTCTTCTTTTTCTTCTTCGATATTATGCTTTCTAGCCGGAGAAACTTATACAAGTCGAGGAGATCCCATTCGTGACTATCAACTTTGCAAAATCACTATATTCGTGGTATTAGGGAGAGGGAGGGTGTTCTTTCTGGGTGGATCTGACGATTGAGGAGGACGTGTTCTGAGAATTGATTGCGATGAGCATGGGATTTATTGGACAGTGAGATACAAAGGTGGATCTTTTTTTAGTAGTCCGATGTCGGAAATAACTAGGTGATAGGTCACTACACCGAAAGAGACGAGTTGATAACGCGATTCTTGATGTTATTCGCAAATAAGGGAAGCATGGCGATTGCCTGCAGAGCGAGACTAGAAGATTTGGGGTTGCCCGGTATAGCGTTGCGTCTTCATTGCGTTGCGTTGGGGTCGGCATTGATTTACGTCTTCAACGCAACTTTGAATTACGCATAATTCCACTATTTGGCATAATTGTTTAAACATGATCCAACGAAAAGTACAGGAAATATTTGGCAGAAAAAAAAAATTAAATGAGAAATTACAATCCTCTCTGTTGCGCAAATCGACTTGATGTCAAATGTAGAAAAGGGATATCGGAGAAATTTATTGGGTCCTAGGAAGCCAAATCAACCGTTCAAATTTTATCGAACACCTCTAATGAGGCCCCCCAGTTTCATCTCTAAAATCCGACGACTGCAATTCTAATCGTTTCAAATAAAAATAGGAAATTTATCTCATCAGTGGCATAACTAAGAACCTTTAAAGAATATTTTTACATAAAAAATCTGACGAAAAGAAAAAAATTCATAGGCTACTCTATGGCAAAAATGTTTTACCAGTTCCCTTCCTGGGACTTTTTTTCGAGTGATCTCCGATTTTGATTCCGATTGATCATTGAAAATCACGATCGATTCTGTTGCCCAAAAAGTTTGACCTCCGTTTTGATACCAAGTGTAGACCAACTATATATGTTAAGTTAGAGTTAACTAACCTGATTTTTGTAAAAGAGAAAGATGGAGAGAAGAATCTCAGCCAACTAAATAATCATAGACTAAAAATACCAATACTGTTAAAAAATCACAATACTGTAACAACTTTCTCATTCGAATTATTCAAAATAAGAAAAAATTTGATAGAGAAATAAACATTTATATAACTAACTTGATTTTAACCATTGGACACAAACTTTTTTGGAATAATCAAATCCAATGGATACAAATCACTAATCAATCTGTTTCTGTGTCTGTTGGTCTAACAAAGGGTGAGCCAAACAACGATACCGTCATTGTTTCCGACCATTCATACAACCATTCTTAACGTCATTCATACGACTATTTTTTTAATATTTTTAATTAAATATTTTATACTATATATACTGTCATTCTTTTTAAATATTATTAATGAAAGATTTAACATTTTTTTCTAAAAAAGAAGCCAAACTTTCTAAATTACGTAAATATAATTTATTGTAAATAATTATTGAAAATCTAATCATCTTTATTTTCCATAATTATTTTGGCAAAAAACGGTTTCAATTCCAACATTTATTATTATTTTTTTCTCATAAATACATTTTAATTATTTTCAAAAATAGATAAGAGCTAATACATAAGCATTAAATGCCCCGTTCAGCTTTCAAATTTAAACCTCCATCTTCTCTATCATATTTACATTCTAATTATTTAAAAAAAAAATAATATAACAAATCAAAACATTAAATACATAATTAGCATTTCCAATATAATGTCCATCTTTCTCTCCAAATGTTTCTTTATTTCTAATATATATGTCAAATTTCTTAAATGCACCATTCTTTAATTAATTGCTATTCAAATCAAACGTTTTGTGCATTTCTTCATTCTCTTCCGACTAAATCAAAAAAGATTTCTCTCCTATTGAAAAAAAATGATTTTAATTCCAACATTTATTCTTTTTTATCGTGATTATATTTTAATTATTTCCAAAAGAATAAGTAATAGCTGATAACTAAGCATTTAATGCATTAAATGCCATGTTCAACTTTCATTGTGTTTTTATAATTTATTATTACTCAATTTTATTTCATAAATTAGCTCCAAAATCAAAATCATTTTAGTATGTGCTTTTATAATTTATTATTGTTCAATTTTATTTAATAAATTAACTCCAAAATCAGAATTATTGCAATTATTGTTGGTATTTGAACTCTTTCATTGTGTTCTTTAAAATTAATTATGCATCATTCTACAAAAAACAAACTATATAATCTTTAATTAAGAAAACACCCAATTATATATGCCTTTGGAAATATATTACAGTAATATGAAAAAAAAATTAATCTTATTTATTCACCCGAGTCCTAATAACTAGTATATATTAAATGGTATGATAGTCTTAAATGATTGTTCGTTCTTGATTACAGGGTGGTGGAGTAAAACTTCGCTCACTATCGATGATTAGTGAAGCCGCTAATTAACCGCCCACAATATGAGCCGCATGGCACACACTAATATATCTATACTGTTATAAAGCCAAAACTAGGGTGGGCAAGGGCTTCAAACACTCACTTAAAGAGCAAAACTTTTGATGAGAAAGGCACATCATCAACATTGACAAGGGACGACAGTGTGAGCCATGTGGCACACTTTTAGAGACTACTGACCGTATGGATGTTTGGCACATCCCTAGCTGGACTTACATACCAAATATTCAACTGGATTAATGATTTGTAATCTCTGGATCTGAGTATCCCAAATAATGCTCGAAATCCACAGTTAAAATAAACCATTGAAAAACTCTAATCCAATGGATGAGAATCTGACCTCTGGATCTGAGTACCCCAAATAATGCTCGAAATCCACGGTTAAAATAAACCATAGAAAAAATCCAATCCAATGGATAATCAGCAGGTTGAATTTTGGTTTGTAAGTCCAGCTATATATGATTGGCGAAGCACCCAGACGGACAGTGGTCTCTAAAAGTGTGCCACGTGGCTCATACTATATATGGTTCGTCATCAACGTTGATGAAACCCCTATAATCTCTCAATTGCAATGCAACAAGAATCCAGGGGGTGGGGGGACGACGTCCACATGGCGTAGCCATGCACATGCTCGTCTATCATCTAGATTAGCCAAAATAGTTCCTAAATTGTGGGGAATTGTTGGTTGACAGTCCAAAATCACCAGCTGATCAGCATCCTATAGGTGTCACTATAAACAATGCACATGGTGCACATGCTCAAGACTATCATATAGAGCTGATGACTTTAGAATAAACCATGAAAAACACGTGATAAATATATATTAACCGTAAAGCTCATTTATATGTGCAAATTGTGGTTTTATGAGAAATTAAGTCATCCCGTAATGGTGATTAATTATTATAACATATTGATCATCATATAGTGCTGATGACTTTAGAGTAAACCATGGAGAACACGTGTTAATTATTATACATTAACCATACGTAAAGTCTACTTATATGCGGAAATTGAGAAATTAAGTCATCGCCTTCGTATTAGCCATTATCATAACATATATTGACACCAAGACTATGACTATCATATAGAGTTGATGACTTTAGAGGACTAAAACTTGTGTCACAAGATGTGATGGAAGCCAGTTGCAGCACTCAATACGAGCCATGTGGCATACGATCAGAGGGCGCTGACCGTATGGATGTTTGGCCAATCCCTCGGTGGACCTACAAACCAAAAATCAGCCTGATTAGTGGTTTACAACCTTTGGATTTTTGCACCCAAATAATGCTCAAATTCCTACCATTAAATCAACCCATGAAAATAACTTCAATTGAATCAGTTAGAAATCACGAATCAGGCTGATTTTTTGTGTACCGGTCCACCGAGTGACTGGCCAAACATCCATACGGTCATCATCCTCTAATAATATGCCATGTGGCTCGTATTTAGTGCTGTGACCGGCTTCCGTCACAACATCTTGTGACACAAGTTTTACTCACTTTAGAGTAAACCGCATGGAGAACACGTGCTAATTATATATTAACCATACGTAAAGTCCATTTATATGTGCAAATTGATAAATTAAGTCATCACCTTCCTACGTAAAGAGATGGCATACGATGTATATAAAACATGATGCTCCCTATACCTCATACCATATACATGGCCATCAAGGAGCTAAATGATCAAACTACTGGTAGGATCTGATCATCAAGTCCAATCGATTATTAAAAATGAGTACAACGAAAACCTGGATGACTAAAAAAAATTGATGGTTCCATATGTTCAATCACTAGATGCATGCAGCTAGCTGATCTGATTTGTTGGATGTGCCCATCCAAACTATTTGGATGTTTTAGGATCAATGGATATGGGGGCCATCATCCTCACCCCACAAACACTAATCAATCAGGCGTCGATCATGGTTGAACAATCAAACTGCTCGTTCATATAGGCACAACACCTGACGAATTCCTCATTGAATTGGAAAGTCAATTGTCCATTATATCTGGCCCTTACTCCTCAAGTACGTCTTCCAACGGAGTAAACCTTGGATGACACATGCAGTCCGCTGACTACAGCCAATATGAGCCACGTGGCATATTCTTAAGAGGACACTGACCGTATATAAGGATGTTTGACCAATCACTACGTTGACCTACAAACCAAAAATCAGCCTGATTAGTGATTTAAAATCTTTGGATCTTTGTACCCAAATAATGCTCAAATTCCTACTGTAAAAATCAACCCATGAAAATAACTTCAATCCATGCGGTCAGTGAGCCAGATGGCAGCGGTGAGTAACAAAAACCGTGCCCAAGTGGCGTCAAAAGCGTCAGCTACAGCTTGTTACAGCGCTACCCTGATTTTTATTAGTGCTCCTCCAGCCAACCCCACCTTCACAACTCAAGAGTAAAACTTGGCTGGGCTGCTGGCCGCCCACAATATGAGCCGCAGGTACAAATTTTTACAGGACACGGACCGTACGGATGTTTGGCCAATCCTTAGAGAGAAATTTTTTGAAGCGGCGGGATTTATGAAGCAGCGATCATGCGCCCAATGATACCGCACCACATATACCAATGGTTACTTTTTAAAACTAAATCCTAAACTACATGTGTATGTGGCATGGAATCATTGGGCGCATGATCATTGCTACTAAAATCCCGCCGCTTCAAAAAATTTCTCATTCTTAGGTGGATACAAACCAAAAAATCAACCTGATTAGCGATTTCTAAGCGTTGGATTGGGGTAATTTTCATGGATTGGTTTTAACCGTGGAAATATGAGCATTATTGACCATTTTTGGGGTACAAGGATCCAAAGGTTTGAAATCACTAACCAGGCTAATTTTTGGTTTATAGGTCTTAGAGATTGGGCAAACATCCATACGGTCAGTATCCTCTAAGAGTGCCACTTGGCTTATATTGTGGGTGGTCAGCGGTTTCGTTGACCATCGACAGTCAGCGAAGTTTTACTCACAACCTCAATGTTGACAAGTCACATGCATCCATACCTTTATATAATATTTGTACGATAATTCTCCTCTGACCATGCAAAAGATGAAATCCCTTTAAATATAGCTAAAAACCTCTATATATAGAGGAGCCATTCTAGCTCCATCCCTTCAGAGAACGAAAGAAAAGAAAGATGAGTTTGAAAGTTGAGACTCAAATCCCATTTCTTGATTTTACAAAAGACCCTCTAGAGAAAGAGGGAAGGAGTGATGGATGGAAGTACTTGTGTCACAAAGTTCGAGAAGCTTGTGAAGAGTATGGGTGTTTTCGGGTGGCCTACGATAAGGTTCCTGCACACCTACGTGAAGAGATGTTCATGGCCTTGAAAGATTTGTTCGATCTCCCTGATGAGACTAAGAAGAAGTACTCCAGTTCCGAGCCTAGTACTGGGTATTGCTTGTATCCTTTATTAGAAAGTTTTCTCATCAGGGATGTAACCACGCTCGATAGCGCTCAAGCCTTCACGAACCTCATGTGGCCAAAAGGAAACCCGGGCCTCTGGTGAATCTCTTCTCTCATAACATTAGTTCCATGCTATCTCTCAAAAAAAACATTAGTTCCATGCACTTACGGATTTAGTAGGTGATTGTTAGCTAACATGTACCACTAGTGTTCACCTTTGCAAAATTGCTGTTTTTGTCCTTGTGATATATGTTCTTAAAGGGTGTTTGGTGGCATGCAGCGACAACTTTATTTCTATGAGAAATGCTAGCCTCCTTCTGTGGAATCAACATTCCGGACTTTTTCTTTTTTTTTTTCTAGTTTTGGTGGAACAATTTTTTTTTTGCCTAAGGTAGAAATGTTTATTCCAAAACAGTTACAGTTGCACCCCCACAACTTCAATTCAAATAGAGAAGTAGAGTTAGCGTCGCAACCAAACATATTTCCACACGCCGTCACAACCCATATTTCTGCTGTACTAAATTTTCAGTTCATTATTAGAGTGGTGCGGTGCGGGCACCATGGATTCAGCCGTGGTGGAGTAAAACTTCGCTCACCATTGATGGTCAGTAAAGCTGCTGACCGCCCACAATATAAGCTGCAAGGCACACACTTATAGGACACTGACAATATAGATGTTTGGGCAATCCTTAGGCAGACCTACAAACAAAAAATCATCCTGATTAGTGATTTCAGGTGAATCATGCAGCTATGAGAAGATAATTTTTTTTCTTTTTTATGCTAGCCAAACTCTCAATTCCATGAGCAGAAAGATGCTAGAACTAGCGCTAATTATTCAGAAAATGGCCTTTGAGAGTCTTGGAGTGGAAAAATACTACGGTTCAATCGTCGCAAACAGCCAAAGCACCTTGCGTGTGATGAAATACAAAGCTCCACTAAGCAATGACTCAACCAGCGGTATGGGAACCCATACAGATAAAGGTTTCCTAACAATTCTATGCCAAGATGTACAGGGCCTTGAGGTGCTCTCCAAGGAAGGCGACTGGTTCCAAGTAATGCCTTCTGCAGGTACATTCACAGTTTTCGTCGGCGATGCGCTCAAGGTATGTCTCAGTCCTTGATTCATGGTACTAAATCCATATCAAATGAGTCAAAACAGATTAGTAACTTAAATAAAACAAAAGATTAGTAAGTTTGAAATCGAAGAGGTAATTGAATTGATGATTCATTTGAGTGGACTCCTTGAAATATATCAAGGTAATTAAAATGGTCCACATCAGTCACATTTCCAAGTAAAAATAAAAAGTAAAAATATAATTATTTTTTATTTTTTTCAAAATTAATCGAAAAAAAAACCTTTATTTTCCAAAAATAATGATGTTATTACCGTTGCAGCGCTAAGGTTGCGTTTGGGTAAGCTTAAAACCGCACTAAGCAAGCTTTTGCGGTTTTTAAATCCTTATAAAAAAAAAAGATGTTTGTATAAAATTTTAAAAGCACTTTTCAAAAGCAAGAAAAGCCCTTAACTCAACAAAAACAAAAGCCGTTTTTAACGGCTTTTGCTTTTATTTTTGCAAGAATCAGTTTTACCGTTGTTTTTTCCTCTTTCAACCACACTTTTCTCGAGGGTCCTTTGGTCATTTAGCCATTCAAGCCATCTCACAAGCCCATCAATCACAAGGTAGTCTTAGGGGTGGGCCAAAATCAGCCATGAATTATTGGTCCACCCCTTGATTGACCTACACACCAAAATCAGCCTAATTAATAATCTGTAGTAGCTGTTTGAACATGCCACTTTTACCATACATGTGGAAGTGTTATTGGGCTGAAACAGACCACTTGGGGAGATGATGAGGTGGCAGAACACGTGGACCCGTTTGTACGGGTTAATTAGTAAGAACTTTTAAAGTCTTAATTGAATTGATGTTACTTAGGCTTGGAGCAACGGGAGATTTCATGCAGCAAAACACAGGGTGATGATGAGCGGTGATAGAGCAAGGTATTCGTACGGATTGTTTACAGAACCAAAGGAGGGAGCAATGGTTGAGGTGCCCCAAGAGTTGATTGACAAAGAGCACCCTCTCCTCTTCCGACCCTTCAACTTCACGGATTTCATGCGTTACTTCTACAAAACTAAGAATGATAATGCACTGGAGATCTATGCTGGTGTTTGATGGATTCATATATGCATGCATGTGTGATGTTCGTTAGCATTTCGTTTAGTAGAATAAAAAAGTTGTTGGTATTAAGGAATACATTATAATAATGTGTGTGAGATCGATGCACCATATCATTATTGGTGTATCTCATTATAAATTCTATGGGTTGTCACCAGTTGTCAAGATTCGGAGATTAGGATAATATCTTCGATCAGATATATCTATTAGATCTATTTCCATCTTTAAATCTTGTTTATTTTTATTTAAACATTTGGTTAGTTAATGTAACGTATCCAAGTTTTATCAATAAATTCATTTCCCATCAATTGGTGTTTCAATTAATCAAATAAAAAGAGAAGATGGTTTGTGAACATGTATCTTTCTCTCTAATATTGGCATCGTTGAAGTATGTTTACAGTTTACCGATATGAGGTAAAAGAAAGCTTAATATTTTGTATGCGTTGGGGTTGAAATTGGCACCCTCAATACATGGAAAGTGGAAAGTGCAAGGATTTTTTCTTTTTATTTTTTGACGGGCGAGTGCATGTGTGGGGAAGCCTATACACTTCAACATGTACCCATAACACACCATGTTCTAAATTTATGAAATTTAAGTTTTTTTAACAATTAGTATTTTCATGGGTACTTGTCGAAGTGTAGAAGCTTCCAAGGATTGAAATGGGGTACAAGGAGCATATTTAGGGAAGTGACCCTAAAAAAGTATAAGTGGTCTTACTAATTCAACCAATTTCTAAGAGGGTAGTGTTATAATGCCTATTTTTTTTGTCCCTCTCTTGCATGCCCCTTCTCGTATATAGGGTCCGAGAGTATTCTTATTCAAATTCCAAAAGCTTTGTCGTTTAAGAAAATTAATCTATTACTACTATAAAGCCAAAATTGGGGTTGAGGGGCATGACTCTCTCAGAACGCAAGTTCACACAAGGCACACCCACACAACACAACACATCGTTCACCTAGGTACCTATGAGTTGTCTATAAAAAAAGGTTGTTAAAGCTAGGGTGGGTCACGAGTTGTTGGATAAAGTACCCAAACTTTGAATAAGAGTTCTAGGCTACCCAAACGCTTCTTTAAATGACAAAAATATGAAAAAGAAAGGGGAAAACCCGGTTGACATGGTTTCAAGGTTTCTTAGGTACACATGTCACAAGTTTATTGGTGTTGGACATAAATACCCTTTCGACCTAAAGTTCATTAAATACCCCTTGATATATTGTTAATTACTTTTTATGCCATAATTATTATTTTCAATACAACCCATTCATAATCTTTAAATTATTTACCATGTCATTTTGTCCATAATTTTCAAAACAACCCTTTTTAACAACATAATTACTTTAACGTGCCGCTATTTCTATATTTTCAAAACAGTCCCTTACTAAAATAATTTATGGAATTTTTTTAAGTACCCCCATATTTTATCTTTGAAATTAGACATACCCTACAATTTAAAAAAGCTGACATACTCCCCTATGACATGGTCCACCATATGTTGACTATTGTTGACCCACATTGACTAATGTTTTTTTGAAAGAACAAAAATGCCCATTTTTTCAACCTTAGAGTAAGTTGTTTTGGGTCAAAGCCCTAACCCCAAATCAAATGGTTGGGGTGGACAGCCGGCCATAAGACTTAGGTAGGTTAGCCACCCATCTGCAATGATTAACTCACCGGGGTCTTGTGGCCGGCTAACCACCACTCCGGTAGTGAAGAAAAGAGTGTACTAGTATAGTCTTCAATGAGTGTTGGTGCAACACTAGCACAATACTCTCATATGCCACCAAAATAAAGAGAGTTTTGAGATACATCTTCAACTAGACGGGCTTTGTTCTTGCTTTGATGTAGATTCCGATCCTTGACCCCGCAAATGTTCGTTGGATCCAACCTAATCTCTGGTCCGGTTTAGGGAGATGGTGCCGGACATGCTTGGTAACGAATTGTATGTGGGTGCTTTCAAGGTATTTTCTCTTCATAATCCTTCCATGGTGTAAAGTGTGGTAACTAAATTTGAATCAACCAAAATAATGTCGGGGCCTTGGGTAGAGTGTCACATGATGACTCAACATGGAGGATAAACAAGTTCACGGATGTTGCTTCATTCCCTATGAGTTCCTCATCCGAAATGGAGTCTTGGAACACCATTTTCCATGCCGTGTACCAATAAGCTTTTATAACCTTGAAGTTCTATTTAAATGGAGAGGAACTATATAATAGTGCCAAGCACCACAGCACATGGCCCACTGACTCCTCAACTGCGATCGTATTGTCGATCGGCCACTGATAGGTTGAATAGATGTAGCCCCAAATCATATTAATTGATCAGATTTAACTTGGAGGTTTGATTTTCCCTAACTCGTCTCGTGAGAAAATTGCATTGGTGAGAATGTTTTAACTTTTTCTAAACTTCAACTTGGAGGTTTAATTCTCCTCATTCGGTACTTCACTACCGGAGTGGTGGTTGGCCGGCCACGAGACTCCGGTAGGTTAGTTACGGTAATTGACGATCAACCCACCAAAGTCTTATGGCCGACT
The DNA here is from genome assembly GCA_035048495.1 of Euptelea pleiosperma. Classification (NCBI taxonomy): domain Eukaryota; kingdom Viridiplantae; phylum Streptophyta; class Magnoliopsida; order Ranunculales; family Eupteleaceae; genus Euptelea; species Euptelea pleiosperma. The sequence continues at coordinate 25,875,963 of CM068549.1, forward strand.
GTCCACCATAACCATTTGATTTGGTGTTAAGGTTTTGACCCAAAACCACTTGTTCCAAGGTTGAAGAAAGGAGCATTTTTGTCCTTTAAATAAAATTATTAGTCAATGTTTGTCAACAACAGTCAACATATGGTGGACCATGTCATAGGAGGGTATGTCAGCTTTTTTAAATTGTGGGGGGTATGTCTAATTTCTAAGATAAGATGGGGGATATATCAAAAATTCGTAAAATTTTATTATTTTCTATATCAAGGCACAATTAAAATTTTGATCATCTCATTGTGTCTTGAGTTGCTACAATTTACAGATTCGTCCCTCCAAACTATTGTTTGAGTTAGAACTTCTTTATTTTGTTACTTCTTTTTTTCACAATTTTTTCCAAAAATAATGGTTGTTATTTTCGTTATAACGGAAAAATAATGGCCGTTGTAACGAAAAGAACGGTCATTATTTTGTGGACATTTTAATGGTACATAATGTAACTGGGGAGGTCCGAATCCGTTTTAAATCATGGTATTGGGCACATTAATCACAACTGTCCAGAAATCGGGTTGATTATGGCCATGGGGCGTGGACATCCATGACCCGACCGTGTTGTATCCATTTGACCAAGATATATTGGACTTACGCCACAATTTCTTATAGCTATACCAGATTCAGCAACCCTGGTAATCAAGACTCAGCATTTCGTCGATTTACAGCCCATCCAAGAAGCAAACTCACCAGTGTACGGTTTTGATCGTGCTCGAATTTGACACGTGTTTGTTAATGATATCATGGTCAACATTCCAATAGATCACAACCCCAATGCAACATATAAAGTTAGAAACGGGAGCATCACATCAGTGTCCTTCAAACCGAAGACACAAAGGAACGACGGAGAGAGGGAGATAAGCCGATCCAGAGCAGCAAAACACGAATCAAAAGAAGCCGTGCTGCGAAATGTTGGAGCCCGAGTCGGATCCGTCGAAGCTGCTTATGCAGAGGATTCTCGACCTTCTCGTAACGGCCGGCTATGTCGGAGCCGGAAACGCAAATGTATCGTCCATGGACAATCTTGCTGGCGGCCTTGCCTGGTGTATCTCCGCCACCAAAACCGTCGGCCCCGAATTTGAACTCCTCTCCAACCAAGACTTCGCTCTCCAACAAGACAAAATGCAAGTATCCCATCTCTCTTTCTCTCTCTCTCTTATACAATTCGAAGTTTGTTTTAGTTGGATTTCAGTTAAGTTCGTTAATGTTCTTCAGTTTCTATGCTGTAGAACGCTATGGATTCTGGAATTAGATCGAAATTAGCAAATTGGTAGAATTGAATTTGATGGGTGTTTAATTTTTACTGAAATTAATGATAGAGAGAGTTTCGATTTGAGTTTTTAAAGAACACAAGGCGGTTTAGAGCTATAAATATAGATACAGTTATTGATCACTGCCATGGACTGTAATTTGATTCTGTGGGTGGTGTTATGAGTTTGTGGTTCGAATCTCATTGTTGGGAATTCCTTTTTTGGGTGTCTTCTGAAGTAATCTGAATTGGGTTAATCATACCAGTTGTCACAACTTTTTTCATTGAATTGGAGGTGCAGTAAGGTTGGGGAAGTCATTGAAGCTGCTTTAAGATCGATGGGATGTCCATACCCTCTTCAAGCTCACCAAATTCAAGACCTTGACTATAGTGGGGTTTATTCTGCTGTACAATGGATTGTTAATCGTGTTCTCAAAATGCAAAACGAGACCAAGGATGAGGTAATGGGATTTTAACAGATAATTTCAATACTACTATCGGTAAATGATGTTTTTGCTTATTTAACCATCTGAATTATGATTTTTCTCTTTGAATCATAAATTGCGGCCGATGAAAAGATGGGATTGTGTTGCTTCCTTTTCTTCTGTAGGGTGGTTCTCTCAACCACCTTGTCCTTCTGTCTCTTTTTTCTTCTTTGTTTTGTGCTGGTTTTCTCTCTTTAATAAAGTTGTATTTAGCACACAAAAAAAAGATGGGTTTTTGGATTTGATGGGTTGGTTTATTTGAGCATGCTCCAATTGATCTCCTTTCTGTACTCCCTACTCTCATTTTGAACTAGTAACTGATCGTTTCTCCTCTTAGTGTTGAGCTTTAGTAACAGGGTCTTATTTAAGGCTGGAGTGAAAAAAGAGAAAATGAACTTAGGACTTCAGAGTGGCTGGATTAAGAGGTATCAGCCTTTCAAACGCAATGGAATAGGGCTTTTTATGATATATATGGTTCAATGTTTTTAAAAGGCATTTGAGGCTTACACCTTGAGGCTCATCTCGGGGCGAGGTTTCCCTAAAACTCTGTGGCTTATTAAAAAAACATAAAACCTTGTGAGGCATACGCCTCATCCACTGATATTTAAAAAAGGCTTACGCCTTTAAGCCTTTTCCATGTTTTATAATGCCTCGTGTCAAAGGCATGCACCTCTTATGCATATGATGGGGGTGGAAATTTTAGGTTACTGCAACAATTGAAACCATGTGACATTTTATATGCATTGAAAAATATCTGTTATAACAACGTAGTGGCCAGACTTGGTCCTGCGCACTCCGGCCAGAACAAACTTAGCAGTTCGGCTCCCGGGCCTACATTTGATGGTTCTGTTCTTTTTCTATTTGTTCTGAGCTTAAGCTCGTAGTTTTTTTCTGTTCTCGAAGGCATCTAAGGAATCATATATATAACATATAACCAAAAGAATATCCTTGTGTCCCATTTCATTTCAGAATAACCAACTGATTTAACTGAATTCAGAATTCAGGAGTGAGGTGAGTTAAGCTGAGTTTAAGCTCGTTCTTGTTTTAGATGATAACTCAGTCAAACTGCATGAGCCTGAATTGAGTCTTGTGCTGAAACTTCAACATAAATGACTAATGGTTAGATGCTCTTTTTCTGGCCAAAACTATTAATATGCCACGCCACTCTTGTACAGAGTATATTTACCATCCTTTAATACTTTATAAGAGTTCTAATTCCATCCTGTGTACTGAGACATCATTTTTATACCATTTCTGTAATTTTCATATTTTTAACCTTAACAAACAAGTTGACACCTTCAGACACTATGTTCATGCATGTAATGACATTTTTTATCATACATATTGATTGAATGACATTGTTGTTATACTCACTTGATGGCCGCTACTATAAATTGTCGTGTTATTCCTTTTCCTCGGTTCTTATTTTGGTTGACAAAACTGGTAGTATATATGATGGAAAATAGGTTATTTACATTTTACACGAGATTGACGAGGAGGAGCGTAAAATCCAGCAGCTAGAAAAGGAGTTGAGTATTGCAGAAAATGCAATAGACATATTGCATGCCAATTTGAATGAACAGGTTAGTGAATAAATTTTGTGATGAGTACTACTTCATGGAAATTTTTTTTTTTTCCACATTTCCAGATTATGACTTCTTGATTTTCCAATGGAAATAAAATGTTTGCTGAGAAATTGGACTTTCCTTTCTTTTTTTTCGAATTTCAAAGTGTCATTAGTTGGATTGACTGGATTTCCCTTTTGGTTCATCTTGACTTTCCTCATGATGTTTGTGCTACGCACCAGAATCAGAAGAAAGATAATGTCCTGAATGAGATGCAACATTTGCATGAGAAAATCGACAAGGAGGGTGCTAATGATATGCTGCAGAGATTGATATTGCTGTTGGAATCATTGAAGGTATTTTTTTTCTTCTAATTTCCATGTCATATTTACGTTTGTTTTTCATGCGTGCAGTACTCCGTTAATGCTATTCATATTAGTTAATGAGGTGGTGATGATATGGTTTCTATTTTCTTTGATATACAATACTTGGATATTTTTGGATAACAGTGTATAGTTTTAAGTTTTACTTATATATGTAACCTACTGTTAAGGACATGAAAAATGTAAACCATGCAGAACAAAGAAGAGAAGAAAGAATTTTAACTTCATAGTCCCCAAGCAGAAATCATGTTTTTTATGATCTTCTATTGCAAACATAAGAAAATGACTAACATGCCCCTACACTAAGGACAATTACTAAACTATTCGAGTACTTACAAGGAACCATCAAATATACCTTGGAACACTTTTCTTCAAGCTAGTGCATATATTTCAGTCATGGACATTTAACTCAAAATACTCTTTACCTGTGTACAAGTATCAATTTCAACATGGATACTGGTTACTTCAATACACTGACTGCCAAAAAAGAGGGTAATTAGGTAGGACTATATTTATTGATTTTCAAGATTATCTATATAAGAAGTTACATATGAGTGACTTATGGGGAAAACAAAAAAAAAGAGATTACAAAGAAACATAAGTTTCTGGACATAAAAGTTTAAGAGGCTGCTGAAAATGGTTTGTCATTGCTAAGGGTAGCTCTTATGGATTGGTTACGATGTTGGCATAGTGTCCCAGGAGAATAGCCCCATTACATGTTGGACAGAGGTACTTCATCCAAAGAATCGTCTTTGACAACAAATCGTAGTACACGATTTCTTTCAAGGCTTAATAAGTAACAACTATCAGCAACAATAATATCAATTTACTTTATCACTATAAAGTGGTTAACTGATTTTATCCTCTAATTTATCACGATAAATTGCAGTTATCACAATAAATTCCTTGATATTGTCACGACAGGTGGTATTCTCCTTATATTATCTTCTAACTAAACAATTCTATTTTGATGAATGGGGCATGCTAGTTTCAAACCATATAGAGTTTACAATACCCAACCTTGGCAAGAAAATGGTCACTAGTTTCAAGGTAATATGGACTTTAATCATCTGCAGTAGCAACTTCAAGTACACCATAAAAACTAAGCTAGAAAATCTTATCAGAAATAGAGTATAAGAAAGTGTTGTCAAAGGATCCTCACTTAAATTGAACTATGATGGGGCAGTTGATGCCACAGCATTTTTTTTTTGTTATAGTCTTAAAAGTGCGTTTCCCATGAAGGTTTTGCATGATGTTTGGGAAATTCTGAAAAGAAAATTTTGTACTTACCAGTATCAAAAGATGCAATACATATGTGAGTGGCAATAGTTTTTTCTGACAACAAATAGTAGTTATATATTGCTAATATCTTTCCATGTAATCCTCATGCTTGGTTTTGCTATTGTTTTTCAACTGCTATGTGGTGTACATTAGTTCTTGTCATTTTGATTTGAAGTAAAAGGAAGACTATTAGGTTCTTATGTTGCTGCAAATAAGTGTAAACTGTTCTTGTTAACCGATCTCATTAAAAAGAGGTACATGGTTATGTGATACTCATTTATGCATTACATTCAGTGTTTGGTACTTATCATTTGAAAATCTTGCAGGCTTTAGAAAGGCAGGAATCTGATTTCAGGTCTTATTGCAAGCAAAAACGTTATGAATTGCAAGCTGATGTTGTTGATCTGGAGAAAAAGATATCAACCGGCAACGAAAGCAAGCGACACCCTGACGATTTTGATCATTCTTTTTATGATCCATTAGGAAATCTGAATTCAGCAAAGAGTGTAAGAATTTACTGCTATCCATATCGATGGTTTTCTTAATGGAAAAACACAATCGGGTCTTCTGATATTTACTCCTCGTATTTATTATATTAGATTATGCTTAAGAATTTCAGTTCAGCGTGACATTTTTAGATCTTTCAGTGTGTGAGTGTTGTTGAAAGCAATTATGTTGTCATGTTTCTTCTCATTTCCATTCCCTAGAATAATGTGTCTCTGTACTCTGCATGTTTGTACCTATCTGACCGTTGGATCTTAGCAGATAAATTCACAACCTTTCTAGATCCACGTATAATTGTTCATATCTAATCACCTTGTCTTGGTGTCAGTTTCAGGAATTGATTAAAATCATATTTTTGACACATTTTTTTATATGACTAAACTTTGATGTTTTTGATGTCTCTTCCATGAACAAGAGAGAGAAATGTTAGAGATATAGATCATGTATCATGTTCGATGCATTAAGGGTAACGACCAGAGATCTTAGTGAAAAATGAAGAAATTAAGAATCTTAGTGAAAAATAAAGAAATTAAGGAAAAGTAAAAGACTTATTTTCATAAATTAAAAGAGGATAACATAATGGACATAGGACTATATTAAAGGTGAAATCAACTTTAGGTAAGATGTAGACAAGTAGGGGCCTTAGGACCAAATGGTATCCCAATAAAGGTTCGGAAATGCATGGGAGGATTTGGATTGTCCTAGCTTACTAAGTTATCTAACAATCTCTTAAAGACAAGAAAACGCCAGATGAATTGAGAAGTACTGTAGTGCATATATACAAGAATAAAGGAGATGTAAAGAGTTGCACAAACTACTGTGGCATCAAACCTATGAACCACACTATGAAAATATGAGCAATGGATTTATGCCAGGAAGGTTGACCATCGAGGCAATCTTCTTACTTAGACAAATGATAGAAAAGTTCAGAGAAAAGAGGAAGAATCTCCACATAGTCTTTATTGACTTATAAAAACATACGATAGAGAATGTAGAGAATTAATTTGGTGGGTATTGAGAAAAACGGGAGCCCCAAATGGATATATTGACATCATTAGAAATATGGATGAGGGAGCAATAAATATTGTTAGAACAATTGGTGGTTAGTCAAGTGAGTTTCCAATCACAATTGGATTACACCAAGGATCAGCCCTAAGTCAATGCCTATTTTCTTTAGTTATAGATAAAGTTACTGCTCATATCCAAGAAGTGGTCGCCTTGTGTATGTTATTTGCAGATGACATAGTATTAGTTGACGAGACCAGGGATAAGGTAAATGCAAAACTAGAACTCTGGAGGAATGTTTTGGAATCTAAAGGTTTTAAAAGAAGTCAAACCAGTCAAGTGAGTTTCCAATCACAGTGGGATTACACCAAGGATCAGCCCTAAGTCAATGCCTATTTTCTTTAGTTATAGATAAAGTAACTACTCATATCCAAGATTACCGATCGAAAAAAAAAAGAAGTCAACCTAAGATGGAGTATATAGAATGCAATTTTGGTAAGGATGCACATAAAGATGATATGCTAATTACATGACAACCAGGAGATACCTTGAAGTGACCAATTTCGTTACTTATATTCTATTATTTATAAGGAATGATAGATTGATGATGATGTTGTCCATAGAATCAAAGCAAGGCGGCTAAAGTGGAGATGTGCTTCCAAAGTGCTATTTGATTGATGTGTGCCAATCAAACTACACGAAAAATTCTATAAAATGATAATAAGACTAGCGATGCTTTATGGAAAAGAATCTTGGGCAATTAGGAAACAACATGTTCATAAAATGAGTATAGCTGAGATGAGGGTGTCAAGATGGATGTGTGGTAAGATAAGGAAAGACAAAACTAGAAATGAACGCATTCGTGAAAATATAGGAGTAGCCCCAATAAGTGACAAAATGAGGGAAAGTCGATTGAGATGGTTTGGTCATGTACAACGAAGACTAATGACAGCACCAGTGAGGAGAAATGTGCAATTCGAAGGGCCTAAAAGGGCAAGGGGAAGACCGAAACGGATGTGGAGTGAGGTTCTAAGAGGAGATTTTAAGAGACTTTCCTTAACGAAAGAGATGGCTTTAGACAAGATTGAATGGAGGAACATGATTCATGAAACCGACCCCATACTGTTGGGAAAAGGCTTATGATGATGACTAAACTTTGATGTTTCTATGAAGCTGTTAAATGACTTGGTAACAAATGTTCTTGTGAAATAAAGAGAAGAATAGAAGATGAGAGAGATTAGGGTTTGAGAAAGAGAGACAGAGAGAGATGGAGAAGAAATGAAGAGAAAACAGAGGTATGAGCATATGTTATTCGACCTCCTCGTGTTGATATATATACTAAGTGGTGTGGGCTCACTTATATTAAATCTATATAATATAAACATAAAGGAAATAAACTAGGAACTCTAACATTCCCCCTCAAGTTGGAGCATGCAAATCAAACATGCCCAGCTTGGTACATAGAGTAGAAAAGGGATTCATACGCAAGGTTTTTGTAAGAACATCTCCCAACTGATCTGTTGACTTGATATAAGGAGTGATGATCCGTTTGTGTAACACAATGTCATGGATAAAATGACAATCAACATCGATGTGCTTTGTCCGCTCATGAAACACTGGATTGCTAGCAATATAGCTAGCAGCCTAATTGTCACAATACATAGGCATAGGAAAAGGAATCTCAAATCCCATCCCCTTAAGAAGGGACTTGACCCATAACATCTCACACGCAATGTGGGCCATAGCCCTGTATTTTGCTTCGGCACTTGAGCTAGTGACAACATTCTGCTTACTACGCCGTCTTCAAATTACCACAAACAAATGTACAGTAACTTGAAGTAGACCAACGATTTGTACGACTGCCAACCCAATCAGCATCAAAGAATCCAGTAATAGCTAATGTCTATGATGGTCGATACAACAACCATTTGCCTGGTGACCCCATCAGATAACGCAGAATCCGGAAAATGGCATCCCAATGTGGCTGTCGTGGGGCATGCATAAACTGACTAACTACGCCAACAGCAAAGGTGATGTCTGGTCGAGTGATAGTAACACGAACGGAACAAGACCAAGGTAAATAATTAGTGCCATTGAACTTTACAAAAGTTATCTGAGCACCAACACCATCAGAAGTACCCATAGAAGGGATTCTTACATCACTAGAGGCAGCCATAAGTACCTTCACCAGTCGTGCAAATGAGGAAAAAACAACACCAAACAAACTGCCCAAACAAACAATCCATTTGAGAACACGCAGTCACAAAATTGTCACCAAACAGTCCACCAAAAATAGTCAGCAAACATGTACCAAACAAGTACGAAACAACCACCAAACAATCCACTTGGAGGGATATGCATGCACCAATCAAACATCAAACAGTTGTTGTGCACAAAGATCAACACACATCTACAAAAGTCCAATAGAGGGGCGCGACAGCACATTAAGTAGAAAAACAATCCACCCGTGGGACACTACATCAAGAAAACCACCTTCACTTCAAAAGACGAGGGTTCCAAACCCCAAGAAAAACTCCTCACGTCTCCAACCATGTCATAAACATGGAGCTAAACCCAGAAAACAACCTAGATTCACATCATAGTATAAACAATCAAACAATAACTGCTTAGGGTTAGTGGTACTTCGAAACCCTAAGAAATAAGAAAAAATTGGAAGAAGAAAGGATGAAGAAAGAAACTAGGGTTTCAACAGGATCAGATATGCTCTGATACCATGTGAAATAAAGAGAAGAATAGAAGATGAGAGAGATTAGGGTTTGAGAGAGAGAGATGGAGAAGATGTAAAGATAAGAGAGAGGTATGAACATATGTTGTTTGGCCTCCTCATGTTGATATGTATATTATTCACTCAAGTGGTGTGGGCTACTTACATTAATAGAACATATGGGCCCAACACTCTACATAAAGCCCATCTATATAATAGAAGCATAAATGAAATAAACTAGAAACTCTTACAGTTCTCAATTTACAATATCATCTAGATTTCCTATCAACCAAATGCTATGTAACAATGATATGGCATTTTGCCTAATCAACACTTGTTGACACAAATATGTGTGCCGATACATCTCGACACACATCCTAGCGTGTATGGTGATGTCACCATTTATTGTAATGATTTCTTATAATGATTTATAATAGTGGGTTGATGTGCTCAATCCTCCATACACTACTTTGTCAAGTTGTTATACCCAACATTAGTTGTTTGATGGTATACCCTCTTATAAATTCACTTGTTTTATTGAGTTATTGAATAGCTTTTTTGGGTTCGGAAATGTTTTCATTTACTTTTCTATATTTCTTCCTTATTTTTATTTGAAAAACCTTATGATTTAAATATAACTAAAATAAAATATTATAATACACGTGGATGGATGTATCTTCGTTGCTAGCTTCTTGAAGGTGTTGTGTCAGACACCTCTCATTTGTGTCGGACACCGACACGTGTCCACATCATTGTTACATAGACAGAATGGGATTTCTATATTTTCTCTTCAAGGTCTATATGGAAAGCTTGTATCATTTATTTGTGAATGATAAAATGATGTCTTCTTATATCTGGTTGCCTAGGAACTTGCGAATAAACTAAGGGCAGTGCTATTGCTAAAGAGGCGGCTTGATGATGTGCCAGCCCCATCAGAACTAATCCAGTATGTTGTTCCTTTCTTTTGGTTGATCATATGTGATATATGTTTCTCTTTCCATTTCTTTTTCTACGGGACCTTGAATTGTTGATTCCCCTCCTTAACTTGGTTCAATAGAACAATGTTTTTATGTGTCTTTTCGTTTCTTTTTTTATTCTTGCGTTACGTGGCCAAAACACAATTGGCTGAACTGTTCAAAATTGGGCCAAGTCCCTGGACCATTCTTGCTAGTGGCTAGTATACTCTACTGAATCCTTATGTTATGTGGATTTTATCAAGGAGTTTTCCTCATTGAGTATTGCATAAGTATTTGCTTTTCCACCTCTAAAACTGTTAAAGACTGGTTCATTCTATCCCATTTACCTCCGTCAATTGTACAGATGAGCTGAACACTGCGTGAAATGATGCAGACTGATGACTGCAATCACTATGGGATGAGTGTTGTTGCATCCTTTAATGTGTAAAGGGCCATCTGGTAAATAACTCATGATTTGCATTGTAAAATATGTGAGGTGAAACTACATAATAGGTTCATTTGTCATGCACTTCCAGAAAGATGGTTGGATAAGTTCTGGCCAAATTACCTACATTTTGTAAGAGAAACTACGTAATAGTATAATGGATCCATTTGTCATGCACTTCCAGAAAGATGGTTGGATTAGTTCTGGCCAAATTACCTACATTTTGTAAGAGAAACTACGTAATAGTATAATGGATCCATTTGTCATGCACTTCTAGAAAGATGGTTGGATTAGTTTTGGTAAAATTACGTGCATTTTATAGGAGAAACTACATAATAGATGAATGTAGTGTCCAAATCCACAAATAAAATCACCTACATGAGCCTGCATTTTTATTGGTGCCCAGGAATAATGTTTAAAGCATCTCTTAGAGAGCCCTCACTTCTTTTACGCATCGACCTCCACAAAATGCAAACCCATAAAAATAGACCAAAAAACTTTCAAGCCTTCCTGAGAGAGCCCTTACTTCTTCGCACGACTACTGTAACACAAATCGAACTTCGGAACCTTATTGATGGTTCCATAGCCCATTCTTAATAACTATTAATTCAGCCAGGGCCCAGATTTAAAGGCGAACACATGTCAAAGTTAAGCTAGAGGATGCCAAAATTTGGAATCTTTCATTGTGGGGAATATGAGTATCTACATTTCCCATTTTCCTCCATTGCTTTCCAACCCCCAAGCAGGTCCTTAAATCATAGTCCTCCGAGTTTGTTAATAATGCGAGTTCAACAAATAATGCTAATGTATAAGTTGGCTAAATACTTTGTCTTGTCTTCCTTAAGTCAAGATCGGAATCCATGTAGCTTAATTTTTTTCACCTGTTAGTGTAAGATTTTTAATTTTTTTTTACTTCCAACTAGTTAGATCTAATACACCCATCCCAAGATGCAAAGGCATTTTGGGTACCAATAAGCTCGTTCTTTCATGAAACACAAGATATGAAAAAATTCACTATAACTGCCATAAAGTATCATTGGTATTGTTAGAGTGTGTTTTGTTCTTAGGGGTACTATGCTCTTTTTTAATTATGTTATGTACTTAAGTGATATATATACACAGACAAGGGGACTAAACTAGCTAAGTTTGACTCTCTTTCTTTCTCTTTACTTCTCCATCTTCTTTAACTTTACATGGTATCAGAGCAATTCTTATACGTGAACAGTACCGTAGCCTTAATCTCTTTTTCTTTTCTTATTCTTCCTTGTTCTCTTAGAAGATCAAGTTGAGGTGCCTCAGCCTAGGGTTTCTGATCTCTAAGGATGTCGCAGGCTGGGGTTTTGATCTAAGGCCTATGGCAGCTAGGGTTTTGGTTTCTAAGGGTGCCACAATATAAGGTTTGTGTTTTAAAATTGCCACAACCTATGTAAATGTTGTTGCAAGCCTTGAAGTCAACCTGATTAGTGATTTCAAACCTTTTGATCTTGCACCCCAAATAATGGTCGATAATGCTCAAATTTCCACGATTAAAATCAACCCATGAAAATGGCTCCAATCAAATGCTTAGAAATCACTAATCAGGTTGAGTTTTGGTTTTTAGGGTCACCTAGGGATTGGCCAAACATCCATATAGTCAGTGTCCTCTAAAAATGTGCCACGTGGCTCATATTGCGGTCGTTGGTCGATCAGCCAAGTTTTTCTCGGCTTAGAGAGAGATTTCTCTTTTTTGGGGTGTGCCTCGACCAGAGTCCGCCTCAACAGGAAATGGGGTGTGCAAATATGCACTCCCTAGAGAAAATTGTTAGAAGCCAGGAGAAATAAGATCATAAAAAACAAAATTAGAAATTGGGTGTTTTGTACAAGTACGCTTAGCCTTCCAGAGAGCAACATGAAGATCACGCTCAGTTTTGTATTGAACTGCAAGATCTTCAGACGTCAAGTCAACTGGTAGAGCGTTCTTAGAGGGTGCAATAGATGATGCTCCTTTAGTTGTAGTCTTTGTTTCGTCCAGTATACACTCTAATATTATAAACAGAGGTAATGAAGACAAGGATGTACGGTACCCGATCCATTAATTTTGGGTTGGGTCCGTTAGCAAGTGTAACAAATGAATTTGGAACAACATTTTTGAGTTTAATGAATAGTTCAAGATTACCTATCATATGATCAAAAGCTCTAATGTCAATGACCCATTTAGTGGATGAACTGGTTTGAAAACAAAGGTTACTTGAATTTGCCAGTGTGGCTACAAAATAGGAAGGAAGCTTCATCAATTGCATGTTCTTCATTAATTTTTCCAACTCATCTTGAATTTGGGCAACTTGGTCATTGTGTCCTTTGTTTGAGAGGTAGTAGCCTGAGTAGCCCCAGCTGGTTTCCCATACAGATCCCAGTAAAACTCAATAGTGTGATTGGTCAAGCCACAATGAATACAACTCCAGTTATCACATCCTCTACCTCGGCCTCCCCCTAGACCTCTTCCGCCACGAGAAGTTCTGTCACCTCGACCCCCATGGCCACCACCACCACTACGGTTACTATCTCTACAGCTAGATGGGACAACGGACAACTAAAGCAGATTTTTCCCATTTATCAATAGTGGGGGAAGCAAGTGCAACTCTTTGTAATCGTGAATATACTTCATTCACTTCCTAAAATCTGAGATCTAACAGGTTCACATTCGAGCTTCAAACTAGTAGGAATTTGGCTACCTTAAATTCCTCACGTTGTCTCGTAGTTTCGAGATCTATAGTCATGGGTTGATACACATTCAACTCTTCCCACATACCACACAACTTTGAGTAATATTCTCCCAATAATTTCTCTCCTTGTTGAAGAGAGAAAATCTGTTGGAATAATTCATAAGTACGGGATATGTTTTTTTTGCACCTTTTTTACATGTTCCGTAGAGTATACCAAATTTCTTTGGTTGTGTCAAGAAAAATGAAATTTATGCTAATATTGGATTCCATGCTATTCCACAACCAAGTTTGGATTTGAACAAGTTCTGAATCCATTCGGCCTACTCTTTTGACCCCTGTTGGGGTTTTATTGATGTCAAATACTTTAGTTTTCCTTTTGTCGTTTGAAAGACTTCCACAGATTTGGCTCATTGAAGGAAATTAGTTCCATTCAATTTAACAGAGGTCATAGGCACTCCATACAAATTGGAGAGAGAAAATATATTACTCTTTTTTTCATTTTTTTATTTTTTTGGTTTCAAAACCAACAAAATAAAGTGATCACAGCAGCCAAACAAAAAATACCTCACAAAGAGCTTAGGATTTCACACCTAACACCACCAAGCAAAGCAATAGGCTTCATAAAACAATATCACGATCAGTTCCAACACTATTAGAGAACTCCCAACACCATGATCTGTCCCCGTTCAATTTTGCATCCCATATACAATCAATAACTATAAGAAAACATTCTCTCAACACACTTTACTTGATTTCTAGCAACTACACCATTAAACTTTAAGAGAAGCACATCATACCCAATTCGTTTCTTGACATAAAGAGGGGTGTCACATCACTTTGCCATGAAGAACACAACATGCGATCGAAATCTCATAAAACAAAAAGGAACACACACCCTAGATCAGATTAGGGTCTGAGAGTGAATAGTAACATGGGAATGGTACCTATAAAAAAGATGAATGGAATATATGAAATGAAACCCAAGAAATTATATTGCTCTGATACCATGCGAGTTTTCTAGGGTTTCAATGAAAGAACAAAAAAGGAAAAGAGAAAGAAGAGGGAAGAGAGAAGAGAAAATAGAACAAAGAGAGAGTGGGATAGATGTTCTCTAGCCCACACGTCCCATATTTTATTAAGATGTATTTTGGATATCTACGACCAGGTCCCTAAACTATCAAAGAAATTACAAAAACACCCCTAACCTCATATGAACACTATGAATGAAAATGAAAATTCTTATTCCTATATGTGCGGAAGGTGGAACAAGCATCTCATTTCTTTTTCCCAGACACTTTCAAAATAGAAGGATTGAAGAGAGTGCAAAAATCTCAGTTGTTTTATTTTTAACACAAAAGGATAAAAGATAACAATTTATGTTTAACCTACTTCACAGTATTTGACCAAAGTATCATTAAGACGCAAGAGAAGATAAAATACATTATAAAAGAAAAACCACAGGCCTACCAAAAAAAAGAAAGAAACTGCAGGTGGACTTAACTACCCTAACATGATTTTTTCTATAACCTTGCAACTTTTCAACGGAGTTGATTATATAACTGTGTCATGCTTTTAAAAGGTATAGTTGCTTTTTGAAGGTACCATTATTTCATTGGATAAAGCCTTTTAGATTGACTATTTTCCAGATCTATAGTAACTGATTCGATTGTAGTATCATAAGTTTTGCTATAGATAACCTGGAACCAGAACTTTAGGTCAGTCATTGATAATAATATTTATTATTAATTTGACTGTATCTTCAGGTATGAACGCCGGTTTTCAGAACTATATGTTCAAATCCAGGTATGAGAATGCTATCATACTTTTGCTTGATCACTCTATTGGTAGCTCAATCCTGTAATAGTATTCCTAGGTATAACTGAGCCATATGCTTGTTTTCGCTCATCTGCAGGAAAAGCTTCGACAAACTCGTAAATATTATGCTACGTATAATGCTCTTTTGGAGATAAAAGAATTAATGCTAAAGGAAACATCCTTGCTAAACTCAATAAGTTCACAGGTTTGTGTGAAGGAAGAAATTGGCTTCTGTTTAACTTAGGATTTGCAGGCAGTATCAACTTTTGCTCCTTTATGAGTAATTCTCATGAGTTGGATGCTTCTTATGGCCAAAATTGTGTTTGGAGATGCATTTATGGTGT
The DNA here is from genome assembly GCA_035048495.1 of Euptelea pleiosperma. NCBI lineage: Eukaryota > Viridiplantae > Streptophyta > Magnoliopsida > Ranunculales > Eupteleaceae > Euptelea > Euptelea pleiosperma. The sequence goes on from CM068549.1 coordinate 25,891,455, forward strand.
TCCTGCCAATGTTTTCTAGTTTCCGTTTTTTTGCCTCGAGCAAAATTCTTCTAATGCTTTTCTTTTGCTGGTTGACTTTGTTGTTACTGTCATCTTGTAGGGCCAAAGTTTTCATGATCATGTAGTTGTTGTATTCTTACAATATTTATTTTGAATGTTGTTGTCGTGCATATCTTTTTGTGCTGTATTATTGTTGACAGTCAATGGATTTTGTTTGACAAATTAATTCTCCGTGTATGTGCAAAAACATTTATACTTGAAAAATAATAGCATGTTTAAGCAGTGTAATGCCTCAGTTCCACTTTTTCACAGTCCTGTAATGCGGTTAGTAATTTTGGATGATCTTGTAGTGTCAGTCCTTATAAACTCAAAATCCACCAATATTTCGGTTTTTAGTTGGAATCTGCTGGCAGTGGCCCGAGAAATTCTTATTATTTATTTACCTTTCAAAATCCATCAAACTTAAGACAGTTGTTTGATCTATGCCTCACTAGAAACAATAGGACCTCATGATGACTCATTTGCTCATAGATTAAAACTTTATCCATCCAAGCAGAATTTTCTCTAGTTTGCATTTCATATCACTCAGGAGACTCGTCCTCATTTGATGTATCCCAGTTCCTATTAAGATTCTCACATTTGTGAACCGATTTTTGAAGTTGCAATTGGATTGTACAGCTCACCCGACAAAATGACCAATATGACTCAGTGCCTGCCAGCTCAAACCAAATTTGATAAAAGTCAGCCAAGTTTTTGTCACATTTATATGAAATATCTACAACTCAGCTGAGTCACCTATTTAAGTGACTTGTATTGGTACACCTTGAGGCCAAGCCAACATGGACAATACTGCTCGGTATTTTCTGAGAGTTTGGACTTCGAACTGAAAAATAAACTGATGAGGTAAGCACTGACATAATCTATGAAGTGCTATTATAAGAAACTTGTATATAGGATTTTATGTACTTGACCTGAACAGCCAACATGTAGGAGAACTTATGCTATGTAAAGGAAATTTCATTTGTTCACATGAAAGTGGTATCCATATGAAATATTTAGGATAACTAATTAGTTGTGGTTATGGAATGACCCAACTTTTTGGTCGATTCAAGAACAATCTAATATGCAAATATATGCACTGATAGATAAAAATACAAATGCAGTCAAAATTTAAGAAATTTGAACTGATCAACATGTCGAACTGTAAATCTCCTCATCTTTATGAATTCCACCATCTATGGTTTTATAAAAAGCCATCTTGGTTGGCCTTTTCTCCTTAATCCTTATTTTACTGTGAAGAAAACTCATTTTTAAGTTCTGATTTAAGATATTCATCAATTTCATATTTGAAGTCTGGTTTGGAAGTTGGAACAGTCTATCTCTTTATGATCCAGCTAAAAAATGAGATGTATTAATTTATTTATTTTTAAATATACCAAGCTAATTTTGATATTTATAGGCAAATTTCCATCCTGTCTGTGATTAGAGCTGTCACTCATATTTTTCTACTTTATCAGATCTGACTCATTTGAGTTTTAATCATTTTCTAGTTTCAAGATGCCATGACTAGTACAGCTGGTCGCATGAAACTTATCAACTCCATGGAGGGAATTGTGAAGGGAACTCAACAGGTAAATGTGCTTCTTCATGTATGAATGAAATGAGAAAAGGCCACTAATTTAGTTTCGGAGGACAGAATTACAAATAAAAATAGAACAACCCACCTGACTTACAATAAAACCTTAAAACTGTCGAAGATCTGATAATTGAAGAGAGAGCAAAGCTTGGCCTACTCATACAAGAAAAGTGGAACCTCCTTGACCTCTATCTTTAATGCGTGTCTTGTGAGGTTGTTTTGGTAATTTACCACCCTTATTTAAACTACCAGAACACCTTATCACGGACACGTTTTGAACATGGGCCTTGGAGATGCCTTTTTTCTACTCACATTATTTTGTTTAGCATTCCTCTTGGGAAAAAAAAAATTCTACTCACATTATTAGGTTTAGCATTCCTCTTGGGAAAAAAAAAAGCAATTAAGTGCACAAGGGTGGAGCTATCTCAAAAATCAAGAGCAATATCTACTATAGGGCAGCATGCCCAAATATATGGAAGATTAAAAGTTAAAGACCGAATTGCAAAAAAAATAAATGTTATCCTATGTATTGTTAATTACATATGTATATGCTATCCCTGATTCCCTATTGTACTCGATGGATAATGCATCCACAGCAAAAAGTCTTTACTCTGTTCCTCCAACGTATTAAGGTCATGGATTTATATTTGTTCCTAAAATGTTGTTAACCAGAAATTTGGTAATACTTTATAATTTGTGCGGCTTAAGAGACCAGATTTTTCTGACTATATGCTGTTTATCTACACTACCGGGAACTTTATGTGATGAATCATAATGAAACTAAATTATTATTGATCAACCATCTCTGTATTGAATCTAGTCTCAAGTGTGCAATGTGCGAAATAATTAAAGTCTCATGTTGGATATGATATGCACGTTGAGTAACTGTTTTAGGCACACACACATTGACATATGAACCTGGATAACACCCAGTTGCATTTCTTTTGGGGCCACCATGGGAAATTACTGTTCTCCATCTGATAAAGGAAAGAGACGTTTTAACTAGCTGTCAAGGCGCCCCTTAGGGAGTGAAGCATTCCAATTGGTGGCATGAATGCATTGGCCCTTAGTTTCTGGCTGACATCAAGCTGAGGTTGACATTAACGTCGACATTAGGTTAGGCTCATTGTGTGCACATTTGATATCGTGGAACTTTAGTACGGCTTCAGCAGCTGGCATCATTACAACCAACTCTTGTTTTCTCCTTGCCGCCAATCCTAGGATTCCATTATGACCCCCCAAGTCGACATGGACATACTTTGGTCAATATTATGTTGAACCAGTATTTAGATATGGCACCAAGTCATTTATGAGACGGGAAAATCCACGTTGACGCCTGCATGGCAGTGATGTGGCAGGCCTATATAATCCGCCATCTTACAATAATCAAGTGCCAATGTGCCATCTACATTGTACCAAAACCAACTTCTGTGAGGCCCAAATATATGGAATTAGACTGCCATTGTTTTCATGAGACCTCTGTTGTGACAAATGAGGATCAACTAGCTTGTGCTCTTCGGAAAGCCTTGGGTAGAGTCAAGGTTGGATGATAGATGTACATGGTCCAGCTTCTGGGGGAATGTTAAAACTCAAAATATTTGTTGTGTAGGCATGATCTTATTCTTTATTTCTTTTGTCAATAAGGCCGTGTTTGATTGCATGGAAAATTTTCCCGAGAAAATACATCCGGGATATGCCTTAAATGGCTGATTGATTGCAACTGAGAATACATATTTCAATCATGTGAGAAAATAAAGGTGTATTTTCAGGTGGAAATGAATTCTCACCTATTTGGATGGAAAATGAATTCCGGGCTTAGTAGGAAAAATTATCCAGATTTAAATGGCCTGTTAAGAACATTATACAAATTTATACTGGCTATCTAACAATGGACAGTTGTGTTTTCTCAAGGAAAATGCAATTTTCCCACTTGGTAATCAAACACGGCCTAATGTTATTTATGTTTTGGATGATAGATGTACAAGCTCCAGCATCTATGGGAGTATTAAAACTCAAAAGTACTTGTTTTATAGGCATGGTCTTGTTCTTTATTTCTTTTGTTTATAATGCTATTTATGTTATTTTTTTTTATAACTCATGGTTATGTGTAAAGCTACTGGTTCTCCTTCAACTTCTGGTCATATTATGTTTGTTATTTATGCTTAGAATTTGTTTTGGGGTGTATTTACTACTGCATTCCTTTTATAGAAGCTAGGCAAGGTGCAGCTTGGGCTTCATGCAGAGCAGAAAGTATGTGATGCCCTCAAGGAGAAGTATGCTGCATCAATAGCGGAGCAAAGGCGCTGCTCTTCCCTTCTAAAGGCTCTCCAGGTGAGCACCACAATCCATGAAGTTACCAATAACTTCTGTTCGTGTAAATGATAGTTCAGACATTTAAGAACCTATTAATGGTACTTTACGTATGCGAATGCTATTTTTACAAAATAAGGTATTTTGGTTATGATCATTATAAAGGGTGTTTTGGGTACTAAGTGCTTGTCAAACTGATAAAGGTTTGGTCAATATTAAATGCAAAATTGTAAAACAAAATTACCTTAATTGACTTAGCAAAAGGAGGAACAGTGAGGAAAAAGATTCCGAACTCGTTAAAATGCTTTCACATTAAATTCAGCCTGGACTTGATTTCAAAGTGATTGTGATGTGTTGAAATTGGACTTGAATTCACATTGATTTTGCCCGGACTGAGAACTGTTAAAGCAGTACTATTGGGAATCAATCCTCTGATCTCTCTCTCTCATGAGGGGTTATTCCTTACCACTCAAGCTACGAGGGTTATTTGTTGCTACTTGGCTACTTGGCTGTCACTATTCCCAGTCCATGCCATTGTATTATCTCAGATTGGTATCATGTTCTTTTCTTCGATTCCCTAATTTTCAGGAGGAATTCGCGAAGAACAAAAGGCTTCGGAGCCAAAGTTCCATGTAGAAGAAGATCACGCGTATGGTGGCATTCAAGCATCTGTACATTCAATCAATATCAAGCAGTGAGAAAGATTCCCAACTCGTTAAAATGCTTTCACCTTAAATTCAGCTTGGACTTGATTTCAAAGTGATTGTGATGTGTTGAAATTGGACTCGAATTCACAGTGATTATGATATGTTGATGGCCTTGGAATTGTATCCGATCAAACAACCTAAGGGACTGTAATATTTATTTAAAATATTGTGCAACCTAATGCTACCTGAAGTATGGATAAGCTAAAATACATAAATACTGCATCAGCTACCATCCAGAAAATATTAGGTAAGATCTTGTGATCTCCCATCACATGAGTGGTTGCTCCTCATCACTCGAGCTACGAGGGGTGTTGCTCAGTTTAGACCAGACTGAGACCTGTTACAAGCAGTACCATTGGAAATCGAACTTCTGATCTCTCTCACATGAGTGGAGCTCCTCATTGCTCAAGCTACGAGGGGTATTTGTTGCTACTTGGCTACTCAGTTGTCATTATTCCATTTATCTCAGATTGGTATCATGTTCTTTTATTCAATTCCCTAACTAGTCCTGATAATTTTCAGGAGGAAATTGCAAAGATCGAAAAGCTATGACCCAAAGTTCCATGTAGAAGAAGCATCAAGCCTGCAGTGGCATTCAAGCATCCTGTACACTAATCGATATCGAGTAGCTCGTCTGTAAAATGAAGATCAATGGATAGTTTTTAGATTAAATTTTTATTTAGATCCAAGCATTTTGTTTATTGCTGACTAAATTCATCTCTTCCCAGTCCCTCACCCTCCATTGGTACAAGTTCTCCAAAATCCCTGGTTCATAATGTGAAAATACACGAGGACAACTCTGTGCAGATCTATATTAAATACAAATATTTTACTTAAAGCAAATTTATGTTTCTGTTCATTGCAATGGCAAGACTGTTGTGGATAGCATGGGCCAGAGTGTTTGAATCTTCAATTTTCTATGTTGCAGCATGTTCTTGTGTTGGGTACGAAACTTCTTGACCCGGAGACACAGAGGTAGAGAGAGTTTCGATGAGCTTTTGGTTTCCTTAAGAGTAACTTACCTACCACATACGAGAAAGAAAAAAGAAACAAATCGAAACGGTAACCGCTTCTTCCCTATGAGAAGGCAGGGTTCTCAGGAAGGTTTGCCCGTGTCGATGAGCAAATGGGCAGAGAGGCAATACCCATCCTCAACTCGCAGGGCAATGCCGAGTATTGACAGGACTACAAGTGTTGTTTTTACGTTGAGTCCGAAAACCCCATTGAATTTCAGGAAGAAATAGGGATCGAGACGCGTCGAAGATGACAAAAACGGCCTCTAATATGAGTTAATGTGAAATTATTGGGTAGTTTATTTATTATTAAATTATATTTTAAGGGATTGATCTCATGATTTAACCCTCTTTTATCTCACTGATTGTCTTATTCATTGGAGGGAGATCTTCCTTCATATCCGGGGCAAAAAGATGTCGGTTCCTCTGTCTTCTACTTGAATATTCAAATGAACGTCCCCCCTATCTTTTTATGCACAAAGACAAGGAAACAACAGAGACAGTTTGTTTGCATCCCTTTACATGATTTGATATAACTTATCCGTTTCGGCCTCGCTCATGGGAACTAACCCAATTCCCCCCTCCCTCTTTATTACCCACAACAGTCCAAGCAATGAGAGTCCCAATAACATCGCCAACCAATTAATAGAGAAATTCAATATAGAGGGAGTAAAATTTTCAAAAAAAAAAAAAAAAAAAAAAAAAAAAAAAAATTCTGAATATGGCGGGCCTGGATGAATCTCTATTCATCTGTAACTAGCCGACTTTCACGCTATTGTTATCGTTCATATCGATGAATCCGTTTAGAGGTACGCAGAGGCGAACCGAAGAGAGGGCCTTGTTGAAATGCTTCGCCTTCGTGCTAAGGTACTCGGTCCATGTCACGGGGCGGTATAGAGGGGGGTTGTGTGGGTCTACAAGTTTTGAGAGAGGTGAAATTTGAACGTTCATGGGGGGGCCATAGAGGTAGGCAATGGAAAGGCGGTGGCGGGTACGATTAACGACTGCTCGATGTAGAACACTTGGATACCGACCATTGGAGAGGATGTGGAGGAGATCGCCAACGTTGACAACGAGTGCACCCGTGAGTGGGGGTACAGTTACCCACCGGGACCCATCTCTGAGGACTTGTAAACCGCTCGTATTATTTTGGTATAGGACAGTAAGGAGCGTCGAGTCGGTATGAGCCGCTAGTCCCATGGCTCTGTTTGGGTCTGGGCAGGCTGGGTAAGAGTTCATTTGTAATGCTGCACAAGCACCTTCAAATTCTCCATTAATGGGACCCCCCCATTTGATGTCTTCCTTGTTTATACCCAATGAGCCAAGCATCAGCCACATCAGCCTCCCAGCTAGCTCTTTCATCTCTTTCTCGTATTCTTCCATTACATCACTGCATGAGAATCATAATTGTGTTATTAACATAATTTGGATTATTATCGCAACGATATATTTATATAAATCCAAGGGAAGACAGGAAGAAGTGGGGTTCGTTATTTCATCTGTCACTCCATATCTTCTTAGTGGACCATAGATACCATTATAATCTTGCTAATTGCATAAAGAAGTGGATTAGCTTCTCTCTCTCTCTCTCTCTCTCTGTCTTTTCAGTGGTTCAAGGGGTTGGCTGCCTCTGTCACTAATAACACAAAGTACACTGACCCAACATGAAATGAAACAGCTTTATCTATCAGTTTTTTGCACGTGCATGCATATATCCATGATCATGTATGATTACCAGAATTTGCCATGATCTTGATTAGGCCAAAGTTGTCTAGCGTGTTCGACGGGAGAGCCGACGATGGTGAAGCCTTCAGACCACATGAGCTTGGGAAAGAAGGAAGAGATACGAGCAAGACCATAACCAGAGATACCATCAGGTGAGCGAGCAGCCTTGAGCTTCTGTTGGGTAGGAAGCGAGAAGAGTCGTCGTCCTTCCGACTCAACATCATCAAGAAGGTGCATGGGGATGCCATGATTCACGACTTGGAACACACCCCATGTCTCACATGCATGACCCACAAGCGTTACTGAGTTTGGGTCCAAAAGATCGATAACAGGTACTGATTCGATGCCGGATGGGTCGACGTCGACGACTAGCGGTGGCCAGGCGTGCGAGTCGGGTACCTCTCGTACCGATTCGAAGTCTAGTTGATTATGCTGGAGGTGCACAGGGTGAGCTCTGAAGGCATCTGAGAGTCTTGAAGGCATAATGAAATATTAAGTGAGAAGTAGGTAGAGAAAGGAGAGAAGCTAGCAGCTCTTAACTTAAAAACGGCAGTTAGAAAGGCAGAAGTAGTAGTTATGAAGACTGTAGTAGCTATGTGAATATATATATATATATATATAGAGAGAGAGAGAGAGAGGGGAAGGAGGTGATGAAGGTGGTGACAAGGTGGGTAAGGGGTGGTGTGTTGGAGGGAGTGGTGTCTCTGGTGGTGTTGGGGGGAGTGTTGATAGAAGGACAAGAAATGAAAGAAGGGGTTCTATTGGACAAGAGAAGGAACAAAAAAATAAAAAATAAAAATAAATAAAAGAAAGGAAAGGATCAACTTGTCCTTTTAAGAAAAGAAAAAAAAAATTGAAAGGAGGAAAAGCATCTCAACCTCTCAAAAATCAAACTTCCACGAGAGAAGGGTTTTCTATCCATGTGCCCATGTCTTGTCCTTAAGTAGAAAAACATCTAAATCATGGCTCTGGATATACTTGGTTCTAATTTCCTTCTACACAAGAAGACAATACCTCCTTTCATTTAGGAAATGACTATATTGCCCTTTTCACTTAGTTTATTTTTTTGGAACTTCTCTGCAATCAATAATGGCTACAACTCAAGAAAGTGTTTTTGATCAGTGAGGCCAACTTGATTACTGAACCAGAGGAGAAGACAAGGATTTCTTTGGGACCATGCTATCTCTTGCATATGCATAAGGGTACTTTTGTCATCTACCAAATCAAAGTGGGATGAGTGTTCTTGTGCTTTTCCTTGTATTTTTGGTCATTTCCATGAAAAGTAGTAAAGTTTCTTTTGGTATTTTGCGGTTAGATTTGTGTCCTTGTCTCCAACTGACCTGAGTGGGCTCTCTTTTCTTCTCCTTCACTACCCTGAACATGAAAAATCAGGGCTTCTACCATTTTAAGTTTGGGGGCCCAAAGTTGCAGAACCTCCAAAGCTTCAACCAATCCGTGCCAAGACCTGGATATTCCCAATCTGAGTTTGAGACTACTTTTGCTGTTAAGCGCTTAGCAACTCTCCACCCTACTCTGTTTTCAAGAAGAATTCAATTTTCAAAATTTTTTAAAAAATAGGGTTGTTATGGTTACATTAGAAACGACTTTTACTGCTAAGGTTGCCTTTAGGTAAGCTTAACCCGAGCTTATAGCTATGGGTTAAAGCAAGGTTTAAAAGATGCCGTTAAGATGGTATAACGGACTGGGGCGTTACCCTTTTTTTCCATTTTAATGGACGGAAAATTAGCGCTGAAATTCAAAAAAATGAAAAAAATTAGAAAAATAACTGAAATAACAGCTGTTTTCTTTATCAGAAAAGAACGGCCGTTACTTTCTAAGTGTCAAAAAGGTTCTTAAGGTAACCGGCTTGGAGCGTTATCATTTAAATGGCAGTTAAAATTGGTTACTAAAAACTGTTTTTCATAGGCTATAAGCTGACTTTTAACTTATATTGATGAGCTTACCCAAATGCAGCCTTTCTAGTCCAGACCTTAGCCACAATCAATACAAAGGATGGTTTCAGATTCAACCAATTTGAGGTGCAGAAGTCCCAAACACTAGTAATCCAAGGGGCAAGCCCCAGATGATTTGGAGAATTAAGACTCGGATAAGCCCTATCTTGGATGCTAAGCCTTGGATAAGTCTTCTATGAGATACTAAACCTTGGACAAGCCTATAGGGATGTCAACCTCCAACAGTCTAATCCACAATTAGTAAATCATGAAGCGGCAAAACTTCACCCACTGAAAAATACGAGTTTAAAATGATTTAAAAGTTCAAAAATGATGAAAACATCAAAAAGTCGATAAGTGAGAACTACGCACTTAAAAAAATATATACATATATGAGCATTACACACACCCATAATGTAATGTAGGCTGGATAGTAATAGTATAATTGTACCGAAACTATACGACGCTCCCCTTAATCTTGCAATGTAATCAACACTCATAGTTTCCAAAATATATTTCTCATTTATAAAGGTCTCCAAAATCGTAAGAATATTTCATTTTTCTTAATAATACATTACAAACACAAAAATATATACGTATTTTAAATCGGGATTTGCTAACAATGATCTCATCCGAGCTAGGCCTAGATTTTGGACAACACCCATCCAAAATCTATATGAACTCTACACCTCGCGCTAGGGCTGGCAATGGATTGGGTTCAAGTCGGATTGGTAGTGATTTGGTACTGATCTGATAAGAAATCTAATTAATCCGTACCCGATCCAAATCCGATCAGATCATATAAAATTCAGTTCCAAAAACCGATCCAATATGATTAGATCGGTTCCAGGTCTGATCTGAATCAATATCTATATAATATATATACATGATATACCTTTACACATATCTTTAAATATCTTTAGGTATTTAAATTTTTATCTATAAAATACATATTATATATAGTATAGATATCGGATCGGAATAGGGTCGATCCAGTATCGATCAGATAAAAAATCGGATCGACAATCTGTGATCGATCCAGAGTACAATCCGATAACAAAAAATAAGGTTACAGACTAGTTTTTTTCCGATCGGACCGGATCAGATCTCCGGGTCAATCTGATCCATTGCCAACCCTACCTCAAGCACAACCTAAGATCCCTTAATCCAATGCCTCTACTTGTAGATACCTAAAATCTAAGGTCAAGCCACCTTGGAAAGCCTCTCATCTGGTTAATTATTTGCAGCTCATCCAAAACTCAACACATGCTTCTGACGCCATTAACATTCCCATTTGACACAAACATACTATTCAAGATTGAAGACAATTAAGGAAAGTGTTGTTTAAGGAAGGAGCTCTTATTGTCAACACATCAAAGGATATTAGGGCACAGAAAAATGCTGTGGCCGGGCTAAATCCTTGTCAACACATTTCTATCCTCTTCTCAAATTGGAACAAAGGAAAGAAGTTTTTGAATCATATGCATAAATAGAAATAAATTATAAGCTCTTAACATGAAATTAGTAGTTTTACGAAAATTCAAGAGTCAAGTATAAGGATATATCGAGCGAATACATTTCGGAATCTTCTTCAACTTAGAGAAAGTTCTCAGATATCACGAAAATTAAAAAAGATATTTTAATATTTTACACGGCAGAAACTTCCACTTTGCTAATGTAAAAGATAACCCACTTATATTAGAAGATTGTAGAATTGGGATTAAACTACCGACAACTCTCATTCATGAAGGAAAGAGAGCTTAATTTACATAGACAAATGAAAAACAAAGCAGTACGTACCCCACTCTTCAAATCAATAAAAACATTGAATTTTGTCCTCATCATATTTTGTGCCCTTGTTCTAGGCATGAAATTTACGTCGACAACTACCATTAACATCCGTAACGGGTGTTCAATTATTTTTTTATTTATTTTTAATTAGGAACCCCCCCAGCACTTAACACTAACTACTTTTTCTTAGACAAGAAAGGAGAGTCCTGTAATTTTCTTTTTGTCTTTCTCTATTTTTGTGGTGGTAATGGGTAGACAGCTTAGTGGAACCAAAAACATGAGATCCTAATGGTCATGTCCCTTATCCTAACCCGCCCTTTATGCGACTATACATGGAACATGTATCGTGCGCACACCCACAAAAGACATTTGCACTGCACATGCCGTTCACGTGACATACATGATAGGAGGTTGTGGACCCGCGCGACCATTAGATCTTCTTATAAAAAAAAATAATCAAATTAAATTGTAATAACCACCTGCCTCGAAAACCATAAAATTAATTGAAATATTTTTTCCTTGTCTTTTGTAGGGCTTTCATCTGTGCAACTCCATTAAGGGTTGCTTGCTAGCTAGCATTTTATTAATAAAAGAATATATCTATAAAACAAAACAGGGAAGTTGTCTCTCCACTTATACCCCATCTTATATGTTTCAACAAAGAAGGGCTAAGATCTTATCCCCAAAATAGACAGCGGATCTCAGCCACTCACATCCGATTTTGGCAAACGCTTTGTTGGAGAGTGCCGTGGGCACGGACCACCTACTATCTATATAACAAGTGACAGTGGTTGTCTTATACTCCATCTTATTTTATATGGCTTCAATAATGAGTGGCCGAGATCCATTATGCTTCATATCAATGGTTGAGATTAACTCTCACCCGATTTTGACAAACACTTTGCCGAAGAGTACCACTGGCATGGGCCACCCACACATATAACAAAACAACTCAGTGGTATTCTCTTATCTTATCCTGCTTCATAAGATAAAGAATCGTTGAGATTAAATCCACCCATCTAATGTGGACGGTCAGATTTCAGCCACTTAATCCCCTTTATTTATTCATTCACTCCCACTCATTTGACCTCTATATATTTATAAAAAAAATGTACAATTCAAAATTTGAATTTTAACACCGTTATTTTTTGTTATTTATGTTATTTTTCTATTTTTTTATTTTTTCTTCTGTGCGTTACAATCCATTATAATGGAAAAACGGTAACGCCCCAGTCCGATATACCGTTTGAGTGCCGAAGGCACCCAATTTTTACAAACGCTTTTGTCGGAGAGTGCCGTGGGCACGGGCCATTTAGTAGTATATAAAAAAGAAAGAGATAGAGAGTTGCACACTGATTGGGTGGAAAGATAAAAGAAAGAAGTGTTGCTATCATCCCTAGGTCCAGACAGCTGGATGGTCCTTGTGATTCCCACTACCCAAACCTAAAGATGATGGTCGTCCTCATGAGGATTAATATAATACTTTTTTCTTTGGAAAAAAAAAAAAACATAAAGGAAACATATGGGGTAGTGACCCGTACACAAAAAGGGAACACATGGGGTAGTCTCACTACCAAATTTCAGTAGTACATAATACATATGTCTCTTCCTGTACATGGGGACATTTTCTTATCAATCAAAAATGTCCAACTTCTGCACCCCATCTTGAAGATTTGATTAGATCATAAGTCAGCCTCATTAGATGACCATAACCACCAAACCAATCCTATTCTTTCTCAACGGCTAGACATACAAGGGTGGCCATCTTAATTTTTTTATCCAATGGCTAAAATCGTCTGATCAAAATGATTTTCGGTAAAAAAAAAGAAGGTTTCCTACATAGGATCCACAAATCAGACAGTCCAAATTGATAAGAATATGCACCATTTATATAATATTAGTGGGTGGCATGTGCCGACGGCACTCCCCGACGAAGGGTTTGCCAAAATTGGGTGTGAGTGGCTGAGATCAACTGTCCAGTTGGGGGATAAGATATAGGCCCTTCTTTATTGAGGCCTATAAAAGGTGGAGACAACTGAGCTCCCTTATTATATAGACTAGTGGGTGACCTGTGCCCATGGCACTCCCCGACAAAGTTTACCAAAATCGGATGTGAGTGACTGAGATGCACCGACCAATTGGGAGATAAGATCACAACCCTTCTTTATTGAAGCCTATAAGAGGGGGAGACAACTGAGCTCCCTTATTATATAGATATATATATAGACTAGGTACAAGACTAGCTTTAGGGGGGGAGGGGGTAGAAAATCAAATTTAAAACTTTTGATTGTGCAGATCACTGATTTGAAAGAGAGAAGGGGCAGTAAACGAAACAATAATTGATGGGAGGATAAGAAAGCAAGTCCAAAACTTTTTGTAGGGTAAAAAATAAACAGAAAACTAATTTGATAATCTACAGTGAAATTCTGCTAATGTAAGGGAACTTCATTAATTCTTGGGTATTTTACGAACAACCCATGAAATGTGAAAGTAATTAGTAATACCCCCTTATACTAAGTAAACCACTGTTAAACTAGGTCAAGAGGGTATTCGTAAAGTTTGAAAGTATAAGGGGTATTACTAATTACTTTCAAATAATTTTATGGGGGTGATAATAAAATACCCTTGATTCTTTCCCATATTTATTAAAGGGTTTGGATCAAGGGACACAAAATTCACACCAATTTTGGTGTACCCATATAGAAGATTTTTGGCGAGGATGGTCTCCTCACCATATAGATCACCCCTACAAAAAATCAGCCCATTCTGAAATTTCTAAACCTATCAAATGTGGGTTTCAAGTTAATAGTAAAAAATAGACGGTCCACAATTCTTCAACTTGTAAACCAGGCTACGAATATCAGAATGATTTGAAATTTTGTGAGGATGATCTCCTCACCCTAGAGACCATCCTCACCAAAAATCATCCCATTCAAAAACTTCTAATTTATATATTGGCCCCAACCAATTTTTTAGTGTGATCCTGACCTTTATTAAATAGAGACTCAAAATTCTAGACTTCTTTGAGAACTACTAACTACATTATTGTTCTTGGCTCTAGTGTTGGTGGCTGTTGGCTCTTGTGTTGGTGTTATTTCAACATATATAGTTTTATATCCTTAATTGCTTCATTTTTCTAAAAGCAAGTTGTTGGTGTGCAAATAGTCGTCCCACATTAGATAATTACAAGGGGTTTTGGATTATCTTACAATCTTGCCTTTTTCTTTTTAAGAATTTAAAAAAAAAAAAATGACTCTGAGCGATTCAATTCGAAAGTATCGAACATTGTCACGTTGTGCACGTGATTGACTGCGATACCTAAAATTGGCTCTATATCTTTCATTAACTTCTCTAATTACAGCTAAAATTCCAAGTAAGAAAGCATGAAAAAGGCTGAGAGAAGGTTCTGATCATGCCGGTAATCGATAGCGCCTTGGTTATGGACATGGTGACAATATATTCCGTATGCTCCATCGATGCCGAATAATCTTTGTTTGTCGTACTTATCGCGGGAATCTTTGTAGCTAAAGATGAGTTAAGATGAAAGCAATTTTGTGTTGCAAAAGAAATGACAAGTCTTTTATCACTTTGAATTATTGAGGAGGAGGCATGAAAATCTGTAAGACACGGTACTACATGGGTCTGTTGATCGATCAAAGCCCTTGTTTGGGGGGCCAGGATGTCGTATTCAACGGTGCATGACGTACGCCGTTGTCGACCAAGCCAAAGGTCTTGCTTGCCGTTATATGGTAATTTGATAGCACAGTGGGTATGGGATCATGAGCATCCTGTAGTATAGGAAGGAACATGGTTGCCATTAGGTCAAGCTAGACACCCCTCCATTGTCAGTGAGACGTGCCGGTAACGTCTTTTTTTATTCGATTGTCCAAGTATTAGCTAGGTCATTCCATGGCTGGCCATATCCCAGTAAACTGTATCAATCAAAGACAATTCTAAGCATTACTATCATCGTCATTGTCATTGATAACAACGACATTTTGTAAGTATCGCCTAACGTATGTTCCGGATCTAGTAAATTTTTTTTTTTCATTTTTTCGTCATGGCTCTAATAAGCACCAAACCATGGCCGGGCCAATTGTGCAACCATATATTAAAGAAAAACAAAGTGGCCTATTTTTTATGCCAAGAGTGGAAAATCAGGAAAAACAAGGCCATAGTGGGCCAAAAAAGTGGAAAATCAGGAAAAACAAGGCCAAAGTGGGCTCCGTCTTGGAACCAAACATTGTCCCAGGTGGAACATGAGGTCGGCCTTTTAACATGCGCATTTTCTTTTTCTTTTTTAATTAAGCAACAGCCTCTAATTTAGTTTTAATTAATACTTCTTTTCTTTTTTCTTTCGTATAATTAAGATGGGATTGAACCTACGACCTCATTGTTGCAGAGAAGACTGCAGAAAGCAACGGACAAGAGCCTTAAGGAACAGGATGAACCCAACCCCCATGTAAGTCATTTACCCATCTTCTTTTGTTTTTTTTGGTGTGTGTGTGTAAGCCAACCAGTAAAATAACAACCAAAAAAGAGCAGTAACAACTATCCCACATCATTTAGGCTATTCTGAGATCCTCAGACACGGCCAACGTGAGCTAGTCAGGTATCTCAGAAGCCTAATGAAATGGGTGAGGAAAGAGTTTAACCCGATGGGCAATAGTATGAGCAGTAGTATTAGACACACGACCAGCAAAAAGAAAAGATTATGGTAATTAGTTTAAGGGCTTGATGTCATGATTTAAATTGATAATTGGCGAATATATGTCGATTTACGTGTTTTATGTATATTCAAATGAGGGTTCCCTTCAAATTTTTTTTTAATCCAATAAAGCCAAGAAACCAGACAATGATCAAAGATGGTTTTAACCACCACATGATTTAGTAGATTAAACTAATATAATTAAGCTAAAAAATGGGAGAAAGGAGGATTAATAAGACAAGCTAGAGTAGTTGGGCTCTTACTTGGAGAGTATTTTAAATTCACAGTATTTAATTAGAAATACTGTAAGATGGTATCTTTTTCATGTTCTTGACAAAATTTATTCAAAAGATGGTTTTATTTTATTGAGAGAACTTATAAAAGAATTCAAAGAGAGAGTCTAAACATGTGGTTCTTATAAAACAAAGTAGTGCTCAAGCTACATAGAAATACAAATGATTTAGAAAGAACAACTTGAAATACATTAGATTTGGTCAATTCTATAAGATTAATTAATCTCCTAAATCCAATGTTTTAAAAACGAACTCGTAATTAATTGAACAAAATTTTAACAAATTGCTCAGGCTGTGGTCGAACCATGGACATGGTCTGACCGATTCGTATTTATTAAATAATTTAAAAATATATCATTTAGAGAAGTTCAAAAATATATGAGACAATACAAGAGAGAGGACGTCGGTAAAAAAATGTGAAAATTTGAAGTTAAGGCCCTTATTTTTCTTTCTCCAAAGATACGTTTAAGATTTAAGAATGGATAGTTTTTTTATAATAGTAAATTTGTTTCTTATTTTGTAGAAATATAACACAAAATCTTGAAGATTTAGTTAGAATTTTGGGGATATCCTCCCAAATTTTGAAAACCATACTCACTTTTCTAAAAGGGGTACATCAAACTCAAGGGACCCCTTTTTTTCTGACCCCGGCCACTTGGTGTTCATGTGCTCGGCTGTGGATTTCAAGAATCCAACGGTGGTTGCCATGGCATCACTTTTTTCACTTTTGGCGGCGTTGACAACCACCGTTGGATTCGTGAAATCCACGGTCGGGCACACAAACACCGAGAGCGGTAAAAAAAAAAAAAAGGGGGTAAAATCTCCAAATTTAGGATTTCATACGTAGCTAGGGATTCTTGTTTCAAACGATGCATAAGAACCGGTGGTTCAATTCGGCTGACGGTCGAACAACTGATTTTGAAAAAACCGCCGGTTCTCTTCAAATTTCAGGTTCGTCATGAACCAAACTGATATTTTATGAAAATCCCATCTCGTACCGTCGGTCCGGCCCGGTTTTTAAAACAATGTCCTAAATAAACTTCGATTTGTTGGGTTTTCATATAGATAGTTAGCAACCTTATTTGACCATTCAGTTCTACCTCGAGGTATATTCTAGAATAATGTGTCATCAAATCTTTTCCTACTATCCCAATCCACGTCATTTTTGGCTCTATTCGCTCTTGTAAAGACTTCAACCTGCAAAAAAAAACTTTGCTAGTGTCTTCTTTTGTCTACATTGTATAAGCCAAAACCAACTCAATCAACTTTTCTTTTTATTTTTTCCTACTCATAAATTCTCATGGATGTCCTCATTTTGTCTCTTGTCCTTTCTAGTTTTTCCATTAAACTCCACATCTTCATCTCTACCATACTGATCAGTTGCAATGGATACTCCATTTTAGCTACCTTTCTCTAATTCTATAGGGGCAATATTTATTTAATATCTCACTCCACTTTATTTATGGATAATCAAACCTAAATAAAACAATAATTGTCATTTCGCGCCGAGTATTTTCTACCCATCAATCTTAACTAGTCATATCATCGCCGTGACGTTTTCTTACTAAACTCTTAATTTCCAAGCTATCGACCACGCTGACACTTATTAGATTGCAATCGAGCTCTGAATTAATTTTGCAACTAAATATCAAAAAACATGTACCTCATGCCCAAGAAAAATGATGTAGTACTAATATTGCAAGAAATAACTTCATCCAATAAAATATCCCAAATTAATTGTAACTAAGTTGGCAACATATATTTTGTTTAAAAATATATTTATATTGCAGTTGGTCGTAGAGTCAAAACAAAAAAAAAAACAAAAACAAAAACAAAAAAAAAAAATCAAATTTCCTGCATTTTGTCCAAGGACCCATTTAGATGTGCATGTAGGCGAACCAAAGAGAGCGCCTTGTTCAGATGTTTTGCTTTGATTTCAATGTATTCTCTCCAAGTCACAGAACGGTAGCGAGGAGCATGACCAGGGTGATCGAGGTTGGAGAAAGGTGAGATTCTGGCGTTGGTTGGTGGGCCATAGAAGTATGCTACTGATAGTCGGTGGTAGTTCTGGTTCACAACTGCCCGGTGAAGAACGGTTGGGAATCGAGCGTTGGAGAGGATATGGAGGAGGTCACCAACGTTGACAATGAGTGCACCAGGTAGCGGAGGTACCGTCAACCACCCAACCCCATCACGGAGAATTTGGAGACCACTCGTGCTATTTTGATATAGAATGGTAATGAGAGACGTGTCTGTATGTGCTGCTAGACCCATGGCTCGGTTAGGATCTGGGCAAGCTGGGTACCAATTCAACTGTAGTGCAGCGCGTGCTCCTTCGAAATCATAACTTGGCCCTACCCACGTTACATCTTCCCTAGTAATGCCCAAAGAGTCAAGCATTAGTCGCATCAGCCGTTCAGCAAGCTCCTTCATTCCCTTCTGGTATTCCTCCATTACATCACTGCACCCAAAAACATCTCCACTTAAGAACACAAGACAGAAAAGTGACACTGAAGTATACACCATGAGTATGTGATTACCAAAAACGTGTGTGATCATGTGGCCAAAGTTTGCTAGCATGTTCAACAGAGGACCCCATGATAGTAAAGCCTTCATGCCACATGAACTTGGAGAAGAAGGGTGAGATGCGAGGAAGACCGTAACCAGAGACCCCATCCGGTGAACGTAACGCCTTAAGCTTCTGTTGTGCAGAAAGAGAGAAGAGACGCCGACCTTCCGACTCGACGCGCTCTAGAAGGCGCATAGGGATGCCATGGTTTGTGATTTGGAACACACCCCATGTCTCACATGCACAACCCACAAGCTTCGCAACATTAGGATCGGCAAGGTCGATAACAGGCAGTGTCGACGACTCTACATCGAACAAGTCGTTTGATGAGTAGTCATCGAATGGAGGCCAAACGTGCGAATCAGGTAACTCTCGCACTAAACCAAAGTCAAGGGGGATAATATGGCGGAGGTTGATATGGTGTGATCTATATGCTTCTGAGAGTGAACTCATTGTAAGTTGATTATGCGCTAAGTAGAAATTAGAAGATCAGGAAGTAATTAACAGTTGGGTGTTTATGAAAGCATGGACATGTATATATATATAAATATAGTTAGAAAGAGCAAGTTAACAGTTGAAGTGGCGGTTAGAAATTATAGTTAATAGGAAAGACAGAGGAAGATAGGATGAGGATGGTGAAGAGGATTGCAAGGTGGGTTAGGGTGGCTGTTGGAAGGAGCGGTGTCTTTGAGTGATGTTGGGGTTAGTGTGTTGATAGAAGGGGACAAGAGAAGGAACAAAAATACGGAAAAGTAAGCCAAGCTCAAACAACTCCCATGAGAAGGGGGGATTGATTTTGAGCACATGCCTTGTCCTCAAGTGGAGATCAAACACCCAGACCATATGTTTTGTGATTTTTCTGTTGGTTGGCGATCTATCTGATTACTGCTCTTATTGTACTTTTGTTTTTGCATTTTTGGTCATTTCCATGAGATGTACTATAGTTTCCTTTTTGTTATTTTATAGTTTGATTGGTGCCTCCATGTCTTATCTAATTAAGTGGGCAATTTATCTCTTTTTAACCATTAATAAGACCTCTTCATTATTATTATTTTATATATAATAATAATTTTTAAACTATGTTAATGGGTACCCAATTACCCTAACAAACCCGAACCCAATTATCCACGGTTTGCTCTACCAAATCAAATTCGAGATACCTTGGTTTATATGTTTTTTTTTTTTGATAAGCATTGGTTTATATGTTTAATATGCGTTCAGAGGCAAGGGTTTAGGGTTTTGGGTTTGTGGTTTGTGGTTTGTGGTTTGTTTAGGCAAGTGGGTTAGCTAGTGTTAATGGGTGAAGGCATGTTTTGAACTCAGGTCTATGGTATCAACACTCACGAACCTTACAAACTTGGCAAGTTGGCACCTTAGAAAGAGAGAGAGAGTTGAGGACATCTTTGAAAGAAACAAAAAAACAAAAGTGGTGCCTTTAAAATAGTAAAGTTCCCCTAAAGGTGGATAATGTGGATAACTTTTTACCCTCTAGAGTCACCTTTATAATAGTAAAGTTCCCTAAAAAGTAGATTTTAACCTTTTTGGTTATTGCTAAAGTTAAAAGAGTAGAAAGCATCATTTGCGATAGAAAAGTGAACAATTTTGAAAAACTCTTTACCCCATTTCATTTGCCCAACGACATGTGTGTGAGCTATGTGGCACACTCATTTCGAGGGTTTCTCGATAGAAATATTTGCATGCCAAAGAGATCCCAATTTCGTGTATCTGGTTAAGCAAGCCCTGTCGCCAACTTCCACCTAGCAAACAAAGGCTTTCAAGCAGGATTGGTGTATAGGAGCACACTTCCGTTTTCTACATTGGGTCAGCCAACTGGTGACTATGTCTAACATCCTTGACCTTTTGGCACTGGACAGACATCAATCTCGGTGCATGGTCTTATGACTTTGCGGAGACCTATGTTTCTGGTAACAATCGCCCCGGCTTGGCCATTGCGACTCCCTTTGTGAGGAAGCACTCCATGCGAGTACAAAATTTTCTAAATGTGATTAGGTAGGAAAAAATTAATTACTTTTAAATGAATATATTAATTACTTTTATTTTTATTTTTTGATAAGTAGTATAACAGTTTTATTAGATAGAGACCTTCAGAGGCTAAGAAAGCCTACCAAAAGCCTAAATAATATACAAAGAGAAATCAAAAAGCAACAAATATAAAACATCACCAAAAATCTCAACAATCTCCAAACACTAATCCCTCCCCCCACTTGCCAACTCCGTCTTAAAAACTTTTATTATTGGAAGGATAAGAAAATTTAATTAGTTGTAAATAAATAGAAGAGGTAGACATAAATATGTGCAGTTGAGGCCGGCCATTGACTGTTGGATTCAAGGGATCCCCGGTCAATGAGGCAACAACTATTTTATTTTTTGCGCAGTTGTTGCCTTGTAGAGCATGGATCTCTGGAAGGAGATGGAGACTTAATTAATATTCCATATTCTTAATTTTCGAGACAGTTTTCCATTTTTTTATTAATTTTTAAATTATTCTATTACCACAAACCGAACCAACTCGAACCGTGGTCCAACAGGTCGAACCACTATGACCAAGTTTCCGTTCGCGCGATTACATGGTTTTGTTTCTAGAACATCTTACATTAGAAGTCATACAATTTACTTTCCAAAATTGAATTAATTCACATCGACAAATCTGTAAATCTGCCTAATTTGCTGAGATGCGAATCGATTCGAGCGCCTTAGTGAAATGTTTTGTCTTGGCAGCAAGATATTCGTTCCAGGTCACAGGGTGGTAGAGAGGAGGATGATCAGGGTCAATCAGAGTCGTTGATGGCGAGATTTGGACATCCTTGGGTGGGCCACAGAAGTAGGCAATGGAGAAGCGATGGTGGGTCGGGTTCACAACTGCACGATGGAGCACACTCGTAAACCGGTCGTTGGTAAGGATGTTGAAGAGGTCGCCAAGATTGACAATGAGAGCGCCCTCGAGTGGGGGCACCGTTACCCACCCGACCCCATCTCGGTGGACTTGGAGACCACTAATGCTACCTTGGTGTATCATAGTGAAAAGAGAAGAATCAGTGTGTGGGGCCAGGCCCATGGCCTTGTTCGGGTCGGGGCAGACTGGGTATGAGTTTAGCTGAAGCGTATTTTGTGCGTCTCTTAATTCACCTGTGGGACCGACCCATTTCACATCTTGTCTAGTTATGCCCAATGAACTAAGAATCATCAACATGATCCTCCCGGCTAGTGCCTTCATCTCCTTCTGGTATTCGACCATTACATCACTGCATGGAGAAACAAAAAAAAAAATCACTGGTTGAATTGCAGGTGTACGTGGTAGTGTAAAGGGAGTGTGTTTGATTCCACTATATCACTCCATATCTATCTATTACTACTTTAAAGTCGAAATTGGGGTTGGGGCACGCCCTTCACACGACACTCAACTACATAACTTTGATGTCGACGGACGACAATGTGAGCTGCGTGGCACACTCTTAAAGACTAATACTAACCATCTGGATGGATGTTTGGCACCCACGTATACATACCAAAAATCAACCTGATTAGTGATTTCTAATCTTTGGATCTAAGTACCCGACAGATAAAAATAAACCATGGAAAAGACTCTAATCCAACAGATAGAAATTACTAATCATGTTGAATTTGGTATGTAAGTCCAGCTAGAGATGGACCACTTCCATACGGTCAGTGGTCTCTAAGAGTGTACCACTGGCTCATACTGTGGTCCATCGTCACGAAGCCCCTCCAATCACTCGCGTGCAACACACGTGATGCCCTAGTTAAGGTTAAAATACAATTTCAAGTGCTATATATAGACAGGAAATGACCTCAAGTGCCACTCTCACATTTGCAGAGGAAGCAGTGGGGTCCACCTTTGGTTGATGAAAGTGATAACTTTTAATTATTAAGAGAAGTCAAACCAATAAAACTCTTAATATATAGTTGGTAAGGGTTTAAGTAGATAAGTTAATTTGTTTTTAAATAAGTTTGTTTACCTGTCTTTTAGGATAAGCTAGCTATGGCTTAGTGTAGGTTCAATGTATATAGCAAATAACATAAGTTAGCTAGTTTTCTATATAAGGATTACATCAGAGAAAGTGTAGTTGATGTTGAATTCATGCAGTTGAAGTTGGACATTAAGTAGTAAGGAGGCTATTCTGTTCGGATATGCCGCGACAATGAAAATGCACGATTCGACTAGCTGAAAATCCAATATTTTATATACAAACGTAACAAATTGAAGTGCATCGCTACTTTATCATAGAAAAGGTTTTAAGAAGAGATATGTCTTACAGAAGAGCAAACGACCGACATTTTCACGAAGAGAAAACAACTTGGCTTGATGAGTAGAGAGTGATCAGCATTGAGGGAGAGTGTTGAGAGTCATCGCCGCCACTCTCACATGTGCCTAGCTCTTAATAGTTGCTAAGAGTATGTTTAGATAAGTTTGTTTCTAAATAGGTTTGTTGACCTATCTTATGGGATGAGCTATGCCAGCTTAGTGTAGGTTCAATGTATCTATAGCAAATTAAATAACATAGGTTAGGTAGTTTTCGATATATGGATTACATCAGAGAAAGTGTAGTTGATGTTGGACGTTAAGTAGTAAAGAGGCTATTCTGTTGGGATATGTGGTGACAATGAAAATGCACGATTCGACTAGTTGAAAATCCAATATTTTATATACAAATGTAAAATTGAAGTGCATCACTAGCTACTTTATCAGAGAAAATGTGTTAAGAGTGGATATAAGCCTTCTACCAGTTGATACGGATCGAGCGAGCAAATAGAGAGTCGGCATTGAGGGAGACTGTTAAGAGTCATCGCTAGCTACCACTCTCACATGTGCCCTCTTAATATATAGTTGCTAAGAGTTAATGTAGATAAGTTTGTTTCTAAATAGGTTTGTTTACCTATCTTTTGGGATAAGCTATATAGCTACAAGTATATATGTAGGTTCAACATACCTAGCCAATATCTCGACTGCTGACAATGTAGGTTAGCTAGTTTTCAACTCAAGCTAAAGAGCAAAAGTTAGAATAGGATTTCTCATGTTTATATTTTAGCGGATCAAATCATGCAACCACCTTGACTATTTGGCCCTAGAGATCTCCTAGGTGTTGAGGACCCACACGCATGCTTCCACATGTCATTTGTCTTTAAAAAGGTGATTGTGCGAGGCAAGTCGTCGAGACCTCAAAAAGCATGACATCTAATGTTCCCACCTTTTTTAAGAAAAGAACTATATTAAGACTGCATTTGGGTAAGCTCAAAATAAGTTAAAAGTCAGTTTATAACTTATGAAAAGCAATTTTCTGAGTATTTAGCCAATTTTTCGTCTTAAGTAGAAGTCATTGAAATCTAATTTATTACTTATAGCTTATGGCTTATGCGCCTAGCACTTGTTGTAAAAACGCACATGCTCAAATTGAAACTTTAATGAAACTATTTAAATACTTACTTAAAATGTCTTATTCCTTTAATAAAAATTCTAAATTACTACTAAACTTTTAATTACAGAAATATCCTTTTAATCATTTTATGACATTTTTAAATGACCGAATCATATATTCTTTCTTACCCAAACCTCCTGCTTTAATTAACCCATAGCTATAAACTATAAGCTCAGGTTATGCTTACCCAAACATAGCCTCAATATATGAGATATATAGAATAAATTATAGGATAATATAAAAATATAACAGTAATGATAAATAGAGATATGTGTGAGGTGTAATCATCAAGGCGTGCCTCAACCCGTGACTTTGTGAGTCTTACACCTAGGACTGTCATTTTCAATGGATAGTTTTCGAGTCGAATATAAGAATATCCAAATTTAAATTTGAAAAATATCCAATATATGAATTTGATTCGGTTTCGAACGTATATTCTAAATCAATAATTTAATTCGAATCCGATTAATTTATCGAATATTAGCTAATATCCAATTCGTCTGATAAATAAAAATCAAATATATATAATAAGTAATTTTATTATTATATTTAATAAATAGAACTATTTAATTTAAAATACTATATATTATATAATTATTTCTTTATTATATATATTTATTTATATTGTATATATAATAACTATAATTCTTTATTTATTATATTTATGTAATATATTGGGTCAGATATTTCGATATCCAAATCCATATTCAAAAAGTATTCGAATATCCAAAATTATCCAAATCCAAATTCGATATCCAAAATTCTCGAAAACTATCCAATTATTTGAATACGGATTCGAATTTTTTACTTTCCATTGGCAACCTACTTACACCTCAATATTGTTGGAGGTCTTCTTATTTTTAACTTTTTGAGAACCAACAGTTTTTTTAAGCATGTGGTTCAACATTGAACCTCTGAACTAGAGGAAGAGAAAAATATGTTGAATATATATATAGAAGGTTTCCAAAGAGAGAAATATTCTTCATGGGATCATGTGAGCTAATTTGAGGAAGATCATAAGTTATTTATACCTATGGCAGTCAAATGGATACATACACTCGCCTCATGATCCAAATAAAATCGGGTCTGGATTGTGGTATTGGGTTTTTTTAGATCGAGTTTAAGATAAAAATGACTCATGCTTTTGTGACATATTAATTGTAGGGCCCGCATTCAGATGAGTGAAAAGTTATTTTTTTGGTGATTATATTCTTTTCAATATGGATATCAATTTCCCAAAAAAATCAATTTATTCTGACATTTCTAACCTCATGAAAAGTGGATTACAAGTTGAAATATTCCAAGCATTAGAAGTCTGAGAAAGTGCAGACTTTCGCGCGGTAAAGAGATCATCCTCACCAAAAATCAACCATTAACTCATCTGCATGTGGGTCCCACAATCGTGTGTCATTTTATAAGTCAAAAGGCATAAGTAACATTATAATATAGATATATAATCCTCACCAAAAATCTATCGTTAACTCGTCTACACCTACAATTGCATGCTATTTTATAAGTCACAATGCATAAGTAACTTTAGGGGGGGCTTGCATTCACTTAAGCTCACCACTGTCAACCACCGTTGAATTCTCAGAATCCACGGCCGAGAGCCTGACTCCCAAGAGGGATCAGAAAAGGAGGGTCCTCAGAACCTGAGCCTTATAATATATATATATATATATATATATATATATATATATAGTATTATTATTATTGTGTACGTCCAAGAGATTACCAGAATTTGAAATAGTCTTCAGGCCAAAGTAGGGAAGCGTGTTCGACAGGGGAGCCACTAATGGTAAAACCCTCAGACCACATAAGCTTATCAAAGAAGGATGATAGGCGAGCCAGGCCATAACCAGTGAGCCCATTTGGCAATCGTAGGACCTTGTACTTCTGTTCAAAAGGGAGAGAGAAGAGGCGCCGAGTCTCAGACTCAGCATCCTCAAGAAGGCCCATGGGGATGCCATGGTTCATGACTTGGAACGCACCCCACGTCTTACATGCATGACCCACAAGCCTTACAGCATTAGGATCACCGAGGTCGATAACGGGCACCGACTCGAAATCAGACAAGTCCCCTGACGGGTAGTCATGGGGCACAGTCCAAGCATG
The DNA here is from genome assembly GCA_035048495.1 of Euptelea pleiosperma. Lineage (NCBI taxonomy): Eukaryota > Viridiplantae > Streptophyta > Magnoliopsida > Ranunculales > Eupteleaceae > Euptelea > Euptelea pleiosperma. Next base: position 25,917,727 of record CM068549.1, read on the forward strand.
TGAGTCGGGTACCGATTGGACCGAGTCGAAGTTGAGGGGAACAATGCGGTTGAGTTGGAGAGGATGAGCTTTGAAGGCGTCTGAGACTGACTGCATATTGAAATGAGAATACAAAGTTGAGGGAGGAAAAAAAAGGTGAAACCAATGGTGGTGAGGGTAGCTATTAATACTGTAGAGGGGTTGTGTTACAACTCACGAGGTGTGTTGTATTTAGATTTTGCCGTCTCTGTTTTCATGAAAATTTAATTTCATTAAATGGATTTTACTAAAAACTGAAAACTTCAGTTATTAGGGACTATTTTTAGCCTCTCCTAATAAAATTTACCAACCTCATAATCTTTTTTTTTTTTATCTTTTTCCATTTGAAGATCAGAACAGGTATGTGGGTATGGAGTAAGACTTTGAAGGCCGATGATAGGGTGCAATAGGAGTCACGTGGCATACTCTTAGAGGACTCTGACCGTATGGATGTTTTCCCAACCCATACGGACCTACAAACAAAAAATCAGCTTGATTTGTGATTTCAAACCTTTGGATCTTTGTACCTCAAATAATGGTCAATAATGCTCAAGTTCCCCACGGTTAAAATCAACCCATCAAAACAATTCCAATCCAACGCCTAGAAATCACTAATTGGTCTGATTTTTGGTTTGTAGGTCCACCTAATGATTGGCCAAACATCCATACGGTCAGAGTCCTCTAAGAGTGTTCCACGTGGCTCATATTGTACCCTGTCATCAAAGTTTTATTCGTGGGTATGGGAGTCCATTTTTGGTCACTAAAGAAGTGACCCATCTCAATCACTAAAGCCTCTACACTTGACACGTACCCATAACAAACCATGTTTTAGAAATTTAAGTTTTTTTTAATGGGTTTTGTCAAGGTTGTCATGGGTACTTGTCGAAGTGTGGAGGCTTTAGTGATTGAGATGGATGACTTTTATGACGTGCGGAGGGGGGTAAGGGCTACCTAAAGAGTAGGTTACATCTAGAGAAGTGTAACAAAAAACAAAAAGAAAATAATAATAACTTGAACCAAAACTAATTCTCTCCATTACCCTTGCCCTCTCCTCCACATGTCACAACATGGTAGGGGTTGAGGCATCTCCTTAACCAAATGGGTGAAGAAAGGTTTTTTTTTATAGTGTTGCCATCATCCTTCGGTATACATTATTGGATGGTCATATCGGGATTCACATCACACGAATCTCAAAGACCACCCAAGGATCTGGAGCCTAGGGAGGAAATTCTTCGTCTCAAGCAGGGCAGCTTCATTTCAAGAAAACTTTGGTTGTCGTGTTGCAGTTATCAAGATCATAAGTTGAGGTGGGATTGGAATATATCCTTTTAATACTGTTGGCCCCATTTCAATATGTGGTCTTGAATATCTTGATTATTACGGCCGCACTTTTTTGCAATAGCAGCCCTGCTTGGTATCGTCGCAAATATTTGTTTGCAAACATTTGTAACATGTTTTTTTGCAATTCTAGGTTCTTAGCTGCATCCGACCATTATTTACATGGGTAAATATTTACCGTGAGTCCATATTTTTTACTATTTGAACTGCTAATGTTTGCAGCCATTTTTCACTTTTTGGCTCGAGCTTCCTTGAAATATATATAATATTTGGCCCTTAGATGGAGAGTAAAATTTCATTCACTGCCCATAATGACTACCTACAATACGAGCCACATGGTACACTTTTAGTAGACACTAACCGTATGGATGTTTGGTCAATCCCTAGATGGGCCTACGAACCAAAAATCAGCCTAATTAGTGATTTAAAATCTTTGGATCCTAGTACCCAAATAATGGTCAATAATGCTCAAAATCAATGGTTAAAATCAATCCATGAAAATGACTCCAATCCAACATTTAGAAATCACTAATCAGGCTAATTTTTCATCCAAAAATCCATAGGGTCAGAGATCTCTAAGAATGTGCCACATGGTCAGCATGTCGCGGAATGTATTAAAACCATTGATGTTCTTTGAAATTTGTGTTGTGATCTTGAGATTCGTAATGTTTTCTAAAGAACATCAACGGTTGGAACATATGGGACGAAAAGCTAGAGAATCATCCTAAAGAAAGATGTTAAGAATCTTTGATTGGATAAAATTTCAGGGATCCGGCCAATTATGAAGGTATTGCGTCCCTGACTGAAACTTGTGGTAAGGAGCCCTCTGTGTTTTTCATTCCTCAGACAAAATTACATGGTGGGCCCCGTTGGGCTCAAAGCCCAGGGTACACCTTTGTCTATTGAAAACGAAACACAAAAGGCATCTGAAGCCTGATGGGAGAAAACAAAAGCAGAAACGACAAAGATGTGGCCCATGAAGGTGGGCCCCCATGGTTTACCAAACTTGGGCAACTAGCAAGACTTTTTCTTTCTTTTTAATTTTTTTTTGTTTGCAACCGGGTCAGTGGCTAGTAGTGACGGATGAGGCGGGTTATGAACCCAGGTCGTGGACCCTAGTTAGCAATTCGGAATGCGCGGCAAAAATACAGTTCGAGTACAATCCGGTTTATCAAAAAAAAAATGTTCAAGTACAATTCGGTTTGTCATTAAAAAATATGTTCAAAAATTCCGCAAAAAAATAAAAGTAAAAGTAAAGTAAAACAAAATAGGTAAAATATTGACAACTTTTTGTTCAAAACTGAATAATCCGGAAACAATTCGAAAAAGTTCGTTAATTATTCGAGAATTTCGATCATGTTAAAAAATGCGCTAATTTTTCTGAACTTTTGAATAGGACGGCTCGTTTTCGTTTTTTAAAATGACCAAGTTAGCGCCAGACTCCTAAGTTCATGGCCAGGCAAGGTTTAATGTGGACCATTATAACGGACAGGTAAAGTTCCGTTAACCGTTATAATGGGTCAAAATATTTTTCTTTTATAATACATTTCTTTAGAAAATATAGATAATGGTAACTGCCAAACTAACGGCCATTACTTTCAAAATGACAGTTGTCATAACCGTCGTAATGTTAAGAAAATAAATGTAATGGTAAGACGGGACGTACAACGTTTTGTTAAACGATGGAGTCGAGTTCAGTTCCTTAGGGGTTGTTTGGATGTGAGGACTAAGTGCCTTGATCTGTCTTAGAAAGTAGACTTCTTTAAGGACTTGTTCTCTTAGTGAGACAAACAAAGTCTGCTTCTGGGCACGGGTTAATATCACCTGGGCCTGAAATAAAGCCCATGTGTAACCCAATTTTTCACTCATCTATAACTAATACATAATTACATATAACAGTTTTTGGGATCTCCTAGGCCCAAAACCAACTCAAACAAGCGAATATAGCCTTCTTTTGACTGGATCTTCCTGCACTTCAATCCCAACAAATGTGTTCTTGTTTGTAATCGGCAAAAATAGTCCTCTCGTTCAGGGTTGCCCATATCGTATACTACTTCAATTTTAAGCATAAACCCATCCACACCATATCAGTTGTGTATCGGTAACATAGTTCTTGATCAATAACCAAAAGAGAATTTTACAAAATCTTGGATCATAAGTTGTGTTTTCTTTCATGTGCATGATGAGATGATCCAAGTTCAAACACCTCTAAATTCCAGTAGCTCCGGCCAGAAAGCAAGTCACATTGAAGGGTAAAAGAAGGTACTTCAAAAGTGTAGAAAATGCAAAGTAAATTAAAAGCATGTGTGAAGTTTAGCAAGGTGGATGTTTGATTGTGAATCCTACAGCTGATCTGTGTCTGGAGAAACAAACAGTTAAGCCCACAAAATATTGTGGAATAAAAACAGAGTTCCCCACAAAAAAACCTACCAGCAAAACCAGAGAAAGCAAGGCTGGCTGTCAACCTCTCGATCATCATACCTCTCTTTTGCCTTCACTGTCAGGTTCTGCAGCTTGAGTCAGGGGTCTTGTATCCCTCACTATCATGCTGCCTTGATGGCCCCCTACAACCCATGCATGATAATCAGAATCAGTGATGCATAAAAAACACACAAGAATATTGATGTTTAAGCGACCCAAAATGAAACGATCCCACTATTACCAGGTAAGTTCAGAGGATCACCTGGGGTTGTTGAGATTCGCCCCCCTTGGCTGAATCCATGACTGGAATTACCTGGGATAGATAACCTTCCACGTAATTCCTGTGGGAGTGCTAAGTTGCCAATTCCCATTTCATTCTCTCCATGGGGCACGCAAGTTTCACCAAGGGGTGACCGCACACCAGACTTGGGGAATAAGTTGTCGACCATGACCCTCCATTTGATCCAGCTAAAGCCATTATTTCGTCTGCCTGTCGTATCAACACCGAAACACAAATTACTGGCCATGGCAAGCCATGTATTTCTCACCAATTGAGCATCAAAAATCATGCATTTTAACTAGTTAATACAGTATAACCCATTGTACTGATTTTAGGAAACTATATCTTACACATTTGTGTGCTCGAACTTCAGTGTTTTCTTGCAAGGGATTCTTATTGACTACTGCTTGATCTTTCTTTCCCATTATCAATGTCTGATACAACTAAATGGAATTTTTTATATATACCACTTCTAACAAATTTATGTTAAGGCCCTGTATGGTGTCCCATGGAAAAGTTTTTTAGAAACGATACTTGCTGTCCATAAAAAATTTCTAGATCAAAACATTTTAACATACAAATCCTTCTCCAGAAAACTTTCCTCTGGTCATAGAGGGCCTAAGTGTATAATTTTTATTTTTGTTTTTTGATAAGTAAAATTTGATTAAAGAGAGAAAAACCACAGAATACATCAAGGGAGGACCTCCAGGAGGGCCTAATCTTGAAAAGCCAAAGCACATCACGTGGGAACAGAGCCACCTACAAGCTCTTCTCATTTAAACACAAAATCATCAAAAAAAAACATCCTCTAAACTCCAAAGAAACGGAGGACCAGATACAAAGAAAAGCTTTAATCTTCAACAGGACTTTGGGGACATCTTCTTTCCCCTTAAAAATGCTAAGTGTATAATTATATACTTTGGTATCCAAATTGTGGGTATATACAATATACAATATGATTTTTTTTCTTAAAAAATATGGATTAATTTTATAAACCAAATTATCTAATTTTGCATACTTCCATTAAAGGTTAAAACAATTTGCTCAAAGATTGTTGTTTGTTGTGATAAACTAGACATTGTTTATCATTCCACCTTATTAATTCAGTCTACTATTTATTACTTATTGCTCCTGACATTTGAATATAAGTATTTATAAGACTATAACCCTATCATATGGTGACATATATTTTGGTACACATGAAAGTAAATAAGACAGTATCACGGTGTTTGTTATATCTAGGTATATTAGCACAGAAGCATGGAAAGTTATGGATGGAAGAGAAATCCATGTTATGGGGCATGCGAAAAGGGCCTGTGATTTCCTCTCAATGAGTGTCATAATGGGAACAAGGCGACCCTGCCTCTGGAATACACATCATACAGACTTTGGAACCAACCATTTGTTAGGTTCGATCAAAGATTTCCCTGGGCCAAAAATCCCATATGGATAACTATTATAAGGATTAATCCCCACATTTTTCTGACCACCCAAACGAGTACAATAGAATGGATGGTTAATCATCCATCATAGATGAATGTTTGGCTCAAGAAACCCTTTCCAATTTAGCAAAAAAGGCACCGATGAGAACAAAGATTTATTGAGACGTGAGTTTAAGAACCAAGCCTAGCAACTATGGTGTAGTTATGGTAATCAAGAGCAAAAACAAAGCCCCACATGAAAGAAAATGGCCTTTAAGTTCTAAGTATTTCCTTTGAGAATTGAAGCACCTTTTCTTTATCTATTTATGTCCTAAGACAACAGCAATCAACTGAAAAGGATAGTATCAATGTATCCATTTATAACAATTCCATCAACAAACAACGAATAGCTACAACTTCTTCAGATCTTCCATTTGGTAAAATGTTTCTAGCAACCCCTATGGAAACTGACAGATAACGTCTAAATTATAGTTTGCAAACAAGAGCTAGATGCAAGTTTTAAACCATATTTGACATTATTAATTCAACATATAGGCACTAATTGTTGTAGAAGAGCCATGCTTGGTGCAAAATTGGAAACCACTATCAAGACCTAGTTCATGAAGGTCCAATCCATGTTATTGTGGTAGCATTGTTAATTCCTGGACTATTCCATGCTCATGTAAACCCATTTGCTAAAGCTTTGGTGCATAAATAACACCCAAACCCAAATACTAGCATTCCCTTGGTCAACTATACAAGGGCTCCACAGCATTCTCATTTAGGTGACAACAATTTCAAAAAAAAATAAAACAGTTTCTCTTCCACTATACATTACATTAAATGATTCTTAATGATTAATTAAACTAAAGAAATGTCGTTTATCTGTTGAATGTGTTTTAAATGGCAAAATGAACGTTTAAAACATGATTTTAAAAACGGCCGTTATAACGGTAATGCCCCAACCCCATTACATTATTTCCCATTATAATGCTTTTTATTCAAAAAATGGGATATCCATTATGACATTCATTATTTCTGTTATAACAATATTTTTGAAAAAACCTTTTTTTTTACCGTCATCGAGGTCCCAAAAAAAAAGTACTAAAATATTAATATTCTTACCATTTTTTTTGACTGAGACGTGACTGATGTGACCTGTTACAACAGTCATAACGGTAACGTCATGAGACCGTTATAACGGACCATTTATTGATTTCATTGCAAAGTAGGTTGTTCTTATGGTTGCTTCGAGACTTGTGGTTTTGGTTGTTATTGAATTCACTAGGTTTGACCCTCTACAATAATAAGAGACGTCAAACGCACAAGGCCAAGTTAGCAGACACCACTTGGGAATGTAAGTGGAAAATTAGTTGTTCTCTAAAAGGCAACGAACAAGAGAAGTTAGGAAGCATTTATATAATATCATAATATATAATTGGTATTTTGGTTCCACCCCCTAACGAACATAGCAAATTAATGTTAACCCCTTGACTTTTCATTCTTTTGGTCTTCCCCTCGAACAATTTTTTGACCGTCATTGCCTGCCATAAGATTTAAAATATTCACTCAGTCATTACTCCATTGTCAAAAAGACCAAAATACCCCCCATTTTTAGTAACAATACTACTTTGCCCCCATTTTCTTCCTCTATCTCTTTCCCTCAATTCAACCACCGGCTGCCACAAACATCACCGCTGGCTCCAACCCATCACCGCTACCATCACCACCACCACTTTTTTTTCCAACAACATGGAGTCAGCTACATGAATCATGTTCCTCCATTCAATCATGTCTAAAGCCATCTCTTCTATTAAGGGAAATTTCTTAAAGTCTCTTCTCATAACCTCACTCCAAATCCGTTTTAGCCTCACCCTCGCCCTTTTAGGCCCTTCAACTTGCACATTCCTCCTCACTGATGTTGTCATTGGTCTTCGTTGTACATGACCAAACTATCTCAATCGACTTTCCTTCATTTTGTCACTTATTGGGGTTACTATATTATCACGAATGTGTTCGTTTCTAATTTTGCCTTTCCTTTTCATACCATCATCCATCTCAACATCCTCATCTCGGCTAAATTCATTTTACGAACATGTATCTTGATTGCCAACATTCTAAATCTATAAAGCATTGTCAATCTTATTGCCGTCTTATAGGATTTTCTTTTTATTCTGATTGGCACAGGATGATCACGTAGCACTCTGGAACTCATTCCTTATGAATAAAAGAATCAAGATAATGAAATTGTTCACTTCGAGGTATCTCTTGGTTATCAATTTTAATTGGTGGATCATCTCTATTTGCATCTTTAATAAAATTGCATTCCATATACTTTATCTTGATTTGACTTATTTTAAAACCTTTAGATTCCAAAGCATTCCTCTATAATTCTAATTTTGCATTTACCTTATCCCTAGTCTTATCAACTAATACTATGTCATCTACAAATAACATACATCAAGGGACCTCATCTTGGATATGAGCAATTACTTCATCTATAACTAAAGTAAATAGGTATGAACTTAGGGCTAACCATTAGTATAATCCCTGTGATTGGAAACTTATTTTTTTTATACCATGTGTATCTAGGCCTCTTAAAGCCATGGTTCGAAGTCACTGGTTTCGTTTCGGTGGTTTTAGTAGTTTTAGTCTGAAACCTAGTGAAACCATAGTGACATTTACTATGGTGAAAATTGGTTTCGATCAGTTTCGGCGAAACGAACTGAAACGTATGTAGTTTCGTCCTACAACGAAACAGAAGCATTTTGGTTTCGGCCGAAACTTGAAACCATGCTTAGAGCACCCACCTAGTCCCACGGGGCACACATGTTACCCCTTCCACACGTGCCAGGTCTACTGGGAAATATCCCAGGGGGTAGTCCCAGGGGAATTCAAACTCAGGACCTCTGTTAACCCATAGCGTGGTCCTGGACATCTCCGCCCAACCCTCGGGGTTGGAAACTCACTTATCTCACCACTAATTGTTATAACACTAGTTATTGCTCCCTCATACATATCTTCAATGATGTCAATATATCCATTTGGGGCTCACTTCTTTCCCAGTGCACACCAAATTAATTCTCTAGTGACTCTATCATATATTTTTTCTAAGTCAATAAAGAACATGTGGAGATTCTCTTTAATTTCTCTGAACGTTTCCATCATTTTTCTAAGAAGATTGCCTCGATGGTCGACCTTCCTGGCATAAATCCGAATTGGTTTTAAAATATCCTTATCTTTTGTCTTAATTTCGCTCCATCACTCTTTTCCATAGTTTCATAGTGTGGCTCCTAAGTTTGATACCACGGTAATTTCTGTGCAGCACTTTATGTCTCATTTGTTCTTTTACATAGGCACTACAGTACATCTTCTCCATTCATCCGACATTTTTCTTGTCTTCAAGATATTATTATTTATTAAATAGCACAGCAAGTCAAGACAATCCAATCCCTCCTATACATTTCCATATCTCCATTGGATACCATTTGATACTAAGGCCATACATGTCTTCATCTTAGCAAAAATTGATTTCACATCTAATACCCTAATTCTGCGGAAGTATGTATGTCCTATATTTGCTTTCACGTCAAATATCTTCATGAATTACAAATTCAATAGTATTCAATCGTAAAACATCTGCGTAAATCAATGAAAAGGGATTGGAAGGAATTGAGTCAAGCTAAAAGAGGATCTTTCTATGCTGATGATGGTGGGACCAGTCACTATGGTGATGGAGTCAACGACGGCCATGGGCCTAGTGGTGATTGTAGTGGCAATGGAGGGAAAGATAGAGAGAGAGTGAGTTAAGTAATTTTCCAAAAATGAAAGAAAGGGAGATGAGAGGAGGTTAAAAAGGGTAAAACAGACTTTATAAACATGAGGGTAGTTTGGTCCTTTTTCAAATGGTTTCATGAGTCTGAAGGAAGTCACAATCATATGTCGGTCAACGACCATCAAAATTCGTCAAAGGGGGAAGACCAGAAGAGTGAAAAGTCATTGGGGGTAACACTACTTCGCATTACTTCTCAAGGGGGTGTTACACAATACCGTAAATAATTAAAGGTTGTGCTTCTAGGAATTGATGTATTAAACCTTTAAAAACAAATTTACATTTTATAACAATCTAGATTTCGAAAACAACAAATACAAAATTAGTGGCCTCATCAATAGATTTTGATGAGTCCTGGTAGCAAATTAGCAATATATAAAGACTGGTTGTTTACAACTTTCCACAAGCCTTAGCCCCACGGCCCAACACGCCCCATGCTAAAGCCAACTCCCATTCAAAGCCCTTTTAGGCCACTTATGCAAGTAAGCACTTAAGTGCCAACACCGAGTTTAACCTAGCCAGTAGAATCCCAATAACTAAAATCCCCCCTAACCAACCAAAATTGGTGGCCTCATTGAATAGGGATTGATGTATTAAACCTTTAAAAACAAATTTACATTTTATAACAATCTAGATTTCAAAAACAACTAGATTAGTGTGGTGTGCTTCCCTTGAGAAGATCCTCACAATTGGCAAACTTATCAAAATAAAACTGGGCTATGGTGAATTATTGCATTGTCTAAAGCAGCAGGAGAATCAGTAAACCATCTTCTTCAGCACTGTAAGGTAGCCCAGGAAGTGTGGGGAATCTTCTTTAGCCCCTTTGGTATACATTGGACTCTCCCGGATTCTGTAATGCAGACTATCAAGAGCTGGTCTTCTAGGTGCTTCTCATCTTGCGGGCTATGACTTTGGTGCCTTCCTTTCGCGGTCTAGTGGGGACTTTGATTTGAAAGGAATAGGAGGATCTTTGATGGCAAGGAGGAGGCTATCCAAGGAATTGTCATTTAACATCAAGGCTCCTCTCTTCCTCTGGTCTAAGTTGTTCAAGGAATGTACAGGGTTAACCTTTGAAGATATGGTCTTTAGATGGGAGGCCATTATGTGTAGGGGCAGTTAGCTCCCTTTTTTCCTTTTTCTATTTCTCTCAAGAGGTCTTCTCAACCTCCCGCGAGCTTTGTAGTTTCTTTCTTCTTGAATACAATCTTTTGCCTTACCAAAAAACAAAAAAAAAAAATTCAAAAACAACAGATACAAAATTGGTGGCCTCATTAACAGATTTTGATGAGTCATGGTACCAATTAGCAATATATAAAGAAGCAAGTAAGCACTTAAGCGCCAACACCGAGCTTAACCTAGCCAGTAGAATCCCCCCCTCAAACCTAAAGTTCTATTGCTACTTTTCTAAACCTCACTGAGACATCCATTTCATTCATTAAATTTTAAAAGCATCAATGCCCCTTATGCACCACACCACACTCCGTCACGAGACAACCAAGCAAATATGTCCAAGGCCTTGCCCTTGAACCCTGTAAATTAACATATTATTTAGTAGGAGGATCCAACCCATTAAGTCAATCTCCATGCCGAGTTGAATGTCCTTATAGAAATGAAGGCACAAGGCCAATCAATCTCTCTAATGTCCCTTCATATTGGGTTCCACTTGATCAACTTAAGCATCTCCAAAGATATAAATGCCAACTGGACCACAAGAAAACACTATAAACCCACGAGCTATCACGCTACCCACAAACCAATATTTTAGAAGGCATGGAGGCCTATGACTCGGAGCAAGGCTTCCCCAAAATGCCCTAAGGCTTATTAAAAAAAACAACAGCCCCTAAGGCATACGCCTCATCGAATGAGGCTTTAAAAAGAGAGTACGGGGGTATAACTACATTTGTTCTCTGGACAATCTTTAATATGCTTAAAATAATCACTCTTATAGGAAAGCTAAAAGACATGAATTTTGGGACATGGAAGTTTGAAGGTCCACAATGAAATTGGCTAGCATTGGAAAGGCTAGGCTTTTAGGTTGGGTATCGGATGCAGACATTGACATAGTCTCATAGATGTACTAATACCTATGTCAAACATGGGTGGCCCCATCCAAAATGGCATTGCTTGGTATCAATGTACCCGATACTTCAAACCGGGGGGTAGGTTTCAAAGAATGAGCAGCAACAGAAGTGAGATCCAAAAGTAAAAGCAACACATTGAGTGGAATATTCTTGCAAGTTGCGACTAAAAGCCCAAAGGATTAATAGGCTGGGCCTATTTGAACCTTTTCTAACAGCAAACATGGTTTAAAATATCATAATCATTTAGCATGTTGGTAAGTTGATGGAATGAAACATATCATACAAAATGATACACTGAAAAATCACGATACACTTCGGTACACAAAGATATATTACAGTAAACTACTTTTAATGCTTAGATAAGCTAAAAATATGATGTCTTGTGAAATAGTATTACCTCTTATAACACATTTGTTATAAAGCAATTATTTATACAATTGGGCATCACGCATGCATTGCACATGAGTGAATTAGGGGCAGTTTTGGAAGAAGCAAAATAGGAAAGTTTCAGCCCACAGGGCAGTTTTGGAAGATTAGTGTGAAGGGGTGAAACTATTAATTGTGGCAACTTAAGGCACAATTAGAAAAGCAAAAAATCTAACATGGGAAAAGTTGAGCTCCCCATAATTAATGCAAATAGGTAGGAAAAGCCAAAGCTGCCCATACTCTAGAAATTGGTACAAAAGGAGGAATGAACTAAATCAGGGGTGTTTTGGTGAGAAATAAAAAAGTTCGACCAATAAGGATCAAGTTCGTTATAGAATAGATTATTAAATTAATTTTCTGATGCATACCTTTGTATCATACCAGTAACAAGACGTCTCTTATGAGATGGTACGATACTGTAACCCATTATGGCAAGGCAGTGGAATTGATAAAAGAAACATCAATGTGAAACTAGAAAATCAGTCATGGAAGGTGACATCATAAAATACGATCACTTCCTCTCTCTCGAGCTATGTAATAATGACATGGACACACGTGTCGGTCTCCGAAACGGATACAAGGTGTCTGACATGATGCCTTTAAGAAGCCCGATACACAGACCCATCTGTAAACATGTATTATAATACAATATTTTAGTTATTAAATCAAAATTTTATTTTTAAATAAAAATAAGAAATAAAATATATGAAAAGTAAAAGAAAACATTTCAATACACCATGGAGCTATTCAATAACATAATAAATATAAGTAGATTTATTAAGATGGAAAACTATCAAACAACTATAGCTATGTTTAACAACTTAACAAAGTATTGTATTGAGGATGGAACACACCAAACCTCTTTTAAGAATCATTTATTCAATGGAAAATCATTAAAATAAAAGGTGACACTGACATACATGTCATGATGTGTGTCGGGATATGCCGACACGCGTGTCTATTTGTTGACATGTCCGACACAGCAAAAAACCATAAAAGTACTGTGTCCTTGTTACATAGCTCAAGAGTATAAACCTGTAGTAGTGACCCGTTAGAGGTTTGAGATATGCAATGACAAGCTATATCGCTCATTTTGTGCAGTAAAGTTGACAGTGCATGTAAGAAATAGTCCTTGAAACACAAACAATGATAGATATGATTGTTGAAACATGGACAAAGATTTACCAATTATGATAGATGGCATAATTTATGTATTCATCAAATACAAAGAAAGAATCATATACTCATACGAAAAAAAATGTTAATTTTCATCTCAATAAAGCATGGATTTGATATATAGTAGCTGACAAAGCATGGAACGGCTACTAACTCATTCAAACCTCTAACCCAATTCAGTAAACTTGATAGGAATTGCAATATAATTCCATATACATAGAGATTATAGTTATGAATCCTTGTTTGTCCGTCACAACAAAAACAAAAATCAACTAATTTTCTGTTCCACCCATTAGGTATGTATTTATGATTGTAGTAGCTCCCCTTCAGCCTTAAATAATAAATAGTGGCATAGCATTTATAAGTCAGTATTTTTTTTTTTTCGATTGATAAGTCAGTATTTATTATAGGAAACCTTGAATAGATTTCTGGTATAATCTTTAATCAATTATTATACTTGCAGATTGGACAGATATCTCGTTTCTCCCAGTTGGGAAGACCACTTCCAAGGAGTGTCTCTACTCGCTATCTCTTGGCCTGCTTCAGATCACTCCCCCTTGATTCTTGATTGTGGAGGTTTCAACTCCCGCCCTATTCCTTTTGCTTCGAAAATATGTGGCTTTGCAATGCTCTCTTCAAGCCCAAGGTGGAGGAATAGTGGAAGTCTTTTCTTTCGGATGGTAGAGCGGGGGTCTCCTTCAGATCTAAGCTTAAAGAGCTCAAAGGTATGATAAAGCAGTGGAACCGTGAGGTGTTTGGTAGAATCGACCAGAAAAAAGGTTTACTGTTGGAGAAGATTGCTGCTATTGACAGGATGGAAGATGACAATCCTTTATCTTTGGAGGAACGTACTAGGAGAGTAAACTTACAAGCGGAATACCACCAAACGGTGAAACTAGAAGAGATCAGCTGGAAGCAAAAATCTAGGGTGAGGTGGTTGAAAGAAGGGGACAACAACACCAGATTTTTCCACAAGGTGGCCAATGCTAACAGAAGAAGGAACCATCTCGCTAGGCTCAAAGTTTGGGGCGAAGTCTTGGAAGAGGAGGACAGTATCAAGAACAGTGCAGTGGGTTTCTACTCCAATCTCTACTCTGATACAGCTCCTTTCAGACCTAAGCTGGATGGCCTCGAATTCGATCAAATTAGCAGTTCTGAAAGGGAGAGACTGGAAAGGCCCTTTGATGAGGAAGAGGTATTGCATGCTCTATCTAAGTTGGCTGGAGATAAGGCACCCAGACCCGACGGTTTCACTATGGCTTTCTTCAAACAATGTTGGGAGATTGTGGGAGTCGATTTTATGGAAGTCGTGGCGGAATTCCATAGGGACGGTTTCTTGGACTACACATCTAACAGCACCTTCATAGCTCTGATTCAGTGATTCCTAAGTTCCAAGGGGGCTTTGACATAGCAAACTTTAGACCCGTTAGTTTGGTGGGCAGTGTATATAAAATTATCGCTAAGATGCTTGCAACCAGAATCAGAGAAGTTCTGCCTTCGGTAATTTCTTCTTTCCAAGGAGCTTTTGTGAAGGGTCGTCAAATTCTAGATAGTGTTTTCATTGCCAATGAATGTATCGACTCCAGATCTAAACTCGGGATCCCGGGTCTAGTATGTAAAATCGATATGGAAAAGGCTTACGATCACGTGGACCGGAGTTTTCTGGATTACATGCTTGGCAGGTAGGGGTGTCAATTTTACCCGTTTAACCGGAACCGAATCGGAATCGAAACCGAAATCACCGGTTCTGGTTTCACATTTTTGGGAAACGATTAAAAAGGAACCGGAACCGGAACCGGAACCGGAACCGAACCGAAATAATGGTTCCGGTTTCGGGTAGTCTAATATGGAACCGAAACCGATAAGAACCGGAACCGAACCGATAAGAACCGGTACCAACATATAAATATAGTGTAAAAATTCTCATATTTTCAAGATTTGGCCCATTATACCCGGAACCGAAACCGGAATCGACAGAAATACATAATCGGTTCCGGTTCCGGATCCATCACTTTGAGAACTGGAACCGTTAAGGAATCGAACCGATAAGGACCGAAACCGATTGTTCCAGTTCTGGTCACCTTAGGAACCGAACCGGAACCGACCCGTTGACACCCCTATTGGCAGGATGGGCTTTGGTCAAAAATGGAGGTCCTGAATTTGGAAATGCATTTCTTCAGCATCTTTCTCTATTCTTATCAACGGATCTCCAACAGGTTACTTTAAAAGTTCGAGAGGATTATGCCAAGGAGACCCTTTATCGCCTTATTTATTCCTTGTGGTGACGGAGGTTTTGGGGAGAATGATCTCTAGAGCTGTTGGCTTAGGAGAGTTGGAAGGTTTTCAGGCCACCTCTAGCTCAAGTGCCATCTCCCATCTCCAATTTGCGGACGATACCCTCGTGTTCCTTGGTCCTTCCATCCCGTAGTTGAGATTTCTTAGAGGGCTTTTGTGTTGCTTTGAAGCAGTTTCAGGTCTTAAGATCAATCTCTCCAAGAGTAAGGTTTTTGGTGTGGGTGTAGTGGAAAACATATCAGGACTGGCCAGTATTCTACAGTGTAGTGTTGAAAAACTTCCGTCTTCTTACCTAGGCCTTCCCCTCGGCAAAGCTTATAGATCGAAGGCGCTCTGGGAGCCGGTTATCGCATGCTTTGAGAAAAGGTCAGCTACGTGAAAATCCAGATACTTATCTAAAGGGGGCAGATTGGTGCTTATTAAAAGGACACTCTCCAGCTTGCCGATCTACTACATGTCCCTATTCTCCATCCCGAGTAGTGTGGCTAACACTCTGGAGAAGATTATGAGGGACTTCTTGTGGGGAAGTAAGGAGGGTGTCCGGAAGATGCACTTGGTTAGTTGGCATAATGTTTGCAAAGCCAAGATTAAAGAAGGTTTGGGCGTCAGGAATCTTAGAGCTATGAACCAAACTCTCCTGAGTAAATGGGTTTGGAGATTCGGAGATGAGACATCTAGCCCTTGGCGGGAGGTTATAGCTGGAAAGTATGGGGCTTCTTCTTTTGGCTGGATGAGCAGAACGGTTAGTACTCCTTATGGGTGCAGCGTTTGGAAGGGTATCGCCAAGACCAATCAAGATTTAAATAGGAGGGTGCGGTTTATGGTGGGTTCAGACAATAGGATCAGATTTTGGGAGGACTTATGGTGTGGGGAGGCACCCCTGTGTGTCGATTTTCCTGAGCTTTACTCACTTTCGAATATGAAGGAACGGTCAATTCTAGACTACGCCCATTCTGGAGGGGAGATTACTGGTTGGGATTTTGGCTTTAGGAGAAATCTCAATGACTGAGAGGTTGAGCCACTATCCAGACTGATCCTTCGTCTCCATGATGTCCATATCCTCCCCCTAGGCCAGGATAAACGGATCTGGAAATGGTCCAAAGATGGCTCGTTCTCTATTCGATCACATTATGAGGTTCGATCACATTATGGCTCTTTCCCTCCAAGGTGGCTTTTTCATTTGGGAGGCTTCCCTGAATAAGATTCTGACAGTGGACACCCTGCGATCCAGGGGCATTATCATCATAGACTTCTGTTGGATGTGCAACCAGAGTGGGGAAACGGTTAACCATCTTCTGCTTCACTGTAAAGTGGCCAAAGAGGTTTGGTCTTCCTTCCTTAGTGAGTTCGGGATGTGTTGGGTGACGCCAGGTTCTCTTATGGCCCTCTTCCTGAGTTGGCAGTCCAAGGCTTTTTCATCCAGAGGCAGCATTCTTTGGAAAATGTTACCTTTTGCCATCGCTTGGGGTCTTTGGAAGGAAATGAACAAAAGGGTCTTTGAAGGCCTAAGCGAAGATACGGCTTCTATCATCCTTTGAATTAAGGGTTTACTTTTTCTGTGGTCCAAGTCTTTCTATGAATGTAGGGGCCTCTTCTTCGAGGACTTTGTCTTTCGTATGGACGCTCTATGTACTAGAGATTGATGTATCTTTCCCCTCTCTTTCCTCTTTGTTTTGGGTTCTCCTCTGCCTTGTAGGTCATCTCGACCTCTTTTTGCTGAGGTGTTTGTAATCTTGTTTCCTTTTTTTTTTTGATAAGTGAAAATAATATTAAAAGGCCGAAGCCAAAAGAGTAGTCTATCTTGTTTCCTTTTCAATACCATTTATACTTATAAAAAAAATATACAACTAGTTTATCTTCAAAAAAGTAAGCTTCTAAAAGAAAAAGAAAAATGTTTTGTTTATGGTATCTTGAGGCAATGACCTTTAGCCATTACAACAATGACTGGATAGGACCTTATGCCACACACCATGACAAGATGGAGTAGGTACACGTGAAATACCACATGACTTAAAAGTTACATATGCAAAGAGAGGAAAAAAGAGTAACTCATGTTTCTTTCTCCCTATTTTAGGAGGCATTCAGATGAGGCCCAAAGGGAGGATCAAACGCATAAACAACACGTAAGCTAAAATTCCTAGTTACAGATACAGACACAAAAATGGGTATTGTAGATGGGGATAAAACTTGAAATTTCCTGAACTTGAGGACACAAATACAAGTACAACTACCACCCAAGTTGTTCATACCAGGCTATTAATTTAGTTTAACTCGTTTGTTATTTGCTAATCAAACTAAAGATTTTATATTTGTTAAGTCATTATATAAGGGCCTTTACAACATCCATTTATATTCTTTTTATTATGACAAAGCAAATAAGTAATTTTTGAAGTCCAAAAATAATGAGAAATGCAACAAGATAATCGTAAACAATAAACACTATTTTATAGGTATCCATGTAGTATCAACTACCAACACCCATTACATATCACGTCAAGAATGGTATGCTACGCATATAGAAGAATCCTAAAAGTGGGATATATTTAGGATTTGGTGATCAACTGATAATGACAACTTGGGGTTAGGCATGCGAGATATAATCAGAATTGAGTAGAAGAAACCAATGTCAGCCGAGACAGTTGCTGCATGTAGAAGGCACATCTTATGCCATGGTAGTAAAATCATCTAGACTCTAGACCATCAAATGAGATGGTTGATGTACAATGATAGAATCTCAATACAGAAAAGAAGGGTAGTAGTGCTATAACTGTAAACATGGCGGGGTGATCCAACATCACTTCACACCATCTTGTTCTAACGGTGATTGAATGCTGAATGCTAATATATACTAGGTTTTGTACGATTGAGAATTTTTATAATACACATGTATAAGCAGAATATGGCCCTCATAAGAGGAGTACAGCTATGAGTCTACGACACAGCTGTTTTACGATTCTTAATGCATAGTGCACATAAAAACCATCATTCTTTATACATCAAATCTTGATTTTTATTAAGTTGGGCTTCATGATATCAGATAGAAACATTAAATGGAAGCTCCTATAATAATAGGAAGATGAGCATAAAAATAAACAGCAATGTATCTTAAATTTCTTGGCAAGTCCATGCTCCACTTAACAGGAGAAGTAAACCTAAAACTCGACACCAATGTAAAAATTAAGGCCAAGTTGGGGGAGACTCAGCCAAGTCATCTTGCTTTGTGTGTGTGTGTGTGTGTGTGTGTGTGCAGAATGAATTGCTCCCGAGTCACAGTAAAGTTAACAAAAATGTGGCAGGACTTGGCCAAGTTGGAATTAAGTTGCATATTTCTCCTGTTGGCCGAGTCGCACACCAAAACTAATTCGATTCCGCGTCCAGCATTCACCATAAGCATATTGACATAAGAGACAATGGAAAATAATACCATGCAAAACAGGTACCCATCCATCCGTCATATAAAACCAAAAATCTGACCTTGTTGGGGTGGACATCATCGAAAACGTGAGCTTGGCCAGCATAAAATATAGTCATCTGCCGACTTGTAGACATTAATCCATGTCGACTGGCCACCACAACAGAGAATCAAATATTGGATCAGTTTTCCTTCAGATTCCAAGGAAAACAATTTGGGAACTGCCATCAGAAAGAGGAATGTACTGCAGTGATAAGATCTACCTAAGAGAATTAGAAGATTCAGGGTCAGCAATTTGAGGCCCAGACTTCAGTCTACTGCTACTGTGCAGCACTCCTGATGAGTTTTTCTCTGGAGCACCGCCGTTGGCATTAATGACACTCAAAATTCCAGACCCTTTAATGCCTGTTCTAGAGCCTTCATCAGCTGCAGGTTGAGAAATAATCGAAGGACCAGTATTCCCGTCCCTATGTCTGTTTGAAGAGACCTTATCCATGTACGCTGAGAATTGGCCGAGGCGTGGAGGGTACTGTGCTGTGGGTGCCATATTCATCGGAATAGACCACTCCCACTTGGAAGAAACAGAATCAGGTCTACTACCAACAGGAGGCTGTAATATGAGAGGAGAAGTGGAAGTCAGCCTCGGCGGTTGCATACCAATGAACAATTCCTCGTCGTGAGACCTTCTTGATCGCTCTCCCCCCGCATTATTTCGGAGTATCTGATTTTAATGTGCCAATCAACATTAGGAAACAAGAATGGCCACCATATTAGGCTACTTCTGCCTTATACAAAAGCGATGGACATTGGGGAAAATATTCTGCATACCTTCATCAGGTGCGAGCTTTCAAGGGAGTCAGTTCCTATTTGAGGCATCCTGTCTCTTGTCGAGCCCATAAAACCAGAATCGGAATTGCTCCTCTTTCTTCCTGGAAATCTGTTACTTATTTCAGGCCCAGAGAAGTCGCTCTTAGCACCATGAAATGGAACCCCTTCGAAATGGTTCCCTGCCTGCCTTTCTAATAAAAAAAAATAAAGCCAGACTTCAATTCCACTCCATCAAAGTCAACAAATTTTTAATTTTCAACAGAAAAAACTAATCAATTTCAACATCATATACATTATGTCTTTCAATTTGACATTTCGGATGAAACCCGACAAAGAAATCGAATCCATAACACATTAATCAAACAAAACAACACTTTAGTTTGCTGATTTGGAATCAAAACCAAAAAGGCCATCTCAGAAAGGTATACCCAAAAAACAAAAAATTCAAAATTTTAACTTCCCTCAGACCCAACAGCATCAAATGAACAAAAACACGAAACACATTCACAAGTAACCACAAAATACTCAAAAAGAAAAACAAGCAGAAAAACAAAGGCAGTCTTAAAAGAGAAAAGTGATACCAACTTCTGGATACCCAAGTAGAGAGAGAGGGAGAGGGAGAGAGAGAGAGAGGCCACTAACTAAACACATTAATGATCTCACCAAAACTACTTCCCACAACAAAAAAAAAATTAAGATACCCAGATTAAAAAAAATAGAAGAAGCATCAAAATAACTCATAAATTTCTATAGAAACCCTGAAAATAAAAATAAGTGGGAAATCAAGTAACTCACCGGAACCCAGATCAGAAGTGGCGGAAACGGGGCCATGAACCCCACCAGAAGAAGCTCCGACAGACGCAGATGCCTCGGAGAATCTGATTTCGCCACCAAAACCGACGTTCTGCTTCGTCAATACAACCACAGGAGAATCGGAAGCACAACTCATACCAAGAAAATCATGGAAAATAGGTTTCCCACCACCATCGTTGTTGTTGTTGTTGTGATGAGCCATCATCAGGACCGCCATTTCATCAGGAAATCATCCTGTAGAGCTCGTACCAAAGTCTCCTCCAAACCCAAAAAGAAGAAATAAAGAAGCTCGGATTTTCAGGAAAGCTAAAGCATATAGAGAGAGAGAGAGAGTAAGAAAAAAAAAAGCTTTTTTTCAGAGAGAAGACTGAGGTCAGTCTTCTGAGGAGCATTAAAAAGCAAAAGTTGGGTGGGTTTCTCACTTTCTCTGCTTTCTCTCTTTCAATTTAATGGCCTGCCTCTCTCTCTCTCTTTCTCTCTGTTTCTGTTTCTGGTCTTTGCGTTGTGTTGTGGCATTTTTCGTTTTTGCAGAGACAGAGACAGAGAGAGAAAGAGAGAATACGAGGAGGATGGTTTTGGGTTTTTATTTATTTTTTTAATATTCGGATGACACGTGGGAAAAGATATGGCACGTGAGAAAGAGGAGAGAAAAGAGAGAAGGGGATTCGTTGGGTTGTGAGTGGGAGTGGGAAGAATTTTGGGCATTGATTCTCAAGTACAAATATTGACTGCTGTTCCTTCCCCCCCCTCCCCCCCTCCCCTCCTCCTCCACCACTCCACTCCATTAACTCCATTTCCACCGCCGGCCTCGGCCTTCTTCCTGGACAGTTTCTTTTAATTACTCAAAACTCCCTACTTCTTAACTATATTTACCTACTTTAACTACTAAAATTATATTAGGGATCGTCTTATGGGTCGGGTCGGGTCGGGTTGACATGTTAACTTATTTGATAGTAAATTCTCGAATTATTCGTGAACCGTACCAATTATTTTAAAAATGAACGGAACAATGTCCTATTCAAAGATTTGGAAAAATTCGCTGCATTTTTTAACTTGATCGAATTATTCTTGAATTTTAACATGAAATCATGGTTTAGAAGAAGGCCGTTATAATGAAAGGAATGACCGTTATAACGGATTTGGACCTTCCCCATTATGTTGTTTACCGATAAAATGCTTAAAAAATAACGGCTGTTAATTTCGGTATAACAGCCGTTATTATACATAATAACGAAAATAAAGACCTTTATTTTCTGGAAAATTTAGAGAGAAATGGTCGTTATTTTCGTTATTTTTCATTCATGAAATTTTGAATTTTGACTTCCAGCGTTACAATTCATTATAACGGAAAAAATGGTAACGCCCCAGTCCGTTATACAATTATCTTTGAAATTTGACATACCCCCCTATAACTTGGTCCATGGTCAGTTGACCAATGTTGACCCGAGTTGACCACAATATTTCACATTGAAAGACAGAAATATCCTTGTTTTCAACCATGGAACAAGGGTTTGGATCAAAACCAAACCCCCAAAATCAAATGGATGTAGTGGATGGCAAGCCAAGAGATACCAATGGGTTAGTTGTCCATCATCGAAGACCAACCCACCGGAGTCTCATGCCGGTCATCCACAACTACGGCGAAAATTTAAAATCCCATTCATATACTTTTTTTTTTTTTTTTGAAACACCAACTTTAAAAAAAAACTTCTAGGGCTGAAGTGGCATTGTAATAAAAATAGTAAGCTCTGAATCTTTTTTTGGTATCTCAACTAGCATTGGGGATTCCCACTCCATATAGTGATTGGATATTTTTAAACAAAAATAGTTAGGCGATCATCTGTTTTCAAGCTAAAATTAGTTGGGAAATACAAGCTTGAATCTATGGTCAGACAACCCAATGATTTTTTTAATTTTTGTCGGAGTGGTGGATGACCGGCATGAGACTCCGGTCATTTGATTTGGCTTGCCATACACCACAGCCATTTGATTTGGGGGTTTGGTTGTCGTCCAAACCCTTGTTCCAAGGTTGAAGACAAAGGTATTTCTGTCTTTTAATGTAAAATAAGCTGGTCAACTCGGGTCAACATTGGTCAACTGACCTTGGACCAAGTCATAGGGGGGTATGTCAGCTTTTTCAAAGTGTGTGTGTGTGTGTGGGGGGGGGGGTTTAAATTTGTCAATAATTTACTTTTTGTTTTATTTTATTTTTTTACTGAATTTTTGAACGTATTTTTAATGAGAAGTCCGAATTGTACTCAGAACATTTCCCGTACAGTATTTTTGCCGCACTTTGAATTGCTTACAAGGGACATAGTCACTCAAGTGATATGGGCCTGGGTCTGGGACATTATGGACTGTTTGTATGCAACATTAGATCTGCTCGATCAGACCTAACTCGTTACAGGACCTTTAACTTCTTGTTTTAGCTCCGTGTTTCCCTTTTGCATGACACGTACACTATCTCAATTTAAACTCAACTTAGGTTAATTTTTCAACATGGGTTTAACAAGGGTTGGGATTGGTTTATTTTTGTAGAAAAAAGATGTAACAAGGTAAACCTGAAACCTAAGGCTTTTGTAGGCCCGCTGACAGCATGGATGTTTAGCCCAACCCTTGGTGGATATACCCATCATCAATCACCTTGATTAGTAATCTCTAGCCATTAAATTTTAGTGTTTTTTATGCCATGCTTCTAGACGTTTGATTCAACCATTTTGTGGGTACAAAAACCAACGGCTAAAAATCATCAAACAAGCTGATTTTTGGTATGAAATATGAATGTCTATCATGTGGTCAGCGGGCCCAGATGGCGGCGGTGAGTAATAAAAATCGCTGTACGTAATACCTTCTACCTTGTTACATCACGACCCTTATTTTATTGGTAAGCGTCGTACAAAAGGGAAATTCCTGTTGATACAGCAGAGCCGAGAACCCAGAAATTCTCAAAGCTGTGCGGGGTTTAGGGAGATTTTGCTCAACTAGCTTTTTGCCGTCCTTTTTCAATGGAAAATACATCATCCTGATTCCTGAGGACAATGTCCTCTCTAGGTCCAAACCATTGGATGGTCTATGGGATTTGTGTGGTGTGAATCCCGACGACCATCAACGGTTTGAACCTAACCTAAGGATGACAGCCACCAAACCAGGTTAAGTGTCGGCACAAAAAGGGATCTGTGTACCCAATTGGGTCAACCCATAATCCATCCCTATGACTGACCCGCTTGAACTGGATCTGGGTTTAATTAGATAGCATGCGGAACAGATATTTCCGGATCTCAAATTGATGGATCTGGAGCCAGAACCAATATTTGGTTCCAATCAGTTTCAGTTCCGGTTCCGTTGCATTGGTACAAATCTTGATAATATTAAAATTTTAACACGATATTTATATATGGGTTCCCATTCCTATTGGTTTGGTTCCTGTTCCTATCAGTGTTGAGTCCAAATCTAACTACCTAGAACCGGAAACCTTATTTTTCATTTTAGTCGGTTCCCAAAAATGTGAAACCAGTTCGATTTAATTTTCAGTTAAATGGATAAAATTGACACCCCTAGTCAAGAGTCATAGATACCAACAGCTAGCATTGATCCTTAGCAAGCATTCAGAGTGGGACTGGGTTTTGTTCTAGAACTACATGGAGCTCGCGATCAGGTCAACATTTTTGTAGGTTACGACATTTCCAGGAAAATTCATGACCCGGAAAAAAAAAAAAAAAAAAGAATCCGGAATCTGAATTTTTGGCGAACCAAATGCAGTCTAAGCTGCGTTTCAACATTTTTCTCTCTCTACCCAAACAAACCCTTTTAAAATCTGATTATTAACCAGGTCGGGTCTGAATCGACCCGTTTACTTCTTCAATGAGATAATGAGAGAGAGAGAATGGGTAATTAGTGTTAATTTTGATGAGACCATGGGTCTTTTTGTAAATTTATTGCCCTCACACTTGAGTACAAAATCACGGGGCAGAAGCAGAAGTGCGTGCTTGTATAATGGATTAAAAGTGGAATTAGTATCCAGTGTTTCGCTTACGTACTGATTTATGTGCACTATAACTTTTGTGGCCGTAGGATTCACACATTGTTCATTGGATTATGCGTACTGATTTATCAGCTTAGATTGGTGCTTTGTGGCCGTAGGATTCACACAATGTTCATTGGATTATTTTAGCTGTTGGATCGAGATTTTTTTTAGTACTGAAATCCTAGGGCTAGAAATAACCAATCAGAATTTATTTTTGAGTGTGGGTCCACCAAGGGATGGCCCAAACATTCATAAGTAAGCCCAAAAAAGTGTCATGTGGGACTTTTAGAGCGGCAGGGCACATCAATCAACTTTTATTTTTGATAGGCAACCAATAGGTGCCTAGGTGAATGTCGTGTGCTAACCTTATGTCTTATGTTTTGGCTTTAAAATAGTAATAGATAACATGCGAGGCCACTTTTTGTTTTTAACCCTTTAGGGTCAGTGTCATCGTTTTTTTTTTTTTTTTTTTGCCACTTCATGTTTTTGACCCCTCTAGGGTCAGGGTCGCTCTTTGCCACTTTTCCAAAAACACTCTTTTGATATCTAAAGCATGTCCAATATAAATAAGGGCATTTTGGTCACTGTAAAATTCTTTTCTGTATTTAAGAGAGGGCTCGGGAGTCGGGAGCTGATCCTATATCAATAATTATGATCTTACGTATAAATATCTTGTGCATTCGTAACAATTGGATCGAGGTTTTGGAGTGAAAGCGACACCCGTAATTAGAGGTTTTTGATTAATGGATAAATGAAGCCTGACTTAGGTGTGCCTCTCCACTAGTTTTTTATGTGGATAAAGTGAACACCAATAAGTGAGCTTCTAATGCTCTTTCAAGAGAGGTAGTATGGGGGGGACTGGCCCGACTGACTAGCCAGTACCCCACATGCCTTGTCATCGATTGTCAATCACCTAGCTAGTGTTTACCTATGGTTCATATTAGAGAATCTGTGATGAGATACACCAAAGATGATATGATGCATCTCGTGCGCCTTACATACTCTAATAGTTGATCTGGCATCCAAGGAAGAAGCACGTTCCTCGCCTGTGTGATTCTACTAGCATTACCTATGATTTTTGTTCTTTTGGTATTTGTTGGGTCCTCCCTACAATTGTTCTAAAGACTATTTACAACTGGACGTACTTATGTTTTCCTCCCTATGCCCGTAGACTTTGGTGCCTTCTTCATTTTGCAGTTTGGTGGGGTCTTTAGTAGGATAGGAACAAAAGGGTATTTGATAAAAAGGAAGCTTCTTGCTTTTGATGTTGTTTTATCAATCAAGGCTTTTAATTTATTTATTTTTGTCGAAGATGTACAAAGAATGTAATGGGCTGTCCTTTAAGGACATTGTCTTTATATGGGAGTCTATTATGCATAGGGGCAATTAGGGGTCCTTTCGTTTTGTGGAGGTTCTCTTGACATCCCGTTAGTCGTGTTGTATTTCTGTTTTGATCATCATAAAATTTTACCTTATAAAAAAATAAAAAAATGGGGTCCAGGCAGTACATCATATGTAGCATGAGGGCTTTGAATCCAAAGTCTCCCCCACAAGAGGTGACTCGTCCCATATGGGTATTGAAAAGAATCCGGTGATCATGAATGGGTTAGCAAGACTCTCCAAGATACAATAGAACCTCAAATTGCTACACTACGGACTCACAAACGGTAGATCCTACCTAGAAGATTTCTTGGGCTACAAATAGTCCCCAATTCCTTATGCATAACTATTCTACAGATTTACAGGAAATGCAGATGAATGCAATAGATCTGACACTTGTGATCATCCAAATGAGCTAGATTTTCATTTAGAAGATATCCTAGGTGGGCCCTTTCATCTGTGTTACATATGTATAGCTATGCCGATACACATTTCAACTTTGTAGTTTTGTACTTCTGTAAAAAGAAATGTGAAATGTGTGATTTGTTTCCTCAGTCACATGTTTCATAAATATAGGAAAAGTTCGAAGACCAATAATGGTGGAGATGGGTGGAGATGCCAAAGCCTGAGAAGGAAGAAGCTTGGCCTAAGAAAAAACTAAAAAAGAAAAGGGCATTTTTGTACTACCCCTGTGAAATCATCGATATTTGCACTATCCCCGGTGGTTTCACTTTGTTGCGTTTCCCCCTTTGACTGTAACTTTTCTTGGTTGACCTTAAACGGTCTGCCTAATTTTTGCTCTCAGGACCAAACTACCATTTCTTTTAAAATTACGAAAAGACTTGTTGCTTACTTTTTCAAAAGTACATGACCCGCATTAATGTGGGCATACTTCTATTTTAACCCCTTATCATTGACACGTGGTCTAACCTTTGGATCTTTTTGCCCAAATAATGGTACATAATGCTCAAATTAATACGGTTGAAATCAACCCATGAAAACGGCTTCATCTAATGCTTAAAAATCACTGATCATGTTGATTTTGGGTTTATAGGTCCATCTAGGGATTGGCCAAACATCTATATCGTTAGTGTCCACTAAGAAATTGCCATGTGGCAGGTAATGAAAATTTACCTTTTTTTCTCCCAGCTAAATCTGAAGCATCCATCAATTATAGGGATAAATCTAGCTTGCAAAGTATGCAAATATTGTATCCACCATTAAATACTCCTTAAAAATGTGTTTTTAATTTATAAAATATTTAATTTTGAAAACATTGAAATAACACATTTTTCGAGGGACATCCGACAGTTTTAACAATGTTTGCATACTTTAAGTCCGCACACAATTGCAGACTAGATTTGTCCCAATTATAGCCGGTCAACCACGTGGCAAGAGGGAGTGTTTTAAATTGAAGAGATGGGGTAGGACATAATAATGATGGGACTATAAGTATGGTCGGCATTTTCGTAATTGTGAAAGAGAAATGGCATTTTGGTCTTGACAGTAAAAGTTAGACAGACTGTTTAAGATCAACCAAGAAAAGTTGCAGTCAAAGGGGAAAACACAACAAAGTGAAACCACCGGGGGGTAGTGCAAATATCGATGATTTCTGAGGAGGGTAGTACAAAAATGCCCAAAAGAAAAAGATACATGGAAATTGATAACAGTTTTTCGCAAGGACAGATCATGTCCTTGTCTGAACTAAGAAGACCAAAAATTTAATATCCCACTAAAAGGTTGTGACAAAGAAGTCTCTTTTCATTCACAAGTTTGGAAACTAACTCCTAGTTCAAGTTCAAGATGATCAGAAAAAATTGCCTGAAAATATGATATCAAACATTAAACTTGTGATCTCATTTGAATTTACATGAAAATCTTATATGTAATACAACGAATTTTGCAAGAGAATGACAATCAGTAGTTAAGAGCAGGAATGTTTACCTGTAACACAACATCCACTTGCTCGTTCAATTTATCAGACTCATTTGAATTGGCGTCAAAGCATCCAATGTCTTCCTGGCACAGTTCTTCTCCAGCCAACAGAAAAGACTCAGAATTCCAGTTTCCAAAAGAAGAAAGACTAAAATGCGGGAAGTGATAGCAGGCAGTCTAAAAAACCTTCGATTTTGGTTCATTTGAACTCTACAATAATTATAGCTTCTCGTCCCGTGTTAAATCTTCTATTTATACCCTCTATCAACTGGCTTGCACTTTCTACAGCATTCTCAGACGACCTCTCAGCTCTATTGGTTTCCTTCAGATCTTCATACATCTTTAGAATATTGAACATGGCATTCGCTTTCCACAAAACTAGACGACCTTAAGTCAGAGGTCCCATCCCCTTTCCTACATGTGTCCTGCAACTTTAACGAATGCAGAAGCGTAGACATCCAATTGGATTGATGCCTCGAGAGTCTTCCCTCATTTTGGGCCGAAATCAAGAATACCCACAGCTTCATGTCATACTAAATCTTGTCCTTATATCCTCTATTAACTGGTTTGCACTTGCAACAGCATTCTCGGATGAACCCCTCAGCTTACTGAGTTCCCTTGGATCTCTGCACGTCTTCAGAATATCAGACATTGCTTGGGCTTTTCGCATTATGGATGATCTAAAGTCACGAGACCCATCTCCTCCTCTATATGTGTCGGGCAACTTTGTGGAATGTGGAACAGAAGCCATCCGATCAGAAAGCTTCCGGGCCATTTCAGACATTCCTGATTTCTTCAGCTCTTCAGTCAGCTTCCGATATGTAAGGTACTGAGGAACGATTCCCCTCCGGATCATGTCTTCAAACTCCAAACAAGCCTCCTCGAATCTATGCAATTTGCAAAGCAAATGAACCAACATGGTGCTCGTGGCAAGGTCCAAATCATACCCCCTAGCTCTCATTTCTTTGCTAACTTGCACTGCCAAGTCGAATCTCTCCTGCTCGCACAACATTTTGATCAACAGGTGGTAAGTGAGCCGATCCGGCATGTACCCTGATTCAATCATCTTGGTATAAAGGTTCAACCCCTCTTCAAGTTTCCCAAATCTCGAGAAGTGCCGGAAAAAGTAGTTGTACGTCGTGGGTGTCGGGAGGAAACCCTTTCCAATCATCATCTTAAGAATCTTGCTTGCCCCAACGAGGTCACCAGCCTTGCAAAAACCCTTGACCAAAGAATTGTATGTGGAGACGGTAGGACCTGACTCTGAAACCGACAACCGTTCGATCATCCCCAATGCCTCCTTAAACCTCCCAGCTTCCCCCAACGCATCCACAATTGGATTATACACAATCGCATTGGGCTCAATCCCTTCCCTCCTCATCTCACCAACCAATTCCATCGCTCTCTCCACACGTCGCATCCGGCAATACCCTTCAACAAGGGTACCGTAGGTTACTACAGTAGGAGCCACATTCTCCTTCCTCATCTCCTCCCAGAGCCGTTCGGCCCATTTGAGCTTCCTCGATCGGAACCATCCATTGAGGAGAATATTATAAACCCGGGTAGAGGGAATCCACTTGGGTTCCAATTCTCTCTTACTGTCACAATACGCTGAAGCAACCCTCACATGCCCTTCTTTGCAAAGGGAATCTAACAGACTCTCAAACAAATCTGACTTTGAAATGGAGAAGCAAGTTGGGTCTAAATTCTGAGCGAATTCAAAGGTACGGACTGCGGGTAGGGTCATACCTGCACGGGCGTAGCGTCTGATGAGGATTGCAAAGGTATCACCGGAGATCATCGAGGGGGCCTCATTGGTCTTCAAGCGGTCAAGCAACAAAGACCACGCGGAATCAAATTCTCTGGACTTGCCAAGGAGTTCAATCATGAAGTTGAAGACGGGAGCGGTAGAGCGATAAGAGGGTTGCTTCTCAGCCCACTGAAAAAGAGTGAAGAGGGGTTTAGGGGAGGATCCGAAGTGGTTGAAGATTGTTTGTAAAAGATTTGGACCAGGTTTAATGCCGGTCTGGTCCAAGGCGGTTTCGAGGGTTGGACCGGCCGAGAGATTATGGTCTCTAAGGAGGTTGCAGATGGTGGCACAATCCCTCTGTAGATGGTTAGGGTCAGGGTTAGTATTTTGTTCTTCTTCTTGTTGTTGTTGGAGGGAGGAGGATGGTGAGTCTAATAAGGGGTTGGGTTTGGGGTGTTGGGGTTGTATGGGCCACTTGATGAGGGGATTTCCGGGAACGGACAGCCATGATTGATCGGAAAAAAGCCGGAAAGCAGGGAGGAAGTTAGGGTTTCTTTTTCTCCGGATGACGGTTAGAAAAAAAAGACGTAACATCAGACTGTTTGCTTAATTTTCCCTTCCTTTTTGAATTTTCCCTAGTGTCCCTTTTCATCAGAAACCATTTTAAGGTCTAGCGCCCACTGATCAAACATAAGGTTCATTTTCTCACAATGAGTTGGTATTATAGTCAATGTGAGAAAAAGCCATACTGAGATTCAAAATGCATGCTAGTTTATTGGAATCGCTGCCCTTCTGGAGCTTTTTGTTCCACAATTTGAGAGTATGGCAGCTAATCACATGTCCTCTTCTGCCATTTCTTCCTTCTTCTCTCTTTCAAAAAAATAGAAGCGACACCGACCCAAAGCCTGAAAAGAGTCACCACATTCCAAAAATACATCAGGCCGGTATTAGAAAAAATTAAATTCTAATTAAGGAAATGAACATGGGATCCCCTAATAATATTCCATATAACATTTGAAAATCCCATTCCTAAACATGGTGAGATTTTGTTTTGATGATTCTCACTCCAAGAAATCTTACTCTTTTAGAATCATGTAACAATGCAAGTAACATTCAAAAGCTTAAGCATACCATCAACAAAAAAAATTTGCAAATTGAAACGACAAAAAGATCTATTTCACTTGAAATTGTCCAACAATACAGTTTTGAGCTCCCACATGATCCATCCAAATGGTATAATAAAATTCTGTAAGTGGAAAGACAGCTTAACTATTTCTACCTTTCTGAATAACAAAACTTAGTTTTTCAAAACCTATTTCTTGGAAGAAATATACTATATACAACACAACCTTTATAACATTCAACAGTAAACCAACCTTAGTGCACAAAGAAAGGTCAGGTTGTCATGTCTTTGGAAAACCTATCTGGACCATATTTAGCAATTTGGCACACAAAAAAAAAAAATACTGTTCGCGAGTATAATTCCAGTTTATCATTCGAAAATTGATTCCAAAATTCGGCAAAAAGGAAAATAATTTTTTTTAAATATATTGATAGTCAATTTTTTGCATTTTAAAATAATTGTTCCTACAATTTTTCTCAGAGAATACACGAATTTTTAAAAATTTCGGCCTTATAATCCACTTTTAAAAAAAAAAAAAACGTAAAATCCATCGTAAATACGTTTATTAAAAAAAATCATAAATCCATGGATTACATACTTACAATGATCTAGAGTGTAGACGCCAAGAAAATTTGTGAAGAATTTTGAATAAATGCATCGACTTTCAAATTCAAACCACCAATAAGGGAAAAAAAAATACCAACTTGTCAATAAATCCAAATAATAAAAATTTGAACTCAAAAGATGTTAACTTTCAAGTTTCAACAAACCCTATATTCTTCCATTTTTACCATAAACTAATAAATCCAAAAAGTGGAAGATTATACTGAGTGGATCAAGGAGAAACATACATCAATTTCTATCGATGGTTGCTCTGGCGATTTCTGCTGCCGCCATTAGCTCAAGGTCCGGCATCGGTCGCAAGCTTCGTTGGAAAAGCGACCTGCCGAGAGACAGAGAGTGGGGGGAGAGATACGGTTTTGTGGAGTTGGGGTGGGATGGAGAAGAAAATGGGAAGAATGAGAGGTTTAGGGTTTGAGAGGAAGGGGAAGGAGGGAGAAGGAAGAGGAAGAGAGAGTGGGCAAACCTATGATGCCCTCTGTTTCAAAGTTTTGATGCAGAAGCCCCTCAAATTGCCACGCAGTACACTCTTTCGGCCCCACTGGCCCCCTGAATATTAGGCCTACACCTTGGTGGACCCACACATCAAAAATAGCCCAATCCATTGGATTTGAGCACTTTTTCATCATGGGTTTGGTAACAATCCATAGGCCTGTTCATGAAGCCCATGATAAAAAGTGCAGGAATCCTACGGCCCGAAATTAACAATCACGCTGATTTGGGAATGTAGGTCCACCATGTGTTGGGCCAAACATTCAGGGTCAGTAGGCCTATAAGAGTGTGCTACGTGGCAATTTGAGGGACTTCTGCATCAAAAATTTGATAGAGACTTCTGCATGGAACGGCGAAGAGTGAGGAAAGTTTGTGCAACACATTACGTGATCCAAGGGTGGCACGCAATGCCGTATATGACACGTGTCACATCATGAAGACTAATGACCGTACGGATGTGTGAACCCACCTTTTCATGAACTTATAGACCAAACAACAGTCCAATTGGTAATTTCTAGCTCTTGGATTGGAGTCTTTTCATGATTTATTTTTTAACCGTAGGATTCTAGCATTATTTAGAATACCCAAATCCAACGACTACAAAACACCAATCTGAAGATAATTGGTCTGTAGATCAAACAAAGAGTAAGAAAAACATCCGTACGGTAAGTATCTCCCATAATACAACACGTGGCATATACAGCATGCGTTACATTACACCTTGAACAATGCATCCCGAAAAAGGCCATTTGTGTTCCAAAATCTTTTTTCCTCTTTTGTGAAAAAATTAAAAGACGAAAACACCCTGTATATGTTGCACTATTGGTAAATAGTTGCAGGGACATTTTAGAAATAGAAAGGGAGAAAACGTTGATAACAGCAGACAGCTTAAGGGTCGTGGATAGGGATGTAAATCTGGCCTGTAAACCCGCGGCCCGGCCTTGGACTTGGCATTTAGGAGTCCAACCCCAGCCCGTTCTATCAGGCCAGTCTTGCCAGGCCCGTGTAGTTGAATAATGTTTCCCCCTTTTTCTATGCTCAACTTGACGGTTGAACCAAGGTTTAAAAGGGGCCATTATAACGGCATAACGGACTGGGGTTATTACCATTTTTTCCAGTATAACGGCCGTTATAATGAATTATAATGATCAGGGGCTAAAACGGAAATAGTGGGAAAATAAAAGACAACGGAAAAACAAATACAAAATAACGGATAAAATGGCAAATTTTGAATTTCAAAAACGAAAATAACGGCCTTTTTTTCACAAAATTTCCTAGTTAACAGCAATTTTTATAACAGAAAACCCGTATCCGTTATAACGGCCTTTTTTAAACCATGGTTGAACACCCCCAGCCCGGCACATCTAAAGGACAGGCTTGGGTTTGGGATTTGGCCTGAGGCCAGTCCAATCCTTTTAAATCCAGACCTGCCAGGAGCCTGGCACGCTAGCCGCCCTGGCCCAGCCTGCTCCAGCGCCCATTTACACCCTTATTCATGGGTAGATGGAGTGTTGGACACTCGTGAGAGAGAAATTTTTTGAAGCGGCAGATCATGTGGTCAATGATATTGCGCCAGGTACCACCAGGGTTAACCTGGCCCAATATCATTGCCCCTACACTTAGGTGTACCAGGCGCAACATCATTGGCGCAGGATCGCTGCTTCTAAATTTCCGCCGCTTCAAAAAATTTATCCTTGTGAGAGGTGGTGGGGTAGTTTTTCATTTATTTAAGATATATTTTTTAATTACAAAATAATTAAAATATCCCATCTAAAACTAATATGCATTGCATGCTTAAAAGGACATTTAATTAATTATATTACTCTTTTTTAATTCATTATTACTCACAAGGAGTTAAATCTTTTAAAGGATATTATAATAAATTTAAATTAAAATAAACAACAACTTTATAATTAAATAAAAGTAGTGGGTATTGAATATCATTGTAAATTTCTCATCAAGAGCTTTCCAACGGATCTAATTTTGTTTGTACTATAAATTAACTTATTGATTGAAAGTTATGAATTTTTTAAAAATCCGAAGAAAAAAAATATAGTTTTCGAAGAGAAAGAGACGTGAGTGATTGGAGAGGGAAAAAAATAGTTTTTGAAGAGATAGAGAGGACACGGGTCGTTGATGAGATGAAAAGTTATCTCCCCCAACTTTGTCGTGTGCCGCCTTGCCCCCCAGACCAAAATCCTGGCTCTATCACTGGGTAAGCACGCGTTGGAAGAGAAGACGAAGAAGAGAATTTGGGGAGGGGAAGAGAAAGGCCGATAGGGTTGTTATTAGTTTTCTACAAAAAAGACTAAAATATCCCTATTTAGAATGAAGAAGTATGACATGTGCATGTGATACGAAGAATTTTACCAGGGAAGAGGAGAAGATTGTGTTTAACTTGAAGGTAGACAAAGCTCCAGGTCCTGACGGATTCTCTTCTCACATATCAAATATAGATTGTAGGATCCAGAAGGTGGTTCTTGGGAAAAGACACAAAATAATCTATAAAAGACGCCCTCTGTGAGGTTGCACGGTGCAATGGGAAAAATTAATCTGGCTCAAAGTGGCAGTTGAATGCTTTTGCAAAGCTATAAATTGGCCTTTGTACGCTCCGTTCTGTTTTAGATGTATAGGCAATTAAAAGGGCGTTTGTCATTTCATTTTGACAATAGGGAAACCAATAGGGCAACTGACTTTCTCGCATCTTTTTATCAACGGGTTGATGAGATTACTATTAAGCCGAATGCTTTTCTTAGTGATCTTACCAAGTTTATTGTGGAAAACGCCAGTGATTGTAAATGCATGCATTTGTAATTATTTTTTGTAAATGAACATCGCCTAGGGATTGTTTGGAAACTTAATGGGGCCAGCTAAGGTCAGTCCAATTCCAAACTTTCTAGTCTATGCTGACTATGAGGGCCACTTTTAGGGCTCCGGCTTTTAGGGTTTTGCCCTTAAAAAGACTATAAAAGTTGGTTGGCTTCTTCAAAAGATACTCCAAAGCCAAACCAGTTCTTCAACCTTGAACTGGTCTACACCCATAAAACTATAAAAGAACATGAGCTTTCCAAACAGGCCCTTGCAATTCTTGTTTTGATTTGCTACTAGTTTTTATTCTTAGGATCATTTCCACTTTTTTTCGCATGAAGTTCATTAAGCAGAGACTACTTTCAAGCCCATGTTACTCAGCAGACTAACACTAGAGAATTCACAGGTATACTTTAGCAAGGTTTAATAAAAAAAATAAACGGGGCCGTTATAACGGTATAACGTACTGGGGGTGTTACCATTTTTCTGCCGTTATAATGGATTGTAAAGCACAGGCAAAACAGAAAAAATGGTGCTAAAATTCAAAATTTGAATTTCAAACTTTCAATAAAATTTATAACAGAAAATAATGGAAATAACAGGCATTTTTTTAAACAATTTTTTTTCAAAAAATAATTGTAATTATTTTCATTATAACACCGTCATTTTCAACAACAAAAAATGGCCGTTATAACGAAAATAACGGCCGTTATTTGCTTAGTGTTTTACAGTACATAACGTAACAGCCGTTATTTTCGTTATAACAGCCTAACAGCTGGTTTTTAAACCATGTACTCGAGCTTGTAATGATGCAAGTACTTGTAATCAGCAGCCCATATTAAAACTCAAAAGGGTTCACAATAACAAAACAAATGCATTGCATTTGTCTCATCCTATATTTTCAGCTTCAAAATAGCAAAAGCATTCCTAATTCTGTAGCACATGCAGGAACCAAACACATTTGAAGTTCATTGTCTAGAACACACACATCAAAACCTTGTCAATCCTTTTTTCACTCTGAGCATCCAAAATAAACAATTGAATTATATAGAACAATGTAGCTATACAGAACACTTATTGTTAGCTTACTAGAGCTGAAGGGTATTCTCTATCTGCTGTGAATACAACTGTTTTAAGAACCCACATCATATTTTCCAACTCTTTTAACATTTCCTGTTCTTCTCATCTTCTTTGGAAATTGAATGATCTGATCGCGAATGCATATATCACAGCAAAGACCAAGCAGAAACCAACTACAACAAAACCGGCAATACCCAAGAAGTCATGCCTGAAGCCGAAGTCGTCTTTAAGTAATTGTCTTATGGGCATCAAGTGTACTCCATCTGAGAGCTTCACAGGTTCATCTACGTCACCATATTGGGATGTCAGGAGGCCATATAGACTCCAGGCTATGGGATTTGCCCAGTAATACCATCTCCACCATATGGGGATCCTCTGCAAAGAAAAAGCCAATTCAGCTACAGGAAGTAAATACTACAAGAGCTAAGTACATATGTTCATCTTTCTATTCCAACTGCCATTTTTTGTAACAAGCATGGAGGAAGGGATCAACTATTCAAATCATGGTTTCTGCCTCATTTGAAATTATCTGATTGAGCCGTCTTCCAGGGTTAGAAAATACAATACGTGGCGCTACCAACTGAATAGGCCCTACCCCTCCTATATGTTAACCATGTGGATAGCAGATAGGGTAAAAAGAATGAACTCCATGCGGCAGCACTGCACTATCAAATACCACTTTCGGAAATAGATTAGAAGTATCAATGTTTCTAACATGAATGACATCATTTTAGAAATTTTATTTTAACAAATCAGAGCATAAGAAAAATACAGTTTTTCTAATTTAACCATCGAGAAACAACTATGTATAATACAATGTGTATCAAATCTTACAATATTCTAATACACGGATGTTAACAGGCATTAAAGGAGCAAGCAGTCACTACCAGTCCATTACCTTGCGAGCAATCATGAATCCGCTGAAGAGGTTCCACAACATATAAAATGGTGCAGCAATAATTGCTGCCACATTATGATTTGGTGTGATCGCAGTCGTCATCATCCCAAAAAATGTGAAGTATAGCATAGTGAAATACATAAAGAATATGTACCAAATGAACTTCATAAGGTCCCACTCAAATGAGGTCATGGAGTAAAACATGGTGCTGTATATAAGCGTCTGGACAAACACATAAGGGAATTCGATAGCCACCTGCACACAGAAAGATTGCCAGTATGCTTACACATCGTAAAGAGCGTGTTCTGTGCATATTAAAGCGAGATAAAGGCAAACCTGTGCAAGTGCAAATGGTAGAGCCGAATACATCCCTGCTGCTCTCTCTCGATAAGAAACAAACCTTTCGACTGAAACTACGGGTTGAACAGCAGTGGCATTGGTAATCCCAATGAACAAGACTGCTGCATACATGGAACCCATGGCATTAAGGATATCCTGCCGGGTCTCTCTGCAAAATTAATTGGAACTCAAGGAATTAGCAAATATTTTATGGAATGAAATGTACATCTACACCAAAAGTATGGAATAAACCAGAAGAAGAAAAGGTACTAAAGTTCCACATGATGAGAAAATTACATTTATAAGAAACATGTTACTTCTGTCAACATCAAATTTTAAGGTCAACACCATCTATTAGAAAACAAGATTACTCAGTTAAGGAAATGAGGTTGGGAAAAATCTGTCGTCCACGTCTCCACAATACACATCCAGGGGGATTGGGTCGTTAGTTGCAGGAAGCTTCTATCCAAGGAGCCGCTCCTACTTCAGAATCTCAATTCCGCAACTACCCCAATACCTAAAAACCTCCCACTCATAGCTATCATTCCATGATTTTGTCTTTTATACCTATAAATCCTTGAATTCTATACAATTTTTAATATTTATTGGTTTTGTACAGCTAAAAATACTAACAAAGTCAAGCTTGAATATTTATTAAAATGTGAACCTTAATATTATTATATAGACATTCATATTTGTACGTTTTTTATATATATGGCATAGGCCTTCCTAGTTGCACCCAGTACCCAGATTTTTGCAAACAGCTTAGCCATTCCCATGCTTAAATCAACACCTGCTCCCGGTCTCAAATTCACAACCTCATCCATACAGACCATACCCCTGCTTCATGCAACAAAGGTTGGGACCGACTACTCTGTCACACCAAGGAAATCTCTATGTAAAAATAATTTCATGTTGGATGAATGTAACAGCTCTTTGGTTCAGAAGATCTAGGTGGAACCCATTGAATGGTGCGCCAAAGGACTCTGCATGGCATGTTATGAAATAATGAGGAACAGCTTTTCCCTTCATCTCATCAGCAATGTTATGCATATTCTCTTGGACAAAATATATAAATTGGAACATTTAATTAAGGGAAACAACCTCCTCACTTGAGGGAATACTAGAGCTTGTATTGGTTCATGTATGTCAAGCAAGGGGATGTGGACCAATACAAGGTCGGGTCTGTGAATTTAGATCCCTCACTCAATTGAGCAAACCAATTCATTTCGATAAAACAAGCCAGACAAGAGATATTCAAGTAAGAAGCATCACAAAAATAAAAAAAATAAGAAATGGTTCAGTGAAGAGACCTTTTAGAACCAAATCCCCAACAGATTGTTCCAAGCATCAAAGAGATGATGACGGTGTAGAAGAATCGAACAGCAGTGTATTGCGGGTTTCTCCAGTAAGATAGATTTTGCTTCGATAGACAAGCAAGAAACTGGTCAAGAAATGTTTTTGAGTATTTGGTGGGAAAGCTTAAATCTTTCAAATCACCACTGGGTTTGCTTAGACTCTCAACCAACTCTCTATTTTGCCTGAAACAACCGAAGATGATACAGTTAGATAAAAGAGAAAATGGAAACTTGTGTGAACCCCATCAGCATTCCCCGAGAAATCACACATACTGGAATAAACTAGACTTCCGGTAAACTTCAGCAAAATCAACAGCAAGGCGACTTTCTTCTGCAGAGGAAGTAACATCAAGCATCCATGCAGCTGGATTATAACCGGGCCTGATCTTTGGCACTCCTTCAACAGCCTACAAATAGAAATATACAATGTTGAAAAAAAGAAGAAAAAGGAATGAATTGATACACATTTTTTCCACCAACCACGTGTTTGAGATAAATTATGCATTTACAGAGATATAGAAAAGCACAACCTACCTCAAAAAACTCAACAAGCTTGTGAGACTTGGTGCCCAGTGGACCTGCATAAATGAGCTCCCCTCCCCGCTTCATAAATAAGAGCTGCAGATAATAAATGAAATTACGGAGAAGATTAAATTAGAGTTCTGATAAATGGATGTTTATGCAACTTGATTCTGAACTCCCGCAAAAAGTATGTATCACATCCTCCAGTGTAACTTAGAAATGCACCAATGTTGGTATGGACACAAGGTGCCAAAAATAGCAACCATGAAAAATCCAATATGTCAACAAGAAGGAAAAAATTATACTACAATACTGAAACCAAAAAAAATTACTGATAGCACTTAATGAAAGCATAAGCTATAGAAAAGTGTATCTAATTTTTTAAAAATATATAGAAACCATAAAAAAAAGTAGTAATGAAAAATACAGAAAGAGATGTTGCTAACAGCCATGTCAACATGGATCCAACATGTCCATCTGACAAGGAAAATTTTTAGGGAAAAAAATGAAGCCTAGTTGTTCCATAGGTATTCTACCAAATGAAGAAGAGAGAAAGACCTCATCAAAGGATTCAAAAATGTCTATGCTCGGCTGATGGATTGTGCACACAATTGTTCGCCCAGTATTCACAATATTCCTCACGGTCCTCATTACAATGGCTGCAGCCCTGGCATCCAATCCTGACGTGGGTTCATCCATAAATACAATAGACGGATTGGCTATTAGCTCTACAGCAATCGTCAACCTTTTCCGTTGCTCTGTGGATAACCCATCGACACCTGGAAGACCAACCAGGGCCCCGCTTAATGGAGTGAGCTCCACAAGTTCCATCACCTCATCAACAAAAACCTGCAAAACCACCGCTACAGAAATCATCCCACGACCAAATCACACCGAGCAACCCAAGTATCTTTTATCATTACCTTTTGTGTCTCCGAGTCAACATGAAATGGTAACCGGAGCCAAGCAGAGAATAACAGTGATTCGCGAACAGTCAAACATGGGGAATGGACGTCATTCTGCTCACAATAACCAGAGATCCTTGCAAAAGTCTCTTGCCTTTTGGGGTAACCAGAAATATGTATGCTCCCTTCTATGAGTCCACCAGTTTTTCGACCGGCTAAAACATCCATGAGGGTAGTTTTACCAGCACCACTGACTCCAACCAACGCAGTAAGCACCCCCGGCCTAAATGCTCCAGTAACATTAACCAACAATTGCAATCTGTCTTCCAATATGCCTTGTTGCTTCAATTCCTGTAACAATACTGAATAAGAAAGAAGGAACTCAAAGAACTTCTCTAAATAAATGGTATACAAGGGTTGGAAGCTGCAGAAGTACCACAGGCACATCCACATAGTAATTGATATTGCTGAAAGACATGGAAAGAGGCTGAAACGGAAGAACCATGCCTCTTTGCTCTTTGCTGTTTCTCACTGCACCAGACAGGAAATATACTTGAGTTGCACTAAAAAAAAACAAATTAAGTTAAAACAGGAAGAATTCTTACAAACCTGTTAGTGAGCCCGAATGCTCCAAAAATTGTCTCAACTGAATGACAACACCTTCACCTTTCCTTCCCCTATCTCTCTCTTGGAGCTCGTCCTTAGATACAACAGCCTGTCTCCTCCCCAGAGCTGTATGGAATTTCTAAAGCATGAACTCACTTGGCTATCATTATTAGAAGAAATGGAATTCAAGTTTATACAAAAAATCTCTTCAGAAGGAGCTGTAGCTTACGATTCAGGTATGTCAAGGAGAATGTGAAGAGGAGGTTAAATAAAACAGTATAACCAAGCAAAGCACCGACACCAATCCAATACCAGTAAGACTCTGGAAATAGACTGCGAACTTTCAGCAATGCCCCACCCAATGTTAGATTAGTCTGGGGCCCAGCTCTCTACAAGACCAAAAAAGTATTAGTTTCCTATAAAAAGAAAAATGCTAATACCACAAATCAATTATGACTTAAAAAAACTTGTACGAATAACACTTGGTCCACTACACACCTCCATGACACAAATTCATGATGCGTTATTCACAATTCTAAACTTATAATATCGTCCAATTTGGCAATGAAGTGGACGGTTCATTGGATAAAGAAGACATTCCGGCAATCCTTTGTGCATTTGAAGCTAATTTTTTAAGTGAAATTTTACACCAATATCTATCCCAAAAAAGGAAAAAAAAAAAAAAAAAACCTTATACTGTACAAATTACAATTGATGAATGGGAATTGTTTAATAATAACAAGATCATATGATAACCACCTTACAGCTAATTTCCGTTAGTCTCTTATGGATAGCAATGGCTTTCAGATTCTTTCGGCATTATTAACCCATACTCAAATAAGAGGATAATAAATCTAACAGTTTCAGTGAGACGTGTGTACCAAGTGTCACAAAAAATAAAGCTACCAAATTGTACAATATGATAAGAGTAAACTTTCATAATTATTGAAAAAAAATAAAAACAGAAATATTGATCATAGAATCATATTACCTTATCCCAAGAATGCCCAAGAAATTCATTTACAGAAGCTGCATTTTGAGCATACATTAAAGGAGAAATCCAATAACCCCAGATCCACCAGCTCGGGATGCTATCTGCCACAATTGAAACAATGGTAAAATGAACCAACAGTTACCATTAAGATATAGACATTGAGACAACAAAGAAGCTTAGGTTTGACCTCTTGAAAGGATAAATCCTCCAAGAGCCATGACAACCAACATTGCAAAAGATCCAAAGGTATTGGCAACTATCATATTTCGACCCAAAGATGCCATCAAACGGAAAAGCGATATAGACATCTGGTGCAAAAAGAAAAATAACAGGAACTGACGGAGGAACCTGCAGAGCATTAAATGAAGATCAAAACCCATACCAAGTTAAACCTCAAAAGCTCAAGCTACCTCCATTAGGGCATAAGACAAGTTACCTGGTTATTTGTGGATCAAATCCAACCACATAATATGTGACCACCACCCATATACCAGACTCTACAAGTGAAGATGGAATACTTAAGAACCAAGAAGGAACTGTGTAAACCCAGCATGGATAGAAGTGCAAATCCCTATGCTTATACAGCACTGGAAGCTTGGCTATCAACATGGAAACCTCCGTAAAGCCATTGAACAGAATAATAACCATCGCAAAGTACAGTGCCCCAAGATGTACACCTCCATCATCAACTGTGTTATGGTGCATTGTAGTCCGGAAAAATACTGTCATCGTGATAAAAGCGACAAAAAGAAGCTGCGAAATGAAACATAGTACTCACATATCAGCGTCTATTAAGAACTTATAATCTTTAGAGCAATGTTGGTCAAAATCAAATTGAATCGTAAAATCGTTAGGAGCAGGATTCAAATCAATGGATCCTAAGATTCATAAAGATTTTTCTTTAAAGTTCAAATAATATGAAATAATATCCAAAAAGTTCAGAAGAATATATAATATGCCACTATAACCCATCATATATGACAAGGTTTTCTACACACTTACAAATACTGACAAGACATTATATCTGGCAATCCTGATATGCACTATAAAGACATTGTCCGAAACTTCATACAAACAAAAGATCTTTTTTTTTCAACGTCAAATTGAACAAGTTTCCATCTCACATCCACATTCTCAATTCCCAATCTTTTAAATTGTGTGCATGGACATGCATTTCTTGTCATCCACATTAAGTAGTGTTTCGTGCGGAAAATGCCACCATGAAATTATTCCCTACATGTATTGCAAGAATTGCTTATGTAGAATATTACGTTTATGCTTCATAATTGAAAGTGTAATCAACTTAATACTTTGAAAAAGAGTAAAGATAGAGAATAGATTACAGATTATCCCCTTATATGTAGATACTCGTACAAAAGATCTCATTCATTTGCTTGTCTCTAACTCTGACCACTTAGGAGTTCTTCTTTAAGGGATTTATTAACTTTTTTTTTCTTTAAGGGCCCCATTTTAAGTTGAAATATTTAAAAGGAACAACAAAGTCAAAAAATTAAATAATGACTCATAGTTAAAATGATCTTATTCTCTGTGAAAAGACATTGCAAGAAATATGTTATAAAGTTGTTTAATTTGTAATAACGCCCACTAATTTTTCTATTTTTTTGTTTAACGTTTAGGAAAAATTAACAATACAAACACAAATCATTGTTTTCACTTAAAAATGTGGCACATGTTTTTATTCAAATTGTGAACTGTCCTCGAATTGTAAGGCTCACATAGAAATCATAGGATTTTTAACTAAAAAGGATTCGTACATAAAATTCAAATTGTTTAGGTTAAGATTTGATTTGAATCATAGGATTTTAATAATCTTCGTGATGGGCCCACTGAAACACCAAACACATGGCGAAATCATTATACACATCAATATCAAAACCAGTGCAGCAAACAATTCTAGACTCATAACCGGATCTAATTCAGATTACTTGAAGAAAGCAGCTTAGTTTGGTATCCAACAAGCTTACATTGGTCATACATTAGGAATTTAACAAATTAGACCCATCAACATTACCTGTATGAATTTAAAAATATGTATAAATGAATTCCGCTGCATCAGTAGCTTCTGCCAAGAAAAGCTGATCTTGAGAAGCTCTGCCCTCTTCACACCATAACTAGAAGTTGACAAGGCTGCTGGATGGTTATAACGTCTATCAAATGGAACAGCTAATTCCTCAGACAAACTTCTACCAACATGAAACGAACGGAAAGCTTCTGCAAACTTTATGACTGATATATACTGGTAAGGGCACTCAGGAACAGACCAATATTGCTGTTGATCTTTCTTAGATGTAACCTACTCAAGAAATTATAAAAAAGAAAAGAAAACCTGTCAGATTCTGCCTGATGCAACAAATGGTCACAGCC
This sequence comes from Euptelea pleiosperma, assembly GCA_035048495.1. Lineage (NCBI taxonomy): Eukaryota > Viridiplantae > Streptophyta > Magnoliopsida > Ranunculales > Eupteleaceae > Euptelea > Euptelea pleiosperma. Next base: position 25,961,288 of record CM068549.1, read on the forward strand.
CAAACACTCCACTTACTTCCTGCAAGAAGTCAGCCACATTCTTTCGCTTAGGACATCTAAAACCCATGAATGAAAAGAAGTCAAGAGCAGCCTCACGGGGTCCCTGGTATACAATCTGCCCTTCGCATAAGAGAATAATATCATCAAACAACTCGTAAGTCTCAGGAGCTGGTTGCAACAGAGATATGACTGTGGTCCCATCGAATGCATGGGTTAAATGCCTGAGATACTTGATAATTTGATATGTAGTTGAACTATCAAGCCCAGTTGATATGTCATCCATGAACAGAACTCTAGCTGCACCTACTAGTAATTCACCTGCCGAACCACATATCTGCCACGTCTGTAAGAATTCAAGCAAAATTTTACAGTTCTCTAGAGATACCAAGAAAAAGATATGTACCTGTAGTAAGGCGCTTCTTTTGTCCCCCAGATATCCCTTTAAGCATTTCATCTCCCACCAACGTGTCAGCACAAACGTCTAACCCTAAAATCTTTGTAAAATAAAATTTAGTACTTGAGAAAATTGTTAAAACTTGAAAAGAATTTCTTTCCATACAGATTGCAGTTGTGAAACCTATGTAACTATGCACAGACAAAATACAAAGCAACACCTATAGATTTCTTAAAATATATATCACTTAAATATTATATAATGTATGAATTTACAAATACTTGTTCGTAGACAAAATAAAAAATATCTAAAGATCCGCATTTTCAGAAATATACAGGTATGGGACTTCAATCACAAAGTTACCACTGCCGTTACAATTAATCAAATTCACATCATCCAATGCAATACCTTCAAAATGTACTCAACAACAAGGCTTGTCTTCTGGCCCCCCAAAGCTGATGCCTAGATACAGAAAAAATAATTGAAACGGTATTAGTATAGGCATCAACTCTGAAGCAATAACAAATTTAACCAAAAAAGGAAAAAATCCTCAACTGATGCTGTTTACCTTCATGAATATATCAAGATCTTCATCAGGTTTTATCCCAGCATTCTTCTCTCTTCTCGAGAGTTCCAAAAGCATATCTATGGATATTTTAGTTCAGCATCGAGATTATAAAAATTACTTGTACACACAAATTGTATCAAAAGTTTCTAAGCATACCATATTTGATTCCAACACCCTGACAACGCCCCGAAAACTCAAGAGTTTCCCTGACTGTCATCTCTGCCACATGCCAGTCCTGTTGACTAACATAAGCAGAGGTCCTCTGAGGAACAAACTCATTAAAACCGTGTCCATTATATGTAATTCTCCCTGACATCTACAAAGCATTTCAATGATATTAATGAAAAAACGCAGATAAAGAATTCGAGGAGAAAATAGTAAACAATTCTGTCAATTAATAATCTGGAGCCACTTGATTTTGCGGCACTTTTTTTTTTGGGTGGGAAAGCTGGGGTTGGCAGACCCGTACTAGATATCATTAAAAAGGAAAAGGTTAAAAAACGTGTGTATTTACAACCACTAGCATCATCTTCTACAATATTTGGGTTGATCCCAAAAAGAATGTTGAAAAGACTTGAACTTTAGCTAGTATACATGTCACAAGTGATTTTGCAGCACTTCTATTCTATCATGCTAGGATACCCAGGTCCTTTGGCAAACCCTGAGTATCTGACTGTGAAGGATCCAACTTGAATAAGGGTGTGGGATAAGCCTTGGATATGGCTCAGCAACATTCATCAACTTCTTATCCTTTTCATCCCTTAATCCTTCACTGCACACTCTCCCACCCACTTTAGGCGACAAAACCCGTCCATCACCCACACGATTGATGGACAGGGTTGACCTTGAGGCACTTCTATCAAGCTGGAATACCCAGATTCTTTGGAAATCCCTGAGTATCTGCCTGTGAAGGACCCAAGTTGGATAAGGGCGTCGGATAAGCCTTGAATGTGCCTCAGCCACATTCAACAACCTTTTTCCTTCTGTCCCTTAATCCTCCACTGCGCACTGCCTCACCCACTTTAGGCGACAAAACCTGTCAATCACCCACACAGTTGTACTTATTTTCTTTTTCAGCGATTCAAACTGACTGTGTGCAAATATATTGATCAAGTCCACTCCCAAACTCAGTTAAAAGCCAATTTTAAAAATCAATAATTAGGACCGACTCTGCTGCAAAAAGAATATTTGCTGGATAAATACAACTATAGATACACTTGAGATGTGAACTTCGAATCTATTTACAATCAAAGTCCACTCTTAATCCATTTCCTATCATAGAGACAACCTAATTCTTATTCTTTCGTCAAAAATAGATTTTAAACAGTAGGATTTCTTAATGATAAATTAAGAAATTTTAAAAAGAATTAGGGAATGACATTCCCTCTCTGACTAGTAAGCAGTACTTGATCAAGTCATAGCATATTTCAGTTTGTTATATTTGACAGTGACTTTTGCCAGACAAAGTCATATCAGTTTCATTATTGAGCACACGAAAATTGAGTCTACCTAGCCTTAGAAATAAAGGGGTGCAATTTGCCTAATTTTTTCCACAAAATTCATTTGATGATAGGAAATGACCTGCACACACACACAAACACAAATAAAGGGGTGTAAATTACCTAATTTTTTCTCTTCAAAATTCATTTGAATGATAGGAAATGAAATGCAAACACGCACTTAGACATAAAGGGGGCAAATTGCCTAATTTTTTTCTCCTCAAAATTTATTTATGAGAGGAAACGACTGCAAACACACACAAACTTACTTGAAAAAAAGTGATCGCTTACCTGATTTAGGTATATCAAGTATAAAATTACTACTTTATAATATATCTTTATCAGTTTTAAATTATACAATATTTTATTATTACCTCATGTTTGATTAGACTTGTTGATATAATTATTTCTTTTTCATTTCTCAACATAAGTGGTTAGCTTGAACTCTAAATGATTCAAATTAGAATGTATGGTAGATATTCTATAAAATTAATAATCAACACAGCTCATCATATATAAGTCTACAGGTCTTCTAACAAAATCTGACACGGACCACTATATCTTACCAATAACTGCTATTATCCGTTTTTTATCATGTCTTATTAAAATCATTGATAACTTGAACTCTAAATGATTCAAATTAAAATCCATGTTATAAATTAATAATGAATGCAAGGGCACCAATTCACCAAATCTCCATTACATGGGTTTTTTACCCATATCTGACGCCCCCACACCCAACCCATTTTGTCTACACATCTCCCATGTGCTCAGGGTATAGAAGATCCCCAACCCCTGATCCTTTCTGTACTCTTACCCAAGTAAGAAAGATATAAAATAAAATAATAATATGCATTACTTCCAAATGAACAACTGGATACCTGCAAACCAGGTCCAAGCCGTCCAGCAAGAGCCAAAAGCAATGTCGTCTTTCCAGAGCTTGGCGGACCCAATAGTAGGGTCAACCTACAAAACAACACCACATCTCAACATCCACAAACAACTGACTCACTAATGTCACAAGTGGGTTTCTAACGTTTAAACTTACCTGGAAGGCCTAACCATCCCACTAACGTTATCTAAAATCGACAATTTGTTTCTCTTGCCTGGGAAAATCCTCAACTGCCTCAAGAAAGCCTTAACACCATAATAAACTTAAAATCAGAATGTATCCACAAAAGAATCAGACTCGTACCCTTCCAACATTTATAAACTACAGAATCCTACCTCAGTCATGTTAAAGATGAAATTTGGAATAGTTGGTAATGCTCTGCTTCCAACGTGGACATAAGCATCCACTTTGAGATGCTGAAATCGAACCTCAATCTTCGGAAATTCCAAATCTACTCTGCAATGCCCAAGAAAGGAAACATGGTTCACACAATCATGTGCAAGTAAAAGCATAGATACTGATAGAAACAGATTTCATCAATTTTTTTTTTTGGAATTTAGGCATGCAGACCACTGACCACCCAAAAATCAGAAACAAAGGGCAGATCAAGGAACTTAAAACACCCACAAAATAATAATAAAAAAATAAAAAAAAATCAAAACCCAAAAACAATGAGGATAATATAAATAAACATGAATAGATTCCATTTACAACAACAGAGAAAAAAAAAAGTAACTTTTTAAGACTCAGCAAACAAAGAAAAATAATATAATATAATAAAATTTAAAAAAAATACTTGAAAATTTAGAGAATTATATATAATGCATAAAAATGAACAAGAAACAGTACTCAAGTTTATGCTAAATATACAACTACCAAAAAAGATATAATTTTATTAAAATAAAATGAACTCCAAATCAAAGAAACACAAAATGGTTAAATTTCCAGGCAATAATCCAGTTCTATTAAAAAACGAAAATTGGAAAGAAAAAAAAAAAACAAATAACATGAAATGTACTTAATTTCAAAAGAATGAAAAATAAAAATCAATTTCGCAATAAAAACTAAAAAGAGAAAAAAAATTGTCCACTTCATAAACAAGTAAACAAGAACAGACCATAATTCAAAAGCCCATAAAATTCTCACAAATAAACCAAGCAGAAAAAGAAAAAAAAAAACATTCAAAAACCAAAGGGAACTCAGAATTTCAGAGAAAAATTTGAAATTTACGCATCGAATCTCCGGCGCATCCGATTGAAGAAGCGCTCGACGTCCTCGTCAACAGCATTGGCCAAGCGATCCAAAACGAGCTTCCGGTCCTCAGATTGAAGCTTACTCACATCGATCTCATTAAAATCTCCAACAACGTTCCTAAAAATCCCTTTCCGAACTCGATCGTACGTCGGCAACCTCTCCAATGCAGCCCATCGAAGCGCCTCCTCGTCTTCTCCGTCTTCCCTGAACGAACTCGACCTCGCAAACACGTTCTCGGACGAGTTCCACATGATTTCGATTTCGATTTCGATTCTCTCTTAGTCACAGAGAGAAACAAAAACGAAACCCTCGCTAACTCTAGAAGATGAAGAGAGATAAGGATGGGGGAGATATAAGGTTGGGTTTGAGTAGGGCAATGAACGAGGGGTTTGTGATGAAACCCAACGACTTCGTAGGCTCAGATGGGTTGTTGAGCTCTGCATTAATGGCGATTTCTCTCTCTCTGTCGCTCTCTTTCTTTCTCTCTCCTCTGGCATTTGTTTGGGCTGCACTCGTGTCGGGTTTAGTTGGGAAATTTTGGTGTTAAGGAAGTCTTAGCGGGAGAGAGGTTTTTAGAAGAAAGCCCAAAAAAAATGGCGCGATTTTCCAGGAGAGAGAAGGGTGGATTTAAAGGAAATGTTCTGTCGTCCTGAGAAGAAGCTTCTCTACCCTGGGGTGTAGACGTTGATGGTCTTCGAGATTTGTTAGATGTAAATCTCGAGGATCATTTAACGGTTTGATCTTAAGGAGAATATTCCTCGGGATGACAGCAACACTGATCGGATTTAAATTAAACTGTTGAAAAGTAGGGTTTAGTGGGTTAAAAACGGTTGGGAAGTTTGATTTTAGTGTTTTAACCTTAACTTGAGAGTTGAGACACGGAAACTAGTTGTTGGGTTACTGACTTCGGTGTGTGAAATTATTAAAATAGACATGAAACACGGAAATGATTAGTAAATCCTGCAATGTTGTGCAACATAGTAAATGTTGGTCTTCCGTGTCCAAACCGTTGGATGTTTGGCCCATCCCTAGGTGGACCTACAGATCAAAACTCAGCCGGTTTTGGTGATTTCTAGCCGTGGGATTCGAACATTATTAGGGGTACTATATCCAATGGTTAACAATCACCCAATCAGGCTGATGTTTAGTTTGTATGTCCACTACGAATTAGCCAAACGTCCATTCGCTCAGTGGTCTCCAAGAGTGTGCCACGTAGCTCATACAGACCTCGTTTTTCTCCAACATCAGCAAGTAAAACTTCTGTCGGAGGGTTATGACAGATGCTTATGTCACAACACAAAATGATCCACGTGGCACGCTCTTAGTGGACACTGACCATTTGGATGCTTCGCCAGTCACTCGGTGGACCTCTAAACCAAAAATTAGCCTGATTAGTGATTTCTAAGCTATTCGATTGAAGTTATTTTAATGGATTGATTTTAACGGTAGGAATTTGAGCATTATTGAGCGTTATTTGGATGCAAAGATCCAAAGGTTGTAAATCACTAATCAGCTGTTTTTTGGTTTATAGGTCCACCGAGGGACTGGCCAAACATCCATGATGTCATCGTCCACTAAGAATGTGCCACATCAGCTATATTTGCCACGTTGTACATTCTTGGAGACCACTGACTTGTTTGACCCACCTAAAGAGACCTACAGACCAAAAGTCAACCTGATTGATGAAATCTAGACGTTGATTTGAGTATTCTAAATAGAGTTAATCGTTTGTATCAAGCGGCTAAAAATCGAGTAGAAATTTACTGACAGCCACGTGGCACACTCTTGGAGATCACTTACCTGATGGATGTTTGGCCCAACCATAAGTCGAAAACCAAAAGTTAGTCTGATTAGTTATGTCTAAGCCGACGCGTTGGACTGGAGTCGTTTTCATGGGTTGATTCTTAACCGACGAATTTGAGCATTTTGTTACAAAGATCCAAATGTTTGCAAATACTCGTGAAATTTTTTGAGTGATCATGCGCCCAATGATCACACTGGTATATGTGGCGCGCCATCATTGGCGCATCATCTCCGCCTCAAAAATCTTCTCCAAATATTAATCGTATTTAGGTCCACGATGGACCAAACATGCAGACGGTGCTCTCTAAAAGTCGAGTAAAATTCGATGACAGGGCCCGATCATCAAAGTTGAGTAAAACCTGTGTCACAAGATATATTGTGACTGAACACAGTCACAGCACTCAATATGAGCCAAGTGGTATACTATTAGAGGACGGTGACTGTATGGATGTTTGGGCAGTCCCTCAGTGGACCGGTACACAAAAAATCAGCTTGATTAGTGATTTCTAACTGTTTTTATTGAAGTTATTTTCAAGGGTCGATTTTAACGGTAGGAATTTGAGCATTATTGAGCGTTATTTGGGTGCAAAAATCCAAAGGTTTTAAATACTAATCAGGCTGATTTTTGGTTTGTAGGTCCACCGAGGGACTGGTCAAACATCCATACGGTCAAAGACCTCTGATCGTGTGCCACGTGTCTCGTATTAAGTGATGTGACATCTTGTGACACAAGTTTGACTCGTCAAAGTTTTATCCCTAAAAGTCTACCACATGGCTCTCATAATGTGGTCTAGACTCTAGACGTCCGTCAGCAAAGTTCTACTCCATCCATACGATGAGTGGTCCCGAAGAAATTGCCACGTGGTTCATAAAGTAAAGAATAATTCTGAGTAATTTTCGACTGTAGGCCAACTGCCATAATTACCTCCACTTTAATTACAAGTTCGGAACCCTAGTTAAGTGTGTCACGGGAAATAAAGGTTGGGACCCACTAGCATGAAAATATAGTACAAAAAGTGTTACGGGGCCCGCGTATTAAGTAGAACTTTGACGACGGACCACAGTCCGAGCCACAGTTGTAGTGATTTCTATCCGTTCGATTAGAGTCTTTTTCGTGATTTAATTTTAACAGTGAATTTCGAAAATTATTTGAGATATAATTTCCATTAATCAGGCTGATTTTTGGTATGTAGATCTATCTGGGGATGAACCAAACATCCATACCGTCAGTGGTCCCTAAGAGTGTGCCACGTGTGTATACTGCGATCAGTCATCAAGGACGACCGTCATCAAAAAATTTACGCATCTGGAACGAAATGCCTTCCCCCTTGACTTTCCTATATCATTGCATGCGACAAGGAGGGGTCAATAGTTCGCATTTAAGGCGTATGCTCATCTGTACGTACCATGGAAAGGGAAGCAGTAATTAAATTTGAAATCGATTGGTGATCGAACAGTTGTGATCATCATTATCAACACATCACCGACTAAACTGACTAAACGCTATTTATTGGACAAAATTGTACAACTGGTGCCGTGTCTGTTTTTTTTTTTTTTCTATTTATTGGAAAAAATTGTACTTGGCTCCCGAGTTTAAAAAAGGCCGTTTTTGAGGGTATAACGGACTGGGGGGCCTTACCGTTAAAACAGCCGCTAAAACGAATTTTAATGGACTGGTAAGAAATGGATAAACAAAGAGAAAAACGGAATTTAACAAAAAAAGGGGAAAAATGGTTTTGAAATTCAAATTTTCAAAAACGTAAAAACAGAATATAACAGAAATAGTGCTGTTTTTTTTAACAATTTTTTCATAAAATAACGGCCGCTATTTTCATTTTAACGGCTGTTAAAACGATTCTAACGACCATGAAAACGGAAAAAAAAAATGTCTTTATTTTCTAAACATCAAAACGGTTCTTAACGTAACAGGCTTGGGGCCGTACCATTTTAACAGACATTAAAACGGCATTATTTTAAACCATGCTTGGCTCTATTCGAATAGAACATTAATGAATGACGTCGCTGCCATCGTGACGACTACAAAATGAGCCACGTGGAACACTCTTAGGTACCACTAACGGTATGGATGTTTGGCCCATTCCTAGGTGGACCTACGTACCAAAAATCAGCCAGACGGATCAGTGATTTCAAATCTTTGGATCTTTGTATCCCAAATAATGCTCAAATTCCATAGTTAGAATTAACGACTCAATCCAACGCTTAGAAATCACAAGTCATGCTAATTTTTGGTCTGTAGGTCCACTTAGGGTTGGGACAAACATCCATATGGTCAGTGATCTCTAAGACTGCCACGCGGCACACTCTTTCTTTTGCTCAACGCTTAGAAATCACTAGTCTTTGCTTCTACATTTTTTCTTTTGCTCAAGCTCCAGGTACCGCCCTAAAATGACATGCTCCGGTTACAGGACACAATACGAGCCACATGGCACACTCTTAGAGGATTTTGACCGTATGGATGTTTGGCCCATCCCTAAGTGGCTCTACAAACCAAAAATTGGCCTGATTTGTGATTTATAAGTGTTGGATTGGACTTATTTTCATGGGTTAATCTCAACTGTGGGCATTTTAGCAGTATTTGAGGTACAAAGATCCAACGTCTATAAATCACTAATCAGCCTGGTTTTTGGTTTGTAGGTCCATCTAGGGATGTTTCAAACATCCATACGGTCAAGTCCTCTAAAAGTGTGCCACGTGACTCAAATTGTGTCTTGTAATCAAAGCCTGTCATTTTAAGGTTGTAACGGGAGCACGACTCTTTTTCATTTACCAATTTGTCTATAAAATGGTACAACTATTTCCTTTTATAAATGCCATAACATTATTCTTAGGCATCTTTTATTTTTATTTGTTCTCTTTTATTTTTTGACGCGAACATCCAGCATAGAAGTGAGGTAAGGCTATCCGTTTTTAATTTTTTAAAATGTGAATAGAACCTTCTTTTTGCCATGTGAAGGACTGAAATGGGCTAAAAAAAGTGATTGGTACTAGGTAGACCCCTTTCGGCCCGCCCGCCCGCCCGTGCCGCCCTCTCACCCGTCAAATGTGAAAACCCTCTCTCAAGGATTCAAGGAACACCACACACCTTACAACCAATTTGTGGAAGTTTTTGTGTACTAACATTCTAGATTTTCTAAAACAAAGCCAATGGATTTCCATCGTCCAAATATTGAGCTAAAAAAAAAAATTGGATGGATGGATGGGATCCAAAAATGAAGGCTCTTATTTGGAAAAGATGACCACCATACTTTTTTTGTGATCTAACCAGTTGATTAGTTATGATTGAAAATTGATTGTTGTTTCGGCTAAATGTGAAGAATGATTTCTTTCTTTGATTCTTTGATGTCCTACTACAAAAATGACACACTGGTGGGCCCACTTAAAATACGCTGAACAATAAATTATAATTTGTTTTGCCAACCAAGTTTTAGGTCTAAAAAACTAGTGTGATTGATCATCCAGACTTTCGGGTTCTCTCCTTTTAAATGGTATCTCACTCATAATCTTTTTTTAATAAGTAGGTGGGCCCACTCAATAATCTTTTCGTCTCCTTAGTACCAGCCCTTGATCCTTTGACCATAAGGGTTGCCTACTTGCCTGTGCACCTCTCTGCCAATCTAGGTAAGGCGAGGACAGTGGTGGTGGCCATCTCATTAATGAGTTCTCACGGTTGCACATGTGAACCATGTGCACTACATACAAAGGATATAATGCATTGTCGAAAATCTCGGTCTTGGCGTAGAATTGGACTTCTTTTGTGAAATAAAGGGGGTTATTGGGGTTGTCTTGGGCATGTCATTCGGATATGGTACTGTCTCGGTACTTTTTTAGACTGCGAGTTAATTCAATCTCATTTTTTTTAACGAGGGAGACTTTGAACCAAGGTTTAAAAGGGGGGCCGTTATAACAGGGGGTGTTACAATTTTTCCGTCACAACGAATGTAACGCATAGGAGCAAAAATGGGAAAAAAAACTGCACTAAAATTCAAAACTGGTATTGCTCAAGAGTCAGGCTCCAGTTACCGCAGTAAAATGACAGGCTCCTGTTACAAGCCACAATAAGAGCCACGTCGCACCCTCTTAGAGGACTCTGGCCGTATGGATGTTTGGCCAATCCCTAGATGGACCTACAAACCAAAAATAGCTCGATTAGTGATTTCTAGACGTTGGATCTTTGTACCTCAAATACTGCTCAAATTCCCACAGTTGAGATCAACCCATGAAAATAAGTCAAATCCAACGCCTATAAATCATTAATCAGGCTGATTTTTGGTTTGTAAGTCCACTTAGGGATTGGCCAAACATCCATACGGTCAGAGTCCTCTAATAATATGCCACGTGGCTCATATTGTGTCCTGTAACCGGAACCTGTCATTTTACGGCGGTAAATGGGCCATTGCTCAAACACATGGAACGAGCACATTCGAAAAAATTGAACCAGCTATTTTTGAAGAGTGATGATCAAATGGTCCATGTGGTGCCCGAGTGCTGGCACGTTTTGATTGATGATTCACCGAGGTATGCAACACCAATAAAAATGTGCTAGCAGTTGGGCACCACACCATATGATCACCACTCATTTTTGAAGGGAGCCTGTACATGTCCATTTAATTTTTACCCATAAGCAAGTCAGGGGATCTAATAGGCTTTCATTATGAGACTCAGTAAATAGGGCCCACCAGTGGAGCCCATTTGAACTGATAGAGTGAGTATAAACCTTCGCTCACACCCAGCTGTGAGCGAACCCGATCACAGCACACAATACAAGCCACGTGGAACACTCATAGAGGATGGTGACCGGAGTATGGATGTTCGGCCAGTCCCTGGGTGGACCTTCAAACCAAAAATCAGCCTGATTAGTGATTTACAATCTTCGGACCCAAATAACGCTCAAATTCATACGGTTAAAATAAACCCGTGGAAAAAACTTCAATCCAACACTTCGAACGCTTAGAATAGGTTTAATTTTGGTTTGTAGGTCTACCTAGTGATTGGCCAAACATCCATACGGTCAGAGACCTCTAAGAGTGTGCCACATGGCTCCTATTGTGTGCTGTGTTCGTCTTCGCTCACAACCGGGTGTAAGAGTGGGCCACCGTACTTTGAAAATCTTACCACAACAACTCACGAGAAAAGAAAAAGGAAGACGTTTTGCATTGAAGTCTAAAGCAAAAGCAAACATGTATGACAAATACAACATGATCTTTAATTTTTTACAAAATCTTGTTGGAAGGTGGTGGGATTTCTTCTTCTTCATTAATGCAGGTGTGTCAAAAGTTGAGTAAAACTTCTGTCACAATGGGATTGCAAATCACACAAACACAGCCAATGAGTTCTCGGCCACGTACACTTAAAAAGCAACAGCACAAGGGTACGTTGCAAAGCACTTGTGTACGTGCCGAGAACTCATTGGCTTGCGATTGTGTGATTTATAATTTCGTGTGATAGAAGTTTTACTCTCAAAAGTTCGGTTCGGATACCAATCTACCCAGAGCCAGAACCGATTATGTGCGGGCGGTTCCGGTTCCAAAACATATCCAGTTCTTCTGTTTGTTATTGGGTACTATGTGTTTGTATAAAAATAAAGGGAAAATTTCTAAAAAGAATATAAACTTTAATCTATTTACAAAAATAAAAATAAATGTCTAACATTCCCAAAAAAAGTAACTAGATATAAAAGGTGAAAAAAAGACTGACAAGTTGAAAAGGCTGACAAACGTATCTGTACCTAAAGACGCCTTTTAAAACTTTTGTCTTGATACGAGCCACATGGCACGATCTTATCGGACGATGACCGTATGGATGTTTGGCAAATCACTAGGTGGACCTACACACCAAAAAAGAAACATGATTAGTGGTTTATAGGTGTTGGATTGAAGTTATTTTCATGAGTTGATTTTAATCGTAAGAATTTGAGCATTATTTGAGTGCAAAGATCCGAAGGTTGTAAATTACTAATCAAGCTGATTTTTGGACTGCAGGTCCATCAAGGGACTGATCAAACATCCATACGGTCAGCGTCCACTAAGAGTGTGCCATGTGGCTCGTATTTGGACAAAAGTTTTACTCCTCTATGGGAAACGCCCTTTTGGGCGTCTGTAGCCTTTTCAGCTTTTTCCTACTTTTGTCAGGAGAAACAGTCAATCTTTTCACATTTTATTTTTGTCAAGGAGAGACGCCTTTTCAAAGGGCGTTTAGTTACTTTTTTTCTGGAATTGTCAGAATTTTATTTTTGTTTTTTGTAAAAAGATTAAAAAAATTTTTTTTTTAAATTTTCCAAAAAATAAATAAAGGATCAGGATCTGCAGACCTAAATTTTTTGACAAATTTTCACCGAAAATCTCGTCCGTGGATCCCAAGAATCCAATGATGGTTGGCAGTGCTGATTGCAAAACCACCATGGGATTCTCGGAATGTACGCCCAGAGCTTCGGTGAAAATTTATTTATTTGAAAAACTTGACATCATTAACACTACTACATACAATGGTTCGAGTCTTGCTGGTCCAGGTACTAGGATACCGAGAACCAGAACCAATTATATACTTTGGTTTTGGGTTTTCTTGGGTTCGGTTCTAAAATAGTTAGTCTCTAAACTCAAATATCAAGACCGGTTCCTATCAGGTATCGGTTGATCAGGTACTGAGAAAAGATTCGTTGTCCCTAGGGGACCCTCCCAAAATGTCTGACATGTACTCCAAGGCCTAAACCCAACCCATGTTAAACTCTTGGTTAGTTGGTTAAGGGTGGTTAACAACGGGTAAGTGCCAGACATTTTGGGAGGGGACCCTAAATCCTTCGAACTTTGAAAGTCCCGGGGGACAGCGAATTTTTCCATTGGTACCCATTGACAATCCTACTCTAATGAGATTATTTTAGTTGATCGATGGGTTAATAGTTTTTAAAGATAAAATTTGAGATGGGGCCTACAATCATTAAAGTCCACTAGGAGAACTCCATGTGCAATTCACGTTTACATGTGGCACACTCTTAGAGATCACTGACTGCATCGATGTTTGACCCATCCCTAGGTGGACCTACATGCAAAAAATCAGCCTGATTGGAGGGCAGGCGTAACCCAACACATCTGGTGTACCCACAATCGTTGGTGGCAAACCCAGTTTTGGCTTTGTAATAGTACAAATAAATAGATAGATAGATATAAATGAAAGGGGCATGGGGCATACAATGTACTTAGTGCAATTTACTGACAAGCAATGGTCCACGGTATGAGCCATGTGTTACACTCTTAGAGATCGCTGGGCGTATGGATGTTTACCCCAACCCTAGGTGGACCACATACCAAAAATAGCCTGATTATTGATTTCAAACCTTTGGATCTTTGTACCCAAATTATGGTTTGAAATCACTAATCAGGCTATTTTTGTTATGTAGGTCCACCTAGGGATCGATGGGCCAAACATCCATATGGTCAGTGATCATCACGGACATCCGTCAGCAAAATTCTACTGTAATCCACTTTTGCCTTGTAGCAATTACCAAAATACTTGACATGTACCACTGACAATACTGTTTTTCAAAAAGAAATTAAATTTAAAAAGGGGTTAGAAGTGTAGGTGTCAAGTGAGGAGGCGTTGATCAGCAAAAAAAAATGCTAATCAGTGCTACTTAGCAAAAGTGGACTTTGGGATATACACATTTTGTTTTTGGACATACACCATATCCCAAATTGACATCATGTAGATGATTCAATCAGTCAACCATCCTCTTCGATGAGACTCTGCTACGTTTGATAAAATGTCCTCTCTAAATTAAATGGTTGAAATCATCCAATCAGTGCATTCCCTATATGGGCAACATTGTAATTGTTCTAAAAAAAAAAAAAAACTATGATCCTCATTTGATAGGCTAGGAGGAGCTTAGCAATGCACCTCCTAGCCAATCAAATGAGGATCATAGTTTTTTTTTTTTTTTGGAATGCGTGCGCGAATAGATACAAAGGAAAGCACTTTGTAGCAATGTACCTCCTAGCCTATCAAATGAGGATCATAGTTTTTTTTTTGGAATGCGTGCGCGTACAAAGGAAAGCACTTTGACTGCAAAAAAAAAATGAAAAGAAAAAAAAAGCACTAAAACATAGTTTTTTCTTTTAATTTTACGTAGGGTGTTTTTTTTCCGCTCTTTCCCAACTTACACTATAGAGTGTAGCGCAGTGAGTGGAGACAATGTACCAACTACAAGAAAGAAGAGAAGATTTGCTCATGTAACTTGTCTTGAACAAAACTAGGACAATGCATTCAAGTTCTTTGTTCAACCTAACTTCCTTGTGGCTCATCTACCAACACCAACCTGTCTCTTAGTTGCGGGGCTTTGTTGTTCTTCACAATCTCCAGGTCTCCATCTGATTTCGAGTTATTACACTTAATTCGGGGTACTTGTCACTTATAAATGGACATCGTACCTGTGTTGGACACTTCAGTTTTTAAGTGTAAATGCCATGTACATGACGTATATCTGTCCGAATATTGTAACAAATTATAGGGATTTATAAATTTATCTGCATGGATTTATGGGTATCTACTAAAATTTGTGTACCTCAAGTTAGGTAATTATACATGTGAGAAGCAATCTTTTTTTTGTTGTTGCCACCAACAAAATCCCAACCTAAGATCTGGCCAAGCAAATTGTTAAAGCTAAAATGGGCCTGGTAGACTTTAGTTTGGGCCTCAACGGAGATAACAAGGCACATCACATCAGTTAGAGGAGAAAAGGGTACACTGAGATCTCAGTCAAATGATAAAAGTTTTAAGAGAGTTGGCTGCATTTGGGTAAGCCTAAAAATTACAATAAGCCCGCTTTTAGCAGTTTTTAAGCACTTATCGAAAAAAATTATACGTTTGGTAAAACTTAAAAGGCATTCTTTCAAAGCCCATAAGCTCTCAAATTGCCATAAGCAAAAGCTGTTTCTGAACGGCTCCTGGTGATTGCTTTTGGGGAAGCCATTCTTTAAAAAAAATTCTTCATTAGTTTATCCCTAAAAACAATTGAAATATCAAAATTACCTTTTTAAAGCTCTCGAGTGTTTTTTTTAAGTGCATTTAACTACTAATAAGGGTAAAATAGGTATTTGTCACAAAAACACGTATTTTATTTTACCAAAATACCATAGAAAAGGCTTTTTAAGAAAAAAAATTGGGCTTGCCTAACATTTTTTATTTGTTTTAAATCGTAGCGTATCCCAACCCATGTGAGATGGGACTAATCCCTCTGGCTGCACGCACTGACCCACTCAAGAGTTTCCCTGCGTGCAATTTGGTAAATTGAGGGGCATGCAGAATCGAACACACGACGAGAGGGAGTAAACCATTGTCGCTTGTTACCATGTGCACTAACCCCTGGTGGGTTGCCTCACCCACTTGGTTCCCATCATCTAGTGACACACGTCAAGGAGGGCATGGGCAACTTAAAGAACCGGTTGCCAGTGCAAGTGTCTCCACTCTTTCTTTCATATTTTTTTTTCCTTCTTTCCTTGTTGGATTCAACCAGCCATCTAAGTTGCGAGTGCCCTCCAAGTGTCACTCAATGATTGGTGGTTGAGGAGATGCCTCAACCAAAGGGGTGAGGCAAGTTTTACTGTCTAACAAAAAGAAACATTGTATGGTTACGAAATGGCCAAAACAGCTTAATTCAAGCACTTCAAATAGAAAAGTTTTGAAAGGGACGGGCCACCAGGCAATCTAAAATCTCATAATTCCACCGAAAGTTTGCAATTAAATTGATGACTCAAATATTTGAACTAAACTTGGGTCATGGGTGCCCCTTCCCACTCAAATTTAATGTGCAAACCAAAGTCAAACCCTAGAAAGCTCTTGTTCTTGTAACACTCCCCTTGATAAGTCTTTTATATTAGTAAACCCACTTGAGTTTTCATTCTTTTGGTCTTGCTCCCTTGACTTATTTTGACTGACATTGACTGAGTCAGACACTTTAATTCCGTCGCTAAAATTGAAGATTGTTGTCAGTTCTATTGCTCCTTCCAATTTGCGGGTGAGGGATTAATGTTTCTGCCTCGGTTAATAATGGTCAAATTACAGTCAAGGGGGTATGATTTAAAAGAATAAAAATTCAGGGGGTTCACTAATATAAAAGACTTATTTAGGTGTGTTACACAAAAACCCCAAGTAAAATTGGTTCTCTCTTGAAGATGAGAGTCAAAAAGTCTAGGGTTTTTAGGTTGGTTTGGGCATTAAATTTGAGAGGGATGGGACACCCATCACTCATGTTTGGCTTTAATATATGGGTCATCAATTTAATTTCAAATTTCTGGTGGAATGGTGATATTTTAGATCCTGTGGTTGCCATTCACCCCTTCAAAACTTCTCTATGGAAGGAACATCAAGACCACCCACTAACTCTCCTCAAAATTCTCTTATTTGACTGAGATCTCAGTGGACCATTTTCTCCTCGAATTTGTGGGCCTTCTTATCTCTGTTCAGGCCCAAACTAGTGTCTTCCAGGCCCATTTTAGCTTTAACACTTTGCTTGATCACAACTTAGGTTGTCAGGTTCATGGCTGCTAAATTCACGAATAATCCATGTATCACGCGCGGAAATTCTCATTTTTTTCCAAAAATAAATGTATTATACGGTCGAACTTTTCAAATTATTCAGCTAGCTTCACGAATTATTCTGTATAATTCAAAAAACTCATTTTTTTTTTTTTGAGTTTTTAACAAAATTTTGAATGACAACATGAATTCCGTATTGTAATTTTACCAAACACAAACTTAACAAAAAAGGGTGGGACCCACCATTTGAGAAGTCCCACGTTGGAGATCTCATAAGGTCAAAAAAATCGACCTAACTGATCATAAAAATCCAATCTACCACATTCAAGTAGTTGGTTTAGAAAGAGATTTTTGGAGAAAAGGGATACAAATCAGATGTCAGGATCATCTTGTCGGGTCAACTTTCTGACTTATGATCTCTAACTTGGAGCAAGCAAGTGGTAGATCTCTAAAGTCTAAATTCCACCCCCATATGATCACCACTTGTAAGTTGCCAGCGGACCCAGCTAACCAATCCAGTTTCAATACTTTAAAGATTAAATAAGAATTTTTTTGATCCTGCAACTTTTTGATCCAGCGTCCTGGAACTTATAGTTAAACGCCACCTGTCTTGGGGACTTAACTGTAGCTGCCTTTCTCCACTGTTAAGGACTAGCTACCTTAACCTTAGGACAGGTGGCGCTTAACCATAAGTTGCAGGACTCCTTGATCAAAAAGTTGCAGGATAAAAAAATTTCTCACATTAAATGGCCGCTTGAATAGGTGAATAGGTTTGTTAAAAATTATCTTAAATTGATTACTAATATGTTTAGATGAAGCATAATTAACCTAAATAAATGTCAAACAAGAATCAACTTAAACAATAAGAGAGATAGAGACAAACAGCCCATAACACAAGGACGTATAGTGGTTCGGTGTCGCAACACCTACATCCACTCTCAAAAAGGATGAAATGAGTGGATCTGAGTCGGGCCTACTTCTGTTCATATCTAATTTGACTTTGAAACATATCGGCTCATGTGCAAATCCACTATGAATCCATAACTAATGATCTTGATCTGACCAAAGATTCATATGTGGAGATCCAGATCCTAACTAAAGATGGATAAACAGATTGGATCAAATTATGTGGGTTAGTCACTGCACAATGCCATCAATAGTTGCGATTTAATTGTGTATGTGTATGACACAAGCACAAAATCATCCACACATGGCCTGAATCCGCTCTTTGTCCGCCTCCAAGGGAGAAACCAACCAAGGAGAGAGAGAGTCAAACCAGGATACAAGGGAGGAAAAAGTACGATCCCAACGGAAAACCACCCGGCCTCCGTGGATCCACCTTGAAGAACACCAATGATCAGCTCCTTGGCATCAGATTCCACCGTAATGAAATCGAGACCTACTTAAAACTTTGTTTCGTCTTGAGCTTTGGTGCAAGCCATTCACATATCGGACCTGCATTCCGGCTCAAGTTTGACCCGCATACTTGTCGAATAGGCCTATGTGCTTACAGGTTGTACGAGCCCATCGGGCTGCCATGGCCCATGAGCACTATGTCATCATAAGGTCCTCAATTGCAGGCTGTCAATGGGATGGGCCATTTGATATGTTTTGCCCCATCTAGGGCTAAGCTTGAATAGCATCCTTCGTCCTCTAGGTTGGAACTGGGCCTCGGTTTGCATCTTAGGCCCAACTGATTTTCAAACCGGGTCCAGCCCTAATATATTGAGTAGAATCTAAAATGAAGCCAAAACTCAATCCTCCTTGAGCAACTCAATCCATGGTAAGAACTATAACGGCTGTTATAACAGCAAATCTAATTATTTCACCGTTATATACCATGAGTTTTAATTTTTACCATTAAAATGCCATAGCTTCTGGTAAAATAACGATAACGATCACGTACAAGCCGTTACACAGACCATTTTTTTTTTCTTTTCAAGTTATCTTTAGCTTAGGCTGACCTTAACCAAAGGCCTTGTGGCCCAACCTGATAATACCTAGTGGGTATATGAGTATGCCTTATGAAACGCGCAGGCAGCGACACGCACATTATGTAGCGCATCGATCCCGGTGGTGCTCGGCACAGTGTGTACAGTCCAAGACCTTGGAGCCAGGCCATTGGGAGCCCTCGTCCATCATTCCGGTTTGGGCACGAGTGTATGTAGAACCAGAAACCATGGTTCAAAAAAACATCATCATCACCGTAGCAGCACCATCATGAACATAGTAAAAATATTCTTGTTTTCTTCATAGAAATTAAAATGGAAATGGTAAAAATATAATCAAGATGATTTAATACATCATAAACGTAAAAGTTTGGAATAAGCAAAATGGGTTTACATCTCAAAAACTATTTAAATCCATGAAAGAGATATAGCAACTAACAATAACATGGTTAGTGCTTGTTGAGTCCTCGAGGAATTTGGTACTTCACTGGGTCCTACATATACACAGAGAATGATACAATTACATGTTAAATTAGTTGAAAATGAAGAATTATCTGGTAGTTTGCATGCTATCAGATAGGTCGATCTTTTCAAGGTAAATGGTTGTTTAGCATGGTATCAGAGCTTTAAGGCTTGGGAGGTTGAGGGTTCAAGTCACCAGCGGAGTGTATTCCCGCTGAGGGGGCATGTTAGTTGAGGGTGCATGTATTCCTGTGCACGTGTTGTGTTGGCCCGATGACTTGTTGCCTAGTATACATAGTAGTTTCTCCTTTTCACAACAAATCGATCTTTTGGGGTAAATGGTTGTATAACACATGTGATTACTAGTTTCAGTTACGTGAGTTATACTGGGTTGGTCTTTTGATGGGAAACTTATAATTCATAACCAAACACCCTTTAGGTTTTTAAAACGTTACGACAGCACTTCTCTACATGACGTACCATTTTTCGTCGAGTCAAAAGTACTGGGGCTTGGAGGTGGTGCAGGGAACGTACCATTTCTTGTCGAGCCAGAGCTGGGACTTGGTGGTGGTGGTGGTGGTGTTGTTGGGGAGCCGAATCCAAGGCCGACACAATCTGCTCCAAAAACGCCTGACAAAAGAATATAATATTCATCAAAAAAATGTGATTGCCTGCTAATTCTTGGAGTGTTGAAACCTTAGTAGAAGAAGAAGAAGAAGAAGAAGAAGAAGAAGAAGAGAATGTTACATTGTTTGAAGCAAGCAAAGCCAGGCATATCCAACAAATTTTCTGATCCTTCATTGCACTTGCAAATGTTCCCGGATCCAGTACTTTCACAGGTTCCATCACCACACCAAGTATGGGCACAAGCTACAAAATTGGAAATTATTGTTTTAATTACATAAAGAAACAACAATTTATTAGGAATATTTAAGAAAAAGCAAATAGATTCGTATGGCGACGTGATTTCAACAAAATGATAGCAATTGAAATGAAAATGTGATTATGATTGATGAAGCTTACTGCCTGAAATATTTGGCGGTAACAACGGAGCCGGGGGAGGTGGTGGTGGAGGAGACCCGCTGCCACAGCTGAAGTCAAGCGTGCCTGCAAATTCATCGAAAACCAGATCATCAACTACTTTCTTCAGATGGAGAAAATATCAAATGGAAATCAAATTTGTCTCTAATGACTAATTTCGATTCTCCTTGATGTGCGAGCTTACTATAACCACATTGCATGATTTATGAAGGTAAATAGCTGTTCATGATAATTCTATGTTGCATTGACACAGGTTTGAGTGTCCAACTGTGTTAGACTCGGTGAACCTAGAAAAATAGGATTCGTGGACTAGGCAGCGTACTTCAAATCATAGTCACAAAGTTGGGATTCCACAATTAATCGGCAATGGATCAAGTTGAAAAAATTCGGTAGAAATCGGCAAAAAAAAAAGGGTCGGGCTCCGTTGACAGATCTAAAATAACAGATAAAATGTTACAGGCTGACTCTGGCCATATGGATGTTTGTCCTATCCCATGGTGGACCTACAAACCAAAAATCAGCCTGATTAGTGATTTATAGGCTTTGGATTGGACTTATTTTCATGGGCCGATCGCAACTGTGGGAATTTAAGCAGTATTTGAGGTACAAAGATACAACACTTATAAATCACTAATCAGGCTAATTTTTGGTTGTAGGTCCACCATGGGATAGGACAAACATCCGTACGGTCGGCGTCCTATAACAGTGTGCCACATGGCTTATATTGTGTCCCTGTCATTTTACCTGTCATTTTATATCTGTCAATGGAACCCGACCCTAAAAAAATATATCATTACATTCAAGTTAGAAATATTTTTTTTAACAAAACACATTTATATGATAGAAAAACACATCTATAATTTCATAATAAGAAGTCATTTTTAATAAGGAAAAAATCGAAATCAAAAGGGAGAAATTGGTTCTCAATCGATTAATCGGCAAAATAGTTGATTAATCTCTGAGTTTTTTGATTAATCAGAGATTTTGCCGATTAATCGGTGATTGATTCGTGAATTTAAAAAATCAAAGATTTTTAGAGATTTTTGTGACTAGGCTTTAAATAATGTGATCAAAGTAAATGTTTTTTATATCGTAATGTAACAAGATATTTTATGATAATTAGTATCTTGGAAGTAACGGAGAAAAAAAAAAATTAGAAGTGTCGCACCAAAATCCGTAACGTATCAGATTCCGGCAGGAGTACTTCTGTCTGTATAGAAGTGTCCATGCAACTTAGTGATGATCATCTCGAAATGGCATCTCGATCACTTGTAGCCTTGTGTTTGTTTAGATGCCAAGTGAATTGCACTCCTCTTTATAAGGATAAAATTGGGGTGTGTTTGGATATAATTATTTTCCTCCCTTAGGTAGGCATGTCGTAGTTCTCGTGCTCGTGCGTGTGCGTGTGCGTGTGCATGCGCATGTGTGTGCGTGTGCGAGAGAGAGAGGGAGACTTACAGTTGGGAACAATGCAGGAGGGGAATGTTAAATCCCCAATTTGGATCTTCTTCCATCCATCATTGCACTCCTCTTTATAAGGATAAAATTGGGGTGTGTTTGGATATAATTATTTTCCTGCCTTAGGTAGGCATGTCGTAGTTCTCGTGCGTGTGCGTGTGCATGTGCGTGTGCGTGTGCGTGTGCGTGAGAGAGAGAGAGAGACTTACAGTTGGGAACAATGCAGGAGGGGAATGTTAAATCCCCAATTTGGATCTTCTTCCATCCATCATTGCACTCACAATCAAAACCGACAAATGTGGCATTTGAAGGCTTGCAAGTCCCTTGTCCACAATTTATTAACGCACAAACAAGATCTACAACCACCATCAGCCACACAAATCAAATCATAATCCCCCATCACCCAATCTCAAAAAAAAAATGCAAAAAATAAGAAAAAAAACAGCATTACACCGAATAATAACTTATAAAAAAAATCACATAAAATACCTTTGAGAGGGTCTGGAATCAACGGTTGTGAATCGACTCTGAGACTACAAATGAACAAAAATAAGAGAAGAAGATGGATTGAGGAGAGAGAGAGGTTCATGTTGAAAGAGCCCATGACTTAGCTAAGGGCCTTAGAGCCTTAGAATTAAAGGTAGAAAGATATAGTGGTGGGGACTGGGGACTGGGGACTGAAGAGGTAGTGATGGGTAGTTGAAGAGAGATTAAAAGGCATTTATAGATGGAATTAATACTTGAAGGGCGGTGCAAGCAATGGAGGGTAGAGCAAAGGACAGAACATCTCAAGGCCCCGACGGTTCTTGCCACAAAACTATAGACAAAAAATAGTACCAAACTATGTAGAAACAAATACAGGGAATTTAGAAAACAGTCAAAATCTAGAATCTTGTTTATATGTAGATGGGGAAGATTGTACCATGATTTAGGAAATGGGTCCACCAAAGTGATGATCTAGGTCAAAGTTTGACTTTTTTTCGGACGGATGCATGTGCAACACTTGGATGATTGAGGGTATACTTGAACTTGTATTGGTCAACATCTTTGACTAAGAGGCCAGTGTCATCGTATTTGTATCCATCAGTCGAGGGGCACAAATTCCATTCGGTGTCATCCAAGATAAAAAAATCTATTTCTATTACTATTAAAAAGTCAAAACTTGGGTTGAGGCATGTCATTCACTATTAGTTGCCTATCGAACAAAGGAGTGCATATTCAGACATCCCATTTTTTGGTCTTGGTCGGGGCACATCTCAAAAAGAGAAATCTCTCTCTAAGTTGAGTAAAACTTGACTGACCAGAGACCACCCACAATATGAGCCATGTGGCACATTTGTAGAGGACACTGACCGTATGGATGTTTGGTCAATCCCTAGGTGGACCTATGAACCAAAACTTGACCTGATTAGTGATTTCAAACCTTTTGATCTTGTACCACAAATAAGGGTTGATGATGCTCAAATTTGCACAGTTAAAATCAACTCATGTAAATGACTCCAATCCAATGCTTAGAAATCACTAATCAGGTTTGTTTTTGGTTTGTAGGTTCACCTAGTGAGTGGCCAAACATCCATACGGTCGATGTACTCTAAAAATGTGCCACGCGGTTCATATTGTGGGCAGTCGCAGGTCAGACAAGTTTTACTTTAGAGAGAGATTCCTCTTTTTGGGGTGTGCCCCGACCAGGACGCCCTAACGGGAAATCGGTGTGCCACCTATTACTTCATTAAATGCCCCTATCAGTAAAAAAAAAAAAAATTTGTTTAAATACCCTGTTAACCGTACCTACCCATTCTCATATCATAACTTTATTTTCAACAGTGCCTCGCTAACAGCTTAATTATTTTTTTGCGCTGTAATTATTATTTTCAATACAGCTCCTTGCTAACTACTTAGTTACAACATGTCATTATTTTCATTTTTTCAAAACTGATCCTTAGGGTCTGTTTGGTAACTCGGAATTGAGCCGGATTTGGATTTGTGATTCTTGGAATCACAAATCTATGCGTTTGGGAGGACCGAATTCCAGGAATTATAATTCAAATTCCGTGAATTTTTTGGAATTATAAGTTTTAAGGGGAAGAAGAAACTTCTAATTCCTGGAATTCTATTTTCGGGTGAAGAAATTCAAAATTTTTTTTATCTGGCTCCAACTCTCATACTCATCCCTAGGTGGACTTATAATAAAAAATCAGCAAGATTAATTATTTAAAACCATTGGATTGGTATATTTTTTTGGTTGATTCTTAACCGTGTGATAGCTATTATTATTTGGGGTACTTAGATCCAAAGGTTAGAAATTTGTAATTAGCCTGATTTTTAGCATGTGGGTCCACCTATGGATGGGACAAACATCCATATGCTCCGTGGTTTCTACTAATGTTCCACGTGGCTCATTGTGGTCAATCATCAATAGATTACAAATTTGTAACCGTTTAATTGATGTCTTTTATGAGTTGATTTTTAACCGTGGGATATATTACATTAGTTGGTGGTACAAAGATCCAAGTTGAGAGATAACTAATCAGCTTGATTTTAGTTTGTAAGTCTACCCAGGGATGTTTCTAACCGTTGGATTGGTGTCTTTTATGGGTTGATTTTTAACCGTTGGATATCTACAATTAGTTGGGGTATGAAGATCCAAAGCTTATAAATAACCAACCAAACTTATTTTTATTATGTAGGTATCCATACAGTATTAGTGATTTATAACCATTGGATTCGTGTCTTTTATGGGTTGATTTTTAACTATGAGATATCTAGTATTATTTGGGGTACTCAAATCAAAATGTTAGAAATAACTAAACAACCTGATTTTTAGTATGTAGGTCCACCTAGGGATGGGATAAACATCACTACGGTCTATAGTCTTTTATAATGTGCCACATGGCACGATTAGAATGTGGTCCATCAGTAGTGTTGATGATGGACATCTGTATTTGTATCCTCGTGTGCCACTTAGGCTTTAGCCATCGATATTTTGACACAGGTTAATCATAGTCAAAAAATTATCAAAATAATTTAATTATTATTTTTAAAAAATTTTCTTTAAATTAACAACGATAACATTTAATTGATGAATGACAAAAAAATAGCAGTCGTTATAACACAAAGTTCATGAGATTATATTTCTCTTATGTAGATGGATAGAAATTTCAATTCTGCTAGATGTCCAAACAGCTAAAATTAGAATTCATTGGGAATTCCAAGTAATTTTCACGGTGCAACTAAACACAAGAAATTTCAATTCTTTGAATTCAAATTCTTAGAAATCACAAATCTTGAAATTCTATTTTCAATTCCAAATCCGTGTCTGGTTGCCAAACAGACCCTTAATAACAACTTAATTATTTTGTCATTTCTTCCCTATTTACAAAATAACCCCTTAATAATTACATATCTAATTTTGTGTTTGGTAACTGTGTGAGCCCGACTTTTCAAGTTATGTTTCTTCTGACTTGCTTCCAAAATTGATCGAATTTTGATTTCTGAAAACATGTTACAACCGTGAACTAGTTTTGAAAATCTCAAAAAAGTCGAGAAGCATCCCATCTTCCCCTTCCCTTCCTCTTCACCCCAACACACCTACACACATTCTTAGGACGTTGAGCTTGTAAAGTCCAATTTTATGATTGGCTAATTTCATAAACAAACTGCTATTAAGTCGATCAATGGGTTATAATGCTTTGAGTTTGTAAAGATTGTGAATCTTTAGAGTTTGTCTGATCTGAAGATGAAACGCACCAAGGGAAGAATGAAGATTCAAAAGTTTAATGAAGATCCAATGCATACAAATGCCTTTGGAAGTCACCACACAGTACATCTAAGATGGTACGTGAGTGACCTAGAGACATAGTTTGACCATAGGTGGTGTTAGTAGACCTTGACTGTTATACTTGGTTTGACCATAGGTAGTCTGACTTAGACACCGGTACCTTAGATGGTGTTAAAATGATTAAGTGGTGTTCAATTGTTTTAACCCTAATTGTATAGAAACTTAGGTTATGATTAGATAAAAATCAGTATTTAAAATAAATTTCTAAGTATGAGCATTTCGTTCGAACAAACTCCGTTTCGTTTGAATGAATCCCAAGTGGTTCGAATTACTTTGTCTCAAAAAAGAATAAATGGTAGGTATTATATAAAGTGTTTTTCCATAAAACAGTGAAGATCTTAGAAAAATATTTCATTGTTGTGAAAATAATTAAAACATACACTATCTCAGTGTTCAAATTTTAGAAAATAGCTTAGGGATCCTCTTGGGATTAACTAAAAATATTAAGTATGCTCAGCTATACTAAAAACCATGGTTTTAAAAATGGTAGTTTAAACGGTATTAACAGCCGTTTAAACAGTAACACCCCAAGCCTGTTTCCGTTAAAACCGTTTAAACACGTTTTATCAGTTTTGAATAAAACGGTCGTTTTTTTTATTTTAACGGCTGTTAAAATCGTTTAAACAGCCGTTTAATTCTAAAAAAATTTGTGAAAAAAACGGCAGTTAAATCCGTTTAATTTTCGTTAAATTCCATTTTTTTTTTTCAAATTTCAAAATTTGAATTTTAGCGCCATGTTTTCCGTTTTTTCCATTAAAATCTGTTTAATTCCATTAAATTCTATTTTTTCTATTTTTGCCCCTGGCCATTTCAATCTGAAACGGTAACGCCCCTAGTCCGTTTAACTGTTAAAACAGTTAACTTTAAACCTTGCTAAAAACTACACCGAGGTATAGAAAAAATAGCAACATGTATGTAATTAATGAAACCAATCCATGTTCATTCATTCCAAAGTAAACCCATCATCCAGCTAATGTAAAGAGACATAAAATCCATCATTCATTATTTTTAACATTAAAAATAAATCCTAATACATGTAATCTAGGAAAGCATATAAATAAGCAACTAAAACATTCGTCAGCATCACACAACTCGCCACTTGTTCCTTTAGGTAAATCTGAAACACGTAAGAAGGGGGTAAGTCGAGAAGCTTAATTAGTAGGAACGCTCCACCAGCCATGTATCAATAGAGATAAGCAACTAACCACAAAAAACATAATCCATCGAAACATAAGTATAAGTATAAGATAAAGCGATAAACCAAACCATGAACCAAACCATGAATCTCAACCGATAAACCAACCCGATGAATCAACATCCATATAGACAAAATTAATCTAAGGTGATGTATTAAATAGTGCCCACCTAATTGCGACTTTTTCAAAGCTCTATGGGATGTACTAAACACTACTGAGGCCTCATTTATACCTTGTCGGTCAAGCTCTCAAACACTCCACCACATGGTACAAATGATGTTTCGTGTCTTTCACCCTAAGATCCTACTCATCCCATTGCTCTTTAGGCATGTTTTCAGAAGGAAACATCTAAGGATTAACAACAATCACATAGTACTGAAACCCTAACACCACATGCCCATTCATTCTCGATTAATTTGTCAACATCATACATCTTGCTCATGGTCAAGAACAGGTGGCAAACAATCTAATCCACAACTACAATCCAAAATAAACAAGTAATGAAATCCAAAATATCAAAACAAGAGATAGTAGCAAAACAGTAAATTGGGTCGCAAAGCAAGTATAATAATAAAAAAATCATAACTCCACATCTGTTAACTCGATCGGGCTGAATTTCGGATATGTGTTACTATATGAAGTAAACCTAGTGCCATCCAAAATGCATATAGATCCGACCATAGGAAGTGGTCCATACGACCTCCACAAAAAAATCTAGTTTTGAAAAATAAAAAACACTAAGTAGCTCCAAAATCATGAAAAAAGCCATCTATATAACTAGCATGCTTTACAAAACATAAAACTATGAAATCTAAAGTAATGTACGTGATTTTAGCATAACAAAAACATGTACAAACAATAAAACATATAACTTGAATGTAATATTTTCAAAAACAACAATACAAACAAGGGGAGTTGAGAAATCTACTGTAGAAATTTAGCACAAATATGTAAAAATAAGTATATAGAGAAATATTCTTGTTTTTTTCTTCCTCTTCCTTCTTCTCTTCTCTCCAGACTGATCCTCAATGGAGGAAAATAGTCAAAAGGGCAGCAAGGTGGTTCGGCTAGGAGTGTACATGCAAGGGCAGCACATGCACAACACACTAAAGAGAGGAAGGTACGACTAGGATTTCAAGGAAGACGGGGACAACACCATGAAGCAATAGAGAATAGGAGGGGGAGAGAAAATGTCAACATGCATGTTCCCATTATGAGCATAAAGTATACTAATTTCATAATGTAAAGCTTATGTGGCATGCCAACTAAATATTTATGCTTTAATTATTAATTAAATTAATTACATATATTATCCTATTCATCAATGTTCTAGAAGCAAAGGTGTAGTACTAAGACACACTCAAACAAGTTATATGCTACAAGAGAGAAAGTTCTTTGGATGATGGCACCGTTCGCGATCCTTTGGGGTCTGGTTGGACAGAAATAGGAGAGTCTTTAGGGGAAAGAAAAGTTCCATTCACGAAACCATTTTAGGTATGTATTCTCTAAACAACAATCAGCATTTTTTTTTGCCAAGGTGGTATTTAGGTTTGAAGAACTAATGGGATGTATGTAGTTTGATGTACATTTTGTTATTTTTGTTGTTTCCGACTCTTTTTGTTCTCTCGAAATCTCATCGATCACTTTTAATATATCATATTTTGACTTATCAAAAAAATTATTATGAGTATATTATCTAATCAACATGCAAATTAAATAATTAAACCTAGGTTAACAATCCACATCCATTAAAATTAAATGTAACCCAACTCAAATAACATAATCCATCATACATATGTCTCAAAACGGTATTACATTAATACTTCTCCACATGATGTACCATTTTCGTCGAGTCAAAAATATTGGGGCGTGGAGGTGGTGCAGGGAACGTACCATTTCTCGTCTAGCTAGAGCTGGGACTTGGTGATGGTGGGTAACCAATTCCGAGTCCGAAACAATCGTCTCCAAAATTGCCTGGAAAAATAATAAAAATATTCCTCAACAAAAATGTGTAATATATATAAACTATAAATAAACACATGGCATTGGCTTTATTAATAAAATATTTTTTTTGATAAGTTCTTTATTAACAAAGTATTACAACCATCTTGTGTGTATATTTGTTTCACATTTCCCTAATAAGTTGATCTTTTGGGGTAAATGGTTGTTTAACATAGTATCAGAGCCTTAAGGCCTAGGAGGTCACGAGTTCAAGACTACAGTGGAGTATATTCCCACTACGGTGTCATGTTAGCGGATGGTGTTTTTTCGCGCACATGTTGTGTTGGCACGACGACCCATTGGTATACATAATTGTTTCAACTTGTCCCAACAAGTCGATCTTTTGGGATAAATGATTGTTTAACACACGCACACTCCCACCTAATCTCCTAGGCAAAAATCAACCCAATTAACCAGAAAAGGAAATAGAATGGATGGTTAAAATCTTCGAAACCCTCTTTCATCTACCATCCATTGCCCGTTAACCCGCTTGCCAACCCACCAAAGAAGAAGAAGAAGAAGAAGAAGAATGTTACATTGTTTGAAGCAAGCTAAGTCTGTCCTATTCAACAAATTAGCTGATCCTTCGTTGCACTTGCAAATGTAACCCGATCCATTACTTTCGCAGGTTCCATCACCACACCAAGTAAACCCACAAGCTACAAAATTGGAAATTATTGTTTTAATTACATGAAGAAACAACAATTTATTAGGATTTAAGAAGAAACAAATGGATTCGTATGGCGACGCATGATTTCAACAAAATGAAAGCAATTGAAACGAAAATTTGATTATGGTTGACAAATTATACGGTCGGAAAAATTTATAGCTGGTGGTAATGAGGGAGCTGGAGCAAGTGTTGGAGGAGATCCGCTGCCGCAGTTTAAGTCGAGCGTGCCTGCAAATTCATCAAAAACCAGATCATCAACTGCTTCTAATGGAAATCAAATTTATACGTGCCCCTTTTATCATGGCTGACCCAAAGAAGATTTAATTTGGCTCCCATAAGAATTGGTGCCGTGCAACTTAAACTCCATTCCCAAACACCCCCTATATGTCTAAGATTCTCAAGAAACCATCCTTTTCATGTGCTTCTCACCGGGATTAACACTGAACTGAGAATGCTGTAATCCTAAATAGCTGATCAATGATCATAATAATCCTAGGTTGCATTGATA
The DNA here is from genome assembly GCA_035048495.1 of Euptelea pleiosperma. Classification (NCBI taxonomy): domain Eukaryota; kingdom Viridiplantae; phylum Streptophyta; class Magnoliopsida; order Ranunculales; family Eupteleaceae; genus Euptelea; species Euptelea pleiosperma. The sequence continues at coordinate 25,991,366 of CM068549.1, forward strand.
CAGGTACAGTGTCAGTCCGACACGGGTGCAGAGTGTCCGACTCGGCGAGCATTGAAAATAGGATTCTTGGACTTAGCAACATACTTCAAATAATATGAAGCAAAGTATTTTTTTTTTTATATCGTAATGTGGATAATAGTAGATACTGTAATAGGATATTTTATGATTTGTATCATACTAGTGCGTGGCTCATGCCCACGGCACTCCCCAACAAAGCATTTGTCAAAATCAGGTGAGTGGCTGAGATCTACCAACCAGTTGGGGGATAAGATCTCGGCCCTTCTTTATTGAAGCCTATAAGAGGGGGAGACAACTGAGCTCCCTTATTGTATAGATACTTATAGACAAGAGAATACATAGGTAGAACTCATAACTTGTCGCAAATGTTTATTAGTATCTTAGAGAAATTAAAAAAAAAAAATAGAATTTGGAAGTGTTGCACCAAAATCCGTAACATGTCAAATTCCGACACCGGTAATTTGCCCGTTACTCAATTGCACTCCTCTTTATGACGATAAACATTAGGGTGTGTTTGGATACAATTATTTTCCTGCCCTACGTAGGCATGTTGCAGTTGGTGTGCTTTTGTGCGCGTGCGTGCACTTGAGAGAGAGAGAGAGACTTACAGTTAGGAACAACGCAGGAGGGGTATGTCATAGACCCAAGTTGGATCTTCTTCCATCCAGGGTAACACTCACAATCAAAACCAAGGGACGTGGCATTTGAAGGCTTGCAAGCTCCTTGCCCACAATTTATTAATGCACACACATGATCTACAACCATCATCACCCACATGATCATCATCATCAACCATACAAGTCAAATCATAATACCCAATCCCAAAAATGCAAAACAAACAAGAAAAAAGACCGTGTCACACTGAATAATAACTTAGAAAAAAAAATCACATCATTTACCTAGAATCAACGGTCGTGAATCGACTCTGAGGCTACCAATGAGCAAAAATAAGAGAAGGAGAGGGATCGAGGAGAGAGCGAGCTTCATGTTGAACCTGCCCATGACTTGAGAGTTACTGATCTGATGGGGTATTTATAGATGTAGTTCATATTTGATGGGCGGTACAAGCAATGGGGGGGCAGAGGAGAGATCGATGATATCAAAATCAAAGAAAAAAAAAAACTATTTAGCCAACTACAACAATGAACATGCATGTATGAAGCTAATACCAAGGTTTAAAGGAGGCCATTTTAACGGTTAAACGGACTGGGGGCATTACCGTTTAAACGGCCGTTATAACGGATTGAAACAGTCAGGGGCAAAAATGGAAAAAAAAATGGAATTTAACGGTTTTAACTATTTTATCAGAAAAAAAACAGAAAAAGTGGCGCTGAAATTCAAATTTTGAAATTTGAAAAAAAAAAAAAAAACAGAATTTAACGGATTTAAATGGATTTTAACGGATATTAACGGAATTAAACGGTTTTAACAGCCGCTTTTTTTTACAAATTTTTCAAAATTAAACGGCTGTTTAAACGATTTTAACAGCCGTTTTTTTCAAAACCAATAAAATGTGTTTAAATGGTTTTAACTGAAACGGGCTTGGGGCGTTACCGTTTAAACGGCCGTTTTTAAAACCATGGCTAATACCATCAACGATTGGTCTGATTGGAACATGAGGAACCCACCACCAGTTGAAACCTGATCAAATTACATTATATGAGAGTGGGTTCACAGGTGAAGAACACAAACAAACTCAGATCTTTTAAACAGAACACCCAAGGATCGACACCTCCAAATGGCTAGGAGTGAATCCTGATCAGCAAACAAACAGCAGGGATCAAAACAACGAACAATTAATCAACCTTACGCCGAACCAAACTCTGAAAACCACTTCTCATGACGTTCAATATCGGCTGCAGAAACACTTCGTTGAACTTTAATCAGAGCTTCTTCAAAGTCACACATGGCAACCGGGTCCTTTGAGATTTCGTCCTTAGACATGTTCTTGATCTCGTCGCGCGTCTTGCCTGCTATCTTACGCCTCATGCCATTCAAGGAAGCATCCCGACAGACATTAGTGAGATCATCTCCACTGTATCCATCCGTTCGGCGGGCTACTTGATCGATATTAACATCGGGAGCCACCTGATCATCAGCACAAGAGAAGTTAAAAGAGAAATAAAAGCATACTTGCAAAAAATAACAGAGAATGCAGAAGCATCTATATAATCTTATATGGAAAAAATTTGGAATGTATCTTTATTTAATAAATATTGGGAATTAAACAAATAGAACTTCGATTTTTAAAAATGACTACAAATCCAAGATTAACAAAAAGCTACAAAATCAATGGCCTTAAAGCTACATTTGATAGAGTCAGGGTGGTTGTTGCCGGTAGTGGGGTGAGGTCTGTGATCCTAAAACAGGATCAACACCTTGGGCAGAAGCTTGCTGCAATTAAAAGTCGGAGTAGGTTTGACATATTGCTGCCTTATGATGTCAGGGAAAAAGCCCTTTTACCATTTCATGTCACCATCTGCCAAACCATTGTTCGTAATCAATGTCCATATACTTAAGAGAGGAAAATTTGGCATATCTCATCAGTTCATTTCTGATTTCACGTCAAAATTCTCGGGTAACGAGTTCTACCTCTCCATCTCTGAAGTCGGGATCCTTTCTCTTCCAAACATTCTCAAGGATTCTTTAAGACATTGGTTCTGTTGAGAAACAGTACAAAGTGACTGCTCACTCCCTTCACATACCTCTACGGTTTGAATTCAGTTTTGCAATCAACGACTCTTGGAGCGAACGAATTATATGTTGAATAATACTATTAAATTCCAATATATAAGATAACAAAAAATAAAACTCAAAAGCATAAAGTACAACTAGAAAAGTTAGATTGCTAGAAGCATAAACAATTCTCCAGACATACGAAGCATCTGAAAAAATTATAATTGTTATATAAATAAAAAATAAAAATAAAAAAACTTACCTCAACTGTTTTTAGGTTAATCCGAATAAGCTCTTTTCGACTCTCAAAATTTGGCAAAGGAATATATATTCGCTTTTCCAGCCTCCTCCTGCATTGCATCATGTACCACCCAAATCAGATCAAGCACAATATAACATTTATTGCAGAGACTGGCCGAATTGACAATAGAGGCTGCTTCTGTGGACAGCTTAGTAGACGACCCGTGTTTCGGTCCAGGTCGAAACCAAAATATAATACAAAATTTCGAGCGTTTGGAAAAATTATAAATAGTGAAATATAATCATTTGCTTATAGAAAGGAAATCTTATCTCTTTCTCTCGCTATAATCTCCCATAAGATAAGGGAACCTTAATTTTTGCCTTTAATAATGGAAAGAATGCCTTAATTATCTCTTCTTTTTTTTTTATTGAATTATTGAAGAGAAGGCCGAAATTTTGGGATTTTGATTTCGGTCTAGCCCAAAACTGAAATTTCAGGCCGAAATTTCGAGAGTTTCACCGAAATTTATAACCTTGAGTAGATATGTATGTAGAAATTGGATCACTGAAAATTCAAAAAATTTAGAAACGAGAAAGACTTAAAATATATTTCAGATGATGTCCAACCTAAGCGCCTCATCTATATCCCACGGAAAGTTAGTGGCTGCCAAGACCATCACTATTTTGCGTCCGCCATCTTCACCAGAAGAGCTGTTATTGACACCATCTACCTGTACAAGAAGTTCAGACTTCACCCTTCTGGACGATTCATGCTCCCCTGAAGCCCTGAAGAAATCAAGTTGTCAAAATTGACAATAGAATTGAACATCTAAATTGGTAAACCTAACTGACAAAAGTATGTTATCATCAGTTCCTATTGGAAGAATACTGATTCAAGTATGGAAATAGAGATCAATGCTAACAGGGAGGAATTAAAAAGTTACACGTGTGTGAACAGAAATACCAAAACAAAAAATAAACATCAATGAACTGTGTATTTATGTGTACGTAAGTCTTATGGAAATCTATGATACCCGGATACTTCAAAAAGGGTGCCGTATCCGTGTCGGATACTTCCATTTTAAGTGTAAATGCCGTATCTACCCCGTGTCCTTGCCGTATCCGGGTAACATAGTATGGAATGCAACAACAGAGAACTTAACAAACTATTAAAATTATGGATGGTAGCAAACAGAAACAGATCTCAAACGTTTACAAAAAAAAAAGGTATTAAAAGCCTTACCCCCTAGCATTGCAAAGAGAATCAATCTCATCAATGAAAATTGTGCTTGGAGCATAAGCTCTTGCAAGATCAAACAAGCATCGAACCATGCGTTCACTCTCCCCACGCCATTTTGAAGCCAAGGTAGCAGAAGAAACATTGAAAAATGTCGTACCACACTCAGTAGCTACCGCCTTAGCCAAGAGTGTCTTCCCAGTACCAGGTGGACCAAACATTAGAACACCTTTCCATGGCCTCCTAATGCCCTGCAAGTGTAGAAGTAATAAGCATTAGTGTGGCTAATACATAAAACTACTAGACTCTAGAAACTCACAATTAATCTCTGTTGATTTGATTTACGCCACTAATAACATCAGTTTCTCATCATGTCTAGGAATTGAAATATTCAGAACCAAATGTTCTCTTGCCTTCATTACCACCTTAGAATTTCAAAAGCTTGTTGATAACAATAAATAAATTCAGGTCAGGTCCAATAATTCGATAGTTTAGCTTTGATGGGTCTGGAATACCTGGAAATACTCAGGCATCCACAAAGGAAGAACGACAGCTTCCTCCAAAAGTCTTTTTGCTTCACTCAGTCCAGCAACATCTTCCCATCTCACTCCAGGGCTGGTCTCCAAGACATCCCTTTCGAGCATGGCTGCCAAATCTGGATCAGGTCCCTCATACTGTCCCTTCCTTGTCTTTCCTTCTTCAGCATCGCCATTCTAACAATAGTACATGCAAATATGCGATCAGAACACAGACAGCCTAATATCAAACATAACAAAACCATCATAATGGGGAAAATAAAGCTAAATCAAGAGTTGCATTATGTCAAGACAAGCATAAAACAGAAAATAACCAAACTCGTAAATCCCAAGGCTCTAGGATGAAAAGTGAGTACGACAAATTACCATGGCCTTGCTTTTAAAGTTGGCAATAAAATGGAATTATACTATTATCTATTGATGGTTTTCCTTGGGCTTGGAAAGAAATAATCCTTTTCACCAAGTAGATGAGTGGGGAATGAACCCAACACTCATGTTTGAAACACAAAGCATCATCCAAATGAGCAATTGCCTCAAATGTTGGTAATATAAGCCACAAAATAGCAATTAAATAACATTATTATCCATATTTTTCTCTATATGGCAATGATGATGTGTCTTCTATTCTTATTCGTTAATTGCAACTTGCAAATAGATGAGTGAAAATTGAAAGTATAATTTTGTGAAAAGGACCCTTGGACGCTGCTAATTCTGTAGATAACATTAGGGATATTTGTGAAGATTGAGAAATTTTGTATGGTCGTAATTATGGAAGTGCTAACGAGGATGCCAACTCCTAGGCTGAAGAGGGCTTATATTGGCACACTTGTATGTCAGAAGCTTGCTTTAGCTTCCTTCTATTGTTGTCAATAGAATCGTCTCATTATTTATCACAAGAAGAAAAAGTGGTTCTGGAAAGGAATATTTTTCGGCTATAGAGAACACGAAAGACGTGAGTTATGGGAGAATAGGATGGTGATGCCCAAAAACATTAAAAACGAAATACAAACTGAATACTTTAGAAGAATTTTGTTGGAAATCAGATGAAATGACTACTTTTTTGGGAATTAAGAGCGTATAGATCATTCCCTAGGAAGGTTTACCAACTTTATAATATTAAGGGTTTTAATTAATAGGTGCATAGAATGGGTTTGGTAATTTACAATTTTTGTAATTTTCTTTAATTTATTGTTTATGTGGAGGCCATATCTGATGCCGACAAACATGTCCGTGTCTAAGTTACTTAGATCTTACTATTCCACATCCCTTTAGCTTCAACCCATATGAGTTCTGATTTCCCAAGCCTGCTCGAAACATATGAGTGTATCTTACTATTCCACATCCCTTTAGCTTCAACCCATATGAGTTCTAATTTCCCAAGCCTGCTCGAAACATCTGAGTGTATTACCTTGAGATGAAACAAATCCAACCAGGTAGTCGCACCTTATGACTTGGTTAATAGAAATATATGTCAGCAAAGGATGCTTTTCCCCAAGAACATTCTATGGTGCCAAATCTTGTCCCCATTGAGCTCTTCCAAACACAAGAAAAGGTCAAGAGAGAAGAAACTGATGGCCTAAGAAGACAAGCCCAGTCAAACCAACCCATATTGAGCCAAAAGTGCATCCAAAGCCAAGCTAAGAAATCAAAGCCAAGAGAAGACCCATAATTACCAAAATCTTCTAATAAAACACATTTCCGGCTATGCTTTCTTTTGATTCTAGATCTTCGGATAATAAATGAACCCCTCCAAATTCTAGTAACTTTTTTAAATGACATTCAAAACAAAATCAATCCAGTAAATTTAAGCCAAAAGTCAACCTCAATCCATGTAAACTTTAACCCAATCCAAAAGCTGTGTCATTCACAAGGCATGGCCTATAATTAGGAGAGTTTTCTAGTAGGACATCTCTCCCATTACTCGAAGGTCTGTCTTCAACTTTTGAGAAAAATTGGGAAAGGAAGACCAATTTTTTGGCCTAAAAAATCTTCTATTGTTCTATTACAAATAGCTGGAGCTAATATATGTGCTCAGTGCTTCCAAATGGTGTGCAACTTCATCTGGGTACTAAATGCATGGCCCCAAAATAGTTTTCTTCAGAATTGAACCTTTACCTATGTAACAAGGGAATGGACACGACATATGGTGTCCAACATGGATACGGAGTGTCAAACACGCTGACCCCAACAAACCCAATATGGCGACACATCTGTATAGTTAATTCTTTATGATGAAAGATATATCTTTTAGATAATTCAGTCCATGTTAAGTATGAAATATAGAAAGAATGTATTTAGATTAAGCTGACATATATTAAAATCACATAAACCATATACAAATAATATCTGGGTTTTTTTTTAATAAATGGAGATTTGTTTGAAAAGGTGTGTCGGCAAGTGTCCAACACATGAATACGACAAGGTGCCCAACACGGCAAATTCTTAGGAAATGGAGTGTCCTTGTTACATAGACCTTTACATATCCATGGGAATTTCCATAAACAGCCCTCTCACTCCTTGTTAGTTATTGTATTGCCTCAAGATTCAAGGAAACCCCAAAAGATTAGACAAAAACCCATCATAATGAATACAAGCACATCATTTGAAACAAGCTCAAGATTTTAGAGATCTTATGTATAAATGATTCGGTTGCATACTTATAAAAATAATTTGAATCAGTTGCATGAGTTAAGATAAGAATTATCCAGCCCAAATAATGATTTAAGTTCTGTCCAGCATTTAGTATCTCCTTATAAAAAAGAATGCTCCACCAAACTCCTCTTCACATAATGGACTTTAAGTCCTAGTCAATGCAATCACAGTCCCACTGTAGTTCTAATAACAATCACTGAATCAGAACCTTGGCTGATATATCCTAGCATATCCACCACCTTATTGAATAAATCCAAAAATGACATATTACCTGAAGTGCAGGTTCAACAAAAACAACTTGCAAAGTTTACCATAACATTGCTATTTGACTATTTCCAACACTATGTTTGAGTCAATGGAGCTTCTCCTTAAATAGGAAATTTTCCCACTCGCATTTTCAGTTATGGCGTTTTTGATTGCCAAGTGGGAAAATTGCATTTTCCTTGGGAAAACACAACAGTTCATTGTTAGATAGGCAGTTTAAATCTGGTAAAACACAACTGTCCATTGTTAGATAGCCATTTAAAATCTGGTAAATTTTCCCCTCCAAGCCCGGAATCCACTTCCATTCCACGTAGGTGAGAATTCATTTCCACCTGAAAATACGCCTTGATTTTCTCACATGATTGAAATATATGTTCTCAGGTGCAATCAAACGGCCATTTAAGGCATTCCCAGATGTATATTTTTGGGAAAAATTTCCGTTCAATCAAACACGCCATAGTTGAAAAGATTCCCCAAATCACACTTGCCCAAGGATTTTTACTTTCAGGTATAAATGTCCATAAATGTTTTCTAAAACACGTTTTGACATACGACTTCTTTTCTAGTGAACTTTTCTGTGGTCGCCATACAGGGCTTTACTGTAAATGAATTCTACAGACTAGCATAAAACCAGCATACAAATCAATTGTTTAGTATAACTTACCACTGAATCAGTCTTACTAGAATTGGATCTGTTAGAACCAGTGCCTCTCTTCCCAGGTCCAGAAGCTGTTGATGCTCGGACTCCAGATCTACTTGAAGCATTAGTCTTCGCTCCGCGACCAGTTGTTCCTGCCCTAGTTGAACTGCGAGCCCAAGTTGCATCTTGTGGTGATTTCCTCATACCCATTTGTCCAGGCCTCGTGGGTCTTCTGCTTCCATTGTCTCGGCTTGGCGGTGCCCAGACATCGGGATCATCCATCGGAGCACCCGACGAGGTTGGGTATTCATCAAGTGGTTGGAAAACAAAAGAGGATTTAGTAGGAATTGGAGGCGAAGAAGGGCGTCTATTGCCCAGAGTCTCTTCAAGGCCCTTCTCTCTGCGTCCAACTGTTTTACGGTATCTATTTCGTCAGAAAGAGCTTTCTTGCAGTTCATCCATTTTGCGCGGATTAGCGGATCCTCGAGTGTGCTCAAGTGCCTGAATAGAGATAGCAAAGTTCAATACTTTTCACCTAAATTATACAAAATTCTCCAGATATTTCATATAAAAAAAATCTAAATTTCGAAACCCTAATAGATTTCCGTGCTACTAACCAGAAATTTAAAGCAAAAAAACAAATTTTAGGGCAAATTGAGGACTGATAGAGAGAGAAATAGAGAGTGAGAAATTACTTGTTGATCTGAGCAATGGCGCCATCGAAGAAGATGATCGCGGTATCGTAAAGGCCTTCATTGGTGTACTCCCTCGCCAATCTGAGATGATCTTGCAAGCCTGGAAGTGTGCCAACCATTATCAAAATCTAGGGTTTTTGAAGTGTTAAGGTGCTCAGACGAAAACTAGGGTTTTGAAGAATAAGGGTTTGAGAAATGCAGCTCGTCGGAGTTTGTTTGAGATCGGAACAGCAGAAATAGAACGTTTCTGTGAAGTAGCTTCTTCTCTCTGCTTCCAACGGTACATGACGGCGACATTTAAACGTTCGAAAGACAGGAGAGGAGGGAGTATAACTTTGCTGACCGTGGACTGTCAGCGAAGCCGCTGACCGCCAAAATATAAGCCACGTGGACATTTTTTAGAGGACACTGACCGTATGGATGTTTGGCCAATCCCTACATGGACCTACAAACCTAAAATTAACCTGATTAGTGATTTCCAAGCGTTGGATTGAGTCATTTTCATGGGTTGATCTTAACAGTTGGAATTTGAGCATTATTCACCATTATTTGGGGCAGGATCCAAGGTTTGGAGCAACCAAAATTAAGAGCCACGTGGCACACTCTTAGTGGACAAATACCGTATGGATGTTTGTCCAGTCCCTCGGTGGAGCTATAACCAAAAATGAGCCTCATTAGTGATTTACAACCTTTGGATCTTTGCACCCAAATAACGCTCAATAATGCTCAAATTTCTACCGTTAAAATCAACCCATGAAAATAACTTCAATCGAATCGCTTAGAGATCACTAATCAGGCTGATTTTTTGTTTATAGGTCCACCGAGGGACTGGCCAAACATCCATATGGTCAGCGTCTACGAAGAGTATGCCACGTGGCTTTTATTGTGCGTTGTGAGTTGTGACAGAAGTTTTACTCGCAAGGTTTGAAATCACAAATCAGGCTGATTTTTGGTTATTGGTCAAACATCCATCCGGTAAGCATCCACTAAGAGTATGCCACATGGATCATAGTATGACGGTCAGTGGATTCGCTGACTATCGACGGTCAGTGAAGTTTTACAAGAGAGAAGGTGTTTGATATTACCAAAGTACCCTCCACTTTACTTTACTTCGATTACTTCCAACGGGTGGATCTATTGTACCGACCAGACACCAGTAAACGACCAAACGACAGTAGACATAAACTATTTATTTTATAAAATAAATTATTTTTTCTTCAAAAATATAATTAAAAAAATTACTAAAAGCAATTATTTCACTAAAGCAAGAACAACTAAAGCCCAAAAAAATGAAAATATAACCTTTAGGTAATTTTTTTTCCCTTCTATTTTCCTTTTTACCCTTTTACTATTTAAATTTTTTTTTTGTAAGCACTATTTAAAATATTTTAAAATACAAAAACACGGTTTAAGAAATTTTTTTTTTTGTAAAAAAAATCTAAGAGGGTAATAAGGAATCTATAATTAAAAAAAAATAGAGCTTGAAAATAAAATATGTATTAAAGTATGTTCATGTTTATTAGTTGAAACCAAGGTTTAAAAATTGGCCGTTATAACGGATTTGGACCTACCCCGTTACGTTACGCACCGTTAAAACGTCCGGAAAATAAATAACGGTCGTTATTTTCTGTTATAATGAAAATAACGGCCATTTTTTCCATATTTTTTCGTTATTGCAATTTTGAATTTCAGCGCCCTTTTTTCAGGTTTTTTCTGCTATTTCTGTTAATTTTCTTTTTTTTTTTCCATTTTTGCCCTTGAGCTTCTTTTTTTTGTTATAACAGAAAAAATGGTAAGGCCCCCAGACCGATATACCGTTATAACAGGTCCCATTTAAACCTTGGTTGAAACAAATTACTTTTTTTACTTTTACACAAGTCATTTGTTTTATTTCTTTTATAATGTTATTCTTTTCGGTAATTTTTCCTTGAAAAAAAAAAAAAAAAACCTGCTTCTTCGATATTAGTCGTTACGACACGGTTGCTAACGGATGGAATGAGGCAGTTCAAACCCGAGATCCAATAGATTTGAACCCATATTTAAATGTGTTTGTTGTGAATAAATGTAAATTAATTCATTATTGATTCTGTCGAATTTGAATCCGAATGTTTGATATTGAGATCGAGTCAAATCTTGGGTATGTGAGTTAAATTCTTACTAAAAACCATCATTTTATAAGAGATACGTACAATATAGATCATGGTTCGGATTCAGATCATGTTTCGGAGATCTGAGTTAGATCCATATCCAAATATTTATCATGATATCAAAGTCAAATGCATTCATTGTAATTCGAATTTTAAAATCATGATCTATATCCATAGAATAAAGAAATTCAATTGAGGTGCTTAATTTATACATACATCACGAAGACAAGAATGGCGTAGATTAGTAAGAAAATATATGGGGTCCGGATCAGGGGAGCAGCTTCTCTGCACCAGGCCGCACTGACCAAACAAAATGGCCTGGGGGGGGGTTTGTGCAGGTGCAGCCCTGGCAGATAGAAGCCGGCCATGGATTTCAAGAATCCAACGGTGGTTTTCAAAGCCAAGTTGGCATCAGTTTTTTCACTTTTGGGGGCGCCGTTGTTGACAAACATTGTTGGATTTGTGAAAATCCACGGCCAAGCGCGTGATCACCGAGAGGGGTCAGAAAAAAGGGGTCCTCAGCATGAGCCAAATATACGAAGTCATAAAAAAAACTCTAAATAGAGTCAAAAGAGTATATCTCTACTATTATAATGGGACTTACCCATTTCGTACCGATCAGTTGAGTCGTCGTAAACGCTTTTGCGATGTTTTTTCTGTATGCATTTTAATTTTAAATGGGATATTTTAATTTTGAGTAGATAATCAAAATAAATATTTTAAAAAAAATTACTAGCTACCCCACTACCCTTACTCATCACCTCCACCAAATTCAAAAGAAAAAACACTACCCCATAATCCTTCGTCTTTCCCTCTCATAAACTAAGATTAATGTTCCTGACCCCAAACATTTATGAGAAAGCATAAATAATAATGATATTGATGATGACCAATGTTAACTAACGTGGGACCCCACCTGTGACCGGGTCCCAATTTTTAGATTTGGGCATGTGAGGAGGGAGAAAACATTTGATGGCCCCGGGACGGGGAGGGGGAGGGGGGCATCGAACTTTGAAATCTCCCCGTCCAAAATGCCTGAATCCCTTAACTCAACCCTGGTTAAACCTGGTATAAAAAGGTACTCGTCGGACATTTTGGGGACACATCAAAGTTTGAAGTTCCCGGGGCTAGCGAAAATTTTCTCGACTGGAGTGGGGTTTATGAGAGAAAACGTTCGCTGTTCCCGGGTCCTTCAAACTTTGAAGGTCCCCTCCCCAAATGTTTGACACGTACCCTTTGTTAACCAGGCTTAACTAACTAACCAAAGGTTAACGTGGGTTTGGTTTAGGCCTTGTAGTACGTGTCAGACATTTTGGCTGGGACCTTCAAAGTTTGAAGGACCCGGGACCAGCGAACGTTTTCTCGGGTTTATGATCCAACTAGTTAATCACCATCAGGTGGTCTCAGACGTATGATCAACATACATGGGGCTGTTCTTTGATACCGACTTTGGTATCAAAATTTTGATGCCGAAGTCCCTCAATTTGCCACGTAGTAGACTCTTTTGGGCCCACTGACTCCATGAATTTTTGGCCCACATCTTGGTGGATCCACACACCAAAAATCAGTGTGATTGGTGATTTCTAGCCGTGGGATTTGAGCACTTTTCATCATGGGCTTTTTTGAACATGCCTATGAAGTGGTTCCAAGCCCATGATGGAAAAGTGCTCAAATTCAATGGCTAGAAATCACTAATAACGCTGATTTTTGGTGTGTAGGACCACCAAGATGTGGGCCAAATATTCATGGAGTCAGTGGGCCCGAAAGAGTCTACCAAGTGGCAAATTGAGGGACTTCGGCATCAAAATCTATGATACCAAAATTTTGATACCGAAGTTGGTATCATAGATTTTTCCACATACATGCGCCCCACCTATAGCTGTTAGCTGCTACAATGGGACCCACAATCCTGCCAGATTGCCAAAATGGTGGTACGATCCAGCATTCGGGATTAGACTGCAGATCCATCTGATCGTTTCTCACTAAAGTACTTTTAAGTCTTAAATGACCAAACTACCCTCGCTAGAAGCAACGCGACTGCTCCAATTATTATTGTTAGCTAGGTCGTAGTACAACCAGAAAAAAAAAATAATAATAATAATAACAGAGAAAAAAAATATAAACAAAAACGAGAGAAGAGAAATAGGGAAATGGCTGCTGCAATGCATTCCGTCTCTCTCTGCCTCCGACCGCCCGAAATCTCCGCCGTCCATAAAAACTACAGAAAACCCATCTCGTTTCCTTCCATAAAGAAATCAATCTCAGTTTCTCGCGCCGTAAATCTGTCGGAATCATCACCGTCCGTTCCAGAAAAGCCCGAAATCGAGCTGGAGTTCATTGGGGTAAGTACGTGCGCGCAGCATTTCTGGCTTTCGATCATCTCTCTACTTAATTTTAAAAAAAAAATTTGGTGGGTAGGCAAAAGCAGGGCCAGATGGTTCTTATCCCGTAGAGAAAGCTTCAGCTATTAGTGGAGAGAAGCTATTGAGGAACATCATGCAGGATAACAAGATAGAGCTCTACGCCACATATGTAAGTTAGAAACAAAACCTTCACTTTTATTCTTTCGGCGCATTTTAGCCACATATTAGTGACATATTCTACTGTGGGCATTAGTTAAAGGAACTCACATTCACTTTTTACATTCGATTGTGGGGCCCACGCCACGTCTATGTAATCATGTTCATCACGTTGTTCATAGTTCACACCGTGGAGTTCATCTTTACAAAAATCCGAAAATTTTAGCGTCTTGGCGAATTTTTCTTGTGGTGTTGTGGGAGCATAAAAAAGCACCACGTGGCACAGTTTTTTAGCCTACTTACCCATGAATGATTGGCTCACCCTTGATAGGCCTACACACCAAAAATAATCCTGATTTGTGATATGTAGCCATTGGATTCGAGAATTTTTATGGTTATCTTCGACGTTGGATTCGAGTGATTTTTTAGGACTTGGATCAAATGGCTAGAGATCACCAATTACGCTGATTTTTGTTGTGTAGGTACACGCAAGGAAAAAGTTAGGGCCCCATAGAATGTGCCATTTGGCTCACTTTTATGCTTTCCATAGTATCATTGGAAGAAATAACTTGGGTTTGATTTTCTCTAACAAATAAGTCCATTCTGACATTCCTATCCTTATTAGCGATCAAGCCGTATTGATGTTTGGCCCATCTGGACCTACAATATAAGCCGTATTGGAAACTGCATTTAATCAGTGAGCACACCAAAACACTAAAGGACCCTCGTTAAATGAATAATTTAAAGAAAACAAACAAACAATATATTTTTTAAAATTTTGGGGCATTGTAGCGTAACACGAGAAAGGCCTTCGCTCTTTAAATAGTAGAATATATTTTTATATATATTCATGAGATTTATAAGAGTTCTAAGAGGGAATTTATACATTTCAATAGGGAAAAGTGATGAATTGTGGGGGTGGTGGAAGTTGTGGAACCTGCATTGTAGAGGTATGAAGTAAGATTTCTTCTTTTTCTCTTCCTAACCATCTAAGTTACTGGTTTTTGCTACTGTGGGCTGCTACGTCTAGATCCTGATCGGAGCTCTATGGATTTTCCCATTTGTCGAGTTGACGCGGGAATTATCCGAGCCGACTCTAATTATTGCAACACTAAACTGATTTATTGTATGGATCATTTTCATACAGAACTCGGTTCAAGGTGTGGTCTTGTCCAATACCAAAACTGATATGATATTTCTCGGCACTGACTCGACTGAGTCACTGCTACATTTAAAACTGAGACGACCGAGTCATACTCGACTCGGGAAAGTTTGAAGCTTGATTGGATTTTGCTTTGATGTTCTCTTGTTGAGTAGAATTTGCAGGGATCTGTTACAACATTTTGATTTTCTGCTTGCAGATTGTTGATGGAAAGGATCTTCTGAACGATAGAACGAACACCGAACTTCGGTATCTAAAGAAGGCACGCTTACTGTAACCTCATCTGAATTTCAAAATTCTTTGATATATTCTTCAAATAAGATTAAAATGCTCTACTTTCGATCGATCGTGGAAAACAACATTTGTTTTAAGATCCTCCTTCCTATGGAGTTCCTCCTATTCGATTTTTGATAAACTTTGCTATGACTCTACAGAAACCAGAATCATGGAGGCTGGCTTGTCAAACAATTGTTGGAAATAAGGAAAATTCTGGCAAGGTATGCTGTAAAATATTTCTCCATCAAACTTTTGATGCAAAATTTTATTTTTTTCGCATTTAAAAATCAGTTTTTTAGTATTCGGGAATATTTATGTACAATACTAATTTAATACGGGTATAATACATTTCTTCATAAAATACACGAATTTTTACAAAATCTCTGAATAATAGATGTTCGTGTGATATGTTCTGTTAAAATATGCTTATTAAATGGGAAATTGCTAGCTAGGCTGACATTATCGGCAAATGATTTTCTCATGACGAGCACAAATATATCTCCGACAGCCTTCCGACACACTGGTAGGGCGGCCACTGGGCTGTATAGTGATGTGGTAGTTCCCTTGTCTACATATCCCAATCTACACCACCTCGAGCCAGAATTGCTTAATTCACTGGCAAGTATGAGTTCAGCCGCATGAATCTTGTTCTCCCATTCAATTCTATTTGGAAGTCATCTTTTTTATTAAAATACGCCTCAATATCCTCTCACAACCTCATTCATGTCCGTTTCAGCCTTCCCCTCGTCCTTTTAGACCCTTCGACTTGTACATTCTATCTCACTAGTGCTTTTAAGGCAAGTTTCTCAAGAAATACTAGTAATTAAGTAGAGAATCCAGTTCTTTCTTTACCGTTCTAACAGATCTCTGTCCTCTCACATTGGTTCAGGTTGTCGTTCAGCAGTTGCCCCAGTGGAAGAAGTGATCACCAATCAAATCAATCATGTGTATGGAAAATATGATTCACTACAAAAAATGAAAAAAAAAAAAAAAAAAAAAACAGAGCCCGCGCAGATCTTCATGAAAAGCACGCCGTCGCATGAACTTTTTAAAATTTCTCAGCTTGGCTGCCTCATTTGAAAGCATTCAAATGTAGATTTATTTGTGTCAAACATTACTTGCACTGTGTTTTTGCAGTCTGCATTGTAGAGAACTGGTTTCTTACATCAGTATAAGATTTCAAACCCGAACACTGGATTTCTAGTAGTGCTTCTGAAGAATCAAACATAACTCAGTAACCTCTGGAAGTCTGTAAAAAAGATTGAGGCCTGATATACAGTTTTGGGTATGATTTATTGTATGACATAGAAGCCTGCAATAATAGATCGAGGAGATCGAATTGTCGACCTGCTTATGTTAAAAACGCCACACGGTTTCCTCTCATTGGTAATGGCCCCACAAAGTCTGTATTAGTGGTACACCACAGACCAATCCTACCGAGATATGCCATCCCGACTAGCTGTACGAGTTTTTAAGTACAGATCAGGCAGCTAAAATCCTCAATCAGTCTGATTTGCACCATCCAGGAGGTAGCCACTGATTTAACGGATCCAGTCGGTGGGCTGTACATACAGTCATTGCATGGATAATCGTAGTTTTCTCGATTGTAAAATCATTGTAAATGCCGAGAGTTTGCACATGAAACTATTAGCATCAGTTAATATAAGACAATCTGAGAGGCCCGTCTTCTCGATGTACATTAATGAAAATTAACTGTTTTCTTTCATTTTCCTGTTATCAGGCAGAAGCCAATCTCATTATCTGCTCCATCAACCCCAAATGCCATTTATTCAGGATAAGAATACCAAACGTGCATGTGCACGAATGGCCAAGAATTCGAACTTGTATGTTCAATGCCCATTCAAATTGGACTACCGCATCCCATCTCTCACCAGCTCTTCCAGCCCTTTCTTCAGCCTACCTGCAGCAACTTCACAGTCGGCCTCTTTCAACCCTCCGAAGGAGATCCGAACATAACCGGGCCCACCACTAGCACTCCCTGGGATTATGACTACTTTGTGCTTCTGTGCAAGCCAGCGAACAACCTCAAAATCAGCATCCGAGTATTTGTCCGGAAGCTTTGCCCAGAGGTAGATAGCTCCCTCCCCGCCTTTCACCGCACCCTCTCCGAGTGGTGATAGCGCGTCCAAGAGGACTGTTCTATTCTTGACGAGGTCCTTCACCTGGTCTCTGACCCACTCGGGTCCAGTTTCTAAGGAATAGAGAGCCAGGCGCTGTGAGATTATGGAAGCACAGATGGGTATGTTGTCCTGGACCTTAAGAAGCTGATCTGCAAGACCCTGCACCTCTGTTGGGTATGCTATCTGCACGCATACACATGATCATCTCAACAAACCACCAAATCTTATTTTAGTAGAATATCTGTCAAATGCAGTAAGAGGTTGGAGAGATCTTCCCAAATTCATGAACACGTAAAAGACTTGCGCAAATAATCCAATCATGAGAATAACACGAATAATAAAAGAATTGCTGGCTTACAAAGATGATAAACCAAGATGGAGAGCAGGCACAGACTACAACGAGATAATCCTTTGATCACATGATCTATAAAAGGCATAGCCATATAGAAGGCCGGAAGAAGAGGGATTTTTAGGAGGTCTCTGAGGCCAATCGAACTGTTTGGATGATTGTAAAGTGATGGATAGACTTTCTTTTCTATTTAGAAGAAAGTTAATATGGTTCACTTTGTTTGCTACAGAAAACAAATTATATTCAATTATCATAATATATGAACATGAGAAATCAAAAGCTCTACTTACATATCCAACACGCCATCCCATCATCCCGTAGGCTTTGGAGAAGGAAAAGACATTGACTATGTGATCACCCTCTATACATGAATGTTTCAATCCATCATACATAAAGTACCTGCAAAAATAGACTGTTAGAAGCAGAGTTTGAATCTTATAGAACCATGGACTTTATGAACAATTAGGAAGGACACAAATTGAATTCCCCCAATAATTGCAACAGAATTACAATTGAATTGCAGAAGAGAATTAAAATTGCAGCAAAAGCAAAATAATAACTTAAGTATTAATGTTTCCCTCTTTCTTTTAATTTTTTTATGGATGATTGATGTACATGCAAGGCTGACGCATTCGAAGATTCATGACATACACCGATTGATATTAGAAAATGGCTGGTACGTAGAATGTCAAAATGTGTGTACATTTAACCATCTCAAGCTTTTTAAATTTGAATTCCCCTTCCCTATTTTTTTTTCAAGTATTGTTGTCTATATTCTTTGTATATGTATTTCTGTTCAGGAGAACCTAAATTTCAAGTTTCAATTCTACAGTTCCAGGACTAATGCACTGATCACAATTATCCCGGTTCCAGGAACAGCGACTTCAGAAGCGGACCCTGAAAAGACCCGAAACCGACAGGACCGAGGAACAAAATATATAATAGATTCCGGTGGACCAGTTCTTGGCATACTAGTACCCTGACTGAACCAGAACCAAAATCAATAGGAACCGGAGCCGACGTATATAGTAGTGGTAAAGATGTCAAGTTTTTCTAAACTTCAGCATAAAAATCATTTTATTATTTATTTTTCACATTACTTATACCAAGTTTTTAATGGTCCGTTATAACAATGGTCCCTTAACATTACCGTTATGTTATAAGGGGTCACATCAGTCACGTCTGAGGAAAAAAACTGTTAGAATATTATTATTTTAAAAAAATCTCGATAACGGTAAAAAAAATGTTTTTTTTTTCAAAATAACTGCTGTTATTTCTGTTATATCTGGTATCCCCTTTTTCAGTCTGGGGCACTATAATAGAAAAAAATGTAACGGGGTTGGGGCGTCACCGTTATAATGCCTGTTATTTTCATTATAACGGCCATTTTTAAACCATGATTTACACAACATGCAGGTACCCAAAGGGACTTGGGAGAACCAGATATTTATCGATTCTGGTTCTAGATCCACTTGTTTTGGTACTGGAACCACTAGGAATCATCATAGATAATAGGTCCCAGTACAATGGTACCTGAACAGGAACAAACCTGTTGAAATGCCTGCCACAAACAGATTAACAGCATAATAGATTGTTACGTCAGGTGATTTTGGGATAAGACCAATATATACTTACTCATATGTATTATCTACAACGAGCCAAGAGCCTGCACTTCTGCATAGATCTGAAATTCTCTAGATAAAGCAAAAGAAAACAACCAGTTAAGAGAGTTCAAGATAAATCAGAAAAAAAAATAAATAAATATTTCTTCTCATGACTTGCCTCACCCCTCTCTATTGCAATTTACTGACTTGGGGTATGTGTGGGTGGCTTGGTGGGGGTGAGGAGTTACCTTGAGAAGAGGCTCCGGTATGTAGGTCCCAGATGGGTTGCCTGGATTTACGACAGTAACAAGCTTCGGCACTGGTTTACTGGAGAGAATCCTTTCTAACCAATCTACAGAAATCACCATAACATTGATTACAAAAAATATAAGGACTCTTGATTCCATAGAAAGGGAAAAAAATTTGTTGTTTAGACATGCAGGTCCTAAAAAATATAAGGACTCTTGATGCCATAGAAAGGAAAAAAAATAATTGTTGTTTAGACATGTATCCAGGCCCTACACATGTTGGACAGACGCCAAAACTACCATTAAGACTATCTTAATTTACCATTTTTTTCGCAAACAGCATAAATACTATCCAATATTGCTCACAAGACTAAGAATATGAGGCAAATTTTGAATAATAATAACAAGAATCTTATTTTGAGGCATGAAAGCAAATCACATAAAAAATATAAACAACATAAATTCAGGAGACCACAAAAAATGAGACGAATGCAAATCTATTCTGCCAATATAACCATCATAGATTTATTTTGTAGGTTTAAATGGGACCAATATATTTTTGGTATATGATGCTTCTATAGTTTAGTATATTTATACAGACATGTTGGCATATTGTGCCTCATGAAGTCAACATGTTTGTATGACATTGATAAACGTGCCAGAGTCCAAGTTACATAGGCAAAGAGTCAAAAACTGCAATAAGAATTCTCGACACTCCAGAAGAAAAAGGAGAAAAATGAAAACGAGCCTAAAACGAATAGGTATCTCAAAATTAGCAAGACTAGTTCCCAATTTCAGATATGGAGTTTTATGAACACCATTGGAAACTGAGAAATATGACTTACAAATGTAAGCCCCTATGGAAGGAATGGCATATTAAGCTTCTCACCTGCATCTGGCTGAAGTGTCTGGGGATTGCCAGGACCGACCAGTATGTTAGTGATGCCAGTCATCTGGAAGGACATGTATGAATTGAAGTAGTACGGCGCAAACATTACTACGGAATCCCCAGCATCACAAAGTGTAAGCACAAGATTCACAAATGCCTGTGAATCAGATAAATACCAATTACTAAAATTCATAAAAATTGATGAGGAACACAATATATGACCACAACTTAAACAATTGCTAGACCTTAAAGTGGAAGATAGAGTTAATTGAGATGAAGCATTGAACATAAAACTAAACAAACAGGCATTTTCGATCTTGGAGATGTTTACTTTCTTATTATTAGAGCAACATTGCTCCAAGAAATCTTCCACGACTGCGTCATCCTTAAACCCCTTATTTGCATGAAAGGCCAGGCCAATCCCTAGGATCACTTCTTTTGGTACCTAGAACGTTTGCTCTTTACATTTGGGTTTTCGTAGGAGTTCAGCAAACAAAAACATATGGTTGTGCAAACCTATTTTGTTTTTTTTAGGTCAGGCCTTGTGAGAGCCATGAGACGCCCCTCTCCCTGCTAGGTAGCCTGGGAAACTTTGAATTTGCAAAGTTGGGTTGGCCTGTGCTTGGTAGCTTGTTGCAAAATCTTGGCACTGCAAAATTTTGCTCTGGGCCCACCTTTTAAGTAATAAAGGCGGAGCATAACTTTGCAGCCAAAAATAAGGGCAAAGTTTTGCAAAAAGCCGAGAGCAATCTCTTCTCCTCCCCAACAAAGGTACCTTTCTCTCTCATCCCTCCGTCTCCCTTGTTTCTGGGTGCGCTCTCTCCCCTGTTTCGAAACTCTCTCTATCTTGTAAAGGTTTTCAGCAAACAAGAGGAGTTTGATCGCCCTCAACTCCCAGCTTGAAGGTTATTGTTTCAGCAAACAAGAGGAGTTCTTGCCGGTTTTTGTCACCACAACCTCTTTTCATCTCCAGGTTTTCCTGCTGTGAAACCCTAAGAAGAGGGGTAAAAGAGAACTGCAAAGATTGTCCTCAACTCCCATCAGGGTAATCTCCTCTCTGCAAATATAATCTTTTTTTGCTACTCTAAAAACTAATAGATCTCTTGAATGCGTGCGAAATTAGAGAATAAGATTCTTTGTGGTGTTGAAAACTTGAAGTACAAGATTAAGTCAGGTCAGTTATAGCTACTCAATCGAGTCTTGATGTAGGACCAGCAAGCCTCTCTTCTATGAGTTAACATAGAGAAACGGTTTTAGGAAAACGAGGATGGGATGAGTTTGGGGTTATGAACTGTGTTGTCTGATTGTGGTATGTTTTATAAATGGAAAATAGCTCTGGCATGGACCGTTTGATGACACCTGACAGCAGGTTATGTGTTGTTCAAATGAAATCTAAGGGTAATATATAATGAGGTTCGAATGGAATTTTTAAGGGAATGGTTCCAGCAGTTTCAGGGTGAGTACTAGGGTATGATGACGGTCTACTATGGGCTGAAAACTTGTTATTAGAATTGGAGTTGAGGATTTGGTTCAAACGTCGTACTTGATAAGGGCCTATTGCATTCATTTGGATTACTAGGGACCAGAAATTTGTTTATAGTCTCCAATATCATAAGAGTTTTTTAGTGACTTCAGGTCTTGGTGTTTAAAATACCAAACCTCTTCTGCTACACCCCTTTAAACCTACTTATCATTCATTTTTTTGGAAGAATTCAAGCAGCTCTATTTCAGGTCTTGGGTTGTTGCACATCTGTCATTGTGTTTTACTTCATCTAAGGGCTTAGATATCTCTGAGGAGAGAAAGAAATGAACAGATCTATCAGTAACTATAGAATCTGACATGGCATCTCTCCTACTCTCTTCACTCTAGACAGAAGACTAGACATGGTTAAAATACCAAACCTTGGGTCTTGGTGTTTAAAATACCAAACCTTTTCTGCTACACCCCTTTAAACCTACTTATCATTCATTTTTTCGGAAGAATTCAAGCAGCTCTATTTCAGGTCTTGGGTTGTTGCACATCTGTCATTGTGTTTTACTTCATCTAAGGGCTTAGATACCTCTACGGAGGAGAGAGAAATGAGCAGATCTATCAGTAACTATAGAATCTGACATAGCATCTCTCCTACTCTCTTCACTCTAGACAGAAGACTAGACATGGTTAAGAGATGGCAAATCATCTATACTGAGAATTTGTACACGCCAACTCAAACTTGGATTTAGCCCAGCAAGGATCTTGAAAATACTGGATTGCTCTACCAACTTCTTATACTGTTCCCCATCACCAGAACACAAGGGTTGAAATTCCTAATAATCATCCAACTCTTCCCAAATACTTCTGAATGTCGCAAAGTAGTCCGCTAAAGAACCTTCCCCCTGTCGAAGGTTAGTAATGTTATGTCACAATTGATAGACCTGTGCGCTATTCTTCTGTCTAGAGTATGCCTACGCTACAAAATCCCAAATTTCATTAGCAATACAGAGAATAAGAAACTACAACTAATGTGTGGTTGCATTGAGTGTAGCAACCACAACATGATAGTAAGATTCTCGGTTTTCCATTTTTGATATGATGAGTCAGATTCGTTTGGCTCTTTAATCCAACTAATAGTATACCCCAACTTGCCTCTGCCTTTGACGAACATCAGGGCTGACTGCGACCATTTCCAAGTATTTTTTCATCAATTTTACTGTTCTAATTTGCAAACCAGGATTCTCCATTAGAATATATGTAGAACTAGATATTCCTGTACCCCCAAAAGTAACATCAGAGCTGTTTGTGGTAGACATATTGGTTACCCAATGCAAACTCTAACAAAAAACAGCAACCCCTTAACAAAACAAGGCTTCAAACAATGAATCAGTAGGTTGTTCAACACACAAAAAAAAACCTCATCCACCACTCACAACTTAATACAGGGCTATTGTATCTTGTAGGGTTGTTTTACACTAAACAGACCCCAAAAACACATATCAAATCAATGGAGGGTTACGCAACCCAACAGAACAGCACAAACAACCATCCAAAAACACAGCACCACAAGTCACATATTGGGGGCGGTAAACATAGAATGGAAATAACTTCACCGTAGCATCAAATCTCCATGAAACTCCAAGAACTTAGTTTCTAAATGTCCAATATATAACACAGACTGAAAACTATTGATTAGAGTCGCCAAAAAAATCCCACTGATCATAGCCATCCAATTGATTTAAACTGATTTTTTTTCTTCGGGCTCAATTGAATGTGTAAACATCACCAAAATGAGATAAAAAAAATTCTGGAAAAAATACTACAATTACTAGAAAAAATATTTTTTTTTCATAATCTAGGGTTGTTTCTCGCCATTGTTCATATGACATTAAACCCTTGAAATATCATTCGGTCTTCAAGTGCTCTAATACGAAGTAGGAAACTACGGTTTATAAGAAGAAGAAAAAAAGGAAAGAAGAAAAAGAAGAAGAAAGATGAGAGTAAGTGCAATTCGTGTGTTTCACACGACTCTAAATGATTTTTACTTATATTATACATTTGTAGGGTGACAACAATACCCCAAAGAAAGAGAGAAAATACAACTAAGTGCAATAATAACTAATTAACTAATCTGCCTTACAATAGGTCCGCCATTCCATTCTATCTAGGGCAATATCTTCCGTTAAAGGGTGTGCCTTCAAATCCTTTCTCATTGCCTCATACACATCATTTTCAGTCTTCCGACCGCCCTTCCAAAGCCATGTCACCGGTTCCATCATTGGTCTCAATTGTACATGACCAAACCCTCTCAATCGACTTTCCTTTATTTTATCACCTATTGAGGCTACTCCTAAATTCCTTCTAGTATTAATTGTCTTTCCTAGTCTCTCCAGACATCTATCTCAACATCCTTATCTCGGCTATGCTCGTTTTGGGAACGTGTATCTAAAATTCCCAACATTATGCTCCATAAAATAAAGCTGCCACCGTCTTATATAATTTTCCCTTTAATTTGATTGGTATGCACCAATCACATAATATTCCAAAAGCAAATCTCCACTTTAGCCACCAAATTTTAATTCTGCAATATCCTCTTCAATCTCTTCCTCCATATGGATAATCAAACCAAGATAAAGGAAATGATGGCTTTCGGGAATCTCCTGGCCATCGATCTTATCTACGCCTCATCTCTAGGTGTCATTACTAGTTGCACGCCACATAATTTAAAACCGTTGAATTCCACAGCATCCCTCCAAGGTTCTAGTTCTGAATTTACCTCCTCTCGAGTCTCATCAACCAACACTATGTCCTCTACAAACAATGTAAACCAAGATCTCCGCTTGAATATGTGCAATTGATTCATTTATAACCAATGTAGAAAGATGGAGACTCGGGGTACATACTGAATGTAAACCCATCCTAACTAGAAACGCATTTGTATATCCACTTGTTGTTCTCATGCTAGTCACCGCTCCCTCATTCATTTCCTTAAAGATAACAAGATATCTGCTCAGGACTCCCTTTTTGCCTCACACTAGATTAATTCTACCATATATAAATAGCAATTTATGAAAGCATAGCAATGAAATTGTTATAGATCAATGGACATACATAGAAATTATATAACAAGTACATCCACAAACATGCCTCATACGTAAAATCTTTAAAAAAAGGAGTGTGCTTGTTACTAGTCCAACAAGATTATCTTATAGGGAAAAATTATCAAACTAATAAGTGAATATTTTTCATTCCTCTTTCACTCACATGTCAGCTCTAGAATTTCCGCAGAACTATTTAAGAAGCAATTTCAAGATTTGAATCCAGTATCCTAACAAGGTTATATGTTATGCAACAAATAATAAAAAAGTGTACTGACAGTCACCTGATTAGCACCAGCTGTAACCATGATTGAAGATCTGTACAGTTTATTCTCCTCGTGTAACTGCAAAAAAGGAAAGAAACATTTAACTCTATGAGAGGATACACATATCTAACATACATATTTACCATTGGAGATTGTAAATCATCTTATGATCCAGATCACTGATTTCATAACAATACATTACTTCACACAGAAGCATGTCATAATGCAAATTCTGGGAATTCTAAGACAAGGATTTCACTAAAATGGAAATAACCATCATTAGCATTTCTTTTCTTTTAAAAGGAACCATCGTTTAATCTTTATTACATAATACACCTCAGACTACAAGAGTCAATCTTATATGTACAGGCGTGAATGGCAATATTTAGCACTAAAATAAAACAAAGTAGTCCTTATCATGTTTCTGTTACTTTCACCGCGCTAACCATTTGAGGTAGGAAAGCACATACACCGTAGACACATGAAAGTTATGCAACAAGGACATGGCACTTCTGGGGCCATGTTGAACACATCAACACATGAACATGCGTGTCAACACCTCCCGACACACGGATAGACACATAGAGCAGTGTCACCCTTTTAATTTAATAATTTTTATTTTATAAAAGAAGGTTAGTGTGTTCCATCCTCCACACATTACTTCGTTACGTTGTTAAACACAGGTATAATTGTTTCATAGTCTTCCCTCTTATAGATCTACTAATATTTATTATATTATTAGACGGTTACACGGCGTTTAGAATGTTTTCTTTTACTTTTCAACAATGACATGGATACATGTCGGTGGCCGACACAGATATGAGGTGTCTACCACGGCACCTTCAAGAAGCCTGAGATACGACCTTCTTACACATGTATTATATAATGGTTTAGTTATATTTAAACCAGAAGTTTCTTTTTAAATAAAATAAGGTAAGAAAAATATGAAAACTAGAAGAAACATTTTCATATGCCATGGAACTATCCGACAACCTATGTTGCATAGATTCGGGTACGGATGTCAGAGCTTGATAGGAGTGCGGAGTGTCCAATTCGGCAATCCTGAAAAACAGGATTTGTGGAGTCTCAATATACTTTAAATAATGTGAAAAAAAGTGATTGTCTTTTCATATAATAATAAGGATAATAGTGGATAATGTGACAAAATATCTTATGTTTGTATCATATACCAGTGACAAGAGAATATATGTAGTAGTGTTATATTTGTTGCATAGATAACTTCAGTTGTAAAAGGTAAAACTCATAACCAATGGCAAATGTTAGTACCTTGCATGTAAAGCAAGAAAAAAATCAAATTTGGAAGTGTTGCACCACAATCTGTCGTGTAGGACTCCAACAAGTGTCCAACATGGGCCCATTTAGAAGAATCCATGCAACAGAGCAGGCGATAACATAACAAATATAAGTAAATTTATAAAAAGAAAAGCAACCAAACAACTATAACTATGTTTAACAACTTAAGAAGTATTGCATGGAGGATGGAAGACACCAACCCTCTTTTAGAATTTATTTTATAATAAAAATTATTAAAATAAAGGGTGACACGGTCATATGTGTGTGGTAGTGTTAGGATTTGTTGATACGCATGTCCATACGTCTATGTGTCCAACATGGCAAAAACCTAAAAGTGCATGTCCTTGTTACATAAAAAGATATCTCTTTCCTTACTTTTATTCAAAAACTTTTGATTTAAATATGATGTTATATAATAATACATGTGTAAGGAAATTATTGTGTGACATGCTTCTTAAAGGCACCGTGTCAGACACGAAGGTAGTTAAGGGCGCAAGGCGCACTTAAGGCGCTAGGACCCCTGGAGCCTGAGGCGCAAGGCGAGGCGCAATATTAAAATTATAATAAAAAATATTAAAAAATAAGAAAAATAACATCATAAAATAACAAAACAAGTAATTATTAGGCCACATAAATATAATATAAAGAACTTGACATTTTTCTATTCTTTTTCAAAAATTTACCAGAAAATGACGCATCTAGTGCGTTCATTTAATAATGACTACGAGTCGTATCTGTGTTGGACGCCAACCCATGTGTCTATCATTATTACATAGCTTGAAAGAAAATGCATACTAGTTTTATAAGACATGTTGGGCAAATATTATAAGCTTCGATAGCAGCAGTAGTGGCAAACAAGGTTAAGACAAATATGGTAGAGGCGATCTCATTTTTAAACAAAGTTATGTGCTATTGTGCTTACAAGTTACAGCCTCTGTAAACTAGGCAGCAATGTTACCCAGACACTTCAAAATGGATGCCGTACATACCCGTGTCGGACACTTCTTTTTTTGAGCTGTAATTGCCATGTCCATGATGTATCCAAGCCGTGTCTCAGCCATACCCAGTAACATAACAAGGCAGAAGTAGGGGCTCTTTGAGACAGAGGCTCTTTGAGAGAACCTCAAACTTTCCTGACCCCGCTGGGTCCATTAATAAAGGAAACTCAACTCTTGTGATTTGATGGAGTCCTTCATATGTTTGCTCAAGTGGGACTCTCAGGAAACATACAAAGGCAACATGGATTATAGAGTTGCTACTGCCGACATGGATTATGCATTTTGTTATTGAAGATTTCATCTAGATTGTCTTGGAAGGTTTCTTCCTATTTAAGGGGATCTTATTCTTCCACTAATAAACCCTTTCATTTTTTTATTTAGAGAGATCCATTGTAAGTAATCTCTAGAAATTTCCAAGAGCTGATATCGCAATTGTCAAGTTACATTATCAAGTTTATGTCTCAAATGAGATAAATGCCCATGAAAACAGTTTATGAAAAAATAATCTAATTTAGCTGAACTTGAAAACAAACGCCATAATACAGGCAGAAAAGAAGAAAAAAAAGTCACTCATCGTAAATAAGTAGATTTCTGCTTGTAGTCAAGAAAAAGTGACTCTTTTATCATGTAGGTCTCCTAAAAGTTCAACAAAAAGACTATGAACAGATCAAATAAATCAATTCTTTGACTTTATTATTCAAGAAAATAAACAGATGCCTGATTCATTTATTTTGATCCTAGTTGCACAGACACTTTAACAAGTAAAGTACTTTTGTCCAACACCTCAAATACTACCAATCCACAGATTCAAGTGTGATGCGACACAGCAGAATTTCTTATTTTCCTATCCCATATGATTGGTTAATAGCATAAGTTCAAGGTTTACTCTTTTTAGTGAAAGCTTTTATACTAAAACAACAACACTACATTTATATATGTTCTTAACTCTAAATACTTGATATAATCCCTTACTATTTTTTTTATCGGTAAAAGATAGATATATATATATATATATATAAGGCCCTAAGGGCTATACAACAGAAACACACAAGGCCAACAAACAAAAAACAAGAAGACCCTGCCCAAACCCCGAGCAACAGCCCACACTTAGGATATCAAACAATCCCACCGGACAACAAAATCTTCAAATCTGAAATGCTTCAAATCTAAGATAGCAGAGGCCCAATGATACAAGGTAGCTTTGATGTGCATGATAATCTTCTCAAGAGTTGCCTCCTTGTCTTCAAAAATCCTACAGTTTCTCTCCTTCCATATCTCCCAACAAATAGCGAAAGGGGATGGTACACAGATACTTCAAATAGGTGTCATATCCACGTCAGACACTGAATTTTAAGTGTAAATGGTGTATCTGTGCTGTGTCACGGGCTCACAGCCATATCCTTGGCGTATCTAGGTAACATAGATCCATTATATATATTATATTTTTTAATTATCAATATCCATTATATATTATATTGCATATCCCATATTTAAGGCTGTCAGTGGATTGGGTCCGGATCGAATCAGGGTCAATGCAGGACCGATCCAGTAGTAGGCCTACTCAATCCAGACAACAACAGGTATTAGACTATTAGTGCTTGGGATCCAGATCTGATCCAAGAAGCTCCGATAGTTATTCATATCAGATCGGAGTGACTCGACATTAAGATCTGATGAATAAACCGGTTAATTTTGACATAAAGATAACAAAAGCTACAAATTGTTAAGTCAAATAACAAATGAGACAAGTTTTTATCAACATACACTTCATTGGTATGAAATATTTCATTAATAATACATATCGAATTACTTATCAAAAAAAAAAAAAATATATCAAGGCCAATCAGGAACCAATCTAATAACCTATCGGATCACAGTCCCCAGATCCAGACCCGGTCCAACAACCAATACCTCAATCCAGACCTGATATTATTGGATCATATCTAATAGGGTCATCGGGTCAACACGATCCATTGACAACCAAAACCTGTATGAAACGTTAGTACTATATAAAATATCGAAATAAGTCAATTTAAATATACTACCGAATCAGTGAACCCCAAAATTTCAGTTTGATAAGTGTCAATTCTTACTCATTTCAGAATTTTAACTCCCATATCCATACCTGTGCACATAAATATTCAGTCGGTTGAACTTCTACACTTTCAAATGAATACCTTTTTTATCAATGCCTCACGAAGCTCTGGTAGACCCTCATCAGCGCCATAACGACTAGTAGAAGGCTCCCACACAATTTCTTTGACCTTATCCAAAGCCTCTTTGGGTGGTTGCCAATAAACTACCCCCTATACCACATAACCACAATGCCATCAAAGAACGAATTACAGCCCAGATAACTGACAAAATGATCCAAGAAACACAATCATTTACATGGAGATCAAAAAAATGGAACAAACATTAATTTCAAATTACATTTCTCTATCGCCAACTGTGACTCAAATAAATTAACACATTCAAACTGTGAACCAAATTTACATTTACCTAATGAGTCATATGACATAACCATACATTTTTTAACTTATTGTTAACAGTTTGGCAATAGATCTCAACTTTGTATCTCTAACCACGTGTTCAAATAACCTGAATACTTTTACAGCAATAGAAGTCACTAGAGTTTGATAGACCATTCAATATGATGTCCCCATCCACCTTGTAGTGAAACCATGAGTACATGGGTGCAGAGGTCATGAATCGTGATATGTATTCAAACATTCAATATCAAGGAAGTGAAATGCAAACTGTGACAAAGGTAACCTAAAACTGAGGATTAGGCTCCAAAGCTTATACACAATGTCCAAAGGTGTATGTGTAGCCACGTGATCATTTAATTGGATGGCCATAACTGTTCATAACTGTTTTACTCCCTCTCAATGACTATAAGAAATTTAACACCCGTAATAATACTATTAACGCAGTTAGTTTAATCCACCCAAATTTCTTTCTACTTCAAAAAAGATAAAAATCTGTTCTAACAGGTAGAGCAATTATAAATTATAATGGTCCTAAAATAATGGTACAAGGGCTGTTGTAATGTTTTTATTACATTTTTAATAATTTTTATAATAAGTATGTACATAATACAACAAAAATAATCAGGTTACAAAAGCTGTACCATTATAACTGCAATGACATCAAGGCCATCTGTTGTAACAAGTTATTAGAACCTTGTTGTGCAGTGCCACCTGTTTTTACATGGAGTCCAGACTCCACTCTCTACACCTCAAACCCCATCTGATGGACATGATCGAGAATTTATAGGAAACACTATCCAGGGGAAGTCCTTCCAGTCCCAGGGCAAACAACCTCTAACAGTTCCATTAATTTGGATCCCTGGAAAGCCACTTAGAATATGCTCAACTTTCTCTAATTCCCACTGCACAAAGAGCTTATCTGTCTAATGGACCATTTTCGACCAGGCATTGATTTCAAAGAAGACAATGGAATTCAGAAAAACACAACCTTTTACAAAGAAAACCTCTCGCTAAATGTTTATGAACCCAGGCCCCCAAAAGCGTGCACCCTTTCTTATAGGTCAAAAACAGGTCGAATTCTCAGCTCATGAACTAAAAGCATCAAAGAAGAGATTGAAAAAAGCAATTTTCACTCATGTAATCCTAAGCAAATATTCTTACTGTTCTTGAAAACAAGATGACAACAATAAGAAGAAAATGTAAACAGACCTGAGCAAGTGAAACAGCGCCTTCAACACCTCGTAACAATTGCTGTATCTGCATAATTTTAAACCAATAATCATCATTAAATCCCTAAACAGGAAAATAAAAACAACAATCAATCCCCACATCTCGTGATGAAAAAAAAAAAAAAAGAAGCCCTAATCTTGTTCAATACCTTAACCATGACAGGTTCATCAGTCTCCAAAGCCCTCCTCGCAAGCTTTCCGGTCGTCCCCATCTCACCTCCTCCTCCTCCTACCAAGCAAAGCTCTTACAAATGAACTCTACCTCTTTAATAATAAGTCAAAAAACTGGAGGAGTGGGTAGGTCAAAGAAAAGCCCTAATTTTTAAATTTTGTACGCAACTGAGTCACCAAACCTAAAAGCAGAATCGCTTTTCAGCAACCGATTCGTCTAAATTTCTCGAATTATCTCTCAACAACCCCATCCACCGTTCATTCCTCAAGAAGAGGACCCCAAAAGTAAATAAAGAAGAAACAAAGTAACATCAACACCTTTCAAGCCTCCATTATTTTTTCCATTTTTTGACTTCTCTCCCGCCACCTCGAATGTTGAGAAATTTACCAGAAACAGACAGAGCTGATAGAGATTTAATAAAAACTCTCTCTGCTATCTATCCTTAAAAAACTCTGTAATTTATTGTAATTATCATTTTCTTGTCTGTTTCTCGGCAAAAAAAAAAAAAAAACGTCTATTATTTCGAATTTCTTTATCTCTGGCTTCAGATAATAAAGAATTCGTCTAATTATAATAGATCGGTTGAAGTAGAGAATCTCGAACAATCCCGACCTCACCAAAAACGATTCCACTTTAGATTTCTCAAGCTTTTACAGGAAAAATAGCTAGGAATTCTCCGAAATTTCCGCAATTTGGCTTGGAGAATAAAAATCGATCAGATCGGCGATTTAGCCAGAATTGAGGATAATATGGGGGATTCGGAGGAAAATTGTGGAGATGGTTCGTGAGGCTGTGACGTTTGGAGTTCAGTGGAGAGTGAGTATGCTCTGATCTCTGATGTTTTATCTCTAAATTGGATGAGGATTATTCGAACGAAATCGATTTGATTTGCCATTGAATCAGATCCTCAAAAAAGAATCGTGGAGACAGAGAGAGAAGAATCTGTTTGTTCCTTCGTACTACAAGACAAGACAAATTGAAATGGAGAGTAGTGCTGTTGTCATCCTGAGGACAACGTTCTCCCTAGACCCAGACCGTTTGATTGTCCACGGGTTCACATTACACTAATCTCGAAGACATAACTGTCTTAGCGCTTTGGAGTTTGGAGAACGTCACCTGAGGATGACAGCAGACAACCTGCCTTCTTGTTCGGCGGTCACACTCGGTGGGTCCCACTTAAAGACATCTCTGCCTTTTCCGAGCAGAACTTTGCTGACGGACGTCCGTCGTAGTGAATCTAGTGATTTCAAACCTTTAGATCCTTCACCGAAAAAAAAAAAAAAACTTTAGATCTGAGTAAAACTTTGATGACAGGATCTTGTCATCGAGGCCGATGACAGCGCAAAATACGAGCCGCGTGGCACACTCTTAGAGGACTCTGACCGTATGAATGTTTGGCCAATCCCTAGGTGGACTTACAATCCAAAACTCAGCCCGATTAGTGATTTCTAGGCGTTGGAGTGGAATTATTTCCATGCGTTGATATAACCGTAGGAATTCGAGCATTATTGACCATTATTTGAGGTACAAAGATCCAAAGGTTTGGAAATGACTAATCGAGCTGATTTTTGGTTTGTAGTTCCACTTATAGATTGGCCAAACATCCATACGGTCAGAGTATTCTAAGAGTGGGCCACGTGGCTTATATTACGTGATGTTATCGGCCTCGATGACAGGCCCTGTCATCAAAGTTTTGCTCGATAAAATTTAGATCTTTATCCCCAAATAGTGGTCAATAATGCTCAAATTTCACGGTTCAAAATCTACCCACGACACTCGTAGAAATCACTTAAGTTTTCGTCTGTAAGTCCACTTAGGGTTGTGCCAAACATCTATACGGTAAGAAATCTTTAAGAATATGCCACTTGGCTCATATTGTGGTCCAGACCTGCGTCGGTTAGCAAAATTCTACTCTGCGTCATCATTTAATCTGACAAATCCCTTTTTGTTTAGGTACGCGCACCTACGTCGTATGAAACCACGTGGCACACTCTTATAGATGGTTGACCGAAGACGCTTATCCATGAGTAGTACTTTGCTGACCGCCGCCGGTGAGCAAAGTTACATATTACCCATATGAACCACGTGGCATATTCTTAGAGATTACCTTATGGATGTTTGGCGGCTTTGGCCTAATCCTACGTACAGACCAAAAATTTGCCTGATTAGTAATTTTTAAGTGTTGGATTGAAGTCATTTTCAGGGGAAAATAAGATTATTTTTGGTTTGTAAGTCCACCTAGGGATTGGTCAAACCGGTCCTCCAAGAATGTGCCACGTGGCTCATAATGTGGGCCGGCGACAATTGACCAGCAAAGTTTTACTCAACTTTGCCCACGGACTGGCCTAGTATGAGTCACCTGCCACACTCTTAGAGACTACTGATGTGTGGATGTTGGCTCATACCTGGGTAGGGACAAAACTTGCATGACCGTTGACAGTCATATAAGCCCCAACCGCCCATGATATGAGCCACGTGGCACATATTTAGAGAATGCTGACCGTATGGATGTTTGACTGACATAGTCGTAAATATTTGCCGGCATCGGGGGACTTCAAATTTTGAAGTCTTCCCCTCCCAAAAATGCAATTTGGCGCTTAGTTTAGGACCTACTAACCTTATGGATGTTTGGACTTGGGACCACCTCTTGGTGGACCTACATACCAAAGATCAGCTTGATTGGTGATTTATAACATTTATATTTTAGCATTTTAAAAAAATGTTAAAAATCAACTGTCAAAAACCACATTGTTAAAATGCTAAATCCAATGGCTATGAATCACTAATTGTACTGAGTTTTGATATGTTGACTCGGATGGTCAGTGCTACTTTTCTTGAGGGAAAAAATCATTGCTATCTACTTTGTTGTCAACTCTATGAGGGAAGAAGGAAGAAGCCGTGGAGAATATCCATCTCTGTGAAGCCCTTCGAAACCTGTTGAAATTGGATTTCCATCATGTAGGCCTCTCTCTCTCTCTTTTATTTGCTATTAAATTTTTTGTTTTCTTTTCTCTATATATCATTCTTTTTCTGATTTTCTTCTTTTGGATGGGATTTAGTTACAATATAATACCTATTGGATGGGATTCAATGTTTGCTTGGTTGGTGTCTTTAATGGTTGGTGTTTTATGTTTGTTTAAGTTTAATGGGTCCTACCCATGAATTTTCTCACTACGGATGAAACACTACAAATTATATGGTACATTTGCTTTTTTTAGCATACCTAGATCCAGTTGTTCACCACCAAAGCGAATTTAGGACAACTCGAGATGGTAAATATAGTCATAGAGACTACCGGGGGATGTGACAAAGATATGGGACATTGACCCTGATCGCATCTTGGACTTGTTGGCCGACCTTGGTGAGGTGACAGAATGTTCAGATGTTGTTGTGGCTATTTGGATGGTTTGCTATATTGATGGGCACATGAGTTTGAAATATGTTTAAGGGGACGAAAAGCTACTTCATATGTTTGAATATTTTCAAAATGCTCTCGGAGTCGAAGAAGTATATGTTAATTAAGAACTTTGTCAACCTTTAGCCAAATCAGCAGTAATATCAACACGTTCATCGTCATCATAAACTCAAGCACCACGACCCACAGCTTCTGAACTACCTTCTCGAGGTTGAGAGCATAAACAAAGTGGTAGATGTTGAGGGCATAAACATCAGTCTTATGATGTTGAGATGGATGGCATACCACCGTCTCCAAAGGTTGGTGTTGGTGTAGGTAATGACATTCTGACGACATAGAGACGGACGATTTTTGTCATAGTTATCAATCAAGTTCTGATGATGGTGATTTTTTCGTTAGTGAGGCTGATGATTTGTATCAAGATCGGGATTGATCTAGTAAGGAGTAGAATAGAGAGACTACTATGTTTGAAGTGATGTAGGAGTTTAATAATATCTATGATTACATGAAACATTTAAGGTTGTTTGTCGTCCAACATCACTTCGAGTACACGATGGTGAAGAATGAGTCCTACTAGGTCACGATTGTATGTAAGGACCCATAATATGAAATGAGATGCCATGCTTCAGTTACAAATGATAGACATACCTTTTGGGTAAGGTTATTGAGGGGTGAGCAACCTATAGTAGTACCATCAATCAAGACATTATAATGCTAGATCCACTTTTGTAGCTGACATGATAGAGTCGACACTTCAGACACATCTAAAGTCATATAAACCAAGAGATGTAAAAGCTGGTGAAGTATGAGAAACATTAAGAGTCAATATTACATATTGGCTACCCTGGAAGGCTAGGGCGAAAGCCTTATCTCGGATATACGGGAACTACAATGAGTCATACACTATTGTTACCGAATTATGTACTCAAATCTTATTGAGTAATTCAGTCAACATAGCCTAGTGGAGTGTAAGGATTGACTATCACTTCAAATCAGTGTGTGTTGCATTCTGAGCTTCTCTGCATAGCTTTAAGATAGGATCTCGCCCAATCATATAGATTGACGGTTGTTTTTTAAAAACAAGTTATGAAGGAGAATTATTATCGGTATGTGTCATAAATGGAAATAACGATATTTTTTCTCATTGCAGTGTACATGTGCAAATCAGAGAACAATGAGTCATGAACTCAATTTTTAGAGACATTGGCGCCTAAAATACTTCATGATACGTTGATTACTCTTTATAGACAAAAGGGGTTATTGAATACAGTACCAAATGTATTTCCCATGTCTTATCATCATTTCTGCATGAGGCATGTGTACAAGACCTTTAAGACCAAGTGCAAGGGAAATCAATTGAAAAATCTAATTTGGGGTTCTATATCAGCTTATAAGGAAAGAATAATGAGGTCTTGCAAAGAATATTTGGGGATGTTCATCGGTGGATGACTGATATTTCTCCTCCTCATTGGGCTAGGTTAATTTTAAATCTACTTTTTCCATTTGTTGATTAATATTTTGTCCAACTAGTTTACTTATACTTTTTCCTAAACTTTTTCTTAACTTGCTAGGTCACATTTGACATGAATTCAAAATGTGATCATCTCACAAACAATGTTTTTGAATCATTTAACTCATGATCTCGAGCTACGTGACCTACCCATTGCCCTTTTGATAGAGAGACTACGTCTACGCTTTGTCACACTCGTGAATAAGTGTAGGGAGAATGTAGAAAATATGTCTTGGGGTATGGATGGTTTAACTCCACGGGCCCACGCTAACTTTTTTGTGATGGCATAGGAAGTCAAACATTTCAAAGTCACGGGCTGTTTAATTAGGTACCTTGTTTGTATTGAAAGAGGACCGGTGATCGTAGATGGTATGTAGATATGGAAAGGTGGACATGCTCGTGTAGAGTGGCAAGTAAGTGACATACCCTATGTGCATGTCATGTCAGTGATCATCCCACGGTGTCTAACTTGTGTTGAGTAAGTTCCATTATTATATTAACATAATCTTATGTGTGTTGATGCTAATGTA
The DNA here is from genome assembly GCA_035048495.1 of Euptelea pleiosperma. Lineage (NCBI taxonomy): Eukaryota > Viridiplantae > Streptophyta > Magnoliopsida > Ranunculales > Eupteleaceae > Euptelea > Euptelea pleiosperma. The sequence goes on from CM068549.1 coordinate 26,028,157, forward strand.
TATTTTCATTTACTTACTATGTTGATTTCTATACCATTGTATGTTATCAAGCCACTTACGAAGACTTTATACACCCCATAAATGATAGACTGGATTGGCCTGAGGTAACCATAATCTTTAATACTTTTATTATACATTTATTATTTAATTTTACATAACTTAATTAATCTCTATTAATTGGCAGGTATCTGTTACTGTGTTACCACCGCCACTAAGAGGGCTTTCTGGACACCCCAAAGTGGCAAAGCAGATAGATGATGATGAAGCTGAGGGCAACCAACGTAGCCAATAGAACAAATGTGAAAAATGTGACCATTTCAAACATAATAGCAAGACTTACAAAGGGCCACCGGGAAGGGGCAAAGGTACATGCAGATGAGGTACGGTGGCAATCAGCGTCACAAAAACTTGATTTCAAAAACTATTTTTTAGATTCATGGGTTTTATAAACTTTAATGTGGATGGATGGGATTAGTTTGGATAGTGGGCCAATCAAGATACTTTACTTTATTTTTGTGTTTGAGAGTTGGCATAGTAGGTAAGCCAACAAGTTACATTTGATGGTTCTGTTGTCTTTACTTTATTGTTGCTACGTGACTCGCTTAATTATTGATGGTTAAATTTGTGGGGATGATGGAATGGTTGGATTTGTTCCTTTCTTGCTATGTGTATAGTTGGCTTGCAGGTTGCTATATGTATTATTTGGTTTGCTATTTTTTCTTCTACGAGTTGGGATGTGGTAAAGTAGTAGAGGATGATGGATGGGTTGGATTTGTTGCTTATTCTCTGTTGCCAGGTATTTTTAGGGGCATTTGTTCAATTAGCAAATACTCGTGAACTAACAAACTAGGGAATTTGGTATACTTGCTAAATTTTGTTTTTGAATTGACCCCCACATCATATGACTAAGTTAAAAAATCAACCAACTATATTTTGCCAATAACTTTTAGAGAATTGCAGATACTTGTAAAACCACTAAAATAATTATTAACCATCATTTTTTGCAATAATGCTTTTGGTAAAGTTGTTTCTAATACTTTTTAGAATAAAACCCTTGAAGAAAATTTGACCAACTTTGAAAATTAACCAAAAGTTGATCGACCTTTTTTGAACCACGAAAGATTTTGACTTTTAATTTGACTTCGATTTTGACGTTGGTTATTTCAATATAACAGCTTGTTTATGCTTCTGCGTTGTTTTGACATGTGGGTAAATTTAATGTTCTTATAATTAGATTGTAAATCATTTAATTATCATTTATATTTATTTACCATGGTGTAATTATATATGTAGTTATTTATTTTATCACACCCTGGATCATGGGTGTAAACGGGCCAATTCATTGGCGTTCATGGTTCCCGACTTCTGTGCGTGACAAATTTCCTTTTTTAGTTTCGTCAGTCCACGTGGCACAAAAGATAGCGTTATAGGTTTAACATCTCGTCAATCGATTGCAGGCCCGGTCAACATCTCGTAAGTTGATTGCGCAAGTTGGTCAGATTACCTAACGCTTTTAGGGTCGATGGCTGCTAGTAAAGTTGTAAACACATAAAGGGCTAAAACGTCAATATTTTTTACTTTTGGACACAAAATGAGGAAGAGAAACAATATTCAATTGCACGGGCCTGGCGGACTGCGCTCTAATTTGCTATGCCTAGGCCCAACCCTTAGGGGAGATGGGTCAGGCCAAACCAGTCCTATATATGCCTTAGTACTTAAAATATGTCCTCATTATTCATTTCTTTGGATAAGTGCTAACCACAAATATAAACACACACAGAGACACATATGTATACATGTATGTTGATTTTGTTTCTCTGATTTTTGAAACAAAATTGAATTAAACCCGAATATACCCTTCATTTTTAAAGTCGATTCATACTTGAACTTATCCATATCTTGAATTACTAAGGAGGATTTGCATGACACATTTTAGCAATGTGTGAGCCAAAATGTATTCCCTTTAGGGATAGGAAGCATCTGAGCAAAAAAAATATCCTCTTATTAAAGGACATGCTAAGGGGTCCCACTTCCACAAAAGGTCATATTATAGAAATTGACCTAACATAATGACCATAAGATGGCCACTAGCTTTAGTGGACATAGTTTGACTTATCTTGTTGATCACTCTTTCTTTCTTATGATACTTGATATTAAAAGGAAAAAAAGGTCACTTGTTTTCAGGTTCATGTATGTGTTTTGTGGCTAGAAAAGGTCTTGTCTTGAGAAATTTTTTTGCCTTATCCCATGATTTGAAGTCTCCGATCAGGATCGACAGCTTATTAATTTCGATGGTTTCAACTTCAAATTGTCTTGCTCTAGACATGCTATTTGCAACAGGAGCATCACATTGTCTTGAGCGAGATATCCTGATATGAGTTGGATCAGGCTCGAGATTGGAGGTTGGTGACCATTGACATGGCCTCCAATCCCGAAAATTTTATCCATGCTTATCCCAACTGTTTGGGATTGACAAAACTTAAAATATTGGTGAAGAATGCCATTGTTCTATAGTGGACCCAATGGTTCAAACGTTGGGTCCTAAACTTATTTGAGATGCTATTATTTTTTAATTATGACCACCACCTTTACATATCTTTAGGGCTATCTGTAGATATTATTCGAATCGAATATAAGCATATCCAAATCCAAATCCGATATACATTTAAATCAATATTCGAATTCAAACTGATGAACTTAACAGATATTCGATAATATTCGATTCGCCTGATAAGTAAATTGGACATATATAATAAACTATTATATGTATATAACTAGTGGGTGCCCCGTGCCATTGGCACTCCTCGACAAAGAATTTGCGAAAATCAGGTGAGTGGTGGAGATCCACCGACCATTTAGGGGAGGATTAGATCTCGGCCCTTCTTTGTTGATGCTTATAAGAGGAGGTATAAGTAGGGAGGCAACCAATGTGTTTTGTTATATAGAATAGTAAATGGCCCATGCCCACGGCACTCTCTGTCAAAAGCGTATGCAAAAATGGGGTGCCTTTGGCACTCAAACAGTATAACGGACTGGGGTGTTACTGTTTTTTCCATTATAATGGCTGTTAACGAATTGTAACACACATGGGAGAAATGGGAAAATAACAAAAAATAACCGTATTGAAATTTAAATTTTGAATAAATTGAGGTCAAATGAGGTGGATTGAGTGGCTGAAATCTAACAGTCCACATTAGATCGATGGATTTGATCTCAACCACTCTTTATCTAACCGTCCACATTAGATGGATGGATAAGATAAGAGAATACAACTGAGTTGTCTTGATATATGCATGGGTGGCCCGTGCCCGCGGCACTTTCCTACGAAGTGTTTGTCAAAATTGGGTGGGAGTTAATCTCAGCCATCGATATGAAGCATAGTGGATCTCAGCCACTCATTATTGAAGCCATATAAGATAAGAGGGGTGTAAGAAAACCATTAAATTTTCGTTAAATTCTAATTTTTTTTTTTAATTTTCAAATTCCAGATTTTAAATTTTGAATTTCAGCACCACTATTGTTTGTTAAAATCATTAAAATCCATTTTTTCCATTTTTGCCCCTAGCCATTTTAACGGTAACACCCCTCTGGAGGCATAAAAGGTGGGGCTCTTGAACCTGACCCATGAGCTATATGTAAATCCAACCCATTTCATTCTTTATATGTAGGTAAATAGTAGGTGATCCGTGCCCACGGCACTCATCGACAAAGCGTTTGTCAAAATTGTGTGCTAGCGGCTGAGATCCACCGTCCATTTGGTGTGATAAGATCTTGGCCATCCTTTATGAAGCCGGATAAGAGGGGGAGACAACCACCGTGTTTTGTTATATAGATATAAATATATAACAAATAAAATATATTATTTAAAGGGACCTAAGGTCTAAGGATTCATAAATTTTACCACATGGAGTCCTAGCACTCGTTTTTCAGAATTACCGACTTATAGGTTATTTTTCCAAATATATTTTCATATATATTAATACTATATAAAGGGAAATGTCAGTAAATTAATTATATGAAAAGGATGAAGTAAGAGATTTTTATTAAGTTAATACTATATTTTCCAAATTGGTGTCTTCATCTTCCTCCACATTATATATTTATTAAGTTAACACAAATCCCAATCTCCACTTATCCGTACAAAAATAATTAATTTCTTAATTTACAACTAGTTAATTTAATAAAAAAATATTATTTTTTTTACAACTAAGGAAATAATTAATTTCCTCACTTACAACTAATTAAAAGCAAGGTTTAAAAGAGGCCGTTTTAACGGTATAACGGACTTGGGGCGTTATTGTTAAAACCATTAAAACGGACGTTAAAACAAATTGTAACGAACATGAGCAAAAATGGAAAATAACAGGGAAAACAGAAAAATGGAAATAACGGGAAAAAATGAAAAAAGTGGCATTGATATTCAAAATTGAAAGAATCAAAAAAAAAAAAAAAAAACCCGAAAATAACGAAATTTAACAAAAATAAATACCATTTTTTTCAGAAAATAACGGCTGCTATTTTCGTTTTTTAACAATCGTTGCAGGTCTAAGTGTCAAAACAGTTCTTAACATAACGGGCTTGGGGCGTTACCATTTTAACGACGTTAAAACCGTTGAAACGACGTTATTTTAAACCATGATTACAAGCTTTGACCAACGGGCTACAACTTCATCTACCCCATGAGAGGGTCTCCCATCCTCCAGACGACTGTCTTTGGCCATGCACAAGGAGATATTTTTTGAAGCAGCGAAGCAGCGGCCAATCACATGGCATCACAATCTGTTGTTGCTTTGGTACAAACCCAGAAATGCTTTTTGAACAGCATATTGTTGCGTCATGTGATTGGCCACTGCTTCAAAAGTTCAGTGCTTCAAATTTTGCTCACGCACAAGGGGGGGGGTACCCAGCCATGTGACACAATTAAAGGCCGTCTACTTTCAAAGGTAAAACTTTCCCTCGTTAAATGTCTCTTCACAGGTCAGGTTGTCAAGCATGCCCACGTCCCTCATCAATGATGATGAGAAATAATAGTATAAGCCACACGGCATACTCTTAGAGACCACTAGCCTTATGGATGTTTGTCCCATTCTTAGGTGGACCTATATACCAAATATCAGTCTGATTAGTGATTTCAAACCTTTGGATCTGAGTACACCAAATAATGCTTAAAATCTATGGTTAAAAACTAACCCATGAAAACAACTCCAATCAAATCCTTAAAAACCACTAATCAGACAGATTTTTTGTATATAGGCCCACCTAGAGATGGGCCTAACATCGATACAGTCAGTGATCTCTACTAGTGTGCCATGTATAAGGCACTTCCATGTGTAAGGTGCACGTGCATCTCACGTGGCGTTCCCCTTGTACTTATAAAGCCAAAATCGTCTACGCGGGCTTCACTAAATCATCAAAATTGATGACGGAAGACTTTGAGGGCTATTTGGCACATTCTTAGAGACTACTGACCGGATGGATGTTTGGCCCATCTCTAGGTAGACCCACATACTAAAAAGTGATTTCTAACCTTTGGATCGGAATACCCAAATAATTCTTGAAATCTCACAGTTAAAAATAAACCATAAAAAAGACTCTAATCCAACGGATAGAAATTACTAATCATGTTAAATTTTTGTACGAAAGTACATCCGGGGATGTGCCAAATATCCATACAGTCAGTGAGCTCTAAGAGTGTGTCATGTGGCTCAAACTGTGGTTCGTCGTCAAAGCCCTACAATCACTCACGTGCAACACACGTGTCGCCCCTAGTCAGAGATAAGATGATAAGGTTTTTGTATTATAGACCGTAAATATGGACTATGGATGACATCAAAATAGTGGTATATATGTGTGCTAGTATCATAATTAGATTTTATAATCACCACCATTGGTTCAGTCAATTTCAACATAAAGATTGCATAGGTTGGGGCCACCAACCTAAGTAGCTCCTGAACCTTTATGAGCTACTTTGTCTCCCAGGCCGCTCTCACTTGATACGTATCTCTCAAGCAAAATAAATCTTTGATGACGGACGGTCAGCGACCGTCTGTATGGGTTAGGTGGCACTCTCTTAGAGACAAATGACCCTATGCATTTTTTACCTATTCTTTGGTTGACCTACAGACCAAAAATCAGCCTGATTGCTAATTTCTAACTGTTTCGTCTAAGTACCACAAATAATGGTCGAAGCTCACAGTTAAAAAATCAACTCATGAAAAAGGTTAAAATCAAATGGTTAGAAATCCCCAATCAGACTGAGTTTTTGTCTGTAGGTCCACCTTACAGATGCGCCAAACATCAATACAGTCCGTGGTCTTGTGTTTCATGTGGCCCACATGAGTATCCGTCGTCAAAGATTTATTCCTCTAAATTAATATTGTTTTTCAAATTTCAAAATTTGAAATCAAAGTTGATGCGAAATTCTAGAGTAGAACTTTGTGACGGACATTGATGATGGACCACAGTATGAGCCACGTGGAGCTCTTAGAGACCTCTGACCGTATAGATGTTTGACATAACCTAGGTGGACCTACAGACCAAATAGCAGCCTGATCAGTGACTTCTCAGCGTTGGATTGAGGTTTTCACGGGTTAATTTTTAATTGGTCCTTCATCAACGTTGATGACATGTGGACCCAAGTACTGACATGACACCTGGCTCCCACTCGTTACGGGGAAAGTTCAAGAATAATTAATACAATTTAAATAAATTAAAACGCTGTATTTTCTTGCATTTTTTCACATTTTAATAATGAGGGTTTCAATAATTCGTGTATAATATGGTTTTCTCATACAATTACCGAATTTTTGAAAGACATGGAAGTACAATGGCTAATTAGGGTCCCACCCATCTCCAGTTAGATCGTAGACCGTCGTTAGAATTTATTGACCTTTAGTTTCTCCAATCGTGGAAGAGGAAGGACCGGATCCTAAATTCGTAATACTGGACCAAGGTTTTAAATGGTCCGTTACAACGTTATAACCTACACTTAACTTAATAGTCATGACTGTTATAATCATTAGGCGTGCTGCGTGCAACCCATGCGTGACACCCACCTCTATATGGTGGGACCCACATATGAGTCGTGGTGACCATCTGGTGCATGTTGGACCCGTGTTTGGTGGGCCCACTTTGTCATTTTATATGTTGGGACTTGGGAGCCATAGGTTTTGTATGTTTTTGTGTGATGGTATATCTAAACGTGTGAACCAAACGCATAAAAGAAGTACGTACGCGAACCAAACAGAGATGTTGCACACATTTTATATGTTGCACATTCATTCGCGCATACAAACCATTGCAGTGTGAGCCAACCAAACAGACCCTAAGACTCACTTTTACGTTTTCATGACAGTAGAAAAGAAAACAAATCGAACGGCTACAATCATTTGATGAGATAGTATTTATAGACCATCAAAGCGATGTTCACTTTTGATTACTAATGAGTGTCAGTGATCAAACGTGGACAACAATGCCTCTCCACTTGACAAGTACCCTGACCATCGTTGACAACATTGCTTCATAAAAAAAGAAGTTTAAATTTAAGGATATTTTAGTAACACCCTCCTGCAATTTGAAAGTAATTGTTAATACATCCTTCTACTTTCAGTCTTTAAGATTACCACCCTTGACCTAGTTTAACAGTGGTTGACTTAGGTTAAAGTGGACTTGAATCATGCATCCTTAGCATTGTACTTGCAATATTATGGTCTTTTCATAAGTGCATTACCAGGCGCATGATCCATGTGGTGTTTTGGTGTTAGTCAAATGATGGTTAAACTAGGTCAAGGGGTGTAATCCAAAAGTCTGAAAGTATAAGGGGGTACTACTAATTACTTTCAAATTTTAGGAGGTATAACTAATTACTTTCAAATTTTAGAGGGGTATTACTAAAAGGGTCCGACTCCAGGAACCCCCATTTTTTACCCCCACTTTGGCATACCCACATAGAAGATGAATCAATGGCTGATTTTTGGTGAGGATGTATGTCCACTTTGGGGTACTACTAATTACTTTCAAATCTTCTATGTGGGTATGCCAGAGTAGGGATAAACAATGGGGGTCCATGGAGTCCGACCCTTAGTAAAATACCCTACATTTAAAGATGCTAGACCATCCTTAACATCTAACAGCCACATTCCTTCACTTTTGAATTTCTTGACAACACATTAGGGTTGTCAAAGTATATTATTTGAATCGAATATAAGCATATCCAAATCCGATTCTAAAAATCCGATATCTAATAGATACCAAATTCAAATCCGATTAACTTATCAAATACCTATAATATTCGATATATACGTATATAATATACATATATCAAATATCTATAATAAATTTACTTATTATATACATAAATACTATATAAGAAATATAATATTATCTGTTATATACATATACTAGTGGGTGCCCCGTGCCATCAGCACTCCTCGACAAAGAATTTACCAAATCAGGTGAGTGGCGGAGATCCACTGTCCTTTTGGGGTAGGATTAGATCTTGGCCCTTCTTTGTTGATGCTTATAAGAGGAGGTATAAGTAGGAAGACAATCAATGTGTTTTGTTATATAGAATAGTAAATGGCCCATGCCCACGACACTTCGACAAAAGCGTTTGCAAAAATTGGGTGCCTTCGGCACTCGAATGGTATAACGGACTGGGGCGTTACCGTTTTTTCTATTATAACGGTTGTTATAATGGATTGTAACGCATAGAGGGAGAAGTGGGAAAATAACATAAATAATAAAAAATAACGGTGTTGAAATTTAAATTTTGAATAAATTGAGGTCAAATAAGGCGAATTGAGTGGCTGAAATCTAACCGTCCACATTAGATGGATGGATAAGATAAGAGAATACAACTGAGTTGTCTTGATATATGCGTGGGTGGCCTGTGCCCGCGGCACTTTCCGATAAAGTGTTTGTCAAAATCGGGTGGGAGTTAATCTCAGCCATCGATATGAAGCATAGTGGATCTCAGACACTCATTATTGAAGCCATATAAGATAAGAGGGGTGAAAAGTCTCAGTTGTCAAATCCCATGAATACTTAGTTTTTCGGTAATGGTATTTTATATATGTCGCTAGTGCCTCAAATCAACTGAAGATTGAAGTATCAAAGATCAAGTGGACTTCGACAAAACAAACTAAAGAAGGATTAAAGCTGAAGAAAAGACAACCGAAGTGTTCAAGATCAACTGAAGACAAAGTCAAGATTATCAAGTTCAACTGAAGACAAAGTCAAGTGATCAAGCTCAACTAAAGTCAAAGTCAAAAGCTCAAGTACGTTCTCACTCAACGAACATTCATCTATGAAGAAACTCGTGTTGCGATTACTTACGCATATCTGAAGGTAAAATCGCGTGTTGCCAGTGGATATTGATTTACCCTAGATGGTTAAGTATTTGTTAGGGATTGTTCGTTCGACGAGAAGATGAATTCTCTAGAAATTCGGTTATGGACAAAAGTGTCGGCTGACTGGCTTGTAGTGCGGGCGACCGAAGGTTCGGTCGACCGGCCAAAATGGTACGGTCGACCCTAACTCTCGGGTTTGAGAAATTTGGCTAAAAGCCTGAGCGGGTGATCGACTAAAGGCTCAGTCGATCGGCCATTAATGCAGGTCGACCCCTGCCAGTTTCGGATCTCGTTTGACGAAATCTTTTATGCGATTAGAAGTGCATTTTGACCCTTCAAACGACCATATTCGGTACGGTTCTAGCAAATGGATGCCTGCTTATAAATTAGAACCATCTCCATCCATTAGAATCAACCCAATCAAGTGATCTTTACTTTACGTTACTTGATTATCATTCTTTAAGTCAAGAGATCTAGATTTTGTGAGAGCTTCACCTGTACAAATCAGTACATCATTTGTGAAGGCTTTAGATTGTTTGAGAGAGCTTCACATAAGTAAATCTGGTTCATCTATTGTGAATGCTACTCTAATTGTTTGAAGAGACTATGAAGGGTATTGTTTCCTACAATCACAGAGTGTCTCTGTGGCGAATTCTTCTATGAGGATTCACCGTTTTATCGAATTCATCAAAATATAAGTATCTTCTAGAACAAACCTTTTAAAGTGAATTCAATATTATCAAACCTGAATTGTTTGTGATTGATAGATAAGTGAGTACTCATCAAATTGAGTTGAGGAAGGTGGAATCATCGAGAAATCCGTTTCTCTAAAATACTACGGGTCTAGTGTGACTCTCTAGGTGAATCGAGAAGTGATTCTCGTATAAATCGAGTTGAGGATTATAGATCCATGAGAAAATGGCTTCTCTAAATAGACTACTAGCCTATGTTGACTCTCTAGGTGAGCGAGAAGCGATTCTCGTTAGATTGAGACTAAGTGAATCTTAGTTGGTTGATTAGTTATTTCGATTGAAAATGTTGTAATGCATGATTGAAATACTATTCGTGGTGAGTATTGGACAGTGGACGTAGGTGCGGAGTTACCGAACCATTATAAATCTAAGTCTCGTGTGATTGTGAATGTTTGCATAATTGTTTCTCATTTTTCTCATATCTATGCTCTGTGGATGATTGATATAATAATTGTTTGATCATTTTCCGCCTTGTATGATCAGTAAATTTTAATCCATAAAGAATTCGCAGAGGATTTAAAAATTGTCCTATTCAGCCCCCCTCTAGGACTTAACCTGGTAATTAAAAGAGAATTTCAAAGGGTATAAGAAAATCATTAAATTTCAGTTAAATTCTATTTTTTTTATTTTCAAATTTTTAATTTTGAATTTCAGCACAACTTTTTTCCATTAAAATCTATTTTTTTTCTATTTTTGCCCCTATCTATTTCAATCCGTTTTAACGGTAATACCCCTATCGAGGCATAAAAAGTGAGGCTCCTGATCCTGACCCATGCCCACGACACTCATTGACAAAGCGTTTGTCAAAATTGGGTGTGAGTGGCCGAGATCCACCGTCCATTTGGTGTGTTAAGATCTCGGCCATCCTTTATGAAGCCGGATAAGAGGGGGAGACAACCGTCTTGTTTTGTTATATAGACTAGTGGGTGCCCCGTGCCATTGGCACTCCTCGACAAAAAATTTGCCAAAATCAGGTGAGTGGCAAAGACCCACCATCCATTTGGGGGAAGATTAGATCTCGGCCCTTCTTTGTTAATGCTTATAAGAGGAGGTATAAGTAGGGAGACAACTAATGTGTTTTGTTATATAGAATAGTAAATGGCCCATGCCCACGGCACTCTCCGACAAAAGCATTTGCAAAAATTGGGTGCCTTCGGCACTGAAACGATATAACGGACTGGGGCGTTACCATTTTTTTCATTATAACGGATTGTAACACAGAGGGAGAAATGGGAAAATAACAGAAATAACAAAAAATAACGGTGTTGAAATTTAAATTTTGAATAAATTGAGGTCAAATGAGGCGGATTGAGTGGCTGAAATCTAACCGTCCACTTTAGATCGATGGATTTGATCTCAACCACTCTTTATCTAACCGTCCACATTAGATGGATGGATAAGATAAGAGAATACAACTGAGTTGTCATGATATATGTGTGGGTGGCCCGTGCCCGCGGCACTTTCCGACAAAGTGTTTGTCAAAATTGGGTGGGAGTTAATCTCAGCCATCTATATGAAGCATAGTGGATCTCAGCCACTTATTATTAAAGTCATATAAGATAAGAAGGGTATAAGAAAACCATTAACTTTCCGTTAAATTCTATTTTTAAAAAAAATTTAAATTTCAAATTTTAAATTTGAATTTCAGCACCACTTTTTTTCGTTAAAATCATTAAAATCTGTTAAAATCCATTTTTGCCCCGCCTGTTTCAATCCATTTTAACGGTAACACCCCACTTGAGGCATAAAAAGTGGGGCTCCTGAGTCTGACCCTTGGGCTATATGTAAATCCAACCCATTTCATTCCTTATATATAGGTAAATAATAGGTGACTCATGCCCACGGCACTCATCGACAAAGCGTTTATCAAAATTGGGTGTGAGTGGCTGAGATCCAGTGTCCATTTGGTGTGATAAGATCTTGGTCATAAAGCTTGGCCATCCTTTATGAAGCCTGTTAAAAGGGGGAGACAACCGTCCTGTTTTATTATATAGATATAATAAATATAATTATTATATTTATATAGTATATCGGTAGGATATTATTGAATTCGAATGTATCAACCAAGGTTTAAAAGGGCCCGTTATAACGGTATAATGGACTCGGGGTTTTTTTTCATTTTTTTCGTTATAATGAATTGGAAAAACGGAAAATAACGGCGCCGAAACTCAAAATTCAAAATTTCAATAAAATTTATAAAGGAAAATAACGGAAAAAAGAAAAAATAATGGACATTATTTTAACAAAATTTTTCAGAAAATAACGGCCGTTATTTTCTGAGCGTTAAAACAGTACATAAAGTAACAGCGGAGGTTCAAATCCATTATAATAGCCGCTTTTTAAACCATGGTATCAACATCCAAGTCTGTATCTAGAAAGTGTTCAAATATAACAAATTATTCAAATCCAAATCCAAATCCGATATTTAAAATTTTCCGCTAATATTTGATTATACTTAAAATCGGATTCGGATTTTGGACTATCCATTGACACCCTTAAACAGGCCTTTTCTAAGAGACTTGTACATTGGTGCTGTCTGGAATAATTAAAATGTGCTCTGGCAATAGTGAATCTCTAATTTTACCCGAATTAAAGGAAGAAAAAATATAAAATATAAAAAAGAACATTTATTGCTTAGGACAGAAACTCCTGTCATAAAGTTGTTAGATCACATGCAAAATGCAATACCCCTCGCGACAATCAATTCAAAATCCGCTTATCCCTCTAAACTTGGGCGTTTGAAAATTTCAAACTGAGGGTATTCTCGTAATTGCAACCATAATAACGGATTTTAATTTGAACGCACCTCTCCCCTCCCTTCTAACTTCTGTCACAGCGTTGTGACAGAAGCTTCTATCACAACACACAATAATAGCCATGTGGTACACTCTTAGTGGACGATGACCGTATGGATGTTTGGCCAGTACCTCAGTGGACTTGCAAACAAAAAATCAACCTGATTAGTGATTTAAAACCTTTGGATATTTGCATCCATATAATACTCAAATTCCCACCGTTAAAAGAAACCCATGAAAATAGCATCAATTGAATCTCTTATGAATCACTAATCAGAATGATTTTTCGTTTACAGATCCAACGAGGGACTGTACAAACATCCATACGGTCATTTGCCACTAATATTGTTCCACGTGGCTATTATTGTGCGTTGTGACAGAAGCATTTGTTGTAATTCGTGACAGAAGTGTTACTCTCTCCCCTCCACTCTTAACTTCAAAGTTCAAAGTTCAAACTACTTTAAAGTTAAACTACCAAACGAAATAACGAAAACAACCTTGACCCACTTTTTATTAACCCGCACAAAGAGATGGTAATAAGAGAGATTAGTCAGGGTATTATCGTCCATAGATTTATGCTGAACTGTCTTCGTCAAATTGGTTCAAACATCAAGGCCGTTTCTGTAAATTCCGCTAAAGTAAATGATGCTGTCAGCCTCCATCCTTAGATGATCATCAAGATTCGTATGGTATGTATCTGGAGGAAAATTCAACGGTGTAGATCTAGAGAGAACGTTCTGCTGAGACTGGTACAATCCATCTAATTATATTTATTTTTTTATTTATCAAAAAATTCATTTTCTTTTTATTTATTTATTTATTTTTTCATTTGGGAAGTTTGAACTGTATGCCGTCCCGCTCACACTCACGCTCACGCTCCGCTTATTTTAAGGTCAGTTTCCCTCTGCGTTGCTCTCTGGTCCCTCCCTCTCTCTCTGAACTTCCATGACCGCACATACTGAAACCCTACTCTGTTCTTCGGGCCGTCAATAGTGGTCTCGGAGCTCGAAAGCAGAGAAAGGTCAGCGTCCATGGATTTTTTTGTCCACATTTTTCTTTATTTTTTGTGAACAAGATTTCGTTTCTTTTACTTGGTATTTAGTCAATTAGGTTTGTGGATTAAGCTGGAGCTTCGATAATCTTGCAGTTTTAGAACACAGATCTGTGATGGAGACGCTTTTATTCTCCACATTGTGTTGTTTTGAAGCTTTCAACTCCATGTTTGCATGTTTTGTCTCTTTTTGCCTCTGTGATTTTTTCTTTTTACATTATTTTTCATTTTTGGTTGGTGTTTGGTTGTGCATTTGGTGATTGTTTGATCAAGGTTTAGTATGGAGTAATTTTGCGGTGAAATTTGGGTTAGATGCTTTGAGAGTGAGTTTGAGTTTCTGTTTGCTTATGTGTATTTTTATTTTGATGGATTTTTGTAGTGTTTGATGTTGCGATGGATCTGATTCTGATTTTGAAGAGATTAGGGTTTGGGACGCAATTTCAGTGTTTTTCGTCTTACATTACTAACAATGTATGTGTTTATCGATATTGTGTGGTACATTTTGTGCCGATTTAGCTTTTCAAACTCAAAGATTTTTAAGCTCAAATCTTGTTCGATCAATCAAGATGCGTCTTGGAATAAGTGGCATTTTGTTTTGATAAATCGTTGATCTATAAATGTACATTTCCATTCCCGTGTCTTAATCTTAAGGCTCGTACCATAAAAAAAAATTCTTAAGGCTCTTGTTCTCAATTCGACGGAGATTCTGCGAACATGTTTCAAGCACATTATGTTCATCTTTATTTTATTTTTCATAAAAATGGAGTTTTCTTGGACGCTTGATTTCTTTTTTCCAATGGCCATGAAATGGGTAGATGTACTAAGTAACTATAGATTGAAAATGCACAGTTGCTTACCCATAAACAAGATAAGTGAATTATTATCCATTAACCCATGATTTGTGCCTGGTCCAATCGGCTTGAGCTCAAAGAGCACGCCGAGTATTTTCATTTGTGCGACTCTAAAACACTTCCTCAATTCAAATAAAATTACCTTACATGTCTTAAAACAGAAAAGAAACAGGGGGAGGTTATGCTTATAAGTGATTCATATATATATATATATATATATATATAAAATTTAGTAAATTACAAAACCAAGAAGAGATGGCGAACTTCACCCGTCTTTGTTAAGCATCTGTTTCTGTGGTGTTGCTGGAAAATTCATATGCAAGTTGTCTGAGACCGAGGCAAGAAAGACCGGATATCTGACTCTTGGACGAGACCAGGATGGGATGACCAAGACTCACCCATCTTGGCCGATATTTTAAAGCCTGGATAGAGTACCTTTTATCTTCATGCTTCTTTTTCTGTGTCCGTTGCTACTCTCATGCAATGTAATCAATTTAAATTATACTGCATCTGTACCCCCTTGCTTGTTACCTGCTCAGTTTTTTTTTAAAATATAATTGATCGTGGATTTGAAGGTTTGATGAATTGTTTTCAGTTTTAAGCCTTGTGTTGCTCTTTTCCAGGGTCTGCGAATATGAAGAAAGAAAATACATTTACCGGTGGGTTTGGTGAACCTACTGCCAGAATCACAAGAGCTCGAGCTGCAGCCAATTGCGCATCTAGTGGGATGCTTCTCCCTAAACCATCCACGAAACAGGACCAGAAGCGGGTTCTGAGGGGGAATTCAAAAAGAGCTGCCTTGGACGAGAACAACCCCACTGCTCTGGGCACTGCAAGTCTTCAGCATAAAAGGAGGGCAGTGCTTCAGGATGTCACTAATGTCTGCTGTGAAAATTCGTATAAGAGCTGCATCAATGCAGCTAAAATTCAGGTAAGGATGCCATCCTTCCAGTGTGTGCTTGTGTAACAGTCAAAGTTTTAATTGGTGATCTTAAAAGCTTTGCCCCTATTTTTCATATATTGTCATGTTAAGAACTTCAGAAATTCAATTTTTGAAAGCATAACAAATAAGATGGCTAGTCACTTTTGAAAATTGATAATAAAATAGGAAGAACATCTTGATAAGTTTTATTGGGCTAACTTGTTATTCTTGATTCGTAGGAGTTTCTCATTTACTTTATAATCAGGAATTTGATTTGACTTTTGTCTTCAGACTAAGAACTGCAAGCAGGTTAAAAAAGCTCCTGTGAAGAAGGATTCCAAGGTGGCCCCTGCTATTGCTGTAGAAATTCCACGGGTTCAAAAGGATGCAGGAACAAAGATGGCTGAAGAAACAGAGAAAACAGTGATTGCTGAATCACAAGGACTTGTGTTAATCCAAGAGAGTATCGGGATTGGCATAGGAGAATGTGGTGTAGCTGATCCTCAGCTTGAGAAACAGATTTCCGGAAAGCCTTCACACTACCTGTGCCCTTCAATCAAAGGTTTGCTTTCCCTTTTAATACTCCACTCAGAATGAGAGACAACCTCTTTATGAAATTAAGGCAAGAACTGCCTAAATCACAGTGTCTCTACATGAGATGCCAATGAGCAAGCTCTAAGTGGCTCATATATCTGTCAAGGACACTGCAACATTACAAAGGTTGATGTGTTTTGAAACATGTCTGTGTCAGAAATGTGGCATGTGCTGACATGCTTATTAGTATAGAGGTATAACTTATTTATTTCTTGGTTTTAGCTACTTTTGATATGACAAGGATACTAGCCTGGTGATGGAGATATAGTTATCTTTGCGTGCAATTTACATGTGTTACACATGTAAGGGAATCGGGACACCTTACAAAGGTTAATCAAGGAGATTTCTTGGTAAAAAGTTGACTTGACTGAATGATCAGAATCATCCAATGGATATAATTTTCTGGATAATTCACTATATATATATATATATTTCTGACCATCCAAAAGAACTGAATCGGCTGCTATAAGATTAAATGGTTAGGATGATAGGATCATTTGATTAAGTCGAGTTTGAGGTATGAGATCTCCTTGGTTGGACCTGTTGAATGGTAGGCCCTATGTGTGTGCCATGTCTATGGTCTAGACAGGGTGCACAGCTTTCTTCCTATCTGACCTAAGTATTCCACATATAAGTGTACTGACATACATATGATGTGTGTTAGTATATACTCCACATATAAGTATACTGACATACATATGATGTGTATACGTATGCTACTTAAATATAATAGACAAGGTTAAATGGAAAATTTTAAAAGGATAGAATTACTTTTGATTTACATGACATTAAGAAAAATCCTAGTAGTAGAACTGGGAGTAGGTGCTGTTGCTTCTTTGGGAGTGATAGCAGGAGAGGTTTTGGCTATCAAAAGGTCAGATTGTGGGAACTTGTAGGATGCTAACTTTTCTTTACCCCTTACATTAATTTACAACGGTTAGAATGAAAACATTAAAAGGCCATAAATGATACACAAGTTGAGGCTTCGGTTATGTTGCAATGATGTCATGGTAGCAATAGTTGGTGACAGGAGGTTCAGAGGTCCTAAAGAATGAGAGTTTTTTATTTTTTGATTGGTAGTCCTGAAAGAATAGATTGAATGAGATTTTAAAGTGGGAGCAACACCTTAGGAACACAATATTGTGGGAAAAGTCATATCGTGGCTCAAAGTATACGGTATCATTTCGGTATCGTTCATGGGCGATACCGAAATGTATTGGAAGTATCGTTCGGTTTCGGAGGAAACAAACAAAAACGTATGTAGTTTCGTCCTATAGCGAAACCGAAACAAAGCTAATGGAATGTTTTGGCATAAACTTTGAACCATAAGTCATATGATACGAATTTAGGAAGTGACAACAAAAAGCAGAAAAGATGTATGATTTGTCAATAAACATCACTTATCCTTCTTTGTTTTTAAAAACTTTTGTTTTCACAATTTTTTGCTTTTATATTTTCACAACCTACTACATATTGTGAATATAATATCTTCTATGCTATAATATATCTGCTGGTTTGTAACCGTCCTTTTGAAATTTTTTGTTTTTTTTAAAGTAAGTTTTTCGATTAAATTATGTTGACACCTTGTTTTTGTGTTTTGACATGGGTCTTACACTAGTCATATAGGTGACAAATAAAGATTTTTTGGCATCTTCCATGACTGAATACATTAATGTAATTGGTATATGTGGTTGACAATTTGAGGAGGATATTTTACACTACAGGAATATGTCATTGTGTTGGTATGGATTTTAAGAGAGTAAAGCACTCATATTGGTTCTCAAAACGGGCTCTTGGAGTCCCCTCAATTGATGGGGGCGTGAGATTAAATTCCTTTATCTCATATCCCATTTCCAAGCCTTCAGTCGAACCCTACTTCGTGGGTCCCATTTCACAAGGGCCATCCCCATTCCATGGACTAGATTCAGGTAGACCCAACTCTCTCCCTTCCACCTCATTTTATAGAGTTAAATTAGCTAGTGTTAGGTGAAACCAATAATGCTCAACCACCCCACCAGCTCACCGAGTCAACAAGATTGATTACTTTGTCTATTTCCAACGAAGTCAAGGCGCATTGACCACCCAAATTGATCAAAGAGGTGTACCTTTTCTAAGGCCTCCATCTGGAGAGTTCTCTAATAAGATGGCTCTGACCACTCTAGCTCCCATCATGAGGGATCTCTAGCTAATTGTCAAAAGAGGTCAAGCAACCCCTATTGGGACTCTGCGGTGATGTACATGTGCAAAGTGTAAAGCACATAGACGCATCAAGAGCCTCGCATCCAGCTCATGCATGATGATAGCATGAGTGTGTGTATGTGCACTCGGTGCTCATATATCCTCCTCACCATTTAGTTTCCTATCAAATGTGGAACCCTACTCACTCAACTTGTGAGACACTCCTACTAAACCAATAAGGCTTACCTTATGTCTATAGCTATATACCAAAGAAATATTTCACTTGGGTGGTTTGGATTTCAACTCCCACCAACTAAAACATTCAAATGTTTTATTTTGTTTAAACAATTTTAAAATGCATTATAAATATAACGCGACAATAATTTGTTTCATCTCAGAAGACATTCTTCTGTTGGCTACTTTGTTTTGCACATTTGCATTGAAAATTTTATTAGCTGACAGTAGGACTGCTCTGATTGGATAATGCAGACAAAGATAAGCTTTGTGAGAAATTGGGAAGTGGTCTAGACATTGCAGATATCGATTCTGACCAGAAAGATCCTCAAATGTGCAGCCTCTATGCCCCTGATATCTATAGTAATTTACGTGTTGCAGAGGTTGGTATTGCAGTATTGTTCTTCATACTTATCGCTATTGTATCTATTTTTGCCATTCCTTTTTTCATTTCGATTGCAAACCAACATGTAGCTTAAAACTGTACAGTGTACACATAACAAATGTGTTATCTTGCAAATATTTAAACGGACTGTGAAAGCTAGGCTATTGCTTATTCATCAACTTAGCGGAAAATGCCTATGATGTTGAGACTGGACAAAGGCATACTTTTAATTCTACAGGATTTGAACGCAATTTGTTACCAATTTGGAAGTTTCCCTTTTTTTAACAGGAAGCATGAAGATGCTCATTAATTTTACAACAAAGACAAATTCTATTAGTTTATATTTCACTTTCTGTTCTCTGTAGCACTTGGTATTCACTTTCGTAATATTCTTTCTCTCCTCAGCTCGTTCGAAGACCTTGTTCTAATTTTATGGAAAAAGTACAGCGGGATATCACTCAAAGTATGCGAGGAATTCTGGTTGATTGGCTTGTGGAGGTTAGTTTAGTTTCTTTTATGTGAGTGTATATGTATGCATATAAATGTAATATAGACATTATGTTTGTTATAGATCTTATGTTTTTTACCTATCAATATATTGAAAGTGTTTATGTGCATAGAATTCCAAAAGTGCAATATTTGTGAAGTCAAATTTTTTACCGATCTAAATTTTAATGTTTCATTCATTTTATTTTGGAAAATCTTACCCAAATTTCTGTACTTCTAAATATTTTATGCTCACAGTCCATCTTAGATTTTCAAGTGGTTACTTTACATGAAGTCCTCTCATTTTGTGAAGTCAACTGCTAAATCTATCCTTTGATGTTAAGCTGAATTCAAGGTAGTTAAGGGCGCAAGGCGTACTTAAGGTGCTAGGACCCCTGGAGCCTGAGGCACAAGGCGCAAGGCGAGGCGTGCGCTTGACTGAAGCGAGGCGCAATATTAAAAATTATAATAAAAATATTAAAAAAATTAAGAAAAATAACATCATAAAATAACAAAACAAGTAATCATTAGGCCACATAAATATAATATAAAGAACTTATCATTTTTCTATTTTTTTCAAAAATTTACTAGAAAACGACTCACCTGGTGCATCATTTATTACTTAAAATTTGTTTTTTTAAGAAATATCAGCATATATGATGGATATGTCCGGGATACGTGTCGGTACCGTCTTCCATACGTTTATCCATGTCGGCATTGGTACGATGGGGGGTACAAGTATTCGAGTATCATAGGTTCTAGTTAACATTGTCATTAGCTAAATACAAAACAAGTAATCAAAAAGCCATAAAATTTGCCCATCCCTAGTTGGACCTACATACCAAAATTTGTCCTGATTAGTAATTTATGTTCGTTGTATTAGTCTTTTTCATGGATTATTTTCAACTGTGGATTTCTAGCATTATTGGGGTACTCAGATTCAAAGGTTAGGAATCACTAATCATATCCATTTTTGTCTTGTAAGCCCATCTAGGGATAGGCAAAACATGCATACGGTCAATAGCCTCTAATAGTATGCCACGTGGCTCACATTGTTGGTCCGTCATCAACTTTTATGATGTACACCATCATCAAATTTTTTCTTTCACAAATTGAAATGTTAAAATGTTGAATGACCAAAACACCCCTACAAAGTAAAAAAAATTCAAAAAATAAAAGAAAATTAGTTAAGGGATTTGGGGGCCATATTAGGAATAAGGATTTTTAACATTTAAAAAAAAAATTGTTATTTTAGTAAGGCGCGCGCCTTGACCATTTCAAGGTGCCTTAGGTGCACCTTGACTACAGAGGTTGAATTATTGACCTTGTCAGAATGTTACAACTTCTACAATATCAAGATATGAATTCTATTTTATCTCTGAATAAACATGCATTGTACATTTGATATGCACAATTTCTTTCATGCCCCCTTCTATTTCTTCTTTTATGCTTGGCAAACAATAGACTTTAATATTATGGTCTTTTTCCGTTAGCAATGGACTGCGACAATACTTCATCGCTTTTCTCTAAGCCAAATGAGATTCAAGGCTTTACCATGAAAAGAATATGATATTAATGTCTAGGTAGTTTTGATCAAACGAGTTTTTTGTTCCAATAATTAGGGCCTTAGGCTCCTATATTGAATGGAATGGCCTGCTCTAGTTTAGGCATCCACCATGCCAGAATGTTGCATCGTAGCAAAAGCTGCGGGTCTGTACCTGTTTATGATAGAAATATACAAAATTTCGACAAAAGGTTCAACTTTTAGATATGGTTGAAGTTCATGTGTTTTTCATGCAACAGCTAAAGAAATTAGAGTAACCAATTTCAAAATAGAATCTGATTTTCCATGTTAGAATGTGCAATTGGAAAGTAAAAAATTGTTACCTTGATTTTTTTGTGGATCGCTAGTGGATGCTGGAAGGGCTTGATGCAAATCATTTTTTTTTTTTGTTTCAGGTTTCTGAGGAATATAAGCTGGCTTCGGATACCCTGTACCTCACAGTGTATCTCATTGACCGGTTTCTCTCTCAAAACTATATTGAAAGGCAACGACTTCAATTGCTTGGCATTACTTGCATGCTAATTGCATCGTAAGTTCTCTTGTTTGTAGTGGAACTCAATGCCTTCTTTCTTTCTTTCATCTGGTATTTCAAAATTGTAAATCTGGAAGGTATTCTCTTTGAACAACATACCTGTTTTTGGAATATTCTGAGTTCTATATTGAGAAACACCAAATTTCAAAACTTCATTTTACTCTGCTTTTGAAATTAAAGCCTCATTAAGGGAAAAACGGAAGCAGAAGGACAAAGAAACCAGATTCTTAAACTTGTAGATGTGAGTAAAAACGAAGCCATAACTTCAATTTTGCTAAAGTGAAATCCTCGTCCAATCTCATGGAAGCTAAAAAAAATTGTCCGTATTATGTGGTCTAATTGTAACAATTTGTAGATATTATGTGGTCACATTATAATTATTCTCGTATTCAACTTGGACTCTCCCATAGTCCATTAAAGTAACTTCTTCACTATGTAATAAAGATCCTTTGGTCAATTGCAACATTTATGTACATATGTTGATTCATGATTATGAAAAATCAGATTGCACCTTTTTGTCTGAATGGAGTTCTCAATGTGTTTCTTTTCTTTATGGATTGAAGGAAATATGAAGAAATTTGTGCACCCCGTGTGGAAGAATTCTGCTTCATCACAGACAACACTTACACAAGAGCAGAGGTATAGTGTGTCCACTTGTTTGTTTAGCATATATATATATATATATATTCATGAACTAGAATTAAATCTATGTTATAATGGGACAAAATAACATCATCCCATTTTAACTATTTGAAGCAAGTTTTCTATATCTCTGGCCCTGTCCAACTGTTCCTTGGGATTCACGTGCTTCATCCTCTCCTATCTATCTATAGTTCTATACATTATTTTCGCTTTTCACGTTGCTTCAAAAGCAGGGTCTCATTAACGAGCACAACACATTAAAGTTGGGATTCTGGTCATCTTCATAGTGTAAGAAGAATGAGTTGTCCCTCACTCATTCTCTAAGCTACGTAACAAGGACATGGCACTTTTAGGGTTTTTCGCTGTGTAGAACACGTTGACAGATCCTGACGTATATCCTGACACGTATGGCAGTGTCACCTTTAGTTTAATAATTTTTTATTAAATAAATGATTTCTAAAAGAGGTTTTCTGTGTTCGATCCTCCATATAGTTTTGTTAAGTTAAATAGTTATAGTTGTTTGATAGTCTTCCCAGTCCCACTTATAAATCTACTAATGTTTATCATGTTATTGGATAACTCCATGGCGTATAGAAATGCTTTCTTCTACTTTTCATATATTTCTTTGCTTATTTGTATTAAATAAACTAAAATTTATATTATATTACATGTGTATGGACGTGTCTGCATGTCAAGCTTCTATTTTTTTTTGATCGGTAAAATGTAAATTAAATAAAACGGGGCTGAGAGGTCCTCCAAAACTGTACAACGACGGACAAGACGAGAGATAGGCACAAAGCAAAAGCGGCACAGGCGCCCAAAACAAAGGGAAAAGCAACAAGCTAGAGAATCAGACGACTCCACCGACACACATAATCTTCAAATCTAAAGGATTGAAGTTCTGGAATTACTGAACCCCAGAAATAAATAGTAGCTTTTATCTTCAGGATAATCTTCTTCACGTCTACCCTCGTCTTCGAAAATACGGAGATTTCACTCTTTCCACACCTCCTAGCAGATGGCAAAGGGGATGAGCCTCCAAAGAATACGACCACTAACAGAAAAAGCTAACGAGTGCCATCCTGTGAGCAAGCTGAAGACAGACACCTCGTACCAGTGTCAAATGTCAACACATGTCCATGTCATTGTTACATAGTCTCGAAGTATTAATTTTTCTCCTTGTGCATAATGAGTTTCAGATGTCGATGAGAGTTGTGTTTATCAGCAATTCGATAGTACATGTGCCACACTAGCACTGGTTATGATAGTGATAATGTTATGGATGTATTGACTTGAAGACGACCTATGAGGGTGTTGATATGCTGCATGGCTTGATGGATGATATTGACTCAAAATTAGGAAGTGATAGGTGCCGTTGTGACTTGAAATATGATGCGACCCTTGAATTTAATTCATCAAACTTGTGCTCAAGTTGCTCTGCAGTTGGTGAATATTTACTTTAAACATGCATAATGGTGTCGAATTTGTGCCAGATGAACATACTGAATCAATTTCATTAATGGTACAGAATATGCATTGCAGATAATGAAAATAATGATCAGTATACCCTGTTTGCAGGTTCTGACCTATTATACGGAATGCCTTTATCCCTTTTTAATGCTTTGGTCGTTTTAAAGATGTTAGTGACTACTTCATTTGTTGTGGTAATGGTCAACATAGTCCTGATTTTGTAGAAATGTAAGGGACTAAATCACTTGTCTTCCTCAAATGAAATGTAGTGAGACTTGATTTTTTGAAAATGACCAAAATAATCTGGCCATATAAACGTTGATTGTAGCCACTTGCTTAGAACTATAAAAATCAGTCTAGGGACATGAATTCAATAACAAATTCTTTTTGGGAATGCAAGGAAACTGTGTTAGATCCTTTATTTTTGGCTGAATGCTCCTGCTTAGCTGCTCACATATATGGATGTACAGGTACTGAATTTGGAGAGTCAAGTGCTGAACTATTTGGGTTTTCAACTATCAGCACCCACCATAAGAACCTTTCTCAGGTGACTGCAGCTTGTCCAACATCTCTATTAATAGTAAACTTCTACCTTCCTGTATATTCACTGAAGTTTCTAATGCACATTTCTTCTCTCAATTTTGGCTGCAGGAGATTTATTCGAGCAGCTCATGCTTCTTATAAGGTATCAGAGCAGCTGTCCATTATATTTGGCATGAGGCCAGAGGAAACAAGAGTACACATCCTGATTTCTCTTTGTAGATGTACTTTTATAATTATAGTTATTTTTGTTAGCAGGCCCCTAGTCTCGAGTTGGAGTTCTTGGCAAATTATTTAGCTGAACTGTCTCTGGTTGACTATGGGTTCCTCAAGTTTCTTCCTTCCCTCATAGCCGCATCTGCTGTATTCCTTGCCAGATGGACGCTAAATAAATCATGCCACCCATGGGTCTGCCTTCTTTCCCGCCTCTTCTTCTTTTCATTTGGTTTTATTCTATACCTCTAGAAACGTCACTTCATTTATATTTCTTGCAGAATCCGACTCTAGAGCACTATTCCAGTTACAAGGCACCGGATTTGAAAGCTACAGTTCTTGCACTGCAAGATTTGCAAATGAACACCAATGGCCATCCTCTGAATGCTATACGTGAAAAGTACAGGCAACATAAGGTAACAAACGGAATAGGATAACACATGAGCTGATTATACTTTCTTTCATTTAGATTCCAATGCCTTATTTGTAGATCTACATTCGAGTTTAGATTTTCAAGATCACACTAAGAAGTATAATTAAGCAACTTTTAGTCCCTGTTCCACTGATTTGCATGCTATTCATTTTAGCATTCCTCTAAGATTTTTTCTATTGTGGTGGTTGTAATTATGACAGTTTAAGTGTGTGTCGGCTTTGTTGTCCCCACCACCACTCGATACGCTCTTCTGAAGGTGACATGGCTGATTCCCTCTTCTCTAAAAGACTGTTAACAGATGGAAGTCTCTCTGTACGTAGGTATTTTCCTGTGACGGGCGTACATGGTCTCTAATCTTAGTGTTCAGTTTCCATTTCTTTTTGGCTCCCCCCTCTTCTTTTTATCTCTATCTCTTTATCACTGTTGTAGAATTTTATCGGGTTCTGGTTCTCTCGGACCCATCTTTGTAACGTGGAATTTTGATCACAAGGGACACTTGGCTGTAAGTTTGAAATTTAAATGGCTGAGGGCTAATTTATTTCAAGCTTCTCTAGCTCATGTAAAGGAGTTCATTTGACAGTTGACCGAGATCAATTGGTTGGGTTGTAAGTTGTAACAGGCAGTGTAACTACTTGAAGACAAGATTTGTACCCCAAACCTCATTTAACTTCTATAAATGAACCTTTTTATACCGTTTTATTTGGTTCTCTTCTATAAGATTAATTTCAGTGTATTATTTGTTCAGGAAATGACGTTTTACTCTTTTTGCAGTATTTTGACTATTTGGACCAAATTTGACAACAGCATCAGAAATGCAAAGTTATGGGACGTGTGAACCATGTTTTTGGACCACCTAAAAGAAAAACAATTCATACATTTATATAATCAGTAAAATAAAGCAGGTGGTTGAAGTTCTGCAGTTGGTGAAGGCAGAATAAGGATGGCCATTGGATGTCGGATCGAATTGATGCTGACACAACTTCCATACATTATCTTCTATTAGTTATTTTCATTTTGAAAAGAACACTCCATTAACTGAAACCCGTGAAGAGTTATCAATGGGATGGTCTGGATTTGGCAGCAGTTTTTGGCCCAGTCCTAGAGCTGTGGACTTGATTAATTCTGACCAGGATTGGGCCTGAATATTGATAAAACACAAAGGAGACATTTTTTAAACGGGTTATTGCAGTGGGCCTACAATAGACCTTATAAGCACGTTTGCGCTTGGTCTCAACTCGGGCCTGCGGTTTGTCAGGCCAAATTGGGGCATTTTTGGAAAGTGTGATTGTGATTGTAGGGGCGTTTTTTGAAAGTGTACTTAGTGGTGGTATGAGTGATTCTGGAAGAAGCGGCAAATAGGAAAGTTTGAGGGGAATTTATTTGCACCTCACAAATTGTGTACCCTGAGTAAAACTTCCCCATGAGCACCCACAATAGAAGCCATGTGTCACATTTTTAGAGGCTGCTGATCGTATAGATCTTTGGGCAATCCCTATATGGGCCTTTAAACCATAAATCAGCCTGATTAGTGATCTCTAATCGTTGGATTGGAGTCATTTTCATGTGTTGATTTTAACAGTTGGAATTTGAGCATTATTGACCATTATTTGGGTACAAGGATCCAAAGGTTATATAATCAACAATCAAGCTGATTTTTGGTTTGTAGGCCCAACTAGGGATTGGCCAAACATCCATACACGCTCAGTATCCTCCAAACGTGTACCACGTGGCTCATATTGTGATATTGTGGGCAGTCATCAAGTGTGGTCACCGAAATTTCACTCGGGGTGCTTGCACAACTTGTGCGGCGCAAATAATTTTCCCAAGTTTCAGCTCAAGGGACAAAGGGGGAAAAATTGGCTGTCCCTTGGGGACTTGCAATTTGAATCCCTCCGGTCAAAATGTCGACACTTAAGCCCTTGGTTAATTGGTTAAGGGAGAGTTAATTAGATATACTGTCCTTCGAAGACATGGAATTTTTCTCCAAAGGGCAGTTTTGAAAGATTAGTTTAGACTTAGAGGAACAAATCTGATAGAAAGATAAAGTTGAAGCTGGAAACGTCAAAGCTGCCCTTGGGATTTAAGGAAAAAATAGAAACGACGGCAAAATGCGACTTTTAAGGAAAAAAATATAATGAAATGAAGGAATGTAGAAATAAGGGCACTTTAAAACTTTGATGACAGAAGCCAGTGACATCCAACGAGCTCTTGGCATGTACCCCGAGTGCTTTTTCCACGTACCCTTATGTTTTTTTTTGCTTTTGTAATACAAAGTACAAATTCAAAAAATCTAAGAAAACTGTGGCAAAAAACAAACAGAGTATGGGCCGAGAACTCATTGGCTGACACGGGCTTCAATAACAGCACGCTGTCATCAAAATTTTTACTAGCACTTTGGTCACTTATTTTATTTACTTTTTTGCTGTGGAAGGGTATCCCCACACCTTTGGGTGGGACTAATCCCGCCGGTCGTGCTCACCAACCCCATGGAAGTTTCCCTACGCACAACTGGGTAAGTCAGGAGGCCCACGAGTATTGAACAGACCATTAGAGGTAGCAAACCCCTATCGTGGTTCTACCACTGTGCCAACACCCCTGGGGGTTGGTCACTTAATTTAGTAACCCATCTCAAAACACTCAAACCTCAACAATTGACAAGCACCCATGAACAACTTCTATGCTTGGTTCAAGGCAAATCCGATGCAATGCACCGACTTGCCATGGTTTTGGGATTACACGCGATTGGTTGGGGGCGTGCAAATGAATTGCTGTGCAAGTGGTTGCCAAGCCCTTGCAAACTCTTTAAGAAAATGGATGCACGAATGTGCAGCCCAAAAACCATGGAAAGTGACTGCAATGCAACTCACCACGAGTGCAAAATGCACCACAGTGCAGTGAACCAAGAAGGACATTTGTTTTAAAATTTTGAAATGTAAAAATGCTACTTTTTCTTTTTGGTCGGTAAGAAGATAAAAAAGGCCTTGTTACTTTCAAGGTTGATGAATGATAGCAGGCAACGTGAAAGGAACGTTGCACACATGCCACCCTACTAAAAGGAATAATAACAAACAACGTAAAAGACACATGGCACATTTTTAGAGGACATTGCCGTATTGATGTTTGGTCAATCCCTGGGTGGACCTACAAACCAAAATCTGATTAGTGATTTCTAATCCTTGGATTGGAGTCATATTCATAGGTTGCTTTTAACGGTGGGAATTTGAGCATTATTGACCATTATTTTGGGTAGGATCCAAAGTTTTGAAATCATTAATAGGGCTGATTTTTGGTTTATAGGTCCACGTCCACCTAGGGATTGGGCAAACATCTACATGGTTATCATCCTCTAACAATGTGCCACATGGCTCATATTGTGGGCGGTCAGTGGTTTCGCTGACCGTCGCCGGTCACAGAAGTATTACTCATTTGCGGTTCACTAGCGTCTCCTTTTAAAAAAGGAAAAGGAAAATGCTACCCAACAGTTAAACCGCAAAAAACTTTTGTGCAGTTGAGGTCATGGACCGTTGGATTATTAAAGTTGTTGCTTAGTGAACCCTAGATCTCTTAAAACAAATGTTAATGGCCTCGAGGCCCCCCCGACTGTACTAGTGCACGACTGTGTTTTTTTGGGTGGCGTTAATTGCACACACTTTTTTTATAGTAACACCCACAACTTATCTGCACATACCCAAAGTTGTGAAGAAAAAAAAAAAAAAAAAATCGAACGAAGAGGAACTCTCCACCACCGTCCTCTTCTTCTTCACCACCACTACACCACCACCACCACCACCACTCCCTCCCTCCCTCTCTCTCTTACCTAGTGGTGGGCGGCAGGCCTCCTCCTCTTCTTCTCTGGGCAGCCTCCTCTTCCTCTTCTTTTTCTTCTTCGGGCGGCTTCCTCTTCGTCTTCCTCATCCTATTCTCTCTCTCTCTCTCTCTATAAAAAAAAAAAAAATTTCGCTCCGTATCGGTAATGCAGGGTGGACATGGCTTTGGCCATATCGGTAGCGATTTTTTTTTTTTTACGGAGAGGGGGAGAAAGAGATCTCTCCCTCCCTCATCTTCCTTTCCCTATCTCTCTCTCCGTAAAATTTTTTTTTTTTCGCTTCGTATCGGTAACGCTACCGATATGGCCAAAGCCATGTCCACCTTGCGCTACTGATACGGAGCAAATTTTTTTTACGGAGAGGGGGAGAAAGAGATCTCTCCCTTCCTTATCTTCCTTCTCCTCCTCTTCTTCTTCTTCTTCTTCCTCTCTCTCTCCCTCCCTCTCAAAGAAGAAGAGGAGGAGGAAGAGAAAGAAGAAGCCGTTTGGAGTAGAAGAAGAATAGGAGGAAGGGGAGGCCGCTGGGAGAGGTGGTGGAGTTTTTTTTTTTTTTTAACTTATTTGCACACACCAAGGGGTGGGTGTAACTCAAAAAAAGGTGTGTGCAATTAACGCCACCCTTTTTTTAAGCGGTTTAACCTTGGGGGAGTAAACACGTCTCATATCGTAAAGACTCCGTTTCGGACTCGGGAGGCTCGGAGCTAAGAGCTTTTGCAACAATCAAACCGCGAAAGAGCAGAAATCCAAAACGCGCCGAAAAAAAAATGGAGAACACAGCTTCTATCTTAATAGAAACCCTAATTCGCAGAGGATGGAGTTTCAGAGACGTTGAAGAAGTGAAAGGTCTGATTCAAATCCATATTGCTACAACAGGGGAGATGGGTTCTGCGGATTCCATTGAATCAGAGTTTCTAGTAAACAGGGATTTGAGATCTTTTGGAGGAAAATCGTTACCTGGTGATCCTTCTGTGATTAAAAAATCGTCCCATCTTCAAGGCACAAAAGTTTTACAGGCAAAGTTCTCCTTTTTGTAATTCTTCACTGTTTTTGATTTCTGGGTTTTTCTTAAATTTCTCTAATTTCCATTTATTTGAACGTGTTTTTGGATTGGGTTTGATTAGTTTTCCATTTAAACAGATAGTTTCCGTTAGGGACATATATCAGAGCAGCATTGAGGCTACTTCCATAAATTCGCGTACTCGGCGTCTGCTTCGGTTTGGTCTCACTGATGGGCACTCGGAAGTAATTGCGATAGAGTACTCTCCCATACCAGCTATAGCCGACGATATTGTTCCGGGGACTAAGGTATTTTGATTAGCCTTAATATTGCAAATTTCATGGAAATGCTTTTAATTGGTCTCTGTTTAGATGTAGAGTTGAAGTACCCATTCCATTGTGTTGGCTTCTTTCTCTGTAATTTTAATTTTGAAATGTTTTTGGAATTTCTTTTTTAAATCCGATTTTAAGCGCAACATAAACTTACATATACCTAAATTTGTTTGTGGTTCTGGTTTTCACAATAGGAAGCTTTTACGCAGAAAATATAGCCTTACATTTGTTTTGTATTTTCTTATCACTAGACATATAGTACAGTTAAGCAATGTTCAGTCATCGTATGCTGATGAAATGACCCACAAACAGAGTAATGTACAACCACTCTAAAGCACTCACGAATTGAGGGACGAAAGTGGAGGGGACATTGTCCATCCAGGGGTAATGAAATTCACAACACATTGTCACCCTAGAGAGTTTCCTACAACTGAGAAACAGGTTAAAGGACACATTCCATAGTCTAGAATGACGTGCATAAGAGGGTAACGACTCTCCGATGGCGAGAGAGGTAGCAGAGCTGGTTACTAAGTACACCTTGTCACCTTCTAAGAATCTATGCGACCAATATCCTTGATACTATTGTGAAGTCCTCATGTTAGTCGACGGGCACAAAAATCCTACGATGGGGTATATACACCATGTCATTGAACTAATGAAGGGTCAAGTGAAGACATCGACTCACTCAACCCATAAGCAATGATCAACATCTTTCAATACTCCTCCAAAATTAAGCATGTCTAGAAATAACTTATTCTTTTTAAAGAAACGATTCAAATGGTTGTAGCTCACCAGCCAAAAATGGTCCCAACTAGGTGAATACGAACCTCAACTTCAAACTGATCCGGAAATGTAAAACCTTCAATACTCATCCAAATGGCATCCTACCTGATCAAAACATTGTGTAAAACAAAGCTTTACTGGCTCCTAGCTCTAGAACTTCATCAGGCTGTAACTGGCCGCATGACTGAAATCCTAGTCGTATGGCTAAAGTGGTGGGATATGCTGAAGAAACTCTCAAAACTGGTAGAGTAGGCTATGGGAGGTGTCATGCTCTGATACCAAGTTGGGTGAAGTGATTAAAGGTCTGTGTGTAAGCCAAGGAATGTGTGAAGAATAAGAGATGAGGAAGAAGAAGAGGAAATGAAGAGGGGATGAAATGAAAAAGAGTTGCTCATGTATGAGAGCCCACTTTGCCTCTATTTTTAGTATAAAACATTGAATGGACATAAATGCCCTTACAGAGAAACTTAAAGACTAACATAAGGCAAGAGTACAAAAAAGACAAAAATACTCTCACACCTACATATATACTCTACAGAATAACTTTAGAATTTGAAGAATGAAAACTAGAGAAACTAGATGACATACTAGGCATATGTTCAGAGGCTCTTGAGTCGGTGACCCCAAGAAGAGGATTGCTGAACAAGAAGACATGTATAAGTACTTGAATTAGCCAAAATGGTAGTAGAAGTGGATGGGCCAGCAAATAGAGACAATCTCCGGAGTAGAAGATTATACTCTTCACAAAAAATAGATGCAAAGTCAATTCATCACACTGGAACTAACTGCAGATGAAGCCCGTGACATATTCTCTAATAGTTTGCTGCACATCCTCGGATGCCTGATTTGCTTAGGTTGGTTTGCCCCATATATCCTAGCATCAATCAACAATATGACCAGTAGTACCATAGTATGTACACTGTCGTTGCTCACCTCTCCTACCACCACGACCGCTAGAAAAATTACCACGACCACCAAAAAATTCCCACGACTATTAAAACAATTATCACACTCACCAAAAATTTTTTCATGACCATTGAAAAATTTACCACGACCTCCAGAAGATAGAAGGGTTGAATTCTCCTTGGAACAGTTGAATTGAAGAGTAGAATTGGAGAATTAGGGTTAGGGTTAGGTTTGTGGAAGAGAGAGAAGAGAGAGAAGAAAGGATGTCAATTTTGCTTAGGTCACAATGACTCCATAAATTTTATTTATGTAGGTCCCAAATACAAAAGACAAATATACCCCTCAAGGGGGTATTTACAGAATTACCCCCCGATACATATAAAATACGTATTTCTACGTATATGATAACACTCCCCCTCAAGTTGGTGCATAAATATCTCTCATGCCCAACTTGCACAAGCACTTATGGAGTTGCCAACTGGGAACTCCCTTCGTGAAGACATCTGCAACCTGTTCATCAGTCTTCACAAATGGGGTGCACACTGCCCCAGAGATAATCTTCTTTCTAATGAAGTGTCTGTCCACCTCAATGTGTTTGGCACGATCATGCTGAACGGGATTGTGAGCAATGCTGATGGCGGCCTTGTTGTCACAATATAAGCTCACAGATCCAGAAACTGGGAAACCAAGTTCAGCAACCAACACTTTCAACCAAAGCATCTCACACAAGCCATGAGCCATTGCTCTGAATTCGGCCTCTGCACTAGATCTGGCGACCACGGGTTGCTTCTTGCTTCTCCAAGTGACCAGTTTGCCCCCAACAAAGGTGCAATATCCAGAAGTGGATCTCCGATCATCTTTGGCCCCTTCTCAGTCTGCATCGGTATAAGCCTCTATACGCATGTGGCCATTCTTCTCAAACAAAAGACCTCTACCAGGGGCTGACTTAAGATACCTCAAGATCCGATGTGCTGCCTCTAAATGAACACCTCTGGGTGAGTGCATATACTGACTGATCACACTCACTGCATAGGCAATGTCGGGTCGAGTCAGGAAGAGATAGATCAATCGCCCAATTAGTCTCTGAAAGCTCCCTATATCCTGTAGTTCACCACTGGCATCTGCTAGCTGGTGATTCTGCTCTATAGGAGTTTCCACTGGTTTGGTACCCAATCTGCCTGAGTCTTGTAACAAGTCTAAGACATACTTCCTCTGAGAGATGAAGATCCCCTGACTGGATCTTGCAACTTCGATGCCTAGGAAGTATTTGAGAGGTCTTAGATCTTTGGTTTCAAACTCCTCCGCTAACTGAAGCTTCAGCTTGGCTACCTCTACTGCATCATTCCCTGTGAGAATGATGTCATCAACATAAATAATGAGGGCAGTGGTGTTCTTCCCTTGATGCTTCACAAATAGGGTGTGATCGGCCTGACTTTGAGTGTAACCCAGCTTCTTCACGGCTAGGGTGAATCTCTCGAACCATGCCCTTGAAGATTGTTTAAGCCCATAGAGGGTTTTCTTCAGTCTACACACCTTGCTACTTTGTCTTGGGGGAGTGAATCCAGGAGGAGGCACCATGTAGACTTCTTCATGTAGGTCCCCATGAAGAAAATCATTTTTTACATCTAGCTGATGCAAAGGCCACTCTTGATTTGCTGCCACTGACAACAACACCCTGATGGAGTTCATCTTTGCCACAGGTGCAAAGGTCTCCACATAGTCAATCCCATAGGTCTGGGTGTACCCCTTGGCTACTAATCTCGCCTTGTACTTCTCAACAGACCCGTCTGCCTTGTGTTTGACTGTGAACACCCATCCGCAACCCACAGGTTTCTTGCCTCTTGGCAGGTCAATAAGCTCCCATGTCCCATTCTTGTCCAGAGCTTTCATTTCCTCTATCATAGCAGCTTTCCATCTTGGTTGAGACAGCCCTTCTGCCACTGAAGAGGGTATAGGAATAGTGGAAAGGGAAGTGATAAAGGCTTTATAGGAGAGGGACAAGGCATCATAGGAGACAAAGTTACTCAGAGGATGCTGAGTGCAGCTTCTGACTCGTTTTCTTAGAGCAATAGGAAGATCAGAAGCATCAGTAGAAGGAGAAATGACAGGCATAGAAAGAGGTGGAGGATTACCTGGATCCAAGGTAGGAACCTAAGATGGAGCTGAGGTAGGCTGATGAGATATACCCCTCGAAGGCTGCTGTAACTGCTGAGGCTGATAAGCAGGAGAAGCTGCTAGCGCTGATCGCTCTAGAAGGGGATGCTCACTCTGAAGAGAGATCCTCCGACTCTCCTCACTCTGAAGATAGGCATACACCTCATTGAGAGAGGGAAGATCCATCCTACTACTCAAAATTTGAACGCGGGCAAGCTCATAAGATGGATTGAGCCCAGCAAGGAAATCAAAGATCCGGCCTTTCTCTATATATCGTCGAAAGGGCGCAACCTCTGATGGGTTGAGAGGCTGATAAGAGTAGTAATGATCAAGCTCCCGCCACAAGGTACGAAGAGCAGTGTAGTACTGGGAGAGAGACTTCTCCCCCTGCCGAAAGTGGGAGATAGTCTGTCGCAGCTGAAATGCCCGTCCTGTGTTCTGTTGCTGTGAGTAAGTCTTCTCAGTGATCTCCCAGACCTCTTGCGCTGTGCGCATAAATAAGAAACTCTCACTGATATCAGGCTCCATAGAGTTGAGGAGCCATGACATGACAGTAAGATCATCTGTCTACCACTGTCGATCAGATGGATCGGTCTTGGGAGGCTCAACTGTATCTCCCGTAGTGTGACCCAACTTCCCACGGCCTCCAATAAACAACCATGTTGCCTGTGCCCAACGCAAATAATTCTTGCTGTCTAACTTTACTGATGTGATCTGTAAGCTAGGGTTCTCATAGGCCAAGTGATGCACCATAGGGCCTCCAATACCAGTGGAGGGAACATCAGTGCTCACATCTGACCCTGAAGGAGAAGGCAAGGAAGGAGTAGGAACCACGGGAGGCGGTGGATCTGCCATGAAGAAATAGGGCCAAGAACAACTATAGGGCGAAGAGGAAAGTCACAAAAAAATCACCCCAGGATCAGAATAAGGCAAAAGAACCAGACCAGAGATTGTAGGAGCATCTACACAGGGTATATAGGACCCAAGAATTTCTCAAGAGACCAAAGAAAGGAGCTGGATGGAGAATGAGACTCAACACATTCCCATACGAACCTCAAAATGGAGCATAAGTAGCCCGATGAAGGAGGAAATAGGTATAGATGTGCAAACAAACATCCTAAAACCAGAAGAACCCTGAAGGAAGGTGTTTAGAGTCGAGTGGATGAGATTTTTTATCAAACCGATGGACATAGGGAGCAATATAGCCACCGGCGGTAACTACTTGGGGAAGAAAACTTCACACAAGTCTCAAATCTTGATGGATCCTTTGAAGAAAGGTATCCACATGTCGGTTAGATTGGGGAGGACTAGAACGAAGCAAGAAACCCCTCGAAAAACTTCATATAATGGTCGAAAAATGAGCTGGTTCACAAATTGGTTTGTGCAAAAATTTTGTGAATAATGGCCAAAAAACACCTCAAATGGATCCAAAAAATTCCCAAAAAATAGGAAAAAAGGAGATCTATCAATTGGTGAAGGTTTCAGCAAACCTCGATTTTCGGGTTCATAGAGCTGATGACGTCAGCAGGCGTCAAGTTGCCTCTGGTTTGTATCCAAGAACACTCCGGCGAGCCTCGACGGCAGATTGCTCTGATACCAAGTTGAATTGAAGAGTAGAATTGGAGAATTAGGGTTAGGGTTAGGTTTGTGGAAGAGAGAAAGAAGAGAGAGAAGAAAGGATGTCAATTGTGCTTAGGTCACAATGACTCCATAAATCTTATTTATGTAAGTCCCAAATACAAAAGACAAATATACCCCTCAATGGGGTATTTACAGAACTACCCCCCGATACATATAAAATACGTATTTCTATGTATATGATAACAGGAACTACTAGTTCTTGAAGTTGGTAACCCTAGAGATGCTTTCTGTAATCTAGTATACACATTGTTGAGATTAGGGAGGGATTCATTGACCAAAATCCGACCCTTATTGAATGAAACTCAAAATTCAGATCTGAGAGAAATAAGGCAATGTGGAACTCCCTCTGACATTTCTGTACTTCTATATCAGTAGTGAATGGTTGATACATCTGCAACTCTTCCACATGCCTCAGAGATCGATATAGTACTCATTAAGAGATTTGCCACCTTATTTCATATTGAACATTGTCTCAAACAATTGATAAATCTAGACACATTCCGGTATGTGAATACATTTCCTTTATTGCACCCCAAACCTATTTAGCAGAACATCACATTCGTGCAGATGGACTGCTCCATACTATTCCATGGCTAGGTCATCATTAGGGAATTTTCACTTAATCAATCATCATACCCTCTGTCACCTTCAGATAAAGGATTATTAGTAATATACTTAAGTTTCTTCTTTGCATACAAAAGAACTTTAATTGATTGCGACCATAATATATTATCTGAACCATTTAATTTAACAGATGTGACCCATCTGACAGAGTAGCCATCAAAACCAAACAACTCAACCAATTATGTGGAAGATGAATTTTATCGACACGAATTTCACATTGACCTTGTGAAAGCATTAAATCACTACTTTAGAGGCTATACAATCAAAAACAGCAATAGACCATCACTCTAGGGACTTTGACATAAAGAACAAACCAATAGATCGCCACTTAAGGGGTTGCGGCACTATAATCCAACACCACCACCTTATTTCAGGGCTTGCATCTTAAAACACAAACCTAGCTTGTGGCACCGTTGGAAACTAAAATCCTACTGCCACAAGCCTTCGATTAAAACCCTACCCTACGGCACCCTTAGAGAGAAAAAAAAGTAGGCTGAATCGCCTCAACTTGATCTTCCAAGAAAGAACAAAGGAAAAAATAAAAAAATAAAAAGAGATTTGGGCTACGGTACTATTCACAATACTGTTCATGGCATTGTTCACAGTATTGTTTACGCTACTGTTCACGTATTAGAGTTGCTCTGCTACCATGTAAAGTTAGTGAAGATGGAGAAGTGGAGAGAAGAAGAAGAGAAGAGAGGAAAGAAAATATAGAGTTGAACTTAGCTAGTTCAGCCTCCTCTTCCGTGTATATGTATATATCACTTAAGTACATAACATAGTGTAAAAAGACCATAATACCCCTAAGAACAAAACACACTGTAGTTTAGATATGATTAGAACCTTACAAATTGAATCTGTTGTGCCTAGCCATCTCGTTGCACAGTTTTCTTGTGCTTATTCTATTTGTTAGTTTGATGCTGAGGGTTACTAACAAGCTGACATAAATAAATATCATCTCTACATATTATTGCTAATCATCACTTATGTTGTTGCTTACTGGTTTGTAGGTCCGTTTGGAAAACAAAACTGCAATACATAGTGGTATATTATGTTTGAATCCTAAAGTGGTTACCGTCTTAGGAGGTGTCGTCCAATCACTTTATGAAGAATGGCAGATGAGTCGGAAATATTCAGGTTTCTCCCGTTCATCTTTGAGGTTAACTCAGAAAAGTGAAGGTGATGGTCCTCCACCGTTTGAGAAGTTGCAAATTGAGGCACGTCCACATCGATTTGCTCAGCATCGCAGTTCTTCACGTCAGTAATCTAAACTTTTTTTTTTTCTGAAACATTTTCCTTGACTATATTCTGCATACCAAATATTTGTAACCCTGCTTTGTTTCCTATTTTCCTCTTAATAATCTGGTTCCGAATGTTGTGAAGGGCATGTCCAATAAAATAATTTTAGATCGTGCTTGCTTTGCTGGGTCCATAAATCAGGTGAACCTAAAAGATGCATTCTTTTATGGAGAACACAAGAATCAAGTATTATTAATTATGAGACAACCTTCATGACATAAGGTCTAGAATTGCAGGATGTGTGCCTGCTTGACAAGCCTATTTATTGGTTAACGTAAGGTACATGGATCTAATTTGATAAATTATATCACATTCTCCATGGAGGTTTGTAGAACATGCAGACCCTTTTTTGTTTGCGAAGTAAGGTGATTTGTAGTAGACACTCTTGTCTATGTTGATGCCATTATAATCACATGCAACATGAAAGATGGAATTGATACATATCAATGGAAGATTACACAAAAGGTTCCAAATGAGAGATCTTGGGGTGCCTACATATTTATTAGGCATTTAAGTAGAATAATATATAAAAGATCTGAAATAACGTGATAAACATATGGACAAGTAACTCAAAGGTTTGAAAAGGAGGTTGAGCTAACCTATCCCACACTGGTTGAAGTCAAAAAAGTGAAAACAATTAAGAGTTGATGAAAGTGTTATAAAATTTGACCAAAATCTTGCATGTATCTGGAGGATTGGAATATCTAACCTTCACCATATTAGCTTGAGAGTAATAAAAGAAATACTGTTCTAACCATTGTCGGAATTTGTAGGGCTAGAATGGTTCGTTCTTTGTTTGTTACATTAAGGGGATGTTAATCATGTTCTCATTGGACATTTTGTAAATATACTGCATAATTTAGGTTTTATCAATGAAATAAATTGCCTTGGGTCATTTTAACTATTCCCGTCTCTGGGGTCTCTATCAAAGGGACATGCACATAAGAGGTGCATTTTCATCAAATATCACATGCCAATGGATGAAAGTTTTCATGTCTAACACATAGCTTATCAAAATAAGAAAAATATGTAAATCCAACAAAATTGGCTGAAATCATCAATTAAACCACGCAATATAAAGGTTCATCTTAAGGGAATGGTGTAAGGGTTTCAAAATTGCAAGCTCAAGAGAGTCATTTTCTATTACATAGTGAAACGAGAGCTCATGAATTTCCAAGTTGACAACAATGGTATACAATCTGATTTTCTTTATTAAGTAACAAATGCTTATGAACGCACAATCTGTCTATCAATTGTGGGATAGCTAACACAACACAATTTATTTGGCCACACTGAAGCTGAAGTGGAGTAAGGCCTGGTGTGGGCAACAAAAAACTCAAGATACAGTCTTCCTTGATGGAAAACAAAATAACTAAATGTTTTAGTTTGTATTTTCGATACACACATACTGAAGCCTCCCAATCTTCAGGAACATAAAAAACAAACACCAAACACATCCTAAATATACATCTGAGTGTAAACAAACTTCAAACAACGGATCTCTAAAGGTTTATTTGTGTCGAAACCTTAGGATTTGTAAACTTACCTAAGAAATAAAAAGAAGAATGATGAATAGATGACAAGTAAGAAAGAGCATCAGAAGCGCTTTGATACCATGTGAAATATGTGAATTTAGGGTTAGAAAGGAGAAGTGATGGAGAGAAAGAGAGAGAGAGAGAGACGAACTAGGGTAGCTCGGCCTCCTTATATATATATATAGGTCAGGATCGGGGGACAACATTTTTGACAACAATTTTGGCGTACCCATATGGAAGATGAACCAATAGCTGATTTTTGGTGAGGATGATCTCCTCATCGTATAGATCACCCCTACAAAAAATCAGCACATTCTGAAATTTCTAACCCCATCAAATATGGTTTTCAAGTTAACGATAAAAATAGACGGTCAATAATTCTTCAACTAGTAAACTGATCTACAAATATCGGATTGATTTGAATTTTTGTGAAGATGATCTCCTCACTATAGAGACCATCCTCGCCAAAAATCACCCCATTCCAAGACTTCTAATTATACATTGGCCTGTGCCAATTTTTGTTGTCAAAAATGTTGTATGAAATTGTTGTCCCCCGATCCTGACCCATATATATATATATCATTCACTTAAGTGGTGTGGGTCCACTTACATTAATAGAACATATGGACCCAACACTCTGCATAAAGCCCGTTTACTTAACATAAACATAAAACAAAATAAACTAAGAACTCTAACATACCAATTGAGAGGCACGTTCAAATGATATTGGTGATTTTGGGGAGGCAATTTATTCTGGGGTCTTGTGTCATTTATGTATATATAAATAAGGCAGGCATAATTTTCTCTCTTTTCTTTTGCAATTTTGTGCTAATTTGTTTCATGCCAATTTGCAACTCATAAACAAAAGATGGTGATTTCTAGATCCTCCAGAGTCGACCTCAAAAACTCCTGTCCCTACCCTTGTGAAATTGGATGGAAATTCCAATTCTAGAGAAGTGGGAAGGAATCAGAGCCTCAATTTGAAGGCAGATGGGGATATGAAAACAACTTCCCTAACTGGAAAAATTGAAGAAAAACCAAGTAGTTCCGAATCCAAGCCAAAAGAAGGTAGCATCTCACTTCGGTTTTACTCATGGTCTATTTTTTAATTTGAGAAATCATTCCAGATTAAGTTTTTAAAATCTTTCCCTTCACAGTGGCTGAAGCTGTTCCTGTTCAAAATCAAGCTGCCTCACAAAAGCTCCTACAGAAAATGAGTCAACCAACCTGGGATGACCGGCGCTCAAGAGGTCCCAAACATAGAGGGAAAGGGAAGCAAGAAGAGACTGCAGTTTTCACTCTTGATGAATGGGAGAGGAGAAAAGGCGGGGTGAAGCCTCTAATAAGAGATCAACTTCAAGACATTAGCCATGACGAGGAGATTGCTTGGCAGCTGCAGAATCAATTAGATTTGGAAGATTTTCATGTACGCATTTTTATATATCGGATCGTGGTTATAATTATTATCATGTTGCTACTACTACTACTAGTTTTTTTTGTGTGTGTGTGTGTGTTTCTGCCAATGTTTGAAATTTTGATTGTTACTATTATGATTTTGTTGGTTTTCTAACTTGTTCAGGTAAAAACGGGTCATGAGTCAGAGGCAGAGAAGATACGGATGAACATGTTCAATTTCGAAAGAGTGGAAGAAGGCAGAATTCATGGGAGAACAGGATTTAGAGGGAGAGGAAGGGGGAGGGGAAGGGGGAGGAGGACATTTGGTTGACCTGTTTCGTTTAATTTTTCTTTTTTGTTATTCATTTCGCCATCTTCTTAGGGCAGGTATCGTGGTTTTTCTCTTATTCAGTATTTATGTATGTCAGTTTTTGAAATCTACAGGTTGCGGTCTTTGAAGAAATCCCTCTGCTGCCTGTACTTATTCTAAATGCTGTTATTGACAAAATTTAATCGTTCCTTTCTGGACGGCTGATTACGATCACAAACCGTAAGAGAGATTCCCTTGTTTTGAAGTTGTGATTTGACATCCTCCGGAATGAAGGTATGCATTTACCTTGTAAAGGCCTTTGTTGATGGGTCTCAATGAAAATGGTGTGATGCTATGTTTAAGTGAGATTTGATATTATGTATTTAGTTAGAGTGATATTAAGTATTTGTTAAGTTCTTTTTGTATTTGATTGAGTTTTCCCTTTCAATATTTTCCCTACATTGGCTTCACTATAAAGATTACTACCTATTCGGTGTACCAGTACTGTAATAGTAATTTAATCAACTAATCCAATACAATTGAAAAATAAAATCTTTGACCATAACCCAATAAATAACGATGAGAAGTTGCATATTAAAATTGATTATCATCACATTAATCAGTTCCAGATCATTGAACCTCGCATAACAATAGAACCACACCTAACAATTGATCAACTCAACTTTCAAGATAAAATATCACTACTAGAAAATATCATTATTCCTAGCCGTGTATCTGAAGCAACTTACTTTGACTCTTTACCTTTCCAATTAACTTCTCTAGATAGATAATCCATAGTACCACTTAACTTGAGCCTTAAATAACAAATGACCTTCTAAAGATTTTTCTACTTTAGTCCTCTATAATAAGTTTGAAAATAACAAAAAAAAACAGATGTTCTTGAAGACATAAATGATGAATCACATGCTAAATGAGAAGTTCATGAGTGGCCTTGCACTTTTATTTATTTATTTTGGTTGGCAGTAGAGGCTTTACTTGAATCTTAATGTGGATACATTTGATTACCATATAGTGGTCCTAGCTAATTTTGGTTTTACCTCATTATGATCCAGTTCTATTACAATGGTACACAGGACAGTAGGCAATTATATTAGCACGAGAAAGAAATTCTGTGGCATATTTGGTCTTTTGGTCTGTAGAAGAAACAAAGCAATTGAATATCTTACTATTTCAGTACCAAGACCAAGAAAATTATTTAAAAAGAGCAAGGCTTTTCCCACCAAAGTTTGTAATAAAAAATGTTAACTGAATGCATTTAGCATGCCGAGGTTTTCCTTCGTCCGTATAAGGTACTCACACATAGGAATATAATAATTGTGGTTCTACTTAACTGCAATGAAACTTGGCTTGAAGGACGAAAGAACTGAGAAACCATGGCTATTCTTTTGGAGGACGAATAGAAGTTGTTAAGTCCACTCTGTCAGATCTCCATCTATTATCTAGCCTTGTTTAAGATTCATGGAACAGGTGAATAGACCTGAGCAAATTCATAGAGATTTTTTAACGGGAATGGGGTGATGTACAGAAATATTATCTTGTGAATTGAAAGAGGTTTGTAAACTTGAGGAAGCTTCAGTGTTGGAAGCGTTAAGAAACTCGACTTTTTTAATAAGTGGTTGTGGAGATTTCCCTTCGAACCAAACACTCTTTGGTTTTTGGTTATCCAATAGTGTGAATTCTATTGGGGGGTAGTAATCATAACTCTAGGATTAATTTTAGTGGCCCTTGGAAAAGCATTTGTTGATCTCTTCCCTTCTTTCATTTCCTTTATTTGTTATGATGTCCAAGTGGATTTCCCTTGCCTTAACAATCTTACTTCAGTTCTTACAAATATGCTCTTATTTCCTATGCAGCAACGTCCTTTCCTCCCGGTCACTCTTGGAAAGTTGGTTTCCATAGAGCTTAGAGAGGTTGATATTGTGGGTTTGCAGTCATCATTAAGTTGAAAGGTGTTTATATTTCTTTATCCAGGAACAATAGTAGAAATTGGTCCTTGAACCAAACAATGTCCTTTCTCTTAAATGTTTTCTTGAAGCAATTGTTAGTTCTCATTTTGCCCCTTAAAATATTTTGAAACCAGATGTTCTGCCCGAAATGAAGGCATTTGTGTGGACTGGATAAGAGATGAAAGAACAAGGTTTCTTTAATCTTTAGCAATGGCATCGATGGGATTAAATTTTAAAATCTCCCTTTGGATCTCATTGTCTAAAGTTTTTAACGGAGTGGACTTTAGTGATATTTTAAGGGATTGGAGATTGATAGCTTTGTCGTCCCCCTTGGTCCTTGTCATCCACAAAGAGTGGATATCACCAAAAGTGGACAAAGTTAAGCTCAATGATTAATGCCCCTATGGCAACCTGGGTCCCCCTCCCGTTGCTGGTTCTTTCTGTTATTTGAGTAGAGAATTATCTTTGTTTTGTCGGTCCTGGTTGGAAAGTGGGATTCAAATAAAGTTGAATTTATTTGCTTTTCTACAAGGCTTAAAATCAATGAAAAGCATTAGACAAAATGGTGGATGAGGGTGACTTGCAGCGGCATTTGTGGGCTTTCAAGTAGAAGAAAGAATCTTGGAGAATTTTCTATATCACCAAAGTGATTCAGGACTTGGGATCACCTCTAGCTAAAGCCTATAGGAGGTGTTAGAAGAGGACTTGTATGGTGGTGTTAGCATACCTATGTTGTGTGCTCTTATTCTCTTTTGTGTTTTGTTTGTTTTTTTTGGTAGGAAAGCAGGGTGGTCAGTAGGTTAGTAGTTAAGTGGGTGAGGAAGGGTTTTGAACCCAGGTCGTGGTATCAACAACCAAGAGACTTGACCAACTAACCAAGCTAGCATCTTCTTCAAATTTTTGGTGTTGCCACTGGGTAAGCCTGTTTTTAATGAGATCAGTAACTCAAAGGAGGAGGCGGGTTTTTGAGCCCAGGTCTATGGTATCAACACTCACAAACTTTACCAACTTAGCAAGCTGACACCTATTTGTTTCCTTTCTTTTCTTATATACTTCTCTTCTTCTCTCTTGTAATTCTGAATTTTCTAAGGAATTCTTTTTTTTTTACTGATTATTAAAAAAATGAAACTTAGTCTGCCTAATTTGAATTCATAGATTATCTTGAGATAATGTTGTTACTATAATTGTTGGCTTGACTACATGACTGAAGCTTTCGTCGAAATCCTGAAACCAAATTGCTGAGTATAGTATTTGGCAATGGTTGTGTTTTATGTAAAGTTCCTTTGTCCATCTGCAAGATACTTGGTTTTACCGATGGCTGCCAATCCATAATTTATCTGTAGTTGGTTGGCTATGTGCACAGTAGTCACATACAGAGCATCCTGCATTTTCGCAGAATATTTTCTTCTATTGGAATTATTTTCTGACTGTGTGTGACAGAGAAGATTAAGCCCATCTCTGTAGAGTCTAGACGAACTCTGCAGCTGAGTGTCAGAGACGACGACGATCATCGAAAAACAAAATACTGTAGTGCATCATATACCAT
The DNA here is from genome assembly GCA_035048495.1 of Euptelea pleiosperma. Taxonomy (NCBI): domain Eukaryota; kingdom Viridiplantae; phylum Streptophyta; class Magnoliopsida; order Ranunculales; family Eupteleaceae; genus Euptelea; species Euptelea pleiosperma. The sequence continues at coordinate 26,072,464 of CM068549.1, forward strand.
TGCAATGTTTTGCATTGTTGAAAGCAATCTAGCAATTGAGCAGTATTTGAGGTACAAATATCCAACGTCTAGAAATCAGTAATCAGGCAGATTTTTGGTTTGTAGATCCACCTAAGGATTGGCCAAACATCGGTGCGGTCAGAGTCCTTTAAGAGAGTACCACGTGGCTCATATCGTGTCCTATAACCGGAGCCTATCATTTTAGGGCGGTAACTGGAGCCCGACCCTTAAATTATAGCCTGGGCTGTCACAGCATTCTTTAGACCGACAGGGTTTTCTTGTCAAATGGGATTCTGATGTGCTTAATCTGGACCGTCTATCTGGAGAATAGTCACAAAGTCGGGATTCAACAATAAATCGGTACAGGGTCAAGTAGGGAAAATTCGGATAGTTGGGTAAAAATTGAAAAAATTATAAAAAATATATCATGTCATATTTCAAGTTAAAAATGTTGTTTTTAACAAAAACACATTTATATGATGAAGAACACATCTATAATTTCATAATAATAAGTCTTAACTCATAAATATGATTCATCATTCATAATCAAAATTTCTAAATCGACATAATTGAAATCAGAAAAGAAAAAATTTTAAAAAATGGGTCTCAGATGATTAATCGACAAAATCAGCGTTTGATTTGTGAATTCGAAAAATCAGAGATTTTTGACAACTTTTTGAAAAAAATCGGAGGCTTTTGTGACTATGACATGGCATGGCCAAATACTTGTCCAGGTCACACCCATACCTTACCACGAATAGGAGTAAAACTTGAGTAAGACTTTCATGACAGGGTGCAATAGGAGCCACGTGGCATACTCTGAGGACTGACCGTATGATGGATGTTTTTCCAATTCCTATATGGATCTACAAACAAACAATCAGCTTGATTTGTGATTTCAAACCTTTGGATATTTGTACCTCAAATAATGCTCATATTTCCCATGGTTAAAATCAACCCATGAAAAACAATTCCAATCCAACGCCTAGAAATCACTAATCGGGCTGATTTTTGGTTTGTAAGTCCACCTAATGATTGTCCAAAGTCCAAACATACATACGGTAAAGAGTCCTCTAAGAGTGTTCCATGTGGTTCATATTGTGCCCTGTCATCGGCCTTGATGCCAGGGCCAATAAATAGGAAAACTGAGAGAAACCTACTTTAGTTTTGCCACGATGTGGTGGGTCGTTAAGCTGTCACATGGATAGGAGAGTAAAACTTCTATCACAAGAAATTGTAAATCACACAATCACAAGCCAATGAGTTCTGGGCACGTACACAAGTGCTTTTGCATCGAGTTGTACGTGCCGAGAACTCATTGGCTGTGATGGCGTGATTTGCAATACGATTGTGACAGAAGTTTTACTCTGGATAGGACGTGAACTGGTCAAACAGGTGGACCCTTTGGTCCAACCACGTTAGTAACCATGTGCGAACCAGCAAATTTCCATTTGATATGGGCTGGGATACGTTTACTCAAGATATTCTTACTAATAAATTACTAATGGACGTGGGGTCCACATGCAGATGGGTTAAGGGCTGATTTTTTGCGACCATGGAGATCATCCCCACTAAAAATCAGCAATTTCTAAAACTTCTAACCCTATCAAATGTGGACTTAAATTTAACGGTGAAATTGGACGGCCCAAAGTTTTTCAACTTGCAATCTACTTTTCATAAGGCTACAAATGTTGGAATGGACTGATTTTTTGTGAAGTTGATATCAATGTTGAGAAGAATATCATCACCAAAAATCAAGCTCCTAACTCATCTGCATGTGGGCCCCACATCCATTAGTCATTATATTAGTAAGAATAGCGTGAGTAAATTTATCCCAGCCCTATATATAGGGTCAGGTTCCGGTGACCAACACCTTGGTGTACCCTCATAGAAGATGAATCAATGGCTGATTTTTGGTGAAGATGATCTCTATGGTGAGGAGACCATCCTCACAAAAATTCAAATCATTCTAATATTCATTGACCAACACCTTGGTGTACCCTCATAAAAGTGGAAGAGTTATGGACCGTCGATTTTTACCGTGTAACTTGAAAACCACATTTAATGGGGTTAGAAATTTTAGAATGGGCTGATTTTTTGTAAGGGTATCTATATGGTGAGGAGATCAAAAATGAAAATATTCTTCAATTTCGTTTAGTGGCCAAGAGAAGTGAGAGACATGTTTCAGTAACAATGAAAATTGATCATATTGCTTATAAGAAAACAAAAGTTGATTATGTCACTCGACTTGAGGAAAACAGTAGATAGCTCCCATCTCAGGAAACTTGTTTCTCCAACTAAATAGAAGTCCCTGATGCTAATAAGAACATCCTGCACAGAATTTTCTTTATCTCTAAATACTCTCCCATTCCTCTTCACCCATAAGCCCCACATCATCGCAAATGGCACTATCCTCCACAAGATTTTTGCTTCCACTGAAAGAGCTAATTTAGGCCAACCTCGAAATAAAGTCTCAATAATTTGTGGCATAACCTAAGATAGTTCTACTAGAGTTAAAAAGTATGACCAAATCAATCACAATGCAATAAAAAATGACTTGTATTCTTATCATTAGCTTTGCGTGTAACACATTAATTAATGTATTCTAACAATTAAATTATCAATAATGAGCAATTTATTCAAAGAGGCAAAGTGCAAATAAATAAATTTTCGAAGGAACTTTAGTTTTCTAAACGTTTGGGTTAGGATTGTTAAGACGACAAAGTGGGGTAAAAAATAAGGGGTACCTGGAGTCCGACCCATTTCAAAAACGGAATATAACGAAAATAATGGCCGGTTTTTTTCATAAATTTTTTTTTAATACAATAACGGCCTTCTAAGTGTCAAAATAAATTTTTAACGTAACAGAATTGGGGCGTTACAGTTTTAACGGCCGTTAAAACAACGTTATTTTAAACCATGGTTGAGATGGATGGTGATAAAATGAGAGAAAATGGATTGAGATGATTTGGTCAAGTATAATTAAAACCAATGACAACACCACTCAAGAAAAAATCTGCAAGACTTTAGACAAAATTAAATGGAAGAACTTAAACACAACTATTGTGATAATTTTCTTCACCCAACTCTTTTTAAAAGAAAATCATATTAAACGCGCATTTTTTTTAAAACCAAAATCGTGTTAATCGTGTTCCACATGTTTGCCTTTTTAACCTGTGTTTTTATGTTCCCATCTTTTGGTCGATACATGGTACGCAAACATGACGATGTTTCGGGCCCACTGACGCTGCCAATGCTTAGCTCACCCGATGGTAGATCTACACACCAAAACCCATCCTGTTTGTTTAACTTTTGAGCATTTTTCTTTGGGTTATTTTTGGCCGTTGGATTCGAGCATTTTTTGTAGTAACCAAATCTAATGTATGGAAATCACCAATCAGGACTGATTTTCAGTTTATAAGTCCATTAAGGGTGGGCCACCAGTAGAGTACACCATATGGCATTTATGGAGGTGAACATCAAAGTTTTTCTCAGGGCCATAGATTTACAAACACAGATGGATAATTACTGAGCATCATCATTAATAAAACTAAATTTTATTAAGAAAGATGAGGATCAAGATTAGGGAATACTACGCGATGCACTCGATCATACTTTTAACAGCCCAAATGCTTCAAAGATAAACAGAAAAACAAAAGAGAAGTAGAAACTAGAAAGTAGAAACAAAGCATGATATGTTCCTAATGGGACGCACTTCTCCTACGGGCAGCAACAGCATACAACGTCCAAGCAACACTCGCAGGTCTCGAAGCAGCAGAAGCAGCAACACGCTGCAAACAAACTGCAATACACACGCACAATAGATCAGAACGACAATCGCAAGAAAACAGAACAGATTTTTTTCCAATACCCCTGATAAATTTTCTATACCCCCCTGGGCCCACTGACCGCATGTATGGCCCACCCCTTAGTAGACATTCATACTAAAAAATCAGATTGTTTGGTGATTTTTAGCCGTTGTTTTTAGTACTCAAAATAAATGGTTGAACCCAACGGATATAATTACTGCTTAAAAAGTACTAAAATCTAATGGCTAGAGATTACCAATCAGGGTGATTTTTGTTGTTTATATCCACAAGGGGTGGGCTAAACATCCATGCTGTCAGTCGGCCCAGATGTATACCTTTTTACATCTTTTTCCGAAAAGAAAGGGTCCTGATGTAACAAAGTATATCTGAGACTTTGGCGTGAGGAAGCACGATTTTTGGTTAATTACCGCTGCCATCTGGCCCAAAGATAGCATGGATGTTTAGCCCACCCCTTGGTGAACATTCATATAAAAAATCAGCTCGTTTGATGGACTCTTAACCGTTGTTTTAGTACTAAAAATAAGATGGTTGAATCAAACGGCTATAATCACTCCTTGAAAATACTAAAATCTAATGGTTAGAGATTACCAATCAGGGTGATTTTTGGTGTGTATATCCACTAAGGGATGGGCTAAACATCCATGCCGTCAGTACGCCCTGAGAGCAGCTACGAGTAACAAATATCGCGCTACCTGACGCCCAAAAGCGTCAGGCATACCTTGTTACATCTTTTTCCAAAAAATAAAAATAAAAATAAAACGAAAACTCAAGTGCGTTTCACTAATATAGAAGATTTATCAAGGGGGTGTAACAGAAAAACCTCAAGAAGAAGATGGACGGTGGATCCTAGAACCACCACTACCACTTGGCAGTTATCTAAGGTAAGATTTGATCCAGAGTTTGTAAGAGAAGAAAGGTAGATCCCATTGAACTGCTAAGATCAACGTAGGATCTCAAGTCTCAAGAGTCTGAAGGGATCAGACGTCGGAAAGAGAGTTAGAGGAAGAGGAACAAACCAAGCGTAGAGGCAGCCCTTCTCCTCGTGGCGTCTTTGCACGTGCGACATGTATGACATCTCTTGATACGACGGTGGTGCATACATTTTCGAAACAAAGATCCTCAACTCAACAACACAGAGAAAGGAAGAAGATGGCTTTCTGCTTCTCTCTCTCTCAGGATCGGACGTGAGGGTTTTTTATAGGCTGAAATGAATAGTTTGGTTTCCTTAGAGTTTAAGATTCCAGATTAGTTTGGACACGTGTCAGTAATCTATAAGTTTGCTCTATTGACTTTTTATTTTTTAATGGAAAAATAATATCGTCGTCCTTAGGACGACACGCTGTAGCACATCGTCCGTAGTTTGCGGTCTTTGTAATTTATCTGGTGGGAATCTCGATGACAATCAGTGGTCTTGACCTTAGGAGGAAGATGCCACAGTATCGTCCATGTTAACAGTCCTTTTTTAAAATTTATTTAAATGAAGACAAACACATAAACGTCGTTAGATATGTATTTAATGATCTTTGGATCTTCTCCACGATAGATTATGGTTTGGTGGAAAAGGTCGTTTATTGGAGGGGTATTTTCGTCTACATATGAAAATTTTGACTGAGAGGTAAAAAACTCACAAGTCACACCTAGGTGGGCTTTCTGTGGGTCCTTCGAAATAGATCATAATAGGGGGCCAATCGTGTCCCTCCGATCATGACTTATCGCATAGAGGACGGCATAAGGCTTTACAGGTAAGCTCATTGATTCCTCTAGCTGACAAGTGTGAGTGTGGTCAGGATGAATTTATGGAAGAGAATCAAGAGATCTTTTATAGGAAGGGTCGGGCTCCGTAGCCTCCGTCGACAGATCTAAAATGACAGGGACACAATATATGCCACGTGTCACACTGTTACAGGACTCTGACCGTATGGATGTTTGTCCTATCCCATGGTAGACCTACAAACAAAAAAATCAGCCTGATTAGTGATTTATAGGCTTTGGATTGGACTTATTTTCATGGTCTGATCTCACTGTGGGAATTTGAGCAGTATTTGAAGTACAAAAATGCAACCCTACTTATAAATCACTAATCAGGCTGATTTTTTGTTGTAGGTCCACCATGGGATAGGACAAACATCCGTACGGTAAGATTCCTGAAACAGTGTGCCACCTGGCTTATATTGTGTCCCCGTCATTTTAGATCTGTCAACGGAGTCCGACCCAAAAGTTTGTACATATTTATCGAAAATGCCACGTGGCACACACTTTTGGGCTTTCTTGGTGGGGGGACCTACACACCAAAAATAAGACTGATTGCTGATTCATAGCCTTTAAATTTGGGCATTTTACAGAGAGGGCTTTTAACCCTTCTATAGTCCTGATGAAAAATGTTTAAATCGAACGGACAGAAATAACTGATCAAGCCGATCTCTGCGTGTAGGTCTATCACGGGGTAAGCCAAACATACATGGTGACAGGGGGGCCGAAAGAGTGTCATTTTGAAGGAAGAATGTATCAGACTTGAGGACGTTTGATCAAAGATGGGTTCGAATGTAGGCTCAGGGGTCTTTTCTAACTGGGTCTTCCACTGGTGTTGTTCTCGGGCGTATATTCCAAGAATCCAACGGTTATTGATAGTGCTGAACTGGTGTTCACTTTCTGTCAAAGCAAAATCACCTTTGGATTCGTGTAATCCCGCCGAGAACATGAGTGAAAAGATGAGTCCTCGGATCCTGAGCCTCGAATATCTAGGCAGATTCATTCCAATACGAAATAACCCACGTAGCACATTATTGCTTGTTTAATGGGCCCTAAATTATGGTACGGCTACTTCAAACCGGGGCCCAGAAAAGCATGGATAGGAGACCTCCGCAAGCCCACCATACTTCTTTTGTCCTCGATTGATTCCTACATTTCAGAGAGATGAGAGACTATTCGGGCAGCCTTACCATCATCCCTAGTGGCTGTCCCGTTCTTCCTGGGTCCAGGCGGTTCAGTTAGGTCAAGACTCAAGACTGCCGATGATCTTCGAGATTCACATCATACAAGCTTAAAGACCAAAGGATTCTTTGAAATTTTCTCAGTGCCCCAGGTTTCACCGTAGGAGGGCTAGCATTCCTCTGTGCCTCGTTATCCATCATTTGTGAACGTATAGGCGGCATGGAGCAACAGTTTTGCAATCAGCCAGGAGAAAAGGAACAAAAGTGTTAGTCCAGACGATTTAGTGAGACCCATGCATGCTGTTTTGGGAACCCTTCAGGGCAAGTATCAACTCCACAGTTCCATGGAACGCCTCACACAAAAGATGGTTTTGCATTTGGCATCCCAAGACCACACACATTTGGGGACCTCACCCAACACTTAACACCCTCTCTCCCACAGTCCCCACTCCCTTACTTAATATAAGTCAGTTCGCAAATACACTTCTTCTGGCTACCCGAGAAAACAATCGAACAAGCCCCCGACATATAAAATGTTGTTTAACTAAAGATTAGCCGGTAATAGAGGTTGTTGCTGGTGTCACCAGAACTGCAGTATTTCCAGCTACTGACTGTACACTGGCAACAGTCTCCAGTCGCTCCCATGTTACCTTCCGCTTCTCTGCTGCGGCCCTTAGCTTTGCTTCTTCCTCCTCAAACTTCTCCTGGTAAGACTGGACCAGCTCGTCATCCATCTCCGAAAACATCTTGCTCACATTTAGAGTCAGGTTGAGCACTGCTTGGTTCCAGTGGTTCCGGGTGTTCCTCTCCAGGGCTGGGAAAATTAAGGGCAGTATTACTTGCCGGTTGTGTGCTATCAGGTTCACGATGTGATCGTTGTTCCATAAGAAGAGGGCACGCTCAGCCACCTGAAATGACCGAAAACAATAATAAAAATGAATCCTCATTATGTCTTTATTTATGCACCTTGACAAACTGGCTTCAAGTGCCCTTCAATACATGAGACGCAACTTTAGTGAAATTTCAGGTCCCTGACCAAACCCATCCTAAAACCTGCAGATATGATGGTGACCACTTCATTTTCGTGGATCTTTTGTAGATCTCCTATACTAAAAAAACAGCTGATAGGATGCCTATAACCGCCAGATGCACCGCATAATTTTAGACAGTAGGGAAAGATGATAAATACCCCAGAAAGGGTAGAAAATGTGTGCACATTCCATGGTTAAAGTCATGTGATCAGGTTGGTTCATGGCCACTATAGAAGACCTCCTAAGTGAGACCTGTCAACTTATGGGTTCCAACAACATGCATGTGCCATGTGCAGGTATGTAACAAGACAATGTACAGGTGAACTCCTAAACACTATATTCTTCCAAAGCTATGTCAAATCCAACACCAACATAAGAGATCATGCACCGCAATTGCTGAAACACAGTGAAGATGATACAGATTTTTACTAATTTTTTCATGTATACAGAAACATGATGGATATAAGTTTATCCAACTTTAATACAAAAAGATTTCTCTTTCATCGGATAACTGAAAATATGTAGTCTACTGTCCAAATGAGTCTGTGTGCCAGACCAAGTCCATAATATGTCTATAAAACTTGCAATTCAGATTTCAGAAAATATCCATATTGTTAACGAACCCTTGACAGGACAAAGAAAGCTGATATTCACCATTTGGCAATAGGAAAGCTCAAAACCACAGGTTGAGTTTCTCCATTGGGCCAAACATGTACTACCAAAAGGTAAAATAAAATACTTCTATGCAAAGTTAGAATCATGATTAAATGCAAACATTCAAGAAGATCCGATGAGAGTGGATCGGGTGAAGGCCCATCAAGAGGAACCAAGTGTCATGTATTACTTTCACTATGCTTCGACATATTTCCAGTCCAAACCAATCATCGATTAGACATTTTATGGCATAATAGAGCAGTGGGACCAGGGGTGTGGGGTTGTATGCTCTAATTGATATGGAAAACCTACAACGGCAGGGACACAAACCTATATCAAAACACATATCAAGCACCATTGCTGAAAGCATCCAATGATGACATCGAAAATAAGTTCAGAAAAATTGTTCCTAAATGTAGATGCCTAAAGTATACCCCTCAACTTAATACATGTTTTGGGATCCAATCTTGGACAGAGTTGCACTCGTCAGAACTTGAGTAGATGACTATAAATATGGAATAGATTGAAGCCTACTCTTATGGTAAGGGTGGGGGAGTGATGCTACAAGGACACTGGTTCATCCGGGATATTACCCTACTAGTAATATACGGCTGCAATCATCAGAACAATAGTAACAAAAGAAAGATAATTGAAGGCTTGAGTAACAGAGCTACCAATCATATGAAGGAATAAAGTATGGAAGTTGTACACGGGATCATACGGGAACCACTGCCAACACGTGGAGTCATGTATTTATCACAGCTCATTATCACAGGGATCCATCTTTTGCTTGTATAGTTACACATTTAGGATTATTTTTATTATTGTTCATATTAACATTATGCCATTCTTTTGTTTTTTTGGACAGTTAAACCTGTTTTTAAAGAGATCAGTAACTCGGTGAAGGCGGTCCCAGGTCTATGGTATCATCACCCACAAACTTTACCAACTGAGTGCCATTCTTACTTATAAAAATAAATAAAATTAAAAACATTATGTCATTCTTTGACCTGATGTTCCAGTATAGTGACCAGTTCTTAAAACAACCACCGAGAACTTGAAATTGTTGGAGCATGAGTAAGTACAAAGATGTCATAAAACCAGTTCATTCATATTTTGTTTTAGCAAGTCAGTTTGCAACCAAAAGGGTTTAGATTGTTAGGTCATTAGAATACTTTTTAATGTGGGTTCTTTTTTTGTTCATGGAAACTGGTTAGTATTTGAATATAAGAGGGGCCTTCTTTCCTTCAGTATCAGTTAATGTTAGTGAGGGATTTTTATTAGAAGAAAAGCACCTTGATGAGGTCATCAATCCTTGAAATGAATTTCAAATTGGATATTCTTGAGCCAAGGAGATAAATTTCAATTTCGACTAGCTTTCGGCCCAAACCGATTTCAAAATTTCAGAAAAAAAAAATAACTGGTAAAATTTATTTTCCTTATTTATAAAAACAAAATCCCCTCTCTCTCTCTCTCTTTATATATATATATATATATATATATAGATTTTGAAATTCTTTGAGTTTTTGGTTCAAAACTGAAATTTTGATTGTTTCAACAAAATGTAAAACCTTGTCTCAAGCACTTCCCATCACCACAATCATTGGCCCCTTGACTTTTTAGTTTTTATAAGAACAGAAACAATTAAAATCAATCTTACCCAGGAGGCAGTACAGGTGTCAGTTATGGATATGCGTCAAAGCTGAACTTGCTTCACCTCCAAAACTTAGGGTACAGGGGCAAGGTTGTAGATAATAATATTAGTGTTTCTTAACTATTACAACACTTTATATAATTATATTATTTCCCACTTCTTAAATACTTCTACACGTCTGATGTTGCACAGGTTATGAACTAACTCTGTGGGCAGCCATCTCAAACAGAAAACACTTCGTAAATTTAGAGATCAAAATCTAGCTAGCAGTCTTGTAATGAAAATTCTGAATCTAGAGCACTTTTCCAAAGAGAGCCTATTCCTGAAACCAACAGCTTTAGCTGCAGATGATAAGAAAGAAAGAGAAAAGGAAAGAAGGAACTACGAGGAAGAATAGAATAACAAGAGTGAAGAAAAGAAGAGAATATGTGTGTGTGTGGAGCACAATGGTCCATTATAAATGCATTTATATTTTTCCAATTAGCTTAAAAGAAAACGTACAACAAAGACCGAATTGTGCAAGTTGAAGGTTCTAAAAGGGCAAGGAGAAGGCAAAAAAGAATGTGGATTGAGGTTTCTAGAGGAGTATTTAAGAAGCTTTCTCTTAACAAAAAAAATGGCTTCAGATAGAATTTAATGAAGGAACATGATTTGTGTAGCCGGCCTAATACAGTTGGGATAAGGCTTATGATGACGACAAGCTTGAAACGTGAGATGATTCTAAATCAAACCCTGAAACTTAAAGTTGACTTCTAATCTTATTCATTTACAATAACTTAAGGGGCTATTTAAGAATCTTAAAAATTGGGCTAGAGGAGGTTGATTTCAAGTCCTGCCACTCGGCCCCTGTTTGATAATCACATGAGACCCACTATTGAGGCCCACTTTTTCAGTTCATTGGTTTTTAGAACCCAGTTTTTGAGCCAGAGGTTTTTTAAAAGGACATTTGAAATCTGAATTGGCAGGTTTAAACTCTGCCTGAAATACTTGGGTCCCGTAAACACCCTAACTTTTTACCTCCAATGCTTTAGATATCTGTTTGGTATCAGCTAAGTTCCAAGCATGTCAGCAATCTTTCAGTTTGCTCACACACCCACTTAACTGTATGATGCATTTCGGCAAAATTTTGTTCTGTGTTATCACAAAACGATATATGAGACTGCTGGTTGAGATGATCAAATTAAGCAAAAAAGATATTTTGCAATGGTACATAATGAAACTCAATGAGGGAACACAATTGAGCACAGAAATGAACAATTGTATATCTTATTTTAACATCTTCATTCTATCGAAATTTCATGCCAGAGAAACCCTATCATTGTATGCATAATGAAAGTGGCATATGATGCATAACAGAGCAGCAGAAGATTGGCTCATGGAAAACTGAAACTGATATGGAATTCTCAAATAAAAAGACAATTCAAGCTGGCAATGCACCTGAATTTAGAGAAACTAGAAAGTTGACAACTGTTAGATCTGAAGATTGTGAATGTGGCCACATTATCTCACAGAAACTGAGTTCAGTTGATTCACTCGTGATAGGTATTGCATGAGAAAAGGGATGAAAGTTTTCCGTACACCCCAGGGAGCCCAGAGTACATCTTAGTAGAATTTTTGGCCCAAAGGATTCATCATAACTTCGGTTGGAGTTTTAATTGTTTGTATAATAGAAATTCAAGCCAACCATAGACATTGATGAGACATAATACTCTACATTCTACTTTCATAAGGTTGTTTGACAAATTATAATCATCTTGACTTTTTAATTCATTAGCTCCTTCGCCATAACTTAATAAGCAACTCATGCATGCTGCCATCTTATGCAAATGGAAAATAAACACTAATTGGAAGTTCTTTCAACAAAAACAAAAGAACAGATCCTGCAAATATGCCTCAATAAACACAAAATATATGCACCCCCAGAGTAAGTGGAGGAAAGACAGGCCAAAATAGAAGTGGACAAGATACCTAGCTGAAAAGAGAACACACCATAACATAGACATGACAAAACAACAAAAATGAATGGCAGATTTTACCTGGAAATGAGAGCTGTTGAGACAGCACCCAATCCGACGAAATAACGGGATCATAATCTTTTGGAATTCCACCATGCTAGTTGCTTCCAAAACCTCTTCCAACTCACCCAAGAACATCACCTCCTTCTGACTATTTGTTACTGGCCAGTATTTCAACAACCCCCTTATCACAGAACTTGCCAACTTTGGCTCCTTCTCTATAAACTGTGCAATACAATATGACAGTTGCTGAAGGTAAGCACCCACGGATTTTGACTTGTGCAGAGGAATCAGAGCCTTCCACAAGAATATTTTGTGCTCCTCCTTTAATGGCAATGCAAACCCACTTATTACACTCCCAAAAATCTCCAACAACTCCGCAATTCCATTATGTCGTTCGGTTTCAAAGACAAAACGATAAAAGATATTGCTTACAGCCTTTCGGATAAACGGCCTATGAACCATGAATTTCCCATAAATCCTATGCAGAATTGTTTTCAAGCAGTCTCTTTCTCTTGGATCCTCAGAATCGAAGAGGTCAAGCAATTTCAAAATAAATGAATGATCTACATATTTTTTTGCTACCTTCGCATCAAGGGATGTAGAAGTGATAAATCTAAGCAGTAAATCATATACGATCTGTAAATGTGACCAAGCAGGATCAAACATTGGTTCTTCATCTTCAGTTTCACCGCCAGACAAATTGGACCGGTAATTAGGTGGGAAAACCCGAAACAAGTTCACCGCAGACATTTTACAAATTGCAGCAATTACAGGTTCAGTAAACCTGGCAGACCCGGAGGCAACATATTCCACAAGCTCAATCAAGGTTTGACGTTTCAGATCTTTCTCTACAGAGTTCTTATTTGGATCATTGAAGTCAAAAACCACGCAACAGAGGTTCAACTTACTAACGAACAAGTTCTGCTTCTCCGGATTCGGGACATCTTTGAAAGATAAAAGAGGCTCGATTCCAGCGACAACACTCGCCGGAAAAACCGCCGAGGACATTCGTTTCACTGCATTAGATCGGCCAGAGACACCGCTTCCGCTGTTCGTACGTTGGATCCCGTTGCCGGAGGCGACGGCATTGTTCCCGGAATTGCTTCCGGCAGAATCGCCAGTGTCAGATTTCGACGACTTCCGAGGGAGTCTGCTGAGAATTTGCTTGAGCATGGCGGCTACGTCGGCGATCGAAGTGAAACCCTAGATCAAGGTCATGGTAGAAGAGTTTGACAAATAAAAACCTCAAAAGTCACAACAAACCCGACGGAGAAACCTAGGTCTGTGTTCAAACTTCGAAGCAAATCCTAGATCTTGATCAAAGATACGAAATTGAAGGAGAAAACCCTAGATCTATTCCCATAGAACAACTAGACGGGACAAAAGACTAGATCTAAGCCCTAAACATAAAAAAATTGTAGATAAACCCTAGATTATTTCCATGGGCGCCAATTTAAGAAGAAATATTAGATCTTGCTTAAACAGATGGTACAGAAATCCAAAGTGCTGGTCATAGAGGTGAGATATATATGACAAATCTAGTTCTCGCTATCAGAGATAAGATTATGTTGAAAACAAACCGTAGATCTCGAGCAAAGAAACGAAATTGAAAAAGAAACCCTGGTTATCGTTCAAACAGAGATGAACCTGGAGATCTTCATCTCAGGATTCCGAGAGATTTAAGAGAAGCATTAAAGGCTGAGCAGATGTCGAGTTTTCTCGGTAGAGATTTGAAGGATTTTGAGGGTTTGGGGCTTCTGAGCTGTTCGACCTCCATGAAAGATCAATCAGGTTTCCTCGATCGAAGAGAAGGGATGGCATTTTCTGAGAAATGCAGGTACGTTGCAGAAGAAAAATAAAAAAGTTTGTGTTTGGTGGTAGGCCAGAAATTTAAAAAAAAATTAATTAAATTTTGAAAAAAAAAGTTGTTTTTTGAGAAAAGTGTCTAACGTTCGCTGGAACGTAATTATTGAATCATAACCAAAACGATCTGCACCGTCAGATCAGAGAAGTTTATAGTGTACCTGTGATGATCCAACTCTCTAATCGGATTGAATTAGAGGAGAAAGACTTTGATGCCTGGGACCTGTCATCGGGCCTGCCTCGATGACAGGGCGCATATGAGACACGTCGCACACTCTTAAAGGACTCTGACCGTATGGATGTTTTTCCAATCCGTAGGTGGACCTACAAACCAAACATCAGCTTGATTAGTGATTTAAAACCTTTAGATCTTTGTACCTAAATAATGGTCAATAATACATAAATTCTCACGGTTAAAATCAACCCATGAAAATAATTCCAATCCACGCCTAGAAAATCACTAATCGGGCTGATTTTTTGTTTGTGGATCCACCTATGGATTGGCCAAACATCAATACGGTTAAGAGTCCTCTAAGAGTGTGCCACGTGGCTCATATTTAGCCCTGTTCGAGAAATTTTTTGAAGCGGCGGGATTTTTGAAGTGGCGATCATGTACCAAACTTTCTGTATCAAAGTTTGGTACAGAATCCATCAAAATGCCACGTGGCTTACTGTTTCACCCATCAATGTTTGGCCCACACTATGTAGACCTACACATCAAAGATCAGTTTGATTAGTGATTTTAAATCGTTGGATTGCAGGGATACATGAAGAACCTATCGATGGTTCGAAGCCCACCAAAATCGGACAAATTTAGTATGCAACCATTTGCATACTTAAAAGTATGCGAACATTGTCAACAGTACTGTTGGATGTCCTTTGTCAACAGTCTTATTCAATGATGGATACAATGTTTGCATACTTTTTAAGTATGCAAGTGGTTGCATACTAGACCGACCCACCCAAAATCACCTAACCGATGTGTATCAAAATTTTGATATACCACATGGTACACCCTTCAGACCCAATGATCGCACATGGGCATATGTGGCGTGCGAGCATTGGGCGCATGATGGCTGCTTCAAATTTCCTGCCGCTTCAAAAAAATTCTCCACTGTTTGGCTCAAATCTTAGGGGACCTGCACATCAAATTTTTATTCAGTGGACTAAAGCACTTTTTATCGTGGACTTCGTGAAGTGTAGAATTTTCAGCAAAGTTGCTGACTGACCACAACATGAGCCACGTGTCACACTCTTAAAGGTTGCTGGCCATGTGGATGTTTGGCCAATCCCCAGTGGACTTACACAACAAAAATCAGCCTGATTAGTGATTTCAAACCTTTGGATCTTTGTACCCAAATAATGGTCAATAATGCTCAAATTCCACGGTTAAAAATTAACCCATGAAAAACAACTCCAATCCAATGCATAGAAATCACTAGTCAGGCTAATTTTTGATTTCACCATCTAGGGTTAGGCCAAACCAGTGTTTGAAAACTTGAAAACTCGACTGGTTTCAAAAAAGAGGAAGAGGAAGAGAGAATTCAGTGGCTGCTAAGTCCATAGTTTCCTTTGTTGTAGAAAAACTTGCTGATCTGCTCATTCAAGAAGCGATCTTCTTTCATGGAGTGAAAGACCAAGTCGAGTGTATCAAGGGATCGAGAATTGAAGCGAATGCAGTGCTTCTTGAAAGATGCAAATGAGAAACAACAACAAGGAGATGAAAGTATTAGTGGCCGTCAGTGGCTGCTGCTAAAGGTTTTAGTGGCATTTTTTTTTTAACTTTAGTGCCGGCCTCGCTAAAAGTCTTATTTCTTGTAGTGAATTAAGAACTGGGTGACAAAGATTATAGATGTCGCGTACGACGCCAAGGACATCATCGACACCTTCAACCTTTAGAAAGTGTAGCGGAAGAAGATGAGCATGACAAAGAGGTACTCTTAGAGCAACTCCAACGGAGATCTCTATTTTGGAGCACAAAAATATTATTATTTATTATAAAGTCTTGTTACAGCACCTTGGTTACCGTATGAACTCCAACCACACTCTCATTTTTATTTCTAAAAACACTTTTCCTTTTAAAAGTACAGGACACAACTGGTATTAAAAATTAAAATAACACAGGAAAAATGTTAAAACAGAGATTTTAACCCATGAACAGTAATACATACCCTTTTACAGACCCATGGGGGGTGTCCAAATTTGGAGACTCAAAATGGGTCTTTTTAGAGTACGGTTGGAAGAAGCCAACTCTCCATTTTGGAGAAATAGAGCACGGTTGGAGATGCTCTTACATCTCCAAAGATTTGATAGCACGCCATAAATTTGATAAAGAGATCGAGCTGCTCAAGATAAAGATTCGTGAGATTTTTGAAAGTCGATTAACCTCTGGGGTTTGGTTCTTGAAGAAGGTATTTATGGTAAAAAAAATTGCTCACCAAATTTGGAGGAAATTGGTAAATAAATAGTTGAAAAATTTGTGGCTTACCTTCGGCAATTGTAATTAGGGGGTTTGTTATTAAGGAAAAGATGAGAGCCATAGTGCATGATCAAGAGTACTTGAGAATGTAAGGAGATCGATTGATTGAGTTGTGGGTTGCTAATGGACTAGTCGGTAACCAACGTCCGAAAGACGTTGAAGAGGACTACTTAAAAGAGCTAATTGAGAGAAGCATGATCCAAGTTGCAACAAAGAAGTTGGCTGGTAAAGTAAAAACATGTCGTATGCACGATCTTGTTCGAGACCTTGCTTTGTCAAAAAGCCAAGGAAGCTAATTTTCTTCATGTTTATGAGAACATAGAGTCTTCATCATCAACTAGGGTTAGGGTTCGTCGGCACGTTGTACATTATAACGTCAACATATATCCCTATTCTATTCAACATCTTTGTTCCTTCTTGATCTTTAATTCTAGTACATGAGTTTTAGATGGAAATGAAATGGGAAAGTTTCTTGATAGAGGTCAGCATTCATAGTTGTGGCGGAGCATAGATTTTGTTCAAGGGGGGACACAATCCTTGTAGTATATGGTGGGTGTCCTAGATTTTAAAGGATTAAAATCTTAAGGGGCACTCTAACGATTAAAATTTGAGGTTTGCGGGTTTTTTGGGAATCAAATTTTATAAAACAATTTTGAAAGTTGAAGGGGGTGGCGCACGTGGTGCCCCAGTCCCTGATAGTAGGGGCTTTGGATGGCTTAGGGTGCTTGATTTAGAAGCTATATATATATATATATATATCAACTTCATTCATATTTTGAACTCCACAGAATGTTGTGACATTAATTGTTGTGTTGATGACATCAACACTTGGGGCATAAGTAAATTGGCTACATTCCTTTGTCTATTTGATCATCGGGTTGACCATGGCAGTAGCAAAAAGTTTCTTTTAAGCTTCCTTTTCCTTTTATTTGAGGGATGCTAAAGAACTGAAAGGGTTTAAAAGAAGGAAATGTCTCTCAAGATATTTGTTATGTGTTTTTTTTTTTTAAAATTGTGTGGGTCATATAATATAAACCAAGAAAACAAAACAATGTCATCCAATGAATTGGAGCAATCTCTTATCCTAATTACGTATATATCAAATAATCACCTAGGAGGAGACAGAGTCCAAACCATAGGCGACATAACGAGTTTACCTTGATGGGCAATAGTATGAGCAACAAAGTTAGTTACACGTAAGAAAGATAGGTAAGATAAACACCAGTGCCATAAATCACGCCTCGATTAAATATCACACAATCAGCTTCGTAAATCAACATTAATAGGCCATTTTGGGTACAAGGCTGAAAGCCCTTTAAAAAACGGTATGAAATTTTCAACGAATCATTTGATCCTAGACAACCAAATATGATACTAGATATACCCAATTCAATCACATTGACATTATATGTTAGGGACATCATAAAAAGTAGTCTCACTTACAAGGTCAAACAAGTCCAAGTATACTATCCAACATTAGAATATCAGACAATCATGAGCTCACTAGTCAATCGGGTAATATACTCAACAATCAGGAAGCTCACCAGCCAATCTCACTAGTCAATTTTCTGAGTATCCGGCATCCGGAGATTTAACCAATTCAAGAAGAGATCTCACCCTTTGAAGAGTTTCAATAATGGAGTAAAGCACATGTACTACAAATAATCTTAGTAGATTAGCAATCTTGGCCCATTGACATAGTCGCTAGATTTTGATGATGAACCACGTAAATTAAAATTCTTATGTCCCTCTTCTCATTTTTCACTCTCTCTTTTTATCTTTTTTATATATTTGATCATGTGATTTTAGATGTAGTACACAAATCTCGAGGACATTGACTAGATTTTGCACCTACATGTGGATGCAAAATAAATCCAAGCTAAGACATCAATAGCCTCAAAATTTGTGCGCCACACTCGATGATAAAACATGATGAATAATGAAGCAAAATAGATAAAATGGATACTTTTTTACGTGGTTTGTCGCCGAAATGTGGCGGCTACATCCTTGGCCCGGCATGGGTAATTACTTATATTCTTTAATTCAACATTTTTTTCTTTTCCTTTTTCCATTGAAATAACAATAATTTTTCCACACTTCTCTTAATCAAACATAAATCGAAGATATTCTAGCTTATTTCTAACAAATGTCTTTCCTAAACTACTATTGGAATAAACTTAAATTCAAAAAACCAACTACTATTATCTCTATGTTGACATGTGGCACATACTAATTACTATACACTTTTTGGCTCCCACAGGGATCTCATCAAGGTTTGAGTTAGTTCGTCCTTTGCAGAAACAGTTGATGAAGACAAGTGGTTAGGTCTGTCAACAGATATTATTTGAATCGAATATAAGAATATCATGAATCAGAAAAAAAAAATTCCAATATTTGATATCCGATTCGATATCCAATTGATCTTTTAAATCAATATTCGAATTCAATTAAATTGTCAGATATTCAATAATATCTGATTAAAAAAATCTTATATACAATAAATTAGTAAATTAAATATATATATATATATATATATATATATATATATATATATTATAAATAAATATAATTATTAAATACTATATCGATCGGATATATCAATATCCGAATTCGTATCCAAAAAGTATTTAAATGTAATATTATCTTGGGATTTGAGATGTATCATTAATTGAGACTTTTGATACAATAGGACCTAGAGTTCGTATTTCTTGACGTCTTCATGGTTCTTCCTTAATGATGGTTGTATGTGCCACATGTACACTCTTGGAGACCATGACCGCACGGATGAACTAATAATAAAAAACTTACCTGATTGGTTATTTATAACAGTTGGATTTTAATCTTTTTCTTAGTTTAGTTTTAACATTAAGCATTATTTGGGATACTCAAATCCATTCATCTCCTATAAAAGGCTATATACTCCTTCAATTTATGACATGTTAATGAAGTGTTTTATTTGTCTTGCTACTGAGTAACAATTTTGTGTTTGTGACTCCATGGTTATCTTAGGGGTATGCTAAACATCCATGTTGTCAATTAATGGGCTCAAATGTCATGGCGAGTAACAAAAATAGTGCTAGCTCATGCCAAAAGGGTGAGCTATAGCTTGTTACATTGTGACCCCTTTTTTAGGGTTTTGTTTTATTTTGTTTTGATGAGAGTTATGAGCTCAATCCTGCACTCACCTTGATCTTTAGGCCCCTATATATATATACACTTAACTTTCTTTGATGGTAATATGAGGTTGGTCTCAATCACACTATCAAAACAACATTAAGTTTGCACAAATTAGAGTTTGAGATGTTCCATAATATTTTGTTAAGTACTGTTGAACAATATCTAAATGATTATGGCTACAAAGGGTATTACTATATTTTTTTGGATCCCAAATCATGTGAAAATTTTAATTGATGCATTGGTTGAGTTCAGTTTATAAAGCATAAAATGTACATATTTGATTTTGTAGGTTATATTTTCAGCCAAAAGTTGAAGCATAGTATATGCATTCCTTTTGTCACTTCAGTCTTCATACTCACTCCGCATTACTGTGTATGTTGACTACTTCATACCTTTATTGGTGATGATATAACAGCTATGCCTGATTGTGTTATGTACATCTCCTATTCTCACAAGCTATATCATCATGTTCATTAAATGTAGTTATCTAATTTTAAAGCTTTTGTTGTAGACACTTTTGCCATGTTCATCATGTGTTCACTGATAAATTCGTATTTACATTAGATCCTAGACTAAAACCCTATATCAACATAAGAAGAACCTAGTATTTCAACCTAAAAACATAAGAAACGAGGCCAAAAAGATTTATAAAATTAGAAAAACCTCACAATGGCGAAGTTTGACTGCAACAACGACTGTGTAGGCATAGGTGTGGGCGACGATGAGGGATAGATATTCAGAGAGAGAGAGAGAGATATAGAAAATTAATGGAAAGGGATTTTGAGAGCGCGATTACAGAACCCTGCACTTATTTTTTTAGTACCTATTTAGGAACTATTTCTTTTTGTAAGGAATGGTTTGAAACCGTTCCAAATTTGAAATGGTTTGGTCATTCCTACATGGCATTTTTGTTGTAGTGAATTAATCCAAAACAATCGTGAGGTTTCTTCTTTTTTGCCTTCAAAGATATTTAAAAATAAATGCTTAAATAAGTTTGATTCCATTATCTATTTTTTGAACTTCATTTCAGTGTTACAACATAAAATGATTAGAACTAGAAATACAGCATAAAAGCTTATCTCTTATTTGGATCGATAAATTTTTTTTATCTCAAATAAAATATTATTTTGCTAAAAGAAACCCAAAAAAATATTATTTATGGGCACAAACATGAATCCAAATAGTTCTTTAAACTCAAGACTAATGTACATCCAAATACAATATGAACAATTAAAATTAAAGTATGAGTGAAAAGTAAATAATTAAAAAAAAAAAAAGACAACATAAGGTACCTTCTCTTTTGTCATTTTGGGAAAATGTAGAACGAGTTGAAGTGGATCAGCATCTACGGCTAATATTACAAATTTACCAAACCATTGTCTATTGCGCCACATATTAAAATTGAAACTTGAACCAAATACAAAAAATCATTAATCATAGAAGTGTAAGCTTGATGTATGTATGGTGAATTTAATGCAATTGAAACTCAAAAAAGACTTTATGTATATCAACTACACAAGAGCACAAGAGATGTGCTCACGGACATAACAAGAAAAATAATAAAAGATAAGAGAAGAGTTAGATTAAATCTGATCCAAATTTTTAAATGAGTTTAAATTTGTATTTCACATATTTTTAATTCGGATCTTGTTTTAAGGATCCAACCCCGCAAAATATGAGTTCAAATTAGATCGGATCTCAGATAAGATTTGCCTAATTTCATTTTCTATTTTGAACATAGGTCAGTGCTATCAAAACTATTTTTCTACCAATTTTACAAGTTGGGTATAGTTATTATATTAGTAACTCAAAGGTAAATGATAACTATTCCATCAATGTATATATGTAGTGTTGTTACTAATATTCATTTTAAACAATTGTGAAATGCATCTACTAACCCAATACACTCTAGTATTTATATAAGAAGATATTTTGATGAACAACAAAAGTGAACCAAAAAAGTTCACATTTTTTTTTGATCGTAGATTCTGAGAATCCAACGGTGGTTTTGATTTTACAAAAGTGATATCAACTCAGCACTATTAACCACCATTGGATTCTCGGGATCCACGGCTGAGAAAAAATGTTAACTTTTGTTGGTTATCGGAACCCGACCCTTTGTATAATTTGAGAACTATTTGCCAAAGACTTTATTTCCATATTCGGGTTACTATTTTTATTATTAAAAATGAGAAAAAAGAATAAATATATCACTAAAAATATATGATAATTCAAATAGAAGCAAAATGAAATAAACAGGAAGAGAGGAAAAAAAATATTTTCATTATTTGAACAAATAGAAACAAAGGACTAACCATTTTAAAATTTTAGTTTAATGTATATTAATATTCTTTTAGACTTGAAGATTATATAAAAGCGTTGTAATATAACAATGAAGAAAATTTAACATAGATGATGCTCAAGTAGATAGACCAAAAATAAAATAAAAAGACATAATACTTTCGAATGCTCTTTCTTTGAAATATTAATGTTTGGACTTTGAAATTTTATTTCTATAGACTTTAAGAGATTTTAGGTGATGGATAGACTATTTTGCAAAAATTTTGGTAGGACTAAAGGGAAAGCTTAGAAGGGATAATCTTTTTCTTTAGAGGGATTCGATATTTATAGGTGAAATGTAAGGATTTGGAGTAGTTTAGAAATACAAATTTATGTTAATTAGTTTGATAAATTAGAAGGAAAAAATGTACGTAAAAATAAGTTTGTACTACACAGATAGCTTAAGGCATTTTTTAATTTGTCAAGTAAAAGCTTGGTAATCTAAAAAAATTGAATATTTATCTGAGAATTAAGTGATTAGCTAGGAATAGACAAATATGTGTCAGTAAAATTGGTTAAAAAAAATTGATGAGTTGGATAGATAATCATAATAAGTATTATCAAGAGTATATCATAATGTATGAACCTTGATGTATCTACTTAATTAAGAATTAATGTTCATCAAGAGGTTTAATATTAGTTAAGAAATCATGAAACGATAAAACTTTGTCGATTAAAAAAATTTGTTGAAAATAATTTGGGTTAAAAAATTTGGACTAAAAAGAGTGGTCGAAAAGATTAAAATGTCAAAAGATCGAAAAGTGTGTACTTTAGATTTAATGCTTTTCTAGTCCAAAATATGCATTAAAACACACACACACATTGATGTAATATAAACTTAGTAGTATTATAATTATAATAGAATTAAAACTATAAGATATTTTCCTTAATCTTAAGTAATTTATACAACATTAATGAATTTTAAAACATATTTCCATTTATCAAGGTATCCAAATACGTAAGAATCTTTTAATATATTTTTAAATATTTTATAAATATAAAATATGTGATATATATTATAAATAAAATATATTCTTTAATTTTTAAAAACAAGAATGAGTTTTATTTATGTGAAAAATTAAAATTATGAGATTATTAAATATTTTAGTGTCTTTTCATGATGTTTTGAAAACACCGTGGTTTAAATTATATGTTTAAAAAATGAGGTTATTTTTCAAAAAAATCAAGTTTTAAACATAGATTTATTAACCATGGGTTTGAACAATCATTGATAAAATGTTCATTTTAAGTCTAAAATTGATAAAAAAAAATAATTTAAAAGATTTTTAAAATATTATTTATGGTAGACATCTCATTTGCATGCAAATTATTAGAAATGAAGATTATTTAAGGATTAATCAAACAAAAAATTGATCTTACAATCGAGTTGTTAGATTTAATGAAACCACTTCTTTTAAAAATATAAAGTGTTAGAAAAATAAATAAGTTGTTTAAATAAAATCTAATGTTAAATTAAAGATACAAATATTTTTTTTTCATTTATCAATAAAAGACAAATCTTTGATTATACCTTAATAGCTTAGGATTCGGCTTTCTAATGATAATTTTACATTCCAAAAAATTCATTTAGGTACTCAATAGTTTTAAATAAGTTTCATATTTTTTGTTAAGAATATCGTAAAGTGTTTAGAATAGGTTAGGCATGCATACCTATAGATAAATAAGATCATCGATAGCAAAGTTAGAAGATCGTGTTAAAATTGAGTGTTTATAATAGGTCCCCCAAAGGGTGCGTCAACCTCTAATATGGTTAGTAGTCCGAAAGAATGGGCCATATGTCGTGTGCTTTTACCTAACACACAATGCAACAACATGTAAGAGCGAGCCATTTAAAAAATATTTCGTTAACCCCGTATTAAATTTTATGGCTTTTTCTTGACTTAGCTCATTGATTGTCATATTAAACATGCCTCCCTAGATTCAAAAAATTCAGACTTCCTCTCTTGGATCTTGACTTTCAACTAGGGGTGTCAATTTGTACTCAATTAACTGATATCGATAAGAACCGATTACAATTATCCCGGTTCAGGGACTAGCTATTTCAAGACTGAATCCAAAAAGACTAGGAAACAAAGTATGTAATTGGCACCAATTCTTGGTACACTAGTTTTTGGACCGAACTGCAACTGGAATCGACAATGCTCTGAATCAAATTATAGTAATGTTGAAATGTCAAGATATTTTAAAAACTTTTGTACAAAAATTATTTTATTTATTTATTATTTCACATTTTCTATTCAAACACGGGTACCCGATACCCGATCGGAGAACCGGATGTTTATTGGGTATGGTTCTAGACTTACTTCTTTAGGAACTATAACCAATAAGATCCGGAACTGTCATACTCGAGCATAACAGGTTTGGTTCTTGGTACATTGATACCCGAAACAGAGCTGACACGATACTTTCAACAAGTCTAACTGAAAGTGACAAAATTATCCTTTTATTGTTTAGTTCTAGTTTTTATTTGAAACCCATCATCATGATCTTGTCCACATCCCTCACACTCTCTCATGGCATTATCACCATCACCTTCCTTACTCGACCTTTCAATTTTTTGTGTCCCCTTACTGCAGCAATGGCACAGGAAGATCTACACATTCCCATTAGTGTTTATATTTTTTCAATGGGTTCAGAAAATAAGAATGGAGAATTTAGTGTTTCTGAAATGGCTGTACGAGGAAAGTGATCACTACGGGCCATATTCTTATGAATTCTTACATAAACCAATTTTTTGTATAATCAAATTCATGGACGGGTCACTCAAAAAATTTCACTAGCCCATCCATCCCGATGTATATGTGGATCATAACTCTTAAACTACACAAATCCAACCTTAGCCAAATATGAACTAAACCAATCCAATGATCCTGACTATCTAATCACTGAATTTACATATAATTTTTTGTAAACTTAAGCCCATGTTATGCGCATTTAACAAATAATGGAATTCACAAGAAGCACCCCGATTTGATCGCGTAGTAGTTGTGCAACCTCCACTAGTGAGAGGCCATGTTTTCAAACCGTGTCATGGGTTGACTGTCTCTTTTGTACAATGAGGGTAGCCCGCCCTGCCTTGCTTACGGGCATTCTGGTCTAGTTCAAAACAACCTTGCTAGCTTAAGAAAAAAAACGCAAAACAAAGAAACAAATTCATTTGGGTGATTGGTTAGTTTAGATTAATTAGATCTTGTTAATAAACCCACAATCCTAACTATTTGATTAATGGATTTATTTGAATTGTGAATCTGATCCTCGCATTGCACAATCAGGAACAAAGAAATGAAGTTTATTTGGATCACGGGCTAATTCAGATCCTCACAATAAATAAATGAATTTTTGAGATCGAGATGATCTACAAAAAAAAAAAAAAAACAAGGAAAGACAGGAGCACCTACTACAAGAGTACTCTACAACAAACTACACTCACTCCAAGAGAAGTGTTTCAAACCTTAACATCATATTTTCTAAGAAAACACCTATCAACTTGGGGGAAATGCTTCCCCAAGGGCTCTGATGCTAAGAATAGTATTCTGAAAAGAGCTTTCATTTCCTCTAGATACTCTCTTATTTCTCTACATCCATAACCTCTTCCACAGGAGTTTCCTCCAAGGTGATAAGGCGAGCGTATGCCAGCCTCCCAATAATCCAATGAATGTATTCATTTGTAATCTTTAAATTAGCAAAATTTGCACAAACAAAAATAGAAATATGAATCAGGGGCTAATTTTAATTTTATCAATGAACCTAATGATCCTAGCTATATATCCAAATGTGATGGATTTTTTTTTTAATGAGAACAAAAAAGATGATTTATTAAAAAGGAAGGAAAAAAAGAAAAAATGGAATAAAAAATTAGAAAGGCATCATTGAATCACTATACAAAACCTCTCTAAAGTCTAAACACGTCCTCTTTAACTAAAGAATCCACCTTTGTAGTTGCCGACCTTGGAACTAAGGAACAAATGTTCATAGTAATCTTCAAATCTTGATTTTTAATTTTTTTTTGTTATCGATACCTAATTGTCTTTCACAACTAACTTCCTTGTTATTTATGAATCCAACCACATGCGGTATACTTTGGAACAAAAAAATTAATTAAACAACAATTTACCCAAACAAATCGACCTATTAGGAAAAGGCAAAACAACTATGTAGTATGTATACCAACGAGTCATCTGGCCAACATAACACGTATTAGGGAACACATCATCCATTAACACTCTCCCTCAGCGGGAATACACTCCGCTGGAGACTTGAATCCGCGACCTCTCAAGCCTTAAGGGTCTGATACCATGTTAAACAACAATTTACCCAACCAATTCATTTGAATCATCATCCATCTTCATCGTTATTGTTGAGTTCGTTAGTTAGGCAACTCGAATCTTATCGCACCATTCAATTTCATCCAGAACCATATATTTTGCTCGAGTCTACACCATGTTGAACGCTTGGGAACGTAAAATTTAGTCGAATCATAAACTAATTAAGATCTTAATAATCAGAAAGTATGATTTGAAAAGAAATGTTTGGAGTATAATAAGTATGTCTATGGATTTCAAACCAAAAATGCACCAGTAACATAGTTAACTACAAACAGCTCCTTCTTATTTCTCTAAATCCTCCCAAGTAAAAGACAAAACTCCCAACAAAATCATCAAGAAAAACAAAAAGGAACAATCTCTGTACATGCTTTTTTCATTCCAAAGGCGCTCCTTTCTCATCTTGTACTTGTGCTTTGTGGTGGGGTCCTTGGAGCTGCATCAACCATTAAAAATATTAATTACTTTTAATTAATAATTAAATTCAAATACAAAGAGAAAAAAAAAATTAAGAAGATTAATTTTAAATTATTAGAAAAATTAATTACCTAGCCCAATTGCTTCTGAGCTTTTCATCAGTCGAAGACGCTTGCACGATGTAACGAACATTCTATAATCCAAAAAAACAAAATATGGTTAGAAAACAGTTGTTTAACGATTTTAACGGCTGTTATTTCCGTTACAATGACCGTTACAGTTATGGAGTTTTCTTAATGTAATTCTAAAATAATAATATTCTAAACCATTTTTTTCACTCAGACCAACTGATGTGACTCCGTTATAATGGCCGTTATAACTGTAACTTTAAGGGACCATTTTTTTTTTTTTTTTTTGTGTAAACCAGCCTATATTAAAAACAGAAAGATTAAGTACAGCCCTCACCTCCCTACGAGCAAAAAGGAAGCAACCAGTCGGGGGGGGGGAGAGCACAGAAAAAGAGAACTTTAAGGGACCATTATACCGTTATAACATACCATTTGAATAATTTAGTCAATTAGCGAACCGGCCAGTACCTCGGTTACGAGTAAAACTTTGATGACAGGGCGCAATATGAGACACGTGGCATACTCTTTGAGGACTCTTGACTACAGGGATGTTTGGCCAATCCAGGTGGACCTACAAACCAAAAATCAGCCCGATTAGTGATTTCTGGGCGTTGGATTGGAATTATTTTCATGGGTTGATTTTATCCGTAGGAATATGAGCATTATTGACCATTATTTGAGGTACAAAGATCCAAAGGTTTGAAATTACTAATCAAGCTGATTTTTGGTTTGTAGGTCCACCTAGGGATTGGAAAAACATCCATACGGTCAGAGTCCTCTAAGAGTGTGCCACGTGTCTCATATTGACAGGACCCTGTTATCAAAATTTTACTCCACAGGTTCGATTTCAGAACATCGTTATAAATCAATCACAGTATGTAAATATTAAAATAATATGGATTATTATTTTGGGGGTGTGAGTAATATAAAAGATTTGCAGATAGCCAAAATTAAGGAAAAAAGAGGGTTAGTTTGGTAAACTTTCCGATAAATTAAGGACATTTTAGGGAACTCACTTCCAAGGAACGTCTCCAACCAACATCCAGTCACCATCTTTATCTTCATAGGTAGGTACGTACTCCGTTCCATTCACAGGGTCCATGAGCTTGCTCTCGTTCAAATAATTACCTAAACAACAAGAATATAAAATGTCCAAATTAGCCCTAATGTCTACATAGTAGTTTTGGAACTTCAGAAGGGTATTTCCGTGAACATGTAAAATACGGTGAGAAATACGTACGGATAGTGAAGCAGGTGAACATCTCCTCTAGAGCGCTCAAGAGCTGCTGATAGCTACTGTATATCTCCAAGTCTACTTTTCGTAGATACGGCGCTCCGTCTACGGCTACTTTTACGTACGTACAGCTCTTCAATACGCTCTTCCTAAACGATCTGACAGGTGGCCACCCAACAACTTGTGCCCTGAAAACAGAAATACGTATACAAATAGTATCTTTATACGGTCTCATACATCAAGGGTGTTTTGGTCAAATACAATTTTGGTGAAAAAACATACTTTGCAGATTGGGGTTTTCCAGTACTGGAGACCTCAGTTTCCGACTGATCATCGTTGTGATCTTTGCTTCCGATGTTCAAATCGACGGTCTTGGAGAATCCACGTTTCGCACTGCTTTTCCCTCCAATCTCGGTAGGGGTTCTTGATTCACCGGGTATTCCTAAGGTAAGCTCAGTTTCCTTCAAATTCAGACCGGTGGCGTCAGATTCCGGCAAGACCTTTGCTGGTTCTGGTGATATCTTCTCCATATCTTCGGTGGGTGCTTCTCTTCTCTCTTCTTTCGTATGGTTGGGTGGGAAGCGCGTCTTCTTCTGCTTAAATATATATATTGATGGGAGAATCTGGCCGGCAATCAAACATCAACCATTCCTCGAACGCCACGTGACTTGAAAGTAGCGGTTGAGATTCGTCCAAGTAGCTGACAAGGGGTGACGGAAGCGTGTGTCTGTGATTTGAGTGCTTCGAGTTTGGGCCCTTGGTCGGTTCCATCTCTTTCAGACTTCCCCCCTCCTGTCCGGCTTTTAATGTCTAATTTTTTTTGGAGATTTATTTCTCTACAAGACAATACAAATAGTTGTTTATCTAATCACAAGTTATAATCCTTTGGTATGAATTTTCTCTCAATCAGAACCATTCATCGGAACAATTAGTCATCAGATAAGCTTCAAGGATATTAATGAACTCAATACATGGGCCCACCTAAGATAGGATTTGTTTTTAGTAGCAAGATAAGAGTTTTATACAAGCATGTGGTTACATGAGAAACTAACCCTTGGGGTTCGTGGGGGAGATGATAAAATGCAGGTGGGACCCACATGTTTAGCTTCTTACGGTATAAGTCAACTTTCCATGAGTCCATGTGCAGAGAAACTCATATTAGCGGTCTGGTCCTGCGACAAGCATGTGACGGTGTTGGCATGTCGGCAACGTGTCTCTTTTGCAACTTAAAAGCAGATCAAGACCCGGTTCATGACCGACACTTGTGAGTCTTAAACCGGTCGCCGCACGCGGCTTTGCGATGTTGACCGGGATTTAGGGTCTTCGCCCACTTCGAGTCTTTTCTAATCGCTGTTCGAACGGCCTTTAAGCGACACGTCTTCCCAGATTACCCCTCCCTTATGAAACAAGTACTAAAGACTCCCTGGTTGGTCAAAAGTGACGGAGTCAATGTTTTCATGTTACCCATCTATGAACGGCATGAAACACATGAGAAGCTGTAAACAGCTTATAATCGGGCCCGGTGTAACTGATCTGATTAGGTGATTACAGCCATTGATCTACTGAATTCATTCGAAAAAAAACAAAATTGGATAAGCATGTAAATCAATGGTTTGAGGTCTTGCTCGATCCCGTTCTGGATCAGGCAATCCGGTCGAGATCAGAGCCAACCGATCCAATCCAAAAATGGATCATCTCAGGTCGAGATCAATGTTTCCCTGGAAAGTCTCACTTTGTCTCTTGTCGACATGCGCCGATCCCGTTCTGGAGACCAGAACAGGCGATCCAGAGCGGGACCCACCGATCTGGATTGGGATCGGAACAAACCGATCCGGGCTTCAATCCCGAGATTTCGAAACCATGTGTAAATCAGATGGTCAAAATTATCCGACCCAAGTTTTCACACTGGAGAGCAAAAGTATGGAAGGAATTTCATCATTGATGGGTCCCTAGATAGGATGATGATGATTCCTGCATAGAATAATTTCCATATGTACCGAGACACTGAATAATAAGCATTGATGGGTCCTTAAACACGTGGGTTTAAAGTTAAAACCATGGGCTATCTTTCAACTTAAAAAAAGGAATCAAATTAGGGAGCATATTATTAGGTACACACCCTTTTTGAAGTAGAAACAAGACTTCATGTAACGTCGGACTAAGTCAAGTTGTAGGCCCCACAAACGGCTAAAATCAATCCGTCTAATCACTTAAAGACCTCAAAACTCAAAAGAGTGAGACAGGGATTTAAGTTGGCCTAACAAGAGATATTTCTTTTGTAAATTTGGCTTGGGAACTGTTACGGTGTCACGCACCTGTTTCATGATAAGAAGTATACTTTCACGCGTAACATATGGGGACCAATCAGAGAACCTTTTGCCAAAATATCTATAAAAACCAGTGGAACCCACCACCTGATAAGTCTGACCGAAGCACGTTTATTAATCTGATCAAGAACATGATAGATCCAACGGTCTTAATGAACTAAATCATATCAAATTTTGTTGCAGGAGAGCTTCTAGACCGTCATTTGAACTAATTTAACAAGTAAGGGTAGTTTGGTCATAAAACCAAATGGCGTTGCGGTAATAATTTTAAATAAAAAATGCTGGTTGGAGGCCAACAACTCATCAGAGTCGCCAAGGAATCCTTAAAAGAAGAGTCCAGTTTTGCTCACGAACATATTTGCACACGGAAAATCAACAACGTTCCTATGAGACACGTGGCACACTCTTAGAGACCACTGACCGTTTGGATCTTTGGCCCATCCTTATATGGACTTACGGACCAAAAATAAGCCTGATTATTGATTTATAGACGTTGGATCTGAGTACCCCAAATAATGCTCAAATTTCATAGACAAAAATCAAGCAATGTAAAAAAATAGTAAAATCAACGGTTCTAAATCACAAATCATGAATCAATGTGATACGTGGTTCATAAGGACGTCGGTTATCGTCCGTGAGCAAAACTGGACTTTTAAAAGAAGAAAATCTCACTGAACGAAGTATTACGGTATGGAAAAATTACATCACGACCCTTAAGTCTTACCTTTTCAATTTCATTATTTGCATCGGGAAGCGTGCAATATTTTATAAATTAAAATTTTAAAATATCAATTTTAATAATTTTTAATTAAAAGGATTTATTTATGGCGGACATAACGTCAGAGATATCCATGGCCGCGCAGTGTGCTGCGGATCGGGGATTACATTGGTAACAGAGAAAGATATTTAAAGACCAAAGTACCCATAAGTTTAGTATACCAAAACTACCCTTACAGTTGATAATTGGTCAAAGTCAAGAATTAATAAGTAATCCCCACTAGGGCCATTGACCCATCTGACCAAGAATGGTCAGCTCATCATATATTGATTTCATGATTAATTAAATTAAGTTATGAATCGTACATTATCGCCCGTCTGATGACGATCAGATGGTGTCGTGTTTCGGGTATAAGATTCGGAGTAGGTTGGTTAATCGTTATAATTATACGGTAGGTAAGGATGCGGATTCAATTCTGTATTTTGATTAAATTAAGGTTTTTTGCTGATGCGATTAAGCCGATAATCATGTGGATGTCTCGTGTCGGCGTTCCTGCATGCACGAGGAACATGAGAACATGGGGCTTTGGATTAACAGATTCTTTGTATAATTGTATGTTTTTTTACCAGTTTAATATGATTTTCGTCTCGAGTTATGTCTAACATATACTCGACACATGGTTTCGATTCTAGTAAAACCGGGGTTTAAACCCTGATTATACTACCGTAACGGTATCCAATGCTAAGTGCATGCATTTTTTTGATAAGTGCATGCATTACTCTTATGTACCTGTCCGTGGTTGAGCATAGGCCAGATGCTCACGCTAATTTTTAATTTCTTTATCTGAAAAAATATGTTGGATGTTGCGCGATTAAATGTTACATTGAACCAGAAACGTCATCTGTAACTAAGCGGTTAGAAGTCTAACACGATAAAATTCAAAACTTTTAATATTCAAAAAAATATTTGGGTGACTACTCTTGCCCGGACGACGTGTGGACCTATATGTTACATGTAAGTTTTTAGGGTTCTACGGGTGTTTTTCTTCTTTTTTTTTTTGATAAATTGGTTTCTTAGTGTTGAAATTATGTGAACATAGGCTACGTGTGGACCTATATGTTACAAATAGTATTGATAAATTGGTTTCTTTTTGGGTAAATGTTTGTCTAACATGGTATCAGAGCTTTATAGCCTGGGTGGTCGTGGGTTCAAGTCTCCGGCGAAGTGTATTACCGTTGAGGGGGAGTGTTAGCGGATGATTTGTTCCTACCCATGTATTGTGTTGGCCCGACAACCCGTTGATATACATAATTGTTCAACCTTTCCCCAACAGGTCGATCTTTTGGGGTAAATGGTTGTTTAACAAACATAGGCCATATATTGTTACCGAAAGAAATGTTTTCTTGAAGCAATTCTTGCCCATAAATGTCCGTAAAAGTTTTCTAGACCGATACGTTTTAGTTTCTTGAGATTATCTATTTTGAACTCTGAAAAACACAAAATCGACAAATAGCACTTGCTCCAGTAGAAATTTCTCGATTTCGAAATGTATCAAAGCCTCGGGTAGTAAATAAAAGTCGGATGCTGTATTTTACGGGATTGGATTTCATATTCGAATGTCAAAGGCAAACCAAGCCAAGTGTTTTTACCATTTATTTCCTCTAAAATAAATAATAATTGAATAATCAAATTTTCAAATAAGACCTGCCTCTCTATTTTTCTCATTTGCTTTTTTTTTCCTTTTTTATTATTTTTTTCCTCCCCTAAATATTTATTTTTGAACTCCAAGATGCAACATTAAACAAAAATACTGTGTTTAATTTAAATCTAAATATTTAGGTTTCATTGGTAATTTAAGAAAAAATTGTCTGCTTAAACAAATATTAACAACACTCGATAAACCGAACTCCGATCAAATCATTAAGCTTATGGGTTCGGTGCGTGTTTCTCCGGTCGCATGTCCTTGAAAATTCCCTTGTGATGTTCTCGACTGCAACCCGAAACCCTTCGCGTCCGATCTCTTCATTATCCTTAGCCTTTTGCATGATTCAATAAACATCCTGCATTGAATAATTAGCAAAATATAAGCTATTTCATCCTCAGTAACATCATTTTAAGTAAATACTTAGAAATTAGCAGGATCATATATTTTAATGGGTCCCATTTAATAGATATTTTTCAAAAATTAAATTGATTAAGATATTTCTTGCCATATGATCAAGTGGTTCAGATGATCCGATGAACTAGTGAAATGGTGGACCACCCTTTGTGGGTAGGTACGAAAGGTTTATAGACCATCATAATGATGTACAATACTTAGACCACATATCATCCTTGCATGTATGTGCGTGTGCTGCACTGTATTACCGTGGTACGTTTAATCTTCTGGTTTTCGGAAATTGTGGTTGAGAAGGCATGAAGTGTAATAATAAGCTGCCTTGACCAGGTGTTGTCTTCAAGGACAATTTTGTCATCGACCAGACAGTATTATTATTACGTGTTTGTGACTTTGTGGTGGGGGAGTTGTGGGCCCAAGGAGAAGAGTGAGAAGCAGAGTAAAACTGTGATGTGGAAACGTGTTAGAATGAGCAATGTGCCTTGTCTTTCAACCAAATGACAAAAACATCCTTGTTCATTAGTACATAGTACATACTACATTCTCAACCTAGAGCTGTCAGTGGATCGGGTTCGGATCTGATCATGGTTCGAAGTCTCATCCGATCTCGTTCTGTATTGGCCGATCCAATCCAAAAATGGATCATCTCGGTCCGAGATAACTGTTTCCCTAGGGAGTCTCACTTCGCCTCGGGGCGAGATGCTTCGAACTCGTTCCAGATCGATGCGATCGGAGCCCACTGATCCGACCTCTGATCCTGATATTTTGAATCATGGGTCAGATGAAGGTTGATCCAGATCTGATCCAATAGCTTATCGAATTGAATGTTCTCAGATCCAGAACCAATATCTGAGTAGATCAGAGTGACCTAACATTGAGTCGATCCGATATAAAACCTGTGGGTAACCTAATATCATGGTTCAAAATCTCGGGATCATCGGTGATTAGGTCGGCCACCGTCGACCCTGATCCGGATCGGATCGACCGAGACTTTGAACCATGACTAACATCAAGTCCATATGATAAAAAAAAAACCTGTTAAATATTTATTAATAATATCGGATCAGGTCCTTATCAAATCAGGTCAAGGTAGGTTTAAACCAATCTGATAGCTTATCGGATCATGATTCCTAGGTCTAGACTCCAGACCCGATGTTATTTGGACCGGGTCAGATTCGATTAGGGCAACCCGATCCATTGACAGCCCTACTTAAACCCATTATTATATTTTTCATATATTATTACATAGAGATTGTAAGTATAAATTTTTTGGGTATTATCTTATTACGTGGGACCCTTCACTGAAGCATACGGTGGTGATCAAAGGATGAAACATAGAAAATGTGATATTTGTGGGATTTACTTTCTGATCCAATCAATGAATCATTCTAACATTTTGCTCAAAACAAGAGGTGGGATATTGATTGGACAGTCAGGATGGAAAGTATATAAGATCGAACGGACAGTAGTGATCGATCCCACACAAAGTTCGTTTATATATTTACCTACGTTATCATACCTAATTTTAACTGTATTAATTTCAAAAAAGAGTAAGTGTTGGTGGAGAGACAAGATACTTACTCCCAAGGAACGTCTCCCACAAGCATCCAATCTCCGTCTTTGTCTTCGTAGATGGGAATATATTCCGAGCTGTCGGAGTCCTTCCACACGCCACCTGTCCCAAGCAAAAATAGCAAAATATTAGCATTTTTAAAACAATATTTCTACCAAATTAGGCTGAGTTGAGTGTCCCCTAGCGCACGTTAGAAGAACCAATGTGTTGAGAAAATTTGGTTGGCCAATTTTCCGGATTTCACATAATTAATTAAATTTTTTTCCTTTTTCTTTTTCTTACAATTTTTCTGCATACCTATAGTTCATAATATTGCATGGGCAAGTTTTGCTAAACTGCACCACATTGTGCTTGTTCTAGAACTCTAAATTAAAAGGAAATTATGGATTAATAAACAAAAAATAAGTATAATTCGATCACTCACCGATGCCGAAACAACCGAAGAGCTCCTCGAACGCAACGGCAAGATCGGCGTACCCTTTATGAGTGTTCAAATCGATTTTACGTAGAAAAGGCGCGCCGTCCATGCCAATTTTCACATACATTTTTGCTGTTTTGGATCCACTTTCCTCATGAACATTGTTCTTCTTTCGATACGAGCAAACTGGCGGCCACCCCACAATTTGATTTTTTTTGTGGTTTTTCTGGTCTCCGGTCGAGCTATTTTCGTCTTCGGCGATTTTTGAGAACACCCTTTTCTTCTCATTTTTGTCCATTGAAGGACAACCACCAGGAAGACCCAATCTCAGCTCTGTAATTTCAAATCCAAGACCTTGCTTCGCCATTGTTGGAAATTTGATTTTGATTTTCTTCTTTTCTTCTCTAGTTTTGCTTCTTTGGGTTGTGATGGGATTTTGAAATTAACGATCAACGGCTAGGTTTTATATATGATATGGGGAGGGGACATGGTGGTAGCAATAACAGGTCAACTAGGGCTTAGTGGTCGGTCACATGAGTAGCAAAAGTGGGACCCATTGCCGTCTAGAACTGTATTAAAGTCCGGCATCAGAAGTTGGATTTGGGACAGATCCTAGGGTTGTTGGGCATTGATATGTTGGTAGGTCTTAATCTGGACCGTTTGAAGTTATGAATAGGAACACTCCATGTGGCCTGCCTGGTCAAGGGGTCATTGTCTTAATTATGGATAGAGCAAACATCATGATGTGTTTATGCATGTATACATGGAGACATATGCATCCGTATGCTCATGTATTCATGCATGTTTCTGTATGCTTGCGCTTGGTTGTTGTCATTTTGAAAGCTAGAGAGGAAGGCTGAAAATGACATGGAATATGGTAGTAAGAAAATATCTGAAGTCAGTGGTAAGACATAGCGACTTGGGTATGCTCTCCAAGGTCGTGAGTTCAAGACTGTGCCCCCTTGCGCAAACCGTGTTGTGTCTATAGGAAGGCTTTGGTAAGCGCACACATCCGTAGGATTATTAGTCCCATCACTAATGTGTGTGGGGAATACCTGTGTTATCAGAAAAAAGAAAAAAGAAAAAAATTGAAGTCGTATGCCCGACAAAAGAAATTTTAAATAGAGTTGAATGGCAAAATAGGGTTCATGTTGCTGACCATGCAGATATTTCGCAAGGCTTAAATGACAATGATATGATTATTCCAAGGTTTAAAAGGGGCCGTTATAACAGTATAACAGACTGAGGGTATTACCGTTTTTTCCGTTATAACAAATTGTAATGCACAGGGTCAAAAATGGAAAATAACAGGAAAAGCGGCTCTAAAATTCAAATTTTATATAGAATTTATAACGAAAAAATAATGAAAATAGCGATTTTTTTCATAAAATAATGGTGGTTGTTTTTGTTATAACGGTCGTTATTTTCAACAGAATGACCGTTATAGCGAAAACAACAGACGTTCTTTTCAACGATTCATTACGTAACAGGGTAGGTCTGAATCCGTTATGACGGCCGTTATTTACGTCTGTTTTTTTAAAACATGGATATATAATACTACATGTAATTGTGTATATTTTATGTATGCTAGGATAATGTACACCTCTATGCATGTGTTATGTACACATGCAGGAAACATCTATGATCATATGGATAAGATATATTTATATAAGAATTAGGGCAAATTAGAGAATACTTCCTCCTAGTGGAAGAAAAAAAAATCCCAAAATAATCCCTCAAAATTATATTAAAGGGGTAAGAAAATGATTAATTAAGGGTATAAAGAGTAAAATATAGGTTAAATCTAGAATAATTAAGTAGTGCAAATGGAAAATAATGGATGAATGATCCCCACATTCTGATTTTTTTTCGATTATTTTAGATAATTGAAAAATATCTCGCAACAATTTAGAAAAGACGTCTACGGATTCGGTGACATCTAATTGTGCTCATTATTAACTAAGGAATCTCATAGGCAACGGATACAATAATTTTTTTTCCCGCTAATAATCATTATCAAGTCCTAATGTATCATGCGTCCTAGTATCGAGCTAACTGTATGGATGGATATGATCAATTGGGTATGAATTGAGTTTCGAATCACTTGATTGGATCATGCGTGGCCTATTCTATCGCTCGCACATGATTCGTGCCTCTTCGCACGAGCCCGCACACTACCGAAATACAATTTTGGTGTTTAATTGATACAAATCCATAATTAAAAAAAAAAAAATAAGAATTTGTCCAACATATTTGGTAGAAAGACACAAAATATCAAGTGTCTAGCTTTAGGGTTACTAGTGTAGCACATGAGCACATGCATTTCTTTTTAATATGTTTTAATAAAAAAAAAATAAAGAGAGAGAGGGAGAGAGAGAGAGGAATTTTCTGACAACCTGGCCATGAAAAGGGCCAAGTTCAATAGGGGTGGTATTCTTTTTCCACAAGGACATGGGCCCATTAACCTGGATGTTTTGGTCCACTCTAGCACTGAAACTATACCTAATTATACCTACCCTTAAGATTGCAAGTTTAAAGTCCCACTCTCATTTTAAGTACGAGGAGTAATCACATCAGGGCCACACACACTTTTTTGGGGACCCACCACTTGATTCAATTAACTAATCCTAACCATTTGATCTATTTTATTTTTCTTTCTTTCGTGCATTAGGTTAATATTGGATCAACGTTCGGATAAGTACTCAGATGGTTGTAGGTTGGTTACTAACCCCTAGTTCGTAATTCTGCGTACTATATGTGTATTATACCCAAATAGTATTTTTTTTTTAATTTTTGAAAAAAAAAATGTTTTAAACGACCGTATACATTGAATTGTACGGATTATTCGTCATACTTGTATATTTTTTTTTATCAGAGTGATCTCCAATCTTGGTTGAAAATCAGTTTAATTGGTGAATTTCAGCCATTGGATCTTTGTACCCACCCCAAAATAATGATCCAATCCTATTGTTGAAAATCACCCATGAAAAAGACTAAAATCTGACGGATATAAAGCACTAATAGAGTTAATGTTTGGTCTGCCTATCCCCCGTAAGGATGGGGCTAACATCCATTCGATCAATGGTCTCTAAGAGTGTTCTACCTGAGTAATTTTTTATCTATTCGATTTTTTATCCGGCGTCCGGGCCGCACCTAAAAATAGACCATATATATATGCACGCAATTTTTTAGTGCCACTCTTTATATTAAATCATATTATACACGAATTATTCTAAAACTGTATTTCAAAAATTTCAAAACGGATTATATTTATGCTATTCCCGTCCCATTTTTTTTTTTCCGTATGCCGTTGCTAACTAGGTCTAACCAAAGGTAGGATGAACCTGAACCAGACTAGAACTCAAAGAGGGTCGATTCAAAGCTGGTAGGCTCCAAATAGAAACTAGTTTAGTCTAGTTAGTGTTGTTGGGTTGACATATTGGTTTTATGTTTTGTGGAGCCTGATGGTGCTAGTTTATTCAAAATCAACTCATTGTTACCACGGGTCCAGCCTCCTGCCCTAAGAGGGGGTTCGGGGCCTAGTTCTCGACCTAAATTTTTTCTGGAAGTTTTTTAAAGGAATTTCCGTACTTTTACATGGTGACACGGAAACCCTAATTTCATTTTGGGGTCATATATATACCTCCTCATGTGGGTGGGCCTTTACGATTGTACTACGAGTTTTCTATGTTTGCTTATGATCATAATGGAATCGGTGTGAGTCCATGGACATATCTTGATCTTCAGAGAACCACATAAATCTCTGTGCCATGTGTTTGCATCTTCGTGTTATTTTCTTTCTCGAATGATTACATTGTGGTTTGCGTGTGGTCGGTCCAACAATTGGCAGAGAGGAGGGATTGGTCGTCTCGACATATCTGCACCGACAAGTGTAGGAAAGAGGAGAGGGCCGGGGTTGGACCAACTCTTTCTAACAAATGTCTAACCAAACGATCCAACTAAAACCGACTTTTGGGTTTTAATGAGTCAGCCCCACTCCTATCCATAATTGGTGAACCCATTCAGCCGGGTCAGATGAATGGGTTGACCCGAATCTTCTCTCTCTCTCTGTCTGATTGCACGTGCCACATAAGCAGTAACTATAATTAGAGGAGATGTTCCTTGTCTACCGAGCATATGTTTCCTATTTGTTGGACAAACATCACAAAGAAGCAAGTCCCACCACGGGCACACGTGACACGCTGTTTCCGGCCTCCACTTTGATTGATTACGCGGAGACAGCGAAAGCATGAGAGAAGATACACCTAAGATCACAGAGCGTTGCGATGTCAATGTCTCATTGGTTAGAAGATCGAGGAGGATCTTCGGATGGGTGGATCTCAGGATGGCCATGTGGGTCACCCTAGTCCGTTGATCTAGATGAGAGATGGGTGTTCCACATTTTGAAACGTAAGACCAAGGTTAACCCCACATGCATGTGAACGACACGTGACTTTAAACTCTAAAGTCTAAACACAATAACCCCATCCATACACGCGCTTGAGAGAGAGTGTGAGAAAGTGAGAGGTCCTTCCATGAAATTCTAGACGACAAAATGGGTCAAGAAAAATGTACTTGGATCCACCTCCTTGAGGTTTGCTCAAGTTTTAGTAGGGGTGTTTGGTAATGGATGCAAGTCTATTTAAAAGAACTGCAGAATTCGTGCAAGTTTATTCTAGGCTAGCAGAAAATCTCGCCTGAATGCACTCATTTTCACGGTAAAATCAAAAGATTACTTGGTTCGATAGTGTGCCTATTTCCATCAGTAAGAAGAGTTTTTTCACTATCTCTAAAATATTAGGGTCACGATAGTTTTCTCTCACTCACTCTCTTAATTAGTGTACTAATACTGCTTTAGAAAATATATAGAAATCTCCTGTACAAAGAAATAGTCAAAGTACCCCCAATAGAAAATATATAGAAATTTCTTATATAAAGAAATAGTCAAAGTACCCCAAGTACAAGATGAACCTAAACACAGGCTTTATAGGATGGTATGTATTTGTACGGATACATTTTAAATCCAACAAAAATTGTAGTTTAATTAACAATATAAGCCGTACGGACACACATTAAATCTGACCCAACAATATTACACATCGATTATCGATCTTTGGTAGCCAAACAAGGGATAATCTTATCCTATTTTTGAAGTCTGCAGAATAAACTCTTTGCCTATACCAAAACCCTAATATGAGAGAGAGAGAGAGAGAGTTGTAGTCTTGTAGAATGCAAAAACAAGAAAATATAGAGACTAAAAATCATGGTTTGTCTACTACTCCTTGACTTTCAAAGAGAAAATCACGACGGTAGTGACATTTGAGTGAGGGAGAGAAGAGGTCCAAACCTTTTATGAAAACATAGAAGAAAACATTTGGGGGAGACCAAATAATTGATGAAATTTGTAGAAGAAAGGAGAGAAGGGCAAAAAAGGAAAAAAAAAAAAAAAGAGAGAAGAAAAAGAGTAAACTAGGGTTTTTTTTTTTTCCAATAGAAAATTTGTGGTGGTAGACGAGAGAGAAAGGGAGGGAGGAGTCTTTTTCTTTTTGAAAAATCTAGAAAGAAAATATAATTTAAGATTTTTAGTACTCTTTCATCTTCTAGAAATTGTGGTAGCAGTGGCTTTAGCCTGTTCTAGCTTCTTCTGTGGTTAGTCAACACATAGAAGGTATTTTCACAATACCCATGAAAGTTGAAAGTATCTAGTAATACCCCTATGTACTTTCAAACATGGTTTTAAAAACGGCCATTTAAACGGTAATGTCCCAAGTCCGTTTCGTTAAAACCCGTTTTGAAGCTTTGAATTTAATCGTTGTTTTTTTGTTTTGCCGTTAAAATTATTTTAACAGCCATTAAATTCTAAAAAAATTTGCGGAAAAAAACGGCCGTTAAATTTCGTTAAACTTCGTTTTTATCGTTTTGAAATTTGAATTTCAGTGATTTTTTCATTTTTTTTTGTTAAAATCGTTAAAATTCATTTAAATTTTTTTTTCATCCAGCTGTTTTTTTCCGTTTTAAAGGTAACGCCCCTAGTCCGTTATGCCATTAAAACGGCCTCCTTTAAACCTTGCTTTCAAACATTAAGAATATCTCCCTTGACCTAGTTTAACAGTGGTTGACTCAAGAAAAAATGGACTTGAATCACGCGGTGTTAGAGTTGTATTTGCAATATTTTAATCCTTTCATAGGTGCATTAACATGAATCAAATTATGGTAAAACTAGGTAATGAGGTAAAACTAGGGTAAGGTGGTATTCCTTACCTCTATAGTTCTAAACTTTTACCCAAAACAAGTAAAACCTATTGTGTTGCACATGTCATTTGCTCTTTTCTAGCAAAGGGTTTACAACATGGTTCGAGAATAGTAAACTACTTTTTTTTTGGGGGGTCAGACTCGGGGACCCGTTGGGAATTGTGTGCTCGGCCATGGAGTCTGAGAATCCAACGATGATTGAGAGCGCTAAACTGGTATTCATTTTTTTTCACTTTTTGCAAGTCCTCAACCACCCTTGAATTCGTGAAATCCACGGCTGAGCACACGACTCTTAAGAGGAGTCTAAAAAAGGGAGTCCATGGAACTTGAGCCTTTTTTTTTTTTTTTTAAATAGAAAATTGTGGTGGTAGAGAGGGAGTAGTCTTAATTTTTATGAAAAATCTAGAAGGAAAATATAATGGGTAATTTCCCAAATAATTAACCTTTTAATTTTTATTATCGAAATGATAAATGACGTTTTAAAATATCTAAAAAGCAATGATTAGCGATTTTGTCCTTAACTTTTAGGTATGACTAGAAAAATATAATTTAAAAAAAATTGATATGATTGTATGCCTACATCTTTTTCTACGCCTATTCCCAATGATGACTCTGAAATACTATCTTAGATTAACAAGCGATTGTCATCTAACGGTTATGGATCACTCCGAAAAGCAATCAATCTTTTTTGACGCCTATTCCCAATGACACCTTTCATATTTCTACACTAATGCAACTATCCAATTCTGATCAACGGTTGGGATTACGAAAAAACAACCACTCGTATCTATTTTTTTTTTTTATTTTATTATCTATTTTCTCATATTCTGTCATCTGTTTTCTCTTTCTCTATTATTTATTTTCTACAATACAAAATTAGTAATGACAATGAAATACTCATTATAACCATAAGAATTACTGACACCACACTGGTGATATAGACTTGGATGAGTTCAACAATTTTAATTAGGAACAAATTGTTTACAAGTCATTATATCATTCATAGTTGCGTTACAATTTTGATGATATGAGCTTTCCTACATACTTCCTTATTGGGAGCTAGGCTACTTAAATGAAAGCTCCCTTTAAAAATGGACAAGATCAATTCGATCAAAGAGATTTGAAGGTTTTCAACCTCTCGTCCTTAAGAGGGGTGTTTACCTTTTTTACTTTTTTTCTCCACGATCCTTCACATGTGATCTGGGATTTCATGGACCTCGCACAACCATCCCTTTTCAATGATAACGATTACCTCTTCATTGGAGATAATTCATATCCCCCTGTTTCGGCCCTTCCAAATATCGTGATATGGCCAACTATTCTTGACAGCTGGCATATCTTAATTAAGAGATCTTCGACAACTGTTCTTTGATGATTCCTTGATCATTTCCCCTTTGTAGGGATATCTTGGATCCAGTCATTTTTGGCTAGGTTATCCATAATCATCTGATCTCTTAGATATCTTTTCCATGAGTTGTAAATCTTTCTTGATCATTCTCGGATCCTAGTCAAAGATCAACTGTTTTTTGCATTCTCAAGGCACGTATTTCCCAAATTCCCTAAGTCTGTTCGTGGGTGTCATTATGCACTTGTCTTACGTCTTGATCTCGGAGTCAACCGTTCCTGGAGTTCTCGGGATATTTCCGAGGACTAATCTTAGATTGGCCACGTGTCTCATCCCTGTTGGCTCGTTTAATATTCTGACCATTTTTCTTAAATTGACTGATGTGACTCATTATAACGGTAACGTTAAGGGTCTGTTATACGATTATAATGTATGATATAAAACCTTAGTTTACAGCTTTAACACCATCGCCAGTAACTTTAATGGAAAAACAATAATGCCCAAAAGATTAGAAATATCTGATGGTTAGGATCATCTTATATGGTTGATTTTAACCTAGCAGATCTCCATGGTGGGATCCATCGAATCGTTTTGGCCCAACT
Source organism: Euptelea pleiosperma (assembly GCA_035048495.1). NCBI lineage: Eukaryota > Viridiplantae > Streptophyta > Magnoliopsida > Ranunculales > Eupteleaceae > Euptelea > Euptelea pleiosperma. The sequence goes on from CM068549.1 coordinate 26,115,913, forward strand.
GCTCTTACAGTTGTTGATGAGCCAAGTTCGGGCCGGGACGAGCTCCGCCAAGCCCAGACTGAACATTTGTAGCTCGGCCCAAGACGGACCTAGCCCTTAACAGGCGGAAACAACTCAGGCCAAGCCTGGTTCCAGAATTGGTATAAAGACCAAGCCTTTATATTTGGGCCGGACGTAAGCTTATTTTGGTTAATAGTTAAGCCCAAGTCGAGCTCATTTATCACGAAGACCTTAAAATTGAAGCCATGCTCTACCTTCTGGGCCTATAAATGCAGTCCAAGTCTAGACATATACAGGGCCGGTTCTACCTTAAGGCCTTTAAGGCAGTCGCCTAATGCTCCTTGGTGAGAGAAGGCCCCCAGTCCAGGTCCCACTAATCACATGGATTTTTAGCCCCCACCCCTTATTGGATATACAAACCAAAAATCAACCTGATTGATTATCTCTAGCCGTAGATTTTAGTATTTTTTAGAACAAGATTGTGGCCGTTGGATGCAATAAGCATAATTTTTGGTAGTAAATCCAATGGCTAGAAATCATCAATCAAGCTGATTTTAATGTTTTTATCCACCAATAGGTGGGCTGAACATCAACGTAGTCATTGGGCCCAAAAAATGATCTATGTAGGGCCACGAGAGTCCTCTGAATATAATTTTTTTTTTCCGTAATTTTTGATAATCAATAATAATTTTTATATAAACATTTCTAATAATGTAGAGTTTAATATATTAATATATTAAATATAAAAAGGCCTTATATAGAGTTTTTGCCTTAGGCCACAACTTGTATTGAGAGGGCCTTGGACATATAGCAGGCCAAGCTTTTGAGCCCATAGGTCCAGCCAGCCCATTAACACCCCTAACCGTCCTGCAGCTGCATGCTTACCATGTGAACGAGTCACGTATTAAGCTAGGATTACATAAAAGAGTGACTGACAAACAATTAAAATGCCGTTACAGTAAGCACATAGAGAGGAACTTTGGACGGTTAAAACTGAATATGGGTAACAGTTGGGAAAAAAGATCAAACGGTTAAGAACACATAATCTTAGATTAGTCCATCAATAGTTAGTCCAGATCAACCCCAAGTGAAGAAAACGAGCTGTATATCGGCATGGATACTCACTTAACTGTGTCCAACATGGCCCACTAGGCCATCAATTCGGACCGTATGATCAATGGCCTACTTAATGATGGGCTATAGTTAAAGAATCGCAAGAGCTTGCATGAAGAGAGTTCACATCATAGATGATAGTTAGTAAATTCTTGAATCCCATGTTTTGAGGATCTAGCGCAGTCTTAGTCCAGAAATACCGGTTACGTTGAATAAGTTTTCTAGAAATGATTTTTGCATGCAACTGTCATCAAACTTTTTCATCTGTTCACAATGTTCGATAGGTTGCACATAGATGTTGCACGTGAAAATCATTTTTTGCTTTCTCAGGAGTCAGGACCATGGTTTTAAAAACGGCCGTTATAACAGATTTGGAGCTCCCCTGTTGCGTTATTTACCGTTTTAACGCTCCTCAGATAATAACATCCCTTATTTTTCATTGATAACAAAAATAAAAACCGTTATTTTTCCGTTATAAATCTCATTGAAATTTTGAAATTCAAATTTTGAATTTTGGCGCCCGTGCATTACAATCCGTTATGACGGAAAAAGGGTAATGCCCACAGTCCGTTAAAACATTATAACGGCCCCTTTTAGACCTTGGTCAGGACCACCATGTATTGAAGGAGAAAGAAAAAACAGATACTCCAAACCCTAGAGTCTTTTTCTTGGAAGAATGAGGTTGATAGCATAATCCATCCCTTCCATGGGTTTAGGGAATCTCATCTTCATTCTTTTGTTTTTCTTTTTGGTAGGGAACACGGTTTAGCCATGGACAATAAAGACTAGCTCGCAAGCAAACACAGCTATAACCACAAGAAGAGACGCGCTATGTACCCGCAGAATAATCTAGGTTTACTAATTTTTCATACTATATATTCTTAATCAGTGGCGGAGTCAGGATTTTGTTCAAGGGTGCGCAAGGCGGCAAGTCATGGACAATGTCAATAACTCCTGATGACATTTTTAATTGACGGAATTATTCCTATATAGAAAGGGAAAAATTAAAGCCCATCAACATTTTTAATTATTCTTCAGCACTCAGGAGTCAATTTTTTTAAGTAAATCTTTGATGACGGATGTAGTCATCAACATTGATGATGAAATGCAGTCTGAGCCACATGACACACTCTTAGAGACCACTGACCGTATGGATGTTTGGTCCATCCCTAGGTGGACCTACAGACCCAAAAAAAAAAAAAAAAATCAACCTGGTCAGTGATTTCTAACCATTGAATTGGACTCTCTTAGATCCAAAGGTTAGAAATCACTAATGAGGTTGATTTTTGATGTGTAGATCCACTTAGACATAGGCCAAACATACATATGGTCAATGGTCTTTAAGAGTGTTGCACGTGGCTCATGGTCCACCTAGGGATGGGCCAAACATTTACATTTAAAGTTGAGGGTGGGCAACCTAAGAGTGTTGCACGTGGCTCATACTGTTGTCCGTGTAGGTATGGGCCAAACATTCAAAGTTGAAGGTGGCCAACCTAAGAGTGTTGCACGTGGCTCATACTACTGTGGTTCACACAGAGGTGAGGGTAAGCAACCTTAGTGTTGCATGTGGCTCATACTATGATCCGTGTAGGGATGGGGGCCAAACATTCAAAGTTGAGGGTGGCCAACCTAAGAGCGTTGCACGTGGCTCATACTATGGTTCACCGTTCACATAGGGATGGGCCTAAAAATTCAAAGATGAGGGTGGCGACCTCCTCTGGCTCGACAATGTTGTTAATTAATATGATATTGAGTGTCAACCAATCGGCTTCAGTTTGGGTTTCAGTATAAAAACAAGTGGATCTAGAACCGGAACCAATAAATGTCTAATGATTTACATACCAAATTTTTAAGTACTTGACATCTATTAACACTACTATATATGTTGGTTTTGGGTCCTATCAGTTTTGGTTCCTGTTTAGTCTAAGTACTAAGTGTACCAAGAACCGGATCCTATGATATACTTTGGTTCCGAGTCTTTTTATTCGGTTCTGAAATAGCACGTCATTGAACCGTGATATTCAGGACCGGTCCCTATCAGGTATTAATTAATTGGGTACTTATTGACACCCCTAACTCAATGAAGCGATATGAGAGTACTAGAAGAAAAAAACAATTCACCACAATTACATGTAATAAAACGGGTGAACCATATTTATCAAAACATGGGTCGGGCTCCCTTTACAGGACACAATATGACCCACGTGGCTCACTCTTAGAGGACTCTGACCGTATGGATGTTTGGCCAATCCCTAGGTGGGCCTACAAATACTGCTCAAATTCCTACAGTTGAGATCAACCCATGAAAATAAGTCGAATCCAACACCTACAAATCACTAATCAGGCTCATTTTGGTTTGTAGGTTTACGTAGGGATTGGCCAAACTTCCATATGCTCAGTCCTCTAAGAGTATGACTCGTGGCTCATATTCTGTCCTGTAACGGGAGCCTGTCATTTTGGGGCGGTAACTGGAGCCTGAGCCTTATAACATCCACCCATTTGAATCTCACTTTAATTTTTATTTGGCATTTTTTAGGGGGGAATTTGGATAGGGTTTGGTGACGGCTGTTTACCCACCTTACCGGTTCTTCATCTGTTTACTAAAAGAAAGAGAATAATACAACCTGGACAACACATGGTGCACATGCACATCATCAATCTTGACACTTACTGGGCCCACCTAAGAGTACACCACGAACTCCAAAATCACACACAATACATATTGCTCAGAACCATTTGATCTGTGGGATGGAGCATGGTCTAGAAACAAGACAATTCTAACCGTCCGATGTTTGATTGCTAACAATGTACTTACATGTTTTAGCTAGAGATCAGAAGGTTATAATCCACCTGATCATTTGACTTTTGAGCTATGTTCCCCATTCCCCATTAAAGACGACACTGATGTTTGCACGGTGGGTAGTAAGTAATAAAGAGCAATTGAGTTCTCAGTAAATAAAAATGACATTCCACGGAGAAAATGAAAAATACAGCAAACGGTAATTACACTGGCTTCCAATATTAAAAAAGAAAAAGAAAAATGCAATTTAAAAAAAAAAAAAAGTAAAAACTCAAAAAAGAACAAATATAAAGAAACAAATCAGAAAAAAGAAGGCCTTTCTGGGGAGATAAGCGGGATTCTACACAAGCAATTTGAGATGCAGCAATAAGGTGCTGTTTCATACTCCAGCAGCCAAACAGACTGGATGGGGATACTAAGCACTCTCGGACGGAATCTGGCCCATGGCCCCAAAGTTGTTGACGTACTTGGGCCTCCACTCCGTCCTCCCCCTCACAATATCAGCCCCACCCTCAAGACGGAGTAAGTGCCCACACTCAAACCCCCCGGCTTCCGGGGAGTTGCCAGTGGCACCACCCGAAACAGCAGTCAGGGACTGCAGCACGCTGTCCCTCCCACACTCCCTCCTGTACTCCAGAGTCATACATGAAAGCTCGTGACTCTCCAAGATTGAGACAGGAGCACTCTGCAACACAAACACTTATCTTTAAATGGCAAATAGCATAATTCATTCTTCAATACATATAATTAATAAACATTGTAATATCTCTCAGACTTTGATGTGGGACCGCATTGGATTTCAATTGGAACTTGGCAGAGTGATTAATCATATTTTTTGAATCTAAAAAAGTTATCTACATAAAGAAAAGACCAATTCTGTTCCAAAATAAACAGATTATGTTGCAACGATACAAAGTCTACTTGTTCCACATTTTTCGATGTGCCATTCTGAATCTATGCATGCAAGGGTGTACCCTAAAACATAAGTGGATTTGACTTCGGCCGGTCCAGATTAAGATGTGTTAGTTATTCAAATTTCCTAATATATCCAGGAGGAGTTAAGACCAGGACAAGGGCAAGGACCTAAAGTATCGAAAATGCAAGGACTCCAAGAAGTAGCCTAAGAAATTTAAAATGAAAGCATTTGTGGATATATTACATGGGTTACCCGTATCCACATTTCCTGTACCAATGTCTGTATCAGTATATATATTTGGGCATCTTATTTATATTAACCGACTAAACTATGGACACGATTAATAAGATATGAATAATACTTCAGAAGCATGTAATTGAGAAATGTTTTCTTCAAAGGAATTCTGGAGTTGCTCAAGCTTCTATTACAGGTCAATGTCAAGTTTTTTGCAGCTAGAGGGGTCTTTATTACTGAATGGTGAAGAACATGGGTGTTTCAGGACAAGGTATCTAAGGTGATTCTCATTCGCGTAACTTTTTACAGGCTATCTTACACTGGTGAGGGTACAACCATAGGGATCACACAGGTATAGAAGGTGGCACTGAGCAAATCCCAAAACAAACTATGAGTTCAATAAAAAAATTAATTAATATAAACAACTACCATTTTCAAACAATAAGATCATAAAATATTATACAACGGTTTATAACATATAGCTAATGAGAAACATGTGCATATATTGACACCATATCTTTCATGGGAAAATATTGCATTGAAATGGACAGAACAAATCTATTGCAAGTGTAAATATTATGTCAAGGGGGAAAACACAAAACTGTATCATCTAAATCAGTAAATTTCAGTCCTAGGACTAATGGCTACCCAGTTAGACCATGGTCTATTTCATAATTTATAAGTATTTCCACACAGAGTTAAATAAAAGGTAAGAACCAGTAATAAATAATAATAATTATAACAATAATAAATAATCTTCTGTTTTTTACTAGTAATAATAATATGAATAAGAAAGCAAGTTTCTTGGCAAGAAGATCTACCTCGAGTATCCAACCAATGTATTTGACATTGTTCACATGCTGATTAACATCCAAATCATTCCATCGGGGCTGCAGGTTTTGGGAGTACATGTCATTATTAGAAACACAAAATTGAGTGGAAACACATAACAATAGATTAAAAATCAACAGCATAGCCTTTCTATCAACAATGTAACTTTCAAATTCCAACCTCAGACTTACAGTTAAACCCTTTCGGACATAATCTGCTGTACTGTCATCAAGCTTAGGTAATTTTCTGCTATCCTCATCAAGGATAGGAGCACAATCCATAAAATAAGGCTCTATTTCTCCTCTAACTTCGTCTGGTATTTTAGATAATTTCCTTGTTTTTTTATTCATCATCACCCACACACTGCATAAGATCAACTCCAATCAGCTACCAGAAAATTGCCATTTGAATTTAGAAAAAGGCAAAGTCAACAAAGGAACTTTTATATAAAAAAAAAGGGAAAATCTTGAAATCTATGAGAAACCAAGTTAACTTAAATGTGTAATGACAATCAATTGCTGAGTTCTACTACACAGTCATAAGTTTATAGACATCAAGTTTTAACCTGGTAGCTCGTGTGAGAGTTTCACCAGTATTGCAGTCACGAACAAGCCAATCACGGCGCATACCATTCTTTCCAGATGCACAAACCCAAGTGTCTACTTGAACAACATCACCCCTGCCAAGGCGAAAAAACAACGAGCTCAATCCATCAACCTCTAACAAGTAATTTTCACAGGGATACATAAATATTGAAATCCCTAAAAACTCCGATCTTATTTTGCATGTCAAAAGTAGTTACTGCAAAGACTAAAATAAGCATGAGTTAATTCCTCTCGATCCGTTAAACTAAATTTAGGATTATGCGTACGTAAGACACAGATTCAAGAACATTTTCAAGATTTAAATATCTCAAGGATCTAGATAAATGATATTAATCATAGTAGTAATCTATCGCATCTTCCCAGAGATGGTGCCACTTAGAGTGCACTTGGTCGAGGTGACTAACAAATTGGTACATAACAAACAAAAATGATCACTAAGTTGGGTTCATAAATAAACATCATCATTGCACTCGGTCGTGGAGATTGACAAACTTATACATAACCAAGTGCACTGATGATGTCTATATATGAACCCAACGTAGTGGTCATTTTATTTTTTGGTTATGTACCAATTTGTTAGTCACCATGACCAAGTGCACTCTTAAGTGGCACCATATCTGGGAAGATGTGACAAACTACTACTCTAACTTATATCATTTATCTAGGTCTACGAATGAATAGCCAACCCCATACCGTTGAGAAAAGGCTTATGATGAGGATGAGGATGATGATCAATGAATGTTGAAACTATAGCCCAAACATCTGAGTTAGTTTATTTCTAAATGCTCATGGAAAGACTCAAGGTGGCAGGCAGACTAATGAAGATAACTTTGCAAACAGTCACGGCCAATAACTCCAAGCTCAGCAACCATTACCTTCTAAACCTCGAGTCCAAGACTTGCAAAATTCAAAATATTTCACTGATTTATGGGTCGCCTATATATAACTTCTGATTTGAATTCCTAGTATATTGTTAGTTAGCAGTTAAAAGCACAAGTTAACCCACCAATCAAAGAAAGAAAGGAACATCCCCAAAGCATGTCAGACATGTCCCTGCTTGAAAGGTATATTTTTCTTGATTGGTAGCGATAAAATTTATTGAAGAGAAGCATATAAAATATATTTCATTATTGTGTGGCATCTGTAATCCAATATTGAAAGGACTTTGTTTTATTTAAATTTCATAGCAGATTGTTAATTTAACAATTAATTATGATAATTTGCACAATTATAACATATCCAGCCAAACTAAAAAAACCATCAAACCATAATGGATGTGAGCTGAAGACTAAATTCATAAGCCTCACTCCGAACTGGGTCGTAGAGGTAAGCCTGAAGGGTTGGGCTTTAGCCTCGGCTATGAAGCTTGCCTCAAGAATTTTAAAATTTCGCAAAATAAAATGGATAAACTTTAAAGTGCTTGATGTCAAACTTGAAATAAAAAAGCAGAACTTCATCTAATTCTTAGAAAAGCTAAGACAATTGTGTAGGTAGGGAAGTAGCTTACCAAGAAGGGTAGCGATCCACAAGAACCTGCATCCTAGCGACCACCCATATCAGGTTCCTTCTACTCATCTCTGGTGTCGAACCAAAACCATCACCCAGCAACCCCGCACCCCTAACATGGTTAAGAGCCGTTTCCTGCATATGCTCAAGCGTGTGAGGAATCAAACATACATACACAAGGAAGAACCAGAACATGAAGAAACTAACAGAGACTTGATCTGTGTGTATGACGCAGTAAACTTTTCTCTATTATGTTATTCCATTAATCACTAAGACGCAATTGTTTAAGGATAATGAATATGTCCCTGCCTGTAGATGATTCATCAATGTCTCTATTGACGCCGTCCGATCGGCACCTATCTCATATGATCTAATCGAGAAGTTCTGCCGGAAAACAAGCCCATCCTGAACTATCCTCCCTAAACCAAATGGATCAACAAGCATATCAGACCGCCTTGGCTTCCAATCAAGAAGTGTCCACTGCTTTTCAGCTGCCAAGAACATTGCAGTGATAGCTGTGAGAAGCACACTCCAATCAGGCAATTGATTAATAAATGTCCTTGGGGGCGGCGATGGCGACTCATCCTCATTCTTCACACTTTCTGCAGGTGCTGTGAAACTAATACCATTGATCTTCGGTGGGGCTTGGGCGTTCGCCTTAACCTGTAAACCTCCGGAAGAATCAGGCTTCAGTGAGGTGATGCCACGAGTATCCAAATTGTTTGATCCTCCACCAAGCATCATTGATGCCTTTTTCGAAGATGCCAGAGATGGAGAAGCGGCGGGAAAGAATGCTGAGGTAGCGGCGGTAGCAACCATGATGAGAGAAGATAGTAACCGTCAGATCAGTCAAAGCGCAACACACAGAACAGAACACCGACTACGATGAATCTTCAGCAAATCGCATCACACTCTAACATCTGCCAAAAAATATGAGAACTAATTCAGATTCTTAAATTTCTACGCTCAAATGCACGAAAGAATCACATTTAAAATAAGAAGTTTCTTGAATCTGAAAAGCAGATCAAAAAAATTCATCAACGATGAAAAAATCAGAAATTTTCGTGAAAACAACCCTCAAAATCCGCCAAAATGGCCACCAGATCTGTATTTCAAGGCAGAAAACTAAAAAGAGAAAATATCAGTTACAGTTCATGAAGACCTAAAAATCGCAATAGATCCGATCTATAAAACAAATAAAATAAAACCGTTCCAACATTCCCAATCTTCTCTCCATTACAACTCCATTAGACACAAAATGAAGACAAAAACACCACAGAAACCAAACGCAAAGAAATTTCTACAAACCCTAGAGAATCAGAAGCTCAGATCAGGGGAAAAAATGAGGAAAAAAAAAAGAGAAACAGAGAGAGGAAGAGAGAATCTCCGTACCATGATCAGAGAGGGGAACAGCTTGGCAGATTAAAAATCTCGTTTCAGTTGCAGAGATTCGAGGATGGGTTTCTTCTTGTTTTTCACTTTTTTTTTCCTTCTTTTTCGTTCCTTTCTAGGGTTTTCGACTTTTCTGTTTTTCTTTACTTTTGCTTACTGTTCAAGGCCGAAAAGAAAAAAAATTTCCAAAGAGAGAGAGGTGGAGAGAGAGAGAGAGACCGAGAGCGAGAGCTTGAGCCAGCGGTTTTTGGGTGGTGGGGGAGGATTGGCTGTCGAGACCGAGTTTTATACCCGCCACCTGGGCTCCCGCGTCTCTCGTTCAAGTTCCAATATACGTACGTTGGCAATATCAAATTACTTAAATGCCCTTTTTTCACAAATTACATTTTTATTTGAGGAAATGTAGAGAAGGGGAATCCCGTTACTCGGGTCAACAACTCATACATCCAGACTCTTCATTCGGTAGGCCAGCCTTTGAATAGGGGATGCAAGCGTATAACCTGAGAACAACACTAGCAGGTCGATTTTCAACTTTCTGAGTGAACTTCAAAGTTCAAACCGGTTTAAAAGGGGCCGTTATAACGGCCTGGGGGCATTACCGTTTTCCGTTACAACGGCCATTACAACGGATTGTAATGTACAGGGGCAAAAACGGAAACAGAAAAATAATGGAAATAACAGAAAAAACAGTGCTAAAATTCAAATTTTGAATTTCAAAATTTTAATAAAATTTATAACAGAAAATAACGGACGTTTTTAACAAAATTTCTCAGAAAATTAACATTCATTATTTTCGTTATAATAAAAAAATAATGACCCTTATAATGAAAATAGCGGCCGTTATTTTCTGAGAGTTAAAATTGTACATAACATAATGGGGGAGGTCTGAATCCGTTATAACAGCCGTTTTTTAAACCATGGTATGGAAAACAGCGGGCAGTAATATCCTAACCCCATTACGTTATTTATATAGAAGGGATGTGTTGACGGCTGTTATATTCTGAAAAATAAAATAAAATATAGTACAATAATTTTATGCTTGTACATTTTTTTTAACTGAGATGCGACTGATTATAACGGCCGTTAATACGGACATACTATAATATTAGAGTCGCCATTGAAACCTTGTTTCAAACTTTGACCAAGGAAATTAGGTTAAAATAAGGAAATGATATGGTCAAATGTATATTTATAGAACCAGGCAAACTAAATAGATTTAGATATTCGAGCTTGGTAATTTCATGGAGGTACATGTTGGATGCAAAGCCGCATTGCTTCAGCCTTGAAGTGAACGCATTCTGCACCACAAAAATGAGAGTAAAACTTTGGTCACAGCACGTACGTGGCACACTATGAGAGGGTGCTGACTATATGGATTTTTGGCCAGTCCCTCCGTCGACCTACAAACCAAAAATCAGCCTGATTAGTGATTTACAACCTTTGGATCTTTGCACACAAATAATGCTCAATAATACTCAAATTCCTACGGTTAAAATCAAACGCATGAAAATAACTTCGATCCAACGTTTAGAAATCACTGATCAAGTTTATTTATGTTTGTAGGTCCACATAGTGATTGGCCAAACATCCATACGGTCAGCGTCCACTAATAGTGTGCCATGTGGCTCGTATTGTGGGTTGTGACCGGCTTTGGTCACAACGCCTTGTGACCCAAGTTTTACTACAAAAATGACTCTTATTCTAGGTGAGCCAGATTTACATCATCGCGGGGCAAGGTTTATTGAGGTTGAAAGTAATTTGTAAAACCCCCTTATACTTTCAAACTTTAGGATTACCCCCCTTTAACCTAATCATGCAAATGTTAATGTACCTATGAAAGGACTATAATATTGCAATTACAATGTTAACGGCGTGTGATTCAAGTCCGTTTTAACTTAAGTCAACCACTAGAAAACTAGGTCAAGGGGGGTTATCCTAAAGTTTGAAAGTATAAGGGGGTATTACAATTACTTTCAAATTTCAGGGGTTGTTACTAAAATACCCTATAATCCATCGTATTATTTTCAACTTGTACAAAATTTATGTATTATTTTCAACTTATACAAAATTTATCAACTAGGTGCTTAGATCTATCCAAGATGAAGATGTTTAGATGGATGTATGGTAAGACATGGAAAAACAAAATAAAAAATAAACGCATTCTTAAAATTATAAGAGTTACCCAATAAGTGACAAAATGAATAAAAATCGATTGAGATGATCTAGTCATGTAGAGTGGCAGACCCAGGAAGGGCCCCCCCAATTCTTTATAAAACGTTTTTTTTTACTTCCTATAGTGCCTTTTCCTTTGGTTTGCCCACCCCCCCAATTCTTTATAAAACGTTTTTTTTTACTTCCTATAGTGCCTTTTCCTTTGGTTTGCCCCCCCCCCCCCCCCCTCGGGGCTTGATTTCCACCTTTCCACCAGGTCCCCCCCGCTTGATTTCTACCGGTGGATGGGGCTAGGGAGTAGTTGTCCCCCCTCAACTTTGAAATGTCTTTAAGAAAAAAAATTACTTCTTAAATGACCAAAAGCTTATCCCTTACCCCTGGTATTTCCTTTTATGCGATTTTGCCCCCTCTGAACAATTTTTTCGATTTTGCCCCCCTTGAACAAAATCCTGACTCCGCCATTGGTCATGTACAACGAAGAACAACGACAACACTGACGAGGAAGAATGTGCAAGTTCAAAGTATAAAATACAAGAGGAAAGCCAAAATAGACGTGTAGTTAAGTTTTGAAAGAAAATTTCACGAACTCACATAAACGAAAGAGATGGCTTTAGATATAATTGAATGGAGGAACAAGATTCGTGCACCCGACCCCATATAAAGTCAACACCATCCATTCAGATGTAAATTGACCTCCATTTAAAAAAAAAAATTGATGGGTATTAAATGAAAAATAAAAAAAAGGTTAGGTCAATTAAAACAAAATTACGGTCTACAGTTGTATTCCATTTGTATTTGTAATTGTGTCGTGACCTTTCTTTGATCCTTTTCTTTAGTCAATTAGTGGTCCATTTTTGTAATCATTTGTGACTATTAAGACCTCGTTGCCGTGTCGGTGTAGGACTCAAAGACACGATTATTTTATTTCGTTAGACATTGGTCGATAAACCGTTTTTTTCTCTTTCGTATTTGACTAATAGAGTAGTCGTTTGTGGAGCGCTACAAGAAACATTGAAAATCTAGACAAAATTTGAGGGCGTGGCAGTGGTGCACAACAGCACATGTTGAATGGCAATTTTGTTATTTTACGAGTTACTTGATGTGATTTTCATAATTTAAAACAGGTGAGAGCCGTTTGTAAAAGATTTTATTTGGCAATTAGTTGTGATGGCTACATTTGTGATCCTTAGGGATCGAATCCTCTTTGAGCAGCTGGTTCTCTTACACGTGGGTACCACACGTGTGCTGGAGGAAGAGGTAAAATAGGAACGTTCTACGAAAGGGTAGTTTGGGAAGATTAGTTTGTAAGGGCGAATTTGTAAATTGTGGTAACTCTATGTACATTTAGAAAGACACAATCATAATTGAAAAGTAAAGCTGTCCACGTACAACAAACAGACGAATGTTTGGGAAATTTTATTTTCACTCCAAAGATTATATTAATCTAGATAGAAGATCGAGAAGATCTCAAAATAAACAGAAACAAAAGGCAAAACATCGTGGGAACACCCTGTTTCTCTGAGAGTTTCTCAAATCCAAACACCATGTCCTCGGAAAAAAACATACCTCTCATCTTAGATAATATATCCAGCCCCAACTATATAAGAGCGCCTTGATGCCAAGAAGTGTCTCATGGAAGGATCCTTCCTTGCCCCTGAAAACTCGCCTATTCCTCTCAAACCAGAGGCCCCATATCACTGCAAACGGTACTGTCCTTCATTCTTCCCCGCAGATGTTAGAATGTAAGTCCATCCTCCTAGAAATTCTCCAACTTAGCTTGTACAGGACCTAAGAGAGCCTTGCTTATACTAAAAAATATTACCAGATTTGATTAGCAAACTCACAATGCAACAAAAGACGGGAAATATCATCTCTATTAGCCTTACACATTATACAACAATTCACCGAAATCCATTTCCTTGCAATCAAATTTTTAATGATGAGTATTTTATTCAATAAGGCTACCAAAAAAAAAAAAATCAAATATTCAATGGGACCTTGGCGTTCCAGATTAGAGGACAAGGACAGGGTTGTGAGAGTGCGATAGAAGATAATGTCTCGTAAAAAGAACGCACCGAGAAACATCCCGATTTAAAATATACCAAAGATCGGTCATCCTCCTTGTTTACGACAGTGTAATGCTTTAAACAATCCATTAAAATGCCAAATTGTTCATTTTCCCATTCAAAGAGGGTTTCATAAGCCTTAACACTTACAAATTATGAAAGCACCCCACTAAAACTTTGCTGACCACTCACAGTAGGAGCCACATGGCACACTTTTAGGGGACGCTGACTGTATGAATGTTTGGACAATCCCTAGATGGGTCTACAAACAAAAAAATCAACTTGAACAGTGATTACTAAGCGTTGGATTGGAGTCATTTTCATAGTTGATTTTAACCATAGGAATTTGAGCATATTGATCATTATTGGAGTACAAGGATCCAGAGGTTTGAAATCACCAATCAGGTTGATTTTTGGTTTGTTGGCCCGTCTAGGGATTGGCCAAACATACATACAATCAGTGTCCTCTAAAAGTGTGCCACATGGCTCATATTGTGGGCCATCAGGTGCTTTTACAATTTGTTGGGTGCAAATAAATTTCCACCGAAGTTAATTCAAATAGGTATGAAGAGACAAAAAAATCCCTGATTATTGCATGCACAGAAATAAACTCAAGAAGGGCATTTTGAGAATAAATAGAAAAGTGTGTTGATAAATGCTCCGAGGATAAGTTCGTTATGAACTAGAATAGATTTTGACTTATAGAGCAATATTCCAGTGTTTAATCTATTCTTCTTATAGAGGGTAATTACTATCTACTACTCACCAGCAGTCTCTAAATGGGAGGTCTGTACATATGTGAGACATGGAGGTTCTTCAACCTAGCACTTGATGGATCCCACTGAGGAGATATCTCAGGTTATACAGATCAACCAGATGAGATGATTGTAACCGTTAGATCTACCCACGTTTTTTTTACTTGGCTGCTAACCCAAGATTAGAACTATCAACGGTGGATACATCTCCGGCTTATGCGTGCAAGGCATGCCAGCACGTACATTAGCGTCTTCCCTTATATAATTCTCTCTCTTATGCACTCGATGATGGGGCCGCATGGAGATCATGTTGGACAATCCAACCATACATTGAATTTTCCTTACCATGATGATCATCATCACAAAAAATTAGCCCATTTTGACATTGCTAATTCAAATAATTGATATCAAGTAACGGTTTAATTAGATGGTCAGGATTTTTCAAATTCAAGTCAATAGACTCATATTGCGGTTGGTGGTCCCACCATCAATTGTGAGAATCGGATGTAAGAAATGGGTGTGGCTCTAGACGGACCCTTTTTATTCACTTGCTATCCTTTTTATATCATTTTTTTTTCTTTTTGAAGTGGGTCCCTCAACATCGCGTATAAATACCACGTGGGACACTCTTGGGACCATTGACAGAATAAAAACATCTTGATTGGTAATTTCTAGCCGTTGGATTTAAGCATTTCTCATGGGTTGATTTTTAGCCGTGTGATTTGAACATTATTTGGGGTACCTAAATCCAACAGTAAAACTTACTAATCAGGCTGATTTTTGGTCTGTAAGTCAATCAAAGGGTGGAAGAAACATCTATACGATCAAAAGTTCCCAAGAATGTGCAACGTGGCCTACGCAATCCACAATGCTAAATCGAGAGCAACTCAATTAAAAAAAGGGTCGGGCTCCGTTGACGGATATAAAATGACAGGGACACAATATAAGCCAGGTGGCATACTGTTACAGGACTCTGACCGTACGGATGTTTGTCCTATCCCATGGTAGACCTACAAACCAAAAATCAGTCTGATTAGTGATTTATAAGTGTTGAATCGTTGTACCTCAAATACTGCTCAAATTCCCACAGTTGAGATCAGCCCATGAACATAAGTCCAATCCAAATCCTACAAATCACTAATCAGGCTGATTTTTGGTTTGTAGGTCACACGTGGGATAGGAAAAACATCCATACGGTTGGAATCCTGTAACAGTATTCCACGTGTCTTATTATGTCCCTGTCATTTTAGATCTGTCAACGGAGCCCGGCCCTTTAAAAATTTCTCCTTTACATCCTTACACTGTATCTAATCCATAGCTGTTTTATTGCACGAGGACTGTCGTGGCAGAACTGACACTTGGGTCCACATGGATCATATGGGAAAAATGTTGCTGATTTGGCAAAAAAAACAAAAAACTTTATTTTTAGCCAATCAGAAATTTCCACCTGACATTACGGAAACGGTCGTGATGTAACAAGGTATACCTTAGATCTTTTCATTTGTGAAGCGGCAGTTTGGGTAGTCACCGTTGCCATCTGTGCCCACTGACCGCATGGATGTTTAGCCCACCTTTTAATAGAGATTGGTACAAAAAATCAGCTTGTTTAATGATTTTGAGCCGTTGATTTTAGTACTCAAAAAATGGTTGCATTCAACGGTTATAAGAGCACCTTAAAAAATGCTAAAAAGTGTTAAAATCTAATGGTTATATATTACCAATCAGAGTGATTTTGGTGCGTATATCCACCGAACATCCATGCAGTCAGTGGGCCCAAATGATAGTGGTAACAAAAATCGTGCTTCCGCAATTCAAACAGCTTCACGCATACCTTATTACATTTTTTCCTTGGAAAAATTCTCTTTTTTAAACTATGAGGGCATTATTTTTGATTGAGTAGTGTTGGTGTCATCCTCAAGAAGACATCCTCCCCAGATCCCAATCTTTGGATGGTCCTTGAGCCCCATGACAAGAATTTCGAAGACCATTGGAAGGGCCGCCGCATCATGCTTGTATTGCTCTCCTACTACTTTGCTTGTCGTTGCTACAAGAGTCCTTATTGCTATCGGCCTTTCACCAGTATTTCATTTATTAGCAATAAGCCACGTGAAGAACCTCTTGAGGATGACATTGTAAATCACGTTTGCTGGTTTGTCATCTTCATAAACCTTATACCAACTGTATAGAATCAAGATTCATGATATGATATGGCAAAATTTTACAGAAGCCGCTAACCTCTACAATGCAATACTCCATCAAAAATTGATGGAGCACACTACAAAAGTCGACCAGGTGCATGACATTTTTATTTTTTTTGAATATTTCCATTTCTAATCATGTGGGACCCACCCATGATTAAGGGTAGATGGATAGCAAGAAAGTCTATGTCCTTTTAAAAAGGAAATTCCAGATCTCCAAATGAAAATGTATAATGACTAAAAAGGATATTTCTTTTAATTATGTGGGCATTACTGCAAACATGATGATTTTTGATCGAGTAGTGTTGGTGTCAACCTCAAGAAGACATCCTCCCTATATCCAAATCTTTGGATGGTCCTTCGCGTCACATTACAAGAATTTCGAAGGCCATCGTAAGGACCGCACGACGCTTGTATTGCTCTTCAACTACTTTGTTTACACTTCTTTGCTTGTCGCTGCTACAAGAGTCACTTTTGCTTTTGGCCTTTCACCAGTGTATCATTCATTAGCAATAAGCCACATGACGAATATCTTGAGGATGACTAGTTTGGCATCTTCACAAGTCTTATACCAATTGTGGGTGCAAAATTTGGTTTCCATGATCCCGGGGACATCTACAAAAAAATGGCGAGGTTTTTTCCTTAGAACATCTATGGACTTCTTTGTCCTTACACTGCACCTGGGTATCTTTGTAGAACTCACTTCCACGCTCAAGCTAGTTTAGAGCTTAGTGTATGCAAGAATAGGGTTTTAGTGTTTTCCACCTCTTTTAGGAGAGGAGTTTACCTTTTATACCTTGTTCCCCTAGATCCATCACGTGGGATCGGAGATTTGATGCCGACCTTTCTTTCATGGGGCATTCTCATTGGCAGATTATAATTTTAACCCTTGGGGAAATAATTCGGTGTCCCCCTAATTTTAGCCTCTCCAGCCATCACGATATACTCCTTGGCAAACTGCTCGACTATAATTAGCATATCCTAGGAGATCATTGATAGATGTTCTTCGACGATTCTCTGAACATTTTCTCTCCGTAAGGATTCATGATATGATATGGCAAAGTTTTACAACGACCAATAACTTTACGTAACGTCGGCTCTCATCTTTCCTTAAGGCTTGGGACCAGTAATGCAGTGTAAAAGTACTAGGAGTTACATTTGTTGTTGTACCTAATCAAAAACGACGCAGTGCTCCAAAAGTCGACCCCTCTACCTGGTGGTTTGATACCGTTCCATTTCTAGTCATGTGGTACCCACCCTATTTATTTTTTTAATTCAATCTGATCGTCTTCCATATCCTTATATTACAAATCGTCATCGCTAGATCCCAATCATTGGATAGTGTTCAAGATTTGAGCCCCGTGAATCCCGAGAACCATTAGCGGTCTCGACCTAAGGACGAGGGTCACTAGGGATGATGCTATTTAACACTCTCCAATTTTTCAGCATTCCATCTGTACCAAAGACCAGCATTTAAGGTTTCGAAAGTCTATTAGGATTGGGTGGCTACATTATCAGTTAACAACTGAAAGAGAGAGCTAATAAAGAAGGAAGCTAGTTCATTTTCATGCTTTAATCACCGGTAGGGCCCAATTTTGCTCACCACACATGTTCGACAAGACACGTGTGTTGATTTTGATGTTTGAGACCTCATATAAGGAAGGTTGTTGGCTCCAATCTAGTGAGCGAGCGAGGACTCATTCAATCTTAAAGTTGGTTGATTATTTCTGAATAAAACAGCGTATCGATTTGCAAGTGGAACGATTATTAATAGTAGGTGACCTCTTTAACAAGGAAAGGAAAAGGCTATGGGGACCCGCTTTTTTTTTTTTTGACAAGCTCCCGGGACAGGCCTTGTAGGGCGTGGATTCCAAGAATCCAACTGTGGTTTACGAATCTCAGCTCAATACTATTACAACCGTTGGATTCTCAAAATCCACGCCCGACAAGACCTATTCCGGGAGCCTGACCCCTTTAATGATATTTCACTGGGTAAGCCCATTTTTAACGAGATCAGTAATTCAAAGGCGCAAATGAGTTATGAGCCCAAGACCCTTTTTGGTAAGCAGCGACCTGTCACACCATAAGATGTGCTAGCACCTTGTCTTTTTCTAAGGTTTTATTTTTGCTCTCTCTTTATATTATTAGAGATCTTCCCGAACTCGTTTTTATATACATACTAGTAATGGCCCGTGCCCGTGGCACTTTCCGACAAAAAACGTTCACAAAAATTAGGTGCCTTTGGCACTCAAACAGTATAACGAACTGGGGGCGTTACTGTTTTTCCCATTGTAATAGCTGTTATAACGGATTGTAATGCACATAAGCAAAAATAACAAAAAATAATGGAAACTAACGGTGTAAAATGCAAAATTCAAATTATCGGTTGTGCGCAGGGTTAAATGAGTGGGAGTGACCGAATAAATGAGGAGATTGAGTGGTTGAAATCTAACTGCCTACATTAGATGGATGGATTTGATCTCAACCACTCTTTATCTTATGAAACAAGATAAGATAAGAGATAAGACAACTTCCTTGTTTTGTTTTAGACTAGTAAATGGCCTGTGCCCACGGCACTCTCCGACAAAATTGTTTGCAAAAATTGAGTGCCTTCCGCACTAAAACAGTATAACGGACTGGGGCGTTACCTTTTTTCCATTATAGCGGCTGTTATAACGGATTGTAATGCAGAGAGAAAAAAATAACATAAATAACAAAAGACAACGGTGTTAAAATTCAAATTTTTAATAAATTGAGGTCAAATGAGTGGGAGTGAATGAAAAATGAGGGGGATTGGGTGGCTGAAATCTAACCATCCACATTGGATGGATGGATTTGATCTCCACCACTCTATCTTATGAAGCAGGATAAGATAAGAGAATGCAACTAAGTTATTTTGTTATATGTGTGGCCCATGCCTGCAGCACTTTCTGACAAAGCGTTTGTCAAAATCAGGTTGGAGTTAATCTCAACCATTGATATTAAGCAAAGTGGATCTCATCCACTCATTATTGAAGCCATATAAGATAAGAGGGGGTGTAAGACAATCATTGTCACTTGTTATTTAGATAGTGGGTGGCCCATGCCCTTGGCACTCCCCGACAAAGCATTTGCCAAAATCAGGTGTGAGTGGCTGAGATCCACCGTCCATTTGGGAGATAAGATCTCGGCCATCCTTTATTGAAACGTATAAGAGGAGGTATAAGTGGGGAGACAACTTCCCTGTTTTGTTATATAGACTAGCAGGTGGCCCGTGCCCACGGCACTCCTCGACAAAGCTTTTGTCAAAATTGGTGTGAGTGGCTGAGATCCACCGTCTAATTGGGGATAAGATTTTGGCCCTTCTTTATGAAGCCTATTACAGGGGAGACAACTTCCCTGTTTTGTTATATAGATATTAAACTTAGGCCGTGTTTGATTACCAAGTGGGAAAATTGCATTTTCCTTGGAAAAACACAACTGTCCATTGTTAGATAGCTATTATAAATCTGTATAATTTTTCATAGAAAGTCATTTAAATCTGGATAATTTTTCCTACTAAGCCCAGAATTCATTTTCCATTTAGATAGGTGAGAATTCAATTCCACCTGAAAATAGGTCTTTATTTTCTCACATGATCGAAATATGTGTTCTCAGTTGCAATCAATCAGCTGTTTAAGGCATATCCCAGATGTATTTTCTCACAAAAAATTTCTGCGCAATCAAACATGGCCTTATTAGAAAAAATTGAGCATATTTTAGTAATTTCATGGGCAAAATAGAGTGTGATATGAACTACCAATAAAGTGGGTGATTGGACTAGAGTGCATGAGATAGCTTGTGTTGCTAGTAGGGCTGTCAATGGATCAAGTTCGGATTGAATCAGGGTCGATCCAGAATCCGTCCAATAGCTTATTACTGGATCACTATTCCTAGGGCTAGAGTCTAGACCCAATCCAATGGACCCATAACTTGATCTAGACACAAATTGATAAACTAGTGGAGCTTATCAGATAAGATCGGGGCGATCTAACATTGAGATGTTCTACCTAAGAAATCTGTTAAATTTATATTTCACTAATAATATGTAAATATATGGACCAAGTCATTATCGAATCGAATGAATGTCAATCCAATAGCTTATCCGACCCGATACCTAGATCCAGACCCAATCCAATGGACCTAATAGCTCGATACAATTGATGTTATCATATAAGATCAGATCGGATCATCAGAGCGACCTAATCCATTAATATCCCTAGTTGCTAGCATTCCTTGTCACTCAAATGGTAGAAAGTAGCGTCCAAATTACTACATGGGAGCATATTCTTATCATTTCAAAGTGTCCAACTTCTCAATCCCCATCTTGAAGAGTACAACTTTGATCACGGCGCAATATGAGCCACATGACATACTTTTAGAAGACTCTGACTGTACAGATGTTTTTCCAATCCCTAGGTGCACCTACAAACCAAAATTCAGCTTGATTTGTGATTTCACCTAGGGATTGACCAAACATTCAAACGGTCAGAGTCTCTAAGAGTGTGCCACGTGGCTCATATTGCACTATGTCATCGGCCTCACCCTTCGAAATACACGGATGGCAGTCTTAAAAAGCTCAATTCATTTGACAGTCAAATTAGGCATGTAGAAAAAGCCCGATGACCTGAAGTCGAAAGTTTCTGGCCCAAGCAGAGCCGGGTCTGACCCGAGTTCAATTAATCAAGTCAAAAGTGTTCGGTGACTTTTCAAGTCACAGAAAATTGAGCTGTTGGCCTAAGAGCATGTAAGGAGTGGCCAGCAATGCAACAGTCCACATCAATGTGTGAATGATGACAGCAGCTTTTATCTATATGATGGAAGAGCTTGCAAAGAGCTTGCATCTGTCTGAGTAGAACTTTGCTGACAGTGACGGACGTTGATGACGGGAGTAAAGTATGACCCACCGTGACCCACTTTTAGAGACCACTGACTGTATGGATGTTGGCCCATCCTTAAGTGGAACTACATACCAAAAATCAGCCAGATTTGTGATTTCAAACCTTTAGATCTTTCTACCCCAAATAATGCTCAAATTCTACCGTTAATAATCAACCAATGAAAAATGGCTTTAATCCAATGCTTAGTAATCACTAATCAGGTTAATTTTTGTTCTGTATCCATCTAGGGTTGGACCAAACATCCATACGGTCAGTGATCTCTAAGGGTGTGCCACGTGGCTCGTATTATGGTCCATCATGAACATTGATGATGGACCTTCCTCAGCAAAGCTTTACTCTCATATATATCCACTAGGGGGCGGATCGTGCGTTTGCACGTGAGTGATAATAGAGGTTCATTAATGTTGACGACGGACCATAGTATGGATGTTTGGCCCATCGCTAGCCGGACTTACAAAGCAAAATTTAACCCGATTAGTAACTTCTACCCGTTGGATTAGTCTTTAATTTTCATGGTTTATTTGTAATCGTGGATTTAGTGTACTTACATAACAAAGGTTAAAAATCACTAATCATGATTAATTTTGATATGGAGGTCTACCCAACGATGGTCCAAACATCCATATGGTAAGTACTCTCTAAGAATGTGCCACATGGCTCATATTGTCGCCCATCATCAATATGATGACGGTGATTTGCGTGGTGTGAACGTGTGATGTAAGAGGCTAAATTAAAAATAAAAATGATGGCATTGGAAGTAATTAAGTGGTAGTAAAGTGCTGAAAATGCGATGACTTGAAAATGGGTTAGTAGGGGTAACGGGGCCTTTGAACGTTTTTAGCTCTTGACAGGAGAGGCATTTAATGAGGTAGAAAGTAAAGTCCGCGTCATGACTAACTTTGTTTTGGTTTTATAATGGCATAAATGTTTCTGATAAGAACAATTGTACCATAGATCTGTATAAATTTATTACCATTATAAAGCCAAAACTTGGGTTGGGGCACGTAGTTCACGGTTAGTTGCCGTGAAAAAAAAATAGTACATTTTAGTTGGGTGGGCAACTTATTAGTTCTTTGAATGTACCTTTTGCCAAAAAGAAAAAAGAAAGAAAGGTTCATTAAATGCACCATTACCCTGTTAAGCAAGTATTTTAGTTAAAAAATGAGTAAATCTTTATGATTAACGGAACAAGTATGAGTCACATGGTACACTTTTAGAGACTAATAAGCGAACGGATGTTTGGCCCCATCCAGAGGTGGACTCACATATCAAAAATCAGCCTTTAGTGATTTAAAACTGTCGAGAAGAAAGAACAATAAACAAACAACCAAGCAAGCAAAGATGCACACAACTACAACACAAAGATTTACATGGTTCACTGTAGATTGAGGTACATCCACGGATCCACACCGATTCTACTATGCTCTAAGGCAAAAGAAACACTCACAATACAAGAATGGGATACTCGTCTCTCACCAACTTATGTATATATAACCCTAAGACAAAATTAGGGTTTCCGTATCTCTATGTGAAAATTACAAAAATGCCCTCACAAGAAAATCGTCCCAACAGATTTGGATCTTTGTATCCCCAAATAATGCTCAAATTCCATGGATAAAAATCAACTCATGAAAACGGCTCCAATCGAACTTATAGACATCACTAATCAAGATGATTTTTGGTCTGTAGGCCCATCTAGAGTTGGGTAACAAAACATCCATATGGTCAAAGATCTATAAGATTGAGCCACGTGGCTCATAATATGTTCCATCATCAACGTGGCACTTATTAGTTGAGTGTCAAAAAATAAAAGTAAAAAGTTGGACACATGTTAGTTCATTAATTGTACCTCTACCAAAAATAAAAACTTCCTCGAATGCCTCTTGTAGCTTGCTTGCCTCTTCTTCCAAAGGTGCCCTTACAATCATTCATGTGCAACGCATGTGCCACCCCTAGTGAGCAGCTTTGGAGGCTATGATTGTAACGATGAGAGGTCCCACCAACCTAGGTCTAGGTTTCGATAACGATTTTCAGTATCTCTGTTAAAATTATATACGTAAATACCAATTCTTATCTTTCAATGCACCCATTATAATAATCTTTATACCGTTATTCACGATTTAAAAAGCAAATATAACATTAACGCCCGTTACAATGAAAATAATGGTCATTATAACGATTTTAGCGCTTTTTAACCGCTTAGCTGATAAATGCCTGTAAAAATTGTAACAGACATCCTGCAGGGCTTTGGAGTCTATGATTGTAACAGTGAGAGGTCCCACCAACACGTAAATCCCGATTGCTATTTATCGATATATTTGTTATAATAATCGTCACGGTTTAAAAAAGCAGTTATAACATTAGCGCCTTATGATGAAAATAACGGTCATTATAATGATTTTCACACTTTATAACCGCTTAGCTGATAAATATTGAACTCGAAAAAATAAAAATTTTGAATGATATTCGACCCGTTATAATGCTAAAAAGGGTAACACCAACTTACCGTTTTGCCATTATAATTAGTCGTTTTTAAACCGTTATCTATCATTATATAATATTTATAGTAAACTATTAATAATGATCTAAAAACTCTAAAAAAGGATTTAAAAAAGGCCAAATATAAATGTTAGTATCACGTGTAAATTACCGAATCACCCCTGTCGGCACTCGCCAATCAAGTGAGAGCATGACATATCGCGCGATGCTAGCTGGTGTGACCCGATACCCGCAATTGCCCCATCAAGATCATACAACAGTTACTTCCTTATATTAATGGAAACTGATTGTCATCGTCTTTTGTAGTAGTGTTTTTCGTGAAGTATGGATCGTTGGATGGTCTTCGAGATTTATACTGTGTGAATCCTTATCGGTCTGAACATGGAGACCAACTGCCACTAAGGGTGATGGTAACACTTCCATATATTAAATTTGGTAAGCGAAAGTATTACACTCAATGTGTGTGTCTTATTCGATTACTTGTTGCATTAAATTGAACGGTTGAGTGATTCAAATCAAATTGAGGGAAATCGGGTGAACGAGATTGATTGGCCAAATCGGTTCTCTCCAACTACTCTGAGAGGTGAAAGGCAACCAATTCTGCTACTCAAATAAATCCTTCTGCCGCCCACAATCGAGACGTCTATCCGTTTGGCTCGTGTTTGGTGAACCATGTATACAGTGGTCTTGAGTCTTGACCATGTTGTTATTGGCGAGCACCATGCACGAGCCATTTCGCGGTGCATGTGCCCGTGCCGGTACCCATATCGGTGCCTACTCGTCTAACTATATATCTAATTAATTTTGAAAAAAAAAACGATGTTAACTCATATAGACGGTATGATCGTCATTTTGACTCACGCTTGCTTGATAGTGGTGCATGTGCTGGTGCCGGTGCCTACTCATGTCTAACTGTATCTAATTAATTTTGAAAAAACGATGTCGACTTTGGTAGGGTCGCGAGTAAATTTGCATTGTGTGTGGATCCATTTCTAAAATTGAATGATATGAATCACGTTTCCGAATTTTATTTTGTACCTTTTTGAGTTCCTTGACCCGGCTCATTAAGTTTGTTGAGGATGACGCTAGAGGTTGTAAATACGCTACGCAGTGGCTTTCGAAAGAACGTTGGAAATTGCTACGCAATGGATAAGTGGACAAAAAGGTATACGGTTGAGGCCATTGATCATTGGATTCAAGAGATCATGGTCCACAAGGGGAATTGTGTTACCCCACCGATAACCGGACAAAAATACGTGTAGTTGAGGCCATTGACTGTTGGATTCAAGAGATCCATGGTCGACGTACGTGCAAGGCAACAACTATTTTATCTTTTGCAGTTGTGGCCTCATGGACCCCTATTTTATCTTTTGCAGTTGTGGCCTCATGGACCATGGATCTCTTGAATCCAATGGTCCGTGGCGTTAACCGTAGACTTTTTTTGTCTGGTTATTCGTTGGGTAGCATTTTCCGTTAAATAGTTGTTGCCTCGTGGACCATGGATCTCTTGAATCCAACAGTCAATGTCCTCAACCATACGTTTTCTGTGGTTTTCAAGGGAGGTTGTTCTCCAGACATGATAAGAGGATGAGAGGTCATGCACCTATGACCTAGCACACATGCAATGTGGTGAGGACGACACTTCGACCAGTCGACCCTTGCGAGATCCATGTGATCAAAGTCAATCCAATCAAATGGGTAGCCAGAGACCGTGTTGCCCCCCTCAACTCAGATCTGCTCTTTGGTCCCCATTGACCGCATGAATGTTTAGCTCACCCCTTGGTGGATACGCACACCAAAATCACTCTGACATGCAATCTCTAGCCATTAGATTTTACTGTTTTTTTAAGGTATGATTCTAAACGTTTGAATTCAAAAAAAATTAGATACTAAATCCAACGGCTAAAACTCATCAAACAAGACGATTTTGGGTATGAGTGTCTACCAAAGGAAGGGATAAACATCCATGGAGTTAGTGGGCCCATCTGCCCCACTTTGACGACTAAACCTTTGATGACACCTGCTGAGAGTCAACGATGCCGCTGACTGCAGCCAATATGAGCCATGTGGCACATTCTTAAGAGGACACTAACCGAATAGATGTTTGGCCAATCACTAGGTGGACCTACAAACCAATAATCAGCCTGATTAGTGATTTAAAACCTTTGGATCTTTGTACCCAAATAATGCTCAAAAATTCCTACAGTTAAAATCAACCCATGAAAATAACTTCAATCCCAACGCTTAGAAATCAGCGATCAAGTTTATTTTTGTTTGTAGGTCCACCTAGTGATTGGCCAAACATCCATACGGTTAAAATATGGACCTAAATTTAATGGTGAAAATGGGCAGTCCAAAAAATTTCAAAATTGCAATCCACTTTTATAAAGGGTGCAAATGTTGGAATATGCAGATTTTTTGTGAGGTCGACATCCATATTGAGAAGAATATCATCACCAACAATCAGCCCTTAACTCATCTACATGTGATCACCACGTCCAGTTGGTCCACCTCTTTGTGGATCTATGTACCAAATATCAGCTTGATTGAAAATTTCTAATAGCCATATTTTAGCATCCAAATAAAAAATGCTCCAATCAAATGGCCAAAAATCACGCTATTAAAATACTAAATCCAATGGGATATAAATCACCAATTAAATTGATTTTTGATGTATATATCTATCAAGAGCTGGATCAAACATCCATAAGGTCCCTAAAGAGTACTCCATGTGGCATTTGGAAGGGGCGCTTCGAAAGCTCGGGTTTAAATTTTTGAGATGGACCGCGATTGGCAGTTGACTGACATTGTCAAGGGTACTTGCCCAATGGCCGAGCGAGGGGAGTTGAATGTGGTTAACTGACCACCCTCAACTTTGAATGTTTGGCCTATCCTATGTGGACCACATAATTAATAAAAATCAGTTTCATTAGTGATTTCTAACTATTGAATCTCAGTACCTCGAATAATGCTCGAACCCATCGATCAAAAATATTCCCTTGAAAAAGAGTTCAATCCAACGGTTAGAAATCACTAATCAGGTTCATTTTTGGTCTGTAGGTCCACCATGAGTGGGCCAAACATCCATACGGACAATGATCTCTAAAAGTTTGTCACATGGGCCCACGTCCATTAGTCATTATATTAGTTACAAAAGCACGATTCAACGTATCAACAGTCAACAAGCCATTCATTGAAGTCGAGCGGTTGGGAGTTAAGGCAGCTGGAAGTTGAAGTTACGAGCTATCAAGAGAATAAAATCAATAAAGAGATTGCAAAAAAGATTCAGCAGAAAAGTAATTCCGTCGCGAACGTCGTCTAAGTAAAAAAAAATGTTTGATAATTAGTATGGGATAAATATTTCGTTATAATGTTATAACGGTCGTTATGACTGTTATAACATTCATTAGAACGGATACATCAGTCACGTCTGAGTCAAAAAGTCAGAATATTAATATTTATTGTTTTTTTCTCAAAATGATGGCCGTTATTTCCGTTATAAATCTTAAGCTCGTTTTATTGGATATGAGCATTATTTTTTTAAATAACATAGCGGGGTCGGGGTGTTACCGTTATAATGGACGGTGACTATGCCCGTGTCGTTGATATGTAACGAAGGTTCTATACATTTATTACAAGTAGAGGCCCAATTTGCTAGATGAATCAAGCTTATTTCTTCACGTGACACGTAATCATCAATGTGCATCATTCAAAAGTTGTGGTTGTGTTTAGACTAATTTTTTTTTATACAAAAGTTTCTCAAAATGACATGTGGCATACTCTTCGGCCTACACCTTGGTGGGACCTACATAAAAAATCAACGTGATGGGTGATTTTGATTTCTAACCGTTAGCTTTGAGCACTTCTTCGTCCTGTCTTGGAACCAACCTTCAGTCCTCTTCATGAATCTCGTAACGAAAAAGTGGTAAAATCCAATGGCTACAAATCTTCAATCATGCTGATTTGTTTATGGGTTAGTGGGCTCAAAAGAGTATGCCACATGGCACTTTGAGGGACCTATGTATCAAAAATTTGATACAGAATTCTGTATCGTAGAACAGCTCGTCTTTGATTGGCTACGCAGTAGAAACAAAAACTCATAATGTTTGCTTGATCATATAACCATCTAAAATGATGGATCATTTCCAAGCGTCGATCGAATAAATTTAATAAAATCCTAGCTGTCCAATTCCAATGGTCAATATTGTACTAATCACATGGATATAATACCTAAAAATTTGAAGCGGTTGATACAGTTATTAAAAGTTTGATGCATTGCCGTTCTATGATATATAGAAATCCCTCAAAAAAATGCAATGTGGAAACACCTTGGTGTAGCCACACCCCCAAAATTCAACCTGATTGGTGATTTTTAGCCATTGAATTCTAGCAATTTTTCATCATGGGCTTCACGAACAGTCTTATGGGTGGGTTTAAAGCCCATACTAGAAAAGTTCTCAAACCAGTTTTCTAGCAACTCAAATCATTTTCCAACAATCTTCTCGATCAAGATAAATGAAACCCCATATAGTTGCTATGTCTATGACAATTTTAATTGATGTTATCCTCATAACTGATTAATATGTGTCAAAGAAATCTAATCATTATTCTCGCTGCCTTTACTTACCAATTTAATTTCATATTTATTGATAGTTCATCAGTCTCACACTTATCGGTTGGTAGGAGTTGAAATGAGACACTTATTGGTCGAAAGAAAGATGATTTTATTTGAAAAAGTCTAACGAATCCTTATTTTTTACTAACATGAATGATAGTTTCAAGGGTATTTTGTGGAAAAGTAAAAGAAAAAATAAAAGATGGAGAGAGTGCCACCTCAGCAAGACTCTCCTTTAATATAGATAGATATAGATAGATGAGCATTTATATTCTTTCATATCATTTTATGAGATAAATGGCAGTGTTGTCCCTATATGAGGCCTTTTTGATATTTAACATATTATTATATATAATATTAATTAAAAGGGTCGGGCTCCGTTGACAGATCTAAAATGACAAATAAAATGACAGGAACACAATATAAGACACGTGGGACTCTGACCGTACGGATGTTTTTCCTATCCCATTGTGGACCTACAAACCAAAAATCAGCCTGATTAGTGATTTATATGCTTTGGATTGGACTTATTTTCATGGGCTGATCTCAACTGTGGGAATTTGAGCAGTATTTGAGGTACAAAGATGCAACACTTATAAATCACTAATCAGGCTGATTTTTGGTTTGTAGGTCCACCATGGGATAGGAAAAACATCCGTACGGTCAGAGTCCTGTAACAATGTGCCACCTGGCTTATATTGTGTCCCTGTCATTTTACCCGTCATTTTATATCTGTCAACGGAGCCCGACCCTAATTAAAATTTAAACACTCCATGTAATAGAAAATCTTTATTTAACTACTGTTCTTGATGGTAATAACTATGGAAAATTTTTAAATGTAGATGATTCCCAATGTAGCCTACGCAGAGGACTCTCATGGCCCTATATAGATCATTTTTGGGCCCTCTAAATTGCATGGATGTTCAGCCCACCTATTGGTGGATAAACACTAAAAATCAGCTTGATTGATGATTTCTACCAATTGAATTTACAACCCCAAAAACATGTTAAATCCAATGGCCCTAAAAAAAGTACTAAAATCTTATGGCTAGGGATAGCCAATCGGGTTGATTTTTGGTTTGAATATTCAACAAGCGTGGGTTAAACAACCATGTGATCAGTGGGCCCAAAAAATGTGCTAAGTAGGGCAATGAGAGGGAAAAACTTTAGATGTAGGGCCTTTGGATGCAGTCAATGCAGAGGAAACAACATTGTCGGTACTTTCACATTGTTTTGGACCCACTAACCGCATGGATGGTTAGTCCACCCCTTGCTGGATGGATGTACATACCAAAGAAAATCAACCTGTTTGTTTTTATCTACCCATAGAGTTTTGTACTTTTAAGATTGATTATAGCCGTTCGATTCAGGTAGAAATCACCGATCAAACTGATATTTATTGTTTATGTACTAATGAGTAGGGTAAACATCCATGTGGTCAGTATGCCCAAAAAATGAGCTATAAAGGACCCGGAATCGAGGTCTTCTCTCACCAAAGGGCCTATTTGGCCCGCCGGGCTGGGCCACAGGCTGGGTTGCGGGTTGTGTAGCGGGCTTGGGCCACAGAGCGTTCATTTGAGTCACACGTTGTCGGACACTTGGACAATATAGTTATCCTTGAAGGGGGTTTTGGAATTTGGAGAGCACCACACATTGCCTTACCTACGTAGCCCCGTGACCCGTCTCCCGGCCCGGCGGCCCTATTAGTATTGATTTGGAGCACGGCCTGTTGAATTTATTTGATGTAGATGCATGAGTTGTTGGTGAGAAAGTTGCACACGTCATTTTAGGTTTTGAGTTTGAATTCTTGTACATGATTTATAAATTGTTATACGGATTCTTTATTCCCGACCCAACATATTCACGGGCTGGGCTAGGCCCGTGGGCTAAATTGCCACATTTAGCCTCAGGCGAAAAGATCTTTTATTCATGGCAACCATTAAACAACCCTTCAGGCTTAATTTCTCCTCCTCCGTCGTTAATTTATCCACCTGGGTCACACGCACGTTCATATTGTAGGATTTTTTGAATTATTTGATTTTTTTTTTTTCTTGGACTAGATGGATTTGGGCGTATTGGGTAAATGGGGATGGGTTGGGGCTTACGGCTACATGAACACGAGTTGTTAGGGGGATGGATGTGCCCATGGGTTAATGCGCTAAGGATTTGAGGGTTTTTTTTTAATTTGGTCGGATTGGTTCGACTCAGCTAGCTTAGCTTGGCTCAATTCAAAATGGGTTCTCAGTGACGGGCTCACGGAGAGTGGGCCTTGCGTTTAGTGGGCTTCGCGCGGCTAATGGATTAAACACAAGGTTGGGCCTATGAGACCATACTAATGGTCTAATGGTGGGGATTAAGTGGGCCACGGGCTGTGCTAGATAAATTCTTTGACATTTGGGGGGGTGGGGGGCCTAAGCGAGCCAGCCACACGAACCCTTAACTAGACTTTTGCAGGCTGGGTTGCAGGACAGACCATACAGCCTGGGTTTCGGGACAAACATTCGGAAGCTCATGTTTTAAGGGCCTAGACAAGTCCTAAACCAGTTTCATGTGGAAACCTCTTTGGTACCCCGACTCTGGGATCAACCACCTCATGCACCTATTCATAGGTAGCTGTCTCATGAATGGGATGCATCCGTTGGAGGACTCCATGTTTATTTGGAGTCTTTCTTCATAGACAAAAAGACACAATAAACTCATTTATCTTATCTTCAAATTTTGTATTACTGTTTTCTACAAGGCATCGATGTCGATGTGCATCTTGAGGTGGCGACAATAATACAAATTCTGTGATGGCTTGAAATGAGGTTGTCCGCTAACTATACTGGATGTCTCTTCATTGTGCTTCGTGTTGCTGCTTTCTTCGACTTAGTAGTCGATGCCTTTTTCCTAGAGAAGTCCTCATCGCAGTTCTCGAAGCTTTATTGGTCTAGCCTTTAGCTGTCGGCTTTGACTTCTACTTGGTCGTGGACTTTGGCTTGTAAGCAGGTTTTGGCTTTGCTATAGCCTTCGGCTTATTCGGAGTAGATTTGGGCATCGCAATAGGTTTTGAGCTCTCAAAACACAGGGAATATTATGCTTGAGAGTTCATACTTGTATAATCGGGGCGACATGCCCTGGAGGAGGGCTTCGGCCAACGTTGGGTGAAGGAGGGAGGCTTGGGTCTGCAACTGGTGAAGTCGAAACACTCCTATCCACAATGAGTGGTATTGAAGGACTTTAGGTTGCAACCGATGATATCGAACAACTTCGATCAGCAACAGATGAAACATGAGTAGATACCAAAGATAGAGAATGTAAAAGGATAGCTCGAATCGAGGCCTACTAAGGAGGCCGAGCTGGTAAACGTGCTCCAAGAGTTCATGGACCTTACATACAACCTATTCATGTTCTCTAAATTTGGTATTGGGATCTATGATACTATCACAAATGGAGGACTGCTCATTGTGGATTTAGATGACTTCATTGGAGATTGGGACGTTGACGCCGTTAGTGTGGAAGACATGGATGGAGGATGAACAGCTTTGATACCAAATGTTTTGATAATTATCTCCTACAACTTCCAAAATAAGAAAACCTAATAAATATAGACTCTTACTAAACTTGAACTCTTACCAAATTTAGACATAATTAAATTAAGAAACTATCATATCCCAATGGTGCTATGATTGTTAGATTGTATCACCGTCCTCAACACCAACAACACTCACTTTGATACCTGCCCGTACTATCTCCATCCTCATCTATTGTAGTGAATCGAAACTCATCTTCATCTGTCTTGATCTCTTTTGTAAACATTCAGTTCCGTCAACCTAGATTGACAAGGAGCAGAATGGTGGAGGAAGAAGAAGGAGACGAAAGAGACCTATTTTTTTTCTCTCTTTTACTTATTTTTTAAAACTTTGACTAGGGTTTTCTCGAAGAAGGGCACTGTACTCATTGGGCAGACATGGCGCATTCTCAATGGGGTCCTACGCATCCTTGTATAGGGCCCTAGCACATGGAACGGGAAAAAAATAGTATGCATATGGTTGCATACTTTAGAGAATGCAAAAGCGTCCAGAAAGCGACATGTAACAACCAAACCCCTTGTTAACCCAATGTTTCCAAATATCTTTTTTACAAAAAAAAAAATGTAAAATCAATGTGATTGACTAGGGGCTTGGTTGTTACGCGTCACTTTCTAGCTATATTTACATAATCTAAAGTATACAACCATTTGCATACTAGATTTTCCCATGGAGCCTTGGTGGTGAAATGTGGGGACGCTGCCTTCAAAAAGGCACCCTAGAAATCTAAGGTTTCGAGCAAATAATGTGTGAAACTGGGGGACAATTCCTCAAATAATATTCAAAATTGGGAATTATAGCTTCCTAGCACCACTTGGAAAGCCGTGGAAGTAGGGGTCTTCATGGCCCAATGTTTAAGGGGGCACAATATAATTTAAAGAAAATTTGAGGGGCACTAAGCTAAAATAAAGGTAATTTTGGAAATAATTTTTTTAAAGGATTTTCAAAGTTGAGGGGGGCACGGCAAGTTGAGGAGGGCAAGCTCCCTCCTGGCTCCACCACTGTTAATGGATTCCCGATCAACTTATTCCGACAGAACCCGGTCCCAAATCCCAATTATCCTGATTCTGGGACCATCCATTTTTGGGTACGGAAACTGGAACCAATAGGACCCGAAATCAACTATATGATAAGGTTCAGTTCTGGGTGCATTGGTACCCAAATCAGATTGGTAATGAAACCATTAAGATTCGGGCCGGTTTCAGTTCTGAGACAACCTTTGTTTAGTACTGGAAGCATAACCGAAGGACCCGGAACACTTGGATATAGTTGGTCTGGTTTTGGTTCTGGTTCTAGGTACACTTGTTCCCAAACCAGTTGATACCCTAAGCTTCATATGAGGCATCGACACATTTGTTGAGAGAATGCCAGCTCAGTGCTATCAACCACTGTTGGATTCCCGGAATCCACGGCCCCGAGTCTGACTCCCAAGAGGGGTCAGAAGAAGGAGGGCTCCTGAGCCCGACCCAAATAGTTGATATTGTCTCCTAAAAATATCCAAAAAGTTGATATATTGTCTCATACCGCGTTTGGCTGTCACTAACCTAAGAAATTGTATTAAAATCTGTGGCGATATTGGCCACAACTTGTAGATAAACAAGGAAAATGTTAGAGAAAGAGTCCCATACGATTTAGCAAAATGTAGAGTCAACTATTAACCGTCCAATTGGTAGAAGTTTTGTTGATCAAGTCCACTAAAGGACGGCCACTTCATAAGTGGGCCATAGTCTATTTTATTTTATTTTTGGTCAGATGATCCTAGCCCTAGAATTAATTTGTTGGTTATTAGATGATAATGTTTTTCATTGGGAGAGATTCTATTTTAGATAAGAAGTTTGACTGTTTGCTGGGGTTGCAGAAATCCAAAAATGAGTTTAAATGTGGTGGTTATTGTCATGTCCATGGTTTAAAATAAACGGCCGTTATAACGGAACGCCCCAACCCATTAGGGTATTTCCCTGTATAACGTTTTTAACTGAAAAAATGGGATATCCGTTATAATGGCTGTTATACTTTACAAGTTTTCTTTGAAAAATAAATAAAATATTACTATTTAATTAATATACTGTCCATTATTTTGACTGAGACATGACTGATATGACCCCTTATAACGGTAACATTATGGGACCGTTACACCGTTATAACAGCCATTTAAAACCTTGGTCATGTGGTATTAATTAAAAAAATTAAACTATACAATTAAAAATCTTTATATCAACTACTCTTGATGATCAAAAACTACGAAAAAAAATTAGATGCAGAGGACTCCCATTGCAGTCGATGCAGAGATTCTCGTGGCCTTACGTAGATAATTTTTTGGGCTCAATGACTGTGGATGTTCAGCCCATCTATTGGTGGATAAGCACACTAAAAACAACTTGATTGATGATTTCTAGCCATTGGATTTACTACCCATTAAAAACATACTTGAATCCAAGGCCTAGAATCATGTCCTAAAAAGTACTAAAATCTATGGCTAGAGATAATCAATCAAGTTGATTTTTGGTTTGTCTATAGAATAAGAGGTGGCTAAAAATCTCTGTGGTTAGTGGGACTTGGGCTGGGGGCCCTCTCTTACCAAGGGACCTTAGGCGACCGCTTTAATGACCTTAAGGTAGAGCCGGCCCCTGGGAGCCTGAGCCTATTCGGTATGCTAACATGTTGGTTTGACCAACAGGACCTCTTAATGATCGTGTGCAAAACACGTTATTTAACCTTAAGATTAGAGTCAAGGTTTAAAAAACGGCCGTTGTAACGGAGACCTCCCCCCTTATGTTACGTACCGTTAAAATGTTCAGAAAATAACAGTCTTTATTTTCGTTATTATGGCCGTTATTTTTCTGTTACAACAAAAATAACGACCGCTATTTTCTAGAAAAACTTGAAAAAAAAAATGGCAGTTATTTCTGTTATTTTTCCATTTTTTCATTAGAAAATCAGAAATTCAAATTTCAAAATTTGAATCCAGCCCCATTTTTTCTGTTATTTTTTTTTCAATTTTTGCCCCTGAGCGTTATTTTCGTTATAACAACCGTTGTAATGGAAAAAACGATACCGTTATAACGCCGCTTTTAAACCTTGGATTAGAGAGTGATCAACGTGTTCGGCTTTGACAACATGGGTGGGGGACAAAAATATTACAAACTTTATTCTTTTGTATGGATTTTTCACTTTTTATTAGCAGACGTAGAGAGACAAATCACCTCTGCTTATGCCTTATGTTAAAAGTGCAGAGCCGTTCTATGATACAGTACTCTGTATCAAAATTTGGATACATAAAGTCTCTCAAATTGCCACGTGGTACACTTTTTCACGTCCACCGACTTCATAAAAGTTCGAGCCCCACCTTGGTGCAACTAAAAAAAAAAAGCACGATTGGTGATTTCTAGCAGGATTTGAGCACTTCTCATCATGGGCTTCTTTCACAGTATAATGGACTGGTTCCAAGCCCATGATGAAAAGTACTAAATCCAAAGGCTACAAAGCACCAATCACTCTGATCTTTGGTGTCTAGGTCCGCCAAAATGTGGGCCACACATTCATAGATCCAGTGGGCCCGAGAAAGTGCTGCGTGATATTTTAGAGGAATTTCGTATCAAATTTTTTTTTATAGAATTCTCTATCAGAGATTTATTTGGAGTGATGCGGACCACGCTGTGGACGCCACCTAAAAGCATCAACAACTTTATTTTCTGTCCTAATGTGGTATCTATGCCAAGTGCGTAATTTATGAAATAATTGACCCTATTACATAATTGAACAAATGTGCTCTTAAATTACTAAAATGCCCCTTATCGTCATTGGTCATCTTGACCACAAAAAAAGATAATCAAGAGTATGTTTGGATGCAGAGTTTTCTTTGCACAAAGAAAAAGATTGAAAGGCGGATTAATTGGGTTGAGTATATCACTGCTCCTGCATGTAGTGCTAAGTCTGGTGTGGGGTTTTCCTAAAGTCAATACTTGTAGAGAGGGCACAGGCTCCGAGGACCCCCTTTTTCTGACCCCTCTTGGAAGTCAGACTTGAGGCTGTGGATTTCGAGAATCCAACGGTAGTTGATAGTACTGAGGGATCAGAAAAAAGGGGCGACTGCCCAACCCCAAAAAGAAACAGTTAGGGCCTATTTGTTACGTGAGAAAAAGAGTTCCAATGGCAAATATTTAGTTAGAGGAATATTATCGTGGCTAAATATTTAGTCTACTTCATTTTCTTTCAATTTGTGTGGGTCCCACATATTAAAGTAAGTCAAATATGGGTTAAACGAGTGTGGGACCCACACATTAGGTCAAAGGATAAAAAAACCTTCTTTTTATCTTTTTTTATATATTAAAAATTTATTTTTATTGAAAATAGTGATTTTCCCACGAGAAAATAAATTTTTCCAACCAAGGCTAGATTGGTGTGAAAATATTTACTGAAGGGGCGGAGGTAATCAAATGTTTTCCTGCCACAGCAGGTAAATTTGTGTGCCCGGCTAAATATTCGGCGCGGGCAAGTGGCTGCGAAACACGCCCGGGAGAATATTAACCCACAAATATTTTATTTTCCTCTAGCGGTGACCTACCAAACATGCCCTTGGAGAAGGTTCAATTGTCCAAAATGAATTTCTAGATCTACGGGAATTGTTTGAACAATCTTAAGAATCTGAATATCACAAAATCGACCAGTGAATCGGATTACCAAGGATCCTCTCCGAACGAGAGTGTTGTTTGGATGCTGATTGTCCGCGTTGGACATAAAAAGTGTCCATTGCCAATAAGATTTTGAAACGTGGAATGATAGTCACATGACTACTTGGGGAATCTAATCCCTTTCTTGAAAAACACAAATACAATAAAAGAGGCAAAACCAGCTAGTAAGGTCTTCAGGTTTTCTAGCTATATGTGGCACAATTTTATTGGTTTTGGATGCTTTTTGTGATGTTAGATGCAAACACAGCCGATTAGAGTAGATGGTTGGCCAAAAAAAAAAAAAAACTAGTATGCAAATGGTTGCAGACTTTTGGAGAATGCAAATGCGGCCAGAAGGTGAGCGTATCAGCCAAACCCCCCTATTAACCAATGTTTCCGCAACCTCTTTCCTTAGCCATTTGCACACTAGTTTTTCCCGACGGTTGGTGTGTATCCCTTTATGGGATAAGTTGCAAGTTCAATCCCATGCCAGGACAAATGTCCTCAGCTATATAGGACCTGTTTGCCTCGTTGCACTGGGATGCATTTTGCACACCGGTGCAAATGTGGTGAGTTGCATTAAATTCGTTTGCTAAGGATTTTAGGCCGCTGGGACTTCCATCTATCTTGTTAAGGAGTTTGCAAGGGTTTGGCAACTACTTGCACACCTCCAACCAATCACGTGCAATCTCAAAATCATGGCAGGTGAGTGCATTTGCATCCCAATGCAGCGAACCAAGCAGGGCCGTAGTGTTCTCAGGTTGATGTTCCCCTATTGCCTGCTAGCTTAGTCCCACCTATGAATGATCGACTCAATTCTTGGAGCTGCAGCCCTATCTCAATAAAAATAAAAATGATAAAAAATAAAATAAAAAAACTAACAACAACAGTTACTAGTTGGGTACAGGTTCTGAGGACTCATTTTTCACTTGTGTTCTCGGCCATGGATTTCACGAATCCAATGGTGGTTGAATACAAGTTCCGCATTGTCAACCACCATTGGAGTAGTGAAATCCATGGCCAAGAGCACGAGTGAAAAGACAAGTCCGTTGAAGAGGTGGCATAATATTCTATGCTTTGGATTGGTGACCTTGAATGTGAATCACCATAATGCAATTACGATCGAGCTATGAACATGGCTCGGAATCTCGCGATCGAGGCCGAACCAGTGTGCTCTGATCCCAATCCGGATTGCCCGATCCAGAATAGGATATCGGCGATCTGGCCCCGAGACGAAGTGAGGCTTCCTAGTGAAACAGTGATCTCAGTCATGACAATCCATTTTTTTCATTAGATCGGTGGGCTCTGATCCCGATCCAAAACGGAATTGGCCAAGACTTCGAACCACGGCTATGAAGCTTTTTTTTCTTTTTAATAAGTATAGATATATTCATGATCAAAACAAAAACTACATGGGTAAAAAAGGAGGTTGAGGAGACCTCTCAACCCCTCAACCTCCTTAGATTTATCCAAAAAGAAAGAAGAAAGAGCATCAACAACCACTCTCCTCTCAGCAATAAAGACTCCATATAAATATAAGATCTTCAAAGAAAATACCCCTAACATTCCTTCAAGGGTGGTTGTGAAGCTTATTAATTATTATTATTATTATTGTTGTTGTTGTTGTGGTCATTTAATATGAAATGTTTGGGTTTCTCTAGTCAAGATAATGAATATTAATCGAGGCCGATGACATCGCACAATATGAGCCACGTAGCATACTCTTAGAGGACTCTGACTGTATGAATGTTTGGCCAATCCCTAGCTGGACCTACAAACCAAAAATCGGCCTGATTACTGATTTCAAACCTTTGGATCTTTGTACTCCCAACTAATGGTTAATAATGTTCAAATTCCCACTGTTAATATCAACCCATGAAAATAACTCCAATCCAACTCCTAGAAATCACTAATCATATTGATTTTTGGCTTGTAAGTCCACCTAGGGATTGGCCATGCATCCATATGGTAAGCGTCCTCTAAAAGTGTGCCACATGGCTCATATTGTGGGCTGTTCTTGGTCTCGATGACAGTCCATTGTTATCAAAGTTTTACTCCCAATTTAAGTGGGTAGGTATTCCGGAGAAGAGTAAATCTTACCTAGCCACCCACAATGTAAGCCACATGGCAATTTATTAGAACACACTGACCGTAGAGATGTTTTGGCCAATCGCTAGGTGTACCTATAAACCCAAAATCAATCTGATCAGTGATTTCTAAGCGTTAGTTGAAGTCATTTTCATGGGTTGATTTCAACCGTACGAATTTGAGCATTATTTACCATTATTTGGGTACAAAAGATCCGAAGGTTAAAATCACTAATCAGGCTGATTTTTGGTTTTTAGGTCCACTTAGGGATTGACCAAACATCCATACGGTCAGCGTACTCTAAGAGTGTACCACGTGGCTCATATTATGGGTGACGAGGGCTTCCCTGCTGGTATTGGTCAAGCAAGTTTAACCACTCCATAATGGAATTCTCGAGGACGGTTTTGCCCAATAGATGTCTGCCATATGGCATAGAGAGGCAGATTCGTACGGGAAAAGTGCAATACGGATGTGAAAAATCCAATGGGTCCTCTTAAAGCAGACGATCAAGATTTACCCCTTTTGAAAGATGGAACAAAATGCATGGACCTTCCAGAGAAGAGGCTTGGACGGCCCGTCCAGAGTCCTTTTTCTTCAAATTTGTCCAATCATTTAAGCAAACTAGATGAAGGAAAAGAACTACCCCCTTTAAAAGTGTAGAACCTTACTGACCAATGCCGGTCAGCAAAGTTGCAGAATCGACCATAATATGAACCACGTGGCATATTCTTAGAGGAGGCCGACCATGTGGATTTTTGGCCAGTCCTTATGTCGACCTACAAACAAAAAATCAGCCTGATTAGTGATTTCAAACCTTTGGATCTTCGTTCCCCCAAATAATGGTCAATAATGTTAAATTCCAAGGTTAAAAATCAACCAATGAAAACGATTCCCTCCGGCTAATGTTTTGTCTGAATGTTCATCTATGTATGGGTCAAACATCCATACGGTCAGAAATCTCTAAGAATATGCCACGTTGCTCATATTGTGGTTGGTCAGCAACTTTGCTGAGGGCGCAGTCAGTAAAGTTTACTGAAACAAGGATCTAACGTCACAACCCCAATACTACGTAAAATACAGATCAAGCCGTTAGCTCACATATCATGACACCGTACATGACGTCATGATGTTCCATCCCACCCCTTAAAACAGCTTTGTGATTTAATAACATGTTACCTGGGATACGAAATCATTTTCTTCAAATAAATCTACAGAAAATAAAATAAAAATCTCTCTCTCTCTCTCTCTCTCTCTGGCTCTCTCATATTCTAAGACCACTAAGCGAAGCAATGGAGGACGAAAGCTGACGCCATTTCTCAAGAAAAGAAAGCGAGATTTAAAGAGAAAAAAAAAAGAAGAAAGTCGGAGACTTAAAACCCTCTCTGATTCTCCTCAATTAATCCCTTTAATGGTGCCTGGTTAGTGAAATCTGGTACGCTGATTTTTTCTTTTTATTCTCTGATTTTTTTGGCATTTGTCGACTTCTTTTTAGATTTTTTTCTTCTATAGAACAAACAGATTCAAACCCCTTTTTTATTCTAGGGCTTTTCATCTGTCTTGCCTGAATCATCGAATCGATTGGTCTGTTCGAGAGGTCGATCGGTTGTTGGGTCTTCAAATTCTTTAAGACAGTCAAGTTTTGGAATATTAGGGTTTTGCTTTGATCTCTTATCCGGAGAAAATAGCTCAAACTGGATTTTGGGTTTTGTTTACAAGCTTGAATTGGGTCTGGGTTTCTTTAGTTTTGGGTAGCTTTTACAGATTCGGTTGGTGGGTCGTGTTTTGCTTTGTTTAATAGTTCTTTTTCTTGTTGGATGATGAAATTCAGTTGAAAATGAGATTTCCTTGATCAATTTATTTCGTTTTTGAGCCAAGCTAATTGAATTCTATGAATTGGGCACTGTTGTAGGGATATGTTCTTGTGGTGATTCACTGTTACTTCTGTATAATTCGGATTTTCATTTCTTTGAGGTTTGTAGGTAATTAGGTATGGCCTTTACAGTGGACGAACTACGAAATTATATGGTGGTGGTGGTGGTGGTGGGTGATGGGTAGATTGTCCAAGTAGTGATCTTTTTGCCAGTAATCAGGTGGGTTTATGATCCATGGTAGTATTAGCATTTTTAACTGATTTCAATTGCTTTGATCAACCACCAAGTAAATGTTTCAAAAATGTTAAAAATTCGTTATGCAGTTTAAGAGTTCATCCATTTAAGTTATAAACTCCGCCATCTTCCTAATTAAGCAATCCTGTTTGTAGATTTTGCTCTCCTTGATACATTGTTGTTTCTTTAAATAGAGAGAAGTGGGACTTCTGAGTTTGATGCCGTGGCAGCATATTTGTTAAACAGAATAAATTCCATTAAGTAAAATTTTCCAGATCATTTGGTGTGAAAGTAGATAGTTGTTCGGTACTTCGCTGTATCTATATTTGTCTCAGAAGGTCAGTGCGGGAAGGGCTTCAAAAATAAGGCAGCAATCTCATCACTTCTGTTCTATGCTTTCTTTCCTTCCAATTCTGTCGGTGGACTTAGATGGCCGTTCCCTTGCTGGAACCACATCGTGAAGGTCAAACTGACAGACACCCTTTGCTAATGGAGCGGCCAGAGAATCATAACGACCGCGGGCACATTATTGACATTGCGAGGGGTGATGATGCTTCCTCGTCAAGCTCATCTCATGGCAATTCTCCTCGTATGGACCCCCCACAGCATGAAGACAGACCTTCAAGTAGCACACGGCCCCCTCCCGTTTCTCAATCTTCATTGTCTTCCTCTAACGGATCAAACTCCAGGAACTCCTCATTTATGAGGAGAGGTGATGGGTATGGCCGTCGCCACAGGAGCCCGTTGAATTCTGGGTTATGGATTTCCATTGAGCTAGTCATCACTGTGAGCCAGATTATTGCATCCATTGTTGTTTTGTCTTTGTCGAGGCATGAGAAACCGCAAG
Organism: Euptelea pleiosperma; assembly: GCA_035048495.1. Lineage (NCBI taxonomy): Eukaryota > Viridiplantae > Streptophyta > Magnoliopsida > Ranunculales > Eupteleaceae > Euptelea > Euptelea pleiosperma. The sequence goes on from CM068549.1 coordinate 26,157,813, forward strand.
CCCCGTTGTTTGCATGGGTTGTGGGTTATGCTGCTGGATGTGTTGCAACCCTCCCACTTCTATATTGGCGTTATCTTCACCGCAACAACCATGCTATTGAGCAAGATTCGGCACAACAACGTCAGGCTTCTTCTCTAAGCAACCCTCCTTCCGAACCTAGTCCTTACACATCGATCTCAGTTTCACGGGCCTTAGAAGAGGAAGACCGCCGGACCACAGTTACAGCCACATGGAATGGCCACAATGTGGGGATCACAAGTGCAAGGTATGCTTTTGTTTACAGTTGTGCCTGTGGTATCTGATTTGTAATTCTGTAGTATTATTCTTCTTATGCTTGTTAGATGCATGTATATTCTATTGTTCTATGTTAACCTTGTCTAATATGCATGAGTGACTTATGCTGGTTCTCACAGTTTGTTTTAATTAAATAAGTTGTGTTTTCTACTCAGGAGTTAAAGTTCCTTCACAACTCAATGTTAAAGCCACATATTTGGCGATAAGGGATCTAAGGTTCTCAAATGGGATATAATTGTATTGGTTGGGTATGAGCATATAATTAAATGTGGGAAAAATAAGACTATAACAGGGTGGATAGGGAAGGCTTGACATTGGATTTAGAGAGAATGGTATCGGCGTTAATGAATATTTTAGATTTACTCATTTACAGGTGCCATCACTGGCTCCTTCTATTAATCAATCAAGAGAGCCTTATCCCAACTATTTGGGATCGGCTACTCGAGTTCTGTTCTGCACTTCCACTCTGTTTGGGGCCATATCAATTAATCTGTCACATGTTTGTATATGCGTATGTTCAGTTTTTGTGGTTTCTCTCAGGTCTTAGAAATGGTAAACCCCTGTTACCTCTACTTTCACTTGCTGTTTGCAATGATTGAAGTCTCCGGCAATATTGAGTCATCTCATTCAAGTCATTGAAGTCTTCTAAGTACAATATGAATGAGTCCTGTTTGATTCTGTAGTTGATGGTGCACAGGTATCATCTATGGCATATTTGTCAGATCAGTCAACCCAAGTCAAGCTGGGAGCCTGGGTCAACCTTTGCACAATGAATCTAATGATTAGCATCTTTCACCTGTGAGGGCTTGAAAATTTGTCGAAATGTTCTAGCAGTTTTACTTCGATGCTATGATTTTAGTTTGAGAAGCTTCCCTCAAGCAAATAACGATGATAAGACTACATTTCAAAACAATGATCGAGTTAGGTGCATTTTGGGCACATTGTCTCACTCAGGGAGGTGCTAATATGAGACACCTATATAAGCTTGCAAGTCATCCAAGTTGCAATCCACATAACAAGGACATGAAAATATTTCCTTCAGACACAAGCGTCATGTCGGATATGTCCGTTGGGAAATTGGGATAAAAGTTTCACTTACCTTTCACATTTATCTTTTGCTAGTACTTTTGAACCAATTACATAGCTGTTCATTTTTAGTAAGTGTATTAAAGACCGAATGGGGCTAGGTAAGAGAATTTCCTATACACAAACACTTTATTTAGTTAATAGAGTCCATGAAATAATTGGAACTATCTCTAAAATTAACATTTTAACCCCCAACTAAATCAAAATTATGGTCTAATATAATTTCTAACCACCATGACTGGGAGATATAAAGCTTAAGACCAGCCAAAAGGTTCTTTCTCTGCTTCGTTAATGAAGGACTCAGTGATCAGACCGGAGAACAACTTCAAAAGCATGCCTTTCAATTCTTATATTGTCATCAATCCCTGGCAATCATCTGTTCTATAGCTGTAGTCAATTTCTGTCTAGTTATGTTCTTACATATTCATTTTTCTGTCTACTGACATATTATAAACTTCCATGAATTCATATAAGATATGGTAATGCAACTTATAATGCTATTATTCAATTTATTGAATGTGTTACTGTCTCGGGTTTTCTGGGGTTATTGTGTCGTCCCCCTCATATGGATGACTAATACAGATGCATATGATACATAGGTTGGGACTGAGTTGTATTGGTTCGATATTTCAGAAGAAATCCCTTTTGAAAAGAAACCACCCATCCCATGGAAAGAAAAAAGTAGCAACGAAGAAAGGAAAGAGTGAGATGGTGGTTATTCGTAGTCATTACTGCTTATTAATTCCTTTGATTAGACTGAGGGATTTTCAAGGAATTCTGTGTCAGGCAATGTTTCAGCTTCGTAATAGTATAACTTATGGGATGATTACTGGTATTAGTGGGTTGCTTCCTTTTCTGGAATTGCTACACCCTTCTCTCTTGGACTCCCTCTAATCTATGCAATTCCGGCACAGACATGTGTGTTGATTTTTGGTTCCTGATATGACGTATCAAAGTCTAAGATGCAATTTTCAGCTTTCTTTTTGCTATTGTATCAGGAGTCCTATAACTAAATATAAATACTAATTGTATAACTTAAACACCATCTTATGTATTTGTAGCATCCTCCTGCTCCTTCAACATCCAAGAAAAGCATGCAAGGTTGTGAAAATGGCAACTATACGGTTCATTGGATAAGAATATGCTCAGGTGTGTGACTCAACCAGCTCTGAAACCAAGATGATTCGCCACCCACCTGACTTAGTCGAGCCTACTTTCTATGCAGTTTAGAATGACTCACGTGATTTACTTACATACGCAACTCTTTGGTAGCCCCAGAAACTGAGTTGCATCTGACTTGTCTGAAATAGTCCTGGTTGCACTAAGACTTTCTTGGCAGTCTTGCAGTAGACTTGGACTGAGAGACAAAAAAAAATAATCCATTACCCAGGGCATTGACATTGGTTAACATATTTCTAAAATTCTCATTGATGTGGTTGGGCAAGCACTTCTCCATAATTTGTTCGTCTCCTCTAGGAACTCCTTTTGTAATTATTGTGGACAATTTAAGCTTTTTCGGAAGCTTTTTTGAAGCTCAGTGTTGATGAGGTAGTGGGGAGAATCCTGGGCAATCAATTTTGCAGGTACCATTCTTGCAGAGGAAGCTCGGGACTGGTACTACAATCACCAAATGACATGCATCAACTCAAGATGGTTGCGTTTAACATGATCAGATTGACCAACAAGACTATGGATGCACTGTCCCTTTTTATGTTGATTCTGTTCTTCATTACTCGTTCTAGAACTGTGGCATCCTGAGAAGCATTTTGTAGATTTGGGAGTCACTACATTATTCTTATTATCTTACTTTATACTTTTTATTTTCCTTCATGAATGATGACAGCGCGATTATCCTAGTCATTTTATTTTATTAAGTGGGATTCATATATGTTATTCTATTTCTTCATTGGATAATTTCTGTAAGTCTTTTGACATGTCAGTCCTTGCAAAGCTCTACTGGTATTGATTTGTCTCTTATAAATTGTGTGGTTTAATGAAGATGGTTTGTGCTTAGCAGGTTTAACGTGCTAGTAGATCACTTTAAGATGGCCTTGGATTGCTTTTTCGCAGTTTGGTTTGTAGTTGGCAATGTGTGGATCTTTGGAGGGCACTCCTCTTCTTCAGAGGCTCCTAACTTGTATAGGTAGTGTTTGGTGGCCTACATCACATTCTCTCTTCACTTTCGCCTTGTGGGAAAAGGACTAAACTGGGTTCTGTGCTTGCTTGCAGGTTATGTATAGTGTTTCTTACCTTCAGCTGTATCGGGTATGCTATGCCTTTCATTCTATGTGCAACGATCTGCTGCTGCTTGCCTTGTATAATTTCCATCCTGGGCTTCCGAGAAGATCTGACTCAGACTAGAGGAGCTACCCCAGAATCTATTAGTGCTCTCCCAATCTACAAGTTTAAGTTGAAGAAAAACAGTAATGGAGATGCTAGAGAAATCAACTCGGAGGGAGCGGGTGATGGTGGGGTCTTGGCAGCTGGAACCGAAAAAGAGCGTGCGATCTCAGGAGAAGATGCAGTAAGTTGTCTCTGACGCTCTTAGTGCTCATATATCCATATTTTGTAGGATCCTGAGGAAATATGCATGAAGGTACTCCATTGGTGACAGGTTCTTGTCCATGGCACAAATTAGTGCGTGCATGTGTGTACACACTACACACGCGCGCGCATTACGTGCTCATTCATACAGACCATTCAGTTGATGGAGCATCTTTTCCCCCTGATTGGATGCCCATAACTGTCTCATTAACCACTTTGTTTTCGATGGTTAGTGAGAATCTTTTACCGCAGCCAAAGAGTTCATTGTAAAGGGTCAGGATCACGAAGTCTGTGCAGTTTTGGGCTGTAGCCTATTCTGGAGGTGGTGCTTCACTGACTCAATGATCCTGATAGGTGATGTATGGGGTGCTAATCCTTATAGATTAATGAGGAGAAGTGAGAACCTGTCATCCATGCTGCCAGAGCTGCTGATGGGGTGCTACATGTAGATCTTTTATGCCAAAACCCATCCCAACTGGATGACTTTAACCATTAATTCTAGACTGCTCACCATATATTTTGTAACCTCCAAAAGAATGCGACGGACCATATGTTTACGGTCATTCATTTGAGTTCTGTTTTTGGCATTGGGGTTTACCCATCGAACAGTACATCCCATGTTCCTTGTTTTTGTGCCACATGCAGGTATAAGGATGGTATACTTAAACCTGATGGGGAACTTAGATTTTCCCGGTACTGATGGGGTTGTTTATCAGTAGTTCTTTGCTTATGATCCTATGCAGGTTTGTTGCATTTGCTTGGCAAAATATGCGGACAATGACGAGTTGAGAGAGCTACCCTGCACTCATTTCTTCCACATGGAATGCGTAGACAAATGGCTGAAGATCAATGCATTGTGCCCCCTCTGCAAGTGTGAGGTTGGGGAGAGCAGCAGGGGCTTACCATCAGCAACGTACTCCAGCTAGCGCAACTGTGAAAGTAGCAGGCGGAGATCCATATGGGAAGCAGTTTGTTTTAATCGAGAAATCAAGCCTCCGAGTGTATATATGTAGTGGTGTTTCTAGCTTGAGGTGTTACACGCGGAGGATCACCAAAGCCCATCTGATGCCTGTCTTGTTTCTTCTCATCGTGTTATTCGAGAGAAATGTTGTAGCTTGGTTGATCCCAAGTGATGTTTTAGTATCCTCTGGAACCCGATCAAAAGGCAGTTCAATCGCAATGTTGGCAGGCAGGCCTGCAGTTCTTATAATTACTGTATTAGGTAATGGAAGTATAACGGTTTAAATTAAGAGGGAATAGGAAGAACATACAATTCGCATCGGCTCAGCCAGCCTCTGATGAAACTGTTGATTTTAATAGACTACTGTCATGCCATGTTGACCGATTCTGGCCCGTTTTTGGTGTTCTCAAGTGAATCCGGGTTTTTAGTTGGATCAATTGTGACAAGGTTTATATGAAATCACTAGCATGTTATGATAAATGATATTTTGTATAATGCAAATTCCTACTACTTTTGTGTGTTTAGGTGTGTGTTTATCGATTACTGACCCTTTTTAAGTGACTAGCTTCTACAAAAATTAGGACCTGGTTGGATGAGTTTTCTGGTCTGTCTAATCAGTGGCCCCTGCAGCTTGATCGGATGTTCTCAACAGCTAAATAAATATTGCTTTTTTGGGACTGCTTTCTTGTACAATTTTTTTTCAAATCACAATGGTTAAAATCGTTGATTTGCAGCCATTGTATTTGATCATTTATCAAGGATTTGTTCTCGCCATTGGATACGAGTGGTTTTTAGGTACGCTGGAAATTGCCAAATAGAAACATTTTGGTTGTCAAAACATCCATGGGGTCAGTGGGCTACATGGACCAGAAAGGACAATTTACTATTCTCATATGACCAGTGCTAGGCTTCATGCATCAAGTGCGTGTACCACTGATTGGATCGAACATCAAGTACCAAATCACAAATATGCATGTATGTGCACATACTGAAAAATGGGACCTGTCATTCGTTGGGTCCCAGTATCCCGCGTAGACCCTCACTATCGAAACCAATTTGATCAATGGTCTTGGAGCATCTGATCTTTGACAGTCTCTTTGGATGCTCACAAGAAATGGTGGAAGCTCGAAAATATACTAGTTTATCGGATGGCTATCCGCACCCGATCAGGTTAAGTGTGGAATGGTGGGGGCTCACCTCGCAGCAGGTGCCCCATATTTAGAAGTACGTTAAAAACAAACGTTGGGGGATTTAATTAATATGCATATTATTATGCCATAAATGGCTTTTTCTTATTTAGCATGGGGAGGCAAACAAGGCCTTAGCATTCTGACTTATCAAGCTTTCAGCCAGTTAGAACTTAGAAGGCTTAGAACCAAAACAAAAATTAATGACCGGCCGTACCCGGCTCTTGGGCCAGCAAGTCAGTCGGTTGGGCTTAACCATATTCTTTTGGCCCACATTGGACCTAAGTTGGGTTAGGGTATTCGAACCTAACTCTTTCAACTTCGTCTTGTTTTTCAGAATTTTCATCATGGGATTTAAAACTAACTATGGGCCTGGTCTGTTCAGTAAGCCCAATATAAAGATAAGCTCAAATTCAACGGCTGGGAATCACCCATAAGCTGATTTTTGGTGTGTGAGTTCTCCAAGCGGTAGACCAAACTATCAACGATCAGTGGGCCCATAATGTGCCTCCCAAGAGGGGTCACAAAAAGGGGATCCCCTGAGCCAGACCCATTTAATTAATATGCATATTATTATGCCGCAAATGGCTTTTGTCTTTTTTTTTGCATGTGGAAGCAAACAAGGCCTTAGCAATATGACTTTTCATCCAGTTGGATGGACTCTCAAACCCAGCTTCTTATGGACCGGGTGTGGGGGGCTGGGCTAGGCCCAAGCTTTCAGCCAGTTTAGAAGGCTTAGAACCAAAACCAAATTAATGACCGGCTAGGTTTGTACTGGGCTCTTGTTGGACTTGACCAAATTCTTACGGCCCACGTTGGACCTAAGTTGGGTTAGAGTATTCGGCCCTAACTCTTTTAGCTTCGTCTTCGTTATCAGAATTTTCATCATGGGATTTGAAACCCAACTATGAGCCTGGGCCCGTTCACAAAGCCCATGATAAAGATAAGCTCAAATTCAACGGCTAGGAATCACCCATAAGCTGATTTTTGATGTGTGAATTCTCCAAGCGGAAAACCAAACTATCAATAGTCAGTGGGCCCATAATGTACCACGTGGCAATTTTTAAATGGCTAACACGGAGAACAGATATTAGTGGAACACCTCAAGTTTCATCTTCAGAGAGAGAGAGACTTCTTGTTATTATGAGATCAGAAAACGAAAAAGCTAACAAAAAAGCAGTACTGCTCCTATCCACCAACATCTACGTTTCTCTCCAAGTTCCAGACAGCATGGAGAACTTGTTATAACAACGTAAACCTACGCTAACTTACGCCAACATCCATGCAACTGAAATCATCAACCCCAACATACTTCCCTTCTCAATCAACTTCAATTTTGTTCCATCGTTACTGGTTGGAGTCGCCTTCGAACCCGAACCTGAATTGGAACCGGAAGTAGAAGAAGAAGCTGAACCAGAATCTGAAGGCGAGGCAGTGGTGGTGGTCGTGGTCGTAGTCGTATCTGAGTTTGCGTCCTTAAAGATCTTCGCATCCGGGGAGTCTGGAGGTAACTTCAATAAAGCTGAAACAACATCAAATAACAATAACCCAATTGTCAAACCATGGTATAAAGGTAGACTCTTAACATGCGCCAGCTGATATTGATGCGCAAATTAGCAGACTCGGGTGGTACTAATCCTATGGCTTGTTACTAGTAATCAATAAAGAAGAGCTGGAGAACAAAGCTTGCCCCCAGAATTACGACCCGATGCACACTTTTTGGGCCCACTGACCCCATGAATCAGCCTGATTAATGATTTCTAACTGTTGGATTCGATCTTTTTTTGTCATGGGCCTTAACCCACCTTGAGCTTGTTTAAAAAGCCCATGTACCCGTACCCGTTTAACCGAAACGGAATTGGAACTGAACCAATAGGAACCGGAACCGATATAAAAATATAATGTTAAATATATTAAGATAGGGTTAAAACTGTCATATTATCAAGATTGGAACTAATATACCCTGAACCGGAACCAGAACTGGCCGAAAACAAACAATCGGTTCCGGTCCCGATTTTTGTTCCATCATTTTGATAACCGAAACCGAGAAGAACTGACAATTTTGGCTTCGGTTCTGGGTACCTTAGGAACCGGCCCATTGACATCCCTACTTAGCAGTTAGCACCAAGGTTTAAAAGGGGTCGTTAGAGACGTTACCCTTTTCCGTTATAACGGCCACTTTTTGAACCATGCTTAGCACTATCATACGAAGTACATGCACACACATCACTGCAGACGGCCCAATTGATAGGTGACCTCGTAGAGATGTTCCAAACTTTCACCACTCACTATAACGGTATTAACTACCTTTAGACCAACTTATTCTAATTAACCAACTAACGGCCGTTTTTATTCTAGTGATACTGGGTGAGAATATACATGGGCAGTCGGAGACTTTGGCGTCTATGTTGCAAACGGAAGGCATTTGTAGGGCCAAGGTGGTGTTAACGGGGAGGCCCATGGAAGGGTCGGTACTCTCCTTGATGAGCACACATAAGCACTTGGGCTTTTCACTCTTCACTTTCTTGGTGTCCTCGCAGCATTGTTGTGTAGGCTTCTTCGCACTACCGCTCACGTAGGGAAGGCACGCTGCGAGGTTCGTCAGCTGCTCTGCACACTCCTTCTCGTCGTCCTCCATCGTCCCCATCGACAACACCACTAACGACGTCATTACGACAAACCCCACTATCAACTTCATTCTTCTCCCCATCTCTCTCTTTCTTGTCTCTCCTTTTTGCTGCCTTTGTAGGGATATTTAACGGAGTTAGGTAAGGCAGGTATTTATGGTTTCCCTAGCTCCCATATTTTTTTTCAATTATCCTGTTGTAAAAATGTAAAAACCTTTTGAATGACCAGAATGCCCTTTACATAAATGTCCCTCGGGTATATTAAAATTTGGGGTGTCAATGGGTACCCAATTAACCGATACTTATAGGAACGGTCCAATTATCCCGGTTCAGGGATTAGCTATTTCGAAATTGGACCTAGAAAGAACTGGAACCAAAATATATAACAGATTCTGGTTCTTGGAATATTGGTATCTGAACTAAACAGAAACTCGTAAGACCTAGAACCGCATATGTAGTAGTGCTAAATGTGGATACCACTTTACTCTAAAAGCTTAAGCCGTTAGAGGGAAGCGTAACTATATACATCAAAGGGTTAACGAGTCTAACAGAGGCAGAGTGCTGACTGTGGGTACCAAATTTGTGACATCCATGCAGATGGGCAGGATGGCAACACGTGGACATGTCCGAGGCCGAGACTGGTCTGGGCGTCTGAGGCCGAGACCAGTCTGGGTGGTCTAGGCTGAGATCAGTCTGGGCGTCCAAGGCCGAGACCAGTCTGAGTGGTCTAGGCCGAGATCAGTCTAGGTGTCCGAGGCCGAGACCAGTCTGGATGTCCGAGGTCGAGACCAGTCTAGTGTCCAAAGCCGAGACCAATCTGGGTGGTCTAGGTCCATATCAATCTGGTGTCTGAGGCCAAGACCAGTCTGAGTGGTCTAGGCCGAGATCAATCTTGTGTTTGAGACCGAGACCAGTCTGGGTGGTCTAGGTTCAGATCAGTCTTGTGTCTGAGGCCGAGACCAGTCTGGTGTCCGAGGCCGAGACCAGTCTGGGTGGTCTAGGTCGAGATCAGTCTAGGTGTCCTAGGCCGGGACCAGTCTGGTGTCCGAGGCCAAGATTAGTCTGCGTGTCCGAGGCCGAGACCAGTCTAGGCTGAGATCAGTCTGAGTGTCCGAGGAGTTTGATGTCGAGATGCATAGATCATGAAGAGGAAACACGGAAGTTCGACGCAGACAAAAAAATATGAAAGCTTGGCAAGACACGTCGAAGATGGAATAGAAGAGTACAGAGTTGGTAGACTAACATGGTAGTTAGTTAACCGTGTCAATGGACATAGTAGTTGGCAGCAGGTTGGTTAGAGCAGAACAGTTGATACGACCATTGACAGTCGTTGTTGACAGGAGAACGGACAGACTGACTTTGTTAGAGAGGACGGTCTACGCCAGAGGAGACGTATACGACAGAGGAAGAGTGTAGTAGGAGCAACCGACACGTCAGCAGGTGAAATGCCTATAAATAGAAGTAGATTGGCGTATTAAAGGGGTATTTGAATTTCTAAGCCAAAACTCTGTCAAATTACCTTGAGAATTTATTGCTAACTTGATCGTCGAAGGCTCTACCAGTGGGATCGGCCCCCTCCCCCCCCCCCCCCCCCACGACTCTTCTCGGATTCCATTGGTAAGGGTTCTTGCAGGGCTCACAAAGTTCTCGTCTCAAAAGCAGACTTCTCGGATTGAGGTGGCGGAGACCTTTGACCAGTGCATGACTTCTCGGTCAGACTGGGCTGATCATATCCAAAGCCGACTGGTCACCAAAAGTGCGAGAGCATTAGTCTACACCAACCCTTTGGGGGGTGTGGGATTTTTCCCCCACACTGACTACATAGCCAAACAACACACACCCTCAGCACCTTACTAAGGCTAGAACCTGCAACCTACTGAGACCTCCTGCTCTAACACTATGTTGACTACACTCTACTCTAAAAGCTTAAACTATTAGAGAGAGACGTAACAATATATCAAAGGGTTGACAGGTCTAACAGAGGCAGAACTACATAGTCAAACAACACACCCCCTCAATACTTTACCGGGGCTCGAACCCACGACCTACTAAGAACTCCTGCTCTAACAAATGCAGAGTGCTGACTACACAGCCAAACAACACACTCCAACAACAGTAAAGATGTCAATTATTTTCTCTAAAAATTTAGTATGAAAATCTTTATATCTCTCTTTAAACATTATTTATACAATATATAGTGCCCAATACTTGAAGAAGAACCGGATATTTATTAGTTCCGGTTCTGGATCTACTTGTTTTGGTACCAAAACCCGAACTGTCATACAATGTCGATTTCGACTCTTGGTACATTGGTACCCGAACCGGAACCAACCTGTTGGACTAAGGTCATGTATGGTTGCCCTTGGAAAAGTTTTCTAGAAACCCTTCATGCCCATAAACATCATAAAAAGGTTTTTTTTTTTTGGATCAAAACTTTTTGACTTATATCTTTTTTTTTTTTTTGACCTAGAAATGTTGAATTGGATGGGCAATAGGGTAATTTCACAATAAGTAAAATGGAATTGTTTGTTCAGCTAAAAGAGAAAATATGGAACAATAAATGAAATGTTGTTTGATTTTCCAGGATGCTTTGAGAAATGTTAAAAGTTCATCTCCCAAGAGAAACTTAAATTTTGTCACAAGTCCCAATGAAAGCTCCCGTTATTTCCTCTGTCTAGGGACTCTTACAGCCTTACCACCTGCACACACACCATTGTTATCTGATCTTCATATTTAAGGACATACTTCCAACCTCACATCTTCACAGGTGGCATACATGCAAAGCAACTGAACACGTCATCCGATGGGTCCAACGTCCAAAAAAAAAATGGATCCCATGGTCATATTTTTTTCAACTTATACCCATAAGGGTGCAACTTAGACGGGCCAATCTAACCTTGGATCGTGCTTGGGAGCTTTTCCTACCTTCTGTTGGCTAGGCTGAAACTGAAAGTTCAGCGCATGGTTTAAAATAACCCCGTTTAAACGGTTTTAACGACCATTAAAACGGTAACACCCCAAGCCCGTTATGTTAAGAACTGTTTTGACGCTTAGAAATAACTAAAAAATTTGTAGAAAAAAAAACGACTGTTATTTCCGTTAAATTTCGGTTATATCCCATTTTTAAAAATTTGAATTTCAGCGCCATTTTTTTCAGTTTTTCCTCTTTAAATTCTTTAAAATCCGTTAAATTCCATTTTTTTCCAGGTTTACTTTTTCATTTTTGCCCGTCCCTTACAATTCATTTTAATGGTTTTAACAGTCACGCCCCCGTCCGTTATACCGTTAAAACGGCCTATTTAAACCTTGGTTCAGAGCAAGGTTTAAAAGGGACCGTTATAGCGGTATAGGTTCATCAGGTCCCCCACCTGATGAACCTACATGATAAAAATCATCATGACCGATGATGTCTAGCCATTGGATTTTAGCATTTTGTTTTTTCACTTCATGGGCTTTATGAACAGACCCATGGATCTAAAAAATTTGGATTGGTTGTGGGTAAAAATACCGATCATCAGTCTTAGATTAACTCTTAAGATTTGACGGGATCAGTGGTGATCGAACAACCAGAAAAAAAAAAAATGATCCAATGATACAAGTTGAACAAAATAAACTGTTACGATCATCGATTGGCATCAATATCGGCAATGTAGGATAGGGATCTCTTGATTTGGAGCCATCCAGCATATCCCAGCCTCCATTGATGAGCCCATGCAGCACAGCAGCAGTGCCTTCAACTTCCTTCTTAAGGTGGGTGCTTGGAAACTGCTACAGATATGTTCTCAATAGACTTTTACTGCCAACATTTCTATTAGAAACCAACTTGTAGCTGACACCAAAAAATCAATATAATCAGACGATCTCAACCATTCAATAGAAACCGGTCCTGATTATCCTAGACTAGCTATTCAGAACCAAACCCAAGATTACGACCAAAAACCGACAGTAACCCAGAACCGAAATATATAATAGGTTCCAGTTCTTCGACAGTAACACCCAGACCGAATCGAAACTGGTAGAACCTGTAACAGACATGTATTACAGTAGTAGACTTAACATATCTAGTTTTCACTTAATTATTACAAAAATCATTTTATTTACAGTCTTTTAACACCGCTTTTGGGATTATTCGTGTTTTCTCCTGTTCAGCTTTGTCTCTGTCCAAACAGAACCCAAGATGTAGCAGCTTACACTGGGGTGACGTACAAAGATTCAACCAGGTTTTATAGTTGCTAGTTGCTACCATTCAGTGACATACACTAGCTTAATAATAATCTTAGTCTGACAGGTTTCCCTGCTTCATAAAACTTGAGCACACATTCCCTCACATGTCAGCAGATTCGAGTACAAGTTTCAGGGAAAAAAAATCTTCGTTGATCTTGCTGCTGACCATATAGAGGCTTGATCACCAAAAATAAATAAATAAATAAAAATAAAAATAAAAATAAAAAACGACTGTATAATTGCTTTATTTCCATTTCCAATTTAAGCATCACGACACATGGATTATGACTGAAAAATCAAATGGGTACAACGCGAATTCCATGCCAAAATTTTCCACCTACTGTAGTGTGTACATAACACGACGAATAAATAATGGTCAAGAACAAAAGAGTACTGCAAGCACTGGAAATCAGCTCAATGGGGCTCTGGGCTGAGTATTCTGACAGGCTGAAGGTCCGGTACTCAAAATCTAAATAGCGCCCCCCTTGACCAAGAGCATTTATAATCTCAAAATACTGCAAGTTCTAGCTCTGCTGAACCCACCACTGACCAAATGGGGGCCAGTAGAGGTTCAACAACTCCCGTAACACAACGAACTAATTATACACATTTGGAACAGAATCCATTCCACAACCAGGTGGGGGAAGAAAGGCAATGCCAAAATAAGGGGAAAAAAAGTTATGAGAGAAACAGCTACTTGCTTACTGCAAATGTACTGACAAAACCTCATGGATTGATCCTCAGGCAGGAGCTGCCTTATCTCCTTTAAGATTCTTAGGGCATATTTTCCAATCATTAAGCCCGGCATGATTCCAACCGTTGTAACTCTTTCGTGTGTATCTTTTGGATCTCCTATACTTGCAGATGGGTTAGCTGAAAAAAGACGCTCAGTGTGAGGTTAGATCACAAGGTCCTTCAACGCCTCTAATTTTCCATTTAAGGAATGAGAATCTATGCTTTGACCAGCTTCCTGATAATCCGGGCCGCCATTTTCAGGTGTGTCACATATCTGGCCATCAGCAGATTTGGATATGGCTGAGCTGTGGATGCCTTCGAAATAACTTGAGAAAGTGAAGAATTCAGCACATCGTGCCTTCCATCCTGCAAGAGAAAAGAAAGACAATGTAAATAACATATACAACGATTTTTGTGAACCAAGTTCATGTACCAGACAGGACAAATGATCATTTCAAAAGTTACCAATTGATTCTTTCTACAAAAAATTGCCATCATTAAGCATGTACAGGTTGTTTTGGAAAATGATGTCACTTGAGTGAGGTGGTCCTCAAGCTTCTATAAGTTCGAGTGCTTTGATCAAGGGAAAGTGGACCAATACAACATTAGGTATGTTATATATGATCATCTCACTCGAATGGGGGGATCATTACCTTATGTTTACCTTTTTCTGAGTCATTTCATACAGTAAGAGAATATCTTAATCTCCCTCCAGAAAACAACAACCTCACAAACAAGCACACACAGTAACCGCAAAGAGATAATTGGGGAATAGAATGATGTGGCAGCACTTACTAGAAGCCGCATCAAGGTCAACCAAGGTTGTTCCAAGTAGTTTGTGGACTGCAATACAGTCCTTGAGCTTCCATTCCTTGACTGGTCCCAATGCTTCATTTCTGGTTTACAAAACACAGGGAGCTTCAGTCTTTAAAAAATTGAAAACAGAAACAAAAACATGCAAATGGCAGAGAAACGTAATAATAAAGCTTGATGTAGCTAAGAAACATTACGTTGACGCAAGGTTGTTGGTTGTATCTTCAATTAGTCTGATGGCCTCAGGCTTCTTTTCAGGCTCCAAAACATAAAGCATTTCTGCAGCTGCTGCTCTATGCATCAAGGAATCTTCACAAGACCAGGCAAAGAAAAAGAATCAGCAACCATGCCAGTGATGCCACTGGATGACAGAGTGTGTCCATGGAAATAGCTGAAGGCAGATAAAAACCTTTATGTTTCTCAAGGAAAGATCTGTTTGCTTCAGTAAGAGACTTCTCATGCAATTGACTGCAAAAGAAGAAAAGTCACTACAAGGTTCTAAGTGGCTCTAAGATTGTGCACAACAGTACAAAAAAAAATGGGCCTGTGGATGGAACCTTAGAGTAGCACGTTCTGCTTCTAAGACACTCCAAACAAGTTTATCCGAATCAGTCACCGGAGCTGCCATAGTGCCCACCTTATGGAAGAATCTTATCTGTGGTAAATGAAGTATGAAATTAGCACACGGAGAATAAAAAGGAAGCTATTAGATACTTAAAGGTCATTGTGTACATTAAGAATAACACAAGATTCATAAAATAATAATAATAATAATAATAATAATAATAATAATAATAATAATAATAATAATAATAATAATAATAATATAAAACAAGAAACACAAGGAGAAAGTTTCCTCACTAGCAGATTTTATACTGATATATATGGACTGACAATGCTGAAGAAGAAACATCAAAATAATAATTGTTGTTGCTTGAGATGACATACCAAGCAACAATGAGAATCAGGGTTATCTGCATCCAACCGAAGCAGCTGTTTTACAGCCTGAAAAAAAAAAACAAGATAATACTAAATCCAAATAGCCATCACAAATAACAAGACAGCATTATTATTTACCAAATTAGGAGAGACAACAAGTATGAGCACCACAAGAATTCAAAAAGACTACATTGCCGGAAAAAAATTCCAGCCCCAGGTTATAATTTAGGAGGCATGCCATCAATTGAAAAGTCCAGTTTGATGGGTAAGGGAATACATGACCAGGTTGTCTAGGCACAACTCCTGCTCATTTATATAGCGGGCCTTAAAATTAGTCCCAGCCAATGGGCTGAAAAGTGCAGCCAATCCTGTCCCTGCATTTTCAAAAGGGTCAATCCCTGCCCAAGCCCAGACCATCTTCAATTTTGGACTGGGGCTGAGCCTGTGAACCACCTAAGCCCAACCCTCTAGGCTGAGCTAGAGGCCAAGCCAAGTTGAATCCTATAAGTAGCTAAACCTGCGCATTTAACCTAAAGTATGACCTTTGGTACAATGGTTTAATGATTATTTTGTTGCAACCAAAGGTTCTGGGTACGAGTCAGTGTCACACCACCTCCTCATGTCAGGATCATTGTTGTCTTGTGTAGCTAGCCGACGGACTCACGCATTCTCCTCCCGTGGTCAACTATTATGGCGGATTCTTCCTATCACGATTTGTTGGGGTCTTTGGAAGGAGAGGAATAGTAGAGTTTTCGACGGAAAAGGGGGAGAGGCGTATAAGGTTATCCTTGATATTAAGGGCCTTCTGTTTTTTTTGTCCAAAGCCTTCAAAGAATGTAGAGGCCTCTTCTTTGAAGACTGTGTTTCGCTGGGACCTCATTATTTAGAGAGATGGTAGTTGTTTTTTGCTTTTGTAGTTCTCTGTGTCGAGGTCATCTCGATCTCCTTCACTCCCTTTGTAACTTCCTTGTCATTTGCCTTTTTAAACTATTGTAACTATTCTACTCTCATTAAAAACAATAAGGGCCCATTGGACCTAATATGCTAGGCCCAGGCCACTTATATTACAACCCCCAAAAGAGGTCCGATAATGGCCCATGGGATGAAAATGGAAGAGGGAATGAATATAAAAGATGTGCCAGAATAAGGTAGTAGAATTTGAAAGGAGAAAAAGTGGTGCCTTTCATAGATAAATTGGTAAAGGAAGCAATGTGGAACGTAGAAGCAGATACTACGAGGATGTGGGATGTAATGGCTAAATGTATTAAAAGAGTCGCAAAAGAGGTCCATGGGGAATCTAAAGGGAAAAGTTATACACATAAGGAATGGTGGTGGAATGATGAAATTCAAAAGGCCATTAAAGACGAGAATTTATTACAAGCCCGACAACTGGCTAGAAACAATGAGAACTTAGAAAGATATAAAAAGTTAAAAAAGAAGCAAAAAAAGTGGCAAGTGAGGCACATGATAGTCCATATAATAAAATAGGGACAAGAGAGGGTGAGAAAGATGTTTACAAGCCTGCAGAACAAGAGAAAGAAATGCTAGAGATATAGATCATCTTAGATACATTAAGAGGCCACGACGAGAGTCTTAGTGAAAGATGAAGAAATTAAAAGAAAGGTGGAAGACTTATTTCCATAAAACATAAAATAAGGATAACATAATGGACATGGAACTAGATGGAAATACTAGGGAGAATATAAAACATACATACTTTCATAGAATTAAACAACTTGAGCCAACATGAAGACAGGTAGAGCCTAAAACAACGATAACTGTTCTAAAAACCATACCCTAAGACAAGGATCAGCCCTAAGACAATACCTATTTGCTTTAGTTATAGATGGAGTAACTGCTCCTATGCATGATGAGATCCCTTGTTGCATGTTATTTGCAGATGAAAATGTATTAGTTGACGAGACTGAGGATAAGTACAAAACTATAACTCTGGAGGAATGCTTTGGAATGGTTTTAAAATAAGTCAAACCAAGACAGAGTACATGGAATGCAATTTTAGTAAGGAATGGATGCACATGGAGATGATCTGCCAATTAAAATTGATAGTCATAAGATACCTCGAAGTGACCAATTTTGTTACCTTAGTTAATATTTATAAGGAGAGATTGATGACGATGTTGCCCATAGCACCAGTGAGGAGGAACGTGCAAGTCAAAGGGCCTAAAAGGGCGAGGGGAAGGCCAAAACGAATGTAGAGAAACTTGCCTTAACAAAAGAGATTGCTTTAGACAGGATTGACTGGAACAGGATTCGTGCAGCCGACCCCATACCATTAGGAAAAGGCTTATGATGATAATGATGATGAGTGGTATTATGATTCTATTGGCAGCCAAAATTTGATAGATTTAAGGCCAAGGTGCACCATCTTCAGTACATCACCCATACACCCAATCATGTGGTATAAAAAATAGTGTCTTATATAAATTATATAAAAGGTCGGAACCAACTAGGGACAACACGTGGCACCTACTATATACCCATACCGCGGATGGCCAACCCTAAACCACGGGCTGACAACAACTTGAATTGTGCCCATACCGCATGCTTATGTCAGCTCATCACGGGTTGACACCTGTCAACCTACAGTGGGGATGCTTGGGGTTATACCCTAATAAAAGAGACCAACCATGGGTTGACGCCTCACAACCCATGGTATAACCCGTCCTTTAAAAAAAGGGAGCAATGGAAAGCTAACACATATCAAAGAGCAAGACAGGGCTGGCAAGTGCACCAGTTTGATAAAACGTTCCTTCAAATCCCGAGATAACTAATTCGGTTTAAACACAAATAACCAAAAGACAAAAGTCCACAAGGACTCCTTTAAATGAGAGACTGCATTCACAAGGAAGATCCACATGGCACTCTCCCATTAGAGAGAGGTAACAACCAACCTTTTTTTTATAAATGAAGTAACAACCAACCTAGTAAGAGGATCGCAATCAAAAGCAACTCTCATATCATTCGTTGATGGGGAGTTGAATGATCCTAGTAAGAGGATTGCAATCAAAAGCAACCTAGTAAGGTGGCCTTTTTCACATGGGAGGCCACTCTGGATAAGATCTTAACAGTGGATCATCTACGTTCTAGAGGTCTCATCATAGTTGACTACTGTTGGATGTGTCGATGTGATGGTGAAACAGTTGATCATCTCTTGTTACACTGCGATGTGGCGTATGGGGTTTGGTCCTCTTTCCTCAGCGAGTTTGGGATTTGTACAAATAGAGAACTCTTTTAATCAACAACAATTCTAAAAGAGTTCTATAGCAATTTGTACAGAGTTATTTTTCAAGTGGGAATCCATTGTTAAAGGGGCATCGTAATTTTCTGTTCTAGGATGGGATGTATTCTTTTCTATTTTGATGATTCCCACTTAGAAGTGCCTTTGTAATCTTTGTACAGCTGGGTCTCCGTGGTCCCTATTCCTCTTTATTAACAAAATATAAAAAAAAAAGACAATTGAGATAGTTTGGTCATGCGTAACAGGCTATTGACGACACCGATGACTATAACACTGATGCACGTCAAGGTTCTAACAAGAGGGAAAGGCCAAAAATGGCATGATCAAAGTGGTGAGAAATGATCTGATGGCATATGTATTAATGAAATTTAGGCACTGGATAAAATGGATTGATAGAACCCAATTCGTGTAGCCAAATGTTTGGATTGTTAAGTCCTTGCAATGAAAAAGAAGGCAAAGTCAAAAAGGCTTATAAGTTTCAAGTTTGAATATGAAACTACCTGATAGGCAAGTAAAATCTTCTGCTTTCTCATGTTTACTTCGAAAGAAAGTACGTGTGTTTCCAAGGACTCCGATGAATTCTTCTGAAGAAGTTTCAAGTACTTCGTAGCTTCCAATAATGGATCTTCAACCTGCTTCAATGCACATACCACCACAAGGTACTGTTATCTATCCCACTGTCCAAGACATATAGCCTAGCAGCGAGACATGAAGCTCAAAAGAAAGTAACATGTCAGGAATCTTAAAAAGCACCTGCAACAACTTCACCCCATGAGGATCTAGATCAACTGGTTTGGCATGTTGCCGTTTACCAGATTTTGACACACCAGCCGCACTTGAATCCTCCTCATTTTTTCCTTCGGCCTCCTACAAAAATTTAAGATATTACACCACTTACTGTTCAGATGAAAGGTCACCAAGAAAAAACAGAGAGAATCTAAAGTACCTTCCTAGCTCGTGCTTCGGCCTTCCTCTGTTTTTGTCTCATTTTCTTTTTCTGGGAAGGAAGCAACTTTGACATTTCATCATCTTCTTCAGTTGATGATTTTGAAGGAGAATCATATAACTTTATGTAGCATCTGACCTCAAAAACCACATAAACAAATATGAATACAGGTCAAAACCAATGAACTTCATACACTGACCTATTGAATGAATCTAAATAGTAGTTAACTCGCAAAGTGAAACGAATGTGAGAAAATAACAAATCAGTTTTTTTCCTAATGATCAGAAACGAAAAACGTTATACAAAAGTATAGAACAGAAAAGGGTAAAGCATTCCATCAAGCAAATTAGAGCAGGAACAAAACGTATAATGGACTAGCCATTGGAATGGCTAAATGATGAATCTCCATGAATGATACATTCCCAATTACAAGCAAAGTTCTGCACCTTGAGATCCCGAAGTTCTCAAAAGATACAAGCTCATTCAGTTAAAAGTTAACCCGACGGCCTCAAACCACCAGAAATGATCTACTACAGCCTTCAAAAGTTTCACTTAGCACTCTACTTATAATACTCTTTCCACTTACAATTCTCTTAGGATATGGTCTTCAAACCCTTCTCTACTTGGAATACTCTTTTCCATGTAACCCAAAAAAGAGGACAAAAAAAAGTTCGTAAAACTCATAATCGAGCCAACCTGAGTTGAGTGAGTTTTCAAGAAACTCGGCGTGTCAACCAAAACTCAATTTAGTTTTTTTATGAGAACTGAGTTTTTAGTTGAGCCAACTCCAAATCAAGTCAAGTAAAATCGGCCAAATGTCAAGTTAACTCGATTAGTATCAGAAGATTGCCAATCATCTCCCTTTTAAAGCCATCTAACCCTCAATTTCTTAGTCCAATCCATGTCTTTAGAGCTCTTGCTTGAGGTAGTCTCCTTTTAGCTCATTTCCAGTCACCCATCAATTTCATGCTAAGTATCAACTTTTTTGTTCTACCCTTGTGCCCTGTTAGGATAGATGGGCTCAACATTCATGTCAAGAGCTAAATGCCATCAAGTAGAAGAATTTAGGATAAGAAGAAGAAAAAAAGGGTAAAACATCTGAATTTCCATGAACATCTCTGCAGTTGGACAAAAAAGGGAAACCAACGCATCACTTAATTAACCAGCCAAGAATCAAAGAGATATGAAACTGCGATTAAACCGTAAGTTCAAATTTTAGTTGAGCTATATCTTGGGACCTGGGCAGATAGATCAAGAACAAAATAAGATTACTCTAGATTATTCTTGCAGAGTATGTTGAGCTATGTTACCAGTGTATGGGTATGGTATCAGATATCGGTACATGTCCAAGTGTTGGACTTGTTCAACCCCAAAATTTTGAGGTACTTGCACATGACTAGATTAGTAATCTTTTAATATTTTTAATACTGCAACATTATTTACTTTGATCACACTTTAATATTTCATGTTAATCATAATTAAGTCATATACTTAAATATTTAATCATACAAACTAGTTCTGTTCTAGGTTAGGGTTATGAGTTACTAAGGTGTGGATATATGTTGCCATTTTTCTTTGTTCACATATAAGCTTAACACTTTATTATCGTTTCCCATTCAAAGCCCAAGCTACTTATTCTTCTCTTGCCACACATGGGTATGGTGGATCCAATACGGATCCTGTACAACCCATGTCGTGTCGTGTCAACTTGGGTATGGTTGGGTAAATAGAAGGGTCTGAGCATCAGAGATGTCGAGGGCCTTGAGACATATACAGATGCAGCAAGACAACTGTTGAAATAACTCAATAACAATAGAAATATAAAAACTTCACCTGATAGCTCCAACTGCCGCTTTATGAAAATATGCATGTGCATGAAGCCGATCTTGAAATTTCAGCATTTCCACATAGGCACGCAGAGTCATTTTCCTTAAACAATAAGAGTGGAAGTCGAATTGGTCTTCAGTCATATCTGCATAGTGCTTCTCCACGGCCAAGAATTTTTTCAGAGCCCGTCCAAGATCACCTTGTCGAAAGTAACTTTCACCAGAAGCGAGTTCATACCTTCCCAAGATGCATAAGCCAACAAAATTAGCAGGGAAAATCACTCAAGCCTTGTGTAGGCAATTATTCAGCAACCAAAAAGGTACAAAGACACACCACATGCACTGCATGTCATGCAAGTTATTGTGTTGGTCCCCATCCTTTGTGAACAATACAGCCATTTTTTCTGCCAATCCAACCTTCAAAAAAAAAGATAATTCAGTTTCACATAAAACGCACATCCCAAAATAAATAAAAAACACTACAAAAGAAAGATAAAAGAAAAAATAATCAAAACTTCCATGAAGAATCATTTATAACTGAAAGAAAAAAGAGAAAGGAACCAAACGAAAAATAAAAAAATCAAGTTTTCAAGTAACCATACATACCTGATCAGCCTGAAGCATGCGCTTAACACATTCACTGTTTAAGTAGCGGTCTGCAAGATCCATAGACCTAGCTTCATCTGCCAACGCAGCAGCAGCTGCCAAGTCACCTGCATGCTTCAATATCCTGCCCTGTGATCAAATCACATGCCAAACAAACACTTTTTAAGTGAACATGAAAAAAAAAGAATTAATCTTTGGTCCGGCTGTGCTGGTCATCCATTGTCCAGCCGTGGCATTAAAAAATGACATGTGGCAATGTGTAGACCGGCAACCCGGAGAACAATTTTAAGGATTCTATCCCACTCCCATAAATTATTAAGGAAAGAAAAAAATTTAGAATTAAATATTAAGATAAGGAAAGAAAAAAAAATTGGAAACATCATATAAAGATTGCAGATTATTCAGTTCATTTGAAGAATGAAAAAGATGTGTACTTGATATGAGTATGGGTTCGTGGTTTGCGTACTAGAATGTAGTTGGCATGGTTTCTGGCAAGCTTTTTATAATAAGGTGAATCTCGATAACACTTGAACCTAGATTATTGTTGATTCTACAAATTAAGTAAGGAAGAAGAAGAGAAAGGAACAATGGTGAGAAAAGATTTTTTTACTTTATTTTCCAACGTGGATCACGGCTTGCTCTGCAGAGTAAGGAAGAATGGAAACTGGGAAAGGAAAGACAGTACGATAAAAGATTGGACCTTTTGGTGTTTTTCTTCCTTTTTTACTTAAGATCAAGAGAGATCAAAAACTTGCCAAAAATAGGTTGAAAAAATGGTCACTCGACTTACCACAAAAAAGAGAAGGGACCGGTCTTCCAATTACCCTAAAAAACCATGTCCATGTGGCACTCTCTCACGCCTCAGTTGGACAGTAGTTGTCCAGCAGCTGGACCCCAGGCACACTCAAAATAAAATCAAGAGGGTTTTTTTACCAATACAAAAGTATCAGATATTCTTTTTAAGCTCACGAATACATACCTCTCTTGCAACGAAAAATTTTTGATTTCGAGGTTTATTTTGAGCAGCCCGAAAATGGAAATAGTTCAACCAGTGTGGATATTTTTCATGGAAATGATGGAAATATAGTGAATTTGTTTGTGGAAAGTTGATGAAATGATAAAACAAGCAGAAAAACGCACTCATAAGCTATCAAACCATAATATACAACCAAATGTAGTGTGGAACTAAACAGCCATAGCGGTCAAATATGTCGAGCCTAATATATGATAAAGTTCGAGCAGCCCGATGGAAATATTTCAACCAGTGTGGATATAGTACATTTTTCGTGGAATGATGGAAATATAGTGAATTTGCTTGTAGAAAGTTGATGAAATGATAAAACAAGCATAAAACGCACTCATAAGCTATCAAACCATAATATACAACCAAATGTAGTGTGGAACTAAACAACCATAGCCGTCAAATATGTCGAGGCTAATATATGATAGTCGGACAACGTAAAACAGAAATGACAAATGAAAATAATTATAATCATCAATTAAGTTCATTACATCCAATACGCATCATTCCAAAAACGATAGCACAGACAGGTAATACATGAACTATCACTATGCTTCAATCTTAGAGAAAATTTTGAATAAATGTCAAATACTTTTCTTGAAAAAAGTTCAAGAGTACCCCTCAAAAATTGCAATCAAAACAATATTTTTTTACATATTTAAACATGCATCCGGTAGCCATGGAATTGGGAACGAATCTCATTCATGGTCAACCTATTCTCTATGTAACAAGGACACGGACACGTGTATCATGTGTCCGACACGGATACGGAGTGTCAGACACGCTGACCCCCACAAACCCAATACATCGACACGTCCATACAGTTCATTCTTTATACTGAAAGATATATCTTTTAAATCCAGGTTAAGTATGCAATACAGAAAAAATGTATTTAGATTAAGTTAATCAACATTAAAATCACACAAACCATATACAAATAATAACTGAAAACAATTTTTTTGAATAAGTTGAGATTTGCTTGAAAATGTGTGTAGGCAGATGTCCGACACGTGATGTATTGACACAAATCACAAAGCACCGCCATCCCTCGGACAGATTCACGGCAACCAGTAGGAAAGACCCTCAAAATGACAGCCAATGAGTTCTCAGCACATACCCCCAGTGCTTTTAGCCACGTACCCATTGAGTGTTTGTTTAATATTTTGCTGCAAAAGCAAGACGCACAAGGGTATGTGGAAAAAGCACTCAGGGTACGTGCCCAGAACTCAATGCTGTCACAGGCTTTGACGACAGACCACTGTCATCAAAGTTTTACTACTCAAATATAATGCCTGAGCCAAGTAAGATATAAATAAGGGCCAGGCACTACCACTCAACCACCTAGCAAGGAGCTAAATACCCGACCATTCCACGATAACACCTAACCAACTTAAAATAAATGCACGTGTCAATCACACTTCAGAATCTCAGGATCACTAGGAGTGCAACATCATAGAGTTCAAATCCAGAAAGGAAACAATGCCCGTGTAATACACCCGCCAAACCAGTTTGGAAAGACCACTAGAAGCAGACAGATTACCAAATCAGAAAAGGAACCTAACTGCACATCAGGGGATCACTCTCTGATTCCTACTATAACACGGAAGCAGGGAGGGGTCTGCTACATATAAATAGGCCCCTCTCTGCAGCGATTCATCCAGTCTATTCTAGTTCATCTTGAGATTATTTTTCCAAGAATCTCTCGGCCTCTAATCAGACAGGTGTGAGGGAGAGGTCGGAAGACTACCAAACTTTAACCCCAAACTAATCTTCACAGGATTATGCCAGAGTTTTGACTAGCTAGTGGGTTGGAGGCCCTTAGTGTGCGTACTTTTGCGGGGTATACAAATTCTATCCAATTGAAACAATCCAAGAATCTCTTGGCCTCTAATCAGTCAGGCGTGAAGGAGAGGTCGGAAGACTACCGGACTTTTCCCCCAAACTAATCTTCAGAGGATTATGCCAGTATCCTTAATAATCCAACTTTTCCAGTAATCCATTAAAGTTCAACTTAAGGCATTATCAAAATTAAACAATATGAAGAAAAACTCAAATACTGTAAAAATGATTTGACATAAAGGCAACAGATTGAAACTAATATAAAATTGGTATATACTTAAAGCCACAAATATCTTGAAGAGGATACAAAAAATATAAAAAACAAACAATACATGCATCATGAAAATTATATGTAATTTAAACTTTTAAAAGGTTTAAACATCATGGGCACAATGGCAGAGACAAACCTTGACTAAGTATAGATCAATCACAGTTGGAGTATGTCTAATAGCCTCATCAATTTTAGCAAGAGCAATATCATATTGGTCCCGTCTGTCATAATGCTGCATCAACATAGATTCCCTAAGCAATGACCTGGTAAAAGTGGGGGAAGAAGAGTGCAGAGAATAAATGTGAAAACTAATTCAACCAAGACATGGCAGCACAAAAACCTGAGCCAATAAAAACAAAGTCCACATATGCGTTGACGGAGGCTCTTTCTCTGCACTGCATTTAAGAAGAAATACATACCCATTTTTTAGTCAACAAAAAGAAGACCATCTCAACGTGATAACTGTATATCATAGACAATCAACAAATAAGGATTCAAAGGACAGTATTGGGTAGACAGTCAATTCTTTAAAAGGGAATTAAGTCGTATTCCCGAAAGGTTGGCAAGGCCACAAAGGAGAGTTGATTTCAGAACAGGTCACAGATCTCCACTACAGATAGGGGTGGTAACAATTCTGGTCGGGTCAACGTGGTACTTGTGACAGTGACCCAAACCTGAGATGGGTTGAGATGGGTCAATCCCATCCCAATCCTAATTCAGAAATAAAGAGACGAGTTGGGACAGTTTGGCCAAGCTGTTTAGCTCTTTGTTGGTTCAGGTCAGGGTCGGGGTCAACTTCAATCTAACACAGACATCAACCTGGACCTGACACGAATACAACCTTGGATCAGAAACCCCCAACACTAACCAAGGAAAAAACCAGGAGAAGATTCGAATGGTTCGCACAAGTGGGATCAAGGATTGCCACTCCTAGGCTAACATAACAAATTAGATCACTCACCTGAGCTCAAGCAGGACACAACTGTTGCAAATTATAATAATGGTAAACAATTTTGTTTTGATAACTATAATGAGGACAGATATTCTTATCCATAATAACATGGATCTGAGGAAGTCATAACCACTTGATTCAGAGTTGAATGAGACAACAGAGTGTACTTTTATTCTAAGAGACTCAATACTTAGATACAACAGTCCTGTGTGGCTATGGAAAGATTGTAATATTTACATACAAAAGTTCTATATTCTGATTTTAAGATGTGGTAGCTTATTTCAAGCTCAACTCAGCCAACTTCCTTCAGAGACTTGGTCCTCAGTTTATTGAGAAAAAAATTTAAAGTACTATTTTCTGGTTTGAGAAAAATATAAATGTAAAAAAAAAAAAAAAAAGACCAAGAAAAGAAAAGGGAAAATCAAACAAAACCATGGTAGTTAACGTTAGTGGCCGAGTAATCACAAATACGAACTTGGCTCGATACAATTGCTTAGAACAGACATGGTAATGAACAGTAAAAAAATTTATACATCCAGAAGAATAGTAAAAAATTTGACCAGAACGGTAATGGAGTAAACTATTAAAGATCCACAGAAAAAGAAAAATTCAGTTTGGTTCTACCCTTAACAATTTTACAATCTGAAGCGAGGTTTTGAACATTGTGCACTATGCTGGGAAACTCGTTAACAATTGTCAACAATATCATGCAACAGTTAAAAGCTTATAATTCCTATATTACCTCAGTGGATATCCTCCAGTCGCCCTTATTGAATCTTCCAACTCAAGAATCAACTTCTCTAGAATGTCTGCCTGTATAAGGATAATGACATAAAAGTTCCCACCAACCATATAAGTTTACAAAGACCGTGTCCAAATGTTTCATCACATAACGTACGAAAGTAATCGGTCAAACCTTGCCAGGATGATCATACAATGGGCAAAGATCGGAGAACAATGAAGGAACTCCCTGTATGCAGAGGAAACTGTGTAAGTTTGACCTCAAAGTAGGTTTAGGAATCACTTATCAAAAAAAAGTTTAGAAATATGATACATTAAAACAGGATTAACATGAGCTTTATCCCTAAGAATTAGAATAATCAGTCAGAAAAACGTATAAGCAAAAACTATTAACATTACCTTTGTTAAGAGGGGCCTAATATAGTTATCCGCTGCTTCCCGGAATTGTTCACCTTTTAAAAAATCAAGTGGTATTCTCTGACATAAAAACAAAAAAACAAAACAAAGTCCAATATTAGTTGGCGCAAATTTAATAATCATATAGGTTGTTTATCTAGATGAATGCAAGAAAAAACTGAAACCTGAAAACAAATTGAAGCAAAAGAAGAGGAATTGCTATAATTTAGCTAACTAAACCTAATAGCAAGAAAATTCAACAAAACTAAGAAAATAAACATTAAAAGATATGGGTCTCCTGACTCATATCTCAAAACTTGAGATGAAAAGGTGCTGGTGAGAAACTCACAAAAGAAATCATTCAAAAATGTTTTCCAAGAATAAAAAAATGCAAACAAACAGAAAAATAGCTATTGAGCCCCAATAAAAATCTTACACACCAACTTCTCTCTATGCCAAGTTGGTCAAATCTGCTCATCTGTGTTGGTGCACTTTTATGATATTACTGGTGTCTCGGCTGTTCTGTTGATTAAGCCCCGTGTCCACTTAATCTGACAGTAGGAAAGAATTTGGAAGGTAACAAAATGTGAAGCTAATTTGTTTTTCAGTGGACTTTATCTATGCTGTTTGAGATATCAATCATTTCCCCATATATCTGGCAGTTTCTAGCACCATCACTTTCAGGATCAATCTATCCAAGCTCCCACCTCCAGGTTCTATGAGTCCCACCTACTAGCTTTTCACCCATGTTCTCAAAACTCTATAATTCAACACTACATCAGAAGTCACGGTATCTTTTGGATTTATCCCTAGTGTCAGTGTGTCAAAGAGAAGTCTACCTCAATTCTTGCATGGTAGAAGTCCTTATAGATGAAGGTTCCGGGAAACCGTAACATGAAAAAAACTCAAGCAAGCTGAACAGGAAAGATCCTCATACAGAGCAAAACCTTAACATGCCCGGTTTATAAAGATCCAAAAGTAGTAAAATGCAGATTCAATAATGCTTAAGAGACAATGAAAGAAATTAACAGCCCACTGGGAGAAGCGTATAAAAGCAGTAGTAAGTATCCTGGACTATGCATTTATTCTGGAGGAGCTATTTTACCTTAACAGCAGAAGACCAACTGTGTTGCTCCCCAAGCGATTTGTACAAGACAACTAACTGATCAATTTCATCAGATGAATACTGGCCATTGTCTGAATATAGTCCTACACATTTTTGCAGGCCTTCGTAATACCTAAATTGAACAAGATGTCAGAAGATAATATTAGTTAACCTCAACCAACATGAAATATAGGCCAAGATAAAGTTAGAGCACTTTTAGAAGACAATTTAGAAATAGCAAATTATATTCCAAACAACCCAAGTGAACCATAATTATCAAACTTCGAAGATATACCAGGGCCAATTTTCTTGTAAAAAATTTCTTAAAAGGCCTCATCAACATTTCTTCCATTGCAAATTGCAGCATTGTGCAATTGAAGGAAGAAACTAAAATACATTAGAAGTTGGAATGAAGAACTTATGAAGCATAATACATTGTGGAAACCAATAGAAGACTGGAAATTCTAATTGCAATAGAAATTTGGTAGGGAGATTTTGATGGGAAGTGCCTTTTCCACCCCTATATTTGCTTCATCCATCATCTCCAATGTTTTAATATTTATTTTGGCAAAAATACCCTTCAAACTTGAAAGAAATAAAAGTAGTTAAACTCTCCAAAAAGAAGAATAGAAGCCCTTCTAAGGGTATTTTTGTCAAAAAAATGTTAAAAACATTGGAATCGTGGATGAAGTAAAATGGGGAGTGGAAAAAGCATTTCTACTTTTTGAAAAGTAACGAGTATGCATGAGAAAAATAAGAGCTAAACCCGATGTGCAAAGAGGGCCTTATACAAAGGGAGCTAATGGGATGGCAGACAAATTAGCTCAAAAGATAAAAACTATACTAACTCTAATGAACATTAGTGCCATGAATTATGTCCCCTCCCAATTATTCATATAAGCAGCATCGATATTGACCAATGGAAAAGTGATGCTTTTATCCTCTTGATAGGCACGCTGATCATGCTGTAATTGTGTTTAAAATGTGTTTTGTCTTCCTTTCCAAGTGTCCCAATCCACTGCAAATGAAAGCATCCTCCATAGCATTCTCACTTTTAAGGAAAGCCTCCAACCTCCATCCTTGAATAGGCACTAGCACAGTCTTGGAAATAACAATGATACAGAAGAATTGAATAATGTACACAACACTCTGCTAGTAAACCCCCACTAGAAAAAGGATATGATTTGTGGGCCCCTTGATTCATCCCTTGGTGAATGTTATTTGCAGATGATGTGTATTAGTTGATGAAACTAGAGAGGGAGTAAATGCAAAATTAGAACTACAGAGGGGATACTCATAGGGATGAGAAGTTAGTTAAGATTGATGGACAAGAAATACCAAGAAAAAGAGAACACTTCCGTTAGGTTTGACTATCCATAAATATGGAGAGATTAGTGAGAATGTGACCCATAAAACTACTGTTTAGACACTAAAATAGGGGCGCGCTTATGGAGTATTACGTGATCGACATGTCCCTATCTAACTAAAGGGAAAATGTCACAAGATAGTAAGACCAGCTACGCTTTATGAAGCCAAATGTTGAGCAATCAAGAAACATGTGCATAAAACGAATGCAGCAAAGATGAGGATGTTCAGATGGATAAGTAGAACGTCTAGGAAAGACAATAAAAAATGAGCACATTCAAGGAAATCTAAGAATATCCCTAATAGGAGATAAAGTATGGAAAATTCGATTGAATTAGTCTGGGCATGTATAACGAAGACCAACAACGACACCAATGAAAAGGAACGCTCTAATGCAAGTTGAAGGCTCTAAAAAGGAGAGAGAAAGGCCATAAAATGACATGGATTGTAGTAAGAAAAAAATTAGAGGACATATGCCTTGACTGAAGATATAGCTCTAAATAGAATTGAATACTTAAATAGGATTCATGTTCCTGACCTCAAATATTTGGGATAAGGCATAGGTGATGATTTCTTTCCTTATGATTACTCTAAAAAAACTTGTACTTTTAATATAAGTAAAATAGAGCTTGAATAGAGGAATGCTAGCAACTCCCAACGGAGTTGTACAGATCAGATGCAACCCACAAAAAGACAAGAAAAATACATATTTTAATTAAAGGTGTCGCTTTTGAGGCAATTTTTCTTGTGTTTAGTGGGGCTGCATCTGTGCAACTCTCTCAAGGTGGTGCTTGCTAGCATTCCTCGTGTAAAATATTATAGTAAGAATGTAAGATACATTTGTACGAACATGTCTGCATTTCGCTTCTTAAAGGTGCCATGTCAGACATCTCATATGTGTGTCGAACATATTTAGATAGGTCTCAACTATCATAATCAAAGTGAACTTCGATATGCACAGAGTGGAGAACATCCAGACATATTTCCAGCATACTCATAAAACCGAAAGTTCCTTTATTACCAAATAATTCACCTGTAATTGTCAGGATTCATAGAGAGCAAAGCCCTATATATTTTCTCTCCTTCCCCTAAACGACAAAGCTTCACTAGCAAAGAAACCTGTTGTTCCTTGTAAGATAACTTATCAACCTGGAAAGACAAAAATGGAAGAATTGGATATCTTAAACCCTTAAATTCAAGACTTACTCTTCCTCTAGCATCACATAAAATATGCACTTACAATTTTAGACTCTTTCCTGTGCAGTTCCTCAAGAGCTCTCTCAAGAAACTCACAATCTTCTAGTAAAGAAATCTGCATGACAATATCAAATGTATAAACCTATCAACCCAGAGAATTACTACATGTGAAATTATTAACATCTTTCTTTTTAAATACCACAATGATTTCATCCAACTAGAACATTACATTCGTTGGTAACAAAGCAGAAAGGGCAAAAACGAACAATCAAACTATAACCAAATAAACACATTGCATCAGTTGTGAGTCTTGTGACAACAAGAAGAATTTTCCATCAAAATCATAAATCTTATTTTAACCAGGAAAATTTCAATAGCCCCCACAACAAGAAAAGACAATAGTAGTTTCAAGCATTATAGAAATAATGTGGACCAACTCCTACTGGATAGTAGATATAGTACTATCTTTTCCTTTTAAAAGCAAGCAACCACACAAGAAAAAGAACCATTGCTAAATGAACGCAACAATTCTATACTATCGTATGGAACTTTCTCTTCCATAATATTAGCCATGAAGTGGACAATAAGAGCCCCCAGATCTCGCTTCCATCCTATCATTGAAATCACCCAGTTCACACGTAACATGGAGCTTTTTTATGATAACTTAAGTGACAACAAAATAGTAAAAGTAGGAAATATGCAGAGGAAATTAGCATAGACAATGCACAAGAATAGCATGCAGAAACAGAAAAGGAATGAAAGCATTTTAACTTCCGTATCCATTTCCTATAGTGATACAGTAAAGAGGCAAGTAAAGCAAGTGCTTTATTCCTAACTCCACCCGTAAAAATTGTATATGCAATCAAGGTAAGGATGGAATTTCAACAATGTTAATCAGGCACAACAATCACTAAAGCAATCTTTGACTGGGTTGCAGCATATGTTTCTTAATATGCAGACGATGCAAACCTTTTGCAAGGTTCTCAGTTTCCAATCAGAGGATCAAGCTCAAATTAATTAAGCATAAAGAGATTTTAACAGTACCTTTCCCAAGGACATCGCAAAACACTTTGGGTTCTTTGAAGAGGTAAGTGAGTCTCACTCTCACCCATCTAGTCATCTTGTCCTTTATTTTCAATGCAGAACTTTGGAAGTAAATCAGATACGTAAAATCAGTGTTCACATAAAATAGAAGGGCTTGCTTGTTGTTAGAGAAAGTTACTTGATTTACCAGGAAATTGCCGTATACTATACTTGACACTTATTTGGGTGGGTAAGATGGGATTGCAGTCACTTGATGAACAACGTAATGGTTGAAGAAAGTCAACTAAATGAGCAAATTGGATCTCATTTTGTTTAGTAGTATCTATGCTTGTACTATGATAAAAGTGGGTATTGGCATAACATGTGGAAATATCCACTTCAGTTATGCACATTAGTATATCAAAATACATGAAAGTATTTACTGGCCTAAAATATAAAGACACACATACTACTCATTAAAGAAAGAAAGATACACATACTAGAACAAACGTAACAGACTCAGGATTTTCAGGGGAAATGGAAACTTGCAAAGCTGTGCTTCTATCACAATAACAAATCATTCACCTCTTTATGAGGATGTTGTCTGATAAAAATGAGAACAAAGACTTAGTAGCTAATCCAAATAACATAATTATATACCAGATATAAAAATATTTGAAGAAAGCAAGGCTCCTCTGGATTGAGAAACTATTAAGAAAAAACAAATATATACTAAGTAGTGACCATTGATACCAATTGTTGATTATAATAAAAAGGAAATGAAAGAGAGAAAATTAGGCTCGAGCATGTAAAACCTATACTTTCAACTCTTCTTATCTCACAATTCCTTCTACAAGATACCACATTATCTTCAAGTAAGGATACACAGAGATATATGAAGGTGTGAACTAATTACATGTGTCCTACTAAAGAAACATAACCATCAAGTGTGTTGCAACACGCAGGAGTCAATCATGCCCATCATTAACACAATTCCGACATTCAATTCCTTTTATAGCCATGAGTTTATCTTCAAATCTTTTCTTACTACCTCAATTTATGTCCTGTTAGGCCCTCTTCTCACCCTTCTAGAGCCTTTAACTTGCACTAAATCATCTCAGTTGACTTTCATTAATATAATCCTCTATAGAGGCTACTTCTAGCTTCCATTTGATGTGTTCATTCCTTATTTTAGCCTTCCTAGTCTTTTCACTCATCAATCATTTCCACTAGACTCGTTTCTATGAACACGGTGCTTCTTAATCGCCAAACTTTCTGCTTTACAAAGCATAGTTGGTCTTATCAATGTCTTGTAAATCTTTGTCTTTAGTTTGTTCAGTATAGGTTGATTACATAACAGACCACAAGTGCATTACTTTGGCCACCCAATTCTAATTCTATAATCAACATCCTCATCAATCTCTCCGTCTTTATAGATAATCAAACCTCCGTCTTTATAGATAATCAAATCTTTCCTACTCATCAATCTTAAATGACGGGCTACTTTCTTGCTTGCCCTTACTAAAGCTGCACAACATATACTTATGTTGGTCCGACTTACTTTAAAAATGTTGGTTTTCAATGTATTCTTCCATAGCTCAAGTTTTGCATTTACTTCTCTCTAGCCTCATTAACCAATTGTAAGTCATCTACAAATAACATACAACAAGGGACCGCCCCATGTATACAAGTTAATTCATCCATAAATAGTGCAAAAAAGATACAGACTCAAAGCCGACCCCTAGTGCAAATCCACTATTAACTGGAAACTCACTTGTCTCACCACCAGTTGCCAGTTGTCACCCCTCGTCGATGTCCTTGATGTCAATATATCCGCTCAAGACTTATGTTCTCCTAACACCCACTAATTAACTCTCCGATACTCTACCGTATGCTTCTTCTCATATTGCAAAGACCATGTGAAAAATATTCCTCTTCTCATGAAAATAGACTCGATGATTGACTATCTCGTATGAAGCTAATCTAGTTCTCTGATATTTTTGTTTCTTGGCTTAATTTTCTCCCATAATTTCATAGTGTGGCTTCTAAGTTCAATTTCACAATAGTCAAAGCAATTTCGTACATTTTTGCTCTTGTATATTTTTTTATTTTTTTGATAATTGTAGATATTATTTAAAGGCAAATTATTAAAAGGCAAACACCACCTAAAGAGTACAAACAAGCCTAAGAGGTCAAGATGACCTACAAAGGCTAAAGAAACAAACAAGACACAAAACCAAACAGCAAACTAACAATCACCTCTCGAACAAAGAAGATCTCGTTGAAACACAAAATCTTCGAAGAAAAGACCCTTGCACTCCATGATGGGAGTTCTTGTATATAGGTACCACCTATGTTACCTAGAGACTTCAAAATGTGAGTTGTACCCGTGTCTAACACTTCAATTTTAAGTTTCCCGTGGTCATGGTTTAAAAGGGCGATTGAGGCGTACACCTCAAGGAGAGGCACCCAAAAATAGCCTCGAGGCTATAGGCTCAGTTATGTGAGGCGTACGCCTTGAGGCTATAGCCTCGAGGCGCAATTGAAGCTTAAGCCTCAGTTTGCACAGTAAATGCTTAAATTATGGACCTTTTTTTCATTTTTTAACTCATTGTTTTTTTCAAAATACCCTCTCTACTAGATCTATACATAACATAACATCTATAACCTCTTTATGTATAACATATTAAGAGTAATATGTGCATGATGAGAATTTATCTATGCTTGAGAACCATGGTAAAACAAGAGCAGTAGACACACACAGAGAGAATTGTTTTTATAGGCAAACATCTACTATTCCCCCCTAAGGTAAGAACAGGACCGAACCCAGGTCTTTGGAAATTACCCCCCAAAGACTCGATCCCAGGTCTGTGGATACAACCCCCCACATCCTGACCAACTCAATTGTAGGATGCTTCTGACACACATAGACAATTAGGATTATAAAGAGTCCTTAAGAGAGTAAAAACAAGTTAAAATTAAGATTATGGTAAATAATCAAGTAAACTGTAAATAGCCAGCCACTATCAAGTATGTCAACACGACAGTAACACAAAATGAGAAGAGTACTTGAGGTCTTGATGAGTGAAAGCATGTACAAAGGCATATATAAACTGAGAGCTTGGATAACATGTCAACAATCTAATGTTTAAGACTTTTGTTGGCATTAGATTGTTGGCATTAGAATATCCACAATACTTCTCCATCTGTCAAGAATTTCCTTAGAGAGAATCATGTTGAATAGCTTAGTTAATCAGGACAATCCAAATTCTCCCCCATGCACTTCCACACCACAATTCGAAATATCATCTTCTTGAATTACTAAGTGCCAATCATGCTACTTGGATGAATACCATGAAGAGGACTTTGTCCACGTACATTGGTGAAAAAATTATGAAATATTCTTCAGTGTGAAGATAGGGAATGCATGTCTTCAGAGCAAAAACAGTTTCTCAGATAAGATGGCATTCAACCTCATTGTGTCTCAAAAAATGAATTTGTGTATGTGTGAATAGTAGCTTGAATGTCGAAATGGAGTTTTAAGGGAAATCTCACGTCAAAACCAAAATCAGTCAGTAGTGCCTTAACCTACACTAACAAACGTGTAGGATGAGCCCTTGCTATATCTTCAAATTCTACTCTAGATCGGGCCATTGTACACAATTACAAATGCTTGAGTTTTGTCATTTTCCATCTTAAAAGAGAGAAATTCCTCAAATTTTTATCCCGTGAAATTCTAGCATACTTAGAATAAGTTCAAAGATTTGAGTAATATATAAATGGAACATATTAGCCCCACAATAAAAGATTAACACGATTACTAAAGGTGAAAATGGTATGCAAGCATGTGTATGTATATATGTTTGCATGTATGAAAGGATGTACCTTGTATAAGAGCATTTCTCCATGTTCAAAACGTTCATTGTCTGGAGGATAATCATCTTCTAGTGTCCCTTCGTAGGCTTCCAGGATTTCGATCGCTTTTGAGCCACTACCAAATAATCATAAGAGGATAAACAACTAAGATATCAAAAGAAAAAAAAATTAAAGAAAAAAAGTGAAAAACTATTGTCTTTGCATCATAACAAAGGATAAAAACTTTGATCAACATGGCCATGGCGATAGCCTGATAGATGAAGATGAGGGAATATACATGCCATCTCAAAGTGACTTATTCAATCAAGACCATCGCTATTAAGTATAAGAACATGTAACACTTATGTCACTTCGGACAGAACAATTTGCCAAATAGTAGAAACTATAGATATTCAGTTCAATTGCAAAGTCATTGGACCATTCCTAGAAGAAAACTTTTTTGATAAGTAGCATTCCTAGAAATTAAAATTATTTATTATAGGGTAATTTAGTGTTACCCCCCTGTTATTGAAATGTATTTTGTCTTACCCCCTTGAACTTTCATACTAGAGTAATTCCCCCTTTGACCAAGTCCAAGCGTCGTTAACTAAAGGTGCAAGAGCACGTGCGTCAGATGTCCGCCACATCTGATGCAAAATGCATGTTTTGCCCATCTTCTTCCCACACTTTATCTTCTTTTGTTTTTTATCAATTTGCAATAGGATTGCCAAAATAAATAGTCAAATGGGGTCTTAAAGAAGAACTCTCCTCTCTCTCTATTTTCTCTCGCTTCTGCGACAACAATGGTGACATCTTCTGGAACTAGATCTAGCGGTCCAGTTTTGCCAATATTAAGAGTGGATTCCAAAGATCGATCTCTTCTTCTAGAAGATTTTGTTCTTCATCAACCTCTTCTTTGTCTTCATCAGCTTTCGCTTCGTCCGGTTTGAGTTTTTCCTCTCAATCTACTTGTTTCTTCCATAGGTCCGCCTCACCGACTCAAGTAAACATCTACCGATCCGTCAAATCTGCTTCATCCGTTAGGTTTCTCGATCGACCGATGCCTCCAAGTAGATTGATTATGGTTTCTCTAGATCCTCACAATTAAGTGGTGAAGAAGCATAACAATCCCTTGTATGGTCCATCGTTTCAAAGGAAAACGTGTATGTGCTCATTGACGACGCATCCAAGATTGTTTCAATGCAGTCTTCACAAGAACTTCAATAATCTCGTTGTTTTGTATCCGTCTAAAGTATGAACGCTAGGAGATCAACAATGACAAATTCAATCGTTTGGATCAGTACTTTAGAGGGAGATTGGGTTAAGAGGGTTTTGGCTGCTTCGATCGGACCTTCCTTGCATCAGTAGAAGAGGAGAGCGGCACTTCAGCCAAGGCCGAATCGGTTTTCAATCATGTCGGAGGTCGAGGATTTATTATTTGTGCAAAAGGTTCCCTTAATATATTATCCGATATCTCCTCTTTTATATTGTCAGAACCTGGCAGACTCGTGCAATTTGAAGGAGAAGGAACACATAATGACATGATAGACGGATCAACAGATCGCAGATAGAATTTTTGACGGATTGATCAAAGATGAGAAATCCCAACAAATCACCTCTAAGTCCACCAAGAATTCCTAATAAAAATAAACCCCGGTTATCTTAAAAAAAGAAAAAAAATGGCCTTTGCACCAACCCATAGATCAAAAAACACAAAAAACTCTGATCCAGCAACTGGCCTTTCACTTTTAAATCTAAAAACCAGAACCAACCTCTAGACTCGAGAGAATCAGAGGAATATAGTACTCACAAAAAAAGAGGAATATAGCCCAAGCAAAAAACTTTAGAGAGGGATGGTGGTGGATTTGAATAGGGAGGGTAGAGAGATAAGTAGGCTGGCGGTGGTGTTAGGGGTGTTAGCAAAGGAGGCGGTGGTGGTGTCAAGCTAGCAGAAGCCGACGACGGTGTTAGGAGTGGTTAAATGAAAAGAGAGAGAAGGGCAAAAGAGTATTGTTTTTGCTAGTTCTGATGGAAACGTGACCGAGTGACTATGTAGTGTGAGTCAATGACGGCCAAGTTTGGTCAAAAGAGGTATTACCTTAGTATGAAAGTTCAAGGGGGTAACACAAAATACTTTTGAGTAATAGGGGGGTAACACTAAATTACCCTTCATTATACATTGCATTTTACATTAAAAAAAAATAGTAAGGAAGAAGTAATGGAAACCGCTATAGAAATATTAAGCACTACTTCAACAAGGCAAGGAATAATTGATAATTAATGGGCAGCATGATAGGGAACATTGCTCACATAGCAGGTTATACTGATTCTAAGAATCAATCTCAAGGTGTATGATTGGGTCAAATGATCCTCAAAAGTATTAGGCTTAAATGGAGTCAATTTGGTAAAATACGTCAACCATTAATTTTCAGACACATACGAAAATTGGATTATTCGGTGTCAACCAATGTTTTAGAAATGTGACACACTCAACACTTTCTCATTTACCAAAGTAGCAATAACTAACAGCTCAATTTTCATAAAAGACTTCTATCAACCCTAATGTGCTGCCTACTCAACCTTGTTGAGGTGAGAATACGTATAAGTATCAGCTTATGAAATTCTTTGGCTCGTGGAATAGGGGAGTGGATCTCATTCAAGAGATTGTTAATTTGATCGTCCTTAAATGGATCACATTGCCCTTAATACATACGTCTCGCTCTAAAGCTCAAGCTCTATGAATGCTCCCCCTCCCTCTAAAATCATAGAGTTCTTGTTTCCTTGTGCGCTTACCAGTTTTCCTAAGCTAACAACAAAGATAAACAACAGAATGACAGATACCTGGTTTGCTATGCATGCTATGCAATTCATCAATTTTTTTGTCAAACTAAGTAACAAAATAATTTGGCCATTCAATTCGGTAAATTGGTTCTGAGTTCAAAGGAATTTAATCGACTTTGGAATTCTCGTCTAAATCATACAAAATTGGTAGCTGAAGTAATGATCTGTGGTATTAGTGTTCCCAATAATTCAGTAGGAGATTTGATTCGAGCATTCAGCAAGCATGACTTCACTGCAAGATCAGGTTAGTATCTATGTATCATGAATGCCTACCAAAAAAAAGACCACATCAAAGGTTCATACAATAATTTAAAATTTAAAAGCAGGAAATTATGTTATGTAACAATTTCCATTTTTCATTTTATCTGTAAGATGTATAGTTTCCAGCTGCCAAATCGGATGCATGTTTTCCTCCAACGTGCAACATTTCAAGCTGATGCTTAAAGGTCAAAAAAAAATCCTCTCGGTTTTGAATCTTTTTTAGTCAAATAACAATAAATCACAAAAAAAAAAACGATTAGTTAGAATGTTAGATATCTCACCCTAGTTACTTTAATTTCTTCCTCTCTATATTACAAGTCTAGTAACAGTTAAAAGAGTATCTGGGGGACAAAAAGCTAGATGGTGCATATCGGTGGTCATTTGTCAAAATCAAGAATTTTCTTCAGCTAAATGTCAAAAAAACATACTTTGAGTTTAAGTGGTGAGCAACAGCAAAACCGATCCAGTTCATGCGATGATTTGGCTTCAGGGTCAGGAGTTGCTGTCTTGTTTCAACAAAACCTGTCAAGTCCCGCATTTGTGCCTATAACATGAAAGGCAGATGCATTAGCAATGGACATAAGCTTTCTTATAAGAAAATGAGGAAGATTAGTAATGGAAATACATGAAACTAAAGCAAAAAAGAATAATTAAGGTATGAAAACGAAAAATGAAAAAATATGAGCAAATATAGCCTCCCAATGGCGCCCCGCAATGGTGTTGATTTTATTGAAGACTCTCTTGAAGTTCCAAGTGCGCCTTATCTGTATACCCTTGAGGAGCAACTTTCTTACCATCATTTATCCCTGATTCAACGAATCAAAATAGACGTGTTGAGGACTCTTTCATTTTCGGTGACTGGAGGGAAATTATGGTGGTGGGTGACCGATAAGTTGTATTCTACACAGGATATTTCTCCTATAAATTATACCCCATGGATCATATGCCACAATAGATCCAATGGTAGGGGAGAAAAAAAAAGGTAACTTGGGAACAAGGTCTGTGGAGAGACTGATCTGGACTCAATAGAAGCAGCACAAAATGACAAGAAGGAATCAAGTAAGCTCATGGGCAAAACCATTTTAGACAATCTTTCTACGTACTAGATGGTGATGGAAGCTCCAAGATTTGAGGCGGTCGAACGAAGAGGGGGGAAGCAATATGAGTTGTTGAGGACGAAATTTTTGTTTGGGTTACTAATAAAGTTATGGAATTTGGTCCTTTCTTAGGTGTCTTTTTCAACGGCCATGAAGAGGAGGTTCGGAGGCACTGTTGGTTGCTATAGAAAAAAAATCAGTTGGAAGATACAGGAGGGGTAAGGATAACCAGGAATTGGCTAAAAAAAGTGAAGATAAGGATAGGCAAACAGAGCTTGGAGAGGCTGGCTTGGCCCAGGATATTGGTAAACACAAGGGAATGAAGGAAAATGAGGATACAGCTCTTACATTGATTTCTTCCCAAACCAAGGCAGATTCAGTAGAAAGATCCAAGTTGAAGTCATAAATGGAGTTCAGGAAGATGTCTTGCCTCATTATTTTTTATGTGAGTTCGGAGGAGTCCAATGGAAGAAAGGGAAGGGGAAGAAGACTAACTTATCATGAAGCTTAAAATCCTATCCGGGAATGGTAATAGGATAAAAGGTTAGTACAAAGAAGCCTTGTAAGGAGATACAACGTTGATATTGTGATTCTTCATGAAACTAAATTAGTTCTTTCAGACCACCTAGTAGAGGAGATTTGGGGTAGGAGTGGCTTCAGATGGCATGCACTAGCTTTGGTAGGCTCACCAGGGGTGTTTTCAAATAAGAATACGGTGTGTGTGGAGGACTTTTGCATCGGGATTTTTTCGGTATCCATTCATTGTGCAAATATTAACTCAGTCAGTGTAGTGCTTTACACTGCATCATCAATCCCAAGCCCGAATGAAGGTTACATCAAGTTGGCAGACGGTGTAAAACCTTTACCAAATTATACCATGAATCCTAATCCATTATTACATAGAATATTGAATGGAAGAATAGGATTTGTGTATGGAGACCTACTAGGAAAAGGCTTATGATGATGATGATGATGATTCCTTGGGCCAGCATTGATATCAATTCCACTGGGTGTTATCTGTAGTGTATGAGCCTAATGATAAAAAGTTGCAATCCGATTTCTGGGAGGAGTTAGACAGGATTTCTTGCTTTTAGAGATTCCCTTGATGTATTGGGGTGATTTAATGTGATCAGATTTTCCTTCAAAAAGAAGGGCGGTACTGGGATTACTCGAATTATGAAGGACTGCGTCGATTTTGTAAGTAGAAACAATCCGATGGACCTTCCTCTTAGTGGGGCATATTTCATGTGGTCAAACAATCTAGACAATTGTACCTTAAGTTTGACAGAATTATTGTCATGGACGAGGAGTCACATTTCTCGAATGTCCCTAGAGAGTAGAGGCTATTCCCAGGCTGCTTCGTACCATGTTCCTATCTTACTAGATTATGGAGGATTACTCAAATGGACTTCTCGTTTCCGCTTTGAGGATTACTCAAGGGTGTTGGCGCATCAGTAAAATTGCGATAGGGGTTTTCTCCCTCTGATCGTGTGTTTGAAACTGCCTTGCCTCTTGGTTTTACCCAGTTGTACATAAGGAAACTTCCGTTGGGTCAGTGCATACGACCGTAGAGATTAGTCCCGCCCCACCCAAAAAGGTGTGGGGATACCCTTCAATCTCAAAATAAAAAATTGTGGCTTCAAGTGCCGAGTTTTAAGGACTTAGTGGGCATCATGTTGTTCTTATCAATTTACTAGAAAGTCGGGTTATGTTTTGCATCAAGCTATAATCACTCAAATTTGACCTCAAAAAGTGGAACAAGAAGGTGTTTCGGTAGAGTCGATTGCAAAATGGGGGAGCTCCTGAATGAAATTGCCTCCATTGACAGAATGGAGGAAAGTGGGTCTCTTTACTCAGAAGGAGGAGAATCGATGCGAAGAATGAATACTCAAGCTGGCCATAATGGAGGAGATTAATTGGAGACAAAAGTCCAGACTTCGATGGCTCAAAGAAGGGGACAGCAATACGAGCTTCTTCCATCATATTGTTAATGCTAAAAATGTATGCTGGTTAATGGCGTTCTTATTGAGGAAGATAAGATCGGAGATAGTGTTGTGGAGTTCTATTCGGATCTAACACCACAAAACCGATATGCCACCACATCCATACAATTTAGTCCATATGTTGAGCAAC
Source organism: Euptelea pleiosperma (assembly GCA_035048495.1). Taxonomy (NCBI): domain Eukaryota; kingdom Viridiplantae; phylum Streptophyta; class Magnoliopsida; order Ranunculales; family Eupteleaceae; genus Euptelea; species Euptelea pleiosperma. Next base: position 26,199,957 of record CM068549.1, read on the forward strand.
GTATTTTTTAAAATACATGTTTTCATATTTTTTATAGGTCGTTAGTTCATATTAAGCATGAAACATAGATATATAAGTTGATATACATCATATCTCCTGCCCAAGGGGATTTCGTGGACGGTCGTCAAATTCTGGACAGAGTTCTGATTGCCAATGAAGTTATTGATACCAGACAGCGAGAGAGTTTGTCGGGTATTATTTGCAAAGTTGATTTGGAAAAGGCCTACAATCACACTACCTGGTCCTTTCTTGATTACCCGTTTGGGTTTCGGTGAAAAGTGGAGAATATGGATTCGCACATGCATCTCCACAGTCCGATTTTCTATTCTTGTTAACGGGGCCCCTAAAGGCTTCTTCAGAAGTACTAGGGGTATCCGTCAGGGTGATCCTTTATCGTCGTATCTCTTCAGGGTGATCCTTTTTTAAGATTTGATATCAGTATTCAGGCATTCCCGACAGCGTTGCTGGTAAGGTAAAAGTTATAGCCTCAAATACTATTATGCTTATTTAAGGTATTTTTTCATATGATATGTTGTTTCTCATTTTTATAAAATTAACTATATTTTTTTAGAATTTTTTAAGCATTTTTTAAAAAAAAAACTGAAGCTTACGCCTCGGTATCGCCTCGAAGCTACGCCTCGCCTTTTTAAGGCAAAACGCCCCAGTTCCCGAACTAGCTTTTTTAAACTTGACTTCATCATTGTGGCGGAAGGCTTGAGCCGATTTGCGACCAAAGCAATCGACGGAAACTAAATGGCAGGATTCAAAGTAGGGAAGAGTCCAATCATTTGACGCATTTCCCACTTACAGTTTGCCGACGACACTATACTTTTTCTCGAGACATCTCAGAATCAAGCATGGGGTCTTGCGTTGTTTCGAGGTGGTTTCTGGGCTTCGAATCAACTTGTCTAAAAGTGAAGTGTTTGGGGTAGGAGAGGTGGAACACTTGGACGGGATTGCAAATTGCCTAACCTGTAAGAAGGGGAAGCTCCTGATGAAGTATCTTGGTCTCCCTCTTGGGGGTAGCAGCAGATCGAAGAAGATCTGGGACCCAGTGGTTGAACACTTTTAGAGAAGACTAGCTTCCTAGAAGAAAGGTTCCTTTTAGAGGTGGTAAAATCACCCTAGTTAAGAGTAAGCTCTCTAATTTGCCCATCTACTATCTGTCTCTCTTCTCCATGCCTAAAGGGGTGACTCAGACTATCAAAAGAATGATCAGAAATTTCATGTGAAACGACAAAGAAGAAAATCATAAATTTCATCTGGTTAGCTAGGATAGGATTTGCAAACCTAGAGAAGAGGGAGACGAGGAGGGGGCTTGGTGTAATGAATCAAGCTCTTCTAGGGAAGTGGCATTGGTGCTTCGTGGTAGCAAAAGAAATCTTATGGAGGAAAGTGATTGCGGCTAAACAGGGCACTGAGAATCAAGGTTGGGATTGTAGAGTGTCTTCCACCTCGTATGGAGTGGGAGTGTGGAAAGGCATATCCAAATTGAGGGAGGAAGTCAGAAACAGGAGTAAGTTCAGGGTGGGTAACGGAACCCAAGTTAGATTTTGGGAAGATGTTTGGTGTGGGGAGTCTACGCTAGGTGAGGAATTTCCTTCAATCTACGCGATTTCTGATCGTAAAGGAGATTTAGTCAGCGACATTGCTTCCAGGGGAAATGGTATTATCTCTTGGGACCTGGGTCTTAAAAGAAGGATCAACTGTTGGGAGATGGACTTGGTGGCTGCTCTTGGTGGCTGCTTTAGTTCATCACCTAGAAGGGATGAGGTTAGTGGATGGGGTTGAAGATAGGAGGTGGTAGAACCAAGATCCGAAGGGAAGATTCTCGTTCAATTCGCTCTATTCTACCCTCTGGTCCCTCCCAACGGGCCTTCCCAGTCAAGCGTTTGTGGAGCACTCCTATCCCAACCAAAGTTACATTCTTTTCTTGGTGTGTTATGCTTGACAAGATCCTCACAGTAGAGAACCTCAAAAAACGTGGTGTTCAAGTCCCCCAGCCGATGCATTTTTATGTCGTCATCAGGAGGAGACCACTAATCATTTGCTCATCCATTGTTGTGTTTCCAAGGAGATTTTGGAGCGGTTCCTCCAACTTTTCGAGCTTTCCTGGGTCTTCCCTTTGTCGAATTTGGAACTCTTCACCGGTTGGAGTACAAAGGCCTTTTGTCCTGGGGATCGTATGTTACGGAGTATCACCCCCTTCGCTATTATTTGGGAGGTTTGGAAGGAAAGGATTTTTTAAGACAAGGAGGCAAAAGTAGAGAAGATTCTCATGAATGTTCAAGCCTTGTTATACTACCGGGCTTTTGTTATCCCCGACCTTAAGAGTTTCAGATTCGAAGATTTTGTTTTTAGGTGGGATCGGTTGATATCCTAATTGTGGTCCTGTTTGGTTTGCGGGGTATTGTAACTTCCCCCTTGGGGGGTTTTCGTGTGTCCTGATGTATAGCTTTGGGGCCTTCTCAGCCCTCCTTTTAATATATATCTTTTACCTATCAAAAAAAAAAAGTTGATAGACATTAAAATTTCATAAACAATAGCTAGAAAGATAATATTAGAATAGATTAAGATTTGTTTGAAAAAGTATGTCAGCATGTGTCCTAGACATGAATGACATAGTGCTCAACGTGCCAATTTCTTAGAAAATGGTGTCCTTGTTACATAAACCTCTAAACCAAACAAATCAAGATTTTCTCTAGTTTTTAAAATTTCACAATAAAAATTCCAACGATATGCATACAAATCTTGTGTAACTGTATGATAGATCTGATGCATTCACACCCCTAAAGCCTAATCTTAGCAACAACAAAAAATGTATAATTGGAAGGAAGAAGCTTACCTTCAAGCAGAGAAAAAAAAATTTAGCTTCAATCCCCTCTAAATTTGCTTTGATCTCTCAAAACTCTTTAAAGGAGTACCATTTATTGTAGGAGAAGTGGATTTATATTGATAAGATGAATAAAGGGTTTTATGAAACTCACGATTGAAATATACAATTCATTCGAAATGGTGAAATAAGTTGACTAAAATTTACAACAGTTTGCAATATTTCAAAGGAATATTCTAAAATAACAAAAATAACTTATCAAAAAAATGTCGACAAGAACCAAAACGAAGAATTCAATTAACATAATCCCGACATTCCAGTTCAATTTCTTATTGGCCCTGGGCGAAAAATTGAAATATTTTGACAAACTTCGGTCAAAATATGTCAACATTTAATACCAATTTTTTACCAAATAAAAGCCAAGGAATATCAGAGCTCCATATGATAATTACATATATGCCCATGAAATGACCTTGTGAAGAAAGTAAAAAAAGAGAAAACTACAAAAGAGCAAGCAACGGCTGATATGATAGGAATGCATAATGCCCCAATAAACAAAGGCCTGTAAGTTTGCCTCTGAATAATGTCATTCTAGCATCAGAATTTAAGATACATCTGCGAAAAGATGGCCATTGCAAAATAGTACATGTTAAGAAGAAAAGAAACAAGAAACATGATTGAAATAATGATCTAAAATTATAGACAAAAAATCCGATGCAATGACGTTCATTTCCAGATTGTAAATTCTTTAAAACCATTTAATAAGAAATGATAACTCAATCCATAAATCACCAGATGTCCACCTGTAAGAGAGAGAGATCTCGGAGTATTTCAATATTGTCTGGATCAATCTTCAGAGCATTTCGATAGCATTTGATTGCCTCCCTGTATTCCCTGTCTGAACGGTATAGGAGACCATAAACGTGCCAGCAAACATGACTTTTAAGGTCATTCTGCATTATGGCAGAGGAATTAGGTCACAGAACTTGAACAAAGAATATGAAGCAATATGAAAATCAGCAGCCATATTACATACTAAAAATGAATCACAGGAAGGGCATCCCAACCTTTAGTCCACGCCGGACAAGTTCATATGCTTCTGATTTGCGGTCCATGCAATTCAATGTTAATCCCTTCATTGATAAAGTTTCTATAGCAAGGGAGAAAACATACAAGATTGTTAAAAAAAATAGGAGAAAATCAGAAAAACAATGAAAAAATAAGCAGCAATTAAAGAATATCATAAAAAGAAATATTATCAGAATCTGCCCTTTTTTTGTTACATTGATCAACAACAAACCGTAGACAGGATCCTCTTGTAGATAATTTGTCTTTCACTACTCAATTTAAGAAAGAAGGTTGCATTTGAGGTTTACAAAATCACAATAAATGGAACAGCAAATTTCTGTGATAGTCAATGCTTTTAGTGCATGTGACTGGTTCTTATCTCCACTTCATCAAGTAATTACAAGTTACAACTACCAAATCACAAGTAATGCAAACTAGCATTGCTTATTAGAAGATGAACTATGTCAAAGATAAACAAAAAATAAAAGAGCTGAAGCAACAACTCTAGCCAAATCAATTATATGCCTACAAATTCTCAGGATCCAGACCATGCTTGAGCGTAATCTGAATCAGTGAAACACTTCTCACTCAATTAACTCTCACAACCCCTCAAAATCAAGCTGAAGCTGACAATTTCGTCCCAAAAATTATCTTTCCCTTGTTCCATTGACTGGAATCTGCCAACATGAGCCCCAAGAAGCAGCCTTATCCTCAAAAAACCACTATGAAAAGCCCAATTTGCCAAATGTCGGTCATCCACCAGAAAGAAGCATCCCATACTTAACATCTGCCGCACAAGTCTTACAAAAGCCAGGGAAAAAAAGGACGAAGTCTCCCAAAATGTGAGCTACACATATGAAGATTCAATAACTTTGTGGGATTTTGTGCTGCTTTGAAGCCGTCTCAGGGCACAAGGTGAATTCGTCTAAGATCAAGGTCTTTGGGGTGGGCGAGGTGCAGAACATTCAAGAACTGGCTAGTATCTTACAGTGCAACGTGGATACTCTCCCGTCCACCTACTTGGGTCTCCCTTTTGGTTTTGCTTACAGGTCTAAGGCTCTTTGGGACCCAGTTATCGAATGCTTTGGCAGAAGGTTGGCTGCGTGGAAGGCTAGCTATCTTTCGAAAGGGGGCAGACTTGTCCTTATTAAAAGCACCCTATCCAGCTTACCTATCTACTATATGTCCATCTTCTCTATCCCAAGCAGCGTGGCGAAGGCCTTGGAAAAGATTATGAGGGACTTCCTATGGAGTGGAAAGGAAGGGGCCCATAAGATGCACTTGGTTAACTGGACGGATGTATGCAAGGCCAAGGAGAAAGGGGGCTTGGGTATCAAGAACCTCAGAGTGATGAATCAGGCTCTGCTGAGCAAATGGGCTTGGAGGTTTGGGGAGGATCATTCTAACCCTTGGTGGGAGGTTATTGAGGGCAAGTAGAACAGTTCGTACCCCGTACGGCTGCTGCGTGTGGAGAGGCATATCCAAATTCACTCCAGACCTTGTCAGGGGTGTAAGATACAGCGTGGGATCCGGAGAGAGGATCAGATTCTAGGAGGACCTATGGTGCAGGGAGGCCCCCCTATGCATCGATTTTCCTGAGCTTTATTCTCTTTCGGAGAAGAAAGATAGGTCCATCCCTGATTGTGCCCACTCGGAAGGAGATGATATAGGTTGGAACCTTGGCTTCAGAAGAAACCTCAATGATTGGGAGGTGGAACCCTTGTCTAGACTGCTTCTCCGCTTGCAAGATGTCCATCTCTCTCCATCGGGTCGGGATAGGCGGATTTGGGCTTGGACCAAGAGCGGGTTATTCACAGTTCGTTTTCATTACGAGTTTCTACACTCTTCGAATGAACCTCAGTTCTCAGCCTCCTTGATCTGGTCCCCTATAGTTCCCTCTAAGGTGGCTTTCTTTACTTGGGAAGCCTCTCTGGAGAAGATCATGACAGTGGATTGCTTGCGCTCCAGAGGTATTATCATTGCTGATTTTTGTTGGATGTGTTGTCATTGTGGAGAAACAATGACCCACCTCTTGTTACACTGCAATGTGGCCAAAGAGGTTTGGTCCTCATTCCTCCATGAGCTGGGAATGAACTGGATGATGCCAGGAAATCTCTTGGCCCACATTCTTAGCTGGCAATCCAAAGCTTTCTCCGCTAGAGGTAGCATTATTTGGAGGATGTTACCTTTTTCCATCATATGGGACTTATGGAAGGAAAGGAACCTAGGAGTGTTTGAGGGTAAAAGTGAAGATACGACATCGGTCATTTTGAATATCAAGGGGCTGATGTTTCTATGGACCAGGGCTTTCACGGAATGTAGGGGTTTATTTTTCGAGGATTTTGTATTTCGTTTGGACCTAGTATACTCTGGGGACTGAGGCCTTTGGCTCCCCCTTTTGTTTGGGGCCCTATGTTTGTATTTTGGGTTCCCCTTGGCTCAGTAGGTCATCTCGACCTCTGTTTGCCTCGGAGTTTGTAAGTCTCTCCTCTGCTCTCTAAAGCTTATACTTATCAAAAAAAAGAGAAAAAAAAAGATTCAATAACTCGAGTTCCAAGACCCACAACTATACCATAAGTCTATAACCGGTTTAATTAACTCTTAACCTCCATCTTATGGTATGGCTTATTGAGAACGCCAACATTCTAAAAACCATCCAGATCAAGGACCTCATATTAAGAAACTTGATTGACCATATTATCCCTCTCAGACTTCACAACTATCCCCACTTGAAGTTTCTGAGCTTCTCCAATCATTTGATGAAAGAGAAAAGCATTTGAGCCTCTCCAGTCAAGCTGTATTGCAATTGTCTGGGAAAATTGTTTTATAGCCCTGGTATCACACAAACACATACGAATCCAGTCGAGTTGTATTGCAATTGTCTGGGTAAATTGTTTTACAGCCCCGGTATTACGTACTAAATAAGAAGAGCTAGGTGACCATGATATCATGGTCAAAAGTGAATGATGATGTTGTCAACCAAACAAACAGCTCACTATAACACAGGCCCAGGTGATACCATGGTTTACAATCAGAAGATTTATCAACTGTAATGTATTCTGAATGGCCTGAATTTACTTCACGAAATAATCTTATGAGTTTAATGGGTAGAGACACCAGAGGATCCTCAATTGTCAATAAAACAGTGTAGGAATGGGGAATGGGTTCTCATTAGTCACACATCAGCAAATAAGCACATGCACCAGAAATAAGAAAAAGGGAGTTTCAAATAATTTGCAAGCCTTGGTGCTCTTGATGGTTCCAACACTATGAATCTGCAATCAAGGTGTTTGAAACATGTTGATGCAAGCAACCATAAAATGTCTTGTTCGCGTCAGCTGGACCAATTGTAATGGAATGGGGGATCACAGTTCACCACGCAGACCACTTTAACATGCTGCCGCACAAGCTACCAAATCACTACCTATGTAACAATGACATGGACACGGATGTCGGTGTCCGAAACAGATATGATGTGTCTGACACGGCGCTTTTAAGAAGCCCGAAACGTAGACACATCTGTACATGTATTATAATATAACATCTTAGTGAAATTTAAGCCATAAGTTTTTTTATAAATAAAAATAACGAAATAACTACATGAAAAGTAAAAGAAAACATTTCCATATGCCATGGAGCTATCCAATAACATGATAAAAATAGATTTATTAGAGGGATCACAATCAAACAAGTATAGTTATGTTTAAGAACTTAACAAAGTATTTTATGGAGGATGGAACAAACCAACCCTCTTTTATAAATCATTTTCTGATTAAAGAAATACGAAATAAAGGGTATAATTGTCATATGTGTCAAGACGTGTGTCGGGATGTGTGGACAAGGATATTCCCAAAGTCCAAACAAAATGTAGAAGCAAAGAATAACTTAATATTCATCTCCACTGAAACTAGGTAAATTTAAATATAGGCACTAATTGAAGTCACACATACCTCCATGATCTGGAAACTTTTTCAATATAGCATCTGCGGCCTTCAACCCCTTTTTATATTGTTTAGTTTCATATGATTTCTGCAATGAAAAAAATGTAAGGACATTCCGACAAACAAATGTGTTTCGATCAATGTAATTTAGCACAGAATAATGCTACAAAAAGACATGATATGGACGATGAAGTCGATGGTACTAAGCATTAGAATCTATCAAAGTTATGTGTTATAATAAAATGACTACCAATCCCAATAAATAAAGTATGCTACCCAAATTTAGGATATTGATGAAAATTAAAAGATAAATAAATAAAACTGGTAAGAATGACATTTGCGGACGTTACAGATTAGTGGGAAAATAGGATGCACAACGAAGTTGACAAGAAGCCCATAAAGGACTCTTGATGCACCTTCTTAACATATACATAAATTTGGCTTCACTGTGTTATTTCAACACTTCAAGAAGGTGTAGCACCGTAGCGCAACATTTGCCCAGACGTAACGTAGATAGATATAATAATTTGGGCAACATTTGTTTTACGGCCATGATGCCAGGTAAACGTAAATATAATATAATACATTGGACAGGCCCTTCAAAGAGTTCCACTCATGTTGCACAAGATGGACACTTTGGATATAAATTTTGAAATACCATCTGTGGAAAGCATTTCTATATATATGGGAAACATCTTGCTTTTCTAGAGAAGTATATTAGTCTAAAATTGCATGCTCTAGAAAAGGGTAAGAAAATAATAATGTGAGTTTCCAATATCAGTGGTTTCTCAATATCAATGCAAAAATCCTTATCGTATTCCCATTATAACAGGATCCAAATGAGAGACCAATTAAGAGATGAATCGAAGTACAGTGAAGGTTTTCCAACAAGAAAACAGCTAGTCAGTTGGCACGTGTCTCATTTATTTGTTCCATCCAAGGGGAATGAACTGCGATGAAGAAATCCTAACGTAGAATGGCAATCCTGTTCTTCAGTCGATGATAATCAGAAGCATGCATGTACAATAATAGGATGAAATCACTGCACCGAGAGAAGGGATGATGGCATCACACCATCAAAGGAATTTGGAACCAAGGTTTAAAATGGGCCGTTATAACAGTATAACGGACTGGGGGCGTTACCGTTTTATCCGTTATAACGAATTGTAACGCTCAGGGGCACAACGGAAAATAATGGGGAAAATAATGCCGTTACAACGGCCATTTTTTTCACAAATTTTTCCACCGTTATTTTCATTATCACGGAAAATAACAACTGTTATAAAGAAAATAACGGCTGTTATTTTCTGGGCGTTTTAACAGTTACTAACGTAACGGGGGAGGTCCGAATCCATTATAACGGTTGTTTTTTAAACCATGTTTGGAACCACTTCTCAAGCAAAGCATCTCAGCAAGCAAATTGGACATCACACTCGAACTAATGAAATTCTTATTCAACTAAACAAAACTCTGAATATGGGGTTTTTCCCCTTACATATATTTATTTAAAATAGTTACTTCTATTTTGAGTAACTACTATTCTACTAGGAAACTACACAACCACAATAACAACTATCAAATAAGAAAAAAAAAAGGAACTAAAATTTGCTGACATGTCACAAGTGGCCCAAGTGACTACGTCTTCAACTCTTCCCTCGTTTAAGCTCTTCCATAAGCTAATCCCACGTGACCTGATACCACCACAATATGATGCTCCTGCATCCAACCCTCCCAATTGCGGAGGGGGGGAAAATTCGACCTGAGTTTGGCATATGTCCTACAATCTACCATCCCAACAGATGAAGTACTGGAGTTTTTTGCACTTTTTTCTTTCGCATCATCCAGTTGAAAGTTGAAATATTTACCCTAATCAATCCAACCTTTAAATAATCAATCAAGCCATAAACACCAACCGAAGGTCCTTTGCCAACTCTAATGAAGTCATACGATCAATCACGCCATGAACATCAAACAGAGGTGCTTTGTTGACTCTGATGAAGTCGTAGTGAGGTACATTGAACTCTTTTGTAATCTTTAGCGCATCTTGGTTGTCTTCAATTTTTTTGCTTTTTTTTGTGGGTAAGCTAAGGTTAGGCAAGACCCCTACCTAATATATTAATATAAATAAAAGAATTACAAACATAATATCTACAATTACTAGCATCATTTCCAACAAACTTGTTGAGATCGCTCGGAAAATATCATGAAACTAGTCCTTGAATTTCAACAACACATCTGCAGAAAACAATGGTGGGCTTTTAGCCACTGGCTTTTTTGCAAGTAATGGACTGATCCTTGGAACTTCAGCATGTGCCTCTTCTCTAAGGTCTATTTTCATCACTATTTCCTCACGATCCCAACATAGCAGCTAGGACAAACTTCTCGCGATTCTTACTTTTACAACTAGAGCATCAATCAAACTAGGATCAACCTACTCTTTATCCTCATTCTCAGCTGGCTTTTCGGCAATCGATGTCGAAGGATGTCCTTTCAAACTAGTCTTACATGAGTCCTTCCGAAAAGAACAGGTATGCACTTGGTTCAAAATCTCGTTCCATCTCAAACAAGAAATCTCATTCCAGTAGGGTACAAAGACAAAAGGATCATGCTAAAAGTCCTTTTTTATAAGTTAGCACTGGTATGTTCATGGTATATGTGTCTTTTATAATTATTTTTTTTAAAAGACAAGACCCAAACTAAACAAAACGATCAGCTAAGGAAGATCTTTATAATATATAATGACATAATGCTAAAAAATTATTTTAACCTGATAAGCATTAAAAAATAATTTAATATTATCGAGATATATAGTTATATACTATTTTTTCCATTGTCTTGTTCCATTTCAGTCGAGACAATTTTTTTACTTCAGCTTTCCAAGAAAATGAGGCAAAACGATATTTTAAACCTTGGAGACACATACTTAGGTTGTTGATGGCACCCCATTCTTCAAACAATCATTTTCCCAAAAGAATGTGGCATCCCACCATGTAACCACAAAATGTACAAAATCCCGATATTTTGGTCGAAAATTAAATGGCATGTCTAAACCACCAAATATACTTGGGATGCTCCTCCTAATGTGGTCATTTTATCGATGGCACATTCAGTAATGCAATTCTCATTTCTATAGCGGTCAATCTCAAGATTAGCAATTTCTTTTTCTCCCGCTTTGCATCTAGTTCAGAACTCCATACCTTCCATGGTACCACTGAAATAGCATCCGCAAGTCTACTCAAAAAATCAAAGCTTTCTCTATAGAACATCGAGCCTCCATCACCCTACCAAAGGGAAGAGGAATCACTCCTCAAGCAAGGCATCTCACCAAGCAATTTGGATCACACTCAAGATAATGAAATTCTCATCCAACAAAACAAAACTCTGAATATGATAGTTTTCCCCTTACACATTGTCATAAGGAAAATTTATCACTTTAATAACTAGTGTTCTTCTAGGAGACTACACCAAATAAAGATAACAAATTAACTTATATTTTGTTGCCATGTCACAAGTGAGGCCAGGTGAAAACATTTTTTTCTTTCTTAAGATATTCTCTTCTTTGATTCTACGTGACCTGGTACCCTTGTGATATAATGCTCCGCATCAAATTTCCATAAAGCCAAATAATGCAGAATTAATGAGTCATATTCAAGAAGTTAATTTAAGTGCCCCACAGGAAAGATAGAAGTTTAACTACAGAGTGGTAAATCTAGTAGTCTAACTCTCTTATGAGGTAACCCAAGTTAACATCCCAATAGCATGTGAAGATATGAGCCATAATGAATCCCCCAAATGAAACTTTCAAGAGCTGATTAATAAATCACCCTAGATCCATTTTACCAATTCCAACTACAGTGTGTGAGATAAATAATTTTGAGGACCTTACAAGTTACAATCCAAAACTGTCATATCTACGTTACTAAGTAGAACTCATCTAGTTGGGTCTAATTATGTGACCAAACACTACAAAATGTCCCATCAGTTTAAGGATATCTTTTACAGTTTAAGAGAAGGTTGTCAGTGACGAAGTAATATAAGTAACAATAATAGACCTTGATTATCGCTCAATGTTACAACAGAGTTATGAGGCCATTATAACAGTTTGTCTTTTCCTAATTTTATTATATTTTCAATATTTTATGGTTGAACCGTTGAAGTTAACATACTGTATAATTTTTTTGATAAGTATAAGCTTTATTGAAAACGAAAGAGAACGTACATACACCGAGATGACCTACAAAGCCAAGGGAAGCCCAGGAAAACAAAAACCAAACAAAAGATAGGGGAGCCAAAGGCATCAGTCCCTAGAGCAAACAGGGTCCATGTGAACTACAAAATCCTCAAAAAATAAACCCCTACATTCCGTGAGCGCCCTGGACCATAAAAACAACAGCCCCTTGATATTCATGATGATCGATGCCGTGTCTTCGCTTTTACCCTCACACACCCTTTGGTTCATTTCCCTCCATCAGCCCCATATGACGGCGAAAGGCAACATCCTTCACAGAATGCTTCCTCTTAAGGAGAAAGTTGTGGACCGCCAGCTTAGAATTAGAGCCACGAGAGTTCCCAGCATCACCCAGCACATCCCGAACTCATAAAGGAAGGACCATACCTCCTTAGCCACATCGCGGTGTAACAGAAGGAGATCCGTTGTTTCTCCACTATTATGGCACATCCAACAGAAATCGGCAATGATAATACCTCTGGATCGCAGGCGGTCCACTGACATAATCTTATCCAGAGATGCTTCCCAAGTAAAGAAAGCCACCTTAGAGGGGACAATAGAGCACCAGATCAAGGAGGCGAGGAATTGAGGCTCATCTAAAGAGAGTAGAACCTCGTAATGAGAACAAACCGAGAATGATCCACCTTTGGTCCAAACCCAAATCCGCCTATCCCGACCCGAGGATGAGAGATGGACACAATGCAATTGGAAGAGAAGTCTAGACAGGGGCCTAACCTCCCAATCATTGAGGTTTCTTCTGAAGCCGAGAATATTGTACAATTTTTAAGAAAAGAATAATAGAATATTATATGTTTGGGTCCCATTACGTGAGCAATCTCTTTTTAAGTGTCCCATCATTTGGAGGATGTCTTATATTTGTTTACAATAGGCTTTAAATGTTGGATGTAACAGGAGTAACAGCCATAGACCATCACTCACAGTTGTAATGGTTATATCAGCAATTGTAACATTGTCTTTTTTTCTATTTATTTTTCCATTTTTTGATAGGTAAAATTGTATGTATTGAAGGGGGTAAAATCCCCAAAAGGGTACAAAAGGAGAAAGCTATACAGAATTCCTGAAAGAGGTGGCCAACCACAAAATTACAAAATCATGTCGAGTGTAATGGTGTATCTTTTTTTTATAAGTATAATCTTCATTAAAGAGGCAAATGCCAAACAGAACAAAAATCAGCAAAGGAGGTCGAGGTGACCTACAATAGACGGAAAACATTGTAAAAACAATAGCAGTAAAAGGGAACGCGGAAAAAAATACATCAAACATCCTTCGAACAAAGAATGTCCCAGCGAAATACAAAGTCTTCGAAGAAGATCCATCTGATAAAACATTATGATGGTTCCAAAACAAAGGTACAGTGGCCATCATAACAGGCATAACAGTAAATAAATAACACTTATCAAAAAAACATTAACAGTAAATAACAGCTATAATTAAATGTATATAGCATAACAGAGGGGGCCAAAATACCATTATAATACATTATTTCACTCTATCACCATTATTAAAGCAGCCATGGTTTAATATGCAACCATAAGAAAAAAGGTTGGATTTTTCTATGGCTACACAAGGGCACAATTGACCATGGACTCTCAAGCAATCACAAGTCAAAGTTCTAAACTCAGAAGAACAAACACCAATAATCGCACATCTCTTGGCAATGATGTCACAATAGCATCAACCTTGACAAAGCCTACATGCAGAGCTTCGCAGGATAGTGAATATAAACTGGATTAAAATCCTTACCCAAAAACGAATCTGGTATAAACTGATAATTCAGAAGGAACCCAATTAAATACAACATTTCAGAGTTATCAAGTTCACGTAAACACAGATATTGACATATTAAAAAGACATCTTCAACTAAACCAATTAAACACGTTGTGAGCCTCAATCTCACATCTTCAACTTAAAGTTAACACCTTGGAATCAATTTCATAACCAAAACCTTCTTCGGAAAAACAATCACAATAAAATAACATTAAACACAAAAATAATCAACACAAACATCGATCAGAAATCTCATTAAATTACTATACTAACACTCAGAGAACTTAATCCAAACAATTCAGATACAGTAACTAGAAATCATAACGAATCAAAGCTTCAAATAACTAAAAAAAACAAATCTAGGGTTTCAATGTAAGAAAAGCTGACACGGATTGAAAAACAGATAAAAAGAACAGAACTTTAATCGCTTGTGGATGATTCGTGAAGTACTGAAGAGATTAATAGAGAAGAAAGGGAGCTTACGACGATGACTTTGAAGAGATTGGCTTCTTTGGGAGGGAGAGAAGCCCCCATTGTTGCAGAGATTTCAGAGATAGGGAAAGAAGGAGAAGTGCGTAGGTTAAGAGTTGGGGGTGCGTAGGTTTAGGGCTGCGCAGCGCAAAGCAGAGAGAATGAAAGATGGTGTTTTTATCTGCTGCAACCCTACCCCAAAACAACGAGCTGTAGACCAAATGAAAAGGAAAGAATGTGTGAAACCAGAATAAATAATAAGTTTTTGGGATCTTTAAGGAAATATGTCTTACATAGGGGTGCATTTGTAATTTACGAATTTTTTTGTATCCCTCCTCTTTACCTAGCATGTCCCTCTATGGGAAATTTTATTTGCACCCAACAAATCGTGAAAGCATCAGAGTAAAACTTCGCTGACCGCCTACAATAGAACCCACGTGGCACACTTTTAGAGGATACTGACCATATGGATGTTTGGCCAATCCATAGATCGGCCTACTAAATCACAAATAGTCTGATCAGTGATTTCTAAGCGTTGGATTGGAGTCATTTTCATGGGCTGTTTTTAAGCATAGGAATGTGAGCATTATTAACCATTATTTGGGTACAAGGATCCAAAGTTTCGAAATCATCAATCAGGCTGATTTTTGGTTTGTAGGCTCATCTAGGGATTGGCCAAACATCCATACGATCATCATCCTCTAAAAGTGTGCCACGTTGCTCATATTTTGGGCGGTCATCAGGGGTGGTCATCCTAGTGGTTCAGCGAAGTTTTACTCACGGACTGCTTTCACAATTGTTGGGGTGCAAATACATTTTCCCTCCCTCTATTTAATGGTATCCCCAAAGTGCCCTTCTCAAATCTCAAAATCATGACACCTGCCAAATATATATATATAGGTATGTAGGGATGTTAATGGGTCGGGTACCAGTAT
Organism: Euptelea pleiosperma; assembly: GCA_035048495.1. Lineage (NCBI taxonomy): Eukaryota > Viridiplantae > Streptophyta > Magnoliopsida > Ranunculales > Eupteleaceae > Euptelea > Euptelea pleiosperma. Next base: position 26,215,221 of record CM068549.1, read on the forward strand.
ATATAGATCCCCGGTCTGATCTAAATATGGACCCTGATTGATCAAGTTTGATCTGAATATAAAACAGAGGAGATAAAAATGTGCATAAAGATGGTTCCTTGGCCCTTCCCAATTCTTAATCAGGTCCAAGAAGATGGTACCCTATATCGGGTTCGGATATGTCATCGGGTACGATATGGGTACCCGTACCCATTGACTTGACAGCCGTATATGTGAAACCTTCTTTATATTTTGGACCTGCAAATTCACCAAAGAGCCCTTTATTTAGACTATGATTGAGAGATTTCGTAACCATGTAATGCAATGTAAATTATTCAGGGGTGTTAATAACCATTTTTTCAATTAAAAATCGTAGGTAGTGCAAAATGTAATTGATGAGCATGGTCTTTCACCCCTCCTTACATTAATGGATATTTTAGACATTTTTTCTAAGAGTTTAGGACGTCCCCAATAAATTCATCTCCAGATTATATGTATTTGACAAAAAAAAAATTTGTCGAAATTATTAGTATAACTAATCAAGCCGGCATGCAGTTTTGAATTCCCCATTCCCCAATGACTTGTATTAATATTAAAGTTGTCTTCATTCTACCTTATTTGCCAAAAATATGTAAATTTATCTCACGTCAAAATCTTAATATATTTTTTTTTCTCTCTTAATGTGGGATACCAGTTATTTATACTAGCGGAAGGCACACGTGAGGTTGCCTTTATATAGCAAAGACATGGTAGCAAGCACAAAAATGTGTATAATCATATAAAAGGGTTTTTTTTTATCATTTTAGACAATATATAATAACCTCGTTTTTCTTTTTTGGATAAGCACGAGTGTTGAAGGACCACGGAACAAGTTGGTAAAGTGGGTTGATACCGTAAATAATGAGTAGACCAAAAACCATGGCACTACCCTATACTAGGGAGTCTTCCACTAAGGAAAGCTTCACCTATTATAGTGAAAATCAATTTTTTTCGAGTTTTTATTTTATTTGAAGGTGTTGGAATCCGGCTTATTGCATATAGTTTATTCACATAGTTCTTGTAAAAATGCGCATAGTTAAATTCAAACTTAAATTAAAAACGTTAAATATATAAAATGCATTTCTATTCCTTTACTACAAATTATAAATCACCACTCTTTTTACTCTTTTAATATAAAAAAAATGACAAATTTCCCTCTAATCATTTTATAACCTTTATGAATGACCAAATCATGATTTCATACCCAAACCTGGTACTTAACCCGTAAGCTATAAGCTTGGGTTAAGCTTATGCAAAATATGAACCTAGTAAGAAATTTGGCACATTTTTAAATTTTATTATAAATATTAATTTTTGGCTCAAGCTCTAAGGACCCCCTTTTCTGACCCTTCTCGGGAGTCGTGTGTTCAGATGTGGATTTCATGAATCCAACGGTGTTTGAGCACTGGCAAAAAAGTGAAAAAATGAATGCCAATTAAGCACTATCATCCACCGTTGGATTCTCGAAATCCACGGCTGAGCACACAACTCTCGAGAGGGGTCAGAAAAGGGGGTCCCCTGAGCCCGACCCTTAATTTTCTATTTGAATGATGTCAATGTCTTCATTTTTATTTATTTTTAATTTTTTCTTTATGAAAAGATCTTTTACTTGTTCTATATATACTCAATACACTTGTAATATTTATAGGCATACAACTAACTCAAACCCACACTTTATTTTTTAGTCTTAACAAAAGATATAATGTATGGTGAAATAGAATTCATGTTGTTGATCCCAAGTAGTTGAGACAATGCTAGTAAAACTGTGAAAACAATGATTTCACTACATTGTAGGTTCGTATTTAAGATGAAACTAATCCAAACCCGTTAATTTATTTGATATAATGTATTTAATGGATATAAAATAGTCGTTAAGTCATCATAACTATTACGCTGCAAATAAATAACAATTGTTATAACAACCAATACCATCATTTACATTTAGCTGAAAAAAAAATTTGCATCTTTTTTTACCCTATATAACAATTGTTATAATAGTTGTAAAAGTAACGTTACTGGCATGTAATGCCGTTATAACGAGATCTTTAAACCTAAAAAAAAAATTTAAATACAAGTGAAATTCTCTTTTATGTTACCATTTACTATTTTTAATAATATTTATGGGCATATAACTAACTCAAACCCATACTTACAAAAGTTACATTGGATGGTGAAATAGAATTCATGTTGTTGATCCCAAGTAGTCGAGACAGTACTAGTCTAATTACGACAACAATGATTTCATTACATCATAGGTTCGTATTTAAGATGAAACCAATCTAAATCTGTTACGTTATTTGATATAATGTATTTAATGGTTATAAAACAGTTGTTAGGTCATCATAACCATTACACTACAAATAAATAACACCTGTTATAGCAACCAATACCATCATTTACGTTTAGATGAAAAATGAAATTGAAAAAAAAGTGCATGCATTTTAGCCTATACAACAGTTGTTATAATGGTTGTAAATGTAAATTTAATTACCTACGTGTTATGCCGTTATAACGAGTCTTTTAAACCTTGCAAAAAAAAATTGTAAGGGTTCCCCATTGTACAACCTTCCACAAAAAAAAAAATATGATGTTAATATGAAAAAAAAAATGATTAATTATAGAAAGATTAGAATCTCGAAAAGATGACTACACATAAAGAAATGAGAGAATTTAGTTGGGAAAAGATTGAAAAAATGAACGTTTGGTAGTCTCTACTCTCTTTTACAATGACAACGATAGCTGGCCAATTTGGTACGGAATATGTTGGGAATAATAGACTTATATATATATATATATTGATGCTCAATAGTGGATTAAGTTCATTGTTTTATTTTTATTTTTTATGTACAATTCATTGGTCACAAAATAGGCTTCAGTCAATCCCACGATCCACAAAATATAGACCATCATCACAAGAAAGCAACCATTTCTAAAACTTCTAACCATATCAAATACGAACTTAAAGTTAACAATGAAAATGAGTACAATCCAAAACATGTCAAATTGCATTCAATTTTTTAACAAAGCTTTCAAATGTTGACATGCGTTGATTTTTTATGATGATCTTCATGGCGAAGAAATTATCCTCACAAAATATCAACCCTTAACTCATCTCCGTGTGGTTTATATATAGGGTCAGGATCAGAAGACAACAATTTTGGCGTACTCACATGGAAGATGAATCAATGGCTGATTTTTGGTGAGGATGATCTCCTCACCATATAGATCACCCCTACAAAAAATCAGCATATTCTGAAATTTTCTAACCCCATCAAATGTGGTTTTCAAGTTGACGATAAAAATAGACGGTCCATAATTCTTCAACTTGTAAACCAGTCTACGAATATCATAATGATTTGAATTTTTGTGAGGATGATCTCCACACCATAGAGGCCGTCCTCGCCAAAAATCATCCAATTCCAATACTTCTAATTTATAAATTGGCCCGCGACAATTCTTGGTGTCAAAAATGTTGTATGAAATTGTTGTCCCCCGATATATATATATATATATGGGTCAGGATCGGGGGACAACATTTTCATACAACATTTTTTACAACAATTTTTGCGTACCTACATGGAGATGAATCAATAGCTGATTTTTGGCGAGGATGGTTTCCTTACTATATAGATCACCCCTATAAAAAATCAGCCCATTCTGAAATTTCTAACCCTATCAAACGTGGTTTTCAAGTTAACGATAAAAATGGACGGTCCATAATTCTTCAACTTGTAAACCGGTTTAGGAATATCGGAATGATTTGAATTTTTCTGAGGATGATCTCCTCACCATAGAGACCATCCTCACAAAAAATCATTCCATTCCAAAACTTCTAATTTATATATTGGGCCGCAGCAAGATTTTGTTGTCAAAAATGTTGTCCCCCGATCCTGACCCTATATATATATATATATATATATGGATGTTTGGCTCATCCCAAGCTGGACTTACATGCCAAAATTCAACCTGATTAGTAATTTCTCCGCCTGTCAACAAAGTTACTTACTGCCGCAATGTGCCACATGGCATATTCTTAGATATTTCTGACCTTATGGTTGTTCGGTCGAACCCTAGATGGACATATAGACCAAGAATCAGTTTGATTAGTGATTTCTAAGCATTGGATTAGAGTCATTTTCATGAGTTGATTTTTCGACCGTAGAATTGGAGCATTATTGACTGTTATTTGGTTTGTAGGTCCACCTAGGGACTAACCTAACATCCATACGATCAGCGTCCCCTAAGAGCGTGCCACGTGCCATGTGGCTAATGATCTAAAGGTTTTTAAAACAAAATATTTCCTGAAATAATGAGTAGTGATTAAATTAGGGCAAGTTTTTTTAAATCAAAATATCTATATCTATATCTATACATCTATACTATAGCAGAGAAGTGGGCAGCGTCCCTCTCTCTCCTCCACATCAAGTTGACGTGGCACTCTCCTCATACAGAGTGTCATGTCATCGACACCGAATTTTCTATCATCTATTCTTCCTTCCTGCATTAATACAATTAATGACTATATCAAAATTAAATTCGTTACATTAAGTGTATATTATTCAAAAACCGTTACATACTATCCAAAACGTCTATCTCTCTCTTAAAATGTTTATTTGGTTTCTTAAAATATCTCTTTGTTTTTTTAAAACTTCCTATAACTCTTCTTAAAACTTCTCTTCGCTTTCCTAAAATGTCTATCTGGTTTCTTAAAACGTCTTTCATTCTTAAATGTTTATTTGTTTTCTTAAAACTTCATAAAACTCTCCTTAAAACGTCTCTACGCTTTCCTAAAACGTTCAATCTATGCTTTTTTACCTAAAACTTCTAAAATGTCTCTGCTTTCCTTATAAAATCTCTCACTCCATTGTCCAATGGCTAAAACGTCTCTAGCAAAAGACGCAGGAGCAAAAAATTTCTCTACATTGATGCGGGCTAATCAACTTATTGATCATGTATTTTTTTTTGCCTCATTGTATATTTTTCTCTTTTTTAGATTATTTTTTCATTATATTTTTTTCTTTTTTCTGTTTAATTAGACAAAAATTGTACATGAACGGAGAAAACATCAGTGATCTTTTACACAACTCTCCACAAAAATTGCAGGCATGTCTCCTCCACTTCTCATTTGAATTTCTATTTTCTTTTTATTTTTTTATTTATATTTTTTTTCAAATTAATCAGAGCCTATTTAGATCAATTTTTTTTCATCCACCTAAAATAAATAAATATCTAATTCTATATGTATATAATAAATTGAAAATAGCCTGATGAATCGACGTAAATCTGTTATTCTTAACAGCAATTACCGAGTTCTTTAGCACCTGGTTAGACTGATAGAGCTTTGTAGGCAACAAATGAAGATAGAATAATGTGATCGGCTAATCCTTTGTAGTATGGTCACTTATCAGAATTTCAGAAGTGCGGGTTAATATATTTTTTGAAGACTCGGAGCTTTGAGAAGTTGCGCATCAAGCCAAAGAAAAATAAATTGAGACAATTTTTGCTCTCGACTACGAGGAACACTCTTAAGAATGAATGGACGTATGAATGTAGATAGAAAAAGATTTGTCTTTTTTTTTTAAGATCAATTTGATGTATATGGCCGTATTAGTTAAGAATTATAATGAAAATTGTAAACTAATAAGGATGTCTTGCTTATTGTATATTATTGTAGTTTTTTTTTTTATCTCAAATATCTTATTTATGAAGTCGCCAATAACGCATTTTAGTCTTACGTAATTACACTACCATTTTAAAGGACGTGGTAACATAATTATTCTAGATATTTTTTGGAGATTTTTTTACTAAAGATATTTAGAACATAGTGTTAAATTTGTAGGTATTTTTTATATGCAAGGGGTCCAATTATATTTTCCTTTTAATTTTTATTTAGTAATAATGAAAGTTTTTATTTTTTATTTTTTTTTATGAATTTCTTTGTTTATATAGAAATTCCTTTTAATTTCTTATCTCGTGCTTTAGCACGGGCCAATAACAAAATAGGGAAGTTGTCTCCCCCTCTTATCCGACTTCATAAAGGATGGCTGAGATCTTATCCCCCAATAGACAGTAGATCTCCACCACTCACACCCAATTTTGACAAATGCTTTGTCAGGAAGTGCCGTGGGCACGGGCCACCCACTAGTATCTATACTATAGCGGAGAAGCGGGCAGCGTCCCTCTCTCTCCTTTACATCAAGTTGACGTGGCACTCTCATCATGCAAAGTACCATGTCATCAACCGAACATTCTCTCTCCTATGTTCCTTTATTCTCTAATATTCATTAATGTCTAATTCCCTTCTTTTTTTAAAACGTTTTATTCTTTAAATAGTCGTAATTTATTTCCAAAAAATGTCTAATTATCTTTTTTTTTCCCAAAACGTTTAATTCTTTATATAACTGCAATAAATCAAATCATCCAACCAGCCAGATTTTTCTAATTCTTTCGCATCATTAAACAAAAAATAAACTTATTAAAAAGTAAAATATATAATTATAAAAAAATCAAATCATACTTATTAAAAAGTTAAATATGTAATTATAAAAAAAATTAAATCATCTAGTCAGACACATTCTTTTAATTCTTTCTTTAATAATTGTTATAAAAAAAATTATTAAAAAAATTTAATTACGCAAGTTTCAAAAATCAAATCCCTACCTAAAACGTCTCTATTTCTCAAATTAAGTTGACGTTTTTAATTCCTTAATTTACTCTCTCCTAAGGAACCTTAATTGTAAGGTTTTCTCTTTAAACGGTTCTTTCTCCCTTACGTTTCCATATAAACTGGGTATGTCTCTATTAACATTCCATCTATAACTTCATTATGTGTAAATGACTTACCTAAATTGTAAGGTTTTCTTTCTACCCAGTTCCTTCTCCCATATATTTTCATATAAAAATGGGTACGTTTTCATTGACATTCTATGTATAACATTGATGCTTGCTAATTACTTTTTGAATAGAGGGTCTTAGAATTCTTCGCGGGAGACCCGACTAAAGCTCTTACCGATTTGCTGGTATGAAGATTTTCATTCCTTGATAAATAAATTTTTTTCGATTTGATTGAAATTGATGATTTTCTTAATTTTTCTTTCATATTGTTGGTCAAAATGAACTATTTTTTAAAATGAAAATATAATTTTGTTGTTCTTACAGGCTATAGAGAATGCTAGAATTTACAGAATAAACGATATATTTCTCTTCAAAATTTTGACTTTTTTTTCACCTGAATTCATGTTTCTGTATAGGTAAGAGTAGAAAACTGCTATAAGATAGATCTAAACATTCGTGTAATATAATCTGCATGTGATGAAGAGATGGTGCATTTTTCAGATTTAAGTTTCGTACTCTTCCTTAATGCGTTTGATTCAGTTTTTATGTATTTTTTACAGTGGCGCAGATCGAGATAATCTACGACAGTGATCAAGAAGATTATGATTGAAACCAGCATCCTATTTCGTACCACCAATAAATAAAGACCAATTGGGACCTTAAACATTAAGATGTTCATTTGCTTACTCTAGCCATGCATTTATTTTTGTTGAAATGATTAATTTAACAAAAGAATTCCCATATATATATGATTTTCTAATTATCTAAAATTCTGTAAAGATTCATCCCAACATGACGCCTAAAGTAACAAAATTTTGTGGGACCATCACCACAATGCCAACATTTTTTTCATAATTGGGTACTATTAACACACCAACTTTGATTCTTCTAATAAGTTGATACATGGATCCAATGGTCCAGATCATGGTTTGACAAGTTGTACACCTTACACCACATGATTATGAGATTACAGATAATAAGGCATTTCCGATAAAATATGTTAAAGTAAGATAAGACCTTCCTCAAAATCTCAGTCATAATAACAGATACACTATCCTTCTAACCCACCTTATCTCTTATCCCTAATATCTCTCAACTTTTTTTATTTCTCTCTCTACTTATTCTAGATATCATTCAACTCTCCTTAATTCTCTCTCTACTCAGTTTGGACATACTCCACTAAGTAAAAATATCCATCAACCATTTATTTAATAAAATTTAATGTATTTATAAAACTTTACATCTCTGATCATACGTTGGTATGATCTTTTATCGATACACGAATGTAAAATATAATTTACTTATTATACGATTATGATGGATTAATGGGCATAACATTGTTTAATAAATAAAATCTTAAAATTAATATTTTTGTAAAAATGTATGCTAAAAAAGTAAATATAAAAATCAAGGATAGATAATTTACCAAAAAAAAGAAAAAATAAAACTTGTCATAAGATAAATCTGGCAAGCATTAATTTTTTTTTATTTTACTACTTTTTTAAATATACTTCAATTTTTAAAAATAGTTAATATTTTTATTTCTTAGCCTGTGCTTTAGCACGGGCCAATAACCCTAGTATTTATACTATAGCAGAGAAGTGGACAGCGTCCCTCTCTCTCCTCCACATCAAGTTGACATGGTACTCTCCTCATGCAGAGTGCCATGTCATCGACCGAACCTTCTCTCTCCTATGTTCCTTCGTTCTTTAATAATCACTAATGTCTAATTCCATTCTCTTTTTTAAAACGTTTTATTCCTTAAATAGCCGCAATTTATTTTCAAAAAATATCTAATTATCTTCATTTTCCAAAATGTTTAATTCCTTAAATAACCGTAATAAATCGAATTATCCAACCAGCCAAATTCTCCTAATTCTTTCATCATTAAACAAAAAATAAACTTATTAAAATGTTAAATATGTAATTATAAAAAAATCAAATCATATTTATTAAAAAGTTAAATATATAATTATAAACAAAATTAAATCATCGATCCAGTCAGACACATTAATTATCCCATTTTAGCATATTTTATTGGAAATGCCTTATTATTAAGGAAATAATTAAAAGATACACTATCCTTCTAACCCACCTTATCTCTTACCCCTTATATCTCACAACTTTCTTTATTTCTCTCTCTACTTATTTCAAATATCATTCAACTCTCCTTATTTCTCTCTCTACTCAGCTTGGACATACTCCATAAAGTAAAATTATCCTTCAACCATTTATTTAATAAAATTTAATGTATTTATAAAACTTTACATCTCTGATCATACAATGATATGATCTTTTATCTATACACGAATGTAAAATATAATTTACTTATTTGACGACTATGATGGATTAATGGATTACAAGTTGAAATTTTTTGAACCGTCCATTTTTACCTTTAACTTTAGCTCCACATTTGATAGTTAAATGTTTAGAAAGTATTGATTTTTTTGTGAGGATGTATCCACGATGACGAGACATCCTCTAAAAAAACCAGTCCATAACTTATTCATGTGTGGGCTCCACCACCATTAGTCAAAAAGGATTAATTAACTTATCTTGCTTTTGTGATACATGATCGTGGAGCCCACATGGAGATGAGTTAAGGGTTGATTTTTGGTGATGATGATAATATTTTTTTTCAACATGGATATCAACCTAACAAAAAAATCTACCCATTCTGACATTTCTAACCTTATGAAAAGTAGATTACATATTGAAATATTCTGAACCATCCATTTTTACTTGTAACTCCACATTTGATAAAGTTAGAAGTTTCAAAAAGTAATGATTTTTGGTACACACACATACTCATAAAATAACAATGGTCATGGGGCCCACATAGAGATGAATTAAAGACTGATTTTTAGTGAGCACGATCTCATCATCATGGAGATCGTCCTCACCAAAACTCAGCCTCTTTTCATCCGCATCATGGAAATCTCTATATATATATATACTAAAGTAGAGAAGTGATCAATAATCTCATATCTCTTCTACATCGTGTTGACATGACACTCTTCTCATGCAAAGCACCATATCAGCAACCTAATTTTCTCTCTTCTCCATATTCTCCCAATACCTACATTAACTATAAACATATTGATGTTTCACACTCAGCCCCTAATCCATGGAAATCCATTACTACATTAAATAAAAACTTATTCAAACGGTGTTTAAAGGCTACGGACAATGTACAACTCTAAACGGATCTTTAATCCACCATTATCTCATCACCTTAAACGTCTTTCCATCTTCCTTTTTTTCAACAAACTAAATCTTCACCTCTCTTAATTTCTTAGAATTTTTCACAAACCAAAATCACGTCTCTCTTAATTCCCTGAAATTCCTCCGACTAAATAAGTAATCGATGCTTTTGGAGTTTCTCTTTAAGTAACGTGCCTTCTTTCTAAAACCTCACCAATTTCTTCTAAAACGTCATTAATTTCTTTTCCTCTCATCCCACATTCATCAAGAGAGTGCGGCCTTTGGGTAGGTGAAATCATCGTGCTTGAATTTAACATCCTCATGTAGGCATTCAGGGATGTATGGCATCAGAATCATGAGGTTAATTTCAGTCTTGCGGTGGAGGAGGTCAAAGACATAGCGCACGGCAGTCGCGCCCTTGATATGAAGTAAGGAACAAGGTTCAGTTTCTCAACAACACCATTGGCAAATACCATGACCACTATGAAGATGCGGATCATCTTGGCGAAGTCAAAGATGTCATCTATATAACAAAACAGGACGGTTGTCTCCCCATCTTATCCGGCTTCATAAAGGATGGCCGAGATCTTATCACACCAAATGGACGGTGGATCACAGCCACTCACATCCAATTTTGACAAACGCTTTGTCGATGAGTGCCACGGGCACGGATCACCTACTATTTATCTACATACGAGGAATGAAATGGGTTGGATTTGCATATAGCCCAAGGGTCAGGCTCAGGAGCCCCATTTTTATGCTTCGAGAGGGGTGTTACCGTTAAAACGGATTGAAACGGCCAGGGGCAAAAATGAAAAAAATGGATTTTAATTGAATTTAGTGATTTTAACGAAAAAAAAAGTGGTGCTGAAATTCAAATTTTAAAATTTGAAATTTGAAAATTTAAAATTAAAAAAATAATAGAATTTAACAAAAATTTAATGGTTTTCTTATACCCCTCTTATCTTATACTAGTGGGTGCCCCGTGCCATCGGCACTCCTCAACAAAGAATTTGCCAAAATCAGGTGAGTGGAGGAGATCCACCGCCCATTTGGGGGAGGATTAGATCTCGGCCCTTCTTTGTCGATGCTTATAAGAGGAGGTATAAGTAGGGAGACAACCAATGTGTTTTGTTATATAGAATAGTAAATGACCTATGCCCACGGCACTCTCTGACAAAAGCAATTGTCAAAATTGGGTGCCTTCGGCACTCAAACAGTATAACGGACTGGGGCGTTACCATTTTTTTCATTATAACGGCGGCCGTTATAACGGATTGTAACACACAGAGGGAGAAATGGTAAAATAACAAAAAATAAACGGTGTTGAAATTTAAATTTTGAATAAATTGAGGTCAAATGAGGCGAATTGAGTGGCTAAAATCTAACCGTCCACATTAGATCGATGGATTTGACCTCAACCACTCTTTATCTAACCGTCCACATTAGATGGATGGATAAGATAAGAGAATACAACTGAGTTGTCTTGATATATGCGTGGGTGGCTCGTGCCCGCAACACTTTCCGACAAAGTGTTTGTCAAAATCGGGTGGGAGTTAATCTCAGCCATCGATATGAAGCATAGTGGATCTTAGCCACTCGTTATTGAAGCCATATAAGATAAGAGGGGTATAAGAAAATCATTAAATTTCTGTTAAATTCTTTTTTTTTTTTTCAAATTTCAAATTTCAAAATTTGAATTTCAGCACCACTTTTTTTCGTTAAAATCCATTAAAATCTTTTTTTTTTTTTTCATTTTTGCCCCTGCCCGTTTCAATCCGTTTTAACGGTAACACCCCTCTCGAGGCATAAAAAGTGGGGCTCCTGAGCCTGACCCTTGGGCTATATGTAAATCCAACCCATTTCATTCCTTATATGTAGGTAAACTAGTGGGTGCCCCGTGCCATCGGCACTCCTTGACAAAGAATTTGCCAAAATCAGGTGAGTGGCGGAGATCCACCATCCATTTGGGGGAGGATTAGAGGAGGTATAAGTAGGGAGACAACCAATGTGGTTTGTTATATAGAATAGTAAATGGCCCATGCCCACGGCACTCTCCAACAAAAGTGTTTACAAAAATTGGGTGCCTTCGGCACTCAAACGGTATAATGGACTGGGGCGTTATCGTTTTTTCCATTATAACGATTGTTATAACGGATTGTAACGGCGTTTGGTACCCATAACAGAAATAACAAAAAGTAGCGGTGTTGAAATTTAAATTTTGAATAAATTGAGGTCAAATGAGGCGGATTGAGTGGTTGAAATCTAACCATCCACATTAGATTGATGGATTTGATCTCAACCACTCTTTATGTAACTGTCCACATTAGATGGATGGATAAGATAAGAGAATACAACTGAGTTGTCTTGATATATGCGTGGGTGGCCCGTGCCCGCAGCTCTTTCCGACAAAGTGTTTGTCAAAATCAGGTGGGAGTTAATCTCAGCCATCGATATGAAGCATAGTGGATCTCAGCCGCTCAGTATTGAAGTCATATAAGATAAGAGGAGTATAAGAAAACCATTAAATTTTTGTTAAATTCTATTTATTTTTTTAATTTTCAAAATTTAAATTTTGAATTTCAGCACCACTTTTTTCCGTTAAAATCACTAAAATCCGTTAAAATCCATTTTTTCCATTTTTGCCCTTGCCGTTTCAATTCGTTTTAACGGTAACACCCCTCTCGAGGCATAAAAAGTGGGGCTCTTGAGCCTGACCCTTGGGCTATATGTAAATCCAACCCATTTCATTCCTTATATGTAGGTAAATAGTAGGTGACCTGTGCCCACGACACTCATCGACAAAGCGTTTGTCAAAATTGGGTGTGAGTGGCTGAGATCCACTATCCATTTGGTGTGATAAGATCTCGGCCATCCTTTATGAAGCTGGATAAGAGGGAGAGACAACCGTCCTGTTTTGTTAAATAGATAGTAGGTGACCCGTGCCCATGACACTCATTGACAAAGCGTTTGTCAAAATTGGGTGTGAGTGGCTGAGATCTACTGTCCATTTGGCGTGATAAGATCTTGGCCATCCTTTATGAATCCGGATAAGAGGGGGAGACAACCGTCCTGTTTTGTTATATAGATAGTAGGTGACCCGTGCCCACGACACTCATCGACAAATCGTTTGTCAAAATTGGGTGTGAGTGGCTGAGATCCACCGTCCATTTAGTGTGATAAGATCTCGGCCATCCTTTATGAAGCCGGATAAGAGGGGGAGACAACTGTCCTGTTTTGTTATATAGATGGCTTCAATAATGAGTGGCTGAGATCCACTATGCTTCATATCGATGGCTGAGATTAACTCCCACCCGATTTTGATAAACACTTTGTCGGAAAGTGCCGCGGGCACGGGCTACCCACGCATATATCAAGACAACTCGGTTGTATTCTCTTATCTTATCCATCCATCTAATGTCGACGGTTAGATAAAGAGTGGTTGAGATCAAATCCATCGATCTAATGTGGACGGTTAGATTTCAGCCACTCAATCCGCCTCATTTGACCTCAATTTATTCAAAATTTAAATTTCAACACCGATATTTTTTGTTATTTATGTTATTTTTCCATTTCTCCCTTTGTGCGTTACAATCCGTTATAACAGCCGCTATAATGGAAAAAATGGTAACGCCCCAGTCCGTTATACCATTTGAGTGCCGAAGGCACCCAATTTTGACAAATGCTTTTGTCGGAGAGTGCCGTGGGCATGGGCCATTTACTATTCTATATAACAGAACACATTGGTTGTCTCCCTACTTATACCTCCTCTAATAAGCATCAACAAAGAAGGGCCGAGATCTAATCCTCCCCCAAATGGATGGTGGATCTCCGCCACTCACCTGATTTTGGCAAATTCTTTGTCGAGGAGTGCCGATGGCACGGGGCACCCACTAGTATTTTACAAGCCAAGAAGGCCATAACCCGTGGACATAGTATGCATAGAGTAAGAATGGAGGTATACTGAATCCTCTCCCAGAAACAACGTCACAGGGGTATTACGAGGTTGGAAGAGATTTTGAACCTTGCAGTGACGGGGCTTATGGTCAATAGTCGCTCTTCTTCTTTCTTCAGCATCTTCATCATCTTCTTCTTCTTGGTAGCATAGGGTGAAAAGTTTTGGAAACAGATCTTTGGTACATACTTTTACCAAATTCCAACTTATCCGGCCAGGTTTCGGGCCTATATTTGGGCCGGGCTCAGGCTCAAGCTTAAAAGGAGGCTCGTGGGCCAAAAATTGACCTTGGACAGGGCTTTGGGCATGTTTTCAGGCCGGGCCTTGGGCCAAATTTACACCCCTACCTTTCAATCACTTACGTACAACGCACATGGGGCCCACTAGTTCATGTATATTTTTGATCAGATCAACTAATACTAAAATAACTGTGGGATGTCCAAGCTGTCGTGTTTGAGACCTTGATTCCTTTTTTTTTGGTTGCCACCCATTTGCTTCTGGGTGACATCGTAGTTTTTAGGTAGGACTTTACGGAGAAGCCTGGTATTATTTATTGGGCCTCCGTCAGTTTCTGATTCATGATCCAGCAAGAAAGAAAAAATAAGTTAAAACATGTCGGTACTTTTGCAGGGACATGAATTTGATTGATTTAAGTGCCAACCACTTAAATTTGGTTAAAAATGTACTTCAAACCAAACTTTAAAAGGGGCTGGTATAACGGATTGGGGGCGTCACGGTTTTTTCGTTTTAACGGCCGTTAAAATGAATTGTAACGGACAGGGGCAAGATGGAAAAAAAAAAGAAGAAAAAAAACGGAAAAAATGGCGTTGAAATTTGAAATTCAAAATTTCAAAAATGAAAAAAATGGAAAATAACAGCGGGTTTTTTCATAAAATTTTACGGAAATAACGGACATTATTTTCTAAGCGTCGAAACAGTTCATAACGTAACGGGCATTGGGCGTTACCGTTTTAATGGCCGTTAAAGCAGCGTTGTTTTAAACCCTGTTCCAAACATCACTGACCCACTAGATTGGGATGACCGTTTGCTTGTTACAATTTATTTGCGGGATGGTTTCACCCACCAGGTTACAAATTCTCACTTTGAAGTATTACTACTATTTACCCAAGTAAAACTCTGCTAACAGCCTACAATATGAGCCACGTGGCACACTTTTAGAAGATATTGACCGTATGGATGTTTGGCCAATCCCTAGATGGGCCTACAAACCAAAAATCAGCTTGATTAGTACTTTCTACGAGTTGATTGGAGTCATTTCATGGGTTGATTGTAACTATGGGATTGGCC
Organism: Euptelea pleiosperma; assembly: GCA_035048495.1. NCBI lineage: Eukaryota > Viridiplantae > Streptophyta > Magnoliopsida > Ranunculales > Eupteleaceae > Euptelea > Euptelea pleiosperma. The sequence goes on from CM068549.1 coordinate 26,230,540, forward strand.
AAACATCCATACAGTCAGCATCCTCTAAGAGTATGCCACGTGGCTTATATTGTGGGCGTTTTACTCCCATTTACCCCATCTGTTACACTTGCAGATTTGTTACCTTTTATATGACAGAAATAGATATTAGAAACTTATTAATATATGTTCGTATTGTGAGGTACATGTATCATGGAGGTGAAAATATTGACCCAAAACGAAGTTTTCTTTCTAATATTTCAAACATGGGCTTGGGCCTGCGTTCATTAAACCAAGTGTGCTTTGGTTGGGTTGGGATTAGATGTGAGTGTAGTTTGCCTGATGAAGCTGAATGGGCTTGTGATGGGCCGGTTATGGGGTGTTTAAGGGTTACTAATAAACGTATTAAAAATTATTATAAAAAAAACCTGATTTAGTGATTTCTAAATGTTGGATTGGAGTCATTTTCATGGGTTGATTTTAACTGGGGGAATTTGAGGTACAATATCAGAAGGTTTGAAATCACTAATCAAGCCGATTTTTGGTTTGTGGGTTCACCTAGGGATTGGCCAAACATCCACGGTCTTCCATTGTGGGTGGTCATGGCTTCAACCAAGTTTTACTCGGTGTCTCTCCTGCCCATGCAAGATTACCCTGGCATTTATCGGATTTTATTGAAAAATAAAGGTAGACTGAAAGAAAGACGTAAATGACTTTCTTTACCCTACCAAAAAAATATTAAAAATGATATTTGCTTTTGAAATTTTTTTCAAGAGCAACTATCATTCGACGGCAATTGTTTTTCATTAGAACTTTTTTGTTGATTGTCAAACAGACCCTCGATCTAATACAAATTCCAATCTCCATAAATGATTTCTCAATTTATAATTTTTTTGTCGATTGTCAAACAGACCCTTAATCTAATACAATTTTTTTGTCTTTTCACTCATGTTCTTGGACGTGGATTCCGGTTGATAGCGCTGATCTGACATCACTTTTTGCTAAAGCAAAATCACCATTGGATTCTCAGAATCCACGGCCGAGGACAAGAGTGAAAGGACGAGTCAGAAAAAAGACAAGTACTCAGAGCCCGAGCGAACAAACAGTCCAATCCACTCAGGTCCTGAGAGACTAGTACTAGGAATAGGAGGAAATGCAAGCCAAAAGGTAATAGACTGTCATGAGTTTTTCTTGAAAAGCAAGGAACAATCCACAAGGAAGCATTTTCCAAAGAAAATAGGAGTTACTGAGATGCACAAATTCACCCAAAACCACCTCACTTATTTAGGAAAATAAACACATGATACACAAAATCTTTGATTTTCACTTTACATGGAAATGAACTCACTCTCACTACCCCTTTTTAGATTCATCGTGTGAGGTGCCTATAAATGCAAAACAAAGAATACAAAACAGTGGGGAAAAGGAGAAGATAAGATGAGAAAGGGAAGATGAGGAGACTGTACAGTGTAATATACAGATTGGTATAACATATAAGGCTCCAATTAACTGCAAAAAAGGCTTTCATCATGCTTTCTATTGAGGCAGCTGATCTTGTTTCCTGTTTATGTCAGAAGTAGTTGAGGCAGGGAGCCTCACCAAAGCAGGTTGCGGTGGTGGAGCTGTAAGGGAGTATGTCAGTCTGGATGAAGAATTCTCAATAAGTCCCGCAACTCCAGCAGCAGCAGATTGAGCGTTTGTAGGAAGGAAAAGGTCATGCTTCTGGTCTTTATAAGCACTCCAAACCTGCAAAAAGATAAACAAGTAGTTCAGTCACAGATTCCTACAATAGTATCGCTAATCAATAACAAAAGTGTAAGAAAAAAGATATGAGTGCTCATTGTCCTCCCTCCGAGCCCCTATATTCCCTTCGAATTTCTAAATGACTTCTTGAAGCAAATTTGTTAGAACTGAGGACAGGATGGGTTTTGAAGTGATAAGACTTCATGAAACAAATTTGTTAGCAGTGAGGACCAGATTTGGTTTATCAGTAATGCAAGGAGCCTGTACCACGGACCAGGGAAGAGAATTCCAGGGTTTGTCATTAGTGTGGAAAGAAAGTTAACAAGGTGACCTCGAGAAATAAATATCTTTTGGGAAAGGTTGAGAATCTAGAGGAAATATTCTTATGGAAGTTGTGCACAAGGATAATAAAGAGTTGTAGCCTATAAAGTGTCATTGTTCACACTGGCTGCCAACCTGATGTAACCCTCCATCCTGGGCTTTTGGATTGGGACCGGCAATGCAATGTCAAGCAGAGTTGGGATAAAACTTTTGATGATGATAATGATGAGCCTATAGAGTGCCAGGTTCATATGTTCAACTATTGAAACCTATACTCATACACATAAATACATACATAAACGTCTGTGTGTGTGTAAACTGGAAGAAAAACTAAAAAGACCCGTGAACTCACTGGCAAGTAATTGTACTAAACCTAATCTTCTCATAACTTGACATCTAATTCCACCATGCATCATATTTTCTAATCTAATCATACCACCAAATATTTACTAACACCATTTCATCTTACAAACTTAAAACCTCTTAAGAAAATAATAGAAGATTCAAACTTGGTCCAATTTCCCAGATGTTTGAGAGATGTTTATTCTTCAACCAACCTCTTGAATAATAAAACTCCAAACTTGGTCCATCATCCAATCAGTGGGACCCATGTACCTCTTACACAAAAAAAACAGTCCGATGAGTTATATTATGTTCTTAGCCATCCTAAAATGCCTCCGTCACTCTTATGGTAATGCATGTCTACACCATAAAAGTGGTGCAGATTCTTGATAATCTGGACGTCTAATCAGTGCGAATCAGACAAAAAAACAGCCAGATAGATGATTTTAACCATCTGAGTATCCGACAAACAAACCTTTTTCCACCATAGTTTTTTTTTCTGTCCAAAAAGATACAATTGGTTGGATGGTTTGGATCGCTTGGTTGATTTTTGCTAATAGAAATATTTTAGATGGGCCCACTGATTGGAGGAACTGGATTGATAAGAATGTGAATCATTGGTACTCTATAGACCCATACTATTATAAGTATAGTAGTGTATGTGCTCCAAATAAGAAGCTCTGCTGCAAAAAAACTCATTAAGTCTGAGTTCCTTAACCAACTCTAATATCATACCCAGCCATGAAGGAATCTGATAAAATTATCAAAAGCAAAGCATGCCAATGGACTTGGATCATAATTTAAGGGAAGGAATTTGATAGCCCCCATTCATTATCAAGGTACTTAGATACACTCATTATTTGGACTTCCTAATCAATGGGGAATATCTTGAATCATGCACTCCTAAAAAAATTCAATTAGATATGCACATCAATCCAATTGGCCTTGAATCATGCACTCCTAAAAAAATTCAATTAGATATGCACATCAATCCAATTGGCTACACGATAGATGGCGCCCATAAAAAGAATCATGCACTGGTTATTTGGGATCATCTGTCTAGCATGATTTTTTGCCAGGTGCAATACTGGAGGTAGCCCCTAAGCATCGATAAACCACATGTACTATGAGGAATAAGGGTTTATTATAATATAATGAACCTGGGGCTCTCACATCTTTTTCTCTAAAAATTAATAAAATTGAAAATCTGATATGGCAGAAGTATAGTAAACCCTTGAGCAAAGCAAGGATACAGCATCATAAAGGAAACATGTTGCCACAGTTTACAAAAATATATTAACACATCCAAGCTACATTCAACATGAGGGCAACTGGTTTAAAATGCCATCCACAATGTACGCGAGAATGCAAAATAACCTGAATGATTTCTAGGGAAAAAAGGAACTAATAAATTTTCATTACTAAGCAGGGACATACATAAAAACATCACACCGTAATAGAAACTTCCAGAAAGGAAAGTTCAAGAATTTTCTAAAAAACATTCGTGTCTTCTAGATGTAACAAAAATAGGGAAAAGGGTTGATAACCAGTCAATATTTACAGTGGATGAGAGTGAAGCAGCTAGAAGAAAAAAACACGAGTCGGGACTTACATCAGAAGCATTCAATATGTCACGGACTTTAGTACAATGGGCTCCTTCTGTTGCAAATGCGTGCAAGACCTGGATCAATGGTTCAAAGTTCAAATATTATATAATATTGGATGACACAACAACTCAAAATATAACCAAAGAAAAATGTGCCAGATTCCTGCTCGACTTGCATCAAATGCCATCTCCTTGCATTTTGAACTAAATGAATTATAATAAATCAATGGCAAGTACAATGCCATGCAGTAAGAGATACATGCTACAAAGGCATCTAACAGCTTAAAAAGCTAAGTAGATATTTGGGAGAATTTTTAAGTTTCTAGATATTCATCTTTTGAACTTACTGGAAATAGTGTCTCGGCTTTGTTCCCACATATCCTTTTCTTAAGAGTATATATGACCGAAGTCCCAACTTTCAGGATTTTATATGACATGGTAAAATCAAGTAAGCAGTTTAGCGGGTATAAAAGCACTTCAGTTTGTGAATTCATACCAGTATACACTAAGGGCACAAGTGAAAGTATGATGTATTGGAGATGAGGTTGCCTATTTTGTTCTTTCTTACTAGTCTCGGTAGGACATATTTGAAAGTCGCTCTATCATCTCTTTATGCTACTTACCATTTCATCAGATGAGCATCTTTGCAATCGATACATTGAGCATTGTTTTCATATCACTGAAATTAACTAAATCCACTAAGTTTGATAACTCCTTGGTAATTTGAAAGCCCTGGAGAATCAAACCCACTAAAGGAGGTAGGCAACTTTTATCCACCGAGGCATATGACCTTTCATGGCACGATCTCAGTTGTTGCCATCCTTTGGAGTTAACCAAATAGCTTTGTTTCTCATTTGACAATATATGACATCAGCTGCACCTGTTATTTTCTTTTCTTTTACACCTTTCTCCTTAGAATGCATGACTCACTGCTTGTGTTTTACATTCTATTTATTTTTCAAATTCGTGTTTGCCTGTAGCTATGAATTTATTTTTAACAGTTCTGCTGCATCTTTAGTTCTCTCCATCTACCATAACTCCTTTCATATTTTAGAATCCAACAGAATCTGTAGTTCTCTCCTCTACCATAACTCCTTCCACATTTCAGAAACGATTGAAACCGTAACATATAGCCACTCTACACTGGATATTTCCTCAAGCTACTACACCACCACCAGCGCCACCACTACCATCATTCACCTTATCCCACCTTATCCCTACTCTCCTCGAGCTCCACCATGATTAATTTTTCTTACTAGTGAAGAGAAATCTATTAAGAGAAGAAACTATGATTCCTGACTACAAACAATTTCCCATTTCAACCATCTTTGGCCAATGAATCAGCATAGCTATTGGTTTTCTAAAGTAAGACTACTGTTTAAAAAATTCACAACCTTGACCCAAGTCAAGAATATGATCTCCTTCTACCTCCCGAGGACCTGTGGAGAAAAAAAATTCATCCTTGTTTCCCGTTCATTAAAATGAAAGTCAAAAGATATGGTTGGTTACTTATAATGCCTTATCCCAAATGTTTCAAGTCAGCAACATGAATCCTATTTCGCCATTCGCCTCTGTTTCTGTCTTGGTTACTCAGAAAAAAAAAGAAAAAAGATATGTTTGGTTAAAGCATTATGATTCACCGAGTGTGCACAAAAATTAGATAACTTAGTCAAGATTCAAGAAACGCAGAGTTGAAGAATCCATAATCTAACATTTGATTCATACAAATGTAGATTATAACTTCTAGATCACATTCAAAGTTACAAAAGAAGTCATCTTGAGAACATACCTCAACTGCAAGCACCCGTCCAACAGAGGCCTCAGATTCATTCCACTTCATTTGTGAGCAAAGTCCATTCCGCCCTCCAGCTCTCCAGTCAAGAAGACCAAGAAGTATTTCAACAAGACCAACCCTACGTAATTTACTCCACAATTGTTAGCAAAAGATGCACGTATTTGATAGCCATTTCTACAGGAAGAGTAAATTTTATTCGAGAAACATGACCAAGAGATTGTTTACATACCTTGAAAAAATATAGATTACTAAAAGAGATCAATGACTTCCTTGAGATAGTGTAATTTTTCTCTATTCAATGGATTTTTGTTTGGCCTTGTGAATACCCCAAAAAATAGTTACAATTTTCAAATATACAAAAATGTCACAATTTTTGGCATACTTTAACACAAGTCCATGTGCGAACACAAGGGCATGTGTTTCTCAACAGGTGTTGAGGATCCCAGCACATTGCATATTATTTCACACTAAGCCCTCGTGACATATTGTTACTCATGTATCATAATCACCATCAACCTTATGCCAAATATTTGGGTTCATCCAAATAAATCATGTTCCGCCATTCCACTCTATCTAGGGCATTATCTTTTGTTAAAGCATGATTGACAAAATATTTTCTCACTAACTTGATCTTCAGCCTTCAAATGGTCCTCCTAGAGCCTTCAACCTGCACCGGAGCTGCCTTTCTCACCAGTTCCTTCAATGGTCCTCATTGTACATGGCCAAACCATCTCAATTGACTCCTGTTTTTTTTTTTTTTTGATAGGTAATGTATTTGTATATATAATAAGGGGCAGAACCCAAGAAAAAATACAAATAAAAAGGAACAGGCTTAATTAAAAAAAAAAAAGCCTATTCCAAAAAAAATAAAAAAAAACACCTGAAGGGACTCTCCTCTATCTTATACCTACCTATTGGGGCTAATCCTAGGTTCCCCCAGATGCACTTACATCAGATTTTCTCTTCCTAGTCTTGCTATCCATCCATCTCACCATCTTCATCTTTGCTATACTGATTCTATGCACATATTTTTGTTGTCTAGTAAAAATTTTCCTCTAATATGAAACAATATCCCTATAGAAATGGTTTTTTTTTAAGAATTTCAAACTGTATTGGTTTGCTATGCACAGTATCAACCGATACGTTTTGACACATTATGTTCATATCCAGTTGTTGATACCACCATCAGACCCAAAAAAATGAGTCATAAAACTCAGTTGCAGTGAGTTGGACGAATAAACCCACTCCCAAATGGACCAATCCCAGGTTGAGGTCACTAAGAAGGTCATAGCTACTATTTCTCATCGGGCAGTTGCTCTTAGGGTATTGGAGGATGTTCCTTTTGTGGAGTTTATATATATATAACTTTGAGGCCTTAGTGTATATCATTAACTCTTGATTTTTTTATGCACCTTTATTTTTTTTGCTTCCAGCTAATGAGTTTACCCCCTCATTAGTGTTTCCTTTTTTTGTGTGTGTATTTTTGGTACTGGGGACTCCTGTATAGTTATCTTTTTTCATTAATATACACACACCCCTTACTTATCAACAAAGTAAATAAACAAATAAATAATTCAAGGATAAAAGTTACTCACTTCAGTCCTTGTGCAACAAGTGCATCTCTAGCTCGATTTCCAGCGACGACGACACGTTTTAGTGTCTCAAGAGCAAGTATACTGCCGCCTTGCCAGCCGATTGCTTTCATTAGCAAGGGAACAACCTGGAAGCAAACCCAACAGATGTAATTATGTAAAGTGCCAAATCAGAGCAACTTATCATGCTTAAAAGTGCCAAATATGCTAAGTCAAGAAAAGGTGAGTATAAATTAACTGTAGATTTTGCGAACAAGAAGCTAAAAAACAACCCACAATGTTTTTATAAATAGCATGAAAAAAATTAGAAAAAAAAATTACAACACTTCATTATAGAGGTCAAAGTCAGCAAGATAAGTACACAAAAAGAATTTATAGGTGTTGTTGGAGTGTGTTTGGCTGTGTGGCCAGCACTCCGCTTGTTTTAGACCTGTGGACCCTTTGATGTACATTGTTACGCCTCCCTCTAATAGCTTAAGCTTTTAGAGTAAAGTGGTTGTCAACATGGAATCAGAGCAGGAGGTCCTAGTAGGTCGCGGGTTTGAGTCCCTGGCAAAGTGATGAGGGAGGGGTGTTGTTGGAGTGTGTTGTTTGTCTGTGTGGCCAGCACTCTGCTTATGTTAGACCCGTGGACCCCCTGATATACACTGTCACGCCTCGCTCTAATAGCTTAAGCTTTTAGAGTAAAGTGATTGTTAACAGTACACGGAATATTTAAACAAGTCCACGTAGTGCAATTAATATGCGAATCTAAGTCCCAGTTCACGATATAAAATCACCTGAAGGAGAATCAATCCTCTATCTTAAACCCAAACTGAACAATTTTGAAAGAATGTGCTGTAAATTGGATGTTAAAAGCACATTGTGAATGAAGTTTTACAAAAGGAAATTTTTATAAATGAGCGAATGACCCCATAAGAAGGATTAATATCTATAAAAGGAAATGAACCGCAGCCATAGAAGGAAGAATCCAAAACCAAATTTCCATTTCTGTACAAGGATGTAAGTTTTATTGAAGAAAAAAGAAAAAGAATGCAATGTAGAACGTTTGCCTATGACTATGCATATTGTTTCTTGCCAATGAGTTGGCACTACTATTGGCATTATGGTATGAAAACAAAATTTCTAACGTGTTCAATGATCTCACCGACTCTTCAAGGCCCTCTACTTGCCTAGAGGCCCGGGAGAATTGTAATGCAGATTTAGGGTTAGGGTTAGGTTTAGGATTTCAAAGATAGAAGAAAGAGAGAAGAGAGAGAAAAGGATGCCATTCTTAGGTCACATGACTCCTTATTTCTTATTTATATATAGAAACTTACATGGACAAGTATACCCCTCAACTTGAGGGGTATTTACAAAGGCTACCCTATTACATGTAAAATATGTCTAAACATACGTATATGATAACAATCCTCCCAAAGCTAGTGTATAGATATGTCTCATGCCCAACTTGCTTAGACACATGTGGAGTTGCCAATTGGGAACTCCCTTAGTGAAGACATCAACAACTAGCTCAGTTGTCTTTACAAGAGGAGTACACACCTCTCATGAAACAAATGAAGTGGCGGTCCACTTCAATATGCTTGGCTCGATTATGTTGAACTGAATTGTGAGCAATACTGATGGCGGCTTTGTTGTCACAGTACAAACTCATAGAACCCGATACAGAGAAGCCTAGTTCAGCCATTAGCATCTTCAACCAGAACATCTCACACAAACCATGGGTCATTGCCCTAAACTCTGCCTCTATACTGGATCTAGCAACCACATGTTGCTTTTTGCTCCTCCAAGTAACCAGACCCCAACAAATGTGCAATAACTTGAGGTAGATCTCCTGTCATCCTTGGCACCTACCCAGTCTGCATTAGTAAATAACTCAACTCTCATATGACCATTTTTCTCAAATAAAAGACCTCTAACATGAGCGGATTTGAGGTATCTTAAGATCCTGTGTGCTGCCTCTAAGTGTGTCCCTGGGTGAGTGCATGTACTGACTGATGACACTCACTGCATAAGTAATGTCTAGTCAGGGAGAGATAAATCAATCTCCCAACTAGTCTCTGGAAACTCCTTACGTCCTGAGTAACTCACCACTGGCATCGCCCAACTGGTGATTCTGCACTATAGGAGTCTCCACTGACTTGGCTCCCAACTTGCCCGAAACCCTTAGCAGATCTAGGATATACTTCCTTTGAGAAATGTAGGCCCTTGGCTGGATTTTGCAACCCATATACCCAGAAAGTACTTGAGAGGTCCTAGATCTTTGGTTTCAAACTCCTCTACTAGATGACTCTTCAACTTGGCTACCTCTTCTGCATCATTCCCTATCAGAATAATGTCATCAACAGACAATGAGAGCAGTGATGCTCTCCCCTTGATGCTTCACAAATAGGGTGTGATCGGCTTGACTTTGGGTGTAACCCAACTTCTTCACTACTAGAGTAAACCTCTCAAACCAGGCTCTAGGAGATTGCTTGAGCCCATAGAGAGCCTTTCTCAGTCTATACACCTTACTACTATCCCCTGGTGGGATGAAGCCAGGTGGATGCACCATGTATACTTCTTTATGCAAGTCGCCATGAAGAAATGCATTCTTCACATCTAGTTGATGCAAATGTCATACTTGGTTTGCTCCCAAAGACAACAACACCCTGATGGAGTTCATCTTTACAACTAGTGTAAAGTCTTCACGTAATCAATCTCATAGGTCTGAGTATCCCTTGGCTACCCATCTCGCCTTGTACTTATCAATTGACCCATCTGCATTGTACTTCACAGTGAACCATCTGCAACCAACAGGCTTCTTGCCCCTTGGCAAGTCAACCAGCTCCCATGTTCTATTTTTGTCCAAGGCACTCATCTTTTCTATCATAGCAACTCTCCATCTAGGATGCTTCAATGTCTCTGCCACAGAAGATGGAGTAGAAATAGTAGACAAGAATGTGATAAAGGCCTTGTACGAGGGAGACAAAGCATCATACGAAACAAAGTTGCTCAAGGGATGCTGAGTACAACTAATGCCAAAGGTCTGAGTATCCCTTGGCTACCAATCTCGCCTTGTACTTATCAACTGACCCATCTGCAACCAACAGGCTTCTTGGCCTTTGGCAAGTCAACCAGCTCCCATGTTCTATTTTTGTCCAAGGCATTCATCTCTTCTATCATAGCAGTTCTCCATCTAGGATGCTTCAATGACTTTACCACAGAAGATGGAGTAGGAATAGTAGACAAGGATGTGATAATGGCATTGTACGAGGGAGATAAAGCATCATACGAAACAAAGTTGCTCAAGGGATGTTGAGTACAACTCCTAGTGCCCTTTCTCAAAGCAATGGGAAGGTGGTCAGACGCACAAGTATCAGTAGAGGAAGAAGGAACAATAGGTATAGAAGAAGAAATATTACCTGGATCCAAGGGTGGTACAACTGGTACTGGATTAGCTATGGCTTTCCCCCTTCTGTTATAGACTTTAAACTTCCCCTGAGCTCCAGGACCACTATTAGTAATTGAATTTGAGGAATTAGGGTTAGGGTTAGGTTTGGAGAAGAGAAGAGAGAGTAGAGAGTAGAGAGTAGAGAGTAGAGAAGAGAGAGAGAAAGGATGTCTATTGTGCTTAATACACAATGACCCCATAAATCTTATTTATATAAAGGGTTACATAAAAAGGATAAGTACCCCTCATAAGAGGTATTTACAGAACTACCCCTATACAAGATAAATACGTATTTCTACGCATTTGATAACACTCCCCCCTCAAGTTGGCGCATAGATATCTTTCATGCCCAACTTGCATAAACATCTATGAAGTTGCCAATTAGGAACTCCTTTGGTGAAGACATCTGCTACTTGCTCATCTATCTTCACAAAGGGGGTACAAACCTCCTCAGATACAATCTTCTCCCGAATGAAGTGGCGATCTACATCAATGTGCTTGGCCCTGATCATGTTGTACAGGATTGTGAGCAATGCTGATAGCCGCCTTGTTGTCACAGTACAAGCTCATGGGTCCCAAGACTGGAAAGCCAAGTTCAGCCACCAACATCTTCAGCAAGAGTTTCTCACACAAGCCATGGCCATTGCCGTAAATTCTGCCTCTGCACGAGATCTGGCAACTACTGGTTGCTTCTTGCTCCTCCAGGTAACTAGATTGCCTCCCACAAAGGTGCAATAGCCTAAGGTAGATCTCCTGTCATCCTTGGTACCAGCCCAGTCTGCATCAGTATATGATTCTACTCTCATGTGGCCATTCTTCTGAAAAACGAGGCCTCGGCCAAGGGCAGACTTGAGGTATCTCAATATCCTATGAATTGCGTCTAAGTGAATCTCCCTAGGAGAATGCATGTACTGACTGATAACACTAACTGCATAGGCAATGTTTGGACGAGTCAATGAGAGGTAGATCAACCTTCCAACCAATCTCTGAAAGCTCCCCACACCCTGTAAAGGTATACTACTCGAGTCGGCCAGCTGGTGATTCTGCTCTATGGGGGTCTCCACTGGCTTAACTCCCAGCTTGCCAGAGTCCTTCAATAGATCTAGGACGTACTTCCTTTGTGAGATGAAGATCCCTTGGCTGCATCTTGCAACTTCTATGCCAAGAAAGTACTTGAGGAGCCCTAGATCTTTGGTCTCAAACTCGCCTGCTAGATGATCCTTTAGCTTGATCACCTCCTCTGCATCATTCCCTGTTAGAATGATATCGTCAACATAGACGACGAGGGCCGTAGTGCTCTTCCTTAGGTGCTTGACAAATAGGGTGTGATCGGCTTGGCTTTGAGTATATCCCAGCTTCTTCATTGCTAGAGTGAACCTCTCAAACCAAGCTCTGGGGGATTGCTTAAGCCCATAAAGGGATTTCCTCAGATGACACACCTTGCTGCTATCCCCTGGGGGAGTGAACCCTGGAGGAGGTACATATAGACCTTTTCATGCAGATCACCATGAAGGAACGCATTCTTCACATCCAGCTGATGCAAAGGCCATGCTTGGTTTGCTGCTACAGACAACAAAACCCTGATGGAGTTCATCTTTGCCACAAGTGCAAAGGTCTCCACATAGTCAATCCCACAGGTCTGAGTGTACATTTTGACAACCAGTCTGGCCTTGTACTTCACTGTGAACACCCATATGCATCCAACCGGCTTCTTGCCTCTTGGCAAGTCAACAAGCTCCCAAGTTTTGTTCTTATCCAGCGCCTTCATTTCTTCTACCATAGCAGCTTTCCATCTAGGGTGTGCTAACCCTTCTGCCACAGAAGAGGGAGTGGGAATGGTGGAAACTGATGTGATAAAGGCTCTGTATGAAGGTGACAAGGCATCGTAGGAAACGAAGTTGCTCAAAGGATGTTGAGTACAACTTTTAATGCCTTTTCTAATAGCAATAGGAAGATCAGAATCATCAGTAGACAAGGGAATGACAGGTATAGGGAGAGATGGAGGATTACCTGGATCCAAGGAATGAACCACTAGTCCTGGATCAGCTGTGACTGTCGCCCTTTTGCTATAGACTTTGAGCTCCTTTTGAGCTCCAGGAGCACTATCAATCACACTAGTAGTATGAGTGGGCGGAGGCCTCTCAAACTCTAGAGGAGGAGATAGGGATATAGCAGGAAGAGGAACATTTTACCTCTCTTCATTACTACTCTCCCCCTGAAGAGAGGTGGGAGAGAAAAAAGAAAGCTCCTCACGGAAGGTGACATCCATGCATACAAACTTCTTCTCAGAGGATGGATGGTAACACTTGTACCCTTTATGGGTAGAGGAGTAACCGAGAAAGACACACTTGAGTGCTTTGGGATCCAGTTTGGTGCGATGAGGACCAAGGATATGTACATAACATACACACCCAAAGATGCGATGAGGAACAGAGAAAAGAGGAGAATCAGGGGAAAGAACTTAAAGAGGAAATTTAAAATTGAAAACACGAGAGGGCATTCTGTTACTCAAGTAGGCAGCCGTCAACACAGCATCTGACCAATAGGTCTTGGGTACATGAGAGCCAATCAAAAGAGATCTAGCTATCTCAGTCAAATGTCACATTTTCTCTCAGCTACACCATTCTATTGAGGGGTGTAGCTACAAGAATTTTGATGACAAATCCCATGGTCAAGAAGGTAGTGTTGAAGGCCCCCAAACATATATTCTCCACCTTGGTCAGTACGAAGAACCTTAATAGAGATACCATACTGGGTTTGGATCAGTTTATGAAAACCCTGAAAGATGGAATGAGCTTCATACTTGGTTTTCATGAGATAACACCATGTACACCTAGTATGATCATCAACAAAGGAAATAAAGTAGCGGAAGCCAAAGATAAAAGTAGTTAGGGAAGGTCCTCATACATCAGAATGCACAATGTCAAAACAAGTAGAACTTCTATTGCCTCTGATGGGATAATTTGATTTACAGTGCTTGGAGAGCTCACATGTCTCACAGTGTAAAGCAAAAAATGAAACAGAAGTAAACAAACTAGGAAATAAAAGTTTCAAATACTGAAAAGAGTCGTGCCCCAGACGAGCATGCCAGTTCAAAACAACATTTTATCCTACTACTAGCAGAAGACTGTAGTGTTGTGGGCTCAGGAAGGTGTCCATCCAGAAGGTAAAGGCCATTAGCTTCATGTCCAGTGCCAATCGTCCTCCTCGTCTCTAGGTCCTGAAAGACACAAGAAGTAGGAGAAAAAGTGACACTGCAGTTTAGGGTTTTAGTCAAAGCACAAACAGAAAGTAGGTTAGAAGTAAATCTGGGAACATGCAAAACAGATGAAATAAGCAATTGGGGAGAGGGAAGGATATTCCCTTTCCCAGACACAGAAGATAAGGTACCATCAGCTGTCTTCACCTTATCACGGCCAGAACAGATAGTATAACTGGAAAATAAGGAAGGCATGCCCGTCATGTATTCTGAAGCCCCAGAATCAATGATCCAAGTGGGACTGGACGATGGAAGAGACACATGATGAGCAACTCTAGGGTTACTTGACTGGGCAAAGGAGGTGGACGATGTGGCATAAGGACCATCCAGCTGCTGAAGCAATCGTCGAAGGCCTGCAAGCTTTGAGGCTGAGATACCACCAGTCGGAGAGATAGTCAGAGACTGTCCAGGAGGAGCTAAACCCAAAGTATCCACACTGGCAGTATGAGCACTAGGGCGACCATGTAACTTCCAACATTTGGCACGCACATGCCCTAACTTGCCACAGAAATCGCACTTGGGCCTCTCTCTAGTCAAGGACTTCCCAGAAGAAGGTCCAGTAGGAGCATAGGATGGAGTTGAGACAGGAGCCTGATAAGACGAGCCTCTCTGAGGCTACTGTGACTGCTGAGGCTAATAAGTAGGAGAGGCAGCTAGCGCTGATCGCTCTGGAAGGAGATGCTCACTCTGAAGAGAGATCCGCTTACTCTCTTCACTCTGAAGATAGGCGTACACCTCACTGAGAGAGGGAAGATCCACCCTGCTACTCAAGATCTGAACACGGGCCAGCTCATAAGAAGGATTGAGGCCAACAAGAAAATCAAAGATCTGACCCTTTTCTATATATCGACGAAAGGGGGCAATCTCTATGGGATTGAGTGGCTGATAGGAGTAATAATGATCAAGCTCCTACCACAAGGTATGAAGAGCAGTATAGTACTGAGAAAGAGACTTCTCCCCTTGCCAGAAGTGGGAGAAAGTCTGTCGCAGCTAAAATGCTCGTCCATCTTTCTACTGCTGCAAATAGGTCTTCTCAGTGATCTCCCAAATCTCTTGCGTTATGCGCATGAATAAGAAACTCTCATTGATATCAGGCTCCATAGAGTTGAAGAGCCATGACATGACAGTAAGATCATCTGTCTGCCACTGTCGATAAGAGGGATCAGATCTGGGAGGCTCAACCGTATCTCCTGTAATGTGGCCAAGTTTCCCACGGCCCCCAATGAACAACCGTGCAGCCTGAGCCCAGCGTAAGTAGTTCTTACCATCTAACTTCACTGAGGTGATCTGCAAACTTGGGTTCTCATAGGCTAAGTGCTGCACTATAGGGCCTCCAACTCCACTGGAGGGAACTTCTGTGCTCACGTCTA
This sequence comes from Euptelea pleiosperma, assembly GCA_035048495.1. NCBI lineage: Eukaryota > Viridiplantae > Streptophyta > Magnoliopsida > Ranunculales > Eupteleaceae > Euptelea > Euptelea pleiosperma. Next base: position 26,245,959 of record CM068549.1, read on the forward strand.
ACCCGGATGGAGAAACCAAGGAAGGCGGAGTAACCACGGGAGGTGAAGGATCTGCCATAACAAACTATGGCCAAAAAAGAACTAGAAATATAGGGCTGGAGATCGGGTCTAGATCCAGAAATGACTAAAACAAGGCATCGAAGGCCAAGAAAACATCTGAATAGGTCCTAATAGGCATGAAGGACCCTAGTATGCTCTCACGGAAACAACAAAAGTGTTATAACAAAGGATGGGAATCAATAAACACCCATATGAGCCTCAAATAGAGCATATAAATGGCCGAATGATTAAGGGAATGGGATCTAGATGCAAGAAGGCATCCTAGGACAAGAACACTTATAGAAGAAGTGGATGGTCGATTAGAGGGAGTTTTGGATCAAGCCGATGGTCAATTAGGGGTTTATAGGCACCGGCGGTAACTAGTAGGGGAAGAAAACCTCTTACAGCCCTCAAATCTTAATGGAACCCTTCGAGTAGGGTATCCACATGTCGGTCAGGTTGGGGGGGACTAGATCGAAGCAACAAGTTCCCTTAAAAAGGTCATTTAGGTCTTGGAAAACCGACTGGTTTACAAACTGGTTTTTTCGAAAAAAACACAGAAAAATGGTAGAAAAACAGGGGAAAAAATACTCTAGCAAGTTGTAAGGTTTTCAGCCGACCTTGATTTCTGTGTCCATATAGCTGATGACGTCAGCCGTACGGTCAGATGACGTCAGCAGACGTCTGATTGCCCCTGGTTTGTCCCCAAATGTGCTCCGGCAAGCCTTGGCGGCGGATGGCTTTGATACCAAGTTGAATTTGAGGAATGAGGGTTAAGGTTAGGTTTGGAGAAGAGAGTAGAGAGTAGAAAAGAGAGAGAGAAAGGATGTCTATTGTGCTTAATACACAATGACCCCATAAATCTTATTTATATGAATGATTACATAAAAAGGACAAGTATACCCCTCATGAGAGGTATTTACACAACTACCCCTATACAAGATAAATACGTATTTCTATGTATCTGATAACATCAGTCACACTAGTTGGTTGAGTAGGCTGAGACCTCTCAAGTGCTAGACGAGGAGATAGGGGTACAGTAGGAAGAGGAACATTCCACCTCTCTTCATTATTGCTCTCCTCCTGAAGAGAGGTAGGGGAGAAAAAAGAGACGTCCTCATGGAAGGTGACATCCATAGACACGAACTTCTTCCAGACGAGGGTTGGTAACACTTATACCCCTTGTGATTGGAAAAGTAGCTAAGAAACACACATTTAAGAGCATTGGGGTCCAGTTTGATACAATGGGGGCCCAGAATGTGCACAAAGCAGACACAACCAAAGATACGAGGAGGAACTGCAAACAAAGGAGAGCTGGGGCAAGAACCTGAAAAGGGGGACTTGAAGTTTAAAACTCAAGAAGGCATCCGGTTAGTCAGGTATGCCGCAGTCAGAACAACATCAGACCAATAAGACTTGGAGACATTGGATCCAATTAAAAGAGAGCGAGTGATCTTAGTTAGATGGCACATTTTTTTCTCAGTTACACCATTCTGCTGAGGGGTTTAGTGGCAAGAATTTTGGTGACAAATCTCATGGTCCAAAAAATATTGTTGGAGACCTCCAAACATATATTCACCATCATGGTGAAACCGAAGGACCTTGATGGAGGCACTATACTGGGTCTGGATCATCTTATGAAAACCTTTGAAGATGGAATGAACCTCATCTTCGGTTTCATAAGATATCCCCATGTATACGTATGGTCATCAACAAACATAACAAAATAACGAAAGTCAAAGATAGAAAGAACATGGGCAGGACCCCACACATCAGAGTGCACAATATTAAAAGAAACTGAACTTATATTACCTCTGGAAGGGTAAGTAAAGCGACAATATTTGGAGAGCTCACAAATCTCACAATGTAATTCAGAAAAAGAAACATAAGCAAATAAAGCAAGAAATAACTTTAAGTACTGAAAAGAGACATGCCCCAGACGAGCATGCCAATATAACACGGACTCCAGACTACGACTACTACTACTATGTAGCTGCAGTGCTGTGGGCTTCGAGGGTCGTCCATCCAAAAGGTACATCCCATCAGCCTCATGTCCAATGGCAATCGTACTCCTCGTCCCCAGGTCCTGAAAGACACAAGACGAAGGAAAAGTCGCACTGCAATTCAATTTTCAAGTAAGGGCACTCACAAACAACAGGTTAGATGTAAATTTAGGGACGTGCAATGCGGAGGATAAAGGAAGCTGAGAAGAGGGAAGGACATCCCCTTTCCCAAACACAAAAGATAAAGTCTCATTAGTAGTCTTAACCTTATTACGACTTTGTTAAAATGGAATAAGTGTAGAATAAAGAGGACATACCCGTCATGTGCTCCGAAGCCCCTGAATCAATGATCCAAGTGGGACTGGGTGATGGAGTGGACACATGATGGGCATGTCTAAATTATGGTACCTGACTGTGCAAAAGAGGTAGTCAGAGTGGTAGATGGACCATTGAGCTGAGTCAATAAGCGCTTGATGGCTGCAAGCTCGGATGCCGACATAGGACCAGGCAACGTCATGGTAGCGGAACTCAGCAGTGGCGGACTTGGAGTAGAGTGAGCATCAGTATCCATGCTGGCAGAGTGGGCACCAGAGAAACCTGGCTGGCTGGAGCGAGGGGACAACAATTTAATAACCAACACTTGTCCCGTACGTGTCCAAGATGACCACAATGCTCATACTTGGGCCTCTCCTTGAAGGAGGACTTCCCAGATGGGGAAGGAGCATATGACCATGCGGTAGCAGAAGGCCGAGAGAACTGGGCCTCTAAGAGCACTAAGGCTGAGAAGCTGAAGCAACAAGAGCGGACTGATCAAGTGGCAGAGAGGATGTGACGAGCTGATCTCTCTGGAGTCGGATGTGGGACCATAGCACTCCGTCGACTCTCCTCACTCTGAACATAGGAGTACATTTCCTCAAGAGAGGGCAAATCAACACAGTTGCTCATGATCTGAACCCTGGCTAACTCAATCAGAATTGAGCTCGAAAAGGAACTCAAAAATCCAACTCTTTTCCACATACTTCTGATAACTGGTGATATTCTTTGCACCAGATGGATGGAAGGCATGATAGTAATCCAACTCCCATATGCTCCGAAGGGTAGCAAAGTAATCAGAAAGGGACTTCTCGCCTTGATGAAGCCCGGAGATGCTCTGTTTCAACTGGAAGGCTCAACCTATGTTCTGTTGCTGAGAATAGGTCTTAAGAGCAGTTTCCCAAACCTCCTGGGCAGTGCGTAAGAATAGAAAACCTCGACTGATGTGAGGCTGCATAGAGTTGAGGAGCCAAAAACATAACTGTGAGGTTCTCAATCTCCCATCTCTCATACAAAGGGTTCTCGATCGATGCTGGCTCAATAACACGCCCGGTAATGTGCCCCATCTTCCCACAGCCTCCAATAAACATTTTGGCTGCCTGCGACCATTCCTAGTAATTCTTTCCATCCAACTTTATTGTGGTGATCTGTAATCTAGGGTTTTCAAAAGCCATGTGATGCACCATAAGCCCTCCAACATTGCTGGAGGTGGCTTATGTGCTCACATTGGAACCCGAAGGACTTTCCGAGGTAGTCATGACTTAGAAGGGGGAGTTGTACTCACAACTAGACCTCCAAATATCACAAAGAAAATGATGCAAGGGTTTAAGAACTGAGAAACACCATCAAAAGAGCAGAACATGCATCAGTGGCACCTTGACGGGCCATTCACCTTGAAGAACCATGGCAGCAACACAAACATACAAAAATATATTTGAAGAGGGATCAGAACAAAGAACAAGGTCTAGAATCATGATGGGATAGGTTCTATACCTATTCAACGGCCCAGAAAACCCAAAAATAGGTGCCGACGGTAACTTAGAGGGAGAGTTTTTTATCCAAAAACTTCAAAACTCCACGAATCCACTCGCGTATGGTATCCACTTGAAGATAATTATAAGGGACTAAAAGCAAGCAACAAACTCACCAGAAAAACCCCTCATGGATCTGAAAGATGAACTGGACTGAAAAACCATTTTTCATGAATTTCGAAGAAGATGAAGCAAAACACCATCTAGATCACTCCAAAAAAATCCCAAAAAATCATCAAAAAATTGGAAAAATCATCTTTTATCAATAGGGGAGGTTTCTAACCCTCGGCCCCACCCTATCCGTACGGCTGCTGACGTTAGCCGTACGGACGATGTCATCAGACTGTCAGAAACGTGTTGGTTGTTCTCCTCCAAAAACTCTTGAACCTAACTTTGATACCAAGTTGTAATGTAGATTTAGGGTTAGGGTTAGGTTTAGGTCTAGGGTTTCAAAGATAGAAGAATATACAACAAACGGATGAGAAAGAAAAGGATGTCACGCTTACCTCACATGACTCCATAATTCTTATTTATATGGAGAAACTTGAATGGACAAGTATACCCCTCAACTTGAGAGGTATTTACAAAGCCTACCCTATTATATGTAAAATACGTCTAAACATACGTATATGATAACAAAGGTGCAATAGCATGTGGTCGATCTTTTGGGGTAAATGGTTGTTTAACATGGTATCAGAGCCTTAAGGCGTAGGAGGTCGCGGGTTCAAGTCTCCAGCGGAGTGTATTCCCATTGAGGGGGGGTGTTAGCAGATGGTGTGTTCCCGCGCATGGTGTGTCCCCAAATTTCTATTTCAAGCAGACAAAAAGTGATTTCTATAGATTCCTTATACTTGACCTAACATCATTTGTTTCTGGACTTGGATTTGCAAGTAAAATATGCGACCAGTTATCAAAAATCAAAAATGAAACAACATTCAAAAGCACTAATAAAAAGATGAGGCAGAAGCTCACTGTGTTTCAATACTCACCCAAGTCACGCATGAATCTCAACACGCTAATTCATAAACTGCTTCAGACATCCATAAAACACATTAATGGGAAGGGTAGAAGATTATCTATGCCAGTGTTATTAAAATCCTACAATTCAAATCAAATCTGAAACCAAACGATTTCAATCTTATGACTGAATCCTTTTAGAAAAAAAAAGTCCTATGATTTCTATATGAATCTTATGATTCGAGTACGATTCACAACTTGAATCTTACGATTTGAATAAAAACATGAAGCACATTTTGAAGTGAAAACAATGCTCCTATTTTATACTAATGGTTTTTCCTAAATGTTAAACACAACAAAAAAGAAAACCAGTGGTTGTTTTTACTAATTAAAAAAATTTGTAACATGTTTCTAGCAATGTCTTTCCACACAGATATAAGATCATTTAAACATAGTTCCACCATTAACCACGGTTTATTTTTAACATTCGTCTTCAATGCTTCAACTTAAAAGGGGCTATTAAATATTAAAAAAGAAGTTAATAAAACCCTTAACAATAAACTCCTAAGTGGTTAGACTTGAATCATACGATTCGAATAAAAACATGAAGCAAATTTTGAAGCGAAAACTAGGCTCCTATTTTTATACTTTTGATGTAAGACAATGCTCAAATCTTCAAAGCAGAGTTTGTGCAGCACTTAAACTCCTTCAAGCTTATGATTACTTTGTGATTCAGCCAGCCTAAAATTTGGAGATCAGAACAACGTTTTGCACGATCAAGAGTTAATTGTGCAACAAAATCTTCTCTCTCAATCTCATAACTTGATGGAGGCTACAAAAATCCCAACCGAGAGAAGTTAATGTTTACTCCAGACCTAGTATCTAGAGAGGGCTGAATAACCTATAAGCTCGTAGCTGTGTTACTACGAAGCATCGCGGTGACCCGCCAATGACCAAGAACCAAGAATTAAGGGGCATAGTTGCATAGACAAAACTCTATCCATCCAAGGCTGATAATGAAAAATAAGGAATGAAGGTGTCAATTATTTCATAAAAAAGCAGGAGTCAATAAAGAAAAGAAAAACATATCAGCAAATAAGATAATAAAAAGGGAAATAGAAAGACAAATTTTGGTATCCCATCACTGAAAAAGCAACGACATCAAACATAAATTGACGAAATGAAGGGCGGCTTATCATTGGAAAATGGAAACCACTTTGGCTTCCCAAATCCATGGCATATAAATTTGCAAGAATGACATATATTATGAGATTCCTACACTCCCAAATGAATGGCTGCAGCTTGTGCATAAAATGTTACCAAATTAACTAGAAAGGATTCTAGATTATATGGAAATAGAAGGGTTCAGGCAGTCCAGTCATCAATATAACAATTGGGAGAACACTTTTCAATGCCTTCATATGATCCTTGTCAAATTAGAGTTCTAACTATTCATTGGTAGCCGTGCAAACATAACAGATAGGATAAAAATAGGCAGCATATTAGTGTTCAACACTTTGAGCAAAGTAGAATGATGAATTTATTTGAACAATCAATTTCAGATTCTTCAATCTACATAAATCAAGTTCATATACTTACGAACACCACATGATCCCCGAGGTTAAGGAAAATCACCACTTAAACTAACCATAAAAAAACCAGGCAAGTCAAAACCTTAAGTAAATAAAATAAAATGGCATAAGATGTTCCAATATTACCTGAGGGGTTCCCACACTTGTTGCAGCCATAGCTTCTGCACAAGTCGTACTAGCTGCAAGTTGATGTAAGACACGCAGACAACTAAGACGCACACGTTCTTGCGGAGTTTGTGTACTGGACTGGGTTTGATCATCCTCTGTTTCATAAATCTCATCCACATGATTATCATTTTTCATCTCCCCAGAGGCCATAGTTTCTCGTCTCCCTTCATAGGCCATTGCAGCAACAAGTTTGGGAACATACCCAAGATATCCAACATGATCGGAAAGTGCAGGGTGTACTCGCAACAAGGACACCAATGCGGCAGACAGAAGCAAAGGGAGCTCAGGGTCAACACCTTGCATGTCATAATGTGTGGCAGCAATGGAAGAAACATACTGATCCAATAGTCCTTCCAAGAATCTCTTTGGATTTCTTAATGGAAACTTGGGGTCTTTGAGGAACAGCCTTACATAAATCCCCCCAACCTGCATGACCATGGAGATTTGAATTCGTGTAACAGTATGAAAGCCTGTTCACAAGCAATACTTATAGTAAATATATGACCATACCTGTGGCTCATCTCTCATTTCCTGTTGGCCTGATGCTTGCTCAGGTACATCCCAATCAACAACACGGCCTTTCATCTGTTCACGATAGAGGTCTGATGCCATAGTTGCAATTTGTGCAGATAAAGAAGCTGCCATTGCGGGTGTCCATACAAGTTCTGGTGTTTCTGTGGTCTGTTCAAGAGCAGTGACCACAGCTTCACCAGGCCCGTCCCTGATAGCAGATACTAGGCCATCTGGAAGAAATCTCGCTAGTGTTATAGCCACTCTAGGTCCATGCATTGGCTGCCCAACAAGCTTTCCCAACAAGGAGGCAGCCGCTGCTCTTTGCTGTAAAGGAATTTCTTCTGCAGAGCAACACTTTTGTGAGCAATATCCCTTTTTTTCAGACAAGTGAAAATTGAATTGTAGACAAAATAAGGGAAGAAGCCTTACCTTCCAAAGGCAAAAGAAGTTCAAGAATGTACACAACTCCACCATGCTTGGCAGCAGCCCATGCAAGCTCGGGTGTGCTTGCCAAGGCATAAAGAACATGGAGAGCCCCTTCCCGGCATCTGGGGGAACAGTGCAGCATTTGTAATAAAAGGAGAAGACTTGTACGGTCTGCAACCATAGCTTCCAAGCAAGGGGCATACGCAGTCAAGAGCGAAAGTACACTTAGGCAAAGTTGAGGAATATTGCTTTCCGATGCAACAGGCACAGAGAAACATTCAAAAAGAGGTACTAGCTGTTCTTTGGTAGAAAATATGGCAGCCAGATTTGGGTTGCTTGTCAGTAAATTCTGCAATTAAAACCAAAATGTCAAGAGTATAAAATGAAAAATCTATGATTGCATGGATTCTACTAAAAGGGCGTAGTACCCGACTTGGACATGTGTCAGTGTCCAACACGATATGGATTATGGTGCAACACTTCCACATTCTTTTGTCTTTTATTTCCTAAAATATCCTATCACATTATCCATTATTATCCTCTAGATTATATTAAAAATCAATTACTTTATTTCACATTATTTAAAGTATACTGTGGAGTCCACAAATCTTATTCTTCAAGGTTCGCTGAATCGGACACTCTGACCTATACCAGACTCTGACACCCATACCCATATCAATGCAACATGTTGAGAAATACAAGAATTCACAACCAGGTAGTGTACCTGAAGAGAGGTCAATCCAATTTGAAGGTTCTTAACCAATTCTAAGTTCTCTTTGCTTGTTGCTTCTCCATCAGAGACCGCCGAAGAATCATGAGCAGAATGCTGTTCATGACCAACACCATCAACTGTACCATTTGAAGTTCGGTTGACTCCAAGGATGAATCATTGAGATTAGATTTGTTCTGAACGTCAGTATCGGTAGCACATTGATTATGCACTAGACCTGATATAAAATCAAGGAGAGCAACACAGAAAGCTTCTGGCTCACTTATGTCAAACTCTGGTTGATCATTGTATACTCTCAAGTACACATTGCCAACATGAAGCTCTTTTGACAGTGCTTCATATGCAAAGGCATGTGACTCTTTCAAGTCATAGGAACCATCAGGACCTTGGCTTGCACGCTGCTGATCCACAAATTTTAGTAGTTCTGCTCGGGTTGAAGAATTCCAAATAATCTGCACTCAAAAGCAGTAAAAGCAAATTTAAACATTCAAAACAAAAATAGATCTGTCCACACAAAGAAGAATAAGTTATCATCTAGGGAAGACAATGGGAGGAGGCTTTGCTATGTCTACGACATTATTCAGCATTCAGATGGAATATATAACAATCTTTCGAAGTCATCAAATGTTTTTCCTCAAACCATCATGCTCACTTTGGTGACCAATTGCAGTTTTATCTGAGTAATCACCAAGCTTGTACAAATAGCTAAGTAAAATAACCAGGTCACTATAAAACACAAAAACCAAAACCAGTTAGCAGTTGAACTAATATTTTTTTTGGTAGTTAAGCCTGGTTTTATAAAGAGATCAGTAACTCGGTGAAGGCGGGGTTTGAACCCAGGTCTGTGGTATCATCACACACAAACTTTATCAACTGAGCAGTTGAACTAATTTGTACGCTGAGTACTGGACATAAGTGATCGAGCAGCAGATGAGACAATCTACAAATTGGTTCTGGCCTGCAGATTGGAGTTATCGGCAAACTGATTCGCAGATTGTGGGTATTTTCTTTTTTGGCTAGGGTTCAACTGGTTTAATTAGGAGGGCTGAGCGTGATTGGGTTAGATGGTGAATTAGTTCTAAGGTTTACGTGGAATTGAGCTGCAAAGTGGAAGCTCGGTTAGAGACACAGGCTGAAAGTATGGGTTATTGGAGGTTTATAATAATAGAATTTAAGTGACTGGTAAAAGGGTGTCGAGACAGAAAATAAAATGCACAAACGAAAGCACAAGAAAGGATAGAAAAAGGAGAAGGATAGGGAAAAAGGAGTCTCACCACTTCAAAGGACTCTAGAGATGGAGTCTCGTCAACACCTCAATGAAAACAATAGCTTCACAAACACTCTTTTTCTTCAATTGATTCTCATAGTGGGGAGTACATGAGTATCTATTTACTAATGGATCTTTCAATTATAAACCCTACTTTAATTTGGAAGAAAAATAGGTTTCCAAGTTTAGAAACTAATAACCTAATAATAAAATAAAGAAACTCCTACTGACAGTCTTCACTCTAGACATTAAATGCTGCCCAAGACTACTACTAAAACAGGAATGAAAACTCCTAATCTATTATAGAAACTACAGGTCTTTGCTGGCCATCACTCTAGCTCATGCGCCAGCCCCTATAGGCCTTCTACCTAATCTCGCAAGCTTCTCTATCTGGGCCTGCGATTATACACCTTAAATGGTCCATCAGGCCTAATGAAATAAATGCTCTTGTCCCATTGTCTTCAACAACAGCCAAATAATGCATCTATAAGTTGGCAATATGATCAAATGGACCAGAATTTGCGATGGCAGTAACAAACTCTTGAAAAATTTCCCAAAAAATAACTATTCAAGGTTTCCAAACATAGACCCACAAAATACCCTGCTAAAGCTTCTCCTAAGAGTAAAAAAAATTACTAAAATCTCTAAAATAAGTCACGGGGCTTATCTTTCGTCTTCAGTGATCCCTCTTCTTCATTTGTTTTCTCCCACAAACTATATGCAAAATTGTTGCGTTAGTTCTTAGTTCATGTCTACCTTTATTGTATATATAATCTTCTTTTACTCAAAGTTTGACTGTTAAACAAGGGATCAAAACGCTCTTTAGCACGTGGTGAGCATCCAACTGAGATCTTTCATGTCAATAAAAGCATGAATTATATAGAAAATCAACTAAATGCTATTCAAGAAACTAAGAAATGTAGCTCATTGACACCAGTAAAGGACAAAATATATCTCATTTCACAAATAAAAACACAGAAATGAGATAATTTATCTCTTATTGAGACTTGTTCCTGAGAAATAAATGCGCCCTTTGAATTGACAAAGCATATAATATCAGCAACCAAAAAAAGGCATATAATAGACAATTATCATGTAAAAGTAGTATGACTTCTTAAAAACAAAATGGTTGAATATTCTTTAACAAAATGACCATTTTATTACCATATATGGAAATAAATAGGCACCTAAGTAGATGAATGAACACATGCTGGAAAAGCAACATGCAAATAGGCAAAGGTTGGAAATTTACCTCTGGGGACTCCATGTTTGTGTTCAAGCTAGACAAAAGGTCCTTGGGTATTTGATATTTTAACATATTGGCAAGCTTAGGGGTAAGCAAAGCTCTGAGGGCATCAGCTGCAGCCTGATTATATGGTGTTGAAATTCCATCAGTACAAAGACCACTAAGCCTTGAGAGTGCTTGAGATGCTTGGACAGCATGCAAATTTTTAGCAATCTGCACACTAGCACCAACGCCATGTGCCTCCGTCACATCAGCTTCCTCAGCAGTTGAGTCATATTGAAGTAACAAGGGTAAAAGGAACCTAAAAAATACAAGTTTAGAAACACAAAGTAGGAAAAGAACTTGATATAGTAATGCAGGATTATAAGCTACCCTGTGAATCATCAACTAATAACCTATATATATATATATATATATATACCCTGTGAATCATCAACTAATAACCTATATATATATATATCGGGGGACAACAAATTTGACAACAGTTTTGGCGTACCCACTTAAAAGATGAATCAATGGCTGATTTTTTTTTTTTTGTGAGGATGATCTCCTCACCATATAGATCACCCCTACAAAAAATAAGCCCATTCTGAAATTTCTAACCCCATCAAATGTGATTTTCAAGTTAATAGTAAAATATACGGTCCAAAATTCCTCAACTTCTAAACCAGTCTACGAATATCGGAATAATTTGAATTTTTGTGAGGATGATCTCATCACCATAGAGACCATCCTCACCAAAAATCATCCAATTCCAAAACTTAAAATTTATATAATGGCCCGTACCAATTTTTGTTGTCAAATTTGTTGTCAAAATCGGTGTCCCCCGATCCTGACCTATATATATATATATATATATATTTAATAACCACTATACATTTAATCGGATCAACAACTAGAAAGAAGAAGTGAGAATCCTAAAAGACTTGACTTATAAGACAGAGTTCTAGAATCCAACATCTAGATGAAACTGAACAAAAAAAGGATTTCTTGGAAAACACAACAAACTTGGCATCATAAAGCAACAACCATTTAAGCTCAGCTACTGCATAGTAAGGAATAGAAATTTGAAGCGAGAAAGTAACTGAGAAAGAGTTGTTTAACCAATAGCATGTACCATAATACACCAGCCTTTAGTAAAGCATCCTGCAATTCAGATGATACAGAAACATAAGCGGCAGTTTGAAGGGCAGCATCAACAGCCGCAGGCACAAGCTCTAGTTCTGTACAGTGCACAGTATCCTCAACTAGTCCACCGAGCCTCAGCATCTCAACTCTAGCACTCTCAAACTGACTCAAGACAGAAATTGTTCGCATCACATTTGTAACAATGATGGCAGAAGGTTCGCTTGCAGGAGTAGTTGGCTGAACTACACACATACAACGGGAGAGAAGAGTAGCAAGAAGTGGTATCCCACCATCCCTCACAAGCTCTTCACCATTCAGTGAAGACGATGCACACCTGAAATAAGAGAGAAACACAGGTGTAAGGCTCATCAAATTCTAAATCATGAACTAGAAAAAGTTCGATAAACAGGAAGTATAACTGGCAGGGACATTTACGTCAGCCATATGAGCTCTGAGGCAGCAACAAGGAGAGGTACTCTATCAGAGGAAAGAAAATTGTTGTCATCCTTGTCCACCGTGACTGCATTGAGCAACATTGGATAGCCAGCATATTTAAAAGGCTCCAACACATCCCCATATCGCCTGTATAATATACACTGTCCCTTCAGTAAAAGCAACAACCTCCAAAGTTGTGGGCCTTGCAATCCTTGCATGGTAGCCTGAAAACACATCATAGAGAATTATGTGTTCGGCAATACAACTGTGAGACGAAATTAAAGACTAATTACCCGGGTCTTCCATCCTGGGAAGGACTTTGAAGCATAGGTATTCATGAGGTTGTACAACAAAGCACAAGTTGTTTCATTCGCATTCCTTAAAAAAATGCTTGTATATGTCTATGTGACTTGTATATGTATATGTGTGTGCATATACGCAAATCACATTCATACATATGGGTTGTGCTACTATAACTCTACAAGAATTATGAGCATTGCTCACTTTAGATCCAACAAGCCCTAAAGACATATTTGGTCCAACAAATGTATCTGCATTGGACACATGCATATTTTTTGTATGGTCAATTATAGAAAAGACGAGTTAGTTTGGTCATAAGATGTTATTTTGGTCATTTGAGAAAAAAGGGCATTTCTGTAGGTTTAGGCTGCTTCAGTCGAATTTAGAATGTTGGAAAAAGGCACACACTCAAATCCTTCAATTTTTTATTTATTTTTTTGTTTTTGTTTTTTTTTTTCATGATAACTAAGTCACCTCTTGAGCAAATCCTCAACCTCAAGTAAACATCCTAATTCTTTGGCTAGTTAATCTATGTATCCAAAACAATCTTATGGGTGTTGATGGTAAATTATCCACACACCTGCGAGCACCCACATATGTGCACATATCGATTAGTCTAAGAGCATTATTCATTTATACTAGCTTAAATTCTAACAAGCAAACTAATGTATATCTGCAAGTCATTCAATACCTGTAAGCGCTCATAAGCCTTCTGTACAGCAAGAAACTTCTCCCTTCCTTCAGGATTTTTGTCAGGATGGTATCTCATTGCAAGTTTCCTATATTGTCGCTTCAGTTTTTCCTCATCAATGTTCTCAATCTGCTTGGATGTGTTAGAGATCTCCCCATCCATTTCAGCAGAATGCCTTCTATCAGCATTCTCACTGGACACATCTTCCAGGGATATCTCCAGTATTTTGCAAGCTTCTTCTTCAGAAAGATCCATGGGTCTTCGAGTTAACTCTTCCCGCCACATTGCCAGCAATGACTGTAAGAATTCTACATGTTCAACAATAGGCCAATTTGGAAACCGTATCTCATCACACAAGTTTCGAAGGTAATATCGGTGACACCACATTTCATCTCTTAGCTCTGGATACGTCACTGGTGGCATAGGAGCATAATCATATAATGAATGGCAATGCTGTGACAATTTCTGTGGAAAATCACCAAGATGTTGCAGAACCTGGTAGAAAAGAAAGGTGTAAATGTATCCTGATATTTGTAAAAAAATAAGGAAGATAGAGCATAAAACCAATGACTTAACAACAAATGAACCACATGATTATTATGCCTAATGTGAAATACCTGACGAATCAAATGTTCTGCTCGCATTTTGTGAGTCCAGATGATCTCCGGAGTATCTGAATCAGAAACCATTGCTGCCGCAAATGCAGCTGGGCCGCTACGTTCCAATACATATAACAAAGATTCAGGAAGAAGGCCACCCAGTACACTACGCTTTGACAAAGAAAGTGAAGAGGAAACTGCTGCATCTTCACCACCATGAAATGCTTGATGGACATGTGTTACAGAGAAGAGTTGTGCAATTGAAAGGAGATTAGATCCAGGATATGCCAAGGCAAAGTAAAATGCGCCAGTACTATACAGTCGTATCATTGCCTTTGGATTTCTTGTAACAACAGCCCTCAGCAAAGCAGCAGCACCCTCGACAATACTCGGTTCCCCAGTAAGCAGAACCTAAATATTTTTACACAGTTCATAGATAGGCAACATCAATTCAAGTGCAGTCTTCACAGAAAAACAAGATAAGCTACCTAAAGTCTCACATTTAAATACAAGATACTCAAAAAGAAGTTGAAACTTCCCCTATATGAATAGCATCTAAAATATTTACAGCTCTTATCATGAATAAACAGTATAGGAAGCTTTGATTAAGGATACAAAACTTTATAAATTAATGTGTTACAAACTTTATAAACAGAACACAAGCAATAAGTCTTGAGAATGTTAAATTTAATGTGAACGGCTGTCTGAAAAGGCTAAAATTGAAACTAAACACAGGTTGTGCCGTATGAGAAAGGATTGCTACTAGTTCTAAGGAAGGATGCCAGCAAATCTATTGTTCCCATAATCTAAAGCAAGTGTCTGATCAATCAGTAAAGCCAAACATACTCTAAATTAACAAGATCTAAATAATAAACAACAAGACATTTATTGACAATTTTTTTTTCTTAAATCCATTTATAAATTCCAGTTCCAGGACAATAATCACACCCATCACATCTTCAAATCAAAAGAAATCCTGAATTTTACCTGTGCAACATGTGGAAGGCAACGTGGACTTGACAAGATCCGCTTTACTCTTGGCGTTGGGGTTACTATCTCTCCAGCATCATCTAGATCAGAATGTGCAGATACCATGCTATGTAATATGGACAATGCAGCCTCCCCTACCTGAATGCAAGATCCATCCTTATAAGGTATTAAAAGGATATCACAGACAGTAACGAAAGTTAAGAGCATCTGATTCACATTCATTCCACACGATAAGTTGAATTTTCAACAGTGAAGTTATTTTATTCTTAATGTTCGAACTTCTAAGAAATGGTACTGAGTTCCAAGAAAATGCCATGGAAAAAGGCTATACATAGTAAAGAATCCATCTAAAATTTTTCGTACTTCGTCATGATTATAGTCGATATCTCTTGATTATAAGTTACGGATGGCATTTTGAGTATCATAGTTAAAAAATTCACAGGAAAAATAAAATTCTGGTCTTTCATTAACAAAACAAAATAAAAATTTACACCACTAAACATACATAGATAAACCAGTGGGCAAAGAACATTATCTCAAGTAGACAATGATGATTTCAAAGGCAACAAAAAGTTGCAAGTTGTAACATGAATCAAGCATATTAACATTAAGAAACCTCGAATTTGATTATCAAGGCATCAAAAAACTTTAAACTTACAGAATTCGGAGAACAAAGCAATTGTTTGTATGTAGACCCTGGCTAGAAACAACTGCAAGTGCAGCTCAGCATCTGCACGTATAATTACAGGTTTCCTCATTTTATGAATTTAATCTAACAATACCTGAGTTGAAGTGAGAACCGGTACACGAACAGCCAATGCCCAACGAAGTTCACGAATATCACGCAATCTCTTCCAGTCAAGCATCCCAGAAGACCAGCACCTGGTTGTCCAATCAATAGCTTTCTTTGACCAGAACCTTCTGATGGCATCCTTCTCCAGAGGTCCAACTTGTATGCCTTCCTTGTCAATAAACAACCATTCCTTAAGTGGCTCCATAAAAGCCGTTGCAGCTATTAGATTAGATTGCAAAGGAATAGAGGTCCTTTCAGAAGCTTCATGAGCAACTGTCAGAAGATCTACAGCCAATACACAACCTCCGACCAAAACACAAGCCTCTACATTTGACAAAACCTTCATTAAGACCTGCACATACAGAAAAGCAGGTCTTGAACATCTTCAAAATTGAGACTAGCAACGCAAATGCCAATCTTAAGCTAGACCTTATCAACCGGAATGCAATAAGATACGAATATACACAATGAAAGCTTCTCTAGAAAGAGGAGTAACCATGTATGATAATTAGTTCTATGTTGCATCAGGCAGAAGTGCAAAATAAAGTTAAAGAACAGATACCTGATTTCTGGCTTCTCAACGTATGCACTAGCTAAATTTAAAAATGTATTACATGATGTGAGAATATATAATGTAAGGGAATTTTAGACATATCCCCCCGTGTTATCTTTAAAATTTGACATACCCCCCCCCACACACACACACTTTGAAAAAGCTGACATACCCCCCTATGACTCGGTTGACCAGTGTTGACCCGAGTTGACTACCAAATTTTGTATTAAAGGACGAAAGTGCCCTTGTCTTCAACTTTAAAACAAGGGTTTGGGTTTAGGCCAAAATCCAAAACCCAAATCAAACATGCAAAGAGGAGATTAAAAATAAAGATTAAAACCCATGTTGGTAAACTTCAGTTTTTTTTTTTTTTTAATGAATTAAGCAAATATTGAGAAGAAAAAATCCCCAAAAAATAAATAAAACTCATGAAGGATATTTTAAAATTGAGAAAATCCATCCTTCCAAAATCCACATCTCAAAAGCTTAAAATATAAATTGGTTTGTCTTGTTTTTCATTTATGTTAATGAAAATTTTAGCTGTGTGTTTTTTTTTTTTTTTTTATACCTTGGGTTTTAAATTATTGCCGGAGTGGTGGCCGGCGGCTGGCCATGAGACTCCGTTTGGTTGGTCGCCGGTGATGGGCGGCCAACCCATTGTTCCAAGGTTGAAGACAAGGGCATTTTTGCCATTTAATAAAAAAATTAGTAGTCAACTAGGGTCAACACTGGTCAAATGACATGACAGTGGACCGAGTCATAGGAGGGTATGTCAGCTTTTTCAAATTGTGGTGGGGTATGTCAAATTTTAAAGATAACATGGGGGGGTATGTCAAAAATACCCATAATGTAATTGTCATAGACAGTTCCTGATCATATGTTTTATTGTGAAACACAATAAAATGAGACTTCACTGAAGAACAGCATCCACAATAAAGAAACTAGATAATATATGTATTGCTTGGAGATTCTCTTGGTAAGCATACCTTTAGGAGTAGAAGTATACGGTGCCTCAAAGCTCGATCATCAGTCCTATCTAACAAAACGGTAATGTGAGCAGTACCATCAAAAGGGCCTATTGTTTTATAATGCTGCTCATATACAATTGCCATTGCCCTTGCACAGAGCTCTCTAACTGAAGAGCCTCCACCGCCTCCAAACCCATCTAACCTTCCCATATCACACCAATCATCAGATGAGCCCAATTCATCAGGAACAGCACCATCCACAGTAAGCCCTATGTCCGCATCACACAAGAATCGATGATATAGTGCTCTAAAGAATGCAACTGGATCACGTAGTGGAAAATCTTGTGCCCTGCCACTGCTGCCACTCTCAAGCAGCAAACGTAGATAATATTGACCCACACAAACTTCTTTGGATAAACTGGGGTAGCTAACTGAAAACTCAGTGTAGTTCCACGATATCTGAGGCACACTATCTTGCCCAGTCGTAGCATCAATTGTTGTGCCTCCAGGACCAATATCTTCAGTACGTTCCTTCTCAACATCTAGTTTATGAACCTCGGCTTGCAAAACCTCTCTTAGTTCTTGCCTGGTACGCTCATTCCATATCAAGTCTGCACGATTGTGATCTAGACTAAAAGCTCGCCAAAATTCAGGCCAGTTGCACAATAGCCTGCCAGATCCCACAGGTGTGTTCTCCACAACAACCTGAGCAGGGGCAGGAAGGCCCGAATTTGGAGAACCAACTATATTGGCATCAGAATCAACCGAATCTGAAGCATTTGAATCCAGTGCTTGAGATATACTTGCTGACAGAGCATCAGCAGAAGCAACAGCAACTGAATGATCAGTTTGTGAAACCCCTGTAGAAGAAGATTCACTTGTCAAGTTTCCTCCCGTAGGCACAGAGTGAATGGCTGAAACCTGTCCATAATTTGAATCTAGAGCAGATCTTTGATAGTTGTCTGGTCCTCTAAAAGTGCCAGCACTTAATTGTTTGGCTGGGTCACCAACTTCAACATTATTAACAGCAGGTAAAGTATGTTCCTGAGATGTTATGCCTCTCACTGTCCGACCTTTCCTCTGCTGAAGTATACGTCTCTGTCTTCTCCTACTCAAAGGTGCTTCATGATTAGGCACGCTTTGTGCATCTTCAGGTAAAACCCCATCAAACTGTGTATGTAAATAAGCAACAAGCCCAGGAGGAAGAACTCTTGACAACAAATCAAGAGCAGGTTGATAAGAATCTGCCCAAAGAGCTACAAGCTGTCGACTAACTTCACGCCGCTCTCCAGCGGGAAGGAAAAAGGCATGCAACAAGTGTCTCAACAGAGCACCATCACGTAAGGCAGCATCGCGCATGGATTCCGCTGCAATTGCATCTTCTTCTGCAATTGTACGCATAATCACGGCTACAGTTTCTCTAACACTTTCAGCAGGATGTCCAAACAATGCAAACAAGCGGCGCCGCAAACCAGCCACTTGGCGTAATAGTTCAACAAAAGTGGTATACTGAGTAGTTTCACCATGTGGTTCACAAAGCATGGCCTCAAGAACTTCCACAACAGACATTGACAATAAAGACGATACTGACATAGGTTTCAACCTGTTGACAAGGATGGTAACATAATTCTGATGCGCAAATAATACAGACTTGGTATGCATAAGTGTAGCATGTCTCTCTCCTTTTGAATCCATCAATATATTTGTATCACCAGGACCCCCACCAATAAGTACAGCAACAAGCTCCGCCGTTTCAGCTGCTACACCCTCTGAACCATTCCTTAGTAGACCCATTATTCTACCAACGGCAGCAGGAAATGACATCACATGGGAAGCTGCACTTCTTGATGCCAGTAACCTACGTAAGCATCCAATGAAGCCCATCACTGTTGCAGCTGCTTTAGGTGATGGGGGTGGTGGGGGAGGTGACTCTGGGGGAAGATTTGGGGTTGCTGGAAGCATTGTAATTAAGGCCATCAAAGTCACCTCAGGCACTTCTATGGTAGGTGGCACTCCACTATAAGGTATACATGCATTGAATTCCCTTATTCTACGCCATAGTTTAGCTCTTGACCCAGGAATGGAACCCCCTTCAGTGACAGCATCTTTGGCAGCTGCAGCTATATGTTTCAAATGCATGGATGAGCTTTCCATATCAGCAACAGGGCGTTGCGGTCCGACAGGAAATTGTTGAAGTTGCAAAGAGACTCTTCCACAAGGAGGATCTATACGATGACCAGGCATGGTCAACCTTGGCAATACAGGGACCGGGCACTGGCCCTGCACAATATTAATCCAGAGACGCATCACTTATCACGGAAAATAACTAACCAACCATCAGTTACAAACTGAAACAACTAAAGATAAGTGGGTACATGATGAATGATAACATCAGGGCTCAAATCCTATTTTTAGGTAATAAAACCAACCAATGTTGAAAAGAGAATACATCTACCTACTTCCGTTTGCAAAACATCACGAACTGCTGCAAGTAAGCTATCACGAGATGTGCTTGCATAAACCTGAAATTTAAGTGCATATATTAGAAACTTTCCCCCCAAAAGAAATAAAAATGAGGTACCAAATACTTACATGGATAGGACAACCATCATTGAATTCAATGGCAAACATCTGTGGCTCCTCAGCAAATCGAACAAGAGCGCTTACTGCAGATAAAGGACGAACAATGACAGCCTGCACACATCCAACAGGGATCCTCAACTGGAATACTCTAGGCAGAACTACTTTAACATCTACATATTACATTACGTAAATATTAACTTGCAGAGGAAACAGCAACAAATCTAGATACAGAGTGATGGTGATATCATTACAAAGTTATGAGAGAAATGAGGTGTAAATGTCAGCGCCTGAGGTTTATCATATCATTGGCAATGCTGGCAAGTTATGTAGCAAGACAGAGCATGGTTCAAAGTTCCATTCCTTCTCAGCCAAGACGCTCGTCCAAGTAAGGTACAGATACGATACATTGGAGAATGTATTGTCTCGTACTAAAACCCTAATTAACTTAAATTAAAACAGTGTTTTATAGTATATGTGTCTTTTTTTATAAGTATAGTATATGTGTCTCTTATAACACACATAAAGATAAATAACATATATTTACATTTAATTAAGCATTAAAAATAATCAAATATATGTATATTCGTCTATCGAGCTGTATCATTTTTTCCCAATGTCTTGTTCCATCTCAGTCAAGACTTCTCATTCAGTCAACTCCCCAAGACACTAAAACAGAACGAGATTTTAAACCATGAAAAGGAGTAAATTGTCAAAGCATCGACCAAATGCTTCAAAATGGATCATAAAGCCCTAAAGTTGTTTAAATAATAAGAAACAATTTAGTTGGTTTCACATTTCATGCAAATGGTTAAAGTGATTATATTCTGCTTAGGGATGTAAACCAGTGGATCCAGTTTGATCATGTTCGACCATATCCTACCCGATAAAAAATTGGATCTTTGGAGAAGATATTGACAGTGGATCACTTGATTTCTAGAGGTTTCATTATAATTGATTTCTGTACGATGTGCATGAGCCACGGGGAATCTGTAAATCATCTCATGCTACACTGTGCTGTAGCTAGGGAGGTATGGTCTTCTTTTATGATGGAGTTTGGGATGTCTTGGGTGATGTCGTGTTCTTTTATGGAGCTCCTCGTCAGTTGGCATTCTCACGCATTCTCCTCTAGAGGCCGAATTCTCTGGAGGTTGCTTCCGTTTGCAATTGCTTGGGGTATCTGGAGGGAGAGAAATCAAAGAACATTTGACGATAAAAAAAAAAAGATTTAGCAACGATTATTCTTAGGATTAAAGGGATGCTTTTCCTCTGGTCTAAAGTTTTTGAGGAATGTAAAGGAATCTTTTTTGAAGATTTTGTTTTCCGTTGGGATATTCTATGCTCTAGGGATGCTTGTTGTTAGAGTTTCCTTTAGGTTTTCCTTGTTGCTTGCTGGTTGCCTTTTATTTGTCTATTGTAGGTCATCTTGACCTCTTTAGCTGACTTGTTTGTATTTTTAGGCTTTTGCCTCTTTTATGATAATTTATACTCATAAAAAAAAATTGGATCTTAAACATCCAACCTGCCGGACCAGATTGCATACCCAGACCCTAGTGGTCATTGAAAGAGTTATTACACAACATATCAAGAACTTCCAATTTCCTACAAGAAAGCTAAAGATCGTACAACTTTGACAGAAGCATAAATAAATGTTCTCCAGCACCTATTAAAATATTACAATAAGATAAAGGTTCAAGGTGAGAAACAAAAAGCATAAAAAGATGATGAACCAATTTTACAAGTCCATTGCTGTGCACAAATTTAGACTGAATAAAACATTTGGAAAGCTCATGGAACAACTGCTTACCTCATAGTTCTCTGGTCGCCTTTCAACAAGTGAAGCCTTTGTAAGAATAAGCTGACGAGATACAGCATCGCCTTGATCCCCAAGTCCTCCTTTAGGCCCAATTCCCAAACTCAATCCTAAAACATTAGCAGTTCCATGAGCAGCAGATCGCAACCTAGTCACAGACCATCCTCCACATGGGGTTTCTTCTGCTCCAACTGCTTCCTTAGCTGCATATGACAATAAGTTAGAGTAGGGATCAGAAGTTAACTTTTGGTACACAAAGGAAGGAGCTTATGGCAGTACATAAACCAGTAATCAGTTGAGTTTTATGATTAACTGAAACTCATAAGTTTTTTTCTAAACAAGTGTTGTGCTTGTGTTGCCACATGTTAAATTACAACATTGCCATGTAATTTGATGCGCGAACTTCAAATTTTCTTTAGTCTTATGCCACAAATTGCTCATAACGTAGATAAACATTTATCGTCAGTTATGAGCTTACCCTTCCAAAAGAAAACATCTATGCAGAAAATATGACATTACAAGCATACATAGTCACAAAATCATAATAATTTGCACGGTTAATAGGTCACCCATGCGTATCTAAAGAGGAATTATGTTAAGCACTTTGAAAGAGAGGACACTTACCTTCCAATGATCTTTTTCATGTTCTGAATCTTTCAATAGGATAGCTTTTTAAAAAAAAATATTGTTTAAAAAATATAATGTTCTCATTCCACAGTGTGTTGTAAAGTATCTTCCAATTGAGAAGTTGGTCCATGCCATTATTAAAATAAGAACTTTTTATTTATTTTATTTTAATGTGTTTTTTCTTTTGGAAAGCAAGGATTGTAAATAAGAAGAGAAGCAGATACAAAGACTTAGGGAGGAGAACAGTTCCAAATATCGATTGATATATACATCAGAAGGGTGTGAACTGCGTAGCAGTATCAAAAGGCATAAGAAATGGCACATACGTGTTATTATGGAACCATATCAACCAATATGCATATAAATACCACACATTGATGCATCTATTAGTCAATTTTTTAGGCTTTTTCTTTAAACATTTTGGTCATTCATTCAAGGGTTTAAATTCTCGTCCTCTTTCTACAGATCACAAAAAAATGACAAGGTTTAAAATCTCAGTCACATAGCACATCTCAATAAATTGAAAAACTGAGACGTACTGCTCGAGACAATACAATTCAAACTGAGACAATGGTTGGAGGAACCAAGACAAAGAGATACAAAGCCGAGACAAACCTCTAGTGTATCATACCGGTCACCCCAAAAACCATGACAGTTAATACTTTAAACCGCGTTCAATGCACATAGATCAATACACATAGGATGTATACAATGATCCAGTAGATGAGATTTTCCTTAAAACAAAAAAAAGCCATCCCCTTCTTCCAGCGTATTACCAAGAAATACATTTATTGATATCTTTTCGCAAGAGCCACTAGACAATAAGACCATCAAAACCAACATTTAAACAGGCCCACTAAATTATGACATTTGTATGGACAAAACTACTTGAGAAGTCCACTGGCCCAAGGATAATATAAAACTATTATCCTACTAATAGATTTGGGCATAACTGTTCACAAAACGTGGCATGGGACATCTGTTAGCAGTGGGAGTCTAACATCCGAGTGAGAGGTCAGACCAATCCCATTCATTTTGGTCCGATCCGAGACGTCAAGTTCTTTGATGAAGTCGGTTTGTTCTTGGACTACATACTTAGGAGGTTGGATTTTGGCTTGAAAGGAAGAAAATTGATGAGAAATTGTATCTCTACGGCTTCCTTCTCTATTCTTTTCAATGGATCACATATTGGCTAGTTCAATAGCTCTCAAGGTCTCTGAAAAGGTAATCTTCTCTCCCCTCTTTTGTTCATTTTGATGGTTGAGGCTCTTAGTCATCTCGCACAAAGGGCAGAATTAAGAGCTTTCATCTCCAGCTTTTCCACAAAAAGTGACGGCCCGGTGATTTCCCACATTCAATTTGCATATGTCATTATTTTTCTATACTTAGATTCTTTCTTGTGATATATCTTAAACCGTTTGAAGCAGTTTCAGTTTGCGCATTAACCTATCCAAGAGTAAGGTCTTTGGAGTGGGGGATGTGGCTAATATTCAAGAGATCGTCGAAAGCTTAGGGAGCAAGGTTGGTCATTTTCCATCTACCTACCTTGGGCTTCCACTTGAAGCCTCATACAGATCTAAAGTCACTTGGAACCCATTTGTGGAGAGATTTGAAAAAAGGTTACCGGCTTGGAAGAAAGGGTAGCTTTCTAAAGGAGGCAAATTGACCCTGATTCAGAGCACTCTATTTAGCGTACCCACCTACTTTCTTTCCTTCTTCTCTATTCCAGCTTCAGTGGCTAAATACCTTAAAATTTTGGAAGGGACTTTCTTTGGAGTGAGTGGTATGGATGACGTTTCTTAGTTGATTGGAAATTAGACTGTAACCCAAGAAGATCGGTAGGCTCAATAATAATTCTCTCATAAGGGCCAACAAGGCTTTTCTTGGGATATGGCTTTACGTTTGGGGAGGAACCTGATAGCTTATAGAGGAAAATTATTGAATGCAAGTTTCGATGTAGGAATTGGGTGGGATCTGTGATACCCGGATACCTATATATGCCCAGAGTACCAGTATCCACATGATACGACACGGATACGGTTAGGATTCGAGCAGGATACTTCATATATTTATTTATAAAAAAGCACAAAAAATAGTACATTAATATTAACATTAGTTTAAATCAATAGTCCAACTATATTAATTTTATACGTAATATAAAATAAACCATTTATAGCACTTATTTGATTATCATATACTTTTTTATTACATGTTTACACACTCAAGATTGTGTATTTATGTGTGTACACTTTATAACATCATATGTAAAAGTACCTATGCCAAAAAATTTAGGAAATGGGTAGGATACTCATATCCGTATCTATGTCCCTGATTTTGAAAAATGTCGAGTCGTATCCCCGCTTCTCGTATCAGTGTCCGTATCTGTATCCGTATCCAGGCATCATAGGGTGGGATAGTACTACCGCCCAATTCTTCATATGGGGTAGGCTTTTGGAAAGGAATTTCCAAGGCCTACCATGACTTATACAACGTCATCTGTTTTGAGGTAGCCAAAGATGATAGGGTGAGTTTTGGAAAGAAACATGGTGTTGTGATTGTCCTTTTTGTTAGGATTTTCCATCCCTCTATGCTATTTTGGTGAACAAAGATAGTACGATGAAAGACTACTTCAAATGTGCTGAGGACAGAGTGGTCTAGACCCAGATTTTCAAAAGGAACCTTAATGATTGGGAAGTTGACCATTAAGCAAGAATCGTGGAGCTTTTTAATGGTATTCTCATTCGTTCGAGTGTTGAAGATAAAAGGAGATGGCAATGGGGTCAAAAAGGGGTTTTGACAAGGTCCTTCATGAATTTGGTGCAGTACTAGCCAACATCCTTCCTAACAAAGCTCGTGTAGAGAACTCTTGTCCCATTCAAAGTCGCCTTCATTAAGTAGCTACATTACCTGGAAGCTTCAAAGCAGATGCTGGACCCATGTTGGACACATCATTTCTTTTTTAGTGTAAATGCCGTGTCCATGACGTATCCTAGCCGTGTCTCAACCGTACCAAGGTCAGATAGTTAAGTGACAGCCTCTATAGATAAATTTTTGACTATGGACCATCTTATTAGCATGCATAAAATTATGTCGAACGTGTGCAAAGCAATGCCAAGTCGGATGATCATTTCCTTTTGCATTGTCCTTTCTCTAAAGGGGTGTGGAATGCTTTCTTTCAGATTGTTGGTATGAAATAGGTTATGGCTAGGAGAGTGATTGACATGCTTCATGGGTAGGAGGGGAACATGGTTCAAAGTTTTGGCCGAAACCGATTTCAAAGAGTTTCAAAACAGTTTCAGTTGGTTTCGGCCAAAACTTGAAATGTTTCATCCACGAACAAAACCACGCGAAACTCGATAAACGTTATAAAATGACTTAAAAAAATCACTAAAAATAAAAACATTGTCTTAAAGTTTCTAAAAAACTACATCCTATATTTGATTTACACTTAATAATAGTTACTTGCAATGCTATACGAAATTAGTGTAGAGTGAGGGCTAAGAATGCAGATTTACAAAAGAGTATGGTTTAGCACAATAGCACTGTAAGCCACTCTTCAAACCAAATGTAGGGTGTTGTTGTTTATAATTTTTATTGTATGTTTTATATTTTTTAGAATTTTTTTAATCCATTTTCCAGGATTTGTTCGTTTCAAGTTGGTTTCATTCGATGTCGTCCGAAACCAACGAAACCAAAACAAACCTAGCACTTTGATCCATGGAGGTGAAAGTTTCAAGGGTAAAGGCCACATTCTTTGATCTCCTTCTCTCTCTGTTGGAATATTTAGAAGTAACAAAACTCCAGAATTTTTTATGATAAATATGGTTCCTTGAAGTCGATAATTGATAAGACTCGAATGGCCCTATGTTAGTGGGCAGCTTGTCTTAAAGTCTTCAATGCCATCCCTTTCCAGGACTTGTACCACTAGTGGGGAATTATTAAGAAAAAGAATATCTAATCCTCCTTTTTGGCAGGTTTTTCTGTTTGGGATCTTGGGACTTAGGCCCCCGTGCCCTTAGCTTCTTGTTTCTTTTGTATAGTGGGCTTATTTTAGCCCTTTTCCTCTTTTACTATAACTCTCTATACCCTTATCAGAAAACAAGAGCAATATCCTATTAAAGGGGAAGGAAAAAACATGAACATCACAGACATGTCAAAAACAATTCAGAATAACATACCCCTTTGCTTAATATACTCTGTGGCGGTGAACGATTGAGAATTGTCCACAGATAATGACAAGCCGACTGTGGATTTCGCAGTTTTAGTCTGCAACAGAACGTTAATGAAATAAGAAGACTGAAACAGATGTAAGCTCAAACAACTCTGCAAGTATGAAACTTAAATGCCCTTCCTTCGTGGTCAAATAAATAAAAGGTGAATATGCTTCATGAATAGGGCTTCTCGTAGAATTGCTTCCGCAACAAAGATGGAAACAAAGTCAGAAAATGCCAATCTCACCAAATTTGATATAATAGCAGTGTTTGTGGTCCCTGACGCAGCTTGAAAAGCTTTGGACTTTCTTCCATATAAAGGGCAAAGAACGAAGCCTCCATGTTCAATACTTTTCTTTCCATAACTATCAGATAGAAGAATGATGGCAGGGGAATCCATGTCTCTAAAATCTAAGCACCAGCGAAGGTCTCCAGATTGTGCGTCGAGAAGTTCAACTCCAACAGTAGTAACTTTCAATTTCTGTAAAAGTAAGCTCAACATATCAGCCTCAAACGGCAAGGATAAGCTGAAATTTCATATAATGCTATAGTTGGTTAATAGTGAACATGAATGTGCAGTCTTTCATATTTTATTGAGGTTGTCGGGAGTTTTTTGCATGTGATGACATTATAATTAAGCTCCAAGATAAAGTTGATTAGGCTTCATGAAATTGAAGATGGTTTAAGAAATTAGGCAGTCTACCATGGATTCAATAAGATCACACATCTATCTGATTGACAGCCAATTTTTTCCTAGATTTTCCATTGGACTGCATGAAACAGCTCATGATGGAAACTGGTAGTTCCATAAGATTCTCCAAAAAAATACATGATGTTGTAAGTATTCAATCGGTCTATGATACTTTTGCTAGTGTGGAACGAAAAGAAAATTGTTGAGACAAATAAATGTCACCTTTGTGATATTTCCATATAAAAAGTTGGCCACATCTTCATTGATGGCTGCATGGTTCAGAGTTTCGGCCAAAACCAAAACCGAATAATTTCGGTTTCACTATAGGACGAAACTACATACGTTTCAGTTGGTTTTGTCCAAAACCAAATGATACTTCATCTAATGTGTATAAATTTGCACTAACATTTCGTTTTGGTTTCGTCCTAAGATACCGTGTACTTTGAACCAACCAAAAATATTAGTATAAGATGTGGAAACCAACCGTGTAATACGTATAACATATTGATGCAGCCGAGCACTGACGATACTGTGTACTTTGAAGTTGAACCGTGCATGGCTGCATAACTAGAAGCCTTTGGAGTCATCTCTTATACTAATATTTTTTTATTTTGTTGATAAGTGTCTTATACTAATATTTCAGTTTAGACTTCCTAAATAATCTTGTCAATCTTTTTGAAGGATGGAGTACAAATGCCGTGAGCAGAAGAGGTAAGATCTGGGAAAGACTTCTTCATTTGTGTTTTGTCGGGTTCAACAGAAAGAGAGGCACAATCGATCTTTTTTTATCTTTTTGATCAGTGGGCACAACCGCAATTTTAGGGAACAAAAAAAAAGCACCCATGTGTTTTTCCAAAGAGAAGGGTTCACTGTATCATTATCCTCTCGCTAATTGCTACAAAGAATTCCATGAATTTGATGGCCCATTTCATAATGGTCCTCAGAGTTTGTTGCCATCCAAGTTTATAAAGGAGATTCTAAGCCCTATTTTGTTTTCTTTTCCTTGTTTACTCCACTATTTTTTCTTTTCTATTCTGTGTTTTCTTCACTTTTCTTTATAAATTTCTGATCACTTATCAGTATTCATCACAAAATTAGTGTGTGAAAGCGAAACCATTGCTAACCATATGGGCAGAGGATACATAAACAGTTGCAATAAGCTAAGAGAGTAACTTACATAAGGAACCCATGCTGATGTCCTCCGACGAAGGTGAAGTACGGGAAATTCCGCGATAGAACCAATTCTATTCCATCTAATTATGTACAATTCAGTCAATATGCTTGCTCTAAACTTGGATGAGAACTTCATAGCTTTGTATTTCCCGCGACCATCAGTCCGAACACTGATTGTGAATTCCTGCGAATTTTCATCTCGTCCTAAGATCGGAGCCGCGCCCTCAACATCGCTTGCAACATCGTACGAATTTGTAACAGAGAGTGTCGCTGGATCCAAAGTAACTATCGCAGCATTCGAAATGCAGAGAATTCTTTTGTACCGCCCGCGCCAGGAGTGCTTCACTACCATATACCTGGCCAAGTACTCGAGTTCTTCGGCAGGGGGAGGAGCCGAAGAAGACTCACTCGAAGAGGATTGATGATCAGAAGCAGAAGAAGCGTGCCTGCTTACAAAATCCATCTGGGGGAGGTTTTCAAGATAATGGGTCCGACGCGCATTAGGGCGGAAAGAGAACCAGAATCCCAAGCCCGCTGCCTGCGCCGCTGCTGGGCTTTGGCGAGACTGATTCGCCCCCAGCGCTTCCAATCTTTGCTAATTCCTTTATCACTTTCGCCTCCTACTGATACTCAATCGATCAAACCCTCTCGAAACACCACCGATCATTCATCGAGGACTTCCAAAAAGCCAAAAAAAAACTTCAAACAGTCCCCTTGAATTCGTCGCAAATACTACATTTAACACAAACTCGTCCGAAATTCGACATAAAATCCAATATATTTGCAAATTTAACTGTTCTACGTGATATTCAACCCGAATTGCTACTCCTACACCAAAACCAGATCAAAACCTCTAGGGTTTTTCGCCAGAAATCATCGAACCATTAAAAAAAATCGAATTTTTACGTTTTTTTTCTAAGATTTCTTCTACTGACGCCTCTTCAGATCGGAAAGTCGTACGATCAAGGAGGTGCAAGACATGCAAACACTTTCGAATTCGGAAAGATTTCGGATCGATTCGAGGAAAAACACGATCGGTTTTGACAGAAACATACGGCGGTGGAAGGAGTGAGAAAGAGAGGTAGAGAAGACGGGAGAAACCTAAGCCAGCTAGAGAGGGCAATAACCACCCTGTCCAATAGGCCAGAAATTGGAAATCCAAAAAACAGGGCCAGTTCAGGTCTCCAGGTTCAGTTGTTCTGGCCTGTGCTAGGTAACCGTGTGGAAGCCTACTTTTCCTTTGGTGCTCAATATTGTAAGGGCCACGTGTCATATGCAGAGGCGCTGAGCTTTGGCCTTGATGCTCAATGCCGTTGAGCGAAAATGACCTCTCCGTGTGGGTCACTCGACTTTAGATTTGTCCTTAAAATGGACCGAATTCATCCTTGAATTGTGCTGGGACTAGTCCAGGCCCGAAAAATATGAAGTTCTTAACATGTTTAAATTGTGCCCTCTTTGATTAAAAAAGGGAGCACATATTTGCAAACGCCATTTCCTATCCCGGTGGACTCCTAGTCGGGGCACACCCCAAAAAGAGAGTTCTCTCTCTAAAACTTGGCTGACCGGTGACCATCACTGACCGCCCACAAATATTCAGGGATCATTGGATTTGACCGTGTGAATGTTTAGCCATCCTCTTCGTTGAATCCAATGGGTAGAAATCACAATTCGAACTTATTTTTGGTCTATAGGTTCACAAGGAGTGGGCTCATTGGATTGCCATGTGGCACACTCTTTCGGGCCCACTGACCGTATGAATGTTTAGCGGTCCTCTTGGTTGAATCCAATCGGTAGAAATCATAAATCGGACTTATTTTTGGTGTGCAAATTTTCAGGGGTCATTGGATTTGTGGCACACTCTTTTAGGCCCACTGACCATATAAATGTTTAGCCATCCTCTTGGTTGAATCCAATGGGTAGAAATCATAAATCAAAAATATTTTTGGTCTGTAGGTTCACAAGAGGTGGGTCTTTTCATCATAAGGCCGTTGGGAGGGGAGAGCTATTCGGGGTGACAAAGGGGATGTGATTGTTTGCAATTTTTTACAGTTGCTTTTTGGCTGTAAATATTGGTTCTTTTTTCACAATGTATCGTTCATATTAACTAATAGGAACTTTTTTACTGAGTTTTTTAGATTTTATTTCTTATTAGATTCAGCTATTTGTCGAAGTCAGGTAATGAAAATTTTGTTTGCTTGGAGCTTGGGTAATCATATGATGTCTAAGACCAAGATGATGGTACGTTGCTTTGAACCATGCATGTGATGTCTGTTAAATGGAATATCATATGGGTTAAAATCTCTCTCTTCAGTCTTATGACATTTTTATAACCATGCTTCTTGATAATATTTCAGTGGCATACAAGCTTTCAAGAAAGAAGACTGATGAGACTTTCAAGATGCTTCACATGATCCTTTTTTGAATGAGTGGAAGGTAGTTTAAACCCACCCATGGTCCTCTTCATGACACACAAGATGAAAAATGTTGAATCTGATGGCTAGAAATCAGTCATCACGCTGATTTTTGGTGTGTAGGTCCACCAAGGAGTAAGCCAAAATTATAATCAAGATAACACACTTCAATGAATCCTGTGTTAGTTACATCAGGATAGAGCAAGGGAAGGTGAGAACTAGAGCTCATTATGGTCCTGGAAGGTGTTGTATGCAGATATGTTGGACTGAAGTGTAGAATTGGATAATGTATTAGAATGCAATCAGTTTCAGATTTTCAACCCATTAATGTTGTTCAGCCTGTGCAACTCATATGTGCACGCAACGAGGATACAAAAATTGGTGTGTTAATGGGCTGGGCTAGGACACGAGTTTATAATCATTTTAGTTATTTGTAATAGTTTGTTGCTATTGAATTTGTTAAGCGTAAGCACTTGAATTTGTTGCATTTTAGTCACTTAAGTAAGCCTTATATGCTGAGCTTCTTTTTTGTTTAATAGCTACCCTTGAAGTTTCTTATTTGTTTAGATGGGTATTAGATCGAGTATATCATTAGAAAAACCATAGGATCTTCAATTTATTTTTGCTTCCACACACTTGGTTTTTGCTGTGGGTGTTCCATATGCATTTTCTTCTTCTTTGCTTACCACTACCAATAAAAGCATGCTCTTTGATCTAATTATGCGCGTGGTTAATTCAATTTTTTTTTCTTTTGACTATTTAGAATTCGAAAACTGGGCAATGTTGTGATTTGGATAAAATAAGAGGTCAACTTCAATCTTCTACTAGATTGCAGATGCTTTTATGAATCATATTACTTGAATGTTATGTTTTAATGAAAAATGCAACCTGCATTATACAGAATAAATTTTCTTTTACATTCTTGGCAAGTGTAAAGTGGTTTAGGTTGAGGAACTTTTTCTTATTCTTATACTTTTTGGTTGTCGACTTCATTCTCAACCTGTTTCTCAACATGTACAAGTTTTTAATATTGCAAAGCTTACTAAATGAGTCAAATCTGAGAGTGTTCATACCACATACTAGGGTTCAAATTTGAGAGTATATATAACTTGCTTAAAAAATTCTTCAAATCTCCGAGTGTTCATATCAATCCTGTGTTCATAACATGAGTGGGCAATATATCCAACTCTTCAGCATGAGTGATCTTCTTATTCACTAAATTGGTCAAAATCTTTGCTTAAGATATCTCTCAAGTGGGTTTAATTGTTATTTTCTTAATTTTTTTTTTATTTCAGGATTTACAATTGTTTGGAACATTGCATATGTTCTAACATTAATTAATGTGTAATTTCATTGTTTGTTTTCTTTCATTCCTTTTATCCTTTTTTCTATGCTTCAATTTTATTTTTAGGAATGTCCTAGATGAGATATTTTATAATATAAGATTCATGCAAATTATATTAGACTGAGGATGAGATGTGTATTAGGGGGTTGCATTTGAAAATTGATTCTTGGAGCCTTGTTTTATGCTCGCATTTGATTCCCTTTTTCTTTCTACCTTTCTTGAAATATGGGTGCTTGCAATGGGTTACAGGTAGTGGAGTGAAGTGCTTTTTATGCTTTGTTATGTAAGGTGTGTTTCCCTTAATTTAGAGGATAATTGATGCATTGGACGCTTTGTCGGGGAGTGCCATAGACGACTATTATATAATATATTATAATGTTATAGTATAATCATAATAATATTATAATATTATATTATATAATTATATGATAATATATTAATAATATTAATATAACGTATTATATCAATATTAATAATATTGATATTATGATATATTAAATATATTCTATAAATATAATATAATATATTATATTAAACCGTATAGAAATATTCGAGTACACGTGGCAGTCTGAAAAAGTGTATATATAATTTTATACAATGCAACGCTATACATCGAATCAGATATAACCCCCACCATCATTTGCACAAACAAATGCACGTAATCAATTTTCGCGCGTGATTTGTTGAGTTCGTCCAAACATCATACATTAAAATTCGCGCGCATTGAATGTGCGTGGATTTAAAGTGCGCATATCAAAAAAATACGTGTGAAAAAAAACAAACGTAACCTAATTCACATGGTCTACCAAACTCTTGAAACTCAAATTCACATTACGTATAATACTAGTAATTAGCCACGTGTCTACATCACTCTCCAACAAAAGTGTTTGCAAAAATTGGGTGCCTTTGACACTCAAACGGTATAACGGATTGGGGGTGTTACCGTTTTTTCCGTTATAATGACTGTTATAACGGATTGTAATGCACAGGGGCAAAAAATGAGAAAATAACAAAAAATAACGGCTATAAAATTTAAAATTTTCAATCTGTTACGTAGAGGTCAAATAAGTGGGAGTGACCGAATAAATGAGGGTGATTGAGTAACTAAAATCTATCCGTCTACATTAGATGGATGAATTTGATCTCAACCACTTTTTTATTTTATGAAGCGGGATAAAATAAGAGATAAGACAAATTCTCTATTTTGTTATATAGATTTGTGATATTTGTTGAGCTATAGCTAGAATGAGTAAAAATACCTTATTACTAAAATCTTTTCACATCCAGGGAAGAAAAGTAAATTATTATTTTTTCCCTTAGAGAAGTGTGCGGATCTCATTGGAGCACACTTGGGACCATACACGATCAACTCAGGTCCAATTTGTTATGACATGTGTTTGGTAATCATATGTAGCTTGCATGGCTCTGCCTTTCTGACTTTAGATTCAAACCAGGACCAGGGTTGGCTTTTTGAAAAAGAGGGCTAAGCCTTGAAAATGTGAGAAGTTGCTTCAAAAGGAGTAAAACTTCGGTCGCAACGGGTTGTGACAATACGAGCCATGTGGCACACTATTAGAGGATGCTGACTGTATGGATGTTTGGCCAGTCCGAGTAAAACTTCTACCACAACAAAGTTGCAAATCACACAATCACAGCCAATGAGTTCTCGGCACGTACACCTCAAAGAAAAAAGCACATAGATACGTTGCAAAAGCACTTGTGTACATGCCGAGAACTCATTGGCTTGTGATTGTGTGATTTGAAATTTGTTGTGATAGAGCCGGTCCCTTGGTGGACCTGGCCCCAAAAATCAGCCTCATTAGTCATTTCTAAGCGTTAACTTCGGTTACAATGGGGCAACCCACAATACGAGCCACATGGCACAATATTAGAGGCTGCTTACCATATAATTGTTTGGCCAATCCCTCGGTGGACCTGCAAAAATAAAAATCAGCCTGATTAGTGATTTACAACCTTTGGATCTTTGCACCCAAATAATCATCAATAATGCTCAAATTACCACGGTTAAAATCAACCCATGAAAATAAATTCAACCCAGCGCTTATAAATCACTAATCTGGCTGATTTTCGGTTTGCAGGTCCACGCCAAACATCCATATGGTCGGCGCCCTCTAATTGTGTGACATGTGGCTCGTATTGTTGGTTGTGACAGAAGTTTTACTCTAAGAATAAGCTGTTCATCACTTTTTATATTAATCAGCTAAAGAAAGTTGTTTTCTTAGATAACTCTTTATATTAATGTGGATTTGAAAATATTCTTTATGCAAGCTTTGAACCTAGCTTTCCACGACACTACCCTTTCCCAATGATACGGAATGTAGGTGATTGGGACCCACCATCGGAGGGTCTCCATCCAAGACATCTTTGATGTCAAAATTAATACGATGGATGGTAGCTAGCAACCCTTAATGGAGTTGTATCAGATGCAACCCCACAAGGGACAAGAAAAGCTGCCTTTGACACCACACCTTTGTATTAAAATATATATTTATTTATTTTTGTCTTTTGCGCGAGTTCATCTGTGCAACTCTATTAAGGGTTGCTTACTAGCATTCCTCGTGTTGTAAATAACCATTTGATTTATGGACATTTTTACATGATGACAATGACATCATAGTGCTTGGAGAGTCATGGTTCAAAATCTCGGGATCGGTCTCTGAATCGGAGGGTACTGATCCCTATCCGGATCGCCTAAATATCATTCAGATCGGCGAGGACCCAGGTATCGTTCCGATTGATGGCTTCCGATCCCGATCTCGATGAGCCAATTGGAGATATACAGCAGTGAACAAGTAGGTAAGTACATCACGATTATTTTTAGATATTTATCATAGGGCAATGTTAGCACCGTCCCTAGCACGTCATCTAAAGGTCCAGATCGTATATATGCATTGAGATTCTCTCCCCGCAAATCCCAAAACCACCCCACACAAATTTCAAAGAACATCCAATGGTTGAAACATAAAAGAAGGCGATGTTACAGTCGTAAGGACGATGCTATTGTTTCCCTCTTTAATATTCCTTCGTTCCAATCGATGTGAATCCCATGTATTTTGGAGAAAAATTCGCTGGTCCTGTTCCCGTGCCAGAATGTCTGACACGTACTTTAAGGCCTAAATCCAACCCACGTTAACCCCTTGGTTAGTTGGTTAAGGTAGTTGACAAAGGGTACGTGTCAAACATTAAGGTCCCAGGGACCAGCGATTATTTCTCCGTATATTGTGAGTTAAAAGTTTTACAATTTTGGTTCAATGGGTACTGAACCCAAGACCTCTCGGAGAGTTGTGTCATCGACCGTTGATTCCGATAATCCAATAGTGGTTGATAGTGCTGAGCTGGGCATCATTTTTTTTTCGGAAAATTTCTAAAAAGAAAACAAACTTTAATCTATTTACAAAAAAGAATACAACTTTTTGCAAATCCCAAAAAAGAAAACGAAACCAAAGGGCGTTTCATTACGTGGCACATGTTTATCAATAAACGCATTTTAAAAAGGCGTTTGTCAGTAAAAAACGCCATTTTAAAGGGCGTTTTTCAGTAATAGACGCCTTTTTAAAAAATGTCTGTCAGACCTCTAACAACTGACAGACGTTATTTTAAAGGGCGTGTGTCAGTAGAAAACGCCATTTTAAAGGGCGTTTTTTGATAAACAGGGAACCCCAATCTTTATGCCCATTTTGGCTTACCCAGAAGATGAATCAATGGCTGATTTTTGGTGAGGATGATCTATACGGTAAGGAGATCATCCTCACAAAAATTCAGATCATTCCGATATTCGTAGATTGGTTTAGAAGTTGAGGAATTATGGGCCGTCGATTTTTACTGTGTAGGCCAAAATGGGGGTCTCCCAAGCCCCACCAAAAATAAAAAAAACTAAAAAAAAATTAAAAAATAAATACATACCTGAGTTTTAAAGCGTAGGAGGCCGCCTCGATTGGAGCAAGGAGGCCGCGAGGAGACCGTCGGAGAGAGAGAGGGGAGAGTTCGCCGGAGGAGAACACAGCGAGAGAGGAGAGGCGGGAGAATAGATGAAAGCGACTTAGGCGGAATTTAAGTCGTCGCCTGACAGACGCCATTTGAAATGACATTTTTTTCATGAAAACGTTTTTTAAAAAACCATTTCTCATGAATAAACGCAATTTAAAATAGCGTTTGTCAGACGTGTCAGCCATCAGTCATTCGTTAGTCAGTCGGCGACTGATTCGACTGACAGCAGACGAATTCGTTTTCTTTCTTGGGATTTACGAAAAGTTGTATTCTTTTTTGTAAATAGATTAAAGTTTGTTTTCTTTTCTGTAATTTTCCGTTTTTTTTTTTTACTTTTTTGCAACGCTATCAACCACAGTTGGATTCATGGTAAAAAGGATGCCAAGAGCATAATAATTATTTAATGAAGGATCCCAGTGTGGACCACGTGGCATGCTCTTAGAGACTACTGACCGTATGGATGTTTGGCACATTCCAAAGTGGACCTACACACTAAAAATTAGCCTAATTACTAACGGTTGATTGGAGTCCTTTTCATGGGTTGGGTTGATTTTTAACCGTGAGACTCGAGCATTATTTGCGGTACTTAGATACAAAGGTTTAGAAATAACTAATCAGACTGATTTTTGGTATGTAGGTCCACTTAGGGATGAGCCAAACATCCATACGGTTGGTTTTCATTAAGAGTGCCACGTGGCCATACTGAGATCAGTCATCCAAGATTTATTCACTAGAATATCTATCTGGAACAATTCTTTGATGACGGAACCACCACTTGGCCCATTCTTAGAGACCCCACGGAGAGTATGGATGTTGCTGCACATCCCTAGATGGACCTATAGGCTGATTTTGGGATATCTAACATTATACATACTCAGATCCATTGGTTAGAAATGACGAATCAGGCTGATTTTGATTTTGGTAGGTAAGTCCACCTAGGGATAGATAAAAAAAATCTGTAGTCTTAAAGAAGTACGTGGCTTGTACTGTCGTCCGACACAGCGTGACGTCCGTCATCAAAGATTTGGAGTAAAACTTGTGTCACAAGATGTTGTGACGGAAGCCGGTCACACCACTCAATACGAGACACGTGGCACACGATCAGAGGGGGATGACCGTATGGATGTTTGGACAGTACCTCAGTGGACCTACAAACAAAAAATCAGCCTGATTAGTAATTTACAACCTTTGGAGTTTTGCACCCAAATAACGCTCAATAATTCTCAAATTCTTACCGTTAAAATCAACCCATGAAAATAACTTCAATAGAATCGGATAGAAATCACTAATCAGACTGATTTTATGTGTACCAGTCCACTGAGGGACCGGTCAAACATCCACACGGTCATCGTCCTCTAATAGTATGCCATGTGGCTCGTATTGTGTGCTGTGACTGGCTTCCGTCACAGCATCTTGTGACACAAGTTTTACTCAAAGATTTGCACAAAAAATTCGGATTGGTACCTGAAGTTTGTCGGTTTGACAATGAAGAGTTTTAAATAACTGGCACGAATTCAAAGGTGCAATAAATGCGTCTAACTTGTCTACTTCTCTACGACAAAATATTTGATGCACCTTGTTGACATCAAATTTTGAACTCCCCCACCCCAAATGCCATTTGGAGCTTAGGTTAGGGCCTAGTGACCTTATGGATGTTTGAACCACCTCTTGATGGACCTATATACCAAGATCAGATTGATCGGTGATTTATAAGTTATATTTTAGCATCCTAAAAAGGCCTCAAATTCAACGGTCAAAACCCACGATATTAAAATGCTAAATCCAACGGCTATAAGTCACTAATTAGACTTATTTTTTTATATGCAAATTCTTCAAGAGGTGGATCAAATATCCATCAGGTAAGTGGGCCCTAAAGAGACCACCGATCGTATGGATGTTTGACCAATACCTAGGTAGATCGACAGAACAAAAATCATCCCTGTTGGTGATATCTAACCGTTCGGATTCGAGTCTTTTTTATTGTTTGATTTTTAACTGTTGGATTAGAATGTTATATAGGGTACTCAGATCAACGGTTAAAAACATCAATCAGGTTGAATTTTGGTCTGTAAGTCCACCTAGAGATAAGCCAAACATTCACACGGTCATTGGTCTTTAAGAATATGCCACGTGTCCCATAGAACGCCTGTCGATGTCATCAAAGGCTTACTCAAGAAGATGCCATCTATATAACGAGGATGGTATCCACTGATCCACACGATTTGTAAAAGTAAATGCTTTGAAAGCTCACGCTACTTTGCCTATAAAAAGTGTGAGTAAAACTTCTATCACACGAAATTGTAAATCACACGATCACAAGCCAATGAGTTCTCGGCACGTACACAAGTGCTTTATAACGTACTTATGTGCTTTTATTTTAGCTGTACGTGCCGAGAACTCATTGGCTGTGATTGTGTGATTTGCAATTCCATTGTGACAGAAGTTTTACTCAAAAGTGTTTAGATTCTTTAGAGGGTGTCTTTATTAAAGCTGACAGTCATATAAATCATGAGCCGCCCGCAATATAAGCCAGGTGGCACTTTTTAGAGGACTCTGACCGTATGGATGTTTGGCCAATCCCTAGGTAGACCTACGAATTAAAAATCAGTCTGATTAATGATTTCAAACCTTTCGATCTTTTACCCCAAATAATCAACTGAAATCATCAATTTATGTCTGTTCCGGACATTGAATTGAATCTCCGAACGACTCCACGTTACCAAAAGCAGCCGTAGATGTGATTTATCGAAGCAAGAATTCATTTTTGTTCAAAGAAGTCAGCGGAAAAATGGTTTGCTTTCTTCAAACTAGGGAAAGCCCGTGGGATGCAGGTGCACTACCTTACATGTGACACACTTGTAGAGATAATTGACTATAACCGTATGCAAAAAATCAGCATGGTTAGTGGTTTTTAAGGATTTGATTGGAGTCGTTTACATGGGTTGATTTTTAACCGTAGATTTCTAGAATTTTTTGGGGGTACTCAGATCAAAAGGTTTGAAATCACAAATCAGACTAATATTTGGTATATAAGTCCACCTAGGGATGGGGCAAACATCCATAGGGTCAGTGGTCTCTAAGAGTGTGCCATGTGTCTCATACTGTTGTCCCTCATCATCGTTGACGAGGGATGTGGACATGCCGGACAACCTGAACTGTAAAGGGACATGGGAAGTAATTATGTGATCTTGAAGGATTGTATTTTTATTTTTTATTTTTATAACTTTTGTGCGGGTGTGCCCCAACCCCGGTTCTCGCTTTATAATAGTAATAGATATATCCCTCACAAAGAGAACACTCCCAAAAACATAAATAAAAGGAGGTGATAGAAAAAAAATCTCCACCTTGATATAAAAAAAAATCATTTTTCATACCTCATCTTTACCTTGCCTTGATCCTCCGAGAAGTTTTTCTTCCTTCAAACTTTCTTATTTAAACTGGCTTGTGATTGTACCCACATAATCTTCCCTTATACGTACCTTCCATTGATTAATACGATCACCTTCAACTTCCATGCCTGAAAGTCCTTAAAACTTTACTCTCCCTTTACTAGCTTTGAAAGTAGTTATGCCCAAGGTTTAAAGTAGGCCGTTTTAACAGTTTAACGAACTGGGGCATTACCGTTTAGAAATCTTCTCAACTCCACTTTGCCCGGTGATTTTGTAGTCATTCGAATTCAAATTAGAAAGAGAAAATATATTCTTCTTTAACCCCGACACACATGTCAAACATTTTTGAAAGTTTCAACCGTCCTATATATCAAACATTCTCAATTGCACCCAACCAACCCCGACTATCTTACAAATGGAATCATTCTCCATTGACACCTTATAATCTATATGAGCACATATGATATGTAGCACCGCTATCAAGTATCCAATCTTGATGAGATGTAGAATTATGACCAACTATCAAGACTTCACCAAATAAGCTTTGATCTCTGCTCCTCTCAAACTCTCCAAGCATGCCTTTTTCAGACGTTCATTGGCAAGTAAGCACTAATTATTTTCAAGGTAAGTGTCTACCTTGGCGCCACTCATTGTTGTAACCAAGGTTTAAAAAATGGCCGTTATAACGGATTCGGACCTACCCCGTTACGTTGTGGACTGTTTCCCATTTTTGCCCCTGAACGTTTTTTTCGTTATAACAGAAAAAACGGGAACACCCCCAGTCCGTCATACCGTTATAACGGTCCCCTTTAAACCTAGGTTGTAACCAAGTTTTTATAAGAATCTAACAAAGTACAAAAAAGTGTAATGATTTTATCCTTATCTTCCAACCTTACACCGATACTTTCCAATTGCTACACAATGTTATTAAAAACATTCAAATGTTATGTTCCAACACTTAACTTTCTTGGCCGTTATCAAAGAATACAACATCCTCTTTGAGAAAATCTAATTTGTCAAAGGGTCGGGCTCAGGGGACCCCTATTTTTCTGACCCCTTTTGGTGTTCGTGTGCACGGCTATGGATTTCAAGAATCCAATGGTGGTTGTCAGCACCGAGCTGACAACACTTTTTTCACTTTTGGGGGCACTGACAACCACCGTTGGATTCGTGAAATCATGGTTGAGCACGTGAACATCGAGAGGGGTCAGAAAAAAGGGGGTCCTCGGAGCTTGAGCCTTTGTCAAATACTTGATTTGATATAAATTCTTCAACTTCGACCACAAACCCATGACCGACTTTTCCACAGCTATTTTGAATAAAATCGCATCTGCTAGACACAAGCGAATCATAGATAATGCTTATGGGTTGAGCTTCTTCCATGCTTCATTCTCGTGGATTATAGTTTACTCTTCAACGCCTTAAGTTGGCCTTGTTGAACGAGCAAGTTTTAAACCTTTAGTATTCACAACTCAAAATTCTTTCTATCAAACTTCTCCACCTTAAACAGAGTACTTGAGCTTTTCTCCATTGTTTCTCTAAGAAACAAATTATAGAACACTTGTACACAAAATTCAAAAGCTCTGATACCACTAGTTGTGGCTAGGCCTTGCCATTAATAATCCAGTCATCGAAAATCAAACACCTTAAAGAATTTGTTGATTCTGGAAATCCGCAGAAAAAACCAACCGATGGTGTGCTATAAAAGTAAATAATTAAGAGAAAATAAAGTAAATCCAACCAAGCACAAGCATAACAATACTATTTACACAGTTCACTCACAATAAGACTACATCTACAGGCATTTCCATAAGTGAAATGTATTCATTAACAATATAATGGAGATTACAAGGAGATTAATAGCTTACCTCCTCGAACCTAGTGAAACCCACCAAATCCTTTTTTCCCAATTCCAAAGTCCAAATCCAACACTGTTGCTAAATTGCAACCTTAACGTAGAGAAGAACAAGATATCTTGTAGAGAAGAACCTTTCTAACCCAAGAGAACAAACCCCAACTCTATTACACTTCTCCTTTCTCTCTCTTAGATCATACTCCCCATTTTTTACCCTTTTTATATAACATAAAGCTAGCCTACAATTTTAACCTGAGGCCTAGTCTGGTCCGATGTGGTCCACGGGCCGAACCCGGACCCACCCTTTGAGGCCTTACCCATGGCCCCAAACCAACCCGAACTGTCCAAGCCTAAAAATGGCTGACATTTTTACATTGTTTCAATTTTTGTATTTTTCTTTAAAAATTGACCGGGCCAAACCCGAGCTTTGACCTAGCCCGAGGCTCGCCCTCTAACGGGCCTTGTCCCAGGCTCATACCTGGCTTAGGCCATGGAGCCAGGCCAGGCACTGTAACTGTGGCCCAGTTGGCCTGACCCAAGCTCAGCCTGTCGGCCAAGTTGACATAAAGCAAAACTTACTTTACCCAAAAATACTCCTTACAAAGATAACAATACCAAAAGAAAAAAAAAATGTGATTTTATATCACAAACCGAACAATACTAGCACATGAATTTTTGGTGGAAGGTAAGTTGATGAAAGTACACCAAAAGTTCGTCAAGCCCGAGTTTCTGGCCCCCTTAACACTTCAAAGCCCCCACTCCGAAAATGCCTAGTGGCTCATTGAGCCATGGATGTTCGGTTCACCTCTTAGTGGACCTACACACCAAATATCAACTTGATTGGTGACTTCTAGCCACTGAATATGAGCATTTTAAAGGGGTGATGATCTCTAGCCATTGTATTTAAACTATTACTTTGGTGCTAAAATCTGACAGATAGAAATCACCAATCAAGCTGAATTTTTTTTGTGTATAGTTCTACCAAGAGGTGGGCCAAACATCAATGGGTCAGTGGGCCCAAAAGAGTGTAGCACGTGACATTTTGGGAGGGGGAAGACTGAAACTTTGAAGACCTCGAGGACTGAAATTTTTTCTAGTCACATACACAAGAATACACGAGGATTGATTACATAGTTGGATTTTTTTTTTTTTTTAAAGGGAATTGATTTTTTCAGTAAAACTTTTACCTCTTCCCGTCTATATTTTTCGTATTTGACGAAAATACACCTCTAACAAGACAGTTCTTAAAGCAATTGTGAAGTGGGAGAG
Organism: Euptelea pleiosperma; assembly: GCA_035048495.1. Taxonomy (NCBI): domain Eukaryota; kingdom Viridiplantae; phylum Streptophyta; class Magnoliopsida; order Ranunculales; family Eupteleaceae; genus Euptelea; species Euptelea pleiosperma. The sequence continues at coordinate 26,288,573 of CM068549.1, forward strand.
GGCATTTCTGTCTAATGAGAAAATAATAACTGGAAGATGTAAAAAGCTCACTGGAAAAATCGAAGTCCTTTTACTTTGAAACTTCCTTTGTCTTCGTTTCCACTTTTGGATGTACTTCCATTGATTTTTAATTAAGATATCCACCCATGCAGGTTGCTAAAAACAATTGTGTCCAACAACAAGCATCCTCTCTAAATATAGTCAATTTTTTATCGTTGTCGTTGGCTTGTCGCTTTATTATTATATTATTATCATCATTATCATTATTATATCTAGGTCTTTATCTGTCTTGAATTTATTTAATTTTGACCTAAAATTTTCAGCAGGTGTTATAACGGTCACAATGGCCAGGGGAATTGGGAGTTAGAATCCATATAATGATGCTTATTTTTATGATACACACTGTAAATTATCAGATTGAGCTTATTTATTGTAACCTAAATTATGTTCCTCAACATGTCTGCAATATTTCAACTGGGTTACCACAAAAAATGAACAAGCTCAATATGTACATTATAAGAAATAATTGGTGTGGAACATAAACCTTTCTTACATTGAATGAAAGGAACTCCTGTTAAGCTCCCAGCTGAATCACAAACACTCGAGAGAATATAAAGTATGCTTCATCTGGATTGGTGCCCTTTCAAGATCGTCTGTAGGAAAATTAGACTAACGTAAGGAAGGTCGTCTTTCCCATTACTCCCTCTGACAGCAAGCTAATGTAAAATGCTTGAGTTTTGCAACATCGTTGCATCAGTTTGAGATCCAATATACTCTACACAGAGGAAACAGTAAATATAAAAGTTCAATCCAAGATCATGACAAGACTAATTGTTCCACAAGCTAAAACTTTTGACATGTTTATACTCCACAGACCACTCATATCAATGTTCATTAATTTGTTTCTTGATAAGGGATTCAGCAGAACAGTCAGTATAGTTAAGAACTGAGACTCAGTCCAAACTGACAGACTTACCACGCCAATCTCACAAACTGAAATGCAAAATTCCAACTCCTGAAGCAATCAGATATCCACACTAGAAACATTTATACTCGTAATTTTATCCACTTTCTGCAAAATTCACTTACCATTTACAAATCTTAGAAGCTATGGTTTTGTAAGCCAGGTCTATTTCATCTTCCGTCATTTCGATTGTTTCATCACTATCATATGCTGCATCACTGGACTTGATTTCAGTTTTTTTGTCGCCTTCAACAGTCTTTGACGTTTTCTTCCTTGAAGTAGAATCATTATTTAAATTGTTAAATTCCATCTCATAAATGTGTTTACAAGTCATAGCTTGTTGACAGAGATCTTCCCTTGAGAGTGATCTTGTGCTACTTCATACCCTCGATCCCTGCTAACTCTTCGACCACATGAGGGACGAATTTCCATTGCTCGGTTACTTGTTGGATATCCTAAATAAATTATACGTTTCATTAGACGCTAACCAGAGTAATAGATAGAAAATGCACAAAAGAGACATTTTGTAGTCATTTCTCAAATCTAAATATTCAGTCCATAGAAAGAGAAGGGTTTAAGAAGCAATTATAAACGGATATAATGTACGTCCAAAAGAAAGTGAAGAAAGGAAAATGAGAGAAAAAAGACTTCTGTATGAAAGTGTACTATGCTGGGCACTGTGAAGAACAGAAAGCATGCATGCAAGGGTCATGGACCAACCATTCCATGGGTCGATGATGGTTAAGATCATCAGCTAGACTTGACTTTTGTCCCAAAATATCTTCAACGTGGACCCCATTTAAGGGTGGGTCATACCCCTGCAAGTATGTTATTTGTCATCACAGCATGACTATTTTATAGTTAATATGAATAGAAATGGATTAGGAAAATATAGCTCGTAAACATCCTTCCTCCAGACCTTCTGGAATAATATGAAAGAATGGTGAAAGTATGCCCACCTTATAATTCCCCTACAAGGCCCCTTTTATTCTGTCACTTTTTGTTTTCTACTAAAATTCACTTGTTCAAAAAGGACAAGGAAAATCTCTGAAAAGTTTATATGGACACATTGGAGTGAGAAAATTCATGGTGATTTGATCAAAAAAATCATGATGATTATACAGGTGTGCATTAACGAGCGGCATGAACAAAAAGAATAAAAATAAATAGTCTGCACAAACAGTACTTGTTGCACCCTTTCTCCCTTTTGAAAAGAATCCTTTCAGAAATAATTATAAACCTGGTTTTGCTCAAGAGACTCTATGGCATCTTGTAAACACGTAAGGATCCCTTCAGCAGCTATGTTCTTTACTTCACTTGGTTCTGGCTGTCAATACACAAAGGAATGACTGAGATAAAGTTCATGGAAAGGATCTTATAAACAACCACAACCATTCCAAAAGGGAAGTACTTAAAAATAAATAAGAGGGCCCCACAACCATGAACCAAGCCAAGCAGAATGTGCATCAATGCTAAAACTAAGACCACAACTTACTCTCTCTTCTTGACTCTCCAGCCATGAGATTGTTTTATTCAAATCATCAGTGGCCCACTTCTTCACCTTAGAAGGAGAGAAGTGCTCTTTAACAGGATTAGGAGCTCCACCCTGCTTAATATGTAGCATAAAGAAGACATCAACATGGACAAAGACACAACTGTTCAAAGGTAAAAATAAAACAATATCCCTTTTCCTCATGGAAGCCTCTTGAAAGTTCAAAACGAAGACAAGTTTTTAATTTCTGCACAGCAACCTGTTGGGTGCATCCAAAGATTCATTTCATATTGATGAAATGCCACCATACGAAAAAAATAGGAGCTCTGGTATTGATATATTCAAGAAAGAAGTATTAGGTTTCAAGAATAACCTCAGAAGAGCCAGAGACACTTGGCTTTGGGTGTGGTCCTCTTTCTACTTGCTTACGAGGTTTGCTAGGTGGGGTAGTCTCTTGATCTGCAAGAACTCATGAAGTTCAGAAACATAGAAAGACCAAGAATAGACAGTTCAAACACACACGCACGCGCGTGACACAGATCCTTAAAATGCATGAGAAAACAAACAAAATATGGATCTACTATCGAAAATATAATATTTGTCAACAGTAACCTTGTATTTATATATATTTCAAACAATCTTAAGTTATTCAAATACTTCAATCTATGTAAGGACACTCAGTTTTCTAACACTCCTTTTTCAAACAAACTTAAGATATTCAAATATTTTGTTATTGCATATTGTTTATATGATTTTAATTTATATCAACTTATTTAAATGCAAATTTTCTGTATGAAATACTTAACATGATTAAAGTATTTATTTCTTAATGTATGGAATGAATTGTATGGACGTGTAGTGTATCGGGCTTGACAGTTTGTGGGGTCAGGGTGTTCTACACTCGCATCAGTATCTGAATTCTGACATTGACAAACATTACATTTCAATGTTGTATATATACTTCAGTGCTATGTCTCAATAGCAAAATGAAAAAGAAATTTCTTTCATACATTCCAATTTTCACTGATCACAGCCCTCGGCATCACTAAGGTTCCATTCAACCTCAATAAAAATTTGAAAAGTTTAGACCACAGCCAATTTGTTGTGTATGCTGCATTGCGATATAACATTGCCCCAGAAAAAAAGGTCCAACAGTTGAGTTGGTCAGGCTGTGGGGGGTTGTACTGACAGACCTGGGATCGAGTATTTGGGGGGTAATTCCCAAAGACCTGGTTTCTGTCCCGTTCTTACCTTTGGGGGGGGGGTTGTTTGTGTGTGTAATATTGGTCCTGTGAGCTACAAATCAATCCGCCGTCACTGTACACAGGGTCTACCAATGCTCAATCGCTTAAGGCCTGTCACTATACTGTCAATTCTGTTCCTTTTTATGCCCAAAATAAAGTTGTAGATCGAATAACTAATATCCCATGATAGCACTACCTTTTTTTCTGACTGAATAACTACTATCCCACAATTATTTTTGATAACTCTATCATCATCCTGGAGCTCTGAAGCAATCGTCTTATTGTTGCAAGATCTCGATAAACATCAGGCTTCTTTCCCAAACTTCCATAGATTTACCGTGGCTCAAGCTCCAAAACCTCCCAAGTAATACATCCCATTCTTTCTATTATATTTAAACGCATAATGGTTATAGAGATTTCCTACATGGAGAAGTACATAAATTTATATTACCTTGGCTAGCCTCGTGGGAAAAGTTGCCTTTTCGCCATGGTTTTCCTGCATGCATAAGGTAAGTTTCAATCGCGACAAGCTTTTTCTGCTTGTAACACTCTGATATCCATTCCTGGGGAAAAAAACTTGAAATTATCAGATGATTATCTACCGCAGAGTAATATAAAAGTCAGCAAACTCAAGTGTGGAGCATTACTGATACGAGACAACATTGTTCCATTTTCAACCTTATTGGTGATCTTTCTGAACTAAAGTGTATCCAACCCAAGTGGATACAAAAGTTAATCAGTCCAAGGTTATTGTGTATGAGACCATCTATCTAACCTGAAAGGTGCACACGTTGGGGGACAAATCCCAGCTTACCTATTTAAAAAAAGTTAAATAAACAGCAAAAAAGAGGCAAAGACAAGGAGAAAATGTGCAATGCCCTAGGCTCTAAAAGAAAGAACACAGATTACAAATAATTATCAGACTTATCTCTTCGTCACATAATATACAAGCTGGAGCAATTGCATTAGAAAACTAATACAAACCCAATTCTTTATAGATAGTTGGTCATAGAAATCCAAGTAAACCATAAGTGAACGATAAAACCAAATAACCTAAAAAATAGGGCCCAACCCCAGGTACTCATTGCCATTCCTGCACGAGCATTGATAATCTACAAGGCTGCTTGTCGTTAACAATAAAAGGAGTCAATCAGTTAGCCTCCTGATGAACATTGGCTTGCCTTCAGTTTAAGCTATTTTACAAGAATAAAGAAAATGTCTCTCCACATACCACATTGTTCAAAAGTGGTAAAGGATTAAAATTTGTAAATCAGAATCAAAATAGTAGCAACCTTTGAAACAATAGTTCCACAATCTGCCTCCACTTGTCGAAATTTTGGAGTGTTTGGAAATGCACAAACAAGGAGAGTGCAATTTGAGTTCCAGTCCTGTTGATATTCTGCTCCCATCTCTAGTGCTTGTGACCGCAATATACTGCGCTCGGGATTAACAAACCCCGACAACACAAATACCACACCTTCCTGCCGAATTCAAAATTGAAATTCTAGTTAGTGAAGGAACCCAATTGAAATTAGTTTTTCAGATATTTAAATTTCCTCAGTACCAGGAGTTTTGAGAAGGTCGCCTTATTTGCAGACTTTTCACTGTTTTTGGTTTCCTTCGAACGGGTACCGCCACTATGCCCTTTAACATGACTAGTAGCTTGCTCAAGCTTCTCACCTTCATTACATTCCTCATGTATACCAATATCAGCCGTCTTTTTTCCACGAGATTTATCGACACGCTCTCTAGAACTCATCCATGAAGGAAGATTTCTCCTTACAGTTTTATCACCGCCACCATCATCATCGAAAGATTTTGCACCAGACATGATATAAAAGCCTTCGTAGTAGTACGCGTAATTCTTTGAATTACAAATCAAACAGAAGATGAACCAAATAACACTTCACACCAGTTCTACCCAATGATGAACTCTGCAACTCAAATATTTCCCTTCATTATCCCAAAAAAAAAAATTTGAATCTTGTGCAATAATTAGGGTTTGTTTGGCAAGCAAGCACTGATCAAGATTAACAAGATTAATGGGGGAAAAAGATGAATAAAACATTTTGTAAGTTTTGAAAGCACGTTATGGGTTTCGTTTGATACTTTGATTTGAATTTGCCCAGTGAATTGGACCCAGAATTAGTTAGAAATTAGTTGGCGTAGGCTATAAAGCAGTGAAATCATGGATCAAGTTAGCCAAATTTAAATCGATTTTACTTGGATGATGGTGCTGCATAAAACTTAGATGGACAGAAAAAAAAAAACTAGAACAATGATTCATACATAAGATGAATTGAAGATATGGTGAATTTGATGGAAATGAAAAAAGAAAAAAGAAAAAAGAAAAAACGTACCTCTTCTGTGCAGCTCCGACTACTCGCCGGTCGTTCTAAAGCCTGTGAGGAACGGTGCTCTTTTTTATCAGCGATCGATAGCTGGCTTGGCGACTTTAAAAAGAGTATAGGGGTAGTTTGGTAACTGCAACAAGTTATTAGGCTTACGCTTGGGACAATATTATTTGCCTGGACTGAAGGCGGGACTCATCGGTGTCGAGTAAAACTTTGATGACAGGGCAGTATGAACCAAGAGGTACACTCTTAGAGGACTCTAACCGTATGGATGTTTGGCCAATCCCTAGGTGGACCCATAAACAAAAAATCAGCCCGATTAGTGATTTCTAGGCGTTAGATTGGAATTATTTTCATGAGTTGATTTTAACCGTGGGAATTTGAGCATATTGACCATTATTTGAACTTTGAAGTACGAAGATTCACGGGTTTGAAATCACTAATCAAGCTGATTTTTGGTTTGTAGGTCCTTCTAGGAATTGGAAAAACATCCATACGGTCAGATGATCGCTAAGAGTATGCCAAGTGGCTCATATTGTGCCCTATCATCAAAGTTTTACTCATCAGTGTCCTCTAAAAAGTGGTCCGCGAAGTTACTCTTTTGTGATATGCTTTTGGAAGTAAGACTTCGCTGACCGTCCCATGACCGCCCAGAATATGAGCCACGTGGAACACTTTTAGAGGACGCTGACCGTATGGATGTTTGGGCAATCCCTAAGTGGACCTACAAGTAAGAAAAATCAAGCTGTGATTTCTAGGCGTTGGATTGAAGTCATTTTCATGGGTTGGTTTCAACTGTGGGAATTCGAGCATTATTAACCATGATTTGGTTACAAGGATCCAAAGGTTAGAAATCACTAATCAGGCTGATTTTTTGTTGGTAGGCCCATCTAAGTACTGGATTGGACTCATTTGCATGGGATGATTTTAACCGTAGAATTTAAAGCATTATTTGGGGTACTAGATCGTAAGGTCTGACAACTAATCAAGGTGATTTTTGGTTTGCAGGTCCACCGAGGGACTGGACAAACATCCATATGGTCATCGTCCTATAAGAGTGTGCCACATGGCTTATATTCTGGTGTGTGATGGGCTTTGCTCACACATCACAATATGAGCCACGGGACACACTCTTACAGGACGATGACTGTATGGATGTTTGGCTACTTGTAAACCAAAAATTAGCTTGATTAGTGATTTTTAAGCGTTGGATTGGAGTCATTGACATGGGTTGATTTTAACCGTAGAATTTAGAGCATTATTGGCCATTATTTGGGGTACTAGATCCAAAGGTCCGACATAACTAATCAGGCTGATTTTTGGTTTACAGGTCCAACGAGGGACTGGCCAAACATCCATAGGAAATCTAAGATTGTGCCACGTAGCTCATATGTGGTGTGTGATCGGCTCTGCTCAAACACAGGAGTGAGCCAAGGTTTACTCGCTAGCAACAAGTGTTGTCGCAATTTTCATGACCCCAGGAGGTAGGGTCAAGTCAACATTATTTGGGGAAAATTATTGGGCATTTTTGTACTGAAATCATCGATAGGTAGTGCAAATATCGATGATTGCCCCCTCCCAATATGACACGCGGCACACTCTTTTAACTCCACTGACCGCATGGATGTTTGGTTCATTCCTTATTGAATCTACCCACCAAAAAAGCAGTGTGATTGGTGATTCTTAGCCATTGAATTTGATCAATTTTGGGGTACCCAAATCCACAGTTAGATATAAGCAATCATGCTGATTGTTGGTGTATATATCAACCAAGAGACGAGCCAAACATCGACATATTGAGCAATTTGAACATCAAATATGTTTCCCCGAATATTCTTGTCAAATCATGTGGGTTCCACCTCCACATGTGATTAATTTTTCGAAATCGGCGAGATAGCGATTTGCCAAGTGTAGAGCATTTACGGTGATCAAACTGTCGGATCCATTTAACACAGTAGCCCAAAATATACCGTATCAGAGCCGATATATCACTTACTGTACTACTCCCGCTATGACCCTTTTTCAAATTACTCTCTCTCTCTCTCTCTCTCTCTCTCTTAGGGTTTAGATATTAATCTCTGATTCTCTGCAACAACAAGGTGATTCGAAATCTCCATGAAAGATGGTTGGTGAACTTCAAAATGCAGATCTGGTCGATCCTCTACATGGCTACTCTGTTCTCTCTCTGCTTCCTCGAACCTTTAGAGATTTGAAGAAAACTGCGGACTCGGAGCAGGACGACATGCAATCTATGCAGCGCTATCTCAAATCTCTGGTACCTTCATTCTTCTTAATTCTATTTTCTCGTTCTTTCTGTCTCAATTCGAGCTCCATTTTTAGGTTTTTAGTGAAAATTCGACTATCTGAACTCGATTTGCATGTCAATGCCTGTAATCAATCTCACTGATTAATCGATTTGAGATGTGAAATTCTTCCTCTTCCTCCCTTTCTCTCTTTCATTTTTAGGGTTTGTTTGTTTGTTTCCGCGTATGTGTGTTTTGGGGAAAATGTTTTTTGTAGTGGCGGGATTATCTGTAGAAGGCTGATATGGCCAGTTCAGGCAGTGCATCTGATAGTCGACTCTCTGGATTTGCCACGTGAATGGTGCCACTGTCCACATCATGCATATACCCTACCATGCAGTGTGCCTTTCTCCTACGAATTGCAACCATCGAATTTCTAATTTTTATTTTAAATAGAAGAAAATGGCAAGCATGCATCTTTAGCCACGTGGATGACTGCAATTGGCTGAAACTTGCCCGTTGGTAAATGCTGAGGTGTTGGAATGTGTGGACCCCTATAGACCTGCCACCTCATACTGAGTGTCACTTCAGAAGACTCGTCTTCTCTATTTATTCTTTATTTTCTAATTAAGTATTTATGTTCTCTCATTCTATTTCTTCATCAGAATTAGTTACTATGTGAACAATTTATGTCGTTCAATGCCAGGCATTCAAAAGTCCAAATAAGCTTTTGGAACAGGCGAAGACCATTTTAAACAGTAGTTCCGAGGTTCATAACCCCGAGCTTCCACACCATGTGCCATCTGAAGACAAGGATATACCTGCCCCCGCAAAGGGTAAGGATCGTCCCCAAGAACGACGACCTGCGTTGGGTCGAAAACGGGCTCGGTTTTCTTTGAAGCCGAATACAAGGTAAAGAAATCGTGTGACTTGTAATTTTGAGATTTACTTTGCTCTGAAGAACACTTTCTTGGAAAAAATAAAATTAATTGAAGTATGTAATATCATTACGTGACAGTCAACCGTCTTTGAATGAGGATATGAGTTTGAACATTGGTCAATTCCAAGATCCAGAGGAATTCTTCTTGGCCTATGAAAAGCTTGAAAGTAATTGTCACTTCTTTGTCCAGGTTCCTTTTTCAGAATTTGTATTGCAATTACTTTTGTGATACTTTTTCATATTCTCTCTTTTGTGATTGGGTCATAGATGCCAAAAAGGAATTACAGAAACAAAGAGGTGACACCTCAACTGACTCAACTCAGCATAATCTGTCCATGATGGCACGGCACCGTCGACCTGGAATTTTGGGCTACGATCGGTACCACTCATCTATTGGTTTCAATACGTTTATTCCATATACAGAATCACATTTTTCTTAAGAGTTTTAATGGTGGAGGTATTCGTGTTTGATGTCAGGAAGACTGTTGGTTATAAACATCGTTATTCATCCGTACTTGCCGATAGTGGCGAGGCCCTTGTCTCCTCACAGGAAATATTTGAAGTGGATATCCCCGGTTCATCTAATAAGAGTTTAAGCCCAGAAACAATCGACCGTGGGACATTGGAGGAAGGGGACCTAGCTGGCGATGGATGCGTGGATGTTATCCAAGAAAAAGGTTGACCAACCACCATTGTTACATATTGTTTTTAAAGTATATTTCTAACAATTGTTCTTTTTTTTTTTTTTCTTATTGTGTCCTGATATATTGAGTGATTATATTTTGAACAGATTCAGTAGCTGAAGCAGAGAACAGAGTTAATAGCCTTTTGGATGAATTTCTGTCTACTAGTTGTACAAATCTTGATGCGGACGGAACACTCAATTTCTTGCAGGAGCGCTTGCAGATTAAACCAATCAATTTGGACAAATTATCGCTCCCTGACTTGGATAGTCTCCGAAGGAGTGATGTTAAGGCATCAGTGGAGCAGTTGCCTAGGCCAAGAAAGGCATTATCAGATATACATAATGCGATGGAAAGGGTAAACAGTAAAACATCTGTTGAAAAAGATCAGCACTTGGCACAAAGCTTCATTTATCAACGGGTTTCACCAACCCCACCAAAGAGTCCTTTTTCATCAATGTCTTTGTTGAAGAGGCGAATTTCGCAGATAGATCCACCAGGCAATCCATTTTCATTTCACGGCATTGATATATCACCTGCCAGACATTCTTCTCCTGTTGAAGGCATCGACAAACAAGCTCTTTCACCTCATGTTGATGCCAATCATGTCGATGCAAATGATCCTGCACCTGCAGAGGTTGATGCGAAGGGATTGAATTTCTCTGGCAAGTTTCAGTCACTAATGGTTGAAGAGAATAACACTGCAACCAGTAATATGAATTCACGAAAGCTGGTGACAGAAGATTTGGCTCGTCCATTTGACAGGCCCATGGATAACGATTCAAATACATTTAATACTGAGATGAATATTGGGTCAAATGGGTCTGATGGGGGGTTGGAGGACAAGGTGAGTCTTTTTAAACATGTAACACTTACTAGGTTTTTCTGTGACTTAGTACTGATAATGCTAGATTGTGATGTTTCAATGCATGATTCAGGTTGAAGATATGCAGCAGGAGGCAATGGCTTCTGAACAGCCAGAGCTTGGACTTGAAGGTTTGGCTATAGGAACTCCGCAATGTGGTGGGAGTCAGTTAGGTATGTTAACTGTGGTTTATCTGCTTGTGCTTCCCTTACTGGGTATATATATTATATTTGATGTAGAATCTTGCATATCATTGCTTAAGATCTTATGCATGAGTTATGAGCTGCTACAAGTTGAAAAATCCATATATTTCACATGGGGTTGTTTGATAGTTATTGGGTTCTCCAATATGTTTCATGCTCTTTACAAGTTCCTGAAATTCCCAACATATCATAAAAAGAAAGAAATCGTTATTAGTGTCTCCATCTCTTGCCTAGCAAAGGTACGATGGGTAGTAGGGAAATATTATTCTCACATAGGCTATGAACCATATCCATATTTCTCTTGCCCCGCATGGAATTGCTAGTATTCATGCCTGAATGTCGGAGCGCTCTGACTAAGTCTAAAGTCTCCTCAGCTGACCATATAAAATTCTCTCTCCTCAATGACATTCATAACTCTAGTGTATGGTTGTGTGAACTTATCATTCGTATTGATCAATTGGTACCTCTCTATTCATACGATGCTATGTACTCGACCTTGGGAATGACATATGGCACCATGATCAGTATCACGAGTCCCATAGTTGAAAAACTGCTCCTGTGAATTTGTGCAGACCTCCTCCATGCTGTTTCTTTTGTTGACTCCAACTCTACCACAAAGTCCATACTGGAACCTTCACCAGTCCAAACCCTCTCCACTCCTATCACCACCAACTTGAACCAAACCATGTTGCCATTAGTTCTGGTTGTACCTGTTCTAACCGTGTCATCACATAACGTTAATGTATCAGGCGATCATTAGGTGGTCAGTGTGGTGGTGAAAGCCAGTGGACTGGATCTTCTTATTGAACTGTGGATTTGGGGGATAATCTTCATAAACATATAATCTATTTAACTTGGATCTTGGTAGTCATCCCGTTCTGGATTCTTGACATGTTTCTATCTTTCTACCTCATATGTAGTGCACGGTGACTAGCTTCTATAACCTCTCTAATGTCAAATGATTGCAATAAATGTTTCATATCGGACCAGTATGCCCACGTCAGACCATCTCAATTGATGTGACAGAAATGACTCTCAAAAATTTCTTATAGGAATCATTCTGGATTAGGTTGAGTTCAAAATAAGTCAACCAAAATTTGAACCCCGCATAAAACATCCCAAAGGCCAATATTGCTTGTCATTTCTGGTAATTGGAACTTTTACTTGGTTTTATACTTGTGGTAGCTCGAGTCAATTCTCCAATAACATGCACTTCTTTTGAAATAAAGGATACTTTGCTCTAGCAATGGGAATTAGAGAATTTAATCTTATTACAGCTCATTGTTCGTTATAGACTGATAATGGTTTTGAACTCTTTGTTGTTGCGGCTCATACATCACTTATTCTGTTTCATAGATCAATCAGATCCTACTGCAGGGGAACACCGTACAATGGGTGGAAATTTAGAAGTTGCAGACATGCTTCCTGAACAAAATAATGAGGTTGGCAACTTTATTTTTACTGTATTTTCCTTGGAATATGTTTTCTCCAAATATTTGGCGGTTGACATTTATGATCTGAGAATCTGTATGTACGTGCTACATTTTGTACATTCACTGACTTATGGTTCATATTGCCGTATAAAATGGTAATGCAGTTATGGTAGAGATCTGACTATGAATGACGAGCTATTGCATTTTTCTTTCTGTATAATGCTAGGTGTGATTTTTTACTTCTTTGGGAATGTTGGATATGGGGTTAGATCTAACCCACGAAAAATACATAGTTTCATGCTTGGGTAGGCTGGTTGAAAGGTTGGGTCTGCCTCTTCCGACCTTTCTGCCTTTTTGTGCTCTTTCTTCAGGGCAGCTTCAGATTTCGTGAAAAGAGATTCACTCGCAACCCAGTTAATTGTTGACACATAACTGGCTAACTGCATCCAAGCATGAAAACGTTTTTTCATACATGCCTTCTCTGTGGTTTTAGGAAGCAGTTCCATAGGTAGCAGGTCTTTCATTGGCTTATTATAATGGAAAATGAAAACAAATGCTAAATGATGAGCTAATGATTTGTGGAAATGGTTTAAATAATACATATTCGGACCCCACAAGGTAACAATCATCTGCCTGAAGCTACTGTCCAAACCTAAAAAAAGTTTGTTGATTTGATTCTCCCTTGATACCTGTTGGTCAAGTCAACTTCATATTTTCTGTTTTCTAGCAAACCAGGGATAGGTTGACTCATGCTTTTTGACTCATAAAATGACACATGGTCGTGGGGCCCAAATGGAGATGAGTTTAAGGGCTGATTTTTGGCGAGGATGATCTCCTATCCTTATAAAATCCATCCCTTTTAGAAACTTATAATCCTATGAAATGTGGACTTAAAGTTATCTGTAAAAATGGATGGACACTCTAGAAATTTTGAAGTTGTAATCCATTTTTCATAAGGCTAAGTGTAGGAATGGGCTTAGTTTTGGTGAGGATGATCTCCATGGTGAGGAGATCCTGCTCGCCAATAATCAGCCCTTAACTCATCTCTTTGTGGGCCCGACAACTGTGTGTCATTGATGAGTCACGGATAATGACATCCGATCATGGGGTCCACATGCGGATGAGTTACAGGATTTTTGGAACTTGAAGTTAACAGTAAAAATGTTTGCTGTAGAATTTTTCAAATTGTAATCCACTTTTCATAAAGCTATAAATGTTGGAATGGGCTGAGTTTTGGTGAGGATTATTGTCCATGGTAAGGAGATCATGCTTACAAAAAATCATTCCTTAACTCATCTTCATGTAGACCTCATGACTGTGTGTCATTTTATGGATCGAAAAAGCATGAGTCATTATACACACACATATATAGAGTGACAGTTTGCTTATACACACACACACACACACACATATACACATACACATTATGGATTAGAAGAGGTGTGCCTGTAAAAGAACGAAGGCAGTCTTGGTGTGAGACATTTCAAGGACAAGAATAATGCTCTCCTAGGGAAGTGGTTGTTTGTAAATATGGTAGTAGAAACAATGGGTGGAATAGTAACGAGCCCTCTATTTCTTATGGCACCTGGGTTTGGAAAGGCATCACAAAAATCTACGGTACTTTTAGAAGAGGCACTCGTTTCAAAGTTGGAAAGGTGATTCTGATAGATTTTGGGAGGATTGTTGGTGTGGTGTATCTTGACTCCAATCCTCTTTTCCTTCCATCTTTGTTATATCTAACCTCAAATGTGCTCTTGTCGAGGATTGTGGTTAGGGTCCTAAGGATAATGGTAAGGTCTCAGACTCTCAGGGAACTTGGGTCTTAAGAAGAACATTAATGATTACGAGATCGATAATTTGGCTTTCCTCCTCATATTATTGAAATAGAGCAAGTCTCCCCTCGGTGATTGACAAGAGAGTTTGGAAATGGGACCACAAGGTTATATTCTCAGTTTGATCCTTCTTCTTCTCGATTTTTCATATGGACCACTTGTTCTTTCTAAAAAACTTGTTTGGAGGTCTCCCATCCCCTCTAAGGTGACTTTCTTTGTTTGGATTTCGATGCTTGATAGATCCTTTTTGGTGGATAATTTGACAAGTAGGGTATTTCAGTTGGCAAACATGTGTTTTTGTGCAAATTAGACGGGGTGTCGATTGACCATTTGTTCCTTCATAGCAAATTCTCAAGGGTGGTATGGATGTGTTTCTTCAACTTTTTGGACTTTGTTGGATGTTAGCCAGTACTGTTTTCTAACTTTTTGCTGCTTGGTCATCCAACGCTTTAGCCAACTGAGGTGGATTCTTTAGAGATTATTTCCTTTTGCCTTTTGTTGGGAGCTTTGGAAGCAATGGACCGATCGCATTTTTGATTGTAGGGAGATCGATTTAGAAGCTGTGGTGATATATATCAAAGCCTCCCTTTATTATTAGTCCTCCATTTTACCCGAGTTCAAGGGCTGTTGTTTTGAGGATTATGTTTTTTGCTGGGGTGAGATTGTTATGGGGAAAATTGGCCTTAACGGCTTTGTGTTCTCCTATGGGCTCTTGTGAGGTGCTTCCTCACTGGGCCCTTTTTATATCTTTGTATATTGGGGCATTTGATGCCCCTTTTCTCTTTATTTTCATATTCGCATACAAATTTTACCAATAACAAAAAATATAATTTTTTTTCCTTTGACTCGTCATAAAATCAATATAATTTATTCCATGGTCATAGATATGCATTCAAGCATATGCAAAAGAAATAAGTGGACAGGCGGTATAAGATACGTATGGGATTTGTTACCTTATTGACTGATGTCGGTGCTATATTTTTTGCGTGGATATGGTCCAAAAACAAATAAACAAGAGATGCTCCCTGCCCTTGTAGGGGGGGTACCAATTATTGCTTTCTCGTTTTTTCATATGCTTGTTTCATCTTTGCATTGGTTTAATATGACATCTCATTATTTAATTTCATGTGCTGACATTTTGTCTTTAATATGACATCTCATTATTTAATTTCATGGCTGACATTTTGTCTTACAAACTTGTGATTTAATGGATAAAATAGCATGAGAGTCTCCCTTATGTTATGCATGTTTGTGTTGACTAATTCTTCTTGTAGATATCAACATCTTATTTTTGACTTGTGGACAGACTCATCAGGAACCTTCAAGAATATCATTGAATGACCAAAGCAAACAGAAAGCACCTCAACGTAATAGAAGCAAAAGAAAAGTACTTTCCCATAGGCAAAGCCTTGCAGGTGTTTACTCATGCAATAGCCTACACCTTGAATATCATTCATTTTTTTTGGTTAAGAGTAACATGGATGCTTTGTTGTGCATCTTCAGGAGCTGGTACTGTGTGGCAGTCTGGTGTGAGACGAAGCACCAGAATCAGGATGAGACCGTTGGAATATTGGAGAGGAGAGCGATTCTTATATGGAAGAATACATGACAGTGAGTTTTTTACTTCTGTAAATTGGTCTTAAGGAAATCCTGTATGATGTGTGAGGTCTAGTTCGTCTTCCTTCTGGGTATTCCCTTCACTTCTTACTTTAATCTAGTACCCTGAAGTGTTCTACATTGAGATATTTCTGTTTTGAATTCAACAAGTGCATGTTAAATCCAAGTGAGAATTTATCTGCTATGTGATCACTGTCATTCTGTTATTCTATATGTTTTTCCAATCACGATGTTGTGTCAAGTAAACTATTTGGGTTACAAAATTCAAATTTAATTTTTGTTTCTTCCTTTCAACTACTTTGTTGTTTCTAAGCTCCAAAATCTTTGATTTCAGTGCAACATCTAAACTATAATTTAGTTTGTTATATAATTCATACCTTTCCATACTCCAGGAAAGTTGTGATATCTGCTTATTAGGTAGGAGCACGAGAATAATGGTAACTATTTGAAGCAATTATAAGATTATCTTTCATTGGCCTTGACTGTTGATTTTGCTCTGATGGATGATATTTAGATGATGTGGTGGTGAAAATATTTCTGTTTCTACTTTCAAACCCTGTGGTTGATCATATTTAGGTGAATGTCTGAAAGTCAATGTTGTTGACCATCTAATAACCTGAAACTGAATCTTCATTGCCTTTGGAAACATGCCAAAACAAATGAATTTTTGTAGCTGATCTATACCCTACTGAGTCCATATCCATATATGCAAACTTATGTGAGTCTCTTTGTTCCAGAAAAAAACAATAAAAAATACTAGCCGTATATTCTAGAAAATATCTTTGATTCTTTCCAAAGGGAAACCCCCTTTAACTGTACTTTCATCATTTAAGTTAGCAAAAGACCCCTTATTTATTTTTCTTGCACATATCTTGCTTTTTGTTAATGTGATTCCACTTCCAGATTGGCAAAAAAAAAAAAAAAAAACTGATTGATTTTGTTTTCCATATCAGGCCTGTTGACAGTAATTGGAATAAAGTACGAGTCTCCAGCAAAGGGCGACGGGAAGCCCACATTCAAGGTGAAGTCTTACGTCTCCGAAGAATACGAAGAGCTTGTTAATCAAGCAGCTCTGCATTGAGATCTCCTTTGCCCCGGCTCTTTCTTAGTACGCTCAATTGTCGATGTACTCAGTAGCTGCACTTGTGCACTGAGAAGTGGAAACTGTCCATATCTATCACTGGTCTTTGTATAAATGCTCTTAAGTTTTCCCACCATCAAATCATGTAGTTGATTTGTGAATTTTGGGCAATGATGATCTCATCTAGAGACCATCAATTTAAAGGGAGACTTTCATGTTCCTGCTACTGCATTTCATAAGCTCAGCTAATTTGGTTGACTCTAAACTTCTTTGGTCATTCTCTGAGGAAAAACTTGTGGGTATTTTCAAATCTTTTTAATTACTGATTAATTACTTTAATAAATAGTAATTACAAACTTATAACCATGGTTTAAAAAATGGCCGTTATAACGGATTCGGAACTCCCCCATTACGTTATAGGCCATGAAAATGCAAAAAATAACGGCTGTTATTTTCCATTAGTTCTCTGCTATAACAAAAATAATGGCTGTTATTTTCTGAAAAAATCTGTGAAAAAGGCTGTTATTTACGTTATTTTCCATTATGTTATTTTTTTTTTGTTAGCGCCATTTTTTCTGTTTTTGCCCCTGAATGTTACAAGTTGGTATAATGGGAAAAATTGTAACGCCCCCAGTCCGTTGTACCGTTATAATGGCCCCTTTTAAACCTTGATTACAACCTCTGCTGCATTATATCCTGTTGTGATTAGTGTCCATCCAATGGACATTATTGTCGTCCAATGGCGAAGTAGGATCATGTTGCCCCGCATAACCAATGCTCAGTGTATGAAGGTAATGTGTCCTGCGGGCCTAATGTTATGTGTTCCAATAATCACATGCCCGCATGACGGTTTCGATTCCTAAATAAGTGGATCCTGAATTCAAACTGATAAGGAAACAATTTATCACTTCTATATATGTTTGTTCCGGGTCCTATTAGTTTTGGTTCCGGTTTGGTCCAGATACCAGTGTACCAAGAACTGGAACCCATTTACATACTTCGCTTCCGGTTTATTTGGGTGTAGTTATGGAATAACTACTCCTGAAACTGGGATAACTGGGACCAGTTCCTATTGGCTATTGGTTAATCAGGTACAAATTGACACCCCTAGGTAGGTGTTATTAATCCAAAACGTACAATTTGTGGGCCCACAAAAAATTACCATATGGAAAGGCTGTTCAATTGGATTATCCTAGCCATCCAACTGATTCTATCCTTTTCTGATGGTGGAAAATACAATTAGGGCCACATGGAAGACTTTTAGAGACCATTGACCGTACGGATGTTTGGCCAATCCCTAAGTGGACCTACAAACCAAAAACTAGCCTGATTAGTGATTTCAAACCTTTTGATCTCTGTACCAAATAATGGTAAATAACACTCAAATTCCTACGATCACTGATCAGGTTGATTTTGGGTTTATACGTCCACCTAGGGATTGGCCAAACATCTATACAGTCAATGTCCTCTAATAAATTGCCACAGGCCCACAGCTTGTTACATCGTAATCCTTCCATAGTTGGAAATCTTGGGATCGGTGGGCTCCAATCCCGATCTTGATCGGTACGGGATCAGTCAATCTCGCCCGAGACAAAGTGCGACTTCTTTGTGAAACAGTGATCTTGGGGCGAGACAAAGCCTGGTTTGGATGAGAAAACCTTCGTACACCGTGAGCAAAGCCGATCACACACCACAATATGAGCCACGTGGAACACTCTTAAAAGACAATGACCGTATGGATGTTTGGCCAGTCCCTCGCTGGATTCAAACCAAAAATCAGCCTGATTAGTTATGTGATACCTTTGGATCTAGTACCCCAAATAATGGTCAATAGTGCTCTAAATTCTACGGTTAAAATCAACTCATGCAAATGACTCCAATACAACGTTTAAAAATCACTAATCAAGCTAATTTTGGGTTTACAAGTCCACAGAGGGACTAGCCAAACATCCATACGGTCATCGTCCTCTAAAAGTGTGCCACGTGGCTCATATTGTGATGTGTCGGCTTTGCTCACACATAGGTGTGAGCGAAGGTTCTCTCGGTTTGGATCGGATCGATGGGCTCCAATCCCGATCCGGATCTCTCGAGATTTTCAACCCCGGAACGTCCGTAACGGAACTTGTTTCCTAAAAATACTAAAAGAGTCAAAGGTAGCGCAGTCTTTCTTTTTCCGGAAAGTGCTCCGAGTCTCTGTTTCCTATTCAAATTAGTATTTCCTTTTGTGAAAAGTCCTGCGGGTCCCAGTTTCCTTCTCAAACTTTTATTTCTATTTCTTCAAGTTCAACTCAGAAATTTATTTATTTGTCTTCTCTTCTTGTTCTTCAAGCCAAACTTCAAACCAGAGAAGAGAAACAATATATTCTCATGGAGTTGAAGTGGGTTAAAATAGAAGAAGAAGAAGAAGAAAACCAAGTTCTATCAACAGAGATATTGCCTTCCGATGCAATCTACGAGATTCTAACGCGAGTAGCTCTTGAAACTATTCTTCATCAATGTCGATTTGTTTGCAAAGATTGGCAGACTCTCACCTACAACTCAAATTTCAAACACCTACACTCTCAAAGAACTCAAACTGTATCAGGCTATTTCCTTCAAAGCGAAGAAAAGTGCAACTACTGCACCAGCTTCGTCTCCATGATCGATCACACCCCGCCACCGATTCCTTCCCAGTTTCTCAACTTCTTGTCCAAAGATGTCGCCATTGTAGCGTCATCTCCACAAGGGCTAATTTGTTGCGTTAGTTCTGAATCAAGTCGAATCTCGTATTACATCTGCAAGCCTACGACACGAGAATGGATAAAGATCCCAAACCCCAAGACACGGTACTTCACTGAGAGAGTTGCAATGGTGGTGAAGCAGTCGAATCCTTTGTATTACAAGATAATCCGTTTCTCCTGGCCTAAGAAGGCTACAGGGTACTGTTGCGAGATCTTTGACTCGTGCAAATGGGCTTGGAAGATGTTGTCCAATGTGAATTTACCTCAGCAAGCTATACTTGCTCAAGGATCTGGGATTTTAGTGAACGGTGCATTCCATTGGTTGACGACCCAAAACCAGATCTTCGCCTTCCATATTGATCAGGAGAGCTGGAGAACGATGGAATTACCGGAAGATAAAGTAGATATGAACTGCGATTTCTTTGTTTATAAGAAATTGGTGGAGTGTGATGGACGAATTGCACTCTTTTATGCGAATCTGGAGTTGGTGGAACTTTGGATCATGGAGGACTACTTGAAGGAGACGTGGAAGAAGATGTACGATGTAAATTTGTTATCTCTCTATAAAGATGTAGGAGTTTGTTCTCTATTAGATCTGTACACCAGCGAGATCATGATGTTGGAGGGTTATAACAAGGTGATTTGGTATAATACCAAGACTGATACTTACACTGCGTCGAAGGTTCCGCATCGAGCCACCATTCGACAAGTTCATGCGTTTCAATCCGATTCAGTTCCTTGTAATATGAAGTAGTATGCTTTTTTTTCTTCTTCTTCTTCTTCTGTTGATGGGTACTATTGAGATACGCGTTTATCTATTGTATTTGAATCGTTATGTTTTAAGTTTGATCGATGTGTATTCGAATCATAGGAGCTAGTAATTGTTGATATGTTCATATTGGTGACATTATCGTTGCTGTAATCAAAGATTCAATATAAGATGATAGCCACATTATCAATGATCCTTGTCCTATGGTCTAGGTGCATCTTCTGTCAATAGTCTGATCCATAGTTAGCAATTCAGCATACGGCAAAGATTCAGAATGAGAAAAGTTCGAGGTGAATTCGGCTTCAGGATATAAAAATTCGGTCATTGTTGAAGTTTGGCCTTAAAAAACCTGAATTTTACTGATTTTTTATTTGATACGACCGTTTAATATGTTTTTTATTTAAAAAAAATGCAAAATTCTTGTATTAAACGCGAATATTACGCGCTTTATTCGTTTAATCTTAAAATTCGTGATCTTTTCTGATTTGTTTTTTATTTTATACGACGGTATTAAATGTTTCTCAAAAAAAAGAAAAATCTGCATATTAAATGTGAATAATACGTGAATTTATTAACTAGGGTCTGACCCAACCCGATAACACTGGGTTTGGACCTTGGAATCGTGATCCGATAAGCTATTGGATTGGTTTTGGATTGACCTTGATCCGACAAATCTGATGGTAGTAATAAAATATAAATGATATTATAGGCATCAATTATTAAACATATATTATTCGTGAAATATATTATATCAATTAAAGCTTTTGCCATATGTTATTTATTGACTTAATAATTTGCAACATTTATTTTATTAAAATTATACTTTTAACAGTTTTTTCAATCAAATTGACTCATGTTGGATCGGATCGGGTCTGGATTTGGAATCGTGATCCAATAATATATTGGATCTGGTCTAAATCTACCTTAATTTTATCTATTGAAAGCCCTATTATGTGGTAGGGGTGTTAATGGGCCAAGCTGGATCTATAGGTTCTAAACCCTGCTTGATATGAGTCTTGGCTCGGGCTGTATTCATATGTCCAGTTGGTCAACTTAGTCTGGTCTAAATCAAATGGACTAGGCCATTATGCCTATTATTGGTAGGGCTGGCAATGGATCAGGTTCGAGTCGGATTGGTACTGATTTGGTACCGATCCAATACGAAATTCAATCAATATCCGGTTCCGATCAGATCGATAAAAATCAGTTCCGAAACCGATCCGATATAATTAAATCGGTTCCGAGTCCAATCCGATCCAATAGGCAGGTTTCAACAAATATCTTACCGCCCAAAGATGTTGTGGAGATCTCCTAAATATGGCAGCAGATCTCTTTGCTCTAACATGCAAATCTTGTTCCAACAAGTATAATGCCCAAGGATATATTGGAGATATCCTAAATATGGTAGGAGATGATCTTTTGGATCTCCACAATATTCTCGTTGAGGTGAGCAAGATTGCCGTCGTGCGTGTGCATGTGCGTGTATATATAATGTACACACACATATTTATATATATATATATGGTCTATATATCCGATCACTATCGGATCGGAACAAGGTAGATCCGGTAAGAGATCGGAACGACAATATGTGATTCGGTTCCAATCTGATAACGAAAAATAAAGTTCCGGACCTGATTTTTTCGGATTGGATCGGATCTTGAGTTTGATCCGATCCATTGCCGGCCCTAATTATTGGACTGCACTTGGGCCTGACAATTTTGGGTTGTAACAAGCTGGCCAAGGTTGGACTTACCTACGTAAATGGGCCTCAACGTGGTACGTGCACGCACTCTTCATATTCTGTTTTATAGATGAAGATAATAGTTTTAGGGTCCGTTTGGGACGTTAGAAAAAAAAAGGTTCTAATAGAAAAAATTATCGCACTCAAATAATGTTGCTCTTAAATATTTAGGCGCGAAAGTATGTATGCACTTTTGGGTTGCACCCGATTTTCTTATCCAATCTATATATCTATACTATAGCAGAGAAGTGGGCAGCGTCCCTCTCTCTCCTCCACATCAAGTTGACGTGGCACTCTCCTCATGCAGAGTGCCATGTCATCGACACCGAATTTTCTATCATCTATTCTTCCTTCCTGCATTAATACAATTAATGACTGTATCAAAATTTAATTGGTAACATTAAGTGTATATTATTCCAAAACCGTTGCATACTATCCAAAACGTCTATCTCTTATCTTAAAATGTCTATTTGGTTTCTTAAAACGTCTTTCATTATTAAAATGTCTATTTGTTTTCTTAAAACTTTCTAAAACTCTCTACGTTTTCCTAAAATGTCTATTTGGTTTCTTATAACATTTTTTATTCTTAAAATGTTTCTTTATCTTCTTAAAATTTCTTAAAACTCTCCTTAAAACATCTCCACGCTTTCCTAAAACGCCGATCTATGTTTTTTTACCTAAAACTTTCTAAAATGTCTCTGCTTTCCTTATAAAATCTCTCCCTCTATTGTCCAATGGCTAAAACGTCTTCTAGCAAAAAACGCAGGAGCAAAAAATTTCTCTACATTGATGCGGGTTAATCAACTTATTGACCATGTATTTTTTTTGCCTCATTGTATACTTTTTCTCATTTTTAGATTATTTTTTCATTATTTTTTTCTATTTAATTAGACAAATTGTACATGGACGGAGAAAACATCAATGATCTTTTACACAACTCTCCACAAAAATTGCAGGTATGTCTCCTCCACTTCTCCTTTGAATTTCTATTTTCTTTTTATTTTTTTATCTATATTCTATATGTATATAATAGATTGAAAATAACCTGATGAATCGACACGTACAAATCTGTTATTCTTAACAGCAATTGCCGAGTTCTTTAGCACCTACTTGGATTGATAGAGCTTTGTAGGCAACAAATGAAGATAGAATAATGTGATCGGCTGATCTTTTGTAGCATGATCACTTATCAGAATTTCAGAAGTGCCGGTGAATATATTTTTTGAAGACTCGGAGCTTCGAGAAGTTGTATTTCAAGCCAAAGAAAAAGAAATTGAGACAATTTTTGCTTTTGACTACGAGGAACACTCTTAAGAATAAATGGACGTATGAATGTGGATAAAAAAAATCTTTTTTTTTAAAGATCAATTTGATGTATATGGCCGTATTAGTTAAGAATTATAATGTAAAATTATAAACTAATAAGGATGTCTTGCTTATTGTATATTATTGTAGTTTTTTTTTTTTTTTATCTTAAAGATGTTAATTATGAAGTCGCCAATAACACATTTTAGTCTTACGTAATTATATTACCATTTTAAAGGACGTGGTAACATAATTATTCTAGATATTTTTTGGAGATTTTTTTATTAAATATATTTAGAGCATAGTGTTAAATTTGTAGGTATTTTTTATATGCAAGGGTCCAATTATATTTTTCTTTTAATTTTTATTTAGTAATAATGAAAGTTTTTATTTTTTATGAATTTCTTTGTTTATAAAGAAATTCCTTTTAATTTCTTACCCCGTGCTTTAGCACGGGCCAATAACACTAGTTGATACAATGTGTGTGAACCCGCATGTATGGTAAAGTGCCTCAACGTGGCACGTGCATGCAGCTTTCATATTCCGTTTCATAGATGACGATTATAGTGTTAGGGTCTGTTTGGGACAAAAAAAAGTTCTAACGGAAAAGATTGCTGCACTCCAATAATGTTGCTCTTAAATATTTAGGTGCGAAAGTATTTCTGCACTTTTGGGTCGCACTCGATTTTCTCATCCAATTGATACAATCAATATGTGAACCCGCATATACGGTACTGGTGCAACAATCTATATACGTTTGTTCTAGGTCCTATCAGTTTCGATTCCAGTTCGGTCCAGATACTAATGTACCAAGAATTAGAACCTATGACATAATTTGGTTCCGGGTCTATTTGGATTCAGTTATGCAAAAGTTAGTCACGAAACTGGGACAATGGAAACGCGCGCAGTTCAATTGGATATCCTAGCCACCCAACCAATCGTTTCCTTTTCGGATGGTCGAAAATTATGTACCATTTGTGTAAAACTAGTAAATGGCATGTGCCCACGGCACTCCGCAAAAAAAATGTTTGCAAAAATTGGGTGGCTCCGGCACTCAATTGGTATAACATACTGGGGGGCGTTACTGTCTTTTCCGTTATAATGGATTGTAATGCACGGGGGCAAAAATGAAAAGTAATGGAAATAACGATGGGTTGAACCTGGCGTTAGGGTTGAATTGGGTTAGCCCTTTTAGAACATGGGTTGGGCTTGGGCCGAATTTTTATAATCCGATCAAATCGGGTTGGCCTAGGGTTGAGGCTCGACCCAACCCAAACCTGACATACAAACTACATATATGTCTCCACACTACATTTTGGCAAATACATCAGCCCATGGATGTTTGTCCATAACAAACTACAATCCTTGTGTGAGATTACAAAATGCCCTTGAAACTACATTTTAGAATTTTATGCGTTGATATTAAAAATATCTTGTTTTGTTTGACGATTGTTTTTAGTTCTTTTTTTACTAACTTTTATCATGCATTTGAGTTAATGAACTTTTCCCTTATTATGAAAATGTCATGTACATGTTTTCTTTTCCGAGGTGACATACCCCCATGACCCAGTCCATTGTCGAAGACTGCAGTTGACTTTTTTTTAACCAAAATGCCACTTTCTTCAACCTTAGATCAAGATGCTTTTTCATGCCAGATTGAGTCAGTGACCGGCATTGGGATTCAAACAACCTAACCATCAATTTCTAGCAACCCCAGTTCTTTCACTCTCAGTGGTGAGATCTTGATCTAATGTTGGATCAAAGAACTTCTTTTTGGACCACAAACGTGTTTTCATGCTGGATTGAGTAAGTGACCGGCATGGGTTTCATTTGATTTTAGTACTTTTTAAGGAGTGATTCTAGCCGCGCGTTTAATTCAACTGTTTGAGTACTAAAACCAACAGCTAAAAATCATCAAACAAGTTAGAGTTTTGGTATGAATGGCTACCAAGAGGTGGGATAAACATCCATGCGGTCAGTGGGTGATCTAGATGGCAGCGGTGAGTAAAAAAAATGCTTCCCCCTGACGCCAAAATGCGATAAGTCCACCTTGTTACGTCACAGTCACAACCCTACTCTTAAAATAGGAACTCCTACTTTCTATTTTTGTTGAAGGTGGATAATCTATAGATTCTAAACTTTCTATTTTAGTTGAAGAAGGATAATCTAAGGCACTCTGTTTCCTCCCCGAACCTGTCTTTCTTGTTCTTTAAGCCAAACTCAGAAATCTATTTGGTAGTTAATGTTAGAGAATATATATTATAATAAATTTTGTGAGATACACCATATCATTACTGGTGTATCTTATCACAAGATTAGAATCAATTAGGATTAGATTTGATTGAGAGATTATAGGGTCTCATTCCTATTGGACTCTTGTAATGCTCTATATAAGAGCTTTGAGTGGGTCGATGTAATTACTGATGTTATTCAATAAATCATAAAATTCTTCAATTCAAACTAAAGAACAGGAACAACAACAGATTATCATGGATTTGAAGTGTGTTGGTGAATTAGAAGAAGAAGAACAGCAACAGCAAAAGAATCAAGCTCAATCAACAGTGATATTACCCAACGATGCAATCTACGAGACACTCTTGTTCATCAATGTCGATTTGTTTGCAAAGATTGGCATAATCTCATGACCTACAATTCAAATTTTAAACACCTACATTCTCGAAGAACTCGAACCATGTCCGGCTATTTCCTCCAAAGCGAAGAGGAGTGCAACTACTGCATCACCTTTGTCTCCATGATCAATCACACCTCGCTGATTCCTTCCCAGTTTCTCAACTTCATGTCAGAAGATGTCGTGATTGTAGCGTCAGCCCCCCAAGGACTACTTTGTTGCGTCAGTGAATCGAGTGGATCGGAAATCCCATACTCCTACATCTGCAAGCCCACAACGCGAGAATGGAGAAGGATCCCAAACCCCAAGATAGAATGCTTCTCTGACAGGATTGCAATGGTGGTGAAGCAGTCAATTCCTTTGTATTACAAGATAATCCGTTTCTCCTGGCCTATGAAGGCTAATGTGTTCTCTTGCGAGATCTTTGATTCGTGCAAATGGGTTTGGAAGAAGTTGTCTAATGTGAAGTTGCCTCGTGAAGCTTTTTTTGCCGAAGGATCCAGGGCGATTTTAGTGAACGGTGCATTCCATTTGTTAACGACCCAAAGCCAGATCTTCGCCTTCCATATTGATCACGAAATTAAGCTGGAGGATGATGGAGTTACGGAAGTTGACATGAAATATGATTTCTGTGTTTATAAGAAATTGGTGGAGTGTGAGGGGCGAATTGCACTCTTTTATCAGACTGAGGAGTTTGTGGAGCTTTGGGTCATGGAGGACTACTTGAACGAGACATGGAAGAAGAAGTACCAGGTGAATTTGTTATCTCTCTATAAAATTGTAGGAGTTTGTTCTTCATTAATTAGATCTGTACAGTAGTGAGATCATGGTTTTGATGAGTTATGACAAAGTGATTTGGTATAATACCAAGACTGATACTTTCACTGTGTCGAAGGTTCCGCATGGTGCCACCATTCGACAAGTTCACGCCTTTCAATCTGATTCAGTTCCTTGTAATCTGGGGTAGTATGGCTTTTTTTATTTTTTTTAATATGGTATGTTTTAAGTTTGATCAAATTCTTGTTTTTTTTTTTCACTAATTAAGATTCTATGAAGATGATAGCTAGCCACATTATCAATGATCGTTATGTAATATGGTCCGAGAGTTTGGGTGCATCTTCTGTCAATGGTCTGATCCAGCCTGATCACGCTGGGTTTGACCTTGGAATTGTGATCCGATACGCTATTGATTGGATCTGGACCATTGATCGCCTCATTCTGCGGAGGTAGGGGTGTTAATTATGGGCTGAGCTGGACCTATAGGTTGTATGCCCTGCGGGATATGAGTCTGGGCTTGGGCTACATTCATAGGTCCAGTTGGTCAACTTGGGCTTAGCTTTTTACATTCATTAGGTCTATTATTGGGCCACACTTGGGCCTGACAGTTTTGGGCACATAACAAGCTCGGCAGGCTTGGGCTTAGCTATGTGTAAACGGCCTCAACATGGCAAGTGCACCCACGTTCCATATTCAGTTTCATAGATGACGATTACAGTGTTAGGGTCTGTTTGGGACCTTAGATAAAAAGGTTTTCAACTCAAATAATGTTGCTCTTAATATTTTGCACAAAAATATTTATGCACTTTTGCGTTGCACCCAATTTTCTCATCCAAATTTGTGGACCCACATAAAAAACTCACGTGCAAATGCACGGCCAAAAACACGGAAAATGTCATTTGCTAACGCAATTGTTTATTTTCCTCATTTATAAGCGTGAACAAACAGACCCTTAATATCAAACTGTAACTTCTCTACAACTTTTCTTCCAACAAATCCAAAAAAAAAAACACGTACAAACAAAAGTAAAAAAAGGAAATTCAAATAAAAATGACAAGGATTTAAGATCCATTTTACATTGGACAAATTTAGTCAACCTTACGTAATATTGAAATCAAAAATTGAAAAGGAACAAAAGAAATATATTTGAAACAAATAATAGTAGGGAAGAAGAAAAAAGAAGAAGAGAGTAATAGGATCGGTTGGTTGATTACTAAATTCAGCCAATTACATATATTAAGAAAGATCATCTTCATCATCATCATCAACCTCCCAAGATGCGCTTTAGACCTGCCCGTTGCTCCGACGTCAATCTCGCCGGGAACTTCACATCAAATTTTATCCTCAGGTTGCCCCTTTTCCCAGGTTCCTTCACTATGGGCATCCCCTCCTTTGCGATTACAAGCTCGTACCCAGGGTTCACGACGTCTGATACTGGGATTGTTAGGTTCCGTCCATCGAGTGTTGTTAGGTTCACAGTGGTCCCCGAGAGTGCCTCTGCAAGAGGCACCTTCTGGTTGACGATAAGGTCATTTCCATCCCTTTTGTAGACATCGTGGGGCTTCTCGTCGATCACAAACACAAGATCTGCAGGGAGTTGATTTGCTTGCTCGTTCCCCTTCTCTGGGAATGTTATCTTCGTCCCCTTCTTCCAGCCGGGCTTCACATCGATTGTTAAGACCTCAGATTCTGGCACCAGTCGTCTGTAAATTTTTATTTCAATATTTTTGAGAGAGAAGAAAAAATGACGAAGACAGGCAGAATTAATCATATCACAGTAATCTTAAAGTGCACATAAGTATGTGAATGCAAGCGACAATGATCTATCCCCTAATTGAGGCGTCAGACTGTGTGTGTTTACACGCACACAAATAATTGACCATACTGGTGCCGAAAACAGAGTAAGCCTAGAAAACTCAACAAAATCGACATTCTTTTATCATTAACAAAAACAAGAACATGTCTATACAATTATATGAGAATATTAAAAGCTTTAGGATTAGTTGAATATCAGACAATACTGCAAAGAAATTAAAAAGATAATTACTCAAATTTTGTGTGGATAGTCGTCAAACGAGTGCCTAGGGGTAAAGAGTAAACGAATCATGGACAATCTTGTTTCGATTTGGTGATTGAAACAACTAACCACCATGGAGTGGCACATAAGCCTGGGATTTTTCTTTTGATTCTGGTTGACTCTTTTTTGTAACCTGGGTTTCTTTGGATACTTTTCTCCTCTCTGTGATTTCTTGTCGCTTTCTCTACCATATCCCCCATAGAAATTAAATGAGAGACCACAGGTGCAACCAAAAAGGCCTTCACTTTCTTCGGTAAAAGAAGAAACCTTGAAAAAAAAGATTGAAAAATGATTTTTGTCTCCTAATATCCAGGTAGTTCAGCAGAAGGATATCTACATTTGTTTGCATGTTTGTTTTGGTGACTAATTATTCGTCGTTGTTCATGCATTTGTACTTATGTGGATTTTCCACATGTAGAACCAAAAACGTCACCTACGATGCTGATAAGGTCAAAGAATCAGTACAGCAACAAAGCAATAATTGAAGAGGGGTCCCTTCCAATAACATAAGCCAGTACACTAAGCTGAAAGTTCTAACATTCCTAAAGATCCCAAAGTGGTTAAAACCAAAATAAAAATGTCAAACGACTGTGAACGAAGTAATATTTCGATCTTAAAAAGTACAAAACAGAGGGTAATTGCATGAGGAAACCAACCAGAAAGCGTAGCATGGTTCAAACAAATACTGATAAACTAGCAAAGAAGAAGCTATATGTACTATTTTGACAGAGAAACACATAAAAATTCAAAATGACCAAGATACTCGCAATCATCTAGGAGCTAATACAACATTCAGATGGGCTAAGATCATTAAATCTTTTGTTTCCAATACTGTCGCAAACACAAAAACCAGGATAGATCAAGATCATTTAAAAATGCATAGGCCTCTTTTATTAAGACTTTGGTTTACGGTGGGATCTCATTGTTTTGAGAGATTGTAACTAGGGGCCTTCGGCGTTCTCATTTTTCTATTTCTGGGTTTTCCTTTGTAGCCTTTAAGCCTTTAGGTGGTCATCTCGATCTCTTAGGCTTACTTTGTTTCTTTGATTGGCTTTTGCCTTTAATATATTCTACAATTATCAAACAAAATATAGAGATGCATAAGCACAGTGAGAAGTAATCCATAATACCCGTTAGCATCAACGACATTCCTAGAGATCTTCATCTTCCTTGTTGACCCGGCGTACAGCTCCTCAAGGCTGCATGGCAGCTTGCTCTCCACTGGTGGGGGTTTCCGTGGCACGCCTCCTCCACCCATTCCCTCGCTATATGTTCGAAAGACATTATCACCACCTCCACCGAACCCCCCAAACATCCCCCCTCCATCCGATTGGAACCTTGAAGACCTCCCAGGTCCCATTGACCCGAACCCAAATGGGCTACTCCCAAAGAATTCGGCAAAGATATCCTCTGCGTTGCGAGGATTGAACCTAAAATCATTTGAGCTACCATTGGCAAATGGGAATCCACCACCACCACCACCACCACCGCTGCTTGAACCTGGTGGCGGGGCACCCTTCAGCCCTTCTTCTCCATATTGATCATAGATAACCCTTTTCTGTGGATCGCTCAAGACCTGAATATATATGTGGTTAAAAACAAATTCATTCAATTAAATTCTTAAAATTTCCCCGGAATTATGAGAGATTGAAACCAAAGTGAATTCATTTCCTGCCAATCGCTAAAGACCAGAATATATATGTGGTTAAAAATGAATCCATTTATATTGTCATAAATTCCCGGGAATTATGAAAAATTTACAGAGTTAACATCGATAATTGAATTAAAATTAACCATCACGTCGATGATTTGGAGAAACTAAACTTACATCGTAGGCTTCGGAGATCTGTTTGAATTTGGCCTCCGCTTCCTTCTTGTTGTTTGGATTCTTATCTGGATGCCATCTCATGGCCAATCTCCTGTAAGACTTCTTTAGATCGTCATCCGTTGCATTTCTGTTCACCTTCAAGATGTTGTAGTAATCCACTCCCATCTTAGCCCTAACCCAGAGACCCTAACCCTAACCTTTTATTATCTCCGATGGAAATAACTCGACAATAACACTCCGATCTCTGCGATGGATTATTCAAAACACAACCTTTTCAATCACTGCGATCTCTGCGAATAAAACAGAGTTTGGAAAACCAAATAATTTCACCGTTTTCTAAGATATAGCCTCGAATCTCTTCAATTTCTTCTCGACAGAATCCCACATCTCTGAATTTCCTCCCATGTAGACCTTCAATCGCAGCAGATTTCTTCCCAAAACACAGTAAATTTCTTCGAAGAAAAACACCAACGATTCTTCGAAGAAAAACAATCAAATCGCAGAAAAACTTCTACAAAAAACTCAAATTTCTCAAGGAATACAAACAAATCTACAAATTCATGAAGAACCCAGAAAGAGAAAACAATCTCTTCTCTTGGATTAGAATTTGGGGGAGAAATCTATCTCTGAATTTTGTTCAAAAATGGTCCGTAGCTGATCAATTTTGAGACTTCTTTTAGAAAGTACCCAAGTTTCGTCTTTTGCTAATATGGCGTTTTGAAGGAAGATCGGAATTTAAGGGGAAGTCAATTCTCAAGCCACGGGCCCAAGTACTAACGACGAACCGGTTTATTTATAGGGGTATCGTTTTAACGACGAACCGGTTTAGGGACCCTTCTGGTTCATTAAGGATTTTTTTTAGCAAGAATGCCAAAAGAAAGATAGATTACTACAAATGGCCCATCAACAGTCTTAATAATGGACCCCACTCTTGGTGGGGCTTACTCTAAAAGTGATATCAATCAAGGTTTAAAAGGGCCGTTACCGTTTATCCGTTATAGTCCGTTATACCGGATTGTAACACACGGGCACAAACGAAAAAAGAGAGGAAAAATAATGGCTTAATAACAGAAAATAATGTGAATAACGGACTTTATTTTAACACTTTTTTTTTTCAGAAAATAACGGCTGTTATTTTCTGAATGGTACATAATAACGGGGAGGTCCAAATCCGTTATAACGGCCAGTTTTTTTTTATCTAGGTTGCATCGAGGACAATGTAGCAAGTTGCAGGTAAGAACTGTTTTGTTAAGAGGGGTAGTTTCATCAAAACGTGAATTTGTTTTTACTAGAAGAGGTAAAAATAGGGTTGTTAATGCATCGGGTTGCCTCGATAACTTGATTTCGATCTGATAATATCGGGTATGGACCTGAGAATTATCATCCGATAAGCTATCAAATCATTTTGGATCTACCTAGGTTCAATTCGATAATGACTCGATCTTTGCATTAGTCTTTAGATCTTTTCTTACTATCTTCATCCATGCAATTCGAAAATGACCTAATCTGATATTATTAATGAAATATATATAATATTATGTAAAAATAATAATTTTGTATATTATTTATGAAATATTTAATATCAATAGATGTATGTTGATAAAATATTCTACCATTTGTTATTTTACTTACGAATTTACATGTTTAATTTATTTTTAAATCAAATTTAACAGGTTTATTGATCAAATTGACTCGATGTTAAGTCACACCGATCCGATATTCTGATAAGTTCCGATAACTTATCGGATCAGGTCTGGATCTGTGAACCATGATTCGATAAGCTATTGGATGATTCTAAATTAACCCTGATCCGAATTGAAACCCTGATACATAGCTTGGTTTAGTAAAATATTCTTTGCAGTTCTATTCAAGTAACTTGATAGGATCTCTCTAGCTCTAAAGCTCTCAAAAATTCAATTTTCTGAGCATTTAAGCTCCCTTACTTTCCATAGAGGGAGGAGAACTTGGGCTCCATAGAGGGAGGAAAAACTTTATTGATAAAATTCAAAGATACACCTAGATAGGGGGGACGTAAGCACTTTACCCCTCAAAAGGCTAATAGCTGAAAAAAGAAAGTGGTGTATGAGAGTCAAGGCTAACAAAATAATGCAAACCTAAGTTCTAATATAAAGGGTATACCAATCTTATCCAGACGAATAAAGCTAGTTAGTCTATGCGGGACGCTCTGGTTAAATTCATTATAAGATCTAGCTTGGGGACCTTCAAACGCCATATAATCAGCAGCTGCATTAGATTCCCTATAAATATGATTAATAGAGTAATCAAATTCTTTCAGAGTGTTCATGACCTTCCACCGTGAGAGTGACTTATATATACCACGAGAGTGCGATCTTCGTAAAAGCTAATGTAATAGAACTTGTGTGAAACCACACATTCTATGATTGGGCTTTGGGATTGAATGAACTATCTTTTTGGACAAAATACTTATAATTGTTTTTATTTGTCTTAAAAGATTTTTTAACTAAGTTATTTGACTATTGACTTGACTTTTGACCGACGAACTTTACTTGACTGTTAGTTTTTAAATCAAACTATTATTTTTATTAAACTGTTGCTACACCATTTCAAAACGACATTACCCGTTTCCATACGGTACTTTATTATCTATAAACGTCCTTGTTCGTGTCCTTAAAACAGATACACATACAAAAACCCAAAAAATTAAGAAGCAGTGTTTTCTTATTCTGTCTCTTTAAAATTCAAAATCTCTGCTAATTTACTTTTAGGGCACTGCTATTAAGAATTCGCTAAGATCAACAATTTTGGAGTGATATTTATCGTTGATGGGGCTGTTGAATCCTGCAGGCCGGTAGACGTCCAACGACCTGTCAGCAATACTTACAGAGTTTAGGGAGAGAATCTGCTTTAGGATAGTGCGTTGAATTGGTGCCTCAACTGATCTATTTTGGAAAAATCAATAAGTTCTACATATTTTCTTATTACGAATTCGTTAACATACTTTGATATTATGTTAGATCTGAAGAGTCTTCTTTAGTGTTATTCGTTTAATTGTTATAGAAACACAAATTGTTATTACTAACAATAAAATCCCTCGATCAATTTGTTAATTTCAAACATCCAGACTCGTGCGTAGGAAGTAGTTTGGACATGAGGGAGTCTCTAACATGTTGGTAAAAAATCGAGCAAAAAGAATTATATGGGGGTGAATTGTAAGGCACAACCTCAAATGGATCATGTGTGCACATGGTGTTTCTAGGTGTCAATTGTGTTGTTCGAGCACATAATTATAATTTCGTATCACAAAATTACGGTACAGGAAAAGTTCGAGCATAATTTTTCGAATAAAATAAAAACATGATTTTTTTTTTCTTCTACAACAGTCTTTTTTTTTACCATTATTTATAATCGTAAATAATAAATCAGAATATTTGAAATTGACGGTCGAGTAATTCATTTTTTTGATAATCTACAAATAATTTGACACGTGATTAAATATTCTTGAGCATAGGGTGCTCAGGCACATGCTATAACATTAATATATTTATATAACAAGTGACGTTGGTTGTCTCTCCGCTTATACCCCCTCTTATAGGCTTCAATAAAGAAGGACGGAGATCTTATCCCCCAACTTGACTGTGTATCTCAGCCACTCACACTCGATTTTGGCAAACGCTTTGTCGGAGAGTGACTTAGGCATGGACCATCCAATGACCACCCACTAGGCTATACAAATTATAAAAAAGATTGGTTCGTAAATAAATTAAGGGATGTAATGAGGCTATTGGAGTGATTTTAATTTGAGGGTCTTTTGAGTCATTTTGAAAATTGAGGGGCTTTCTTGCTATTTCAGGATATAAAAAAGGGAAATTTTAGTCGCACCCCTTAAATTGTGAGGACACCACAAATTGTTCAGGCACCCAAACTAAACATTCAGCCAACAATTTTATTTATTTATTTATTTTTGTGTGTGTAATCCATCCAGCAATTATGTTGACAAATAATGGATGTGATGTTTTTTAGAGTAGAACTTTGATTACAACGTACAATATGGGCCACGTGGCACACTCTTAGAGGACTCTGACCGTATGGATGCTTTTCGAATCCTTAGGTGGACCTTCGAACCAAAAATCAGCCCAATTAATGATTTCAAACCATTGGCTCTCTGTACCTTTAATAATGGTCAATAATGCTCGAATTTCCACGGTTAAAATCAACCCATGAAAAAAGCTCAAATGTAACGCCTAGAAATCACTAATCAGGCTGATTTTTGGTTTGTAGATCCACCTAGGGATTGGCCCAATCATCCATACAATCAGACTCCTACGTGGGTCCTTGAACGCTTGCATGAAGTTGCAAGTGGTGATCTCGAGTCTAACTTGTGGCAGGTAATTTCGTAAATTAAGCAAATCGAAGCACAATTCGTGGGATGTTTTCATCAGGTCAGGGTGCCCTCACAATTCGTGAGGTGCGACTACCGGCTCATGTGACCAATAGTAAGGTAGGATGGTCTTTTGAAAAAGATATGATGGGCAACTTAGTCATTATGGAATGTTAGGATCAATTCTTAGCTTTAACGCTAAGTGCGAGAGTGTGCCACCTATCAAAACTTTTCAACGGCTCACGGAAGCGTAAAACAGCTGGAGATCAATCGACCAAAAATCTCTCTTCTTTATCAAATACCGTATACGTGTACCATTTTAATTAGTGGGCTATGACTGGTTATTGCCCAAAAGTCATTCAGCACGATCAAATCATCTGACATCAGATGACAGGCCCTGTCATCGAAGGAGATGACAGGGCAGCAGATCACGGCACCTGGATTTTGTACGGTTGGACCACCTCCGTCTCACCGCACACGTACACAGGTGAGTGTTTTGGCAAAAAGTACTCAAGTCCTCACCTGGGTACGTGTGTGGTGAAGCTGAGGTGACCCGTCCGTACAAAATCCAGGTGTCGTGATCTGCTGCCCCGTCATCTGATCCTGTCATCAAAGTTTTATCCATTGAACAAGGAGTAAAACTTTGATTAGACTGTTGATCTGGGCACGTGGATTTTGTCCGGAGGACACGGACCACCTCGGCCTGAGATCTTTTCATTTGCGGAAGCGGCATTTTTGGTAGTCACCACTGCCATCTGGGCCCACTGACCGCATGGATGTTTAGCCCACCCTTTAATAGACATTCATACAAAACATCAGCTTATTTAATGATTTTTAGCCGTTGGTTTTAGTACTCGAAAAATGGTTGCATTCAACGGCTATAAGAACGCCTTAAAAAGTGCTAAAAAGTGTTAAAATCTAATGGTTATAGACTACCAATCAAGGCGATTTTTGGTCTGTATATCCACCAAGGGGTGGGATAAACATCCATGCGGTCAGTGGGCCCAGATAGCAGCGGTGACTACCAAAAATGCCACTTCTGCAAATGAAACAGTTTCGGGCATACCTTGTTACATCTTTTTCCTTGGCGAAAAGCACTGGTACACCCTATGTACGTCTGCGGTGAGGCAGAAGTGGTCACCCTATGTATGTTTGGCCAATCCCTAGGCAGACCTACAAAACAAAAATCAACCTGATTATTGATTTCCAAGCGTTGGATTGGAGTTATTTTCATGGGTTGATTTTAACCCTAGGAATTTGAGCATTATTTGAGATGTACCGAAAATGACTCCAATCCAACGCTTAGAAATTACTAATCAGGTTGATCGAAGTTAAACATTATGTCACTGAAATAAGTGGTGGCCTCTCATCTCATGAGAGATACTACCTCAATAGAATAAGAGAGCCTTGATGATTAAAATGACTTCATAAAAAGAGCTCTCATTGCCATCAAAGGTTCTCTTATTCCTCTCCAGCCATACTCTCCACATAATTGCCAATGGCATCATCTTCCAAAGCAACTTATCTCTGACTCACATAGGAATCTGAGGCCAACTCTCCAACACAGTCCCTATGAATTTCGAAAGGACCCAATCAATGCTCTTATGGGATAGAAAGAACGACCAAACTTGTCTTGCAATCTCACAATGTACAAGAAGATGATTTGTGTTCTCCCCACTAGACTTACACATTACAAAATTATCAACAAAAATCCATTTCTCTAGTGATCAGTTTCAACCGTAAGGATCTTATTCAATACAATGCCTTAATAACTTTTAATTACTTATTATGCCATTATTTCCATATTTCCAAAACAGTTCCTTCACAACTTGAAAGTTAACCCCAAGCGCAGCCCATTTTGTCTAGTAGGCCTTAAAATACCCAGGAACAGCCCAAGCCTGGGACCATTTGGGCCGGACCTAAAAGCCCTTTGGGCAATTCCCGGCCCATTAACACCCCAAGTTAAGGAATCAAACCATCTATCAACAAAAGCAAATAAAGAAGATGAAATTTACAAGAGAACAACAATGAGACAAGGGAACAAAGAAACAGAACACTTTCATTTCAGAAGAGTGTAATCTGCAGAAGAACTGCACAAGGGATCATCGCCCATGAAACAGAACAGAAAGAAAGAATGAACACAAGCAGCCAAGAATACACAAACCAGAGATGAAATCCCATCACTTTCAGCTGAGGAAAGGACCCTGTGTCTTACTTCTTACCCATACAATAAAAGAAAGATTGGTCAAAGTCTATCTATAACTCTACATATTTCTCTTACTGTCGTCCCAGTCCCAGTCATGCATCATACTCCAATGGACCAGATGAAGATGCGCTGGCTTCACCAGAGGAAGTCTTCTTCAGTTTCACAGCCGGGCTCTCAGCTGAAGATCCGAATACTGCCACATCGCAAATGTCCAAGGTGTCCGGAAGATTTTGAGAGACATCGGCAGGGTGAATCTGTATGTTTGGAATAAAACCCATTGGTAAAATGATCAGAAAGATTGATAAGATTAATGGTCCAACTTAAATCTGCACATTCAAGAAAGTGCTACAGATATACGTTGATATTGGGAATTAAAGCAATTGGATTGTTTTAAATATATGCGTGGATTTGAAAGGAGAATTTTGAATCGTTAGCGTACAAATGAAAAAAAAAAAAAACAAGGTGTCTGTCTTACAAACATTGACACATGAATTAGAGCGGGAACAAAATTTAATCCTACAAATAAGTAATTATAGAACACAACTCTGAACTAATTGATCTAACAACGAAAATGTTAAGGGGGAAGCAGTAAAGCTTTCGAATATATGATTAGTATATATGACTTTCAGGATGCAATGAACTGGATAAACAATTTAGAACAAAATGCCAAATCAATCCCCAGAATCAACCAACAGTGTCCCTTA
Organism: Euptelea pleiosperma; assembly: GCA_035048495.1. Lineage (NCBI taxonomy): Eukaryota > Viridiplantae > Streptophyta > Magnoliopsida > Ranunculales > Eupteleaceae > Euptelea > Euptelea pleiosperma. The sequence continues at coordinate 26,326,643 of CM068549.1, forward strand.
AATGGAGACCTTATGCCTGGTAGTTCTTTTTCTTATTATAACTACGTTTAAAGGGTAGCTTCGTTGACCGCATATGACTTATTCTTTGCCTTGTGCAAATCCATCATTTCCCACAAAAAGCCTTAAATGGAGATCTTATGCCTGGTAGTTCTTTTTTATTATTTCGTTGGCCGCCATATGATTTATTCCTTGCCTCACGCAAATCCATCATTTCCAACTCAAAGCAAAAACAAAGAATAAATACAGGAAGAGAGGCACTAATGGAAACTGAACCAAAGCACCGTGCTGACTCAAAAAGGAAAGAAATAAAAATGAGGTTGACTTTCAAACCAGTTGATGGTGTTATCTTTCCCATTTAGGAAACCAACAGAATGGCACTTTAAAATAGCTAATTGTGCATACTTATAAAAAAAGAAGAAGCTAATTGTGCATAAAAATTAGTACCTCGAGTTGGGTTAGCATTTCAATAGAGGATTCCAAGTCACCTCCATTTGCAGAGTACACATCATCAAGGGACTGCTCTGATAAACCAGGAAACATGGCTACTAGATACGCCAGATCAATCTCGGCTTCTTCATCCAGGATCTGCTTTTCTGTTATGTTACTTCGATTCTGTGACTGCGAATAATGCATACCTGGAATTAGATGGCCCTTCTGTGTCCAGTCCCCGGAATTGAGTAGTTCATCAGTGCCATGGATGCTAAAGTTGTGAGAAGCTTTGCCTGGCACTGGAAGCTGGTTTTGTTTAGTGTCCTTGTGGCTCTCGGAATTCCTAGAATTTCCAGGAATAGTTTTAGAATCATTAATTTTCTCCTCTGTCCCTCGTCGGGAGAGAGGTACATAAGATGCTGCATATGGATTCAAAGACGACATTCTTGACTTCATTGTCTCAGTTCATACAAGTTATCTGTCTGTCCAAAGACAACAAAAAAGCCATATTAACAGATAAGTCGAATGTGAGAAAGAATCCAGAGAAGAGTCATGTCCATTATAAAAAGAACTGGAGCCTTCAATTTGCTGATCCAAGTCCACCATGTCTATTTAGATACAATGTCGCATTGATAAATGCATGGGTATCAGAGTCTGAGACGGGTGTGGACTGTCCGAATCGGCGAACCTTGAAAATAGGATTTGTGGACTTGGCAGTCTACTTCAAATAATGTGAATCAAAGTAAATGTTTTTTTATATCATTATGTGGATAATGTGATAGGTTTATAAGTATCATATACTTATTGACAAGAGAATACACATATGTAATATTATTTTTATTGCATATAAAACTTTATTTGTAAAAAGTAGAACTTATAACCCGTTGCAATGTTAATTAGTATCTTGCAAGTAAAGAAAGAAAAAAAAACAGAATTTGGAAGTGTTGCACTAGAATCCACAGCATGCCATACTCCGACACGGACACTTTTGTTGTCAGGGACCTACTTGTAATATCTTATATTTTACAGGGGGCCCTTGTAATATTGTAAAACTTCACTTAATATATATATTGGGTGAAATCGTGTAGGCTATTCTAAGCTCTACACGATTTCTCCTCTTTCCCCTATTCTCTTCACCTCTCCTCTCTTCCATCTCTAACCCTAATCTCTTATCCTGGTTACGATCCAAGATTACAACATGGTATCAGAGCATGGTTATGTAACCATGGCTCAATCCTAGAGGTCTGAAGAACCCTAGGGATTGCGAAATTCGATGCGAAGGGCTTTCCAAAGAAGGAGATCATCTCCCATGGATAGCCGCAGGCTTTAGAAGAGTCTGAAACCCTAGCCGCCCACTCCAAAAGGTTGGAGAAGTTCTCCCAGGCCTAGCCGCCCACTCCAGAAGCCTGGAGAAGAGCTATCAGGCATAGCCGCCCACTCCAGAAGGCTGGAAAAGAGCCACCAAGCCTAACCGCCCCTTCCAAAAGGTCAGAGGAATCTTGGCTGGTGGCATGAGCGGCTGAGGTTCCATGTTTGCTACCAGAGGGCTTCTTTGAGGAGCCTTGCTTCCCCTCAGAGAACTGTGCAGGACAACCATGAAGACTCCAGCAGGTCTCCCGAGTGTGGCGACGCTTGCCACAGTGATCACATCTGAGTCGATCACGATCATCAAGATCCCCATCCTTCTTGGATGTGGGTTTGCTCAATTTCTGAGTGGCCAAGGCAGACTTCTCAGATAAAGGAACATCAACATCTGTCTTAGAGCTCATGGCTCTCCTCCTGCTGTCCTCGCTCTGGATGTAGGAGTAGACCTGTGCAATGGTCGACGGCGGTGGATCTCTGCCCAAGATGTTGGCTCGAACCTGCTCATAGCTCTGGTTCAAGCCGCCAAGAAACTCGAATATGCTTCCGCGTACAATCATCTTTCGGAACTCCGTAGCATCCTTGGTACATGCAGGGGTGTAGGTCTGGTAGTGATCTACCTCTTCCCACTTGCTGCGTAACGCAGCGTAGTATGATCCCAAAGGAAGATCGCCTTGCTTCAGATGTGCTATCTCCTGCTGAAGTTCATACATCCTAGCAAAATTTCCATCTTGGGAGTAGGTCTGAGATGCCGTGTCCCATATATCCTTGGCAGTCGGGAGAAAGAGGAAGCCTGTGCTGATCGATGGATGCATGGAATGAAGCAGCCATGACATGACCATCGAGTTTTCCGCTTCCCACTTCTCAAACGTGGCATCGGAGGAATCAGGTGCAGTGATGCGTCCAGTGATATAGCCGGCTTTGCCTCGTCCGGTGATGTACATCTTGGCAGATTGAGACCATGCGAGGTAGTTGGTCCCGTCGAGTTTCACCGTAGTGATCTGTAGGCCCGGGCTGTGATCACCATGACTTCCCAGACTGGGTGGGGCAACAATGATCTCTGGAATTGGCCTGTATCAGCAATGGGATCCCCATCAACAAGATTTAGCCGATGTTGCTGCTCTATAGGCGTATCGGCTGGTTTAACTCCTAAGTTTCCCGACTCTCGAAGGAGATCAAGTACATACTTTCTTTGTGAGATGAACACACCCTGCTTTGACCTAGCAACCTCAATGCCCAGAAAGTATCTCAAGGTTCCCAGATCCTTGATTTCGAACTCTGTGCCGAGGTATTTTTTCAATTTACAAACCTCATCTGGGTCATCTCCGGTGACCACGATATCATCCACATACACAATAAGAGCAGTAAGACGACCTTGACTTCTCTTAATGAAAAGAGTGTGGTCCGCCTGACTCTGCGAGTAGCCAATCTTCTTGACTGCAGAACTGAACCTCTCGAACCAAGCCCTTGGTGACTGTTTAAGCCCATACAAGGCTTTCTTCAGTCTGCACACAAGTTCCTTACTCCCAGTCGGACTGAACCCCGGAGGACCTGTCATGTAGACCTCTTCTTCTAGATCACCATGGAGGAAGGCATTCTTGACATCCAACTGGTGGAGGGGCCAAGAAAAATTTGCCGCTAGAGATAACAGAACTCGAACTGAGTTCATCTTGGCCACAGGAGCAAACGTCTCTTGGTAGTCAATGCCATAAGTCTGTGTGTACCCTTTTGCAACGAGACGGGCCTTGTACCTGTCGATGCTTCCATCTGCTTTGTATTTCACTGTATATACCCACTTGCACCCCACGGGTTTCTTTCCTCTAGGCAATGGAACCAAATCCCAAGTACCATTCTTTTCTAGAGCTGCCATCTCCTCTAGCATGGCTGCTTTCCACTGAGGCTGGCTAAGGGCATCTGAGACACCGGATGGCAAAACGACACTGGATAGGGAAGTAGCAAATGCCCTGTAGGATGGTGAGAGCTGCTGATAGGAAACAAAGTGAGAGATAGGGTGCTTGGTAACACAGTTCCGAACACCCTTCCGATGAGCAATAGGTACATCAATGTCTATGGGAAGGATAGTAGAAGGAGCAACAGACATTATCATGAGGATCACTGAGGACACGATTACCTAGATCGAGTTGGATTTCCTAGCAGTGAGCTTGGATGGTGGACTGTTTCTCTTTTTGACGTCGTCTGGCATATGTCTTCAGCTGCGGATCCTGTGGCACAGTGTCAGTAGGAGATAAGGACAAGGGTACAGGAGACTCATCAGGCAAATCAAGGGGTACTGGTTGAGGAATCTCCCCCTGTGGAGGTATCGGACTCTCGTCAATACTCCCAAGCTCCCCCTGAAGAGAAGTCCGATCAACTGAGAAGAAGGGAAGACTCTCAAAAAAGGTAACATCTAGAGAAACAAACCGACGACGGGTAAAGGGATGGAAACACCGATATCCCTTCTGAGTGGACAAATAGCCAAGGAACACACATCGAACGGCTTTCGGATCTAACTTGTCTTTCCTGTGATGGGCGTGAACATAGCAAACACAACCAAAGACCTTAGGTGGAATGGAGAACACAGGACAGGAAGGAAACAGGAGTGAAAGGGGAGACTTCGACCCCAAGACACGAGATGGCATCCGATTTATCAAGTAGGATGCCGTCAACACAGCGTCAGCCCAATAACCCTTGGGTACCCGAGTACCAAGAAGAAGTGTCCTAGCAACCTGCAGGACATGGCGATGCTTTCGCTCAGCGGTCCCATTCTGTTGAGGTGTATCGGCACATGAAGTCTGATGAAGAATTCCATGCTCTTCAAAGTAGGAGGCAAGGCCACTGTACATGTATTCACCCCCATTGTCAGTGCGTAGGACTTTTAGGGTGGTGCCCAATTGATTGCACACAATTTTATGGAAGGTCTGAAAGATAGTATGCACCTCATTTTTTTATTTCATAAGGTAGATCCAAGTGTAACGACTATAGTCATCCACAAAAACCACAAAGTAGCGAAAACCAAAGATAGAAGTGGTGGGATTGGGTCCCCAAACATCAGAGTGCACAAGCTGTAAAGGAAACGTACTTTTTTTATTACTGGTCGGAAAAGACACCCGACATTGTTTTGCAAGTACACAAGTTTCACAGTTGAACTCAAAAAATGGAATAGACGCAAACTGAGGTAACAGACTCTTCATGACTGAAAGCGGTAAATGACCTAGCCTGTTATGCCATCGCATTAACAGGTCTTTATTAACGCTAGAACTACTGACATTGGCACTAGACTGATGTGCAACAGAATATGAAGTCGGCTGGCTATCGAGCAGGTACAATCCACCATCCTCACGACCACTGCCAATCATCCGCCTCGTCTCCAAGTCCTGAAAAACACAGTGAGTAGGAAAAAAGGTAACACTGCAGTTTAGGCTTAGTAAGATGGCTAACAGAAAGCAGGTTAGTGGTGAATTGAGGAACATGAAGTACAGAGGATAAAGACAAAGTAGGTGTGGCAGAGATAGTGCCCTTCCCTGAGATAGAGGAGAAGGTGCCATCGGCCACGCGGACCTTGTCCTTACCTGAGCAGATATTATAGGTGGAGAAAAGGGATGGCATACCAGTCATATGATCGGAGGCACCAGAGTCAATGATCCAAGAAGGACCAATGGGTGCCGTAGACACATGGTGGGCTGAATGGGATGTACCTGTCTGAGCAAAGGATGATGTAGGTGGAGAAGGGCCATCAAGCTGAGTAAGTAATTGTCGAAGCCTGTCAATGTCCATGCTAGAGAAGGTGTTGGACTGCCCAGAGGAAGGGGTCTACATGACAGGTCCTCCGGGGTTCAGTCCGACTGGGAGTAAGGAACTTGTGTGCAGACTGAAGAAAGCCTTGTATGGGCTTAAACAGTCACCAAGGGCTTGGTTCGAGAGGTTCAGTTCTGCAGTCAAGAAGATTGGCTACTCGCAGAGTCAGGCGGACCACACTCTTTTCATTAAGAGAAGTCAAGGTCGTCTTACTGCTCTTATTGTGTATGTGGATGATATCGTGGTCACCGGAGATGACCCAGATGAGGTTTGTAAATTGAAAAAATACCTCGGCACAAAGTTCGAAATCAAGGATCTGGGAACCTTGAGATACTTTCTGGGCATTGAGGTTGCTAGGTCAAAGCAGGGTGTGTTCATCTCACAAAGAAAGTATGTACTTGATCTCCTTCGAGAGTCAAGAAACTTAGGAGTTAAACCAGCCGATATGCCTATAGAGCAGCAACATCGGCTAAATCTTGTTGATGGGGATCCCATTGCTGATACAGGCCAATTCCAGAGACTTGTTGGGCGTCTCATCTACCTTTCGCTGACACGACCAGATATTGCATATGCAGTCAGTGTCATCAGTCAGTTCATGCATGCCCCTCGCTCTCCACATCTTGAAGCAGCACACCGAGTGTTATGCTATCTTAAGGGGGCTCCAGGGAATGGTATCCTGTTTAGTAAGAATGGACACCTGCGAGTTGAAGCTTATACAGACGCTGACTGGGCAGGTTCAGTCACTGACAGACGTTTCACATCAGGGTACTGTACGTATGTGGGGGGTAATCTGGTGTCTTGGCGCAGCAAAAAGCAACCAGTTGTCGCTCGCTCCAGTGCCGAAGCAAAGTACCGTTCTATGGCTCATGGTGTATGTGAGCTTCTATGGTTGAAGACTATGCTCAGTGAGCTCGGATATCCTGTCAAAGGGTCTATGCAACTGTATTATGACAATAAAGCAGCCATCAACATTGCTCATAATCCAGTTCAACACGACAGGACAAAGCACATTGAGGTAGACCGTTACTTCATCAAAGAGAAGCTTGGTCAAGGACTTATTTGCACACCGTATGTCCATACTGCTGATCAAGTTGCAGATGTGTTAACTAAAGGTGTTACTAAAGGGATCTTAGAGCACCTGTTATCCAAGCTGGGCATGATAGATATCTTCGCACCAGCTTGAGGGGGAGTGTTGTCAGGGACCTACTTGTAATATCTTATATTCTACAGGGGGCCCTTGTAATATTGTAAAACTTCACTTAATATATATATTGGGTGAAATCGTGTAGGCTATTCTAAGCTCTACACGATTTCTCCTCTTTCCCCTATTCTCTTCACCTCTCCTCTCTTCCATCTCTAACCCTAATCTCTTATCCTGGTTACGATCCAAGATTACAACAACTTTGCCCGTTTAGAAGTGTTCATGCAACATAGTTAATATAATTAGGATGAAACAAACAGTGATCGTTCTAATTGGGTTTGCTTCAAAAGAGAAGGGGCTTCAATTAGATGTTCCAAATCCTCAAGGGGATACGGTAATGCCTTGTCCTAGAATCCTCAAGGGGATATGGTAATGGCATTGTGAACAAAAGTGAGCAATGCTTGGATTATTGTATTCCTTGAACATGTAAGTGTTCAGGCTGAAAGAAGTGCAAACTCAAGCTAGATTGGAGGCCCTGTTTGGGAATGCTTCTGTAGAAGCACTGCATAAAGCGCTTCTATAGAAGCCCTGGAAACAGCTGCTAAGAAGCGCTTTGTCTAGAATAGCGTTTGGCAAACCATGCTGGAGAAGTGTTGTTCTGTGTGTAGAAGCTGGTATTGCTATTTGGCAAAACCAGTTGTGAGGCTCTAGATTCTATCAGACGGACGTAGAAAACTAGTACGATGGCGACGAATCCTCACGTTTTGGAGGACGAAAACAATGACAAAAATGGAGTTAAAGGGTTTTAAAAGTTATTTTGTAATATGGAAGAAAAAGTGAGGACAAAAAGGTCAAAACGTGAGACCTGTTTTGACGGTGACATTCTTCACTTAAAAGCGCGGAAACACCCTTCGAGGTGTTTCTTAAAAAAGTGCTTCTAGCTTCTTTTAGACGCTGGAAGCCAAAGCACTTTTGCAAACCAAACAAAGATTTATGCTAAGAAAGCGCTTCTCCGCGCCGAAAGCTAAAGAAGCGCTTTCTTAGCATAAATCTTTGTTTGGTTTGCAAAAGTGCTTTGGCTTCCAGCGTCTAAAAGAAGCTAGAAGCACTTTTTTAAGAAACACCCTTCCCAAAAAGCGTTTGGGAATGCTTCTGCAGAAGCACTATGGAAAAACGCTTTTGCAGAAGATTTTGAAACAACTGCTAAGAAGCGCTTTTTTTTATAATAGTGTTTGGTGAATCAAAATGGAGAAATATTGTTCTGTGCGTAGAAGCTGTTATTGTTGGTTGGCAAAATCAACAGTGAGCTTCTGGATTGTGTCAAAATGTTAAGAAAACCAGTTGTGGTGGCAAATCCTCATGTTTTGGAGGACAAAAACAGTGATAAAAATGGATGAGTTTAAGGATTTTATAAGTTATTTTGTAATATAAAAGAAAGAATGGGGACAAAAAGACAAAACGTGAGACTCGTTTTCACGATGATACACTTCCCACAGAAGAGCAGAAGCACTTTTTTAAGAAACACTCTTTGAGGTGTTTCTGAAAAAAAGCGCTTCTAGCTTCATTTAGACGCTAGAAGCATAGTTTAAAGTTTCGGTACATGCCGATACAAGATACGGGTTTGTATCGGAAAACTCAAAGTTTCAGCTCAGTTTCGGACCGAAACCACCGAAACTACCGAAACTGTGACTGAAACTACCAAAACTCTTTCATTTGGTTTCACCAAGTTTCGGACCGAAACCACCGAAACTTCCGAAACTACCGAAACTACCGAAACTCTTTCATTATGGTTTCACCAAGTTTCGGACCGAAACCACCGAAACTGCCGAAACGTTTCGGTTTCGCCCGCGACCGAAACCGAAACGAAACCAACGACTTTGAACCATGGCTAGAAGCCAAAGCACTTTTACAAACCAAACAGAGATTTATGCTAAGGAAGCTCATCTAACCAATATTCCCAAAAGCTACGACTGATGGGGACGTCAGATTAAATTCCTTTATCTCATAGCCCAAATTTAAGCCCTCGGTCGAACCCTCCTTTGTGGGTCCCATTTCACACGGGCCATCCCACCCCGAGTGTGCCCCATTAACGCAGGCTGCCACACTCGAGCCCGGTGTAAAAATGCCCCTACATTAAAAGCGCTTTTCAGCGCCAAAAGCTGAAGAAGTGCTTCCCAAAAAGCGTTCCCAAACACTACCCTAGCAATCTACATTCTACATGTCATTCTATCCAAAATTCATAACCCAACGGCATATATACATGTACACAAAAAATTTGGTTTTTATGTCTGTTGTGAGACTGAGCAACCAATCCAAATACAGGTAGGAAAAACGTGTAACTGTACTCACCCTTTTCTTTATAAACATCCCAATTTAAAGCTGTTAAACAACCATTTACTCCAAAAGATCGACCTGTTGGGGAAAGACAAAACAACTATGTATACCAACAGGTCGTCGGGCCAACACAACACGTGCGCAGGAATATACCATCCGCTAACTTGCCCCCTCAGTGGGAACACACTCTGCTGGAGAGTTGAACCTGTGACCTCCCAGACCTTAAAGCTCTGATACCATGTTAAAGAACCATTTACCCTAAAAGATCGACCCCAACACGCTATGATACTTGGGGGGTAAATGGTTGTTTAATAAAAGCCAAGAAAAATAATGAATAAAAGGTTAATATAAAAAACGTGATGTCTTCTTGCAGGTAAATGCCTCCATTAAAAGAAAAGATTGAAGGGAGGGCTTGGGAAAGGAAACTTACAATTCACAAGAATGGAGACAGTTGTGAATGGCGTCAGTCAGCCCAAGATGAGCAATAAATGAGTAGTTATTAGAATCTTTACTTCAAGAAATGGATTCTAAAATCTTGCTAACTCTAACAATGAGAATTCCAAAAAAAAAATTTGGACATATATGTCAGTAAATCAGGATTCAAAACGATACCCTTTCCTCTATAATTCACTAATTATCTTAAATTTTAACCAAAAAAAATTGAACATAAATGTAATTAAATTAGGGATTTTTTTCGCTCAATCAAAACAAAAGATTCACGGGCTCAAGATCAAACCCATATACCACCTATCAAGAAATTACAAAAAAGAAAGAAAGAATTGTAAACATAATTGGAAACGAAAACCTCTCAAGAGAAATCACTCTCATAAATAAAGATTAAAAAAGAATCAAGAACAAGAAACCCTAGAACATAAAAAAGCAAAAGCCCAGAAAAGATACTAAGGATTCGATCGAAACCCACCTGTCAAAAAAACGATCGATTGGGTTGTAGAGGGGGAGGGAGCGCACGATAAGAGATCTGAGTCAGAAAGAGAGATCACACCATTAAATAGAGTTCGAGAAAGTTTCAATGAGACTCTGAAAGTGAGAACGAAGAAGGAAAGAAAGAAAATTGCAAGTTTCCTTAACATGATTAAGAACTTCCGTTTGATTGATGCTGACGCCGATGTTGGGGTTGATTAACTTAAAATGACTGATATTGCCCTTTGACTATTTGTTAAAGACTTCGTACTTTCGTTCTTTTAGAAGAGAAACTGTAAGGGTAGAAATGTCATTTGGTTTAATTGGGACCCATTTGTTTGATTATTGATGGGTGTATGAGTTTTTATTTTATTGGCTCGCAAATCGTGATGTAACTAGAAATGGCATAAGGTAGAAATCATGATGATTTCTAGTCGTTGGATTTATTACCCAAAAAAAAAGTTGAATTCTACGGTTAGAATCACGTCTTACAAAGTGCTAAAATCTAATGGCTAGAGATTACCAACCAGGGTGATTTTTGGGTTGTCTATCCACCTGGGGTGGGCTAAACCAAGGTTTAAAAATCGACCGTTATAACGAAAACAACGGCCTTAATAACAGATTCGGACCTACTCCATTATGTTACATACCGTTAAAACGCCCAGAAAATAACGGCCGTTATTTTCCATCATTTTTCCCGTTATAATGAAAATAACGATCATTATTTTCTGGAAAAAGTTGTGAAAAAAAAAGGTTGTCTTTTTTCTTCCGGTTTTTTCATTTTTTTTTCCCGTTAATTTCCATTTTCGAAATTTCGAAATTCAAATTTGAATTTCAGCGCCCTTTTTTCCGTTATTTTTTATTTTTTACCATTTTTACCCCTGAGCGTTTTTTTTCGTTATAACGGAAAAAATGGTAACGCCCCCAGTCCATTATACAGTTATAACGGTCCCTTTTAAACCTTGGGCTAAACATCTATACGGTCAGTGGGCCCAGAGGGCAGCAGGAGTAACAAAAATTAATCTACCTGAGCTGGTTACATCTTTTTCCTTTTTAATTTTTGGGTTGTGATGTGCAACAAGGTTAGGGTGTCAAAGGGTAGCCCAGCCCTCACATATAAGGGTGAAGCTCTACCTGGGCCCTAGCCTACCCTCAAAGGCCAGGGCCTAGAAGAAGAGCATTAAGAACTATATTTTGTTTTTAAGTAAAAAGAAATCGGATGTTTGTTCCAAAAATAATTGAGTTAGAACTATAATAGGTCATGGACAAAAAAAAAAAACATTAAAAAGATAAAAACGTAGAATGATCCATTGAAAAATAAAATTAATTTACATCGGTTGGAACAATTCAACATTAAATAGACATCTTCTTACACCAGATATCAGTATGATAATCATATTCTACAAATATTGACAACACAACATTAATTCAATTTACACGTTGAACCTTAAACCTTTTCGAAGTGTCTGGCTTTTTTGAAAAATCCATAAGCACCGTAACAAAAGTCCTAGTATCAAATACATAAATAAACAATTTATTTATTAAATTCATCGATAAATAACAAAATATATAAACCCCAAACGTCAATACCTTGAAACTTTTTAACATGCTCTAAAAGATTAATCTATGTACTCACTATCTAAAATTATCATTAAAAGAAAATATATATCATTTCCAATAGAAACTATAAATCAAAATTATAATCACGTACATGTAACGATAATTACCCAAATACATGAGAAATTCAAATAAAAAACCCAATATCTTTACAAACATATTCCCAAAACAAATCCCAAAGCCAATTTCACCACCTCTAAGAACAATATTGAAGCATCACTTCGTCCTTCAACCTAGTACTGCCCAAAAATGATTTTAAATAAAACTTAGAAAATAAACCTCAAACACTCAAATAAAAATCTTAGAAAATAAATTTTATTCAAATACACACAAAATCATATATATAAACAAAAAAAGAGAAAAAAGAAGAAGAAGAAGAGAAACATACAATTGTTTGGTTGATTTTCTAGAATGAGGATTAGAAACTCATCTACTTCACTTCTTTCTTTAAGAGTTGAGAGAGAGTTAAAAGACGATTGAGAGAGTCTTCAGAGAGTGAAACAAAGGAGTTAAGAGAACCATTAGGGTTTGTTTAGTACGCATGCAAACCATTACACGTGCAATGGTTTGCGTAATGGTTTGTGCATGCAATGGTTTGTGCACCCATACTATTTTCTTGTGTTTGGTTCGCACTAACTTTGCATATGCAAGTTTCAAAATTTATGCCTTGTTCATATTTACTATAATTTGGTTCGCGCGCATGCTCACTCAGGAAATCACAAAATATGTGGGCCCTACATATTAAGTAGAGAAATTTTTTTTTTTGTACTTAATAGGTGGGCCCCACATAGTTGAACATGAATTTCAAATTTTTAAAAATGAAAAATAAAAAAAAATAGAAAAATAATGGGCAAAAACAGAAATAACGGACATTTTTTTTTTCACAAACTTTTTTCAGAAAATAATGGTCGTTATTTTTTGGTATATTTTTTCTGCGTTTTAACGGTATATAACGTAACGAGGGCCGACCGAATCCGTTATGGAAAAAATAATGGCTGTTGTAACGGATTCGGACCTCCCCCGTTATGTTATGTACTATTAAAATGGTCGAAAAATAAAATATCGTTATTTTCTGTTGTAACGAAAATAACGACCATTATTTTTTTAAAAAAAATTGTGAAAAAGGGCCATTATTTTTCATTATTTTTCTATTTTTCTTATATTTTTAAAATTTTAAATTTTAAAATGTAAATTTCAAGGCTGTTTTTCCATTATTTATGTTTTTTTTTTGGAGAGATAGGGCTTGATTTGAGAAAATATTGGATTTTAATTTGTACCTTACGCAAATTGTTTGCACAAGGAGGTGTGTAAACGATTGCTCAGGGGGTGAAATGGGTTTTTAATTGCTGCTAAAGATGGTGAGCATTCATTTGTTCGTGTGCATGTGCAAATTGCCGAATGCACGCGTACCAAACATGTGTGGGAAACGATTGCACGCGTAAACCTATTTGCACACCCAATTTACATGTGCATCAAACGCACCCTTAGAGTTATGAGAGAGTTGAGAAAGCTTGTTGTTTTTGTTGAAAAAGGAAAAAAAAGGTTATTAGGGTTTAACTGAGGATGTAAATTAGGTATTTATCAAGTAACATAATAGAAAAAAGTCGAGTACAGTTAGGCTTTACCGAGTGTTACCTTGGCCTTAATTTTATTTAGAAGAGCCTTACATATTTGGGCCCAACCCTGCCCTAAGGGCTTAAAATTTATAAAAAATCACACTCATTTTGGGGCTTTCAAAGGGTCAAACTAGACCAGGCCCCCTTACAAGAGGGTCAGATTGACACCATTAAACAAGGTAGGCGTGACACCAAATGTGTCAGGTATAACATTTTTTATTACTCATCGCTGCCATCTCAGCCCATTGACCGCATGGATGTTTAGCCCATTCCTAATAGACATTTATACAAAAAAATTAGCTTGTTTAATGATTTTTAGCTATTGGTTTTATTAGTACCCAAAAAATGGTTGAATCCAACGGGTAAAATCACACCCTAAAAAGTATTTTACCAATCAGTGTTTTTTAGTTTGTATATCCACCAATGGTAGGGGTGTCAATCTGGCCCTCTCGTAAGGGGGCCCGGCTCGGCCCAACCCAGCGCTTTGAAAGCCCCAAATAAGGGTTTGTCCAGAGTCACACTCAGTAAAGCACGGCCCGGCTCTCAGCAAATCTTCTCTTTATTTTGAGCCAAATTCCCAAATGGTTAAGCCATTCAAAAATTAGGAACGGCCCAAAACCTTTTCTATTTTGAAAATTTTAGAAACGATTCAAAACCATTCGTAAATAGTTTTTTCTAGTGTAAATTTATATTATATCAATTATTTTATCGAGATTTAAAAAGAAAGACACAAAGATTTCATTTTTAAACCTTAACGGTAAACACCTATGACAAAAATTATGATCATTCATTTAAACATCCACAAGATTAAACCAAGGAACACGTTCACCAAGTCAAGTGCATTATTCCAACATCCACTTGTTTACTGAAGAAGTTTATATTTCTTAATGCTCTTCTTTTAGGACCTGGCCCTACCATGACCCAACTCTGACCCTTGAGGGTAGGGCCGGGGGCTAACCAGTTCAAACCCTCCAAGGGATGCGGCCACAGCCTTAACCATTCAATTAGTAGGACCATAGGGTAGTAGTGAGTAACAAAAATGGCTATACCTGACACGTTTAGCATTGGGAGAGTGCTCATGGTTGGCACGTAGAATATCAATCAGACAACAATGGGCAATAAATTAGACAATATGATCAGGCGGTTAAGATTGTCTGATCAAATAAATTTTCCGATCATCTCGTTTCGATGATCAATGGTCCTTAAAAATAGGTTCAATTATCAGATGGTTAGGATTATATCTGAACGAGCTGCTTTCGGGTTTAAGAGATTGCCTAATTGTGACTAATGGATTGGAGTCTTAGAACATTGGCCGTTCAATCTTTTGGGCTATGGCCAACTCATACGATTTGATTTATGACTCCTGGATCAAAATGGAACCAATCCGACGATTCTAACCGTTCAATGCTCACATTGTGTGTTTTCTAGGGAAAACTGTATTCTCCAAAAGGTTGGTTTAACTTAAGCCCCCTAAATAATAGAATTGTTGCAACAACCAAACACCCTCTTAGCAAATGAAGCTTATTTATTTTATTTTAAATTTTAATTCTTTTTCCGTTTTAGGTAGGCAAGTGGTTAGTCCGTAGGGGAAGGTAAGGATATCAATGGGTACCCTGATTATCTGACTACTGGGTAGACCCAGAACCTATTAGTCATGTTTGGCTCCATCTTTTTGGACCCAATTAATAAACCGATTCTGTTCTGAGGATAGTGATGCACAAACCAAACCCGACCTGTTGGGTTAGGATCAGGGGACAATTTGTCTTCAATGTGGCCCTCTCATAAGGGGCGCCTGGCTCAGCCAAGCCTAGCTCAACCCTTTGAAAGCCCTAAAAAGAAGAATTTAAAAATAAAAATAAAAATTCAAGCCCTTAGGGTTGGATTAGGCCTAAATATGTAAGGCCCTTCTAAATAAGGGTTTGACTAGGGTCACACTCAGTAGAGTGCGGCTTGACTCTCAGCAAATCTTCTCTGTTTTTTTTTTTTTTTTTTTAAATTATATTCCATAAAACGATGCACCTAGTGTGTCGTTATTCTAGAAAACGACACACCAAGTGTCATACATTCAAACCTAAATTGGGTTGTGCCCTTTTTAAAATAAAAAATATTCAATTTTACAACAATTTTGAGCCATTCCCAAATGGTTAAGCTATTCAAAAATTAGGAACGACCCAAAACCTTTTCTATTTTGAAAAATTTAGAAACGGTTCAAAACCACTTATTTTATCGAGGTTTGTAAAAAAGACTAAAAGATTTCATTTTTAAACCTAACGGTAAACACCCATGACGAAAAAATTATGATCATTCATTTAAACATTCACAAGATTAAACCAAGGAAACATGTTCACCAAGTCAAGTGCATTATTCAAGCATCCACTTTTTTACTTGAAAAAAATTATATTTCTTAATGCTCTTCCTTTAGGCCCTGGTCCTACCTTGACCCAACTTTGGCCCTTGAGGGTAGGGCCAGGAGCTAACTAGTTCAGACCCTCCAAGGGATGGGACCTGGTCATTTGACAGCCCTAACCATGGGGTTAGTAGGACCAGAGGGTAGTAGTAACAAAAATGGCTAATGGTTCACACGTAGAATATCAATCAGACAACAATGAGCAATAAATTAGACAATTTGATCAGGCGGTTAAGATTGTCTGATCAAATAAATTTTCCGATCATCTCGTTCAGATGATCAATGGTCCCTAAAAATAGGTTCAATTACCAGATGGTTAGGATTGTCTGAACGAGCTGCTTTTAGGTTTAAGAGATTGCCTAATTGTGACTAATGGATTGGAGTTTTTGAACATTGGTCGTTCAATCTTTTGGGCTATAGCCAACTCATACCATTTGATTTATGACTCCTGGATCAAAATGGAACCAATCCGACGATTCTAACCGTTCAATGCTCACATTGTGCGTTTCCTAGGGAAAACTGTATTCTCCAAAAAGGTTGGTTTAACTTAAGTCCCCTAAATAATAGAATTGTTGCAGCAACCAAACACCCTCCAAGCAAATGAAGCTTATGTATTTTATTTTAAATTTTAATTTTTTTTCCGTTTTAGGTAGGCAAGTGGTTAGTCCGTAGGTGAAGGTAAGGATATCAATGGGTACCCTGATTATCTGACTACTGGATAGACCCAGAACCTATTAGTCATGTTTGGTTTCATCTTTTTGGACCCAATTAGTGATGCACAAACCAAACCCGACCCATTGGGTCAGGATCAGGGACAAAAATTTTGACGAGTCCCTTGACCCTGACCCCATGTATATATAGCCTAAAGATGGCCTTCATCAGGTCCAAGTTCGTTCATTCACACAACCCTTATTAAGCTTCGTTGACTTTATTACGACCATACACAATTTAGTTTGGTTGTGGGGAGAACCGACTTTTTGAGAAACACCAGCTTAGGTGAAGGAGCTAGGCTCCTAAAAAAAGTTGACAACATTTAAAGGAAGGTCTTGTTGACGCCAACTGTTTGAGATGGGACATAGTCTACCTACCAGAGATCATGACAAGAGAAATGGCCACTGCCTTCAAGCATGCCATTGGTGCTGCACTGCAAGCACGCTTGACACTTGAGAAATGCCACATAGAAGAAGACATCCCCTCTCTCTCTCTCACCAAACCGCGAACCCCTGACTAACTTGTTCATTAGTTAGAACAGCTAGTCGAAATTTCAAGTCGGATCATTGAGGTGTTTGGTCAGAAACCCCTTATCCAAATTCGGACCGAACATCAAATTTAAGAACAAAACAAAGTGAAAAAATCCAACAAAATTAATCTAATTGAGCTCTACAAACTTAGCGAATCAATGTTTGCGACAACAACAAATTGACGACAAATCGATTATTACTACTTGGGCTCATTAAGAACCTGCAAATCACGAATGACGCGTTTTACCTGAATCGATTTGAACTATGAACATGAGAATGCAACTTGTCCTGATACTCTAGGCTCCAAATTAACACCTCAATCCTGAGCCTAATTGTTAAGATTCACAGCTTCATCACCTAGGAACATTTCAGACAAACACTTTCTAAATCTAGAAGCAGCAGATTCAGACAAGCAAATGCACACCACCATTGATCTGTTGGGAGACGCATCACCATCCGGCAAGAACACACAAACCTGCGGTGTCGGTGTCAGATCAATCGGACCTGCGTAAACTGGCAATCCCCACCCAAAATCCGCTGATTCATATATAGTGAACCTTGTCCATTGGGTGATTGTCAACTTCCCAGCGAATTCGAGCTTCCTTGGCCTATCTACCTCAATGTAATCAACCGTCGACCTCATGTACTCCTCTGATACACTTTGCCTTGCCTCGCTAACCAACCGGGTTGTGGCCGAGAGCTGCCCATCGATAAGTTGCGAGACTGTGCTTCTAGCACATGCTAAGCAGACTACATTGCCATAAAACCCGTCTTTCAAAGGCGGGTTCGTAAGCTTCTGGCGAGCATTCACCGAGAATGTTAGCCTAAGTTCATATTCCAATGGTCTTACGTCAAGCGCCTTCACCCAAGACCTCCACACATGCGCCGCCATAGCGTCGAAGCTAGTACATGCTTGATCATCATCAGGCTGAGCTAGCTGTTTAAGATGAGTCTGAAACTCTCGGCGAATCCGATAACACTTCTGAACTGGCTTGGCTTGCCACAAAGTTGAGGTGAGGCTCGAACCATCGTCGATTTTCATGAATTCAGTATGTGGGAATTTCACCATAGGTGGTTCCCTAGGACGGAAAATTTCGCGATCCCAACATGGCTCCGGACTTGTTACTACGGTACCTGCCCGTGCCGTAGCAGCCCAAGCGCCAACAAATTGCATGGCACCTTGCCCATCACATAGGCAATGGCATAGCCGCAAGCCAATACTGAAGCCACCACAACTAAAATTTGTCACTTGAGCAATCACTAGAGGCATGTCAAGTACCTTGTACGCCTCCTCATTAGGGAACCGGTAGATCAATGGAGCCCAAGCAGGATTTGGAACTGCTAGGCCTCCCAGATCAGTAATCGCCATCTCCGAATGCGCTTCGACCAAAAGCGCACCTTGATTTGGCCCAAAAAACACCTCTAATTTCCCATTCTTAGTCTCCCTGAGCCTACCAGAAAACGGGTAATAAGGGACTAATACATTGGCAAGAGCATCATGCAATACTTTTCCAACCTGATTCCCGTCGGAACTCGATTTCTTCGATGGATAGAAATATAACGTCGGGGTGAAGACCCGAGCTCCGATCATGTCATCGAGGTTAGAGAGGTAGAGACTGTCACCTGCGGCGACCGGAATTGGCCCGGCTGGCATGACTGGAGTGACATGGTCTATTGTTACAGGGATGTTGAGGTGAGGGAATTGGAGCTCTTGAATCCATGAAGCCATGAATGAGTGTTAAGAGAGGTTAGAGCGGTGGGATTTGTAGAAGATTAGTTAGAATTTATGTTAGAAATGCATGCAAGTTTTGTCTGTAAGGGTTTTTGGTGTGGAGCAGTTGGTGGTGAATTTATCCATGATGTCTATACAAAGATTTTGATTCCAATGTTGTCATGCGGAGAGTATTTCACTAATTTGTATTTTATTTATTTATTAATATTTGGGTAGGCAAGCGGGGTAGGTGGTGGGTGTCCATTTGTAACCGAAACAGAACTGGAACCAAAAACTTCGGTTCTGATTCCATTTTTTTAGGAACCGACAAAATAAGAACCGGAATGGAACTGATAATAACAGTTTCGGTTCTAGGTAGTATGATATTGAAACTGAACTTATAGGAACTGGAACCCATATATTTATTACTATTATAAAGCGAGACCTGGGGTTGGGGCATGCCCACACGACGCGCTCACACAAAAGTAAAAAAAAAAAGAAACAAAACCACCCTTCAGGACCTCATAATTATTTCCCATGCTCCTTTATAGTTCAAGTTGTTTGGCATGCCCATGTCCCTGGACAATAGTATAAGACACATGGCACACTCTTAGAGACCACTGACCTTATGGATGTTTGTCCATCAGTGGACCTATATACCAAATATCAGTCTGATTAGTGATTTCAAACCTTTGGATCTAAGTACCCCAAATAATTCTTGAAATCTATGGTTAAAAATCAACATATGAAAACGACTCCAATCATATCCTTAAAAACCACTAAGCAGGCTGATTTTTTGCATATAGGTCCACCTAGGGATGGGCCAAACATCGATACAGTCAATGATCTCTACGAGTGTGCCACATGTAAGCTACTTCCATATGTAAGGTGCACGTGCTGTTCCCCTAGTAAATATAATGTTAAAATTGTCATATTATCAAGATTGAAGCCAAACAATTAGTTCCGGTTCTGAATCCATCATTTTGAGAATCAAAACCCATAAGAACCGTCAGTATTGGTTCTGGTTCTAGGTACCTTAGGAACTGAACCAGTACCAACACCCCTAGTGGGTAAATACGCGAGGACGAGTTTTGAACCCAGGTCATGGTATCAACACTGAACCTAGCCACTGCTCCCTAAGGTGTTTTGAAAGTTGCAATTGCTCGTAAGTCATTGAGTCAACTTGATACAATGAGCTTTCTATTCGATTCGATTTCGGGTTTTGAAACATGAATTGATAACTCTTATCCGGTCTGGCCCTCATGAAAAGCCTAAGATGAAAACGTAAAAACAATTTAGCGTCAAAACTTTGCCTACTGAAAAATACGAGTTTAAAATAATTTAGGTTAAAAAATAACAACCCAAAAGAGAAAAACGTCAAAAGATTGATAAGTGAGGATTTCGGGTTTATTACTTCTTTAGTCCAAAACTGAGCACTCATAAAACAAAATATATAAATATATGTGCATACATCCATGATGTAATATAAATTGGACAGTAATATTAGTATAATAGTACCAAAATTATATAATGCTTTCCTCAAGTCTATTAATATAAGCATCACTCATAAAAACTTTTATTTTTCTAAAAATATTTTTATAAACATAAAATAGATGGCATATATTATAAATAAAAATGCTCTTTAATTTTTAAATACAAGATTTTTATTCACGAGATTTTTTGAAAATTCTAAAATTACGAGGTTGTTTTGTGTTACGATCCTAGGTTAAAACCTTAGCTTTCTGCTCCACTATCACCAAGGTGCTTTTGGAGTATTGGTCTGGGTCTTAACATTTGTGATCAGAGTCAATTCCACCTCCAGGGTTTGAGTCACAAGAGAGCCAACTATGGTTAAAAAAAAAAGAAAAAAGAGGGGAGCTCACCATAGTATGGGATATGGAAGGCCCGCCATTGTGGCCTACTGTGATCAGTCTCAGAAGGGGCGACTTAGGGAAAGGGCTACTTAGGGGCTCGCTTAAAGAATGAGAAAATAGGGGTACCGGAAGAAATACCGAGGGTCCGCTGACAAAAAAAAAAGGTAAGTAGGTGTACCAGAGTGAAAGCCACCTTAGAGTGGGCCACCGTGGACGTCGGCCTTGATGGGTGGTGGAATGTTACGATCCTATGTTAAGACCTTAGCTTTCCGCTCCACTATCACCACGGTGCTTTTGGAGTATTGGTTTGAGTCTTAACATTTTGGATTGTTGAATCTTTCGTGTATTTTTTGTGATGTTTTGAAAATACCATAGTTTTAAACATTTTTTTTCTTCAAAACGATTAAAAAACATGATTTAAACGGGGATTTGCTAACTATGTTCTAGATCAACACTTTGCTTAGGGGTTCTAGGTCCTCTTTGTACGACATGTACCCAGAAAAAAAAAACCTCAACCTACATTAAACCCATGTTGAAAAAGTAAGTCAAATTAAGTTTAAGATGAGTTAGGACAATTTTAGGGGTATGTGTTGCGCAAAGGGGACCTCTAGGCGGACTCCGCAATTTTTGGTTGCAATTATAAGTGGATCCCATTAAATCCCAACTTACCCACCAAGAAAACAAAAACCAAAAAAGAAGGAAGAAGAAAGGTTGAGTATCTTTATAGTTGCAACCAAACACCCTCCTAAAAAAACTCATTTTGCTTCATCTTTTCATCTAATATTTATTTATTTTTCCATTATTTTTTTCCATTTCTTTCATCCAAAAAAATAAAAGGATAAAATTGGAATTATTTTTCATTTATTTTTAAAATTTGACATACCCCCCCACAATTTGGGAAAGCTGACATACCCCCCTATGACTCGGTCCACTATCATTTGACGAGTGTTGACCTGAGTTGACTAGCAAATTTTATATTAAAGGACGAAAGTGCCCTCGTCTTCAACTTTAGAACAAAGGTTTGGGTTTAGGCCAAAACCCAAACCCCAAATTAAATATGAAAAGATTAAAAATAAAAATTAAAACCCATGTTGAAAACTTTGAGATTTTTTATTTTTTGATGAATTAAGCAAATATTGAGAAGAAAAAACCTCTAAAAAATAGATAAAATTTATGAAGAAATATTTTAAAGTTGAGAGAACCCATCTTTTCAAAATCCACATCTCCAAAGTTTAAAATATAAATTACTTTGTCTTGTTTTTCATTTATGCTAATGAAAATTTTAAAATTAAAATTTTATGCTGCTTTTTTTTTTACCTTGGATTTTAATGGTGACCAACCCATTGGAATCTCTTGGCTGGCCGTCCCCCACAGCCGTTGGATTTGGGGTTTGGGTTTTTGCCCAAACCATTGTTCCAAGGTTGAAGACAAGGGTAGTTTTGCCATTTAATAAAAAAATTGTTAGTCAACTCAGGTCAACACTGGTCAAATGACAGTGGACCGAGTCACAGGGGGTATGTCAAATTTAAAGATAACATGGGGGGTATGTCAAAAATTCCCTATTTATTAACATTACAGGCGAGGGAGTGGATGAGCTGACAAGAGGAGAGAACGAATGGCAACTGCTCTTCTTTCTCAACCTCCTTCCCTCTCCAAGGCTACTCACTCTTTCCCTCCAAATCTTTCAATTGTCAGGTATAATCTCTATCCAACCCATTTCCTCATAACGTTCACGTCTCGCACTTTCTCAAATTCTTGTTTTTGGACTGAGCAGAATCCAGTGCAGAAGTTTTCTGAACCGGAAAGTATGCCAATTACCGGAGAATTTTCTTCTCAATTCTTGCAATTCTTCAATACCCACTTCGGAAAATGGCTTTCGGTCGCTAGAAACCAGTCGTGTGGGGAAAAGAGATTTAATGCTCTTTGGCCTTTCTTCTTCAGTTTCTTTATTCTTCCCATCTTCAGGTAAGAGCTAAAATTCAACCCAATTCTCAGTTACTATCACTTTTCTTGTCTAGCATCTAGTTTCAGATTTTACATAAATTGGTTTTATTGAAAAAAAAAGAAGAAGATGCAAACTAGATTGTTTAGATGTAGTACAATGATAATTAGCATTGCTAAAGAAAAGAATTGAAATGGGCATATCTCAATTTTCATAAAGAGGCTTTCTTTTTGCCATTTTCAGTATATTTATTTTGTTAGCAATTTTTAGTGGCTATCTTTCTTTTTTACATGTTATATAGCTTTGCTCGCCGCGGTTGAGCCGGACAAAGAGTTAAAAATGGCTTTACTAGTTGATGATATAAACGCTTATTCATATCTGTACCCCATGCAATTGCCATCAAAGAAGTTTGTCTTCAAATGGTAAGTGAATTCTATCATCAAATTGAAATTTCCCACCTTGAATTCCCTTGTGTTGCTGGTAAGTTTTCTCTCTTTTGTCATCACACTTTGTTTAATAATGCTAGTAATGTGCTTATCTCTTTTGTCATTACCATTCGTTCGATTGATGCTAGTAATGTGCTAACGAGTTGTGAAACAACCACAGATATGATAATTAGATGTTGATACTTTTGTTAGGGATTTACTATTATTTCCTCAGAGAATAAAAGTTTTGACCCATATACCATGATCATTTTGTACTGTACATGGTAAAGTCGTCATCATCCTTCAAAATGCCTTACGGACAACATGGATCCTGTTTCGTCATTCAGTTCTATCTTTTGCTAAGGTGTGTCTTCAAATCTTTTCTTACTACCTCAATTTACGTCATTTTAGTCCTCAAACAATTTCAATCGACTTTTCCTTATTTTATCCCTATTGTTGCAACTCGTAGATTTCCTTGGATGTGCTCTTATCTGATTTTTTTCCTAGTCTTTTCCGTTATTCATCTTAACATCCCCATCTTTGTTGCACTCATTCTATGAAGATGTTGTTTCTTGATTGCCCAACATTCTACTCCATAAAGCATCACTGGTATTGTTTCCTTATGTTCAAAAAGTGTGTCCTAGGTTTAAGCCCCACACATTTCTTCTTTTAGTAATTTCTTCAAATATCCTCTCCACCTTCCCTTAATATCCTCGTCACTTACCAAGACTCTCTAGTCATTGTCATTAATACATGTAACTTGATCTAGGTCACTAGTTTTCCTCTTTCTCATTCTTGCAAGTCTGTAAATATCTTTCTCACCCTCTCTTGCACCCAATCTATCGTATAAATCATCATATGCCTTATCTTTCGCCTCGCTATTTTTTTGCTACCTTTTTAGCGCTTTTATATTTTCTGAAGTTTTTCTCACTTGTAGTCCATTCCCAAGATTGTATTAAGACCACTTTTCTTTAACGAACTTTTGGACCTCATCACTCTAACACTAAGTTCCCTTTTGTAAGTGAATTTTCCCTTTACGTTCCCCAAGAACCTCTTTTTCTACTCTTTTAATATAGTCAGTTATTTTTGCGTTTAAATGGAATTTTCTTTCCTTCATCCATTTGTTTCTAGAAGAAGTTACTTTTCTCCCTTTTACATACTATCATCTTATTCTTGGGTACCTTTTATTTTCAATCATTATTTTACATCTTTTAGTGCTAATATTTAAAACTACTATACTATGTTGGATAATCCACTCAGTTTTGGGATAACCTTACAATTTTATATTGAACCTTTTTTCTAAGAAGAAAAAGTTTTGGCTTTTAGTCAATCCACTCTTGTAGGTCCCCTGGTGTTTGTTATTTGCAGATGACAATATTAATTGACGAGACTAGGGATAAGGTAAATGCAAAACTAAAACTCTTGAGGAATGCTTTAGAATCTAAAAGTTAAGATAAGTCGAGCCAAGACAAAGTATATGGAATGCAATTTTAGTAAGGATGCACATAGAGATGATCCACCATTTAAAATTGACAACCAGGAGATACCTCGAAGTGACCAATTTCGTTACCCTTGTTCTATTATTCATAAGGAAAGATTGAGAAAGATGTTGCCTGTAGAATTAGAACGGGGTGGCTAAAGTGGAAATGTTCTTAGGGGTGTTATGTGATTGACGTACCTCAATCTCTGTGTTGTGGTTGTGTGCATATTTGTTTTATTGTTCGTTTAAACTTTGAGAGGAAGGAAATTTGGGGTTAGGCAGGCTGGGTGGGATAGTAACCCAGTTTTATCTTCCTATGGGTATGACTTGTGGAAGGATTTCGAGATTGCGAGTTAATTTTGGAAAGGGAATCCAGTTTAAAGTAGGGATGAGTGACTGGATTCACTTTTGGGAAGACCCGTGGTGTGACGAGGACCCTCTTTAGGTGGCATTTCCTTTGCTTTACCACATCTCAGATCTTAAAGGGGCTAGGGTTCAAGATTGCATCTCTAATAATGAGGGTAACGTCTCTTGGAATTTCAGACTCGGGAGAAATATCAATGATTAAGAGATGGATGGTCTTGCTTCTCTTCTTTCTTAGGTTGGAGAGGTTCCTTTGGAGTTGTTGGAGCCGGATCGGAGACTTTGGAGGTGGGATCCCAAGGAAATCTTCATAGTTAAATCCTTTTATTCTCATTTGGCTTCGAGAGGTCAAAGGATGTTTCCAACTGCCCTAATTTGGGGAGTTCCTATCCTGTTCAAAGTAAGCTTCTTTGTGTGGAGAACATTGCTAGATAAGATCCTGATAGTGAACCACTTTGATTAGTCGGGGGATGCAAGCCCGGCTCGACCATTAGGCAAATGAGGCGGCCGCCTAAGGCCCCCGACGTGTAAGGCCCCCAAATCTCAAAATATTTTTAAGTATTTTATTAATAATTTTTTTTTTGAAAATGCCCCATCTGTGCATCAGCGTCAAGCCCCTGCAATCACAGTAAAACTTCTGTCACAACGGATTGCAAATCACACAATCACAAGCCAATGAATTCTCGGCACGTACACCTCAAAGTAGAAGCACATGGGTATGTTGCAAAAAGCACTTGGGTCTGTGCCCAAAACTGATTGGCTTGTGAATGTGTGATTTGTAATCCATTGTGACAGAAGTTTTTCTCCTTTTTTCTCTATTCTACAACAGCACAATTTACCAAAAAGGAAAAAGATAACAAGGTAAGCAGCACATTTACAAAAAAGAAAAAAGATGTGACAAGGTATGCCTGAAACGTTTTCAATGCGGAAGCACGATTTTTGTTACTCACCACTGTAATCTAGGCACATGACCGCATGGATGTTTATCCCACCCCTTGTGGATATATACACCAAAAATCACCCTGATTGGAAATGTATAACCATTAGATTTTAGCACTTTTTAAGGCGTTCTTATAGCCGTTGAATACAACCATTTTTTTAGTACTAAAACCAATGGCTCAAAATCATCAAACAAGCTGATTTTTGGTGTGAATGTCTACTAAGGGGTGGGCTAAACATCAATGCGGTCAATGGGCCTGGATGGCAGCGGTGACTACCAAAAATGCCATTTCCGCAATTGAAAAGATCTTAGGTATAACTTGTTACATCACGGCCCTACCAAAGAAAGGGAAAAAACGTCTTTTGTTCTTAGCATAGGTGTAGGGGTATTTTCGTAAAACATTCTTTGTTTAAATGAGTATTTTTTATCATATTTAATTTTTTTAACTAATTTTAATTTCTATTAATATTTTAAATAAAAGGCCCCATTTAGAGTTTTCGCCTTAGGCCCCAACTTGTATTAAGATGGCCCTGGGGGGATGATGATGCCGAATAGGTGCATTTTGTACAAGTCTGGGGCCGAAACAATGGACCGCTTGCTTATTCATTGTCCATTCACTTTTGAAGTGTAGCAAGGGTTCTTTTCTCTTTTTGGCATTGCTTATGTGGTTCCTAAATTCGCGATGAGTGTTTTCCAAGGAAGCTCGTTGGATGTTCTTAAGGGGAGAGGAAGGTTTCTTTGGCAGATTCTCCCATTTGCTATTATGTGGGTGGCTTGGAAGGAGAGGAACTCTCGTATTTTTGAAGAGATAGAAGAGGACATTACTAAGCTGGTGTTGAGAGTAAAAGCCCTTTTACACTTCTAGTCTTCCCCTAAGTCTGAGTTCAAAGGGTCTTTTTTCGACTCTTTTGTGTTTAGATGGGAGGAGTTGGTAGGAAGTTTCTTTTCTCTTTGAGTTGTATAGAACCCCGATGTTTGTTTGTCTTTCAGAGGCTTTATTTGTTTGTATTTTGTGGGGTTTTCCCCTTTGTTTAATATACTTCTTACTAATTCAAAAAAAAAAAATTGGGTTTCTTATGGAGATAAGTATGCCGGTAATATCTGGTGCCTTTACCCTGTAAAGGTTTCTTTGTCTCCTATTGTGGCCATTTATGATAAGTTGAGTGATTTCTTGCTTTCATTTTTCATTTTCTTTTTTCTTGGCATAGAACATGAGTAATTAAAAATTAATTTAAAACTTTTAAAAGCTCGGACATTTTGAAAGCATCAAATTTTCAAACACCATTAAATATATAAATGAAGAAAGCCTCTTAATTCTATTTAATTTAGGAGTGATGTTGGATGCTGGTGTTCAGCTGTTTGTTTTCTAAAATGGGGTGCAATCTGTAACATTCATAAGTCTAGTTATTTTATTCATTTCATTGCACATGTAGTAAACTCCTTCATTTATTTTGCTTCACTATCCTATGGAAAACTGACTTCTTTCATTTATTTGAAGGGTGGAGTCCAGAAAACCAGAGCGTTATTCATCAGCTGCACCACTATCTCGTAAGTTTATTCGCCTCATCTTAGATATCAAAGTTTGTTTTCCTTTCTCGAATATAATAAACATTCGTATAGAATACTCGCTTCAGAACTGGATGGGAAGAAGCATCCTGGTTGCCTCAGCCATATGTGCATACATATGGTGCATATGCATGGGGGTTGGAATGGGTAGGTTGACCAAGAGATCTTCTAGGTCAAGCATTCACCCTGTGAGACAATCCTAATCATCCAATATGTAGAATTCTTTCTGGACTACTTGCCATCTTTTTTGGAGGCACTTGCCATCTTTTTTAATTGTCCAAAAAAATTCGATAGGTTGGTTGGTTAGGAAATTCAAAGGGGTTCAATTTTGGCCGAGGAGATCTCCGAGGTGGTAGCCATCAAATGGCAACTCACCCCCACCCCCATCCTACAAAGTGTCAATGAGTAACAGATGCATGGATAGAGCTTCTTCCCATCCTCCGACCTTGACGTGAGTATTCCTCGTTTTTCTTTGAAATGTTATGTAAAGCTCTCTTTTTTCTGCAATAAATATCATTGGAGAATGACATTCCATACCCATATTTGAACTCTCTGAGCAGTGGTTATATGTAGCATCATTTAGAAACTAAAGATAGAAAAATTAATATGGATACTGATATTATGCAGCTGATGCCCGCCAGCGCATTGTGTCTGAGCGTGTCGACATAATTGATAACCTCATCATTTCTGTTTCGGTAACTTTGATGAAACTATACTACTATCAAGCAACACATTAGTAGTTTTTTCTTCAAGGTTTACGACTTTGACTTTCTTTGGTTCAGATAGGTCCTCCCAATTTGCAGTTCTTAAAGTCAACGGACAAGAATACATGGAATGCAAAAGATGTTGCTGATTCTGTTTTATCCGATAAATCTGCATTGGTACTTGGTTTGTTCAGCCCTTCACATGATACAGCCTTAAGTTTGCAAGAATGACCCATGGGCTTGGTTAGACCCAGTGAACCACCCTATCAGTCACTTTATTTTGGACTGCTAATAACAAGATGTGAAAATAGTCCACAGAGAAGTTCATTAATGGGATGGTTTGGATCCTCCAATGGACCGTGGAACATCCAAAAGATGCTTCATCAATTGGACAATCCAGATCTATGGGTATGACCACCTATTGTTTGTGGAGTTGTGAGGCCACAGTCCATGATCGGAGGGTTCTCCACTTTGTGTTAGTTTAAAAATTTCACCCGTTGAACTCAATACTAGCTTGAATCACGTGCTATATACTGTGCAGCGTATCACCACCGCGCAACGCATGGCAGAGAGTTCTGTTCTTGATACCCATTCTAGCAAAGTGAGCTCACAATTTACTATCCTTTTGTATCTGTTTATGGTTTTCAATCCTATTCGAGGTTTATGTATTTGATTTGCTGTGACACATCCAATTACCATAGATCTTGCATTGCTGTTGGTACTTTAATTATGCAAACATGGGGAACTTGTTTCATTGTTTTGTTCACAGATTGATGGTGAACCTTATTGGTACTATGACTACCTTGTCCGAAAGTCACCTACAAATTCTGTTAGTGTTCTCTCCATGAATCACAAAATCTCTTGTGTTCTCTCCATGAATCACATTTATTTATCATTCTTCTGGAACCATGCAGGTTCAAGAATCAAATATTTACCGGCACTATGTGGCTGCAACTGCTGAGCGAGATGGTAGGACCTTGTTATTTCATACTTAAAGTCCAGAGTGTTTGAATGCAACACTCTCAAATCTTATCTGTAACATTATCAATCCATTATACCGATGCAGTTAAGACTGTTAATCATATATTTTTAACCATTAGGGCTTTCTAATGAGTTATTATGAGTCTTTGTCAGAGAAAACATCAGGCTAGAGTCCATGCTTGCATGCTTTTAAAGCATTCATGATTTCAAAGATGATATGTAGTTTCTGTTAAGTTATGGTGCTTTAAAACTTCAAAACACCTTGTATAGTTTTTGAATTTTATGCTATGCTGCAGGTTATTTGTACTCTTTGAATGCTTCTACTCTTAGCAAGCAGTGGAATTTTGTAAGTCTTTCTCTACCTGCATGTGCACTTTTTATCCTCTGTTTCTTTATTAGACCTGGACCGTTTCCCTAGTTTTACACATGCATTTTTTTTGGTAAAATGTTTCATGTTGCATCAAATTTTTCCAGACTACCTGATCCTAAATTTACTTCTCAACCCAAAATTTTAATCTACTGACAAAATCTTTTGAAACCTATCGTTCTTTCATAATCTTTTATAACTGAAAACAAAAGAATGCCCTGGACACTCACAAGCCTGTCAGACCTGGACTCATTGAAGACTTTGACAGTGTTAGCAACTTAGCAACAGTATTAAGTCTATTTTGCTTCCTTATGGATGTGGGGGAACTGTAGGCCTTAAGCACTATTGAATGAGCATGGAAATGTCATTGTAGATCAGAAAAACCATAAACTTAAAGGTGGGGGGCTATTCCCTCTCGACTCAAAACCAATTAGTTCGAGAGTAGTCTGGTCAGTCCATTCCTTAAGCCCGCCGTTCAAGTGTATCATCAGCTCAACTATGTCTTGTGACAATTAAAGTTAATGGTTTCTGTTGACGTTCTTGCATTGCTTCTAGATGTACCACTGTAAGCTTAAAATTTTCTAAGAAGCTGACATCAGTCGCGTGATTTCCAAAAAGGAGGCATTTGCTCAGTTGCGCTATCTGTTTGGCACGTGTCCCATGTAAGTGTGTTTTGACAATTAACAACACTTTTCTGCCTCGTGTAAATTACTAGATCACCTTACATGAGACGTCAAACAAAGAGGCACGAAATGCCTCTGTTCTGGAAATAGCGCCACTGATGCTAGAATTTTTTTATTTTGTAATTCTATCACTTGATATTTTCTAGTACTCGGTTGATCCTGATGAGTAACGCCATTTATTTCTACTAGTTCTAGTTCATGCCCTCCATTAGGAATACTTGGTAGTGAGGCGATGTCTCTAGTACTTCGCTAAAATATGTATCGATGCCTTTAAGCCTTCTCTAGTCAAATTTTGTGGGTACATTTTGAAGTTTTAAGTATGAAAATTCTTGAATCGTAGTAAAAAAGAAAAAACCTTCTTCAATATTAGCCAAACTACAGTTAAGATAGACAGATAAAGGTACTTTTATAAGTTCAAGTATGAAAATTCTTGAACCTCGGTACAATAGAAGAACAAACCTCCTTCAATGTTGGCCAAACTACAGTTAAAATAGTCGAGGAATTCAGTTTTAAGTGGGCATGATAACTATATTTTGATGTATTGATCTCTACATTGTTACATTATAAATATATAGTAGTTCACTAGAACGTGATGATTTGGTTCACTTTGGAATAATTGACTATTTATGTTTGTGCCTAACAGAAAAATGCCTTTCTATATGATACAGATGGGACCATTTTTAGAGAAAACAGTGGCTTCATTTCGCCTTCTTCCTCCCACAGACAACTATGTCCCTCCATTCAAGGATCCTTGGAGATTTTGGTGATTGCAGTTTCAATTTTCTAGAATGAATTTCATTTTTTGTATAATGTAGAGTTCGAGATTTATTGATCGGTGACATTTCCTTTGTAATGCAATTTTGTTTATGATTTTCAAGAACAAATCAGTGTTTCTTTTTCTTTTGATGCTCAGTTACTTTTCTGCTGTCCTACAAGAGATGGGAGTATGGCAAACCTTAGACCGGTGCAGTGCATATCATCTTTGTTCATGATAAAATGGCCTCTTTTTTCATGATGTTGACGTACTCCCATGGTTTAAAAATCGAGATAAATTCCGAAATGAAATGAAACATTCCTAAGATATTGAAAAAATGGTGAAACATTTTCAAACATTCCCAAAAGTATGCATTTAATGCGTAAATAAGTTTTTTTTTATTTTTCTTTCTTTTTACTGTTTTCTGATTGTATCGGATTACATCGTAATGTCCCGGTTTATCTTGGCGAAATAAACCGAGACATTAAAAGACAATCCGAAACAAACTGAATTAATGCATGTTTCGTTTCGGTTCTCTTAAAATCAGAAATGTGTAGTACTAAACATTCCAAGATGGCAGCCATTGATATAGATTCTTCTAAGCTTGGACAACCCCTGAGATTTAGCCAGAGTCCACAACCTAAAATGCGTGGCATTCAAAGATATCGCCCCTCTTTAGGTTTTCATTTTTTTTACAGTGATGAGTGAACAATCGAAGGAAGATGACCATTGATCGGACAAGCAGAGGTCATTTGAATGGTACCAATTTTAGTTTACGTTTACTAATGAGGTGATGTAACATATGGATAATCTAGATTGGTGACCATGCTGCTACATATGGCATCCATGTCTTATTACGAGAGAAATTTGAAGTTGCCAAGTAGCATCTATATTACAAAACATTGAAGTTGTCTCCCCCTCTTATAGGCTTCATAAAGAAGGGCCGAGATCTTATCCCCCAATTGGACGGTGGATCTCAGCCACTCACACCCAATTTTGACAAATGCTTTGTCGAGGAGTGCCGTGGGCACAGGCCACCTACTAGTCTATATAACAAAACAGGGAAGTTGCCTTATCCAAGGTTTAAAAAACGGCCGTTATAACTAAAATAACGGCCGTATAACGGATTCGGACCTACCCCGTTACGTTATGGACAGTTAAAACGCCCAAAAAATAACGGCCGTTATAACGAAAATAATGTCTGTTATTTTCTGGAAAAATTGTGAAAAAATGGCCGTTATTTTCCATTATATTCCATTTTTTTTCCCGTTATTTTCCATTTTTGAAAATTTGAAATTCAAATTTTAAAATTCAAAATTTGAATTTCAGTGCAATTTTTCCCGTTATTCTTTTTTTTTTTTTTTTTTTCATTTTTTTCCATTTTTACCCCTGATATGGACGGTTAGATTTCAGCCACTCAATCCCTCTCATTTATTCGGCCACTCCCACTCATTTGACCCCTGATGCAACAGATTTAAAATTTATTGAAAATTTAAATTTTAATACCATTATTTTTTATTATTTTATGTTATTGCCCTTATTTTCCCTTTGTTCCATTTTTTGCCCGTGCATTACAATCTGTTATAACGGAAAAAATGGTAATGCCCCCAGTCCGTCATATTGTTTGAGTGCCGAAGGCACCCAATTTTTGCAAACGCTTTTGTCGTGAGTGCCGTGGGCACGGGCCATTTACTAGTCACTTACAATTGACAGTTGTTAGTTTTTTAACTGGTTTGAACTCGAGATGAGTGCACGCAACTGTAATATAGAGATCCCAAATACTGAAAATATTCAAATTATAACTTTTTTGAGGGGCAAAGTGAAAAAGAAAATTACTTTATGTTTACAATAATGCTTTGATGCATGAAGCTTTTCTCTTTATGCTAATTTCTTGGAAAATGTTATTTGAATATGGGAAAAAATGCCTTTTTGGCTTTCAATTATGTATATACATATTTTGATTAGCAAACTTACAGACAAGCTCATTTATTTTTGAGCAAAAGAATGTTGACTGGTATAGATATTTACAAAATCTAATTTTACATTTTCAAAGAAAAAAAAAATGACAAGGGCATGTACATGCCCATATGATACATGTGATCAGTAATCAGTGAGCCAATTTCTATTCTTGTAGGCCTAATCTGCTCCAATGCAAATGGGTTGCCATAACTGAACTTTGTAGATCAGTCCTGCGATGTAGCAGAATACTCAAATAGGAGGCGTTTGGATGGAGCTGAATGGAGGAGGACTCGCAAGCGGCTCGTAAGCTGGTAGATTAAGGTCCACTGCACTGCCCACTCTGACTCCTTCATCTGTCTAACTACTGAGGCCTGAAAATTAGATAAAAAAGATGCTTAAGAGGACTGTATATGAAAATAAATGAAAGAAAATCACTTTAGGTCCTGTATGGTTGACAGCTATCAAAATTTTCTGGACAACTATTCTGAGGCAAACCAGTGTGTTCAGTTCAGTTCAGTCCTATTCTGTTTTTCTGGAGCTGTAATTGATAATCTTCCCCAGGATTCTCACCTTTTTCGCTGTTTTTTACTCTGATTTTCTCTCTGACACAAATCTCAAACTCAACGAGCCAAAAATCACCGAAACAGTGGAGTTTCAGCATGCTTTTGAGTGATTCTCTTGGAAAACCTAAAGGTATTTTTCTCTTCTTCTAGTATACATCTTCTCACTGAAACTTTGAGGACTTCAGATGTTTCTTTACAACATTGCATGGAGTGGATGAAGGATTTGAGAGATTTAAGCAGTAGTTGAGAGATTAACGAATTAGTGGAAGGGCAAATGGAGTAATCGGACTGAAAATTGGATGGATCATGATGGTTGTTTCGATCTTTAACCACAAATGGGGGTGGGTCTGCCACTTCCGATCCATGCCATACAATCCCCATTTCCTTGAAAACAGCTCTTCAATTTCATAGTAGAGTGCCCAAAAACCTTGGATTCAGGATCTGACAGTAAGGATTAGGTGAGATCTAAGGAAATTCATAATAAAAAATCTGAATTTTTCATAATAAATGTTCAGGAATTTTCTTGGATTTTCACCAAACATTAAGAAAATATTTCTACATTAAAAGATCTCTACAGCAAACCTCTGTCAAAAAAAAATTCCAAGAAATCACTGTCCATTTGATGGGTCCCAAGTTGGACATCTCAAAACCAAATTTCAACATGTTTAGATGATCCCAATCATTTGACTGGTGAACTTTTTCTCTAAACAGTTCATCATAGTATTTCTTGAGCATCCACAAGAATGTGCTAACTTGAATGGTTAGGGTCATCAGATCCGGTGGGGCTTTTAGCCTAAGAGATCTCTCATATGAGACCTCTCCTATGGTGCATCTCCAGGCACCCCTGCACCACATGTACATCACAGGTAGGGAGGACAGCTTCTATTGTCCTGTGTCATATTCATGATGAGACAACGGGATGTGATACCTATATGATACTCCCTGTTCAAGGGCATATTTTCATTTCAAAGTACCTAATATAACCTAGTGCTTTCTAGAACCCACTCACTTTTATTGGAATTATTGTTTCCAATGGCACAGCATTTCATTTCAGATAAACATAAAAAGAAATTAAATGATAATTTACTGGAAGGAAATTTTCAGTGATAATAAAAGTGCATGAAGATTACCTGGATACGTTTCCCAAACTGGACTTCAACTTCAGTACCAAAAGAAATATTATTTGCCAGTGATTTGAGGGGATCCACTGTAGGATTAAAAGCAAGCAAGCTAGGGATTTGGGGTGCATACACTAGCCTCCACCGAGCCTGTCCGAACTCTCCCTTCCCTTCTATTCTTGGCATCAAGGTCTCAAGTGTTGCTGTTGCTAATTTCTTGAATGCAAGCTGGCCGTCACCTTCCAAGATAGACTCCGCCAATTGACTCTCAAAGACTCTGGCAGCCTGTACAAATAGAATCTTCTGATGAGACCAAACTGTTTCAAGTTTTACGTTCATAAAAGAATAATCTAACATTTCTTTAATAAGGGCTCTACTACTATGCATAAGACTTTACACAACATAGGAAATCCCGCAAAATCACAACAATTCTACAGTGGGCTCCACCAAGTCAGTGTTGTTTTACCAACAGAAGATATACTAGGCAGCATATGGTGAAGTATACCTTTAGGATAAAGATTTATAATCTAAAGTCCAGCTTAAATTAATAAGTTCCATGCTTACTAGAATGAAACCGGATAATCACAACTCTCTAATATTTGGAACAATGCATGTTATCAGTAATACCTCGGTAAGTGAGAGAATATTCTGTTCCACAGAGCGTGTTGAGGTCACCACCAAATTGTTCTGCCAATTACTGGCTCGACCTTGGATCCTCAATTGCCATTCAGATCCGACCAAGGCTAAGTCTAGTATTGGATCTAGGCCATGATCAGGCTCAAATTTTGCTATGTTTAGATGTTCTCTTTTAAGCCTCACCTGAATTTAAACAGGTCAATGAGAACAAATTCAACAAAGACGACATACAATGCACAATGGGAAATAAGTTACAAGAGTGAAACAAAAAAGATTGGTCTCACCTGAGTGGCAACAAGATTCACATCACCATTATCGAATGTTAAAATTCCTTTAGGTTTTATCCGTTTGGGATGAGCCACGCCATTTAGCTCAAGCTCCCCTCTGACACCAAAGTTGAGAATTAATGGATATACTATCCTCAACTCTGGTCCGAGAAGAAGTTTTAGATCAGTGAGGCGGACGTCAACTCTTGGCTTACCATTTGTTTGCTCCATTTTCTTTTCAACTTCAGCTTGTTCACCTGCAAGTAATCAAAGTAAGTTGTCTTCCAATTGTGAATATACCTCCCAGACATATCCTATATCATCATCAAAATTTATAAGCCATTTTGACAGCTCGTGAGCTCATATTGAATGACCTCCAAATTCTAATGCAATTGATCCTGCAATCTAGTTTCGGAGCTGTGCACTACATAATGCACTTTTTAGTTGCTTTCCAAAACATGGTTTAAAGTGAACAATGTGAATTGTGAGACCAACGGAGCTGAAACTTAATGAAACAATTTAACAATGGTAGTTTATGATCCATTGGATGTTTTCTAAACAATTACGTAAACCTTCAGCTAATTAATCCCCTACCTATTCTTCTATTCAACTACTGAACCATTAGCACAGTTCTAGAAGTTTCATCCACAATTACAAAAGAATATCCAAAGACGAACTCAAAGACCAGAATACCTATTTCATCTTTCAATTAGATAATCGGTTATATGATTTTGAAATTAATCGACTAGCTTAGTGCTACACAAACAACGACACTTTCAAATTCTAGTTTTTTCATCTTAAACACTTAAGTTGATAAAAAAGAAAAGAACAAGTCATTGTATACAGTACCTGAGGGCTGTGGAAATTTTGCATGTGAAGCGGCACGTTCCGAACTAAAAAATCGCGAAACGTGACCTAAACCAGCCAATCTGCTGTAACCACCAATTGGAAGGCTTGACCGATTTGATGCTAATCTATTAATCGTGGCAGCTCCACTACCCTTATCGTGGGGTAGATAAGCTTCTCCATGGCTCAATTTAATTATTCCAGAAATGTTCGGTTGCAATATAGAACCAGTTACTTGCATTTGACTGTCGACTTGGCCACTGTGATTTAAGATTTGTCAGTTAGCTCTCTATGGTAAGAAGGTAAAAAAATGCAGCTCTCATTATGTGTATTATCTCGTGGAATTGCAATGAATAAACAGCTTCGATTTACGGGTCCTAGACTCAAAGAGAGAAGCATCATGAATAAACAATGTTGATTTATGAAATAGCATCCACAAACCTACCGGATAAACCAAATAGTAATTAGGAACAACATTTTAAGTTTAAAATATCATTCAGATGCTTGTGGAACATTATTCCTCCAGAATAAAATCGACAAGGTTGGAGATAGATCCCACATATGAACTAACTGTAGGATTCAAATGTTGGAAAGAGAGTATACCTTAAAATATTCTTTGCCCGGACTTCCAAAACCTCACATTTCAAATCAATTGTATCACTAGGGAATGCTTCACTTGTGCTGAGAGGCAAGTTCCCTTTTACAAATATCTTTCCCCTTCTACTCACCCTGCTTTCCAAGGAACCGATACATAACCTATTTGATTTCACATGAACCGTGCCCCCCAAGTTCGTTAGTGGCTTCCAGAGTACAGGTGAAGATACAGATGCCCTGTGGAATGATGCAAATCCATCTAGCACTGGTTGGTCAACTGTACCTGTGACCTATTTTATTTAAAACAATAAACATGTCTTAGAAAGAGTGAATCCAGTCAATCACTTTAAATCAACTCTAAGATGTACAACACATTAATGTTTAAAATATGCTCAGCTAAGTCCATTGGAGAAATTATTTCAAATTAAAATACCTGGAGTATAACATCAGCATTGCCATGGAGCCAGTTCGCATGAGGACATAAGGCTGTTAACAACATCATCCCCCCATCTTTGATATCTGCATCAACCCTAACTTCTCCTACATCTAATACGTTCCAGTTTAAACCTTTGAGACTTTCTGCTAATTGAATATCCCAACCTTCTTCATTTCTATCTCTGGTTGCCTTCTTTTCACCAGTTTCTTCAATAGACTCTCTCACCTTTTCCTTTGCCAAGCCTTGAATCCACAGTCCTCTTCCCTTATCGATTTCCTTATCTTCTTCCTCTAACGTGTTATTTTGTATATAAGTTACAGGAACACTTCCTTGAATGTTTACATGACCACTTTGGATAACGGGTTCAAAGTTAGCTTTGAAAAGGAATCGACTGGTTGAGGATAAGGAAGCAACGACTTCAGCTCGTCCAAGATCAATGCCCCCAATAGCACCATCTAGTAGCCTTACTTGCACATCACATTCTGGCTTTGCAAGACTTCCTCTAAGATCTCCTTCCATGTGCAATATACCCTTAATGGGTGTAAAAATTTGGCGCAAGGAATGCATAGCATCTGTGGCCGAAGATTCTATAACCTGCACCAGCGTGGGAACGAGACCAACAGGGAAATTCAGAACAGCAAAATGAAGGTTAGTTTTTGGCCCCAACAACGTCCCATCTGCATGGATAGTGGCATTATCTTTTTGGATGAAAATTTTCTCGAGGCGCAAACCATCGTTGTTGCTGTATGCACCAACTGCTAGAACACGCTGAGTTTTGTAAGTTCCCCACTCCCAATCCTCCCCATGAAAGTCAAAGTCCGCCTAGGAAAACATATACCATAGTCAGTTTAACCCCATCTGAATCCATTATCAGACAACAAAATCTGCATATCAAGGACGTTGAGAAATAGAAACAAAAGTGACAATGATGAAATGTCTCTCTTCTTCCAAAAGAACTTCACAAGTGAACATACCTTGGTCCTTTTTTTTTTTCTGATCGGTAAAGGAATAATTTTGCTTTAATAACAAGATATAAACATACTCTGGTCCTAAAGGGTCATAGAAGTTCAGAAATCCACAAGCAAAAGAAAAAGAGAAATGCAAACACATGTGACTACCTATGAACCTAAAACACTTAGCCATAGTGCAAAGAAAAGGTTAATCTTCCCAGATTGATGCATGCTAGTTCAGGATATAGGAAGTCAATGTTCCTTACCAAGTTCGAAGACTAAGATTAAAAAAACTACAGAAAGGAAGATAACATCTAAATGAATAAGAAAAGTTTATGTGGTGCTCTAGTTGCAACTTCCACTTCATATACTGAGTACCATATTCCCATCCTTAAGGACATCTTACATGACCCAGCCTCCAGCATTCTAGAATGGTGTCCTGCATCCCAATTCAATTAACATTGTGGCAAATTCTTCCAGCTGACTCTAATTGTTACTTGAAACAAATGCATGTATATTATACTAAACTAAATTGCCTTAAACATGGTTCCATGAGAGTTTACCATAGTATCACCATTGCCTCCACCACTAGCATCAAGGGAGCCATGCCAGCAACCTTTTAGTTCAGCTAAACCTGGCAGAGTTATGTCTTCGAGAATAACCTCATCCAATGGAGTATGATGCCTTCGTATTACCTGAAAATTCGAAGAGCAACTTTAACTATTCGAAATGCAAAAACTAAACCAAAATCAATCACAGAAAGTCTTCTACATTGAGGCATCTAGCGTTGGTACATCTGCAAAAAACAGAACTGAATCTAATGCATTTCAGTCAAGAAAGTACCTCAAGCAGGTCTCGGAGGCTTTCAGCATATAATCCTACAGATTGCAAACTCTGTATAAAAAGGTCCTGCAAAAAAGCGGCAGACCAACAGGCAGATTGAGCTTTGCAATACGTAAGAAACAAACTCATGCATTCACACATCTTCATTGAGAGCATTGAAGATGATATACAAAATTTTGACATGAGAGTAGTTTAAAACAAGATGATAGCCAATATATTTGCCTCAAGCATGTAGGTTGTAGCTCAATTGGTTGATGCTCAGCGTTGCACACATGATACAAACAAAATATGTATAATACTGTGTAACAGTGAAATGGACACGTGTCAGCGTCTGACACACACGACTGGCTGACATGGCACCTTTAAGAAGCCAGAAACGCAGACATGTCTGTACACATGTATTACAATATAATATTTCAGTTATATATATCCAGATTTATTTTTTTGAATAAAAATTAGGGAAGAAATATATGAAAAGTAAAAGAAAGCATTTCCATACGCCATGGAGCTTTCCAATAACATGATATATATAAGCACAATTATAGGAGGGAAGACTATCAAACAGCTATAGCTATGTTGTTAAACTTGACAAAGTACTGTATGGAGTATTGAACACACCAACCTCTTTAGAAATCCTTGATAAAAAAAAACATTAAAATAAAGGGTGACACTGCCATATGTGTAAGAATGTGCGTCGGGATGTGTCGACTGTCAACAAGTGTATCCATGTCGATACATATACGACATGGCAAAACACCCTGTTGCACCCTTGTTACATATATTATAAGATCTTGATTTCTAAACAGTTAAAAACAAGAATTTAAAACCATGAATGATTAGAAGAATAAACTACTCAATTCAAAAACTCATGATGATCAAAGAATGTAAGCACCCTACTGTACACTGTCCCAATCAAGGAAATAAATTTCACGAAATTATCGAAATATTTCGCGAAAGATTTCTATTTTCTAGGTTACCGATAGGAAAGAATACTTAAGTCGAAATAATGTTAAATTTCCCGAAATATTTCCATTCATGTCGAAATATTACGTGTGAACAGTAAATTTCGATCAATTGACAGTGTAAATATGTATTATTTTGGTCGAAATGTTTCGACATGTATGGAAACATTGGAAAAATTTCAATCGTAGGTAGGAAACATCTCATTTGAGCTCAAAACCGCTATAAATCTTATATTTGATCCATTTAACCCCTTTCCATACATTTTGTTTATACAAAAGATCAATCCATTGTAGATTTTTTAGTTCGTGGATTGATCGTGAGGAAGAACAAATCCCGTTTGGGAGTTTTTTCAAATTCAAAATATACATAAGGATAAAATTTTTTACTACAAATAAATAGGTTAAGTGTAAATTCATTAAATTTATGAATCTATGATGCATTTACACTAGATTTGTGTACGGATTGAAAATCGTTTAGGGTGAAAATTTGGAATTTGGGAAAAACTCTAATTTCATTGGTTTTTACCCTAAACATCCATGATTGTGCATAAATTGATTATATGTTGCATAACTTAGCCCGTTCTACAAGTTGGTTGGGTTAAAAAAAATTAACCCTAAATTTTTTTTTTCAAATAAAAAATGAACCGTTCAAAAAATTAAATAAATGTTATAAGTTAACAGTAAATAGGTTTTCTAAAATTACATAATGTTATTCCACACTACGTATGGTTGTATATTATGGTTTGAAAGCTTATAAGTGTGTTTTTATGCTTGTTTCATCATTTCCCAAACTTTCCACAAACATTTCCACAATATTTCCATCATTTCCACGAAAAATGTATTATTTCCACACTGGTCGAAATATTTCCACGATTAAACTGGTCGAAATAAACCTTGAAACCGAAATTTATTTCCTTGGTCCCAATAAAGAGATGCATTGCATAGAAGTGAATTACATTATGTATAAGAAAATATTTCACAGTTAGGCTCTGAATGGTAGCCATGAATAAGTTCTCTAGAAATGATTTTGCACATAAATATCATAAAATGTTTTCTGTATCAACACTTCCTGACATACAAATCTTTTCTATAAAAATTTTTGATGATCACCATGCAGAGCCTTTGTGCTTTTGATTTTCATTTTACAATTATGCATTTGAAATATTCCACAAGGATGCTACTTAACCATAGGTTGCTAATATGAGTTTTTCTCTCGAGTGTGCTTGAAAGATCTTTGGAATATTGATAGGGAATTTGTGGATTATTTTTCTAATCTCTATTCTACAGAGAATTGGGAGAGGCTTAAATTGATAGGTATAAATAGTGGGTCAATTCGGAGTTGGCTTTATGGATTAGATGTAGCATCGAGCAGGAGATCAAATCCACTATCTTTGAGCCTAATAAGAATAAAGCTTCGAGCTGCGACGGTATCTTGAGAAGCAGGGACATTGGAATATTATAAAGTACGATTAATCTTATGTATTCAAGGAGTTCCATGATAAGGGTATTACTAGTAAGAGTATGCCTGCTGTATTAGTCAAAATTTGTGTCAGGATGTGTCGACAGGCGTATCCTTATCGATATGTGTCCGACACTGCAAAAAAAACCATTAACTGTTGCACCCATCTTACATATATTATAAGATCTCGGTTTATGAACAATTAAAAACAAGAATTTACAACCACGAACAATTAGAGTTGCGCCTGAAAGATCTTTGGAACATTGAAGGGGAATTAGTAGTTTATTTTTCTAACCTTTGTTTTATGGAGAATCGAGAACGGCCTAAATTGATCAGTTTAAATTATGGGCCAACTCCCGCAGAGTTGGCTTTATGGATTGGATGTAGCATTGAAGAGGAGATCAAATCTACTATCCTTCATCTTAATGAGATTAAAGCTTCGGGCTCCGATGGTATCTTGAGATTATTTCATGAACACTGGGATATTTATAAAGTATGATTAATTTTACGTATTCAAGGAGTTCTATGATAAGGGTATCACTAGTAAGAGTATGCCTGCTATACATATCAGAATATGCATCAGGATGTGTCGACAAGCATATCCGTGTCGATACATGTACGACACGGCAAAAACCCTATAAGTGTTGCACCCCTGTTACATATATAATAAGACCTCAGTTTCTAAATAGTTAAAAACAAGAATTTACAACCACAAACAATTAGAAGAATAGAGTCTACTCGATTCAAAAACTCATGATGATCAAAGAATGTAAGCACCCTACCGTACACATTGTCCCATCATGGAAGTAAATTACATTATGTTTAAGAAAATATTTCACAGTTAGTGCTTTTGATTTTCATTTTACAATTATGCATTTAAAATGATCCATAGGGATGCTACTTAGCCAGAGGTTGCTAGTATGGGTTTCTCTATAGAATTGCGCCTGAAAGATCTTTGGAACAATGAAATGGAATTAGAAGATTATTTTCTAATCTCTGTTCTTTGAAGAATCAGGAGAGGCTTAAATTGATCGGTTTAAATTGTGGGTCAACTCCCGCAAGTTGGCTTCATGGTTTGGATGTAGCATTGAGGAGGAGATCAGATCCACTGTCTTTGAGCTCAATAAGAATAAAGCTTCAGGCTCCGATGGTATCTTGATATTTTTCGTGAACATTGGTATATTATAAAGTGTGATTAATTTTATGTACTCAAGGAATTCTATGATAAGGGCCGCATTACTAATAAGAGTATGCCAGCCACCTTAAGTGCTCCTATTCCCCCAAAAGTAGATGCTTTGGAAACTAAAGACTATCTTCCAGTTCTCATGGAGTTTTGAAGCAAGTGTTGTAGTGTAACCTATGGTTTTGAAATTAACCCTATACTATAGTCACCGAGGAAAGATTCGAATAATAAGAAGAATAGTGTAAGGAAACAATAAAAAATCTCAATTGTAGAGCTTAAACAAGCTATCCTAGGAATAAAAATAAGGGAAAAACAATTTCTTCAATTTTAGAACTCAGAAGTCCAATTAAAAAAAAAAACTATTCACAGCTCCCTATATAAAGTAAAAAAAATTCAAAAAATAAAAGAAGCAATGTTTGTAAATTGAAGGCCTGGGCTGAGGCCCGCGCCTTACTAAAGGCGCCTCGCCATGACCATTTCAAGGCGCCTAAGGTGCGCCTGCACGCACCTTGACTACAGATATATATATATATATATATATATATATACTTATATGTTATCTGGATAGATTTTACTCACATTACACTCTTATAGTGTATTACAATAATTGTTCAAGCACATAGTTTAACATTACGATATTACTGGATTTGCCAGAATGTTGAGTTTCCCAAATCTCGATGTTGGATACCTCATGTTTATTTGGTATACTGTATGTACACCTCTAAACTACACAGAGAAAAACTTATCATGAAAAAATGTCATTCAATTCAAGAAAGTGAAGTAAAAATATTACCTTTGACCTAGAGCGAACAGCAGGGTCGGTACTTCGAGAAAGAAGTCGAGCAAGTGGAAGCATCTCAGAAACTTCAGCTCCAGGAACTTCTAGTCTCATTCGCCACCTTCCCATGGAAGATATCATACTACCCAGATGCCCAGCCATTGCCCTTTTCAACAAGCCACTTCTTGCCTTACCAATAGGGTATCGATCCCGTGTGCCAGGCAAGACATATTCACCTTGAAGCTCATATCGGCTATTAGTTTGCTCCAGAACTGTCTTTTCAATGGTGATCTGCGCAATCATTAATCAATCTGTTTTAATATTGCAGCCAGACTAACAATAATACTATTTCACAATACCACCGCTGAGAACAAACATTAGTTAAAATAAAGCCAAAGCTAATATATAAAAATAAAAGAATTATTCTTTGTTTTCAGCAATAAATCATAGAAATTGTATATGAAAAAAAACATGGGCCAAAATGGCCTAAGCTATTAAGTTTCTGGGAAGACTTTCGTCAACATAAACCATATAAAGTTAGACTAACTCAACTATACTAAATAGTAAGAAAAGACCATGGAATTTTTGCTTATCTTGGTTGAATGGAGTAGAATTAAATGATTTTCAGATTGAGAAATTTATGTGGAAAACAGTCAAAGAAACCTGTGGGACTACAAATGCGTACAGGTTGGCAGTTAATCACAAGCTGTTGAGCCAGAGAGCAGATAAAAAAAAGAATCTGAAGTAGAACTTCTACAATTGATTAGTTGAGATCATTTTTTTTTGTTATCATATAGATACGATTATTAGCATGTAAATTTGACAGTGACTAATTTGGTTTGCCCATTCCTATTGTTGATGGTTTGAGTAAAATATTATGCTTTTCTTACTGAACCAAGAAATTTAAAATATTGGAACTTGAATATAAGCACTTATGTTATCGTCATCATCATCATAAGCCTCATCCCAACTATTTGGGTCGGCTACACAAATCTTGTTCCTCCATTCAATTTTGTCCAAAGCCACTTCTGCCATTAAGGCAAGTTTTTTCTAAAATCTCCTCTCAGAACCTCAATCTACATCCTCTTTGGCCTTCCCCTCACCTTTTTTGAACCTTCAACTTGCACATTCCTCCTCACTGGTGTTGTCATTGGTATTCGTTGGGTACGACCAAACCATCCCCTCTCAGAACCTTAATCCACATCCTCTTTGGCCTGCCCCTCACCCTTTTCGAACCTTCAACTTGCACATTCCTCCTCACTGGTGCCCATTGGTATTCGTTGGGTATA
Organism: Euptelea pleiosperma; assembly: GCA_035048495.1. Lineage (NCBI taxonomy): Eukaryota > Viridiplantae > Streptophyta > Magnoliopsida > Ranunculales > Eupteleaceae > Euptelea > Euptelea pleiosperma. The sequence continues at coordinate 26,371,178 of CM068549.1, forward strand.
ACCAAATCATCTCAATTGACTCTCCCTCAATTTATCACCTATTGGGGCTACTCCTAAATTTTCACAAATGCATTCATTTCTGATTTTGTCTGTTTCAGTCTTTCCACTCATCCATCTCGGCTATGCTCATTCTATGACCATGTGGTTTCTTGATTGCCAAACATTCTATTCCATAAATCATTGCCATCCTATAAAATTTTCCTTTTAGTTTGATTAGTATGTGTCGATCATAGTCACAAAGTCGGGATTCGGCAATAAATCGGTAAGGGTTCAAGTCGGAAAAATTCGGATAAATTCGGTAAAAACTGGGAATAATCGACAAAATTATAAAAAATATATCATGGCATATTTCAAGTTAGAAATGTTGTTTTTAACAAAACACATTTATATGATGAATAACACATCTATAATTCTATAATAATAAGTCATAACTCAAAGCATGATTCATCTTTCATAATCAAAATTCAAAAATCGACAAAATCGAAATCAGAAGAGGAAAAAATGGGTCTTAGCCAATTAATCGGCAAATTCGGCGATTAATTCGTGAATTAAAAAATCTCAGATTTTTGACGATTTTTTGAAAAATTCGGAGATTTTTGTGACTATGGTGTCGATCACATAGCACTCCGGATGCACATCTCCATTATAGCCACCATCTTTTGTGTACCGGTGTTTCATAACATCTATTATCCTTTGAAGGTGAGTAAAGTAACAATCCTGTCAGACATGACATCAATGAGTGTTTATAATTCAAGCTTACAAGTGAGCAAAAACAGTAAAAAATGTAAGATGATACAGAAACCCTTGATCTTAGCTGAAAGGATCTAAAAAGGGACAAATACATAAAACAGCATAATTGGCACATATGTACTCACAACATCCCCACTCCATCGAGCAGCCACATCAAGGGCTTCACCTAGCACACCACTGAATTTTGGACGAAGTACAGATAACATTCCATGGCCCCTCCTTTTCTGAAAATTAAGTTGGACTTCAGCCTGAAATAAAGCAATTAATTAATGCGTGAGTAATAATTTTATGCATTAGCTGTAAGTGACAATCGGCGAAACATTAACTAAGAAATCATTTCTAAAATTTACACTGATACCGGTATGTTGCTTGAAAAACAAAAAGATGAAGCTCTTTTAATTCAATAATTGTTCATGACCAACTTAGTTGAGAGCAGAAGCAGCCTAATACAGATGACAAAGTCAGCAGGAAGCCCTAAGATATATTTTTTTGATAAATATAAGCTTTATTGATGGCAAAAAGCCGAAACTGAAAAGATAAACAAGAGAGGTTGAAATGACCTCCATATCTAAGGCAAAGCAGACACAAAGAAAACTACAAAGGCCCAATCAAGGACTGTCCCTCGTACAAAGAAGATCCCAACGAACCACAAAGTCTTCGAAGAACAAGCCCCTACATTCCGGAAACACCTTTGACCATAGGTACATCAACCCCTTGATGTTGAGAATGATGCTCGTCATCTCTACATGCTTGCCTTCAAAGACCCCCTGATTTCTCTCTTTCCAGATGCCCCAAATGATAGCAAAAGGTGGCATCCTCCATAAAATATTAAGCATTACAAAGTTTTCAGGTTTGTAGTAATAAGAAGTATATAATAGGTATAAGATCCTCTACATTAGAAGTTGACACTATAGAACTGTTGAAAACCTGCTTTGTCTTAGTTCATTAGTGGGTGAGGTAGATCAGCACAAGCTTTTCACCGTGATACATTGAGAAATCTTCACACGAGATAACATGTACAAAAATACATGCTCATAATACCATAGACTACTAAACTATATACTGATCAGGACAAGTAAGGTCTGTGGATGTTCTCAAATGAGGATGAACAAGTATCCAGGGGCATATGTTGGCCAAACAAGAATGAAGGCAATCAAGTCGGGGTTCTGACGATGTAAAGCAGGCTAACAATCATGGCCTACTTACCTCAGATTTTGGTATGGATCCAAGGAAACTTGTTAAAATCGATCAGGGGTGGTGTTCCACCTGATACGGCACTCAACAAATCCTAATGGTCATTATCTGTGGAATGTACACGTTTACAATGAAGCAAAACTGAAGGAAAATGATCTCGCCAAACCTAGCATTGATTATGTACTTATGTCTCTGTCCATTCATGTCTGTGGATATGTTTTAGAATTTATTGCATGAAATAAATAAGAACACATGATCTCATCAGAAAATACATATAAACAGCATCTAATAGAAGGAGAAAAGCAAATTGCAAAATCCCAAATTGCTCCAAAGAGGTTGTGTCAATTACAAGAACTGCAAACATAATAAACTATGTTAACCATATGTAGAACCAACTCAATTATTCATTATATTAATCTTTAGTTGAACCAATAGAAATCCGTAATGGGACAAGAATCGTAAAAAATGACGAATTGTGCATATTGATTGACCCCAATCTACTTTCTTGCTACTAAGATATTGTACAAGCTAAAAAACTGATACTCCTAGGTATAAATAATAATTTTAACATAGCATAAAGTTGTTACTCCATATAACGAATTGTGCATATTGATTGACCCTATCTACTTTCTTGCTACTAAGATATTGTACAAGCTAAAAAACTGATACTCCTAGGTATAAATAATAATTTTAACATAGCATAAAGTTGTTACTCCATATCAATCCCGATAAGTAACGAGAAAGTTTTGTATTTGTATAAAGAAATTTAAAAAAAAATTATGGAAGAGAGTTCCCTATGTACAAAAAGTTTCTATGTATACCTCTGCTTGCTAAAAAGTATGATACTTCAATTGTGGTCCTTAGGTGTAAGGAATAATGAGAGTCAACCAACTCTCTGTTGAGATCAGTCACATTAAAGTCCTATCCTGAGTAATAGAACTTTAATGCCACAATGAAAGTGGAACTTCAACTTTCAGATCACTCTCGGTCAATGGAAATGATAACGTCAATAAACAAAAGGGAAAGTCACAACTGTGTCACTTATTATATAAGTAATTCAAGAGAGCGGGAGCTATAACAAATTTCATTAAAGGTTCAAAATGCCAAAATAATTACTCACAGTCAAGATGCCTTTCCTTATGAATGCGATAACCTATACGATATGAAATGATTGGGCATCCAATCAAATGATTGCCCAAATCATTTCAATATCAAATACTAATTGAACTTTTTCTCTCTCATGAAGAATATGTGTGAATGGGAGTAGGATGTAGACAGGATAAACAGCCAATCTTCAAACAATGAGCTCATGTTACAGACAATGTGTGCTTAGATGACATCTCACCCTTTGTATTGTTCCTCGAAGTGAAGCCAGCTCTAGTTCATCAAGTGGCAAATGGCGGACCTACCCATATTGCATAGAAGGGTTAAACGAAGATTAAAGTACATTTCCAAATGCATATAAGCAAATAAACTCATACAACAAGATTCTAGTGATAGAAAATCACAGCACCGAAACTCGCATTTGATTCAGAATCATAACCATTAATAGATGGGAGAATAAAGTACCTCCAAGTTAGCTGAATATTGTGGTTGGTAACAAATGTTAGCCCTAAGTTGCCCCTTCTGAAGAGAAAAAGACAACATTGTTTTGTTTTTCAAGTTCTCTTTTGTAGTAGGCCGTAAAGGTCCAACAACCTCAAATGCCAAACTCTCATCCGGCCTACCTGTGGCATCCAACTGCACAGCCAGAAAGAGCAACAAAATCAAGAAAGATGTCTTTTTAAAGCAGAAATTTCAGAAAAACTATCATAAATGAAATATCTTTTTCGCAAGTACATGAAAGTAGGTCTAATACCATTGATCCATAGACTCTCCCTTGGAAATTTGGATCCCAAGTTGACTTGTGTACACATGCCAGACAGACTCACTGGACATGATTTACATCACATGATCCCTAGCCAAATTCAATGATTAGGAATTTGGCCTTGTGTAGACATATGACTACTGGACACCGCGTGTCACATCCATAGTCATGTGAACTGAATCACCTATGTACCAACGTATTAAGGTGGGGTATATTTATCTCAAACATGAACTAACACATCAAATTTTCACATATGGAACCAACTTAGGAAGTTTTAGAAAGAAAAAATTGGAAAAAGGAGTTTACATAAACTGAAGTTCGATCTTTTTACGAAGGTCTAGATGATCTTACAGAAGTTCGATTTCCAGCACCTATGATATGGAAGACCAAAGTACCGACCAAGATTGCGTTTTTTGAATGGTTAGCGACGCTAGAAAAGATATTGAGAGTGGATAACTTAATCTCTAGAAAGATAGTTATTATCAACTATTGTGTGATGTGCAAGGAAAATGGGGAATCTGTTAATCATCTTTTACTGCATTGCGAAATTGCTAGGGAGGTATGGGATTCATTTTTCACAGCGTTTGGGATTTGCTGGGTGATGTTGGCTTCTATCAAGGATCTTTTATACAGTTGGCATTCTCTTGCCTTTTCTCCCAGAGGGAAGATTCTATGGAGGATGCTACCTTTCGCAATTATCTAGGGTTTTTGGAGGGAAAGAAATCAGAGAGCATTCGAAGGAAAGGCTCAAGATATGCAACACATTATCCTCAGCATTAAGGGTATGATGTTTCTATGGTCAAAGGTTTTTCGGGAATGTAGAGGCATTTTTTTCGAAGACTTTGTTTTCGGATGGGATATGCTGTGTTCCAGGGACGCATGATGCTAGTTTATAGTTGTTTTTAGGAGCTTTTTTTCCTTCTTTTTGAATTTTCTTTAGTAGGTCATCTCGACCTCTAAAGGAGGGTTATTGTAATCTTTGGCTTAGACCTCTTTTAATATAAATTTAACCCTCAATCAAAAACAAAAAAAAAAGCAGAATGTGTCCATTATCTTCAATCCATCGGTGATTGAAGTTTTACAGATAACATATTGTTGGTTGGAGTCTTGGAGAGAGTTTGAGACTAGAGAGGGGGTACATGCAAAACTAAAATATGAAGGGATACCTTGGGACCCATGGTTTTAAAATAAGTCAGACGAAGACAGAATATGTGGAGTGCAACTTCAATAAACACACACAAAAATGATGCACTAGTTAAGAATGATGGCACCCCACAACAAACATTTTCATTATCTCAGTTTGATTATTCATAAAGAGGGAAGATTGAGGAAGATCTTGCCCGTAGAATTAGAACTAGGTCGCTAACTGGAGATGTGCTCCCTAGGTGCTATATGATTGACACGTACCAATGAAACTACAGTGAAATTTGATGGCGATTGGACCATATATGCTTTATGAAGCAGAATGTTGGGGAATCAAGAAACTGTTCATAGAATGATGGATTAAAAGAAAGACTAGGAAAGACAAAATTATAAATGAACGCATTTGAAAAGTTGTCCTATAGGTGATAAATAAAGGAGAGTCGATTGAAATGGTTTGCTCAAGTACAACAAAGCATAATGATGGTACATGTGAGAAGAAAAGGGTGAGGGGAAGACCAAAAAGGACGTGGATTGTGGTAGTGAGAAAGGATTTGAAGGGACATGCTTTAACGAACGAAAAATGGCTCAAGATAGAATTGAATGGAGGAACAAGATTCATGCTGGCGACCCCAAATAGTTGGGATAAGGCCTATAGTGACAATTATGATGATATGCTACTAGATTTGCATTAGGGTTTATAATCACCTTTTTTTTATAGGTAATTAGGGTTATTAGGGTTTCTAATCTCGACCAATAGATGGGTCTAGAGTCCAGACTGCATCTTCTCATGGTCTCAGCTAGAACAAGCAACTTGCTGAGTCTCACAAACTTTACTATAATTTTTTTAATAAAACTTATGTCTAATTTTATGGCAACTTAACCGAGACACTCAATTCTCGTGCATCTACAATAAAATAAAGATAAATCAGAGACGAACTCATTTGAGAGAATTTAAGAGTAGCCCTGATAGGTGATAAAATAAAGGAGAAACAATTGAGACAGTTGGTCATGTACAGCGAAGACTAATGATGGCACCACCACACAATTGAAATTTGCAAGTAGAAGGCTCTAATGAGGCGAGGGAGAAACTTAAAAGGACGTGGATTGAGATAATGAGAAAATATTTGAAGGGACTTCTATTAACAAAATATATGGTGTTTGAGTTCTTATTTTTCTTATTTTATGTGTTAGATGTATGGGGGGTCTATTCATTGTCATTATAATATAAGTCGACTAGGGGGTATCTAACCTAGTTCGATTTCTCCTCTTCTCTCTTCATTCTTTTTCTGTTCTCCCTTTCCTCTATTGCACCACTAAACCCTAATTTTCTCACATACAACACTAAACAGAGTTAAATAAAGGAAGTGAGAAACATAATTCATGTTGCTGGCCCCAAATAGATGGGATAAGGCTCTGACAATGATGGTGATGATGATGATTAATTATCAACACAAACGTATGATGAATAAATGCAAATGTATAACTTACATATATGAGCTATTCAAAACTTGCACTTATCAAATATATATATATATATATTCACAAACTAATAGTTTCATTCAAGCAACCTGGATTCCCAAACCGACAATCTAGGCTTCTTTTGTGCACCTACGGGGATTCCATACCTGTGGCGCATAAGGACATCAATCTGGACCATCCAAGTCCAATCCTTGGGTTGGCCACAAACCAAAATTCGAACCATTTGGACTATCATAACCATTCCATAATGAGCCTTCATCAATGATAAAAAGAATATGGGAACAATCGTCAAGAACACTTTTAAACACTAAAGCTAGCGATAAAACGTGATCACGAGAGCCTCTCCACTTCACAGGTACACCACCTAATAACACTTTTCAAATTCTGAAATTTAAACTTTTTTTTAAAACAATGTCGTCAAAGGTACTTGTAGATCCTAGCAGTCCAAATTAAGACCCTTCATTTGGACAACATCCTAACAATCAAATTCAATGAACAATATAAATATTACACTCTTCAAATGGCTAGGGTTGTCAAAACTGTGTGGATTTTGGGCAGTTGCTACATATTCAAAAAGAATAAAATTTGGTTTATTGCCAATACATGTAAGGAATCACCTATAAGTGCATAGGAGAAATTAGAGTGTTGTTCCAGGTAAGGAAATAAATTTCACGAAATTATCGAAATATTTCGCGAAAGATTTCCATTTTCTAGGTTACCAACAGGAAAGAATACTTACGTCGAAATAATGTTAAATTTCTCGAAATATTTCCATTCATGTCGAAATATTTCGCATGAACAGTAAATTTCGATCAATTGACAGTGTAAATATGTATTATTTCGGTCAAAATGTTCGACGTGTATGGAAACATTTCAATCGTAGGTAGGAAACATCTCATTTGAGCCCAAAACCGCTATAAATCTCATATTTGATCCATTTAACCCCTTTCCATACATTTTGTTTATACAAAAGATCAATCCATTGTAGATTTTTTGGTTCGTGGATTGATCGTGAGGAAGAATCAAATCCCGTTTGGGAGTTTTTTCAAATTCAAAATATACGTAAGGATAAAATTTCTTGCTACAAATAAATAGGTTAGGTGTAAATTCATTAAATTTATGAATCTATGATGCATTTATACTAGATTTGTGTACGGATTGAAGATCGTTTAGGGTGAAAATTTGGAATTTGGGAAAAACTCCAATTTCATTGGTTTTTACCCTAAACATCCATGATTGTGCATAAATTAATTATATGTTGCATAACTTAGCCCGTTCTACAAGTTGGTTGGGTTTAAAAAATTTAACCCTAAATTTGTTTTTCAAATAAAAAATTAAACATTCAAAAAATTAAATAAATGTTATAAGTTAATAGTAAATAGGTTTTCTAAAATTACATATAATGTTAAAAAAATTAATGTAAGTGAATAAGGATTTGTTAATATACTACTTTATGACTTTTTTATAATTAAAAATTAAATAATAATTATATAGTTAAATTAAACGTTAATATACTACTTTATGACTTTTTTATAATTAAAAATTAAATAATAGGTATATAATTAAATTAAATATTGACTAATTAAAGATCCTTGCCGCGTCATATTATAGACCATTATGGTCATTCATTTCCACACTACATATAGTTGTTTCCACACTACATATGGTTGTATATTATGATTTGAAAGCTTATAAGTGTGTTTTTATGCTTGTCTCATCATTTCCCAAACTTTTCACAAACATTTCCACAATATTTCCACCATTTCCACATTATTTCTATCATTTCCACGAAAAATGTATTATTTCCACACTGGTTGAAATATTTCTATTTTTAGACTGGTCGAAATAAACCTCGAAACCGAAATTTATTTCCTTGGTTCCAGGAAACCTTTAGTCTTCCTATATTTAGAATGCTTTCCTATTCATGAACCATAACTTGTATGAACTAAACATATAGTGGAACTACTGGAGAAAACCATTGATGTTTCAAGTAGAAGTTCAAGAAACAGTACCTAATTACAAGTGCAAGTTTCATGGTTGTACCTTTATATTCTCATGTGAAATGCTCAATGATCCGGCCAACTGAGGTGCTAGCATCAGCTGATTGAGCTTGAAACCTGAGATTGAAACATCCCCAACAAGACTAGTCGTCTTTTCATCTTCAAGCACTTCCTCATCAATGGTATTAATGGGTTTCACAACCTTTCCTAGAAACTTGATCTTTCCAGTTGCTTTCAAATGGACAGGTCTTGGAGAATCAAAAGGATAAGATGACATCAAGCTGAAGAACTCAAAACCATGCATACGACAGTCCAGATCAACTCCCTCGATAACTATAGGCACAGCACTTTTTACATCATGATCTTTTCTGTTTAATAACCAGTATTCACCAGGGTAAGATGTTTTAACTTTCATATCCAAGTCGAAAGCAATTGATGAAGATTTGACAGTAATATAGTCATGTGAAATAATAATATCCCCACGAGCATCACTGAATGACCCTTCAGCTTTTGGTGCAGCCCACTTGATGTCAAATCTCCTATATTGCAAATTTAATGATTAATAAGCCTCGTTAAAATTAAAAGAGCTTGAAACAACATACAAGTTTAAACAAGCAGGAAACTTCTGCAATTAAAATTTCTAATCAATCACATCACTCTTATTAGTAGTACTATAACAGGCCTCAAAATCTTACGGTCTTGAAAGAGATCCAGAAAGTTTGGTTTCTCCATTTAGTTCCCCTATTTTGAGTGGCATCAGTTGAATTTCACCTGGTAGATACCGATACATAACCTTGTCAAAGGACAAATTTCCAGAAAAGTTGACATCCATAGCTGTATCATCCTCTTCACCCTGTTCAAATGTAGAAGGGCAAGAAATAAGACTGACTCTTTTGCTTAGCCCACAAGAAAAAAACAAATTGAACGTTAAAATAAAAGAAAAAATTACAAAAATCAGGGGCAAAAAAACTTTTTTAATCGGTAAAATAAAATTGTATTAAAGAGGGGAAACTAAAGATTCCCCACAAAACATACACAGAGATAGTGCGTGTATGTGTGTGTGTGTGAGTGAGTTTGTCTCTATACGTATAAGAAAAAGGCAAAATAGCAAAAACAAAAACAAGATATACAACAAGATAAGCAAAAGGCTAGCAATTGGCTATGCCTCCAAAATTTTACCAAATTCCCAACTACAAGTCCTCCATTTGATGTCTTAAAATTCCTTCAAAATGATCACCCATTTCATCATAAGCTGCTCGATAGACTTGCAAACTTCTGGCAAGGATCTACTACAATCTTCAAAGAACCTTCCATTTCTCTCTTTCCAAACACCCCCAACAAAGAGCACAAGGAAGACCCTCCAAAGAACCAGAACACCGAAAGGTTCCCTAGGCCAAGAAAGTAAGACATCCCTAAGATCTCTAGGAAACACCCAATCGATGCCGAACAATGGGAGGAAGAAGCTCCATATACCCTTAACAAAATTAAAATAAATAAATGACTACCATTCTCCTCGTGATCCTTGCATATAATGGATCAATTCATGACCACCATTCTCCGCTGGATAAGATGATCCGCAGTCGAGACTTTGTCCAAGACCATCTTCCACATAAAATCCTCCACTCAAGGGAGCACTGGCTTCCCCCAAATGTTCATAAGCAAAAACCCTTCATACAAAAAACCACCCAAAGACTCATTTGAAAAACACAAAAAAGAAAAAGAGAGTACGGAGAATTATACTTCTGGGTCCTCTTTCCAAACAGGAGAATCTTCCCTATCTATCGGATCTTGGCCTCTTCAAAACTATGAAGAAGATCAATGCACTCATCAATCTCCCTATCCAACAAATGCATCCTACAGATCAGGCACCAATCCACCTCTTCATTTCTTCTCTTGTAATAGTTATCCAGTGTTAGTCCTAGTTAAGAACCTATATACAGAACCGAGGAAAAACCTTACAACATGATGTAAATATGAAAAAAAAATTGATACGTAGCTTAAAAAAGCTAAAACTGAAGCATGGTATCAACATATTAAATGGGATACCCCTATCTGTATCCATGTCCAGGATTTCGGAAAATGAAGTGTTGTATCCCCATTTCCCACAACATTGTCTGTATCAGTATCTGTATCTATGCATCATAGATTTCAACATCATCCAAATTGTTATGTTGGATACCAGACCATCAATACATTCTCACCTTAAGTGATTCAGGATCCTCCATCCCCATCGAAGTATGCATTATATTGAGCTACTTGCCTCTAAAATATCTTTGTTTTACATGATGATCTAATTTTATAGATATTTTCTGCTCCAAAAGCTCCTTGCACAATGCTGGAATAACTTTATTATATACTATAATCTGGTGTGTGATAAAAAATAAAAAATAAAAAAGGTAGAAGGAAAAACAATATGGCAGAATTATTAATTATGAATTTAGGATGCATCACTGTCCATCATTTACAACACAACGAAGTTTAGAGCACAGCCTAACGGACTTAAACTACTTCCATCTAGATGCAAGACACAGATTATCTCACTAGCAGTACAATACCTCTGGACACATCCATGCATTTCCAGCCCCTCGAATTTCACCACCATCCAATAGGGTTGCTCTAATTCCATACAAGTCAGCAACCTGTAACCCGCAATATAAATTCCACAAAAAGTAATGAGAAAGGATGAACAATGACCAGTTTAGACGAGCATAACTGCTAAGCAACGAGAAACTTACACTGTTATCAGTGTTGAAAGTAAAATTGGCCGATACATATGAAAGTGGAATACGGTCAAATGCTGCCACTGCCCCCGCCTCTTTATTCTTCATCACTGCTTCAGATGCAGAAGATGCAGGGAATTCAGAAACTGACAGAGCTGTTTTCCTCGAAACAATTCCACTTCCCACAAATATGGGAGTATCCAAAGGGCCTTGACAGTTGAACACTGCAGTCACTGAGCCAGCCAACTGCAGTGAATGAAGAAAGAATATTAAGATGATATAATGATATATAAATAAACCAGACCAATAAACATCGTGTATCTACAATGGCTTTGAAAGAAAAAGCAACAGGGCTATGGATCATACATTTTATCCAGCGACTTGAAGCAAAAACGAAATGAAAAATTAACTGCTTATCAATAGCAGAATTGAAGAATATAAGATCAGCAATCTATAACTGCGAATGTACAGAAGTATCAGAACAGAAATGGAATGAAAGTACATCTTAATGGCAATGAATTAGTCCTGTAAAATGGTAAATATCATGGTGTATGTATAGTGTCTTAAAAGTAAAGATTGTGTTTCCCGCTCAACATGGTAAAGTGTAACTGGGCTACATTTAAGTATTTATACTTATGGATCATAAACAGAACGCATCACAATAAGAAACACGTACTGGGAACAAGAGAGGCTTCATCTTGAACGTCTTCATAAGAGCATTCACTTCAACGCAGGGAACCTGAAAGTTGAAGCATCAAATATAAATTGCATGTTCGATAGAAAATGAGAACTTAAAAATAAAATAGCATCTAACAGATCCTTCTCCATTTTAGTCAATTGGTCTCCAGCCGGTCATTTCAAGAGCTCAAGAGGGTTGAGACAGGGCGACCTGTTATCTCCTTTTTTGTTTATTATAGTGGTGGAAGCTCTGGGCAGAATGATCTCTAAAGCCATTTGTTCAGGGGATTTGGAGGGGTTTATAGCAACAGATGGGGTTCTTGTCATTTCCCACGGTCCCACCTTCAATTTGCAGATGACACTTTGATTTTCATTGGTCCGGAAGTTTCCCAATTAAGAATTCATAGAGGTCTTTTATGTTGTTTTGAAGCCGTGTCAAGGCTTAAGGTAAACCTATCAAAGAGCAAACTGTTACGGAGCGGAAGAGGTAGAGAATCTCTCGAGTTTGGCAAGCATCCTTAGCTGCCATACAGATAGATTTCTGACTGCCTATTTGGGTCTCCCTCTTGGGGCTGCCTACAGATCCAAGACGTTATGGGAGCCGGTGGTTGAACGCTTTGGGGGGGCAGGTTGGTGTTGATTAAAAGCACCCTCTCCAATCTTCCTATTTATTATATGTCTTTGTTCTTGATCCCTAGTATAAGGCAATGCAGGTCTTTAGGGTGATCAAGCTGGGATTGAACTTACAACCTCAAGAATATGACCTGCTACTGTAGAAGACGCAATCAAAAGTGGACCTGAGGAGTAGGGTATAGAAATTTTGTTTATCAAGGATATAAGAAGATTCTAGACTGTGAATCAGAGAGGGTGACAGGGAGGACTTTTTTTTTTATAATAAATTAGGCTTTGACTGAATCACAATATAAACTATACTGATAAGTTCCATTGAGTATAGCATGAAAACAAACTTTTACATGGTATCAAGTTATGGAGCCTTGATTAATAAAATGCCAGGATTTTCATATATAATAGAGTTGATTGGTATTATCCGAGTATAGAAAACATGCCCCCAAAGCCCCTACTCATGCAAATACCAAAGAATAAGACCTGACACATTAGATGAAACTCTCCATCCTCAGGATTAATTCCAAAATCTCCAGAAGCTTCCAGAGGAACATCACCAAACCATCCACTCGCATTGTGCAAGAATATTCGTTGACCACGAAAGCATAAACTTGCTGTCGTTTCCTGCATTTAAATGCACAATTAATATATCAAAGTACTCCCAAGCTGATTACTAAAGTAATATATTATTTAGACTTGTTTACAATAAATAAAATATCAACAATCTCTAAGCAGTAATAAAAATTTCACTTTGAATACAAGAATGGAGCATTGCATGAGATGAAAGTGAAAAAGCAACTTTGGAAGCACCAAAGCCAGCAAAGAAAAAGAATAAATAGTGTTAACAATGTGATTCATCATAAAACAAGCATTTCATTAGTAGAAAGGCCCACAATTGCATCACAGCCAAATCATAATCTAACAGTAGTTCAACACCTTTTTTCTTGCTAGATAAGAGTGGTTCAACAACTGTATCACAATATTACAAGAATACACGCAGTGCAGTTAAATCAATCCTTGCATGCATATATACATAAATGTTAACAGGTTAAGTTATTTTGACATGCCCACTGAAAGATGATTCAAGGGATGATATTTGATGATACAAAAAATCAGCCCATTCTGAAATTCCTAAACCCTATCAAATGTGGACTTAAAAGTTAATGGTAAAATGGATAGTTCTGATCTTATTTAGCTTGTAATCCACAATTCATAGGGCTAGGAATGTTATAATGGGCTGATTTTTTTTGTAAGGATGATCTCCATGGTGATGAGATCATCCCCACACAAAAATTAGCTCGACTCATCTCTATGTGGTCCCCACATAGGAGAATATTCATTGAAAATTTCAACTGATTCTATTGGATTAAGTGTATTGAACTTTTCAATGTTGGGAACATCCATGTACCATTCGCACTTAAATGGCTTAATATGAAATTTGAGAAGGTATTTATTGTTATAAGAATTATTTGGTATTACTGTCTTTTTTGACAATTTTCAATTATATAATATATTGTATATATCAAAAAATAATAATAATATAATATATATCGTGGGAAGTCGACTAGGACATTAAGCTAGTTTGACTTCTCTTCTCTCAAAAGAGGATCCCCCATCATCTATAATATAATAAACCCATTTTTTTTTCCGTCGACAGATCCTCCATCATGTACCTCGTCTCCGGATCTCCCTATTACCCAACACCCTCTTTCCAAGGTTCTTTTGTTCACTTGTCTCCATCCTACCATGTATTTGTTGCGTCTATTTCTTCTATATCTATTCCTAACAGTGTTTAGGAATCCATTTCTTGTTCCGGTTGGCGAAATGTAATGATTGATGAGATTAATGCTCTTCACTCCAATGGTACATGGGAACTTGTCCCGCTACCTCTGAGGAAGTAGGTGGTTGGATGTGGTTGTACACCGCGATGTTTCTCCCTAATGGATCTGTTGAACGGTTAAAGGCCCACATTGTTGCCAAAGGCTACATTTAGACTTATGACATTGACTACTGTGAGACTTTCTCGCCCGTTGCTAAGATTGTTTCAGTTCGTGTTATAATCTCTTTAGCTACTAATCTAGGTTAGCCATTGTTTCAGCTAGATATGAAAAATGTCTTCTTGCATGGTACCTTGCAAGAGGAGGTGTATATGGAGCAACCTATGGGGTTTGTTGCTCAAGGAGAATCTAGGAGTGTTTGCTCCTTAAAAAAGACGATTCATGGGCTGAAGTAGTCTCCACGACCCTGATTTGATCGCTTTAGAGAAGTTGTTATTCAGTCTAACTATCAATCAGCTAGATATTTCCTTTGTCATCAACGTGGTGAGCCAATTTATGTAGTCACCACGAGTTCCACATTAATGCAAGTTGTTCGAGTAGTGAGATACTTGAAGGAAACTCCTGGCCATGGATTGTTATACACGTCTAATGGACATCTCCGTGTAGGTGGTTATACAGATGTTGATTGAGCTGGTTCTCATTTTTAAACGAAAGTCTACTGCAAGTTATGAAACATTCCTAAGCAGCAATCTAGTGACTTGGAAAAGTAAAAAAAGCAATATGCGGTTGCTCGTTCGAGTGTTGAAATTGAACATAGAATAATGGCTCATACTCCTTACGAGTTAAAATGGTTGAAAAACCTCCTTAAGAAGTTGGGTGTTGATATGGATTCTATGATGAAGTTGCATTGCGATAATCAAGCATCTAACCCAGTATTTCATGAACGAACAAAACATTTTAAGGTGGATTGTCACTTTATTATAGACAAGGTTGTGTGTGGCAATATTTCTACTCCATACGTAGTCTAATATATCGCATTGGTGGAAGGACCATTCAAGAAAATATCCAATTTTATCGATAATGGCCCGTGATATTCTAGCAATTCCAGTTTCGACAGTTGCTTCTGAGTGTGCATTGTTTAGGAGTTGTCTAAAATCGGAGACTATATCGTAGTCAAGATTGGATTCGTTTGGGACAAGTTAATGATTCACTAGATATGTTAAAGTTAGATATATCGAAAGACGGTGTAGATAATTAAATACATAACAAATTTATAATATGTCGCTTATTTCATCGTGCTTTTGTTGAAATTTTTAACATTCACATAGATTAAACCGAGGAAACACATTCACCAAGCCAAGTGCGAATCTTCAAGCAAAATTGAACTTATTTAAAAAAATCTTTTTATATAATGATTCACTAGAACTAGATATGGCAAAGTTAGATATATTGAAAGACAATGCAGATAGTTTAAAAACATTACAAATATATGATATATCACCTATTTATCGTGTTTTTATCGAGATTTTTAAAAAGACTAAAAGGTTTCATTTTCAAACCTTGGTACGGTGAACACCTATGACGAAAATCGAAGATCATTCATTGAAACATCCACATAGATTAAACCGAGGAAACATGAACCTAAGCCAAGTCCATTCTTCACGCATCCACTTGTTTTACTAAGGCCAGGACCTAGCCAATTCAGGCCCTCCACAGGCTATGGTCGATTAGGCCCTACCCTAGCCCAGCCCTTTGATAGCCTTATGTGTAGGGGTAGTACTGTCTTTTTGACAGTTTTTAATAATATAATATATTGTGAGGAGTCGACTAGGACATTAAGCAGTTCGACTTCTCAGCTTCTCTCAACCTTCCTTTCTTTCTTCTCAAAGCTCTAACCTAAGTTACATCTATAAAAAAACTTTTCTATATTAGAATCTTAAACAAGTGCCCATGATCTACTTGTGCCAATTCCTTAGTCTCTCACTATGACGTTTCTACAGGCTAAGCATGTGTGTGAAATGTGCCAATGCCTAATATCAACAAAACCTCTACCTAATCCTAAATGGAAGAAAGCCATGATCAAAGAGGATGAAAACACCAACAAAGAGGGTGCCAGTTGGGTGGGAATATTTGCACACCTTTAGATTTGTTCAAATCCAAGTGGCTATAATACAATGTGTAGAAGAATCACTTTTTCATTTCTAATGAAAAGATGTGTGCTCATGCTTCTATCTTGAGGCCCACATGTTATCAACAGCACCCATGCAACACCGACAGAGTAACAAGACAACGCATACTCATCACCAACACATCACTTCTCTGCCACCTGCTTGTCATTGACCCATCACTCACACGTAATCTATGCATTACATTGCAATAAATCAACAAACCCCACACTGTTCTACCCGTTGTTCACACCAAGTAAAAAAATTTAACTAATGAATGACAATGGGATAAAAAAAAAATAAAGAATATGTGACCGAAAGAGAGATCCGGAAAAGAGCATGAGTTTCAAAACAACAGATGGAACTAGGACATACTGAAAAACATGATGGAGCTTCAGATATCTGGAAGGTCAACCCCTTCACATCAAGCTGCCCATGAAGATTAGGAAAAGTCTCTCCTCTAGACATGCATATGTGAACCTGTGAAAAGATAAGGAAAAAAAAGTTTAGTATAACAATGCCAAGTTGGTCAGGATATATGATCAATAGTAAATATATTTAAACCTTAAACAATAATCAACATCACCAAATAGAACTACATAAAGAAAGGAAAAAATAAAATAGCAACAAAATCATTCTTGTCTTTGATTGGAACCAACAAAATGCAAATGGTAGTTAGAATGTTGGATATTGACAGTTTCTCATAGATGATATAACAATCGAAATTCCAATTTAACATTTTTATTGCCATTACGATACATGTTGAAAAAGCTTCCCTACCCAAGTCATATAAATTATTACTAGCATTTTATACGTCTCAAAGATTATGTATCAATTTGTTTATACCAACGCTCTAATTTCTATTAAGTTTACTTGGTTGGCTTCATAAAGTGTGAGTTGAGAAGTAACACCTTCCCAAATGCCTCAATGAATAGGCTCACAGAACTATAACATAGAATCACAGGTGACCCCAAAAAAAAATCTAATGATGTTCGCTAATGTCCAAAAATCAAATGAATCACATTACATGTCAATAGTAGTAAAAGTCAGAAGACCTAGAAATAATCATAGATTTTGACAAACTGACATTGTTATGCTAGACAGTTGATACATGTCGAATAATTAGATTAGTGTCATGCAGTAAGCTTGAGCTAATTAAATCCAACCATGGACTAGGAACTTTGTATTAGTATAAAAAGATGTACAATTTAGGGAAGAGAATTCCCCATATACAAGTTATTTCTATTGACACCGTTTTTAGCAAAGGAATCAGCAATTTCCATTTGCTCCCCATAACGTATGGAAAAAGCAAAAAAAATCCACCCCTAGCCAATTTTCTGAGATGGTCAATGGTTTTGGCAAGTCTCCAAGGGCTATCGTCTTTTTGTTCTGCCCTCCGAATCGCATCCAGAGAATCTCCTTCAATTTCCAACGGTCCTGAGAAATTTTACCTGAGCATTTTAAGCCATTGAAGAATAACTCTAGTTTCCACTTCACTAGAACCCACAATGCCTATCGGTCTCAAAAAAAGACCTTGAGAATCTCTCCCTGTTCTTATTTCTAAAAACATCTCCTATGCTAGAAGGGCCAAGGTTACCAGTAGAGCCTTTTATCGTAGTTGAGCTTTAATCAACAAATAGATCAAGTTACTAATTACTCCCAATCTTCAGGACATCACTTGGTCAGATGAAGAACAATCACTCTTCACTCAAGAAAACCCAAATTCTATTCTAAAACCTGTGAAAAATAAAGCCTATATTTTATTTTATTTTTATAAGTAAAAATAAAGCCTATATCAAATACACACAAACATGCACATCACCCATAAACCCCCAATCTATCCTAGCCATCTAAATAGACCCTAAAAAGATAGTCTAAAGGTTAAATCTCAGCCATCCATCTAAACTAATCTAAATCTAATCCTAATAATAACTCAAGTACCCTTAATCCCGTAAATAACCCTATACCTAAACTTCCAACATCATTTTGCAACTATAAATCTTGAAAAAAACATAGAAACAGTTGTTGTGGACATTATTAAAAACAGCTTCCCGACCTCTTAATTTTTTTATCTCCCAATTATATGATGGTATGATACTATAGGGTTAATTATTGGATTCTCAGTTTATTGCTGCAGATTGCATTAGTGACCCCAAAGGTTTCAGGTGAAAAAAGACATAAGAAAATCTAGGTGAAAAAAAAAAAAAGAATCAGATTAAAGTTAGAGAAGCACCTCACCACTAGCTCTCCCTTTAGACCACGAGATTGGAATTTCTAAAATTCTTTCAAAAAGCTGCAGAAAAGACAAAAAAAAGGAAGACGATGCAGGTTAACACTATACACTTTAGTGAATAGAGCAAATTTTAAACTTTTTGTAAGAGAAAAAGAACAACCTTTCAATTCCGTTGATCTTTAATTTTTCCTAATAAATTATTACGAAACAAGACATCACCTAAAAACCTTACCGGAACAAAGAGGTTGGCAATCTTTAAATTGGCATGCCAATTCTGCTCAATGCTGTCAACAAACACATCTGCAGACAACCAGCCACCATCTTCAGATGTTCTATCTGATTGCCATTCTTTGCAGCTGCCATACAGCTGTACATGCACACGGCCATAGTGATTTTGAAATTTCACATGTCCATTTACATTCTCCATTTCCCTATCAAAGAGTGTACAAGACACATAAATACTATAAATGATGCATCTTCATGGCTATAGATAAAAACTTCATTTTTCAGTGCAGATCACATTTTATCTATAAACAGCTCGCTTCCAGTCAGAAAAAAAAAATTAGGTTCCATGTGATATAATGAAAAATTTTAAGTTTAATGGCCTTCTCAACAATAAATGTAAATATACAAGAATGACAAAGAAAGGAAACAGTGAACTTTGATTAAACGGGACAGCATAATGGCTCTGGGTTAGAATCTAATTGTTGGTTGTTGGGAGTAAAGAATCAGGGTCCCATATCAGATCTCAGAAAAATGTTTAATTGGTTTCTTCAATATGTGGGAGCTTTAGAGACAAAAAAGGGATTATTTTGAAAGTGTTCTCCAGTTCCATTAGTGAGGTGGGTTTTATTAAAGAAGGAATTCAGGCTCTTCTTCGAGGGATCTTGGTTTTCAAATCTTCTTCGTGATGGCTACTTAAGTTCAAGGTGACTCTAAGCATGCAATTGATTGGATAGCAGACAGGACAGTGCTGCTGTGGAGATTGCCATTTCTGCTTAGCCTATTTTTTGTATCTTTCATAAACTATGTCAATGATCTAGTCTACTTGCTTGCTAAAGGTGGTGTACATGGACCTTTGCTTATAAAGGACACTCTTCCCTTAGCTATGCTATCTCTGTCCTTTCAACTGTCAAATATCAAGCCCAAGTGACCCAAGCCAACTGCTTGAAATGTCTTTTTCTGTTTTTTTTTTTTTTCAGTATAAACTTCATTTATAAGGCAAAAACCAATCAAAATAATCGATCAGCTAAAGAGGTCGAGGTGACCTACAATAGACCTAAAACCAATCGATATTAACAACTGGCTCAATAACCATTTGTCTGAGAGTATAACAACTTGGTTATCACAAGGACACCACTGGATTACTGTACTGTTACTTGTAATAATTTCATTCATCGTTGGAAAGTGGATGTTGCAATTATCCAGGAGACTAAAATGGAAATTATGGATGATAAGGTGGTGGACGAGATCTGGGGGACTAGGTATTGTGGATGGTTATCTTTGCCGGCGAAGGGAACATCCGGGGGGATTTTGCTGATATGGGATCAGTCAAAGGTTAGTGTGGAGGACTCGTTTATTGGGGTCTATTCAGCTTCCTTGGTTTGTAAGGTTAGAGAGGCTGCTCATAAGTGGGGATTTTAACGTGATTCAGTTTTCTTATGAGAAGAAAAGGAGGTAGTGTGGTAACCAGAAGTATGAAGGAGTTCGATGACTGGGTAGGGAGGAATAGTTTGTTGGATCTTCCTTTCTATGGAGGAGATTTCGCTTGGTCCAATAACCAAGAGAGGCCAACAATGACCAGATTGGATAGATTTTTGGTGTCTGATTGTTGGTCCAATTTGTGTACCGATATATCTCAATTCATCCTGCCTAAGCCAATGTAGGATCACAATCCGGTTCTGCTTAGAAGTGGGAGCATTCTTAGACTATCTTCTCCTTTTAAATTCGAAAACATGTGGTTACAAGAACCTAATTTGGTTGACCAGGTGGGGGAATGGTGGGATTCTTTTCTCTTCTCGGGGAAGGCGGGTTTTGTGTTCAAAAGTAAGCTGAAAGCTTTGAAAGGGAAATTAATAGAATGGAATCGGGAAGTGTTTGGGCGAGTGGATAAGAAGATGGGGGAGCTCTTGGAAGAGATTTCAGGTCTGGATAGCAAAGAAGAAAAAGGGAAGGCTACAGAGGAGGAGAAAAGGTGTAAAGTGGAGGCCAAGAGAGATTATCTTAAATGGGCCAGGATGGATAAAATCAGTTTGAGGCAAAAGTCCAAAGTGAGATGGTTGAAGGAAGGCGATAACAACTCAAAATTCTTCCGTCAGATTGCGAATGCTAGAAGAAGAAATAACAATATTTCAAGTCTAAAGGTAGGAGAGGATATGGTAGTGGAAGAAGCAGTTAGTAGAGACAGTATTGTGCAGTTTTACTCTCATTTGTATACTGAGAAAGACTGCTTCAGACCTACAATTGATGGGATGCAGTTTGATTGTATTAGCCAGGAGCAAAGAGAGTGGTTAGAGAGACCGATTGGGAAGGAGGAAGTGTTAGAAGCTATCCAGAGTCTAAGCGGAAATAGGGCAACAAGTCTCGATGGCTTCACGTTGGCTTTCTACAAGAGGTGTTGGAGTGTGATTGGAAAAGATTTCATGCGTTGTTGAGGAGTTTGTTGTGAATGCCTCCCTTAATCGGTATTCCAATAGTACTTCTATCACTCTCATTCCCAAAATTGAAGGGGCTATTTCTTTGAAAGACTACCGTCCCATTAATCTGGTGGGGAGCTCCTACAAGATTTTATCTAAGATCCTGGCATCTAGGATGAGATAGGTGTTGGGTTCTGTTACTTCCCAATCCCAAGGGGCTTTTGTGAATGGGAGACAGCTTTTGGATGGAGTTCTGGTAGCTAACGAAAGCTTTGACTCCAGAGTTAAAGAAGGGCGGCAGGGTATCCTATGCAAGATCGATATGGAGAAAGCCTATGATCATGTGTTGGAATTTTCTGGAGCATGTGATGACTAGGATGGGATTTGGGGAGAAGTGGAGAAAATGGAGGAAGATGTGTATATCTACAGCATCCTTTTCTATTCTAGTGAATGGATCACCAGCAGGATACTTTTCCAGTTCGAGAGGGCCCAGGCAAAGTGATCCTTTATCTCTGTTCATGTTCGTTGTTGTCGTGGAGGCTCTGAGCCGTATGACGAGTAAAGTTGTTGAAGGTGGTTTTATAGAAAAATTCCAAGTGGGGAATTCAGGGCCTATGATATCTCACTTACAGTTTGCCGATGACACAATTTTCTTTACGGATGCCTCACATAATCAGCTTAGATATCTTCGGTGTGTTTTGAGGTGCTTCGAGGAAGTGTCAAACTTGCGGATTAATCTGTCTATGAGTGAGATGTTTGGTATAGGAGAAGTCCCTAACATTAGGGAGTTGGGAGTCAGTCTGGGGTGTAGGGCTAGAAGACTACGCACCACTTATCTTGGTTTGTCTTTGAGTGTTAGATACAAGGATAAATCCATCTGGGACCCAGTTATGGAAAATTTGGTAAAGACTAGCTAGTTGGAAGAAGAAGTATCTGTCAAAGGGAGGTAAGATTACTCTGATTAAGAGCACCCTTTCCAGCCTCCCTATTCATTTTCTCTCCTTGTTCTCTATGCAGCTAGTGTGACTAATAGAATGAAAAAACTTATGATGCAGGACAGACGTGACGGCCTAAAATCTAAAGCTGAGATTAACAAGGAATCATTAAGAACAATAAGAACATAAATCTCCATGCTAATCACACGCACACATTCAGATTCAAGCAAATAAATTCATCAAGTTCAAGGCTTTCACGCACAATCTACAATATTAGACCCATTGCTTTAACGGACGCGGATCTAATGGAAGGTGGAACTTCCAACAAGCGTAGGGTCAACCAATAGAATCCACATAGATCTTCACTGAGCCTATTCAAGGATTTGAAAGATGGTTTAAGGTTCAATCCATCAAAAGAAACCAGAAAGTTCACATGAGATCAAAGGTGGCACATTAGATGACTTAAAGAAGAGAAGGGAATCAATTTCCAGCAGCTTTTACATTGCCCGCTACAAAATCAGACTTGAACCAGTCCCATATAGGTTCGGTTGGTGTCTAAGGGTTAAGGTTTAGGGATGTAACACTAGGGATAAAGGATTAAAGGGCATACGGACGACCAATCAGCAGTATGGGACTCATGGGTGGCGGAATCTCCACACTATGGGTGGAACGTGATAGATAATGGGATATGGGGGATGGTGAGTGCAGGTATTAAGGTTTGTGGGGAAGGTGGCAGCAGGTTTAAGACTTAAGGAGGGAAGCAGCTGCAATATTGAGGGTTATGGGAGCCGGCGGCTACAGATCTAGGGATTAGGGGACAGTGGCTGTGATTTTAGGGTTGAGGTAAGTGGCGGAGGCAGGGTTTGGGGATCCTAGAAGTGGCAGCAGCAAGGGTTCTTGGTTTTGGAGGGTGGCAGTATTAGTTTTGGGGCTGTGCGGGGTGATGGCAGCCGGTGTTGTGGGTTTAAGAGGTGATGGAGAGGTGTGGTGATGGTAGGGATGGGTTAGGGTAAGTCTAGGGGAAAGTAGATCATTAGGGTTAGGGTAAGGACTCACATGGCTGGGGTAAAAGTGAAGAAGTTCAACACTAAAAACAGAAAATAGTGGAGGGTGAACAGTGTTCATGAATAGTAAAAAGAGCAAAAAAAGATTAAAGAATAGGGATAAGAGAAGAAGATTCAACCAAAAGATCGATGAAATACCTGGAACAATGTGGGAATCTCTCCCTTGACCTCACGCCAAACCCATCAAGGGGAAATCATGCATAAGCGCATCGTCATCTTCTTCATTCATTCATCAATCTTCATTAACCCCTGAACTAGGGTTTTTACAAAGTACTTAAAGAAGAAAAGAAAACCCTAATCTAATCTCCACCCTTGGATCAAATCAAGGGTCGAGATTTACAAGAGGTTTAAGTGAAATACCAAAAACAACGTAACAACTAATAAGAAATTACAAATCTGCCATCTATTGTAAGAGATGTCTCACTTATTTAAAGCCAATATTGACGGCCTTTAAAGGGAATGGGCCTAGGCCCAAGTCCTGATTTGTTGTCCACATCAACTTATGTGAGATTTCTTGTGGAGTGGGAAAGGGGGTGGCTATAAGTTTCATCTCGTGGAGTGGGATACGATTTGCAAGCCAAAAGACATGGGAGGATTAGGCTTCAGGCATCTAAAAGACATGAACATTGCTCTCCTTGGGAAGTGGTTATGGAGACTAGGTGAGGAAGAGGAAAGTTTATGGTGCGGTGTGATAGATTGTAAGTTTGATGTTAGTTGGTTTGGATGGGATAGTCAACAAGTATTATCTCCTTACGGTGTTAGTATGTGGAGGGGTATTGTCAGCACTAAAGATGAATTTGACAGGGGTATTCTCTTTAAAGTTGGAAGAGGGGATAAGGTACGGTTCTGGGAAGATCCTTGGTGTGGAGAGGAGTCCTTGCAAACTTTTTTCCCAACTTTGTACAGTTCATCTGATAGGAAAGGAGCTATTGTGCTAGAGTGTGTAGACAGCCATGAAGGGATGGTTTCCTGGAATTTTGGTTTTCGCAGAAATTTCTATGATTGGGAATTGGATTGTTTAGCAGCTCTTCTACTTAAAGTGGGTGAAGTTCCAGTGTTGAATTCGGAGGAAGACATGAGAGTTTGGAGATGGGATCCCAAGGGCGCCTTTTCTGTGAGCTCATTCTTCCAACATGTTTCTCGGGCGGGTCAGAGTTTTCCACCACGTCCTATTATTTGGGGGGTGCCTATTCCTTCGAAGGTAAAGTTTTTAGCTTGGACTGCTAGCCTAGATAAGATTCTGACGGTGGACCACTTGATGAATCGGGGCATGATGGTGCCGAATAGATGTGTTATGCAAGTCCTGTGGTGAATCTGTCGACCATGTATTGATTCATTGTAGGTTTACGTTTGAGGTGAAGCAAACCTTTTTCTCTTTCTTTGGTGTAGATTTTGTTATGCCCGAACATGTGGGAGATGTGGTGCTTAGTAGTTTAGCAGTCTTCATGTCTGGGAGAGGGTGGATTCTTTGGAGCATGCTTCCTTTGTAGTTATGTGGGCTGTTTGGAAAGAGAGAAACTCTCGGATCTTTGACGGGAAAGAAGCGTCCGATCCTAAGGTGACTCTGAGAGTCAAAGCTTTGTTGTTTCTTTGGTCTTATGTTTGTCCAAAGTTTAAAGGATGTTTTTTTGAGTCCTTTGTATTTAGATGGGATGACATTTTATGGGGTCCACTTCATGATGTTTAAAGAGTGGGATCTGCCTTCTTTCTTATTTTCTTTTGGGATTCGTCTCTTTTAATGAAATATACTTATAAAAAAAATAGTTTGTACATGATTAAGTGTTAATTCATTTATTCTTTTTGGTTTATGCAATGCTTTTCTGTGGTTAAAAACAAGTATTGAGGAAAGCTAAAAGAAGACATGATTTTGGTCTGCAATCAAAATCTCAATTCACATAATTGATGGTTCAAAGCTTATGAAAGAGAAGATTTTGGACAAATTCAGCCTATCCATCAGTGATGTTTTCTCAAATACCCATTCCTGTTCAGTACTAAATTCTAGAAGGTACACAAACTGACAAAATAAATATTAAATACAACCTGTGAGAAAAACACAAGTAGATTAATCCTTAGAGAGTTTAAGACCATGAAACATCAAACGTATCTTCGTAAATGGTTTAGTCTTACATATATTACAAGTCACCCTCACCTGGGTTCCTGGTCGCCATATCCAAGTAGCATCAATGTTCCCCCTGTGAAATAAACAGAATCCAGTGTAACTGGAAGCATCTTTTCAATGCCTTCAGGCTGGACTACATCTACCCCTTCGGCAAGTTCAGCAACAAGATCTTCAAGTTTTAGATTCATGCATGACTTCAGATTCTGAATGTGACCATCCAAGTAATCAGATAACAATTCTCCCACAGTTCTAGAAAATGAGGGTAAACCTGATTTCAGACTCAAGGGCCAAATGGGCATTGAATGGTGCATCGCTAACCATGACCCAAGCTTCGAAGTTGAACCTAGAGATGAATAACCTTTATGGCCCTTGGATCTGTCTTCGAGAGACTCCAGCATCTGGTTCTGCAAACTGTTAGAACTGGCTCTGGAACCACAATGGCTATCTCCAACAGGAATGTCTGTCAATTCCTCCTCATTTACATCACACTTGTTAGTTTGCCTTGATTCAGCAAGACTGCTACTCCACGGTGATTGTTCACCTCCATATCCAAGACCATTCTTCATGTTGTTAACCATCTCTATGCGGCCCTCACTGCTGGAGTACGCGGCGACCGTTTCAAAGGCTCCCTGCTCAATGTGTTTCTCCCCTTTCAGGTCAACTGGCCAACACTGGTCATCAGATATTCTGTGTTTGTCACTACCACTCAGTGCAGTCGCATTAATATTACTAACATCCTCACCTTCGACCACAGGATTCTCAAGTTGAGCAGCATCATAACTTCCGGCTGAAGGTGGTGTTCCCCATTGTGAAGAATCACTGAACTTCCTACAATCTAGAACCCGGAAATATGCAAGTGCAGCTACTGCACTACGCTCAAGATTTCTTTTTTTAGCAATAAAACCAGCCTCGGATATATTCTTCCGGTGAGCCTTCCTTTTGAATCCACGTCTTATAGGACTTGATATAATTCTGGACCATAGCTTAAGCACAGTCCCCGGAAGTTTCACACCAAACGATTTTTCCAGATCTGCATGCTTCAAACTGTATTGAACACCTGTGTCCACACAATGATGATCCCTCCAGTGTATCTGCTCTTCCATGCAAAAAAAAGAGTCAGAGCTTGCAAGATCAGTAGACTGACCAGCACCCTCCTTGAAAACATGAGCTTCTGATGAACTAGAACCTGGTCGAGGAACAATGTACCCCATCTCGGCAACTTTCCTCGCGTTTTCATCCCTTTCTCGGGCCGAGGAAGCAACTGCTTCTTCTCTAGCAATCCGTCTGCTTTTGGTACGATAATCTATCCCTTCTTCAGTTGAGGAGTGCCTCTGCAAACCAACTTCAGACGAAGGGATCCCTAACCAGGAAAAATCTTCCTTCTGCGCAATCAACACACTTGGCTTAGATAAAACTGCATCAATCACAATCTTCCCCCTCCTCAGACTAGCGAACGGCCGGACACGAAGTTTCATTAAGGGGACCTCACCACAGGAGAATTCCTCATGATGAGGCCCAATCGAACACGACTCCAAGGTGATGCCCAGAGGAGAAACCCTTCGAACCTTTCCGAAATCAAGCTCGCGTTGAAGATACTCACTCAATACCAAACAAACAGAAGGCAAAAGCCTAGCTTCAATAAAACTCTTGGTTTTCACTTGCCCGTACCATAACAATATTCCTACCATGGAAATCACAGCAACGAAAACAGAGCATCTAACTAACAGCAATCCCTCCTTCCATAAAGGAACAAAAGATCTAACAAAAGCCTTGCTTTGGGAGAACCTCTCCTCTATACAATTAACCTTCAACCTATACCTTGATCTAAAGTTCCTCGATGAGAACTCTATATTTCTCCCACCAAACTGTGAAAACCAAAGCCCATGACACCTCTCAAGATTTTGCTTTGCACACAAAAACTTGGGGAAAGCCCTAGAACCCAACTTCCCTCTGACCGCAAAAACTGAATTGCCATTGGTTCTCCCATTCACAGAGTTTTTGAGTGGAAGCCCTAAAAATGGGCTATGCAAATGTTTGATGCTCATTATTCCCACACCACCACCATCTGTCGGGAACCAAGAAAAAGATTCTCGGACTCCTACAGTTTCAAAATAATATTGGGCTGCCAAACATTCAAACCTGAAAAAAAAGGCAAAACCATTTTCAATTAATACAATTTCAACCCAAAGTAGACATACCAACCAAGCATAAAATAGAAATAATATAAGAGAACACTAATTATTTACTTCCTAACTTCATTCTCCAGTGTTTATAATAATAATAATATTAATAATAATAAAACAAAAATTGAAACCACACACCAATCAAAAGAGGCTCATCTACCCGGAAAAAAAAAGTGATGAGAAACAACTTCTAAGAAAACCAACAGAATATGTAAGATTTGTGTGCAAAAATAGACCTATTTAAAGGGCTTCCACTGCTTATAAAGAACTATAATTAACAAATACCTACAGTGCTTATAACTACAACACATTTTGAAATAAATTATAGAAACAGAAACAGTAACAATTAGAGTAGTTGAAAACTTTAATCCATTAAGCCTAGTACAAGAAGTGTTTGCAGAAATTCAGAAGGGGCGTTTATTTACTTCAAATAAAGCTCAGAAGAACACAATACAGGCTATGAAGTTCATACAGAGAACCCTAACATACCGAAATACTTGAAATATTAGGTTCCTGTAATCGAAGATTCGTAAACAAACACACCCAATGACTGAAATGCGAAACCAAAAAAAAAAAACTCCATGGATTCAATATTCGAACAGAAAAGACAAGGGTTTTTCAGAAATTAAACTAGAAATTATAAACCTCGACTGGAAGAACAAAATGAGGACAAAAAAAAACTAAAAAATGGAAAAATATGAGTTTCGAGTGAGATTAAAATGGAGAAATTTGAGAGATTCAAACCTTTCATGATCGAATCCAGCATTCTGAAACTAAAACACGATTGATTTCTCTCCAAGTTTCTGGATTTTTAGTTTCCTTTCTCTGTAGAGAGGAACAAAAGAGTGAGGAGGAGTGCTAGCTCACCCAAAAAAAAAGAAAGAAAAGGTATTGAGAAGGAATGCTGCTCTGGCTTGTTTTGTTTCGAAGACACGGAAAGAGCAGCGAAATTTTGTTTTAAATGACCGATATACCCCCACTTTTCTAATAACCGAAATCCCCTCGTGAACATAAGGATGCGAAGGGCAAGATCGAACGTTATCTGGTTATATGTGGAGCGCGAAACTATATCAGGACAATGTAAACCGTCCATCAGATCTACCACCGGTTTCATCTTTTTGCGACTTTTGCGCCGTGCCTTACTGGCGTATATTACCATTTCTACTGTTCAGGTCTCAGTATGGGCCCTGGCCCATTCCATCTAATTGAACGAGCTGGTGTTCATCATCTTGGCCCACCTTCGTCATAGTCATTCCAACGAAATTGGGCTTGCTCGAGCTATGGGTCGTTCTTTGAATTAACCAAAATATGTGGACAAGACTTACCTGGGCTCTCTCGAATATGCACGAATGTAGCTAGGGAATTATGAGGAGACGGCATCAATTTATGCTTAATTGCTCCACATATAGTTCCTCGAACCGCATTTTCTAAACGAACCAAAGCCAATCCGAATTGATCTTGTAACAGATCTGCTACAGAACGAATACGTTTATTTTTCAAATAATTACCGAATATATATATATATATGTAATTTGTTCCTGTTCCTTGGAAGGGTGTGCACACGCGTTCCGTTTGATCTATTTCCTTATCTCCCCATGGATGATAATTAGTGGGTTTGGGATTAGTACCATGCCCAACCCGGGAATAAGTAGCTAGGTCCAAGTCCGGCCTGCCCAGGCCATGACAGCACTAAATAATTCAGGCTAAGCCCAGCCCAAGAATAGGTACAACGAGCCGAGTCACTAGTTTGGGGTTAAACCTAAGCTCATTCCTACAACAAACCAAGCCCAAATATAGCCGAATTATTAGTGGCCCTTTATAGCAAGCCCATGCCCAATATTTTGGGCCAAAGAATACAACCCAAGTCATGTCCCTGTAACAAGATGGGCTTAAAGGTCCATCAGTACAGCTCAACCCATTAACACCCCTACATATGTTTCTTGATTGTCTTTCAACTTCCACAGAAAAGGGAACAAAGTTACATTGAAAAGTCAAACAAGGTAGATGCTTCAAAACAATTGTTGAAAATTGACCTTTCACGAACCAACAAAAATAGAGAACAACATTGCAATTTTACGTGGTTCGACAGTGTGGGTCCTCGGGTGATAAGAGTCAGGAGTGACACCCTAATGCCCATTTAGATAATATATAATCTCTTGTACAATGAAAACCTAAAGTACCCCCAATACAAGTTGTACATCAACACAAACTGTACAAATTTGTAAGGACAAAAAATTACCATTGACTATGGCGACCAGGCAACGGGCGTGTTGCCCCCGGCAACCTCCCAACTAGCTCAACATGGAGCTGAACCAGCAGAAAGTTTTGGCTTAATAAATAGTAAAATCCTCGCAGAACAGTACTCCTTGAAAAAATACAAGACACCTAACACAACACAATAAGACATTTCTAAAGTAAAATAAGTTTCTCCATACTGACAAATGTATACTCCGAGTCTTATGATTATCTAACTACAATCTACTTTGAGCTTGGGCCGTTATATCTATTATTGGACTAAGATTGGGCCAAACAGTTAGTCCCATAACAAGTCGGGCCGGGCTTCAGCATAGCTACAAGTTAAGCTTAAACCACCTCGTTTCTAGAACAAGGGGATTAGATAAATCGCCTGAAACTTTGTACAATGCTAAAACTTTCAAAATGGGTATTTATTTTTATTTCTTTGAATTATTGGTCTATTGGTTTCTTTATGCTTGCGAAAAGCAACGGATTTGATTCTAGCACTCCCCAAAAATACGCCTATGTAGCAAAGAAACTGTAGACCAATAATTCAAAGAAATAAAAATAAATACCCATTGCAAAAGTTTTAGTATTGCACAAAGTTTCAAAAAAAATTACAATTTTGGCGGACAGGCATGGGAGATGAATCAATGGCCGATTTTTGGTGAGGATGATCTCCTCGCCATGTAAATCACCCCTATGAAAATTCAACCCATTTTAAAATTTCTGAACCCATCAAATGTGGTTTTCAACTTAATGCTAAAAATATACGGTCCATAATCCTTCAACTAGTAAACCAGGCTACAAATATCAGAATGATTTGAATTTTTGTTAGGATGTCCTCACCAAAAATCATCCCATTCCAAAACTTCTAATTTATATATTGGCCCTTGTCAAAAAAATTATCCCCGGATCGATCTTGACCCTATATATACAAGAGTGGGATAAAGCTATTGATTGTCAGTGATTTCCTCACCACAGAGATTCTTCTCACCAAAAATCAACACTTTCGAATACTTCTAAAGGATTTTCAGGATAAAATTTTGCTGACTCCAGGACCTCAGAAGTTTGAAGTCCCCCGAGAAAACATTCGCTGGCCCCGGGGGACTTCAAACTTTGAAGTCTCCCCGCCCAAAAATGTCAGACACGTACTACAATCCCTTAACTCAACCCTCGTTAATTCCCTGGTTGGTGGTTAACAAGGGGTACTTGCCTGTCATTTTGGGAGGGGGACATCAAAGTTTGAAGTCCCCCCGGGCCACCAAATTTTTTCTAGAAGTCCCCCCTACTCTTTGGGACCCACTGACTCCAAGGATTTTTGGCCCACCCCTTGATGGACCTAGAAATGGAAATTCAGTTTGATTGGTGATTTCTAGCAATTAGGATTTGAGCACCCAAAAATGAGTAAAACTTCTATCACAGGGTTCTTGACAGATGCTTCTG
This sequence comes from Euptelea pleiosperma, assembly GCA_035048495.1. NCBI lineage: Eukaryota > Viridiplantae > Streptophyta > Magnoliopsida > Ranunculales > Eupteleaceae > Euptelea > Euptelea pleiosperma. Next base: position 26,402,427 of record CM068549.1, read on the forward strand.
TCACAATGAAAATCATAGGCCACGTGGCATGCTCTTAGTGGATGCTGACCATCTGGATGTTTGGTCTGTCTCTCGGTGGACCTCTAAACCAAAAATCAGCCTGATTAGTGATTCACAACCTTTGGATCTTTGCACCCAAATAACGCTCAATAATACTAGAATTCCTACCGTTAAAATCAACCCATGAAAGTAACTTCAATCGAATCGCTTAGAAATCCCTAATCAGGCTGATTTTTGGTTTAGAGGTCCACTGAGGGACTGGCCAAACATCCATACGGTCAGCGTCCACTAAGAGTGTTCCACGGTCTTGTGATTTTCATTGTGACAGAAACATCTGTCAGAACGCTGTGATAGAAGTTTTACTCCCCAAAAACGGCTTAAATCCAATCCGTTAAAATGCTCAAATCCGACAACTGGTGTATTTGTGTACTTGGTGTGTAGGTCCACCAAGAGGTGAGCCAAACATCCATGCGTCAGTGGGACCTAAAGAGTGTGTAACGTTGCATTTTGGGAGGGGCCTGGGACAAAAATGCTGCACTCAGATCTGTGGATTTGATTTTTTCTGGGAATTTTTTGCTTCATCAGTTTTACATCCAATTTGACCAAGAACTCTTTGATGATGGATGTCACAGTATGAGCAACGTGGCAAATTCTTAGAGAACCCTGACCATATGGATGTTTGGCCCATCCGTATCTGAGTACCCCAAATATTGCTAAATCCTCGGTTAAAGATAAACTCATGAAAAAGACTTCGATACAACGATTATAAATTACTAATCAGGATGAGTTTAGATCTGTAGGCCTACCTAGAAATTGTCCAAACATCCATACGGTCAATGGTCTCTAAGAATGTGCCACGTGGCTCTACTTAGCCCATCATCAAAGATTTATACCAATTTGACGAAACACCCCCCTCTTACTAAACTACGAGGAAAAAAAATCTAGGATATAGAATTTTGTATATAAATTAGATACAGAAATCCCTTCAAATGCCACATGGTACACTATTGCGGTCCACTGACCCATGCTAGTCCACGCCTTTGATTCATCTACACACAAAAAATCAGTATGATCGAGCACTTCTAGCCATCGGATTCGAGCATTTTATCATCATGGGCTTCTATGGTTCTACCCACCTATAAGAAGCCAGTTCCGCTCCGTCCTAGGCGGCGGCTATAAAGATAGATTAATTGGACGTGTAAGATCGCAATAAATAAATATTCGGGGAGAAGCTTCTAGAAGGTCCATACTTGAAGAAAATAATTGTTCTACAAATAAATTTTCCAATAGTTGATAGGAAAACTTCTAGAAGATCTCTATTAGAGGAAAATAAATGTTCTAGAAATAAATTTTCCAATAGTTGAAAGGAATTGAATTATAATTTTGTTTGCTCAGCCTTCCGCATAGAAGCCATCGGGTTGACCCCATTTCTTCCCTCCAAATTGGACAATAAAAGTCAGCGGCCCGAGCCTGCTCATGGTTAAGAAAAATGAATTATAGAGTATATGTTAAGTGCATCCCATACAGTCTACTTGGGCCAGCAGCTTATAGTTCCAGGCCATCCAATTTACAAAAGCTTGCTACATCAAGCGGTTAGATGTCTTTTCTTGGTTCTCTGTTTGAGTGGTGGCCTTGTGGGATCAAGGATGAATGTCTCGGGATTAGAGGCTGGATCGGTGGGTTCGATCCCGATCTGGATCGGACCAAGTTCTGCCCATCTCGCCCGAGACAAAGTGAGAATTCTTTGTAAAACAGTGATCTCAGGCGAGACAGAGCCTTGTTTGGATCGGTTCGGTGGGTTCCACCCTGATCCAGGACAGGATCGGCCGAGACTTTGAACCATGCGTGGGATGGTCCATCCTACCGATAGAACAATCATATGTACTTAATATAGGGAACATTATCATCTTCAATGCTCCTGATAACCATCGTTTACTTTCTCTTGCTTAATTTGACGAAAAGATCTTCATCTTATTTTCCGGGTCAAACACACAATTTGATATTTCTTGCAAGGTATTAAATGGTCAAACCATCTTATAACGGTTATAACGGCCGTTATAATGGATTTGGGAAAAAAAAAAGTCAAAATATTTTATTTTTTATTTTTCAAAATAACATTAATGGCAATAAAATAATATTTTTTGTCAATAACGACTGTTATTTTCGTCATAGTAGCTATTATACCTTAAGTACATTTTTTGGGTTTATCTAACGGTAAAACTTGCCTGACCACCGATGGTCAGGTAGAGTTGCCGACACGTGGATTTTGTACCGACAAAACACCACGGAGTTCTCACCACGTACCCCAAGTGCTTTTTAGCTTTTCCATTAATAAATTTCAAAAAAGATTCACCTGGGTACATAGCAGAAAGCACACCTCCATGGATGGTCAGGTAGCGGTGGTCAGACAAGTTTTGCTCTTAAACACAGGAGCATTATCATCATAGTTGCTATTATAACATTTTTTTAAGTTGGTAGCATTTGTCAGAAATTCCCTTTTCAAATTGGACTTGTCCTTTTTTGTAAGTTAAATTTGAAGTGTGAGGGGCATTTCTGTCAAATGATGACTAGAAGTGGTAGAAGTATGGTGATCAACAAGTTTTAAAGGAAAAAAAAGATTTGTATGTTAGAAAGTGTCAAAACGAAACAAGTTTTATAACATTTAGGCTGGGTTTCGATAAGCTTAAGGCGGCGTTTGTTTTTTATAAATATGCGTTATTGTGCGCAACTTAGCCAAAAAACATGTGTTTGCTTGCACGACTCACACTGTACATCAGAGCCCTCAATGTGCGCCAAGACGCTTGTTGTAACACACACCCCCTAATAATCGGAACACGCACAAAATTGCGTGTAACAACATGCGCCGTTGTACCATAAGACATACATATAGTGCATCACACGGCGCATAACACTGTATTTAAATGAATATTTTTATTATATTATATATATTATACATTACATAAAATAATACATATAATACTATGTAAGATATAACATATAATATTTGGCATATCCTAGTTGGACCTAGATATCGTAATTCATTCTGATTAGTAATTTTCATCCGTTAGATAATAATCTTTTTCATACTTTATTTTTAACTGTGGATTTCTAGCAATATTTGGGGTACTCAGTATTCAAAGGTTAGAAATTAATAATTAAGCCAATTTTTGTTATGTAAGTCCATCTAGAGATGATCTAAACATCCATATAGTCAGTAGCCTCTAATAGTGTGCCATGTGGCTCACATCGTGGGTCTATTGTCAACTTTGATGATGGACACCGTCAAATTTTTCTAGAGATAGGGTATACAATAAATGCTTTAACACATTAAGTTGAAATGTGAAAATGTTAAATAACCAAAATACTCTTATAAAGTAAAAAAAATTCAAAAAATTGAAAGAAACTATGTTTATCAATTTAAAAAATTTGAGGGTAGTATTAAGAATAAGAATTTTAATAAAAGATGAGTATTGAATGAGCTTCAAGGTGACGTGTGCTTTGACACTAAAAATGACAGAAGAGCCCCTTCTATGTGAATATTTTTAGGATATTGGGTTTTAGCATGAGGCACGCAAGTAGAATAGACAAAGACTGCTTTCTTGGCAAATACGTCTCAAGATTTATCCATGACTTACATTAGGGTTTCAACTTTCAAAACTCCAATATTTTTTTTTTTTTTTCGATGACTCCTTAAGCGTCGGGTCTTCTGTTGGAATATAGCCCAAAGTCTTTGGCGTCTTCCTCCTTTGTTCAATCCTCTGTACAGGCTCCGGCAGTTAAATACGTAATGACACGCGTCAGCAAAACTTCGAAAAAACGTTTCCTCGAAATAAATAAACCAGAAGAGTTACCTCTAGGCTCCAGCGAGTCGCGACTTCCCCTTGTTATTGAAACAATAGAAGTGTACAGTGGACCTGAACGCCGACTTTCGATCTTACCCGCCAACTCACTACAAAAGACAAATCTTGACCGTCCCTGGAGGGGGCTCAATCTTTTTGGTTGTCTTATTCCACGTGTTACTACAGTGACGTGACAGCCCCACCACGTGACTCGACCTCGTAACCTCGTGGTCGTGGAGTCGTTCTATGATACTGATTCTATATTAAAGTTTAATACATAAATCCTCAAAACGCCACGTGGCATATTATTCAGACTAACCCAGAAGATGGTCCACCTATTGATTGAATAAAACACCAAAAATCAGCCTGGATTGGTGATTTCTAGCCGTTGATTCGAGTACTTCTTCATCATGGGCATGGAACTGATCCTCATGCATGTTTATAAAGCCCATTATAAAAAAGTTCTTGAATCCAACGGCTAGAAATCACTAAACAAGCTGATTTTTGGTTTTCTAGGTCCACTAAGTTATGGGCCAAACATTCATTGGTCTTTGGATCCGAATGAGTTTGTCACGTGGCATTTTGAGAAAATCTGTATCATACTTTTTGATAAATAATTCTGTATCGTAGTTTTCCCTTGACGTCCTAATCCGTAATCCTATCCGTTAATGACAACGGCGTTTCAGTGGATTTTCAATTTTTCATTCTCTCTCTAGAACCTAGACGCCCAAAGGTTTTATAAAACCACAGGACCAAAGCAATTCTATAAACAGAAACACTAAATCAACTTCGTCTACTCGGCTCTCTTTCTCTCTCTTTGCTCTGGTTTCTGCAAAACCGGTTTTCGTTGTTCCAGTAATCGATTTTTGGCGATGGAGCTAATTCCAGGTCTACCTGATGAGATCGCTCGCGAATGCCTAATCCGTGTTCCGTACACACAATTTTGTACGGCCTCGGATGTCTGTAAAGGATGGAAAGAAGAGGTCTCGTCCGTACAATTTCACCGGCGAAGGAAGGTAAGTGGCTTGAATCGAGCCATCATCGTGTTTACACAAGACGAGTCGAGCCCGGCGTCTGGGCCAGTGAAGTACCCTCTTACGCCCGCTTACAGGCTTACGTTTTACGAGCCTGTGACTGGCGTGTGGGGTATGCTTCCGCCGATTCCCGGTTATTCTGACGGGTTACCACTGTTCTGCCAGTGTGCCGGAGTTGGGCGATATTTGGTGGTGATCGGCGGATGGATTCCGACTTCTTGGGATGTATCGAATGCGGTGTATGTTTATGATTTTGTATCTGCCACGTGGCAACGTGGTGTCGATATGCCCGGTGCATCACGGTCTTTCTTTGCCTGCGCATCTGATTCTGATCGGATGGTGTTTGTTGCGGGTGGACATGACGAAGAGAAGAACGCGTTGAGATCTGCGTTGGCATATAATGTCATCAAGGACAAGTGGGTCCCACTACCTGACATGGCAAGAGAGCGAGATGAGTGTAAGGGGGTTTATCACGGTGGCAAATTCCACGTCATCAGTGGGTATTCCACGGAAATGCAAGGTCAGTTCGCCAGAAGTGCAGAGGCTTTCCACGTTGCCACGTGGCAATGGGACCTGGTGAAGGAGAATATGATGCAAACGGGTGTCTGTCCAAGGACTTGCGTGGTGGATGAGGATGGAAATATATACCGGTGTTTATCGGGCCATGTGGCAGTTCTTGAAGGTGACATATGGCAGCCATTGACGGAGCTGCCACCGGACGTACGTATGGCACCATATGTGGTGATGTGGCAGGAGAATCTGTTGGTCATTGGATCAGCCGGGACTGGTGGGCCACACTCAGGGTACATGTTGAAATTATTGGAAAAAGAGAAGCATTACACGTGGACAAAAGTGGAGATTCCTGAGGAATTTACAGGACATGTTCAGATTGGCTGTAGCTTAGAGATCTGAGAATGGTTGTACAATGAACATAACTCTTTATTTTCGTTTTTTTTATTAGTTTTTTTGTTCAATTTTTTTTTTGAGAGCTGTGTGAGAATTTTTATTATTATTTTTGTTTGTAGGCGAGTAGTGTGAGAATTGAGACACGTGGCAGAAGAGGGCTATAATATTAGAGGACGTTTTAATGGTTTTACTTTTATCCCTTTGACGGCTGATCTTACATTTTTGTATATCGTAAACCATATCATGAAAAATACCGAACTCTCCAACAATGCCATATCGCAGTCTTTTGGGCCCACTAACCATATGAAAGCGGGCCCACCACATAGTGGACTCGCAAACCAAAAAGCAGCCTGATTCGTGCTGTATAGCCATCGGATTTTAATATTCCTTCATTATGCACTCATGTTCACGAATCATGAGTGCATAAGCCTATGATGCAATGGCTAGAAATCACAACCGACCTTTCAATTAGATTAAAAAAAGCTTTTCTATATTATATTGTTAAGGGCTATCCCTAAAATACGCAGTTAGTCTCTATCACCATATAACTTTATTAGAGATCAAAGAGAGAGAGAGAGAGAGTTTTAGTTGTGTGAGATTGTTTTTTTTTTTTCCAAGTTCTGAAGTTTTGAAACTTGCCACGTGAAATGAGTAAGGCTGTCCAAGTGGCCGAATTGTAAGAGCATCTCCAAAACCACGAGGGTTCTAACTTCATATTTGATGAAAAAGTTGTAAAATGCGACGCTAACCCGGCTCTATCTCCGTCTTCAAATTTAAATACATGGTCTCTATTTCTATACTTGGCTTCAAATATAGAGATCCACTTTTTGACTTTCAGAATTCTAGTTTTATCCTATGTCATATCTTTTTATAAAATTTTGATATATTTTTTTATTTTTTAAAAAACATCTACTTTTTACCAACAAATTTTAAATAAGTTTTGTATCATGTTTAAAACTTTTAAAATATATTTTGTGTCATTTTTTTAAAAAATGATTCTTTTTTAAGTTAGGGCTGATTGTAGTTCAACACTTTTTAAAAGGTGTCACTATCTTCAAATTTGAATAAAATATTTTTTTGAAGACCTTGGTTAGAGACTTGGAGATGCTTTAATGCATACGACCAAAATCGAAAAAAAAACGAAAAAAACAGGAATAACAGAAAATAATGGATCTAAAATTCAAATTTTGAATTTCAAGTTTTCAATAAAATTTATAAATGAATATAATGGGCATTTTTTTTAACAATTTTAAAAAAAAAATATAAGTTGTTATTTTCATTATAATGATCGTCATTTAAAAAAAAAAAACCGTTATAAAAGAAATAGCGCCCATTATTTTTTTAACATTAAAATGGTATGTAACGTAACGAGGGAGGTCAGTTTCCGTTATAACAGCCATTATTTTCGTTATAACGGCCATTTTTTTTATACCATGCTATAAACAATAGAATAAAAAACGACCATTATTTGAAATACCAATTTTTATTGTTATGGAGTTTTTTTTTTGAAAAAATATTAAAATAAATAATACTCCAATCGTTTTTTACTCGGACGTGAATGATATGACCTGACTCTGTTACAACGGCCGTTATAATGATCATAACGGTAACATTACAATGGGTAATTTAAAACCTTTCTATAAACATTTTAAGTCAAACTTGGTCAAAGTCAATGGTCAAGGAAGACAAGTCTAAATTCTCAGAATTTAGGGGAACATGTCTAATGACACTCCTATTTGCCTAATTAACAATGGAAATACGAAAAGAAACATATTTGGCTTATGAGGTTCGTCTGATTTTAAAATATGATCCGAGGCAGCCTACACCTTTTACTCCATAACCAAAGGCACAAGTAGCAGCTGGACCCTGGACCCTGGACCCTGGACCGTCGACCGTCGACCATTGACCATCGACCTTGGACCGTGGGCGGCTAATGGCGGACAACATATGATTTAACAGATTATATTTGACTCCCACCTTGTGCTCGGCAATTAAACAACTCCATTAGTAAAGGAGGAGCCCACCTTAAACACGATCCTAATCACGTTTTTTTTTAATCACTTATGGGTTGGACATGTTTATGGGCACGGGCCAGGTTTAGGGGGTACATGTCGTACAAAGAGCATATTGTTCCAAGCAAACACTTTGCACCAAACCTCAGCCGTGTGACCCGGTTGGGAGAATTTTTCTTCTTTTTATCCCCCCTAACACCCTTTTTGTTTTCTCATTTTTATTTTATGCACCACATGTCTGACCCATAGTTAGCAATTCGGCATTCCGTAATGATTCAGAAAGGAAAAAGTTTGAATTTAATTCGGTTTCATGATAGAAAAATCCGGTCATTGTTGAAGTGTTATATTTCGTTTAGCCTTAAAAAGTTTGAATTTTACCCGTTTTTATTTTATTTTATACGGCACTTTAATATGTTTTATTTAAAAATATAAAAGTCGGGTATTAAACATGAATAATACGTGTTTTATTTGTTTAATGTTAAAATTTGTGATTTTTTTTTTCAATTTTTAGTTTTATACGACCATATTTCAAAAAGCAAAAAATTCATGTATTAAATGCAAATAATACGCGAATTTACTGACATGGGTTTGACCTACTGCTAGCAATCGATCAGATTGACCTGGAGATCTAATCCAATCCGATCTGAAAAAATTGGGTCTGGAACCTTCTTTTTCGTTATCAGATCGGTACCGGACCTTAGATTGTCGATATGATCGCTTATCGGATTGGTAGAAGATTGACCCTATTCTGATCCAATATTGACCTATATATATATATATAAATGCCTAAAAGTATTATATATGTATATGTCGGATCGGACCGGCATATTTGATTGGTTACGGAACCGAATTTTACTGATACGGTCGGTCCGGATCGATTGGATTTCTCATCGGATTGGTACACCAAATCACTACTAATCCGACTCATCCATTGCCAACCCTAGTCTGACCTGATTCAATTGGACAGGCCAGGAATCTTTTTCCCGAATTTTCTAGACCTGATGAATAAGTGTGTTAGGATTCGACGTCATGATCTGCAAAGTCTCAATTCACTCTTTGATCGATACCTCTAAAATGTGACAAGATTGGCCTGATTTGAGTAGCCGATGTCCATTGTGGACCCAATTAACGATCTAAGTTCGTTGATGCCTGACCCGAACCTGTCAACAAAACATCCGTGGTTTGGAATTAGCATGGCAATTTGGCCCACAGACCTGCCGGCAGGCCCAATGTGGTCCATGAAAGAGATGGGTCGGGCCTGGGTACAATATTGCAGCCCGGCTTGTGGCCGGTCCGATTTGAAAGGACTTAGCAGCTGTACGGGGTGTAAGTATAACCGCTTTCATTTTACTAATCTAAGTCAACAGTTGCATTTGAAGGGACTTAGCAGAAACCCAAGCCCAAAACCCAACAATAACAAGCCCACGGCCTGGCCCGTGACCAAGGTTTAAATTTTCGTTTTGGAGGAATGTCTCGATCAAGTGAAAAATCGAGACAAACTCCGAAACGAAACGAATCATTGAAAAAATGGTGAAAAAAATGAAATTTCAGAAACATTACGAAATACTTTCAAAATCATTAAATTATATTTTTTATTTATTTTTATTTTTTTAGATTGTATTGGATTGTCTTGGCGAAACAAACCGAAACATTCCGAAACGAAACGAAACGTACGAAACATTCAATGTTTCGTTTCGGTTTCCTCATGAAACGTTACCAAACATTCTGAAATGCACCATAGGCTGGGCCTGGGTTTAAAAATTTTTACTCCCAGCCCGAGTTGCTGACAGGCTTGGTCGGCCTAGCCCGATGGGCCAAATTGCCATGCTTAGTTTGGGACGTGTAATTGGCCTGGTTTCTGAAACATGTCTTTGCTTGCTTCAAGAAATTAAAAAGAAAATGTTTAAAGATAAAATAATTAAAAATTGTAAAATATTACGTTAATGCATCGCTTTGTTTGTGATGAATCTCGACTTAGAAAACAAATGCACTTAAATGATAAAAAGTTTGATGACAGCGGACTGTCATCGGGGCCGCCAATGATAGACCACAAGGGCGTATTCTTATAGGACTCTGACCATATGGATGTTTTGCCAATCCCTAGTTGGACCTATAAACCAAAAATCAGTCTAATTAGTGATTTCAAACCTTTGGATCTTTATACCCCAAATAATGGCCAATAATGCTCAAATTCACACGATTAAAATCAACCCATGAAAATAACTCCAATCCAACACCTAGGAATAACTAATCATGTTGATTTTTGGTTTGTAGGACCACCTAGGGATCGGCGTATGCCACGTGGCTTAGATTACGGGCTGTCATTGGTTTGTAGGTCCACTTCATCTTGTTATAATCATAATCATATTTTGGTATGCTGATCATCAAACCGATTTTATGTCGAATTGGTTAGATAGTGTAGATGGCAGTTGACTCGGTTCAATTCGGTAAATTCATCAGTTATGTTATAAAATCTCTCTCCCTCTATCTGTCATAGAGCTCGTCCAACAAGAAAGTCCATTCCCCTTCATTTTAAGGAATAAGACCGGTTTATGGAGTAAATATTTAATAATCAAGAAACATGTTCATAAAATGAGTATAATCGAGATAAGGATACTGACATGGATGTGTGACACGACAAAATTAAAAATAAAACGCATTCATAAAAATATTAAAGTATCCCCATAAGTGACGAAATGAGGGAAAGTCAATTGAGAACCTAAGATAGTTTAACCATGTACAATGGATACTAAAGATAGCACCAATGAGGAGGATTGTGCAAGTCGGAGGGCCTAAAATAACGATACGAATACTAAAACGGATGTGGAGTGAAGTTCTGAGAGGAAATTGTAAGAAGCTTGCCTTAACGAAAGAGATCGCTTTAGACATGATTGAATGGAGGAACATGATTCGTGCAGTTGAACAATCATACCGTTGAGAAAAGGCTTATGACGATGATAATTTGAATTTTTTTGACTCGCAAATTGAATTTTTTTTCTTCCAAATTGAAGTTGAGTCAACAAACCATTCTAATTAAGTTATTACGCCGAGTCTAATCTAAATGAGATTGAGTCGAGTTAACTCATTGAGTTCTAAGTTTGGAAACTTGCCAAGTGAGGATGTCCAGCTGGCCTATTCCTTTGGTTGGTGCATATGAAATCTTGCCTTTGCTAGGAACAAAGTTTGTTGTGTCCTAGAATATTGCACTTCTCTTCCCAATAATGAAAAGATCACTGACAACTAAGTTACAAGTTAAGTGTCAACAATCTAAAAAAACCCTTAAGCTAGCTTCAAAAAGTAGTTTTATTCATCTTGGGTGCAACAAAAATTCGAAAAAAAACCCCAGGGATTATATATATTCTCTAGGGGTGTTGGGGTTTCACTTGTACGTTGAGAGAGTAAGTGAGAGAAAACTATTGTAATCTTAATTCTTTAGAGATGATGAAAGAGCTCTTCATACCCGCAGACATAGGTACACTGCAGCGTAAGTAGGGACACAACTACCCTGTAGCGTTGCCCTAGGGTATGAGAAGTAGGGCCGTCGAATACAGTACCATGAGTAGTGCGCATCATGTGCATTGTATTCTTCTGGTTTCTGGTTTTTTTTTGTTCTTGCTTTCTTAAAGAAGTTTAAATTTTAGGGCGTGCTTGGTTAGTGATAAATTTACTTCTGAGAGAATATATTGTCGCAGCCAATTAACTTTATGGCTAAATATTCGCGCCTAAAAATATTTTAAAGCGTTTGGCAACCGTATCATTTTTTTTTGCCAAATTTTCTGTTGTCCTAATTTTTATGGTGTTTGGATGGTGCAGACAAAGTTACGAAAGCTATCTTGTGCACTGCACAATTACCATAATCAATATTTGTCATAGTGAAATAGTGCCACGTGGACTTGAAAATGTTTTACTACCGAGAACTCTATGTGTGCGGGATCGACTCATACCATACTTTGGTATTTGTTAAACAGAAAAGTTATGATATTACCGGGATCAATCTTTGTGCACATGTTCATGATCGGGACCATCCAATTAATGGATCAATCGCTGACATTATTTTGGTTACAAAGATCCAAAGGTTAAAAACCTTTGATGACACCTGGAGTCGGCGACTCTGCTGACTTCAGCCAATATGAGACACGTGTCACAGTCTTAGGAGGCCTGTTTGGCCAACCACTACGTGGACGGTGGACCTACAAACCAAAAATCATCATAATTAGTGATTTAAAACCTTTGGATCTTTGTACCCAAATAATGCTCATGGGTTGATTTTAACCGTAGAGGTTGGCCAAACATCCATACGGTCAGTGTCCTCTTAAGAATGTGCCACAAGGCTAATATTGACTGCAGTCAGCGGCGTCACTGACTGCATGTGTCATCGAAGGTTTACTCAGTTTGATACATCCTTTACTCAATATGCTACATGCCACGCCATTCCAGGTCCATTAACCCCCTCTATGTTTGCTGGCCACCTATTGGTAGATTTAATTAAGCATTTTCATTATGGACTTTGAGCTCATCCGTGGGCCTGCTTACAAAGTCCATTAGGGAAAAAAAAATGCTTACGTAGGTTAGGGAAAGAAAATATTCGCTGTCTTCAGACTTCAAAATTTGAAATCTACTCCTTTAAGGTCCATTGACCTTGTGGATGTTTGTTCCGACTCTTGAAGGACCTCCATACCAAAAAATCTATTTGATCGAAGATTAATAACAGTTATATTTTAGCATCTAAAAAGTGCTCAAATCCAACGGCCAAAAATTGCAATATTAAAATCCTACATCCAAAGGATATAAATCATCAATCAAACTGAATTTGTATGTGTAGATCCATCAAGAAGTGGAACAAACATCCATAAGGTCAGTGAGCTCTAAAGAGTGGCTTCACACTTTGAAGTCCCCAAGACATTAGTAGCTAAAAAGATGACAAAAAAAGGGAAATTGATTTTAACGGTCAACTTTTAAAAAGTCCAAGTCAACTTTCTCATATTTGACGAGAATAACCTAAAAAAACAGGGAATTGATTTTTACAGAACTTTTAAAAGTCCAAGTCGACATTTTCATATTTGACGAAAATAACCCTCAAACTGTTCTTACCATCTTATAAAGAAATCAAATGTGTAGGAAGGGGCACAATAATGTGAAATATGAAAAGGGTCGTGATGTAACAAGGTATACCTGAGATTTTTTCAAATGTGGAAGCGCATTTTTGTTACTCACCGCTGCTATCTGAGCCCACTGATTGCATGGATGTTTAGCCCAACCCTTAGTAGACATTCGAATCAAAACTCAGCTTGTTTGATGATTTTTCGCAGTTGGTTTAGTACTCAAAAAAATGGTTGAATTCATCGGTTAAAAGCACGCCTTCAAAAGTACTAAATTCTAAGGGTTAGAGATTACCAATTAGGGTGATTTTTGGTGTGTAGATCCACCAAGGCGATAAATATCCACGTAGTCAATGGGCCCAGATGACAGCAGAGGAGAACATGCATGAGTCATTGCCGGTCATTTCTATAGTTGGCATGAATATAATTTGTACGATGAATTCAAGATATCGTGAAGAGCTATTTCGATAACATAATTTGTGTATTTATTTCATCATCATCTGCGGTGGTTGATGTGTAGAGTTTCGATTTTGACATATGGTTGAAAGCAAGAGATTTGCTCTACAGCAGAGGGAGTATTGGTTACCACTTGAAGTGACAGGGCTGCAAGACTGCATTGGCACATCCCAAGTTTACCATTTGCAAACTTTTTCCACGATTCTTAGTACTTGTTTAGTAGTATAGCATTGATGGGATTGTAAAGCCTGATCATTAGCTGAATATGATATATACCTTTTCACGACGGGGGTGGGGGCTTGCACCTATTACAATTACTAGAGTTTTCAAGGTGGGAGAGAAGTGGGATTCGAGAAAATTTCATTAGTTTCTTATATGAAATTGTAGTTCTGTGGATTAATGTGACCTCTTCATTATAAGATCAAATTCAATGGTTTTCTTTGGTTTCAGTGTTAGAGACTGTTACGATCCTAGAGGTTAAGACTTAAACTTTCCACACCTCTATCACCTAGGTGCTTTTGGTGTATTGTCTTGGGTCTTAACACTTAGTATCAGAGCCAACCCCATGTCATGGGTTTAAGTCATGGGAGGGGCAACCTGAGGAAAGGGCTACCTGGGGGTTCGCTCAAAAGAGAGAAAATAGGGGTACCGAAAAAAAAAAAAAATGCCGGGAGCTCACTCACAAAAGTGAGAAAATAGGAGTACCTGAGTGAAAGCCGCCTTAGAGTGGGCCACCGTGGATGTTGGCCTTCGAAGCATGGTAGAATGTTACGATCCTAGAGGTTAAGACTTAAACTTTCCACACCTCTATCACCTAGGTGCTTTTGGTGTATTGGTTGGGGTCTTAACAAAGACCTGAATGAAGATAATTAAATAGTTTGGTTTGGGATTTAGGTTTTCTATGTTACTATTGTAAAAAAAAAAAAAAAGTTTATACCCTTAGTGATCTCTTGTTCTCAATAGTAAACTAGTTGCGATCTCCATGGATGTAGCCCATATTGAGTGAATCACGTGTATCTTGTATTGTAGTTTGCTTGTTTCTTATTTTTCTTCTTCTTGCTTTGCATCTAAGGGTGTAATTGTTCCTGACAAGCATTTGGAATGAGAAGAAAGAACCATCGGTGCATGAAGACATTTGAAAGGAGATGTTGAAAAAAGCATATGGAGTACCCTTATTTGTCAAATAATAGGCAGAGATTCTCCTCGAAAATAATTTCTACATAAGAGAAAAATGGCAATTGATCTTGAATCATGATGATACCTTACATCAATTGAAGGCAAAATATTGCATAAGATTTCGTTCATTATCCCCCAATGGGTGCTGGTTTGAGCAGGAAATATTAATCTAATTGTGGATGGCTCTTGGCCGCGTTTCCCTCACAATTGCTCTTATACATACCTACTTTGTACGTACCGAGAAGGTTGCATCCATTTCTTCCCATTGTGACTCCAGCGATACTCGTGCACTCTTAGGTTCAGGAAATCCAATAACTGTCAAGGTGTATCGTGATCTGTTTCCACACATGAAATTCCTTGGGATGTTAGATTTGAATTCGCGTTCCACTAAATGTGGTTTAAAGAGATTAGTAACTCGATGAAGGAGGGCTTTGAACCCAGGTCTATGGTATCAACACCCACAAACTTTACCAACTGAGCAAGCTTGGCACCTTCAAAAATAAGGGTTTTGTAAGTATGGTATTTAAATTCCTTTGTTCTTTTTTATTTTTTTATTTTTTGGCTTCTTTGCTTTGCTAGGTGGTCCTCTTGTCCCCCCAACTTCCTCGTTGTATCTTTGTTGGGTGTTCCAAGATAGATATCTATTCTACTTATTAATGGACGAAGGCTCTTCTTGCGCGTGTCCCGCTAAACCCAAGTATCCTAAAAATACTCATGTTTTGCTGCTTTTGTATTCAATAAACTAGTCACATAGAAGGGGCTCTTTGGTCTTTTTTGTGTCAAAGCACACATCGCCTCTGTAAGCACGCGTAACCTTGTAGCTCATTTAATGGTGCTCTCTTATTAAAAAAATCTGAAAATCTGTATTCCTAATTTAACCCTTAAATCCTTAAATTGACAAACATAGCTTCTTTCATTTTTTGAAATTTTTTAGATTATAAGGGTGCTTTGGTCCAACTTTTTAGTTGTGCACCTCTTTAGCCCTTTTAGGTGCATGTTTGGCTGTATGGTAGTTGATACGGTAGGGAGTTCACCAAATTAGTTGTTGTGTACCTCTTCAATGACAAACATGATTGATCAAAAGTGAACACTTACTTTTGTTGACCAGTGGGCCAGCTCTGCAGCCACCTGGGTAAATATCCCTTGTTGAAAAAATGTTTGACACAGATGGCTTTTTCAAAAGTTTGATACATCCTTCGCTCAACAGGCTACATGCCGCACTATTTCAGGCCCATCGACTCCATTAATGTTTGGCCCATGGCCCACTTAGTGGTGGATTGAAGCATTTTCGTTATGGACTTTGAACACATCCATAGGCCTGTTCATGAAGCCCACGAGGGAAAAAAAGCTTAGGGCTCGTTTGGCAAACCAGTGGAAGCAAAATGTAACTTCTAAATTAAGTTGCTGAATTTAGTTGGCATGACTTATAAATCAAAAAGTGAAAAAGTTAGTTTGGCATGAATTAAGTCAAAAAGTTATTTTCTTATAATTTTATATATCTATTATATTATAATAAACTATTAATAAAGATCATAAACTAATATCACATATGTTGTTTATTTAAAAAAAAAATTAATTATAAATGGTCAATAATAAACGACCCACCAAATGAGTTATTTTATGGGTAATTATTTAAAAAAAAAAAAAGAGATGGTATACTGCTACTCCTCAGTAAACCATCCATGTTTTCCCTCTTTATAAGATATTTTCTATCTATGCTTCATAATGTGAAGTTTACAAGAGTAAAATTGATATTTGGAAAGATTCACTCAAAATTAGAAGCGTTAGTTCTGCATTTTTTTTTTGACTTTTGCTTCCACCAAAAGCAAGAAGCAAAAAAATTTAGCTTCCACAAAAAGTAAGTTTTTGACTTTTGAGAAGCAATTCCAAAATGGATACCGAAACAAACTTTTCAACTTTTGGAAGCAAAAAAATAACTTATTTCGGTGTTGCCAAACGGAACCTTAGTGAGTCGGTAAGGGAGAGAATTTATTTATTGTCCCTAGAGGCTTCAAAATTTGAAATCTCCCACCCCCTAAAATGCTAAGTAGAGTACCCTTTAGGGTCCACTAACCTTCTAGCTGTTTGTTCCACCTCTCTATGGACCTGCATACCAAAAGTCAGCTTAATCAATGATTTATAACAGTTATAATTTAGCCTTTAAAAATATGCTTAAATCCAACGGCCAGAAAAAAAACACAATTTTAAAATGTTAAATCCAAAGTATAAAAATCATCAATTAAACTGAATTTTGATTTCTAGATCCATCAATAGGTAGACCAAACATCATAAGGTCAGTGGGCCCAAAAAAAAATGTTCCACGTGCCATTTTGGAAAGGGGACTTCAAACTTTGATGTCCCCCTAGACATCAAACTCTGGCTGGTTGAAGGGTGGGCTAAAAAAACCCAAAAAAACAAAACAAAGGGGAATTAATTTTTGTAGTCAACTTTTAAAAGTCCAAGTCAACTTTTTCATATTTGACGAAAGGGTCGGGCTCAAGGGACCCCATTTCTGACTCCCTTTTTTGACCCCTATCTTGGCGTACCCACGTAGAAAATGAATCAATTGCTGATTTTTGTTGGGGATGATAACCTCACCATATAGATCACCCCAACAAAAAATCAGCCCATTCTGAAATTTCTAACCCCATCAAATGTGGTTTTAAAGTTACACTGTAAAATCGACGGTCCATAATGCTTCAGCTTCTAAACCAGTCTATGAATGTCAGAATGATTTGAATTTTTGTGAGGATGATCTCCTCACCATAGAGATCATCCTTACCAAAAATCAGCCATTGATTCATCTTCTATGTGGGTACGCCAAGATGGGGGTCAAAAAAGGGGGTCAGAAATGGGGGTCCCTTGAGCCCGACCCTTTCGTCAAATATGAAAAAGTTGACTACAAAAATTTTTAGCCATCCAAAAATTGTTCTTGCCGACGGGAAAAAGGAAGAAGAAGATTCTCCAATAAGGTATTTCTCCAATCTATCTAGTATATAACAACCCCCTGAGCTGCTTTCTTTCGTCAAGGAGAAGATGATGTTCATTATGGAAGCGCTAGAGAAGCTCTCCTCCACCTTCCCAACCATCCACGCTGCGATAGGTGGAGAACCTTGTAGGCGAGCAAGCTCTCACCTGTAAAGTCAAGCAAAATCTTTGAATTAATCCCAACCCCAACCCTAACCCTAACCCTAACTCTAAACCCACCACCACCACTGCCGCAGCTTTTAGCACAACTAGAATTGAAATAATCCAAAACAAGACACGCAACACCTTTTCCTTCTTTGTTTTCGTCCATTCAACAACCTACATAACAACGAGGAGAACGGGAAAGAGTCATTGTGGGTCAGTTCTATAATTGGCATGGAAGGCCTTGGGAAGACAACTTTCAGCCAAACTCAGGTACGGCGAAGAGACCATGAAGAGCCATTTCGATAACAGAATTTGGGTATGTGTTTCTTCTCTTGATCTCGATGTGGGAAAAATAACAGATGCAATTGTAGATAGAGAAACAGATGCAAATTAGAGAGAGACTTCTATTTTTGAGGAATCCTCACATTATCCCCTCTTGCAGGCGCAGTTTGTGGATGATGTGCAGATTTTGGATCCTTACATAGGGTTGAAAGTAAGAGATTTGCTCCATGGCAGAGGAAACAGTTGCAAGAACTATTGGCAACACGATTTTTTGTCGCAATTGGTATGAGACCTTTCCATGATAGGGTGTGGGGGCTTGCCCCCAAGCCCGCTTGACAGACAGGGATAGGGCCTCCAAGAAAAATTTGGTCAGTTAAAAATTGTAATTCTGTGGATTAATCTGATCAATTTATTATAAGATCAGATTCGACTACTGTCTTTAGTTTTAGGATTAAATACTTCTATTTAAAGTCTCATTTGATTGTTTTGAGTAATGTGACTAAAGAGAATTAGAAAGTTTGCGATTTCTTCTATTATTCTTAAAAAAAAGAAAGATGGGTTTGTTCCCTTTGTTGATGATATCTTCTCAATAGTGAACCAGTTGGGGATCTCCGTGGACGTAGCCCACACTGGGCGAACCACATATATCTTGTGTTGTAATTTGCTTATTTCTTGTAGTTCTTCATCTAGCTTTGCATATAAGGGTGTATTCGTTCCCAACAAGCATTTGGAATGAAAAGCAATAAAAAACCATTGGAGCAGGAAAACATTGGAAAGGAGATGCTGAAAAAAAAAACTTATGGAGTACCTCTATTTATTGGGGACAAATTCTCCTCCAAAATAATTATCACACGAGAAAAAATGGCAATCGATCTTGAATCTTGATGATACCTTATATTAATTGAAGGCAAAATATTGGTATTCTTCAGCAATTATAGAACATTGCATAAGATTTTGTTCATTGTTCCCCAATGGCTGCTGGTTTGAGAAGGAAACATTAATCTAATTGTGGATGGTTCAAGGTCCTGTTTCCCTCACAATTGTTCTTACACATCCCTACTTTGATCCTAGAATTTTGCATTCATCTCTTCCCTTCATGATGATACTCATGCACTCTTATGTTTTGTAAATCCAATAATTCTCAAGGTGTGTCGTGATTTGTTTCCGCATATGAGATTCCTAGTTAGGATATTGGATTTGAATTCCACTAAGGTTATGCATGTCTACCTGCTTAACTTTTTCCTCTTTAAGCATGGGGAGGTGGAAAAGTGGTGGTTACAAATTTCGAACTCTAATGCCTACCCATGCGAGCTCCCTCCCAACTGAAAAGTCTTTAAAGCCCAAATTAACAATCCTCTTTCCCTCTCACGTACTGAGTTGGAAAAACATTTGCTGGACTAAATCATTTTCCTAGGCTAGATGATGGGGCAGATACATGAGAGGGAATCTTTTCACTTTTAATCTAGGACAGAAACTTGGACTAATTTTGCTACCCACAAAGGCAAAAGTTAGCTTATCTGGTATTTGGGCTTTTTGTCACATTGCACAGGCGTTGTGTAATTCCTAAAGCAGGGCCTTGCTTCGAGAGAGAACTATTTGATTCGATTGTTCTCTCTTACTATTTTGCTGTTGACATTGGTGTTTAATTTTTGACATTATTTTGCAGATTCAGACTCTGGTAGCTCTTCTGGCAGCGAATCTGATGGTGCTAAAGCTTCATCTCCAGTGAATACAATGAAGGTATATCCCATTATTCTTGAGTTTCTAAATAAATATTTCACATTACTAATTTTTGCCTTGGTGCTTTCTTGAGATTTATCACGCTTTACTGCCTTTCCGGAGAAATTAATATCCTCTGGTCACCTTTCTCTTGCTCCTCATTAACTGTTCTTTTCTTTTGGTGGAGAACTTGTACTGATTCTTTCTTCTCCACACAGGAAACCTTGGGTTCTGGAGAGTCCTTAGAACAAAAGAGAAGTGATCGATCTTATTGACCCACATGAAGGAAAGCGTGAGTTTCTTTGTTTTATTTCATGTCCATCCACGTGCCATGATCTAGAAATACTTTTGACCTGGCCTTCTCCCTTCAAACAAGTCCCCTTCCATGTTAGAAAATTCAACACGGTATTTAAATGCTGTTATTCCCCGACTGCGCACAGAATCTGTTAATGGGTTGGATCAACTTGAGCAGAATTCCCAGTCTATGGTACTTTATGTTGAGACAGATATGAATGTTGCTGAAGAAACTGTCTGATGGTGGGTGTAAATCCTTCAGTTTTGGCGCTCATCTCGCCTTCTCTGGTGCAACATTTTTAGGGGAGAGTGCTCTGAGGCAAGTCTCCCCAGAAAAGCTCTATCGTGCAACTTTATTGAGGAGACGTTTTGCTGATGATACAGTCATCAAAGCTCTCGAGAGAGAGAGATCAAGAGAGAGAGAGAGAGAGAGAGAGGAGTACCTTGGACGTGAGAGACGCGAGAGCGCGCACCTGGAAAATCGTTCTCTGTTAAATAAGGCAGTGGTGAAGTGGTTTTCCGTGGGACCCACTTCCCAAATTGGAAACCAAACACGTAGAAGTGCCCCTTTTCCAGGAATTTGTTTTCCTTTCTTGGAAAAGGGCCGAACCAAACGCAGCCTTTGTTGATCACCATACATAGCCTAACGGTACTCCGTAGGGATCTCGAAAATGATGGTCGGGAATTCACACAATTTTTCACAGCTTCAACACCTCTTCTTGGGGTGCAATCCAAGATTGATGACACTGCCTCATGTACCATAGACATTAATGGAGTCACATACCCGCGATTATCCGATGATTGGTTGGGAATCAATAATCATTTCTATAGCTTATCTTAATGTGCAATACAAGGGTTTTGGGTTCATTACCAAACCTTCCCAAACTGGTGTCCTTGCCTGATGGGAGGAACCAATTCAAGACACTCACCATTCATTTCTGCCCCAAGCTGCAGTCATTGCCCAAGAGCTGCAACAATTTATCACCACGCAAGGAACTAAAGGATCACTGGTAGAAGATCCAATACCATGAAAAGGCAATAATATCATGATCCACTCTACCAATCTCGGGTTTGAATTTTAGGTTAGTTTCTTGTCATTGTATCTATCTGTTTAATGGGATAATAACTTTTTTTTTTTTAAAAACCGTGGGTATTTGGGCCTCATAAGTTCCTGACTAGTCCCCCGGGGCACGATAGTCACCCCTCCACACGTGCCGGAGTGTACTGGGAGAGTTAATACAGACTGAGCCACTTATTACCCTACTCTTTCCAGGAGGTGGCCCCAAGGAGAGTTGAACTCAATGATCCCCTGTTGAGGCCACCAGCTGGAAAGAGTGGACTGAGCCACTTAACAGATCAACCACTGTTCAATCACAATCATGCGGTGTTCGGGTGTAGACCCAAGAGGTGCTGGGTGGGCCAAAATTTGATCACCATATAGTCCTCTTATCAGTTTGGTTGTACAAATCAACCTTTATGTTGCCCATCACTAGCATGGAAGTATAATTTTTTTTGGATTGGCAACGTGGTTGAGGCTGGATCACAAGATCACCAAGGCAATAGACTCCAAAGTCTACGACCACAAGGAGAAAAACATGGGAGATTCCAGCTGCACATAGTCTCTAGGACGGACCTAGATAGAACCCAGCAAATCTCGAAAGAGCTGAAGAAAAGGCTCCAAACCTCCCATGCACCCAATGCAATAGAAGGTGGCTCACCGATTCCTCAGCTTTCTTGCACATAACGCGAAAATTCACCAATACCGTATTTCTTTTGTTAAGGTTATCCATAATGAGAATCTTCCCCAAAGAGGGACACCACAAAAAGAAATCAACTTTAGAAGGAATCTTCGACCCCCAAATCTTGGTCAGAGGAAAAGAGTGTCTTCAAGAGATATGATATAACTCCGGTGAGGAACACCAGACCTTATCCAACAGCACGTAAAAAGAGCGGACTGAGAATCGCCTATCAGATCTACCATTCCACCAAATGTTGTCCTCCCTAGATCTATCCACAAGGGTCCCATTTAATCTGTTGACAAGAGCTGCCATAGAGGATATTTCTCAATTGTTCAGGTTGCGTCTGAAGCCCATGTCCAAACTCGGGTTGTGCCTTCTCACACACTCCAACCGAAACCTTGGGAGGAAACCCTCCACCCTCAACCTCAAGGTTTACCATTCAACCATGCAATTTCTTGGCTTTATATTAACAACCTTCCATAGAATGAGTCCACCTACCTAGGCCAAGGAGACTCAGTCGCAAAGGTTTGCCAATGTGTTCACTTTTGCAAGACACATACACCTAAAAAATCTTTAACTCAAGCTAAACTAGACCGCAATAACTTTTTAATCATGGGTTTAACAGCAGTTGGAGGTTTTTTAGATACCTGTCCTAGTACACCCTAGGCTAGGCAAGGAATTCTCCCATAGGGGTTGTTATAATCCTGATATTATTGAATATATGGCTCAAAAAGCGGGGACGATGCTTGATATCGGCATTCCTTCTCCAATCAGCCTCATCCTGATATTATGCTAATTTTTGATGTGTAGGTCCCCCTAGATGTGGCCAAAATTCAAGGTAAGTGATCAGAAGAGTTGCCACCTAGCACTCTGTCATGCATGGAGGGAGTGAATTTTTTTCTCTTGGATTCCGGAATCACGATCCCGTAACAAATCCTACACGGACTTTTGTTGACTAGTAGGCCCAAGAGTTGCCATTTGGCACTCAAACGTAGGATATCGAGTGATGTACATAACAAGCTTTCCCTTGGATTTTGGAGTCAGAGAATACTTGATCACCATCGTTTGATCACATGTGCCTCCCACTTAATAAGTAAACTTGATAACCCTTTTTTTTTTTTTTATAAGTATAGAATTTATTAAGGGCTCAATGCCAAAAACAAAGATACAAAGTAAGCCTAAGAGGTTGAGAAGACCTACTAAAGACTACAACAACAACAAAACTAGAAATCAGAACAAAAGTGAAAGCAAAAACTTCTAACGGCCATTTCTAGAGCAAATAAGATCCCAACGAAATACGAAGTCTTCGTAGAAAATATCTCTACATTCTTTAAAGGATTTAGATCATAGGAACATAAGGCCATTGATGTTACCATAGCTACCTCTTCTTCCTTGTCTTCAAAACTCTACGATTTTTCTCATTTCAAAGGCTCTAATAAATGGCAAAAGGAAGAATCCACCATAACACTGGCCCTCTAGAAGAGAAAACATAAGTGTGCCAACTGCATACTAGATTTTTCAAAGAATCCGGCATTACCCAGGACATCCTGAACTCTTCCAAAATCGAATACCAAACTTCTCTCCTTATATCACAATGAAAGAAAGATGATTAACCGATTCCCCGCAGTGTTTGCATATCGAGCAAATATCTACAATAATGACCATTCTCAAGATTAAGTGATTCATTATCAAAATATTTTCCAGAGAGGCAATCCACATAAAAAAAAGGCGATCTTAGATGGGATTTTAGAGCCATAGATAAAAGAAGCTGGATAAGAAGAGGTGATAGGCCTTAGAAAAGTCATATATAAGGAGCGAACCAAAAATTGGCCATCTCTTGACTATCTGCATGTGCGCTTGTCCTGAACTGAAGGGGAAGTACAACAACCAAGCAAGCGAGAGAGTAAAGAAGAAACATAATCGATCAAGTTCAATCACTAACACGATTGATCATAAGTTAACACTTACTTTTGTTGACTAGTGGGCCAGCTTTGTAGCGACATGGGTAAATTGAAAAACACGTTTGATATGAACGGTTGTTTCAAAAGTTTGATATGATACATTCTTCACTCAATATGCCACATGACACACTATTTCAGGCCCATTGACCCCACGAATATTTGGCCCACATAGTGGTGGATTTAAGCATTTTCATTATGGACTTTGAGCTCATCCATGGACCACTTGATGAAGCCCATGAGGGAAAACAAAGGTTTTAGTGTGTAGGTAAGGGAGAGAAAATATTTGCTTTCCCTAGTGAGACTTCAAAATTTGAAATCCCCCCTCCCTAAAATGCTGAGTGGAATACCCTTTAGGGTCCACTGACCTTATAGATGTTTGTTCCATCTCTCAATGGACCTACATACCAAAAGTCATCTTGATCATGATCTATTAAAGTTCAATTTTAGCATCTAAAAAATGTTCAAATCCAATGATTTTAAAATGCTATGCAGGTCCAAAAGATATCAATCACCAATTAAACTGAATTTTGATGTGTAGATCCATCAAGAGGTAGACCAAACATCCATAAGGTCAGTGGGCCCTAAAGAGTGCTCCACGTGTTATTTTGGGACTGAGACTGGCTGGTCTAGGGCTGGGCCAAAAAAAGTAAAAAAAAAAGAAAGAAAGAAACAAAGGGTAATTGATTTTGAGAGTCAACATTCTAAAAGTCCAAATCAACTTTTTATATTGAAGAGTTCTCCACGTGTAATTTCGGGACTGAAGTTTCCAGGGGATAAGAGACTGGCTGGTCCAGGGGCCGGCCAAAAAAAAAAATGGGGAGTCAACAATTTAAAAGTCCAAGCAACTTTTCACATGGACGAAAATAAATTTTAAAAATGAAAAAACAAAGGGGATTGATTTTTACAGTCAACTTTTTAAAAGAAGTCATCTTTTTCATATTGGACGAAAATATCCCTCTAACAACTTCTTGCCATCTTGTAAAGAAACCGAATGTGAAGGGGAGTGGGGAGTCTCTCTCCAAGTTTCTGGGGACAACTTTGTGAAATGTGAAAAATATCCCGTCTCCAGTCCAGACTGGATTGGTTGGTTTTGCTCCAATCCATGTAGTATATAACAACCCACTTACCTGATTTCCTTCATCAAGGAGTAGCTAATGTCCATTATGGAAGCGCTAGAGAATCTCTCCTCCTCCACCACCACCGCCGGAGCTTTTGGCACTAGAATTGAAATAATTCAAAACAAAAACACAACCACCTCTTCATACTTTGTTTTTGTCCCTTCAACAACCTATATAACAAGAAGGAGCAGGGGTCATTGCAGGTCATTTCTATAGTTGGCATGGAAGGCCTTGGGAAGATCACCCTTAGACAAACTCGAGTACGACGAAGAGACCGTGAAGCGCCATTTCGATAACAGAATTTGGTTATGTGTTTCTTCTCAGGGTCTCGATATGGGAAAGACAACAGAGGCAATTGTAGAAGGAGAATCATGTGCAAATCAGAGAGAAAATGCTCCTTTTAGGAACCTCACATCATTCGTGGTGGTTGATGTGCAGATTTTGGATCTTGACATATGTTGAAAGTGAGAGATTTGCCCCACAGCAGAGGAAGCGGTATCCTGATTACCACCCGGAGCAACAAAGTTGCAAGAGTTATTGGCACATCCCAATTTTACTATTTGCAACCTTTTCCTGTTGACAATTCTTGGTCCTTGTTTAGTAATATAGTATTTATGGGATTGTAAAGCCTGATCAATCGCGTATAATACCTTTCCACGCGCTGGGTAAAAAAAAATTTCGTTAATGTTTTTTCATATGAAATTGTAATTCTGCAGATTAATCTGGTTTATTCATTATAAGATCAAATCTGACAGCTATCTTTGATTTCAAAGACTTCTATTTAAAGTGGTAACTTATTGTTTTGGGTAACGTGAGTAAGGAGAATTGGAGAGTTTGGGGTTTGGGATTTAGGTTTCTTCTGTTATTGGAAAAAAAAAAAAAAAGTTTGTTCCCTTCGTTAATGATTTCTTGTTCTCAATAGTATATAGCCCACACTGGGTGAACTACGTATATCTGGTATTGTGGTTTGCTTGTTTCTTGTTCTTCTTGCTTAGCATATGAGGGTGTATTTATTCCCAACAAGCATTTGGAATGAAAAGCAGTAAGAAAGAACCCTTGCAGCATGAAGACATTGGAAAGCAGATGTTGAAAAAAAAAAACTGATGGAGTGCCCTTATTTGTCAAGGACAGATTCCCTCCAAAATAATAATTATTACACAAGAAAAAATATGGCAATTGATCTTGAATCTTGATGATATACCTTACATCAATTGAAGGCAAAATATTGGTATTTTCAGTAAATGTAGAACATTGCATATTGTTGTTCATAGTTGTTCTTATACATCCGTACTTTGTACCAAGAGGCGGCGTTCAATCCTTCCCTTCATGCTCCAATGATACTCGTGCATTCTTTATGTTTTGGAATTCCGTAGGGACCTTGAAAGTGTAGGAAGAAAAAATGCCTAAGCTCACAAATCTAATATTCAGAGACAACCCAAGATTGGTGACAAGTGTTCCCTCAACGGTTAATAAAAAATTGTGAGTATTGTCTAAGATCTTTAAAGAATGTAAAGGGCTCTTCTTTGAAGATTTTGTTTTTAATTATGATTCTCTGTACCGGAGAGATAAGCCTGGTATCTCTCCTTTTTCTTTTTGGTTTCTTTGCTTTGCTAGGTGATCCTCTGTCCCTTAGCTTCTTTGTTGTATCTTTGTTGTGTGTTTCAATACAGCTATACTTATCAATAAAAAAAGAGAATTTTTGACATGTTCATCTGTTCTGTGTTGACGGAAGAAATTGTAGGAAAAACAATGTAAAAATAGGGAAAATTAAAATGAGAAAAAAGGTTGTTCATTTGTAGATCTGTTTGTGTTCATTCTTTTCATCTACAGCTAATCCATCCAAGTTTTGGATATCGTTGTTTTCTTCCAGATGCTTTGCCAAACTGTTGTGGCATGTGTTTATGAGAGATGCATTTTGTGTAAAAACGCAGCAAAGCACTTGAATCTAAACGCGCAAAACAAAAACATATGTTTGCTGGAGTGGTGGTCTACCGGCCATGAGACTCAGATGGGTTGGTCGTCGGTGATGGGCAGCTAACACACTGGAATCTCTTGGCTAGCTGTCCACTACAACCGTTCGATTTGGGGTAGGGGGTAGGGGTTTGGCCCAAACCCTATTCCGAGGTTGAAGATAAGGGCATTTTCGTCCTTTAATAAAAAAATTTGGTGGTCAACTTGAGTCACACCGGTCAAATGATAGTGGACCATGTCATGGGGGTATGTCAGCTTTTTCAAATTGTGGGGGGATATGTCAAATTTCAAAGATAACTTGGGGGGTATGTCAGAATTTTCCCAAAAAAAAAGGAAATGGGGGTGTTAGGGTTGCTTTTTGCTGCTAATCATTAGTAGAAATATTTTCACCGGCAGTTGTGCACCTCTTTAGCCCATTTACGTGCGTGTTTGGCTGTACGATACGATAGGGATTTCCCTAAATTTGTAGTTGTGCACCTCTTCAGCTTGGATATGAATAAAAAAAAGACATTCTTAAAAGATGCATCTTCTCACAAAACAGGCATGATAAAAAAAAATAGTATCTTCATCCCCAATTCTCCCTGTGATTTAAACATTGTATTGTCTTAGCTTACGAGGAACGTTGCTTTCTCAACAGCCAAACGTACTTTTTCGGAATGGTGAATGCTAACAACAGCCGCTTTCTCACGTGCTATTACCCACATGCCCTTATATTGGTAAAAAATAATGTTAAAAAAAAAAAACTATATCGATAAAGAAGTGAATTGGTTTTTTATATAGAAAATAGGAAAAAATTATAGAAAATTAACAAAAAAAATATCAAATGTTTACCCAAACATTGAATTCCAATAGGCCTGTTTGGGAATACTTTTGCAGAAACACTGCGAAAAAGCGCTTTTACAAAAGCACTGTAAAAAAAGTACTTCAGTATAAGTCATGAAAACAGATGTTGAGAAGCGCATTTTTCTAGAATAGCGTTTGGCAAATCATATCGGAGAAATGTTGTTCTGTGTAGAAGCTATTGTCGTTTGGCAAAGCCAACTATAAACTTTTGGATTCTGTCAAAATGTCAAGAATACCCTTATATTCCAAAATAAGGCAGTACTGGACAACAATATGTCACTGACTGACAAGAAGAGGTACTTAATTGAGAGGTCCAAGTGCAAGTGGTGGCGGAATCATATGCAGAAGATGGCAATTAGAACAATTGCATAGTTGGAAGTTGAAAGTCACACTTTTGCAAACCAAACAGAGATTATGATTTATGCTTAGGAAGCGCTTCTCAACACAAAAAGCACGAGAAGCGTTCCCAAATACTACCAGTGTGATTGGGTTCCTATCATCATTCGCTTTATGAAAATTTTCTCTCCCGTCCCCCATCAGACCACGTGATCATATATGTGGGCCAAAATAGACCCACTATTGTTTGGGCCTTAAGAGTCTGTTTGGATATCTTATATTAATTATCAGGACCTAGCGCAGTTCTAGCCCTGAGGTTCAATCTTCAAATTAATTTTGAAACTAACTCAGGTATTACTTTTTAAGGGCAAATTTTGAAAAAGTCAGGCTTGAAAAAGTGGGACCCACATGGTTGGTATATAGTAAAGATGAGGTCCCACCATCCCCGTTTAATTCCATGGTTCCATGTTCAAGTGCAAAATTTGTTCGTCATTCAACAATTGTGAAAGTAGATAGTAAGAATTTTCATTCAATGGAAAGGTTATAAAATTGAGAATTGGAAGGGCCCCTCTGAGTTCCCCTCTGATAAAAAGCTAAACTGCCAAAGCCCATACAATAAAAATACCTCAATTCTTGTTAGAGGCCAATCAACACGCTTGCTCCCCTTGCATCGTCGTATCATACGATGATGAGCCTCATAACATATGTATTGAAAGCTCCACTAGCTTTGCTTCCATATGTGCAAGTGCGCAGGAACACAATCACCATTCTAACTAATCAATACAATAATTAAAAACGACATGTTCTGATACGGTATAGGGGGGGGGGGGAGATATTGGAATTGTATGCATGGAGCTTCCCATTTTCCAACTTCCGCTTTACAGAGAGAGAAGCATAGTTCCTCATTTCCTCTGCTGTGCCAAGAAACTGTTAGGGAGATGGTATTTACAAGTAATGCATCAATGTCAACAGAGACCACGATGGCGACACCATTTTGGTGGTCACTGAAACAGGGCTGATGTGGACCTGCCTGCTTCTCTAGCAACATGCACATCATATATTCGGTCGACATGTAGCATAAAATTGACACAGTTTCAAGTGGCAGAGCACATCCATCAAAAAAGAGACAAAATACTACACTACTAATCCAAGAGTCAGACTGAGCCATCAAGTTCAAGTAACATTCACAAGAGTCTTTGCATAAGCAAAATGTCTGAAAACAATGTATGTCACATGACACTTGGGAATAGGCAAGACTAGGAACTAAAATGGATTTTTTCCTGAATGAAACCAGAGCTATTCTATCAAAGTTCATCTTCCCGAAACCAGATCCGTTGCTGTTTATTTTGCATTCAACAAATGAACAAGGGGAATACATGCTCACATCCAAAAAAAGGGGGCTTACCGCACTGGCTGCTGGTTATAGTGGTTCTTCTCTTTTTTCTTTGCTGCAGCAAGCTTTGCACTCCTTGCTGCGGCCTCAATAGCCGCAGCTCTGGCAGCAGCATCCATTTCTTTACTTGATTTTTTCTTCTTCATTGATGCCACCTTCTTTAGCCGCTCTTTTACATCAATAGAAGACGCATCTTCTTCTGGCTGTTCAGTCCCAGCAACTTCCTCTGGCACATTGTTAGTGTCTGAACCATTAACCTGCTCCTGCTCTTTAACCTCCTTCGCAGATTTGTCCTTCTTCTTCTTCTTTTTCGCACTTTTGCTCTCTGCAGGTGCACTCTCTTTCTTTTCCACATCTCCGTTGAGCTCCTCCGACTTTTTCTCTTGTGTAACACCTGCAAGTGTGAGTAATAAGGAATACCGCCTCTCTTGTCAAATGTTACAGGGGGGGGAGGAACTCATTTATCTCTGAGATGCATGGACCACACAGGAATATAAGATGATCATTAGAAAGATTTTCTACCTATCCAGGCACATGAGATTGCACCCACGTAGGACAAATGACCAGCAGGCATCAAAATCTCAACAGGCACGATACCACGTTATGCAACATTGCAGGACAAAACAAGTAAATAATTGACCTTACAAGATATAATATGCTTTGGAACTACATTTATTGCTTACTCAATCCAAATGTATTTCTTCAAACAAAGGGTAAATTATGAGTAACCCCCAACAAACAGGAGAGAGAGAGAGAGGAACAGCAATTTGTTAGCTTATTGAAATATGAAGGACAGTTGGTAGACAACGGATAATTTACTAGTAACCTGCAGCTATTGCCATTCTTCTGGTCCATATCTTATTTCATCATCAAATGCAAAAGAGAACTTCCACAAATTTAGAAATAACATCAAAGATATACTGAGAACTAAAAGCAAAATTTCATCTTCAGATGGGGTTAATTTGTGGAAAATCACAATAGGCATGAAGGCATCCAATAATATGATTATGCACATGGCTGATAAAATTATTAAATTACCTAGTGATTCATCTTGGCTACTACCGGTCTCTTTATTGGCGATTCCCAGCTCAGCCAAAACAGCCTCAAGTTCTGCAAGCTCCTTTTTCTTTAATTCCTTCTTCGAAAGCTGCCTTTCTGTATCCTTAGGTGCCAAAGAAGCCTGCGGAGGCTTCTTTGTCACTGGCTCGGTTTGTTGAGGAACCTCAGGTTCATGTTCATGCTCTTCCTCAACCTCATCATCCCCTTCATCAAGAACATCTTCTTCACTCTCACTTTCCTGGGAACTCACACAGACAAGTACAACTTCAATCCAATCTCAACAACATCAGGTCTGACACATGGTTCAAAAGTAGGACTACTGAACGGTCCATTCATCTCATGCAACATAAAATGATCAAATTCAGTAAAATAAAAGTCATGTATGAACAAATAGAACATCATCAGAATAGAAAACAGAAAATGTAAAAGAAAAAAGTGAAAAGCAGAAAATCATACAGTTATTAGATGGGACTCACAAGAAAAGTTATAACTAAACTATATAGAGAAATATTGAAGGAAGAACCAGGAAAGATTATGTAGAAATAATGTGTCTCAAACTGAAAATACCAGGAGTTGGCAGAATGAACATACAAGTCCGTTTCCATCTTTTCTGAAAAAATTCCATCTATAGGAAATGAATCATATATTGTAGACACCAGATGAATCAACAATCTACCAGAATTGACAAAATGGTAACCTTTTTATACAATAACAATGTTCATGAAACATTTTGATGCCGTGTATAACTATTGTGCGGCTTTAATTTAAATAGAGGAATAAAAAGCATGGTTTTTATACATTTTATGTGCATACATGCATAAATTGTACCATGCACTCCATTCTCTTGGCCATCCGTTAAACCTGTATTTTAACTACCCGAAGAGGAAGTCTAGCGTTTTACTCAACCAGTGCACCTTTATACAATTCAAGGTAGTTAAGGGCACAAGGCGCTAGGACCCCTGGTGCCTGAGGCTCAAGGCGCAAGGCAAGGCACGCGCCTGATTGAAGTGAGATGCGATATTAAAAGTATAATAATAAATATAAGATATATAAAAAATTAAGAAACATAACATAAAAAATAACAAAACAGGTAATCATTAGGCCATAAAACATAAAAGATAGCAAATGCCCAAAATCTCAAGCCAAAAGCAGTTCTAGTTAACATTGTCATTATCTAAATACAAAACAAGTAATCAAAAAACCATGAAACATAAAAGATAACAAATGTCCAAAATCTCAAATAGTGGACAATGAGTTCTAGTTAACATTGTCATTGTTTAAAATATAATCATCAACTTCATCCTCATCATCATCAGATGTGTTAAGTCTCCTCAATATACTTTTGTTTCCTCCAAATTGGCCTCTTCCTCTTCCAGCTCCCTTATTGAAGCCCTTGTCCTTACTCTTGACCTTGATCGTGACCTTACTCTTAACTCAAAAGTACATAATTTTTACAAAACAACATTTATTTTAGTGAGACGCGCGCTTGGAGCCTAGTTTGAGACTAGCGCCTTGAGCATAAGTCGTGCGCCTTACTAAACGTGCCTCGCATTTACCCTTCTAAGACGCTTTAGGTGTGCCTCGTGCCTGAGGCGCACGCCTTGACAACAGAGATACAACTACAATTTCTTAGAGTGATTTTGACAGTTAGCTTTCACGAGGCATAACTTTTTACTCCATACCAGATTAAAAAGCCGTTTAATGTGTTGGAAAGCCTTATCCTAGATCTACAACAGTTATCTAGGTGAAATGCTAGTGACAGGATTCAAGGGTATTTTACTCATGTTAAAAGTTATATTAAAGTTAATTTAGATTAGTGATTTAGATTACTTTTTTAGTCCTTAAAGTTTTTAGGGTTTGTTTTCTTATAAATACACTGAGAGCATTGTAAAAAGAAAAGAAAAAAAATACTTGAGACTATTAAATAATATTTGCCTTTAAAGCTTATTTGGTTCCATTGTGAACTATTGGAATTGCTTGAATGCTACTCCCTGTAGAAGTTTTTAAGGATTTTCGCTCTAAGAAAACCTTGACAATTCATTGAGTAGAACTCTGACTGCATTATCAACTATTAGAGGAAGTTTCGTTTTTTGGAACTTAGGATTTGATCAACAGAAGTCATGTCACTGAGGAGGAAACAACCACAATCTCATTAATTAGATGGATGAAAATCAATAGATTGTTGGAATGAGTTACAAAAGCACCGCCACAACTTTTACAACTTTTGGAGCGGCACTTGGAAGATCATCAAGATATGAAATCCATCGGGCAACGTTGGAGACAACTCATCAATCGTGGAGGTCCCACTCGAGACTCAACTGGTTAATTGTGATGATGAACATCAACAAGGATTCTTGATCAAGGCCGTGATCGAGATGAATATCCAAAGAAAAAGATTCTACTATTCTATCATTATAATAGATTGGGAGTCACCACTAATCTTTGACGAGGAAATTATTGGAAAAGGCAATGGTGGATGGTGGACCCATCTTTGATGATGAAGTGATCTACAATGAAAGTGAGATTTGGGAGCTTTTTAATTTTGACAAAGTTGGAAATAGTATAATTCTGAAGAAGCTTTAGTAGAAGATAAAGAAAATGTCAACAATTTTATGCCATCCAAGTGTTGACAAAATATCAAAGTAAAGGTTCAAGAGTTGGAATTATTTACATAAAGGACCTATACGCAATGATAAAGATCGTTCGTGTAAAGATGCCTTCGGTTATCTTATTTGCAAAAATACATATGGATCCTTTTCTAAAGAAATCTTCTAATGTGCAATCATTGGTGCAAATGTAGTAGAGATTTAAATAATATGGAATCAAGCGAATCATGGCGAAACGGAGATCCAAGGAATGTAAATTGTGGTTGATTGTGAGTTTGCATCATCGATTACCACTGCAGAGCACTAGAGAGAATATGAGCATATAATAAAGTAAACTCGAGTGCGACTCTTCTCCAACCGGAGGAGAATGACTTAGTCAACGTCTACGAGGCATAATTTTTTACTCATATGCTTGTTCCATGTGTTGTAAAGCCTTATCAAAGATCCATAACAATTATTTTTTGTCGAGATTTTGACGTTTTGAGCTGCAAAACAGTGCTAAAAAACTGGGTATAATGGTATTGACAAGGTTTAAGGATATTTTGATCATTTTAAAAATTAGAGTTTAGTTATTTTAGATCAATGATTCCGATTAGTTTTTTTTTTTGACAAGTATGGTTCAGATTAGTTTTTAGGATTTTTTTATAAATAATCCCTAAAGAGCATTGTAGAAAAATGTTTTTTATTATTGAATGATGTTTGCCTAGGGTTTATTTGGTTCCTTGGTAAACTATCAGAATTGCTTGGATTAGTATCCTGGTGGAGTTTTTTAGGGATTTTCGCTCTAAGAAAACCTCAACGGTGCGTTGTTGAACTTCGCCTGCGCCAAATTTCTTGATCTCCAATGAACCAAATCTTTAAGGTACAAACTTAAATGACTAAGCAAGGGAACCCTTTAAAACAACATTAATTATAAGGTCCAAAAAAATACACGTAATGAGTAATGACGAATTTAGGTTTTGCAGCAAAAAGAGTGAAAATGCCCAGAATGTAGCAGACATTTAGTCCCCATTGAAGGTTGGCCAACAGACTCAACACAACATGCTCAAACGATTTCAGACCTCGTAATTTAGCATGGAGAGAGCAACAGTGAGTGTTAAAATAGATATATAACAAATTTCGATGATAGAACCCCATTGACATCTGGCAAGCAACTTGAGTGATAAAACAACAATCATGCCAACTGAAGAACCGAAAAATTCCTCCAAACAAAAACAAGAATCACTTGTTTCGATTAAGGCGAGTGGCTGAAAGGATGATCAAAAGAGCAGTTCAAATACTAATACAAGTGAAGGGGTCACTCTACACCCAAGCCTTCAGTTCCAATTTATAACATCTAGAGTTGCTTTTTTTTTCTTCTAAATTTATTACCTTACTAGCTCCCCAGTTGCACAAGTCATTACTCCCTAATGAAATCTATGCAAATTTAGCATACTAGATACTTCAATGCGCCAATCATCTGACCTCCATGGCAATTATTCTAATCAGTATGTGTCCTCTAGTAATATCTGTAAGCTCTTGTTAATGGAAAAGGCTGATCTATCATTTTTCCCCCTCATAAGGAAGATCTCTCCAACTTCCATTCTCCAAGGAGTTAAGAAGCTGGAGACTCCTCGACTCCACATAATATCAGCAGTGATGTAAGACAAAACAATACATAAGCAAATGAACTCAAGCAAATATGAAAATCTAACATAATAGGGTTGAAACTAGAAAACTCTTTATTATTCAACACCAAAGAAAATAAACAAATGAAACTAGCAATCCTATCAAAGCTCTGCACATTTTTCATATTCTGGCGATAACACACTCAAATAATGTTCGAATTATGCAACTTTGAGCCCCATTGGATAACTAAACGAATAAGTTTTCTCAGGAAACCAAAATTTAACCATATGAGTACCTTTTGATGTAGATAACAAGGTTTTAAATCGTCTGTTATAATGGTCACCTAACATTACCGTTGTGACCATTATAACGAGTCCCAACAGTCACACTAGAAGCCAAAAATTAGGCAGAATGATTATTTTTTCAAAATAACCTCAATAACAGCCTTTCTTTCCGGATTTGGCTATATTCTCGAAATAACATAACGTGTTCAGGGCATTGCCATTATAATGGCCGTTATTTTTGTTATAACGGCCATTTTTTAAACCATGGTAGAAAATATAAAAAAGTGTTGATATAAGACTACATTGAGCAAGTTGCTACTTTTAGCAAAAATAGAATTTGATGCCAAGGTTTAAAATCTCAGATTCATTCAGTGTCTTGATAAGGTGATGAAACGAGAGGTCTTAAAAGGTACAAGACACTGGAAAAATCATGATGTCTGGGTGTGCAAATATACGAATATACATTATATTAAATGATAATACTTAATTGAGCTAAACAATGCGTTGTCTATCCTTCTTTTTTGTTATAAAAGACAGGATACTATAAAAACAAATTTTATAATACTTAAATTAGAGTTTTGGTACAAGACAATACATTTCTGCTTGAACGAGACATCCCGACCAAGACGAAATGAGACTTTGAACCACGGTTGATGCCACAGAATTTCATATTGAACAATGACCTCTTAATGTCATATACTACAGTTGGACCCCGTGCCATTATTGATATAGGGGAAAGAGACTAAACCAAGATTTCATATGCGTGTGTCCAGTTTTAGATGGAATACTAAATTTGATTGCCTGATCGTGTAGAGCAAGATTGCCCTAAAATAAAATAAGATCTATTGAAATGCGGACACACTTTAATGGTTTTAAACAAGGATGGAATAAACATTAGCACCTTGAACATTTAAATTAAGCTAAATCTGTGATCCATAATCAAGTTCTCAGAGGGAAAGAAAAAAGAACACCACATAAATGATACATGCATTGTCAATTCAGAAACAGTTGAGACCACATGCTGTATGATCCTAAAACCATGAGGCGAATCCTAATTACATGTTATTCATACAACCCTCCTCAATGGGCAAAAAAAGGAAAATAATAATAATAATAATCAATTTAGACACATCTCACTTATACTTTGGTTTCTGTTACAATCTTCATTCTTGTTATCAGCGTACCAATCATTGAAATATTTTTTAACTCACATTGGACAACATAGAAAGAATACATACACAGAAATACAAAATCACTTAAACAAGATGCCTCCATCCATAAACATCAGACATTTACAAATTAATCTTCTTGTGCCATAACAACCAAGACATTTATAAAGTAGAAAAGCATCATCCTGACATGTAACAAAGATTCTTCCACAGTTGGTATAAAAATGAAAATTCCCAGAACTGCTTATAAAATGCAAATATCCATGAATTGAATTATGCTTCTGTCATGATAGATAGCAAAAACAGATACACCACCAAGAAATGAATACTGGACAAGTTTAAGATAACAATTAGCAACCATAAGCAGACATAAAATGTAGCCGACTTATTTCACCTCAAAATACAAAGTCAAAACAGAAGAAAGCAACTTTGACTGGTTAACCCTCCTACAAATTATAAGATAAATGCAATTTCCACCAAAACAACAAATGATCATTACTATATAACTACAGCAGGAAAGAAATGATACCATTCCTTCAATGTTCAAGTGTTTAACAGAATGCCCTTAGCACTTGCCACAATTTTACTAAGTATATGAAATCCACAAAAAGATAACATGAAAAAATACCTAATGCATCCACATTGATGACAGATGATCGTCACCATTAACAGAACCTAACCAATCAAAAAGAGCATATATAGAAATGACAAAAAAAACGTCGTTGATCCAACCATTTGGCGTTGGCAACATGAATCCCGACCTCCATTCCATTCTAGCCATATCTTTTATTAAAGCACATGTCTTTAAATCTTTAACAGATAATATTCTTTAATTATAAAGCCATCATTTTTATACACAATCGAAAGCTCACTCTAACCGCATGCATGGCCAATCACCTTACGTGGACATCTCCAACAAAAGCATACCCAAAGTAGATACTCGCATCAAAATCATTATATACATAGAAAGTATTCTGGACTTGGGTCAATAAGCTAATGTTTCCACAAAAGATGAATCCCTTAGAAAACATACTCAGAACCTGAAAATCAACATTTGCAATGAACCCAATAAACTTGGCATAACTACCCACCTCCACCGGGGTAGAGCTCTCCTTATTTGCATGCTGTTCCGAAGAACCCCAAACAGATTGAGGTGGCGCTGTGGTTGCATAGTAATCGTCATCATCGTCAACATCAGCCCATGATTTCACAGTGAGAGGCGCCGGAGCCCAGAAAACCTGGGGCTCCGGTTCCTTGGTCTGGTTCTTGGAGGATCCCCTGCTCTTCGATGATCCATGCTCTTTGTCCGATTTCTTCTTCCTCCTAAGGCTTTCGAGAGCGGCAAAAACATTAGTACTGTTTATCCCCACGGACCCATCGTCCCTCCTGTTTCCACCTCCAACCATTTCTAGCGTGATCTCAGACAAACCGCCACAGTTACGTACCCAAACAAAGGTTTATGAGAAATACGGTTTCCCAAACGCCGCAGTCTCGAATATTATAGATACAGAAAGATCACAGAATCGAATTAGGAAGGCAAAAAAACTAGGGTTTCAGAAAAACTATCCTGAGAGTTGTCAAACTTCTCCGAGAAATTAAGATCAAAACTGGTATCTCTTAAAAAAAAACTATCGATTACAGAAAAACACGATTTTTGTACGATTAATGACGATATTAAGTTTTCAAGAGGGATTAAGAGAAAATCGAAAGAGATGAAATTTAAAAAAAAAAAAAAAAAAAAACTCAGAATCTCAAAGCAAACTGTGTTGCGGAGAAATCAGAGCTTCGATGAAATGATTAGGGTTCCAGGAAATATGAATCGGAGATAAAATAAAGAGTATATTAGGGATTAGGGTTTCGGAGAAAACAATCAAATCGATTGAAACGATTAAGAGAGAATAGATATTCGAACTAAGAACGAGAAGGGACCCTAGAAGATCGAAAACTTTAGGGTTTCGAAGCGATAGGTTGGATGAGTTTTTTTCGTTATCCGTCACAGAGACGATTTCAGGTCTCTAGATAACGCTGTCGATGAACAACGATGTCTTTTATAATCGAACAGAAATGACGAAACCCTCTGAGCGTCTCCGACGATAAATCTAACGTGTTCCTGGGGTGCGTCGTCCTTAACCTACGCACATTGACAAAAATATTTCCATTTTTATCTGATGCTACCGTCCTTACAAAACTGTTAAAGAGTAGAACTTTGCTTACCGACGACCATCTGCAACGTTGCTGACCGACATCTAGCCACGTGGCATATTTTTAGAGAGTAAAACTGTAAAACTTCCTGACCACCCACGATATGAGACACGTGGAATTTTTTTAGAAGACACTGACCGTAGGGATGTTTGGTTAGTCCCTAGGTGGACCTACAAACCAAAAATCAAGCTGATAAGTGATTTCTAAGCGTTGGATTGGAGTCATTTTCATGGGTTGATTTTAGCGGCCGAATTTGAGCATTATTGACCATTATTTCGGTACAAAGATCCAAAGGTTTGAAATGAGTAAAACTTTGATGACAGGGCTCAATATGATCCACATGACACTCTTACAGGACTCTGACCGTATAGATGTTTGGCCAATCCCTAGGTGGACCTACAAAATAAAATCAGCTCGATTAGTGATTTTTAGGCGTTGGATTGGAATTTTGGCATTATCATCACAAAGAGAGCTTCCGGGTTTTTTGTCCTTAGTATCTTCAGAGAAGATTGAATTGGGTTGATTTTAACCATGGATTTTGAGTATATTGACCATTATTTAAGGTACAAAGATCCAACGGTTTGAAATCAATAATCAAGCTGATTTTTTGGTTTGCAGGTCCACCTAGAGATTGACCAAACATCCATACGGTCAGAGTCCTCTAAGAATGTGCTACGTGATTCAGCCATGTCATGGAGGAGGCCCATGACAAGGCCTGTCATCGAGGCCGATGACAGGGCCTGTCATCAAAATTTTACTCATTTGAAATGACTAACCAAGCTGATTTTGGGTTTGTGGGTCCACCTAGGGATTGGCTAAACATCCATACAGTCACGTCCTCTAATAGTGTGCCATGTGGCTCACATTGTGGGTGGTCAGTGACTTTCATGACCACCTGTCGATGGTCAGGGAAGTTTTACTCATTTTTAGGGATTTCTGACCGTATGATGTTTGGCCAACCCTAGGTTGACGTACAGACCAAAAAGTCGCAATTAGTGATTTCTAAGCATTTGATTAGAGTCCTTTTAATGGGTTGATTTTTGACCTCGACATTGAGCATTATTTGAGGTACAAAGATCCTAAGGTTTGAAATCACTAATCAGGCTGATTTTTGGTATATAGGTCCACCTAGGGATGGACCTAACATCTATACGATCAATGTCAATGTCAAGAGTATGCCACGTGGCTCATATTGTGGTCCATCAGCACTTTGCTGACTGATCTCTGTCAGAAAAGTCCAAGTCTTACTAGAGCAAGACTTGCCCGACCACCTGTGGTTAGGTAGCCCACGTGGAAATTTATTAGAGGACACTGACCGTATAGATGTTTGACCAATCTGTAAGTGGACCTACAAACCAAAAATCAGCCTGATTAGTGATTTCAAAACCATTGGATCTTTATACGGAAATAATGGTAAATAATGTACAAATTCCTACGGCTAAGATCAACCAAAGAAAATGACTTCAGCTAACGCTTAGAAATCACTGATCAGGTTGATTTTGGGTTTGTAGGTCCATCTAGGGATTGGCCAAACATCTATACGGTCAGTGTCCTCTAATAAATTTCCACGTGGCTTATTTTGTAAATGGTCAGGTAGCTACCTGACCAAGAGTGGTCAGGCAAGTCTTGCTCGTCTTACTCCAAAATGTTCATCTAGTAGGACCCACACCATAAACCAGCTCAAGCGGATTCGTCGGATCAGTGCCGATCACAATTGTGATCCAAAACGATTAGAGTTCAGATCGGATCCGATCCGATCCAATACACTAAAGCAAAATAAAATTTCATAATTTGCAAATTTCAAGTATGATTTTTATCCTCTCAAAATTGATGTCTTGCATGGTTTTAAAGGGCCGATATGACAGTATAACGGGCAGGCGGTATTACTGTTATTTCCGTTATAGCTGCGTCCAACACTTTTAACGGGAAAATAATGGAAAGTAACGAAAAATAACATATCTAAAATAATATTTTTTTATTACATTCACAAATAACGTGTTTATAACAGATTTAATGCGGGTTCTGGTGAGAATTTATAACTGATTTTAATTAAAATTTGAATTTACTTTTTATTAATAAAAAATTTCAATAATAGAACATAATGGAAAATAACGGACATTTAATTTTAAAACGTTTTAAGAAAATAATAGCCGTTAAATTTTAAAATGTTAAAATGAATATAGCGTAGAGGAGTCGGGGCTCGAAGAAATAAATCTTTTATTTCGGTCCGACCGTTTTTTAAACCATGATGTATTGTACCATAGCGATATAAAAAATACATATAAAAGGATAAAAATTTGTATTTAAATAGATGCATTATATAATATTTTATAAGCACTATAATATTATATATAGATATATATTGTTTTATATATATCCGATCGGCATACATGATACCTGGTACCGACGGCCCCGAAAATATCTGACTTGATCGGATTAATGGATAGGATGAGTTTTTTTGGGGTTGACCATTGACAGCCCTAAGTTCCATGTATTCTATGAGGATATCATTACACATGTTGCAAATACAAGGTGTGGAGCCCAACATTCATTCTTGTTTGGGTGATTTATAACCATCAGATGTATGGAACATGGTTTAAAAAATGGCCGTTATAACGGATTCGGACCTCCCCCGTTACGTTATGTACTGTTATAATGCTCTAAAAATAATGCCCGTTATTTTCTGAAAATTTTTGTGAAAAAAAGGCTATTTTTTCCATTAATTTCCATTTTGTGCCCGAGCGTTACAATTCATTATAACGGAAAAAACGGTAACGCCCCCAGTCCGTTATACTGTTATAACGGCTCCCTTTAAACCTTGGTATAGAATGCAAACATTGTCAGTACCGTTGGATGTTCATTGAAAAACGTGTTATTTCAATATTTTCAAAAAAAATGTTTTATAAATTAAAAACACGTTTTTCAAGGAGTATTCAATGGTGGATACCATGTTTGCATACTTTTGAGTCTGTAAATGTTTGCAGGCTAGATTTTTCCGCTTGGCATGTGTGTTGTGTTTGTACTTATATGGTCATCAGGCATCACCTTACATAGGACTTTTTTAGTGTAATCCACCTTACATGGTACTTAAAAATTGTAATTTACACATTAAAAAACTAGGGTTGTGAGACTTTGTCTTCTTTCTTCTCTTTTCAATGGGGGCCCAACTAAATGGGCCCACAGTAAAGGAAGAAAAATTGAGCACTCTTCCATTAAACAAATAATAACTGATAAACAATACTAGAAATATAATTACAGGTTAAATTTACTTTATAGCATGTGTCAAGATTTGTCATTAGATGGAGATGCAGATGATGATTCATTGCTTGATTTGCACCTCAAGATAGAGAAAATTTTAGAAGCAGCGATCATGCGCCCAATGATCGCGCACCACGTATACCCATGGTTTAGACTGTGGTTTTAAAAAGTAACCATGGGTATATGTGGTGCACGATCATTGGCACATGAACGTTGCCCATGAATCCAATACATACACGTTGAAAGCTCAATTCACGTGGTGGTTCTTCTAGTCATCGTTCAATGAACCTGTTTCATTTTGTCTCAGAGGAGACGTCTTGGACTCAAAGGTGATAGGAATGAAACATGGGCATTTGTCTCAGAATATTTCAATTTGCCTGGATTTGTCTCGCCATTGTCTTGGTTTGTATCGTGCTATTTGGGTCTGTTAAAAATTGGGCTTCCACGAACCAGCAAAAAATAGAGAGAACAAAAAAGGATCAACTACACAGATACAGTAGATTTATGTAGTTATAAGTGCCTACATCCTTGGGTGAGAAGCGCTCTTTCACTATCTCTAAAGAATTAGGGTTATAATAGTTTTTTCTCCCCATCGCCCTTTCAGAAAATATATATAATCTCTGGTGCAATGAAATACTTCTCAAAACTGTGCGGGGACTTATACTGGCAAAATCCTACAAAATATAATACACCTATCCCAATAAGGTCGAGACTCGAGACATCTAAGTTCTTCTATTGAATGAAATGTACTTTGAGACCAAGACTTCAAGCCATGTTTCCAATTAAGTGATTGTCTCCCCTTTGTACATGTTAGATCCTCTTTTTCACCACCAAATGCATAATTTAGGGATGAGATTAAGGCAAAAAAAGGA
Organism: Euptelea pleiosperma; assembly: GCA_035048495.1. Classification (NCBI taxonomy): domain Eukaryota; kingdom Viridiplantae; phylum Streptophyta; class Magnoliopsida; order Ranunculales; family Eupteleaceae; genus Euptelea; species Euptelea pleiosperma. Next base: position 26,444,795 of record CM068549.1, read on the forward strand.
AAATGAGCATTTCTTTTCGTTGGCCAATGTGACCAAAGAAACATTTTTGGAGATCAAAAAAAAGAAAACAGTCATGGAAGGTGGTGGGGTGTACTGTGTTATTGTGTTCCATTTTCTCAGGTATGAGCCATCAGACAAGTCCAGCCTCAAGACAAGAGAAACTTCTTTTGGGCTCCTTTATTTAAGTCAAAATAGTGAAAAAACATGTTTGAAGGTTGTCAAACTTGTGGTGCTGAGGGACTCCACCGTCCACTGCGGACAAGGAGGCTATCCTTCCTAAAGGAGAGAATTCCAAATAGGAAAAGAAATTGTGAAGCTGATGGTACAGTCTTCATTCTCTGCACCCACGGTTTCCCTGGTCTTCGATGATTTATAACCATCTGATGTATAGAATTTATCCAGCTTAAGATTTGATTGTGAAGTCAATGATCCTATGGCCAAAATAATTCGTTCTTGCAAAGAATAAAAATAAAAAAGGAAAAATGGGAATTAGTTTTTGTTGGCCAATGTGACAATGAACATTTTTGAAAAAACAAAAAGGCAAGCCATGGAAGGTGGTGGGGTGTCTTGTGTCATGGTGTTCTATTTTCAATGACATTTGTACTTGGGTACGAGCCATGAGATAAGTCCAACCCAAGAAATAGTCTTTTCACTCTTTGGGGCTGGTGGGTTTAAGTTGAAAAAGGTTATGGTGTAAAAAACATATTTGAATGCTCGTCAAACTTCTTGTGCGGAGAGAGTTCTTCGGACACCACTGCGGACAAGGAAACTGTCCTTTCCATCTAAAAGGAGAGAATTCCAGTAGGGAAAATAAATTGGAGAGCAGGTGGTCCAGTGTTCATTCTCTGCACAGACGATTTCCTTGTGACACCCATGGTCCTTCATCTGAACAGTTCATAATCGTCTGGGCTCTCCACTGCACTAATGAAATTGACTGCTCACATCACATGCAAGCAAGTCTAAATGATACCAGATGATGGATCTTCTACGCCAAATCTTAACCTGATAAAATGGCAATGCAAGCAGTTCTTCTGTGTCTACAATCTCTGAGGCATGTATTACTATTTACTAGAATAACTGTTCCAAAAAATCATCATCATCTACTACTTATTCCAAATTTCCAAATGTTTGGGGTCGGTAACACAAATCTTATTTCGCATTCAACCCTGTTTCGAGCCATATCTTCTGTCAAAAATAAATAAATAAATACAAATTTGGGTTTTCAGATTATGCTCAAAACAGTTTATACAGTATGCAGAATGGCGGATAGGACATTTAACTTCACTGAGTCAGCTACCAGATATCCAAAAAGAGAACGAAGATATGAATAAGAGCAAATTACAAGAAAACAAAATAAACAAAATAAAAAAAATAAAAAGCACAGGCTCATCTGCGGTAACAGTAACAAAATGCAGTCATTTTCTTTCTATTACTTTTCCGGTTATTCCTGATATTATCATGCCACAAAAAATAAGAAGATCATGAGGAATACAATCAATACAAAGAATATCTTGATCATCAACCACCTGTTCGACGAGATTCCATTGAGGTACTTCAGTAGCGCCCCTTGTGCCCCCTCCACGTTTGCCAGAGAGTCATCCATGTTCTCATCAATCCTGCCACACATCAGAATTCATCATTAAATTGAGTTTAGATGGAGGGAGAGTGATAGAACACAAACTATTTTCGAACTGTAGATCACGAGAAACAGATATAATGCTATATTTTAATAGATAATTTCACTGTCAATCCCACCTAAGAACTCTCTTAGGTTGAGAATCAAATTGATTGTATGATCAAGCGAATTAGGTCTGTATTATTCTGAATCATTCACTAGGTTTTTCTTGACCACCGAAATGAACGGAAAAAAAAATTGAAGGATCGCAATAATCTGATTGAGTAGGTTTTCGAACAAGGAGATTTCTTAAATATACATAGAATGGTTACTCCCACCTCCATGCATTTGCAACGGATAAACAAATATTGTGCTTGACTACTTTTAGCGAGTCATCCTGGGGTATGGTATTCCCAAATATATATGTCTCTTCTGATAATCAAACAAATACTTGCCCAGTCATTCAGCAAATACATGCATTTTCGCATCCAAGCGAATGCATTAATCAATTAGAAAACTTGACTGCAGATATACAATATACATGCATACCAAGATAAAAGTACAACCTGATGGCAAGCTCTCCTTGCTGAGAAACCATGGTTGCCAATTGTTGGAAGATGTTGCTCAGCTCGTGAATGGTTGATTCCACATTTTGAAGAGCTTCAGCTCTACTCTGCATGTAACTGTCTTGTAATGGCACCATCTGCTGTTGCTGTTGATGCTGCTGTAGCAATGGCTGAGAGGGGGTGGATGGCTCCCCATCCATCTGCTTCCTGGAAAAAAGAAAAGAAAAAAAAAAACAGGAGAAAGGTTCACTGACACATTCTTGTACGCCAAAGTACAAGTCTAGTTCAGATCATCCAAAAAGTTTCGACTTTGCTGGAAATCACATGAAACATATATGACTTCATCATTGATGATCAAATGGAAGATGCTTTTTCAAAAAATTGGATGAAATTAGGGCTGCAACTCGGGCAGGGTTGGGTCGGGTTTGGGATCAACCTGAGCCCAACCCGATCTTAGCCCAAGGTCAGGCCTAGAATTTTCAGCCCAAGCCAAATCCGATCGGGTTAGTCAGGTTGGTAAATTACTCATTTTTTTTATTGCTAGCAAAGGTTGGTAAATTTTTTTTATATTAATTTCTAATATAAAAATACATACAAGAATTTTTTATTCGTCATCTTTACAAACATTAACCACACTAAAAATAGGCTAGGAAACATAAAACACATTAACAAAATATATACATTTATATTTGTAGTGGTGTATTGTCGGGCTTGGGTTGGGTTGGGTTGCCCAAAGCCTCAGCCCGAGTTTGATCGGGTTGTCAAAATCCAAGCCTGAGCCCAGCCCGAGCCCAACGTCTGGTTGAGCCCGCTCTGTGTTGCATGGACACTTCCAACTAGTGGACGACACACCACGAAAATTCTAATATTTGAATAATTAAGATATTCAAATAAAAAGTGAGATAATTAATAGATTTTTTTTTTGACGCATAATAATTAATAGATTTTTCCTACAATTAAGGTATAAATTAGATTTTTTTATCTTAGGGATTGTAGAGAGAGAAAAAGAAGATTCCGTTTCTAACTTCCTATAAACTATGTAACAAGGACACTGCGCTTTTAGGGTTTTCGCCGTGTCAGACACGCGTGTCGACACTTCCCGACACACATCTAGACACTTATGGCCGTCTCACCCCTTGTTTTAATAATTTTTAATATAAATTGATTCCTAAAAGCGGGTTAGTGTGTTCCATCCTCCATACAATAATAAACTAATAAATATTTTCTGCTTTATTTTCTATTTTTTGTTATTTTATTAATAATTTTAAGCAAGGTTTAAAAGGGACCGTTATAACGGTTTGGGGGCGTTACCATTTTTCTGTTATAACTGCCGTTACAATGAAAAAACGCTCAGGGGCAAAAACGGAAAAAAATGAAAAATAATGGGAAAAAAGGGCGCTGAAATTCAAATTTTGAATTTTGAAATTTGAATTTCAAAATTTCAGTAACGGAAAAAATAGAAAAAATGGCCCTTTTTTCACATTTTTTCCAAAAAATAATGGAAAAAATGGCCATTATTTTCTGGGCGTTTTAACGGTATGTAACGTAATGGGGTAGGTCCAAATCTGTTATAACGGCTGTTATTTTCGTTATAACGGCCGAATTTTAAACCTTGATTTTAAGTGTTCATATATATTAATATATTTTAATTAATATATGTACGGACGTGTCTCCGTATCGTATTTTTTTAGGTTGTCGTGTCGGACACCGACACACGTGTCAGTGTCCTTGTTACATAGCCTATAAATAATTATCCCACTTCCTATAAATAAGGAAAAATCTATTAATTATAGGCTGGACCTATTTGAATAATTAAAATATTCAGCCGAGTCCCTGAATCCTATTTTTTGGGTTTGCCGAGTCCAACAGCTCATATCCAGTGTCGGATTCCAACACACGTGTCTGCATCCACCCAACGCAGAGCCCGCCCAAGTTGCAACCCTAGATAAAATCCCTAAAACACACATCCAAAGTCTAGAAAAACTTTTCCTTGTATGACCAAGTTACGACTATTTATTTTGTGACTAACACCAACATACCCAAAAGCATTAATATGTTTTTACCTAGGAAATAACTGGGATGACGATGCTGACCCATTGGCCCATGGAGGAGGAGAGGTGGTTGAGGCACTGGCAGCCCCCCTGGCCGCTAATGGACGCTGCCGAACAAAAGGATTGGTAGTATCCTTCGTAGCATTGGAAGAAAACAACTGCCTTCTGTTCTCATGAACCTTCAAGTTCTGCAGAAATCCAATTCCACCAAATCAGTTTTTTAAAGAAACATGTATCTATGAAGAATAAAATTGAAACACAAACCGCTGAGGAAGAAATCCATAAAGAGAAAACCAGGATTATAAAGCTAACTAAGGTGTGCAGAGATGTTCGACCTACCTCCGTCCGCATGGTAAGGACTTCTTTGAACTCTTTTGTGGTGCTCATCAAGCGGTTCTTCAGGTTATCTACAACTGTGGTAGAATGACTGGTGGTGTCACTTGAGATGTTCCCACTCTCATTTTGGGAGTTGCAGACGAACTGCAGGTCTACTACTGCTGAGTTCAGCGCAGTAATGTCCTGCTTGATAACTGCTGTCAGCTCTTGGATCTCCATAGTTGGATCATCAAAAACTGATGTCCTTTTTGCCACTGCAGCAGCAATGGGAAAAATATACTTCAATCTCTTATGCTCCATATATGTACTGATGAAACAAACAGCCTAAAATCTGACGACAATATCAATGATAATCTATGTAATAAAGACACTCCATTTTTCAAAGAATTTGCCTTCTCACACCCATACCGACACAGTATTTTAGACAAATATCACTTTATTCCAATATTTTGTTCCAGCTAGTATTTATATGATTCTAATGTACATCAACCTACTTAAGGACATTCTTTCTCTATTGTACGCTTAAAAATAACTAAATTATTTTTTCAAAGTATATAACATATTGAATAAACTGTATGGACTTGTCGGGGCATATTGGATTTGTGGGTGTCAGCGAATCTGACACTTCATATCAGTGTCAAACACCGACACACGTGTCCTTATCTTTGTTACACATGATAATCAAAAGAAAAAAAATCAGGCAAAAATATACTGAATACCTAAGCTATTGCAATTTTTATTTTTTTGGCTAGGCAAATATCTAGAGAAGGCCGTTAGATGTTTTTGTTTCTGTTATAGCAATTTGGCTGTTTCTTTCTTTGTTGTTGTTGTAGTCTTTTGCAGGTCATCTCGACCTCTTACGCTTGTTTTGTATCTAAAGTTATCAAAAAAAAAAAAAAACTAAGCTACTGCATGTTGTAATTGTGGCGTGAGAATGTACAAAAACATCCATGTCAGCATTTGAACATATATATATACATATATACATAGATTCGTACTAGTCACTCCAAAATAATTGCAAATCATCGCAACGTGCAAAATACATCTCTCAAACTGATCACTGCAACAGTCATTATCCTCGTATCTATCTAAATAGCCCCACCAGCATAAAATGGCACAATAGCCAGAGAATGAACGAACCTTGCTCGATCAAATGAACCCCCTTAAAGCCTATCCAATTTGTAAACACTATAGCATCTCATTTGTGCTTTAAATAGAAACTCACAGCTGATCTAGTACAAAAGTGCACACCCACCAAACCAAGGATTGAAATTTCGATTTCAACCTGTATTTCGGTCCAGGAAAATTTCAGGAAAATTTTGGAAATTTTTTTATATTGTGAGCTATTATCCTTTGCATATAGAAAGGAAATTTTATCTATTTCTCTCTATAATCTCCCATTAGATAAGGGGATCTTAATTTTTGCCTTTAAGAAAGAAGGCCTAAATTATCTCTTCATAATTCATATATTAATATTGAAGAATCGAAGAGGGCTGAAATTTTTTGGGATTTCGATTTCGGTCTACTCCGAAACTGAAATTTCGAGAATTTTGGCAAAATTTAAGACCTTGCACCAAACGCACTAATGTATCATTTTCCACACATTTTCCATAACAGTTTCATATATTTCAGGCGAAAGAGAATTACAAGTTAAATATAAACGCAATTCTCTACACCAATAGTCATGATTTATTGATACAAGTAAACAAATAAACAACGAAGCCCTTTGGAAATTCCATTACTTACATTTGGCGAGCTTTGCAAGCTTCTGTGACGTCTGATGGATCCCATATCCGATTTTTGAAGCCCTCTTGTTAAATTCCGACTGAATAGAGACAGCAGATCGTGGTCCCTCTGGTTTCGCGCTACTACTACTTGGCGCATTTGGCGCTGACGAGAACGACTTCTTTAGCCTCTCTGCTACAGTGAGAAACTCTTGCGTGCGATCCCGATAAGACGATTGTGCGGATTTCACAGGCATTTCGAAAAAACCCTAAAGTTTGCCAAAATCCAACTTTGAACAAGAGGAAAAGAGGAGCAATCCGAAAATCGCGAAAGTAACCTCAAATTTCTCCTCTAGCTTTTTCAATAAAAGAAGATATCTCCAATCCGATCAATTCCGCAATAATAGCTAGATCCGAAACCCTAAACCCGTAGATAATCTTTCTCTATGAGAAATTCGAAAAATTAACTCGAAATTTCGAGAGGAAGTAACGGAAACCGTGATCTTGATAGATGAAAGCTTAGATCTGGTTCAGATCTCAATGAGTGATGTGTTGCAGAATCCTTTACATTCAAATTCAAGCAGAGCAGGTTCACGATGGGATCGAAAACAGCAATCGAGCCTAGGGCAAAATCAATGACGATCTGTTCGCGAAGAAATCAAATTTGCAGGTAACAGAGATAAAACCAAGAGGAGTCTTGAAGGTTAAACCTCTAATAAGCGTACCTTGATTTGCAGAAGAACCCCTGCAAGGAAAAATCGAACAGCTGGAAATGAGGACAGGATAACCAAACCTCCACCATTTTTGATTCTCGAATTCCTGAAATTTATTTGTAGGCCAATATTTCGATAGCTCCGGTAGCAGAGTAACTTAAAAACATAAATGACGCTCTCTCAAAATGCCACGTAGCAATTCTGTAGGGACCCAGTAGTCAATGAATGTTTGACTGACCCACCCACCCCTTAATGGACCGATACAGCAAAAATCATCTTTGATTGGTGATTTCTAGCCATTGATTCTAGCATTATTTCTTGACTTCATGAACAGATGAAAAATGTTCTAATCAACGGCCGAGAATTGCCAATCAAGCCCATTTTGGGGGTCTACGTCCACCAAGCCGTGGGCCAAACATTTATGGATCAGTGGACCCTAAAAATTTCCACGTGGCATTTAATGGGTCGGTGGGCCCAACGAATTGCCCACATTAGTTTTTTTCAATGATATTTGACGTGTGGTTTCCAAATAAACATACATTGATGATGCGAAAAGACCGATTTGCACCTTTTGTTTTCGATCAAGGGAGTCATGTGATGGGGTACCTCCAAATAATCTATATGGTCAAAACAGTCATTCTGGCACCACGCATTTGCTGTGTTAGGACTTCGGAGTCGGTGGTATCCAAGTTGAGGTATATTTGGCTGCAGGGTAGTGGTATCCAAGTTGAGAATAAGAGGATGTACATGAATCCCACGTTTGGCTTAGATTTGGAACCGGGGTAAGGGATGCCAATTGGCAAAGCCATAAACAACGTTTTTTGCAAATATATTTTTTTTGGGAATTTTTGACATACCCCAACATATTTTCCACGTGGCATTTAATGGGTCGGTGGGCCCAACGAATTGCCCACATTAGTTTTTTTCAATGATATTTGACGTGTGGTTTCCAAATAAACATACATTGATGATGCGAAAAGACCGATTTGCCCCTTTTGTTTTCGATCAAGGGAGTCATGTGATGGGGTACCTCCAAATAATCTAATGGTCAAAACAGTCATTCTGGCACCACGCATTTGCTGTGTTAGGACTTCGGAGTCGGTGGTATCCAAGTTGAGGTATATTTGGCTGCAGGGTAGTGTACATGAATCCCACGTTTGGCTTAGATTTGGAACCGGGGTAAGGGATGCCAATTGGCAAAGCCATAAACAACGTTTTTTGCAAATATATTTTTTTTGGGAATTTTTGACATACCCCCCCCTCCCCCCCCTAATCTTATGTTTGAAATTTGACATACCCCCATGATTTGAAAAAGCTGACATACCCCCCTATGACTTGGTCCACTGTCATTTGACCAGTGTTGACCTGAGTTGATTACCAAATTTTGTATTAATGGACAAAAGTACCCTTGTCTTCAACCTTAGAACAAGGGTTTGGGTTAGGGTTTTGGCCCAAACCCCAAATCAAACATGAAAGGATGAGATTAAAAATAAAAATAAAAACCATTGTTGGTAAACCTGAGATTTTTTTTTTTAATGAATTAGCAAAGATTGAAAATAAAAAACCATAAAAATAGATAAAACTCACAAGGGATTGTGATTTCTTTTTAAAATTGAGAGAACCCATCTTTCCAAAATTCATGTATTAAAAGCTTAAATTCTAAATTGCTCTTATTCTTGTTTTCATTTTTATTAATGAGATTTTTAGAAATATAATTGTATGCTTTTTTTTCTTTTTTTTTCAAAACCTTGAGTTTTAAATTGTTGCTGGAGTAGTAGTCGGCCAACCATGAGACTCTGGTGGGTTAGTCGTCGGTGATGGGTGACCAACCCATTGGAGTCTCTTGGCTGATCGTCGTCCATAGCCGTTCGATTTGGGGTTTAGCCCAAACCCTTGTTCCAAAGGTGAAGACGCGTTTCTATCATTTAATACAAAATTTGGTAGTCAACTCAAGTCAACACTGGTCAAATGACAGTGACTGAGTCATAGGGGGGTATGTCAAATTTTCAAAATAACATGGGGGGGTATGTTAAATTCTCATTTTTTTTCATCATTATTCTTACAGCCAAACACACCTATTAATTTTTTAGGGAACGTGGTACTATCCAATGGTCTAAATTGAACAAAACTTCGAATTGGTGGACTACCCTGATGGCGAAACGGTGATGAATCGTTCGATAATCGAGAATAAAAGCAATGGAATTGCTCCACCCGTAAGGAATCACTCCTTCAGTGAAGAATCACTCTTCAACCATGGATTTCAAACTCAAAAGCAAAAACTTTCATTCAATTGGGTGTAAGATGCACTGCACCTTACACGTGGAACACTCTTATAGATCACTAGGAGGACCAACATACAAAAATTCATCTTGATTAGTTATTTCTATATGTTGGATTAGAGACTTTTTATGGTTTGTTTTAAACCATGGATTTTGAGTATTATTTAGCCAATTACAAAATGACACCACTATGCAACATGATAACGTCAATGGCTCTTGGACCATGCGATCATTACTATTTTAATAATGGGGCACGTATAGTAAGCTTAATCAACTTTTTTATTTTTATTTTTTTCAAACATCTACATTGATGATGTACCATATTTTAAGCCATGTGGCACACTCTTAGAGAGTACTGACTGTGTGGATGTTTGACCCATCCTACGTACCAAAATTCATCTGGATTATTGATTTCTATCCTTTGGATTAGGGTCTTTTCCATTGTTTATTTGTACCATGGATTTCAAGCATTATGATCCAAAGGTTAGGAATCACTAATTAGGTTGATTGTTGTTGCATAAGTCTATTTATGGATGGGTGAAACATCTATAGGGTCAGTGGCCTATAATAGTATGCCACGTGGCCCAAACTGTGGGTCCGTCAACTTTGCTGATGGACAACATCATCTAATTTTTCCCAGGACAGAGTTGAGGTGACACGTGGAGTTCAATATATGCTTTCACAATTGAGTTGAAATGTGAAAATGTTTAATGACCAAAGCATCTTTATAAATTAAAAAAAAATAAAAATAATATTTTGTTGTTAATCCGATGATCTTTCCATTGATCAACTCATACATGTATAGCTTTGATTCAAACGCATTACAAAGTAAATGCTGAAAGTGTAATTGACGCCACGTGAGCGACGGTCAGCCATCGATTACAACCGTTATGTTTACAAAACTCCCCCTTGGATGTCCACCTCTTTATATAAACTGCCTAGTTAAAACCTTGTAAGAAAAACTCTCTGGGATGAAACCTAATCTAATGAAAAGAGTAGTATATCGACGAATCAAGGTGTTGGTAATGAATGCGCTTAAGACTGTTTCATTAAAATCTTGTAAGAAAAACCTAAGGGAAGGAAAAAATAGTACAGTGCGTAAAGGTCTTTCTAGAATATGACTCCCTTCTCATAATGACGCTCCCCCTGATTAAACGAGAGTATAATTTCTTACACCTATTTCCCTTTTTGACAACTATGGTTCAAAAGATGTGACCAATGTGAGGTGGATATCACATATAGTAACACTCCATAAAATCAAAGTTAGTACCAAACACTCCCTAAAGTTTCATTCTCATTCAAATCCACGCCACACAACTTTCTAGATCTTAAAATAAGACACTCGTACACTAGGGCTATCAATGGATCAGGTCGCCCCAATGATCCAAATTGATCCAATCCAATTACATTTGAACATGGGAATTATGATCCGATAAGCTAATATCGGATTGCTTCTAGATCAACCTTGATTGGATCCAATAATATGATCCGAGCCGATATTACTAATAAAATATATAGAAATAATATTATTATACATGTATTATAATATCAATGAATCGATAAAAACCTTTGGCCATTGATAGCTTATTGGACCAGGCTTGGGTCTGGAATCATGATCCAATAAGCTATTAGATCAGTTCTGGATCTACCTTGGGCTGATCAAAACCCTCATTGATAGCCTACTTGTACCCAATGATTAGAGAGCCATTGCTACCCATCTTAGATCCAATGGCATGTAAGGGTTCTCATATGAACACGAAATATCCTTTACATATAATCATCAAGAATCTGGGTTTGGGCTAGCCCATGGCTAACTTGGATCAGGTCCAGCATGGAGCCTGGCTCAGTCCAATCAATGTTCAAAAGTGGGCTACAAGTAGGCCTGACTCAGTAAAAAATTGATTTAGCGATGGCCATGTCTCGAAGTAGACCAAAACATAATTGAACTCCCACGGCCTGTCAAGGTTAAATTGATGAGGCACAAAACCCAAACCCCATGTTCAAATCTGAATTGAACATTCATCTAAACATTGCTGGAGAATACTGCATTTCGGCCCATACGACACTTTTCCAGTGATCCGCATTCAAAATCATGTCGTGAAGGTGAGATGAGTTGTACTGTTGAGGGTTAGGATATTTAACAGAGGAGTGGAGGAAACGTTGACGGCGGGTTGGATGTTGGGTCCATGCCACTACATGATCATCTCGGGCCTAATCCATAAGTCCATTTGCTATGTTTGGAGGTGAGCTGAGGTCAGGCCAAAGTCAGGTCTACCTCGAATTCTTCCCAACATCTATTGGACCTAAAGATCCATACCAAGGCCCATCCTATGGATCAAAAACTTTTCTCCAAGCCCAGCTATAGTCAGCTGGTTTGGCTTAAAGCCTGTTGAGGCAACGGGGCCCATTGACGAGCATAAGAAAAGCCAAAATTTGGAGTATCATATCGTTGGGGGTGTAAATGGGCAGGACTTGGGTGGAGCTGTCAGCTCAAGCCTGGCCCAGGGACCCAAGGAGCTCAGGCCAAGCCTGGCTATGCTTAGTATGGCCAAAAGAATTCAGGCCCACGTCCGGTCAGCCTGTTTGTATCACCATTTTTGGACCTGGGCATGTCTTTTTTTTCACAAAAAGACTTTTTTTTTTCAAAATAACAGATTGTTTGGAATCTTTGGATGGCCATTTTAAAAAAATATATATTTATGCCATAAAAATATATATTTATAAGCCAAATAGTGTTTTTATAAAAAAAAAAATACCAAAAAGTTGTTTTTCAAAGTCAAAAGAGACTTTTATTTTGCTAGTTCAATCATCAAAGAACATTATAAACAATGAAACCCTAATCTCAAGTCTCACCCCTCCCTATCTATCACTCTCATCAATTATAGCGGTGGAGCCCACCAAGACAAGATAAAGACATTTTGCATTAACGATGATCCAAACGACCTTTTTAAGAAAAATACATTTATAAAAAAGTCATTTTAAAGTAAAATATTTTTTTTGCAAAATAGCAATCCAAACGGGCACTAATCTTAAGCCGTCACCGTTGATCACATCACTAGCACCTCTCCACTAAATAACTACCTTGACAACCGTCACAACCCTTGACAACATAGTTTTCAGAAGGAAGGAAAACTCTATATAGGATGTATTCTCATAAGCATTAAGGCACTATTATTCTCTTAGGGTTCTATCTTTGACTAGATGAGAGGTGTCTTTTTTAGTGATATGGTGTTCAAATTTAACTCTATCACGCGGACAGATTACCGTGTACTTCTGTTCTTTTTAGATCTCTCTGTCTTCCTAGTTTTCTTTCGTGATCTCCTCGATCTCCTTTAATGCAATTGTTTTGATTAAAAATAAGGTCATCATCTGCACTTGTCAAGTGGAAAAGCTTACTAGCGCTAGTGATCAAAAGTGTTCTCTTGAAACCATCTCCGAACGAGTCCACGTACCTACGTGAACATCGATTCATAAATTTTTATTTATTTTTTTGTTTAAATGAAAGAGAAATGCTAGCAAGCAACGCTTAAAAGTGCTACACCGATTCAATCTAAAAAAAGACGGAAAAAAAATACACATTTAATATGTTTTATTTTATTTTTTTAATTTTTAATTGTATTTTTAATACATCGCATGATGTCACGGTCACTCGGGTTAACGGTTAACCCGACCTGGCCACTTCTTTGGTTCACTGACCCATCCAGTTTTGGGAAAATTGATAACAAATGAAGCATCCATATTTGACTATTACACGTGGCTCTCTTTTCTTTTTTTTACCCACATTCAAAATGGCTAGTCGCCAGCCTTCACTGTGTAAAAAGGACCACCTTATCTTTTCAATTTCTCTCTCTAGCAGTACAATTTTAATGTGAAGTCACAATCATTATTCAACAACATTGATCATCTCTACTCTACCTACCTAATGCTTCATTTTCTTTTCTAGGGTTTGGTTAGGGTTTTGACCATACAATCAAGCAAAAAACATACCCCACATACATACATCCCATCTTAACCTCTTAGTAGGCCATGTGGCAGTACAGGACATTGCCACGTGTCACTTCATGAGTCTTTCTTGTAGCTGATTGGAGAGGTTCATTTTCGTCTTTCTTTTGATCATCTTTATCGAACCAATCGATCAGACTCGTCGCGCAATTGTGAGTCCATGGCACGTAACCATATCTTGCTCGCTCTTACTCGAATCCTTCTCAAAAGATTTAAATCAATGACAATACAACCTTTGAGGGATTTCCGCCAATCAACTTCCTTGCGCCGTTTTCGTCGAACCGTCTTTTGATCATCTTTATTGAACTAAATGATCAAAGACTCAGTCACAATTCTGAGTCTATGGCACATAATCATATCTTGCTCTTACTCGAATCCTTCTCGGAAGATTTAAATCAATGGACAATATAGGTTATGAAGGATTCCCGACAATCAACTTCCTTGCGCCTTATTGATGGAACTTTGAGAACATGATTCGATTTCTTTCATTCGACGGAATCGATGAAGTTGAGTCAATCTGGTAGGGAATGAGAATTCCAGCATAGAAGCATCGAGATGCAACGGCCGAGGATGTAGAATCGAGTTTTCTGTTGCTTCGCCATCGCCAAACACCGCTTTCGGAAGCTTCGCCGCCGGGGACGTCTGTGGGTTGGAGGGAAGTATGAAATGGTCGTGGCCATGAGAATATTTTGCTGCCGATGGAGGAGGGAATGAAGGAGTTGGAGAAGCCCCGGCCCTCAAAGTTGGTTATATAGGCTTGAGAAACTTCTGTCGTGGTGGTCCACTTGACTAGTGACGTTAGTTATGGAAAACGACTTTTTTTTTAATCTAAATGACTAATTTACCCTTCTTCTTTTGCTTTATTTATAATAAAATGAATGTCAACTTTTATTTAAAAAATTCCTTTAACCGGTACCGTAGTAGTTGCTTACACACACAAAAAAAAAAACTGTTAGAATTTTGGTTAACGGCAAGGTTTAAAAAGGGCAGTAATAACGGTATAACGGACTGGGGGCGGTATCTATTTCCATTATAACGAATTGTAACGCTCAGGGGCAAAAATAGAAAATAACGGAAAAAATCGTGCTGAAATCAAAAAATGAAAATAACGGCCATTTTTATTCACAAAAAATTTCAGAAAATTACGGTCATTATAACGGGAAATAACAGCCGTTGTAACGAAAATAATGGCTGTTATTTTTTCAGCGTTTTAACAGTTCATAACATAACGAGGGAGGTCCGAATCCATTATAACAGCCGTTTTTTAAACCATGGTTAATGGTATAAAAATGGGTCGGGCTCGGCTTTGAACTGGGATATCCTGACCATACTCCAAATGCTGATTGTTAATTGGGTAAAAAAAGGACCCGAGATGGTGTATGGGTATTGAGAGCGATAATAATAAATTCTCAAATTATTCGCAAACTAAACGAATTATTCAAAAAACGAATTGAACAATGTCCTATTCAAAGGTTTGAAAAAAATCCGGCATTTCTTTTAACATGATTGAATTATTTTCAAATAATTCACGACTTTTTGGATTGGAATGGATCCGGTCCAAACTCTATCCATTTTGGTAACATTGGGTCTAGACCTCAATATGATAATGACCCGATCTAATATTATTAACGGGAAATAATATTATTAAAGATTCTAATTGACAAAATCTTCTACCATTTATTATTTGACTTAAAATTTTACCAGTTTTTTTAGTCAAATTTAATAGTTTTATTTATCAGATTGACTCGATGTTAGGTCTCCCCGATCGAATCCGATAAGTTCCGTTAGGTTATCAGATGGTCTAGATCTGAAAACTTATTGGATCGGATTGGATCCGGTCCAAACCCGATTCATTGACAGCCCTACCTGTCCATTGACGCAAACCACTTAACCATGCAAAAGAAAAAAAAAAATTGAAAAACAAAATTTGTGAAAATAATTTTGAAAGAAAATGTCAAGGCTATATTGGTCATTTTACAGTTTAATTTTGTTCAGGACATTGGAATATTTTCAACTTTTTTTTAATAAAGACAAAGCGAACCGTGTGGGGAAAGGAGGGAAGGATACAGCCCCCCACACTACTCGTCAAGCACGCCACATGGCGCTCTTATCTTCACTAACATCCACGTTTTTTTTTGGCTTTCTAGGTTGGTGCCGACCTTCCGATTTTCAATTTCTCGCGAGAAATTAAACATATTCTCCAAGTCCAATCAAACACTTTGAGGGTTGTTTGGATTGAGGTTTAGGGTAGTTAGGGTTTTGGCTTTCAAAGGAAGCTACGACTGAAACTCTAATAACCGGTCTCTATATCTTCAAATATAGAGATGTCTTTTTTGAAATCCAACTCCAACCCATCTTTATCTTCGGCTCCAAATTTGAAGTCAGTCCCTCTATCTCTATTTGTGACTCCTAAGAACAACTTTAAAAGTTGGCTGCAAAACAGAATCTTCTCTATATTTGGAGATGAAGACACCATTCAAAAAGTATTGAACTCGAATCGTCCCATCTTCAAAACAAAATTTTCTCTAAAAAATGTCACACACGTAGATTATAAAAAAGAATTCTTTTTTTTCATCAGTGATTTCTAGGTGTTGGATAAAAAGTAGATCTTTTTCAAAAAAGATATAGAAAGAAATAAATTTGTTTAAAAGATTATTACAAGGGTAAATATGAAAATTTGAAAAGTAAAAAAGCAAATCTCTATCTTTGGAGTCAAGAATAGAAATCTCCATATTTAGAGTAAAAAATTGAATTAGAGGGGTTGGTTGCATATTTGGAGCTGGTTATGGAAATGGGTTGGAGTTGGAGCATCTCTATATTTGAAGAAATAGAGATGGGTTGGAGTTGCAGATATCTTTATTCTCTGACTCCAAATATAGAGATTTGCTTTTTTACTTTTATAAATTTCATCTTTATCCTTTTAGTAATTTTTTGAACAAATTTAATTTTTTTTTTTGTATCATTTTTTAAATACATTCTGTATCATTTTGACTCCAAAGATACTTTTTTGAAGTTGGTTGGAGTTCAATACTTTTTGAAGGGTATCCCCATCTTCAAAATTCAAAATTGAAGAACATTTCTTTTTTAAGCCAAAATTTGAAGACGTTGGTTGGAGTTGCTCTAAGGGGCTTGAATTCTAGAAAGGGGTATATGTACTTCAAATGATCTTCTTTGAGAAATGGAGTAGGTGGTTGGTGTGTACTACCTCATGGGATAAGTCAGTGTTCAATCTTATACTGGGGTAGATGCCTCCAGCTGTGCAATGTTCCTCGGTTGATGTCACCCTATTGCGACGGGCTTAGCCTTGTCTGGGATTCACCGGCCCAATAGTTAGAGCCACAGCCCTACAAAAAAAAGTTGTTCAACTTCTCTGTCCAAAGCCTATTAGCAATTCGGAGTGCGGCAAAAATACGGTACGGGAAATGTTTGAGTACAATTCAGTTTGTCATTAAAAAGTGTTAAAAATTTGACGGAAATAATTTAAAAATTAAATAAAATAAAAAAAGTCAAATATTGACAATTTTGTCATCTTAGATAATGATTTTTCATGTTTAAAACTGAATAATCTGAATATAATTCAAAAAAATTCATGAATTATTCGAAAATAGTTCGATTATGTTAAAAGATGTTTAAATTTTCCAAATATTTGAAAAGACGTTGTTCGGTTCGGTTTTTAAATAATTCATATGGTTCGCGAATAATTCGAGAATTTACTAATTAGGGTCCAGCGACACATGTACAATTATGAAGGGTGGTTTATTAATCCAAAAGAAAAACATGGATGCCACATTTTGAAAAAGGTGAGGGGCGCAATTCTCATAAACCTCTTGTGACTCCTTGCATCCAAACACCACCTTTAGGTGTGAAACCGGAGATTAGTTCTCTTTTCATAGCGTGAGAAGACGTCAATTTATCGCCTACTGTATGACTGAGGTTCACGCCAGACAACATCAGGCAAGCAGCATCCAAGTGGGCCCACCTTATCTCCAAAATGTCTCTTTCACAAACCTTCTAATCAATGGTTTATCTATAATCTGGTTTGTAATTGAACCATACGGTGATGGACGGTATCACGGACTGGGGGCGTTACCGTTTTTCCGTTAAAACGATTTGTAATGGACAGGGCAAAATTGTAAAAAATGGGAAAATAACAGAAAATTGAAAAAAAAAAATGGCGCTGAAATTCAAAATTTCAAAAATAAAAAAACAGAAAATAACAGAAATAACAGCTTTTTTTTTCGTAAACTTTTTAAGAAAATAACGGCGTTATTTGCTAAGCGTCGAAACGGTTCATAACTTAATGGGCTTTGGGCATTACCGTTTTAACGGCCATTAAAACAGTTAAAAACGGCGTTATTTTTAAACCATGATTTTAAGGACATTCTTAAGGGGTATTTACGTAATTTTTTTAAAATTTTCAACACAAGTTTGAATAGTTGTGTGAAACCACCAATAACCTACTCCGGTGCTTTAGCCTCGACAATGCAAAAGTCGGCTATGTATGAATTGATCCTGGCCATTCAATTAGTGGACCAGGTCAATTTACACCCGTTTAACTGAAACCGAAAATTTCTGTTCTGATCTACATTTTTGGGAACTGACCAAATAAGAATCAGAACCAGAACTGAACCGATAATAACAATTCCGGTTCTGAGTAATTTGATATTAGAACTGAACCAATAAGAACCAAAACAGGTTCCTATGACCAACAAAAGTGAACCAAAAAAGTTCACGTTTTTTCTCGCCCGTGAATCCCAAGAATCCAACGGTGGTTTTGCTTTTGCAAAAGTGATGCCAGCTCAGCACTATTAAATACCCTTGGATTCTCGGGAACCACAGCCGAGAAAAAACTAAACTTTTTTCGTTCACTTTTGTTGATAATTGGAACCCAACCCACATAAATATAACGTTAAATACATAAATACAATGTTAAAATTGTCATATTATCAAAATTGGAACCCATATGCCTGGAACTGGATCCGACCCGAACAAATAATCCGTTCTAGATCCATCATTTTGAGAACTGGAACCGATAAGAACCAACAATATTGAATCCGGTTCAGGTACCATTAGAACCGAACCGGAATCGATCAAAATCATCTCTAAACCTCTTACAGCAAAACCTCTAATAACTCAAAAAAAATTAATGATATCGAAAAGGTCTACGCAACGAGTGGATGAGATTGTCCAATCAGAATATTTATCGATATGTCTTCAAATTAATGCACAAATGGACGCTTATGATGTTTGATGAAAGCACCATCACACCAACCCTAAGATGCTTCACTAATGTATAAGAACGATGAGTTGTAATCAATCAGCTTGCACACGTAGTGTGCGAATGTCAACATTTCCCTAATTATTTTTCTTATAAATAATTAATTAGATGTGTTTTGTTTGCATAATCCGATATTCTAACACAAAATGCCGAAATTTTAATACGGGTATCGAATTAAATATTTTAATTCTAATTATACCTTACGTAAATAGCAAAAATCGTAAGTCATAAGGTTCAAAATGGACCGATTAAACGTCATACCGTAACACTTGTTACAATAGTTGCTATAACTGGTCAATTTTTTTTTATTCTTTTTTTTAATTTTTTGTTTATTTTTCAACTAAATGTAGATAATGATTAAATAACGAATAACGGCCCTTATTTTTTATGTAACGTATATCGATTACATGATGGAGACATTATATATATCTCCTCATAAGCTTAGTTAACCTAGGAAAATCCGGCTTTAACGCGGTGTGCAAGACCGCATGCACTTTCATTTTCGGAGCTGAATCAGATGTAGCCTTGTTTTTGTCCTCATATCCATCATCATACATTGACTAGAGGCGTCTTAAATACCAAATAACGTAATGGGGTTGGAGCATTAACGTTATAATAACCTTATAATTGTTTTTTAAATCACGACAATTTAAATATTATAGTTATTAATGATCAATTACGTCGTCGTGTTTTTATTTTTTTGCCTAATGAGACATTTTAACAAATAAAATGTCACTTATAAAAAAAAAATACATATAAATTGTCGATGATAATTCTAATTATAATTACTCATATAGCGACAACGGCAGTTTGAATCATAATTATCATATAAAATATATGTTTCATATACGCACGCCTGTTGGGCTGGGTGGTAGTTCTGTACCCCACTCATGGGAAATCACAGTTTCAAGCCGGGTAGTAGACGTCCCGGTGTCCCAACGGGTTTATGTTGTTCTATCTAGTGGGTATCGTCTGCCTTGCCACAGTCTTGCGGTCGCTGCAATCGCCTCGTATAACCGAGAAAAAAAATTAGAATTTTTTTTAAATGGCAAAAAAAAGATATTATATTATATTTTAAATAAATTAAGATTAAAGGAAGCCTAATTCTAGTTATAATTAGGTCATTTAGAGCAAAAACAATTTCAAAACAAAGCTGTCTCTCACTAGCCCAAAAGAGGCTACATGACCGGGTGGTGGGTCCAAACAGAACCACAAACCGGTGGGTTTTAATTACATATATGATCAATGTGGGCCCAATCTGTATATGCAATGGATTCAACCTCGAGCAAAATTCTTTGACTGCCTTTTTTACTCCACAGTCACTGGACTGCATCTTCTAGATGTCCAAGAAAAAGCAAATGACAGATCGAAAATCATTTGATTGAGTAGGGTCCACATCTGATACGGGTCAAATCCGGATACACTAATCATATGGGAAAAGATTAGTAGAGCCCACATCTGCTAGTGGGTTTTTTTGGACCCACTCCCAGCCACATGATGATTATTGGAAGATTTCTAGTGGTAGTGTTTTAAGTTACCGTAAGAGTAAAGGCTATTTTGGAAATTTAAGCAAATCAAGGGTTATATTTGGAATTTTAATATCATTAAATAAATAATTAAGGCTTCATAGTGAGACCTAGTTGTTAAGTTCTGATACGATAAAAGTTCGAGACGAGAAAAGTTCGAGTATAATTCGGTTCTGAGCTTAAAAAATTCAAACAATAATTTAGCCAAAAATTCAATGTTCGTAACTGTATTTATTCGTATTTAATTTGTCTATGATCCAAAAATTCGGTGTTAGAAATTTGCAACCAAAATATACAGATATTTTGGTTACATTTGTCAAAATATAAAGACGTTTTTTTGGACTGTTGTGTTCGATTGGTTACATTTTGCAATTCGATCACGGGCCACGGTCTTTTGAAGCAAAAAATCTTGACAACCTCTTAATGGGGGTGGGGCATCATTACCCTAAGGAGGGTATTGATGAATGGACCCACTTTAATTTCAATAAAAGGGTAGATTGATTCTTAGAGAAGCCGGAAGCATGCATATATTGTTTTTTTTGCTTTTGCCCCAAATGACATGAATACACTCTCACCTATGTTTTCGTGGAGTTTGAGTTTTACATTGGGAGTATAGATTTTTTAGGGAATAAATCAAAAGAATCAAAGTCCTTTTTAAAAAAAATAAAAAAAAACTTTGGATTTTTAAAGGGTGGCGTTAATTGTACACACCTTTTTTTGTAGTAACGTACACCCACCCCTTGGTGTGTGCAAATAAGTTACAAAAAAAAAAAAAAAAATCAAAAACAAAAACAAAAAAACTCCACCCCTTCCTCATCTTCTCCCGGCGGCCTCCCCTTCCTCCTCTTCTTCTTCTACTCCGAGCGGCTTCTTTTTCTTCTTCTTCCTCTTCTTCTTCTCCAACTGGCCTCCTCTTCTTCTCTGAGAGTGAGAGAGAGAAGAAGAAGAAGAAGAGGAGGAGGAGGATAAGGAAGATGAGGGAGGGTGAGATCTCTTTCTCCCCCTCTCCGTAAAAAAAAAAAAAAAAAAAAAAAATCGCTCCGTATCGGTAACGCAGGGTGGACATGGCTTTGGCCATATCGGTAGCCCGCTACCGATATGGCCAAAGCCATGTCCGCAGCGGGCTACCGATACGGAGCAAAATTTTTATTTTTATTTTTATGGAGAGAGAGATAGGGAAAGGGAGATGGAGGGAGGAAGGGAGAGAAACAGAGAGAGAGAGAGAGAGAGAGAGAGAGAGAGAGAGAGAAGAAGAAGAAGAAGAAGGAGAAGGAAGATGAGGGAGGGAGAGATCTTTTTCTCCCCCTTTCCGTAAAAAAAAAAAATTTCGCTCCGTATCGGTAACGCAGGGTGGACATGGCTTTGGCCATATCGGTAGCCCGCTACCAATATGGCCAAAGCCATGTCAGCAGCGGGCTACCGATATGGCCAAAGCCATGTCCACCCTGCGTTACTGATACAGAGCGCAATTTTTTTTTTATTTTTTATGGAGAGAGAGATAGGGAGAGGAAGAGGAAGCTGCCCGAAGAAGAAGAAGAGGAAGAGGAGGCTGCCCGAAGAAGAAGAAGAAGAGGAAGATGAGGCTGCCCAGAGAAGAAGAGGAGGAGGCCTGCTGCCCACCACCAAGTAAGAGAGAGAGTGAGGGAGGGGGTGGTGGTGGTGGTGGTGTAGTGGTGGTGTAGTAGTGGTGAAGAAGAAGAGGGCGGTGGTGGAGAGTTCCTCTTCGGTCGGTTTTTTTTTTTTTTCTTCACAACTTTGGGTATATGCAGATAAGTTGTGGGTGTTACTACAAAAAAAGGTGTGTGCAATTAACGCCACCCTTTTTAAATTGTCGCCAGAGTGGTAGATGGCCAGCCATAAGACTCCAGAGGGTTGGTCTCCGGTGATGAGAGGCTAATCTATTGTAATCTCTTGTCTGACCGTCCACTATAACCATTTTATTTGGGGTTTGGCCCAAACCCTTGTTCTAAGGTTCAAGACAAGGGCATTTTCATCTTTTAATAAAAAATGTTGGTCAACTCGACTCAACGGTGATTAATTCATAGTGGACCAAGTCATAGGGGGGGTGTAAAATTTTCATATTGAAAATATAATTAATGGCACCGGAAGTAATTAAGTAGTTTAATAGGATTATTTTCCAATGACTGACACAAAATATTTGTTTTAATAATAGTGAGTCAGGTGAAAGGACATCTAATGAATTATATGCTTCGATAGAAAAGAGCTCATGGCATTTAAGTGGCTACAATGCTTTTGGTGTCAAGATGAACATTGTGTGGCAACCTAAGTTTTAGCTTTAAAAGAGTAATAGATATTGGTCACGGCACGCATTTAAGATGTCAACACAAGTTGGGGCTTCACCCTCGTAACACAAGACTTCACTTTCCAACTATTAAATGCAAGAACCACTAAGATCAGTATATGTGGGCCCAACCTGTATGCAATGGATTCAACCTCGAGCAAAATTCTTTGACTGCCTTTTTCTCCGTAGACTGCATCTTCTAGATGTACAAGAAGAGCGAATGACAGATCCAGATCGAAAAACATTAGATTGAGGTAGGGTCCACGTCTGAATCAGGATACACTAATCATATGAGTAATGACACTAACCTATTAGTGGGTTTGTTCGGACCCACTCTGAGCCACGTGGTGATTATTGGAAGGTTTCGAATTGTAAGATGTTTTCTGCTCTTCACATGACCAGTTGAGAGCATAATTAGCAATTCGGCATATGGCAAATATTCGGAACGGGTAAAGTTCGAGTTTAATTTGGTTGCAGGATATAAAAATTCGGTCATTGTTGAAGTGTTATATTCGTTTGAGTCCGTCTAGAGCTACACCCATTTCTTACATCCACTTCTTAAGACTGAGGTTGGGGCCCACATGGAGATCATGTTGGACAATCCAACCGCACAATGAGTTGTTCATACTATGGTTACCCTTCTCACAAAAAATCAGGACAATTCGACATTCTTAACCTCATGAATATATGACTTTAATTTTAAAAATCCAGACCATCCAATTAAACCATTATTTTCGGTCAATTTTTTATATGGTTAGGGATGTTGAAGGGAACTGATTTTTCGCAACGATTATCATCATGGCAAGGACAACTCAATGTATGGTTGGATTGTCCAACATGATCTCCATGTGGGCCCCAACCTCTGGTGTAAGAAATGGATGTAGCTCACGGACTCTATTCGTTTAGCTTTAAAAAGTCTGAATTTTACTGATTTTTTCATTTTATATGATCATTTAATGCGTGTTTGTTAAAAAAAATCTTGCATTAAATGTGAATAATACATGTTTTATTCGTTTAATCTTAAAATTCTAAAATTTTCTAATTCTTTTTTATACAATCGTATTAAATGTTTCTTATAAAAATAAAAAATTTGAATATTAAATTCGAATAATACGTGAATTTACTAACTAGGGTTGAGAGTGAAGGTGTGATGCACATGATGATCAAGTACGGACAGTGTTTTAAGTTACGGCACTTATCGAAGAGGTAAAGGCTATTTTGGAAATCTAAGCAAATCAGGGGTTATATTTGAAATTTTAATATCGTTTAGAAATTTTTAGGCTTCATAGTGAGATGCTTCACTCACCCATTATTAAAAGCTAGGGGCACCACATGCACCTTACATGTAGCATATTCTTAGAGATCATTTTTGCCCATGTGCGCTAATTTGAATTTTAGCATCGTTAATTTTCATTTTGGCCCATGTACGTTACGATCTGTTATAACGGAAAAAACAATAACGCCTCAGTCCGTTATACCATTTAAGTGCCAGAGCCACACAATTTTTGCAAACACTTTTTTCGTGGAGTGCCGTGGGCACGGGCTATTTACTAGTTAAATACATACAAGAGTTTCCGAAGCAATTCCTTAATTGCCAAAATTTTCAAAACAGCCCCAACTTTTATATAACAACATTATGCTTTGAAACCTTTACTTGATCATGTGCATCGCACGTGCTCCCTCCACTAGTGTATTTAATAGTTGGCTTGTGCGGTGAAGTCACGAAGCCAGAAGTTTACTCAATAGAGATCAAGGTCTAAAAGGTCCGTTATAACGGTTTAGGGACGTTGCCGTTTTTCTGTTATAACTATCGGGGCTAAAAAGGGAAAATAACGGAACATAATGGCATATAACGAAAATAAAGGAAAATGATTCTTCTATCATGCTCCAACAGTAAACCACTATATCCAAAACCCGAACCTGTTACCAACAGGTAACAGGTAGGTTCCAATTCGGATACCACTATGTCCAAAACCCGAACCTGTTATATTTGATGGTTTTGGGTCATGGGTTCTGCTTCTGGTATTGAAACCCAAGACCAAAACCGACAAATAATCGGTTTACAATTAGGTATGGGTATCTTTTGTATAAAATATGTAGACGAAAAAGGAAAAAAAAAGGAGCAGGTGTTATCAGATTAATCGGGTACTCATTGTAACCACGGATCGAAGTCTCGGCCAAAATCCCGTTCTTGATCAGGTGATCCGGATCAGGATTGGCATTCACTGATCCAATAAAAAAAATGGATTGACTCGCTGAGATCACTTTTTCCTAAAGAAGTCTCACACTATCTGGAGCGAGATGCACAAATCCCGTTCTGGATCGGACCAACCCAACCTCCAACCCCGAGACTTGAACCATGATTGACCTACTTGTTCAACCCAATCTCGGGTCCAAGACGAGACAATCTGGCCTGGCTATTATAATTCAGCCGGGTCAAAAGCTTATATCATGTTAAAGGTCTTTTTTTTTCTTTAATTTAATATTTGACCCGTCTCTCTCGTTATTTAGGATAATTAGACTTACCTCCCTTGACCATTGATTTTTAAGAAGTCCAACCTAGAATAACAAAACTATCCCTTTAATTTTTAATCATCTCCCAAAAAGGATAGTTTCCCCATTTTTCTTTTGTAAGAATCAGTTAAAAGTCAATGGTCAAGGGAGGCATGTAATTTTTCTGCATACAGGGACGCATGTCTAATTATCCTAATTAAGAAAGGATGCAAGTTATCAACAACCTTCATTAACTACTTATTTCATGTTATCAACAACCCATTATCATTCACTATTCTCTTACAGTGACAAAATGGGAACACAAACCAGTCATTGGTCCTGCTCTCACCACTCAGGAACTCCAAAACAGTGTCAGAATCAGCAAAGAAAGGCACCATCCCAGTTCTCAACCTATCAATTTTCTTTGAAACCTCAATAATTTCCTCAGATTCTCAACAATACAGTCAATACGTAAGATGGGTATCAGATACAATGCCTAACCATTTTGAATGATGTTCTCACAGAACAGGGGAAGAAGAGTTTGGAAGAGTTTGTGGAGTCAAATCAAAGGCTTTTAGTAGGAAGTTTGAAGAAAGAACACGAACCCAACTGTCAAGAGCAAGCCATCTTTATAATCATGGTTTTAGTTCACCATGGTAGCAAAATCAGGCATGTTTCAAGGGGTTTCCAAGGTTTAGTGCAGCTTTTCATTGAAGTGGGTCTGCTGGGGAAGTATGAATATAAGGAACAAATGCTTGAGAATCATGAGTTTGAAGGACGATGTAAGAGAGTCTCGTTGAAAATGTGAAGTGAAACTCAGAATTGGGTATTTGCAAATGATAATAGAAGCTTCCTTTATTACCAAGATCGCTAATCAAATGGTGCAAAATATGTTCATTCTTGGTGCTAATGGTTGGTAGACTCCCAATATATTCAAAGTTGACATGCTCAAACAGAACAAACAGAGAGACTTACGCTAATATTAAATTAAGTAAAAATAGCCTCCCAAAGAAAATAACATTAAGAGGGAAAGCAAACAAACTTGACAACAAGAAGCGGAGTATTCGAAGATACTTGTTTATTAATTACACAAAGTTGAACTATTTATGGTTCTTTCAAAGATTAGATATGATATTTATTTATAAGTAATGCCCAGTTCAATTATGCTTTTAGGTGGTAATATTTGTCGAGGAGCTTCTCAGAATACTCTCCAAAGCTAAGAGTTCCATTCGGCGGGATTAACTGTGGAATAAAACAGCACCAGTTTCAATGAAAAGCCATAAGCAATCAAAAATAGCATTGTATGATTTTGTATCTAAAAGCAAAATTAGATCCCAGAGACTGATCTGGCTCTCAGGTCATGACCAGTCCAAAATCTGGAATCTATTGCAAATTGAAAAAGAAAATATAAAAAACCTAAACTCTCAGTCTCTCAAGTTCCAGTTGATTGCCAGCCAGCAAGTGCAACCGTTATTTGTTTATGCACTTGTGCTAGTGACATACTGGTGCATGACATTCAGTAAGGGTGAAAAAAATACCTCTTGATGAAGATGAACCTCTGTAGGGAAGTTAAGATTTTTGTCCCTACAAGATTAGAACCAAACAAGAATCATAAACCACAGGTGTATACTTCTATTTTAGTCAAAACTCCGTATCTCCACTGATATTTTGGTATGTATATTACAATTAGAATTAGCTAAAAAGAAACACCAGATGATGATTATAGAGCTACAAAGCTCAAACTTAATAAAAAGTGAGGTCAAAATACTTTCACATTGATGTCCAAGGAAAAGGTCATGAAATTGATGCCAAGTGGATGAATTAATCGCCTAATTATTTGAATTTCAAAAAAGAAAAAAAGAGAATCTGAAAAAGCGTATATTGTGTTTCAACAGGCCCCTGATTAGATCCAAAATTCAGCTTCAATCTGTAATGTAAGTTCGAATTCTTCTGTCGTATGAAGAGTCATAAAATGGAAGGTTTATAAGCAATATCAGAAAAATAATAGTGGACGAGGCAAAACCACAATCAAGGAGTAATTTTTATTCTACATGTAAAAAAAAATCAACTTGGGGGAATTTAAGATATTATCAAACCATCTTTAGTAAACCAGTCTTCCTAAGCTAAAATGACAAGGAAGAGCCAAGAGCCAGGAAACCCGGAGGAGACAATTGAATAAGGTAGCCTAGGATTCCATTGCGGCAGTATCTGTGCTAAGAAGCTTGACCAAGTTGTGATATCACAGTATCTATCTTCATGGAGCCCACGACATACTCCCTTGCATTTTATTGTATTTGAAGCCACCAAAGGCAGAAATCCATATCTAGGGATAGTTGCAGAGTCATGGAGAATGGAAAACTAGGCTGCTATGTCAGGTATGGGTGCCAAACAGGATCCTACTTGCCCCCTCTCTTTTAAAAAACAAACCTCAGATTCAGTTGGAGCAATGTGTTCTCTGAAATTTTCACACCATGGATGCATGGTTTCCAAGGACGAACTTGCTTTGTTACCCAATCTGATTTGTAAATGATTAACACATTAAAAAACTCGCCACCAACAGAATAGTAATACTGAGCCACAATCTTTTTTTTTCAAGGTCCAACTAAAGTAACGTTCTTCACCTTTCAATCAAAGTTTCAGTGTATGAAGGATGCAAACCTCTGGTAATTAAAGGATCTTTTATATGCACTAAACTGTAAAGAACCTAAGATATCTTATATCTGAACCATGGCAAAAAAATTGGTGCCAACTGAATGAAGGAGAATCTGCAATGGAGAACTGCAGCAACATCAAGCACTTCCACAAGGAATCCATTGTTCTCCCACGTTTTCTTTTATTTCTCCTTTTATGACCACACCCTATGTTCATAGAGACACCACGTGGAAGCAAAACATTGGTTGTCAAAAGCTGTAAGAGACGGAGAACCATGTGCAGCATTCAAAGATTGAAAGGCATTCATAGTGCACCGGATTTCCATACATTTACAGTAATCTAGCGAATCTAATGACCCGTGAAGTTATTCCTTCATCATCCCAAAACAATATTGAAACAACAACCACAAAAACACTGGAAGAGTTTGCACTATTGATTTAAGTAGTATTCACCCAGGTAAATAACATCTTTCAAATGTGTGTAACCTATCAAGTTAAAGACAGATAATCATCATGTCAAGTCTAAAGTAATCATCAATTGCCAACCTAGGATATTAGAATGCACAATGCAGTTCACTATGTAGTTGACGATTTATCTGATACTTTATCACAACTAGGTATTCCAATTGAATGCACCATACAAGAGTAACCATGGCTAGCTGCCAGAACAGTCCATCTTAGCAAACCATATCACTTGTGCAGTGGCTAACTACATATTTTGTCCCCACTAACAAACATCTTACTGATCATACCAGTCAGGTTGCATGAACAGTGCAAAAGTTGAACGGTCCACTCCAAAAACTCTCTCTCCTTTGGGTGCCTAAAAGAGAACAAAAGCAATGTCAAGATATATTTTCTTAGACAATATAACCAGAATCCCATAGCTTAGACATGGACATGTGTTAGTGTTAGAAACAGATACAAGGTCCAGAATGCTCTGACAATTGCAAACATGTCTATACAGCTAACCCGATAACATTGGAAGATATACTATCATACAAATACTAGTTCATAATAGTATGAAACAGGAAAAATATTATTCAAATAATTATGGATTAATATTACATAACGAGTATGGTAATAATAGATTAATAGGTATGACTTGTAAGTAAACAAATTAATTATGATTTGTGTTGATAAGAGTGTCAGTTGTTTGATGCATGTCCAGCACGTCAATATTTTAGAAAGTGGAGTGACCTGATTACACGGGATGTTATCTTAATGGAATACATAGAAATCAATTTTTTTTTATTTTGTATCCAACTAGCATGTATAATGTTCTTAGAGAGATCATTTGAAATGCATCTGCTGCCTCCTAAGAGCGTGCTAATGCCGATGCTCCTTCTTCAGTTATTGAACTAATCAACTTGCAAGGGATTTAGCCGACACTATCGCCAGACTCAACTAAACCTGGACTTGCTCCAAGTTTTCCTATGTGCTTGCACTATACGGCGGAGACTAGGTACAAAGTCTCTTCTCAAATTCTCAATGTAAGTAAGCTAAGTTTTAAACACAATGCAGTCCCATAACACTAGGTTTTTAAATAGTAGTTAAAAGCACTTTCTCTGTTCAGCAGGTTATGCAGATACCATAAAGAGGATATTTTTGAGTTCACAGTACAGCTTGGAAATGGGTCTTTCAGTAAAGAATGAATGAGCCCACAAAATAATACTGATGGTAACAAAATGAATGAACCAGTCCAAGTCAGATTACGAAGTTGGAGATAAAAAATAATGGAATATACGATATAACTCAAACGTCCAAGTATAACCCAAATATGGAAAAGTTATACATAATAAGTATATAAATGCAAGCATGCACAAATCAAGATGTAATGGTAACAACAATACAACCATATAAACATCCCAGTAGAACCCAAATGGACTTCCAAGCTATAGTGATCGAAAATGAACATGAGTACAACCTGAGCTTTCTAATAAAAACCAAATGCGGAAGAGGTATCCATTATTGTAGTAATTTTTATTTATTATTGATTGTAAATCATGGATGTACTATATAAATTCTCGTTTTACTTCTTGTAATCAATTTTGGAGCCGAGTTTTCTATGTTGGTTGAACTAGATTTTGTGGTTAAGTAATTATTGTCTTGTTACTTGTTAGGTATCATTTCCATTTATTTTAACTGAGTAGTCATCAACTGATGTAGACGCTGTGATAATTCAAGGCAGACAAACATTAGATGTTTAGGGGGAACCTCATAATCAGCCCCAAAGTCCATGTAAAATCTGGAGAAATTTCAAGCCCATAGTCCAGCCCGTAGTTAGCAATTTCCTGTTTAATACGTTTATTTGACATATCTTTAACAAAACATATTATATATCCATATTATTCAAGGATTCTATAAAATTTGTGTATTTTTTGTTATCAGATATGTATTTTACTACGTATTTCTTATGTAATAGGGGTGGTATTGTAAATACTCCTCTTGAGGGTGTATTTGTCTTTTGTAAAGTTCTCCATATATAATATATTTTGTGGAGTCATGTGACCTAATCACATGACATCCCTCTCTCTTCTCTCTATGATCCTAAACCTAACCCTAACCCTAATTTACCAATTGAACTTGGTATCAGAGCCATCAATTGGAATCAATCACCGGAGAAGATTGCTAGAGAATTTCTGATGCTTCATTGGACCATACGGCTAACGACATAGGCCGTACGGACGTGCATCTCGAGGTTATCAGAAACTCCTCCTTCTAATAGATCTTGATTTTAGAGAATTTTTGGGAATTTTTTGAGTTCTTGATGGTTTTAAGAACATTTTTCTTCAGAAAATCGTGAAAATTAGTTTTTTAAACCACTCACAAATCCCTTCGATTTAAGGTTTTTTGGTGGGGTTTCTTGGTCTTTTTTGATCCCTTTCAATCCTAGGGACCTATCAAAACCATCCATATGCATTTCTATGGAGGATTAAAGATTTTATGGTGAAACTCCACCATCTAGTTACCATCGGTACTCATTTCTGGGCTATTCGGGCTGTCGGTTGGGTACTACACCTACTCATCTATTTCCCTAAGGCCCCTCCAGGTTGTTTGAGGAATATTGGAGAATTTATGGACTCCTAGTTGCTGCTGGTGATTTTTTTTGGCTTATTTGGCCTATCGGTTGGATATTTTTAGCCTCTTGGTTGGTTCTTAGCCTTATTTAATGGCTTTTATTGGATCTACGGTGCTTCGATCCATAGATATGATGCTGCCATGGCTCTTTGGGTTCGTTCGCTCTCTCTCAAAACATCTCTAATGCATTCTGGAGATCTGTTTATGTGAACAAGACCCTTTGTTGTTGTTTCTTTGCTATATTTTCGTCATTTGCTTGTTGATTCGCTATGGAGACTCCACTTATCCCGAGAAGTCCCTTAGGGTCCGATGTTAGCACAGATTCTACCTCCAGAGGTGCTGGAGGAGCTGTTGTGCAACAAGTGATGTATGAGAACCCCGAGTTACAAATTACTTCAGTCAAACTCAATGGGACTAACTATTTGGAGTGGGCTAGGGCGGCACGATTGTTCATTGGAGGCCGTGGGAAGATAGGGCACTGCACATGACGCATTCCTGAACCGTCTGAGGATGATCCCATGTTTGAGAAATGGGAAACTGAGAACCTCACAGTCCAATCTTGGCTTGTCAACTCTATGGAGCCTCACATTAGTTGGGGTTTTCTCTTCATGCGTACAACCCAAGATGTTTGGGACCACCAAGAAAACCTACTCACAGTAGCAAAACACTGGTAGAGCTTACCAGTTGAAGCAGAGTATTGTTGTAATTTAGGTTGTGATCAATATAGAAAAGATTAGAAAGAAGAAGAGAAATATTAATGGAGGCAGAAGAAGGTGAAGGTAGAGAAGAAGAAGAGGTTGTGGGAAGAATAGAGAATGAATAGTTAATTCATTCTCTCTCTCACACACACACACACACACACACACTATATATATATATATATATATATATATATATATATATATATATATATATATATATATATATGATGGGTATAAACCCTACAAAAGACACACACACACACACACACACATATATATATATATATATATAATGGGTATAAACCCTACAAAAGAATAGCACAATGCACGTGACACTATTCACGTGAATAGTGAAAACCCAAAAAGAACACCACGTGGGAAGTAGGACGCGACCCACTTGAGCCTCCCACGTGAGTGTATTACAAATTCTACAACACTCCCCCTCAAGCTGGTGCGAAGATATCTATCATGCCCAACTTGCCAATCAAGGTATGAAAAATAGACTTGTTTACCTCCTTTGTGAGTATGTCGGCAACCTGTTCCGGTGTTCACATATGGAGTACAAATCAATCCTTGTTGAAGTTTCTCTTTGATGACGTGACGATCAACTTCAATATGTTTGGTTCTATCATGCTGGACTAGGTTGTGAGCAATGCTGATGGCAGCCTTGTTGTCACAGTAAAAGCTCATCGGCTTTGTCAC
This sequence comes from Euptelea pleiosperma, assembly GCA_035048495.1. Taxonomy (NCBI): domain Eukaryota; kingdom Viridiplantae; phylum Streptophyta; class Magnoliopsida; order Ranunculales; family Eupteleaceae; genus Euptelea; species Euptelea pleiosperma. The sequence goes on from CM068549.1 coordinate 26,476,812, forward strand.
CTGGAGTCCCAGTTGCTCAAGCATGGTCCTCAACCAAAGGAGTTCACACACACCATGTGCCATAGAGAGAAACTCTGCCTCTGCACTGGATCGAGCTACAACCGGTTGTTTCTTGCTTCGCCAAGAGACAAGGTTTCCTCCAACAAGGGTACAGTATCCTCAACGATCAGTAACTGATTCTGCCCAATCTACATCAGTATATGCTTCCACTCTATGTATGCCCTTCTGCCCAATATGGTGCTTCCATCAAAGTCCTTCATTTTGACCAAGGTGGATAATATATGTATGGAGGTCTACAATAGTATTTTTTAAAAAATGGGATTTGTCACCAAAATTTCTGCAGCTACACCCCTCAACAAAATGGTGTAGCTGAAATGAAAATGCGTCATTTGACGGAGGTAGCTCGATCTCTTTTGATTGGCTCCAATGTCCAAAAATCATATTGGTCTGATGTTGTATTGACTGCTGCTTATTTGACTAACAAAATGCCATCTCGTGTCTCCTCTACAGGTCCTTGCTCCTACTACTTCCTTATTCGCGGTTCCTCCTCGTATCTTTGGGTGTGTATGCTATGTACACATCCATCGTACCGGACTGGATCCCAAAGCGCTTAAGTGTGTCTTTTTGGGTTACTCTTCTACCCATAAAGGGTATAAGTGTTACCACCCTTCTACAAGGAAGAAGTTTATGTTTATGGATGTCACCTTTCATGAGGAACTGTCTTTTTTCTCCTCTGCCTCTCTTCAGGGGGAGAGTAGTAGTGAAGAGAGGTGTCATATTCATCTTCTTGCTATGTTACTATCTCCTCTAGAGTTTGAGAGGCCTCAGATTACTCCACCAGCTACTATGACCGATAGTGCTCCTGGAGCTCAGAAGGAGCTCAAAGTATATAACAGAAGGGAGAAAGCCACAGTTGATCCAGTACCAGTGGTACCATCCTCGGATCAAAGTAATCCTTCCTCCCTCTCTATACCTGTCATTTCTTCTTCTACTGATGCTTCCGATCTTCCCATTGCTTTACGAAAAGGAATTAGGAGTTGTACTCAGCATCCTTTGAGCCACTTTGTCTCCCATGATGCCTTGTCTCCCTCTTATAAAGCCTTTGTCACATCTATTTCCACTATTCCTATTCCTTCTTCCGTGGCAGAAGGGTTGGTACAACCTAGATAGAAAGCTGCTATGATAGAAGAAATGAGAGCACTGGACAAGAATAGAACATGGGATCTTGTTGACTTGCCAAGAGGCAAGAAACCTGTTGGTTGCAGATGGGTGTTCATAGTCAAATATAAGGCAGATGGGTCAGTTGAGAAGTACAAGGCGAGATTAGTAGCCAAGGGGTACACTCAGACCTATGGGATTGACTATGTGGAGACCTTTGCGCCTGTGGCAAAGATGAACTCCATCAGGGTGTTGTTGTCCTTGGTAGTAAACAAGCATGGCCTTTGCATCAGCTGGATGTGAAGAATGCATTTCTTCATGGTGACCTCCATGAAGAAGTATACATGGTGCCTCCTCCTAAATTCACTCCACCAAGAAACAGTAGCAAGGTGTGTCACCTGAAGAAAACCCTCTATGGGCTTAAGCAATCTCTAAGAGCATGGTTCGAGAGATTCACCTTAGCAATGAAGAAGCTAGATTACACTCAAAGTCAAGCTGATCATACCTTATTTGTGAAACATCAAGGGAAGAACACCACTGCCCTGATCGTTTATGTTGATGACATCATTCTTACAGGGAATGATGCAAAAGAGGTGGCTAAGTTAAAGCGTCATTAGCTGGGGAATTTGAAACCAAGGATCTAGGACCCCTCAAATACTTCCTAGGTATAGAAGTTGCAAGATCCAGTTAAGGGATCTTCATATCTCAAAGGAAGTATGTCTTAGGCCTGTTAAAGGATTCGGGCAAGTTGGGAGCCAAGCTGGTGGAAACTCCCATAGAGCAGAATCACCAATTAGCAGATGCCAGTGGTGAGCTACTACAGGATGTAAGGAGCTTCCAAAGACTAGTTGAGATTGATCTATCTCTCCCTGACTAGACCAGACATTGCCTATGCACTGAGTGTTATCAGTCAGTATATGCACTCACCCAGAGATGTTCATTTAGAGACAGCACACAGGATCTTGAGGTATCTCAAGTCGGCTCCTGGTAGAGGTCTTCTGTTCGAAAAGAATGGCCACATGCGTATAGAGGCGTACACCGATGCAGACTGGGCAGGTGCCAAAGATGATCGACGATCTACTTTAGGGTATTGCACCTTTGTTGGGGCAATCTGGTCACCTAGAGGAGCAAGAGGCAAATCTGTTGTTGCCAGATCTAGTGCAAAGGCCGAATTCAGGGCAATGGCCCATGGCTTGTGTGAGATGCTCTGGTTAAAGGTGTTGGTTGCTGAACTTGGTTTCTCAGTCTCAGGGTCTGTGAGCTTGTACTGTGACAACAAGGCCGCCATTAGCATTGCTCACAATCCCGTTCAGCACGATCACGCCAAGCACATTGAGGTAGACCACCACTTCATCAGAGAGAAGATTGTTTATGGGGAAGTGTGTACCCCGTTTGTGAAGACTAGTGAACAAATTGCTGATGTTTTCACTAAGGGAGTTCCCAGTTGGCAACTCCACAAGTGTCTATGTAAGTTGGGCATAAGAGATATCTATGCACCAACTTGAGGGGGAGTGTTATCAAATACGTATTTTCCTACGTATTTCTTATGTAATAGGGGTAGTATTGTAAATACTCCTCTTTAGGGGTATATTTGTCTTTTATAAAGTTCTCCATATATAATATATTTTGTGGAATCATGTGACCTCTAATCACATGACATCCCTCTCTCTTCTCTATCTTCTCTCTTTGATCCTAAACCTAACCCTAACCCTAATTTACCAATTCAACTTTTTATGAGGAACCTTATTTTTGCCCTTATTAAATGCGTATTATAAACGAATTATTCTTGAATTATTTAAAAACTGATTTTTAAATGTGGAAAATGCAGGGAAAAACATTGTTTTTATTTTTTAATACCTTATTTTATTCTTGGCCGAATTTTTAAATGATAAATCCGAATTATACTCAAAACATTTCTTGTACCATATTTTTCCCATAAGCCAAATTGCTAACTAAGGTCTAGCCTGAGTTCAATTCATCAGAAGGCCTAATATCGTAGTTCAACAAGGCTCGAATTCCAGCCCATTAAGAGGATCTTTGACATATTCTAACTATAATAAACTATTTTGAGCAAACTATTTTTATAAGTATAAAGATTTATTGGATGTGGACCTCTAAAGGCTGAGGAAGCCTACCAAAAGCCATAACGAATTACAAAGAGAAACAAAACAGCATCAATAACAAAAGAGAATCACAACCCCAAATGCCCCAACCAGCCACTGAACTAGTGAGGGCATCAATTCACTGGGTCACCGATTCAATCAAATGGTCAAAAGTGATCCATTCTGTTAAATAACCATTTACCCCAAATGATTGACCTATTGGGAAAAGGCGAAACAACGATGTATACCAACGGGTCGGCGGGCCAACACAGTATGTGCGCTGGAACAAATCATCCGCTAACACGCCCCCACAGCAGGAATACACTCCGCTGGAGACTTCAACCCGCGACACCCCAGACCTTAAGGCTCTGATACCATGTTAAATAACCATTTACCCCAAACGATCGACCTATTGGGAAAAGGCGAAACAACGATGTATACCAACGGGTCGCTGGGCCTACACAGTACGTGCGAGGGAACACATCATCCGCTAACACATTCAAGTTTTACAATTGTTTAGAAACACTAAATAGTAAACTCTTAAAACCAGGTTGAAGTTAGTTTTGTTAAGGGTAATCTAGGAAATTTACACATAAGGGGGATTTACTAAACTGTTAACGACAGTTTTGGAAAAAAAATGACATAAGACACTTGAAGAATTTTATTAAATTATTGAGCGCAGTTTTGGAAAAAATAATAATATGAGGCCATTCAGAATATTTCCCAATTTATCAAGGATAATTTTTTTTTTGATAAGTGTGTATATTTCATTAACAAGGGAGAAACTCAAAAACAAAGAAAAGGCAAAACTACCTCCTCACCAAGGGAGGAAATTCCCCAAGTAATTCATTCCATCTATATACAAAGGACTCAAAAAAGCATCCTCTGAAAAGAGGAGACAAAGAAGACCACAAAAACGGGGCAGCTTTCACGTGCAGAATCACCTTCTGAGAGCTTTCCTTTATCCCTTCGAAAATCCTAAGGTCCCTTTCCTTCCAAACCACCCATAAAATGGCGAAGGGAAGGAAACTCCACAAAAGGCACCCTTTTTCAAGAAAGAGTCCGAAGCCACTCCATGGAATAGACCTCTCACATGCTGAGGAACAATGAAAGGAATATCGAAAAGGGTAAAGAACGTCTGCCAAATGTCGGACATGAACTTGCAATGGATGAACAAGTGATCGACCGATTCTGTTTCAGACTTACACACAACACATCTGTTGGGCATCGGTAATCCTCTGCGAATAAGATGATCAACTGTGAGAATCTTGTCCTGAATGGCACTCCACACAAAGAACTTCACTTTGGATGGGATAGGGGGCTTCCAAACTACATGGGCAGGAAAATCCTCTTGCCTCCCCCACAAACTTCTCCCGATAGAATGATTGAACCGAATAAGACCCCCCAGGTTCCCACTTCCAAATTCTCTTGTCTAGGGCCTCCTTCACGCATGGATTAGCGCCAATACGATCCAAGAGAGCAACTAAACTGTCCATCTCCCAGTCATTAATGTTCCTTCTGAAACCGAAATTCCAGGAATGGAGTCCTTCGTTGCTAACAATTCAATCTTGGATGAGCGCTCCCTACAGAGTAGATAACGAGAATAAGTTGGGGAAAGCTAATTGCAAAGAGTCGTTTCCGCACCAAATATCCTCCAAGAATCGAACTCTGTCACCCTTCCCCACTTCAATCTGGATGCCCGACTCGAACACTTCTCGAGTATTCGCTATCCCCTTCCACATGCTAACCCCGTGCGAGGATGTCACTGGATAGCTACCCAGCCGAACTCCATAACTCCAAACTTGTTGCCCACAATCTTCCTCCACTCATTGTCTTCCTCTTCGCCGAATCTCCAAAGCCATTTAGCTAGAAGAGCAACGTTCATATCACGAAAATGTCTGATAGCCAGACCCCCTAATTCTTTGGGCCTACAAATCGTGTCCCATTTGACCAAGTGATACTTGTGAGTGTCTTCTTTTCCAGCCCATAGAAAGTCTCTCATAAGTCTTTCCAGCTTCTGAGCCACAACTGTTGGAATAGAGAAAAGAGACATGAAGTGAATGGGCAGACTGGATAAAGTGCTCTTTAGGAGAGTGATCCTCCTTCCTTTAGACAAGTAACGTTTCTTCCACCCGGCTAATCTATTGCCGAATCTCTCCATCACCGGGTCCCATATTGATATATCTTTATACTTGGCACCCAAGGGTAACCCGAGAAAAGAGGAAGGCAACGACCCCGTACCACATCCCAAACTGGTAGCCAAAGACGATAGATCAGGAACCTCACCCACCCCAAAAACTTTACTTTTCTGAAGGTTCACCCGAAGGCCCGAGACCACCTCAAAACATCTAAGGACACATCTGAGGTATCTGATTTGACGATGAGAGGCATCAGAGAATAGGATTGTATCATCGGCAAATTGAAGATGAGTGATCGTGGGACCATCGGGCGTAATCCGAAAGCCTTCTACGAATCCGCCTTTTGCAGCTCTACTCAAGGATAATTTCAAAAATTAAATATAGGGTAATTTTGACATACCCCCTTTTTTGCCAATATTTGAGATACTCCCAGTAAAGTCAAACAGATGGTTTACCCCCTTGACCATGGTCAATCACCATTGACTCACCAAATAACAAATATGATGATTTCACCTTCATCTTCTTCCTCCTCTCACCCTTGTTCTCTCTTCTAGAAGCACAAACATGTTGGTATAAAATGATTTATTGGCTGAAAATTCACAATAAATTCAAAAAACCATTAAATGTGAATCTTGAGGCGTGTGAACACTTCTTGAAGATAGTTGTAGCCTCCCATCGTGCAAGGGATTAGATAGCAACACCATCTCCGGGATTCAACTTTTCCCTCAACTATAAAAATCAGCACTTGAATATCTTCGATTGAAATGGATAAATGTGAGCTTCAATAACTTTGATCCAAATGGATAAGTGCTGGTGGGATTTGGAATTTCCATGAAAAATCTAATAAAATTAATCATATCCTCATGATGAGGATTTTGGCAGCAAGTTATGGGCCTTATCGCTTACACAGGATTATCACGTCCACCAGCCAACAGCAACTGAATTGAACAATTGATCAAAGTAAAAGGATATTCCTATGACTACACTGAGTGACAAGGATGTTTGATGAAACATAAGGGATGCCTACTGTTTGCATGGTTATAACAAAAGCATTGCTCGTATATAATATGATTAAGTGGAAGGAAGTACCTGAACACAATGTGGTGTTGCACAAAGACGACCTCTTGAGAGTATTTCAGTGCTTTCGCCAATTTGGTATGCTATTTCATCTTCACCAAAGACAACCTAATGCATCAAAGAGGAGTTCGAGTTAATATGTAGAACGATTTCCTTCCTTTTATAGCATCGATGAAGGTTTTAACATTCAAATCATCTAGACATAGCACACATCAACAGGATACGTTAATTTGTTTACCAAGCAAATCCAACACTTTTAGAAGAGGTAATTGAGAAGAATGTTTGATCAAGTATACTGGGTCAAGTATGTGGCTCAAAGGCTGTGCTTATATGTTGGTGTGATTTGGTTTGAACTTTGAACATCGGAATTTAAGTCATTCCAACAATATTATCAAGTTAGAATCAGAATCTTACCGATGGTAATAAAAGATTTCCTAGCCATTCAAATAGAATTAAAACATGGCATCTCTAATTTTATTTTGGTATGCAGAAGTTTCCTAATTTGTAGGTTTCTATGAGATTCATTTTCTTGCTACTGTTCTTGTTCTTGTTCTTTCTTTTCTCATTGATGCATTTATTCATTGATTATCAAAACACACACATACATACTTGTTCTACAGTGTTCAGTTTGTATTTCATCTCACAAGTTGTGGTCGATATAGAAGCTGCCTTTCTAATATGATAACAAATTTTATCACATTTATCTGTTCTTTTCTGGGGAAAAAGGCTGCTTCAACATCGATTTAATTTTAGGCCAGATAGTCTAAAATTATCTTTACTAGCGCTAAAACCACTCTAATTTGTGCTAGACACCAATCAAACTTCCATTACCCTTTCACTTTGCTTCTTAACCTTTGTCATGGTTTAAAATACCGTACTGTATCAAAACATTTTTCAACTTACCAGTACGATACAAGTAAATTTCAATACGTATCGCAAAATTAATTCTACTAATTAAATTAATTTTTTGAAATATAAATGTGTTAAAAACAAGGTTTACAAGGTACTATTATTGCATTAAACATCATATTATTAACTTATATAAGCATTAAATATAGTTTAATTAATGTACCTTAGCGTAGCTTAGCATATCGATGAACCAAAGTACGATTCTTTTTTGTATATACGGTTGTAGGGGTAGTTTAATTGCTTTAAGCATCATGCTTTTGGTTATTTATATTTCAAACACAGTTTAGGGTAATTTATCTATATGTATCTTTGTGAATTGAAGCATACCGATACTCTGAAAGTATGACCGCTGCCGGCCTCTATTTATTCCATATAATGAAGATAATGTTCTTCAATGGCCTGTCAAATTGTATGATAGGATAAACCACTTTCTACACATTCAAATTCAATCTCTTACAAGCTACATATGAAACACGGCTGTATTCAGTTTCTTGTGAGTTGTGACAAATGGTATGATAAGAAAGCCTGCTGTGAAAAGCAAGGTTGATAGTCATATGATAAGTGAGTATACGGTATTAAGAAAGAAGGAAAAAAGAACCCCAATATACGAGAGACTAAACAAAAGAGACTAGCCATATGATTGTTTCTGTGAGATGGTTTATCTTTTGAGTCGTCCATAAAATCAAGAGATCAATATAATTTAGCAAAGAATTCCTCAAAGAACAAACAAGAAATGCGTAGGAGATAGATTGTTCCAAACAAGGAAATAAATATCGCAAAATAAATGAAGTATTTCCTTTTTTGGGTCAGGATTCAAGGGGAGATTGAGGAGGATGTTGCCCATACAATTAAAGCGGAGTGGCTAAAGTATATATGTGCTTTTGGAGTACTACGTAATCGGCGTGTGCCAATCAGACAAAAACGAAAATTCTATAAGATGGCAATAAGACCAGCAATGCTTTATGGGGATGAATGTTGGGCAATCAAGAAACAACATGTTCATAAAATGAGTATAGCCCGAGATGAGGATGTTGAGATAGACATGCAAGGAAACACAAAACTAGAAATGAACACATTCGGAAAATATAAGAGTAGCCCCAATAAATCACAAAATGAGGGAAGGTCAATTGAGATGGTCTGGTCATGTAAAACGAAGACCAAATGTGAAAGTCGAAGGGCCTAAAAGGGCGAGGGGAAGGCCAAATGGACGTGGAGTGAGGTTATGACAGGAGATTTTAAGAAACTTGCCTTAACATAAGAGATGGATTTAGACAGGATTGAATGGAGGAATAGGATTCGTGCAGCGACCCCATACTGTTGGGAAAAGGCTTATGATGATGATTTCCTTTTTTAGGTCACCGACACGAAAAATCACTTGTATGGAAAGAAAGAACGTATTATTTCACAAAATATATTGGTTATATTTTGATGTTTTTTCGACCAACCTTAATATCAAAATGTATTATGTTGTCCAAAATATTTCAACATGGGAGACCTCCCATTTTTTCTCAAATCAACCCCTCCCTATTGATTCTTTGTCAAAGAACAATCACTTCATTGAAGATTTCTTGGTGAAAAACCTCGTGGATTGATCATGAGGATGAATCAAAGCGCATTTTGAGATTTTTTCAAATTCAAAATGTAAGTATTGAATTTCTTGTTATAAACTGAAAATTTTCATTGTTTCTTACTACAAATGGATTGTTTATGTGTAAATGCATCAAATATTTGGATCTATGGTGTATTTACAATGGATTTGTAGACGGATTGAAGATCGTTTAGGATGATAATTCAAAATTTGGGGAAAACCCTAAATTCATTGGTTCTCATCCAAAACATCCATGGTTGTGCATGAAGTAATTATATGTTGTATAATTTAGGCCGACCTATAACTTGGTTGAGTTAAAAAAATTCCAGAACATTAGGATATTTACCAAAACATGATGTCATGGGCCCAATATTGTAATTACATAGGTACCAGTATTATCAAGTCTTAGCCACGATGGGGATGATGGTGGTCAAAGATCTGTGGTTGTGACCTTTCTACTTTGTGTACTTGTCTATTTGAAGACATATTTTACGTAATACACTAAATTTGTGATTATTTGATAATTATAATCATTCCCATTTGTCTTATTTGTTTGGCTATCAGATACCTGTCTCGGCATATCACATACCACTATGGCCATTCATTTCCACACTACAAATGGTTGTATATTATGGTTCAATAGCTTATGAGTATGTTTTTATGCCTTTTCTTTTATCATTTCATAAACTTTCCACAGTAATTCCATCACTTAAGCATTATTTCCTCAATTTCACGAATAACATATTATTTCCACACTAGTTAAATATTTCCACGAAATATTTCTATTTCCGACCCAATCAAAATAAACCTCAAAATCGAAATTTATTTCCTTGGTTCCAAGGCCCTATTAGCTTGGAGGGAAGTGCTCTGATAGGACATTGTGACAAGTGAGATATCCGAACTCAGACAACTCCTTTATGTGATTCTATCTGAGGTTATTATATGTTATTATTCTTCATGATCCAAGTTATAATCATTGTTCTTCAATTCTTCATACTGTAATAACTTATTTTTCAAGAACCCGTGCTGGTGGAAAGCTCTGTTAGACCCTTGTTCATCTGATAACCATCCTCCATAAAACTTTGGACGTATGTGGAATTTTCCAATCATGAAGAGAATTCACCAAAGCACATCAGAAAATTAATTTTTATGGGATTATATTTGCTAAAGCTGTACAATAGCAAAAGATACTGAGTAATTGAGTTAATATCTCTCACTAATTATAAAGAGAAGAATTAGCACAAAAATTGGTTCCATTTCTTACCAATAGATCAAGGTAGGCTAAATGAGATAAAGGTACTTCGAGAAATCTCAATGTATGAAGTAATCTCTAGCTTCCTTTTTCTCTCTTTCGGTTTCGGGTTCATTTGGAATGTGAAATTTCAAAGTTGCAATAGTTCCAAAGTCACAGGACTATAGACTCCAACTTCAAAGTCATGAACTCCAAATTTTATGCGTTTGGTTGATCCAAAAAACTCCCAGATCCAAGTCACGAGACTTGGTTTTTCCAGCATTTGGATTAGCCCCTGAAATTCTTTATGAGAATTTTCTTGCGTTGCATATGTCTAGATGCAATGCAAACACTCAGCCCAAAAGTTGCCATGTGTCTTGGTTCCGTGTCCCTTTGCATTTTGAACAAATCAAGTGAGCGACACATGCCGAGTGGGCACCACATGTCAGGTGGACCCTACATACCAGGTAGACTCCCCATATCATGTGAATCCCCATATTAGGTGGATCCCAAGATGAAACATAATTGAAACATTTTATGCCTTCAAAAGTTTTTTTTTTCTCCTCTTGGACAAGCTGAATTTTCTCGCCAATGTGCAACTTCGAAGTCGTAGGGTGTGTGATTTTATTTTCTCAAGTAGGAATGACTTTTTTTCTCGTGGGAGTTTGAAGTTGCATGATTAGGCACAACCCAAATGCACATTTTGGCTGTCACAAGACTTGCCCAATTCGCATGTCCCAATGCACCCTTAGTATGATTTCTCTCATTACTTGTCAAAAGAAGAAAAAAGAAGTATGAAAACCTCATACAGAGTTCCATCGTCATATTATATAAATAGTTTGTCTAGTTTGAAGCTTTAATGATCTCTTAATCAACAGTGCATACGAAATTAAACAACCATAAATTATCATCAGTTGTGGATCTTCACCGAAATAACAAAAAATTAGCCTGTTCTTCGTTAGTACTCACAAGGAATAAAACTAGAAAAACCTATCCATGCTTTCAAATTATCCACCACAAACAAAAACCATGCAAGCATGAAGATTTATTTGAGACAACTAAATTTGCCAATAAAATCTTGCATTACTAGAATTTCAAGAACAAGAAATATACTTTCACAATCTGGTCAGTTCGTGTTTTAATATAAAGGCCAGCAGCATTATCGGGGCAAGGTATTTCTACAGCATCTCTCATAAACATGCCACATGTAAGACCTACATATGGAATTCATCTCAAAATTAGAAACTCAATGAAAAGAATGAACATAACAAAATTAGAGACACCCATAAACATGGGAATGCAGAATATTTATCAATCTACAAACCTTATGACTAAATGAATGGGATGGAAAACATATATGTATTGAACTTTTACTAGGAAATTGACAGCACTATTCTAGGAGAGGAAGTGGTAGTCTGTGGTACAATAACCTACCACCGTATGATACTGTATCTTGCAAAAATAGATATTTTTTGGGTGAAATGTTTTGTAACAGATGTGGCTTTACAAACATTACGTCTTTGGAATTAGACAACTCTATAAAGATAAGTCTTTACAAACATCACGTCTTCTGGTAAGTCACATCTGTGAAGTTAAAAGTATTTGTCATCAGACAACAGCCAACTATATGCACCCAAAGAAGTAGCAAATTCTTGTACCTGACCATCATTTATTTATTTTTCCACTGTGATACTGGCTTCAGATTCCTAAAGAGAAGTTGTTGAGCACATTGCTAGACGTCACTTCTGTGTGGGTTAGGGGGGTGCAATTGAAAATTAAGTCCACGAATGGGGGAGGATTCAGATACAAATTTAATATTTACTGTTCCGTGCATACATTTAGTTATTGCTTACAATTAGGTGCATACCTGCAAATTAAACTTCAGAAAATAATCCACATATACAAATTATTGTTCTGACTAAAATGAGTATGAACTATGATTAGACCTCATCACAAGACTTGGATCTAAAAACACGTTCGTAGTATGAATGTAGAAAAGATGGGGATACTGAGACCGAGACGGATGAATGGAAAAACTATGAATGAAAAAATCAGAAGTGAACTTATTGTTAGTGGAAACATAAGAGTATCCCAATAGAGGTAGTCCATAAGACGGTTCGGTCATGTACAACAAAGACCGATAACTGCACAAGTGAGAAGTAACGTGAAGGTTGAAGGTTCTAAAGGGGCAAAGGGGATGCCAAAAAGGATGTGGATTGGAGTATTGAGATCAGATTTCAAGAATTTTTTGTTGGTTGTCTTTATTTTCCTTGTTTCATTGTAACTTGGGGTACCAAGGGTACTTTGGTATTTCTTTGTCTCACCTCATTAATATAAATATGTGGTAAATAACTTGGGGTACCAAGGGTATTTTGGTATTTCTTTGCCTCACCTCATTAATGTAAATATGTGGTAAATCGTGCTTCACATAATACACAATTTCCCCTTCTCCATTCTTTTTTCTTCTCCTCTTCTCTCCTCTTTCTCTTCTTCTCTCACCTAATCTTTTCTACTTTATTTTCCATTATATTGATTTTAATTTAAACTGTTCCATTTTATTGATTTTAATTTAAACCGTAGGTATGCAAAGTTTAGAACATGGTATCAAAGCAGGTACCTAGGGGTGTTTCGTGTTGTTGGAGTGTGTTGTTTTGCTGTGTGGCCAGCACTCTGCCTTTGTTAGACCTGTGGACCCTTTGATATACATTGCTACGCCTCCCTCTAATAGCTTAAGCTTTTAGAGTAAAGTGGTTGTCAACATTTTGAACCCTAAGGCTAGCACGGGTGGTAAAACCACATGGTTGGGTCTTACGCCTAGGGCAAATCCTTGTTAGCAATCATCCGTTTAATTCACGATTAATTCATGAATTTTACATTTTTTTCGTCTGAATATTTGAATAATTCAGATTTTTTCAAGCTCAAACGAATTGAACGCGTTTTTTAGATTTTTTGAAAAATCCTTTGAAAAATTCAGTCCAAAAACAACGAACCATACCCGTTGTTTATTCCCAGAGAAACAACGTTCCATACCCGTTGTTTTTTCTTTGTCCCTCGATCACTCTACCACTTCGGTAGATCTTAAGCGATCGCCCCTCCTATACAATGGATGCCATTAACCTAGGCCATGGACCTTTTTGATCACCTATTGACCCCCGTGAATGTAAGTATATTTTCCCCCTTATCTTCTAGTCCTATTTATACAACTCAAACTCCCTTAACTATCACTTATTTCTCCGATATGGGATTAAAGTAGGAAAAACAAAAATTGCTTGAACCACAAGTCCTTATGTTTTATTTAGCCAAAGATAAAAATAATTAGAACAAAACGTGCTTTTTAGTTGACTCAACTTAATATATTGACTCCCTTTCAACATGTACCGAATTTTTGGTAACTATATTACATTGGACTAGGGTAACTATATTATTAAATATATTGACTCCCTTTCAAAATGTACCGAATTTTTGGTCTCCGAATTTTTAAAGTGATACGTATAAAACACGTATAAATCGTATGCCGCATATTTGCCGTTTGGTGAATTTTTGACCGGATTTTTGAAATCCAAAATCGAATAAAACTCGAATATTTCCTGTATCGAATTTTTGCCGTATTCCGAATTGCTAACAAGGGAGCAAATCACAAAGTTTTTTTTGTGTTGGGTTTATTTCCCCTTCGTATTGTTCATTGCACAATTCACAGTGTATTGTTCATCATTACTATTCACAGAGAGTTTTGTTCACTGTAACTATTCACGGGAGTACCGTTTACCAGGCATGATGCAAGTTTTTTTGGGACTTCTAATGCAAACCCTAGATTGAAATGTCCATTGATAGTTTGGTGATTTATCAGCCACATGGCCCACATCTGTAGTGATGAGTGGTATGTCACACATGGGTACCCATGGTTACCATCAACCAGGGTTGCAGGTCACTACAGTGAAGTTGAATGGGTCAAATTACTTAGAGTGGGCACAATCTGTTTGTATGTATATCAGTGGAAGTGGTAGCTTGGGATACATTAATGGCAAGGTGGTAGCACCAGCCCTAACTGATTTTACCCATGATAAGTGGGAGGCTGAGAACCGCATGGTGAAGTCATGGCTACTACATTCTATGGTCACACATTAGAAAGGGTTTCATGTTTCTCTCGAGTGCGAAGGAGATATCGGATACTGTAGCGCAAACTTATGCCCAAGTTGGGAATCTTGAAAAATTGTACGAGTTGCAGCAATAAGTATCCCATCTTCGTCAGGGGGAGATGTCCTTGATGACGTACTATGCTACTCTACGGAGTGAGTGGGAGGAGTTGGACCGTTATCAGAGTTATACCGCAGTTTGTGCTATTGATGTGTTAGGATATAGAGCGATGGAAGAACACCAACGTATATTTGAATTCCTTGCCGATTTGAATCAGATCTACAAGCATGCCAGAGGTCAAATTTTGGGTAAAGATCCTCCACCTTCAGTACTGTCTCGAGTTTATGCCTACATTCAAAGTGAAGAGAGTAGGCGACGTGCCATGTTCTCCAAATCTGGATAAAAGCATGTTTCTCATGATAAGTCTACGATGATGGCTCAGAAAACGAGCAAGGAAGCCCCGAAAAAATTTGGGAAGGATGATGATAAAAACAAGCTGAAGTGTGAGAACTGTAGGCGAAGACATCACACGAAGGAGACATGTTGAGATCTACATTGTTGACCACCTCAATTCAACTCCAATTCCAGACAAGGGCCACTTGTAGCGCACTCAATAGCCAAGGATGCAATTTAGCCAGTTTATAGATCTTCGAGGTGTACGGCCACGTTTTCCAGTGATGAGATGGAAAAGTTGAGACGAATAATATCTCAACTCAATGAACAGTCCAGTGCTCCTACTTCTACTTTCGTTCACTCGAGTACTTCTGGGTCAGCCCTTTTTGTGTCCTCTATACCTTCCGGCCTTTCTTGGATCATCGATTCTAGGGCCTTGATAACGTGACTGGTATGTCATCTATTTTTTCATCTTACAGTATTTGTTCTGGGAAAGACAAAATTGAATTGCTGATGGTACTCTTTCTTCGGTATCCGAGAAAGGTAGTGTGGCAACTACACCATCCCTAACCTTGTCTTCTGTTCTTCATGTTAAGTTCACTACTAATCTTATTTCTATTACTAGTATCATAAAAAAATTGAATTGTAGTGATACCTTCTCTTATCACTGTGTGTTTCAAGACATGAAAATGAGGAAGAGGATTAGTAGTGGTCATGAGGACAAAGGGTTGTACGGACACGAAGCAACTCTCTATTTTGGCAGCGCAACTTCAAGTATTAGTAATAGTGGTGTCAATAGAGACCAGTTAGTGTTAGCATAACAGGTTATGCCATCTACCTGTTTCTAGGTTATGACATTTATTTTCACAATTTGAGCCTTTTTTGCTTCTGTTAAGTTAAATTGTGAGTCGTGAAACATCTGAACTGACAAAGCATAACTATACTTCATTTCCCATAAGGGAGAATAAAAGTACTACTTTTCATATTGTTCACACTAATGTTTGGGATCCATCTCCCACTACTTTTTAAATTTGGATATTGTTATTTTATCATATTTGTTGATGATTATAGCCTTTGTACTTGGGTGTATTTGATTAAATCTAAAATGAAGTATTTTCCATTTTTTAAACTTTTCATCAGATGGTTCAGACTCAATTTGGTGTTAAAGTCCAAATCTTTCGATCTGATAATGGATGAGAGTATATGGATGGAGGGCTTAAGACTTATTTCAATGAACATGGGATTGATCATCAAACGCCTGTTAAAACCACTCAACGGAATGGTGTTGCAGAGAGAAAACACAAGTACATACTTAAAGTGACCCGTGGCCTGCTTCTTGGTTTGCCAGTTCCGAATATTTTTGGTCTAAAACCTTGTTAACAGCTTGCTACCTAATAAATCTTATGCCTTCTAGTGTTCTTAATTTTCAGACTCCCATTTTACTTCTTCGTCGGATAGTTCCTTATTCTTGGTTCCACCAAAGGTCTTCGACTGTGTGTGTTATGTTCACGTTAATTGTCTTGATCGTGACAAGTTGGATCCAAAGGCTCTAAAGTGTATATTCTCGGAATATTCATCGTCACAAAAGGGATATATATGTTATCATCGTAACACTTGTCAACGACTGGTATCCATCGATGTTAGCTTCCTTGAGTATGTTCCCTTCTTCAATGATGCCCAGACCTCTCTTCAGGGGAGCGTATGAGTAGTGAAGAGAATCATATTCCATTGCCAGTTCCTGCTTCTATGTTTGATTCTTCTACTACTATTTCTACTAGTGATATTTTATAGGAAAAATACTTCAAGTGTATACCAAAATACAAAAAGAACCCTCCATTCAAGGGCATTGTCAAGAAGCTCCCTCTAATCCAAGTAACATCTCCTCTGTTGGTCCTTCTAATATTCCTTTTGATCTTAATTTCCTATTATTTTCTAGAAGGGTGTTCCTGCATACACGGAATATCCCATTTTCAATGTTGTTTCTCTTCATTCCATGTCTCCATCAAATCGTGCATTTGCAGTTTCTATAGTCTAATGTTTCAGAAACCCTTTCTCAATCCAAGTGGAAGGAAGCCATGTTTGAAGAAATGAGCCCTTGAAAAAAATGATGAAAGGGATCTTGTGACCTTACCCAAAGGAAAGAAACCAAGTAAAGTATAAGGCTAATGGCTCAATTGACAGGTATAAGGCCAGATTAGTAGCAAAAGGGTTTGCTTAAACATATGGGATTGACTATCAGGAGACATTTGCGCCAGTTGCCAAGATGAACTCCATTCAATTTCTTCTCTCCCTGGTAGCAAATGTCTTGGCCTTTACATCAGTTAGATGTGAAGAATGCCTTCCTCCATGATGAGTTGGAGGTGTATATGATGATGCCATCAGGATTCAAACATGAGGGAAGTGAGAATCAGATATGTAAACTGAAGAAAGGCTTGTATGGGCTGATACAATCACCCCGAGCCTAGTTTGAGAGATTCAGTGGAGCAGTCATGAAGATTGGATATGTACAAAGCCAAGCTAACAACACATTGTTTATTAAACACAAGCAAGACAAAATTGCTACTCCCGTGATTTAAGTGGATAACATTGTGGTAACAGAAAATGACTCAGGTGAAGTGCAAGATTTGAAGAAGTCTCTTGGGACAAAGTTTTGAGATTAAAGATCTTGTACCCCAGAAATACTTTCTGGGAATTCAGATTGCTCAGTTGAAGAAAGGGATATTCATCTCTCAGAGGATGTATGTTCTTGACCCGTTGAATGAAATGAATAACCTTGGTGCCAAGCCTGTCGACACGCTTATTCATCAGAATCATCGATTGAATGATGTTGATGGTGAGTGCCTCATTGATGCAGGTAGATTTTAGAGGCTAGTTGGGTGGCTGATTTGCATATCCCTTACGCGCCCTAACATGTGTTTGCGGTTAGTGTAATCAGCCAATTTATGCATGCTCATCGAGCATCTCACCTTCAAGTTGCCAATAAATTTCTTAGGTATCTCAAGGGCTCTCCAGGTAAAGGTTTACTGTTTGGGAGGCATGGACAATTATGTGTGGAAGCATATACTAATGCAGATTGGGTAGGTTCAGTTATTGATCGTCGATCTACATTCGGTTATTGTAACTTTGTTGGGGGTAACTTGATTTCTTGGAGAAGCAAGAAACAGTCTGCAGTGGCTTATGATGCCTGGATACGGACACGGATACGGGAAACGGGGATACGACTCGACATTTTCCAAAATCAAGGACATGGATACGATACGAGTATCTTATTTTGTAGTTCAAAATTTTTATTTTTTCTAATTTTTTTAACTTTTTATGAAGGATACGTGTCAGTAGAGTGTCCGGAGTCCGTATCCGTGTCGACACGACACTGGTACGAGGCACTAGTACAAGTATCCAGGTAAAGAGGTAGAGTTTCAATTTATAGCCGATGGAGTGTGTGAACTCTTATGGCTGAAGACTCCGCTGGGGCGAGTTAAGAATCAAATTTCATGAGCAAATACACTTATAATGTGACAATTAAGCTTCAATTAACATTAGCCATAACCCAGTCCAACATGATAGAACTTAGCACATGGAGGTTGATAGAAACTTCATCAAGGAGAAGTTGAGTGGCTAGATTTGTATACCTTATGTCAAGACAGGTAAACAAGTTGCAAATGTTCTGACTAAGGGTGTTAGTAAGGATTGTCTCCAAAATATGTTAATCAAGCTGGGCATGATAGATATCTTTGCATCAGCTTGAGGGGGAGTGTTGGTTATGTCTTTATTTTCCCCGTTTCATTGTAACTTGGGGTACCAAGGGTATTTCTAGTATTTCTTTGGCTTTCAACTCATTAATATAAATATGCAGGAAATCATACATGATTTCCCTCTCTACATTCTCCTCTTTCTCTTCTTCTTTTCTCTTCTCTCCTACTGTTTTCTACTTTATTTTCCACTTTACTGATTTAATTTAAGGTATTTGAAGTTTAGAACAACCTTAACAGGAAAAGGGACAATCTTAGGTAGATAGTTTCTATGGGGCATAGGCTTCCCAAAAGGCAACAGTGACGTAACATAGCTTTAGATAGAAGTGAATGGGGGAACGGGATTCATGCAGCCGTCCCCATATAGTTGGCATAAGGCTTATAATGATAATGACGATAATGATACTATGTACTGGATTGGAAGCATTAATTAAGTCTATCATATTATAATTCATAAAATGTGGAGACTATTCTTATATAAAACTTGATAACTTGTCACATGCTAGTAAATAGGTAAAAGTTTTGCATTCATCAATAGAGTTAACTATTAAACACTTTTACCAACCTATGGCAAGATTGATTAGACATAGTATGCCTAGAGGTGATTCTATAGGTTTCAATGTAGATTTGACAATTTTGGCATCCCTCCTAATGAAAAAACAAATTTTCCCTCATTAACTACAATATTGCCATTATTTTTGTCAATGCAACAAAGGTAGGGGATGCCTCAATCAATTCCCTAGATTTATCAATGTGGTTACAAGTATAGTGACTAAGAAGATATTTACTAGCTGTTTACATTATAATTACTGATACTCATAAGAACTTGAACCCATTATATTGTATGACATCATATCAACAGGCCTGCCAAACAGGTTATATTTAATCCAATTATTAAGCTACAAATGAGTTATCAATATCACCTTATTAAGCTTTAGAAAGAGAGAAATAATAAAAACGAATATGGAAACAAACTGGTCACCTGTGAGAGAACCATGGTCAGTATGCCACCCACACCATGACGAAATGGTGCCACCTTCTTGGATGCAATCACTGCAGGATAAGGCACTCACTAATTGTTAAATAGTGACCTATGAGAATACCCAAGCAAGCCATTCTACTATTCTAGGCACAATATTTCATTCAAGACCGTTCTGCAAGAAATTCTTCTTTACAGTGTCTTGAAAACCAAATAGTCGGCAAACCAGAGAAGAAGTCGGGCATCAGTTTACCAGTACAACTGTGAGGTCAACCCAATGAACTATGATGTCATATGGCATCAAAAATAAATTTATTTGGAATTAAAAATAGAAGAGGGACCGGTTTGAATAGTTTAACTGCCTTCGGTTGAAAAGTTTGTCCAATTCAAATTGAGAGGTTTTTATTTGCGTCGATGTTCATTCTGACCGGTTCACCAGCTGGTCTAGTCTAGTATCCAAAAACCTGTTTTTTAAACCTTTCAAATGAAAAAAGTAAAAAAGCTTTAATTGACAATTTTTTCAACTATGTATTAGAGAGAGTTGGTGGGGTTGCTTTAAACTAAAAGGGACTCCGATGATCTCCTATCATGATTTAAGTCTCAGTCTCAAGGTACATCTCGGTCAATTGAAAAACTCAGACGTCTCGATCGAGATGGTGCAATACAAACCGAGACTGAGATGTCTCAGCCAAGAAATTCCGGGCTGAAACGATACTTTGAACCATGTCTCCTATCATTATAGTATGAGGTGACAGATACCATGAGGTAAATTGACAAATAGAAAAATTAAATCAACAAAGTAGAGTTACACACTTCATGATGAGTACGTGGCTATGCTGAAAAAAGGACCAACACCAGAACCTATATAAATCTTGTATAAGGCTATAAGCTAATAACCTAGTTTAATTAATGAAAAGTTTCAGCCCAACGTTGGCTTGAGATGCGAAACTAATAACCTGGATATTTTATTATTAAATAACCTCTGAAGTGCTGTGCACCAACATCAAATTAGTAAGAGCACTTTTCTGAAGTGCTGTGCACCAAGACCCAGTGTGTAAAATCTCAATTCCTTTACTTTTTGTGATTAGAAACAGCCAAATTTTATTAAAGCAAACAAATGGATACAAAAGAAAGAGGGGAAAAAAGAAAGAAATGAGTTCAAGGCAGAACAAAAATGAAGTTCCATTTACGTGTCCCCTCTGTAATACATGATTCCTCAACCCACACCAAGGAAGAACAAACATGAAGAAAGTTTCACTAACATGTCCTCTCCGCAATGCATACTTCCCTGACCCACACAACCTTTGGTTAAGAGATCCACTGAGTCATTTGCCAATCTTGGACCAATGGATAACAAGATGTTCATGTTCAAGGTCAAATCTAGGATCTCTTCAATAATGTAAAACTAATCTCCAAGAGCCTCTTTTTTCCTTGGTCACCAGAGAAATTACACTATTAAAATCACCTTCCACTTCAATGTGATGTCCAATCTCTAGCAATTTTAAGGCCCTAAACAAGAGATAAGGCTTCTGCCATGTTTGAGCACTCAAGGTTTAAAAAATTGTTCGGTCTCGTTGTCTCGGTAAGCTTACTGAACGAGACAATGGAAAATTCACTACATGTCTCAATAAGATTAAATTATTTTTCAAAGCTTAATTAGGCTATAAATTTGGTTTTTAGCATTTATATGTGTTATAAAAGACATATACCATGAAAATAAAGTTCTAAACTAGTTTTAGTATTTATATTAGGCTTGTGGCACGAGACTCTACATTCCAAAATTTACTGTCATGATACACTGCACGAGACATCCAGGCCAGGACGGAACCAGATTTTAAACTATGGTCACAATGCTCGACAAAACCCGAATAGATGGTTCACCCCTCTTTATTCTTAAAAGGCCACTGATTACCAAGGGCCGGAATGCCAAGCAAATCCCATCAAAATTACATTCGATAGCATTCTCCTTAGGAGGGCTCCACCCAACACATAAATCTTGAGCACGAGGAAATGACCACATTACTAGCCTCCAATCCCTTAAGATATCACTAAAATCCACTTCAAATAAGTCTTTGGACATACGTACACAATGAGCAATTATCACCTTAATCTTCTCATACACGATATAGGCCCTTAAGGACTTATTACAAAAGATCCTTTCTTTTTTTCCTTCCATAAGCCCAACAAGATGGCAAAAGGGATTAATTGTCAAAGGACAAGCCCATGTTTCCCAATGGGGCCACCAAACCATTGGCTAAAAAGCTCCAAATGTCAGAAGGGAAAACAATTGATTCCAACAAGGTTAGGAAAAAAGGCCAAACCTCGCTAGCCACTTCGTAACAAATATAATGATTCACCGACTCTCCGTCCTCATGCAATAATACAAATATGAGAAGATTATTCAAAGTATCATCCGTTTATCTTACATCTTCTATCACTAAACAAACGGGAAATGGAATACACTCAACAAAAACTTAATCTAGCAGCTAAATACATAACTAATCAAAATATTGATCAAGTGTGTTGATCATTATGACCGAACAAAGTACTACAACAATGCATAATGATTCATCCAGAGAGCCATTTATGATATTAGAACATAAGAAAGCCTAACACCAATCGGGAAAAAAGAAAAAAAGAAATAAGAAAGCCTAATAATCACCTTTGTTGTGCTGGAAAATAATATAGCAGACGACCTTTGTGACATCGAGAATGCAGAAGTATCTGCTCAAGGCCTTCATTATCACACATTGTCATCCACTTGGACACTAATCGAAGATAAAACGGTCAGCAAAACTCACAAATGCAGCTTGAATTGAAAGAAACAAGCTCAACATTTATTCATGCAGCTAAACAGATAAGTCAAAGTATTCTTTCAGGCAAAACTAATAGATCAACAATTCAATTTAACAACCCACTCAGGCATGCTCAGGGGTATTTTCATTTCCACATACTAGATGCTCTACAGCTGAGTTTCATAATTAGGATGGACGAGAACATTTTGGGATTTCAGTGGTCTAGCAGAAAAGAGGATACAATTTTTTGTTTTCCTAGGGTATGTACATTTTATTGGATGTAATGGGCTGTATGTTGATGCCCAGATGGTTCAGAGTTTCAGCCGATCCCGAGACATATCAGCCAATACAACTCGGGGTCCCGGTTTTGTCTCGGGTTTTGTTCATATTGGACGATACGAACCAGTCGCTTTTATTCATTAAAATGAGCCCAAGAGCTCATTTTTCCATCATTTCTTCCCTAAACTCTCTCCAAACCCTCCCAAATTCTCCTACCCTCCAGAAACAACGAGCTTTGTTAGATTCAAGAGAAACTCAAAGAACAATGAAGAATAGAGGAGCAATCATTGATTTATTCTGGAAAAAGCAAAATTGGGGATTTCTCAAAAACAAGTGCGAATCTTGATGCTAGCTCAAATATCCATGGATCCTTGACTAGATCCATGGAATTTTTAGATGATTATCCGAAAATAATTTTATTCTTTTAATTGGAAGTTTTTAAAATTATATTTTATGATTTTGTGGATCCTCTTTTGCTTCTTTATGCTTTGAAATGTGTTTGAATGATAGATTTGAATGTGTTATTGTTTGTATTGCGAATTGTTGATGATTTTTTTGATAATTATCCGAAAATAATCTTTTTTTATTGAAAATTTTTAAAATCGTATTTTATGATTTTGTTGATATTCGGTTGCTTCTTCTTGCTTTGAAATGAGTAGGTTGAAGAGTTTGGGTGTTTTTTTTCAATCTTTTATTTTTCAGAAATTTTATCTATCAAAATAATTTAAAAAAATATTTTTTGTTTTTCAGTTCACTCTTATAGATCTGATAGATTTAAATGTGTCATACCATGTGATGAATATTATGTAGGTTACAAATTTATTCTATTGTTTTTCCATTTATATTTATTTTTTATTTTTCAGTTTTTTAAGTAATAAAAAATGACTAAAAATATATATACTTTTTACATTTTTCTTTCAAAGGTTGACAAAACATAGATCTATATAAGATGTATTTTCTGATCATAACTAAAATAAATGACCGATCTAAATGAGATGCATTTTATGATCATAAGTTAAAAAGTATTGTGCGGATACTTTTTTTATTTGATAAGTATAAACTTTATTAAGGGCCCAAGGCCAAAAACGGAGCAACTACAAAAGCCTAATAGGTCGAGGAGACCTACAAGAGGTGAAAACAACAAACAAGAAGGAAAGTAAGAAAAACGTTAGGGTCCTTTGTAGAACATAGGCGGTCCCAACGGAACACACAGTCTTCAAAGAAAAGATATCTACATTCTTTAAACACCTTGAACCAAAAGAACATAATACCCTTTATGTTAAGAATCACCGAGGCCACCTCTTCTTCGATGCCCTCAAAGACTCTTCTGTTACGCTCCTTCCATAGGCCCCAACAGATAGGAAATGGGAGGATCTGCAATAGCACGCGACCTCGAGAGGAGAAAGCGCAAGGATACCATCATACCAACTTGAAGCTACAGATAACACGGTCCCCGACATGACCCACGAGATCCCAAAATCAGCCAAAAATGAAGACCAAACTGTTGTCATGGACCTACTTGTAATATCTTATATTCTGCAGGGAGGTCTTTGTAATATGTAAACTTCACTTAATATATATATATTAGGTGGAATCGTGTAGGCTATTCTAAGCTCTACACAATTTCTCCTCTTCCCGCATTCTTCTTCTCTTCTCCTATCTTCCATCTCTCTAACCCTAATCTCTTATTCTGGTTACGATCCAAGATTACAACATGGTATTAGAGGATGGTTATGTGACCATGACTCAATCCTAGAGGTTTGAAGAACCTTAGGAATTGTGGAATCCGCTGCGAAGGACTTGCCAAAGAAGGAGATCATCTCCCATGGACAGTTGCATGCTTCGGAAGAGTCTGAAACCCTAGCCGCCCACTCCAAAAGGTTGGAGAAGTGCTCCCAAGCCTAGCCGCCCATTCCAGAAGCCTGGAGAAGACCCACCAGGCTTAGCTGCCCCTTCCAGAAGGTCAGAGAAGACCCTCTGGACCTAGCCACAGATCTCAGAGGAGCCTAGAACCTCTCCTAGGTGCAACCGCACCTATCGAGGAACCTTTTTAGGTCACCGAAACTGTTCACAAGTTTCCCGTGGGTAAGTTTTTCTCCAATGGAATATCGTTAAAGGAGTTGTTCCAAAGAGGGTGATTTGCACCTCTTTAGCAGCAGTTCAAGTGACTTCTTATCAGTCCAAGTTGCTCTATTCCTCAGAAAGGTCTTCTCTACTATCATGAGTACATCTGAGGAGTCATCCTCTGCCAAGTCAAAGATTATTGTTGCCCCACTCAGTCTGGGAAGTCATGGTGATCACAACCCGGGCCTACAGATCACTACGGTGAAACTCGACGAGACCAACTAATTCGCACGGTCTCAATCTGCCAAGATGTACATCATCAGACGAGGCAAAGCCGGCTATATCACTGGACACGTCATTGCACCTGATTCCTCTAAGGCTACGTTTTAGAAGTGGGAAGCTTAAAACTCTATGGTCATGTCATGGCTGCTTCACTCCATTCATCTATCGATCAGCACAGGTTTCCTCTTTCTCCCGACTACCAAGGATATATGAGATGCTACATCTCAGACCTACTCCCAGGCTAGGAATTTTGCTTGGATGTATGAGCTTCAGCAAGAAGTAGCACATCTGAAGCAAGGAGATCTTCCTTTGGGATCATACTACGGTGCGTTACGCAGCAAGTGGGAAGAGGTAGATCAGACCTACACCCCTGCATGTACCACGGATGCAACAGAGTTCCAGAAGATGATTGTGCGCACTCGCATATTCGAGTTCCTTGGTGGCTGGAACCAGAGCTATGAGCAGGTTTGAGCCAACATTTTGGGTAGAGATCCACCGCCGTCGACCCGGGTTTATTTCTACATCCAGAGTTAGGACAGCAGGAGTAGAGCCATGAGCTCTAAGACAGATGCTAATGTTCCCTTATCTGAGAAGTCTGCCTTGGCTACTCAGAAATGGAACAAACCAAACCTGCATCCAAGAAGGATGGGGATCTTGATGCTCGCGATAGACTCAGATGTGATCACTGTGGCAAGCGCCGCCACACTCAGGAGACCTGCTGGAGTCTTCATGGTCGTCCCACACAATTCTCTGGGGGGGGGGGGGGGAAGCAAGGCTCCTCCAAGAAGCCCTCTGGTAGCAAACAGGGAACCTCAGCCGCTCATGCCACCAGTCAGGATTCCTCTGATGTGACCCCTTCCTCTGGGCAGTCTAGCACCATCTCTACCATGGACCTCGACAGGCTTCGACAGCTCCTTCGCTTGATGGTCCTTCCCACCTACACCATCATTTGCTCAGACAGGTACATCCCATTCTGCCCACCACGTGTCTACGGCACCCATTGGTCCATCTTGGATCATTGATTCGAGTGCCTCCGATCATATGACTGGTATGCCATCTCTTTTCTCCACCTATCATATCTGCTCGGGTAAGGACAAGGTCCGCATGGCAGATGACATCTTCTCCTCTATCTCAGGGAAGGGCATTATCTCTGCCACACCTACCTTTTTTTTATCCTTTGTGCTTCATGTTCCTAAATTCATCACAAACCTGCTTGCTGTTAGCCATCTTACTAAGAGCCTAAATTGCAGTGTTACCTTTTTTTCGACTCACTGTGTTTTTCAGGACTTGAAGACGAGGCGGATGATTGGCAATGGTCGTGAGGATGGTGGATTGTACCTGCCCGATAGCTAACCTACTTCATATTTTGGCGCACATCAATCCGGTGCCAGTGTTAGTAGTTCTAGCGCCAGTAAAGACAAGTTAATGCGATGGCATAACATGCTAGGTCATTTACCGCTTTAAGTCATGAAGAGTATGTTACCTTAGTTTGTGTCTGTTCCACTTTTTGAGTTCAACAGTGAAACTTGTGTACTTGAAAACAATGTCGGGTGTCTTTTCCGACCAGTAATAATTTTTATTTTTTTTGATAAGTAAAAACTTTATTGAAGCAAAGCCAAAACGGAGAAGCAACTCAGGAGATGAGGTCGAGGTGACCTACACCACGCTGAGCCCCAAACAAAACGAGTCAAAGTCCCTCTACAAAATCACCCATCCCTAATACAAAGGAGCTTCCATCTACAAACAAAGTCCTCAAAAAACAGCCCGCGACATTCAGTGAACACTTTGGACCATAAGAAAAGAAGGCCTTTGATATTGAGCACTATGGAATCCAGATCCTCATTCTTTCCCTCGAAAAGCTGATTGTTCCGTTCCTTCCATAACCCCCACCATATTGCATATGGAAGTAATTTCCAAAGGATGCGACCTCTCTTGGACAGAGGTGCTAGGCGCCAACTCTTTAGAATGTCAACGAGGGATCCCGGCATCACCCATCTCACTCCCATATCTTTGAAAAACTTCGACCACACCTCCCATGCCACATCGCAATGCATCAACAAATGCATGGCCGATTCCCTACTATGCTTGCACATGCAACAATAGTCGACTAGGATTAGTCCTCTCGTTATCAACTGATCCACAGTTGTAATCTTCTTCAATATAGCCGCCCAAGCAAAGAACGCTACTTTTGAGGGGATTTTAGCCTTCCACACTGCTAAAGTCGCAGGGAGAGAGGCACCTTCTCCCTTAAGCATCTCATAGAATGAACGCATCGAGAATACCCCTCTCTTATCCCATCTCCAAACCCTTTTATCTTGGGCCATGGAAGGTAGTTTAGCTTCGTGAAGTCTAGCCAAAAGATTGGATAATGGCTCTATTTCCCAATCATTGAGGTTCCTTCTGAACACAAAGTTCCATCCAATTGTCTCCCCCCTACTAGTAATACAATCAAGGATGGGCATGTTCTTTCTATCTGAAATCAAGTAGAGGTCAGGAAATTCTTCCATTAGGGCCCTATCCCCACACCATATGTCTTCCCAGAAATTTATCTTGTTCTCATACCCCGCCTCATACCGGATACCTCTACCAAACTCCCAGGAAATCTTCTGTATACCTTTTGAGTTATACTGCAACCGTAAGGAATTTGAGTTAGACGGCTTTCCGTAAGGAAATCACTGCAACTGTAAGGAATTGAGTTAGACGGCTTTCCTAACCAAAATGGGAAACGCCATACCTACTCGTAATGACCTCCACCCAAGGCGTAGAGTCCTCCTCCCCGAACCTCCAAAGCCATTTCCCAAGCAGGGCTAGATTCAGCTCCTTGAGGCTCTTGATCCCCAATCCCCCTTTTTTCTAATCCAGGCAGACCACTTTCCATCCCACCCAATGAATTTTGCGGTTATCCTCTTAGTCGTGCCACAAGAAATTCCGCATGATGCTCTCCAACTCCTTCACCAAACTGGTCGAGGCTAAGAACAAGGACGTGTAGTAGACCGATAAGCTAGACAAGGTGCTCTTAATCAACACCACTTTGCCTCCCTTCGACAGATATTTTGCTTTCCACAAATTCAGCCTTGTCCTGAAGCGTTTTAGCACGGGTACCCACAGACCTTTAGACCTGTACGGTGCCCCTAGAGGCAATCCCAAATAAGTCGTGGGCATGCTATCAATGCAGCAATTCAGAGTATCGGCCATCTCCACTAATTGCTCGACCTCCCCCACCTTGTAAATCTTGCTTTTCATAAGATTGGCTTTAAGACCGGAGACTGCTTCAAAGCAGCACATGAGACATCTAAGATTACGCGCTTGTTCCACTAAGGGGCCCAAAAAGACAAGAATGTCATCAGCGAACTGAAGGTGTGAAATCACCGGAGCATTCAGGGCATGTTGGAAACCACTCAACAGACCCGTGCTAACAGCTCTAGAGATCATAGATCTCAGCGCCTCCACAACCAATATAAACAGATACGAGCATTGCGGATCTCCTCGCCTCAGCCCCCTCAGGCTCCTAAAGTAGCTTGCTGGATGCAGTCGATACACACTTATTGATCCAAGATCTCCACTTATTGCCAAATCCCATCCTCCCCATCATGTAGTCAAGGAATATCCAATCCACATGGTCATAGGCCTTTTACATGTTGACTTTGCATATGGCCCTCGGCTCTCCCGCTTTGATCCTGGCATCAGTGCACTCATTGGCACTAAGGACCCCATCAAGGATTTGATGGCCTCTTACAAAGGCCCCTTGCGCCGGAGAAGTAATCGACTCCAACACCCCCCGAAGTCTCATGGCTAACATCTTGGCAATAATCTTATAGACCCCACCCACCATGCTAATGGGCCTAAATTCAGCAATATCATCTGCCCCCTGGATTTTCGGTATCATGGCTATAAATGTGCTATTAGAAGCAAGGTCCAAGAACTCATTCTCATAGAAGTCCCTGATCACATCCATGAACTCTCGTCCTTCAGCCAGGTTAGATATAGCACTCAGTACTTCCTCCTCTTCAAAGGGCGTCTCCAACCTCTCCCTTTCTCCTGTGCTAATCTGATTAAATTGTAGACCATCCAAAGTAAGTCTATAATAGGATGTTCCTTTGTAGAGGTCTTCATAGAAACCCACAATGCCCTTTCTGATGCCTTCTTCGTCCTCCAAGACATTACCTCGTATTCTAAGCCTGGCGATATGATTCACCCTTCTGTGAGCATTGGCCGTTTTGTGGAAAAACTTGGTATTGTTATCCCCTTCCTTCATCCATCTAATGCGAGACTTCTGTTTCCAACTAATCTCTTCCAATCTAGCTGTCCTCTGAAGTTCCACCTTAAGATTGACCCTCCTCACCTGGTCCTCTTCAGAAAGAGGCTCATCTTCCTCCTGCCTATCAATAGTGGAGATTTCTTCAAGAATGAGACCCTTACGGATATCAATTCTACCAAATTCCTCCCTGTTCCACTGCTTAATCCTTTCTTTTAGCATTTTAAGCTTGCGCCGAAAAGAGAGGCCCGGTCGACCTAATATGGGCACTGATGACCACCAATCCTTGACTTTATCCTTGAACTGAGGGCAACTCAACCACAAGTTCTCAAATCTGAAAGGGGTCGGTCTAGGCCGAATACTCCCACAATCAAACAACAAAGGAACATGGTCTGAGGCCACTCTAGGCATAGCTATAAGGGAAACGCCAGTAAAGTGTTCTTCCCAAGCAGTAGATACCAAAAATCTATCCAAACAACACAAAGTAGGTTGCACTTGGTTATTAGTCCATGTAATTTCCCCCCTCCCATGGGAATATCCACGAGACAATGTCTATCAATAAAGTCACCAAAGGCCTTCATCTTGGAATTGAAACGGCTTCTCTCATTCTTCTCAATAAGAGACCTCGTGACATTGAAGTCCCCTCCGATACACCAAGGGTCATCCCACAACCCTAATATATCATCCAACACATCCCAGAACTAATCCCTGAAAGCATTCCCAGATAGACCATAAACAGTCGTCAAAACCCATTGGAACTGCTCTCCTGCACATATGCATCTTAGAGACACCGAAAAGGCACCCACGAGCACATCGAGAACCTCAAGACAATTGCGATCCCAAATGACCACAATGCCTCCCGCACTCGATCGCCGGAAGATCCTGCCACCCACAATCACGATAACTACAAAGGTCCTTGATCAAAGCTAGGTCCATAGTCTCAAGCTTCGTTTCCTGAAGCAACACAACTGAAGCCCCCCATCTGTGTAACATAATTTTCACAACCGCTCTCCTAGCCATATTGCCCAATCCTCTAATATTCCAAGATATGATTTTGAGCTTCATTTATAACCAACTGCTTTTCACCCACTCCTACGACTACCACAAACCTCCATCTCTCCTGAATTAAAGGGGCACGCGAATCTTTGTATTTCTCTATGAATCTTGGGTGGTATGTCCTTCATACTCTGGTCCAAAGTCGGGTTTCCTTCGCTACATTCAACTCCTTTCACCTCACTGATCTCATGCTCCCTACCTTCTCCTACACAATTCTGCTGATTATGAGTTGCACCCACATCTTTGATCTCCTCCCTGTTCTGACCTTCATCACAGACGTCTTCAATAAGCAAAGGCTCCTCATCATAAGAATACCCCGCTTTCTGATGACATCAGCTATAGCTAGCAGCAGCTCCCACATTTCCTCTTCGTGGCCATTTGATGTCAGACCAAGGGAAACTGCCAAATTCGTAATATTCTGTCGAAACCACTTCATATTAGCTACTTGTATAGGATTGACTGTCACGAGAGGCATTGGTTCCTCCTCATTACTGACCCTAGTAGGATTTGACAGGGACCCCTCCCCCCTAATTTTCCTTTTACCTCTTCCTGCTGCTCAAACGATGTGATTCCAAACTCCTGCCTAGTCCCACCTACTGCGAAGTGGATATCCGATATTGTATGAGCCATTTGGATCTGGTCCGATGCACAGGGCCACTCCCAGATTTGACCCCAAGTCGACTGATCCCTGATGCTTTCCCCTTCGTTCTGAATCCTGTCTGCTTGTATATCCTTCTTCTCGGCTATTGGGATTGTTAATCCCCCATCGACAAGATCCACATCCCCAGAACCTAGATCCTGATCTTCTCTCACAGCTGAAAACCCCCAAGGAAACTAACATCGAACTGGGGGGGAGAGAAGAGGTGGTGACGAAGAGGGGCATCCCACAAGAAGATGATGGGAATAATTCCTTACCTGGATGTCTTCTCACTAAGCTCTGAGCGCCCCCCTCCACAACTGGTGACCGACGTGCGACCTGAGGGAGCCTCCGTGTCGATGAAGAACTAGGCGCTGGGTTAGTACCCCAAACAAAACCTATCGAGTGGAAAGACTCCTTGACTTCGAGCGAAATAAACTTCTTTAAAGACCCTAACACCTTCTCCGTCAGAAGCGGGTTCAAAGTCCTGCCCAATACCCTTTCAAGTAGCCGGGCAGAGGAACGGTTTTGCTCTGACCCATCACCCTTTTTTTGACCCTGAAGCCAGCCCGTCTACTCCTGTGAGTAGTCACGTCAATCGATTATGGTCTATTCCTCGCCACGCGTCGGCTATCCCCAGCCTCCCGCCAAGAAATCTGCATCGGCATGTGTCTCGCTCGAATTTTGAACTGCTTTCTGGGATTTTTGGTTGCTTAAAAGGAGGGTCCTCTCTCACCTCCACGTACTCCTTTGGCCTGACAACCTCACCTTCCCTCTCATGGTGGGCAACCACCTCCCTGTGTTGCTACGCCAGGGTTTCCGCCACAAAGC
The DNA here is from genome assembly GCA_035048495.1 of Euptelea pleiosperma. Classification (NCBI taxonomy): domain Eukaryota; kingdom Viridiplantae; phylum Streptophyta; class Magnoliopsida; order Ranunculales; family Eupteleaceae; genus Euptelea; species Euptelea pleiosperma. The sequence continues at coordinate 26,508,469 of CM068549.1, forward strand.
AAACCTCCTTCGACGACGCACCACCGCTGCCCTAACCGGCTCCGCCTACCAGTGGCAAAGTTGTTCTTCTTTAGCGTCAAAGTCCTGTAGAACTTCTCTTTCCTGTATAACTGGCGGTGGTTCCATCGGTTCCATGGCTTTTCTACAATTATTTCCTACCGCTCCAACCTCTTGGTCCGTCGTTTCCTTTACCAGTCGAACAATATACCTATTTCCTTTCTCCTCAACTTCAAGGAAATGAGGTAGTTCCGCCATTAGACCACCCACCTGTATGCGAGCAACGAGAAGTCCAAGCCAGAAAGGGATGTTTCATCAATCTCCAGTAGCCCTCCAACGCTACGGCCCATCCTCTCAAACACCTGTCGGTTCCAGAGGTTGAACGGAAGTCCCCATATTTGCAGCCACATCGGAGGGGGTTTGTTCCCTTGAATGGCGTTAAACTTTGGCCACCACAGGCTGATGTAAATGATGGTGCTTCCTACCCCTGATAGACATCAAATTGAATAAGAATTTATAGGCTATCGGACTATCTACGAAGAATAACCGTTTCCTCCCTCCGCAGGGTATGAAATAGAACAGGGACCGAGTGTCTGAAATCCAAGAGAGGGCCACTGCTATATCTTCCCAAACTGCTTGCTCTTTTGATGTTTCACAGACCATAGTGTGTTTCCAACGGTCTTGATCTTCTTGCTCCCCACCGGGACATCCTTCTTCAATCTGGGTTTGGTTTCCCTGTTTGACAATCATCTCTGATCGCTCGGATGCCCCACGGCTTCCACCTAGTCCTAGAGCTGGGAATTCCTACCCATAGCTTCTGGGTTGTAACTTCCCCACCCTTAATGAGGTAAGTGCATTGGCCACCTTCTCCCATCCAGAGCTATTCTCTCCCCGCGGGAAGCAAAACACCTTATTCCTACCCATCGAGGTGATCTCCGACAGCCGCAAAAACCTCCCCCCACCGTTTTGCTTTTCTTCAGCGATGTAGCAACTACCTATGATGATTGTCTTCCTCCACAACGGACGAGAAGATTTACCCTGGATCCCTTCGTGTAACACATCGATAACCCAAGTCCTTATATCCCCCGGAAAATCTGCCTCCTCCGTCCATCTCCTTGCTTCTTCACGGATACGGAGAAGAGACAAACCTCCCTTTCTGATACCTGAGAACTCGAAAACCTTGGCTTCCACCTTCACTTTCTCGACGTAAGCCATCTCCCTAATGAAGTTTGTTGATCGCTATCCATCTGTGCTTCAGGATACTCTGCCAGGACCTCACCATACCTACTTCAGCTGATTTAAAGCCCACAGTCCATCTTCCCTTCAGGATCATGTATAATAAAAGTACGTTTCCTTTACAGCTTGTGCACTCTGATGTTTGGGGACCCAATCCCACCACTTCTATCTTTGGCTTTCGCTACTTTGTAGTTTTTGTGGATGACTACAGTCGCTACACTTGGATCTACCTTGTGAGATCAAAAAATGAGGTGCATACTATCTTTCAAACCTTCCATAAAATGGTGTGGAATCAATTGGGCACCACATTGAAAGTCTTGTGCACTGACAATGGGGGGGAACACATGTACATTGGCCTTGCCTCCTACCTTGAGGAGCATGGAGACCTAACAGAGGAAGTGTATATGAAGTTGCCACCTAGATTGAAACTCTCTGGAAGTGAAGACAGGGTGTACAAACTGAAGAAAGCTTTGTATGGACTAAAACAATCTCCTCGAACATGGTTTGAGCGGTTCAGCAATGCAGTCAGAAGAGATGGCTATATACAAAGTCAGGCAAATCACACACTGTTTGTGAAGCACCAGCAAACCCGTACCATAGTGTTGATTGTCTATGTGGATGACCTTGTCATTACGGGTAATGACCCAACATAAATCAAGCAGCTAAAGACCTTATTTTCTGAGTTTGAAACCAAGGGTCTAGAACCTTTAAAATATTTTTTAGGGATTGAGGTCGCTAGGTCACAGAAAAGTATCTTTATATCTCAGAGAAGTATGTCTTAGATCTGTTGACTGAAACTGGGTATTTGGGAGCACGACCAGCAAAGACTCCTATAGATCAGAACCATCAGTTGAACTTCGAGGATGGTGGTCTCCTTGAGGATGCAACGATGTTTCAGCGACTGGTTGGCAGATTGATCTACCTAGCTCACACGGCAGTTCACAGAGTACTGCGATATCTCAAGGGATCTCCAGGTCAGGGCATATTGTTCGGGTGCCATGAACATCTCAGAGTGGAAGCATACAGTGATGCAGATTGGGCATGGACAGTTACTGATAGAAGATCCAAATCAGGTTACTACACCTTTGTTGGAGGTAATTTGGTTTCTTGGCGCAGCAAAAAACAACCTGTTGTAGCCCGATCCAGTGCAGAGGCTGAATTCCGCTTTATGGCTAATGGCGTGTGTGAACTCCTTTAGTTGAAGATCATGCTCAAGGAACTGAGAATCAAGGTGACTAAACCAATGAGCCTTTATCGTGATAATAAAGCATCCATTAGCATAGCTCACAACCCAGTACAGCATGACAAGACGAAGCCCATAGAGGTTGATCGACACTTCATCAAGGAGAAGCTGCAGCAAGGATTGATTTGTACACCTTATGTAAGGACTCAGGACCAGGTTGCCGATATACTTACTAAGGGGGTCAATAAGTCAATCCTTAATGCATTGATAGGAAAGCTGGGTATGATGAATATCTTCGCACCAGCTTGAGGGGGAGTGTTAGATTTGTTGGATTGTGGGCCCCACGTGGGGGTACACTTAGTGGGCTACATCCACTACCCTACGTGGGGAGGTTATGTCCTTATTTTTGGAATGTGGGTCCCACTCACTTAACTCACGGATTATGTTTCCTTCGTTCGTGGGTTACGTGGGACACCCACTTAACCCACCTCTATTAGTATTGTACTTATACAAGTGGACTTCCCCATTATGTATATATATATTGAACAACTAAGTTCAATCACTCCATTATCTCCAAACCCTTATCTTCTTTTTCTCTTCCTAATCTCTCTCTCTCTCTCTCTCTCAATCTTACACTTCTGGTGAATATCTAGTTTACAGCACAATCCATCTGCACTAATGTGATGTTCTTGGACAATACTAAACAGGTTTGGGATGCAATAAAGGAAATGCATTCACAGAACCAGAATGTGTCTAGAATTTATCAATTGTTTGAGACAACGTTCAATATGAAAGAAGGTGACAAATCTCTTAGTCTACTATTGCAATCTTCGAGGCATGTGGGAAGAGTTGCAAATGTATCAACCTCTCACTACTGGTATAGAAGTGCCAAAACATCAGAGGGAGGAGTTCTAGGTTGACTTGTTCCTCTCAGGTCTGAGTTCTGAGTTTCATTCAATCAAAGGACAGATTTTGGGCAACTAATCCCTCCATAATCTTAATAATATGTATGCTGGATTGTAGAGAGCATCTCTAAGAGTACCAACTTCAAGAACTAATGGTTCCAAAGAGAATTCAGCCCTTCTATCTTCTGGTGGACGTAAGAGGTTCTGGCAGTCGTATTAATTTTTCAGGTGGTCGTGGGAATTTTTTTGGTGGTCGTGGTAACCTCTCTGATGGTCATGGTAATTTTTCTAGTGGTCATGGTGGTGGCAGCGGTGAGCAACAAAAGTGTACGTATTGTCGTGCTATTGGTCATATAATTGATTGGTGCTGAGATAAATGGGGCAAACTAGCTTGGGCAATCAGGTATCCAACGAGGTGCAACAAACTACTATAGAGAGTTTGTCACAAGCTTCATCTGGTTTAGTTCTATTCTAGTGTGAAGAATTTTGACTCTACATTTGTTTCTCATGAAGATTATAATATTCTACTCTAGAAGATTCAGTCTCTATTTACAAGCCCATCCACTTCTACTGCCAATTTAGCTAATTCAAGTACTTCTGTTAGTCTTCTTGCTCAACAGTCCTCTTCATGGGTCATTGACTTGGGAGCCTCTGAACATATGACTGGTAAGTCATCTAGTTTCTCTAGTTTTCATTCTTCAAATTCTAAGGTTATTCTTCTTGATGAGTCTACACATAAAGTTGTTGGTAGAGGTGATGTTCACCCTACATCTTCTCTTTCATTATCCTCTGTTCTTTACATTCCTAATTTTCCTTTTAATCTTATTTTTGTCAGCAAATTAACAAAGTCTCTTCAGTATTCAGTAATCTTTTCTCCTTGTGTTTTTCAAGACCTCACAATGAAAAAGGTGATTGGTAGGGGGCACAAGTGCAATGGCCTGTATTAATAAGGATTCTAGAGTTGGTGCAGCTGCCCTTCATTCGAGCATGTCTCCCTATCCGTGGCATTGTCATTTGGATCATCTATCTCTTCCGTAGTTGAGACAGTTAAGTCCTAAGTTGAGTCCTTTGTAAGAGTGTGAGGCTTGCCAATTGGGCAAACATCACAGTTTTCCTAGTCGTGTTGATAGTTCTAAGTTGAGTTCTTTTGATTAGTCAATACGAACATTTGGGGTCTTGCTCAAATAAAGAGTATGATTTTTCTCATTTTGTTATCTTTGTTGATTTTTCCAGAATGACGTGACTATTTTTTAATGAAAGATCGTTCTGGGTTATTTTTAATTTTACAAACCTCTCATAAGGAAAGTGTTGTTCAATTTGGTAAACCTATTCACATACTTAGATCTAATACTGCACTTGAATACATGAAAAATGAATTGCAAATTTTTTGCACAAAATATGGGATTATTCATCAGACATCTAATGCTCAGACGTCCGAACAAAATGGTGTGGCTAAACACAAACATTGACACTTGTTAGATATTTCACGTACCTTGATGATAAATATGAATGTCCTAAAAACCTACTGGGGGGATGTTGTGCTTACTTGACACCTGATTAACCAAATGCTATCATTTATTCTGAAAGGTCAACTTCAATTTCTATTTTGTTTCCTGATGTTTCTCCATTTGTTCTTCCTCCACATGTATTTGGTTGTGTCATTTGTTCATATGCTGGGTCCTCGTCATGATACATTGTCTCCTCGTGCTATTAAGTGTGTTTTTTTGGGTTGCTCTAGTACCCAAAAAGGTTATCGTTGTAATTGTCCATCTCGTCGTCATTATGCTAGTGGTGTACCTTCAAAGAAGGTATAACATTCTTTTCCCCTAAAGGTCAATCTATGGATGGTGATTTATTTCTTGGCCCTCAAGGGGAGGACTATTTCTCCTCTAGTTCCTTTACTTGTTTCTACTGATGCACCTCCTAAACCTACACGGCCCTTACAAGTTTATGACAAAAGGGTCAAATCTATAGCAACCATTACTATAGTGCCTACTGTAATGACCCCATCTCTAGGGATATTATAAAGATCTCAACAATTGTTTCCTAACGATATCAAGTTTGTCAAAATTGGACTTACGGATTGAAAGTAATTATGTTTTAAATACAGCCACATGATAAGTTATCGAAACGAATTATTGTGTCAACAAATCTTTTAGAAAGACAATAAGTTTTAATCCCACATTGGAAAGGAGTGAAATTTTTTGGATTTTGAACCTCTATAAATACAGCTGATACCCTAAACTAAATACAAAAGTTTGGATATTTGCAATCTAGCCACTGAGGTATGATATAATTGCAATCAAATAATATATAGTAAGTGGGTTAGTTTGAAAATAAATGAGTTGCTAGTCGTAGAATATTATTCCCATCAGACTTGAACCTATTAGCTGATCTTATTACTAAGAGTCAACATGAACAATTAGAACCTAACCGGATTTTAAGTGTGGTCTGTATTTGGATATACATACATTTTCACAAATAAATTGTCCAAGGCTAATTATTGTCGTTGTCTCTTCACAATAATTGTGATGGAGAAAATACCAATTCAAATTGGATGGATTCAAAATCATGTTACTGCATGGATTGGGATTATAAATTCTCACATTTCATCCATTAAATAATATTTGAGTACTTGGAAAGTCAGTTTTAAATTGTCAAGTAGCAAATATTTATTTACCAAGATCTGATTATGAATTATTAAATGGTAAGACTAATAAAAATTAGCAATTTTAAGGACAATCCCTAAAGGACCCATCAAATTACTAATTGGAATTGGAGGATCCCTTTTAATTGATGTTTTTGTCACATTGTTATATTTCAAACTTTTGAATGGACCCATTCGAGAACAATTAGATGATGAAAAAATTATCAAAGATTGGCATTCCGTATTAATATTCAAAAATGTATGAATGGACTCACATTTCATATGATGGTCAAAGGCGAATTCAAACCTAAGCAATCGTAATTCTACACCCGCCACCACCCCCCCCCCCCCACCAGGGGAAATAGATATGTCTCCTACGTTACCGAAGTATTGACGTAATTTCATAGTCATTCGGTATGAATGCTACATGAAAAACATAAACCAGATGACAGAAATGGGAGACCTAGGATGTAGAAGATCATAACATGAGTGATTCGGGGATTCCTATATATCCACTCATATGGTACTTCGTCATATGATTCATATAAGATCCATCTGTCTAGATATCATCATATACATCCAGAAAATCGTATGCTTTGGAAGAAGCTTGTACAGTTTGGGAAGGGGTTTTGATTGATCAAAAAGAAGAATCTACTTACCGATATGTCCTTAGGCACACCATACATAACACAGAAATCACACTTGGAAAGGGAGAACAATTAGCTAGAGCAACGGGTGTTGTAGAGAAACTGATTGCAAAAGAGTGTAAATCGGCCACATAAAAACTACCATCTGCGGAGGTCCGTTTGATATCCAAAAACTGCTCAGCAACAGTCGGACAAGTGGGTAATGTTGGGGTGAAACAGAAAAGTTTGGATAGAGCCGGATCTAAGTGTTGGCTAGGTAAGTGTCCTGTAGTAAGAGTAGTTATGAACTTTGTAGACCAATAGCAAAACCCTTCATCATGTCCCATCTTAGAGTAAACCATGAAGTAGTCCTACTGCAAGGTAAAACTTGGAAAAAATCATAATTTGACAGACTGAAACACAATATAATAAGGACATGACCCTTAAAATATATAGTTATTTCATCCCAGAATTTGATATCAAACCATATACTTTTGTTTATAATTGTTTTCCTGAACTGTAAATAATGCATAGATGCAAGCAAAGACTTCATTGGCTATTTAGAAAAAACTAAAATAATGAACCACAAAGAAAATTTATATCATTTTTTAATGGAAAGAGCCTACAGCTCACACAGTTCTTTATGAATATAGAAGTTCTAAATGTCATAGTGTGATGAGTATACCATAACGATCGCAATGATAAGCCAACATTAACCCCACATCCAGCATTAGCTTTCCAAGAGATTTGAAAGCTGAAACATTATGAATGACCAGCATTCTTATTAGATCCCCCTGAGTAACCATATATTGCAAGATACATAAAAAAAATCCTATTTTGCAAAGTGATATTTTCCAATCAACAGAATCTGAAAGACTATCCAAAACTAAAAATATTCATCACCCCCAGCTATCATTTACTCATACCTAAAAGTATTTGGAAAGTGCCATTACTTTCAATAAACAGAGTAGAAATGTGGAAACAAGTAAAACGGAAAAGATGGTTTCTCTAACTTAAAGCAGGGTCTGTCCTCCATTGGAGATTCAAGGAATTTATAGGAATCGTGAGGGGAAAACCATTCTTGTCTTTTTCAGACTTGGTTGGGGATATGATTCTAACAAAGATGAAGGCCCAGTGCTCCTTCAAGGCCTAAGAATCTCCACGGGGCTCCCCCTAAATAAATTTGTAATTGACGGGGATGCATTTGGGAACAAAGACCGGCTCGTGGAGACTCTCTTACATTATTAAAGAGATTTGTAATGTGGCATCTTATTTGCACATCTCTTTCTTTCAAGCGCTGACATTGGCAAATGAAATAGCAGATTCTCTAGCAAAGGAAGGAGTAATACGGTCATTTTTGTATTGGTGGGTGAAGATCTCATTATTATTTTGTTTTTGTTTTATTGGTCTTTTACTTCCTCTCTTCTTGTGAGAGGAAGCCATGACATGATGGTGAGATTTTGTCTCCCAATTCTCAAAAAAAGGGGCATCCACAGTCTCAGGTGTAGTAATACGCCCGTTACTGTATCCCAATTTTCCTCCGCCACCAATATACATCCGAGCTGCCCTAGACCATTCCAAATAATTTTTCCCATTTAACTTAACAGATATAATCTGTAAGCTGGGATTCTCGAAGCTCACGACTCACAGTTTGGCCTCCGACACCACTTGAGTGAGCTTCGGTGCTCCCAGAGGACCCTCCAGTAGAGACAGTAGGAAGATCGGTAGCCATTTCCCCGCCAAAGATACAAAGGAGTTCGTAGAACACACAATCAATCCCTCACAACACACGTAATAGCCCAGAGTAAGAGATAATAACCCCGAAAAGGTTTAAGGACCCCTCAAACCAAACAAGAAGTGATAGATATGCACCAAGAGGCAAACATAAGCCTCTAAGTAAGCTTCAATGGTTTTTGAACCATTGAGCAGCCTCGAAAAGGGCTAAAAGCCGTTGGCGGTAATATAAGAGTGGAGTTTTCGACTCTACTCCCTCAAATCTCCATGGATCTTCGCGAGGAAGGTCCCAAATGAAAGCTTACACTGTAAAGGACTAGATTCGAGCAACAAACCTCGGCAAGAAGTGCTACAGAGAAGAGAAAATCGACTGGAAGGGAAAAACGAGAAATTACCTTTTCTCTGAAATAGAGCACAAAACTTCATCAAGATGTCCTCAAAAAATTCGGCAAAAATTCCCGGAGCATCTATCCATACAGCTGCTAACGTTAGCCGTTGACATCAGCAAGCCACGTCAGCCATCAGTCACCTCCTTGATTCTAGGCTAAAACTTCTCAAATGTGATGTATGGTTTAGCTTCAATACCAAGTTGAATTTAAGATTAGGGTTTCAAGAGAATAGAAGAGAAGAAGAAGAGAGAAGAGAGAGAGATTAGGGTTTTCTTGAGAGCATATGTAAATTAAATGACTCCCTACTATTCATTATATGTGAAGAAAATACAATGGACAAGAATGCCCTTACAAAATGTACAGGGTCCCTAACAGCATAAAGGGGACACCTGACAACAGTATGGTCATCAACAAAAGTAACGAAATAACGAAAACCAAAGATAGAAGTAACAGGGGCAAGCCCCCACACATCAGAGTGCACAATATCAAAAGAAATAGTACTTCTATTACCTCTAAAAAGATAAGTAGAACGGCAGTGTTTGGAGAGCTCACACGTCTTACAATGTAGTTCAGAAAAAGGAGCACAAACAAATAAGCAGGAAATAACAACTTTAAATACTGAAAAGAGACATGCCCTAGACGAGCATGCCAATACAACACAGACTCCAGACGACTACTATGTGACTGCAGTGTTGTACGCTCAGTGGGTCGTCTATCCAAAAGATATAGGCCATCAGATTCCTATCTAGTGCCAATCGTCCTCCTCGTCTCCAAGTCCTGAAAGACAAAAGATGAAGGAAAGAAGGTCACACGGCAATGTAATTGTCGAATAAGAGCACTAACGGACAACAGGCTAGATGTAAATTTAGGAACATGCAATACAGAGGATAAAGGAAGCTGAGGAGAGGGAAGGACATCTCCTTTCCTAGACATAGAGGATAAGGTCCCATCAGCAGTCTTAAATGTATCCCAACCCGAACAAATGGAATAAGTAGAAAATAAAGAGGGCATACCCGTCATGTGCTCTGAAGCACCTGAATCAATGATCCAGGTGGGACTAGATGAAGGAGTGGACACATGATGGACAGGTCGAATGGTCCCTGATTGAGCAAAGGAGGCAGTTGGTGTGGCAGAAAGACCATCGAGCTGAGTCAGTAAACATCGAAGGGCAATAAGCTCGGATGCGAACATAGGATCAGGTGACGCCATGGTAGGAGAACTCGGCATAGACTAGCCTAGAGTAGATGCAAACGTATCCATGCTAGCAGAGTAGGCCCCAGAGAAACCTGATTGGCCAGAGCGAGGTGGACGGCCATGTAAGATCCAACACTTGTCTTTCATATGCCCAAGTCTACCACAGTAGCTACACTTGAGCCTTTCCCGGAAAGAAACCTTTCCACCAGGAGGAATATATGATGGAGCGGAAGCTGAGGGCTGAGAGGACCTACTCCTCTGAAAATGATGGGGCTGAGATGCAGAAGCATGAGCATAATGATCAGGAGTAGGAGAGGAAGTGACAAGCGTTGATCACTCTGGAATCGGAGAGGGATCCATAGAGTTCCGTCGGCTCTCCTCTCTCTGAACATAAGAGTACACCTCTTCAAGAAAAGGTAGAGCACCGCGGCAGCTGAGCATCTGAACTCGGGCTAACTCGTAGTCAGAGTTAAGCCTTGAAAGGAACTCAAAAATGCGACTCTCTTCCACATACTCCTGATACTTAGTGATGTTCTCTGTCCCAAAAGGATAGAAGGCATGATAGTAGTCTAACTCCTCCCACATGCTCCGAAAAGTAGCAAAATAATCTGAGAGGGGTTTCTCGCCCTGCCGTAGACGAGAGATGCTTTGCTTCAGCTGAAAAGCTCGGCCGATATTATGTTGCTGAGAGTAGGTCTTGCGGGCCGTTTCCCAAACCTCTTAGGAAGTACGCAAGAACAAAAAACCCCGACAAATGTGAGGCTGCATAGAGTTGATGAGCCAAGACATAACTGTGAGGTTCTCGGTCTCCCACTTCTCATACAAAGGATCCTCTGGCGACTGCCGTGGCAGGCTCAACAGTACGACCGGTGATGTGGCTCATCTTGCCCCGGCCTCCAATAAACATCCGGGCTGCCTGAGACCATTCCAAATAATTTTTCCCATCCAGTTTCACAATAGTGATCTGTAAGCTAGGGTTCTCATACATCATGTGATGCACCATAGGCCCTCTGACACTATTGCACGTAGCTTCCGTGCTCACAGAGGACTCTATAGGAGCACCACCAGTAGACATAGCTGCTCAAGAGAGAATCAACAAACAAGGAGGGGGTTGTATACACACACCAGCCCAACTAACATAGTAGAAGGTTGATGTAGCACAAACGAAGCAAAAATCACCCAAAAACAGCCCTAAAGAGAGCCATACAACGGCCAACCAAGAGCATAGAGACTCGATTTGCATCAACTATAGTAGATCCAGTACCAAAGAAGGTCAACAACATCATACGGAAGGCCGTTGCAGCATGTGGAGAGTTGCTGGTAGTGGCAGCAGCCCAGTAAGGGGCAAAAAAGTAATCGACGGTAACATAGGAGAGGAGATCTCTTCGCTGGAGCTTCAATAGACCACGAAATCGAGCATGGATAGATTCAATGAGTTTCTAGGATTGTAGGGGACCAAATACAACCAAGAAACTGAGGCAAGAAACCCCCCACTGATCAGATTTTCCGCCGGAGAGAAAACTCAATTTTTTTCGAATTTCAAGGTATTCAAGAGAAAAACCATGAAATAAGCTCAACAAATAGGAAAAATCAAGATCTATCAAGAGGAGAAGTTTTCGACAGACCTCGAAATGTGTGTCAATACCTCGAGATGTGTGTCCGTAGGCTGATGACGTCAGCCGTACAACACGATGATGTCCACGAACATCAACACTAATCCGATGTTCTCTTGGTTGTTCTCCGGCTTTGATACCAAGTTGAAATGGATTAGGGTTTGATCTAAGGGTAACCAAGTTAGGGTTCCAAGGAGGAAGAAAGATAGGAGAGAAGAGAGAGACTTAGAGAGAATAAGATGTCATGCTTAGGTCACATGACTCCCAAAAATATTATTTATATGGAAAGAATATTACATGAACAAGTATACCCCTTGTACCAAGGGGTATTTACAACAACTACCTTTTATATAGAAATACGACTAACTATATGTATCTGATAACATTGTTGGCTGTGTGGCCAGCACTCCACCTCTGTTAGACTCGTGGACCCTTTGATATACATTGTTACGCCTCCCTCTAACAGCTTAAGCTTTAGAGTAAAGTGGTAGTCAATAATGTTAAAATAACCATTTACCCCAAAAGATAGACCTGTTGGGGAAAGGTGAAACACCTATGTATACCAACGGGTCATTGGGCCAACACAACACGTGCGCAGGAACACACCATCCGCTAACACACCCCCTCAGCGGGAATACACTCCACTGGAGACTTTAACCCGCGACCTCCCAGGCCTTAAGGCTCTAATACCATGTTAAACAACCATTTACCCCAGAAGATCGACCTATTGGGGAAAGGTGAAACAACTATGTATACCAACGGGTCATCAGGCCAACACAACATATGCGTGGGAACACACCATCCGCTAACACCGATGAACAAAGACTGTTGATGTATACCTTCAATGGCTGAAGAGTCAGCCATTACATTAGCACATTTAAAAGTATGGCAGAACAAATATCCTTGTTTCTATAAAGGTCTCTTTTATCCACAACATTTCCAAGTCTTCATGGACCATCGGAACTAACAAAATGGTTGTTGCTCTAGTACCTGGAGTGATTGTTACACCATGTCAGACATGGATTGTAAAAATCAAATTTGTATCCTTTAACATATCCTGATGTACATGGGTGGCATAGTTTGCAATACTGTAGCACTGACACTTGAATCTATACACATCACATTAAAACCACCTAAGTGGGTCTAAACAGTAACCATAAAAAAGGAAACCACATCATCATCGTAATCAATAGAACCTTATTCGAGTTATTTGGGGATGGCTACAATATATGATGATTAATAGAAATCATAATTTGCAGCTAAGAATCTCTAATTGTGAGATGTGCACATACCCATTTCAAGTTCTGGCAAAGCATCACCAGGCCATATATTTGGCTGACAATAAGATGGATACCTAGACAAAAAAGCAAGAATATAAAGATTAGGCATGGAGTATAGCTTTATATATATGTATGCATGCTAAGTGAACCATCATTTACAACTCAGCAACTACACTATTACAATAATAAGTAAAAAGAACTTTATCATTAATTTCTCAACAAAAGCATCACAAAGAACACATAACAGGTACAGACACATGAAGACACTATCAAGTAATATGCATAATTCACTCTTCTTTTTTGCGAGGGGGTGGTGGAAGTGTTGGCGCAACTTTTGCCTAAATTAACTTGGAAAGATAATAGTAAATACTTATTTGAACAAAAGCCTTCAAATTGACTTAGAAACAGTCCAATTGAGGAACATCAGGTGAAAAGTGATACCAAAATCTAATATTCCCTTCCATACAGAGGATAGAGAAGTGCATAGCCAACACCCAAAACACAGACAGGATTTGGTTCTCTCCCGATTTGGTTCGACGCTCCATTTGGCTGTCATGGCCCATGTCACTGCCGTAATAACCCTTCATGTGGAAAAAAAAATAGTTAGCAAAGTTTGTGTTCGTGATGTAGTGAAAATTCGTTGGTTGGATTTCATCTCTCTGGGTATGTTTTTTCAAGTGATTTAGTGTATTCTGGATTTTTCTGAAGAGTAGAACATTACCGAAGTCATGTCAAAAGCGACTTCAAGATAGCCATCTACTACTATAGATAATAGATTTGGAACATCACATGTAAGAGATGAGAATCCAAATCTCCAAATTACAACAATCAAGCTTGATGGTACGAACTACCTGGAATGGGCCTAGTCCGCGAAGTTGGCCATTCACGGGAAACGAAATGCGGGTTATCTAAACAGGAAGGAGAAAACAACCTAGCATTACAGATCCTCGATATGACCAGTGGGATGTTAAAAACTCCTTGTTCATGTCCTGGTTACTACACTCAATAAAGTCGCAGATTAGCAGAGGGTGTCTTTCTTTGAAGACTACACAACATATTTGGGAACTAGTAGCCCAGATGTATTCTCAGGCCAGAATGGTGTTACATCTATCAATTGGTGTAGAACATCTCCTATCTCAAACAGGAGGAGAAATCATTGTCCACTAGTCTGAGAACCTGTTTGTTCCAGATTTTCAACTTGCCTTTCAAAGCTTTCAGTTTATGCCTAAAGATGAATCCCGCCTTTCCCACAAACTGAAAGGAGTCCCACCATTCTGCTACTAAGCCATGAAACTGTGGCTCCTCCAACCACATATTCTCGAATTTGAAAGGAGCTGGTCTTCTGTGAACACTATCGCATCTGATCATAACGGATTGCGGTCAAACTCTAGTTTGGGCAACACTTCCTAAAAACAGGACAAACATCTTCCCAGTCATCCGATACAAGGAACCTATCCAGTTTGGACATCGAAGGCCTATCCTAGTTATTGGTATAAGTGTACTTGGCTCATGGTTCAAAGTTTCGTTTCGGTTTCGATCGCGGGCGAAATCGAAACGTTTCGATAGTTTCGACAGTTTCGGCCCGAAACTTGGTGAAACCAAAGTAAATGAGAGTTTCGGCAGTTTCGGTCATAGTTTAAGTAGTTTTGGGAGTTTCGGTCGTAGTTTCGGTAGTTTCGCTGGTTTCAGGTCCGAAACTTGGCGAAACCATATTAGGAAGTTCAAAAATTATAAAAAATAATGAAACTGAGGCTGAAACTACCGAAACTGAGGCGAAACTTTGTGGTTTCTGATACAAACCCGTATCTTGTCTCAGCCTATAGCGAAACCGAAACGTTTCGGTTTCGGCCGAAACTTTAAACCATGACTTGGCTCCTATGAAAGGAAGGTCCAAAAGACAATTCCTTATAACAAAATCTTCAAAGTCTCTCGTACTGCTCGTCAACCTACTCTTGCCTTTCTTCTCGCTCATGAACCAGATGACATTAAAATCACACCCAATGCGCCCTGGATGAATCTACCTTCCACACACAGCATTAAGTTCCGACCAAAACTCTCCTCTCTTGCTGTGATCGGTGGGCCCGTAAACCCCTGTGAGCACCCAAAGGTTGCTATCTCCCAAGTCCTTGCAAAGAATTGAAAGCAAGAAATCCCCTATAAAGGAGTCCTCTACCCCAATTTTAGTGTCGTTCCAAACGACTAAAATGCCACCCGTTGAACCTCTAGCCCGAAGCACTTCCCACCCGCAATATGTACTACCCCATAGATCCACCTCCCTAATATTGATTGCTTCCTTCTTAGTCTCCTGTAGCACCACAATGTCCACCTTCCACCTCTGGAATAAGCACCTGCACGCCAACCTTCTCTCCTTATTCCTGAGACCCCTGACATTCCAAGTTAAAACGTTAAGCTTCTTCATGGGTAACCTCTTTCCCCCTCCCCTTCCTTCTGTTACTCCTCCCTTCTACTAGCTCCATCTGGCTTCAAGCATCCACTAGCCCTTGGATCTCCCTGGCTAAGGTTGGATTTCCTATTCCTTAAACATTTTTTAAGGGCGGGGGGAGACCCCTCCAAGTTTTCATCCTCACCATCCGTGAAATAATCTCCTTCCACCACGGTTCCTTCTTCCACCCTAACAGGCTCCTCTCCTATGTATGTTACTTCTCCGTCGGGTCTCACATCCTTCTTGGTTAGTGCGGCCATGTCAATGGCCCTAAACAGGTTGTACGCCTCCTGCTCATAGCCATCATAGGACAACCCCAAAAACCTACCAAAATCCTTGATCTTCCCAACACCCATTCTGAAGGCTCAAACAGGTCCTATGCTCCCTCCGCAGCCTCCAGAGCATCTCCAGAGTCTTCTACTGGAATCAAAGCCTAAACCAGAGCACTAGAGGCATGAATCTCTAGCTAAGATAGAGCACCACCCCCCCCCCCCTTTCAACGGAAACGATTTCAGGCCAGCAACCTCCTTAAAGCTCCTGTGAAGATCTACGAGAAGAGTTGCAGAACTGATCCCTAACCCATCTTATACAGAATGGGGTTCTCTCCTCCAAACTCCAGGGACCTTTGGCACTAACGGTACCTTATCCTTCCTGGTCTCACCCCGATTCCATGCCAGTCACGCTTTCCGACAACGAAGAATAACCAAGGAATGGAGGAGTCAGAGATACAGTAGGAAGAGGACAAAGAGAGGACCTCTCTTCACTACTCTCCCCCTGAAGAGAGGTAAGGGAGAAAAAGAATGTCTCCTCGTGAAAGGTAACATCCATGGAAAACAAACTTCTTGCCTATCGAAGGGTGATAACATTTGTATCCCTTGTGAGGAGAACAGTAACCAAGGAAGACACACTTAAGAGCTTTAGGATCCAACTTGTTGCGATGTGGACCCAGAATATGCACAAAGTAGACACACCCAAAGATACGAGGTGTGATAGGAAACAAGGACAAGCTAGGAGCAAGATCTTGAACCGGAGACTAGAAGTTGAGCGCACACGAAGGCATCCATCTAGTCAGGTAAGCAGCGGTCAAAACAGCATCAGACCAGTAAGAGCTCGGGACATGGTCACCGATCAGAAGAGATCGAGCTTCCTCTGTTAGATGACGCATTTTCCTTTCAGCTACACCATTATGCTGAGAGGTGTAGCTGCAGGAATTCTGATGGCAAATCTCATGATCAAAAAAATACTGCTGGAGACCTCCAAACATATAACTCTCCACCTTGGTCAGAACAAAGGACCTTGATGGAGGCACCGTACTGTGTTTGGATCATCTTATGAAAACCCTTGAAGATGGAATGAACTTCATCTTTGGATTTCATGAGATAAACCTAGGTACACCGTGTATGGTCATCAACGAAAGTAACAAAATAGCGGAAGCCAAAAATAAAGGTAACAGGGGAAGGACCTCACATATCAGAATGCACAATATTAAAAGAATTGGTGCTTTTATTACCTCTGGATAGATAAGTGGATTTACAATGCTTGGAGAGCTCACACGTTTCACAAAGTAGCTCAAAAAGAAATAGAAGTACCCAAGAAATCACCAAAAAATAGAGAAAAATAGGATCTATCTAATGGTGAAGGTTTTAGCAGTTCTCGATTTCCGTGTCCATAAAGCTGATGACGTCAGCTGTACGGTCAGCAGACGTCAGGTTGCCTCTGGTTTGTCTCCAAATGTGCTCCGGCAAACCTCGACGGCAGATGTCTCTGATACCAAGTTGAAATCAATGGAGGTTTTAGAGTTAGGGTTAGGTTAGAGTAAGAGAGAAGAGAAGAGAAAAGAAAGGAGAGGGAAAGATGTCATTGTGTAGATCACAATGACTCCATAAATCCTATTTATATAAAAGGGGCATTACAAAAGACAAGTATACCCCTCACATCAAGGGGTATTTACAGAACAGCTAAATACGTATCTGATAACAATATGGATGTGTCGTAGTCAATTGGAATGGTGGATTATTGGAACTCGAAGGATGGTTCAGGTGGAAGATTTTGGATCGGTGAATCAAGTTGGGTTGGCGTAGCAAGAAATTTTGAATGAGGGTCAGTGGCGATGGATGTGAAGGTCAGGGATGAATAAGACTGAATGGGATTGAAGTTCTGCAGAGAAGGTGTGGATGAGGAGATCTGGAAAGCAGAGGGGATGGTGAACAATTGTGAGGGAAAAATGAAGGGTACTGATTCTCACATCAAGGGGTATTTACAGAACAGCTAAATACGTATCTGATAACAATATGGATGTGTCGTAGTCAATTGGAATGGTGGATTATTGGAACTCGAAGGATGGTTCAGGTGGAAGATTTTGGATCGGTGAATCAAGTTGGGTTGGCGTAGCAAGAAATTTTGAATGAGGGTCAGTGGCGATGGATGTGAAGGTCAGGGATGAATAAGACTGAATGGGATTGAAGTTCTGCAGAGAAGGTGTGGATGAGGAGATCTGGAAAGCAGAGGGGATGGTGAACAATTGTGAGGGAAAAATGAAGGGTACTGATTCATTATCAAGGGGGACGTTGGTACTAGAGAGAACCAATGTCGAGGAAGGTTGCAGAGGTCCCTTTTGTACTTTGGACACTATTTCAAATATATATTTTTTTATCTTTTTGAATGATTTGCTGTGCCTATGTGCTTTTTCTTCTACAATAAAGACATCTTCAAACTTCTTTAAATTATTTATTACATAACTGTAAACCTCGTGTAGCATTAATGATATTCAAATATTTTTCTGAGGATAACTTTCTCTCATTATGTTTTCTGGCATAGTTGTTAACAGTTGATTAGAAGGACAAAAACATTTCCATCAGTGTTGCTTTCCCTTTTCTTTTCTTTCTTTCTTTCGGTGGTTGGGTGGGGAGGGGGTGTAAACTGGGTTTAATACTACTTTTGATGGTTATTGGTCTTAAAAGTAGGAATGAGATGTGAATAAACCAAATTAGTCTATACAAAACATGGATTTTCAAGCCATTATAACATCTGAGCTCCAAAGCAATTCATGTTAGACAATGAAAAGAATCCAAGAGTGTTCATAACATGGAAAGTGTATACAAGAACCTGTACAAGAGCAATGCAACACTTTTTAAATACATCATAATGCACAAAGCCAAACATCCCTTGCATCCACTTTTACCGTTGGATCAGGGAATCATCGGTTGTAGGTTTGTCTAATATCGGATTAGCATAAAAGGAGCCTTTCAACATATCTGCACAATAAAAAGCAAGTAAAACTCAAAGAAGTACTTAGAAGCTGGACATATGCCTAAAGACTAAATTGAACAAATTCATAATTAAAGAATGAGACAACCCAAGCATGAATTTTCCTCCTTAAAATACTCAACCAAATGCTACGTACTTTTTATCTACTAGCCTACATGAAAATATGATGATTTTATCTGACCACCTGTTCCCTAAATTTTTATTATCATGTTTCCCTTCATCCTTTATGTTCAAGGCATCCCTTTTGAATAGTTATCTACCAATTCCTTATGCCAACTCTTTACCTAGCACTTCCTTCAACCATCCATTACCCACAACCACCCTCAACCTAATTATCTATAACCACCATGCTAACCTCCCCATATAATCTTTTGAGGATTAATTCGGAAAAGTAGTTTTAGACTTGTTTTGTGAAAAACTCCAACCATCCTGCTGGTATGATCCTGTTGTGGTTAAGATTACATTCTACTGGTGGTCGGCCGGACCATGGCAGAACAAGAGGTAGATCTCATGCAAATAAACACCATCGGGAAGGAGTTGTTTGTCCCAAGGATTTGGCGGTTCAGCAGTTCAATGGGAGGAGGATCACCAGAATAGTGTTGTTGAGAGGCCCTTTTCTGGCAAGACCTATACGGATGTATATGAATTTCATTCCTAGCCAACTAGAGGGGGATGCACCACCCAAGCCAACGTTAGGGGTACTTTGGGTATTTAATTGTATCAAAGATTATACATATTCTCTAAGGGGCGTTAAGGTTTCACTTGTACATTGAGAGAGTAAGAGAGATAAGAAACTATTATAACCCTAATTCTTTAGAGATAGTGAAAGAGCTCCCTCACCCATGGACGTAGTAGGCACACTGCCAAAACAAGTATATCTGATGTGTTTGTATGATTGATCTCTTTGTTCTCTCTAATTTTGATGGTTCGTGGAAGGTCGATTTTCAACACTAACGATCATAAAGTGGATTCCTCATGGAATGTTGAAACTCATGCAATGCGATTTTAATTTGTTGAATGGACATTCAACTATTGAGCCTTTCGTTCCCTCCTCCTCCCCTCCTTTTGGAAAGCATACTCGGGTCAATAAGGGTGGATTACAGAAAATATCTTCAGGGGTACAACTAGTGATTATTAGCGACCATTTGTTAATGGTGATTCATGATAATGTTAGACCCTTAAGTATCATCCCAAGCTAACGTTGTTATAGCAGAGCAAAAGGGGAATGCATAAAGGTGAGATGGGCCAATCAGGTGTGCAAGGTAGGGGACTAGTATAGTGGAGGCTTTGAACATATGGAGGGACAAGAAGGTTTTGAACTCGTTGAAGCTTTTCATATAGAGGAAGAAGGTCCCCAGACAGAAAGTGGAGCCTCTGAATGGGTGAAGGGAAAGATTATAGATTTTGGATCCTGTTTGGTGGTTTGGTACAATGGGCATGAAGAAGCAGTCAAAGATTTGTTTACAAATATCGAACACAACTTCGTGAGCGTTGTGTCAGAGGGCCAGAGACACGTTCAAGAGGTGGAATAGAGCAATAGGCTAGATGAAGGCAATATTAGGGATAAGGAATAGACAATGATCTCTAATGTGGTGCATAAAATAATAGCACCGAGAAACAAGCTTTGGTAGTCTCCACGTTCAAGAGGTGGAATAGAGCAATAGGCTAGATGAAGGCAATATTAGGGATAAGGAATAGACAATGATCTCTAATGTGGTGCATAAAATAATAGCACCGAGAAACAAGCTTTGGTAGTCTCCACAGGTAGTATGAAGAAAGTAGAAAGCAGATAAAAACTACTGAAGGTATACAAGGAAGTGATAAACCTATTTGGGATTGCCTCTTGGAGCGCCGTACAGATCTTCTACTTTGTGGGACCCTGTCATTGAGAGATGTGAGAGAAGGCTGGCAGTCTGGAAGGCAAGATTGTTGTCTAAAGGAGGTAGGCTGTGTCTAATCAAGAGCACCTTGTCCAACCTCCCCATCTATTATCTATCCCTATTCTCCACGCCAGCAGGAGTGGCCAGCAGGTTGGAACAACTTTTTCGCAAATTCCTTTGGATAGGAAGGGATGACGGGAAGGGCTATCCTCTAGTGAAATGGAGCTTTATCTGCTCGCCGTTGAAGCAAGGAGGATTAGGAGTCGAGAAGTTGAGATTGATGAACAGAGCTCTTCTAGGAAAATGGCTTTGGCGCTTTGCTCAGGAGGTGGATAGCCTTTGGAGGCAGGTGATTGCGGCCAGACATGGGAGCGAACCCCTAGATTGGTTTTATAAGAAGGTCGTCTCATCCTATGGTTGTGGAGTGTGGAAAGGTATTTGGAAATTGCTCCCGTGCTTCTATCCCGGCATCAAATTCGTAGTTGGGGCCGGCACAAGAGTCCACTTCTGGAGTGATGTGTGGTGCGATTTTTTGCCCCTCATGACGGACTTTCCTCAACTTTTCAACCTTTCTAACAAGAAGCACAACACGGTTATTGAGATGTACAATGGGGAGGGGTGTAGCTTAGCCTGGGAGTTTGGTTTCAGACGGAACCTGAACGATTGGGAGATTCAGAGCTTGGCCGACCTTCTGCTTAGACTGGAGGGCGTGACTCTTGACAGGTCAAGGGAGGATGCTATCCGCTAGATTGGAAGCTCCGACGGGCGGTTCACAATCCAGTCATTCTATGAGCTGTTAGATAGAACGGCGAACGTTGAGTCACCATCTATTCTTTCGGGTGGAAGTCTTCCCTATCCTAGGAAGAGGGTATGGGGCTCCAAGGTACCATCCAAAGTGGCGTTCTTTGTTTGGACTGCGTCGCTTAACAAAATCCTCACTATGGATAACCTCATCAAGAGGAAGTGGGTGATGGCTAACTACTGTCCCTTATGTAAGAACGATGGCGAATCTGCAAACCATCTGTTGTTGCATTGCGAGCAAGCATGGAACATTTGGAGCCTATTCTGTTCCTCTACGGGTTTGAGTTGGGTCATCCCGGGATCGGTTTTGGACACGCTTAGAAGTTGGAAGCATCTTCATTTTCCTCCAGGTGGAAGACGCATTTGGAGCCTCCTTCCTTTTGCTATATGGTGGGGAATATGGAAGGAAAGGAACAAAAGAGTATTCGAAGGAAAAGAGGCTCCTTTATTCGAAATCACCCTATCCATCAAGGCTCTCATCTTTCTTTGGTCTAAGCTGTTCGACGAGTGTAAAGGGTTGTCTTTTGAAGACTTGGTGTTCAAATGGGATTCTGTGATGTATAAGGGATAGTAGTTTTTCGCCATGTGCGTTGGTTGTCAGGTTCGGAGGCCTTCTCGACCTCCGTTCTCTCCCTCCTTTTTTTGTATCTTCTCTTCTTTTAATATATTACAGAACCTTATCAAAAAAAAAAAAAATGCCTATTGTGCAACATCAATTTCAATGGAAGGTATGTTGAGAAGGTTCATAAAGGGGAGAGGGGACAAGCACAATTCATCATGAAATTAAGAATATTATCCTGGAACATTAGAGGTCTAGACAGTAGCAATCCTTGAACAGTGATGAGAAGCCTTATTAAGAAGTGGAAGGTAGATATTGTAATTTTGCAGGAAACCAAAATAAAAAGCATGAATGATCGCTAAGTGGAAGAAATCTGGGGCAAGAAGGGCTTTGGATGGCATGTTATTCCTGTTATCAGTTCGGCTGGAGGAGTGATGGTGGTTTGGGATTGTAATGTAATGTGTAAGATTTTCTCATTGGCGCTTACTTTGTGTCCATTCTATGCAGTAGCTTGGCTTATCAGTTCCTTTGGGCTCTCTCAAGAGTATATGGCCCAAATGATAAAAAAAAATTAGATCTAATCTTTGGCAAGAACTTGACATATTCACATGCGATGGGATGTCCCTTGGTGTAGTATGGACAATTTCAATGTTATCAAATTATCCTATGAGAAGAAAGGGCGTTGCAGAATCAATAGAAGTATCAGGGACATTGCAGATTTCAGTGGCAGGAATCAATTGGACCTTCCGCATAATGGTGCCAAGTTCACATGGTCCAACAATCGGGATAATCCTGCTATGTGTAGGTTGGACAGATTATTGGTTACTGATTGTTGGGAATTTCTAAAATGTCCCAAGAAGCTATCCCTAAAGCAGCCTCTAATCATACCCAAATTTTGCTTGATGGTGGGGGTCTTATAAAACGTCCCTCTCCATTCAAGTTTCAGAACATGTGGCTTCAAAGCCTCGGTTTGTGGAACTGGTGGCTTCTTAGTGGGATTCCTTCCACTATCAGGGAGAGATGGGTATGTGGTCCATATGAAATTAAAATCCGTTGAGAAGAATATTAAGAAGTGGAATAGAGAGGTGTTCGGGACGGTGGACCACAAAATGGGGTGGCTCCTTAATGTAATTGTTACTGATTGTAAGGAGGAATTCGGGATCATTTCTGCAGATGAAGTCAGTAGACGGGTAGATGCTAAAAACGAATACATTAACTTGTCTTGTTTGGAAGAGATTAGTTGGAGACAAAAATCAAGTGTTAGGTGGCTCCAAGATGGGGATAGAAGTACTAAAAATTTTCATCATATTGCTAATTTCCGGAGATGTAATCAAATATCTCACCTTAAAGTAGACGAAGTTCTTTAGGAGGGTGAGGACAAATTAGAGACACAATCGTGGGATTTTATTCAAACCTCTACATGGATCTAGGCCACGCTAGACCTCTACTAGGCTGTTTGGAGTTCAATTGTATCTGTTTAGAACAAAGTGATTGGTTGAAGAGACCGTTCAAGGAGGAGATTGAAAAAAAAGCTCTGAGAGATTTGAGTAGAGATCGAGCTTCTGGTCCTGATGGCTTCTCGTTTGCCTTCTTCAAGACTTGTTGAATGTCGAGGGAGGAGATCTTATGACTGTTGTGAAGGAATTTCAAGAAGAAACATATCTTGATTGGAGCTCCAATAGCACATTTATCACCCTCATCCCCAAGAAAGGAGCAGACTCCTTTACAGATTTCAAGCCGATTAGCTTAATTGGAAGTGTACACAAAATCTTATCCAAGACGTTGGCTTATATATTCAAAGAGATGGTGGGTGAGCCTTTGTT
Organism: Euptelea pleiosperma; assembly: GCA_035048495.1. Classification (NCBI taxonomy): domain Eukaryota; kingdom Viridiplantae; phylum Streptophyta; class Magnoliopsida; order Ranunculales; family Eupteleaceae; genus Euptelea; species Euptelea pleiosperma. The sequence goes on from CM068549.1 coordinate 26,532,046, forward strand.
AAGGATAGGCAAATACTGGATGGTGTTATCATGGCCAATGAGTGTCTTGATACATGATGTTAGTTAGGGGAACCTGACATTCTATGTAAAGTGCATATGGAAAAGGCGTATTACCACGTCAATTGGAAATTCTTGGACCATCTTCTCATAAGGATGGGGTTCGGTGTCAAATGGAGGAGATGGATTTGTGTGTGTACTTCCAACTCCTTCTCAATTCTGATCAATGGCTCTCCCCCATGCTATTTTAGGAGCTCTAGAGGCCTGAGTCATGGGGATATAATAGTTTCGGTTCACATGGTACCCAGTTCTCAAAATGATGGATCTAGAACTAGAACCGATTCTTTGGTTTCAGTTCCAATTCTGGATATAATAGTTCCAATCTTGATAATATTACAATTTTAACACTATATTTATATATCGGTTCCGGTTCGTATTCAGTTCTGGTTCCTATCGATTTCATGTCCATATCAAACAACCCAGAACTGAAACCGTTATTTTCAGTTCAATTCAGGTCCCGGTTCTGTTTTAGTCTGTTCCAAAAAATGTGGAACCTGAACCAGTGTTTTCGATTCCAGTTCCGATTGGGTTTCAGTTAAACGGGTAAAAATTGACACCCCTCCTATAGTTTGTTGACGATACTATCTTCTTTACCAAAGCCTCCCATAGCCAATTAAGATATCTGAGATGTAATCTTCTTATGTATTGAAGCGATTTCGAGACCTCATATAAATTTAAGAAGATTGAGATGTTTAGGGTTCGAGATGTGCATAATATAGAGGATCTTGTTGACAATTTTGTATATAAAGTGCATCTCTCGTCTCCATATCTTGGTTTTCCACTGGGTGCTAATTATAGAGCTAAGGCCATTTGGGATCCTATCATTGAGAGGTTTGAGAAAACTTGACAAAAAAAGGTTTGAAAGGAGACTTGCTTCATGGAAATCTAGATACTTATCTAAAGGCGGCAAAGTGACCCTCATCAAGAGAACTCTCTCAGATCTCCCTATCTACTGTTCTCAGTATGAGGGAGAATATAATATAAGATATATGGTGGGTGGAGATATTAATGTGGGTGTAATTGTTTTGACCTAGTAATATAAATAATATTGTGGGACGTTGGTAGATTTAACTCTCCAACGCTTTCCCTTCTTCTTTTTCTCTCTTCTTCTCCTCTCTTCCCGAAACCCTAAAATTCTACTTGGTATCAAAGCATAGCGAATCGAATCCGCACTTCAGGGGTGAATCTCCTCACGCCTCAGACCTTCAAGGGGTGATCAACATTGCTGACGTCATTGTTAACGTCATCAACTGTACGGACAGGGTGCTCAAGATCTCCAAAACCTTCACCTTCCAGTAGATGACATTTTTCTAGGAATTTTGGTAATTTTTTGGGAATTTTTTGGACTTTTTTTGAGCATGTTATGCCTGATATTCGAAAATATTGAAAAGCAGGCTCGTTTCAGTTCGTGGTGATTTGCGACCTCTTTCAAAGCTTCTTGGCTTCGATTGCTGCTTCGTTTTGGTCCCTCCCATTATTACCTACAGGCCTATGCCATTTATTTCAAGTTTGGTGGAGTATTGAGGCTGGAGGATCGATTTCTCCCCCCTATTATTACCGCCAGTAACTTTTTTGCCCTTATTGGGCATCACGAACACCCACAATCCCTGTTGGTTGGCTCCCCTATGCCTTTAATCCTTTATTGGATGCTTTGTTAGAACTTTGGGATGATCCCATCACTCCGTAATCTCTTGGTTAGCGTGGCTTGAGTCCTTTGACTCGTTTCGATCTCCGTCGTGCCTCCGGTTTGTCTCAGATCATGGTAGCTATTTATTGGGTGGTCTTTTCCTCTTATTTGCTTGTTATTTGTTGTTTGTGACGCAACTATGCTGACGTCAGATGCATCCGGAGCCTCAGATGTGGTCTCCAGGCCTGCCGGCCCTCCAGTTTCAGCCCCTACTCCATATGAAAACCCTGTGTTGCAGATCACCACTATCATGCTGGCTGGAAAAAATTATTTGGAATGGTCTAGGGCTGCCAAGATGTTTATTGGTGGCCGTGGGAAACAAGGATATCTTACTGGCCGTCTAGTGGCCCCTCAAGAGGATGACCCCGAGTTTGAGAAATGGGAATCGGGCAATTTGACTGTTATGTCGTGGCTTCTTAACTCTATGGAGCCCTACATCAGTCGAGGATTCCTATTTCATATTACTACAAAGGAGATCTGGGACTCTGCGTCTCAGACCTATTCCCAGCAAAAGAATGTTGCTCGTGTGTATCAGTTGCGCCAGAGCATTGCCACTCTTCGTCAAGGAGACTTGCCTTTGGCCGAGTATTTTGCTAAGCTTCGTAGCATGTGGGAGGAACTTGATTATTATCAAGTTTTTACCCCTACCTGTACCACGGATGGTAAGGCATATTGCACGTTGGTGGATCAGAACAGGATATATGAGTTCCTTGCTGGCTTGAATGCTGATTTCGAGTTAGCCCGTGTAAAGTTGCTCAGTAAAGATGATTTACCCTCGCTTAACCAAGTATACGCCTATGTTCAAAGTGAAAAAAGTAGCAGAGATGTCATGTCTCCTCTTCCCAAACATGAAAAGTCTGCCATGGCTGCAGTCTCATCATCACAGAAACCACCACAGCATCGCCCTAAAGGTCCTCTACCTACTTGTGCTCATTGTAGCAAGAAAGGCCACAGTCAAGATAAATGCTGGAGTCTTCATATGTGTGAGGGGTGTGGCAAGAAGGGCCATAGTAAAGAAAAATGTTGGAATATTGTTGGACAACCCCCGCAGTCGTCCCTACCGTCGTCACGCGCACCTCCCACTGCCCACAGTGTTGCTATGGATACTCCTACAGATCCATCCCCTTCTTCGGACACATCACCAATTACTATTTCTCGAGAGGAGCTTGAGAATATACGGCGCTTTATGGCCCACTTGGATGGACCTTCGGCCACTTCAGCATTTGCCCAGTCGGTACCATCAGTTCTGCCCATCATGTTTCCGCCTCTACTTCTTCCTCACCCTGGATTATTGATTCGGGGGCTTCAGAGCATATGACGGGTATGTTTACCTTATTTTCTTTCTATTCTGTGGGTTCTGGGGCTGATAAAGTCCGCATCGCAGATGGCACCCTTTCCTCTATCTCTGGGAAAGGTCGTGTCACAGCCACATCCGAGATTTCTTTATCCTCTGTCCTTCATGTTCCCAAGTTTGATACTAACCTATTTTCTATTAGCTCTCTCACAAAAACTCTGAATTGTTGTCACTTTCTTTCTTTCTCATTGTGTGTTTCAGGACTTGGTCACGACGAGGACAATTGGCACTGGACGTGAAGTGAATGGTCTCTATCTCCTGGATGCGTCTCCCACAGTTCCAGCAGCATTGCAGTCTCGTAGTCATAATAATAGTTTTAATAAGGAGCAGCTACTATCTTGGCATGCTCGTCTTGGTCATGTGTCTTTTCCATATTTACGTCTCTTATTTCCTGCATTGTTTCAGTCTGTATCGCTGTCTGAACTTCATTGTGAAGTGTGTGCTCTGTCCAAGCACACTCGTTCTGTTTTTCCACCATGGGGTAATAAAAGTAATGCTATTTTTGATTTGATTCATTCTGATGTTTGGGGCCCGTCCCCGATTACTTCCATTTTTGGTTATCGCTACTTTGTCTCGTTTGTGGATGATTTCTCTAGGTGCACATGGATATTTGTTATGAAATCTAAAGATGAAGTGTTTTCTATCTTCCAGAACTTCCACAAACTAATCCTTACTGTTGTCAGGGACCTACTTGTAATATCTTATATTCTACAGGGGGCCCTTGTAATATTGTAAAACTTCACTTAATATATATATTGGGTGAAATCGTGTAGGCTATTCTAAGCTCTACACGATTTCTCCTCTTTCCCCTATTCTCTTCACCTCTCCTCTCTTCCATCTCTAACCCTAATCTCTTATCCTGGTTACGATCCAAGATTACAACATGGTATCAGAGCGGGAGGTCTCGTGTTCAAGTCTCCTCACTGGGGGTGATTAATGCAGGGGCATTTTCACATCGGGCTCGAGTGGGGCAACCTGCGTAATATGGGGCACACTCGGGGTGGGGCGGCCTGTGTGATATAGGCCCACGAGGGGTCGTGTCGACTGAGAACCTAGATAGATCCTATGAGATAAAGGAATTTAATCTCACACTATCAACAGTCGCAGCTTTTGGGGAGTATTGGTTAAATGTCCTGCATCAAAGTGGTATCAGAGCATGGTTATGTAACCATGGCTCAATCCTAGAGGTCTGAAGAACCCTAGGGATTGCGAAATTCGATGTGAAGGGCTTTCCAAAGAAGGAGATCATCTCCCATGGATAGCCGCAGGCTTTAGAAGAGCCTGAAACCCTAGCCGCCCACTCCAAAAGGTTGGAGAAGTTCTCCCAGGCCTAGCCGCCCACTCCAGAAGCCTGGAGAAGAGCTATCAGGCATAGCCGCCCACTCCAGAAGGCTGGAAAAGAGCCACCAAGCCTAACCGCCCCTTCTAAAAGGTCAGAGAAGACCCTCCGGACATAGCCGCAGGTCTCAGAGGAGTCCAGAACCTCTCCCTAGTGCTACCGCACCTATCCAGGAACCTTTTTAGGTCCTCGGAACCATTCACAAGTTTCCCGCGAGTGGTTTTTTCTCCAACAGAAAATCTATAAAGAGTTGTTCCGAAAAGGCCTGAATCCTGCGAGCAACGCGAGCAGGAGGCTTTAAAAATAAAAAGAAGGTGATTTGCACCTCCACAGCAGCAGTTCGGGTGATTTCTTATCAGAAAAGTCTTCTCTACTACCATGAGTACATCTGAGGAGTCATCTTCTGCCAAGTCAGAGATTATTGTTGCCCCACCCAGTCTGGGAAGTCATGGTGATCACAGCCCGGGCCTACAGATCACTACGGTGAAACTCGACGGACCAACTACCTCGCATGGTCTCAATCTGCCAAGATGTACATCACCTGGACGAGGCAAAGCCGGCTATATCACTGGACGCGTCACTGCACCTGATTCCTTCGATGCAGCGTTTGAGAAGTGGGAAGCGGAAAACTCGATGGTCATGTCATGGCTGCTTCATTCCATGCATCCATCAATCAGCACAGGCTTCCTCTTTCTCCCGACTGCCAAGGATATATGGGACACGGCATCTCAGACCTACTCCCAAGATGGAAATTTTGCTAGGATGTATGAACTTCAGCAGGAGATAGCACATCTGAAGCAAGGCGATCTTCCTTTGGGATCATACTACGCTGCGTTACGCAGCAAGTGGGAAGAGGTAGATCACTACCAGACCTACACCCCTGCATGTACCAAGGATGCTACAGAGTTCCGAAAGATGATTGTACGCGGACGCATATTCGAGTTTCTTGGCGGCTTGAACCAGAGCTATGAGCAGGTTCGAGCCAACATCTTGGGCAGAGATCCACCGCCGTCGACCATTGCACATGTCTACTCCTACATCCAGAGCGAGGACAGCAGGAGAAGAGCCATGAGCTCTAAGACAGATGCTGATGTTCCTTTATCTGAGAAGTCTGCCTTGGCCACTCAGAAATTGAGCAAACCCACATCCAAGAAGGATGGGGATCTTGATGATCGTGATCGACTCAGATGTGATCACTGTGGCAAGCGTCGCCACACTCGGGAGACCTGCTGGAGTCTTCATGGTCGTCCCGCACAGTTCTCTGGGGGGAAGCAAGGCTCCTCAAAGAAGCCCTCTGGTAGCAAACATGGAACCTCAGCTGCTCATGCCACCAGTCAAGATTCCTCTGATGTGACCCCTTCCTCTGGGCAGTCCAACACCTTCTCTAGCATGGACATTGACAGGCTTCGACAATTACTTACTCAGCTTGATGGCCCTTCCCCACCTACATCATCCTTTGCTCAGACAGGTACATCCCATTCAGCCCACCATGTGTCTACGGCACCCATTGGTCCTTCCTGGATCATTGATTCTGGTGCCTCCGATCATATGACTGGTGTGCCATCCCTTTTCTCCACCTATAATATCTGCTCAGGTAAGGACAAGGTCCGTGTGGCCGATGGCACCTTCTCCTCTATCTCAGGGAAGGGCACTATCTCTGCCACACCTACTTTGTCTTTATCCTCTGTACTTCATGTTCCTAAATTCACCACTAACCTGCTTTCTGTTAGCCATCTTACTAAGAGCCTAAACTGCAGTGTTACCTTTTTTCCTACTCACTGTGTTTTTCAGGACTTGGAGACGAGGCGGATGATTGGCAGTGGTCGTGAGGATGGTGGATTGTACCTGCTCGATAGCCAGCCGACTTCATATTCTGTTGCACATCAGTCTAGTGCCAATGTCAGTAGTTCTAGCGTTAATAAAGACCTGTTAATGCGATGGCATAACAGGCTAGGTCATTTACCGCTTTCAGTCATGAAGAGTCTGTTACCTCAGTTTGCGTCTATTCCATTTTTTGAGTTCAACTGTGAAACTTGTGTACTTGCAAAACAATGTCGGGTGTCTTTTCCGACCAGTAATAAAAAAAGTACGTTTCCTTTACAGCTTGTGCACTCTGATGTTTGGGGACCCAATCCCACCACTTCTATCTTTGGTTTTCGCTACTTTGTGGTTTTTGTGGATGACTACAGCAGTTACACTTGGATCTACCTTATGAAATCAAAAAATGAGGTGCATACTATCTTTCAGACCTTCCATAAAATGGTGTGCAATCAATTGGGCACCACCCTAAAAGTCCTACGCACCTGACAATGGGGGGGAATACATGTACAGTGGCCTTGCCTCCTACTTTGAAGAGCATGGAATTCTTCATCAGACTTCATGTGCCGATACACCTCAACAAAATGGGACCGCTGAGCGAAAGCATCGCCATGTCCTGGAGGTTGCTAGGGCACTTCTTCTTGGTACTCGGGTACCCAAGGGTTATTGGGCTGACGCTGTGTTGACGGCATCCTACTTGATAAATCGGATGCCCTCTCGTGTCTTGGGGTCGAAGTCTCCCCTTTCACTCCTGTTTCCTTCCTGTCCTGTGTTCTCCATTCCACCTAAGGTCTTTGGTTGTGTTTGCTATGTTCACGCCCATCACAGGAAGGACAAGTTAGATCCGAAAGCCGTCGCTGTGTGTTCCTTGGCTATTCGTCCACTCAGAAGGGATATCGGTGTTTCCATCCCTCTACCCGTCGTCGGTTTGTTTCTCTAGATGTTACATTTTTTGAGAGTCTTCCCTTCTTCTCAGTTGATCGGACTTCTCTTCAGGGGGAGCTTGGGAGTATTGACGAGAGTCCGATACCTCCACAGGGGGAGATTCCTCAACCAGTACCCCTTGATTTGCTTGATGAGTCTCCTGTACCCTTGTCCTTATCTCCTACTGACACTGTGCCACAGGATCCGCAGCTGAAGACATATGCCAGACGACGTCAAAAAGAGAAACAGTCCACCATCCAAGCTCACTGCCAGGAAATCCAACTCGATCCAGGTAATCGTGTCCTCAGTGATCCTCATGATGATATGTCTGTTGCTCCTACTATCCTTCCCATAGACATTGATGTACCTATTGCTCATCGGAAGGGTGTTCGGAACTGTGTTACCAAGCACCCTATCTCTCACTTTGTTTCCTATCAGCAGCTCTCACCATCCTACAGGGCATTTGCTACTTCCCTATCCAGTGTCGCTCTGCCATCCGGTGTCTCAGATGCCCTTAGCCAGCCTCAGTGGAAAGCAGCCATGCTAGAGGAGATGACAGCTCTAGAAAAGAATGGTACTTGGGATTTGGTTCCATTGCCTAGAGGAAAGAAACCCGTGGGGTGCAAGTGGGTATATACAGTGAAATACAAAGCAGATGGAAGCATCGACAGGTACAAGGCCCGTCTCGTTGCAAAAGGGTACACACAGACTTATGGGATTGACTACCAGAGACGTTTGCTCCTGTGGCCAAGATGAACTCAGTTCGAGTTCTGTTATCTCTGGCGGCAAATTTTTCTTGGCCCCTCCACCAGTTGGATGTCAAGAATGCCTTCCTCCATGGTGATCTAGAGGAAGAGGTCTACATGACAGGTCCTCCAGGGTTTAGTCCGACTGGGAGTAAGGAACTTGTGTGCAGACTGAAGAAAGCCTTGTATGGGCTTAAACAGTCACCAAGGGCTTGGTTCGAGAGGTTCAGTTCTGCAGTCAAGAAGATTGGCTACTCGCAGAGTCAGGCGGACCACACTCTTTCATTAAGAGAAGTCAAGGTCGTCTTACTGCTCTTATTGTGTATGTGGATGATATCGTGATCACAGGAGATGACCCAGATGAGGTTTGTAAATTGAAAAAATACCTCGGCACAGAGTTCGAAATCAAGGATCTGGGAACCTTGAGATACTTTCTGGGCATTGAGGTTGCTAGGTCAAAGCAGGGTGTGTTCATCTCACAAAGAAAGTATGTACTTGATCTCCTTCGAGAGTCAGGAAACTTGGGAGTTAAACCAGCCGATACGCCTATAGAGCAGCAACATCGGCTAAATCTTGTTGATGGGGATCCCATTGCTGATACAGGTCAGTTCCAGAGACTTGTTGGGCGTCTCATCTACCTTTCGCTGACACGACCAGATATTGCATATGCAGTCAGTGTCATCAGTCAGTTCATGCATGCCCCTCGCTCTCCACATCTTGAAGCAGCACACAGAGTGTTACGCTATCTTAAGGGGGCTCCAGGGAAGGGTCTCCTGTTTAGTAAGAATGGACACCTGCGAGTTGAAGCTTATACAGACGCTGACTGGGCAGGTTCAGTCACTGACAGACGTTCCACATCAGGGTACTGTACGTATGTGGGGGGTAATCTGGTGTCTTGGCGCAGCAAAAAGCAACCAGTTGTCGCTCGCTCCAGTGCCGAAGCAGAGTACCGTTCTATGGCTCATGGTGTATGTGAGCTTCTATGGTTGAAGACTATGCTCAGTGAGCTCGGATATCCTGTCAAAGGGTCTATGCAGCTGTATTGTGACAATAAAGCAGCCATCAGCATTGCTCATAATCCAGTTCAACACGACAGGACAAAGCACATTGAGGTAGACCGTCACTTCATCAAAGAGAAGCTTGGTCAAGGACTTATTTGCACACCGTATGTCCATACTGCTGATCAAGTTGCAGATGTGTTAACTAAAGGTGTTACTAAAGGGATCTTAGAGCACCTGTTATCCAAGCTGGGCATGATAGATATCTTCGCACCAGCTTGAGGGGGAGTGTTGTCAGGGACCTACTTGTAATATCTTATATTCTACAGGGGGCCCTTGTAATATTGTAAAACTTCACTTAATATATATATTGGGTGAAATCGTGTAGGCTATTCTAAGCTCTACACGATTTCTCCTCTTTCCCCTATTCTCTTCACCTCTCCTCTCTTCCATCTCTAACCCTAATCTCTTATCCTGGTTACGATCCAAGATTACAACACTTACCCAGTTTGGAAAGTGTATAAAAGTTCTCCAATCTGATCAAGGGGGGAGTACATGTATGGGGGGTTGAAGTTGTACTTGGCAGAGCATGGTATTGAGCATCAAAATTCATGTGTTCACCCCACAACAAAATGGGGTGGCCGAAAGAAAAAATCGACATCTACTGGAAGTGGTTCGTTCTCTCGTTTTGTGGTACAATGTTCCCAAAACTTATTGGTCTGATGCCGTGCTTCTTGCCGCCTTCCTCATCAACCGTATGCCATCTCGGTCTCTTCAGTTCCACACTCCTTTTCAGTTCCTTCGTCCTTCTAGTCCTCCATTTGTGGTTCCTCCGAAAATCTTTGGCTGTGTTTGTTATGTCCATATCCTTGGCCCTCATCGGACAAAGTTGGACCCTAAAGCACTTAAATGTGTGTTCCTAGGGTACTCCTCAAGCTCGAAGGGGTATAAATGCTATCATCCTCCCACACGAAGGAGGTTTGTTACTATGGATGTCACTTTTCTAGAATCGGTTCCTTTTTTTTCCGCTGCTAGCCCTGCCGATCCTCAGGGGGAGAGTAGTTGGTGTGAGGAACGGCATGTGACCCCTGCTTTGCCCATGACATTAGATGATCCAGTTATTGATACTATTATGCATGACAGAGACACTAGCAAGCAGGGGGAGCTGCAAGTCTATACTCGTCGTAGAGTAAGGGAGACAAAGACCATTCCTGAATGTCAAGGTCAAGACTCCTCAATGGATCCAGGTAATTCCTCATTTGGTTCCCCTTTGGTTTCCCCTTCTTTATGTGATAGTAGTTCTGATCTTCCTATTGCTCTTTGGAAAGGGAAGAGATCCTGTACTCAACACCCTATTGCTAATTTTGTTTCCTATGATAACTTATCACCATCCTACAAATCTTTTATTACCTCCCTGTCCTCTATTACTCTTCCTTCTTCTATCACAGAGGCTCTAGCACAACCCAGATGGAAGGAGGCGATGGTTGAGAAAATGAACGCACTGGAAAAAAATAACACATGGGAACTGGTTAGGTTACCACAGGGCAAGAAGCCGGTTGGATGTAAGTGGGTCTATACAATGAAATGCAAACCGGATGGATCTGTGGATAGATACAAGGCACGGTTGGTGGCTAAGGGCTATTCTCAGACATATGGTATTGACTACAAGGAGACATTCGCTCCTGTAGCCAATTAAACTCTATTCGGGTTATTCTCTCACTCGCAGCAAGTCAGTCCTGGCCACTACTACAACTCGATGTTAAGAATGCATTCCTCCATGGTGACTTGAAGGAAGAGGTTTACATGCTCCCCCCTCCGGGGTTCCGGGTGTCTGATGACACGCAGAGAGTGTGTAAGTTGAAGAAAACTCTGTATGGTTTGAAACAGTCACCAAGAGCATGGTTTGAAAGATTCAGTGGAGCAGTTAAACAATTGGGATACAACCAGGGTCAGGTAGACCACACACTCTTTATCAAACGAGTAGGGGGGACTACGACTATCCTAATTGTGTATGTGGACGACATTATTGTCACAGGGAACTGTGCCACAGAAATTTCCAAACTTAAGAGCTTCTTGGTAGCTGAATTTGAAATTAAGGATCTAGGCACCTTAAAGTACTTCTTGGGCATTGAGGTTGCAAGATCGAATGAGGGAATATACATATGCCAGAGGAAATATGTATTGGATTTACTTCAGGATACAGGCATGTTGGGGGCACGACCTGTTGATACCCCGATTGAAGCAAACCATCGGCTAGATGGTCAATCAGGAGAACTCCTTGAGGATGTGGGTAGCTTTCAGAGACTCGTGGGACGCCTCATCTACTTAGCTCACACACGACCGGATATTGCATATGCCGTGAGTGTGGTGAGCCAGTACATGCACGCGTCTCGCACACCGCACTTGGAAGCTACTAACCGTATCTTGAGATACTTGAAGTCATCCCCAGGGAAGGGATTGTTATTTCGTCGTCATGGGCATACGAGGGTTGAAGGCTTTACTGATGCAGATTGGGCTGGTGCCCAAGATGATAGACGGTCTACTTCAGGCTATTGCACATTTGTGGGAGGCAATCTAGTAACCTGGAGGAGCAAGAAGCAACAAGTGGTAGCTCGGTCAAGTGCGGAAGCCGAATTCTGATCTATGGCCCATGGTCTGTGTGAGCTACTATGGCTCAAAATTTTACTTAGGGAGCTAGGTATCCCGATTGAAGGATCTACGTCGTTATATTGTGACAACAAGGCGGCCATAAGCATTGCACATAATCCCGTGCAACATGATAGAACAAAGCACATCGAAGTGGATAGACATTTCATTCGCGAGAAAGTTACTTCAGGAGTAATCTGTACACCATTCGTGCCTACGTCAGAACAAGTGGCTGATGTTCTCACCAAAGGTGTTGCGGTTGCTCAATTTTGGGCTTGTTTAGACAAGTTAGGCATGATCGATATTCATGCACCAACTTGAGGGGGAGTGTTGTTAGTATGAGGGAGAATATAATATAAGATATATGGTGGGTGGAGATATTAATGTGGATGTAATTGTTTTGACCTAGTAATATAAATAAAATTGTGGGACGTTGGTAGATTTAACTCTCCAACGCTTTCCCTTCTTCTTTTTCTCTCTTTTTCTCCTCTCTTCCCGAAACCCTAAAATTCTACTTCTACTTCCTATCTTTTTCTCTATTCCGGCCTGCATTGCTTATATGTTAAATAGATTGATGAGGAACTTTTTTGGAACGGGAAGGATGATGCTCATAAATACCACTTAATGGACTGGGAAGTAGTTTGCATGCCCAAGAAAGGGGGTAGTCTGGGGTTCAGAAATTCAAATTATAAATAAAGCTCTATTGGGAAAGTGGCTTGGAAATGAGGTAAATAGTCTTTGAAGAATAGTTGTGGTCTCTAAATAGGGTAGCACAGTTTGTGGGTGGGAGCGTAATAGAGTTTCCACGACTAATGGAGTGGGAGTTTGGAAGGGCATTTCTAAGACATATGAAGAGTTTTTAGTGAAGGCATTGTCTTCAATATTGGAGTGGAGACAGAGTGAGATTCTGGGAGGACATTTTGTGCGGCACTTTTTGTGTAGGCAACGATGTTAGATGGAATTCTCAATATGAACCACTTGATGAGTAAATGGAAGTTTGGGCCTAACATATGTTTTCTTTGAAGATCCAATGGGGAGACGGTTGATCATCTGTTTATCCACTCTAACTATAGCACAGAGATTTGGCCTTTCCTAGGGGGCGAATTCTCTGGAACTTACTCCTTTTTTGCATTGGACTACTTGGAAGGAGAAAATCATACAAACTTTCGACGATATGAGTTAAAAGCTTAGTATTTTGAAGATCAAGGCTTTGCTATTTTTTTAGTCCTCCTTTTTTAAGGCTTTAAAGGACTTTGTTTTTAGATTGAAGGAGGTTTTGTTAGGCTTTAGAGAGTTTTATATTTTGTACATTTTTTGTTTAGCTGGAAAGGGCATGTCTCTTTAGTTCTTTTCCTGTACATTGGGGTATTTCCCTTTCTTCTCAATTCAACTTACTTTTACTTGTCAAAAAAAAACGATATCAATACGCAGATTGATATACTGTTTTTTCTTCCAATTGGGATTCTCTTCTATAAGTTATATACCCTTTAGGATTCTCTTCTAGAAGTTATCAACCCTAAGTATAGCATCCTCATGACTTAGTTCTGAAACTATACATCTATCTTTATAGGCTCCCCCAATCTGCTAATTGATATATATATATATATATATATATATATATATATATATATACATACATAATTAGGTGGATATAGCCTAGAAACTCCATCTTTGAGCAGATGAAATACATAGAGATAGATCATCACTTGCTCGACATCACTATCATGGTGCAAGCATCACCTCTTGTTGAGTTCCTTGTTTTTTTTTTGAACAGTTAGCTGGGGTTAGGCAGACCCCTACCAGAAAAAAAAACAAAAAACTGCTTTACATCCTAGTATATATCCTACCTGATGCATCATGCCTAACTATGATATCCAACTCCTCAGGCAGAGGAGGGATGAAAACTATACGATCAACATCATGGCAAAAGGTAGACAGAGCATAAGCAGCTCTATTAGTTTCTCTATACACATGGTAAACAGTAAACCAGCTGAACCTACAAATCATATCCTTGATAGACTTCATTATCCTTAAGCAGTACCAAGGAGTAGCTTCCTTGTCCATAATGCATCTAACTGCTCTAAGCGAGTCACTTCCCACCTCAACTTTAGAATAACCCGTGTTGATCAGAATATACATACCTTTCTCAATGGCTAGGAGCTCATGAAAGAGGACCGATTTACGAGGAGTACCCGCTGAGAACGCACAAAGGACTGCTCCATCACTATTTTGCATAATTCCTCCATACCCTGCAGAACTTTGAGTCATAGAACCATCCGTGTTAAGTTTCACCACCCCTTGAAGAGGGGGCTTCCATTTACAATACGTAATCTTACAACTTCTAAACTGAACCGGGATGTTCCATTCCATAGCAATGTTCCTGTTCCTCGCTGTATCTGTAACCAAGCCTTCCCACCCTGCAAGGATCTCTCTTAGATCATTTATCAGCCTATCTCCAACGACTCTCTCATTCGAAGTTACAAATCTGAATCTTCTAAAGTTTCTTTCAGTCCAAATGGCATATATAGTGGCTGTTAGAACCATTTGTAAGATTTGGTTGCTGAGGCCCGAACCTACCACGTGATTGCAAATCCAATCCCACTCGTCCTTTGAGGCTAGAATAATTCTTCTTGAGCCACACTCCTTCAGCACACATCCCCACAGGCATTTTGAGAACCTACAATCGAAGAAAAGGTGCTCTGTATTCTCCGTTGATCCTTGGCACAAGATGCACTCAGAAACCTCTATGATTCTCCTATGTACCAGCATATCTTGAGTAAGCAATGCACCTGAGCAAGCCATCCAGGTTATGAAATTGTGCTTCGGAACACAAGCATTAGACCAAATAATCTTTGCCCATCTATTCTTCGGTCTCTTCTTATAGCTTCATAAGTTGATTGCATTGTAAACTTGCCTTGAGCACTCGGTTTCCAAACAATCAAATCTTCTAACAGATTAGAGTTAATCTCCGTTCTATGTATATCTTCCCAAATAGAGGCCAAGACCGAATTAGTGGTGTTCAGGAGAGTCCACCTATCTTGCTGAATGTAGGAGCTAACCTTGTCCACTTCACCAATTCCTGACGATGCTCTCAAGTCAGGGGGGACAAATTTGAAAAGCGGGCCTATGCCCAACCAAGGATCATGCCAAAAAAGAGTTTGCTCTCCTTTGTTGATGCAGTGAGTGATTAGGTTAGCAGCTTCATTTCTGGACTTGAGAATTGTCCTCCAAGACCAAGAGCTATCATGAGGGATAGACATCGACCAGAAACTCTTTTGCTTGATCTTGTAATTTTTTAACCACTCCACCCAAATCGAAGGCCAATTGGAAGCTATTCTGAAAACTTGGTTCATAATAGCAGCAGAATTCCATCGACTAAGATCTTTGAGAGCAAGACCTCCTTCATCTTTCGGCCAACAAAGATTTTCCCATCTCGCAGGGTGGATCTTCTTAATGAGATCAGGACCTTCCCACAGGAATTTGCAGCATATTCTATTCATATCCGAGATGATCTTCTTCGGGAGAATAAATGCTCTACTCCAATAGACTTGAATGCTAGTCAAGATAGATTTGATGAGCGGATGTCTCCCTGCATAGGATAAAAATCTTGATTTCCAAGAATGGATACGTCCCTTCATTTTGTCAAGCAACGGCTGGCAGTCTCTAGCTGAAAGCTTAGACGATAGAAGAGGCAGCCCAAGATAAGTAAGAGTCAAAGACGTCCTTTGCATATTCATAAAACCCGCTACCAAGTTGCTTTCATCTTCCTGTAGACCTCCAATGATTATGTGACTTTTTTGGAGGTTTATTTGGAGACCGGCCAAAGCATAGAAATCCTCCAAAATTGACTACTTGTTAAGGATTGGGAGTCCGTCTTGCTAAACACCATGAGATCATCTGCAAAGGTGAGATGGGTTATAAGAGGACTTTTGCATTTAGGGTGGGCTTTTATCCTTCCTTCCAAGTATTCTTTATGAATGAGTCTCCCAAACACTTCCATCACCATCACAAAAAGAAGAGGAGAAATCGGGTCTCCTTGTCTTAGCCCTCTTTTACCTTCAAAGTATCCCACAGGACTGCCATTAACCATGATAGAGTATTTGGGAGATGAGATGCATACATGGATCCACTCTATGAATTTGACCGGGAAATTGAGGTTCTTTAAAATGTCAACAATCAGTTCCCATCTCAAAAAGTCATAGGCTTTTCAGATGTCTAACTTCAAGGAGCATCTATTGGATATGCCTTTCCGATTATAACTTCTTAGCATCCCATGGGAGAGAAGGATATTGTCTAATATGTTTCTACCTAGAATGAAAGCTGCTTGATTGGGCCTCACCAAAGAAGGAATAACACTTTTCAATCTGTTAGCAAGCACTTTGGAAATGCATTTATAGATAACATTGCAGCATGATATCGGCCTAAAGTCATTCAAGTTATTAGGGACTTGAGTTTTGGGAATGAGAGATATGAGGGTAGAGTTTACCCCTGAAAGAAGCTTCCCAGATCGAAAGAAGTTTTTGATGGCTTTGATGAAATCAGCTCCAACAATGTTCCAGCACCTCTTGAAGAAGAAAAAATTATACCCGTCAGGACCTAGAGCTTTATAATCATTGATAGAAAAAAGGGCATTCTTTATCTCTTCATCACTGACATCTGCATTCAGGGTCTCAGCTTGGGAAGCGTTCACTTTAGAAGCAAAAGACACCTTATCATTCAGAGCCAAAAGCGGGAGGGAGTTGTGAGCAGTCCCCAAAACATTCTTGAAATGAGCCTCCGCTTCCTTCCTGATTTCTTCACTTTTATATAATCTGTTTCCCATACAATCTTGGACGCTAACAATCTTGTTTCTAGCCTTTCTAGCTTTCAAAGATTGATGGAAATACGCTGTGTTCCGGTCCCCAAGATTGAGCCAATTGATTCTGGACTTCTGATTGAGATTAGCTTCTTCAGTTCTAGCCAATGTGACAAAGGTGGACAGATCTGACTTTTCTTTCATCGCAAGAGCACAATCTAAAGGGTTAGCCTGCACCTCCACTTGAGTCTTTTCCAAAATGCGTCTAGCTTCTCTGATCTTGTCTGAGAGATTAGAGAAGGATTGTTTGCTCCAATCTTTAAGTTTCCATTTCAATCTCTTCAACTTAGTAGATAGCTGGAACATCGGGTTACCATCAGCTTTTTCCGCCCAAACTTCCTCCACCATCTCAAGGAATTGAGGGTGGTTGGCCCAATGGTTAAATCTAAAGGGGGAGGGATGGTTCTCTGTTTGAGCTAACCAAGAAATTACCACTGGGCTGTGATCCGAGACTCCTTGGGGTAAGAAGTTAGCAGCAGCATTATCAAAAACATCTACCCAAAGAGAATTAACTAAACATATGTCTAGCTTACTTACAATCCTTCTTGAGCCTGATGATCTGTTGGTCCAAGTGAAGAAGCAACCTGTAGCTTTGATGTCCACCAAGCCTGTCATATTCACAAAGTCAGCAAAGTCGCGGATGTCTCTAGGATGGATGGGCGTACCACTTTCTTCTCATTTGCAGCAGCCACACAGTTAAAATCACCAAGGATGCACCACGGCAAGTTAACTCTAGGAGCAAAGCTAGAGATCTCCTGCCAAAGCATTTGCCTCTCCCTAGAGCCGTTTCTAGCAGAAACTACCGTACACCAAAACTTATCACTTGAGGCCTTGTCCTTTATGATACCATGAATGACCTGGTCTGACACACCCTAAATATCCACTTCCAAACAGTTTGGATCCCAGCAGATCCATATCCTCCCAAGAAGAGAGTGGTTGGAGTTGTCGGCACTAGACCAGTTAGGACAAATCTGATTTTTCACCCTGTTCATATTTACATCCTTCACCTTAGTTTCCACCAATCCGAGCAAGCTAATTTTATGATTAGATATAAGACTCTTGGCCTCCTTAGCCTTAAAGGATCATTAAGACCCCTTATGTTCCACACCGCAATGGACCTATTCATTGGGTAACCTTTACCCCCCTTCCCCTTCTTACCTGACCTTTTGTTCTTGGTCTTGGTACTAGAGAGTTTTTTCTCTTTCCTCTTTCGATTTAGAATTGTAGCATTCTTTGGTGAAACCAATTTATCATTCAGATCTACAGCTTCCACATAAGTCTCTTCTACCAATTCTTCTTCTTCTCTAGCTGCTAGGAAATGTATGCTACCTTCCTCTTCTTCCTCATCTGATAGGATCTGGAATTTATTCCCTTCTAGAGAGCAAGGGACCATATCAACATCGTCTTTGTTATCATGTAGTATTGTAGCCGTAGTATACGGTATACGGTAGATGGGGTTTTTATCTCTTGTAAGGGCATACTTGTCCTATTTTCAATATTTTGTAGACTCATATAAATAATAAACTCAAGAGACATGTATTATACATGCTCACTTTACCCTAATTACTATCTTCTCTCTCTTCTTCTTCTTCTTCTTCTTCTTCTTCTTCTAACCCTTCAAACCCTAATTTCAACTTGGTATCAGAGCCAAACCTTCTAAAATCAACCCCTTTAGTCATCAGAATCGAGCTCTCCATCATCAATAGCCAAAGCTCGAGTTGCAAGTGTTGACACCATGCTGATGTCACCAGGCCGTACTGTTGACATCAACAGCCGAACAATCGCCTGACCCCAAAACTCCAGATCCTAGTATCAGAGCCAAACCTTCTAAATCAACCCCTTTAGTCATCAAAATCGAGCTCTCCATCATCAACAACCAAAGCTCAAGTTGCAGGTGTTGACGTCATGCTGATGTCAACTTGGTATCAGAGCCAAACCTTCTAAAATCAACCCCTTTAGTCATCAAAATCGAGTTCTCCATCATCAACAGCCAAAGCTCGAGTTGCAAGTGTTGACGCCATGCTAATGTCACCAGGCCATACTGTTGACATCAGCATCCGTACAGTCGCCTGACCCCAAAACTCCAGATCCTGGTAGATCTTGATTTTAGAAGATTTATGGTGATTTTTGCAATTTTTTTGGACGATGTCTTGATGAGGATATTCGTGTTCTCCAGCGGTAAAAACGAACATGTTTTTCGTTTTTTTGAGTTTTGATCTCTATTGCGCCCAAGGTTTAAAATTTCGTTTCGGAGGAATGTCTTAGTCAAGTGAAAAACCGAGACAAACTCCGAAACGAAACGAAACATTCACGAAACATTGAAAAAACGAAATTTCCGAAACATTACGAAACATTTCCGAAACATTACGAAATATTATTCAAAATCATTAAATTATATTTTTTATTTTTTTTTTATGTTTTTTGATTGTATCGGATTGTCTCGGTTTGTCTCAGCGAAACATTACGAAACATTTCGAAACGAAACGAAACATACAAAACATTACGAAACATTCCAAAATTTTAAACCATGATTATGCCTCTTTTTCTTCTATTTGTTGCTTGCTTTTGGCTCATTTTATGATTTCCTACCTATTGAATCCATTCTTGTTGAGTTCCATGAAGATTCAAAGTGTTTAGATCATTTATGCCCTCTTATATTACCATCAGTAGCGTTTTTGGGGCTTATTGGCGTTGTTGCAACACCTTAACTTCGTTGGTTGATCTTGTTTTTGATCTCTCAAGGCTTAGATAGGGTCCATTTATGATTGATGGGTGTTTGATGCTTGTTTAACCCCTGCGATAGCTTTTTTTCTCCGATAGAAGCCTTATTTGTGCTCGTTTGGTGCTTGGATCTAATTTCTTGGGATTGATTTCACTCCCACAGAACCTATATATCATATTGTCGTGTTCTTTATGGGTTTCCGACTTCCATTTACATGGATTACAGCTATTTGGATGGTTACTGTGGCTTCTGGAAGGATTGTTAGGCTTGATTTCATCGCCTAGCCACTTCTTTGCTTCTCTTTCTGGGTTGTTTGTGTGTACAACACCCTTCATCATCCCTATTTGGTTCTTGTGTGGTTGCCATGTCAACTGATATCCCTTCTGGATCTAGTGGAGGGGTTTTTGAGAATACGAAGGCTACTTCGAGCAGTGTCAAAGGCCCCGTTTTATCTCCAATGGGTAATGAGAACCCGTGTTTACAGATCACTACTGTCAAGTTAGATGGTAAGAATTTCTTGGAATGGTCTCAGGCTGCCCGCATTTATATTGGGGATCGGGGCAAGTTGGGGTACATCAATGGTCGTATTGAAGCACCCACTACCACTAACCCTTCATATGAGAGGTGGGAGACTGAGAATCTCACTGTTATGTCATGGCTCCTCAACCCAATGTAGCCACATATCCGTCGTGGTTGCCTATTCCTGTATACAGCAAGGGTAGTTTGGGATATAGTCACAGAGACTTACTCTCAGCAACAAAACTTTGCCCGGGCTTTTCAACTACGCCATGATATTTCCCACTTCCAGCAGGGTGATCGATTCTTGGCTGACTACTTTGTCACGCTCCGGAGTATGTGGGAGGAGCTTGATCACTATCACCCCTTTCAGCATGTATATGGTTGTGCTGAGACCGTTACCAAATACAAGAAGTTAGTAGAAGAGACATGGATATTTGAGTTCCTTGCCGGACTTAACTCTGAGTATGAGTAAACCCATATTCAACTCCTTAGCAGAGATTCTCTTCCTTCACTCAGCCAGGTATATGCATATGTTCAAAGTGAGGAGCGTCGGCGTCTTATGATATCATCTACTACTCTTGCTTCTGATACATCTGCTCTTGCCTCTACTTCCGCTTCACAGAGTTTTCCTTGGACTCAGCACTCCACACCCTCTCCATCACCTGTTAGTTCGAGCTTTACTCCATCTGCCCCCTCTGGGCGGACTTTTCGTGGCAACCAGCTTAAGTGCGATTATTGTGGTAAACTTGGTCATGTGAAGGCTAAGTGTTGGGAGTTACATGGTCACCCGTCTCGTTCTGCTCTAGGCACCAATGGTCACAGATCTACCATGTTGTCTTCCGCTCACGGTGTGAGTTCTGACCCCACTTCTATGGGACCCACTGCTCCTCCGGTCCCCTCTTCTGCATCGGTTACTCTCCCACAGGAAGAACTTGAAAATATTCGTCGCTTCATGGCTCAAATGGAGGGACCATCTGCTACACCTTCCTCTTCTTTTGCTGCTACAGGTACCATCAGTACTGCGCATCATGTAGCCTCCTCTCCCACTTGGGTCATTGAAGCAGGTGCCTCGGACCACATGACTGGTATGTCATCCCTATTCTATTTGTTCTGGTCGTGATAAGGTACGAATTGCTAATGGTACTCTCTCCTCTGTTTCAGGAAAAGGGTATGTTAACGTATCTTCCGATCTCTCATTAACCTCAGTTCTTCATGTTCCTCAATTTACTTCTAATCTTTTGTCTGTTAGTTCTATCACAAATCAATTGAATTGCAACGTAACATTCTTTCCTTCTTCGTGTGTGTTTCAGGACCTAGACACGAGGAGGACGATTGGCACTGGACGTGAATTGGCGGGTCTTTACCTCCTGGATGGACCCCCTCCTGAGTCCAAAGCTCTACAGTCTAGTCATAGTAGTATTGAGTCCGTTATGAGTTGGCATTGTCGCCTTGGACATGTTTCTTTTTCATACTTGAAACTCTTATTTCCTGCTATGTTTTGAACTATATCTTTATCTACTCTTCGTTGTGAGACATGTGAACTTGCGAAACATTGTTGCACTTCTTATCCTTCGAGAAGTAACATTAGTTCTTTACCTTTTGATATTATACACTTTGATGTGTGGGGTCCTTCCCCTGTTACTTCTATATTTGGATATCGTTACTTTGTTAGCTTTGAGGATGACCATACGCGGTGTACATGAATCTATCTTATGAAAACCAAGGATGAGGTGTTTTTCATATTCTCCAGTTTTCGTAAGATGATTCAGACGCAATATGGCTCTCCCATCAAAGTGCTTCGCTCTGATCAAGGTGGTGAATACATGTATGGTGGTTTGCAGCAATACCTCTCGGATTATGGTATTGTTGGCCAGAATTCATGCAGTTATACTCCTCAACAGAATGGTGTGGCTGAACGAAAGAACCGCCATCTTCTTCAGGTATCTCATTCTCTCCTTTTTTCATCATGTGCCTAAAAGCTATTGGGCTGATTTTGTTCTTACTAATGCATATCTTATTAACCGCATGCCATCTCAGTCCCTGAAATTTAAGTCTCCAATTCATTTATTACATCCTCATTGCTCTTCCTTTATTGTTCCTCGTATATTTGGTTATGTTTGTTATGTGCACATTTTGGGTCCTCGTCGTACCAAACTAGATCCCAAAACCCTTAAGTGCATTTTTTGGGATACTCTTCTACCCATAAAGGGTATAAGTGTTTTCGCCCTCTATCTGGTAGAAGCTTTGCATCCCTAGATGTTACATTTTGGGACCACTCCCCATTTTTCTCTCGGTCCTCTCCTCAAGGGAAGAAATCTACATGTGAAGAGAGTCCCTCTACCTATGTTAGTATACATCTTCCGTGTCCTGCGCCCCCTATATCTCTTGTGGATTATAGACCACTAATCCACAAGTTTGTAGTTTTAGGACTCGAGGGGAGTTAAAGGTCTATAGCATAAGAGATAAGGCCACGGCAGCTCCAAGTTCAGATGTGCCAATTGAACCTTCCTCGGATCCATGTATTATTTCAATCTCTGATCCTGTCACTGATGTTTCATCTCCTGATATTCCTATTGCTCTCAGAAAGGGTGTTAGGAGTTGTACTCAACACCCACTGAGTAATTTTGCATCGTATGAGGCCATGTCTCCTTCCTATAGATCCTTTGTCACATCTCTATCCACTATTCCTCTACCTTCCTCTGTAGCAGAAAGATTGAGACATCCTAAGTGGAAGGCAGCAATGATCGAAGAAATGAAAGCACTGGAGAAAAATAATACATGGGAACTAGTTGAGTTACCAAAAGGGAAGAAACCTGTGGGGAGTAGATGAGTGTACACAGTCAAGCATAAAACAGACGGGTCAGTGGAAAGATATAAGGAAAGGTTGGTAGCTAAAGGGTATTCTCAGATCTATGGAATAGACTATGTGCAAACCTTTGCTCCAGTTACAAAGTTGAATTCCATAAGGGTTCTCCTATCCCTTGCAGCAAATCATTCATGGACTCTATATCAACTTGATGTGAAGAATGCATTCCTCCATGGGGATTTGAAGGAAGAAGTGTATATGGTTCCACCTCCAAGATTTGTTTTGTCATGAGGAAACAACAGGGTATGCAAACTAAAGAAGTCTTTGAATGGGCTCAAACAGTCTCCTCGAGAATGGTTTGAACGGTTTACCAGGGCAGTGAAGGTACTGGGTTTCTCCCAAAGCCAGGCAGATCATACTCTGTTTGTGAAGCACTATGGAAAAAACACTACAGCTCTTATTGTTTATGTCGATGACATAATTGTGACTGGAAATAATGAGGGTGAAACCTCCAAGCTAAAGAAATACTTAACTGGGGAATTTGAGATCAAGGATCTGGGATCCCTAAAGTACTTCTTAGGAATAGAAGTAGCAAGATCTGGGAAGGGAATTTTCATATCCCAGAGGAGGTATGTCCTTGACCTACTCAAGGAGAAAGGAAAATTGGGAGCTAGACCAGTAGATACACCTATTGAGCAGAATCATAGGTTGGGAGAATCGAATGGTGAGCTATTGGAAAATGTTGCTAGTTTCCAGAGGTTAGTTGGGAAATTGATTTATCTCTCCTTGACTAGACCAGACATTGCCTATGCGGTTAGTGTGATCAGTCAGTGCATGCACTCGCCAAGGGATATTCATCTGGAAGCAGCCTATAAGATTTTGAGGTATCTCAAATCCTCTCTTGGAAGGGGGCTCCTTTCAAGAAGAATGGTCATATGGGGATTGAGTCCTATACATATGCCGACTGGGAAGGTGCCAAAGACGACAAAAGATCTACTTCGGTTACTGCACATTTGTGGGAGGTAACCTTGTGACTTGGCGAAGCAAGAAACAACATGTGGCTGCAAGGTCAAGTGCAGAAGCGGAATTTAGAGCCATGGCACATGGATTATGTGAGACATTATGGTTGAAAGTCCTGT
Organism: Euptelea pleiosperma; assembly: GCA_035048495.1. Lineage (NCBI taxonomy): Eukaryota > Viridiplantae > Streptophyta > Magnoliopsida > Ranunculales > Eupteleaceae > Euptelea > Euptelea pleiosperma. Next base: position 26,555,656 of record CM068549.1, read on the forward strand.
TATCTGAATTGGGGTTCTCAGATACTAGTCCAATGAGGTTATATTGTGACAATAAAGCAGCAATAAGTATTGCTCATAACCCAGTTCAACATGACCGGACTAAGCACATAGAGGTGGATAAATACTTCATTCGGGAAAAGATCCCTTCTGGCGAGATTTGCACCCCCTTTGTGAAGACTAGTGAACAAGAAGCAGATGTTCTCACCAAAAGGGTTCCAGGCTATCAACTATCTTTTTGTCTCAGCAAGATGGGCATGATAGATATCTATGCATCATCTTGAGGAAGAATGTTATTTTGTAGTATTGTAGCAATATACAGTATATGGTAGATGGGGTTTTTATCTCTTGTAAGGGCATACTTGTCCTATTTCCAGTATTTTGTAGACTCATATAAATAATAAACTCAAGAGACATGTATTATACATGCTCACTTTACCCTAATTACTCTCTTCTTCTTCCTCACTCTCTCTTGTTCTAACCCTTGAAACCCTAATTTCAACTTTCTTCACAAAGTCCCATACTGTGGAAGAGGTTAAATGGTCAATTATCTTCCAGACAAACTCAATGCTTTCACTTCCCCCATTTTATTTTTGTTATATAAATAAAAATCAATGGGTTATTGCAAATATACACAAGATCAATATAGTATATCTCCTTTTTTTTAAATTTTCACAAAGGCTTGCTACGTAACTATCCAGGAAAAAAAACCCTTCATTGCATGAATTTGTTAATGAAGTTCTTAAAACTCTAAGTACGAAAAACTTACCAGGTTTACCGGATTCAAGCTTTTCTTTCCCATGACTCCACCCAAAGGTATACCTACAAAATGAAAAGAAAATGTTTGGACACTTTAATGGTAGATACCTTGACGTCCAATTTGCATCAACTTAAAAGGCTCGAATTGAACAATCACCAATAAGAAATAAAATAATATTATAGGACTCCCAACGAAGTACCCAAACTAATCAACAAAAGGTGGCAACAACATCATTCACAATGCCTAATCCCAACTATTCGGGGTTGGCAACATTCGACAACATGAAACCTATTTTTTCCATTCAACTCTATCTAGAGCTATATCTTATGTCAAGTATTTGCCTTCATTTTCTTACTACCTCACTTAACATCAATTTCGGCCTTCCTCGCACCCTTTCAAAACCGTTAACCTACATCAATGTGTTCCTTCCTTGATTGATCTTCGTTGTACATGCCCAAAACATTTCAATCAACTTTGGTTTATTGTATTCCATATTCGGACTACTCCTATTTTCCTCAGATGTACACATTTCTAATTGTCTATCCTAGTCTTTTCACTTGCCTATCTCAACATCCTCATCCCTGCTATACTCATTCTATGAACACATTGTTTCTTGCTTACCCAACATTCTGCTCCATAAAGCATAAATGAACTTATTGATGTTTTGTGAAGTGTTCCCTTTAGTTTGATAAGTACATTTCAATTACATAACACTAACCATCTCCACTTTGGATACCCACTCTGATTCTATGGGCAACATCCATTTCAATGTCTCCCTCTTAATGGACAAACAAACTTAAATAACAAAAATCATCACTATGAAGTATTTCCTACCGACTGATCTTTATGGATAGTCGGCCCTCTGTGTATCCTTAAGTTGCACTGCATATACTCTTTCTTGGTCCTACTTAATTAAAACTACAGTACTCTGAAGTCTCTCCATAATTCTACTTTTGCATTTACTACAATTGAAAGTATCATTTTGTCCCGAAATACTCATTCCAGTAGGGTTCCGATATTGATGAGGGAAAATACATCCCTACTATGCGGTTAAAAGAATGATGTAGAATAAAATAGATAAAGCTCTAATCACTGTAAGAGTTGGGATTTCTTACAAGGAATCTAGGGAAAACCTCCTACAATGCTAATCCAAGAAGTCGCAAGAGTTCACAAAGGAACTAAAAGCATAAATCCAAATTTCATTCAATAATCCAAGTCTACTTTACAATACTCTCTTATTGAATATTTATAAGAAAATAAAACCCTAAAAACTTCGCGTAAGGACCAAAAAACCAATATAAACCATTGATCTAAAACAGCCTAAATCTAACTTTTAAAATGACTAAAATACAATAAATCACATCATTAACATTACAACAATTTTGAAGCTCGAAATGTCAAAATCTATTGTAATCATAGATTTTATATAAAGCTTTCCAACGCATCAAATGGCTTCTCAATCAAATATTTAAATAAAAATTTATCCTCTCAAAAGGTGACTGTCTCTCGGCCCGATGAGATTTAAAGAACCTGGAACTCTTTTCCCAACATCTATTTGTAGCAGCTTCAGTTGACACTTGATCTTTGGATTCTTACCAATTGATTTAGAAGGTGTGTTTCTCTAATTTGCACCATTCTCCCCTTGTTGGAGAAGAACTCGTCCTCAAGCTTAATTTGATGCCCACTTTGAATGGTCCACAATGCTTCCTTTGCATTTTTTTTCTCTCAACTTATTTTTTGACAATTCCTTTCAATCTTGAAGTTGATCAGAACATCGCATCATATATCTTTAGTATGTACTATTCCAAATCATCCATCTTGTTTGAATTTATCGGTTGAGCCCATATAGTCTCAAACCTGATGTCTTGTGATTCTTTTGCTAACAAATTAAAGTTATCTTTTTCAATCGGCACATCAGCAATTTATAAATCTCTTTGTTGCTATTAAAAACTGATAAATCAAGAACTAGACTTTCAACAATGATGGAATCTTCTTCCTCTAGATATTTATCAAAGATCAGTGGTGATTCCCAATCTATTATAACAAGGAGGTCCTCTTTCTTTGGACATTCATCGAAAAGTGGTAGTGACCCCCAATCTCCAAAGCTTGATGATTGTTTAAAATAAGACTATTCCAATCGGACTAGTTATCCCAACAACAAGACATCCTAAAATCTTCAATCTTTTAGCTATCTCAACATCACGAGCACCCCAAGATGACATCTTCGAATCTCCATCCGACATCTCCTGAGGAAAGATTTGCTCTGATACCATTTGATGTATGGAAAAATCAATCCCTACTATGCAGCCAGAAGAATGATGTAGCAAATTAATTAATAAAACTCTGATCACCATCAGAGCTAGGATTTTTTAAAGGGAATATAAGAAAAACCTGATGTAGGGTGCTAATCCAAGCAATCCCAAGAGTTCACAAAGGAATTAGAAGCTTAAAGGAAAAGTTCATTCAATAATCATAGTTTGCTTTAAAATACTCTCTTGATTAATATTTATAAATTAAAACCTTAAAAACTTAAGGATTAAGAAACTAATATGAACCATTGATCTAAAATAACTTAAATCTAACTTTTAAAATGACTAAAATACCTAAATCACGTGATTACCACTAATCCATATTTCTAACACGGTTCTAAAGCTTGAAACATCAAAATCTTGACATAGCTATTGTAGATTATAGACATTAGACAAAGCTTTTCAACGCATCAAACAGCTTCTCAATGAATCTGTGGACCATGTGTTGATTCGTTGCAATTATACTTTTGAGGTGTGGCAGGTATTCTTTTCCCTCTTTGGAATTAGTTTTGTAGTCCAAGAGCATGTGGGAGAGCTGTTACTTGGTACCTCGTTGGCAATCTTCTCGGGGAAAGGGCAACTCCTATGGCAAATCTTTCCTTTTGCGTTGATGTGAACAATTTGGAAAGAAATGAATTCTAGGATCTTCGAGGGAAAGGAAGCCTCAATACCAAATCTGAATTGAAAATTAAAGCCTTGATGTTTCTTTGGTCTTCTGTATCCCCAGATTTTGGAGAGGTTTTCCTCAATTCCTTTGTATTTAGATGGAACGACATTTTAGGGGATTCCTCTCGAGCTATATAGAGAGTGGGATCTGCCTTTTGTTTCTTCTTGGGATTCGTCCCTTTTAATGATACATACTACTTATCAAAAAAACACTTTCTCAATGATATTCAAATGAAAAGCTACGCCTCTCGAAAGGTGACTATCTCTATTGACACTTGATCCTTGAATTCCTGCCACTTGATTTGGAAAGTGTATTTCTCTAGTTTGCATCAGGTATGATATAGGGAAATATAAACAATGACCTTAGGCCTTCAGTCCCGAATAAGAGGGTCTGGATTTGGAATAAAGCAGGATTGTTTTCAGTCAGATCTCTCTATGAGATGATACAAAGATCAGATGGATCGTCATATCCTGCCCCCATGGTATGGGGTTCCAAGGTTCCCTCTATGGTGGGGTTCTTCATTTGGGAGGCTTCCCTTGATAAAATCTTGACGGCAATCATCTGATTTCCAGAGGGTTCATCATGGTGGATTATTGTTGGATGTGTAAGCACAACGGGGAATCTGTGGACCATCTTCTATTGCATTGTGACGTGGCTAAGGAAGATTGGTCCTCGTTCCTATTGGAGTTTGGGATGAGTAGGGTAATGTCAAGCTCTCTTTTGGATCTTTTATCTAGTTGGAAGTCCAGTGCTTCTTCCTCTAGAGGTAACATGTTACGGAGGATGCTTCCTTTCGCAATTATTTGGGGTCTTCGGAAGGAAAGAAACTAAAGAGTTTTCGAAGGCAAGCAAGTTGAGTTGTTTACCATTATTCTGAATATCAAGGGGATGATGTTCCTTTGGACCAAGGCGTTTCCGGAGTGCAGGGGTCTATTCTTTGAAGACTTTGTTTTCCGGTGGGACAAGCTATGCACTATGGAGGGAATTTAATTGGGGGACTGCTTGTAGTTTGTTTTTAGTCTTGGTCTAGAGTAGGTCATCTCGACCTCTCTAGCTTAGGCCTGTTTTCTGTTTTTGGCTTTGGCCTTTAATAAAGCTTATACTTGTCAAAAAAAATAGTATTATTTCATCAAAGAACATATTTTTAGCTTAATTAAGCATTCAAAATGTATTCTTCATATCTTTGCATATCAAGACATACCAAGACTTTTATAATGTATCATTCTATCTCAATCCATCTTGTTCAAGACTTCTCATTCAGTCAGCTTACCGAGATGTTGAACGAGACCTAGATCTTATAACTTGCATTTAGTCCCTATCTTGCTTCATCAATCAACACATCTATAAATAGCATACACCAATGGACCTCTCCTTCAATATGAGTTATTAATTTAACCATAACTAGTGCAAAAAGAAATGAACCCATTGTAATTGGGCATTCACTTTGTCTCAACTATTTTCACACTAATTACTGCCACGTCATACTTGTTCTTAATGATGTCAATATATCTGCTCAGAGTCATTTTTTCACCAATACTCAACAAATTAACTCTCTAGGGACTCTATTATATGCTTTTTCCAAGTCAATAAAGCCCATGTGGAGATTATTCCTCTTTTATAATAAAATAAACTGCCCCTAATTTTAAAAAAAATGCCTATAATGAAATAAACCTTTTTTTATAAGTGCAAGCTTTATTAAAGGCCAACGCCAAAACAAAAGAAGCCAATGCTAAAGAGGTTGAGATGACCTACAAAAAACGAAGGCTATACAAGGCGAACCTAAGATATAGAAAGCACTATCCAACTTCCATCCCTAGTACACCATAAAAACATCAATCCCTTGATGTTGAGGATGATTGAGGTCAAGCCTTCGCTCTTGCCTTTAACCTTGACTGGTCAAAGATATAAATGCCAAAAATGTAATACAGTGATCAAGTTTTTAAGGAGTTTCTGAAGAAGATGTGCAAAGATAGGGCTGTCTTTTGTTACAGATGCTGCAGCTAAGTGACTGATTGCTGCAGACTGCATCTATGTGATTATTTACCATGACTTGGTGAATAACCAATAATGATTTTGACTGTTAAGGTTGATCAAAATCTTTGTTAATTGTTAAGTTAATAAATGCTTTTTGTCTTTATGATTTCATACCATACCAATAAATGACAGGATCGCTGTTTTATGTATAAATAAATTAAAAAGGCAATAGCAATTACCTGCTTTGAGGATCTTCAAGCTCTTTCTTCACCTCTTCGGGAAGCCTTGCTAACCTAATAAAAGAGAAGAACAAATAAAAAACACTCCAAGCCTGTTCCCTTAGGCTCTCCAATGTCTATGTACCCTCACAAAAATCATGATAAATCAAGCATATCCGTTTGAAGACTGATACCTGGGTGAAAGATGCAGGAGATTTTGACGCAGTGAAGAATATCCAGGGACCTATCATAAAAAAGAGAGGACAAAATAACACTGAAAATCACGGGGGGAATGGCAAACTGATATGCAGGAATTGATTCAACATAAATAAATAGGGGGACATTCTACGCAGAATTATCCAACTTAAACCAAAAGCCAAGCACATAAATTTTAAGAGAGACAAACAAGAAATTTGGCATGAGATTCACAAAATACAACGTTCTAAATGAAACTTTGATCAACACGAACACGATGCTAACTCGGGTTTTACAATAAACCCACGGAGAAAAGATATCTTCTTCTCTACCAGACAAAGATCTAGAGAGTGATTAAAGGAGCAGAGTGGGAAAGACAGGTTTGAAAATGGCCAGATTAACAGGGGGATAGACCGAAAAGAATGTACAGCAGGAATCCAAGCCATTGGCTTGGAAGCCATGACATTATGGTCAAAGGCGAATGACATCATGGTCAACCAAGTCGGTGAATTGGATTCTCATGTTGTATGGTAACAGCATATCTCAGGGGCTACGGCATCATCTTACAAATTTAAAACCAATAAGCATATATTCTAAATGATATGGATGCTTTCTTTCAACAAATGTTATTAAATCATGCACAGAGAATGTTAGTCAATATTCACAGCTTTCCCAACTTATGGACGAATTTATCCATCGTTTCCTTTCAAACACTCATGTTATTTCATCCATTTGAGTCTCAGATTTGTTAAAAATCGTCATAATGTTTATGGTTGTCTGGTAACTCATAAAGAGATAGTTAACATATGGCAAGTTATCTGTTGTAGAGTGGATTGGATAACATGAGCAATGTTGACAAAATATTTGCAGGCTCCAAGAATAGTAATCAAATCTTTATAACAGGATACTTTAGGCACATAAGTTTTCTAGCTTCGGATGACTAGGTGCTACACCTTTCTTCTAGACAGATTTGGGATTTGAAAACTGTTTCCTACCTGTATGATGAGGTTCGCTTCAAAAGAGATACATAAACCTGCAAGGGACTTCATTCCAGATAGTGAGTACACCCAATGTGCAAATGGTTAATGGCAACTTCAAACTCAAGATGCAACCTCAGAATATCTTTAGTAGAGATAATAGTAGTAGAAGCATAAAATTTATAAGCAAAGTCAGATGAGGTTCCTAAGGGCAAGTATGTATTCGTATGTACTCCTTGAACATAAGATTTGTCAAATCAAGTGAAGCTGAGTAAGAACTTCATTGTAATCTGTGACACATGAACAAGTTGTCACCCTTATCACCTGAAGATACTATGGCACTGTTGCAAACAAACTTGCAAGATCATCCTCTAAGATTCCAGACATGGAAGGAAATCTAGAGCCTATCAGTTTTGAGGTATTATGCTTCCTCGTTTTGATAAACCACTTCAATTCCAAGGAATGTCTCAATTTAGCTGGAGATTAATATCAAATGCCTTCTTCAAGTGAAATTTCAAAACATATATAAAGTTGTTTAACAACAATGACATCCAAAGCGTGTATATATAGAGATAGATACTTGTTCCATTGAGCATCTTTTTACAGTTTCACTAGTCAAAAAGAGAGTAAGAAGGCATCTAAGGAAATGACTATCCTTAACAATTGCAATGAATTCTATAAACAGGTCCTTGAAGATTATAAGGACAAACCAGGCATTATTTGACTCTCAAACTCCATCCTCTCCCTGTTGGAATTATGTTTCTGTTTTATGTTATGCACGGGGGGTCTCCCTAATATCTGTAATTGTACAGGGGCTAGTTCGTAATTAGCCCCTGACTCTTTAAATATATAACTGGATCGTATGGGACTTAAAGCCCTAATCGACTCCATCTTTTCTCCCTTCTCTTCTCCTCTCCTTTACCCTGGAAATCAACATGGTATCAGAGATCTATCTGATCTTATCTCCATCTCTCCCTTATTTCTCTTAGCCGCGGCTTCATCAATATCTGGGAGATTGCGATAACTTCAGAAATCGCAGGGGTGAACCCCTAGGATTACCGCAAGCTTCTAAATCCCTAGGGGAGGACCTCCTTTGCTGCCTCGAGCTCAAGAGGTGGAGTAGGAAGGCTACCACACTTGTAGAAGGCATAGAGATAGTTTGAGGCTACCGAAAGTTCCAGAAGTACTCGAAGGAGTCTCTAGCTATTGTCACGTAACCTAGTAGCTCTAGGGTTGTGTGTGGTGGGTTGCAACATGCCCTAGACGCACTAGGACAGCATCATGATGATTTGTCCATTCATAAATAATTCTTGAAAGTGATGATTTATGCTTTTTTGTGGCCATTGGTGTGCTTGGAAGCAATGTTTTGGGTATTCGTGGCTGCTGGTGTTGTATGTTCAAGCGAACCTAGGGTTCTTCGTGCCGGCAAGGTGTGGAAGATAAGTAATGCATGGGCATTTTCACACCGGGCTTGAGTGGGGCAGCCTACGTATATGGGGCACACTCGGGGTGGGATGGCCGTGTGAAATGGGACCCATGAAGGAGGGTTCGACTGAGGGCCTGGATCATGGGCTATGAGATAAAGAAATTTAATCTCACGCTACCAACAATCGCGGCTTTTGGGGAATATTAGTTAAATGTCCTGCATCAAAGTGGTATCAGAGTGGGAGGTCTCGTGTTCGAGATTCCTCACCGGGGGTGATTGATGCAAGGGCATTTTCACATCGGGCACGAGTGGGGAAGCCTGCGTATTGGGGCACACTCGGGGTGGGATAGCCCGTGTGAAATGGGACCCACGAAGGAGGGTTCGACCGAGGGCCTGGATCATGGGCTATGAGATAAAGGAATTTAATCTCACACTACCAACAGTCGCGACTTTTGGGGAGGATTGGTTAAATGCCCTGCATCAATTAGTTACAGTTCTCTCAAGTAAGTGGTTTCAGTTTTTTTTTGGGGTTGTTTATTGTGTGACTGGTGAATCATTGTTGTCTACAACGTCTGAGGGCACAGAAGTCACGTCTAGTCCTACTGTGGTTAGTAGTGGGCCACTCAAACTACTTGGAATTGGCACAATCCGCAAGATTGTTTATCAGTGGAAAAGAAAAAATGGGATACCTAATTGGCAAAGTAAAACAACCGAGTTCGACTGACCCTAACTATGATCATTGGGATGCAGAAAACTCCATGGTTATATCTTGGTTACTTCACTCTATGCAACTCCACATCACTCGAGGATTTTTATTCTTAAAGATTGCCAAACAAATATGGGATTCCATCTCCCAGACTTATTCACGAGTTAAAAATGTGTCTCGCTCATCTGAAGCAGGGAGAGAAGAAGCTAGCAGATTACTTTGCTTCCCTCCGTGCCATGTGGGAGGGATTAGATCACTATCAACCCCTGGAATGGCATTGTGTTGAAGATGGTAATCAGTTCAGGAAACAAGTTGAAAACCGACGCATCTTCCAGTTTCTAGCTGGGTTGAACTCAGTTCGAGCTGCCCATAGTGCAAATCCTCAATAGAGATGAGCTTCCATCTCTAAATGTAGTTTACTCCTATGTCTCGATCGTCCCTTGATCCTATTTCTCTCAAAACCTTCGGGTGCACCTGTTTTGTTCATGTCTTGAGTCTAGAATGAAACAAACTAGATCCTAAAGCCTTGAAATGTGTTTTCCTTCGGAGTAATAGGTTACAATTTCACGTGATATGACTTAATTTTAGATTATGTTGACTGGACTGTAGTTGCTGGTCAACGACTAGAGGCATGGTAAAGTGGTATACACAAAACAGAAATGATTTGGATTTGCAAAAGTTTGTCGAGCACTTGTAGAATACACAGGGATGAGACATGTTTTGAAACTTATGGTTACTGAATGGGAGATACATTCAAATATTATGCTTTAATATAGTAATGTTTCAAAAACTTTCCTTCAAATGATATTTTTCCCCAAAACCTTCAAGCCTTTTCAAATTTATTAATCTGTAATCACTAGGAAAAAATGGGGAAAAGTTAAGGTATTTCAGGTTTCAAGAGAGCACCCCAGGGCATCTTCTTGGTTTAATATCAAAATTCCATATTTTATCTAAGAAAATAAAATTGATCTTCTTGGCAGAATTCGTGATGAAGGATTGTTAAAGATCATGAATATTCAAGACTGGAGATACCTTTTTGCACACTCCAACCATTTTATTTTAATATATTCCTCTCAAAAAATGCTATCAGAATGCTTTTCCAAGCACTTCATGTCAAATTCTTCCCTATCTCTTATGATGATGTTTTCCCACAATTAAGAAGTTGGATAAAAACCATATGGATTACACATTTGAGTTCAAATATTGCATGATAAATTAGAATTGACATTCTAGTTGGTACAAACCATTGCTCGACCAAATACGACCTTCGTTACATACCATTTTGGGATGACCTATTTCAAGTAGACTAGTAAAGGGCACCAAAAGTTTCTAAATTATGCACAGCTTACCCACCAAAAGGGGGAGTAAGAAATTTTGAATTGTTAATATCCCAAACTCAAATTAAAGTTACTAGGCAAGTAGCTTGTATTAGCAATGCACTCTATGTAACAAAGACACCCCATTTTCATAAAATTTATCATGCCAGGCATGGTTTCGCACTCACCTGTCAGACACACGTCGAGACTCTTTTTCAAACAAGTCTGAGTTTATCGAAATGTCTTGTTCCCAGTTAGAATTTGTATATTGTTTATACGATTTTAACGTATATCAGCGAATCTAAATACATTCTTTTTAAGTAGTGCTTAAAATAAACTAAAAATATATCTCTCAATATATCAATAAACTATACAAATGCATGAGCATGTCGGGTTTGTGGAGCTTAGCGTGTTTGACACCGATACACGTGTCTGTTCTATATTAAATAAATCACACTTGTTCAATTCGAGTGCCAAACTGCAATAGATAGAGACAATAAGAGATTACAACATCCCAATTCTCACTATCTAAAATCCCATGACATGAAATCTAAAAATTGTAAGAGAGAATAATAGCAAAGGGAAACCAGACAAGTAATGAATTAAACATCAAAATTAATTCCTCGTGTAAATATATGGACGGCATGACAATAACTAAAGAATGAAATTATTTCTATAACATACACACGCACACGCACACGCACACATATATATAGGTTTTTTGGAGCGACGCTCCATACCTCTTCACTAGAGTCACGAGTTTTCCTTACACTCGGCAGCTGAGGTGGTGGACCTAAAGGGGTCCATGCATTTCACCACCTCACCATCACCCCATGTGGCAAGTTTCAAGCCAATAACATTCTGCCACACGGCACAAGAGGCATGTGTTTTTTGCCTTTTCTATTTAAGTATTTTTTTAAATTCAATCACTACACTTATAAAAAAAAATCAATCACTACAACTATTAGGCAAAAGTAAAATACATGGTAGGGAATAGCCATGACATGACCAAGGGCACTATCCATGTGGCAAAGCCAGAGGGTGATCTATTAGATGGACCATCAGGAGAGGCCACATCAGCCCTCCACATGACAAGAAAAAACCCATTACTCCAATGAAGAGGATTGGAGCGTCACTACAAAAAACATTTTCCATTAAATTCATGAATATAGCCCTCCTAGGTAAATGGATTTGGAGATTTTGGAGTGAGAAGAGTTTCTTATGGTGTCAGGTGATAGTTGGGAGGTATGGTGAGGGCCCGGGGCGTTGGACATCCTTAGCGTCTAGATTGTCGTATGGGTGTGGAGTGCGGAGAGGTATTCTCAAGGTTAAGGACCGTATTCTAGAAGGTGCCAGGTTAGTGATAGGTGATGGGACTAGGGTGAGGTTCTGGGAGGACACTTGGTGCAGTGATATTTGTCTCAAGGAATCTTTTCCACGTCTTTACTCTTTATCCCAATGGAAAGGTAAGTTCATTGATTTATTCTGGGTTAGATCTGACCAGGAAGGTTCCTAGGACCTTGCTCTTAGGAGGAACCTGTTTGTATGGGAAAGAGATCAACAGATAGTTCTTATGGAGTTATTGCAATATTACAGACTCAATCCTGGCAGGGAAGACCACTTTTCTTGGATCCATTCCAAATCAGGTTGTTTCTCGGTTTCCTCTTGTTATAATGCCCTTTCTTGCACTACCCCTCCCTTTGTATTTTCAGTGTCCCAAAATTTGGAAAGCCAAAGTACCCTCTAAAATCAAATTCTTTGCTTGGATCTCTTCTCTTAACAAACTTTTGACCATTGAAAATCTGATTGCTAGAAAATGGATTTTGGTTAACATTTGTGTCATGTGTAAGTCGGATGGGGAACACACAAATCATCTCTTGTTACATTGTGTGTTTGCCAAGCAGATTTCGGCATATTTTTTTAGTCTTGCGGACCTCTATTGGGTCATGCCAGAAGCTATAGGGGAGCTACTGGGAGGTTGGCCCATGATTGCTCTCTCCCCTAGGGGGAAGCTTCTGTGGAGGATGTTGCCGTACGTGGTGTGTTGGGGCATATGGCTGGAGAGAAACATGAGGACTTTTCAAGGAGTAGAGAAATCAGTTCAATAAACCATCATCAGTATTAAAGCTTTTCTTTTCAGCTGGGGAAACATTTCCACCATCTTTAGAGGCACCTTTTTTGATGATATGGTTTTTAGGTATGAGACTTTGTTGGTTACTTAGCAGTGTAGGACATCTGGGGATCTTATTTTGTGTTGTTTCTTTTCATTTCGTACTTTGAGATCCTCTCGATCTCCGTTATTAATATATTTGACTTATCAAAAAAAAAATCTATAAAATACAGAAGAATCAAACATAAACACATGAGAAATCCAATCCGTACGTTTGAAATCGATAGAATTCCCAACCCATTGGGTCCAAAGCCATCTTCTATCTTCGTCGACAAATCCGCATTCTTGTCCTGTTTGCATCAAAACCCGTTAAAAATAGGAAAAGTCCTGTAAATTCAAGTTACAGGCATATAAAAAAAAACCCAGAATTAAATCAAAATCGTTATTTGATCAAAATAAACGTACTTTGAGCTCGGAATAGGAGATGGTGACCGTTTGGAAGGTGGTTGGAGGAGCGTTTTCAGGCGCCCAAGACATTTCCCGGCACGAAATCTGGCGGGAAAAACACCAATCAGACGAGAAGGTCGTGCGGAATAGCGCGGGAAGGGATGGGAGTTTGTCAAAAGAAGAGGTTTTAGAGAAGATTGGAGGTTTCGAGAGCGGGATGCTCATGTCTTCTTGTTCTCTGTTTCCACTTAGAATTCGAATAGAATAGGAATTTTTCTCTCACACGTAACTTCAAATCCGCCGCGGAAAGTTCTTGTCGATTTTTAACCTTGGTATGTAGATCCGAAAGTTAGAAATAACTAATCAGGTTGACATTTGGTATGTAGGTCCACCTAGGGATGAACAAAACATCCATACGGTCATTGATCTCTAAGAATGTGCCACCTGGCTCATACAGTGGTCCGTCATCAAATATTTGCTGTAATTAGAGTCAGTTTTTGTTGACTAATTTTGAGTAGAACTTTGCTGACGGACCACATTATGAGCCACGTGGCACACACTTAGAGAACGCCAACCGTATGGATGTTTGGCCCAACCCTAAGTACACTTATAGAGCAAAAATTAGCCTGATTACTGATTTCTAAGCATTGGATTGGAGTCGATCTCATGGGTTGATTTTTAAATGTAGAATTTGAGCATTATTTGGGGTACAAAGATCCAAAGGTTTGAAATTACTATTCAGGCTGATTTTTAGTATGTAGGTACAACTAGGTATGGGCCAAGCCAAACATCCATACGGTCAATGGTCTCTAAAGTGTGCCACATGGCTTGTACTATGGTCCGTTGGTGGATGATGAACGTCTCCAGACAATAATCTGGGTGACACAACAGTCTTCATTTCCTGTACGGGCATCCTTTTTTAGACATCGCAGCTGAGGTGGTGGGACCAAAAGGATCAATATGTTTGATCATCTCAACCCCTCTATGCGCCTCTTTAGTCATGTAGCGATGCGACTAAACATGGACAATATGGATTTGCCACAATAGCGCTCCATGTGCAAGAAAAACCCCTGCCATAGCAAGGAAGGAAGTCTGTGGTGACACTCCAGAAATCTCTTGCCCTTGTTTACAGGAATCAGGGAAAACAACGTATTGGTTAGAACTTATTAGAACCATTACTTTAACGAATTACTGGGCCTAATTGGCAGCTTCACCGGACCCAAGTACAGACAAAGAATAAATTCATTACGATTAGCAAATCAAGAATGGTACCCTATTCGTATTTCGAACTATTTTCTTTTTATCATATGATCGATGTGATTTTTTAGGTTAAGCTAGTGGCCCACTTACCCTTGAATTTGAAATTCCCTTTAAAGCACTATGAACGTGTCGTGTGTGATGGGGGGGTGGGGGGATATCTCCCAATTTATTATTCAAAGTTACAATCTCGAACACAAACATCCACAGACAAGATACGATGGAGACAGTAGAGAGCAGACTACAACACAAAATTTATAGTGGCTCTATGTTCACATACTTACGTCCACTGTCAAGCACTCAACTCGAGCAATTTTATTATTCAATCAAGTGTTGCACTTTTACAATTGAATAAAGAACGTTTAGAAATTGAACTAACCTATGGTCTAGAGGAACTATTCTTTCTACGCCTAGTTATGCTCTAGGTCAAGCAATACACCACCTAGTTATGCTCTAGGCAAGCCGAGTCGAGTACAAACTCAACACTCAAGGATTTCTCCCAACAAGTTCCAAGTGAGTAACAACTCACTTCAGGTCTGTTAGGGTTTATGTAACAATAATACCTCTGAGAGGCCTAATTAAATCAAACCACTTACCGCAACAAAACTTCAATACGAGCTTCCCAAAATGATGATGCAAATCCAATACCAGACTATTTCTTTGATACACACAAGCCACATTAGCAATGTAAAAATTGCCACCATAAAGCACCTACCCATTCTCTAACAAGGTTTCTCACGATATGTCGATTTACATATATTATGTTACAAACAATTGGATTGATCATGTAAGAGTTTTCTCAATCAATGCACAATCTCCAAAAGTTATTATCGTATAGGACAAGAAGAGCATTAAATAACATCAAGAGAGAAGTTTTCCCAACGATAAAACAGTGCCCAATATAGAAATGGCGTGGGCGACCGAGCTGAGGTCGATCAGCCGAGCTCAAATGGGACAATCGACCCACTAAATGGAGTACCTAGACCAACGGATGGTTCAATTGAAATGATGGGGACCTAGAAAGGAGTAAGTAAGGAGGAGATAAGAGCAATAAAGGGAAGGTTTTTTTGAGACCTTGGAGCATAAAAAGCCTCAATCATGGTATGACAGATAATGGCAGGGACATCTGGAGAGTCTCCCTTGACAAGATGGAATTCAGGGACAATAAGGTTGTAAGATAGAATAAGATAACAAATCCTATACTTAGGAAGGAAGCTAACGGTCCCAAGGTGAGGAGACGGTGGGTCATCTTCGCCACAAAGAAAACGAATCATTTCAGGAAAGATCTTTATGTCCACACCATTGACTCGAGTGGTGAAGAATAGTCTATAGCGATCCTCATCATGCATGTTGGTGTAGAAGAGACAAATCAGACAAGGATACACGGGTCTAGAGATGGAGAAAGCCAATATTGATCTTCAAAGAGACGATACATGTGAAGGGTAGCAAGAGAATTTGTTGGATGTTTTATTAAAAACAAATATTTAATGAAACAATTTTAAATGCTTTAATTTCTTTTGTAAATGTTTTGATAATTCATTATTTAACGTACATGCACTTTTGAAACAAATTTGTTGCATTTGATTTATATGCATGCACCTTTAAAGTACATGCACTTTGAGATTGAATTTATCTTTGAATTAATTGGGTTCTTGTATTTCAAATGAATTTTGAGTTTTTAGCGTGGGATTTACTCTTGTAGAAGTAAGTTAGCTTTAATGTCATTTTAAAGCTTATTAGAGAGTTTTGAGAGTCTTTTAAGTTACCTAAGAGTTATAGGTTCACTTAAGGCCTAATCAAGGATATTTGGTAACCCATTTATTAACCTTTAGAGGTCTATATAAAGCCACCAAAGTGTTAAAACGAAAATGCACTTGGGGATTAGCATTTGAAGAGCTTAAGTAGTTCTTTCAAAGATTAAAGCTTTTCTTTTTTGGTTTGAGATCAAAGTTCTTATTTTCTTGACTTTTGATTTCTTATTTGGGCATTCTGTAAAAGAGATTATGTTCTCGGGTCTTCGTGTGTTGTGCAAGTACTAGAAAAGACTTGGAAAGGGTCCTGACTTGGTTGAATCCCGAGATAGGGCTGCCATTAATCTCTTGCACATTTTGGGAGGCTTCGACTATCTTCAAGAAGCGTTTGCGCGCCTCTAAGCCTTGATTCGAATTCACTGTTTTATCGTCATCGTAATTTTCAACATTTTGCCATCGGTTCTACAACTCTTGCTTTATTGTCTGTTTTTCTAACATAATCAACCAAGACAGATCGTTCTTTGGTGATAGAACGACTGTACATGAGAAATACATATCAAAGCTCTCCTTCACAATATGAGAGATGAACTCATGAGGGTTGAACCGACGGGTTGAGCAGCGTGATCATGACTCAAATAGAGATAGGAGGGAAGATGCAAAAAAGGAGAGGGAGACAAAAGAAACCTAGGAGAAGAAGGCGTAACATGACCGCTTGAATGAGGAGTTTAAGTATGAGTGGCACGAGCGACCGAGCTAGGTTCGGTCACCCCCAGCCTGGCCAAATAAAAAAGGGTAGCTCTACGGGTGCCCACCTTTTTCAGCTGGGCACCAACATTTGATGGGCACCCACGCCTATTAGAGGGCCCCTGTTTGGGCACCCCATTTTGCTGGGCACCCACATTAAAATCCAAAAAAAATTATGACTTTGGGCTCCTGGCCGTGGGTGCCATGGTAGTTCCAGGAGGCAAAAAATAAAAAAAAATACAGCAAGCCGCACATTGTCCATCCTTTTGTGGGGAGTATGGGGTACTCCAAACCACCACTCCACCACTACCACCACCAGTATAACTCCACAACCACCACTACCATCAACTCCACCATGAACACCACCACCAACTCCACCATCAACACCACCATTGACATGGTGGCTGGGGTGCCTGGCTTACCTACAGGGGAGAGAGAGAGAGAGAGAGGTACCTACGACGACAACGTCCTCCTCCTTCTCCTCTTCTTCTTCCTTCTTCTTCTTTTCTTTTTTTTTTTCAATGTGGGTGACCAAACAAAACAGTAAAGGATGGGAAAGGGCAATTTGGTCCTCAAAAATTAGTTTTTTTGTGGGTGCCCAGCTTAAACAGGTGGGTGCCCGTAGAGCTACCCCTGTGCTATAGATAATGCTCAGCATCAACTTCAATTTTGATGTCCTTTTGTGTTTCTTACAACTAGTTAAGGATGTCCATATATCCTTGACCATACTACTAATACTAATTGTGCAATGAAGGTGACAGATGTGTGGTGAAAGTAACTTGTAATGATATTCTTTGACAAGCAAGAATGAGATTCATTTTTTTTTATTCATTAGAAACAATAATAGATCCATGAAACTATGCCGTGTAATAACCTTTGAACCATAAAAGGTGATACCGATCAAACAAGAGAGGGTACCCATGCAGTGACCAATAGTAGTAGGGGTCCATACAACTTTATCAATATACCCTTTCCTAAGAAGATCAGCTTGATCAAGTAGGCCAACAATTGCTCTGTATTCCACCCTTACTAGGAGATGCACTTTCTAAAAACATATGGTAGGTCTTCTACATGGGTCTTTGGGAAGGTACCATGTGTTAAACATATACAGACTTGAACAGAGAGTTTCTCTTATATTCTACGGCTTAAATGTCTTCTGCACAGGAAGGTCAGGAAGAGGCATTTACCTAAACTCAGTTCATGTGTTAAACAATTCTTCGGTCTCTAAAGGTGGAAAGCCAAAAAAAATCAAAAAAAACAAAAACAAATCAGTGGCCGTTTAAATTTAATTTTTTTGAGATAAGTTTTGGCAAATTTGGGCGAAGTGTTGTAGACAGCAGTATTATCCTCTTTTTTGTTGGTGGTGGTGGCGTACAAGTCCTATTATTGTCTTCACCACTTGCCTTTGAAGTTCTAACATCTTCACTGTCTCCAATCTCTAATCACCAAAAAGATTTCAAAAAGAAAAAGTTGTATATGAATTGGTCCTCAACTAACAACATTAACCATGGTAGCACTCGACAACATTACCATGGAAAGACATCTTGTTTTTGTTTTTCTAAGTTGGAACTTATTAATAAAGCCATTTTTGTACCAAAAAGATCTTTTTGAACAAAATATCTCTTAAAAATTCCGCCTTTCACCTATTTGAGTGAAGTCATAAAACAGTACCAGAAAATCTTCATCCAAAACAATTGCTTATAACCACAAAGTTACCCAGAAAAAGGGGTAGTAAATCCACATTTTGAAATCAAAATCTTCCCTTGTTTTCTCTTGTAAGGCATAAATGACAAGAAAAAATTAATCCATCAACACATGCTTTTTCCTCTCCCTTATATTTGAGTCACAAAGTCATTGCTGCAGACACATGATTACAAAAGGAAAAACATATTTTTGGAAGAATCAATACCATCACATTGTTTAGTTTCGGTATCTTAAAAAAGTCTTGCTGTCTCATAAATAGGATCTGCACACTTGGAAAAAAAATAAATAAATAAAAAACATCTGCACATTTGCATGTCCCATTTCTCACATTTGCTTTGCTTGTATTCGTTGTTGCCTTTCCAGATTCAGTGGGACGGAAAGAAACCAACAATTTATCCCATCCAATTTGTTGAGTCTGATATAAGCACAGAAAAGCTGGGGTTAAATCCTTTAATGAAAGAACTCAATGCACAATGAAGAAAACTTTTTCATAGGTTGCAGAATATGCAGTTTGGCTCCAGGATTTGCTTATTAGCTCTCTTCTTCTGCGTTGTCTTTTGGCAGACCTCAAAACTTGAAATCATCCAGGATCCATGTCTTGCTAGAATAATCCTGCTGTCTTTTTTGAGCTTTTGGAGCTCTTGCTTGAACTTTACCTAAAGCACACAGTAGTTATTTGTTAAACACAACTAAAAAATGAAACAGATCAGTGCATAAGGATTGTTTGAACCCTATTAGTGAGAAACAAAGAATCCTAAGGAAAAAGGCAGAATGATAGCCTATTAGTGAAATCTTAATGATGGCTGACATTCTGCATCTTTAAGCTAGCCTTACCCTCCTCCATTCAAAGCTAAGATCCTCGCCTAGCTACAAAAAGAAATAACAGTCAGGTAAAGCAAATTCAAGACATAATGATTGACAGTAGTAATTCAACTAGCCTGAATGTCTACATTTTGAACCAAAATTCCATATTTCAAATGCATGTGTGATCCAGCAGTTGCATGATCCAGCAGTTGTGTGAGGAGCTTAGTCAGATGATAGATAGAGCGGTAAATTTGATCTTTCTCAATGCTGGGTACAAAACTTTGATGTTGATTCTGTAGTCGAAGTACATAACAGACCTACACAAAAACTGAAGAAGAGGAGCGACTTAAGATCATAAACCACACAGTGAAAGAATCATAAGAATTGGGAACAAAAGCATTACAATATTAGATGATTCATAACATGAGACCTGGCAGATTACCGCAAAGATTCAAAGAAGAAAATTACACTTTATAAGTTGTCAATAAAAAAAAATGACAAACGCACCTCATTCCTCGTGATCACTCTCCGTATCCCGATCCAACTCCTCTATTTCCTCATTTTCTTCCACTATAATAAAAAAAATGGCAATAAGACCTTTTTTTTATACAAAATAGAAAAATAGTATTGTAATATATGCATACAAATGACAGTTACTTACGTTGGTTAGTAGATTCAATTTCTCTTCTCTTTGGATTGGAAGACAAATCCGCTAGTCGTGTCCTAACCTTTGGCACAACGCACACTTCCTTAGTTTCTTCTTTTGAGCCAACTCAATACCACTTTGTAGTTTGCTGGAACTACTAACCTTTTCTTTTCCTTTATTATCTCTCTTCCTACCCTTCGTTTGTGAGATATTAGGATCCAAAAGCAACAACTGAGAGGGCTTAACTTAGGAAACATCGACTGAGGCCTTTGAAGAAGTTTCATTTTCCACCACATCAATTTTAACTTTGAAAAGTTTTTTAGATAATTCGCTTAAAGCTTCCATGTATGTTGTGTAGGCCATATCTGAAGGTGCTGCATAACAAGCTAATTTAGTAGCTTGTCGACACATATGGCTAAGTCTCAATGCCTCTGATTGTTCTTTGTCATCATTCATTACCAATTTTTTTGAATCCATGACCCTAAACTTGTTTGCCCCTTGCTTCCATCTTCCAAGAATAAAGTAAGCCGGTATCTTATCAATGTCTAGACGGACAAACACTTTCAAAATATGCCTACAAGTATTCCAACAAACTCAAAGTATTGGCATTCACACACACCTTCATAAGTTTGCAAATTTAACTTCACCACAAATTCTTCGGGTACACCAACTTTCGTTTTTACTATATATGTGTGATAGTCATTGCCACAGTCCCCTTCTTCAACTATGTATCGGTTGACTTTAGTCCATTCATCATTCAATTTATCGAACACTTTTCTAGTATACAACTTGGCTGCATGCTTCAAAAGGAAGTCGTCGTCACTAACAATACGATACTTATGTTCTGACTCAAAATCTTTATCACTTTCTCTTGTCACAATCTTCTTCAGTGCTTGTTCATACTTGACAACAAATTCTCTAAGATTTGTCATCGATGTAACGAACCTATCAAAGAAAGCATTAATGCTCTCACTACGTCCAGTGATATTCATTCCAGCAAAAAATGTTCTACGATTATAAACAGGTACCCAAGAAGCATGTATTTCATAGAGTTGTTGAAGCCATTCATTTTTTTCTAACTCATAATCCACCATCAAGTCTTCCACTTCTCTTCGAAATCTACTACCTTATATGTCGACCAAATACATTTTTTCATCTCAAACTTGAATTTTGACTTCTTGTAGTATACTTATGCTAATTTTCAGCAAACTTCTTCTTAATGTACCAAAGGCATAAACGATGATGAATGTTAGAGAAAACCATAGCAATTGCTCCCTTCATTGCTAAGTCTTGGTCAGTGATGATAGAAACTGGATGACGTCCTCCCATAGCTTCAAGCCATGTCTCAAACAACCACAAAAATGTAGTTTCAGTCTCATCTTGTAAAAGTGCACATCCGAATTGTATTGATTGTAAGTGATGGTTTACTCCAGTAAATGGTGCAAACGGCATATCGTACTTGTTTGTTCGGTATGTTGTTTCAAATGTGACAACATCTCCAAAATATTGATATGAAATTCGTGACCTAGAATCCACCCAAAAGAAATTAACTGCCCTCCTACCTTCATCACATTGAATTGCATAAAAAATTTGTGGATTCTCAGCTTGCTTCTTCCTGAAATAATTGAGGACTGATTGTGCGCCATCCCCCCCTTCTAAATCTCGGTGCCTAAGATTCCTCAAGTGGTTATAACAGTCTCTAATATCAAACCCAATGTGGGCATCCCCTAGAATTGAGGGAACTTTTCCAACTTGCAAATTTTCCCTGCGAAATGTTTCAACTAAATCTTTAACTGCTTTGGGCATGTGTCGATTTGATTTCATTTTCATTCTCCTAGCAGGGGTAACTATCTTATGATTGTGAATGTCGTAGAAAACTGTCACTTTCCATTTGTTGGTCATTTTTCACTTAAAATCCGCATGGTAGCATTGCACCCACCTTTCACAGTTGAACAACTTCTGCCATTTTTCTTTACATTCTCTATCTTACATGTCTCTATCTCATCATCATCTTCCTTAGCCTTCTCTTTCTCAGTCTTCGGGATAAATTTTCCGCTATGTGAGCAAACAAATTGTTTAGTAGTCACCTCATTTGAGCCCCATCGTGATTTAGATGAAGTTCGAGTACGAATCCAAAACCCTTCTTGTCGATCATATTCTTCATAGTAGTTATTCGCTTCTTCAGTTATTTCAAAAAACATTCCCACGTACGGTGCTTTTAATTTTTTATCATCTTTATTAGGAGTTCGACAATTGCCTAAGTCACCACTCTCTACTTGGTCACCAGTTTCAAAAGTTGATCCCACAGTTTCACAATTGTCATCTACAAGCTTATCCATGTTCTATGAAATCACATAAAGACAAAATAAGCAATTGAGTTCAGATATAACATTTTATAAGTCAAAAAGCATTAGTAACATTAGCCTAGTCTATATATATTGAGTTCAGATATATAGTACAATGTCAAGTATGAAAATTTGGTTACACTCCATTGTTCAATTTTAAATTATAGACAACCCCATGATTCAGTCAATTTGTTGACTTACACCCAAACATAACAAGCATACCAACCCGTCAACGATGTCGGGTAGGAAAGTCTATTTTTATGACATTTTTGTCTCTTGATCATGTGTTTTTGAACTTATCATGGATTTTTTTTTGTACTTTCTAGTTTCCAAACTTCCTACAATTTCTTGTTTCAATCGCTTTAAGATTCAAATTTTAAATTCAAAAAAATGTGGAGAGGTTGATACACTTATTTACTGACATTAATTAACATTGACTAACAGTTAATGGGGAAAATCATAATTCAAATGAGCACAAGGGTGGCTGCTACAAATTCAACCAATTATCCAAGGGGCTAGTGCAAAAATGCTCTTTAGTTTTAGTTTGTCCTTATTGCTCAATCAGAAGTTAGATTACTTAACCCATTTTATACCTGCTAGAAAAGGAACACTAACAAGAACCCATCCAATTTAAATTTTTTTTATAAGAGTTTGTTTAACCCCATAGAATTTAGGCGCATTTAGAGAGAGGTTTGTTCTTCACATACCAAATCCCCCCTTCTAAAAGTCCTTTGGTACTACCATATGTTCATGGTGATTAACCTGGAATGCCCAAACAACGCCCAATTTAATGTGAGAAAACTGGCTGGTTAGTTGGTTAAAGGTGGTTAACAAATTAAGGGTACGTGTCAGATATTTTGGGAGGGGACCTTCAAAGTTTGAAGGTCTGGGGACCAGTGAATTTTTTCTGTGTTTCACCCGATAAACTAGGTCCCCGAACCACGAAATCGACTAAATACATGGAGGCTCATCAAGGATTTGGGTCTGGGGACCAGTGAATTTTTTCTGTGTTTCACCCGATAAACTAGGTCCCCGAACCACGAAATCGACTAAATACATGGAGGCTCATCAAGGATTTGGATATAGTTATCAGACGGAGGATCAAAGCTTGTCATAATATAGATAGAAACAAGGATTTGATGGTTAACGATGGATTCTTTGTTATAAAAAAAAAATAATGGATTCTTTGACAACGGATAATTGAGAGTTTTGAGAGTTGAATTCAATACAAATTACCAAGAGACTTTTTTGGGACGAAAATTGTAGCGAATTTAAGGTTTTTTTGAAGGAATTGAAGGAAATTAGAGTTGTATTTGATCGGGCATCGACGAGGGAGGAGTCGTTTGATCATCATATGGCTTATTTGTAAGATCGGACAAACTTTGTACGAATCCTTCATCACAAAAATATCGTTCAGTTACAGAGATGCTATCATAGACAAGGTGATCTCCTCTTCGTATACGAATTCATGCCTAACAGAAGCTTCGATAAGTTCGTCTACGATGAACCCAAATTGATGCTAAGTTGGTAACAAACCTAGAGAGAGAAACATACCTGTTGACGAGCACGACGACGACGACGGCGGGTTGATGCACGCTGCTCTGTGGGAGGAAGAAGGGGAGATAAAGAAGAAGATTCTGACCTCTCTCTCTCTCTCTGAAGATCGATTTGATTTGGGACTTTCTCTCCGAAGAAGACAAGGAGAATGAGAGAGAAATCGAGAGATGTTTCTCATATTTCTTTCTTCTTTGGAAGGTTCTCCTTTTTCAGTTAGTATTCCCAAAACCATTTTGTTGACTCTCTCTCTCTCTCTCTTGTCCACGTCAGCGCGAGTTTACTCTGTTGGGTCGGGGGACAACGAATGCCATCGGTATGTTGTAAAAAACGTTGTATCTTTTTGTTGTCCCCCGAACGCGACCTATATATATACTCATGAATTTTTTCATTTTCTCTTCCTCTTCTTGGTGGTGGTGGTGATGATGGTGGAGTTGGTGATGGTAGAGTGGTGGAGTTGGTGGTGGTGATGGTAGAGTGGTGATAATGGTGGTGGTGTTGATGGAAGTGGTGGAGTTAGTGGTGGTTGTGGAGTTAGTGATGGTGGTGGAGTTTATGAATCGTGCAAAGGTGGTGTAAGGATGGTGGTTTGGAGCACCCCATACTCCGACCGATAGATGGACAATGTGCGGCAATACCCGCAATTTTTTTTTTTTGCCTCTACTGCCCTGAACTACCGTGGCCACCATGGCACCCACGGCCAAGCCAGCCATGGCCACCAGGTCACCCACGGCCAGCTCGACCGTGGGTGCCCTAGAAGCCACGGCCAAGAGCCCAAGTCAGAAAGATATTTTTGGGTTTTAATGTGGGCGCCCAAACATGGGCCCTCTAATTGACGTGGGTGCCCATCAAATGTTGGTGCCAAAGAGGTGGGCGCCCGTAGAGCGACCCCCCGCTTAATTCTTTTCCTCGTACGAGGCCATTGAAGGATTTCAAGCCAGACGGTATATATGAATCTGCAGCTCTTGTTGAAACCCTAGAAATCATGGACTTAAAACTCAGATTCACCAACAACACAGTTAATCAATGTAAGCCGGATGGTTTTATCGACGTGTTTAGGGTTTTAACTGCTTTCTTCAACCGAAAATCCAATTTTTTCTGCTGAAATAGAAGCACGTTCTGCTTAGGGTTTTAGTTCTATTGGTGTCATCATATCCCTCCATTACGGTTCCTGGCCTGCTGCAACTAGTTTTTTTTAGCTAGTTTTTGTACGGATACCTAATTTCAATTCGTTTGTGTTTTAAACGCCCCGGATCACTGTACCATATACTCTATTTCGATTCCTGCAATTTTTCCAGGTTGATCTTTGTAGGGATACCCAATTTCAACTCGTTCGTGTTTTTAATTGAAATTTAGGAGTACCCAGATCACTGTATCCATTTCTTCCGATTCCTAGGCGTTCAGACTTCCATCTTTTGTTTGATTTTGGCGATCTCAGTGGAAACATTGGTGAGCTCATGTCTCAAATTTTATTTATTTCTGTAATTAGGCGTTGGTGGTGTATGAATCTTTCTGTACCGCCACTGTCGATTCGCTGTTGTAGTAAGTTTAGGAATTTAAGCTCACTCACAGCACCGTATGGATTTATTCAGGTTCCGCCTATTGGAGTTTCCACATGTTCATCTTCTCGTTTACTTCCATTTTCAATTCGATTTCAACCTTCTCGCTTGCATTTATACAACCTTTTCTCTTCCCTTCCTGTAATCAGGGCTTTCTCTACTTCATCTCTTATCCAATCTGCACTGTGGTTGCCATGTTGCCCATTGAATTCACCTCGGCTGATCGGAGTTTCTTCTTGCTCATTTTATTCAGAAACTCTCTCCTCGGGCCAAAGTAATGATTGTGGTACCTCCGATGTTCAGAACGAACATCTGACCCATGATTCTGATGAGGTATACAAAGCTATTATGGAGAATTCTAACGCCAATCAAAGCATGGAGAATGCTCTTGATCTGATAGGTATTAGACTGACTACTGAATTGGTTGACGAGGTTCTCCGAAGGTTCCGTTTTGAGGAAAAAATAGCCTTAAGATTCTTCACGTGGGCAGGCCATCAAGAAGGTTATTCTCATTTAGCTCAGACATATAATGAAATGATTGATATACTATCCAGTACGAAATATAAGGTAAAACAGTTTCGAATCATTTGTGATCTACTGGATTACATGAAGAGAAATGACAAGAACTCGGTGCCTGTTGAGGTTCTCCTTGCAATCTTGAGAAAATACACGGAGAAGCATCTTACCCATCTTCAGAAATTCACAAAGAAGAAGAGGATAAGGGTGAAAACACAGCCAGAAGTCAATGCCTTTAACTTGTTGTTGGATGCTCTATGCAAATGCAGTCTGGTCGAGGAAGCTGAAGCTATGTTTAAGAAGGTCAAGAACAAGGTTAGCCCAGATGCAAACACATACAATATTTTGTTTTTTGGGTGGTGTAGAGTGAGAAACCCGACAAGAGGAATGAGGGTATTGGAAGAAATGATCCAAATGGGT
Organism: Euptelea pleiosperma; assembly: GCA_035048495.1. Taxonomy (NCBI): domain Eukaryota; kingdom Viridiplantae; phylum Streptophyta; class Magnoliopsida; order Ranunculales; family Eupteleaceae; genus Euptelea; species Euptelea pleiosperma. The sequence goes on from CM068549.1 coordinate 26,582,058, forward strand.
CACACCCTGAGAATTTTACTTATACTACTGCCATCGATGCGTTCTGCAGGGCAGGAATGGTGTCGGAGGCAGCTACACTCTTCGATTTCATGAGAACAAAAGGTTCGACCATGTCTTCTCCCACTGCAAAGACTTACACCATCATGATCGTGGCTTTTGCTCAGTATGATAGAATGGAGGAATGCTTTAGATTTGTTGCAGATATGAGAAGCAGCGGTTGCCTTCCTGATGTCGCAACTTATAAGGAACTCATTGAAGGGATGTGTTTGGCTGGAAAAATTGGGGAAGCGTACAAGTTCTTGGAAGAGATGGGAAACAGGGGTTACCCACCTGATATTGTCACTTATAATTGTTTCCTCAAGGTTCTTTGTGACCTTAGGAAGGCGGACGAAGCACTTAGGCTTTATGGAAGAATGATCGAAGTGGGGTGTGTGCCTAGTGTGCATACTTTCAATATGCTGATCACAATGTTTTTTGTGATTGGTGAACCAGATGGGGCATTTGAGACTTGGCATGAGATGGATACGAAGGGCTGTGCACGAGATACTGATACTTACTGTGTGATGATTGAGGGGTTGTTTGGTTGCAATAAGACGGAGGACGCATGCTTTCTTTTGGAAGACGTGGTGAACAAGGGGGTGAAATTGCCGTATCGAAATTTTGACTCTTTTCTGATGCGACTTTCAGCAATCGGTGATCTCCGAGCCATCCATAGACTTTCAGAACATATGAGGAGGTTCTACAACCCAGCTATGGCTAGACGTTTTTCTCTGAGTCAGAAGCGGAAGAGCATGAGTTTGAGAAGGAAGTAGGCTGAATAAAATCCAAATGCAGTCACCTAACATTTCCATTTTGTGGGAAGTCAAGTGGCGAACAAGGCTGAAGCTTGGTCACTGCAACACCAGCAATAGCCTGGTCACAAATGCAACATAAATGTAATAAATTAACCTCCGAAAAGGTTCAACACCACCATACACATCTGACCACAAACTTCCGGTTGATGATTATTTGCTTGGCTGAAGGTGTTCTTGGTTTGATTTGGAATGGTTTTCTTTTCCATTCAAATCACTCCAAGCAATTCTGTCATTTCCTCCAAACTGGTTGATGCCCAAAGATTCTTGTGTTGGTTTGGAGAAGAAAACATGCATCATATGGGGCTTAGAGCTTGTTTGATTAATTCAGGTTTAGGAAGAGGTGGCGGTAGCTAGGCCATGTTTGTGTTTCTAGCTTTTGGCGTCACTAAGAGCGTGGAAGCTGATGTTAGAGCACCATCTGATGGCCTCTGGCTGGAGAAAGGCCTCAGGGAAGTCATACTCAAACCAGATAACACAAGTTATTGATTTTGACAAACTTTAAATTGGTAAAGAATATACTCTAAAAAGCTGGTTTCCAGTGGATTTGTTCGACGGTTATGTTGTGGCTACTCTTCATAATCATCTTTCTGTATCTGCAATCTCCCTTCCCCATCTCATAGCCGATTATGTACCTGATAAAATTGGGTTACTCTACTTCAGATTCGTGGGGATGTGGGATCATTTCATTGGTACTTTACAAGATTTGTAGGTATATTCATGATCTTTCCCCACAGCCATGCTGACCTGGTTATCTTTTGCCATAATTTCAAGCCGTCCTTGAAGAGACTGTTTCCTGTGTTGCTCTTACTACTACTATTAAAATTTTGTGATTTGCATGATTCCAATGTAGAGCTAATTGGAGTGTAGAGCTGGTGTATCTTGATTGAATCTGAAATTTGGAGTAATCTTCTACTTCTAGTGTTGGTGCGGTTCCTAAACCCTGCAGTTCCTAGAAGTTTTGCATCTTAATATAACATATTTTCTGTCATTTGTTGCCACTTGGAGCACTTCTTTTTCCACGATGTGGTCTCCCTTTTGATGTTCAGAACTTCAAAGGTGTGTCCATCTTCTGATTTGGTACATGTGTTCTATTGCTTCTCCTTTTTGTCTTTGTTAATAAGATCTGGCCATTGCAGAGCAGAACAGCAGCGGTTGTTGGTGGAAAGACTGATTAAGCGAAGATTGAATTTTGTGTGGAGGTGAATCACTTTACTCAGATGAGTTCTGGAAATAGTAGATCCCTCTCTTCCCAAACAACCAAAGTATTAATGGGATTTTAACTACTTGTATTCTAAATATAGGGGTGGTAAGCCTGTGGTTTTTTTCAAAGAATCTAGCACATGTTTCTTAATACTATGTCATCTGCAAATAACATTCACCAGGGGATCTCAGTTTGAATACGAGTAGTTACTTCATCTGTAACTAAAGCAAATATATATGGACTTAGAGCCGATCCCTGGTGTAATTCCATTGAGATTGGAAAATCACTCGCCTCGCCACCAATTGTTCTAATACTAGTTATTACTCCCTCATACATGTCTTTAATGATGTCGATATATCCATTTGGGGCTCCGTTCTTTCCTAGTTTCCATTAAATTAATTCTCTAGGGACTCTATCATATGCTTTTTTTAAAAATCAATAAAGACCATGTGGAGATTCTTCCTCTCTTTTCTAAACTTCTCCATCAGTTGTCTTAGTAAGAAGATTGCCTCGATGGTCGACCTTCCTGACATAAATCCAAATTGGTTTTTTAGATATCCTTGTCTTTTGCCTTAATCTTTGCTCCATCATTCTTTTTCATAGTTTTATAGTGTGGCTCGTAAGTTTGACCGTTGTAGTTTGTGCAACTCTACATCTCTTTTGTTCATGTGTATGGGCACTAGAGTACTTCTTCTGCGTTCATTTGGCATTTTTCTTGTCTTCAAGATATTGTTAAATAGCTTAGTAAGCTAGGACAATCCAATTCCTTCCATGCATTTCCACACCTGGAATACCATTTGACCCTAAAGCCCTACCTATCTTCATCTTAGATAAAACTACTTTCACCTCTGATACCTTAATTCTACAAAAGTATGTATGTCTTATATTCTCCTAGTATTGCCATCTAGTCCTATGCCCATTACGTTTCCCTCATTTAATAATATATGAAAATAACTCTTCCACCTTTCCTTAATTTTTTCATCTGTCACCAAGACTCTTTGGTTGTCGCTTAACATGATCTATGTCTTTAGCATTTCTCTGTTGTTCATTCAAGCTTGTAGGCATCTTTTTTTCACCCTCTTTGTCCTTAATTTATTATATAAACTATTATATGCTTTATGTTTGGCTTCACTTACCACTTTATTTGCTTCATTTTTAATATTTTTATATCTTTCTAAGTTCTCATTGTTTCTAGCCAGTTGTCAGCTCTTGTAATAATCCTCTTTTCTCCAATGGCCTTTTGACCCTCATCATTCTACCACCAAGTTTCATCGTATGTATGAATTTTCCCGTTAGATTCCTCAAGGACCTCTTTTGTTATTTTATTACATTTAGCCATTACATCCCACATCAAGTGTATAGAGAAATAAAAGTGTGTTGTAGCCCTTAAACTCTTGTGCATCTGTGTACATGTGTTTATTTGCTGATCATTGACAAAGCCTCCCCACCCTTAAGGTTGAGTCTAAGTTGTTGGATACCTAGAGCCACATTAATTAAGGTAAATAATTTAACCCTGTGATAACCTAAGTGAAGAATTCAATTACATCTCCATGTTCCACCTCCCTTTTCAAATCTCTGATGTCCAATGCCACCTAAGATGAAAACTTGGTTTTGGTTATATTGGAGCTAGGTTATTAATTGTTTATCTTCAAGTTTACTATCAACATAATTTTTTTTATTTATTTTTGATAAGTACAACATAAATTATATTTAGGATCCAATGTAGCTCATCCTTTTCCCAAACGTTAAGTAATAAACTAGCAATTTGTTTGACACTCCAGTAGTGGGAGAGCATTTTATGATATGATCCTTGACCTGATGAATTTGCTCTTTATCATTTTGTTGCAGTGCTCCTTTGGAACCAAAAGAAGAGGTGGCCCAGGAGGTCTAAACAAATTTTGTGGTAAATAAAGTGGTATTAAAAATGAAAAAGGGGAGAAAACCCCGCAGATTACAGAACAACAGAGGAACCCCTAGGGCCACAACCAAAAGACAATCACAAAAGAGAGGTCTTGGATGAGATCCTCCTATCTGAACACAAGTGTTGAAGAAACATCCCTTAAACTCTGGGACAAAGAAGACCAAAGAAACAAAAAGGTTTTGATTCTCAAGATCACCACGGAAACTTCTTCAGATTTCCCTTCGAAAATACGGGAAATCGTCTCCTTCCAAGTAGCCCACATGATCACACGGTAGAAGGTGCCATAAGATACGCCCTCTTCCTTGTAGCACTTTCACCGATCAGGCTTGGAAAATACCCAACACCCGCTCAGGGAGCACAAACTCTGTACCAAACAAGGAAAGGAAAACCTGACACACTATGGAAATGAAGGGGCAATGGATGAGGCCATTGTTGGTGAGCCAGCCATGCCAAGGGCCCAGGTTCTTATTTCTGGATGAACCAATCTCTTCTTTCCAAAGGCTTATTCATTATAATTGTTCTTTTCATATTTAAATATCCTAATGCTAAATCACTTTTTAATATAATTGGGGATCCTAAAATTACCGCTTATGTTTTGTTTAGATTGTCTAACTGCTATGGACATACATATAGAAAAACAACCTTTAAGATCCAAGTAACGAGAGATAATTTGCAACGATGCACTGTGCTTGGGGTTTGAGACAGACTGTACCCACATGTCCAAGATGAATAAGTTGCTAGCTAAGCATATTATACCTCTTGAACCTAGAAGTATGTATGTTGAATAAAAGATGCAAAATTGTTTAGCTCCAACAATTATTTGGATGAAGTTATATGTGTTTTTTCTTCCATGCTTGCAGAAGAATCAGGTTCAGATTCCAAACGGTTGAAGGTAGACGTGGTGTCTGCAACTGAAAATACTGTAGGTGGTCCATCTCCTGTGATAATATCTGATGCACTTGTCAAGTTTTTTGGCACTGGAGAAATTGAGATGCTCTAATAGGAGCTTGGTGTTTGAGACAGATTGTACCGACATGTTCAACATGAATAAGTTGCTAGCTAAGCATATTATACCTCTTGAACCTACAAGTATGTATGTTGTATAAAAGATGCTAAATTGTTTTAGCTCCTACCATTTTTTGGATGAAGTTATATGTGTTTTTTCCTTCATGCTTGCAGAAGAATCAGGTTCAGATTCAACATGGTTGAAGGTAGATGTGGAGTATGCGCTTGTCAAGTTCCTTGGCACTCGAGAAATTGAGATGCTCCAATCGGAGTCTGTAAGACGTGTTTGGGAATTGGGAGTACATAAAAGGTTAACCATCTGGAGGTGGGTAACCATGTGCATAATTTTGTGCTATTGCTTTAAATATTTATTTCTGTAGAGACACAATAGTTTCCCCTATTATTAGTTTTACAGAGCCTGGATTCCAAAAAATGTATCCAATTGGAGCTTGGTTTGTTATCTATGTTTTATTCTACTTGTATGATTTTTTGGGTTCGATTATCCTTTTGCTATTCCTTGTTTCCGCGGTTAATTTCAGAATGGAGCTTGGTTGTGTAATTCACTTTCCTTTGCAGCAGCATTTTTTTTGTATTCCTTCTTTTTCATTAATAATGTTTGTCACGTATCCTAATAAATTATAGAATAAAAATTAAAAGAAATGAAATGGAAGATAATTTCCACTAGCGCTGGCGTTACTTTGACACGCCTTGCTAGAACCAATTCTATTATCTTTATGCCCGATAAGAAACACAAGATATGGCCATTGGAATGAGGCCTTAAGAGTCATTTTTGGTGTTCTTCTTAGTTGTCTAAATAGTAGTAGACATTTTGAGTTGTTTTACTTACAAATTTAAAACAAGCATCTGGTTTGCACTTTCAGTGTTCATGCCTAGTATTTTGCGGGGTAATGAATACATTTGTGAGTATTTATTTTACACACTGCCATTTTATAGTTGTCTGACCATGGTATGCTCCTTTGTCTTCAAAATTTGTCTTTTAGAAGTTTGCATGAAGGTATGTCAAGAACTAATCAACTTGCAAAACTGTTGTTGCTTAGATAATCTTTTCAAGCTAGCATTAAGGCCTTTTTCTTAGGGAGCTGCATAGTTAAATGGAAAATTGATTCGCTGTTAACTGGGTTTCGTAGAATTTGAAAGAAGCTGAGTCTGGCAGGAAGGCTAATCGCTCGACGACAAGAAGGAACATTTAGGATGGTAAAGATGGAGAGGTTCTCAAATAGAGGTGAAGACATTTAAACCAAGGGTAGGGCAAGTTGTAACCCGCTGGCTTAGGGGAGAGTGCAAGAGAGACCATAAATTGAGTACAGCGGGAGCAATGGGCAAGAATTGTTATCACAACCAATGGATCACTTCTTGAATGTCTCCATTGTTTAGGTATTCTGTTTAAGTGATATTAACATTTCATATGATAATTTAAGTGATTTCTTGTGCAGAGCATTCTATATTTGTCGCTTTTTGATTAGTAAAAAAAGAAACATTAGCTCAAGGTGATGGCCTGTGAATCCAGTTAATTGGTGTGATTTGTTCTTAGTTTGTCCAATTCACCATTATTATTCCTGTATAGGGAAAGGTGTGCGATACTCTGGGTTCAGTGGTTGACACAACAGACTTCAATCCCCGCAGAGACGTGGTTCTCACACATGGCAGGTTTGGCAAGACCAAAGGGATCCACCTGTCACCCCATCTCCATGTGGCAAGTGTCTGATTGCCCTCTGCCAAGTGGCAAAAATAGGAATGTTTGTTTCCATTGAAAAAAAAATGAAAATCTCGAGGGGATCATTTATAGGGGAAAAGTGCTTATACATAAGGTATGGGTGAGATGTGGGCAAAGGGTACGAGCATCTCCAACCCTACCTTAAAGTTCCTTCCCTACCCTAAAATAGTGTGAAAACTTAAAAATCCGTCTCCAACCCTACCCTAAAGTCCACTCTATTTTAGGGTAACCCCAAACCCTACCCTAAAGTTAAGGTAGGATTTATGAATTAGGGAAGGGTGGACCATCGGAGAGCTCTTAAAGTTTTAGGTAAAGGAGAGACTTTTCTACTATACTTTAAGTGTTTAGGGTAGGGTAGGGTTGAGTTGGAGATGCTCTCTAGTGGCTAATTGTTAGCACCTTGAAATTTGGCACGGGTCTTGGCTACATGAAGCTAAAGACCAACACCCATACAACTCCCATGTTGAGATAGGAGTGACAGGGACGTGCGTGGGTAGTTGGCCTGGACGTCCAACACTATCGTGGGCAACGATAGGGGGCATGTACAGGCATACGCCTACCACATGCGTCGGACAGACGTGCGAACAAATAAGTGTAAATGTCATTGCGGTTATGTGGACATGTGTTTTTGGCTAAGTGTTGGCTACATGGAGCAGAAAACCAACACCAATGAGGCTCCTATGTTGAGTTGTGAGTAGCATGGATGTGCACGAGTAGATGGCCCGGATGTCCAACTCTATCATGGGTGATATTGGAGGAGGCACGCACGTGTATGTGACCTGGACGCCTAGCAAATGCGACGAACATACATGTGCTGACAGACAAGCATTTGCGGCATGACAGTTATGCATATGAGCGTATGTGGCATGGCAGGTTACACGGACAAGTGCTTGTGGCGAACAAAGTCAGACTCGAATAGACCTGGGGGGTGTATGGCATCCAAAGGCGCTTCGGGATGGTTGTTTCTTGGTTCGGGTTGAGGTAGAAACCTCAGAGACAAATACTTAGGTGGTGGTTACGAGTAGTTACCAGTCCATACACAGGATGATGGATTGGGTTGTTACGCTATGTATCTGATGCATGGATCTGACACCTAGGCAGTGGTTACGATTATTTACGAGTCCATACACTTGGCATAAGTGGGATGATGGGCTGGTAGTTATGCCATATGTCTAATATATATAACACCTAGGAGTGGTTACGGGAAGTTACTAGCCAATTGTGCGGGATTGTAACAAGTGTCCCATGAGGCACTCGAGTAGTTATTGTGCTGGTCTATATAAAACCAACCACCCATGTGATTGGAAAGACATGACTTAAGTTATAGTGTAAAAGAATAAGACTAGGTTGCGGCTTTTGTGAATTGTGTTGTGAGTGCTTATTATGTTTGGATGTGAAAGCCTCTTCTCTTTCTCATGTAGGCTGAGACTAAGTCATGTGTCTTAGTGCCGATGTGGGTGTGTTGAAAAAAAGAATTCTCAGATTCTACCCTGTGACACTAATCCAGATAGACAATTGTTTATCATATGGATGCAGGTCTGGAATTACCACATTAGCATCCCAAGTGACAAGAAAAAAGCAGTGTCAGTCGAGGTGATAAGGAAAATTATACTATGATGCTGGAAATATAGTTACATGTTGCCATGTACCTTTGGACCTTACATATTGCATCCTAAGTTCTTATAGTAACATATTGTGACAATTACCTTTGGACAACCCCCCCGGCCGGGACCAAACGCACACAAAGAGGCCTGGAAAAGAAATGGCTCTAATAAGTTCCAACCAATATGTTATTTTTCTTGATTCGTGTAAACTAGGGTAAGAGAATTCTGGAGTGTCACCACAGACTTTCTTCCTTGCTAAGGCTGGGGGTTTCTTGGACATGGAGTGCTACTGTGGTAAATCCATATTGACCATTTTTAGTCGCATCGCTACATGACTAGAGAGTCGCATAAACGGGTTGAGATGATCAAACATGTTGATCTTTTGTTTTTTTTTGCTTTTATAATTGCAAACTTTATTGAACATGTTGATCAAATTGGTCCCACCACCTCAGCTGCAAGGCATAAAAAACTATGCCTGCGCAGGAAATGGCGACTGTTGTTTCACCCTAGATTATCTGAGCCTCTACTACATAGTAGGACATTTTAGTCATTTAATTTATTTGCTTAAGGTCAAAATTAGTCAACAGTAAATCTTTGACGACGGACGTCCTATCATCAACTGTATGTGCCACATGGCAAATTCTTAGAAACCACCATGTAGTTGTTGTTTGGCCCATCCCTCGGTGGACCTACATACTAAAAGTCAGCCTGATTAGTTATTTCTAACCTTAGGATCTGTGTATCCCCAATAATGTTAGATATTGCACAGTCAAAAATCAATCCATGATAGAGACACCAATCCAAAGAAAATAAATTACTAATCAGGCTGATTTTTGGTCTGTAGAGATGGACCAAACTCCATACGGTCAGTGGTCTAATATGCCACGTGGCTCATACTGTGGTCCGCCAATCTCTAGGTAGACCTACCTACAAAAAATCAGCCTGTCATGGGTTGATTTTTAACTGTGGAATTTGAGCATTATTTGGATACCATCAAAGGTTTAAAATCACTAATCAAGCTGAGTTTTGGTACGTAGGTCCACCTAGGGATGGGTCAAACATCCATACTGTAAGTGGTCTCTAAGACTGTGCCACGTGTCTCATACGTGGTATGAGCCACCTGGCACACTCTTAAGAGGATGCTGACCAAATGGATGTTTGGCCCATCCCAATGCGGACCTACAAAGCAAAAATCAGCCTGATTAGTGATTTCTAACCTTTGAATCTTTGTACCCAAATACTTTGTCAATGATGCTCAAATTCCCAGGGTTAAAATCAACCCATGAAAATGACAACCAATCCAACGCTTAGAAATCACTAATCAAGTTGATTTTTGGGTTGTAGGTCCACCTAGGGATTGGCCAAACATCCATACGGTCAGCATCCTCTACTAATGTGTCACGTTGCTCATATTACCGGTCATATAAGCCGTGACCGCCTACAATATTAGCCACGTGGCACTTTTTTAGAGCGTATGAATGTTTGGTCAATCCCTAGGTGAACCTACAAACCAAAAATCAGCTCGATTAGTGAGTTCAAACCTTTCGATCTTGTTACTCAAATAATGCTCAAATTCTTACGGTTAAAATCAACCCATGAAAATGATTACAATCCTACGCTTATAAATCACTAATCAGGTTGATTTTTGGTTTGTAGGTCCACCTAGGGATACATCCATACGGTCAGTGTCCTCTAAAAATGTGCCACGTGGCTCAAATTGTGATCGACGGTCATGCATGTTTTACTCCAGTCAGGGATCGCTAAGATTGTATCACGTGGTTCATACTGTGGTCCGTCAGCAAAGTTCTCCTCCTGAGGTCTCGCAAAACCCCTGTGAAGCTCTCATGGCCTGCAGCCCCTCCCTCTGCAACTCCTCTCTCTCTCCTCTTCTTCGAATCAAATTCACATTTCCGAGGCGTCATTCGAATGTCAATCCGATAAGGTCTCCTTTTCGTTCTTTAATGGCGAGCAGCTTCAGTTGGGATGACGTTTTTCAAATTTCTCAACCAAATGATGCCGTAGATGATTCATCAAACCTTCAAGGATTCTTCGAAAAAGTCAGAATTTGTAATCGTGGATCCGTAAGTCTTGAATTTGTTTGATCTTTGACCGACAGAGATTTGAACTCCAAATTACTCTGATTTTTCTGAGATTACTCGCAGGAAATGCAAGCTGAGTTCCTTCCCTTTGTTATAGAGGAACGAATCTCTGGATATATCCACAACCAGTATGTAGCATCTTCGATTTGAAAATTTTAAGTTCTAGTTTCGTTCACAGGCAATTTTCAAAAATTGACATTCGAAATTTCGTCCAAGTCTTATACTAAATTTACAGTATCTTGACTAAAAAATTGGCAAAATTCTGGGAATTCGTTTCGATTTCAGCCAGATTCAAAATTTTTGTTGAAATTGATCTTTAAATCATCGGTTTGGATATAAACCGAGCAGATCTTTATACTGATTGTGTGATTTAATTTAGTGCAGCTTTGTGGACCATCTAAGGAAGTTCCAGGATGTGTTTGCATTTCCACAAGATAATTTGTTTGGCAGCCATGCTGGTGGCTATGTCACGTTACATCGATCACTTAAAGCACCAGAGGATAGGACAGAAGTGGTTGGAGATGTAATCAAATGCTTGGGAGGAGAAGGATTGATTCCAGGTATACGGAATGAGGTACTTCTTGCGATCGTTAGACTAATGTTTTGTTTCTCATCCTTATTGTGTATGCTGAATTTCTTATGTTACATTTAGGGGTATTAATCAGTTCGGGATCGGGTTCCCTGGTATTCGAGTTTTCTATGCAACGTCCAACCCAACACCTGAATACCGAGTAGACCCTGACCCCATTTGGTTGTGACCAGGTCCATTTGCAGAATTGAGTAGTGATTAGCTTGTGACTGTATCTATTGGTATTAAGCCAAACCCGGCCTGTTGCCACCATTAGTTACATGGGGTCATAGCTGTTGTCTCATTGGAAAAGAACTCTTGCTGATAAGAGAAAGAGCTCTCCAGCATTACTGTTTTGCTTTGGTAAAGGCTCTATGTGTGCTTTTGATTATGCGGTATCTCATAAAAATTATTTGGAGCTTAATCTTGCAAGTTTGTAATCTTTTTTCCTTCATTTCTTAACCACTAGTTTGTTTGATTTCGACCAGCTATACCCTGTGATGTCATCGTTTGGGATGCCAGTATTTTTCTCACTAGAGCGTGCAGCTGCTCCTTACTTTGGCATAAAGGTTTGTTTTACACTTAGCATAAAATGATAAAATTTCCCTTGTTAATTTGTTGAATCGACCTCTAGTATAATAATTGGAATTGGAATTTCTCTTAAGGGATCAATTTCATTGTTGATTACTGGAAAGTGATGTTTGGTATAAAATGGGAAATACCAAGATAAGTAGACATGGCTTTAGGTGTATTAAGTGCAATTAGAAAACCAAGTAACTTTATGATTATGAGAAATAGAATATAAGCCTGTTTTTGGTATTAGAATATTTAATGTCAGCCCCAAACGGGGTGATACCACGACCTGGGTTCAAAGCCTGCCCTCACACACTTACCCACTAACCTACTGACCAATCCACTTGCCTACCAAAAATGGAAAAACATACTCTGGTCATGGATATTAAAAATATCATCATTGTGCCCCTTACTACTTCTTCACGTGCTTCCAGTTTAACCAATCCTAGATTTTTATTCATCAGAAGGGTGATTTAAAAGTCCAGTGTCTTGCCTTTCAAATAGTGCACTTTATAACTTGCTAGATGCTTGGAGCAGTTCATATTTCAATGACTGCCCAGACTGTAGTTGTTTTAACTGAATGATTTCCTGAAAGCACTAACTGACTATAGAAATGTCTAGAACTATCCCTAGAAAGGTTATTATAGTATAGCGACTGAAATTTTTGTAATTAGCTTCAATCTGTGGGTGTGCATAATTTGTAAAAACTAAAAATCATTACTCAAGCTATTTGCATATGAAAAAAATTTCCATTTCTGGGTGAGCTGAGATAGAGCCTATGACACAAGGTTGTGACATAGAACATCACCAAATTGAGATAGGATGAAGAAATTCATCTATAAGTTGTGAGATTCATCAGTCAGGTTTTTTTGTGTAAAAGGTTAGGGATTTTTTGTGAGTGATTTTACTCACTTCCTGCTTTTCAGTCCCTTTTATGCATTTCATTCATTTAGTCCATGATTCCATTATAACATTCAAATATGTTCTTAAGAGAACTATCACAGGTCATTGAACATCTTGTGATGCTTTCAGATAAGGAAATCTTGTAGTTAAACTTGTAAAGTTAGGAACCAGGTCTTTGTTAATTCACTTGACAAAGTTATTCGCAAGTGAAGTATTTGGTCTAAAATTTGAATCGTACACTTAATAAGTTAAGTTCTACTAGTGAAAGAATGGGGCCTCAATTAGAGATGTCAATGAGTCTGGTACCAATATATCCAGATCTGACTTGATTACTAATCAGGTCTAGTTATGAACATGTATCTGACCAACTTATATGGTGTGGGGTCTGGATAGTGAATTAAAATTTTATATACCAGTGTACCCAGACCCGACCTATTATTAATCAGGGTCCAAAAAGATGGACTTCTATAATCAGATTTGGATATTCTGGGTAATCGGTATCTATTGACACCTCTAGCCTCAATATATTGGCTGCTCATCTGCACTCCAATTTTCATTAAGATGACAAATAGGTCATCCACTTCACCTATTAACTGAAAAATTGCCGCACACATCCAGCGTGCTTCTTTTCTTGGCTTTAAAATTTGGTTCCATGATTACCTGGATGAATGGTCTTCTTACAAGTTTAATTTAAGCTTCAAACTTCATTGAGTGTATTCTTTTGCTCCTTCCAAAGCTGTGTGTGGTTGATGCATACAATGTGTGTCATGCTCATATTGCTGATCAATAGACCTCCTCTCTTATTTTTCTTTTAAATGCTTTTTGAGAATAGGCTTATGGCATCCATATGAATGGCTACGTCGATAGGGATGGAGAGAAATTTCTGTGGATAGGGAAGAGAAGCGATGTGAAGCAAACTTATCCTGGGATGCTTGATCATCTAGTTGCTGGAGGATTGGTTTGTAACAAATTTATTTGGTTCTACATTAGTAGCACGATAGCACTTGCTGCCTGCTTATAGTATTTGTGAATGGGAATCCTGAATGTTATTTTGATTGTGATAATTTTTTTTTATAAAGTATAGAATTTATTGAAGGGCAAACACCAACTAAGATACAAAGCAAGCCTAAGAGGTCGAGATGACCTGCAAAAGACTACAACAACAACAAAGCAAGAAACAGAAATAAAAACATCCAGCAGCCTTCTCTTATGCCTTTTCTTCTAGAGGGCGAGTGTTATGGCGGATCCTTCCTTTTGCGATTTGTTGGGGGCCTTTGGAAGGAGAGAAATAGTAGAGTCTTTGTAGGCATGGAAGAAGAGGTGGCTACTGTTATTCTCAATAGTAAATGCCTTATGTTCTGTGGTCTAAAGCTTTTAAAGAGTGTAGCTATTATCAAGTGTACTAGTTGCTTATAAATGCTTAACCTTGTTTTGGTATTTGCGGTTGGTGTTGAAGATGCCCCAGAGTAAAGATTTTAACTCAACGATGCCTTGTAAAAGGGTTCTCTGGCTGAAATCTAGTTTTTGGGTGGATGAATTCTTCTATCATATTCATCATTGTCATTCAAAATTCCTTTTCCCAACTATACGGGCTCGACAACAGGATTCGTACTTCGCCATTCAATAGTATCTAGAGCATAGTTTCGGCAATATATCGGCAAGGGGTCAAGTCGGGAAAATTCGGATAAATTCGGATAAATTCAGTAAAAATCGGCAAAAATAGAAAATATATCATGGCATAGAGTCCCTTAGATGTGTTCATTTCTGATGTCTTTTATAGTCTTTCTACTCATCAATAGTTTTCATTCATGTTACACTCATTCAATGAATATGTTTTTTCTTGATTGCCCAACTTTCTGCTCCATAAAATATAGCTGGTGTTATTCTTGTCTTGTAAAAATTTTCTTTTAGTTTGATCAGAATGCATCAATCACATAATACTTTGGAAGCGTGTCTCAACTTAACCAGCCAACCTTAATTATATGGGCGAAGAAACTAGGGTTTTTCTTAAAAATGAAAGTTTTACGTAGGAGAGTCCGATAATGCTTAAAAGATAATAGTGAAAAATAACACACTTTTAAGCGATTATCAGGCGACATCCTATTCAATTTATGCATCTTCATAGATAATCGAACCTAGATATGAAAATTGTCACTTTGTATTACCCACCGTATCTCACCCTTTATGAATCCATACTGAAGTTAACTACATAAACTATGACTTTGTCCTACTTATTTATATTCCTTTGTGGTGTTCTTCCATAATTATAGTTTTGCACTTATTCGCTTTTTAGTTTCATCAACTAACACTACCCCATCTACAAATAACATACACCAAGGGAGCTCTCATTAAATATGAGCAGTTAATTCATCAATAAATAACAAGAAAACCGCTTGTCTCACCGCCAATGCTTCTCGCACTAGTTATCACTCTTTAATACATGTCCTCACTCCTCAGTAATGTCAATATATATGCTCGTTATTTTTTTCCAATACCCACCAAATTAATACTCTAGGGACTCTATCATATGCTTTTTCTTAAGTCAACAAGGACCATACAAAGAGTATTCCTATTTGTTTAAGGCTTTTCCATTCATTGTCTAAGTAAGAAAATAGCCACGATGGTTGACCTCCCTGACGTGAAACAAAATTGCTTCTCTAGTACCGTAACCCTCACAACATATAAAAGATTATTTATAAAAAATATTTTCCTTTTCTTTCCCCAAAAAATACTCCACTCATTTATCTTCCCTCCCAAAAACAACTCTAATGAAGATGATTTAAATCATCTTCTTTCTTGTTTATACTAATAAATGTGACATACATGGTCTGGATAACTATAGTTGGAAGTGTTTCCAAGTGGCTATATTTCTATAGTAGAAAAAACTAAAAATGCTAGAGCGCCAAACTCTTAAAAACTTGAGCTTTATTTGAGAGGACATAGATACTTGAGATTGAAATCAACTGACTCATAGATAAGTGTTATGATCATCAATGTCATTACATTTGCTAAAAATATACCTCGTTTACTTGTTGGGTCAACAAATCGAGGGACAATACCACATGAGCAGTATACATTACTAAATTGAAGTTAATAAATTCTAAATATGATACACAATAAGTGATGAAGGCCTTGTAATGATTAAATGATAACTTTTTTCTTCCTGGACATCACATAATGATTAGCCAATTTTAAAAATTACCGTTTCTTGAGGTGATATTAATGGTAAATCATTAAAAGAAGAGCTACAAACTGCTTTTCTTATTTCTTTCTTTATTTCTATAGTTGATTCTTCTTCTTTTTTACTGATTTTTAATGGATTTCTAAATTTTGTTCTTAAAAAAATCGAGGCTTACACTTCGTATTACCACGAGGCTTACGCCTTGCCTCACGAAGGCAAAAATCGTCATATACATCACACTTTTTTAAACAGTACTCCCTATCCCTTTATCATCATGTTTATTTCTGTCAACGATTTTCTTCTTTAGATTCTCCAAGAACTTCTTTCACCACTCTTTTAATACAAGTGGTCATTTCATCCAACAGCACTGTGCATTTAAATACCATTTTTCTTGATCTATTGATGTGTCTCTAAAAGACAATGGTTTTTCCTTTTTAGATTTAACCACCTTATTCTTAGGCACCTTTTACTTCTGATTTTTTTCTTCCATCTCCTGATACAAAGTTGTGTAGTCAAACTCTCTCCTGGGATATCCTTACAGTCTTTTGCATGTCGAACATTCCTGTTATAGGTATTTTGTGGTCTTCTCCCATCGGGATGGGTTGGCTGACATGTTATGATATATGTTGGTGATTTTCGATGTGTGTCCAATAAGAGAAAACAGCTTAGAACACCCTTAGGTGGTTTTCCTTGTATTCCATCTAAGTAGGGACTGTTTTGGAATTTGGGATTATGCATAAATGAAGGAAAAAATAAGAGAAAGTTGGTGGAGAGTTGAGTCGTTGGTTTTTCTCCTATAAAAAGATTTCCCCATTTTGAGTAGTGAGAGAGAATCACTTTTCTTCACGAGGACTTAAAAGAGTTAGTTGGAGAGATTCTTAGAGATGTTGAAGAAGAAGAAATTTGCAACAAGGGTTCATGCTAGTGAATTGGCTTCTGAATTTGTGATGAACCACATAAAACTGTCTCTCCTTCTCTCTTGATTTTCTATGCATCATTCATGTTGCGGATATCTTTCTCATCTCAAAATGATGCAATCAAAGCAAAATATCGGCGAATTTTTCCTCTTTCTCTAAGTCATTGATTCTTCATGCCTTTACGTAATTTCTCATCTTCTTCAATTCTTCTTGAGAATATTGGCTCCACAAAAGGGCCTTCTTCATCACATTGGCGTATCGATTTATGTGGAGGAAAAAAGTTCTCAATTGGTTGATTGTTCTTCGTTTGTGGCGATTTCACTCGGATTGCAACAACCTTAATGAATGAATGTGATTGAACCCCAATTCACGGCAACAGTGCTTGCCTTCTAAGAAGGAATACGCCTATTTGGCTTCTACTCAATCTACTCTTGAAGGTCACCAAATGCTCCCTTTTCAAAGCTTTACTAACATATAATCATATGTGATGGAATATATACTCATATATGATGGCAACTAATTGTAAGCCCTGTCTTATTTATTCTTCCAAACGCTTGTCCTCCATGCACCCTTTCGTATCACTACCTTTTTTCCCTGCATGTCCATTTAAGTCCTTCCCTATAAATATTCTCTCTCAGTTTGGAATGTCTTGTACTATCCATCCATCCGTCCATATTTCCCAAAATTGTCTCTTAAAGCTCTCTTCTAATTCTAGTTGGGGTGCATAATGCTTATAACATTAACTATTTTCTCTCCTAAGACTAGTTTAATAGACAAAATCCTCTGCAGCTAAACACCTATAAGTTATAACACTGTCTGTTAATCTTTATCTACTACTATACCTGCCCCATTTCTATTATTTCGATCTCCTTTATACAAAAACTTAGCCACCCCCAGTGCTCGGGCTTTATCTCCTATATATTTTATCTTTTGTAAACATGCCATGTTAAATCTCCTTCTCATTTTTATCTGTAGTCTAGAACCTGAACCAGTGGAAAATCCTAAAGGAACTCATCCATGGCGTAAACTTGGAGTTTGCATGTTCTGTTAATCCGTTGATTCAACAGCTTCAGTTGCAACTGCTGAGTTGAGCAGATGTGTTTAGGCTGAATCTCAGTGAATATTTTTGGTCATTAGAGCATATATTCGCTTCAAGTACCAACTAGTTTTTGTGGCTCATGATGTCTACTATGGTGATGGCAGCCCCAAGGTATCTCATGTAAAAAGAATGTTCTGAAGGAATGTGAAGAGGAAGCAGGAATACCAAGATCCATCTCCAGTGGGTGAGTTTTTATTTCCACATCACCCCTCTGCTTCAATTTGTTCTCATCAATAATCAACATGACTTTGTTTACTGTTGTTGAATTGTATTATAGAAGTGGGACCTCAGTGTAAATGATGGTCTTGATTGAAATCAGATTCATTAGTTCTTTTTTTGCTTGTTTATTTTGTTCAAGTTTGGGATCTTACTAATGGGTAAGAAATGCTTGACTTGCAGGGCTGTCCCAGTTGGGGCTGTTTCTTATATGGACATTGATGGGTACAGATACAAGAGAGATGTTCTCTTTTGCTATGATTTAAAGCTCCCTGATGACTTCATTCCTTGTAATCAAGGCAAGCCCATTGAGATGCAACTTCCTTCCATAGTAAACCATGACATTTTCAGAAATTGTCATATACTCATTGTTATGAACACATTGTTTTAGCAGTGAGGATGATGTTCATTTTCATTCCATCCACAACTTTTTTTGAAGTTGCAGCAAGCATTTTCCTTCTATGAATTTGATTTGGGTACCTTTTTTTAGTTTCTATCCAATAGATTGTTTCAGCTTAATACATTTGTTGCAGATGGAGAGGTGGAGAGCTTCAAGTTGATCCCGGTGACGCATGTTGCAAATATCATACGGAGGACAGAGTTTTATAAGCCGAATTGTTCTCTTGTCGTCATCGATTTCCTGTTTCGACATGGGTACAAAATTTCCTCTATTACCTTAATCACCTTATGCGTTTGTTGCCATTCAATATCTTCTCAATTTAGAGACATTGTTAAGCTATGAAGCCTAAATAATTTAGAGACATTGTTAAGCTATGAAACCTAAATAAAGCTTTATCTGTTGCCATTTCCATTCCCTTCACTTACAAAATATAAGAGAAAAAAGTCCATATAAACCTTAACTCATTGATACAAGTCCTATAATTTCTCATGCTGTTTGTGTGTGAATATGTGCAGGTACATTAGTCCTGAAGATTATGGTTACTTACAGCTGCTACAGAGCTTGAGGAGTGGAGATTGCTCCTAATTTTTTGGATCCATGTTTTCTTTGTAGTTCCTATACCCTCATAATTTTAGAAAAGAAAGAAGAATCCTAAACTCAAGAGAACCTCACCCTTATGAAATGAGCTGTTGATTTGTTGGTTGAGAATGAGGTGCTTGACCTTTTTCCAAGAGAAATTATAGCATCAGCTTGAGGCACGTTGATTGGTTACATGTTATAGTCAGCTTATACAGGTCATACCTACCAAATCATGTGTATGAAGCTTGGCCTAAGCCCTCAGTGGTTAAAAGCACCCCATGTGGAGACCTCTGTGTGCGCGAGAGAGTCAAAATGGCCAGTCCATCCTGTGCCTGTCATGATCATTTCTAACATATTACCATGCAGACCAAAGTAGGAACCACGTGGCACACTCTTAGAGACCACTGACTGTACCACTGACTGTATGGATGTTTGTCCCATCCTTAGGTGGGCCTACAGACCAAAAGTCAGACTGATGAGTGATTTCTAACCATTGGATTGATTCAGGCATTTGGGCTACTCAGATCCAACGGTTAGAAATCACTAATCAGGCTGAGTTTTTGTCTGTAGGCCCACCTAGGGGATGGGCCAAACATCCATTATGGTCAGTGGTCTGGTACATTTCACAAACCATCCTTGTAATCATACTATATCAGCAATGAAGGTTCCATTCCATATTTTAGCCTCGTCCATCCGGTTACCCTAGTAAGACTGATTACACAGTAATATGGTTCGCCCCAACAGGGATGGTACAAAACCAACCGATATACCCTTGCTATTATAGTTTGTCACCCCAAAACTGAAACATCTCTTTGGAGGAACAATACTCAGAACCCTAGTTAGCAATTCGGAGTGCGGAAAAAATAAATATGGTACGGGAAATGTTTGAGTACAATTCGTATTTGTCATTAAAATTATGTTCAAAAAAATCAGCAGAAATAAAAGAAAACAGACAAAAGTAAAATATTGGCAAACTTTCTATCTTATAAAATGATTTTTCATGTTCAAAATGGAATAAATCAGAAACATTGGTGACTTATTCGAGAATAATTCAACCATGTTGAAAAGATGCACGAATTTTTCCAAACCTATGAATGGAACACTTTTCGGTTTGTTTTTTTAAATAATTCATGTTTCTCGAATTATTCAATAGGTGGCCCAACAATTGAACAATACGGATGAATAGCCAAAGTGTACAGCATGGAGGGCAGAGTTTATTTAGGATGATAGCAGGTCCATCCTAATGTCCTATCAGAACATTCTTGATCCAATCTGTAGGTTAATGTCGGGTGTGCCTACCAAAAGTGCAGGTCAATGATAGGACGACGAATTGATTACTGTATCAGGCTTAACATCATTTAATCTTCGGATCAATCCCGCACTTTTAAAAAACATTTAATTCGACTCAGCTATCAGCTCAGATAAAAGTGCTTAAGTTCCCGTATTCAAAATATTAACATAGACAAGACTCTCATTTCAATTGACTCTTGCCACGTTGAAAATGGATTCAACTTATACAGGAAAATGAGAATTAGAAGTTCAACCTACACAGATTGGTGCAGAGATGATAACATTCACCTCACATAACCAGGGTTGCAATCAAATCTGACAATGCATTGCTGTATACAAGGACGGCCTACTGTGTCCTTTCTTTCATTTCCATACAGAGAATGCAGAGAATAATGATGGGGGCAACTGTTGCACCAAAATGGGATTGCTTCAGCGCATGCCTAATTTTATTTTATTTTCCAGCAGATGTGTGGTCTACTGCAGCAGTCTCTCAACTTCACGTGCTATTATTAATGCTTAAAAAGATACGGCAATTTTATCCACTAACGATCAAACTCTCAGTTCCTCAAGTTCTGGGTGCAATGGCTCAAACAGCGCTTCCACTTCGCTTGGATCAACATCCTCCACTTTCGATGGGTTCCATTTTGGATTCTGCAAAGAGGTTAAAAGAAATTGGTAAAGATGTCCATCTCTATTATATGTGAAGTCGAGCAATTACAGAAAGCTTAATGGGCAACCCTAGGGCAGCAATTTAAAAGAGAGAATAAATAACATACGTCTTGATAGTACATACAAGTTCAAGGAGAATAGATAAAGCAAAATCAAGATAAATTTTTGGGGATTGGATGGAAGGCTTCCAATATACTCTCAAGCTATGTTATTCAGGTGCCCATCTAGTATCATCAGCACACTAACATTTTTAAGATACCATATGTTTAACTCTTATCTTTATGCTTTAAGTAGGTTTGCTCCCACATTAATTAGTGTATCCTCTAAACATAATTTATTGTCTCCATAATGATTCAGTATTTAGTCAGTTGCCTTGAATAGAAGATACTCTTTCAAAGTCCCCGAGCTCATTTTAATAATGCACTTCCACTTGTCTGCTGGTTCTCAATTCTAGATTCTCTACACTAGTTCCACATTGAACATATGTTCATTGAACTCCCCGTGCACCATATAAAGGAGCTCATGCCTTAGTTGAGAGTATTCTCTTCTTGTTAAGATCACAGTCACAGTGTAGCCGCTGTTGGAATCAAAGATCTTCATATCCTGTGGAGAACCCTTAGCTCTTGTTAGTGAAAACTCACACCTCATATTCCTCATAATCATACACAAACTTGGTTGTTCCTTGTACTTGCTATGATATTATTGCACTCCGTTTTCTATTGTCTTGTTCATTACGGTCATAATATACATGTTTGTGAGCATGAAGCAATTCTACCAGAAATGACTTGACATAATGACTTTCTAGATTTCCAACACTATGCGTACCTACCAATGCATTGCCTATGTAGGATGATGAGATTTCATATAGGATTTTTCTTTTTTTTTGATATGCAACACAGTTGGGCTGGATCGCCAAGACCAGTCAGTGTCGGCTAATATCTGTTTCAAGGCAAGGCGGGCTTATACCCACAAGATAATGAGGTTTCAACCTCTTGACAACACCGATACATGGGGAAACCTTCTCTGGTGTAGATGACATGGTACATTAAATACATGACAGTGTAACCATCCAAGGAAGAAGCTGTGCAGGAAATCATTTTATAAACAGATTGTAGTCTAGTAAGGAAGACAAAAACTAGAAAGCTGTTAGGAAAAAAGATTGCTTGCATGGTTTACATAAAATACCTACAGCTCAACTACCGGATAAGTTATAATTTTAATCAAGGATGCAGTAACAGTTATGTGGCCATACTAGTTCAAATCAGTGAAGTAAGCATGTTATAATATTCAAATAGATATCAGAAAAAAGTTTTCATGGGATTACAAAAAAAAAACAAAAAAAAGACCTGGTCCTTGTCCACCAAGACTGCCCGAACACCTTCAGCAAAATCGTTTCGAAGCGAGGACCTTATAGCAATGCGATATTCAGCTTTCATCACACCACTTAACTGGAACCAGCCAATTAGAGGAAGAATGTTAATTTTGTAAAATGCCTAAGCCTTGAGAATGAACTACCAACAAATTGCAACAAAGCCAAAACAGCAAACCAGAGGCTCACATTGCATAAATCATTGTCATTTTCCCCATGTGCAGATGCAACTCTAGAGAAATGCTTTTCCGTTAAGCATAGAGAAAAGGGAGCACCTTTTCCAAGCCCTAGTAGTGCATCATTAGCCCATTCCGCCACTGTGCAGAAAATATGGCAACCAAGATTAAATATGGAATACGCTGCATACCAAATAATTGTGAGCCACAACTCCCAACCCTAGAATGCAAAAGAGAACATCAAAATGATGTATGCATAATTCATTTCTTTTCTGATCAAATGAAAGAGGGGGAGAGGGGCATAACAATAAAGGATGTTTGCTAATTTTACTCGTCACAATCCAAAACTACCAACTGCAAAGTACATAACAAGCCTCAGCTTTTACGGCACCAGCATTTTAAGTTTTTTGGAAAAAAGACGGCATGAATCAACATTTGGTCACAACTTGAATCCTAACATCCCTCTAAAAGGATCTAAGTTAGGAAGCTATCCGTGTTTTACAGTTTTGAGTTGCACATAATTAACTTCAAAGAAACTTTAAAACAAGAAACAGATCTTTTTTTTATGAGTAACAGAAAGCAGAACTTCTAGGCTCCATATCCTACTATTGATATAAGGAAAACCCTTCCATGGTGACCAAAGCAAGCTGGACAGATTCGTGCAATGTTGTCAAAATAAATTTCTCTCTTTTTACTTATCGAAAAGAAAAAAAGTTCTCTCTCAGGCACAGCATTTCTCTGAATAATATATTATATAAAATAAAAAAGAAAATTTTGAATAATATAAAAACAGATGAAAGTACCTTCAAAAAGTGATAAAAGGTAATACACAATATATGATCACCTGCAAAGTTTGGAAGTGAGGTGCCCTCACACTGACAAATTGAGAAGGAACTCAAAGACTACAGAATAGGGTTGCAACTTGGGCGGGCCCAATCCGAGCCAGATAGACCCAACCCAACTTTGGGCTGTACTTGAGCTGGCTTATTTAAGCTCAGATTGAGCTCTGTATGGATTTTCTCTCAATCTCAGGAATGTCTTCATCATCTTAGGTATGAGTTCTTGATTAGGTCGTCATTGATAGCCCCGGTGGGGTTAATCGCATCGAAACTTCAGAGTTCACGGAGGCATATCACATTCACATACACGCATTTCTTGTGAATCATGAGTTTTCACAAGCCAAATGGCTAAGTATACAAACTAGTATCTTGATTTACATAGATTTGTTACATTCTGTGTTCAGGTCATATATGCTTTCTGTTGTCTGTACATGGGAATTAAAAGGAACACATTGGTCCATCAAGAAACAGGAATTTCTATTCAATAGAAGACCAGAATTTCTCATTGAATTATTCCTTTAATGCAAAGAATATAGTGTGCTTATGCCCTTCAAATAGAAGACCAAAAGTCCCTTAGACCTAAAGTTTCACACCTCTAATAACAATGTTTGAACTAAAGTATACGAGCAACTGCCATTACCCATTCCTCTAGCTTTTTAGGTGTGTTTCAGACTAGCATACCTGTAGCTTCAGCACTCAGCTGATGCTTTTTCAACTCTTCTATTGCCTCAGTGACCGACTTATGGGAACCGAAGGAAGAAACTATCTGAGGTAAAAGCAACTTCAGCTGTGCTTCTGATTCAGGCTCCTTGCTGTAGTCTCCCAACAGTGCCTTGACATCCTTGTGTGGGTCATCAGAACTGTGTGCCAATGGATGCATGATTAACAGAAATTACATCCTAATAACTAGCAAAATATAGCAGTCCATTATTTTAAAATAAATTTTAGTGAAAAATGAGAAGGGATGGTAAATCCCAATGTTATGACTGCAGTATATATCCCTGCATCCTTTTAAACGACAGAACAATGACCCAGAAACAACCAGTTAATTTCTGGAGATTGATGGTAATACTGGAAAGTCCATGAAAATACCACCAAGAGGAAAAGCAGCATGCTAACAGAGCCACTTATGTTTCTGAAAAAATAATTAACCTAGACTCACTAGAGACATAGCAGTTGAGTGTTGTCATCATTCTACCCAGCTAAAATAATTGAGTGATGTCATCAGAGAAGAAAATTTCTTTCTTAAACAAAGATTGGTGCAATCCCATAATATTTCATGAAAAACCCAAATTATCCTTAGTTTCGTGTACACATTTGCCATGTAGGAAAATGGTTGAACTGCAGGGCCATGCATATCACATGTTTAGCAAAATTCAGGGATATTGTATGCAAAAATTACTTTCAACAAAATGAAGTGACAGATCATGAATGAAAAGATGATTCGAGAGATACAAGGTAAATGCAAGGAGGGCCTCCTTCAGTGAACCCAAGTTTCTTGATGGCACATAATGTGTCCCAAGACCCACATATAGTGCATCAGCAGGAGATGAAATCCTTTTCCCAGTCATTCCAAGATAAGCACCTGCAATTAACTTAACAGAACTGTGTCAAATAACAGCATAAACAACAACAAAAATACACAAATAGAACTCCCAGAACACTGTAATTATAACAAAAAAAATCTTTGAAAGAAAGGTAGTCATCCATCTCATCAAATAGACAATTAATGGCTAGGAGGCATAAATCATTTTTAATGTTGTTGGAATGGAGCAAAATAGTACTTGAAGCAACCCTAGATCCTCAATCTTTCAACAAAGGTATCCAAAGAGCTTGGTATAATTAATATTTAAAATTTTATAAGAGGCAATGAAACCGGCAATGCTTTATGGAGCAAAATGTTGGGCAATTAAGAAGCAACGTTTACATAGAATAAGTGTAGCTGAGATGTGGATGTTGATGGATGGATGGCAAGAGTGGGAAAGAGCAAATATGCTTGTTTCTTAAACCTAGGAGAAGTACGCAGGTGGAAGACTCAAAATAGAGGGAAATTCCAAAAAGGATGTGGATCGAGGTATTGAAAGATTATTCGAAGGTATAGGCATTACCGAAGGATATGCCCTTGATGGAATGGAATGATCAGACATGATTTGTGTACCTGATCCCAATGATTGATGCAGGACGATAGATTGTTCTGCGATCAGATAGAATTTCGGTGGAATCAATCCATCAAATTTTGAAGGAATCGATCCTTTGGGAAGAATCACTCTTCCCTCCCAGGCACCTCACCCAGGAATTTTGGAATCTCTCCAAAAAGAATTATATATCTTCATTCCTTCCCAAAATCAAAGATTAAAACCCTATTTTTAAAATTCTAACTTCCTAATCCTAATCAAACTAAGACTTTCTAAAAGTATATGAAACTGGCAGGAGAGGAATCTCAGGATTTTTTAAGATAAAGAAATAGGAATAAGGGAGGTGGTCTTGAATGTGAAATCCCTCCTAGAACGATGGTCTTCTTGTTCCCCTCTATTCCGAGGATGTTCCTTTGAGTCCTTTTTTTTTCCGTTGGGATGAGCTGTTAGGGGATCCTTCTCCTACTCTTAGGAGCTAGAACCCTTTATTTGTAAATATTTGGGGTTTTCCCTTCTTGTATGAATATACATACTTATAAAAAAAAGTATCTAAACTTATTACAACTCTAATAAAAAAAAATAACAATCCTAATTAAAATAAAATTAATTGATCTGATGTAGTTGCGAACTATCAAGCAAAATGCTCCCACATCAAACCCTCCTGATTGAAAAGAATTCAACTTCAAATTCGGATGCAAACAAGTTGATTTGGTCATTTAAATAGGTAGGAATCACTCGCTTGGCTTCATACCAAACCACTTTCACAGTAGCAATATCATCGGGTTTTCCATCAATCGTCATCTTGGAAATACTTGGAGTAGAAGGTTTTAAACTTCGACTTCGCCTTAAACTTCAGTCTGTTAAAAATTCGGAATTAATTCGGGGAAGTTCAATTCGATTTAAAAAATTTCTGTAAAAATTCGCCAACTTAGAGAAGTTTGGAGCATTTTTGCCAAAAATGAGTGAAACGATATTAATCTTGCTTAGGCTGCTCTAAATAGTTGTTTTTATGATATAATGAGTTAAGGCCTTGGGAGGAGATAAGGTTCCAGGTCCGGATGGTTTTTCTCTCGAGTTCTCCAGTCAGTGTTGGGAGGTGAAACAAGACTTCATGGCGGCTATCTCGGAGTTTCAGAAGGACTGCTTGCTAGATTCTTGGTCGAATAGCACTTTCCTCGTCCTCATTCCTAAGGTCCAAGGCGCATTGAACATATTTGACTTTAAGCCGATCAACCTGGTGGGTAGTTTCTACAAGGTGCTAGCCAAAGTCCTAGCATCTAGAATGAGACGGGTGATCCCTGGGGTGATCTCCCCCGCTCAAGGAGCCTTCGTGCATGGGAGACAGATTCTGGATGGCGTCCTTATGGCAAATGAATGCATTGATGCGTGATTAAAGTCGAAGGAGCCAGACATCATCAGCAAGATTGACCTTATCAAAGCCTATGATCACGTCTGCTGGGACTTCTTGGACTATTTGCTGCACAGAATGGGCTTCGGCTCTACATGGAGAAGTTGGATCTCTAGGTGTGTTTCTTTGGCCTCCTTCTCAATTCTCATTAATGGTTCGCCGGTTGGATACTTTAGGAGCTCTAGGGGCCTTAGGCAGGGGGACCCTCTATCCCCCTTTCTCTTTAACGTGGTAGTGGAAGCTCTTGGACGCATGTGACTTTTTTTTTACCAATGACAGAGTAATTACATCAAGATCAAACCACATCCTAATAAATAACAAACGGAGAGAGAAAAAAAAGATTAAGAAAAAAGCCAAACTAATCACTTATTTCCACAACTCTTTTTTTCCACAACTCTCCCTCAAGCTGAGGTTTAACATTGACAACACAAGCTTACTGGTGAGGAATTGAGATGTGCAAATCAAAGACCACCGCCAACCACGGCACTTTTACAATTTTTTGCCGTGTCAGACGTGCCGACACACGAACACGCATGTCGACACAGCCTAACACATACAACAGTGTCACCATTTATGTAATGATTTTTATTAAATAAATGATTTCTAAATGAGAGTTGATGCATTCCATCCTCCATACAATACTTTGTCAAGTTGTTCAACACAGCTACAGTTGTTTGATAGTCTTCCCTCTTATAAATATACTTCTCTATTATGTTATTGGATAGCACCATGCCTCCATGGTGTATAGAAATGTTTTCCTTTTTCATATATTTCTTTCCTTATTTTTATTAAAAAAGCTTTTGATTTAAATATAATTAAAATATTATATTACAATAAATGTATACGAACATGTCTGCGCCTCATACTTCTTAAAGGCACCATGTCAAACACCTTGTATCTATATGTCGGACACAGACACACGTGTCAGTGTCCTTGATACATAGGTTGAAATGAAGTGTCATATAGCATAGGAAATGTTCAAGATCTGAAAACCATGTAGAGGAGCAACAATAGGTTAAAGGGACCAATTACTTGCAAATGAAGTGACTGTATGACAAACTTCAAAAGGCATACCAATTGATCCTCCTCCTGGACTCTGTGCTGCTATGTAAGCAAACCCAACATCTGGGAACAAGCCAATTCCATTTTCTGGCATGGCCAGAACAGTCCTCTGAAATAAATCCCAAATAAGATAAACAGATAGGATGCTAGTAAAATATAAGTAAACACATCATAATGAAGCCATCTACAATGATCTATGAATGGAAAGAAATAATACCTCAGTGACAATCCGATAGCGACCATGACCTGATAGGCCAATTCCAAAACCCATAGTTACACCATCCATGAGGCAAATATATGGCTTTTTGTAATAAAAAATTTTGCATATCAGAGAGTATTCTGCAGTAAATACCTGCCAGAGAAGTTGAATTAACTTCGGCTCACAAAAAAGACAAGATATTGCAAAAAAATGAAGCCAAGTCATGCAAAATCACACATTATAAAAATGGCAATTGACTTATGCAGATTATTTAACCTGTACAATTTATACTATCTAATATAAACATGCATTGGAAACCATGGTTTTAAATGGCCCATTATAACGTTATAACGGGCACTTAATGTTACCGTTATGTCCGTCATAACGGCCATTAGAACAAGTCATATCAGTCACATTTAAGTAAAAAAAAATCTATTTGAATATTTATTGTTTTTATTTTTTTCACAATAACCTCAATAATGGTAAAAATAACAGATAATGGACAAAATAACAGCCGTTATAATGCTAAGTCTGTTTTTTCAGTTTTGGGCATTATTTTCTAAACAATGTAACGGGGTTGGGGCGTTACAGTTAATAACAGCTGTTACAACGCTTTTTTAAACCATGTTAGAAACTTCATCACCTCAATCTAGCAGGTAATATTAAAAAGAAAAAAAAAACCAGGACAATTTAACTTAGAACTATTAGAACAAGCTGAGTTTGCAAAGCAAGTAGGTTGGACTATTTGACAGCTACTACGGACACAAATAGGGGGGCATCAGCTTTTGACGGTACTACATGCACAAATTGTCTCTCATATCATTTAATAAGCTCCAGCAAAAAGGGGTCAATGGAGGCTATATCACAGGCTTTAAAGCCGGGGAGGAGAGTCCAGTTATTTCCCACCTGCAGTTTGCAGACGACACCATCTTTTTTCTAGAAGCAGACATTAGTCAAGCCCAAGCCTTGCGAGGGATGCTTCGAAGTGGTGTCGGGGCTTCGGATAAATCTCGCCAAAAGTGAAGTTTTCGCTGTTGGCGAGGTGGAGGGTTTGGACGAGATAGCTGCCTTTTTAGCTTGCAAAAAGGGGAAGCTCCCAACTAAGTATCTCGGTCTTCCTCTCTTAGCTAAAAGTAGATCGAAAAAGATTTGGGATCCGGTTCTAGAGCGGACCCAGAACAGATTGGCGTCGTGGAAGAAGAGGCTCTTATCTGAAGGGGGTAGACTTACTTTGATTAAGAGCACCCTGTCTAACTTGCCTATTTACTTCTTGTCAATGTTTTCTATTCCAAAAGGGACGGCAAAGAAGATTGAAAGCCTTATCAGAAACTTCCTTTGGGACGACAGTGAAGAAAAGCACAAATTTCATCTTGTGAACTGGGACAAGATATGCAAATCCCAAGAGGATGGTAGTCTGGGGGTTCGCCAAATTATGCTCATGAATAAAGCTTTGCTCGGAAAGTGGCTTTGGCGATTCGGGACCGAGAGGGACAGTTTGTGGAGAAGAGTTATAGCGGCTAAGCAAGGTACTGAGAACAATGGTTGGGACAGCTCGATGACAACCCATCCGTACGGTGTGGGTGTTTGGAAGGTTATCTCGAAGATGAGGTACGAGATCAGAAATGGAAGTTGCTTCAAAGTGGGTAATGGCTCTCAAGTGCGATTTTGGGAAGACACTTAGTGTGGGGACCGATCCTTAGCGGAGTCTTTCCCCTCTATCTACGCCCTATCCAATCGTAAAGGTGCTATGGTTAGTGAGATGGCGTCCAGGGATAATGGTTTTCTTTCTTGGAATCTAGGGCTCAGGAGGGGGATAAATGATTGGGAGGTGGATACCGTGGCAACTCTTATGAATAGACTGGAAGGGACTCAACTTGTTGATGGGGTTGAAGATTTGAGATGGTGGAACCACGATCCTAAAAGAAGATTTTCGATCAAATCTCTCTACACTATAAGAGGGGCCGGTCTTAGAAGCTTTCCAGCTAAGCGATCATGGAGCACGCCCATTCCTTCCAATCCAAAGTGATATTCTTTTCTTGGTGTGCCATGCTTGACAAGATCCTATCTGTGGAGAAACTTAGAAAACGCGGCCTCTAGATCCCTAGTAGATGCAGTCTGTGTTGCCGTGACGAGGAGACTACTAACCACATGTTCATCCACTGTTGTGTTGCTAGAGAGATTTGGGAGCGCTTTGTTCAGCTTTTTGGGGTTTCCTGGGTCTTCCCGTACTCGGTGTTTGATACTTTTAGTGGCTGGTCTTCCAAAGCATTCTCATCTAGTGGTCTTACTCTTTGGAGAATTGCCCATTTCGCAATCGTTTGGAAAATTTGTAAGGAAAGAAATCTCCGGATCTTCGAAGACAAAAAGGCAAACATAGAAGAGATCGTCATGAATATCAAAGCCACTATGTACTAATGGGGATCAGCCATTACAGAGCTCAAGAGGTTTAGATTTGACGACTTCGTTTCCCGGTGGGACTGTTTGGTTTCTTAATTTTGTTAACTTTTTTATCCTCTAGGATTGATGCGTTTGGGGTTTCTTTTTCTCTGTTTTTTGTTCCCCTTTTGTGTTGTTGACAGCTCTTTTAGGGCTCCCTCAGCCCTCCCTTTTAATACATATGATCTTTTACTGATCAAAAAAAAAAAAAAAGCTCCAGCAAGATCAACACAACCACGAGAAATAAGAGAATAAAAAATGAGGTATATGTGAATAAAGATGTCCAAGGACATCATAGAATACTCCTGGGATGCCCAGCACTCTGGAATACAGTAAAATGGAGAGGATGATCAGAAAAGTATGATCTGTTCCATAGCTGTCATGTTAAGTAAGGGTTTCATGAATGGTAGAGCTGAGATAATAAAAAATTCAGTTAAGTAGCTGAGAAAGAGTATATGATAGATAAAGACTTTTTTTTTTATAAGTAGTAAGTATGATTAAGAACCCCGCACAATATAGCCGAGGAGGACCTCAAGAGATGATAGACAAAGACTGTTGTGAAGATGCCTTTACTACAATGAAAAGAAACAACAATTTAAAAGCTAACAACAGAAAGATGATCAGTTATCGATCGGGGAAAAATGACAGCAATAACCAAACGAGATGTAACGGGCTGCAGCTATCTGTAACAAAATCCAAATCCTTATATATGTGAATTTTGGATGTTATATTTATATGATGTTCCTTTGAAGTTTGCACTTGGTATTCCATAAGTGTAGTTCATCATTTTGCCATTTCTCTGCTGTGGTTTGCACGTAATATTGCAGTATTTTGTCTATGATTCGTAACTGGAAAGTGAGAACCATAAGTGGGAAGTGGAATGCAGTGTATGCAATGTCTTTTATCTCTCTTCTGTGTATGTGGAATCCAGACACTAAACTGCGCATTGTGGAATGAATCACTAAATTTTGAATCCATGAACTCACTAATGATCTTTTAATAACAGGTTAAAATTATTCAATGAAACGCAAAGTTGTGATTGACATCTACTGTGATTCACCGGCTTACATTTTTTCCAGATTTTCTTTCTTTATTTCTTCACTTATTTAGCCAAAAACTGAAAACACCTGATTGACTGATTACTCTAGGACTCAGGATATTCATCAAGTCAGAGTCAAGTTTGTAAATCCTCCTCGAAACATACACAGAAATTGAGAGTCATCCCCAGGGAAGTTGCTGATTGTCAGAATGGGAGGTTATTGTATGATCTCTCGTAATGGAACACAAAAGGATTAAATACCTCATTTTGACAAAAGACATAGACCTAAACAGAGTCAAATGGCAAAATATAATTCATATTGGACATTAGGGATAAGGCATAGATGATGACGATGATTGAATACCTCATTTATTTGAGTTTCATATTCAAACCCAGCATATATTTCTAATTTGGACCAAAAGGTCCTAAACCCAACTAGCGTTTGTCATTTTTGCCCTTTAAGAGTTCAATAATTAAGCCATGTCCAAACCATACAACAGCTCAAAGCGGTTTTGAGGAACCACCACAGAACAATTTGATAATCAAATCTTCCTGAATTTTTTTTTTTTTTTTTGACAAGTATAGATTTATTAAGAAAGATGAGAAAAGAGGGGATACAAGGGCTCAAGCGTGACCAGCTCAAAGCACAACAATGTCTATCTCCTTAGACTCCTCCACCTCAAGCCTCTATTGCAGCAAAGACACCAGCAAACTCTCCCCCACATGCAATTTGAGAGGATAGGCATTCTTGCAACTGACAAATGAGTATCTGATTTGGCCGGACAGCAGTAATCAATAGAGAGGAAATAGTTCGTGGGTGGAAGGTAAAAAAGAAGAAGAGGTATGCCACAGTTTTTTAAGAGCAAAAATGTCAAATATGAAGTCCGTTTTGGTCTGAACCCAAACCAGATGACAGTTTTCGACCCAACTCAAAATGAACTCATACTTTACCCTAATTAAAACAGCCATTGTCACAAAGTTTCTCTTTGGAAAGATTGATTGAATTGCTGGCCAGTATTTCCCTCGCCTATTTGCTACTATCATTAATAATTTAGATAATACAATATTTAAAGACAATAGGTCGGAAAAGCAGTCATCATTCATCATGTATTTGGTCAATTTCATTAATGGTCAAATGGTGTTGAATCTGCAGACATAGTATAAAAACAACACAACCAGACCTCAACCATATCTGATTTTTTGCGTCTGGTAGTGATCTGCTTCACATCACCACCTGCAGATCACACCAATACTTGGGTTATCACATGAGCGAGTATTCAGCGCAGTCTGCTTCTGAAGAACAACCACAATCAAGTACACAACCATGATATTACAGAAACCTAAGGAAAATCACAATTAAGTTAGCAACCATGCAACAGACACTAGAAACACAAAACAAGCTTTATGAGAAGACCTTCTGCACAAGAGGCGTGCTTTTGTCCTTTTGAATTTCAGCAACAACCCCCTTAATATCCATTCCTGCAGGGATCATGATTGGTCACCCTCAAAACCTTACCCGACACCCAAAAAAGACAAAATCCCAAAATAAAAATTGAACAACTTTGTAATCATTAGGGATTTTTCCCTTCACTTTTCTAATTTACTTTACCTGTCAAAAATTTAAAACAGAATAAACATTTAATTAAAGAACTCTAAAACCAAATTTGAAATTAACGGGGAAAAAATGAAAAATGAAAAACAGAACACCAATTGAAGAATCTACTGATTACCAAAAAAAATCATTATTTTTATTAGTGCATAATTTATTGAAAGCAAAACGCCAAAAAGATTACAAACCTGCTGAGAAAGCACGAGCTGAACTGCTCTCTACCAAAACACACTTGACCGCCGGATCTGTTTCCCATTCATCGAGATATTTTTTGTATTTTATATCCATATCTGCATCATAATTAAGTTACAAGTAAACATAATCAGAATTCCAGTTAATAAAATCTAGCATCTCATAAGAAACACCATACCTAACATCATAACTTCATCAAATCCCAGAAAAACTTTCATAAAGAACATCCTATTTTCTTTCCACCAAATTCATATAAATAGTTGGTGAACACAGTGAAAGCTGTGAAACCCATCAAAACTCTAGCCCAAACTCCTCCACCATAAACTGAAGTCCAACATTTCGCTCAAAGAATCTCGTGAATCAAATTCCCAGAAAAGTGTTACCCAAAAGGGAAAATATATATATATATATATATAACAAAACAGGGAAGTTGTCTCCCCACTTATACCCCCTCTTATCTGTTTCAACAAAGAAGGGCCGAGATCTTATCCCCCAAATGGATGTTGGATCTCAGCCACTCACACCTGATTTTGGCAAATGCTTTGACGGGGAGTGCCGAGGGCACGGGTCACCCACTATCAATATAACAAGTGACTGTGGTTTTCTTATACCCTCTTATCTTATATGGCTCCAATAATGAGTGGCTGAGATCCACTATGCTTCATATGGATGGCCGAGATTAACTCCCACCCGATTTTGACAAACACTTTGTCAGAAAGTGCCGCGGGCACGGGCCACCCACGCATATATCAAGACAACTCAGTTGTATTCTCTTATCTAATCTATCCATCTAATGTGGACGGTTAGATTTCAGCCACTCAATCCGCCTCATTTGACCTCAATTTATTCAAAATTTAAATTTCAACACCGTTATTTTTTGTTATTTCTGTTATTTTCCCATTTCTCCCTCTGTGAGTTACAATCCGTTATAACAGCCGTTATAATGGGAAAAACGGTAACACCCCAGGCCTTTATACCGTTTTGAGTGCCGAGGGCACCCAATTTTTACAAAAGCTTTTGTTGGAGAGTGTTGTGGGCATGGGCCATTTACTATTCTATATAACAAAACACATTGGTTGTCTCCCTACTTATACCTCCTCTTATAAGCATCAACAAAGAAGGGCCGAGATCTAATCCTCCCCCAAATGGACGGTGGATCTCCGCCACTCACCTGATTTTGACAAATTCTTGGTCGAGGAGTGCCGATGGCACGGGGCACCCACTAGTATATAACAAAACAGGGAAGTTGTCTCCCCACTTATACCCCTTCTTATCTGTTTCAACAAAGAAGGGCCGCGATCTTATCCCCCAAATGGAGGGTGGATCTCAGCCGCCCACTATCAATATAACGAGTAACTGTGGTTTTCTTATACCCCGTCTTATCATATATGACTTCAATAATGAGTGGCTGAGATCCACTATGCTTCATAACGATGGCTGAGATTAACTCCCACCCGATTTTGATAAACACTTTGTCGGAAAGTGCCGCGGGCACAGGCCACCCACGCATATAACAAGACAACTCAGTTGTATTCTCTTATATTATCCATCCATCTAATGTGGACGGTTAGATAAAGAGTGGTTGAGATCAAATCCATCGATCTAATGCAGACGGTTAGATTTCAAGCACTCAATCCACCTCATTTGACCTCAATTTGTTCAAAATTTGAATTTCAACACCGTTATTTTTTGTTATTTCTGTAATTTTCCCATTTCTCCATCTGTGCGTTACAATCCGTTATAACAGCCGATATAATGGAAAAAACGGTAACGTCCCAGTCCGTTATACCGTTTGAGTGCCGAAGGCACCCGATTTTTCACAAACACTTTTGTCAGAGAGTGTCGTGGGCACAGGGCCATTTACTAGTATAGAATAAAACAAAGCTTAGATCATAAAAATCAAAATTAGTCGATTTCTAAGAAAACCAAGGGCCTGTTCGGATGCAACACCAAATAAAAAAAAATTACAGTTCTTTTGTGCAAAAATTTGGTGCTTTTCTTTTCCGAAAGTAAAAGATTTTTTTTTCTTCTTTTTTGATCGGTAAAGCAAAAGCATATTTCTCGGTCTGATAGCTGTTTCTATTAATTCTTATTTGTTTTGTTGTATAGTAGAATAACAAACCAAAGTGCCAAACCAGAAATCACAAAAACACACAGATTTTCACATTTTTTGCGGGGCATCGAAACAGACCCCGAAACGACAGCTTCAAATTCACCTCAACCGGTAAGATTCAATCAAATCTACTGTAATTCAACGACTCAGGTCAGGTGACCATATTTCGAGAAAATGAAGTACTGAGAAGGAGAGAAGACCTAGATTCATGGCGTTGAGGGCTTTGGGACGATCGAGAGTGATTACTGCGACGCCGTTGGGGAGAACACTCCCTTTGACGAAGTCATCGCTGGTTCCAGCCATGATCGCAAACGTTTTTCGAGTATCGATGGAGTTGTTGAAGCTTTTACAGAGACGAAAATGCAGTGCACAGATAACTTTCGAGAGAGGGTTTGGTTTGACGATACGAGTAGACGAAAAAAAGGAGGAAATGCGGAAGAGCCGAGAGTGAGTCATGAGAGTGAGCATTTCAAGTACTACTAAAACCTCTAGTGCCTGCTCTATAAATAAAATGGTGCGTATTGAACATCCTCTCGTCTAGAGGACGACAGTAGCACGCGCTTTCTCAAGCCTTACTGCCACGCGCCCTTGTAGGGTATAACACGTGGTTCTTACAAACTATGGGAAACAAGCAACCAATAACGTAAATTAAAACGTGGGTATTTTTGTAACACCCCCAAAATTTAAAAATAATTAGTAATACCCCTTAAACTTTCAAAAAATTTAAAGGATTGGCTCCATGACCCCTCTTTTTTTTGACTGGCTCATGTTATAGGACATAATATGAGCCACGCGGCACACTCTTAGATGACTCTGACCGTATGGATGTTTGGTCAATTTTGTACAGACACAATATATGTAATCACATAATGATTATTAAGGATATAATTATGTTTATATTCTCTATTACCTTGTAATGTTAATAATGATAAACAGTTAGCCTGAATCTAATTGCTAATGATTATCAAATTAACACAAAAGATCATACCCAACAACAACAGATATATATATATATATATATGATTACTACATTGCCGATAACCCAGTATAACTATTAAAAGAATACCCTAAAACTCCATATAGGTGATAAAGCCGTGCCACATATGGCAACACACACGAAGCCTACCGATATGGAAATGAACAATGAATTGCCACCTATGGAAGCGATTATGAAACTAGAAAATAAAAAGAGAGACTATTGCAGAAAGAGATAATACAGTCACCACCTATGGAAACGATTATGGAGCCAGAAAATGAAAATGGAGACTATTGCGGGAAAGAGATAATATAGTAGGAAATATCTCCAAGATTTCTTAGAGATTCCGTTAGATTAACAAATCTGTAATATTGTATTCTTGGTAGGATATCTCACGGTTGGAGGGAAAATCCCTACCCACTGATCCTTTGTAAATCTATAAATAGTGTTTCAATGCACTTTCTTTACTCACCTTGAGATAGAGATTCTCAAAACTTTATTATGGTATCAGAGCTTTGAGGTGAGTTGAGAAAAAAAAAACACATTGAAACCTTGAATTTTTTTTCACCGCACGTGTCAAGAATGACATCTCCCACCACATATCCTTACCCTTCTAACCAAAATGTTGGAAACTTTGTGTCACTTCGATTGACTCAAACCAGATTTTTGTTATGGAGGACTTAGATGTTGGCCTTGATTGAAAGTCGGGACCTTTAAGGCTTCCTCAATGGTGAGACACAGGCACGACTTTATCATGTGGATGACATGGTACTCACCGGTGACAACACTGAATTCATCCAATGGTTTATCCTTCAATTGAGCCATGAATTCTCGATTAAAGATCTCGGGTTTCTCCACTACTTCTTGGGCATTGAGGTTCATCGTTTTAATGATGACCTGTTTTCATGTCAAGCAAAGTATGCACGTGACCTTCTTGATCGGGCTCAAATACATGGATGCAAGGCTTTATCCACACCATTAGCCATTAAAGGACGGTCTGTGGGACACTCAGATGATCTTTATCCTAATCCTACTCATTATCATAGTCTTGTTGGCGCTCTCCAGTATCTCACTTTTACGCGACATGATTTGTCATTTAGTGTTAACTTTGTCTGTCAGCTCGTGCAAACTCCCACAATGGCCCATTTTCTTGCTGTGAAATGGATTCTACGTTATGTTAGTGGAACTCTCGACCTTGGCAAGCGTATCTTGGCCACTAGTACATTGGACCTTTATGCCTTCTCCGATGCTAATTGGGCGGGTTGTCCTCTAACCAGGAGATCAACCACAGGCTTTTGCACATTCCTTGGGAGTAATTGTATTTCGTGGAGTGCTAAGAAACAGACTATAGTGGCCCGTTCTAGTGCTGAGGCTGAATACAGAAGCATGGCCTCTACAGTTGTTGAATTAACGTGGGTATCGTTCATTCTTCGTGATATTGGGGTTTCCCTGCAACAGCCCCCTACCCTGCATTGTGATAACATCAGTGCCCTATACATGACAATCAACCCCGTATTTCATGGGCGCACCAAACATATTGAATTAGATCATCACTATGTCTGGGAAAAGGTGGCTCTCGGTACTCTTATCACTCGATTTGTTCCGTCGGCCCAACAACTCGCGGACATCTTCATAAAAGCCTTTATCTAAGGCCCAATTTTCTTTATTGCGTGTCAAACTGGGCCTTTGGCCTGCTCCCCGGCCCAGTTTGAGGGGGAATGATAAAGCCGTGCCACATATGGCAACACACACAGAACCACCCGATATGGAAATGAACAATGAATCGCCACCTATGGAAGCGATTATGGAACCAAAAAATAGAAAGAGAGACTATTGCAGGAAAAAGATAATATAGTCACCACCTATGGAAACGATTATGGAGCCAGAAAATGGAAATGGAGACTATTGCAAGAAAGAGATAATACAGTAGGAAATATCTCCAAGATGTCCTAGAGATTCCGTTAGATTAACAAATCTGTACTATTGTATTCTTGGTAGGATGGTTAGAGGGAAAATTCCTACCCACTGATCCTTTGTAAATCTATAAATAGTGTTTCAATGCACTTTCTCTACTCACCTTGAGATAGAGATTCTCAAAACTTTATTAATAGAATGCAATATTCATGCATATGTCACGAGGGACAATCCCAACTTCAATGCTTATACACAATGAAAGTCAACAATTGATACAGTGCTTATGCATTAATTAATCCGAAGAATAATTGTTCAAGTTAAGTTAATTCAACGAATGGATAGTCAAGCTAATAAA
Organism: Euptelea pleiosperma; assembly: GCA_035048495.1. Classification (NCBI taxonomy): domain Eukaryota; kingdom Viridiplantae; phylum Streptophyta; class Magnoliopsida; order Ranunculales; family Eupteleaceae; genus Euptelea; species Euptelea pleiosperma. The sequence goes on from CM068549.1 coordinate 26,620,694, forward strand.
TCCAACTTATAGATAGTCACGTGATCATTGACGATTCAGGGTTTTGTACCAAAGGACTTATCCTTGTTATCTGCTTGCTATTTAGGGTTCAACGAACCGCTCAAGGACCTATAAAAAATGCTTATACACAACAGCACTTCGGATAAACCCCACAAAACTTGCTATTTAGGGTTTGACACACCGCCCAAAGACCTATCAGAAGTACTTATACACAATGACACTTTGGATAAACCCCACAAATATGAGTATACTGAGCCTAAGTCATTTTTCATGCTCTTCATAATGAATAATACAATAATAGTTGAATAATCAAACATTGTAACAATTTATATGATTCGCAGTCATCTTAAATAATCATAATCAACACGTGCACGATATGCCAAGATACATTAAGAACCTGATAAAGAGTACACTTTAATTAATATTTCACATAATTCATAGTTATCTTAACAATAATATAGTAGTCTACATATCATGGCAATAATTATTATCATCACGATAATTAAAATAAGAACACCCCTAATAAAAAATCGTCGAAAAATTCAAGAATTGTAATAATCAAAAAATAGATAATTGATAATTAAAAATTAAGAATTACATAAACGATATTTTAAAATTTGAGAATTCTGTGATTTATATTAAATTCTAAAAAAATATCATCTTATTCTACTATTTGAAACACGAAATTTAAAAAAAAAAACGAAGTTAAAAAATATTAAGAAATGAGTGAGATAAAATTTGGATAAAATACATTTTTAATAATAACGAGAAATCGATATTTCAAATTTTTGAGAATTCTGTGATTCCAATTAAATTCTATAAAAAAAAATATCACCTTATTCTACTATTTGAAACACAATAAAAAAAGCACTCAAAAAGTTAAAAAATGAATGAGATAAAATTTTGACAAAAAATACGTTTTAATAATTTCGTGAGAATTTAAAAATAATTAAAAATTTAGTATGTTTTTTTTTTATTGATTTACAATCAAATTTCTACATGATTTCTTAATCACTAAATAAGAAATTAAACGTAATGGATTTACAAAAGATTAAATTTAAAAAGAAATAAATCTAAACGCCATTATCAATCAAAATCTTAATCATGCTCATTCATAAAACTAACATAGAATAAGGATTTGAGATCATAAATTATATGCACCATGACTTAAATTATTTTGGCATACAAATCAACCCAATGAAACTAATAGAAATTGAAGAGAGAACATTATCGTGCTAACATAATAAATTAAAACCATAATCATATGCATATATAAAGGTTAAAACCTTAATAATGTTCATTAATTAATAAAATCAAGATAACAACAATCACCATATAATAAAGAAAAATGATTAATGAAGTATTCACTCTCCTGCGATTGTTAATCTAAAGTACATGAGAGATTCATCCACAACCAGAAGTTTTTCCAAACCCTTGTTTCTAAATAATGAAGATGAGAAGATAATAGAGAACAGAGTTTAATTTTAGGGTTAGTGAAAAGTGATTTTTGTAACTTTTACTTTGACTTATAAAAAAATGGTAAAAAACCTGAATTTAAGTAATCTAATAGACTAAAAATAGGCCCATGGATATCAACTGGGCTCAAAATTAGACAATAAAAGAGCTTAAAAAGTCAATAAAATGGCCCCAAAAGCCAACTTCAACAAACATAATCAAAACAAACAATAATAAAATATTAACAATAAATACTCATAATGAATTATTAACTAATAATTAATAATTAAAAAATTGGATCACTGCACATAAAGATAAGACAAAAGTTTGTAGAGATTTTAAAAACAATGTTACAAAGCTAAGAATAGAAACAACGAGAGAGAGAAAAGCAATCTTGATTGTGATCTACTAAGAACTTCCATGATACAAAGAGGCCCATCAGACTTAACAAAAGTAGAAAAATTAGAAAGCATCCCCAATATATATCTGAATAAAAAGCATGCAAAAATTGTTTCATGCATCTGCAAAAAATTCAAGCAAAAATAAGACACAGAGAAGAAAGTCAGGTTGGAAGTAATCAAATATAAAATAGTACTTGTCACATTCAAAAACTCATTACAGAGGTTGAAAATATTGGCAACTCGATATAAATTGTAATCGTCCCCTGCCAATAACTCTATACTTCTACAAGCAAGCAACACCCAAACAACAGCCTCATAAGCATCATTACTTGCAACATCAGAATTCACAGTATATTTATAAAACTTACCCGACAATGTCGGCTCATCACTAGCCCCAAAAGAATTGTGCGTCAAGATTAGCCCTTCCCCATGTCACTAGTCTCTGAAGTAGCTAAGGAGTGTCTGCTTGCAAGGAACAGAAAATTCAATACTTTCAAGTCATGAACTCTTTAACCCATATTTTAGATGGCGTTTAAATTTAGAGGTGAGCCAGCCTCTGCTGATGAGGTGAGATATGGAAGAATCCAATGCAAGGGAAAACTTTTCAAATGCATGGTGGAAGGCTTGATCACAATGAAACATTGTGGCTCTTGTTGTGGAGAGAGTTGACCCAGTTGTAGGGCAATATCTTGGATGTGCGTGTCCTGAAAAGTAAATGGATCTCCAATACAAAAGCCAAGGCTAACATGCAGGGCCATCTCTACCTTAAGGCCATTACCGCCTAAGGCCCCTAGCTCAGGTCCCACTACAAGAAAAAGGAATGGTTTTTGGTCTCTTGGTAAGAGAACTGATCGGTTATTTCTAACCTTTGTATATGAGTAACCCAAGTAATGCTCGAAATCCACAGTTAAAAATATGAATATGACTCTAATCCAATGACTATAAATTACTAATCATGTTGAATTTTGGTACATAGATCCAACTAGGGATGAGCCAAAGATCCATACGGTTAGTGGTCTCTAAGAGTGTGCCACATGGCTTGTATTGTAGTCCCTCATCATTGTTGATGAGGGATGTCATCATCAAAGTTCTACTCCGTTGCCTACTTGCCCCTCAGCATACTGAGCTCATTAAACGAGCTATTTGTCTAAACTTTAATACAACCCCTAGCCGGCGTCTTAAGTGCTTCCTATGCCATTTACTGATTTTAAACCTTTGGATCCTCGTACCCAAAATAATGCTAAAAACATATAGTTAAATTCAACCCATGAAAACGACTCCAATCGAATGCTTAGAAATCACTAACCATGCCGATTTCTCCATGTAGGTCCACTTAGGGACGAGCCAAACATCCATATGGTTAGTGATCTCTAAGAGTGGGCCATGTATAAGGTGCTACTACATGTAAAGTGCACGTGCATCGCACATGGCACCCCCTGGTATATATTAATATATTAAATATAAAAAAATGCATTATATCGAGTTTTTGCCTTAGGCCTAACATGGATGCTCATCAGTATCTTTGGTTTCCTCTACGGAGTGGGAAATATTTTTGCATAGATTATCACTCACATTTTGACAATGAAATGTGACAAAAATCCTTTGAGTATCCATCATTAGAACACCAAATTTTGTAATTAAATCCACAACAATCTTATATAGGGATTATACTTGCATTGTGGGAATATCCCCTCTTTGAACCACGTTCTCAAGAAATTGGACTACTTTTCTAACATTGTGGGAGCATGATTTGGAGGCGGATCTGCACTTAAACCGTGATATTATAATTCTAGAGTAGGGGTACAACCATAGTTAGCGATTCACCATACGTCAAATATTCGAAACGGGAAACATTCGAGTTTAATTCGGTTTCAAGATATAACAATTTGATCAAAAATTCGTTTATTGTTGAAGTGCTATATTTGTTTAGCCTTAAAAAACCTAAATTTTACCAATTTTTTTTATTTTATATGGCTAGTTAATACGTTTTTTTTAGAAAACACAAAATTTGTGTATTAAACATGAATAATTCGGATTTTTTATTTATACGACCATATTAAACCTTTTTAAAAAAAAAAAAATCGAGTATTAAACACGAATTTACTAATTAGGGGTATAACCCGCTCACGATAGTCAGTAAGGGGTGAATGCAATAAAAAGACTCAATTATAGTATTTACATCAATATATTGAAAATACAGGGGGCTATCAATCAATAAGTAAGTTTCAGGTGATTTCTGATATTCCCCCATCCATATATGCGAAAAGGACCTCTAATTAATTAAATAATTCAACTATTTTTCTCTTTGACCGACGTCATTATTTACAATTTTACCTTTGCATGGTATTGTGGCGCGTAGCCTATACTTTTTCGAAAAGGTGAATGGCAACTTAGAAATTTCAAGAAATAAGAGGGGTATTTTGTAATTCGGCAAAAAAAAGGAAAAGTTGAATAAACTTTCGCAATTTTAGACAGCCTGCCGTGTCGCATAACTAGCCCACATCTTTCTCACGGTCTCTCGAATCTTGGCCGTCCACGTCATCAACCAGCACGATCTCTACTGTCCAGATCTTCCTCGTTTACCCCGAAATTCTAGAGGTACATTTAATGCTGTTAGGGTTTCCATCGTGGCAGGAGAATCTTAGTCGTTGCAGGTAAGATTGGACGGTAGAGATCAAAAGTCACAAAGCTGTATTTTTTATTTCGTTTTATTTTATGCATTTTGATTTTTTCGGTCTAAACCCTAAGTCTCGTGAAACCGAAGAAACCCTAGTTCGTCGTCCGTTACGGTAAAAAAAAAAAAAAAAAGGGGAAAAATGAAAGCAGATCGACAAATCGTTGGATTTTAAGCGGAAAGGTCATATTCAAGTGGAAGATCACCTGATTTCTACAAAATTTCTCCCGATCGGAGTGGTGAATCCGTTCTCTTCAAGCGATTTTGATACAGGTATGTGTTTTATTTTCGCTTTTTTTGGTGATCGATTCGTTTTGGTTGCACGAACGGTTTGGATCTTTCTAGGAAATGGGTTTTGATCAATTTGCGTGCGTTCTTGGGTTTGATTTTGGAGATTTTCCTGATTTTTGTAGTGAAATTTCGGTCTCAGATCTGAAACTAGGGTTTCGTTTAGATAAACATGTATGATGGAAGATGACAATTGGGGGTTTTCGTTTTGCTTATGTGGATTGAGGGCCTGTAGATGGAAAATAGCGTAGGAAACTCTGATGTACCTGAAATTCCTAAGAAGTCGAGATCTTTGGATATTCAGAGCCTTTATGTTGAGAAATCTAGGGTTTCGAAAGAAGGTAGGGCCTTGAAGAGGAAATGGCGATCGTCGACGGAGAACAAAGAGTTCAGTTCGGGCCAAGGGAAGAAGAAAAAGAAGAGTCGAAAGGAGGTTTCTCTCAGTAGTTTTGAGTCTGTTAATAAAAAGAATAGAAAGAGTTCAAACGCAGTAGATGGGTTGAAGTTAAGCCGTCTTGTTTTGGACAGGAAGAATCCAGCAAAGAAGAAAAATAGTCAGGATTTGGGGGGCGAAAATTTGCAGAATTTGAGCAGTTCAAACAATGTTTCTCACAATTTGGAGGGTAATGCTATTCCAATACCAAAGCGGCCTCGAGGCTTCTTGAGGCGAAAGAAATTTCAAAGCAATCATGTCTTGAAGCAGGCTGGGACTTCGAGAAATGTCAGTTCTGATGCTCAGATAGTTAAGTTAACTGGTGATTCTGTCACCTCAATTCTTTCTTCTGGAGGTAAACGGAAGAAGGTCTTTGATGAGTTTAAGGAGAATAGCTCCAGTAGAGCTAATTCAGCTCGACGTTTTAAGGCAGAAGATGGTGTCAGATATAATGGTGGTCCAACCTCAAGAAGGGTCCGGAGGAATCGTGGAAAGAGACGGGAATCAGAACCAAAGGAGCAAAACCGTGCGGAAGAGGATGAGCCGCCAGTGAATAACCCTGCCGCGATTTGCGAAGATTTGCATGAAGACGATGAGGAGAATCTCGAGCAGAATGCGGCGAGGATGCTCTCGTCTCGGTTTGACCCAAGCTGCACTGGCTTTTCTGGAAATAGCACACTTTCTGCATCACAATCTTTGAATGGGTTATCATTTGTGCCCCTGTTTCATGGGGATTTTGCAAGTGTACGGGCAAACCATTCAGCTGGTTTGGAGTCCAATTCTGCTGATGCTGCTGGCAGAGTGTTGCGACCTAGGAAACAACACAAAGAGAAGGGTCAAGCAAGGAAGAGACGCCACTTTTATGAGATATTCTCTAGGGACTTGGATGCGTACTGGGTTCTAAACCGGAGAATCAAGGTCTTTTGGCCTTTGGACCAGAGTTGGTATTTTGGCCTTGTCAACAATTATGACCCAGAAAGAAAGTTGCATCATGTCAAATATGATGACCGTGATGAAGAATGGATTAACCTCCAAAATGAGAGATTCAAGCTCTTGCTACTCCCTAGTGAAGTTCCTGGTAAGCCCAGTTCAGAAAAATTAGGTTTGGGGGGTAAACTCGTGGATGAGGATAAAGAAGATGTGAATGCAGAGGATGATAATTGTGTAGGTAGCTATATGGAGTCGGAGCCCATCATCTCATGGTTGGCTCGATCGACTCATTGGGTCAAATCTTCTCCACTTGGTATTATGAAGAAACAAAAAACGTCTTGTCCATCTAAGAATTTTGCACCACCTATGTTGTCTGAGGATTCTGTTGGCACACCACAGCATTGCTTAGTTGCTGGTCCCTCTAGAATGGATACAAATATATTATCCAGTAATTCTGTGGTGCCGGATAGATCAACTGATGGAGAACTGGCTGAAAATTCTATGATGAAAAATACCATGTGCTCCAAGGATGCAAAGCTGCCATATGTATATTTCAGGAGGCGGTTTCGCAAGAGAGGGCAAGGGTTGGGTTGTTTATCCAACGAGAGCTCTGGACACAGAAGCGTTGCTGGATCTGTTACCATTCTTGCTTCCGTGGTTGACAGCGTAGGGTCTCTGGAAGAATATGATATTGCCGTCGGCTCTCGCGTGGAAGACTTGATACACTTGGATCGGGACAGTATATTGTGGTCGGGTGAGAATCTTGGGTTGTGGAAGTTGACTGTTCCACCGATGAAATTAAAACAAGTGACGTTGAAGTTAAGAATCCCATTTCAGTGGGTCAACAATCTTGCATTCGGACCCAAGAACTTATGGCTGTACCATAATCCATTGCTGCTCCAGTATGGTAAGGTGATGTCTGTGTGGCCAAAGGTTCGTCTGGAGGTGCTTCTTGTGGATAATGTTGTTGGGTTGAGGTTTCTGTTGTTTGAAGGTTGCTTGATGCGGGCAGTAGCTTTTGTATGCTTGGTGCTGGCTGCATTTCATCAACCTAAAGAATATGGGAAGTTTGTTGGTCAGCAGTTGCCAGTTACTTCAATCAGGTTCAAACTTTCAGGCTTTCAAAACTTTGGAAGGCAGCTCGTGTTTGTGTTCTATAACTTCTTGAAGGTCAAAAATTCAAAGTGGCTGCACCTAGATGGTAAACTGAAGCAGTACTGTTCAGTCACTAAGCAGCTACCTCTTGCCGAATGCACGTATGATAATATTAACGTCCTTCAAAGTGGAAGTGATCAGTTACCTGTTCCTTCTGTTTCTGCGGAACCAGTTTCACTCGAGGTATTTCTTTTTCTATCTTTGCTTCTGTTTTTCTGTAAATCCTTCTCCTCTGCTGGGGCTTGAGTTTTTTGCTGACTCTTGTTTATGCTGTTATTCATTTTGTTTTTGTTTTTGTTATGGACTGAACTTAATTATCAGTCTACCAATGTTGGCACTTTTTAGTGGCTCGGATGTCGATAGTATGCCTCTCTTGTAAACTTGTTATTAAATAATGTTAACCTGTGATCGTTTCTGCTATATACCAGGGTTTAAGGAAAAGATCAAGGCAGGGTATTATGAATATGGGGCTTTCCAAAGAATCTGCTAAATTCAATGTGGTATTTTCATCTTCTAAGTCTGATGAGAAGCACAGTCGACTTCCTCCATTTGTTCTTTCATTTGCTGCTGCACCTACTTTCTTTCTCAGCCTGCATCTCAAGTTGCTGATGGAAAAAAATGTTGCTCCTACCAGCTTTCAGAAGTGCAATCCGATACCTTTACTAGAGGGTACAGAAAACTGTGGCAGATTGACCGGTGCTGACTGCTCTGCAGTTGAGCGTTTTTCTGACCATATAGCCCTTGAGAATAATATGGGGTGCTCTTTGAGCCAGACTGTTGCTGGTTCTGGATGGTTACCTTGTGCGAAATCAAAGGTAGAGGTTGATGCTCACTCCATAAGCAATGATGGTGATTGGATGAAGTCCTCTCAGAAATGCCTAAACAGTGACCTTAATGTAACTGGAACTTCTGTAGGTCCCCAAGATTCAGGAAAGAACGAGGGTTCTGACATTGCCCAACTACAAAGACATCCAAGCCACCATTCAGGGTCAGAGCAATTTGATGGAAAGTCATGTTCTTCAGTTCCCGAGGATCATTCTTCTCCAGACAATTCGGAAACTGGGTGCTTTTCCCGTTCGAATGGTATCCATGTTCAGATTCCCCCACTTAACCAAGTTGAGGGTCAATCATTTGATAGGGGAACACGGAGTCCCCAACAGTTTACATCTGATTTGGTTTGGAGCGTGAATGACTCCACCATCCGCAGCCCAAACCCAACTGCACCCAGAAGCATATGGCATCGCAATAGACATAGCTCAGGTTCTTCGTCAATTGGTTACCGCTCAAAAATGTGGTCAGACGGAAGGGCAGATTCGATCCGCAACAGCCTTGTCAATGGTTCTAGGAAGCCCCGAACTCAGGTTTCGTATTTGTTGCCTTTTGGAGGTTTTGATTTCAGCTCAAAACCTAGAAGCCATCACCGGAAGGGGCCTCCTTATAAGAGAATCAGAAATGATAATGAGAAAATGATGTCCAGTGGTTCTAGAAGCCCTCATGGACATCCGGACTTGCTATCTTGTGATGCAAATGTCTTGATTACAGTAGGTGACAGATGTTGGAGAGAATGTGGGGCGCAGGTTGTACTGGAGTTTGTAGATCATAAGGATTGGAGGCTCCTGGTGAAAGTTTCGGGATCTATAAAGTATTCATATAAGGCACACCAGTTTTTGCAGCCTGGGACCACAAATCGCTATACGCATGCCATGATGTGGAAAGGAGGCAAGGATTGGATTTTGGAATTTCCTGACAGGAGCCAGTGGACTCTGTTCAGGGAGATGCATGAAGAATGCTACAATAGAAACCTACGGGCCGCTTCTGTTAAATACATTCCTATTCCTGGGGTTCGCCTGATTGAGGAGAGTAATGATTATACTATAGAAATACCATTTGTTCGCAGTTCTCCCAAATATTTTCGGCAGGTCGAGACCGACGTTGACATGGCTTTGAATCCATCACGCATCTTGTATGACATTGAAAGTGACGATGAGGAGTGGATTTCGAAACATCAAAATTCTTCAGATATCATTGAAAGTAACCTGCTGGAGATGTCTGAGGAGATGTTTGAGAGGACGATGGACATGTTTGAGAAAGTTGCATATGTTCAGCAGCGTGACGACTTTACAGGTGATGAAATAGAGGAACTCATGGTTGGAGCAGGACCAGTTGACGTGATTAAAGCCATCCATGAGCATTGGAGGCAGAAGAGGCAGAGGAAGGGAATGCCTTTGATCCGGCAACTCCAGGTAACATCTGATCTACCTGTCTAAATTTACGAGTTCCTTGTTTTTGGGATTAAGATTGCATATTCCTTGTCAAAATTATACTTATTTTATTATCTCTATAGTCAAGGCGCACTAAGGCGAGGCGCGTGCAAGGCGCACCTAAGGCGCCTTGAAATGGTCAAGGCGAGCGCCTCAGCCAAGGCGCACCAAGGCCCGCGCCTCACTAAAATAACTGTTTTTTTTTAAATATTAAAAAAAATATATTAAAAATAAAAAATCCTTATTCCTAATATGAACCCGAAATCCCTTAACTAATTTTCTTTTATTTTTAAATTTTTTTTTACTTGGGGGTGTTTCGGTGATTCAACATTTCAACTTGTGAAAGAAAAAAATTGATGATGGTGTACATCATAAAAGTTGATGACTGACCAACAGTGTGAGCCACGTGGCATACTATTAGAGGCTATCGACCGTATGCATGTTTGGCCTATCTCTAGATGGGCATACAGGACAAAAATGGGTATGCTTAGTGATTCCTAACCTTTGAATCTGAGTACCCCAATAAATGTTAGAAATCCACAATTGAAAATAATCCATAAAAAAGACTAATACAACGAACATAAATTACTAATCATGACGAATTTTGGTATGTAGGTCCAACTAGGGATGGGCAAATTTTACGGCTTTTTGATTACTTGTTTTGTATTTAGATAATGAGAATGTTAACTAGAACCTATGATACTCGAATAACTGTACCCCTCATCGTACCAGTGCCGACACGGATACATGTATGGTGTCAGTAGTGACACGTATTCCGGACATATCCATCATATATGCTGATATTCTTAAAAAAACAAAATTTAAGTAATAAATGAACGCACTAGATGCGTTGTTTTCTGGTAAATTTTTGAAAAATAATAGAAAAATGTCAAGTTCTTTATATTATATTTATGTGGCCTAATGATTATTTGTTTTGTTATTTTATGATGTTATTTTTCTTATTTTTTATTATAATTTTTAATATTGCGCCTCGCTTTAGTCAGGCGCACGCCTCGCCTTGCGCCTCAGGCTCCAGGGGTCCTAGTGCCTTAAGTGCGCCTTGCGCCCTTAACTACCTTGTTTATTATCACACGTGTCTAACAGTCATGGTTAGGTCTAAGTAGTTGGGTTCAGTTGAAATCAATTTGACATCTTTCACTTTAATTAAAATGCGTGGGAGTTATTTAAACACGATGATTTCAAATTGTCTGTAGGCCTGGCTTGGACATTTGGTTGAGCCAGAAAAGTTTGAAAGGAGGGAATGTGAAAGCTTACCATAATCTTATTTAACTGGATGCCCGAAAATATATCTTTTTTAATTCTCTTATTTGTTATCTGCTTTGTTTAGATTTAATGACTGCCAAACGCATTGTGAACGAGATAAGTTTCTCTTTGGGTTTTGTTTCATGTGAAATTGTTCTAAAGGTGGGAAGTGTGAAAGCTTACCATACTTCTCTGCCTCTAAATTGTTCCAAAGATAGATTATCCAACTGTACGAACCAAATTTTGGAACCAACTGCATTTCTCTCTTTCATTCATGATGTTATTCATGTATTTGTTTTGTTTGGAAGAATTGTTTTGTTTGGAAGATCAGTTGGAGTTATTTCTTTGGTGAACTTTTGGCTCCCTTTTCAATTTCTCGTTATTTTGAAGTGATGTGATAAAACACACACATATACTCTCTCTCTCTCTCTCTCTCCTGTTTTTAGTTGCACAAGGTCTTGTCTTGCTTGTTTCCCCAGCCGGCCCAGTTTAATTGAAATTGAATAATAGTGAATTTAGTGGATGTTCTGGCAAATAATGTTCATACTTGATTATGCTGTTTGTGCTGTGTCTTCTCACTGCCGCAAGTCCATTATTTCCTGTGTTTGATGCAGATCCCAATTTTTTTCCTTAATTTTGTGGGGCTAGGGGGACTTCGGGGTAAAGCGAAATTCATCCCTTTCCCGCGTATCCCCCATCTTCAATCTCACACTTTCTTTATCTTTATGGTTAACGAGGGGTCTTCTTCATAAGACTGATGATAGTTCTGGTTTGGCCATTCTACTCCATTTGCAGGCTCCAAGTATGCATATATCCTATTATTTTGATTTTTTCGCATTCGTCACCCGATAATGTTCTCTAACGGGCTGAAAGCAAGCGTGGTGCTTTTGGCATGAGCACTCTGTCTCAACGTTGAGTTTGTGGGTTCCATTCCAGACTACCTTCCAGAGGGAGGAGGGAGGGATATTTTTATCCCTCCCCAGGCATTTGTAGATGTTTTGTTTCAAGGCTGTGTCCTGCATGTTTTTTTGCCTTCACATTATTTTATTTGAAGGGGTAACTTATTTTAAACTGATAAAAAATGTGTTAAAACTTCTTTCAATACCTTCTACTCACTTAAAAAAAAAAAAACCTTCTACTCTATTTTGCATCAGTGATCAGAATGCTGTATGGTTCACATTGTTGACTCCACGGCCGTATTCCAACTTTCACCGGTTTGTGCTGTTCTGCAAGATGCAACGTAGCTGAAAAATAGCTGATTTTTTGCTAACCCCAAGTTTCTAAAGGGCTTGTTTTGGAGTTGTGCATGAATTCTCTTCTGTTGTATTATGAATTATTTTTTGGTCTAACTTTGTTATGTACAACTTCTTAGTTTCTTTTCATTATGCTTGATTCAGCCTCCACTGTGGGAAAGATACCAGCAGCAAGTGAAAGAGTGGGACTTGGCAATGAACAAAATCCACAACTTCCCCAATGGATGCAAGGAGAAGGCCATGCTTATTGAGAAGCCACCCATGTTTGCTTTCTGTTTGAGACCACGGGGCTTGGAAGTTCCCAACAAGGGCTCAAAGCAAAGGTCACAGAGGAAGCTTGCATCCGGTGGGCACAACTATGGTTTCTCTAGAGATCAGGATGGTCTCCAAGCTTTTGGTAGTTATCCTTTCCTTTCTCTGTATCTCTGGTAGACGATGGTTAATTACCCCTTTCTTCGTTAGCTTATTCGTTTTTATTGTACCAGGGAGAAAATTAAATGGGTTCGCCTTTGGAGAGGAGGGGGCTGTAGTTACTAGCCAGAACCATGAATCTTCAGATGCTTCCCCATGGCTTCAGACATCCACAAGGGTATTGTCACCGCGAGACACAGTTAACACAAGATACTTGTCCATGAGCAGTGATTGGTCTGGGAGGAATCAGCATCCAAAACTTCATAGAAACAAAGCAAGGAAGATGGGGACGTTTCTATCCTCTATTGATTCCCAAATGATGGCAACGTCGGGCAATCAGAGTGCAGCAGGCAAGAGAAATGGAGTCTGCCGGTGGAATATGGGCTTACCCGAGTGGCGTAGCCAGCAACAGTACCAACCTGAAGGGTTCCAGAGGCACAGAGTTGAACAGTTGGATGGTTCTGATCTTGATGAGTTCAGGTTGCGCGATGCATCAGGTGCAGCACAGCATGCATCCAACATGGCTAAGTTGAAGCAGGAAAAAGCTCAGAGGTTGCTTTACAAGGCAGATCTTGCGATACACAAGGCTGTGGTTGCTCTTATGACTGCTGAGGCAATAAAAGCATCATCCGAGGACTCAACTGATGACGGGTGAAGTTCCAGATGAATCATAAACAACCCAGAAATTAAGTCAGCAAGCTACTTCAGGCATATTTACCTGGCAATCAGTGGCGAAAGACACTTGCATAGTCTTGGCATTGTTTTTGCTGGAGTTAGCGGGTTTCTGTTCTGTCAAGAGTGGGTTTTAACAACCAGGGAAAGGGTTTTTGGATTATGTCATCATCAGCAATGAATACCAAGTGCACTTTCAACATGGTGGCACAGTGGCGTCATCGTGAGGCAGTTTTGATGTCCAAAATCCAATTGGTTTGCCAAAAGAAGCTTTTTTCGAAGTATTAGGTACTGTCCTTTAGATATTGGGCGGGAGGGTAGTTAATGCTCCCGGAGGGAAAGCGTTTGTAGAATCTTGGCTGCTGATCTTTGTACAGAATTTTTTCCCCCTTTGTTTCGTTTATCCCTCAATTCCTGTTAAAAGTGTTTGCCAATGAAGGAGCGATTAGCCGAAAATAAAACAATACACCTGCTGAAATCCCTCTTGGACTTTGGAGTTCTAATTGTGAATGGATGATTATTGTGTATGTAGGGGCCATTTGTAGTAAGTCTACCAACTGGCCCGTTTTATTGCCGAAAAAGAAAAAAATGCTGTAAGTAATCATGTATATGACGTTTTTCTTTTTGGGAGGAATCATCCATATAACATGTTAAAACATAAATGTCTTTGCATCTCATGGTTATCTATTGGAATAAAAACAAGTGGGTCTACAGAATCAAAGTGCACCCGTGTCGTGTGCTGTGGCAGAAACCGAGGCAGGAGAAGACGAGAGAAAGAAATACGCAGCAGATCGAGCAAGATGAAGAGAAATTTCAACAAATCCTTTCTAAGTTATGGCAATGGTTTTAACAATTTCGTTAAACCTCGAATCCCCAAGCGTGGTTAGGTTTAAGATAAGTGGGTATGATTTATATCTCAGTTGGGAAGGCATTAGAGGGACCATTAATGTCCAACATGTACCTAAAGAATATAGAGTCAGCTTTAAGAGTGGAATATGTAAACTTAAAAATGGCCAAAACACCTGTAATGGAGTACTTCGTTGCACTGTGAGTCCCTCAACATTTTCTTTTTGCCGCTCTAAATTAAAAAAAATTTGATGCCACATGCTTTGTTCATCAAGTTCTTCACTCAGCGAATTACAGGCTGCCGTGTTTGTGTTTCAATTTCATAGGGTAGCACATGCCCCTACTGCAATCTTTATTTTCTGAAAAGGAAAGGAAAGAAAAAACATAACAAGAGTAACATGGAGAAATGAGGGTGTCTTTGCCACTGCAAAGAATTTCCGATTGAATCATAACCGGGGTTTATGAATTTAAAATTTCTAGGATCTGGCCTCTCATTCAAATCTAGACAAAAATATATTCCAATCAATCAACTTGAGAAACACAATAACATGTTCATCGATCAGAACAATTGGGCAGAATAACTCGATTTCAAAAACTTGAGGTAACCTCACATTTCTGACCCATAAAAGAATGAGGAAGGACTCAGTTGCAGCTCTTATTTGATTCTCATGCACTTGGAGAGGATCCCTGTGAATTTCTTGTACATGTGACGCTTCAAATACATCTTCTCTACTTTGCTCCTTCCTTTTATTCCCATCTGCTCCCTCTCCGATGGGTTTTTAAGCAAAAACAGGAGATTCTGGGCAAGGATTTCAGTTCCTGGATGCCCTGTTGGATGAAGAAGACCTGTGACATTGTTCTCAACAATCTCCCTTGTGCCTCCAGCATCTGTTCCAAGCACCTACACATAAAAAAAAATACTGCACGTTCATCAAATGGGTCTGCTTAGCTAAGAGCAATTATTCTTACTAATTTTTTCATTAAAATGGACTGCAGTTCAGATTAATTACGCAAATTGTTAATTGATTTGAAACATTTCTTGCTGCATAGTTCAACATCCATATAGATTGCTGGTTGCTTGAGACACCGTTTTTTAAAACTTACACATTACTTGTCAGTCTCCGTTGAACTAATGCTTCTATCAACGCAAAAATTCAAATGAAAAGGCCAATAATGGAGAAAAGATAAAGAGAAGAAAGATAAATAGATAAGAACCTAATGAGACTACAACTAAATCTAAAACCATTGAAGCAAGTTTGTTCATTTTTGAAGGGGTTTTTTTCCTAGGTGTTGGTGGTTCATCAGCCAGACTTAGTGCAGCCTTGACGTCCAACCTACATGCATACCCTTCACCTATCCATCATCTACATAACACACAGCACAGTCAACGAGTTCCACTCTTCCGACATGTGTACCACAGCTTCACCCAAGACACAAATGCCAGTTATGTTATGGGGAATATTTCTTTCCTCACCAACCACACCATCTACAGCCTAAGCCTCTAGCTCTCCATCCTTTATAATACACCTCGTCCACCACACCCTGTTTAAACCGTCCCATACAAACCCCAGACAATATATCACTCTCCAGATTCGTGTTCTCCTCGTCCGTATTCCCCAACCCTATCCATTCACACACGTGTCAGTCACATACAATGACACACGATCCACCTAGATTATTGATAAAAATATCGAGGGGTGAATCTTAGAATATGTATATAATTGGCTTTCTTTGTTCTTCTCTTTCTTCTGTCATCAGATTCTTCAGAGGTATCCTACTATCAGATTAATGCCTCAAAAAATTTGCATCTTACGGAACAAAAACAAGCACTCTGTAGTTCATGAGAACCACAAAAAAGAAAAAGAAAAAAGAAAAGAAATGAAAGCAGCTTGTGGTTCCCAATTGACAAGTTGAGGTTGAATACCACAGTGTATTAAAAAACTCAAGCTTCTGTGGTGCACGGACAACCACCAAAAGTTCAATTTATAGCCTGTAAAATACTGGCATGTGAATCATGAGAAAGTTATATCTTTGCGAGAAGCAAAAGATCATGAGAGGAAAGGGCAATGCAACTAAGAGGATACAAGGGCATTTGGGCAAAACTGGTAGAGCTACAACTGAAAAGGAATATATAGGTTATTGAGGATCATGTTATGGCAGATGAGTAGAAGCCTTTCATGCCATCAATACAGCATGAGTGGAGGGTCAGAGTATTTCTATGTGACAATATTCAATAATATGCATGCATTTACATACATCATCATCATCATCTACGCCTAATGTTTGGGGTCGGCATAAATATTATAAATAGAAGATCGAATCTCCAGACAATACCAACTAACAACATGAGTCATCAATTCAGGATGGAGCTACTACTTCAACAAAAGAAAAAGACAAAGGCAGTGTATAGGATTGTGATACCGGAAGACCAAATGCCATTGCTTCAATTGTCACTCTCCCGAATGTTTCTCCAATTCCCTATATATCAATAACGAGTTAAATGCTTTCCAGATAAAAAAAGTTAAGAACTGAACACAAATTATGAATTAAGGAATACATACAATTTGAAGGAGTTAAAAACTTATGACATAAACCCAAATAGGTAAAGAGGAATCAGAAATTTAAATCTTTGCTGACAAAAATAACCCCGCTTTCCCTATGAAAGAGACGAGCACATAAAGAATTACGAAGTACTGACACATAAACTCATGGGTAAATTAAATCAGTTCTCACTAAAAAATATTCATATTTGAAGATGATGTTTTAATGTTTACAAAGGGAGGCAGCATCATTACAACTCTTTCCTCCCATAATTTAACTGTCAAAAGAAATACAAAAAAGTGCTGTCACTAATAGAGGCACTACCAGTTATCTTCTCTGTTCATTACATGGTAAGAAAATTTTAAGATGCCTCGACAGAAAGGAAACCACTAAGGGCGAGTTTGGTTGCACAGAAAATTTTCCCGAGAAAATACATCTGGGAAATGCCTTAAATGGCTGATTGATTGCAACTGAGAACACATATTTCAATCATGTGAGAAAATAAAGGTGTATTTTCAGGTGGAAATGAATTCTCACCTTTCTGGATATAAAATGAATTTCGGGCTTAATAGGGAAAATTATCCAGATTTAAATGGCTTGGTAGGGAAAATTATACAAATTTAAAATGGCTATCTAACAATGGACAGTTGTGTTTTCCCACTTGGCAATCGAACACGCCCTAACAGGAAAAACATGTAAATGACTTAAAGTAAGCTCCAAAGATGGAGTTATGCTAGTTCTTTAACTTGTCTTATAGAAGAACTTTCCCAGTCACAGATAAGATTAGGAATAGAGGTTTATTGCGGCTGCAACAATTCTGTTCTGAGTAAAATATCCAACAACTAAGCACATAACCCATTATGCATACACATGTTTAGATAGGGAGGCTAGAATAACAGTTTTTTGTTTTTCTGTGTAACCATGCATTTAATTAATGAAACCTGAATTAGACACTATGCTTTCATTTAGATTGTTAAAGCCCGTTATATAAAGTAGGAAGTGGATAATACATTTCTCCAAGCAATAGTGCAATGCTGCAATTTGCCTCCTTCGTTATAAGCAACCACCTTTTTTTAATTACCAGAGGCAACTACAAGAGGCAGAGAAAAAGATAAGCAAAAGGTTAAACAAAAAAAGTACAATGGGAATTCTATACTACCATACAAAGCATCCCTTAAAATGCCTCCTTTTACAAAGATATCTATCTTTTAGTTAGCCAACCTTGGTACAAGAGCGAGTGAGATGTTCAAAGTTGCTACCTGTTGGTGTATTTATTTAGTATAGACGCACGTGTTGGGATATTTCTGTCATTTCCTATTTAATTTCTATTTTTTCTTATTATTGACCCCTAGGAGGTCATACCTGTAATTTGTGTGTCAAACCAAAGTGAATATAATCAATTTAAGGGAGACCGTGCACTCTTAATGTAATGCACTTTCTCTCCCCTCTTTCTTCCGCGTCATCTCTTCTCTTCTTTTTCGTTTCTTCTTTGCTTCACTTCTCTTTTCCTTATTTTCCTCCTTTGTTGTCGGTATGCTAAAACCCTAGATAAATCTACATGGTATCAGAATGGGATCGAGTCCACAATTTTTTAGGGTTCATCCTTTAGTTGAACAATGCCCGATGAATAATACCTAGTGAACAAACAATAGTTTATCTAGGATGGCTGTCCAAACAAAGAAGCTCACTTTGGATGGAATAGAGGACCCCCAAATCAAGTTAGCAGGATACAGTTTCCGACCCAAGGGAATGATATGGGAAAAGAAGGATCTCACAGAAAATAAACCTTTCTTATCCCATTTCCATAGACACCTATCCGGCTCTGTCAGAAATGAATGACCTTCCCCTACTCTGGCCAAAAAAGCTCCCATACTTTCCACCTCCCAATCATTAATATGCCTTCTAAAACTGAAGTTCCATGAAAGCGCTCCCTGAGAAGACACCACACACTCTATAATCTTGGCCCCTTTAAGATTCGATAAGTTGTAAAGCATAGGAAAGACACTCTTCAAAGAATCTTCCCCAAACCAAATATCTTCCCAGAAGTTGACCTTATCTCCTCTCCCCACTTTGAATTGTATACCCCCTACGAATCTCTCAAGAATCTTCAAATCCCTTTCCACACATTGATTCCATAAGAAGGAACAACTTGTCTACTAACCCTCCCTTCCCACCAATCTTCGTACTTATCCAAAATTATTATCCTCCACAATTTGTCTTCTTCCTCCCTAAACCTCTACAACCATGTTCCCAGAAGCACCACATTCATATCCTTAAAGTGCCTAAACCCCAAACCACCTTCTTCCTTTGGAACACAAACTTTGGCCCAGTCGACCAAGTGGAATTTGAAAGAAATCATGTTTACCTTCCTATAAAAAATCTCTCATCATCCTTTCCAATTCACGAGATACCTTAGCGGGGATCATAAACAAAGAAAGGAAATGAATAGGTAGACTAGAAAGAGTACTCTTAATGAGAGTAACTCTTCTTCCTTTCGATAAAAAAATCTACTACCACCCCGATAGCCTCTTCCCCACCATTTTCCAAGATAGAGTACCATATGGATTTATCCTTGTACTTTGCACCCAAAGGAAGTTTGAGGTAAGAAGTTGGCAAAAAAACAACTTTACACCCCAAACTCGAAGCCAAACCTCCCAAATCCGAAATCTCCCCCACCCCATAAACCTTGCTTTTTGCCAAGTTGATCCCAAGACCCGAGACAACCTTGAAGCACCTCAAGATACATCTGAGATATCTCATTGCCTATGGGAAGCCTGAGTGAAGAAGATAGTGTCATCTCTCCCACCACATTAATGGGGTGATGTTGTTCTTAACCACCATTTCTGATAAAAGTTGTGACATTTGAGCTCATTTTGAATTTGAGGTAATCTATGTAAAAAATAAAGAGACTTTGTAGTGGACGGAAAACATAGGTTATCGACAAAAAAAAAAGGGTGTCTCAAGATCTAACTTGTATAAAGTTTACATCGCCCTTTAATCATTTGAGGTCTTGACGTCTGGCGTTGACAGAAGGAGATGACGAGTGACATAGCCTCGACTATCGAATGGTACTCGGCATGAAACAGCGCGGCGGAATGTAAATTGTGTTTAGATGGGAGGAGTCGTTAGATGTTTCCTCTTCTCCCGAGATGTAAATTGTTTTGTTCGGAGGACCTTTTCTTGAGGTCCTCCCTGGTTGTACTTGGTGGGGTTCTCCCCTTTTGTTAACGATACTTTTTACACTTACCAAAAAAAAGGACACATTGCTTGCATTTTCTTTTTAAAAGTTACTTCTATTAGAACCAAACTAAGCAAACTCAACAATGATAGTTTTAATTATTTTGTGGCGAAAGGTGATTGTGGGCAAATATGGGAAGGAACCGGGAGGTTGGGTTTCCAAGGATTTTAGGTTGTCGTATGGGTGTGGAGTATGGAAAGGTATTCTCAAAGAAAAGGAGAGAGTGTTAGAAGGGACTAAAAAGGTTCTGGGGGATGGTGCTAGGATCAAATTATGGGAGGATGTATGGTGTGGTGATCTTTCCCTTATGGAGGTGTACCAGCATCTCTACTCCTTATCTCAAAGGAAAGGCCAATTTATTATTTCTGCTTGGATCTAGAACGGTCCGGAGGGTTATTGGGATCTAGATCTCAGAAGAAACCTCCTAGAATGGGAAAAAGAGCAGTTGGCATCCCTGATGGATCTTCTGCAGTTTCATAAAGTCAAAACCTTAGAGGAAGACTATCTATCCTGGGTCCATTCCAAATCGGGGAGTTTTTCGGTGAAATCATTGTATGAATCCTTATTCAGCAACATCACCTTACAATCACCATTACACTTGAGCCAAAAAATTTGGAAAGCCAAAGTGCCATCCAAAATTCGCTTCTTTGCATGGACCTCCTCCCTTAACAAAATACTTATTGTGGAAAATTTGATTGCTCGAAAGTGGATTATGGTGAATTTCTGTACTATGTGTAAATCCAATGGGGAAAACACTGATCACTTACTCTTGCATTGCGATTTTGCCACACAAATATGGTCATACTTTCTGATGCAGGTGGGTATATCTTGGGCTATGCCGGAGAAGATTGGAGATTTATTAGGAGGTTGGCCAAGGTTAAAGCTTTCGGATAGAGGAAAAGTTCTTTGGAGGATGATACCATATGCGGTTATATGGGGCCTGTGGTGGGAAAGAAATAGAAGGATATTCAGAGGAGAAGAAGGCTCTCATCAGGACACCATAATAAGCATTAAAGCATCCTTATATAGTTGGGGGAGTGTCTTACCAGAGATGAGGGGTAGTTTCTTTTCTGATATGGTCTTTAGATTTGATGCTTTATTGTCTAGTTAGCTTTGTTAGTTTTCTTCTTTTGTCTCTTTCTTTCTTCCTTTTTGTACTTTGAGATCTTCTCAATCTCCTTCAATATTATTCTCCTTGAATTATCAAAAAAAAAATAAAAAATTTTGTACAGTATTTTGCATAAGAAACAAATGTAAAAAAAAAAAAAAAAATAATCATCTCATGTCAAATATGGTGTCCATGTTAATCATCAAGAACCGTCAAGGGACACATTAAATATTTTGGTAATTTCATCAAAGTTGTTCAAAATCATCATATATGCCAAATGCTGGGTCCAATTTAACCTTCAAAAGTCAATATGGTTAGTGTAGACATTCAGTAAAGCATAACGGAAAAAAAAAAGGAAATAAAGAGGGCCCTTAAACTCTGAATTTCTAATGTAGCCCAATGACTAGATTTGAAATTTTATAAAAGCAAGCAGAAATAAGAATGCTTTCCATGTAAAGAATATTGGATAGAACTTGAACTTGATATTAACATTAATATGTCATTAAAAGATAAGGAAATCATGATCACCTGGGCATTTATGACGTAAACATCTGCTGCAGAGTACAGTGAAGCAACACGAGTAGTTACTGGAGTCCACAACACTAATTTTGACAGCTCTGAATCTTGGGATAAAAATCTGAGAATTCCTTTGACATAAGGAACTTTATTACTCTGGGATCCAACAGAACCAATTAAAAATTTGAGAGTCTGTTCCTTCATTCCTTCATTGTCAGACAACAGTTTCCTTCTTTTGTGATTACTGCCAAGGTTCACAGTATTTGTGTAATTACTGGAGGAAAGGAGACCGGCAGACCTTGAAATTTTCCTCTTAGGTTCATTTAAGGTAAAACTAGACTCATCAGAGGGGTAGTATCCATTTGCAGATTCACCAATTTGATTCCCATTTTGAAACAAAGCCCTTGAATGTTGCTTCCCATCCAAGGTAGAATGGTCTTGTCCAACGGTGATGCCAGACACATTTCCTTCTTTAATTGAATGTTTGCTTCTGGAATTTTCCAGAGAAGGGTCTTTTGCAACTGTCAAATGTGCTGATTCGAGAAGCAACAGCTGGCCTTTCCCAGGAGTGATACTACTTAGAGACATCACAAGCATATCATTATCTGTTAATCCCATCTCTTTTCTAACTGCATCTCGCAATAAACGCCTTCTCTCCAGCATCTTCTCAACACTGAATGACGGAGTATTTAGGGAACAAGGAATGCCTGCTACAAAGGCCAGTTCATCATTAACAGAAAGTGGAACCAGTGCAGGTGGGGAATTCAGCTTAATTCCTTCTTCCTCACACCAGGTTAGCCATTGTTTAGACTGCGATTCAGAAAGAAAAACCAACATCTTCACTCGGTTAAGCATTAGCTTTGATCGATCAAAGTACTCCCGTCTATTCTCCATAATCCACCAAGCTATTTGATTAGATCCAGCTGTAAAATGTGCAATATATTGATCTGAAACAAAAAACACAAGGAAGCAAGCAACAGAAGAAAGATTAAATCTTCTATAATTAATCATTTCCCTCTTCAGGAATCTGAGCCAAGAAATATTGATCTTTGCTTATCTCTCCTATCCTGTTTGGCCTTTATACAGGCAGTCTTTCCTCCATGCGTTTCAACACAATAAGCGTTAGATATTCCCACTCTTGTGCTGCCGATTGAAAGTAAATATTGTGGGTTACGAGTTCAATTACATAGGAGTTAAGAGATCTGTCCCTTTTGCAACCTTTCAATAGTGATAAAAACTTGGCATAATTAAAATACAAATAGTTCAGTTAGATAGATGCTTATTCGTTATTGACAGGTCTGAGCATGAAAGCATATCCTGTTATGAGCTTTAATTACTGATGCATATACTTCATGATGGCGGTAAGAGACACTGGCAGCCATACATGTTTCTAACTAGAACCATTTTCTGAATTAGTGCTGGATGTGCAGTGGTGGTTGAGAAAATAATATGAGATACATGACCCAGTTTCAAGCTGGTATAGAGATGATACTATGGACCACTTAAACTGGCAAAAAAGAAGCAATAAACCATGACTATGCATTAATGGTTTCACACTGCAGTGTCATAAATGTATTTGTATGTACTAAATGACAGTCTTGTAAATGGTGCCTCTATATGGATAAGATATAGCACGAGTACTATAATCTATTCAAGGAAGGAGTATGGCCATAGAAGGTCCTTTGGTTCATGGTATACATAAACTGCATGGGGAATGAAATATATTCAATCCATATTTTCGTGTTTTAGGCAACAATTTATTAGACTATGAAATGTTTTATATTAGCTTATCACCTTCAACATTTTGATATAGAAAAGATTTTGAGGCAACAGAGTTACAGAGCAACATGTCAAATCAAGGGGTCATTGTAAACTCATCTCCATCCAGTTTGGTTTATACTACAAATGCCATTAATGGTAAAAATGAACAGATTCCGTGTTAGGATGAAAATAAACACCTTCCAATTTTTACAGAATTTTTGATTAATAAAACTCATGCAAAGGATTCCTCACCGATCCATGACGCACAGAGGGCAGATCCTGCGATGACAAGATCTGCTTTCATGGCAGTCTTGTAGCTGAGCTCCGCCTTGTCCTCAACCACTTTGATCCTTCGCCTAACAAGCTCCCCCATCAACCCTCCCTTCTTGCTAAGAACTACCGCAGACACTGTGGCCCCACAGCTCAAAAGCTCCGTTGCCAATTCCATCATTGATAGTGGGGCACCCGTCATTGAAAGTCCATGGAATATCAACACAAATTTTCTAGACCAGACAAGACGTGCAAATTCCCCCTTCCTGTCACAGGTACCTGATCGCTTCTCAGCATTCCATTCCAAAATTTTATCCTCAGTTGAGCCAAATGGACCAACAAGCAACCCATAGGAAGTATTTCTTTTAGGAATCTCCTCTTCCTGCTCCTCCAAGCCACTGCTTCGACCCTCCACCACAACCTTCTCTTTCCCACGTGTCTTGCTACGCAATTTGCGTTCCATAGCCGATCTCTTAGTCCTCTTCGAAGATTTGCTCCGACGAGAAGAAGCCTTATTCACCTTTTTGGCTAGACTCACATCTATGTTCTTCAAATTCAAACCCTTTTTGCTTTGCTCTGCCTGATTTTCACTAGAAGCATTGTTAACTACCAAAGAGTCTTCATTAGTAACTAAATTCGGTTGCTTATTCTGGTCCATATTAGAAATGCCAGTATTTGCTTTACTTCTATAACCGACAAACTCTTCCTTATTATTATCACCATGAGCCCACTTGGACTGAACATAAAAGCCCAGATAGGCCCAGAGGGTAATTAAGATCAACCAAAGCAACAAGCGATTGCTCCGGATCCACTGAAATTGCCCCCAACTGCCTCGACCTTCTCTTCGAGGAGTCCGACTGGAATGCACTCTTCGAAACGAAGGAGAACTCCGAGGAGTCGATCTCCCTGACAATGTGGATTTCAAGCTTCCACCCGAACGTAAAGATGACTGTCTAACTACATTTCCCTGTAAATCTCCTCTATTGTTGTTTTCCTCCATTTACTCCTTCTGCCTTATTAAACCACCAAAAACTTGACCAACATTGTTCAAATCTCCTAACCAACAGAAAAACCCTTAGAACTAACAAACCAATCCAACATAAACTCAAACACTGTCTTCGAATCTTAAACCTACACGAAACAAGAAATCACACAATCCTTCACTTTCTTGATTACATAAACAAGATCAAATCAATAAAAACACTAAATTTCACCAATCGATCCAAAGAAGTACTTCTGAGCTACACATCAACAGATTCTTGAAGATCAGAATGACATTTAAGAAGAAATCGAACAATCTGTAACATTCTTGATTAAAGAACAGTAGAAGATGAAGATCAAACCTAAACTCACCAATTTGCTTAACCGACAGATCTGAAAACCTGCTCAATTACAGTTCTTGAAGCTTAAATCTACTCCAGAAAGAGAAGAAGAACACCTGATCTTTGAAACTGAAGGTGAGAAAAGTACTTCGATCTTTGATGAATTTGAAATTAATGAGCTGAGAATTCGAGATCCGAAGAGAGTTTCAGAGCAAGAATCTCGAGATCGTACTAATTAGGAGAGAAGAGAAGCTTAAATGAAAAGTGAGAACTGAGAACTGTTTTCTGTTACTCTTCAGCTAATTTTATAGGCAGATAGAGAGAGAGAGAGAGAGAGAGAGAGAGAGAGAGAGAGAGAGTGCTAACAGTGAAAGATGAGAGAGAAAGAGAGATGAGGGGAGGGGGCTGTGCAGAGTCTTAACGTGCGCACTTAAGAGTTGCAGAGACTGATTTAAGAGAATTCTACGAAGCTTTGGGAGAGAGAGAGAGAGAGCTCTTGTCTGAATCTAAAAAATAATATAAAAAACGTCGCAGCACGTGCTGCCTGACACGTGCAATGATATTAGGGGAGAAGACTGAAAAGGAGTAAAACTTCACGGACCGCCAGACCACCCACAATATGAGCCATGTGGAATACTATTAGAGGATGATGACCGTATGGATGTTTGACCAATCCCTAGATGGACTTGCAAAACCAAAAATAAGCTCGATTAGTGATTTCAAACCTTTGGATCTTTGTACCCCGAATAATGGTCAATAATGCTCAAATTCAACGGTTAGAATCAACCCATGAAAATGACTCCAACCCAACACTTAGAAATCGCTAATCAGATTGATTTCTGGTTTGTAGGTCCACCTAGGAATTGGCCAAACATCCATACGGTCAGTCTACTTTAAAAAATGTGCGACGTGGTTCATATTGTAGGTCGTCATCGGCATCGCTGACCGTATGGTCAGCAAAATTTTACTCGACTGAAAATAAGAATGATTCCATGTAACATACACCACCAAATTATATGCTCCACTCTTTATAATATAGTACCATCTTTCTGTCCGGAGTCCGGAGTCCGGAATATTGACTTTAAAGTTTAAAGTATATATGAATTTTCTTCGTATTGATCACAGACGCTCACGGACGTCACTATGAGACACGTGGCACACTCTTAGATACTACTAACCGTATGGATGTTTGGCCATCCCTACGTGGACCTACAGACCAAAAATCAGCCTGACTGGTGATGTCTAACCGCTGGATTTGAGTTTTTTCATGTGTTGATTTCAAATTGGCGATTTTGAGTATTATTTGAGGTAATCCAATGGTTAAAAATCACAAATCAAACTGGTTTTTGGTCCGTAGGTCCAGCTAGGGATGGGGAAGCATACATAATCAGTGGTCTCTAAGATCCGTGATCAAATACGTCCGTCATCAAAGATTTTATTCCTTCGTCGGTAGGCAATAGCCGAGTAAAACTTCCATCACACGAAATTGTAAATCACACAAAACACAGCCAATGAGTTCTCGGCACGTACACATACGGTCAGCGCCCTCTAATAATGTGCCATGTGGCTCGTATTGACCGAAGTTTTACTCGACCCAATCGGCTATCGGCAGTATTACGTATTACCATCATCTCTGTGGAGAGATGGTTTTTGAATTCAGGAACTTCTAGGAAATTGAAACGCCCATTCCCAATTAATTAATGCTGTCTAACCCAAACAATTGGATAAGATTTCAAGATGATGATGATGATTCCCACCTAATTCAAGTGTGGATGTTGGAACGTGGAAATGGAAGAATTTTAGGGCGTGTTTGATTGCCAATTTTCCGATTTTTCGTGGAAAAACATAAATTGCCCTTGTCTGACGGCCATTTTTAATTTGGAAAATTTTTCCTTCAAAAATGAGTTTTTCCCATCAAAGCCTGGAAATCCTTTCCGCTCCACATAGGAGATAATTCATTTCCATGAAAATCCACACTTATTTTCTCACAGCATTGAAAATTGCATATTTTCTCGGGTTCCTAACAAACATTCTATGAGAAAAAAATCTCAAGAAATATTTTCGGAAAAAATAGAACACTTTGTAGTTGTTAGATACTTTTGGACCAAAATTTAAATGGAATGGGAAGTTTTCCAAACCTGGTGACCAAAACAGCATATTATCAGACAAACTACTTTTTATCATGGGTCAAGATCAGAGGACACAAAATTTCACACCAGTTTTGGTGCACCCACACGGAAGATAAATCAGTGGCTGATTTTTGGTGAGGATGATCTCCTCACCATATAGATCACCCCTACAAAAAATCGGCCCATTTTGAAGTTTCTAACCCCATTAAATGTGGTATCAAGTTAACAGTAAAAAATAGACGGTCCATAATTCTTCTACCTGTAAACTAGGCTATGAAAATGAGAATGATTTGAATTTTTGTGAGGGTAATCTTATATTATCCTCACCAAAAATCACCCCATTCCAATACTGTGCCTAGACCCGGAGTAAAAATTACTTGACCACTCTCAAAGTAAGCCACGTGGCAATTTCTTAGAGGACATTGACTGTATAGATGTTTGACCAATCCCTAAGTGGGCCTATAAACCCAAAATCAACTTGATCAGTGATTTTTAAGTGTTAGTTGAAGTCATTTTCATGGGTTGATTTTAAATGTATATATTTGAGCCTTTGATACCCTTACTTCGTAGCAGTAAATTTAGTTTAATGATTTAGGTTACCTTGTGGCATCGAAAATTGATTTTTTTACTTGGGCAACATCTTTAAACAAAATACTTCCAATTGAAAACTTGATTGCTAGAAAGTAGATTTTGGTTAATTATTGTGTTATGTGCAAGTTCAGTGGTGAGAATATAAGCCATCTTCTATTACGTTGTGATTTTACTCAATAGATTTGGTCAGAACAAATGGATCTTCTTTGGGTCCTGCCATAGTCTATCAACGCACTTTTTGGAGGATGGCTCAAGATTGTTTTATCAGCCAGAGGACATCTTCTATGGAGGATGGTACCGTTTGCAATAATTTGGGGCTTATGGATGAAGAGAAATAAGAATGTTTAGAGGAGAGGAACACAATTTGCATGAGACCATCACAAGTATCAAGGCCTTTTTTATTTAGTTGGGGCAAAATTTTTCATGAGATGAGATGCATCTTCTTTGTAGATATAGTTTTCAGGTTTGATACACTTTTGAAGAGATTGCAGCGCGTCTTTGTCCTAATCTTTCCCTTGTAATTGGCGGTCTATCACCCTAACTTTGTATCTTTTTGAAATCTTCTCAATATCCTCTTTTTAATATCATTGATCTTATAAAAAAAAGTTGATTTGATATATGAGCGGCCTTGGCCCTGAAATGAATTTCAAAATAAATTTGAATTCGACTTTGATATTTAAAATTTTCCGATAATAATTGTTTATTTGAATATAAATTCGAATTTTCGACTATCTATTGAAACCCTTAGTTCATAGGAACTATTTATTAAATAGGGTGCATTAAATTAGTGATACCCCACCCATTTGTTTAGACTCCACCTGTGAGGACAAAATAAGAACTTCATCTCAAATGAATGAGTAAGGAGAGGAAAAGATGTGTCTAGAGAAAAACAACGGCCATTATAATGGATTCGTACCTCATTTTACGTTATGTACCGTTTTAACCTCAGAAAATCACGGTTGCAATTTTTGTTATAATGGCCGTTATTTTTTGAAAAAAGTGTTAAACAATATTCGTTATTTCTGTTAATTTTTCTTTTTTTCTATTTTTTTTTTTCTTTTTTTCCATTTCTGTGTTACAATCCGTTGTAACGGAAAAAACGGTAACATCCCCAATCTGTTATACAGCTATACCCTTTTTAAACCTTGCTAATAATTACCAAAACTATTTCTCATTTATCAAAGTTTCCACATGTACATGTAGGAATCTGTTAATCATTTCTAAAAATATTTTTTTTAAACATAAAAATTGATGACGTATATTATAAAAGAAAATATTCTCTAATTGTTAAAACAAGAATGAGTTTTATTTATGAGGTTTTCTGAAAGATTTAAAATTATGGTGTTTTTTCAGATTCTTGAATTTTGTGTTTTTTTTCCGTGATGTCTTGAAAACACTTTGATTTGAAACGTTTTTTTTTTCAAAAGCTTATGATTTTTTTTTTCAAAAAGTCGGGTTTTTATACGGAGAATTGCTAACTACTTGGGGAAGTTTTGGATAGGTATGGTAGGAGAGGGAGATTGAGAGAGATACCAAGGTTTTATTTTGGATAGGATAAAAAAGACGAAGAGAATATCACCTCAGCAGGTTCGAGTTTTAGTATAGATAATAGATGTATTAAGAGTAACGAGGACATGGTCCAGAGTCTGCGGACTTGTCATGGTGCATGGTGGTGTCATTCTTTCATTGGTCAATTTTGGCCAATGACAAAACGACACCACCATTCACCATGACAACAACCATGGATTTCGGATCATGTGCTCATTACTCACGAATTAAATAAAGTTTAGCAAATTTAACTTTTGAGGGTTTAAGAAATCTTTTGACATATTTAATGGAAATCAAAGAATCTTTTGGCCATCCAAAAAGATTTTCTGTATTGACACTCCAGGGTTCTTCTAAGGAGTGAAGGTTTTTCTTTCCAAGTGGAGCTGACTTGTCCAAGCCCAGGACCACTTGAATACTAAATTCTCTTGTCCAAGTATTATATGATTGGTGCAGGATCGCCGCTTCTAAATTTCCGTCGCTTTAAAAATTTTCTCAGCTGCAACTTCTCACATAGTGAGTTCTTATGGGAGCGGCTTCTATGCGCTAGAACCGCACAGAACAAACAAAACGGCCCTGCTCAAAGTTCTCTACGTCACCGAAAAAGCAAAACTACCAACACAACCGCAATCAAGTTTGTCGATTTTGATTTTTTTTTTTTCTTCCCTTTTTTGCTTTTTCGGTGACGTGGGGAACATTGAGCAGGCCGTTTTGTTTGTTATGTGCGACCCTGGTGCATAGAAGCCGCTCCCGATTCTTATAAGTAGAACTGTATAAGCCTGCCATCTCAGCTAACAATGTGTGAAGAGTTTTGGGGTGTCACTCTAGAAAATTGTCCCTATAATTTAGAAGGAATGATTAATTTAATCAGACATTGAGAAGATAAGGTGTAGCTTTCACACCTAATTCCTACTTTTTTATTTTATTTGTCTGGTTGGCTTTCCCAATCTCATTGTTGATTTTCATGAAATGACAGTTTCTTTCATTAAGTTGGTTACGGGATTCCAGGTTTGCTAACTTAGGGAGTAGAACTTTGATAACAGGGTGCAATATGAGCCACGTCGCACACTATTAGAGGTCTCTGACCTTATGGATATTTATCCCATCCCTAGCTGGACCTGCAAACCAAAAATCAGCCCGATTAGTGATTTCTAGCTTGTCGATTGGAACTGTTTTCATGGGTTGATCTTAACCGTGGGAATTTGAGCATTATTGACCATTATTTGAGGTATAAAGATCTAAAGGTTTGAAATCACTAATCAAGCTTATTTTTGGTTTGTAGGTCCACCTAGGGATTGAAAAAACATCCATACGTTCAGAGTACTCTAAGAGTGTGCAACGTTGTCATCGGTCTTGATGACAGGGCCCTGTCATCAAAGTTTTACTGGTAGAACTTTGCTGACGGATGTCAATTTGAACCACGTGGCACTCTATTAGAGATATTTGACAGTATGGATGTTTCGCACGGAGTTAAACGTCTGTCACACAACGCACATACAAGCCACGTGGTACACTCTTAGTGGACGCTGACCGTATGGATGTTTGACCAGTCCCTCGGTGGACCTCTAAACCAAAAATCAGTCTGATTAGTGATTTATAAGCGATTTGATTGAAGTTATTTTCATGGGTTGATTTTAACAGTAGGAATTTGAGAATTATTGAGCGTTATTGGTTGCAAAGATCCAAAGGTTGTAAATCACTAATAAGACTGATTTTTGGTTAATAGGTCAACCGAGGGACTGGACAAACATCCATACGGTCAGAGTCCACTAATATTTTGCGTTGTGACAGAAGTTTTATTCTTTGGTGCGCACAATCGTAGGTGGACCAAAAATTAGCCTGATTAGTGATTTCTAAGCGTTGGATTGGAGTCGTTTTCATGGGTTGATTTTTAACCGTGTAATCCGAGCATTATTTGGGGTACAAAGATCTAAAGGTTTAAAATCACTAATCAGGTTGATTTTTGGTATGTAGGTCTACCTAGGGATTGGCCAAACATCCGTACGGTCTGTCAATCCATGGATTGCATTCTTGGACGGATGATGGAACAGAAACTGGAGTCTACTGAGGACCCTATGTCAATGGCTTAAATCAAGCCCGTTACGTGATGGGCTGAGCATCCAATGGTTTGAACATACAGCGGTAAGTAGTCCAGTAGGCTTTGGATTGGGCTTCTTCTGAGGCTTCTAACCTAAATGGGCTGGATATGTTTTGGGCTGTGATGGCTTAATATGAGCAGTGTTGCTGTCAGCCTCAGAAGGACATCCTGTCTAGCTCTGCATCATTTGATAGTTCTTGAGTCAAATCAAATAGACAAAGAGAGGACATCCTCTTGAGGCTGATAAGATCATTGTGCACAACTAGATTGATGGTCCTTTTATGCTTTCATTAGGGATGTTAATGGGCCATTTAGTCCTGGTTTGGTGTGGCCCGGGCTTGGGCTACACTTACTTGACCCAATGGGTTGAACATGAGCTTTGATTTAAGCCGGGTTGAACTCGATCTTCAAAAACAGTGACGAATGGGTTCACATTATGTTATCAATAAGAAGCCAGCTTATATTTGAGCTCCAGATGGGGGTATGGGCCAGCAATGGGTTTGGGCCCAAACATAAATGAGTTAGCTATCCAGGCTTGGGCTCAAGCTTGAAGAAATTCTATGAACAAGGAAACTTTATATAGGTTCCTCGCAGTTCATGGAGTTGTAGAAGCTCTTCTTCTACTTCTCTGTTACTCTTCTTGCCAGCGGCGGCCATTAATGGAGCCTCTCAAGACGCATATTTGTTGCTTTAATTTCCTTCAAAGGTACACTTTCAAACCCTGGAGTTCTCCAAAACTGGCAGCCAAACCAGGGCCCTTGCTATTTTAGCTGAGTTTCGTATAAGGAATCTCGAGTTTCAACTATAGCTAGCGTTATAGTAGAGAGAGAGAGAGAGAGAGAGAGAGAGAGAGATATGTAAGATAAGATGAGAAAGGAGAGAAAGAAAAGAAGAGAAGATCAAGTTCGGTTTGCACGGGAAAGCTCCTACATTGTGATTCAATATTTTTTTCTGCATTACAATGCATGACTTTTACCTTAGAAATGCAGAGCTGCTTCATTCATTTACGATGGTCCCTCTTTGCAGTAAGTAACCAAGCACCAAATTTTGCAAGGGGCAATGTAAAGGAACACGTTTGCATCTGTTTACGGAGTACTTATTTTGATTTTATTTTGTTATATGGCAACTTCTAAGGGTGTAAGCATCGAATGATTACACCGATAACACAGATTTATCCTGACAAAAACCAAGAGTAGTCAATCATCATCATCATCATCTACGCCTTATCTCAAATATGTGGCCGGGTCAGCGACACGAATCCTACTTCGCCAACAGCCAACAACTTAGGAATTAAAACAAGATAAGATAAACCCATTAACCCCAAGCACATTTAAGTCATTGTGCATCCCTTTCTCAATAAATTAACCTTGCCTCACCCCTTTGGTTGATGCATCTCCTCAACCCGCAATCATTGAGTGACACGTGGACGGTATATAGCTCACTGACAAACTAGATTAATCAAAAAGACTTCCACTAAACTACTCTATATATATAATCCCATTACCAACTTTTAATTACAAAATTAAACCAAACCATAATAACTATAAAACCTACTACATTCATTCTCTCTCTCTCTCTCTCTCTCTCTCTCTCTTCACACACAAACCCAAAATCTAAGATGGGTTTTTATTTTAACAGAAGAAAATAAAAAAAAATTCAGCTAGTAGTCATCTTCTCATCATTATCATACCTCAAGACTCTATCAAGAACATCAAGGAGCAATTTGCTTTTGGTGAGCTGAGGGAAATGTCCATCTGCTTCTATGATCTCCACCGTCGATTTCCCCTTGATCTTCTTTTGCATGTAATATCCGACGAGATCGGAACGGCGATATCATTAGTAGTCTGTATGATGGTGCATGGAACTTGAACCTTCTCAAGAATGTCTCTAAGGTCACTACAGAAGATAGTTTTAGCCACTGAGAGTGCTACTTCAGGTCTCATTCTTCCCAAGCTCTTCCCAAACTTCTCTACTGAGGGAGGATCACTTGCATCCACAGCAAGACCAGCAAAGCTTGAAGCCCATGCATGGAAATTGGACTCTATGTTTGAGAAGATTTGCTCAAGCTGTGGCTTCTCAAACCCTCCTTCATAGCCTTCCTCATTCAAGTACCTATAAATTAACATAAATACCCTCTTAAGTTAACTTCAATATTTGTTTTAAAACTTGAAAACTCGACTTGACTCGACTCGAAGTCAACTCGGCGAGTCAATAAATTATCTTATACAATATGGGAGCTCAGTTGTCTCCCCTCTTATAGGCTTCAATAAAGAAGGACCGAGATTTTATCCCCCAACTGGATGGTGGATCTCAGCCACTTACACCCGATTTTGGCAAATATTTTGTCAGGGAGTGCTGTGGCATGGGCCACCCATTAGTTAAGTACATAACTAGTAAGAAAAAGTTATAAAAATTAGTAATTTTTTAGATTTGTGAGTCGGTCGAGTTGATTCACTCGGCGAATAGCTACCAATCAAGTCAATAACCTGAAATCTCATCATTGAGTTAAATCAACTCGGTTGACTTTTGAGTCAATTTATGACTGTACAAGAGAATGTGTAATCTAAGGTGGCACATTGACTCATCAATCTGAACTGGCCATATTAAATTTTACTGAAAGACGAGAAATTTTGGTTTCGGGCCAGACCGAAATAAGAATTTCGGCTGTCTTAATATTTCAATATCAAGAGAGAACTTCTCTATTAAGATCTTATTTTCATGATTAATGGCAAAAGTTAAAATTCTTTAATCATATGAGAGATTATAGAGAGAGAAAGAGATAAGAATTTGTTTCCGCATATTAAGTATATTAATTTTATCATTTTTCATAATTTTCGTGAAATTTTGAAATTTAATCTGAAATTTCGATTTCGACCTCGACCAAAATCCTGATTGAAATTGAAATCGAAATCCTTGTAGAGGGGTAATTTCGACTGCGACGACATGGAGGAAACCTGGCCAGGTGGGTTTGACCCACCCACGACCTCCCACTAAGAAAGGGTACACAAAGCAACCCACTATGGGCCGACGACTCCTATGGGCCTATGGCCGAGTGGGTTGTGTGGCCACGGTTGATTCAGATTTCTCCATGATAGCATGCACACCACATGTGCAGCATTGAGCGTGATAGCTCTGCAGTTATAAGTCCTTTTCTCGTAGGACCAAATGATGTGATAGCTCTGGTACTTAGTAAATATCGGTAAATCTAGAGTAAAACTTTGATGACAGCACTGTCATCGAGGCCGATGACAGCTCACATTATGATCCACGTGGCATATTCTTAGAGGACTCTGATTCTATGGATGTTTTGCCAGTCCCTAGCTGGACCTACAAACCAAAAATGATCCTTATTAGTGATTTCAAACCTTCGGATCTTGGTACTCCAAATAATGATCAATACTGCTCAAATTCACACGGTTAAAATCAACCCATTAAAATAACTCCAATTCAAAGCCTATAAATCACTAATCAGGCTGATTTTTGGTTTGTAGGTCCACCATGAGATAGGACAAACATCCATACGGTCAGAGTCCTGTAACAGTGTGCCACCTGGCTTAAATTGTGTCCCTGTGATTTTAGATCTGTCAACGGAGCCCGACCCTTTCTGAAATAACACTAAACTGTTTTTCCGGATTTGAGCGTTATTTTCGAAATAACAGGTTTCACTTTACTGTTACAAAGGACGTTATTTTCGTTATAAGCGCCGACAGTCAGGGAAGCCCTGACCACCCATAATATGAGCCACGTGGTACACTCTTAGAGGATGCTGACACCATATGGACGTTTGACCAATCTCTAAGTGGACCTACATACTAAAAATCAGCATGATTAGTGATTTCAAATCTTTGGATCCTTGTACCCAAATAATAGTAAATACTGCTCAAATTCCTACATTTAAAAGCAACCAATGAAAATGACTTCAACTAACGGCCACCTAGGGATTGGCCAAACATCCATACGAGTGTGCCGTGCGGCTCATATTGTGGGTGGTCAATGAAGTTTTTACTCCTTGTTGACGACACGACGAGACGAGAAAACAAGACAAGATGACACAGCTACGGAAGAAATTTTGAACTGTCGGTTGTACCTGATCATCAATACCATATGACAGGGGCTACGTGGTAACCATTGACATGTTAGTGGTGGGACCATTGTGTAATATGCCCCCCGAGTAAGAGTCTTTGAGGGTATCTTATGGGGAATTTGGAGAGAGCGTAACTGTAGGGTCTTTGAGGGTAGAAAATCTTCCCCTGAAGCGATTTTGCTAGAAATTCGAGGGCTTGTTTTTTCTTGGGTCAGATTGTACGATGAAGGGAGGGGTGTTAGATTTGAGGATTTGGTGTTTGGGTGGTCGTCCTTGTTGGGAAGAAATTGAGTTGCCTTGTGGTTGGTGTTTCTTTCTTTTTTCGTTTTTCTTTTTAGCTCTTTGTTGTTGTAAGTTCTCTTCTCTTTGCTTTGGTAGGCTTACTCAGCCTCCAAGCTTTTAATAAAGCTCTTTACATTTTCAAAAAAAATATGCCCCCCCCGAGTAAGAGTAAAACTTCTGTCACAATCGAATTCCAAATCACACAATCACAGCCAATGAGTTCTCGGCACGTACACCTAAAAGCAAAAGCCCTTGTGTACGTGCCGAGAACTCATTGGCTTGTGCCGAGAACTCATTGGCTTGTGATTGTGTGATTTACAATTTCGTGTGATAGAAGTTTAACTCCCCGAGTAAAACTCGTGTCACAAGATGTTGCGACGGAAGCCGGTCACAGCACTTAATACGAGCCACGTGGCACACGATCAGAGGGCGCTGACCGTATGGATGTTTGGCCAGTCCCTCAGTGGACGTACAAACCAAAACTCAGTTTGATTAGTGATTTACAACCTTTGGATTTTTGCACCCAAATAATGCTCAAATTCCTACCGTTAAAATCAACTTATGAAAATAACTTCAATAGAATCTGTTAGAAATCACTAATCACGCTGATTTTTTGTGTACCGGTTGACTGGCCAAACATCCATACGTTCATCGTCCTCTAATAGTATGCCACGTGTCTCGTATTGAATGCTGTGACCGGCATCTTGTGACACAAGTTTTACTCCCCCCACCCCACCCCACCGAGTAAAACTTCCGTCACAATCGGATTGCAAATCACACAGTCACAGCCAATGAGTTCTCGGCACGGTACACCTCAGAGCAAAAGCACATGGTACGTAGCATGAGCACTTGTGTACGTGCCGAGAACTCATTGGCTTGTGATTGTGTGATTTACAATTTCTTGTGATAGAAGTTTTACTCGACCCCACCTCCCCCGTAATGACCTGTTTTGGGACGTGATGAATAGACAGACTAGATCAGGTCAGGTCTACTGACAAAGTGTTTGTCAGACCTGAAACTGCTCATCTACACCGTCCATTCAACATAAGGCATATACACTGAACACTGTAAATCAAAGTTTGACGAACTAACCCAAAGTACAGAGTAAATTTTTGTAGAAAAAATTCTCTCTCGTTGTGGTACGAGTGGAAAACTTTGATTACAGACCAAAACTCAGACCGATCGATGATTTCTAGGCGTTGGATTGGAATTATTTTCACGGGTAGATTATAACCGTTGGAATTTGAGCATTATTGACCATTATTTGAGGTACAAATATTCAAAGGTTTGAAATCACCAATCAAGCTGATTTTTGGTCTGTAGGTCCACCTTGGGATTAGAAAAACATCCATACGGTCAGAGTCCTCTAAGAGTGTGTCACGTGGCTCATATTACGCTCTCTAAACAACTACAATAAGAAAACAAGGTTAAAGGCATCTGAAAAACATAGCATAGGTCATTGGATAAATGGGTCATTTCACTGTTGGATAATGGCAGCATAACAGGAGTATAGTTGTCTTTCTGCAACACCAATCACTAACGGAGTTATAACGGTGACTTCTTTGCAAAGATCCTTAATTATAATAAAATCTAAAAAAAAGTGGGGAAATGCAATAAATTGAAAACAGTGAGCAAAGTACAAAAAAAAAAAAAAAAAAATATTATCTATATGTATGTATGCCTGTATGTGGGTGTATGTGTAAGAGAATGAACAAGGATGAAGGATCTTTACCTGGGAGAAGCTCCAAGAAGTATAAGCCGCTTAAAGAGATTAGCTTTTTTAATGGATGCTATGCAACCGATCATGCCTGACATGGAGTGTCCGATAAACACCGAGGATGAGTTCAAGTTCATCTCATCAATGAGAGAAATAAGATCGTCAGCGAAAGCATCGAACGATGAATACTTCACCGGGTCGAACAGGTTAGGATCCTGGATCGCACCCGAAAAGTTCCAATCGAAAACCAAGACCCGATAACGTTGAGTCAAGGATGGGAGAATTTTGTCCCAAATAGACTGATCTCCTCCATACCCATGTCCTAGAATTAGCGTATCTTCGCCTGAACCAATAATTCTAGCGTTCATGGCTGCCGCAAGGCTTGTTTCCTGCACCACCATGTTGAGAAGTAGAAGAAGAAGAACAAGAGAAAGAAGAAGAACAAGAGATAGAGAGAGAGAGAGTGTGTGTGTATGTGTTTTGGTCTCCTGTGTTTTTTGTTTGATTGGTCTATGATTTATATAGAGGAAACAAGAACAAGAACAAAAGAAAGATTTTTTTTTTTCCGCTTTTAGAGGAGTTATTACCTGATTACCCTATTTTTGTATCAATTTTACAATTTTAGCACCAAAGGCTCTCATGAAATGGGTCGGATCTAGGTAGATCCGGATTGAAAATGTTGACCTTGGATCTGAGTAGATTGAAGACCCACATCCAGATCCGACATCTAAATGCATGATCCAAAATTGGACCATTTTTTATTTTAATTTTGGACCGAATTTTAAGGATTCAAACCCACAAAATATAGGTCTCAATCAGGTCATATCTTGTACTTAACGCGGGCATTTCATGTCCTAATCTACCATACACCTTTGAGGAAATATGACTAAAACATCCATAGATTTCCAAAATGATGATTGCGAAATAGTTTGACTTGTGAATTAGACTAATCCATTCGAATATTCGAATCTTCGTAAAAGATCGGTTACTGGACAGTGATCATCACCAGCTGATCATCCACTAAGTTGAACGCACTAATCTGCATGGTAATTTCCTCATCATCACCATTTGTTGAATGAATTTTATTGAACTTTGATTGGTTTGACACTATAGAAGGTCTATTTATTGGATGGTTAGGATCATTCGATTAGGCGGAAAAAAAAACCTATGATACATAATTCTCTCAAAATGCCACATGGCACACTCTTACATAAGGTCCACTGACCCATGATAGTTTAACCCATACCTTAGCAGACATATACACCAACCAACATGATTGGTGATTTCTAGCCAATAGATTTGATCATTTGAGTACTTTTTTCATTATAGACTTGGAACTAGGGGTGTCAATTTTACCCGATTTAACCGGAACCGAATAGGAACCGGAACCGAAAACACCGGTTCCGGTACCACATTTTTGGGAACCGATTAAAAAGAACCGGAACCGGAACCGAACCGGAAACTAATGGTTACGGTTCCGGTACTCTAATATGGAACCGAAACCGATAAGAACCGGAACCGAACCGATAAGAACCGGAACCGATATATAAATATAGTGTAAAAATTCTCATATTACCAAGATTGGACCCGTTATATCCAAAACTGGAACCGGAACCGACAATAACTACATAATCGGTTCCGGTTCTGGTACCATCACTTTGAGAACCGGAACCGATAAGTACCCGAACCGATAAGAACCGGAACCGTTTGTTCCGGTTCTGGTCACCTTAGGAACCGAACCGGAACCGACCCGTTGACACCCCTACTTGGAACCAACCCATAACTAAAGACAAAAATCTCAAATCCAACGTCTAGAAATCACCACTCACTCTGATTTTTGGTGTGTAGGTCCACCAAGGTGTGGGCCAAACATTCATAGTATCAGTAAGCCGTAAAGAATGTGCCACGTGTCAATTCGATGGATTTCTGTATCACATATCTCACGGCAATGAGGTCATTCATGATGTCAAGGTGGTCCTTTAAGTAGAATACCATTTTTGTAATTTATAAACATAAGTAAGGCTATTTTAGTCCAATCAAATCCTTATTTAATCAATTAAAGAGGGGGGTCATGGGTCATGGGTCATGGGTCATGAGTCATGAGTGAGGACTGACAGATTGAGAGGTATGGGGGGAAAGGACAGGCACAAAAAGGTGAAATTTAGAGCAGTTGTATTCAGACGCAAAAAAGGGCCGTTTGTCTTTTTCTATCTTGTTGGGGTTGGAGATAAGTCCAAGATCTGCCTTTTTCTCCATATTAAAGTTGGTGGGTCCCACCCACGTTCTCTCCAGAAGAAAATGACATCAAAGAAAATGAGTTTTCCACTCTCCTTTTCCTTCATCCACTCTCCCTAATTTTTTCATGAAAATATTTGAAAATAGGGCATAAATTGGCTATTTTTTTTTTTATTTTTTATCCTGGCACTTCTAGTTAAACGCCACCTGTCCTGCATGTCACTTTTAACTGTAGTCGTTTTTAAAAAATTGGGCCACCTTAACCCTAGGACAAGTGGTGCTTAACTAGTTGTGCTAGGACGCCTGGATAAAAAAAAGAAATTCTCCATAAAATGACCTAAATCGGTTCGTGTCTAAAGGGCGTGTTTGATTGTCAAGTGGGAAAATTGTATTTTACTTGAGAAAATATGTCCATTATTAAATAACAATTTTAAATATGTATAATTTTCCCTACCAAGCTATTTAAATTTGGATAATTTTTCCTACAGAGCCTTGGAATCCATTTCCCATCTAAATATGCGAGAATTTATTTCCAACTGAAAATACACCTTTATTTTCTCACATGATTGAAATATGGTTTCTCACTTGCAATCAATCAGCCATTTAAGGCATTTCCCAAATGTATTTTTTTGGAAATTTTTTTTGTGCAATCAAAACCCCCTTGAGGTAGATTCGATGTTGGGTGTGATTCAGATTTGACTTTGAACTTTAGAACAACACACTTTCAAGGTCCTAGCAATCTACCAAGTAAAATATGAAAATTTTCTAGGTTAGAGCCATTAGGTGTAGGCCCTTTCCAAAGGTGGGATTCTTCTTATTTGACATGAAACTGGTCAATCTAGCCATGAACAGGTTGAAAAGAGCCCTAAAAGTGCAGGGCACAAACCCGACTTGGGTCAGAGTACTTGACCCTTAATATATCTAAGTTCTAATTAAAGATCCAAACCCACAAAATACTTATGACGATCGGATTGGATCTTGATCCAAAATCGCCTTTTTTTACCGTTAACTTGAAACCTACATTTGATGGGGTTAGAAATTTCAGAATGGGCCGATTTTTCGTAGGGGTGATTTATATCATCCTCACTAAAAGCCAGTCATTGATTTATCTTCCATGTGGGTACACCAAAATTGGAGTGAAATTTTGTGTCCCCTAATCCAGACTCGTGTGATATTGCGATGAGTGCTCGCAAAAAGACAACCAAATTTAATCCATTTATCATGTACCACTTTTCACATTAAAATGTGCAAAGCCTACAAAAAGAAACTTGGCTTGTTTGGTGTTTAAATGGGGATAATGTTGAGGTTCCTATCTCATAGTCAGTTTATATTGTATAAATACTAGTGGGTGGCCCATGCCCACAGCACTCCCTGACAAAGCATTTGCCAAAATCGGGTGTTCGTGGCGGAGATCCTCCTTCCATTTGGAAGATAAGATCTTGGCCTTTCTTTGTTGCAGCTTGAATATGTGGGGAGACAACCACTGTGTTTTGTTATATAGATACTCATAGTGTTGCATGCATGAGAGAAAAAACTCTGTAGATCAAATGGTTCCAGTCATTCAATCAGAACAATCGTTTAGTGTAGATGATCAAACGGTATAACGTAGATCTCTAAGATGGAGAGTTAAAATCACCTGCGCGCAGCAACTAAGCGATAAAATTGAGTCTTCACCCAAATGTGAAAATATTTGCTCATGCAATATGTAAAAGGCGTCGCGCATGCTAAGCCCACCCCCTATAAATGAGGTGGGGCTGTGATTTTTCCCACTCTATGAGTCTGGACCACTGGCTCATACCAAATGTCTACATTTAATTTTCGGCCTCGAAAGCGTAATTGACCAATCTCTTATATGCATGAATCTAATGCGGATTGGGACTGTTTTCTGCAACAATGGACCCGTAAGAGCCGGGTCGCACAACGCAACTTGTTCGACGTCTCGTCCGGCTAGTTTTCTGCGGTTTTTTTTTTTTTTTTTTTTTGTGTGATAGCAATCTTTAGTCATTTCGACATGACTGTTTTGTCATATTTAAGTAGAATTAGAAGTCAAATTAGTGAAAAACTTGAAGTTCTTGATGTGTGGCTTGTGGAGCTCTAAGAAAGGTAAAATAGAAGAAAAATGGTTTCTCCTACTTAGAACAAGAGATGTTAAAAACTTAAAACATTGTGATCAAAATTTAAGGTTGTCACCATAAGTGGAAAAAAAAATAGAAAAAGAAAGGTGGGTGGGGCAACTTTTGGATATTAATGGGTCATGGATAGGTAGGTGGGCAACTTTGGGTATTAATGGGTCATGGCCCATCAACTGTTCTAAGAAGTTCCTTGTCTGTCACGCCACACAAACTTTTCGTAGTTGAGAGAGACCTTTGCTTGGGAAAGATTCTCTCCTTTGAGTTGGAAAAGATTCTTTTTTTCTGATTAAATTGGAAAAAGGTTTTCCTCCTCAGGCAGTGGAGAGAAGAAGCTTCCAAAGTCTAAGGGGGTGTCAATTTTACCCGTTTAACCGGAACCGAATTGAACAGGAACCGAAAACACAGGTTCCGGTTCCACATTTTTGGGAACTGATTAAAAAGGAACCGAACCGAAAATAATGGTTCCGGTTCCGGGTAGTCTAATATAGAACCGAAACCGAACCGATAAGAACCGGTACCAACGTATAAATGTAGTGTAAAAATTCTCATATTTTCAAGATTTGGCCCATTATACCTGGAACCGGAACCGGAACCGACAGAAATACATAATCGGTTCTGGTTCCGGATCCATCACTTTGAGAATCGGAACCATTAAGGAACCGAACCGATAAGAACCGGAACGATTGTTCCGGTTCTAGTCATGTTAGGAACCGAACCGAAACCGACCCGTTGACACCCCTAATATAGTTTGGGGTATTTGGAAAGAGCGGAACAAAAGGGTCTTTGAGGGGACGTTTCTCCCTTGAAGCTCTTACTTTGGAGATTAGGGGTCTTATCTTATCTCATCTCGGGTTAAGTTCTATGATGTTGGGAGGGAACTTAGATTCGAAGATGTGGTGTTCAGTTGGCCGTCTTTGATCAAGAGAGGGCTCCGAATACTCCCTCTTTCTGACACTCCTCAGGAGGGCTCCGAATACTCCCTTTTTCTGACACTCCTCAGGAGTTGGACTCGGCACCATTGATTTCGAGAATCCAATGGTGGTTGATAGCACTGAGTTGGCATTCACTTTGTTCAAATATTCAAATATACATAAATGAGTGACAGTATTTGCTTGTTCACCATGAGGTCATGGGTTCGATCCTTGCTTAACTACCAAAATTAAATTAAACAAATACATAAATTTGGACCACACCATAGGTTACAAACCAAGAAAAATCTGGTTTGTCAACAA
Source organism: Euptelea pleiosperma (assembly GCA_035048495.1). NCBI lineage: Eukaryota > Viridiplantae > Streptophyta > Magnoliopsida > Ranunculales > Eupteleaceae > Euptelea > Euptelea pleiosperma. The sequence goes on from CM068549.1 coordinate 26,663,537, forward strand.
AATTTAGTGTGCCTTCTCGACAACGGGGAAACATCGATAATGTCGTAATCTAATCTTAAATCGATATCCGTCACTACCCAATATTAGGTGAAGCCATATCTTTCACATGTAACGAGAAAATAAACATTTTTTTTTACTTATCTCCCTCGTTAATTTATAATTAGACATGCCTCCCTAAATTCAAAAAATTTAGTCTTGCCTCCCTCCACCATTGACTTTGACCAAGTCTAACATGAAATGACAAGTCAACCCCCATTGTTTTTCATTTTATTTTAAATACTTCTTCATCTCATATAACTAGGGTTCGAAACTCGAACATCAAGCAATTACCCATTGAAAGAGACCAGCTATTGAAAATTCTAATCCTATTAAAAAAGTAGACAAATTTAAAGGTCAGATGTGTTATTCAAATTTTTACACTTTTCATAAGGCTAAAAATGTTGGAATAGGTTCATTTTTAGCTATGATCGAGACCATTGAATCATCTCGATGTGGGCCCTACTAATCTATTTTTAGAAAAAAAAAAAAAATACAAAATAGCCATTTCTCTTATTTTTTTATTTTTTGTCTAAGCGGCGATTATATAAAAGAAGAGCAACTATACAGAAGCTACCGCTGAAAAGGCCTACTGAACACAGTTTGAGAAGAGTTTAGCCCGATGAGCAATAGTATGAGCAACCAAATTAGTTTCATGTCCTGAAAAAGGCAAAAGAAAGTTCAGCAAAAGAAGAGGCAACCAAGGTTTAAAAAACGGCCGTTATAACAGATTCGGACCTACCCCATTACGTTATGGACAGTTAAAACGCTCAAAAAATAACAGCCGTTGTAACGAAAATAACGACTGGAAAATTTTGTGAAAAAAAAAGGCCGTTATTTTCCGTTATTTTTCGGTTATTTTCCATTTTTGAATTTTGAAATTTAAAATTTAAAATTCAAACTTTGAATTCAGCACCATTTTTTCTATTTTTTTCTGTTATATTCCGTTTTTTTCTCAATTTTTTCCGTTTTTTCCCGAGTGTTTTTTTTTTCTCGTTATAACGGAAAAACGGTAACGCCCCCAGTCTGCTACCCATTAAACTTGTTGAAGGTCCCCACACCCAGCTTTTTGATTTAAAAACAAAAACCTTTTGACCTTTAAGTGTCCAAAGAGGCCCCGACACAACAAAACACATTCCCTTCAACCATTTTTCCCCAATCTTTAATTTCTACCGACAAACCCCAAATGTCATAAAATATTTCTTTCACTGTTCAGATTAGAAGATCATGCATTTACTTGTACTCTATAAACCATTTGATCATCATGCACCGTCCATCTTGAAGGACCTCGAGATCCCTAGGTGGGCCTACAAATCAAAAAGCAAAAGCAGCTTGATTAGTGATTTCACACCTTTGGATCTTTGTACCTCAAATAATGATCAATATTGCTCGAATTCCCACGGTTAAAATCAACCCATAAAAATAATTCCAATATCCAACCCTTAGAAATCACTAATCGGGCTGATTTTTGGTTTTCAGGTCCACCTAGGGATTGGCCAAACATCCATACAGTCAGAGTCATCTAAAGTATGCCACGTGGCTCATATTATGCCCTGTCATCAAAGTTTTACTCCTCATTATTCACTCACCTAATATTGGGCCCTCCTATTTATTATATGAAACGTGATAATGTCTATATACGCGTACGGATGGATGCACCAAACTCAGCAGAGGGTAGTGTATCATTGTCGAAGATATATAATCAATGGTCCAATTCAAGATGATGCTTCCACGTGGCCTTGTTATTAATGTCACTTTATAAAGTTGTATCGGCCTAAAAGTGACTTGAACGACTATGCACTCACTTCAGCAACATCTCTGGCTGCCGAGCTCAACGACGTCTCTGCACCGTCAGATAAACACTGAAAAATGTGTTTTCAAATTTTTGAAATTTTTTAGGGACGGCAAATTCACACCCGCAATTTTGCTCACCAAGAAAGAGAATTTTTTTTTTGAGTGGGTGTAGGGAGTCATTTTGATGTAAAGAGTTAAGGGTCAATTTTAGGTGGGTTTACTGAGTCAATTGGTCTACTGAGCGAAATCACGGGTACCAATATCTTGTCCCTTTTTTTTTTATCACGGATCTGTTCGCCTATTCGGTGGGTTCTAAGAATAGGGCAATCATACAAACCTTAATAGGTTGTATTCTATACTTTTCAACTCCAAGAGATCTTGGGTTCAAGATCCCTTAACCTCAAATATACAATTAAGTTTTAACATGTTTTAAGGTCTTAGGTTTAAAACCCATTAGCCTCAGGATACTAAATTTTTATTTTAATAAATTTATACCTTATAAATTATAAGCAACTTGGCACAAGCGCAATGGCCAAGCACTTATAGTCCAACTCACATTGCTCCTTAGAGAATGAGAAAATATCTTCTTTTGTGACACCATGAGTAGTGTCACTTTGATGAAATGTGAGAAAAAAACATATTTATGTGTACCTGTAGACTTGTAGTCCCGGCTTTCTAGGGTTTGTCTTTCCAATCGCTTCAAGTTCTTAAATGAACTCCATCAACTATGGAGGGTTGATACGCTTGTTACGTCTGGGTGTTAGTGGCACTTTGATGAAATGCGAGAAAAAAAAAACATATTTATGTGTACCTGGAGACTTGTAGTCCCATCTTTCTAGGGTTTGTCTTTTCAATTGCTTCAAATTCTTAAATGAACTCCATCAACTATGGACGGTTGACACGCTTATTACGTCTGGGTGTTAGTGGTACTTTGATGAAATGCGAGAAAAAAAAAAAACCAATTCACGTGCACTGTAGACTTGTAGTCCCATCTTTCTAGGGTTTGTCTTTTCAATCGCTTCAAATTCTTAAATGAACTCCATCAACTATGGAGGGTTGACACGCTTATTACGTCTGGATGTTAGTGGTACTTTGATGAAATGCGAGAAAAAAAAAAAAACCAATTCACATGCACTGTAGACTTGTAGTCCCATCTTTCTAGGGTTTGTCTTTTCAATCGCTTCAAATTCTTAAATGAACTCCATCAACTATGGAGGGTTGACACGCTTATTACGTCTGGGTGTTAGTGGTACTTTGATGAAATGCGAGAAAAAAAAAAACCAATTCACGTGCACTGTAGACTTGTAGTCCCATCTTTCTAGGGTTTGTCTTTTCAATCGCTTCAAATTCTTAAATGAACTCCATCAACTATGGAGGGTTGACACGCTTATTACGTCCGGGTGTTAGTGGTACTTTGATGAAATGCGAGAAAAAAAAAAACCAATTCACATGCACTGTAGACTTGTAGTCCCATCTTTCTAGGGTTTGTCTTTTCAATCGCCTCAAGTTCTTCAATAAACTCCGTCAATTATGGAGGGTTGATAAGCTTGTTAGGTTTGGGTGTTAGTCAACAACATAGTCTGGTGATCAAGCGGTAATCAAGGGGATTTAATTTAATAAGAAGAACAAGGGGTCTTCCTAATTCAACCAATTTTTCAAGGAGGTATTACTAAAGTGCCTTAATAAACATGTGCACGGGCGGCGCTGAATTGTCTTAACATTGTCTGGACCAGAATTACAATTTTATGAAGGGTCGGGCTCCAGTTACCGTCCTAAAATGACAAGCTCCTGTTACAGGGCACAATGTGAGCCACGTGGCTTACTATTAGAGGACTCCTGGACGTATGGATGTTTGGCCAATCCCTAGGTGGACCTACAAACCAAAAATTATCATGATTAGTGATTTCTAGGCGTTAGATCTTTGTAACTCAAATACTGCTCAAATTCCCACAGTTGATATTAACCCATGAAAATAAGTACAATTCAACGCCTATAAATCACTAATGAGACCGATTTTTGGTTTGTAGGTCCAGTTAGAGATTGGCCAAACATCCATACGGTCAGACTCCTCTAAGAGTGTGCCACGTGGCTCATATTGTGTCTTGTAATTAGAGCCTGTCATTTTAGGGCGGTAACTGGAGCCTGCGCATGACATGTACGTGACATAAGCGGAAGCACCGAACCGGCCCGGCTCGCTGGTTGAACTAGAAAATCGGTGAGCTGTGTTATCCAAAATGGCACAACGTTGACTCAGAATTCATTTTTGACAAATTTGGAAAAACCCGACTGAGTCCTCTTCTTGAGTCCCTTGACCAACCAGTTGAACCAATGAAACCGGCTAACCGGCCAGACAAAGATGACTGGTTTGGTCTTCAGAACATTTTATTAGTAGAATTTTGCTGAGGGACGTCCAAGGATGTCCAAACATTGATGACAGACAACGGTATGAGCCACGTCACAGATTTTTAGAGACCACAGACAGTATGGATGTTTGGCCCATCCCTGAATAGACCTACATACCAAAAATCAGTCTGATTAATGATTCTAAGCGTTGGATTGGAGTTGTTTTCATGGGTTGATTTTTAGCCATAGAAATCACAAATCAGACTTATTTTTGGTATGTAGGTCCACCTACGGGTGGGCTAAACATCCATACCGTCAGTGCCAGGTGACTCATATTGACCCCTCGGAGTCATGTGCTCGGCTGAGAGTCCAACGGTGGTTGATAGTGTTGAGCTGGCATTCACTTTTTGCACTCAACCACCATTGGATTCTCGAAAACCATGGCTGAGCACACGACTCCGAGAAGGGTCACAAAAAGGGGGTCCTTGGAGCCTGAGCCAATGTATAAAGGCAATGTAAAATGCAGTCGACAAATCTAGTCTGCATACGTTTGCAGACTTAAAAGCATGCAAACATTATCAGCATTGCTGGATATCCATTGAAAAACGTGTTATTTCAATATTTTCCAAAAAAAATATTTTATAAATTAAAAGAGACGTTTTTCAAGGAGCATTCTATTGTGATACAATGTTTGCATACTCTTAAGTCTGCAAATGTATGCAGACTAGATTTTTCCGAAAAATGCTATCCCACGGATAATCAGACAAAAATATATTCGGCCAAGACCGTTGACCAATTTATTCAAGAGAAAAGGTAAAATAGTTGTTGCCTCTTGATCCCTTGAATTCAATGGTCAATGGCCTCAATAACAGGTATTCGTTTATGGTTATCGGTAGGGTAAGTACGACTCTAACGGCAATTGCCGAGGTGGGCCATTATTTCCACCTTTGCTCCTAAATGCCATTTTTTCCCTTTAATTCTATGGGCAGCTTTAACTTTTCCAACTTCAGAATTTTGCCATGAGTTGCTACAATTTTCAGAATCACCCCTCTAAACTAATCTTCCAAACTTGCCACTTTGTTTTTAGGGTCGGGGGCTCAGGGACCTCCATTTTTCTAACCCCTCTCGTTGTTCGTGTGCTCGACCGTGGATTTCACTCAGCGTTGACAACAACCGTTGGATTCTTGAAATCCACCACCGAGCACGCGAACACCAAGAGGGGTCAGAAAAAAGGGCGTCCTCGGAGCCCGAGCCTTGCTTTTAGAGAGAGAGAGAGATATCTCTTTTTGGGGTGTGCCCCGACTACGAGTCCGCCCCGATAGGAAATGGGCTGCGCAAATATGCGCTCCCTTTCTAATTTTGCTACACGGAGCGCGTGCCTGTTGACTAGTCTTCATTAATTGAACGGTTCCTAAAGTTGGTAATTTTAGGGGACCGGCCAAAGGGTTTTGACCGTTTTAATGGTTGATATGCAGCGTTGAATTCTACAATAAACAAATAAAGAAGCATCCAACGGTCTGGACCCAGGGTGGGTGTCTTCCTCAGGATGACCAACATTTCGCATAAAATAAAGTTCCGGCCAAGCATAAGTCAATAGCTCTTATTTTGACTTTGAAAGCTATGCTCTCACATCTAGCGGATCAAAAAATTGGGGCGGCAATTCTAATCCGACCCGACTAATTATTTTTTTCTTTTTAACCCCATCTGGTTCAGATTTACCAACTCTCCTTATGTATGTTGGACCCATTGTATGTGTCAAACCCGGATAGAAGAGAGTTACATGAGTAAAACTTTGATGACAGGGCATAATATGAGATACGTGGCAGCCTCTTAGAGGACTCTGACCGTATGGATGTTTGTCCAATCCCTAGGTGGACCTACAAACCAAAAATCAGCTTGCCTAGTGATTTCAAACCTTTGGATATTTGTACGTCAAAGAATGGTCAATAATGCTGCAAATTTCCACGGTTAAAATCAACCCATGAAAATAATTCCAATCCAACGCCTACAAATCACTAATAGGACTGATTTCTGGTTTGTAGGTTCACCTAGGGATTGGAAAAATATCCATACGGTCAAAGTCCTCTAAGAGTGTGCCATGTGACTCATATTGTACCCTGTCATCAAAGTTTTACTCGAGTTACATCTTGAGAGAGAAAGACAGGAAACTATTATAACCCTAATTCTTTTCTTCTCACCCGTGGACGTAGGCACATTGTCGAACCATGTAATTTTGTTATGTATTGATCATATTTTTGCTGATTCGTGGAAGGTCGGTTTTCAAAACTTCAGACCCTAAAATTTTTGGATAAAGCTTAAGATCTAATATCAAAGTTCAAATTTGAAAATCTATCACTTCATGATCAAATGCTTAAACCATTCAATTTTACTCTTTTTTTGGGGGGGTGGTGAAAAAAAGAGTAAAATTGAATGATTCAAAGTTAGGCCGAACCTACTATGAATTGAGCCACAAAATAAAGCCCAAGCCTGACTTGAAAATGCTCTAGGCTCGGGTACCCGTCATCCTTACCGAACCCATTTGCAGCCATCACGAAAAAACGTATACGAGTTGACGCGAAAATCCAAGCTAACGCAAAATAAGGATTTGAACTCGAGCGGACATATTGATTATACCACACCATTGACCGCCTTATTTCCGAAATAAATATTGGTATTATTAAATATCAGTATTAGAATGTAATCACTGTATATACAGATTTGTATATGAAAAAAAAAATCTACAAAAAACAAGTTCCCACTTGAGAAACTTTCACAGCTCTAGCTTTAGCTTCTGGTTCCAATTCATGTAATCATGGTTAAGAGGATCTGTCCCTATGCAATTTCCATCTGAAGCTATCATGCCTGTATCAAAGCAAACCATTAGAAATGCAGTCTCTTAATAATGGCCTGCAAGTCAACAGTTTGGATTCTTGTTATATGTACTACAACCAAGGATTAAAAAACGACCGTTATTTTCTGGGAAAATTTGAGAAATAAAATGGCTGTTATTTCCGTTATTTTCCATTTTTTGAAAATCTGAAATTCAAATTTGAATCCGGTGCCATTTTTTCCGTTATTTCCCGTTTTTCCCATTTTTGCCCCTGAGCGTTATAATGGCCGTTATAACGGAAAAAACGGCAACGTCCCCAGTCTGTTATACCGTTATAACGGCCCCTTTTAAACCTTGACTACAACTACAAGGGATATGGTATTACTAGATTTTTCTAAGAGCAAAACACAAGGAGGTTGAAGCCTTCACCTATGCACGAGTTGGTTGAGGAACATCGACCAGCCGCTCCATAGTTTGCAATTGATCATACGGAGCAATCTACACAACAAACAAACAAATTCAAGTTACCAAACAAATGGGGACACCGGCCAGTTACAAAATGAAAATAAAGAGTATAAAAAAAAGCATCTGGCTCAAGTATATTGAATGTCATCTGCTATTTAACAAGGATACGTCACTATTAGGGTTTTTTGCCAAGTCAAACTTGTATTGACACATCCCGACACATGCGGTAATCTATGATGCCCGGATACGGATATGGAACACGGATACAGGGATACGACTCGACATTTCCAAAATCAGGGACACGGATATGGATACGAGTATCCTATTTTGTAGTTCAAAATTTTCATTTTTTCTAATTTTTTCAACTTTTTATGAAGGATACGTGGGGATACGCATCGGTGGAGTGTCAGGCGTCGACACGGATACAATGGCCATGTACATGCATCCGGGTATCATAAGCGGTAATGTCATCCTTGATACAGTACTTTTTTACATTGTTTATGATAGTATCCCCTCATATAAATCTATTTTTATGTATTGTGTTATTGGATAACTCCATGGCATATGAAAATGTCCGTATTCTCATCTTCCAAACATCTATACATGTGTACAGACATCTACATTTTGGGCTTCTTAAAGACACCATGTCAAACACCTTGTATCTTTGTCGGACACTGACACACGTGTCCGTGTCATTGTAACATAAGTTATCTTCTTTGATAGAGTCGATAAACATCGTAGCACTATACCCTGTGGAGTTGTACATATATATGGGTCATTGGTGTATGCTGTGTACGATGGCATTCTAATAAATATGAGCTTACTGATGAATAGTAATGATATTGCTGCAATGTGCGCATTTGGGTTGTGAACGGTGTTAGGTTAGGGTTAGTGTTGTCTGTGGTGCAATAAGTTGACATTCCCGGTGCATATTTTGTAAAGATAAATCACAAATTACGTACGAGTCCCAAAGATGAAGAGTACATATAGATGTATGTGTTCTTTGTGTCTGTTTGAAGTACTTGCACCATGTATTATTGGACCTCTCGAAAGCTTTCCTTTTAAACAGAACAGTTTGGGCAAGAGTACATGACCATCACATAAAATTTCTCTTTTCTCAAAGGAAATAAAACATGTACAAAAGAAAAATGCGAGATAATACATTACCTGGCTAAATCCGTCAGGCCACGTTATAGAAACAGCATAGTTTCCCATTGGTCGAATATCTTCTGGTTCAATATTTTCGGGAACATCAGCAAATTGCAATTTTTGCTCCCCAGTCCATTCATCCTGTTTTGAACAGTGACTCAAATATAAACTGAAGGAAAAAATAAAGGCGAAAAGAAACACGAGGAGGAATATAAGGCTTTCACAGCATATAACATGATTGAAGTCAAATGCAAACAATTGAAGATTTGTAAAGGGGCTATTCATTTACTGAATATAACTTTTTGTTTGCTTTGAGTCATTGGGACTCAAAACCTATAGTACATAAAGTGGCCCGTACAATCTATCTTAGCCAGCCTTTCTAGGGCCACTCTTTGAGTAGTTACAGTACAATTCAGCATCTAGATATACCCGTTCACTTTGCACCGATAATATCGAAAACTGGCTACATATGGGATTTGGCCTGTCCCATACAAATCTTAGTTCTACAGTCCAGTGTCAGGTTATAAGAAAAAAATTTATAGCTTGTTTCATATAAGTACTCCTCATTCCTCAATCACCACAGCAAATGAATGAAGCCTCAGATAGAAGTATAATCATCATAAATATAGATATAATTTTTGCAAATCATCTTAGATTTAGATATAATTTGTGCAGTGTCATGCAATTTTTGGACGGGCAACATGGAAAACAGAGTATCCATCCACCATAACACCTTAACTGGATACTTTGTATACTGTAATTAAAAGCGGTTTTTTTTATTTTTAATTACATTTTTTTCTAACTTTTATCCTTTTTTTTAAACCAAAAGTTCACATTGTACCATCCAGTGCATACTGGATATATCAGCTTTTGGAGTACAACCAATAAGTGCTCCGAAACCAATATCTTAGTCCCTGATCAAAACATAAGATAAAATATTCCATGATGCATCACTCAGAAAAGAAGATTATAAACAAAAACAAGTGCTACATACAACACTTTGGGCGGAGCGATCGTTCCGTCTCACAGTTGCAGGATGAAGAAGGAACTCTTCATCTGAATCTGGCACCTTCACTTTTATTGCTTTAATAGATTTATCATATATTACAGCTGTTGATACTGAAAAAGAAAACAAAAAGAGTCACTCATCAAAATAAGGCCAACAAAAATGGTCGGTAAAATCTATTAACCGTCTTAGTCTTAATTAAGACAGTCCAAAAATGACGTCACAATCACAATATCTCATTTCACTGGCATTTCTCTGAAACTGTTAACTGGAGGTACCTTGTTGGCGAATTTTGGCACACTGCTGGACAACACAAACTCCAAGATCCTGGAATGTTTTGGAAACTTCACCTTGAGGATCACTTACCACTTCAGGCATTCCACTATCTCCACAAGCTGATAGCTGTCAAAGTGAAACTTACATCAAATTTTAATATCCTGAATCAGAAAACTTTAGCAAATTTTACTCTACTGCAGGATACTTTTTAAATGTTCCAACAGGATTAAAGAGAACTCCAAGCCTAAGAAAACAATATATAGGTAAAATGGCTAAGAAAAAAAGTGATTAAAAGATAACATAATTGTTTTTTTTTTTGGTGAATTAAGGATATTTAGAGAAACAAAATTTGTAGACATGATTAAGTGTGAAAGGACAACGGAAGAGCACAATCAACTTTTAGACACACCCAAATACATTGTGCACAAGGAGAGAGGTTCAATTAATTTCTTTGACATGATTTGAGGCCAAGATGGGCAAACCAGAAACTGACTGCAATGCCCGACAACTCTTTTGAGTCAGTGAGAAGCAGAAAGAGCAACAACCAGAATACTCGAGAGACCAGTTGAAAGCTGTTAGGCTAGAAAACTGAGATCTGACGAGCCAGCCCCAAAATACAAAACTGGACAGATTAGTTTTAAAATGAAAAATCAAGAGAAAAGCCATGATAACTAAAATTGCATTGTTGGGGTGTCGATACTAATAATAACAGGTTAGAAAAGATTTGCTTGAATTGATCTATAGATTGAGATCTAGCTTCTTATGATAGAACTTAGCTACTTAGATTGCATTTGTAAGAAGGGAAATCTCACAGCTTGAAAAGTCTCTATCCATGCAATGATGCCCAATAACCACAATGTACTTTATCCGTATGAAAGTATAAAATGGTAATAAGAATAAAAACGAGTAAACGGGTGAGATACAAAATGCATGTCCGGCTGTTAACAGAATTATTGTGAACATATATCCACATCAGGTAATTTCCATGGAAGAAAAGCTTAGAGTAGCACATACAGTTGGTCTGATGGGAAGATCAAACAGATGCGGGATTCCAAACTGTTGGACAACCTGCATAGATATGGATCAAATCATTAAAAAAATGGCTGTGTAGAATTTATTTTATTCGATTAAAAAGGAATTCAGGAGTGGCACATAAACATAGTTCATGATACATGCATATACATACATACATACATACATACAAACATTTTTTGGATAGATGGGTAGATATTACTATAATGTGAAAAAGATCGATTGTGAGAACAGTTGCATGCCTGAGAGCCTGAACCTCTACCAAATGGGTAGTAGCGTTTCCCATCAGCATCGAAGTGGCACATGTTCTCAACTACAGCAATACATGGCACCTGCAAAAACGAGGTGATAAAACCAAATATTACAGCAATTAGTACATAAAGTTTAGCCATCAAATAAATTTTTGCATTTGGATGATTGTATTTTGCTTGTCTCTATCCACTTTGAATAATTTTAGCAAATGCTGTCCAACATAAAAGATCAACTTTGACATGGAAAACTTAAGTGAACATTTGTTATATCCAGGAAATGCACACCTTAAGTTTCGAAAACATGCGGACTCCCTTTGCAACATCAATGAATGATAGCTTCTGAGGGGTGGTAACAATCACAGCAGCAGTTAGTGGCACTACCTGGGAAATTGGATTTACCCGAGTCAAGTAGGAAGCAACGAGAAGGAGCAAGTTTTGGGCACAGAATGTGTTATGTTGTAGTGATTGCCATACAGCTAATAACATCTATTAAGATGGAATTACATATTTGGATAAATTTGCTTAATGAAGGGGGAAAATATATGAAAGCAACAAAGAGAAATACATATAACCAACACTACACGTCAGTAAAATATAGCAAATATACAATAGGAAGTAAATTTCATGAAGCGTTTAATTAAATTGAGGAGTGAATTATCTGTTTTAGCTCAAATAAGACAAGGATATGAGAAGCAGCACCTGGCATAAAGTAAGATGAATGTCACCGGTTCCAGGAGGCATATCGATAACAAGGTAGTCTAGCTCTCCCCTGTATGGCTACAACAATCAGGATCACAAAAACTGTGCATTACAGATTCCAAAATGAAAATAATAATTAAGTAGCTGAGATCTAATTTGGTACTTCATATTTCATAGAAGTACTGTGATCATCTATTTGCTTATATTGCATGTTAACATAGGCATATGGGAAAATAGTTTGAACGGATGACACAGTGAAATCAAATTTTTATTCTCAAGATGGACACAAAAACGTTGTTCTTTCTATATTAGTGTTTTAAGGGGAAATTCAATATCAACCCTACTGGACTTATTTGGTGGTCCACACTAGGTATAAATGGATGGCCATGATGAAAGCATGAATTATTAATCATCTATTTGATTCTATGAAGAGCATTTGTGAATTATTTTTTTTTGGGAGAAATTTAATGCTTTGAGCCACACCAAATCAATTACTAGAGATGAGCATTCCATGCTTGGATAATAGAATGGATCATCCACTTCCTTTAGCATATCTTAAATTCTGGGTTCATTCTATGAGATGCTTCTTTATTTTGAAACAATTTTTTTCTAATTGTTTTTTATCTGTAATGGAAGCTCTATGCAAGATACCGAAAATAAAAGCCGTTTTAATCCTTTTAGCTAGACTCACTCATCTTTACGTTGAACAGAAGCTAGCATTATGACTGTCATGAAATGGAAGAACTTGTTACTTCACTGAAGTTGAGGTCAAGATAGCTAATGTGGGGCCTTGACATTTGCAATCTTTAATTTGAATTACGGACAAGGTGAGAAAAAGAAATCTAACTTCTATGAAACTGGAAACCCTTTGTAAAACATGCATTCTAAGAAACTACAGGAATATTAATCAAATTGTGAAGCACATCATACCATTCAGTAGTAGTCAGTAGTTGGTCGATGACACCAGAAACCATCGGACCTCGCATTATTGCACGTCCTTGTCCAGCAAATCCAAAAGATACCAACTTGACGCCCAAATATTCAGTTGGAATTATGGTTTTCTTCTCTGGGTTCTACATGCAGCTTCTTCAAGGTCACTATTATATCAATTCCAATGTACTGCATTTGATATCAATTAGATACGAGGAATATTACCATTTCTAACAGACGGTTTTCAGGGGAGACCATTGTCGGCAAACTTGGACCATAGACATCGGCATCAAAGATGCCAACCCTAGCACCCATACCAGCCAATGTATATGCAAGGTTTACAGCTACGGTTGATTTCCCCACACCTCCCTGCACAGCTTAAAAGAAGAGCAAGGGCAATGAATATAGAGAACAAGATATTATCAATGATTAATGAATGTTTCTAACCAGCTAAATAACAAGGACACATCATTTACAAATATATGCCATGATGAACATGTCCAAGACACACCACTTGGTCCTTGTAGGATCAGTGTTAGCCACAAACAAGTGTCAGACATGCCGATACTTGTGAGAAACCTATACAACACTTCCCCACAGCGTATTAAACACATGCCCATAAAAAGGTTGTGGAAACTCTACCTTGCAACTCGAAACTGCCACAATATTTGAAATAGTCTGTAATCCCATTGGAAGTTGCCCTGCAAAAACAGGTCTTGCAGGTTGCGCTGACATCGTCACATTGACTTTTCTGACCCAAGGAAGCATCTCCACCACCTCATTTGCTTTCTGCTCAAACTGCCAAGACACAAAATCTTGTTGACACTTTGTAAGACAAATCACTGACAAATCATCTACAATTAAAAAGAAGTTTTCAAAAATTTAAATGATTGATAGTAGAATTCATAGGTAGCAGCAAATGTCTGCATATGCCTAGTCAAAGAATACCAACTCACACAAAGAAAAATAATTTTTTTATACCAAAAGTAGACATTTTTCCACTATGATGAGTGAATATTAAGTCAAAGAAAAATCTTCTACCATTTGAAACATACAACGGTTCTTGATCAAAAAGTGGTGAGTGTATTTCATTTACCATGTCCTTGATTGGACATGCTGGTGTAGTGAGCTCCAACCGAAATGAAACCTGAAATATTGAAACTTAAAGTGTTTTAGTAAGACGCACATAATCTTTTATAGGTAGATGATGAACTTTTTCCGTCAATGTTCTTAATTACATCTCCCAAGGCTTCATCAATATGCAGATCTTTCACAAATCCACATGTGACAATGTCTGTTCCAAAGTCTGGATCAATGATCTGGGACAAGGCTGTCAATACATCTTTCTCGGCCATGTCTGTTGATATTGTAGAAGTACCAGCTACAAAAAACAAACAGGGTAATAAACTTGAGAAATAAAGGTATGGCAAGGATATAGCAGCATACAACATTTTTACTCAAAAGTGATGTCTGACAGGTAGAGCTCCCATTTTGAAGAGTCTGTGGAACATAACTTTGCACAAGAAAGTTTATATTGGGAGATCATCTTGAAGGAAACATGTTTCAGTGCATGAGTGATCGAAGGCGACAGAATATTATGAGACCGGTGAGGTTCTACGAGCCTTTATCCATGGAACGTTACGGGAACACGGCTACACTAATATTAGAAAATAGTTTTCACAATGCACTATCTTCCTCACACATATATTTCTTCCTTTTGGCTCTTTTCCAGATCCTTTAAAATATCATCCCACTAGATATCTGTCATGTAGGTACGTTGCAGTTGGTATGACAAAAAAATCAGCAAAGATGAAAGATTTACTGGTTTCTTTTCTGAAAATCAGCAAAATCTCGTTTTGTCTCATTCCATCTCGTCCAAGATGTCTCGTTCCAAAAGTGTACCGAGATGCGAAAAGCCTAATTTAAGTGCTACAACTGATTTTAAAGCTTATTTTCATTGTATGTCTTTTACAACACATACAAATGCTAACAAAAACAAATTTGTAGCCTAATTGAGCATTAGAAAATGGCTTAATCTTATTAAGACATATACTGTTTTCTTCATTGTTTCGTCTTGTTTTGTCTCGGTCGAGACGTCTCGTTCCTTCAGCTTATCGAGACAATGAGATAAAATGATATTATAAACCTGGCCTAGTTCTTAAGGTACATTTAAAGTGAGATGCTAGTCATTACATCAGCTTGATGCAAAGAATGCATTTCCCACGGAATTGCAGGAGGACGTTAGTGTAGACACGCCTGTCCGAATTTGAGCATCAGGGGAGAAGGGTGTGGCTTGCACATACACCCATTAGATACCCATAAACCTAGATGCATTGACAAAAATTCAAATGCATTTACACTCTTCTTTAATCAGTCCATAGGTCATAGTAGTGCAAATTTAAAGGCACTAGTTCTCAATGACAGAGCCACCACCTCTAGAGTCAAGCATTAAACAAAAAACCCAAAAAAAGAAAACAAACCCACCAATCAAATAATTTTTCTCAACACTAAGAGAAATAGTTTTCGACATAGTACTAATCTTCGCCTTTAACCACTAAGATCACTTCACTACCCATATTTCAATAATTTGAGCAAATTCTCAAAGTGGATTTTGTTATTAAGTAAAAAGGAGTTTCAGGGTTTTGCTTGGGGGTGGAAATTACCTTCAACAGAAGCAGCTCTTGTGGAAATTGGGCTCGAAATCGACCAATTACGTAATACCCATGTAAACCTTTCATGTTTTTGAGACGCAAGGGAACCATTACAGGTGGAAACAAGAGAAGGTTTCTTTGATGAAAGAAGTCCTACAGAACAGTTGAAATTGCAGGCAAAAAGAGCAAGGAAATAAAAAAGGTGAGCAGAGAATGCAACATAGTGAGAAATTCAAACATTGTAAGTAAAACAGGAGGAAATACCTCCATTAGATTGTGACTTTGAGATTAGAAATTGGAGTTTTGGAGATGATGGAGCTTGAAGAAGTTGCATTTTGGGGCAGATAGAGAGAGAGAGAGAGAGAGAGAGAGAGAGAGAATTGCAGAGAAATGGGGGGAGGAGGGGTGAGTGGGAGAGCTTTTGAACCTCAGGCTCCAATATCACGTCAGACAATCATATGAAATCCAATCTACTTAAATAGTCGTTGGAATTACCAAACAACCACTTCGATCATGATTGATAGACCATAAGTGCACCGCATAATTTTATTAATGGTCCTAGTCTTATAGACAACAGTTAAGGTCTGTCTTTGCTAAAGGATAGTCATAAGTATCATCTAGGGAAATTCTATTTGCACCCCAACAATTCTAAACGCACCCTAAAACAAATATTTACGAAAAAAACACATACTCAAAGCACCCCCCATCCCTCTTCGTCTCTCCCTCCCCCTTCTCCACCATTAGTGTATCCTTCTTATCTGGCTAACACAAATCTCCAATATACCACAAATGCCCTTGTTTTGCTTCTTTTATTTTCTTTAATTTTGTATTCTTTTAGGGGTAATTTAGTCTTTATGCAACTTTTTCCATCATTTAATGTGTTCGAACGAGCTTTTAGGGCTTGTGACTTCCCCTTGAACATTTTGTCCTACCAAAAATGCCCCCGTTGTGTTTCTTTAATTTTTTTTTTCAAGTTTGTACTTTTTATAGGTACTTTAGTCTTTAGTGTAACTTTTCTTTTTTCCCCTCATTTAATATGTTCACTGGACACACTATTAGAGGCCACTAACCAAATGGATATTTGGATCATACCTAAGTAGACATACATAACAAAAATCAGTATGATTAGTGATTTCTAACCTTTGGATCTGAGTACCCCAAATACTGCTCAAAATCCATAGTTAAAAATAAACCATGAAAAATACTCTAATCCAATGGATAAAAATTACTAATCTGGATGAATTTTGGTATGTAGGTCCATCTAGGGATGGGCCAAAAGTCCATACGGTTGGTGGTCTCTAAGAGTGCCATGTGGTTCATAATATGGTCCATCGTCAACACAAGTTTGAAAAAAAAAAAATGTACCTATATATCATACCCCTATTAATATCAAAAGAGTAATGGTCACATGGTCCAAGGGCCATGGACGTTACCATGCTGCATGGTGATGTCGTTTTGTCATTGGCCAAATAATGCTCAAAATTGTTGATTAAAAATAAGCTATGAAAAAAACTCTAATCCAATGGATAGAAATTACTAATCAGGATGAATGTTCA
The DNA here is from genome assembly GCA_035048495.1 of Euptelea pleiosperma. Classification (NCBI taxonomy): domain Eukaryota; kingdom Viridiplantae; phylum Streptophyta; class Magnoliopsida; order Ranunculales; family Eupteleaceae; genus Euptelea; species Euptelea pleiosperma. Next base: position 26,680,555 of record CM068549.1, read on the forward strand.
TATATAGGTCCGCCTACGGATGGGCCAAACATCTATATGGTCAATGATCTCTAAAAGTGTGCCATATGTGTGCATCGCACGTGGCATCTCCCTAGTCTACTTAATGCAATAGAATTCACCATCCATTATCCAATGGGTCTTCTCTAGTAAATATCTTGGATCAAAAGTTAATCACATTATCATAACCATAGTTAATAAATTCTCGAATTATTCACGAATAATTTTCAAATTGTACAAATTATTCTAAAAAAAAAAAAAAATAAGGGAACAAAGTCTTACACAAATGTCTGCAAAATTTTGTGAATTTTTTGAACATGGTCGAATAATTCACAAACTTTTCTGAACTATTCCCGGCTTATTCAGTTTTGAACATGGGAAAAAAATCATTTTATAAAACAAAAAATTGCCAATATATTATTTTTTTTTGTTTAAATTTATTTTTAAAATTCTTTTTGCCAAAATTTGTAACGCATTTTTAATGATAAACCCGAATTGCTAACTATGATCATAAATTTAATAAACAATCATAGATGTATTTATTCTGACCAAATCAGGGTCAAATTAGAGCTACTTCAGAAGATCTTTGGTAGCCAGGTATCGTGGCAATGCGCCATGCCGGAATCACAGCCAGACCAATTGACCGATGCCACACTCAAACCATATTACATTCTTAAGAACGATTACATGGTCCACATTGGTCTTCCATTGGGAAAAAAAAATGGAGCTAAACAAGGAGCTGCATTGTACCAACAACATTTACCCAAGGCATAGTAGAAGAAAAGAAAATAAAGATAAATAATCCCAGCTCCACAAGACTTTGGATTTGTCAGAAAATATGAAGAAAGCTAAATAGGAAATGCAACTGTTAATCAACAACCATTCATCCAGCCCATCTTTAAACAGAAGCCAAGAAAAAATTACTTCACTGTTGAAACAATTTCAGCACTTTCATAATATATCAATTAAAGAGCGTGGAAAATGACAGAGAGAGCCTTCAACATTTCAAATCACTTGTTCAAGGGCTCCCCACCGAATAACAATCAGAAACCATCTCCACAGGCAGCAACTCAAAACCTTCGGCTGGACAATTGCCCCCGGTAAAAATGAATCACATCCTAAGATGATCAGAAAATGCCTGTACACAGAAATGACAATAACAATCAGAGAAAATGTATGGCAGAAAAGATAAATCTGAAGCAAAATAGCAACCCTTTTCTTCCAATGTCTGCCTGATTCAATGCCACAGCTTACTACAGAAACCATTCCGTAGTCTCTTGCTGGATATGATATCCAAGAATGAGTCAACCAACTGCCCCGCCAAGCTGCTTGGATCATCAATCAGAGTCTGGATAAAGGTGTTCACAACCCTACGCTCCTGCTCGGTTGATCTCAAGCTAAACCATGTTAGAAATTTCATTCTGAATTCTTGTTCGATGTGCCCTCCACATTCTAGCCACCTGATGATCTTCACGCAGTATTCGTAGCTTCCGTCCAAGCGACCGGATCCACTGGACAATCGCAATGGTGACCCATTGATCAGAGTGCTATCACAGTCGTACGCCTCTTCATTGGTGCTCAGTGTCCGTTTCCTGCACAAATCTGTCCGAGATTCTACAGCTGGAACTTCTCTGATCGGCCTAACTGCCCAGGTCTGTGAGTCACCACTCCCGTTTGATCTCGCTAGACCATTCTTCTCTGTCCCATGAGAAACAACGTCGTCCTCAGCCTCAATGACCCTTTCCGAAGTGCAGCCAATAACTTCATCTCTCGAGTACTCAATTGGTGGAATTATCTCTGCATTCAGATCAGGCACTGAGACAACATTTAAATCAAGCTCACGTGAAACAAATGGAGGTCGGTCTTCATCGACGGTTTCATGTTTCATTGCACTGTTCCCACCACAGCATTCTTCCACATCAGCACTGCAAAACCCATCAAAGCAACCTTCTTCTTGTGCCCAAGCTAGACGCAGGATCTTTCCAAGGTCTCGGACCTTAAAACCAGAAGGTCCAACAGCCGCTGCAATCTTGGGCTCTCTCTTCACACTAGAACTTCCTTCGACACCCAAGTTCTCATTATTATGGTCCATTGCTACTGCTGAGTCAGAATGCTTGTGGATTATCTCCACACTCTTGGTGAAACACTTGGCCTCAGAGTGACCGAAGTCGCCAGCCTCCATATATGAGATTATCCGAAAGGTGTACTCTGTGCAGGGTTGCAGGTTTGATATCAAAATTCTTCTCTGAGCTCTCGGAAAGATGCAAGTGGGTTCTTTTGGGTGCGACTCCTCTCTGCTCTTGCAATACCAGAGCTTGTAGCCCTTAACATTATCAGATAATGCAGAACAGATATCTTCCAATACAATTACGAGAGATGAAGAAGTCACTTCTTTAAATTGGAACCTGCAAGCAGCAGGAAGTGAATCCTCTGCAATGGAAATGAAGGAACAGGTTTATTCTTTGTCATGAAACATTTTTTAACCAATTACAAAAAAAAAAGAGTTGAGCTGTTCTGAGATCTTACCTCTGTGGTGTGGGTTGGCATTCAGAATGGTGCTTAGCCATGCATCTGCCTTCTCAATGGCAAGAGAGCAGAGTTTCTGCACATCACCAGCAATTGAGAGCCTGCTGACAATGCCACGTGCCATCCTGGCCGAAACTCCATTCACTGGACCCACTTCTGTTTCGAGCTTGGCCTTAGCATCCCCCACTATTTCATGCAGTTCTTTAAATCTGGAAGTCCCATCCAAAAGCCTATAACTCAAAGATATTCTATAGCAGAGAACATCTACACGCCGAGCATCCTTGGCTATCACAAGCTGCTTCTTCCAACATCTGCAGGAAACAATCACGCCACAGAAATAAATGAATCCAAAGGAGACTGAAAATATTTTGTATGGAACTTGCAGTTATAAGCCATGTTTTATTTTAATATTTGTTAAGAGTTATTGTTTTCTTTATTCTTCATGTTATGTCTTTCGTATGTTATGTTTAGTGCGTAGGCCCACAGTTCACTTGTCCTATTATGTAAGTGGGCCTAAAACTCACGAGATAAGGCCCACTCATGAGATTATATATATATATGGGCCAGGATCGAGGGACAACAATTTCATACAACATTTTTGACAACAAAAATTGGCACAGGCCAATTTATAAATTAGAAGTATTGGAATGGGATGATTTTTGGCTAAGACAGTCTCTATGATGAGGAGATCATCCTCACAAAAATTCAAATCATTCTGATATTTGTAGACTGGTTTACAAGTTGAAGAATTATGGACCATTTATTTTTATCGTTAACTTGAAAACCACATTTAATGGGGTAAGAAATTTCAGAATAGGCTGCGTTTTTGTAGGGGTGATCTATATGGTGAGGAGATCATCCTCACCAAAATTCAGCTATTGATTCATCTTCCATGTGGGTACACCAAAATTGTTGTAAAAAACATTGTATGAAATAGTTGTCCCCCGATCCTGACCTTATATATATTTTGATAAGTGAAATTTGTATTGAAGGCAAAGACGGGGAACAAACTGAAAGGCTTGAGAGGCCAAGGTGGCATATACAAGCCTAACACCGACCCAACAAAGCCGGGGGACCCCTACTATACAGCGTCCCTAAGACATAGGTGGTCCCATCGGCATATATATATATATATATATAAACACAATAGCAGAGGCTGCCATACTGGTTCGTTTCTCACTCTCTTCTCTTTCTTCTCTCCAATCTCTCATCTCTTACAATCTCACAATATTTATCTTCCGAGTGTCAGCAACAAATTGAGTCAGGGAGCACTGTCCAATCAAAGAACATGCTCTATCCACTATTCACCTTTTTGATCATTAAAGGAAAAGAAGAAAATGAAGTCCATCACATCTAGGCAAGCAGCATTATCTATGTCTGGCAGACAGCAATGCAGTTTGGAACTTACAAAGGAAATGGAAAAAATGACATGTCTCTTTAGCCATCTTGGTGAAGAGATTGTGGTTAATAATGGGGTAATAAACGATTATGGATGTGGGGCTCCAAAAGCGGATTTTTTGGTTTGCTCCTTTTTATCAGCGACTGCTAACTCAGAGCAACCCAGCCAGCTTTGTGTGGGGTTCTCCAATCCCATCTAAGGTGGCCTTCTTTGCTTGGACAGCAGTACACAACAAAATCCTTAAAGTTGAAGATTTCAGCAGCAGCAACATCATTCCCAAAAATGTGCTTCATTTGTAAGTTTAGCAGTGAGTTGGTGGATCATTGGTCTCTTTACTCCAACATTTTAAGGGTCTCGGTTTCAGGATTTTCTTTAGATGGGAAAAGATTATAATGGGTTTTGGTAGCTTTGTCAGCCCTTGATCACTCTCTCTCTTTTTTCAGCTCTCTTGCATAGTGGGATTCTCCCCCTCTTTTTTATAAAATCTTATTTCTCTATCAAAAAAAAAAAAAAAAGCTGCAACCAAATTACTCACCCAAGAATCCCAGAGACTTTGCCACAAGAAGCACAGCAATAACTCCCGTCGAGCTGCATCAATTGCCCCAGATCCACAACCCCTACCTTTTGGCGTTGAAGTGCACACTCGATGTGGCAAGATAGGCCACATGAGTCCCGTTCACCAGATTCAGAGGTGCAGACCAACCAAAGACTAGGATCCTTGTTGTCATCAAACAAATGACAGATGCAGCAAGAGCACCTCCTGCAAAACGTGTCATCTGAGGTTAGGACCGCTCTACATGCGGAATTTTTACAGATCCAAGTGCTTGGACACCCAACATCTGGAGACAGCTCTGTAGGCGGCGGAAGTCGGATGGGATTTTCCCCTTTCCTCTGTTGCTTTCTAAAAGGAGCCTGATTGTTGGTCGATGTAGGCTGACTTGAAGAAGTTTTTCTCAACTCCTGGTTCTTACATCCTCTGTTACTCGTTTTGAGAGGTTGTTCAGTAACTTTGCATTTTGATGAGACAGAGTTTTTCTTTTCTTTGTCAAAGCATGTGCGAAGCAGTTCCTTCTTTGGACCAGATTTGAGATACTCTTGGAGGATCTCTTCACCTCTTGAAGCATCATCTGAATGTCCATTTTTCTCTGGGGTACTTTGAGTACTGGAAGAAAAAGTCTGTACACCAAAAACTGGAAGAGAAACCAGCAAAACAAGAAGTTATTCAGCAAGAGCATAAATTACAGAGAAGTTCAGATAAACAAATGCATGCCTTCAAAAAGATAAACAAAAAAAATTAAAAACCTAGTACCGAACAACCTAGTACCTCTTTAGGAAGAAAGCCACAAAAAGGTAAAATACCAAGGGAAAACATACAGTAAACTTATTTATACAAAAAAAAAAAAAAAATCCAGTAAACTTCTAAGGGCCTGTTTGCAAACCCAAATAATTGGTCCAGCCATCGTCAATCCAGAACTGGTACTTCTGGCCTGTATTTGCCATTGGTAACCATGAGGAAACCACATTTTGGATCTGTGCATGTCTCGGATCCATGTGCTGGGTTCAGGGTGTGACACTAGGATTGGGCAAGGCCTTGAAAACAAGAGATTTCCAAACAAACCTTAAAGGAATCAAATGCATGCCTAAACCATGATGACACAAGTATCGAAAGAAAGCTATATAAAAAGAAAAAGAACATTGAACTGATTGATATAAGGCTACGAAACACTGACAAGTTATATTGAAAAACAATATGAAACATTAAAAAACCATGTAGCACTGCAGTTCAAGAGTAGTCAGTCAATCTTATTCCAATTAAGTTTGTTTGTTTGCCATTCTTTAGTTTAAATATAAAGGATAAATTATTTTTCATGTCCCCAAAAGAAGTTAAAAAGTCCAGAACTCGAGATTCAGCCTTGAAACAAAAGCCTACTTCCTTGAAATGGTAAAGATACTCAACATGCTCTAGAATGTTGGCTAAACTGAAGTAACAGCAAGCATGTAAAAACTTAAGCATGCTGAATTTTTGCATGAAAACATTTGAACTATACTCAAATAACTGCATCCTTTAACAATTTGTTGCGAAATTATTCAAAGACAAGGGGATAAAAATACAAGAAAGAAAGGAGATTAAGAAATGGAAACCCCCAACATGCAAATAGATCCAGAGAGTTGTAGTCACGACGTGGTTAGTGCTTCTAAGGTCATGGCTGAATGAAATGTCCAAAAGCACTACTAAGATTCTAAATATGCTCTAGAATGTTGGCTGAACAACATAACATTCTCTTCTGACCTTTATATGTCCAACAAATGACATAGAAAGACTTCACCATCACTACAATTGGATATAACTCCTCCACTAATACCCTTACAAAGATCGCCTAAGAACTTCTCTCAAATTTAGACTTAATCAACCAACATTAGGGAGCCCAGAGCAAGGCATCCTTATGAGCACTACTTTTCCAGACCAAGTGTCAATCTCTCGGAAGATCTTCATTTCTCACTCCGTGACAATCCTTATAATAAGAAGCCCAGGAGATAAGTTATTTTGTAATACATGGTAGATCCACTAAAGACTCACTTATCTCTAAAAGCTTTGTTGGTAAGCTTGTTCCACACTCACGACAGAAAGCAAGAGGTAAGAGTCAGCATGAGATTTTTTCCACACCCTCTAAAAACACCACAATATCAACCATAAAAAACAAGTCATCAGCTATCTCCTAGGGAAAACCAATTCCGTACCAAAAAGGTCAAGAAAGATACCATAGACATCTAGCAAATAAACAAAGAGATGAATACATGATGCAGTTGGAATACATGAAAACAGTCCAACAGAACCAGCTGCTTGTGAAGAGCTAGATCTTGGTAAAGAATGGCCTGATGGGGCTGAAACTTCAGCCATTACAAGTCCATATATGGAGAAACAAAACCATAAAAGGGCTTCGAAAGAGAAAAAAAGGAAAACTAAGAAATAAGGGACTGAAATCTGCTATGTTTTTGGACTGTTAAACCCAGAAAACAATGTATCTGATACAGCACACTTTGGTTCTCTAAGGTTCTAAATTGACAGTTCAGATTAATCTTAGAGGAGTTAATAGAGCATGGAAGATTTTAATTTGTTTGGGTTTTTTTTTTTTTTTTTTTGTAGTCCTAGTTATAGTACAAATCTTATTTTGAAAGTCTGATTTTATTTCTAATTTGTGTTGTCATAGAAGTTTAATAGGAGTAGGTTATTTAGTAAGTGTCTTTTTGTTTATAAGGTTGAGCTTTGAGAAGAGAGAACTTCTAATATAAAGGAGATTGTGAATAGTAATTTTTATTGAATTTGAGTTTTAAAATTGAAGAAGTTATTATCTTATTTTCTCTTCTAGCATAGCTTGTTTAAGCCCTAGAATTGAGATTTTTTTTTTTGGATAAGCAGAATCGAGATTTCTTATTGTTTACTTGCACAATTCTTCTTATTATTTGAATCTTCCCTTGTTTATTATAGTTTGGGGATAATTTCAAATCCTAGATTACATTAAGTGGTATCCGAGCTCAATTTCAAGCCTAGCTTCCATGAGTATTGCGATTCTACAGCTGCTAGAAGAACACAAGTGTAGGGGTATTTTCATACCGGGCTCGAGTGGGGCGGCCTGTGTGAGAGATGAGGGGCACGCTCGGGGTGGGGTGGCCTGTGTGGGATGGGACCTATGAGGAGGGTTCGGCCGAGAGCCTAGATCTAGGCTTATGAGATAAAAGAATTTAATTTCACGCCCCCACCAGTCGCGACTTTTGGGAGTATTGGTTAGATGTCCTGCATCAAAGTGGTATCAGAACAGGTCTCGTGTTCGAGACTCCTCACTGGAGGTGATTAATGCAGGGGTATTTTCATATTAGGCTCGAATGGGGCGGCCTGCATGAGAGACGAGGGGCATGCTCTGGGCGGGGTGGCATGTGTGAGATGGGACCCACGAAGAGGGTTTGGCCGAGAGCCTGGATCTGGGCTATGAGATAAAGGAATTTAATCTCACGCCCCCACCAGTCGCGACTTTTGTGAGTATTGTTTAGATGTCATGCATCAACGAGGGTGTGGGGTTCGTATGGGTAGTTGTATAGATCTTCCGTGTGATGCTTGTAACGAAAAAATCGAAGATATAAGGAGGCAAGTAGTTCAATTGACTCAACGACTTGAGCGCTACAAGCTTTGGCGTGATGAGCGCAGCCACGTCTTTGAAGATGATGTAAATGAAGACTACAACCCTTTTCATGATAGTGCTTTGTGGGAAGAGATAGATGAAGCGGCGATTAACCCTAGGACTACTAGGGCTTCATATCAAGATGTGGAAAAGTTGTGGAGCTTCATTATGAAGGCAGAAATACCTAATTTTAAAGGGAAACAGCAAACCGAAGATTTATAGATTGGTTGAATACTGCGGAGCAAACATTTTCTTAAAAACATTTGCCTGATGACAAAAAAGTGAAAATTGTGGCATCAAATTAAAGCACACATCGGCTTGGTGGTAATCTCCACAAGCATGATGCAAGCATATGGATATGCCAAAAATTAACTCTTTGGGAGAAGATAAAAAAGAACATGAAGGGAAAATTCTTATAAAAAAATTATCCACAAAATTTGTAATATAAGACGCACAATCTCCGCCAAGGGGATAGAAGCTCCGATGAGTACATGAATGAATTTAACCTTGATCGTTTGTAGTGATGTAACAAAGTAGTGGGTGTGTGTGTGTGTGTGGGGGGGGGGGGGGGGGGGGGGGGGGGGGCAGACTAAAGCACTGCATTTTGGTGGATTGCAAAGAACTATTCAAGATGTAATTGTGCTTCAACCATATTGGCTGTTTGATGATGCTTATAATCTAACAGTCAAAGTGAAAAAAACTTAAAAAGGCAACCTGATCTGCAAATATGGACAGCAACTTTTGTGCTTTCATAGTGACGTAGCTAACCAGAGAAGTGGAAATCGTATTCGAGGTGCTAGGACAGTAGCTGCTTCAAGTTCAAATTCAAGGATCCAAACATTGAAACAGCAAGCAAAACATGATGATGGCTGGTCCTACTTTTTCGAAACGACCAATGGAGTAACCCACTGAAGTGTCTTGGTGTTGGACACTTGTTAGCCCAATGTCCAAATCGCCAATCATTACTTTATTTCTCATAGTTCTTGCCTCTTATGCGATTATTATCCCGTTGACAAACACAGTCTCCCCTAAGGCAACTACCAAAATGATAGCTCTGACCATAGTTGTTAACACGATTGTATCGTTTCATTCGCAAGGAGCTAGATGAGAAGAAACTCTCATGTTCGGTTCTACAGTAGAGATGGAATTGGGAAACAACCATCAACTATAACCCCAAAAGAACCAGATTCCGTAAACAACATAAAGGAAGAATGAAGGGAATATCTTATCGAGGTAATCGTATTTGTTTCAGTAGATATGGCTCTTCAGGCACATCTAGACAAATAGAAGCGGAGCGACGAGTCGCCTAGCAACAATCTTACGAATGCGAAAATGAGTAAAACATCTCACTTCAGCTTCAGATGTACATAAATCTTGATCATACTCACATGATGACTGAGGATATGGAGATCGAGCATGACGAGATGAAGACGTGCGACTAGAAGGTGTGTTCCTCACCTAGGAAGATGATGCTCCACGAGCGGATGCACCTCTAGTGGCTAAGGGAGGCCAAGCTCCATGAGTAGCATGCCCATGTCTAGCAGAAGAACCTCAAGTAAACATCCAAGGAGAACCGTTTATAATGAGGAACCAATTGATGAAGAAGAAGTTATATTGAGTGACTATGGTGAGGCTTTGGTGATCTGTTGAAGCATGATTTCTCCACGTTGAGGAAAAAGACTGGTTGCACAACATCTTCCATACTCAATGTAGTACTTCTGGTAGAAAAAATTGCAATCTTATTATTGATGGAGGGAGCTACAAGAATATCATCTCACAAGAGATGGTAAACAAGCTGAATTTGAATACCGAAATCCATCCTAAGCCGTACAAGATTGCATGGTTGAAAAGGGGAATGACGGTTTCAAAATGCTGTTTGGTTTCCTTTCCGATTGAAAAACACTATAAAGATAAGTCTATGGTGTGATGTAGTTCCTATGGATGCATGTCACTTGTTGTTGGGTAGGCCATGGCAATATGATAAGCATACTATACGTGATGGGTAAAAGAACTTTATACATTTACTCATGAGGGTGTGAAGGTGATCTTAGGTCCATCAAAGAATGAAAGAACACCTAAGTCTGATAAGGAGAAGGAACGTGTAAGAGAGTTGACACAGGAGCTAATGCCTCCGTCAACGATAAGAGAGAAGGGAAAAGGAGGATATCTCCTCCATGGCCCACTTACGGCAACAAGTGGAGACCAGAAAAGATTATTGTTAATTAATTCTGGTATGAGGATTTATCTTTCCAATTGTAGTTAGGATTTGGTTGCTTATTGCATGTAATTAATTTTGATAGGATTCTATGAGTGTAGGTGAAGAAAAATCTACAAATAGTTGTAAGGGAGAACTGCATCTCTGGCTTTGTAGAACGAAGAATTGAATTTATTTGAGTGAAATCTCAACTTTGGGCCTTTGGCAGAGTGATTACTTCTTTGATAAATAAATTCCATCATACGTTCATCCTCTATAGAATGGGTGCTCCATTCTACATCAAATTTCCACTTTGAATTATTCTAAACCATATATGTAAAAAAGATTTTAAGACATAATAGATTCAACTTTGATTTTCATAATTCCAAAAAATTATTCATAAATTTGATTTCATGTGTATGAAGTCATCAAGTAGAAGTTGAACTAGGATGGACCATGCTATTTCCAGTCATTATTGGCCTAAAAGATCTGTACTACCAGGGCCTTGATGGGCCCTAGAAAACCCACTCAAAACCTAGGTTTCAAGGTTCATAACTAAGGTTGCAACTTGGGCGAGCTCAACCCGATGTTGGGCTCAGGTTGGATTGGTCCCTTTAGTACTCAGGCTCGGGCTCGGGACTAATTATTCAAAGCCTGATCAAAATTGGGTTGGGCTCGGGTTGCCCGATCATAATAATATAAACCCCCTCTTCTTCATTTCCCAAAGGACCAAACCCTAATAGCTCTCTCTCTCTCTCTCTCTCTCTCTCTCTCTCTCGTGACCGTGTGGATGGTCAGCTATAGGCAGGTGGTCAAGCTGCCACCAAATCAATCGGAGTGTAGGCGGAGTTGTAGAGCATGAAAGTATGAGAATCCTAGATTGTGATACTCGAAAGCATAAGCTACAAATAGTCATCTTATTAAACCCGTCTCTCCATCACATTCTTCGATCCTCGTGAAGATCTGAATCGTGGTTGCCAAAAAAGTTGGCGTTCACATTAAGATCGGTGTTTAAAGTCAGACTTTCCCATCTAGAATCATGTGAGCCAGGTGGTATTTCTTCCAGTGGATTAGTCTCATTAGATCTACCACCAAAACATGCATATCGACAAGAGAAATAGCCCCCTCTTCTTGCAATCTCTGATGTTTGACTTCCCCTATGTCACCAACTGGTTTAATCTGTCGCTTGCTAAGCATCTACCTCCATTGGCTACACTTGATTTGACAAGATCTTCAACAAGATTAGTAGCTGGAATGGTCCATTAATTCCTTTTCAACATCTCTTTCCCCAATGAAAGTCTAGCCAAAGATATCCAGAACATCTACCCCCTTTCTGGTATCCTCCCCACATTTGTCTTCGTTCCTCTCCTTCATCGGGGGGAATAAAATTAGGGTTTCTATTTTTTCCTCCTTTTTTGTTACTCCCTTTCTTTAAACAGTTCTCTAATACTAATGCTCTATTTTGTAGAGTGTAGAAGCAGCAGGCCAACCCGACAGACCTAGTGAACCCGACGAACCGATCGGGCTGGGCTCTCGCCGAGCTTGTCAGGCCTAACCTCGGGTTGGGTTCGGGTTCGATGCTGTGAAGCTCGGGTTGACCCCCCACCCAACCCAACCCAACCAAGTTGCAACCCTACTCATAACCCACATGCGAGATGGGTTTTCCTAACCCATACACAGCCTATTCCCAACCAAAACCCTTTAGTATCCAATTTGAGTCCAGTGTTTCTAGAAGTTAGTTCATTAGGATGATTTCTTATTTTAGTTTCTATTAGTTCCTATTTTGTAGTAGGGTTGCTATTGGAAAGTGTATGCCATCAAAATTAGGAGAGTATCTAAAGTACATAATTTCTATTTTATATTTTAGGAAGAATTTAAGCACATTAGAACTGCTTTAAGTCTGGTATCCAGTCCTCTAAATAAAGACATTTACTCCTTCAATCTTATAATGATTATATGAAGATTGATGATGGTGCTGCTTTCATTGAGGTGTGAATCCTCTAACTTGACGGTGAGACTTCAACTCTAGAGTTCCCTGGAACTGGAACTCTACTTCCTTGTCTGTCTCCTTTTATTTATCTCTTTCTTATTGTTCCATTGTCTATTTTCTGCTCATACACCTTCTTACCTATCCCTTAAATCCTGTTCCATAAATCTTGATTACCCATACATTCAACTCATATATGCTCATCCTAGGTTCCAGTTTGCAGCCCCATTCCCCCACATTAAGCCCCTACTCCTAGACCCTTTTTACTATACTTTTACCCCCGTCAAACCCTCTAAGCAACATCGAATCTATGGGTCAGCTTGAGAAATGCCACTAATCTGCAAAACAACTTGCAGACTGTAGGGCTGGCAATGGATCGAATTGACCCAGAGATCCAATTCGAAAAATCCGGGTCCGGAACCTTATTTTTACTAATCGGATCGGTACCGGATCGAGCCTGTTTCGATCCGATACTGACGCGACATATAGACTATATCTATTATATATATATATATATATATATATATACATACATATGTGTGTGTGTATTTAAAATATTTTTTTTGCTGATTGCATGTATAGGTGGTCTTTTTTTCCGTATTCAAATTGTAATATACAATTTCTTTTTATACTTTTTTTTGTATATGTATAGCATATTGGATCGGTTCCGAAATTGGATTTTATCGATCCGCTAGGGTCCGGATCGATTGGATTTCTTATTGGATCGGTACCAGATCAGTACTAATCTGACTCGAACAAGATCCATTGCCATCCCTAGCAGACTGCCACCAATCTACATACCAGCTTGCGGACTGCCACCACTGCAGCTTCCAAAATCTGTAGACCAGCACCAATCTGCAGCTCCAATCTACAGACCGGCACTAATCTACAGGTAAATTGCTGTCTGGAACCAATTTGCAACTCCAACTCGCAAACCAACACCGATTTGCAGCTCCCATCTCCAGACTAACTCCAATCTTCAGGTCCTTTTGTAGATTTTTTTTCAGACAATTCATTTTGTAGATTGTCTTTTTTTTTTTTGGATAAGTCATTTTGTAGATTGTCCCCAATCTGCAGGTCAACTACATTTTCCCGGCATCAAATATCTCAGCTTTATTCTTCAGAGCAGCTCAATCTGTAGGTCAACTTGCAGACAAGCTCGAATCTATAGGTCGACTTGCAGACCAGCACCAATCTGCAGCTCCAACTTTCAGAGAACCAATTAGCTCGAATCTATAGGTCGTGTCAACAACTTAATTTAAGTACTAAAATTGGTTTAGAACCTTATTTTTATGGTATATGTACTTCAATATGTGCTTCTATAACACATAAATACTAAAAAACAAGTTTGTAGCCTAATTAAGCAATAAAATTTTGTTTAACCTTATAGAGACAATGTTTTTTCCATTGTCTCATTCCATCTCAGTTGATACGTCTCATTTCGTCAGCTTACCGAGACAATGAAACGAAACAATAGTTTAAACCTTTCTGGAATCACATTTATTATTAGATAACAACCTATAATATGGTTGCACCAAAGGCCCATAGAGAGGGTTGCAATAAAAATGGAATAATCTGCCCAGATTCGACGTTCAAAGAACAATGCCTTAGCCAACTCATCAGCCCATTAGATCTGTCGTATGCTTGTTTGTCGTGCATACAAAATTCCTGGGTTCTTAGTTGGAACATGATCTTCCAACAGAACTAGAATTTAGTACTAACCATTCAAGTTTGTGCATGGCCTCAAACATTTCTACATCATATCGTTATAGATCAAAAGCCATTCATGTCTAAATTTCTCAACCGAGATATCAATATTTACTTTCTCAAGTTGATAAATCAACAATTTACTTGGAGGAATAAATAATTAATTACATTTTGAGGCTATGAAGAAAAAGAACTCTTCCAAAAGTTCTGAACTATGTTACATGGACTCTCCTATTGGGTGAAGTACCCATGTCGGACACATGTTGGAGTCCAACACGTTATAGATTCCAGCGCGACACTTCTAAATTCTTTTGTTTTTTCGTTCCTTGCAAGAAACTAACAAACATTTGCCATAGGCCATGAGTGTTCTATCTTTACAATTGAAGTTTTCTATGCAAAAAAAGAGCATTAGGTATATGTATTCTTTTTTCCATAGGCATATGATACATATTATAAGATATCTTATCACATTATCCACTATTATCATCATTATTATATGATAAAACAATTACTTTGTGTCATTTATGTTACATTATTTCACAATAGAATACCGAGTCCTCAAATCCTATTTTTCAAGGTTCGTCGAGTCGGACACTTTGCACCCGTGTCAGACCCTGACACCAGTACCCGTATTCATGCAACATAGGTTCTGAAACCACAAGACAATAAGTTAAGGTTTACCATGGCACTAAGCTTTTATAGACATGTACCGAAGAAAGAAAAGAACAAATAAAAATAAAATCAGAGCATCTCAGTTTGCATCACAGAGTGAGACAAAAATATACTGAGCATGCACACTTGAAATAAAGACATTTTACACACTTGCGTTATCATTAGTGCAAACAATACCCAAATCTGAAGGGAACTATGAGCAGAATATCAAGTAACACATTACCTACTAAGTACTAATTGATGTCATTACCAATAATTTTCTTATTTCCTGTTCTTTTATGGATGTGTTGCTAGTTAAGACTGTTCAATCATAAACGCAAGGAATAGAGAATCACACAAGCATTAAGTTCTTCCACAAAATGAATCAAGTCTAAGCGAAATCAAACTCATACCTTTAGCAAGCACTTTATCTTCCAAATCCATTCCTTTAAAGTTGCAACGATAATTCAAGCCACCATCCCTGTGACAATTAGTAGTAAGACCTCATGAAGCTCTTACTTTCGGGCTCTGATGAGAATTCAATGGTTCATGTTGAACAATTAAACAAACAAAAAAATCACATTCTTTCAACTAGAACAGAGATAATAAATTCTTAGCATATAGTTAAAATGTATTATACTAAACCAACATTATCAACCAAATTATCATAATTATAACAAACAAATGACCAAGGTTGTCAGGAATAAAGCATAAGACATGCTCATAACAATCCAAAGTCCAAACATGCCAAATGTTGTTGCCCATCTTTTGTAACTTGTACACAGGTATGCATGTTGATTTTATGGAAAACCAACCAATTAATAACTTACAACTTTTATCCTACGGGAAAAGGTTTTCTGGAGCTACACTACAGAACTCTTCACTGCAGTGAGGGACTTTCTTCATACGTGGAGGGGCCAACATGGCCAATCCAGAAACATGCCTCTTTTTGACACATGGCACAAGCCCATGTGGACAGTGCACTTGTCCATGTCATGCCTATACCCTGCCATACCATGCATTGTACATTTCCCCTACCAATTGCAGCCATGGAATTCTAAAACAAAAAAAAATAATAATAAATAGGAAAAAAGGGCAAACAGAAACATGCCTCTTTTTGACACATGGCAGAATGGCATTGGGCTGGAACTTGCCACATGGGGGATATGCTGAGGTGGCAAAATGTGAACCCATTTAGACCTACCCCCTCAGCTGCCATTACATAAAAATAAATAAATAAATAAAAACTGTCACCCCAGAAAATCCGTCCTACCTTTGTGGCAAGCAAAGGATTCACAGAAACTCATGAATCATACCCAAATGAGCCAAGAACTGCATCAAATCGATAGCTTTTTTAGAACAGTAACAAAGAGAGTCACGAAAGAGATGTAATTTGAGGCTTTCCTCACAATGTTTAAAGTCCCAAGGATCTGATTTCACAGTAACATAGAATTCTAGATATCAATCAACCTCGCACACAAACAATAATCATTACAGCAAATAAACCTCGAGATCAGCATCATCATCATCTTCATCATCAACAACAATAACAGCAAAAGCAAAAGAAAAGAAAAACATATTCAGAGAAACCAAAGTCCTAACAGAAATAAAAGACACAATTTATTAAAAGACACAAAAAAAAGGAAAGGAAAATAAAAGTTAATAGAAAGGGGATCTACGAGAAGTACCTGGAATAAATCGACGGAGAAGGAGACACGAATCTAGGGTTTTGATCGAAGAAAACCCTAAAAGAGGACTAATGAATCGAACAAAGAAAAAAAAAGGTTTTTTTTTTTGGAGGTCAATGAGGGAAGGGAAGGATTTCTGTTTGATTATGATGGACGTCGAAGGAAAAAAAATAATTAAAAAAAAAAACTTCTCTCTATAAATTAGAGGAGAGAGAGAGAGAGAGTTAGAGAGAGAAAGAGAGAGGGGGGCGATGTGACCACTCTGGTTGGTTTTAGGTGGTGAGGTGTAACTGAGGGCTTTGCTCTTGTTAGGTGGGGAAGAATCTTAGAGAGAGAAAGAGAGAGGGACGTCTTCGATTCGAGTAGGCGAAAGCGTGGTGAACGGTTGCAACCGTTAGTACCCAACTAATGGTTCGCACGTGAGAGTTGTGAGCACAGAGATCAAAGATTCGTGATGTAACAAGGTATACCTGAGATCTTTTCATTTGCGGAAGCGGCATTTTTCGTAGTCGCCACTGCCATCTGGGCCCACTGATTGCATGGATGTTTAGCCCACCCTTTAATAGACATTCATACAAAAAATCATCTTGTTTAATGATTTCTAGCCGTTGGTTTTAGTACTTAAAAGATGGTTATATTCAACGGCTATAAGAACGCCTTAAATGGTGCTTAAAAGTGTTAAAATCTAATGGTTATAGATTACTAATCAAGGTGATTTTTGGTATGTATATCCACCAAGTGGTGAGATAAACATCCAAGCGGTCAGTAGGCCCAGATGGCAGCGGTGACTACCAAAAATGCCGCTTCCGCAAATGAACAGGTTCAGGCATACCTTGTTACATCTTTTTCCTTCCAAAAATTGTGTTAATTTATTAGGCTCAGGCTCCAGCCTCCAGTTACCGCCCTAATTTGACAGGCTTCGGTTACAGGACACAATATGGGCCCCGTGGCACACTCTTATAGGACTATGATCGTATGGATGTTTGGCCAATCGTGAAGTGGACTTACAAACCAAAAATCAGCCTGATTAGTGATTTATAGGCATTGGATTGCACTTATTTTCATGGGTTAATCTCAACTGTGGAATTTTCAGGCCTTATTTTAGGTGAAAAGATCCAATGCCTAGAAATCACTACTGAGTCTGATTTTTGGTCTGTAGGTCCAGCTAGGGATTGGCCAAACATCCATACGGCTATAGTCCTCTAAGAGTATGGCACGTGGCTAATATTGTGTTCTGTAACTGGAGCCTGTTATTTTAGGGTGGTAACTGGAGCTCGACCCTATTTATTAATGGGGTGACTCTGATGAAGGTTACTTTAGCTGAGACCAATGCTGACACTTGATCACTTTTCATCTTTTTTTACAGGCCGGGTTTGGGGACACTCATTTTTTACCCCCATTTTTGACACCCATTTCGCAGAAGATGAATCTATGGCTGATTTTTGGTGAGGATTATCTCCTCACCCATATAGATCACCCCAACAAAAAATTAGCCCATTCTAAAATTTGTAACCCCATCAAATGTGGTTTTCAAGTTACACAGTAAAATAGACGGTCCATAATTCTTCAACTTCTAAACAGTATACGAATATCGGAATAATTTTAATTTTTGTGAGGATGATCTCACCATAGAGATCCTCATCACCAAAAATCAGCCATTGATTCATCTTCTATGTGGGCCTGCCAAATGGTTGTCAAAAATGGTTGTTCCACGACCCCGACCCTTTTTTTTTAAGGGTCGGGCTCCAGGACTTGTATTTTTTTTTTAATTCAATTTACTGGCCGAAAAGGTCCTTTCCAGTCAAATGGTAATCTTATTATTAGAGAAAACACATACAATTAAGGGTTAGGATAGGTTGACACATGGTTTTGTGACACACGATCGTGGGGCCTATAGAGATGAGTTAAGGATTGAGTTTAGTTGAGAACTAATGGGTGGCCCATGCCCTCAGCACTCTCCGACAAAGCATTACCAAAATCGGGTGTGAGTGGCTAAGATCCATTGTCTATTTGAGAAATAAGATCTCAGCCCTTCTTTGTTATATAAGAAGGGGTATAAGTGGGGAGACAACCACTTTGTTTTGTTATATAGATGAATCAAAGACGTGAGCTTTAAGGGAAACATTAAAGGAGAGATTTAAGGAGACACTGAGAGTTTTTAGAAGGGTACCTATATTCACCCACCATTTATGATCATCTCACTACCCACTTAAAGTCACTCTTTGATAATACCAAAACTACCTTTGAAATGTGTTAAACATACCTACCAAACAAAAAAGAAAAAGGCGAAACCGAAACCTTACACTAGATTTGGTTCGTCTTCTTTTTTGTCACTCACAATCCCTTCTTCTCCTCTTCATCTTTCCTCGTCTTTGGTGTCTCTAGGAGTTCAATCAATGGAGATGAGTTTTCTTATTTTCTTAATCTTTCTCTCTATTTTTATTATTTTTTGGTGTATTCTGTGAAAACGATTTCGACTGATAATTTAATCAATCAAAATCAACTAGGGATGATGTTGAATTCAGTCAATTTTCGACTGGTAATGTAATCAGTCGATTTAGATTGGTAATCTGTAATCTTTAGACAACTAAAGATGATGTTAAAGGTAATCTTTCAACTGGTAATGTAATCAGTCGATTTCGACTGGTAATGTGTAATGTAACATCAATAAAGAACTATACATGTTTGTGTAGGTTTCATATGTTGCACTATCTGAAACACCCACACAATATTTTCAAAATAATAAAAGTTAAAAATTTGTAGAATTCAATACAATCAGCAGCCTAGAATTCCAAACAACCCCATATCTTGAAAAATATAAATAAAAAATACCTTGGATTTGATAGAACGATTGATGAGGGACCCTAATGGCATTGGCCTCAAAGAAAACGGAAACATGAAGAGCCCTTAGACCGTGTTTGATTGCACGGAAAATTTTCCTGAGAAAATACATCTAGGATATGCCTAAAATGGCTGATTGATTGCAACTAAGAACACGCATTTCAATCATGTGAGAAAATAAAAGTGTATTTTCAGGTGGAAATGAATTCTCACCTATATGGATGGGAAATGAATTCTGCGCTTAGTAGGAAAAATTATCCAAATTTAAATGGCTTGTTAGGAAAAATTATACATATTTATACTAGCTATCTAACAATGGACAGTTGTGTTTTCCTAAGGAAAATACAATTTTCTCACTTGGTAATCAAACACGGCCTTAGAAACCAAATATAAGTGAGAAATTGTAGAAGGCAACTCGTCGGGAAATCCTCCTAAAATCCTTCTTCATCGACTCTGCAGTGATCGTCCTTCGTTTGCTTCGCTCGCCGTTGAAACCTCCATATTGAGTCCCATTTGAAAGAACTTTTAAAAGAGGTTTATAATTTGAGGACGACGTTTAAAAAAAAAAACATTTCTTTAGTGGAGCTTTAAATGGAAGTTAGTGCATGTTCAGACGTTTTGGTAGAAGAGGGAAAGACGTAGATGGGAGAGGGGAGAAGGGAGAGGTAAAGATGTTTTGGGAAAGGGAACATACATTTAGGAAAGAGTGACGTTTGAGAAAGAACAAAGACGTTTTTATTGGAATCATGTGAAGCTATTCTAACAAAAAAATATACAAACTCTACAATACTCTTATTTGTTTTAGTTACTTAGATTAAAGTGTATAAAGGTTTTTTTGAGAAAGAAAGAAAAGTTGGAGAGCAAACCAAGTGGATGAGAGAGAAAGTGGTTTCCATGTGTTAGATTGCTTGAATCAATTATCATATAAACATGGCTGTCAACGGATGTTGCTTGAATCAAAAAAAGCATATCCAAATGTGAAGAAAAAAAATATTCAATATCCGATTCGATTCGATATTTGACGGATTCAATGTTTGAATTTGTTAACTTATCGAATGTCAAATATCTAATTCGTCCGATAAGTAAATTGAATACATATAATAAAATTATTATATTTCTGTAATATATCGAATTAGATATATCATTATTTGAAAGTATTTGAATATAAAAAATTATCCGAATTTGATTCCAGAATTTTTGGAAAATATTCAATAATTTGAATATAGATTCAAATGTTCAACTACCCATTGACACCTCTAATATAATCCTAGTCTTCTTCTTTGTATAGTTTGTTATTCATACTTTCTCGGACAAGTACTAATACTAGTCGTAATATTATATATCAAATCATATTGGACTTTAATACATTGACATGTTGCATGTGAAAGCCCACCTAGCTAGAATGCAAAACATGCATAATATGTTGACCACATAACACATGGGCCCACATGACACGTGAGACCTTGATATAATGTCACCTGGCATGTGGGGGCCTACTTGGCACGTGATGTCACTCACTTCATATTTGGTTCATATGATACATTGAGCCACATAGGTATGTATGACAAGGCATTGGTTGCGTAGGGCCCGCCTCACATAGGACCCACTTGATACAACATATGAAGCCATGTGAGTAAACCACCAGTTCGTTTTAGAGTATCATGCATCAAGCTCAATTCATGTGAAATTTATAAAATAATTTCTCAAAGCCATGACATGTTATTTTAAGTAACCATCCATTCGACAATCAAACGTCACATTGTGGATGTTTTGTGACTTTGCATGATAAATGGCAAACGTAGCCTTCAGAATTTGCTTGATTGAACCCTTTTTTTTTTCAATTTATATTGGGGGCGAGGGGAGAAGAGGAGTAAAATTTTGAGGCTGATGACAGCGCGCAATGAGCCACGTGGCACTCTTAGAGGACTCTGACCATATGGATGTTTTCCAATCCCAAGGTGACCTACAAACCAAAAAAATCAGCTTGATTAGTGATTTCAAACCTTTAGGATCTTTGTACCTCCAATAATGTTCAAATTCCCATGGTTAAAACGCCTAGAAATCACTAATCAGGCTGATTTTTGGTTTGTAGGTCTACCTAGGGATTGGCCAAACATCCATATGGTCAGAGTCCATTACGAGTGTGCCATGTGGCTGATATTGCGCACTGTCATCAAAGTTTTAGTCAGAGAAGAGCTATGACATATAAAACCTTCAAACCTTTATAGCTAATAAGCTCATGGTTTAGAATGGACCATTATAATAGCTTAACAGTAGCATAGCGACCACTCTAACGGAATGTTACCGTTGTTTAACAAGAAACTGGCATTTGTAACAGTAAAGTAACGGTAACATTATAGGGGCATTATAGTTATTACAATTGGTTGTGCTGCCCTGATGGGGCCACAAGGCCCTCTCTCTCAGCATTAACAATCTACATGATGGTTACACAAAAAAATAAAAAAAACAATCTACATGATACCACCGTCTGGATAATAAATATAGCCTGTTAAATGAGCCACCAACTTGGGCAAGTGGAAGGAAGTGTGGATCCTTCATTTTCTTCATTAAATATAGCTGTAAGCCAACCCCTTTAACCATATATGCCTTATCCCAAATGTTTGGAGTAAACCGTTAAAACTCCTGTTTAGCCGTCAGGGAGCTTGTAATATCTAATAGGGTTTATAAAAGTCTCTTTTTCTTATTATAACACACGCTTTACGCCTGCCTCTCCACTACTAGAGGTAAACTAAGTTTGCTTCTTATGAGAAATTTTTTTGATCCGGGCCACCCAAAAACACCACGTGGAACACTCTTAGAGATCAATGGCCGTACAGATGTTTGAACCTATCTCTAGGTGAACCTGCAGACCAAAAATCAGCTTGATTGATGGTTTCCAGGCGTTGGATATGATTACCCCAAAAAAATGCTCGAATCCCAATTGAAAATCAACCTATGAAAAAGACTCAAATCCAACTGTTAGAAACCAGCAATCAGATTGATTTTTGGTCAAAGTGATGGTTCATCATTGATCTGCTCAGACACCCGGAGCGAAAAATGCCAGGATAAAAAAATTAAAATCAGAAACAGCCGCAAATATTTCAGTTCCAGTCTTTATCCTGTAATTCCTCAAACAAAGATTCATCCCGACCATGATTTCAGGCAAGGAGCAATGTGGTCCATCTTTAGGGCCCAGTTTTGGCTAATCTTCAGATCTGTAACTAAATTTTACAGAGCGTATGACTTAATCTCATCGGTGTTTGCTACCGGGAAGTCATAGGGATAGATTTGTCAACCAGATTAGTTTCAAGTTCAAGATCATCTCTCCATGCTCAGTTTAGGACATAAAGAGGAAACATTTCATAAAATTGAATAGAAGAGCTAATCGGAAAGTCGGTTGAGTTTAGTTTGGTTTGCTTCTGCTGTGATTACAAGCTCTGAACCAAACCTGGATAAGAGATGATTGTAGAACAAATTACTGTTACATTTTCAAATTATCACCATGTCTATATCCTCAAACACAATAGCAATGTTTTTGCTTGTCATTTGATCTAAAAAATTAATCACCCACCAAAATTATGATTCACAGTGTTTTGTGTGCTGGGATTTTCTAAGTCTGCATAATTTCATAGTGTGATTTCTGCAGCTCTTTTCTTTTTTTTAGAAGTATTTCTGCAGCATACTCTAATATACTAAAAGGCAGATAAAGCACACAACCAGTGTAGGTGCCCATCGAGCAGTTCGCCAAGTGGGGACCACTAACGCATCAAGCAGGCGCCACTACAGAAGTGGTCATCGAGGTAACCTAATATAGGGTTCTCCTAGATTAAAGATATAAAAATCAATGCTACATGTGTTTTACAGAGTAGAAAAATAAATGTCTTTGTTTAATATGATAATAAGTAATTATTGTCTCTCTCTCTCTCTCTCTCTCTCTGTATTGGCATCCATGTTTCTCTCTCTGGTTTTTTAGTAGAGATAGATATATTGTGTTTGTTTGATTGACTTTTTTAATTCGAAAATAAACTTTGATTCAGTCGTAAAAATAAACTTTGAGATCAACCACTCTGTAAAGTTTTATTTGAATCAAATTTGATTCAGTCATCCAAATAAGTGTCTAAAAGTCAATACATTTTTTGGTCCTCACCTTTCAAAGCAATAAATATATAATACACATTTGTAATATTATTTTTATTCTTTAATTTTTTTTGAAATTAATAAAGTAATTATTGCCTAGACGGCTGTCCAGCCGAGAGACCCTGTCGCCTTGTGTGGCCTAAGGCTTTTGAATACACTAGTTCAACACCTAAACAAGCTCTTAGCAAGCTAAAGAATGAGTAGCTGTGACTCTGAACTTAGTTTTCAAAGGAAAAAAAAGAAATCAAATTCCCTGCATTAACCACCCAATTCAAAACTCCATCCCTTTTAGATTCTAATTTTACGGATATTAAAGTTAACACCACTGGAGGTTTTGCAGTTCTGCAACTCAAGTGAACCATATTAGTTGTAGCCTAACTAAGAATGTTCTAGAGAAAACTGTGTGTATGTTTGACCGATATTGACAACATCCACCAAATCTTGGGTATTACTTTTGTACCAAACATGAATGGGAAATAAACAAAGCAAATTAACACAAATACATAGAATAAGAGTGTATTACTTAATTTGTTCAGAAAGTATATTACATTGATTCACTAGGTACCTTGAGTTATGCATGCACCATCACATAATAACCTAATCCAACGATGCAACCAACCAAAGCCCTGCAAATAGAGAAAGAGACAAGGCTGCAGTTACTTAATCCAAAATTATTTTTTTGATAAGTATAATATTTTATTCGATTGAGACAATTAGAGGCTAAGGAAGCCTACCAAAAGTCTTAAAGAATACAAGAAAAGCAACACTGAAACAAAAACAAAGTCAATCAAAGAAAAAAGCCTCCCCCACCATAAAAAACCTCCCCTAATCCCTCCCCATGCTAACCAAACTCAAAGTGCATGAATCAATTATTATCAACAAATTAAACTCTGAAAAACACATCCACATGATGGATGCACTTTTTTTTTTTGATAAGTAATGGTTTCGAAGGGTTCATGATGGATGCACTTTTACTCTCCATGTTTTTGAATAGTAGATTTATTCGACAAAGCCGGACTTCCTAAGGCGTAAATCATCTAGACCTGTTTTAAAGGGAACCTCTTTATTTCATTAGCTAGACTTTCTCCAAAACTAGGTCGAGTCATATGTTATGCTCAACCGAGATATCAAACCCTGAACAGGTATTTTCCATGTGGTTATCCAAGATTCGACCAAAGGAAACCCTACCTGATAGCCTTGAGAGTTGAAATCAACCATCAGCAAATGATTAGCTCTTATAGATAACTTGAAAGGGAGTAGGTCTACATGTTCTACTTGGTCATACAAAAGCTTCATCACCTAGCAGAAGTTTTTTACTTCTTATTCGAATGTGAGAGTACAATTTTGCACATACTTGACCAATATCATATTCTGATTATTGCAAGTATAACTAAGATATTAATATAGTGAAATTCCCCAAAAAGTTTGAGAAATGTTAAAACATTGTTATAATTTAATCACCGTAAAAGCAAAAAAAGTGAAAATAACTATTTCGTTGAAGCTGTTCAGTGATATGTACCAAATTAACAAACGAGAGCACAAAGGTTTGAACCACAAAATCAATTAAGCCTACCCCAACATATGAGGTTCACACATGATCATTGAACTGTTAACAAACCAATATTGCACGTACCAATGAGTCTAATGAATCTGTGAAGGATAGAACTCTAATGGGTTTCCTCAGAACTTCATGAAGTTGTGCGATAAGGAGTTTCTAGAGGGTGTTTAGGGATTTCTATATCGATGCCAAATTCATGTTACTCTCTTAATTATTCTAAGAGTGTGGTAGACTGATAATGTTACACCATCCAGACCCAATTCATCATCATTTATGCCTTAACCCAATTTTTTGGGGGTAGGCGACATGAATCCTATTTCGCTATTCAACTCTAGTTAAGAGGTCCAGACCCAATTGAGGATTAAAAAACACAACAAAAAGGAACCTTTCCAGAAAGTATGGACTTAGGGAACATGGTGCCATCAAATTAAACAAGAGTTAAGCAGACAAAAAAGTTTTTGATTAACTCCTTGCACCCACCAAAAGCAAAGAAAACCTTAATTAAAAGCAGAAATTATGAATCTACGTCACCAAATAAAACAAAAAGGAGACCATATAGAGAGTAAACAAATTAAATTTTCCCACCAACAAAAACCAAACAAGATTCCCAAGCTGAGTGGAAGCTTAAAGGTAAATAAATAAGGAGTGCATATTCGCACGCCCCATTTCCTGTCGGGGTGGTCTACTTGTCGGGGCCCACCCCAAAAAGAAAATTCTCTCTAAGCCGAGTAAAACTTGGCTGACCAGCGACCGCCCAGGGATTGGCCAAACATCCATCCTTACTGGAATTGGATTGGAGTCATTTCATGGGTTCATTTTAACGGTGGAAATTTGAGCATTATCGAGCATTATTTGGGGTACAAGATCGAAAGGTATGAAATCACTAATCAGTTTGATTTTTGGTTTGTAGGTCCACCTAGGGATTGGCCAAACATCCATACGGTCAGAGTCCTCTAAAATGTGCCATGTACCACGATACAGTCAGCTAAGTTTTACTCGTCTCGGAGAAAGATTCTTTTTGGGGTGTGCCCCAACCAGGAGTCGGCCTCGACAGGAAATGGGGTGTGCGAATATGGGCTCCCAAATAAATAACATACAATCATACATCAAAGGCTTAAGAATCACGGCACACGATAATATACTGCGTTGCACCACATCTTATCTTGCAATTAGAGCATCTGCTCAAATTAGGTATCAATCAGACAAACCTAACCAACCTAACAGTCTGATCAATTTCTTTACTTTCAATCAACTGTCACTATAATTATGTGCTGTAGTATATAAACAAGTTCATCAATCAACACCATCAGAGCAAATTTTTCGTGATGCGACCTATTAACGAACGACCACGATTTGATGAGCGCACAAAGTGTCGCATTCATGGCATCCATGTAATCATTTTTTAAAGACTAATTAAACTTGATTAAAAATTGAATAATCATCAAAATCAACGTAAATACAATACTTTTAAAAAGGGGGAAAAAGCTAATCAAGAAAATCCAAACCTTCGAAATCTTTCGACGCGTTACGACGAAGAACGACGACCCTCGCACGCCGGGATCTCATCGAAATTCTTCGACGGGTACTTCGCCGTAACCATCCCAACTTCGAAAACCAAATTTTCACCACTCGATCGAATTCCAGTAAGGGACCACCACTGGAAAAAAGCCCTAACTTGTATCCCGTGAAGCTCTGCGATCCGACCTTCGACGAGTTTCCCTGTAATTGTCTTGGAATATGTGGCTAGATAGTTGTCCGGAGGGAGCGTAAGCTTACACGAATCGCCGAGATTCACATAGAAATCTCCCGAGGTTTGATTGAGAGAGTAATTCAAGACGCTCGTGGGAAGCAATCCGATCGGAAATCCGTTCTTCTTGAGCTCGTCGTGTGCCGAAGATGATTTAGGGTTGGCGTTTTCAAGTTTAGGGTTAGGATTTTGAGAGGGATTTGCAGAAGAGCGGAAAGAGAGAAGGAGAAGGGAGACGAAGAAGAAGAAGAGAGAAGCTTTCGCCATTTTTTGGGTCTTCGTTGGGATCTTTGACTAATCTGTTAATACTTTTCTCAACTGTGTAATTTATATGGGTTGAGGGGAGACACGTTTCTGAGACACGTGGCAGAATTACGTGGTTGTCTGATTTATGATATAGAGACAAACAACTGTGTTGATACTTGATACGGTATTAAATGGGCCGTACTGGATTGATGGGCTTTAGGCCTGTATCAACTTTTTATCAAGCCTATTGTTTCTTAGAATTTGGATTCTCTACGACCCGAACCCTTCCCAAAATGCCCCGTGGCATACTCTTTCAGACCACTGATTCCATGAATGTTTGGCCCACCCATTGGTGGACTCACGAACCAAAAATCAGCGTGATTGATATTTCTAATTGTTGTATTTGAGCCCTTTTTCAGTCATGGGTTTCATGGGCTTGGAACTAATTTATAAGCCTGTTCATTAACCCATGATGAAAAAAGCTCATATCAAACGGCTAGAAATCATCAAACAAGCTGATTTTTGGTGTGTAGGTCCACCAAGGAGTAGCATCGTTTATGGGAGTCCTTTTAATTTTTATTTTTATCACGGACGTCTTTGATCATGGACGTCCATATGAGCCACATGGACACTGTGATCAGTCGCAGCATGGATGTCTGGACCATCCCTAGGTGGACCTACAGAGCAAAAATCATCCTGATTTATGATCTCTAACCATTGGATTTGTGTCTTTTCATGGGTTAATTTCAAGCTTTTGATTCAAGCAGTAATTAGATCCATCGGCTAGAAATCACCAATCAGGCTGATTTTTGGTCTGTAGGTCAATGTAGGGTTGGGTCAAACATCCATATGGTTATTGGTCTCTAAGCTCATAAAGACGTCCGTGATCGAAGTCATTCTCACGTTCATAGGGTCAGTGGGCCCGAAAGAGTGTGCCACTGCCACATGGCATTGGGGGGGCACATCTCCATTATTTATTGCTATGGCCACATCTCCATTATTTAGTGCTATGCACAAAAGGGTACTTTAGACTTTAAACTTTTACATCTGTCACTTTTTTAAGCGACACAAGGAGACGAGAGTAACAAATATTTTGAAAATAGCCCTCTGACTGCATAAAATTTCAAATTAGATCCCTGCTTTATAATAACTCTTAAAAAAGGGTAACATAATACACTATCTTTACTTGATGCAGGCGATATGACAGGCGAGATCAAGCCGCTTCAATGACCAAACTCCTCGGCGAGCCAGAAAAGGAAAAAAATTAATAAAAAAGGTAGATAAATACTTACAAATGGTGGAAGAATGAGAATTCCATTATAATAAATAGCTTACGCTTACTCCGCGGATGGGCCGGTCCAAGAGCAAACCAATAGATTTGCGCGCACAAGAGGGAAAAAGTATCTTATTCGTGCACATGTCCATGTAAGGGTGCTTGGATAATTTAAATGGGGTTAAATTATTTGAAACACTCATACATAGATTCATGTTAGACAAAGAGGACAAGTAGAAAGGGTATATATTCTTGCGACACACCTTGAAGCTTGAAGGTATTAGTAATACCCCCCTATGCTTTCAAAATTTATAAATGCCCCTTGACCTAGTTTTACCTTCATTGATTGTTTTTTTTTTTTTTGATAAATCGAAAATATATTGAAAGAAGGAGATCGAGAAGATCTCAAAACAAAATACAAAAAGAAATTACAAAATCAGAATGAAAGTCAGAGTAAAAGCTGATCCAATCAAAAAATTATATCATCAAAAAACGTCTCTCTTATGTCTTGAGAGATGCTGCTCCAACTGAAGAGAAATGACTTAATATTGATGATGACCTCTTGGAGAGGTCTTTCCTTGCCTAGGAATGTTCTCATATTCCTTTTCAGCCACTCCCCCAAGTAATAGCTAATGGCAGCAGCCTCATATCACCTTACCTCTTACTGACATGGGCAGCTGAGGCCAACTCTCAAGGACTTCTCCTAGTGTTGTCGGAAATACCCAACATAATTTTATGTGGCCAAGGAAAAGTGACCGAATCTGTCGAACAAACTCACAATGAAAAAAAATGTGGTTAGTGTTTTCTCCATTAACCTTGCACAAAACACAATAGTCCACTAACACCTATTTTCTAATGATCAAATTTTCAATAGTAAGAATCTTATTAAGGGTTGTAGTACAAACAAAGAATCGAATTTTTAGAGGTGCCAATGATTTCCAAATCGATGTGTAAGAGAGGGGCTTGGTGGATGTGGGGGTATTTGTAGAGAGGGTTGATAGAATCTGGTAAAAAGATCGAACTGAAAATATGCCTAATTTGGAATGACTCTAGACCAGTACATCCTCTTCTAAATTGTTAACCAAGTATAATTTCAAGCACTCTAGCAATGCATCAATCTGTTATTTTTCCCATTCGAAGAGGTTCCTTCTAAGATCTAAGTCACATTAATTAATTTCCTATTGACATGTATCCCCTAATCACCCCATTTAACTTGGGTTAAGAAAATACGATAACGCTTTAACCAGAGTTAACGCAGGGTAGTTTGGGGTAGGGACAACTCTTAATTTGTTGATTTAAAAAAAAGTGGGGTAGGGACAACTCTTAATTTGTTGATTTAAAAAAAAGTGGGGTAGTTGGGGGTAGATGTCAACAAATTAAGAGTGGTCCCTAGATATTGAATTTTTTCTAAGGCTTTCAATTTAGAATGGGTCCTCTTTAAAAAGGAATTATTATTTTCATAGCACATTTTTCGTGCTTGAAAATATTTTAAAGCGTTTGGCAACCATATCATATTCTCGTCAAAATAGTTGCCCATCTAATTTACATGGTGTTTGGATGGCATAGGCAAATTTACAAAGTTATTTTGCGCACTGCATAAATACCATAGTCAATACTTGCCAGCCTTAAAAATACTTCACCACCGAGAATTCTATTTGTGTGGGACTGGCTCATCTTATACTTTGACATTTGTTAAACAAAAAAGTTATCGTATCACCAGGATCAATCTTTGTGCACATGTTTATGATCTGGACCATCCAATTAATGGATATCAATCACCTAAATAGCAATGTCTATTATTTTAATTGATGTATATCCTTCTGTTTAAATAAGTTAAAGGAAAATGTTTCCCGGGGCTATATGAAGGGGGAAATGTGGGGAGAATCTTTCAAGTATATTCTCTTTTTATATCATGAAACAAAAACTGGAGTCTAGGAGACGTGGCGCACTTTCAAGGACTCGAGATCCCACCATTCAACCGGTGCCACTTAGGATATCTTCGATGTCAAAAATCAATCTGATTCTCAAGAGTTTCTGGGTTTTTGGCTTTGTTCATAAACGGGCTCAACTCTTCATTGTTCTATGCTAGAAGTTGTGAAGAAGGGTAGTTGTATCTTGGGAGGTGAGCGCCTGACATATCTGATCTTGTATTTGTGAGATAAATCTCGAAATTTTTGAATGCTCGTGTATTTTATTAGGTTTATGCCCGTTTTAAGTTGACGCATTTTTTAGTTCTTTAGCACGAGCTTGCACACAAAAACAGTACACCAAAATGACATTTTGGCAACATGCTTTTGTGCGAAAAGCTTTAATCGACATAAAATGCGTTAAGTAATGTGCATGCAAACACACCCTTAGTTTTCTTGGAATATATGTCAATTTAGAATACCTAGTGATTCTCTCTTATAAAATCATTAAGACTTAGAGGAGTTTTGATAAAATTATTAAAATACCAAAGTTTGAATTTAAGAGAAACAACAAAGACAACATCCCATGTGCCCATGTGCATTGTGGACCATTAATAGTGACCCTCCTATGTCTAAAACTAGTGGGTGGCCCGTGCCCACGGCACTCCCCAACAAAGTGTTTGCCAAAATCGGGTGTGCATGGCTGAGATCCACTGTCCATTTGGGAGATAATATCTTGGCCCTTCTTTGTTGAAGCTGCTAAGAGACTAGTGGGTGGCCCGTGCCCATGGAACTCCCCGACAAAGTATTTGCCAAAATTGGGTGTGAGTGGCTGAGATCCACAGTCTAAATTTTTTGAAGCGGCTATCCGATGATCGAGCACCATTGGTCGCACGCGTCACTCAACAATACATGCCCTTACTTTTTTTTTTTTTTTTCGCATTTTTGTAACACCCTTGAAATTTGAAAGTAATTGGTATTAGCCCCCTTATACTTTCAAACTTTAAGAATACCCCCTTACCTAGTTTAGCTGTTATTAATTGTTTTTTAAATTACATGACACGTGGCAGCATGGGGTATGCTATCCTGTAAGGCACATTCTTCTCAAGGCTAAGTACCAACACCCCTTATTTCTACCTACGATGATCATATATTCAATGGTGATGGGCGAACAACATTGGGAGTTCACAACATGTGGAGCACATAAAAGGACTCGAGACCCCAACTTTCGTTTGGGTGCCACTAAGATATCTTATAAGTCAAAAATCGATCTGATTGGCTGATTAATACGTGTTGCATCATAAGCCACTATGATAGTATGATATCTTGTTGCACTGTAAAATATCGTAAAGGTCGCAAGAACATCTCGTCTGTCAAAAAGGACAAGATAGCGTTGTACCATATGATTCTTATTAAGGGCCTGTTTGGCAATGATTATGAGATGCTCATTTTTGGCCTCCCTCTTGCCGAAATGAACTTCTCAAATCCTATCATTATTGCTTTATGGTCCCACATAAGGTTCTGCCTCCAGGCAATTCACCATCCTCCCTTCTCACTTCAGTCCTTCTGAAGCCCAGCTAAGCAACTGAGCCATCTATTCCAATAATTATTTGGATATTTTAGTAACACCCCCCTGAAATTTGAAAGTAATTTGTAATACCCCTTATACTTTCAAACTTTAAGATTATCCCCCTCATTTCTGCATCACCTAATAAGGGAACTCCATACTTAGAAGCAGGGTCGGTTCTACCTTAAAGGCCATTAAGGCGGTCGCGCCTTGGCGAGAGAAGGCCCCCAGCCCAGGTCCCACTAACCACGTCGATTTTTAGCCGACCCCTTATTGGATATTCAAACCAAAAATCAGTCTGATTGATTATCTCTAACCATAGATTTTAA
This sequence comes from Euptelea pleiosperma, assembly GCA_035048495.1. Lineage (NCBI taxonomy): Eukaryota > Viridiplantae > Streptophyta > Magnoliopsida > Ranunculales > Eupteleaceae > Euptelea > Euptelea pleiosperma. The sequence continues at coordinate 26,712,484 of CM068549.1, forward strand.
TACTTTTTAGGACATGATTCTAACCGTTAGATTCAAGCATATATTTTTTGGGAAGCAAATCCAATGGCTAGAAATCATCAATCAAGCTGATTTTTAATGTGTTTATCCACCAATAGGTGGGCTGAACGTCCCCGCAGTCATTGGGCCCAAAAAATGATCTATGTAGGACCACTACAGTCCTCTGCATCTAATTTTTTTTCCATAGCTTTTGTTTATCAAGAATCATAATTATATAAATATTTTCAATATAAAAATATATTAAATATATATATAAAAAAAAAAAAAAAAGGCCTTGTATAGAGTTTTCGCCTAAGGCCTCAACTTGTATCGAGACGGCCTTGCTTAGAAGATACAAAGAACATGGAAGATGATAAACAATAGAGAGATTATCTTGATTTTGATTCTTAATCAGTAAGGAGAGGCCCATAGCTCTGCATTCTTGACCTTGCCGACACTCTCCAACACTTCAAAAGGAGCAATGTCCCCTATCACAACCACCTTCTTGCTTTCCAAATCTACTTGAAAGGAGGTCACTCCTGGAGGGGGGAGAGAGAGAGGGTGGGGTTAATATTGGAATAGTGGTGCTATCATTAGGGCTGTCAACGGATATTATTCGAATAGAAAATAAGCATATCTGAATTTGAATCCGAAAAATATCCGATATTAGAATTCGATTTGAAATTTGATGGATATTCTCAATCAATATTCGAATTTGATTAAATTATTAGATATCCAGATTCAAATACTATCCGATAAGGGTAACTTTATGGGAGTATTTCATAAGGTGCTTGTTAGCACACACTTGTTGGACTGGAGTTTTATATATTTATAGGAACATATTTCGAGGAGTCGCCTTTTTGCACTCATAATTTCACTAACATCATCAGGTGTGGATTTCGAGAATCCAACGGTGGTTTTGCTTTGGCAAAAGTGAATGCCAGCTCAAGACTATCAACCACCGTTGGATTCTCGGAATCCACGCCCGAGAACTTTAGTGAAATTATGAGTGCAAAAAGGTGAGTGTTATATATATATAGCCACACCCATTTCTTACATCCAATTCTAACACTCGGTGGTGGGCAACTATTACCTCCCGGCTCCGCCACTACCCACCACCGAGTAGGGGTGTCAATTTTACCCTTTTAACCGGAACCAAAAACACCGGTTCCAGTTCCACATTTTTGGGAACCGATAAAAGAGGAACCAGAACCGGTACCGAATCGAACCGAAAATAATGGTTCCAGTTCCAAGTAGTCTAATATGGAACTGAAATCGATAAGAACTGGAACCGAACCGGTACCAATGTATAAATATAATGTAAAAATTCTCATATTCTCAAGATTTGGCCCATTATACCAAGAACCGGAACCGACCAAAATATATAATCGGTTCCGATTCTGGTTCCATCACTTTGAGAACCGGAACCGATAAGAATTGGAATCGATTGTTCCGATTTTGGTCACCATAGGAACTGAACCGGAACTGACCCGTTGACACCCCTACCACCGAGTGGTCAAAAGCAACAGCTGGTTGTGGCGCCATGTGATTGGCCACTGCTTCGCTGCTTCAAAAAATTTCTCCATTGCTTACATCCAATTCTAACACTCGGTGGTGGGCAATGGCAGAGCCAGGGGGTGACCGTTGCCCACCCTCAATTTAGCCCACCTTGGGAAAGTACCCTTTTGCTCACCCTGAAACAAAATGTGTACAATTTTGCCCACCCTTGAACAAAATCCTTGCTCCGCCACTGGTGGTGGGGATAACATAGAGATCAAGTTAGACAATCCAACCGCATATTGAGTTGTCCATATTGTGGAGACCAACCTCTCAAAAAATCAGTCCATTTTGAAATTTATTACCTTGTGACAATTGACATGAATTTGAAAGATCCACCCATCCAATTAAACCATTGCTTTAGGTTAAACTGTTAAACAGCTAGCAATGTTGAGATGGACTGATTTTTGGTGATTATGATCATCATGGAAAGGACAACTCAATCTGTGGTTGGATCGTCCAACATGGTCTCCATGTGGGCCTCACCACCGGGTGTAAGAACTGGATGTAAGAATCGAGTGTATCTCTTGATAGACTCTATATATAAATAAATAAATATAATAAATATAATAATTATATTAATATAATATATCGGATCGGATATTATTGAAGTGGATATATATAGGTCAGGATCAGGGGACAACACCCAACATGGCAGCTCAAATGGTTGGTGTGTATCCTCCTCTTCGAGAGGTCTTGGGGTCAAACCCACACAGGTAGATTTCCTCCTTTGAGCAGTGTGCCAGGAGTAGAAATCCCCTTTACCGGCTTGACCAGGTCCATATAGGTTTCACCTGCTAATCTGTGGGGCCCTCCCACGATGGTGACAAAAAAAAAAAAAGGATCAGGGGACAACAATTTCATACAACATTTTTGACAACAAAAATTGGTACAGCCCAATTTATAAATTAGAAGTCTTGGAATGGGGTGATTGTTGGCAAGGATGGTCTCTATAGTGAGGAGATCATCTTCACAAAAATTCAAATCAATCCGATATTTGTAGATCGGTTTACAAGTTGAAGAATTACGGACCGTCTATTTTTATTGTTAACTTGAAAACCACATTTGATGGGATTAGAAATTTCAGAATGTGCTGATTTATTGTAGGGGTGATCTATATGATGAGGAGATCATCCTCACCAAAACTCAGCTATTAATTCATCTTCCATGTGGGTCCCCGCCAAAATTGTTGTCAAAAATGTTGTATGAAACTGTTGTCCCCCGATCCGTATCCAAAGAATTCGAATATAAAAAATTATCTGAATTTGATATCTAAAATTTTCAGATAATATCTGGTTATTTGACTATGGATTCAAATCCATATCCGAAAAATATTCGAATATAAAAAATTGTATGAATCCAATAGACAAGATTTCTTGGATAATATCCGATTATTCGATAAAGATAACTTTGGAGAAAATTTTTGGTGGGTTAATTAAATTTAATATATATATTTTTTTATTACGTGGCGGCTTTTGGGAAAGGAAGACAAACTCGGGTGAAGTGAATTTAATATCTTTTTGCCTTCTTAGCATCCATTTTCTCGGGAAAAAAAAATCTTTATATACACCATTGTGGTACTTGTACAGTACAGATCATGTGGATGCTTCTCCAATCAGTGAACCCCACTTAAGAGATTTCTTGTGGGTGAAAATCAGCATGTTCAAATAATCCTGACCATCTGATTGATGCATTCTTTTGAAAAGTCAGAATACAATGGTTTATAAAAAGTCTTCTAATCAGATGGTTAGTATTTCTTGATCAAGTTGATATATACTATTAGTTCTCTCAATTGGATGATTTGAGTGAAGACCTAGAATTCTATAGTAAAAAATGTTTAAATGACAAAAATACTCCACCACTTGAAATTTTTTTTATAGGTAAGCCTGTTTTTTAAAGAGATCAGTAACTTGGTGAAGGCGGGTTTTGAACTCAGGTCTATGATATCATCACCCACAAAGTTTACCAACTGAGCAAGCTGGCACCTTGAGGGGGGGGATGGGGGTTGAGGGGTAATGTGTGATTAATTTTTAGATATATGGGTACATACTCTTATGAAAAGAGAGAAATTAACCAATTTACATACCTTCCATCTTTGAGATATGTTTCTCAACTTTTCTTGCACAACCATTGCAATGCATGGATACCCTTAAAACCACCATCTACACAATCCATCAAAACAAATCCATTAAAAAAAATTTATAAAAACCCACCAAGAGATCAAAGCATGTTAATAAGCTATGATCTTTAGAGAAGTTTTTCATAAAAAAAAAAAAAAGTTAAATTCAGAAATTGAAGCAACTCACCTTGGGCTTTAACTGAAAAGCCAAAGTCTGGTTTCCATTGACAACATCCATCACCCTCACCAACTGGCCTCCTCCACTTCCAATAAGTGGCCTTTTCTCAATACCATCTTCAGTTTCCAAGGAGTTAATGCAAAAACAAGATGAGTTTGAACCAGAAGAAAGACAAAAGCAATCCAACACCCAGCCAAAACTTAGCTTCCCCATGTACCCAACTGCTGCTTTTACCCACAAAAACAAACCTAAAAACTCTCAAGCTCTCCTCACATTAAACACCATAACCTGTCAATATGACCAGACACCTGAAATTATTTATGGAAACCCAAATCTCACAAAAGAACACAGACCCATATGACCCAATTGCTTTAAAAATGTGTGGATCATTGGGAGACACCAAAAGATGAACAGATACCAAAAAAACTCACCAAATTATTCACTAGAAAAAGAAACATGTGGGAAGCTTCATGAAGAAAAGGAGTCAATACCCATTTTTCTAGGAGATCAACTACTCAAACTAGAACTAAAAAGAGACCCAGTTACCCAAAAAAGGCTACTATTAGCCTTGTTCAGAGACCAACTGGATTTTCTCATGTGACTAACTGCTAAAGGAAGCCACTGCCATAAAACCTACAATGGCTTAAAGAGGGGAACATCATGTGTGATCAACTGCTAAAGAGAAAAACTAGAACAAAATATTAAAAACATGTGAAGAAAGGAAGGAAATACAAGTCAATTCATCAATGCAAGAGCTTCAAGCTTTATGACATGTGATGGCTAACCCTTAAAATGAGGGTGTTTATAGGTGGGGGTTTGGATAAGCATCTTGATGATGATGGTCACATATTGATGATGATCATGATCATGATGAGATGACCACAAGAATGTCAAAGGGCAGTGCTAACCATAGTGGCCTTCGCTATCGATAGTCCTCGAGATTTACACCAAACAAATCTAAATAATAATCCAACGGTTTCGATCTAAGAACATCGACGATTATCATCCTCCAGACCATGCTATCATGTACAAACATCTGTTCATATACATACTATGGGGGGGCTTAATATTTAATTTAATGGCATTAATGTTCTTTGAGAATTCAAGAATTACATAAGTGCCCTCAAATCTTTCATACCCATGACTTTATTTTTCTTTGAATAAGTTATGAAATTATTTCTATAGGAAATTTCAAAAAAAAAAAAAAAAGGTGAGAAGATAATCAAAGTCTTGGGTGTAAATGGTGTGTTGTTGTGGAGCTGTGGAACCAATCAGGTGCTGCCATTTGTGCATGGCAAGTGAGACCCATCACCCATGTACAAATGTTGGCACCTGATTGGCTCCACATAAAAAAATTCTCTCTAATGAGCTTGTTAAGACCTTGAAACCTTATTATTTTGAAGGGGTTTTAGGGGAGTAAGTAGGAGTTGTGGATAGAATAGACAGAGCACAAAAGTAAACGAATATTTCAAAGACAAGGAGACTATAGGCACTTGGGAACCCTTGTCGTTGCCTTGGTATAATAGTGAAAACAGGGACAGAGGGTCTTGAATTATTGAGCCCATGAGCTCTTTAAGGGTTTTGAATTATTGAGCATTTGAATTTTTTTTTCAGTTAGGGGGTCTATTTTTTAATTGTTGGGCCATGTGATGGAGGTTCTTCTCAAGTAGTCATGATAGACACGTGTGGATCACATGACTCTTGCTAAGAACCAGCAAAGTTGGGTTGCAAGTGTTTCATGTGGGTACAACTGAGTAGGCCCACTAGGGTGCCGGTGCACCAAGCAAAAAAAAAGGGTTGATCACCTAGCCTGGTCCAAGGCTGTGGTTCATAGTTGGCCACATTTTTCATGGAAAACTAAGAGAGAATTAGCCTAATTTGGTCGATTGGTTCTCTAAATCGCTTCTCCCATTCATGGGATTCTGTCAAACTTGATAATCGTCGCTTAAAATCTTACCTTAGGCTCTGTATAGTGATCAACAAAAAAAATTACAGAAAAAGGATTTGTTTGTCAGAAAATGTTAAATATAGAAAAGGTTTTATGACATTTATATGTAAAAATCATTTCTAGAAAACTTATTCATGACAACCATACAGAGCCTTAATTGGGAAGATTATCGAAAAGCAAGTGATCGCCAAACCTAACCCGCTGGCCCTTGTGCATGTGTCGTGCTCGCATGTGTGCATTTGTAGGATACTATAATTGAGAGAGAGAATTCAATTTTCTAAATCTTATTAATTTATTACGTGCATGTGATGCTGCACTAGTAACATGACGGTGTTAGCATTGTTCTTATGATACTGTAGCACGTCATCCCTATGTTCAAACCATTATGTTCTTTGAAATTTGTGTTGCGGTCATCGGGATTCCCACCATAAAAATTTCGAAGAACACCGAATGGTTTCTAACATATTGACGACAATGACGCTATAATATCGACCCAAGGACAACGCTATTACTTCCTATTAGTTTTTCCATTATTAAGCCAAGAGGGGAAAATGACAAGAAAATAGCTCCATTAAGTACACGCTTCCCCATGGCCAAAAATTAATCCAAGAACTTGTTCTTTGTTTATTATTCATTGAGCTAGCAAAATTTTAAAAAGTCTTTTTTAAACTTGAAAAATAGGTTTCAGCTAGTTTTTTATAAAGGACTTTTTGGATTAAATATATATTTTATGGAATAAATAATTTTTTTAAAATTGGTCATCCAATCAATCTATTATTTTTGGAAATAGTCTTTTTGTGAAAAAAAAAAACAAGACTTTTGTAAGTTTAAAAACGGCGATCCAAACACCCCCTTAGCCTCTTTACTTACTGAAATACCTTCCTACCAAAGATACATAGGAAAAAAGAAGAAAGAAGAAGAAGAAGAAGAAGAAGAGAGAATAATACAAACAAGAAGAAGAAAACACAGGCAATCTCTCTCTCTCTCTAAACTCTGCATGAACTTTCAAATGAAAACTTAATTACTACACAAAATATTCTTGATCGGTGATCGATGTGTACTGCTTACTAAATTAATACATGTAGATCAAGACTTTTTACTACGATAAGTCTTTATTAATTGTATTAATAGGTTCAGCTACTCTGTTCATTGATTTGTTAAGTTATTATTTAAAGATTTAGTAGCTTTTCGTTTTCCGTGGGTGTTATTAGTTACTACTTTTATGACAAAGACCCTCGCTACTGCATTAGATAGACAAAAGTCCTCCACTCCTTTTCTAGTCGATCGGCGTGCAGTACTTACTAAATACCCGTCAATCAAGACTTTTTATTGCGAAAAAGTTTTATTAATGTCAGTAAATATTTGTCATAGGTTTAGTAACTATGTTCACTGATGTCGGTAATAGGGAACGAGGAAGAAGCATATGACAATGAGGATGGGATGGAGCCGGTTGAGGGAGTGACGCAAACATATCATCCATGCGGTTCTACAATGGGTATACAAAGCGTATCGGCTTTTGCACCGAGAAGGATACTCGCGAAACTTGTAAAGGTGTAATAATTTCTCGAAGGTTTGTATGTTCATGCCAATGAATACGGGATCTGAAGTATTTGAACCACACTAATCGAAAATCACAAACTTGCCCCAACACTAGAACTAATTGTCCCACCTTTCTCCATGTTTGTTACGACAATCCGTTGGAGATGTGGGTTGTGAAGGGGTTTGTTGGAAAACACAACCATGATCTTGCACCCTGTCCCAACGGGCACAGAGAAATGTGAGTAGCAGTGATGGAGCTCTAGTGGCAGGCCTACACGTTGGAGTCAATCACCACCACCCGACAGAGGTTTTTGGTTCTGCCCTTATGAAGAGTAAGATCGGTCGGTCATACAACTGGGCATTAGCTAGAAGCATTTCTCCACATGATGGGTGGTCAAAAACCCAATTCGATCATCAATGATGGGGATACGACGATTCACAAATCCGTTGTGTGACTTTATATTAAGTTCCACATGAACATAACCGAGCTCATTAGGTTTTTTTTAATGGAAGGACTTCCACAAGACATTCTTTTCAAAACGCTCCTCACAGGAACCATAACATGAGCAAGCTCGGGTGATCTGAACAGGAAAAAAATTCTTGCTGGAGTATACACGGCACCAACAAATTTTACTAGCGCTGCATAACAGAACTCAATATAGGTGACGAAGTCGTCTAACCAACCCTGCAGCCCACAAAAATACACCTCACAAATCCAGTGAGGCATTCGAAGATTAAATTTCAATTGAAGTTGCGGGCATTCGAAGATTAAATTTCAATTGAAGCCGCAACAGAAAGATGCCGGTTCAAGGAAAAGAGCTACGGCATTTGTCAAGATCCTTACATTTCGGACTTCTAAAGTGCAATAGAATTTAGTGATGTGAACTAAAAATGTAATAGTTATTTTAAAAATTAGATTTAAAATATTTTAATCCTAAGGTTTCTAAGATTTTATTTTCCTATAAATAAACATCACAAGCACATTATAAAGAATATCAATGATTATGGATCGAAAAAAAAAAATTAGACGTTATTAGTTCATTCATAAACTTGTGGGATTTGCTTGGATTAGCACCTGAAAGAGCATTTTTTGGGATTTTAGCTTCAAGAAAACCTTAGCATTACATTGAATCAAGCTATGCCTATGTTAGGGCACTAGACAAACTATGACTTTACTCTGCAACAGTATGTTTTCAACTATGGAACGCAACGCAATACTTAAGAAGCGTAACGTAACACAATGTATATATAAAGGTCTGCATTTAACCAACCCCCACAGGAGAACAAAATACTGTCTCAAATCAGCATCAGAAATAACCAAAACCACAAATGGGAAGGAAACCACAAATAAATGACCAAATACCAAGAGATACACCATCTAGAAATGGAGCAACCAAACTTAGCTAAGCAACAGCTGCCCCTTCTTTTTCTTTTTTCTTTTCATTCTAGGAGAAGCCCGCTTCCATTTCTCACAAGCTTCACAAAAAACCAACAAGCCAAAGAGAAAAAAAAACCTGGAAAATCAGCAAAACCAATCACGAACATGTATGATTTATAATCCAGACAAAAAATAAGCTTAGACGGGGTGCTAAGTTTTTTTAAAATATTTTACCGAATATTTGAACGAGGAGTTGCCACCCGTCAAGCTGCAATGCTCTTCTCAAATCAACTGCAGCATGAGCGGGCGTTTGTTATATAGCTGCAAGAACAAAAACATGTTAAACACTACATGGAAGAAACAAGTAAACTCAAGAATAAGGCATTTAAAATCCAACCCAAACTTCTGCAAAATATAATCAAATACAAAATAAATGCATGTTCCCATTCATTTCTTGACCTATAATATAAGAAGCGAGCCATAACATGTCGACGTACAAGGAGCAACCAGAGAAGCTAAAAAGAAGAATCTTTACCTAACATATCTTGGGGCATTAAACTGCCCAAAGTGCTCCAGAACAAAAGCTGGAGATCACAAAGGGCCAGGAGGATGGCCTGCAGCATCAAAAGTTAAAAGGACTTAGAAATTCGCAACAGCCAAACCATGCAAGAATTCTAACCTGGAAGACAAATAGGAAACTGACCTTTAGCTGCTTATTCAAATACACTCAATCTTATCTATGTACTTCACTGGCCAAAGTTCATCTCAGAGTATCTGCAAAAAGAAGCCCATGTGTACAAATGAACAACGTCAGAAGGTGTAACATGTTGCAATCTGTTCTACTCAAAACAGGTCTAGAGTTTTGACTTGCCTACGAGACTTGTTCTGTCGCTGCCCAAATTCGTCATTTACAAGCTCTGTGGAGAATGCAATTTAGTTAGAATTACAACATTATAAAAAGTGAAAAACAATGTACAGCGTCTAACAAACTGGTACCAATTTGAACTTCAGTTCAAAAAATTTAGTCAATAAAAAGAGGGCAGCATCAAATGTGTTACCAGATCTCTGTGGAGGCTTCCACACATTATTGGGTTTGTTGGTACTCATTTCTTTGCTGCACATTATTTCAACCATTAGATTCTTTTCAAAGTCTAAAACCAAGACAATTACTGGAAACCAAGTAATCCAGCACAAGAAAAGAAAAAATCACTGTATTGCGGAACAAACTTGAGGCAATACAATTTGAAAAGACAGAAAATGCTAAATACCATTGAATAAAACTAGCACTCTCAAAAACAAATGAATACCATATTGTCGTGAGCCTTCAAAATTAATGCACTCATAAATGTTACGTATTTCATAACGAGTCCACATCCAGTACATCTAGTATATGTTTTCGGGGCACAAAAGGATGATTGATGAACTATCTTCAAACTCTGAATTAAGTGCCCAACCATTAGAGTGTTCTAGTATCACTATACGACCATGAATAGGTAACAGAATATAGCATGTAAATGTGTTGACAAGTTATTAGATGATAGAAGTCTAGCAAGAATTAACTATTGCCAGTACTCCTATTCACTTTTTGTCCTTGTTTTCTATTCCGGCTTCTGTAGCTCCCAGACTGGAAAGGATCATGAGAGACTTCCTATGGGAAGGCGAAGGGGACATTCACAAGTTCCACTTAGTCGATTGGGGGAAAGTTTGTTCGCCTAAAGAGAATGGGGGCTTGGGCTTTAGGCACCTCCGGGAAATGAATGTGGTGCTCCTCGGAAAATGGTTATGGAGGTTCGGTGAGGAGGAAGACAGTCTTTGGAGGCTAGTCATTGGAAGTAAATACGGGGTTACGCAGTTTGGGTGGGATATCTCTCCGGTGTTGTTGTCTTACGGACTCGGCATGTGGAAAGGGATATCTGGTTCCCATGAGTATTTTATGAAAGGAGTTGCCTTCAAGATCGGGATGGGAGATAAGGTTCGATTCTGGTTGGCCAAATGGTGTGGGGAAGATACCCTTGAAGAGGCCGTTCCATCATTGTTCCCGCTGTCAGATCGTAAAGAGGCAGTGATAAAGGATTGCGTGGTTAGAGATGGCAGCAATGGGTTTGGAGTCTGAGTTTTAGAAGACCTTTAAATGATTGGGAAATGGACAGCCTAGCCTCTCTTTTGCAGTGTATAAGGGTTCCCAATCTAGATTCAGAGCCGAATAGGAGAATCTGGAGATGGGAGAAGCAAGGGACCTTTTCAGTCAGCTCAGTCTTTTCACATAGATTCCCGGGAGTAGATGATGACTTTCCGGCCTTAGTCGTGTGGGGGGCTCTTGTCCCTACCAGAGTGAAAATTTTCATCTAGATTGCAATCCTTGATAAAATTTTGACGGTAGATCACTTAATCAATAGAGGGATGATGATGTCGAACAGGTGTATTCTCTGCAAAGAATACTCGAAAACGGTTGATCATGTGCTTATCTATTGCGACTTCTCTATTGAGGTCTGGCAGACCTTCTTCAGGATGTTTAGTATCCAGTTTGTGGTGCCCCCTCATGTGGTAGGATTCTTCCAAGGATGCTATGATGCTGCTTTCAGTGGTCATGGAAGAATTCTATGGCACTTGGTCCCCTTCCCTATTATGTGGGCCACTTGGAAAGAAAGGAGCGCTAGGATCTTCGATGGGAAGTAAGGAGGGGTCAACGATGTGGTCCTGAAAGTTAAAGTCTACCTTTATCTTTGGACTTCCTTTCATCCCGAGTTTAGGGGTGTTGTTTTGATAACTTTGTTTTAGATGGGACGAGTTGTTACACCTATCTCCTTCCTGAGGAAGATGGGGTTCACGTGCTTGTATGTTTTCTAGGGTTCTCCCTCCTTTAATATATCATCTTTACTTGTCAAAAAAAAAATTGGATAGTGTATTGTATAAATACACTTCATATGCTGCAACAAAAGCAAGGGTTTAAGAAGAAATAAACATAGAATCTTCTCCACTGTCATTTTTTCAAGACTTATCAAACAGGGAAAGGAACATATAAATAAAGCTCATCAACATAATGGCAGCCCGCTACTAACCTAGAGGCACCCGAAGAAGATGTTTGTCCTGGCGGACGAGCATAATAACCACCATCAACAGTTATGTAGGGCGAACAATATGTAGCCCCTAAAGCTCCCGCAGCACCTGCCAAGACTGGTACCCTGGAGATTGTGAAAATGGTCACCACTGTTACTCATTTGAATAAGGTGAACTGATGAAGAGTGTGTGATGAGAAGAGACAAGCCCAAAGGATCAATCACTATAAAACATCAAATAAATTGGCCGATAACAAATTATATCTTCAAGTGAAAAATGAACTATTTCCTGAACAACCAACACTCGTGAGCAACCAAAAATTTCCCCACCAAAATCCAGCAGCTCAGGTTAGGGTAGCGGTTAATTTGATCATTTAGCTGGACATTATGTTACTAAATGCATACTTCTCAACTCATAATGAATGCATTAACATTTTTTATTTTTTTGATAAGGTAAAAATCCATTGAAAAGAAAGAAGGAAAAACAAACAGCGAAGAGCGGGATCGGAGGTCGAGAAGACCTCCAAACAAGAGGAAAAACAAACAAGAAAACCGCCTAGCCTATGAACATGACTGAATGCATCAACATTTTATCATCACTCTACTTAAAGTAGCTAAATTAACTTTATCAAAATCCTCCATCCATTTAAAATCTGGTGTGATTGCAAAGTTAATTATCAGTAATAGAGAATTTATCAATAGGTTGAAAGAAGATACTAGATATTATTAGTCCCTATATACAAAGAATACCTATAAACACCCGCCTTAGCAATTGAATAAGCCTTTTTTATGGCATTTCAATGGGCGTGACCATACAAAATATCGAAATTATACAAAAGATCCCTAAACTGTTCAATGTCCGAGACTTCATGGCCAATGGTCTTGTTGTGGTATCTTAGTCATTTGATATAATTCAAAGTTGAAATAGACGATTCACAAAAAAGTTTTTCTTCAATAAATAGATTAAATTTCCTAATCTACTAAAGGTGTACATTGCAATTTTCATTACTGAACATAACGAGATCATAAAATGAACCAAAGTGACAATCTTTCTAAAAAGGATCTCATGGAACAGAAGAAGAAGAAAAATAGTAATAAAAAACACTAAATAATGAGATAAGTAGCATACCACGTCATTTCAGAATTTCCAAAACCAAGTTGTTGTTGGGCAACATATCCTGGAAGTGCCATACCAACAGCAGGAACTCCAAGACCACCAGGATGCTGGCCCCCAAATTGCATAACTGCAGGTCATTCATCAAACTTATGAATCTAGACTAGAAGTTCCATTAAAATTCATAAAATGAATAAAGATGACAATGATGAAGCATTCCGTTCTTGGAACTAGATGATTTAATTTGGAAGCAAAATCTAGAAAGAAATTAAAAAATAAATTGGATAAACAGCAGAATCTGTAGCTGACATACATACTGCCGCCCAGAATCAATGATGGATATAAGAGGTGGGAACGAGGACACTGATGTTTTACCCAAATTAAACAAAGCACACAAAGCAACATTCAAATGTTCATCAATGTACGATGCAAACACCCAAGTGTTACTGAAAAAATAGATTTAATTAACTTAACCACTGCTCATTTGAATTGTGAGGATCCATGAACAATGTGAATGCATTCCAATAGAGGGGGTAGGAGATATATTGATAGGTCGTAGAACATAACGTGATCCAAGAAGCTTTACCTGGCAAAAGTGTGGGAGTGCCAGGAAAGTTTTGATCACCATGAGCAACTCCCATACTCCCAGCTGCTCCAATAACCTGGGCCCCACTGTACAGAAAAGAGCCCCTTCCACTTCCTTGAACACTGCCTTTTCCTTTTCCAATCAATGCAGTCTTGGATTTACTTGATCCTGGTGGAGATTCTGTTTCTCCAGGTTCGGATGAAATTGTTGACGAAGCTTTAGGTGGAGAAGAAGCTTGAGATCCACTACCTGATCGCTGACCCAACTGCTGAGTGGAAGCTCTTAAAGAAGGCTGAACGGGGCTTGGAACAAGTCTTTGCTGAACAGCAGGGAGCTCAGTTTGCAGAGAAATTCTGTTGACTTGATTAAGAGATGGGGTTGGCTGGTAATTAAGCTGTCCTGAGATGGCTATACCCCTACCCTGAGCCCTAGACTGCGGAGCTTGACTCATATTGATTGACGAAGATCCAGAAGATTGTAATTGCAAATTGGTTAACTTTCCAACAATTGGACGAATAGATTCGTCATTATAAAGCCTGCCCTGGCCAACAGAATCTGCCACAGTCTTTCCTCGGAGCAATGCACTGGAGTGTGACGTAGAAAAGTTCTCCTCAATCGATACAGAAGGCAGAATGCTCCTACTGGTACTTCCAGCTTGTAAAACCCTTTTCTGGGTCACTGCAATGTCTTGATTGGAAGAACCAGAAGGATAAAATGGAGGAGAAGCAGAGCTCAAGCTTGATGCAAAAACATGTTTCCTGGTAGGAGCTTGATCAGATTGTACATTTGAAGTGTATGTGGATACTCTGCCCAAATTAGAATTTGAAGCTGTCTCAAGGGACCTTCCAGATCTGAACATGTAATTCAGCAAAATTAAACACGTGATTCAAATATTCATCCTCCTGGAAAAAATATCCTTACAAAGACTCAAAATCTCTACTCACCGTTTGTTTTGAGTAGATGGAGTGTCATTGTTGTTCTTTGCAGGAGGTTCATACCTTCTGGGCCCTCTCCCTCTCACACTCTTCGAAGTATGATTTTGATTGTTACCATCATTGTAGCTCTAGATCTGTTTCCTCTTACATACCCACGGTCCATAGCTCGATTCTTACCCCGACCTCTGTAATGACCTTTAGAATTCCTCCTTTCCTGAGAATACATATGACCAAATGTCAAATGGGATTTTAGTAATTGTCACTTAGGTTCCAGAGATGGCCATCTATTCTATATGGTGCACAATGTATACTTTCTGCATCACCAATAAAAGATATAGAATTAATAACCAATGGAAGCATTCACCTTTTCATAGTACGTTTCTTGCAAATTCATCTCTTCAAACTTATCATGCCCCCATTTCCGGTCATCTTTGGATTCCCACAGTTTCCGTCCACCAAGAGTGCGCCTGAATGAAATGCAAAAACTGGTTAGAACATTATACATTATAAAAGCCCAAATGTGGAATCTTAACTGAAAAAAGTAGGTGCATTATTAGAAGTATCGTTCTGTATTGGAATATCTCGGTTGAGATGCCTTGGTCTCAGGCGTGACCAGAACGATACATTGGGGTTTTGTCTCGGTTTGCGTCAACATTGTCTCGATTTGCATTGTCCTGTCTCGATCAAGATATCTCGTTTTTTCAACTGATCAGGATGTATCTCAAGACAGACTTTAAACCATGACTAAGATGATAATGGCAACTACAATGGAAGAAAAACATTAAAAATCCAGAGCACCATATGGTGGCAGTCAAAAATAGCATACAACACTGAAGACGAGAAATCCAATAAGAATCTAAAGAGAACTTGTGATGGGCAGAACTAACTCAAGGCAACTAAGCCAAACCCATATGTTTATACTTCTTTCCTTTTTGGTATCACCCAAATGTGGAATATAAATTGATTCCCATTGATCTAATCGGACATCTTATCAGCGTTTAGGAGCACGTCTGACTCAAAAAAGCTCTTGATCAAGAGTACCATTACATAAACCCAACCTCACGATGTGCCCCTATTGTGCTCACTGTTGCAACAATAGTTGACGCCTCTACCGTTGTTAGTCATGGCTGGTTTTGGCACCAGAATCATCTTGTCACTGCTACTGTCTATCGGCATCACACTATTGTTGCTAACACATACCACATCAACCTTGTGTGACATGAGATTGACGCCAAGAGTGATTATTGATCAATGTTCACCAATTAGCACTGGAATCCCATTAACTCTCTGACCATTCTGTCTAATATTTTATTGTTGTCCTTCATCTTGAGCTACTATCATCGCTGACAATTCCCAAAAGCTTGCTCGCAACCCCACCATCCAATGCAATTTCCAACGTCGCTAGACTTCCCGCCATAATCTGGTAAGTCATCCGACCTATCTCTATTGCAGGTCGGCTCCTTTACCAAGGAACCAGGTGGTTCGAGTTTTCTCAAAAACCCAACCTTCTATTAAGGGGTTGACAACAACCTCTTGGGCATAAATCCAGAAAAATCAAGCCCACAAAGAAATTGGGGGTTCAATTATTAACCTAGCCCAAAGCTCATATACAAAGCTCAGCCTCTCTGACCAAGGTCCAACCAAATTGGACCAGGCCCATTGGGTAAGTCTGACCCATAGGCCCAATAGAACAACCCAAGTTCAACAAGCCCAAGGTCTGCATGCCCAGCAGAGAGACAAGGATTTCCAAACTCCTTGTAAAGCCACCGAAAGTCATTGACTTCATATTAACCCATACAATTATTGTATTTCTAAAATTCTAAGTATGTGACAGAAAAATTCATCGAATTGGGAGGTGTTCCCAAGCGTGTTTGGTGGACTCAACATGTGCTTCGAATGTATGGTTACCCTTATGAAGAGTTGCCACATTCTTTTAGGTAAACTATAGTTGGAAGAACGAGAGGTTCCGCAAGTATACATAGCTGTACTTTATTGGAAGGACAAATGCAAAATAAATTTGAAGAGAATTCTTCCAACGCCTAATACGGAAAAGCAAGAGTGAAAATTCAACACACCCTATATAACTATCAAAAAAGAGGGAAAAAGTCCCAAGAAATTTGGTTTATCCAATCTCCTACGCATGGTGAAGACCTCCCACCAAAGCCAAATGTTGAATTTCTGACAAGAAGTCAATAACTTGCATAAAAGTTGAAGCTTGACAGCTCACCGTTGACTCCTAAGACGTTTTATCAGAATTCAAGGACAACCAACTCCATCAACGACTCCAGAAGATTTACCTCACTACAATTTTATTGGAGTCAATAGGGCACCTCTAATTTGTGTCAATGGCTAAATTCATTTAAAGATCCCATGGCAAAAGTAATGGTTTAAGTTTCATCTTGTATATGTTGAGAAAGAGTAAATTAAAAAATAATAAATGTTCCAAGTATGTCATCTAATGGGAAAGGATGATTGCAGTGTCTCAATCCAAATTTGAGGCAAATTCTTTTCAATTAGGAGGGTTTGATGCAAGAGCAGCACAAAGTCCATTTTTAAGTTCATTTGGAGCCTCACACATAATTGCAGGAAACTATTATGTAGAGTGACGCTCCCGCTCTAGAACCAAACTTTCGTGCTTCTAACCTTAGAGCTCTTCGGACTCTTGATTCGCTAAACGAGAAGCATTTAACAAGAAATTTCAAAAACAAGGCTCAATGATTCTCCTATATTGTGAATTATACTACAAAAAATAACATTAGAAACTTCAAAATAGAATTTATTAATCACTAATTATCAAATTTGATTTCAATGAACACTTAAACTAGGCTCCACTTTAGATAGGGTTTTCGGCCTTAATCAAGATAGGTCAAGGACGTGTTGGAACAGTCGGTAGCTACTTAGTCTCATCCGAGAGTCAAATATTTGATTCTGAACTAAGACAGCCAAAGCAGGCTCGGACTCATTTGGTCTTGTGAAGAATAATATATATACATAAATATATACTAATGATAGGCACATGAGAGATTGTAGGGCATTTTGGAAGAAGTGGCAAAATAGGAATGTTTCACCTCAAAGGTAATTTTGAAAGATTAGTTTAGATGGGAAACAACTAAAGGCACAGATAGAAAACAAAATTCTAAAGTTGGAATAGTTGAAGTTGCCATATCAAAGAACTTTTTTTATTAAATTTTATAAAGGGCCGAAATAGCCGAAAAGACTAAAATATTACAGGTAGAATGTTTAGAGGTCGAAGCAACCATCTAAGGAAATATCCTCAATATAAAGGGAAAACGAAAGACAAACTACTACCGGTCATGCATTAAGCACCGATTCTAGAGCACAAAATGTCCCATCGGAAGACAAAATCTTTGAAGAACAAACCCCAGTACTCATCAGAGATTTTCGTCCAAAAATACAAAAATCCTTTGATGTTAAGAATGATGCTTGACAAATCTTCCTCCCTCCCCTCGAAGATTCTGAGATTCCTCTCTCTCCAAATGCCCCAAAGAACTTTCGTAAGAGGGCAACTATTCGGCAAGGGAAAAGTCAAACTTGTCCATGGGGCTTTGATTATGTTAGGGCAAAATGTGGAAAAAACGGGCCACTTTTGCAGTTTCATTTTTATATGGTATAGATATATATTAAAATAATATAATTCTTTATATATGTATGTGTGTGTGTTGTAAGCTTCCCAAGCATTCCAAACCTTAGGGCTTCCATATAACACCCAATTCCTCACTCCACTCACATCCAACATGAGTAAACCCCACTATACTTAATTAGTTAATTAGGTTTATTATCTTTATTTAATTCGTATCTTTAGAATTCAATTGTGATAAGATAGAATGTTCCTAGGAAATCTTTTAATCTATTAGAATTAGGGAAGTTGTAGCTTAAGGAAGAAGTCAATTATTTATAAATGCGTAAGGGGAGAACTAGATGCAAAGAGATTTTGGTTAATTTAGAATTTTATTGTTGTGTGATATCCGAAAACAGCTTGGTGTGATAACTTACTTTTAAGAGTGATTCTTCCAGAAATTGTGATTCCTTCTTCAGGTATGAAAGATTCCATTACCCTCCTAAGTCTTATCCAACCATAGAACAGGGGCTCCTTGTTCTACATCAAACTCTTAGCCTCAAAAATAAATTACTAGTTAAGGCATCTCCCAATACACAGAAATATTGCATCCCCACAAAGCTTAAAATTTTGAAGTTTCAGAAATCTCCATTTTTTAAGAAGACAAATGCCAGGCAATACAAAAATTTGACATTTACGCACATACGGCCCATATAAAGTGTGCAAAATACCACATAACACAATTTTCTTCCTCTCGTTATTTTTCTTCCATTCTAAACAGTGCATAATTCGCCCATATTCAGTTAACAAACCATAGTGCTTGTCTTCGAAGTATAGCATAACTACTCAGACCATAGAAAGAAGCAACTTTTTAAAAACAATAGGAAGAAGACAGAAAAGCAAGTTAAGTACCTGTGTCGACCGCCACCATTGTCTCTAAACCGATCATCATGCATGTAAAAAGCACCAGCTGTTGGCACCGCAAAAGGCTCATTCTCCTTCTTCTCCCCTTCCGCTAGTTCCGCTTGATTCGTATCTTGAAACTCCGTTGGCTCTTCACCCGATCTCTGCCCATCCACACCAGATTCCGGCACAACCGCTGGAACTTCGACTTGACCAGCATCGGCGTCTCCACCTTCACTACCTCTCCCTTCAAACTCCTCTTCTTCTATTTCTTCTTCCTCCTCTTCCTCCTCTTCTATCTCCGATTCTTCGTCATCGTAGGCCGGCGCTCCACCTTGCCCGTCCGATTCAGCTTCCGAATCAATCCCAGCCCTCGGATCGATCCTCGAATGCTTCTCCCTCGCCTCTCCATCTCCTTCCTCGTCATCACTCGCTTCCCTCCTTCGCATCGCCAAAGGCAACATCGCCTCCTCGGGATCACTCTCGTACTCCTCTTCTTCATGTTCTTCTCCTCCAACCGCCATCGATTCCTCCAAAACCATAACCTTAATTCTCTAAATCAAACCTAAATACCCCACCCCACAAAAAAAAATCACAACTTTCTTCAAAATCTCACAACCTTATCAACAATTTCATAGATAAAATCCAAATTAAGAACCCTAGATTCCTGATTTCGTCCAAAAAGGAACGAAATCGAAGAGTAGAATTCGTTTACCGATGTCTAGGGTCTCCTCCTATTATAAAACCCTAACTTTTCATCAAGAGAGAGAGAGAGAGAGAGAGAGAGATTTTTTATTTCTTTTCTTCTTTCGTCCGTCAAAGAGAGTTTTGTTAGACTGGAGCCGCAGTTGCTTTCTTTTGGGACGCAAAATTAGAGTTTTATCCCCAAATTTAGGGGCGGTTGGGGAAAATTAGAAAAAATAGGGAATAAACAGAGAAATTCCTTTCCCCGTTGAAGGAATCAGAGGAGTGTGGTTAATTGCCACGGATTTTCTTCAAATCTATGCCTGTGGTCGAGTTGGACAAGGAAAACTTCTCTTTGATGTGGCCTACGTCCATGTGAACGTCCTATACCCAATTAGATACCGCCATCTGTACAGTTTTTTGAGAATATCCAAGAGTATAATTTTTGCTGACCGCCGGTCAGTAAACCAGTCACGATATGAGCCACGTGGTACACTCATAGAGGACACTGACCGTATGGATGCAGGTACCGCCTTCTGTACATTACAGTGTGCGAGTAGAACTTTTATTATAGGGCCCTTGTCATCGAGGCCGATGACAGGGCACAATATGGACCACGTGGCATACTCTTAGAGGACTCTGACCGTATGGATGTTTTTACAATCCCCAGGTGGTCTTACAACCAAAATTCGGCTTGATTAGGGATTTCAAACCTTTGGATCTTTGTACCTAAAATTATGGTCAATAATGCTCAAATTACCACGGTTAAAATCAACCCATGAAAATAATTCCAATCCAATGTCTAGAAATCACTAATCGGGCTGATTTTTGGTTTGTGGATCCATCTAGGGATTGGCCAAACATCCATAAGGTCAGAGTCCTCTATGAGGGTGCCACGTGGTTTGTATTGCACCCTGTCAAAGTTTTACTCGCAGTGTGCCAATACAAGTGAATATCCAAGAGTATAACTTTGCTGACCGCCGGTCAGCAAACCCGTCATAATATCTCTTAGAGGACAATAACCGTATGGATGCTCAGTCAACCCTATATTGAAACTAATCACACTGATTAGTGTACAAAGATCCAAAGGTTTAAAATCACTAACACACTGATTTTTGGTTTGTAGGTCCACCTAAGGATTGGCCAAACATCCATTCGGTCAGCATCCTCTAACTGTATGTCACGTGTCTCATTTTGTGACCAGCGGTCAGCAGAGTTCTATTAAATACGTAAAGGACTTGTGATTTTGTAAACATCACTTTGTCACCCTTTGAGATCTTCTCATCTCCGTCTTTTAATATACCAGTAAATGGCCCGTGCCCACGGCACTCTCTGACAAAACGTTTGCAAAAATTGGGTGCCTTCGGTACTCAAACAGTATAACTGACTGGAGCATTACCGTTTTTTCCATTACAACGGCTGTTATAATGGATTGTAACGCACAGAGGGAGAAATGGGAAAATAACATAAATAACAAAAAATAACGGAGTTGAAATTCAAATTTTGAAAAAATTGAGGTCAAATGAGGCGGATTGAGTGGCTGAAATCTAACCGTCCACATTAGATTGATGGATTTGATCTCAACCACTCTTTATCTAGCCGTCCACATTAGATGGATGGATAAGATAAGAGAATACAATTGAGTTGTCTTGTTATATGCGTGGGTGACCCATGTCCGAGGTACTTTCCGACAAAGTGTTTGTCAAAATTGGGTGGGAGTTAATCTCAGCCATTGATATGAAGCATAGTGGATCTCAGCCACTCATTATTAAAGCCATATAAGATAAGAGGGGATATAAGAAAACCAGTCATTTTTATATTGATAGTGGGTGGCCCGTGCCCTCGGTAGTCCCCGTCAAAGCATTAGCCAAAATCAGGTGAGAGTGGCTGAGATCCACCGTCCATTTGGGGGATAAGATCTCAGCCCTTCTTTGTTGAAACAGATAAGAGGGGGTATAAGTGGGGAGACAACTTCTCTGTTTTGTTATATAGATTTTCGACTAATCAAAAAAAAAAAAGAAGGCTAGCTACTATCAAAGTCAAGCCATACTAGCTCCCATTTCTCTTTTCATTGGATGATATGTACCTCGGACTCCTTGCACTTGCTTGCAAGGAGCCCTAGAGGCCTAGACTATTGGCATCTAATTAAAAGCCACTAGGTCATGTACAGATGCCGCCTCTGATTGGGGAAAACATGCCCTATAGAACTTCTCCCACATCAAAATCTTATTTTACGCGAATTCTACGAATTTAAACAAAAGATTGTATTCTAGAGGAACTTTTGTTCACCCCCCACCACTCCCCAAGAAAAGAATATACCTCAGATGTATTGTTCTGGACCATGGTTCGGAATCGGAGGTCGGATCAGTCCGATCCAGAGAGGGATTGCCCATCCTGCCCAAGACAAAGTGAGATCCTTTAGCAAACAGTGATCTTGGGGCGCGACGAACCCTTTTTGGATCGGATCGGCTGAGATTTCGAACCATAATCTGGACCATCTATTCTATGTGTAACCTCTAGTTTAGGTTTTGGTTCAAAAAATGTGTGATGCTTGACCAATCTCAATCGTCCGATCAAGTGAACACTTTATACACTCAAAGTGATTGTCTTTCAGATGTGGATGTAAATATAGTGTTAAGTTTTAGGTTGTCTTACAAATCAAATGGTGGGGGATCAGTTGGTGATGTGGTGCAATACATGGGCCTCAAGTGGGATACATATTATTAGTGGGGCTAAAGATGGCCCAAGCCAGCCGTTGTGGGCTAAGTCATTTGGGCCCATCGGATCCAAGATCCAGGTGACAAGTTAAAATTTTTGTACATTGGGGGCCTATACGGTCCAAGCCAGCCCTTGTTGTCTCAATAGAGAGAGATTGAGGAGGATGTTGCACATAGAATTAACGAATAATCGTACTCTTGTTAATCTTACTTCCAACAGTAAGGCCCTGCTTGGTTCAATGCAAATCGGACGCAATGCACTCAGTTGCCATGGTTTTGGGATTACACATGATTGTTTGGGGGTGTGCAAATGAGTTGATATGCAAGTGGTTGCCAAGCCTTTGCATACTCTTTAAGAAAATGGATGCAAGCATGTGCAGCCCAAAAACTGTGGTAAGCAATTGCAAAGCAACTCACCACATTTGCACTAGAGTGAAAAATGCATCCTAGTGCAGCAAACCAAACAAGGCCTAAAGCTTTGTTTTTTTATTGTACTCTGGTTCCAATGGTATCTTCTTCTTCTTCTTCTTCTTCTTCTTTACCTCGCAAATTTCGCTCTCAAGAATTAATGATATCCTAAACCTTTGAAGGGTGTTTGTTTATAATTTGGGCAGTGTTAGCATCATCACCAGTACCCAGACCATTGATGGGCATCGGGATTCACATCAATCGATGGGTTGTGTTGATTTGTGTTAGAGAATATATATTATAATAAATTGTGTGAGATACACCATATCATTACTGGTGTATCTTATCACAAGATTAGAATCAATTAAGATTAGATTTGATTGAGAGATTATAGGATCTCATCCTATTTGACTCTTGTAATGCTCTATATAAGAGCTTTGAGTAGCTAGGTTAATGTAATTACTCAAGTTATTCAATAAATCTCAAATTTCTATATGGTGTATCTCGCACAATTTATTATAATATATATTCTCCAACAATCTAAAGGTATTGTTGAAATTTGGAGATAATCTCTGATGGGTTTGATTATTGATCGACCATAATTATGGTTTAGATCTGTTGATTTCTACGTTTGTTGTTCACTCATAAAGGCTCTTATTAGATGGTTATGATTGTTTGTTCGCATTAGATGGGTTTGAATGAGAATGCAGTGGTCCCATCTGTTTTATACTCTTTAGGGCAACCGTTCTCATCAATGGCATCACCTTAGCCCTATGTGAGAAAAATGGGAAGTCGTTGGCCGAGATATCTTAGCCAATGGATATATTTCACTCTTTCTTTGTAGGTGCCTCATGTTCGACTTTATTTGCTTGAGTTGCTTGGTTTTAGAAATAATGTTACAGCCAAGGTTCAAAGGAGGCCGTTTTAACGGTTTAACAGGCTGGGGGCGTTACTGTTAAAACGGATTGAAATGGCCAGGGGTAAAAATGAAAAAAACGAAAAAAGTGGCGCTGAAATTCAAATTTTGAAATTAAAAAAAGAAAGAATTTAATGGATTTATTGGCCGTTTTTTCACAAAATTTTTTAAAATTTAACGGCCGTTTAAGCAACCATTAAAACCGTTTAAACGGCCATTTTTAAAACCATGGTTATAGCCACCAAAATTGGCTTGGCGCAATTATTTTATGGATTACAGTATATGTATATAACGTGCGCACGGGTACAATGTTTTGGTATCTTCTATAGCCTCTTTTTCTTTCCATTTGAGTGTTTCTATTAGTGTTCTATTCGAGCCTATTTTAGGCCGATTTTTTCTATTGAGCCTTTCGAGGTCCGATGTTTTGGTCTCCATTGCATGGTGTGGGTTTAAAGATTGACCCCTTAATTCGCATACTAACGTGCCATTCTTTTATTGATATTATGTGGTCATTACGATGGATTACATGCGGGGTTACTCAGTGGTGGCATCTCAAGGCGTTGAGTCGAGCAGGGTAAGATGAGTTGAGGAGGTTGAAGTGGAATCATAAATAGAGGGGAGGATAGGCAATGGTGAAAAGAAGGATCAGAGACTTCTCCATGTGTCCCAGACCCATCACGGGCTACTACCGACCGAAAAAATCGGGCGGCTGAGAGTGATGTGGTGGATCTTCAAGAGATGCTCTTGAACCACAATAAAATTCATTATGTAGCAGGGCCACGAGAATCATCTGCATCCACTTCTTCCAAAGCCCTAATAGGGTGTTTGGCAACACAAAAATAAGTAACTTATTGACTTTCATAAGCCAAAAAGTTAAAAACTAACTTAAAACTGAAGCTAAAATTTTTTACTTTTAAGTTCTAAGAGAATTACTTCTCAAAAATTAGAAGGCCTCTTAATGCTTTTAATATTTATGACTTTTTTAGAGGTAAAAAATTAATTAGTAACTTCTACAAGTAAAAGTGCTTTTACTTCTCATTCCCAAACACCTCCTAAGTTTGCAAATTACTACTCTTTTAACGGAGCCAGGTAAATAGTGATGCAAATGTGACTAACCCATGAGCCCTCGGAGATCTTGATTTGCATACTAAGCAAACACGTGGAACACTTTTTTGGACCCACAGATCCATCCATGCTTAATTCACCACTTGGTGGACCTATAAACCAAAAATCATTTTAATTAGTGAAATTTTATCGGTTGGATTTGCATATTTTGATGGGCAGGCATTTTCATTAGTGAAATTTTAGATGTTGGATTTGGACGTAATTTTGATGGGTCATTTTGGCCGATGGAATTTGAGATATTTTTTTGTTGCTCAAATCTAACAGCTAGGATCATCAATCAAGCTGATTTTTGGTGTATGGGTCCACCAAGAAGTGGGCCAAACATCCATAAGGTTATTGGGACCGAAAGAGGGCTTCATTTGACATTTTGAGAGGGGATGACTTCAAAATCTACGGTCTCCAATCTTGAAACCATCCTGAGACCTCTCTCACACAGTTGACACTTGGCAAATTAAGTGAGATGTGCTCTATATATTCCGTTTTAAATGGGCAGATACACTGACCGCATAGATGTTTGGCCCATACCTAGGTAGACCCACATACTAAAAATCAGCTTGATTAGTAATTTTAAACCTTTGGATCTTTGCACCTAAAATAATGCTCAAATTCCACTGTTAAAAATCAACCCATGAAACGACTTCAATCGAATGCTTCAAAATCACGAATCAGACTGATTTTTTGTATGTAGGTCCACCTAGGGATGGGCCAAACGTCCATACCGCTAGTGGTCCTAATAATGTGCCACTTCTTCCAAAGATGCCCTACAATCACTCACGTGCACGTGTCTAATGAAAAATAATGCCCTGCTACTGTCCAAGAAAAATAAAATAAAAACCCTTCTGGACCACTGTTGAGAATGTGATCGATCACATAAGAACCTCTGTGACATTCGCCCATAAAAAGCGGGCAGCGTTAGCACCGTCCCTACTGCCACTGGCCGTCGTTCGTTCCTATCGTGGTCGTTGGGTAAAGGAAAAAAGGACTTTCTGCAGATATACCATTCTTATGAAGTGTAGACCGTTTGATGGTCCTCGAGCCTTGTGTGATTTGGATGTGGATGATCAAGCGGTCTGTACCTAGGGCCGACGATGGGCAATGAGATAATGGTAATGCGGGCCAGAATTTGACGTCCCTCGAAAAAATGTCACATGGTGCACCCTTTGATGGGCCTACACACCAGAAGCAAATGATTTAGGCGTTTTAATTGGGTGGTTTATGGCCATTGGATTTGAGTGACAAATGGTGCTCAATTCTAAGTACAAAAAAAAAACCATCAAGCTGATTTTGGGTATGTACTTCCACCAAGAGGTGGGAAAAACATCCATAAGATCACTGGTCCAGAAAGAGTGCTCCACGTGGCATTTTGAGGGGGAGACTTCAAAGGTTGATCTTTCTTTAAAATACTAAATTTTTTCTTTGAGAGCAGTAAGTAATAAATGTAATAAAGTGGGTATTGAATTAGGAAAATGAAAACGCTCTCCCTACGATCCAGAACGTTGGATTGCCTTCTAGAGTAGTTTAGTGTAAATCTCGAGGACCATAAAAAAAGAAAACACCTTGGCTTGTGAGCCCAAAAGCCCCTAACATGAAGTCGGGAACTTTTAAGTAAAATAAGAATAGAACTTTACTGACAGCCGCCGGTCAGCAAGTTGCTGATCTCCTACAATATGGCCACGTGGAACACTCTTAGAGGATGAGGACCGTATGGATGTTTGGCCAATCCCTAGGTGGACCTACAAGCCAAAAATCAGTTTGATTAGTGATTTCAAACCTTCGTGACATTTGTACCCCAAATAATGGTCAAATTTCACGGTTAAAAATCAACACATTAAAACGACTCTAATCCAACGCTTTGAAATCACTAATCAGGCTAATTTTTGGTCTATGTCAATTAAGGGTTGGGCCAAACATCCAAACGGTCAGTGTACTCTAACAGTGAGCCACGTGGCTCAACTTTGGCCAATCAGCAAAGTTCAACTCATAAAATAAAGCAAATAAGGAATTTTAGATTAGAACTAATGTTTACAGAGAACTTGATTCTGCACCGTAGATCTTAAATTTCCTTGTAATCGTCTCATTTCATATTTAGAATCAACGGTAAAAAGATAAGGATCATGACTCCTATTATAGATCTCAGTATACTTTAATAGTTCTGCTTGAAATCATCACTTAATTTACCGTACATAGAATACGGAATCTCGTGATCCTGGTTAACCCTACGCCAACACGAGTTTAACCCCAGGTTTTGCTAAAATTATGAAAATACCCATGATCGAAAGGCTAAGACATATTTCACACTACTGGAAATGACCAAATTGCCCATCGTATAAAATCCATGCTGGCGTTGCAATATATTTCCCAAGATGGTACCAAAAAGCTATAATACTTAGAGACCACTCACCGTATAGATTTGCTGATGGATGTCCGTCATGTTGACGACGGATAACAGTACGAGCCACGTGGCACACTCTTATAGACCATTGACAAGTTGTAGCTGAATCCAACAGCGTAAGCTAGCACCATTTTTGTTACTCACTGCTGCCATTTGGGACCCACTGAACGTATTGATGTTTAGCGACCACCCACATTTGGTAGACATTCATACAAAAAAATCTACTTGCTTGATCATTAATTTTTAGCCGTAGGTTTTAGTACTAACAAAAAATGGCTGAATTCAACGGCTAGAATCACATCTTAATGGTGCTAGCTTACGATTTCGGATTAAGCTGAATGTCACGGGGGCGCTTCCAAACCCAAAAGACTAGCCTATTAGGTGGTGCCTACCCCCCACACTTATAGTCCAAGACCTCCTAGTACACAGCCGATGTGGGACTAAAGTCCGTGACAGGCTCCCCCACCTAGACCCTGACGCCCTCGTCAGGGGGACTCATGCAACCCCGCATGGGACCCACGGTCGTCCCCACCTCTGATGTCCCTAGGTAGGCTCTGATACCACTTGTCACGGGGGCGCTTCCAAACCCAAAAGACTAGCCTATTAGGTGGTGCCTACCCCCCACACTTATAGTCCAAGACCTCCTAGTACACAGCCGATGTGGGACTAAAGTCCGTGACATGAAGCTGGCTACGTCGCCACCTTATAGATTTTTTGCCCATCCCTAGGTGGACCTGCATACCAAAAATCAGCCTGATTAATGATTTCAAACCTATGGATCTCTGTACCCCAAAATAATGCTCAAATTTCATGGTTAAAAATCAACCCATGAAATGACCCAATCCAACACTTAGAAATCACTAATCAGGATGATTTTTGGTATGTAAGTCCACCTACGGATGATCCACGGTCAGTAGTCTCTAAATAAGAGTTCATACTGTGGTTCATCTGTAAACAAAGTTCTACTCATCTATCATGTAACTTCAAGCCATGATAACTTCATCGGCATCATCATAAGCCTTATTCCAACCCTAATCAAAGTTTCGAAAAATGTACAATATACTAGTGGGTGACCCGTGCCCACCGCACTGCCCGACAAAGCATTTGCCAAAATCGGGTGTGATCGAGTGGCTAAGATCCACCGTCCAGTTGGGGGATAAGATCTAGACAACTGAGCTCCCTTATTATATAGAGTAGTAGGTGGCCCGTGCCCACGGCACTCTCCGACAGAGTGTTTACCAAAATCGGGTGTGAGTGGCTTAGATCCACCATCCATTTGGGGTGATAAGATCTGGGCCATCCTTTGTGAAGCCAATAAGAGGGGGAGGCAATTTCCCTATTTTGTTATATAGATAGAGGGTGGCTCGTGCCCACGGCACTATATGACAAAGCATTTGCCAAAATCGGGTATGAGAGGCTGAGATCCACAGTTATTTGGAGGATAAGATCTCGGCCCTTCTTTGTTGAAACAGATAAGAGGGGGTATAAGTGGGGTAGACAACTTCCCTGTATTGTTATATAGACTAATAAATGGCCCGTGCCCATGGCACTCTCCAACAAAAGCATTTGTAAAAATTAGGTGCCTTCGGCACTCAAACGGTATAACAGATTGAGGAGTTCCCTTTTTTTCCATTATAACGGTTATTATAGCGGATTATAATGCACAAAGGGAAAAATGAAAAAAATGAGAAAATAAAATAAAAAACAAAAAATAACTATGTTAAAATTCAACTTTTAAATTTTAATTTTTAATAAGTTGACGTCAAATGAGTGGGAATGAATAAATAAATGAGGGAAATTGAGTAGCCGAAATCTAACCGTCCACATTAGATGGATGGATTTGATCTCAACCACTCTTTATCTTATGAAGCAGGATAAGGTAAGAAGAACACAACTGAGTTATTTTGTTATATGTTTGGGTGGCCCATGCCTGCGGCACTCTCCGACAAAGTGTTTGTCAAAATCGGTTGGGAGTTAATCTCATCCATTGATACGAAGCATAGTGGATCTCAACCATTCATTATTGAAGCCCTATAAGGTAAGAAGGGGAGTAAGACAACCACTTTCACTTGTTATATAGATAATGGGTGCCCGTGCCCACGGCACTCTCCAACAAAGCATTTGCCAAAATCGGGTGTGAGTGGCTGAGATCTACTGTTTATTTTAGAGATAAGATCTTGGCCCTTGTTTGTTGAAACATATAAGAGGGGTATAAGTGGGGAGACAACTTCCCTATTTTGTTATATAGATAGTAGGTGACCCATGCCCACGGCACTCATCGACAAAGCGTTTGTCAAAATTGGGTGTGAGTGGCAGAGATCCACCGTCCATTCAGTGTGATAAGATCTCGACCATCCTTTATGAAGCCAGATAAGAGGGGGAGACAACCGTCCTGTTTTATTATATAGATAATCGAACATATCATTTGTTCGGAGGTTAGCCGAATAATTCAAGAACTATTAAACTATTCCCTAATTATGCACAATTTTTATAAAACACTCATAATTAATTGATTTTTTTTGCTGAATTATTGAACATATATTATGAATGATAAGTCTAAATTATACTCCTAACTTTTCTCATACAAACATTTGTCGTACCGGAACATAGCAGCTAGAATTCTAATTATATGAATTCGGTTGCTTGAATCCTTTTTCTTCCATTCAATTTTATCTAAAGCCCAACTTTAAAAATTGACCGTTATAATGACATAATAAGCCGTTAATATTTTTTTTGATGAATAACATAATAAGCCATTAATAATACTGTCATGATATAATGGATCAAACAACCGTAAAGGTTTTATTTTCTTTTTCAGCTAAAGCGGATGAGAATTAAAAATAACAGCTAAACAATGACCTTTATATTTGTTAAGGGTCAGGTTCAAGGGACCCCCTTTTTCTAACCCCTCTTGGGAGTCATGTTCTCGGGCCCGGTAGTTGATAGTGCTGAGCTAACATTCACTTTTTTGCAAAAGCTCAACCACCGTTGGATCTGTGAAATACACGGCCGAGAATATGACTCCCGAGAGGGGTCAGAAAAAAGGCCTTGGGAGCCTGAGCCATGACAGCCCTAAAATGACAGGATTTTGTACAGGAAACAATATAGAGTACGTGGCATGCTTTTGGAGGACTCTGACGGTATGGATGTTTGGCCAACCTCTAGGTGGACCTACGTACAAACCAAAATTCAGCTTGATTAGTGATTTCTAGACGTTGGATTGGTCTTATTTTCATGGGTTGATCTCAACTGTGGGAATTCTAGCAGTATTTGAGGTACAAAGATCCAACGCCTAGAAATCACTAATGAAGCTGAATTTTTGGTTTGCAGGTCCACCTAGGGACTGGCCAAACATCCATACGGTCAGAGTCCTATAAGAGTGTGCCATGTGGTACATATTTGTGTCCTATAAAGAATCCTGTCATTTTAGGGCGGTCAAGGGAGCCCGACTCTTTGTTAAATCCCATTACGATGGATCACATTCACCTGTACAAGAGAAGGTGACGTCTTTGAGAACGCTTACTGTTTGGCCAATCCCCAGATGGACCTACAGACCAAAAATCTGCCAGAATATTTATTTCAAACCTTTGGATCCTTGTACCCCAAATAATGGTTAATGATACACCAATTCCCTCTATTAAAATCAACCCATGGAAATGACCCCAACCCAAAATGCTTAGAAATTACTGTTCTGGTTGATCCTTGGTAGGTAGGATTGGCCAAACATCAATACAGTCAGTAACCTCTAAAAATGTCCCACGTGGCTCATATTGAGGGCGGTCAGCGGCTTCACTGACCGTTTGACTAAGTTTTACTCCATTGGGGCGGGCAAGGTGTTAAATCATCAAATGGTAACGTTACCGTTAGAGTTGTTATAGTTGGTCACATCTGAAGTAAAATGAGTCAGAATCTTTTTTTTTTATTATTATTTTTCAAAATAACGTTGATTTCTGTTAAAAAATATTTTTCATATGACGGCTGTTTTTTAAACTATGCTTATGTGACTTCGGTCTTAAAAGCACTTTTTTAAAAAAATTTAAAATGTACAAAAAAGACACGTGGCTACGGAGTACTCCATGCGGGAGACCTTATTGGATTAACAATTAAAGACTCAAAACAGCCAAGATACCAGTTGTATGTGGGCTGTTATTTGATGCAGACTTCTGTATCAAAATTTTGATACAGATGTCTCTCAAATTGCAACGTAGTAGACTCGTTAGGGCCCACTTGCTACTTGAATGTCTAGCCCACACACCAAAATATTAGAATGATTGGTAATTTCTAGCCGTAGGCTTCGAGCACTTTTCATCATGGGCTTCATGAACAGGCCTATGGGTTGGTTCCACGCCCATTATGAAAAAGTTCTCAAATTCAATGGCTAGAAATTACTAATCACACTGATTTTTGGTTTGTGGGCCCACCTTAATGTGGGCCAAATATTCATGGAGTTTGTGGGGCAAAAATAATGTAGTACGTGGCAATTTGAGGGACTTCTGCATCAAAATTTTGATAAGAAGTCTGTATCATAGATTTTTCCGTTGTGGGCTACTTTTTTTGGCTCAGGCTCCCAGGACTCCCTTTCTCTGACCCATCTTGGGAGTCGTGCTATAGACCGTGGATTCCGGGAATAAAACGGTAGTTGATTGTTCTGAGCTGGCATTCCCTTAATGAAAGTGTTGCCAGCCGAGCACTATCAACCACCCTTGGATTCTCAGAATACACGGCTGAGAGCCCGACTCCTAAGAATGGGTCAGAAAAAGGGGGTCCCTGAGTCCGACCTACTTTTTATTACCTATAACAAAAATATTTTTTTTGTCTTACAAGAGAAAAAAGAAAAAGGAAAAAAAAACAGGGAAGCTGAACAAATTCAGTGTGAATTCAGTTATTTAGTTGGAAAGAAAGGGCAATTAACAGCTTTCCGAATAAAGGGCAATCAAGGAACTCGGTATCTTTTGTCTTCCACTATCAGCAAAGGTCATTTCTGTAATTTCCACGCATCAATTATTCCCATCTTCGGACCGGCAAAAACCGGTTGTCCACCGGCAAAACCGGCGACGTTTCCTCTGTTTGACCACGGAGAAAAAAAGCACCGTCTCTCTTTCTCTCTCTCATTTAGGAAAAGCAAAGATTTTGCTGTGCAGATCTTCGTTCCCAAACCCTAAAAAGGTCTGAAATCTCTGCAAAATCGTTCCTCCTTTCGACCTGTCTTTGCTTTCGTTATCCCGTTACTGAATTTCTTCGGCATCAGCTAGGTTTCAGAAGTCGGATCCCTTCATCCGTAGCTGAATCAGGTTAGATTTCCTTATCGTTCTTCTTCTGGAACCACTCTTTCAAATTTTTCTAGTGTTGCCGGGGTTTCCTGATCATTTCTAGCTGTCTTAGCTGATTTTGATTCGTTAGATTTTTGGATCTAGTCTTTTAAACCCTTCAAATCGATGTAGTTTCTGCAATTCCTGTTGAATTTTTTCTCGTGGTTGGTGATCTTTCTTCAAGTTGTGTTGAATTTCTTCTTTCGGTTTTTGATCTTGGTGTTGTTCTTGAAAAGATGGAATTTTGATCTATTTTTTTTGTTTGTTTATCCCTCCTTTTTTTGTTTTATTAATTGGATCCTGATTGTTATTGGACGAAGAAGTGGGAGAATCTGTGAAAGAAAATGGCGAATCGGATGAGGGAAGATGAAAAGAATGAGAAGATCATTCGCGGTCTTCTGAAACTTCCTGCGAATCGGAGATGTATCAATTGTAACAGTCTGGTATGCTTTTCAATCTCTGTTTTATAGTTGCAATTTTATTAAATTGCATTGCGTTATTACATTAAGAGAGTGAATAGATCTAGAATTGTGAGCAAATAGATCTGCTTCGTATTGTAAAATTCATTCCTAATTGTAGATGGACTTATCATTTATGGCCAGAAAATGAAACAAGAACGAACAATCCAGGAAACAAGAACGGAAATTCAAGCTTTCGATAGACGAAATTTTGGTGTCATTTTATAGAGGAAAGAGAAAACATAATTTCAAGGGTTGTTGATTTTAACCATCGTCGCTGGACTTGAGCTAACTACATCCTATTTCCATTTGACTATTCTTGGCTCTTAACGTCGAGGGTTGTTGATTTGATTGGTTTTGTGACTTGAAGCAATTCTAGGGATAGTCTTATTGCTTTGGCACTGATGAAGTTCGAGATTCTCATCAAGCATGTTTTTCATAGGAACATTTCTATTCTAGAATCTTGTGAACATTGTTATTGGGTTTGAGAGACAGTCACTAATCTTTTCAATGTCTAGTTCATTGATTAGAGGTTAAAACTTAAGTTACAAGGTTGCTCTTAAGCGAGAACTCAGTTTGAATCCCTTCGTATTCATGCCGACCTCAATTGAAATTAGTTTATAGTAACTTATAAAAAAACAAAAAAAATAGTTTATGATATGTCTCCCACTCGTTTGCTCCAAAATCAATGAGTTTGCTACTTGAAGTTTTATTTGTTTCTTATTCACCCCTTGGTATGCCATTAGACATTAGTTTGGGTCTTAGCTGAGATGAGATTGCATGAATTTAGGTCAAATTTCTCCGTTCTTTGGGTTATGATCTTTGTTTGACCTTATTCACATTTTGGTGAATCCTGATTCTTATAATTATCATTAATTGGTTTACTCGATTGAGCTGTCTGGAAGAACCAGTCAGAAACTACAGAACCAACTCATGGCTTGGAGTATGTGTAATACTTTACATTTTGGTTCTATCTTCAATTGGAATGACAGTTTTGGAAATATATGATGCATCTCGACTTTGCACTTTCATGTCTCTGCCCTCTGTTATCCACTAAGATGTCCAGATATGGATAATAATATGGACATTGGTATGGTAAACGGGGACACGACTCTTCCTTCCCTAGAAATCTAGGGCATTGTTACCCTTCTAGCTTTTTTAGGCTAAGTATCATTTTTTTTTTTTTTGGTATTTAAATCATTCCAGATGTAATGGAACTCATAATGTTGAAATCCAGGACGTGGATACAGCGATACAAATACTAGTATCCCATCCATCCCATCCAATAAGTTGATGCCATCCTTTAGATTTTAGCCATTTTAAGTTAAGTATTATTTATTTTATTTACATCATGCCAAATGTAATGGAACTCCTAATATTGAATATTTTTGTTTTCAGTCATATTTGTTGCAATTTATTATTTATATCTTTTTATTGACAAAACAAAGAAGGAAATTATTAGGCGTGAAAAAAAAGGTGCAAGTACAACAGGAAATGAGAAAATAGTAACATATCCATGCAGTATCAGATACTAATATCTGTTACATATCATGTGAATACAAATATGGTGGGCATATCTGTGTTCGAGTATCACAGGTTTGTGATCTTGGGGCTTTGGGGGTCTTTTGCTCTTGCAGCTTTCTTTTCTTTTTGTCTCGGTTCTACAGTTTAGGGCCTTCTCAGCCCTCTTTTAATTTATATACCCTTTACCGATCAAAAAAATATATATATGTGCTCGAGTATCACAGGTTATGCATTGTTGTAATTATCCATATTGAGACCCCTTAATACGGATGTGTATCATCTATACACTCCCATGTATTACTTGATATACATTGTTGATACACCGCCATATCGCTCTACATGCATTGTTGATGTGCACTTGTATTGCTAGATACAGTATGATACAATGTAAAGAAACAGAGACAACGATATTAAAAGAGACGAATTGACAATTTGTACAACATATTGAAGTATATCGAATCGCTACACTTTCATATTCTCAATACTTCATATTTTTCTTCTTCTGAATATAGCCTTGATACATAAAATACAAGGGCTTTGTGTCTCGATACTCCTTGATTTGGATACGGTGCAACCCTGTTTCGAGGTGTATTGAACAATATTTTAAACCCAGTTTCTGTTAAAATGTTCATTTTGACTGTTGGTTATCTTACCGATGACCTGACATACTGGTACCGAATAATGCATTAAGTAATCATCAATGCTGCAGTTTAGTACATATTTCTTCCCTCATTTTGTTGGTTGAATTGCTTGGTGGAATTTGTGATATCATGAGTTATATTGTACCAAACTTCTGATGGCTTTAGACTCTTTGTTCTTCAGTTGCAATCAAACTTTAGAAATGGCGTGGAAATGTTTAAGACTTTTCCACCTGGTTACTAGATTGTTCTTCATAGTTTTGAAGTGGTAGAATTGATTATGAAATTCAGTTCTATGACATTGTTGAGTTCACGGTTGTAGTTGTGGAAATATTTCTTTAGTTAGTAACCCTTTATAACATGAACAATGCCATTTGATGATATGTTACTGGGCCTAGTATAACATGAATTATGCCATTTGGTGATATGTTACTGAGACTGATAATTTTCTGCCAAGCAGGGACCACAGTATGTGTGCACAAATTTTTGGACATTTGTTTGCACCAACTGTAGTGGAATACAGTAAGTCTTTGTAAACCTTGTTATAGTTACCTTTCTGTTTATGTTTGATTTTCCTTTCAACAGTTTAGGCCATATGCTTCCTTCCTTCATGTGATGGAACCGATGATGCATAATGAGGCTCTATGTGAAATTGTAAATAGAAGTCCTGATTGTTTCAGGCAAGAGCCTCTGATAAATAGGGCCATTTCATTTTAATATTCGTTAGTACATTGTATTGAAGATGTTATTGGTTCTGCTGACTCATATTGTATCTGAAAAAACATTCCAGTCGGGAGTTCACACACCGTGTTAAATCAGTGTCCATGGCTAAATTTACTTCACAAGAAGTTAGTGCTCTTCAAGGAGGAGGAAATGAGGTGTACATGCATACCCTTCCAGTATTGATTTGGTTATTGTTCTTTTCAATCTGCCAATTTTATACCCCTCAGTTTATCATGTCATGGAATAATTATTTTTCTCATTGTCACAGCGTGCAAAGGAAATTTTTTTCAAAGAGTGGGACTCACAGCGTCATTCTTTACCCGATAGCAGGTTATTATTATATTCTATGCTATGCTGTGTTAGTTTTAGGAATCTTAGCAATAGGTGCAATTCTGATTCAATTGTTTGCTTCCAGTAACGTTGAGAGACTCCGGGACTTCATTAGGCATGTTTATGCGGATAGAAGATATACTGGTGAGAGGAGTATTGACAAGCCACCAAGGGTGAAAATGGTATTCTAGCTTTCTTTTAATCTTTTAAAAATTTATTTGTCTTTTACTCTGGATGGTTAAGCTTAGGTTAGAGATGTTATGCATTGGTTGTTAGCAGTTGTGAGCTTTAACATATTTGTTTCTCATTAAATGGTACCAGATGCCAACCATTTAAAAGTTTTGATGGACCTTCCTAATCAACACTACCTTCATTCATTAATTATGTTGCTTCTGTATGTCATACAGGGTGACAAGGAGGATTCTTATGAAAACAGGAGGTTAGATACATACCGGGGTGGTTCTAGGAGCCCACCTTTTGAGGACACAAATGAACGCCGCTACGGTGAGAGATCTGGTGTTGGTGGTCGAAATGATGATAGAAATTCTAGATATAATTACGACGAAAGAAGAAGTCCTGGATATGATCAAGAAACTCGGTATGGTGATTATAGAAGAAGTCCTGTCCGCTTTGAGGTGGTAGATGACAGGCGTCGAGATGATAAATTTGGAAATGGCAGGAGATCTGAAGAACGCAGATTTTCTGATGGAGAGTCCAAGTTGGAGGGAAGGTCACCAAACCGTCAAAAGGACCTGGATGTCTCAAGTCCCCCTGTGGTACGCCCTGTTAGGGATATATTGGGAGAGGATGTTCCACCTCTTCGTGTAGGTGAACCTCCTAAAGCAAATGGTGGCAGAACTGTTGATGGTTTTGCTCATACACAGGTGAAATTTCTATTAAATTATGATCTGAATTTTTTGTGCATTTGAGAAAATGATACAAGTTGTTCTTTGTCCCTTAGCATGTCTAGTTTAACATCAAAAAGGTTTAAGGTGATTTGGTTGGTGACTGGACTAACTTATGTTAGCTTTGGTGTTTGATATGTTGATGTTAAAGCCATGTCTTGTTGAAAGGCATAGACATACTGCTCAGTTGTATGACATGGCTCTGCATCAATTTGTAGGATATATTCTCTGACAACCTCTGAAATAAGATTTATGGTTCAATTTCTTTTGATCATCGGTGCACCACATGCATAACTTTTGATTCTGGTTTCCCTGAACTTGCAGCTTGAATTCTGTTTTCTTAGAAGTTTATTGTTTTGTTACTTCCTATAGATGACTATAAAGTATGAAGTACTTATCCCTCCAAGGGTGTTCTCATTGCAGAGGACTGCATCTTCCAGTAGCCTGGGATCCATTGATGGGAATTCAGTGGACCTTAAAAGGGCAAATTCAGGAAGCTTGATCGACTTCAATGCTGATCCTGAACCTCCTGATGTGGCAGCCGCGCCACCAGCGCAACCAACAACAGTTCCTACGGGTCAATCTGTTACACAGCCGAGCACAAGTCCATCCGTTGATGGTGATAACTGGGCCTCTTTTGATTTCGCCACACAGACTCAGGCTCCAGCTCCGTCTCCAGCTCCTGCTCCTTCAAATATGAACACACTGGAATCCATGCTGTCACAATTGTCAGCTCCAGCAACTGTGCCTGTAGGCAACATGTCAGCGTTGCCCACTAGTGGTGGTGCTCCAACAACTGCACCTGTAGGCAACATGTCAATGTTACCTATTAGTGGTGCTTCAGCTGCTCCAGTAGGAAACATGTCAAACTTGCTAATGAATAGTGCAGCTGCTCCTGGAGGCATGATGCCCACATTGCCTATTAGTGGTGGTGATTTGTTTATCAAAGCTAATGATGGAGGCCAGTGGCCAAGCGTGCAGCAGCAACAGCCTTCTTTATTCACTGCTACTGATAGTCGGTATACTCCACAGTTCACCCCATCCATTGGTGGGGTTCCAAACAATCAGGTTAGACACATGAAGTGGCTTGTTCTATCTTAGAAAGGGTTCATGTCATGGATGTAGTAGTTTACATGTTGCTTCCTGTGCATTTCTGCAGCCATGGAATTCATCACTTGAACAAAGTGCACAAGGACCATTGACTGCAGCAGGACAACCATCTCAAGCCGCTTCAAAGCCAACCCAAGAAACAAGTGGTGGGGTTGCATCACAAGCTCCCCCCTTGGAAGCAAAATTTAGTGGAAGAAAAGAACTTCCTATGGTAATTGTCTTCTCTTACGTTGTTTTATGGGTTTCATTCATTATTTGTATTTGCCTTTTAAAAAAAATACTGAATTTTCTGCAGGACCTTTTCACTGCAACATATTCATCTGTTCCTGCACCAATTCCAGGTTGGCATACTGGTCCATCCCATGGCATGGGATTTGGGATGCAATATCCTAGTGCAGTGGTATCTCCCCTGCCAATATTTCAACTGAATTTCTGAATTACATATATGACCAGTTAATAATTGATAAATATGGATTTTTTGTTACAGCCAATGCCAACTTATCCCCATTTATCAAAACCGACAAACCCGTTTGATCTCAACAATGAACCAGCTCTAGTTCATCACGGCCCAACGGTATGCAGATTATTTTTTATTCAGACATATTTTGTTTGCTTGGATTACTGCTTTTGCTTTCATTTAGTGTTATGCTGAACAAGTGTGCTGAGGACCTGAGGTTAAACACTATATAAAAGTAAATCATGCTTACAATTTACAAAGATTTCGTAGGCATGCTTGTACTGCCATGTGTATACAATTTACCGAGAACTTTCTTATTCACTGCTTTGACTTTTTTTGAAGAAAGGTAAAGTGGAACAGAAAGTGAATTTGATAATAGAGTTCAACTCGTGAGGCTAGAATATCTGATTGAGTGTCCAGTGGTAGAACTATGGTTGTACCAAACCTCATGTTGAAAAATGATGTTGAATTTACTGCTCACTGTTTTAGAAAATGACAGGTGATGTCATGTTTGTTGTCCCTTTCAGAGTGCTTGTCATTAATTGCAACCATTGGAAAAATGTTCTTGCTTACCATGAGTTCAGTTGGAGAAGGCTGAACATTTGTTAGCCTTAGTGTTTCTTACCAGAAATTCAATAGAGAAAGATGACAATTGCTTGCCTTGCTGTTTCTGTTGACATGGGAATGCAAGCTTAATTGAACTTTATATTTTGGCCTATTAATATATCATGATCACCATATCAAGTAGTTATATCTTGCTGATGCCTTCTTTTTGATAATTTTATAGCTTTTTATGCCCCTGAACAATTTGCACCTGAAGTAGAAAAATTTGTTTAACTATTTTTAATTTGTGTTTCTT
Source organism: Euptelea pleiosperma (assembly GCA_035048495.1). Taxonomy (NCBI): domain Eukaryota; kingdom Viridiplantae; phylum Streptophyta; class Magnoliopsida; order Ranunculales; family Eupteleaceae; genus Euptelea; species Euptelea pleiosperma. The sequence continues at coordinate 26,751,926 of CM068549.1, forward strand.
GTGATGTAGTTTCCATCCATGACATCTTTGCAAGGAGCACTACCAAATGTTGCAGCTCCTACAGGTCTATTGCGCACTTCCAGCCTTGGTACCTCTTCCCCACAATGGATGCATCCTCAATCACCATCTTATGCATCAGCAGGGCAATCACCATCTTATGCATCAGCAATGCCTCCAAGTAAAATAACATTGTTGTCTTTGTTTCTTTCCCCCTTCTCTTGTGTTTAAATTATTAGCTCATCAATTTTGCTGATGTTCATCCAATAATCTCAGGTGCATACATGGGGCAACAAGTACCTAACAACATGCCAGCTTTGGGGTAATTTTTTTTATCCTATCCTTAATTTTTTTTACTAGTGTTTTTGTGTTTGCTTTTCTGAGGATAAATTTTGCAAACAATGGAACCACCTTGAATGTTCATGAAATGACCCAAAAGTTCCCTGCATGCAGAATCCGGGGGTTACATTATGGCTTCAGTATTTTCTGTTCAATTGTAGATTGGGATGTGGCACAGTAGTTAGATTACTCTAAACTACTCAACCAATAAATTCTGATCTACTAAGGGCACATAAATCCGTGCTCCTTATATAAGCAATTTCCTATGGATTGTTCAGATAAATCTAATGGCCTGGTGAAATCCAGGGATTTCAGAAACTCATAATCACTGGTAACGACAACAAAATCATTTCTGAAACTCAATACTCTTCACATGTCATAAGTTCTTTGTAGACTTATTTTTTTGATACATACTTCCATTATAGACATTTAATGAATCATGAAGCCAAGGTTTTGGAATGTCTGGTTTAAACTTTTGCAACTGGGACTTCGATAATGAATGTTTTGGGGTTTGCTTCCCTCCATATTCTTTTTAAATAGAATTGTTAACCCATTTTCCTGCATTACTGATCTGTGAGATGCTTCCACCTCAATAATATATGATATCTCTATTAGGAATGGTGAAGATTACATTTGGTTATTCAAAACAATAAAATTACTCAGAATGATTTTGAATCATCTTATAACAAAATTAATTGTATGTCCTTTTGAGTACTGTTGCAGACATCAAGGAATTGGGGGCTTTGGTGGTGAAGGAGCTGTTTTTGGCACCTTAAATATGGATCAGCAGCTGGTCAGCAGATACTCGCAACCTGCTGCCCCGAATTCTTTCTCGTCCGTTGGAGGAAACCCATTTGGATAGATACAAAATCAAAGGCTTCCTGATGCCATCTTAGGGTCAGCATCTTGCCCTTTCAGCCTTTTGGGAAAAGTTTGGTTTCTTTCTGGTTGAAGATCCAAGTAAAATGATCCAGCCGAATGAAAAGGTTTTGACATTTTTGGCCAAGGTGAGGTTTAAATGTTTGGATGGCCATGTAAAGTAGTGTGGAAGCTGGAAGGACAGGAAAAACAAGAAATACAAAGGAGGAGGGAGTGGGGAATCAGTGTATGATTGGAAGAGGTATGAACTCCTTCATTGGGGGCCAAGTATTTTTGGTGGTCATTCTGTTTGTTGTACATCTTATTGTTGTTATCTTGGTGCATTGGGTATCCTGTATGTTGCGTGGCCTCCCTTCGGGTTTGTTGCCTTTGTTCTGTCTTTAGGTTCTATAGGTTTGAGTCTCTGAGAAGTAGAAAATTCTTATATCAGTGGAGTGGAGTTTGTATTTGATTATGAATCAAAAAAAATTTAAATATGGTTTTGACGGTGTTGATTTGGAGATATAATTGTGTTTCTTGACTGTGTGTTGAACCCTTCTTTCTGTTCTTGAAATGATTCAATTGTGTACTCTGAAGAAAGTATATGCTCAGGTGTCTTTTGAGGCCCTGCTTGGTTCGCTGCACTTGGGTCCATTTTGCACTTTAGTGCAAATTCAATTGTGTTGCAATTACTTGTGATGTAAAAGTCACGCCATGTAAACAGATGCAAAAGAAGTTTAGCTGATTGGTTGGTAGTGCATTGCAAATGAATGCAATGGATTATTTTATTTTTTATTTTACAAAAAAAATGCACAATATAATTACTATTGTAATATTATTATTTTTTTTATTTTTTCTATAACGCAGGTGTCCCCACACATATTGGTGATGGGACTACTCCTACGGTTGTGCGTTTACCCAAGCCTTCCCGTACACACAACACGGTTAACGCAAGTGGGCCAGTTGAAAATTATAATTATAATTTTCAAAATTACACAATGAGGAAGGTTTACCAAGCCTTTGTGTACTAATAATTTGAAATTTTGAATTTCAGTGCTATTTTTTTTGTTTTTCCCATAATTTTCAATTTTTGCCCAAGCGTTAAAATTCGTTATAACGGCCCTTATAATTGAAAAAATGATGATGCCCCAAGTCCAATATACCATTATAGTGGCCTCTTTTAAACCTCGATTATAATTAATATTGTTATTACTTTATTGTCATTGTTATTATTATTATTATTATTGTTGTTGTTGTTGTTTTGGAGGGGAAAGCTTAGGGTAGGGGACCCCAACCAGCTATATCAAAAAGGGCCCAAGGACAACCACTTTTGACAACTATTTTGGTGTACCAACATAGAAGATGAATCAATGGCTGATTTGTGGCGAGGATGATCTCCTCACTATATAGAACACCCCACGGCAATCATTTGCACTCCTCCAACCAATCACTTTCAATCCCAAAATTGTGGCAAGTGAGTGCATTGCACTCAATTTGCTGTGAACCAAGCAGGGCCCCAGTGTCACCCATGCTATGAACTTGGTTGCCTTCTTGATCCTCAAGCTCTATGGTTCTCTCATGTTAACAACGACTGATCGTTTTCTCTTTCGGTTGGGTAAGCTGGTATCAAATCCGCAACCTCATACCAACTGATTTGGCAGACATTATACCAGTGTTTTGAACTGTTTGCTGGAATTAAAACTACAGCTACAAAAAAAAAAAAATCCGACTGATTTTTTGGTGTGTAGGTCCACCAAGAGGCGAGCCAAATGCCAAATATCCATGGTTAGGGCCGCAACTTGGGCGGGCTCAACCCGAGCCCGACGGGTTGAACCTGACGTTAGGCTTGGGTTGGGTTAGCTATCAGAACTTGGGTTGGGCTAGGGTTGAGGCTCGGCCCAACCTGAGCCCGACATACAAACTACATATATGAATTAGTATACCAACAAATAGCACACTACATTTTGACAAATGCAGCAGCCCATGGATGTTTGTTCTTAAAAACTACAACCCTTGTGTGAGATTACAAAATGTCATGGAAACTATGTTTTGACATTTTATGCGATCAGTTGATATTGAAAATATCATGTTTTCTTTGAAAATTATTTTTAGTTATTTATTTACTAACTTTTATCATGCGTTTGAGTTAATAAACTGTTCCCTTATTATGAGGTATTAGAAATGAAGCTATTATTTAATGGTTATTGTATCGAAGATTAATAAATTACTTTAATATGAATAAAAATTAGCTATCTTTGGAATCAACAAAAAAATTAAGAAATTGACCAACCCCGACTAACCCGACCCAACCCTATTGGGTTAGGTTAGGGTTGGAAAATCTAGCCCGACCTTGGGTTGGGTTGGGTTAGGGTTCACAACCTTTAAGGTTGGGTTGGGCTAGGGTTGACCTCTAACCCGACCCAACCCGCCCGAGTTGCAGCCCTATCCATGGTCAGTTTGCCCATACGATCCAGTCCTATAGAGGCTGGGCTCCCGGACAACCCTTTACAGAGTAAAGCCTTTCCACTGTTCACCTCGTAAGATAAAGACATTTAACCTGCCCTTTTCACTTGTTCCTTACGTCCCCTTAATTTCTAGTTTAGACAATGTAGGGTTAGTGAAATTTGGTGTGCCTGACATTCCTAACTACCGGGTGGGCCTTACCAAAGGGTTGCTTGGACCCTTTGTTCTGTAATTTGTACGACATTTACTCTACACCTACCCTGACCACCTATGTTAAAAAGTAATCAGGGTTGAGTTTAATGCGAATTAAGGCAGCAAAAGGCACTCAACTTTTGTTGCCTTTGTTCTCCCTCGTTTATTTGAGACTAGTGGGTGACAAAGAATTTGCCAAAATCAGGTGAGCGGCGGAGATCCACCATCCATTTGGGGGAGGATTAGAGGAGGTATGAGTACAGAGACAACAAATGTGTTTTGTTATATAGAATAGTAAATGGCCCATGCCCACGGCACTCTCCGACAAAAGTGTTCGTTAAAATTGGGTGCCTTTGGCACTCAAACGGTATAGCAGACTGGGGCGTTACCGTTTTTTCCATTACAACGGCTGTTATAACGGATTGTAACGCACAGAGGGAGAAATAGTAAAATAACAGAAATAACAAAAAATAATGGTGTTGAAATTCAAATTTTGAATAAATTGAGGTCAAATGAGGTGGATTGAGTGGCTAAAATCTAACCATCCGCATTAGATCGATAGATTTGATCTCAACCACTCTTTATCTAACCGTCCACATTAGATGGATGGATAAGATAAGAGAATACAACTGAGTTGTCTTGTTATATGCGTGGGTGGCCCGTGCCCACTGTACTTTCCGACAAAGTATTTGTCAAAATCGGGTGGGAGTTAATCTCAGCCACTCATTATTGAAGCCATATAAGATAAGAGGGGTATAAGACAACCACTGTCACTTGTTATATAGATAGTGGGTGGCCAATGCCCACGACACTCTCCAACAAAGCGTTTGTCAAAATTGGGTGTGAATGGCTGAGATCCACCATCTATTTGGAGGATAAGACCTCAGCCCTTCCTGTCTAAATAGATAAGAAGGGGAGACAACTTCCCAGTTTTGTTATATAGATGGAAGTAGGGGGGAGAGAAGTTAGGAATCCTTCGGAATTTGATTGGAACCATGAGGTGGTTTAAAACAAGGTTTAAAAAACAGCCCTTATAACGAAAATAATGGCCGTTATAACGAAAATAACGACCGTTATTTTCTAGAAAATGTTGTAAAAAAAACAGACGTTATTTTCATTTTTTTCCATTATTTTCCGTTATATTCCATTTTTTTCCGTTTTTGCCCCTGAGCGTTTTTTTTCTTTATAACAGCCGTTATAAAGGAAAAAATGGTAACGCCCCCAGTCCGTTATACTGTTATAACGGTCCCCTTTAAACCTTGGTTAAAATAGCGAGGGAGAGAAGTTAGAACCCTTTGGAGTTTGAACCGTTTAGATGTTTAAGCCGTTTGGCGGTTGAAATTACCGTATGAAGAATATAAATTATTGATGTGACTCTGAACGTAGAAAATGTCACCTGATCACTTTTCTACTTTAGTATAGATATGTAAATTTTATTAGAACTTCGCTTCCCATGAAAGACCTTCTGCCGGTCAGCTTTGACACTTAATTAGGCTAGGGCACGATTATTACTACACACTAAGACATGCCGCACAAGTGATGGAACCTGCCATCTAGTTTGGTTCTAAAATGACTAGTCCCGGAACAAGGATAATACGGTTATTCGGGTTATCCTATGTCTCTGACGTCATTTGGAGTAGAACTTTGCTGACCGGCCACAATATGAGCTAAGTGGCATACTATTGGAGGACTATGACCGTATGGATGTTTGGTCAATCCCTAGCTGGATCTACAAACCAAAAATCAGCCTGATTAGTGATTTCAAACCTTTAAATCTTTGTACTCCAAATAATGGTCAATAATGCTAAAATTCCACGGTTAAAAATTAACCCATGAAAATGATTCCAATCTAACGGTTATAGATCACTAATCAGGCTAAGTTTTGGTCTGTATGCCCATCTAGGGTTGGGCCAAACATCCATACGGTCAGAAACCTCTAATAATATGCCACGTGGCTAATATTGAGGTCGGTCAGCAAAGCTCTACTACTGCTAGCCTGAGTCCAAACTTTAGGTTCACTAGGGCTGCGCTAGCATGCAAGTAAGTCAGGTCTGTTACTTTCGGACGAGTAAAACTTCTATCACACGAAATTGTAAAGCACACAATCACAAGCCAATGAGTTCTCGGCAGGTACACAAGTGCTTTTGCAACGTACCCATTGCTTTTGTTTTAGGTGTACGTGCCGAGAACTCATTGGCTGTGTTTGTGTGATTTGCAATCCGATTGTGACACAAGTTTTACTCCTTTCGGACCGGTCCCCTTCTCGAGTAAAACTTGTCTGACCACCTGTGGTCGGGTAGGCGAGTAAAACTTATCTGACCACCAGTGGTCTGTAGCGAGTAAAACTGGCCTGACTACCTGTGTGGTATCTACCAAACTATAGGCAAGGTGATTGCCGCGTGGCTTACGTACGGCAGCAAATCGCATCCGCACGAGCCATAAACTCATCCTCTCCTCCTCTGGTAAACCTCCTCAGGTTTGGTGAGAGCAAAAGAGTAATTTCCTTTTTACTCATAAAAAAATAAAAGAAGGTAAAGTAACTCAATTACCTTTTACCAAGGTTTAAAGGAGGCAGTTTTAACGGTTAAACGGACTGGAGGCGTTACAGTTTAAACGGCCGTTAAAACAGATTGAAACAGACGGGCAAAAATGAAAAAAAAATGAAATTAAACGGATTTTAACAGAAAAAATGGCGCTGAAATTCAAATTTTGTAATTTGAAAATTAAAAAAAAATAAAATTTAATGGAAATTAAACGGATTTAATGGCCGTTTTTTCACAAAATTTTTTAGAATTAAACAGCTGTTTAAATGATTAAAACAAAAAAACTGCCTTTTTTTCAAAACCACGTTTTAACGGATACGGGCTTGGGGCGTTACCGTTTAAATGGCCGTTAAAAATGTTTAAACGGCCGTTTTTAAAACCATGCCTTTTACAACCTATGGATCTTTGCACCCAAATAATGCTCAAAATTCATACGGTAAAAATCAACTCATGAAAATAACTTCAATCCAACACTTTGAAATCACTGATCAAGTTTATTTCTGGTTTGTAGATCCGCCTAGTGATTGGCCAAACATCCATACGGTCAGCGTCCACCAAGAGTGTTACACGTGGCTCATATTGTGTGTTGTAACCGAAGTTTTACTCCACTTAGGGATTGGCCAAACCAAGGTCTAAAGGAGACTGTTTTAACGGTATAACAGACTGGGGGCGTTACCGATAAAACAGATTGTAGCGGATGGGCAAAAATGGGAAAAAAAAAATTTAACGAATTCAACGGAAAAAAATGGAAAAATGGTGCTGATTTTTAAAATTAGAAATTTTGAAAAACGAAGAAAATGGAATTTAAAGGAAATATTGGCCTTTTTTTCACAAATTTTTTTTACCAGCCGTTAAACCTAAAAAAAGCCACTAATTTCTAAGCGTCAAAACAGGTTTTAACAGTTTTTAACGTACCAGTTAGCAATTCGGTAAAGATTCGTAACGAAAAAAGTTCGAGTTTAATTCGGTTTCTAGATAAAAACATCTGGTCAAAAATTCGGTCATTGTTGAAATTTATATTCGTTTAGCTTTAAAAAGCCTGAATTTTATCTATTTTTTCATTTTATGAGGCCATTTAACATGTTTTTATTTAAAAAAACACGCAATCCATGTATTAAACATGAATAATATATGTTTTATTTGAATAATCTTAAAATTCGTGATTTTTTCTAATTTTTTATTTTATACGGTAATATTAAATGTTCCTCAAAAAAAAAAAATTCATGTATTAAACTTGTATAATTCGTGAATTTACTAGCTAGGGTCAAAGTCATGGTTTTAAAAACAGCCGTTTAAAGGGTAACGCCCCAAGCCCGTTATCATAAAATCGTTAAAATCCGTTTTCAATTTAATGCCATTTTTTTTTTCATTTTAACCGCAGTTAAAATTGTTTTAACAGCCGTTAAATTCTGAAAATTTTTGTGGAAAAAAAAATGGCCTTTAAAATCCGTTTTTTCACTTTTTAAAATTTTCAAAATTTGACTTTCAGTACCATTTTTCTCTGTTAATATCCGTTAAATTTCATTTTTTTTTCTTTTGTTGGCCCTGGCTGTTACAATCCGTATTAACTGTAATGCCCCCCAGTGCGTTATACTGTTAAATCGTCCTCCTTTAAACCTTGGTTTGACCCAAAGTTTAAAGGAGGCTGTTTTAACAGTTAAATGGACTGGGGGCGTCACCGTTTAAACGGCCATTAAAACGGATTGAAATGGCCAAGGGCAAAAAATAGAATTTAACGGTTTTAACGATTTTAACGGAAAAAAAATGGTGCTGAAATTCAAATTTTGAAAATTAAAAAAAAACATAAAATTTAACGGAAATTAAACGGATTTAACGGACATTTTTTTCACAACAAATTTTAGAATTTGACAGCTGTTTAAACGATTTTTACGGCCGTTTAAATGATTTTAACTGCTGTGAAAACAAAAAAACGGCTGTTAAATTCAAATACGTCAAAATGTGTTTAAACGGTTTTATCAGAAATGGGCTTGGGGCGTGTTTCCGTTTAAACGGCCGTTTTTAAAACCATGGGTCTTATAAGAAATTGCCACGTGTCTTCTTTATATTGATTTATTTTCATTTTTTCTCACTTTTTTCATTTACTCTCGCTAAACCTGAGTAGGTTAACCAGCGGAGGAGAGGATGAGCTTGTGGCTCGTGCCGATGTGACTTTCTACCGTACAAAATCCACGCGGCAAGTAACTTGTGTGTAGTCTGGTAGGATACCACACCACAGGTGGTCAGGCAGGTTTTACTCGTCTGTAGCTACCAGTCCACACACAAGCTGTTGGACGCGTGTCCACTGTACGGTGGCAAGTCATATCGGCACGAGCGACTCCAAACTCGTCTCGTCCTCTGGTTAACTGGTCTGGTAAGTTTAGTAAAAAGGAAAAGCTAAAGAGGGAAGTTTAAAAAAAAAAAAAACTAGCGTTTTGACCGGAACGAGCTATACGAACCACGTGGCATACTCTTAGTAGACACTGACTGTATGGATGTTTGACCAAATCACTAGGTGGACCTACAACCCAAAACTAAACCTGATCATTAGTTTCTAAGCGTAGGATAGAAATTATTTTCCTGGGTTGATTTTCACCGTTGGACTTTGAGCATTATTGAGCGTTATTTGGATGCAAAGATCCAAAGGTTTTAAACTACTAATCACGCTGATTTTTGGTTTGCAGGTCCACCGAGGGACTGGCCAAACATCCATGCGGTAAGCTTCCACTTAGAGCGTGCCACGTGGCTCGGATTGTGCGTTGTGACCGGCTTATTGCAGAAGCTCAACACAGTAAGCTGTAAAACTCTTCCCTTTATCACTGGTGTCATCACCGGTGTCCCGCAAAACGAAAATCTCTCCAGTCTATACCTCTCTACTCCTCCTCAAATATCAGCCATTGATTCATCTTCTACGTGGGTCCGCCAAAATGGCTGTCAAGAATAGTTGTCCCCCGATCCTGAGTCCCTGACCCCAGAAATTCTACTCTATTTTTTTTTTTTTTTTAACTTGCCTCCTTAGGAACAACGGAGAAATACCCGGAGAAGATGAGGAGAAATCTTCTGAAGAGCTTACCCATGAACTTTTCTTTCTTACCCACGAGTTGGCGGGATAAAGATTTTTGCCCGGCGGGGATTCTGAAACAAGGGAAGGGTCCTGATGTAACAAGGTATACTTGAGATCTTTTCATTTGCGGAAGCGGCATTTTTGGTAGTCACCGCAGCCATCTGGGCCCACTGACCGCATGGATGTTTAGCCCACCCCTTAATAGACATTCATACCAAAAATCAGCTTGTTTAATGTTTTTAGCCGTTGGTTTTAGTACTCAGAAAATGGTTACATTGAACGGCTATAAGAACGCCTTAAAAGATACTAAAAAGTGTTAAAATCTAATGGTTATAGATTACCAATCAGGGTGATTTTTGGTCTGTGTATCCACCAAGGGGTGGGATAAACATCCATGCGGGCAGTGGGCCCAAATGACAGTAGTGAGTAACAAAAAGCGTGCTTCCGCATTTGAAACAGTTTCAGACATACCTTGTTACATCTTTTTCCAAAAGGGCACAGGAATTTTTGAATAAAACTTTGATGACAGTAGTCGGTCATCAAGACCGATGAGAGGTCACAATATGAGCCATGTGGAACACTCTTAGAGGACTCTGACCGTATGGATGTTTGGCCAATCATTAGATGGACCTACGAATCTAGGTGTTGGATTGGAATTGTTTTCATGTGTTGATTTTAACCGTGATAAATTTGATCATTATTGACCATTTTTTGAGTTGCAAAGATCCAAAGGTCTGAAATCACAAATCAAGCTGATTCTTTGAATCTAGGTCCATATAGGGATTTGAAAAACATCCATACGGTCAGAGTCCTCTAAGAGTATGCCACGTGCCTCCTATTGCACCTTGTCATTGGCCTTGATGACAGGGGCCTGTCATCAAAGTTTTACTCGGGATTTTTGTTTGGCGAGATTTAAAGTTTAAACTTACCTTTTGTTTTTTTTTTTAACTTACCAGTTAACCAGAGGAGGACACGAGTTTGGAGTGAGTAAAACTTGCCTGAACACCTGTGGTATCTACCAAACCATGGGCAAGGTGCTTGCCGCGTGGCTTACGTACGGTAGCAAGTCGCATCCGCACGAGCCATAAATTCATCCTCTCCTCCTTGGTAAACCTGCTCAGGTTTGGTGAGAGCAAAAGAGTAATTTCCTTCTTTCTCCTTATAAAAATAAAAAAAGGTAAAATAACTCAGTTACCTTTTACCAAGGTTAAAAGGGGACCGTTATAACGATATAACGGACTGGGGGCATTACCGTTTTTTCCGTTATAACGAAAAAAACGCTCAGGGGCAAAAACGGAAAAAAGGGAAAATAATAAAAAAAATGGTGCAGAAATTCAAATTTCGAATTTCAAAAATGGAAAATAACAAAAAAAAAACTGAATATAACGGAAAATAACAGCCATTATTTTCTGGGCGTTTTAAAGGTCCATAATGTAACTGGGTAGGTCCGAATCTGTTATAACGGCCGTTATTTTTGTTATAACGGCCATTTTTTAAACCTTGCCTTTTACAACCTATGGATCTTTGCACCCAAATAATGCTCAAAATTCATACGGTAAAAATCAATCCATGAAAATAACTTCAATCCAACGCTTAGAACTCACTGATCAGGTTTATTTCTGGTTTGTAGGTCCACCTAGTGATTGGCCAAACATCCATACAGTCAGCGTCCACCAAGAGTGCCACGTGGCTCGTATTGTGCGTTGTGACCGAAGTTTTACTCCACCTAGGGATTGGCCAAACCAAGGTTTAAAGGAGACTGTTTTAACGGTATAACAGACTAGGGGCGTTACCGTTAAAACGGATTGTAGCGGATGGGCAAAAATGAAAAAAAATAATAATAATAATTTAACGAATTCAGCGGAAAAAAAATGGAAAAATGGTGCGGATTTTTAAAATTAGAAATTTTGAAAAACGAAAAAAATAGAATTTAACAGAAATAATGGCCTTTTTCACAAATTTTTTTGACAACCGTTAATTTCTAAGCGTCAAAACGGGTTTTAACAGTTTTTAACGTACCAATTAGCAATTCGGTAAAGATTCGAAACGAGAAAAGTTCGAGTTTAATTCGGGTTCGGGATAAAAACATCTGGTCAAAAATTCGGTCATTGTTGAAATTTATATTCGTTTAGCCTTAAAAAGCCTGAATTTTATCTATTTTTTCATTTTATGCAGCCATTTAACATGTTCTTATTTAAAAAACAAGCAACCCATGTATTAAACATGAATAATACATGTTTTATTCGTATAATCTTAAAATTCGTGATTTTTCTGATTTTTTATTTTATACGGTAATATTAAATGTTTCTTCAAAAAAAAAAAATCGTGTATTGAAGGTGTATAATACGCTAATTTACTAGCTAGGGTCAAAGTCATGGTTTTAAAAACAGCCGTTTAAAGGGTAACACCCAGAGTCCGTTACCGTAAAATAGTTAAAATCCATTTTGCCGCATTGAATTTAATGGCTGTTGTTTTTTTCATTTTAACCGCCGTTAAAATCGTTTTAACAGCCGTTAAATTCTAAAAAATTTTGTGGAAAAAAAATGGCCGTTATAATCCATTTTTTCATTTTTTGAAATTTTCAATTTCAAATTTCAAAATTTGACTTTCATCGCCATTTTTTCTGTTAAAATCCGTTAAATTTTTTTTTTCTTTTTTTTTTTTCTTTTGTTGGCCTTGGCTGTTACAATCCGTTTTAACGGTAATGGCCCCCAGTGCGTTATACCGTTAAAACGGCCTCCTTTAAACCTTGGGTAAAACCAAGTTTAAAGGAGGCCGTTTTAATGGTTAAACGGACTGGGGGTGTCACTGTTTAAACCGTTTAAACGGATTGAAACGGCTAGGGGCAAAAAATAGAATTTAACGGATTTTAACGATTTTAAAGGATTTTAACGCAAAAAAATGCGTTGAAATTCAAATTTTGAAATTTGAAAACTAAAAAAATACGGAATTTAATGGAAATTAAACGGATTTAATGGATATTTTTTTCTCAAAAAATTTCAGAATTTAATGGGTGTTTAAACGATTTTAACGGCCGTTGAAACGATTTTAACGGCCATTAAAACAAAAAAACAGCCGTTAAATTCAAATACGTTAAAACGTGTTTAAACGGTTTTAATGGAAACGGGCTTGGGGCGTTTCCGTTTAAACGGCCGTTTTTAAAACCATGGGTCAAACATCCAGTGAGGGTCTTAAAAGAAATTGCCACGTGTCTTCTTCTTGTTGCTTTATTTTTTTTTTACTTCAATTTTTACTCACTTTTTTCATTTGCTCTAACCAAACCTGAGTAGGTTAACCAGAGGAGGAGAGGATGAGTTTGTGGCCCGTGCTGATGTGACTTGCTACCGTACAAAATCGCTGCAGCTTGCGCGTGGTTTGGTAGGATACCACACCACAGGTGGGGTCAGGCAAGTTTTACTAGTTTGGAGTGCTCGTGCCGACGCAACTTGCAACCGTACAGTGGACATGCGTCCAACAACTTGTGTGTGGTCTGGTTGTCAAGTAAGTTTTACTCTCTCGTAGGCTGCCAGACCACACAAGTTGCTTGCCGCGTGGATTTTGTACGGTACCGTTACATCGGCACGAGGGACAAACTCACCTCTCCTTGGTTAACAAAAGACTAATTTCATATGGGTCAAGCTCCGTTGACAGCCCTAAAATGACAGGATGCTGTACAAGACACAATATATGCCACGTGGCACACTCTTAAGAGGACTCTGACCATATGGATGTTTGGTCAACCCCTAGGTGGACCTACAAACCAAAATTCAGCCTGATTAGTAATTTCTAAACGTTGGATTTGACTTATTTTCATGGGTTGATCTCAACTGTGGGAATTATAGCAGTATTTGAGGTGCAAAGCTCCAACTCCTAGAAATCACTAATCAGGCTGAATTTTGGTTTGTAGGTCCACCTAGGGATTGGCCAAACATCCATACGGTCAGAGTCCTCTTAAGAGTGTGCCATGTGGCACACATTTGTGTCCTGTACAGAATCCTGCCATATGGGCTGTCAACGGAGCCCGACCCAGTTCGTATTTTTCTCTGCAAAAGAAATTAAATATCACATATCACTGTGATTTCGGTCAAACAGGCACTACGAGCCACGTGGCAAGCTTTTGGTGGACATTGACTGTATGGATGTTTGGCTAGTCCCTCTGTAGACTTCCAAACCACATATCAGCCTGATAAGTGATTTACAACCTTTGCACCTAAATAACCCTCAATAATGCTCAAATTCATACCGTTAAAATCAACCCATAAAAATAACTTCAATCCAACACTTAGAAATCACTGATCGGGTTTATTTTTGGTCTGTAAGTCCACCTAGTGATTAGCCGAACATCCATACGGTCAGTGTCCACCAAGAGTGGGCCACATGGCTCGTATAGTGTGTTGTGCCCCAAGTTTTACACCACCTAGGGATTGGCCAAACCAAGGTTTAAAGGAGACTGGCCGTTTTAACGGTGTAACGGACTGGGGGTGTTACCATTAAAATGTAGCGGATGGGCAAAAATGAAAAACAAAAAATTGTGTTAATATTTAAAATTCAAATTTGAATTTGTAAAACGTAAACGGAAATCAACAGAAACAGCGGCTTTTATTTCCCACAAAATTTTTCAGATTTTAACAACCTTTAAAACGATTTTATCGGCCGTTCAAAAAAAAAAAAAAAAAAACCGTTAAATTCTAAGCGTCAAAACGGGTACGATTTTTAACGTACCATACTTGGGGCGTTAGTGTTTATATGGCGTTTTTTTAAACCAGGGGCCAAACCAAATGTTTAAAAAATGGCCTTTATAACGGATTCGGACCTACCCCGTTTTGTTACATACCGTTAAAACGCTCAGAAAATAACAGCCGTTATAATGAAAATGGTGGCCATTATTTTCTGTTATTTTTTTGTTATAAAGAAAATAATGACAGTTATTTTCTGAAAAAAATTGTGAAAAATAACGACCATTTTTTTCGTTTTTACCGTTATTTTCCGTTTTTGAAATTTTGAAATTCGAATTTCAAAATTTGAATTTCAGCTCCCTTTTTTCGGTTATTTCCGTTTTTTCGTTATTTTCCATTTAATTTTTTTCGTTTTTGCCCCTGGCGTTTTTTTCTCTCGTTATAACGGTAATGCCCCCAGACAGTTATAACGGTCCCTTTATTTTTTTTTTATAACTGTCCCTTTTAAACGTTGGGCCAAACATCTCTAGTCAATGTCCTGTAAGAAATTGCCACGTTTCTTATATTAACCTTATATTTTTGACTTAACATCACCAAACCTGAGTAGGTTAACCGAGGGAGTTTGTCCCTCGTGCCGTACAAAAGCCACGCGGCAGGCAGCTTGTGTGTACCGGACCGGACCACAGGTGGTCAGGCAAGTCTTACTCCCCCTTCTCTTTCACCCCCACCTCATCCCTTCTCACATTATCGTTTTTCTTCAAAAAAAAGGAGCTCGGTTGCAGAGCTTCCATGGCGTTTTCGTAGCTGAAGCTGTTCTCATTCGCTGAGAGAGGTAAGAGTTACTGATTACTGAAAAAAATTGATCTTCGTCCGTATTTGGAGAATTCCTGAAAATTTGTATTTGTATAATTCTTAGGGTTGGGCTCAAGGGACCCCCATTTCTGACCCCCTTTTTTGACCCCCACCTTGGCGTACCCACGTAGAAGATGAATCAATGGCTGATTTTTTATGGGGATGATAACCTCACCATATAGATCACCCCAACAAAAAATCAGCCCATTCTGAAATTTCTAACCCCATCAAATGTGGTTTTAAAGTTACACGGTAAAAATCGACGGTCCATAATGCTTCAGCTTCTAAACCAGTCTATGAATATCAGAATGATTTGAATTTTTGTGAGGATAATCTCCTCACCATAGAGATCCTCCTCACCAAAAATCAGCCATTGATTCATCTTCTACGTGGGTACGCCATGATGGGGGTCAAAAAAGGGGGTTAGAAATGGGGGTCCCTTGAGCCCGACCCTAATTCTTATATATAGATATGGGTTTCTGAGGAAACTCGAATTTCAACATGGTTCCTTGAGGACCTTGGGTTTGGTAAATTTCTGGTTTTAGGAACTTGGGTTTCTTAGATTTTGGGGTTATGGAATCTGGAGTCGATTAGGGATTCTAAGGTATTGGGTTTCAACTTGAGTGCTTTAGAGTTTGGAGTGTTGAGAGTTTAATATGTGAGGATTTGGGGTTATGAAGAATTTGGGTTGGGGAATTAAGTCTTAGAAGTTGAGCAGTTTGGGTTTTCTTTTGTGGGATTTGGGTTTCTGGAAATGGCGAGGATGAGACTAGTGAAGTGGGTTCATCTGTTTTAGTTAGTGGCTTTGTGTTTTAAGACCTATGATGCAATCTCAATTTGTTTTAGAAACCCGGGGAACACTAATATCGTCGATGCTAGCTCCAGTTCTAGTGAAATTTGATTTCTGAAAAATGGGTGTTTGGCTAATGGAACATTGTACCCATTATGGATCATTTCTGGTTTGTGTCAAGGTTTAAAAAGGCTAGTTCGGCACTGGGGCTGTTTGCCTCATAAAGGCGAGGCGGTGCTGAGGCATAAGTCTTATTTTCAAAAAAATAAAGCCTAAAAATTTCTTAAAAGAATTTAACGTATTCTACAAAAATCGGAAACAATATACCAAGCGAAAAAAAATAACTTAAATAAATATAAAAGTAACTGAGGCTATAACTTTTACCTTAGGAGTGACATTGTTGGGACTTAGGCTGAATGCCTGAATGCTGATATCAAATCTTAAAAAACATAAATCACATAACTAAATGACCAAATCTAAGTAGTTAATGAACTAAGTCCATTATCTCACCATCTAAGAGGCCTAGATACGCTCGGTTTAAAAAAAAAAAAACCGCTCTCATCATCTTCAATCATATCATAAAGAAAAACAATAAAAATAAACCATCAAAGAAGGAAAAAAACAACATTTTACATATACTGTAAATAGAGGGTATGAGATGTCGATTAGAGGCAATCTTGTTTGTAAAACCACTGAAACACATAGGAACGGGGTAGTTGCTTGATCGAACACCATTCGGGCAGTACAAAGGTGTCGTAGCACGCCACGTGTTCGATCAAAGGGTCGTAATCAAATACGAAGGCGATACCTCTAATCCACATGGCACAATACGGATGCATGATGAGAATTGCCAAACTTATTACAATCGTGCCTCTTAACCTTTAACCCTCCCCTATAAATAGAGGAAGGGGTTGAGGAAAAAGATGAGGATACCATAACCAATGTGTTATCCTAATCTTTTATCTGTTTACATGTATTAATAATTAATTAGGCAAAACCCCAAAATATAGTCACATACCTCAAAAACTCTTCAATGCTTTGATTTCTTGTTTGAGTTTGGTGAGGTTTGTTAAGACTCAAATCAATACACCAAAAGCACCTAGGCGATATAGGTGCAGAAAGCTTAAGTCTTAACCTTTAGGATCCTAACATTCCACCACGCTTCGAAGGCCGACGTCCATTGTGGCCCACTCTGAGGTAGCTTTCGCTTCGGTACCCCTATGTTCTCACTTTTTGTGAGCGGTCCCCAACATTTTTTCCGGTACCCCTATTTTCTCTTTTTGAGCGAGCCCCCAGGTAGCCCCTCCTGTGACTTGAACCCGTGACGTGGGGGTGGCTTTGATACCAAACTAAGACCCAAACCAATACACCAAAAGAACCTAGGTGATAGAGGTGCGAAAAGCTTAAGTGGCCTTTAGGATCCTAACAAGGTTCCTCACAAGAAAACCGTAGGAAGTGACGGAATCAAAATCTGATGAGATTTGAGCTTTCTAGGATAATTTCTCTCAAATGGGAAAAACTAGAGATGAAAACTTAGAATTAGTGTTTCTTCCAAAATAAAGGGTTTTAGATAACAAAATGAAGACCTTTTAGGTCATTTTTAACATAAAAGACGGTATTTGAGGAAAAAGAGTAGAAAAAGTGAAAAAAATGGGTCATGGATCCGGTATAGATCAAGGCTTAAGCCTCATGTACGCCTCGAGGCGATGCTATAGCCTCACTGAACTGAGGCTTAAGCCTCATAAATGAACATTGAGGTTATAGACTCGAGACTTTTTTTGAGTGCTTCACCTTGAGGCGTAGCCTCAAAAAAGCCTTTTTAAACAGTGGTTTGATTTTTAAAATGGTTCTCTATTTGTTTTAGAAACCTGGGGAACACAAATATCGTCGTTGCTAGCTCCAATTCTAGTGAAATTTGGTTTCTGAAAAATGAATGTTCGGCTTATGGAACATTGTACCCATTATGGGTAATTTCTGGTTTGAGTTGTGGTTTGGTTTTTTGAATTGGTTGAGAGGCTTGTATATATTTAAATTGGAATATGTTTTTGTGAGTCTCTTATAAGATACCCTTTTAGTCTTGTTGTTTCTTTCAGGTTCTGTTATTTTCTTGCTCTGTTCTCTTGTTTTCTATATTAGATGCACTGTTTAAGTTTATTTTTTCTGAATTGGGATTATTGGATCCATGTTCTCTAAATCAATCTTAGTATCTATTTCTTTATCATATGCCGATGTTGTTTGCCTCCTTTGCTAGTTTCTTCGGTTGACATCTCAGGCTCCTATGTTTCATCCCACTGTTTAATTAATATTGCCGGTATACTTGCCTGTATGTTTTAGTATATCTAGTTAAATATCTGTTTTCTTTGTTGTTATTCTATTTACTTGGATGATTTGCATTAAGTACAATTGTATGTCGTTCACCAAACTGTGCTTTACATATCCACTGTGACTTTAAAACGACGTTAATGTGAAATTTATGGTTTAATTAACCAATGAGAAAAGAATTATTATCGTTTACGGCAATGTTTCTCGTACTGATTCCAGGCGTACTGTTTTAACTAAATTCTGATATACTCCCGTTTTCCCTGCGTTAGTTTATGCCATGTCATTGTATATTCTTTTTCTATTGTGTAGCAGAATTGATTCTGACTGTCAAATCTCTGTCTGTGCTTTAATCAGATTATCATCTCAGACTAAGCTGGCCTCTTCTGAAGAACCCACCAACCTTGATGAGCAGGTGACTGAAGAAGATTCACTTGTGACGGAGCCAAATGGTGAGGTTCAGATGAAATAAGAATCTATTATGACAAAGCCATCCGGGACAAACTTGAAGTGATGGAGATTAAAAGCATGTACCTCAAGTTATCCGGGTGCTTATAAGATGGAAGAAGATTATGTCAACATGGAGCTCACTCCGAGGGTAGGATGGAAGGAGATTGTGTCAGAATAAACTGTCAGTGAGGATGAAATGAATGAACAAAGCAAGACGATGGAGTTCATTGCAATTGAAGGAGATGCGAGCCTAGTTCCTAAGATGGGAATGGAGTTTGAATCTGATAAAGCAGCTTATATGTTTTACAATCGCTATGCTAAGCGTTTGGGGTTTTCCACGAAAATAAAATCCTCATATAATAGAAAGAGCAGTAAAGAATTGTCCTATGTGGTTTTTTCATGTACTAAAGAGGGTTTTAAACGAAGAAAAGAAACCGTCCGATATGAAAGACGAGATACAAGAGTTGGTTGCAAGGCAAGGATGAGGGTGAAACTAACGGACTTTAAGAAGTGGAAAGTGACCGAAGTTATCCTTGACCACAATCATGTAGTCTGTCCATCAAAAGCAAAAATCTGCACATCACGCAGGTACTTGGATGCTGGTATTAAGAGAAGTTTCCAGTCCACTCATGAACCAGGACAGCGAATGGCTAAGTCACACAAAACATTGATTGTAGATGCAGAGGGATGTGAAGACTTACTTTCTGGGGAAAACGAATTCAGGAATTGTGTTCATCAAGTAGGGAGATTGAAGCTTTATGAAGGAGATATAGAAGCCATTCATCAATATTTTAGTCGCATGCAGTTTAAGAGTCCTGCCTTCTTTTACCTGATGGATCTTGACAGAGAAGGATGTTTGAGGAACGTTTTCTGGTCTGATACTTGGTCTAGGATGGCATATGGTTACTTTGGCGATGTAATCATGTTAGACACTACATACTTGACAAGCAATTATGACTTGCCATTGGTTTTATTTGTGGGAGTAAACCATCATGGGCAATCTGTGTTGCTAGGTTGTGGCTTGCTTGTTGATGAGACAACAGAGTCGTTTATGTGGTTGCTTAAGGCATGGCTAGCATCTATGTCAGGACGTTCTCCAAGTGCAATGATTAGTGGCCAATGCAGAGCTATACAAGAAGCAGTTGCTAAGGTGTTCCCAAGAGCACGTCATCGTCTTTGCTTGTGGCACATCATGAAGAAAAGACTCCTAGAGGAGTTAGGAGGGTTAAGTGAATACAAAGCTATTAAGAAGGCACTCAAGAAAGCAGTTTATGATTCTTTTAGAGTTGATGACTTTCAAACAGCATGGCAGAATATGATCAAAGATTACAAACTCATGGATAATGAATGGCTCCAAACATTATATGAAGATCGGCAAAGATGGGTCCCGGTTTTCGTTAAGGATGCATTTTATGCAGGAATGTCCATTTCCCAGCGTGGTGAGAGTATGAATACCTTTTTTGATGGGTATGTGCATTCAGAGACTTCTTTGAAGGAGTTTGTTGATATGTATGAGTTAGTCATGCAAAGTAAGTATGAGAAGGAAGCCCAAGCAGATTTTGACTCATTTCACACAAACCCTGATTTGAAGTCAGAATGTTTATTTGAAGGACAACTCGCCAAATTGTACACGAGAGAAATATTCAGGAAATTCCAGGACGAGATTCTTGGTATGTTTCGCTGTTCCAACATTTTACAAGTTAGGGTCGATGGGCAGATTATAACATACATGGTCAAAGAACGTGTTTTTGCTATTGATGGTCGCAAGTTGGAGCCCAAGGAATACGAAGTTGTTTTTAATAATGCTGAAGTGGAAGTTCATTGTAGCTGTCGTTTGTTTCAGTTTAAAGGCTTTCTGTGCAGGCATGCATTATATGTTCTTAACCATAATGGTGTGGATGATGTCCCATCTCGTTACATTCTCCCACGTTGGAGAAAGGACTTTAAACGCATGCATGTTTTGGACCATGGCTCTAGTGATGTAGTCAGTAATCCGGCACAACGTTATGATAATCTATACCAACGAGCTATTCAAGTAGTGGCGGAAGGGGCAATATCTGAACACACATACAAGGTTGCTTTGCAGGCATTGCAAGAGACATTGAGTAAGATTCGTGATGCAGCTGATCGTATTGGCAGAGTTGCGCAGCATAGGTCGACGCCTTGTTGCAGTCAACCATAACAGAAGTGAATCACATGGGGGAGATTGCCTTCTGTTTTAGAAATTTCTGGTCCTTTACCAGGTAACCCATTTCCCTTCTGGATTTTGCTGAAGCCTCCGTTGATATCTTTTGTACATATGGTTAGGAATATTATACCCATGTTTGCAATCTTTGGAGGCCCTTAATTGTTCAATGGTTTAGACCAATTTTGATTCTAAGCTTTCTGACTGGATTTTTATTTATTTTAATTTGCTTAGCTATGGTAGTGTTGCTCTTGACTGTATAAGCTTTGGATAGCATCTTTTAGGAGTTCTATTAGAGGTAAAGAAGATGGATTTTTTGATTTGAGTTCTGTAGAATTGAAGAACAGGTTCTGAAGTGTGCTTGCCTAGCCATGAAGCTGATGAGTCAATTTGTTGAGTCCAATTACTCCAATACAATTTGTCTGACTCCAAGCTGTTCCTGGTATGATATCAAGACTTATTTCAGCACCACATAACGTCCAAGTTACGTGATGAGTGATGAGTGCATAAGTGATTTGATTTTGTTTTGTATCCAATCGAAATTGGATTGACTGAGCCAAGTACTACTATATGGACCTCCTGTGAATTGATTTTACTGTACACCAGCTGCATGAGGATAAAGAAGTTGATTTCTGAAAAGTAGTTGCAACACTCAACTGGATTTTCCAGGTTCGGATTGGAGGCATTTTTAACTCATAGATTCAACTGTTTCCTCTTCTTCCAAAAAGTTGGTAGCTTTCTATTAAAAGATATGGAATCCCCATGAAAGATTGCTCTACTAAGATATCTCTACTATTAAAAACCAGGCCAGTAGAATGGAAATGAGGAAAGATTAAGAATACAACAGGAAAGAAGAACTGGAAAACTTGGGATAAGAGAGGACATGTCAGGAGAATGGAAATGAGGAAAGTCGAAGAATCCGACAGAGAAGAAAAGAACAAAAGAATGGGAAACTCATGTACTGCACGGTTCTTTTGCACATAATAGTATTTAAAGAACGATGATGTTAATAAAATAACGTGTTTTTTTCCTGATGATTTTAATAAATTGGTGGTTAGTAATTAGTGGGTAAAGGCGGGTATCGAACCCAGGGGTCTGGTATCAACATTCACAAACCTTACCAACTTAGCAAGTCCATTTGAATTTAGAGTAAGGATCACATTGGTCCTTGGGGTGCACACCCTTGGATTCTAGGTCCTTAGGTGCACACCTTGTATCCTCAATCAGTAAATCCTCAATATGTGCATCAAATTTAAATGACCACATCACTTTAGTATCCAAATATGTGAACCTAAAGACCTCACCTCCTCCTGTGGTTCTTAGACCCAAGATTTAAAAGAGGCCGTTATAAAGGTATGACGGTATAACGGACTGTTACCGGCTTTTCTGTTATGACGGCCGTTTAAAGGAATTGTAGCAGACGGGCAAAAATGGGAAAATAATGGAAAAAAAAACTGTGATGATATTCAAATTTTAAAAAATATTTTTTTTTAACATAACGGCCGTTTTTTTCACAATCTTTTTACAGAAAATAATGGTCGTTCTTTTCTAAACAATTAAGCATAAAAAAGATTCATAACATAACGGGCTTTGGGCGTTACTGTTTTAACGGCCATTATTTTGATTAAAACGTCGTGGCAGACATGCAAGCACACTAAACACCATCAATCAACGAGCACAATCAAATGCGTTACACAGCAATAATAAAGGGATAATCATCCCAAATATAAATAGTTGCTAAATAGAAAGGAGGGAATCATCCCAAATATATAGATCAACCACTAGTAGGATCTTGGGATATTGTTTCGATGAGGAATGATCTGGTGTGATGTGTGATTCTGATCAAGTGGTTGTCTAATAATTGATAACAATCCTATTTGTGGAGTTTCATCATCTATCTGGGTTATTGTGATCCATTAATCAAACCCCATTTGATGAAGAAAATCACTTTGGTGGGACCCATAAAATGGTGGGTTCCACCTAGATTCAACCAGAGAGAGAATTCAAGATAAAAGAGAGGAGTGGTTGACAGCCATTCACCCAAGTAAGCTAGTTAATAAGTTTAACCAGCCCCACATAACAAGGTAATTATGAGGTGGCATTAGCATATTAGAGGCTTGATGAAATCTTATCTTTTAAAAAGGCTTGTTCTTAGTTCTTACCTTTCCATAATAATTTTGTTCTTATAAATTCAGTCCTTACTCCTTATTAGGTCTTCACAAGAGAGAGAGAGAGAGAGAGAAGAAGAAGAAGAAGAAGAAGAAGAAGAAGAAGAGAGAAGATGGGGGGAAAAGATGGAAGGGCAGTAGTTGTTGTGATGATTGTAATGTTGGGGATGGTTGCAGGGCAGAGCACAGCCTCCTTCAACAGCTGCTATGGAAAATGCTTTCTTTTCTGTGTGATAAGGCCTCACCACACTGTTCTCTCATGTTCTTTCGAATGTTTGAAAGACTGCATCATACCCTCTTCTTCAGATACCCTTTCCTACTGCAACCTTGGTTGTTCTTATTCCTTGTGCACCAACATCAGCACCCAACAAAACCCTGGTAACTTTCATCTCTCTCTTTCTCTCTCTAGAATGATCTCTTCTCTCTCTAGAATGATGCTCATGGGTGTTGTTTTTGACTGGCAGGTGGGGAGGAAATGGAAGGCTGTGTCAATTCTTGTTCTGAAATGTGCACCAAGCATTACTAATCCCCTGTTACAAATTTGTGTTTTCAATATGGAAGTTGAATGTGGGGTACTGACTACTGAGTTGTATCTTGGTGTAGTTTAACATTTAAGTGAAGAATTTTAATAACATGCGCCGTTAGTGCTTTGTCTTTAGTGGGCTTTATTCAAAAGTGGAATTGAGAATTGAGAGGTCACGGGTTCAAAGTCGACACAGAAACCATTTTTTTTTTTATTATGGGCCTCGCATTGTAGCCCATTAAGCTCTTCTTTTGCTATTTTTAATTGGTAAAGAGAGAACCTTGAATCACTGAATCTGAAGCTCATGTTGCGACAAAATGGTCCATTATCAAACCAGGTTCTTAAAATGCATAATAACAAAGAGGGGACAGTGTTCAAATTTATAGTTCCAATGGGAAGGCGGGGAAGCCTTAATAGGTCCGGGTTGACCCACTAACTTGGTGGATCGGGCCTACCTCAAACTTGGTCTGAGTGTGCATTATGGATCCTGCAACCCAAATGGGTCTGAGAATGCATTATGTATCCTGCATATCAAGTCTGGTCCAACCTTTATGATTTCGATTGTTAATTAGATCAGGTCCGGGTTGTTTCAAAATCCGACCCGTTCATTCCCCCTACCATAGTTACGAATTATTCAAAAATATGAACTAATCAACGACTAAATGAAAGGTTAGGAAAAATTCGTGAATTAATGAATATGGGTGAATTATTTGTGAACTATTATGGATAAGTTCACTTTTGGACATGAACTTATCGGTCAAAGCAAGGTTGTGGCACGTGTTGTTCGCGCTATCCTAAAGGAGATTTCGTCACTGCACTTCAAAGGTGTTGCTGTTAGTTAGCCGGCAACTTTTCTCAGGATTCAACAGTCCACTGAAGGTAGGTAATACTCCAAACCTTCAGTATATCGAACCTTAGTCACCTGATCCGTCTTAGAGGCCCACCGCTCTGCACTCAAACTGCAAACCTGCGGTTTGGGAGGGGATTCGCCTCCAATCCGCGCTCCAAAATAACTCAGTTTGCGCTCTGGGTAAAAAAAACCCAATCCGCTTTCTCAATAAGAATCCAAGTTCGTCATTGATGATCATCTACTCTTGAAAATTCGAGGATTACGCCATTGATAACTGTCCCAAGGAGATCTAACTCTGGGGGTAAGCCACTCTGATGCATCATCAGGTACTTGATTTCTAAGCGTTAGTTGAAGTCATTTTCATGGGTTGATTTTAACCCTAGGAATTTGAGCATTATTTACCATTATTTGTGTACAACAATCCAAAGGTTTGAAATCACTAATCGGGCTGATTTTTGGTTTTTAGGTCCACTTAGGGATTGCCAAACATCCAATTGTCCTCTAAGAGTGTACCACGTGTCTTATACTATGGGTGGTCAGGGCTTCCCTGACCGTCGTTGGTCAGGCAAGTTTTACTCAAATATAAAGTTTTATTCCTGTTAGACTCGAATACTTATCTTCATTAATGTCAAGCTTCCTCTCGTCTACTCAATTACCTTGTCATTATATTGTTTGTACCAAGGTTTAAAAGCAGTCGTTATACCGAAAATAACGGCATTTCTAATGGATTTGGCCGTTATTTACCGTTACAACGAAAATAACGGCCGTTATTTTCTGAAAAATTTTGTGAAAAAACATATATTATTTTTCGTTTTTGAAAATTTCAAATTTGAATTTCAGCACCATTTTTCCCGTGTTTTTACCCCTAAGCGATACAATTCATTATAATGGAAAAAACAGCAACGCCCCCAGTTCGTTATACCGTTATAACAGACCCTTTTTATACCTTGGTTTGCACTGTTAACCCTTTGGTTGTTTGTTGTTGATGGATAAGATGCCCTATATAACCTCAATCGGATTTCTTCTTGTATTCATCAAATAAATGGGCAAAAAAAAAAGTGCAAGAGCCACCATGTTATGCTTGTCAGTACTCCATGCTTCCATGAGAACCCTATACGAATACTTTTAGCAGTTGCCCGGCAAAGTAACATGCAGGATAGGCACCAATTCGTGATGAAATTCATGGAGTGATTCAAGTCCCACAAATGCTTGTGTACTCTCGCTGCATCTCTACAATCCACCGATACTTTGGATGGCACTGCTCAGATCTAATTGATATAATTTCAGGTTTGCTTCCCCACCTGGTTCATTCTTGCACCGCTGACGATCTCCTATAACCCTTATACAGCACGAGTAACCAGTCCTCTATATTCTGATTAATGTAAGCCAATAATAAAAAAACTCGAATTTCCAGTGATTTTCCTTACAGGTCGGAGGATCTCAGAGCTTGATATAATCTAAAATGTCGAATTACACAGTTCAAAATTCAGAAAAAAAGAAAAGAAAAAAAAGAACTCTAACCCCAAAAACACTTCACAAATAAGAAAAAACCAAAATTTGTTATCCTTCTGTATTTTCAAAGTTTAGGGCTGCTGTATCTGCTATTTCTAACCAAGAAGTTGCCATGATTGATATGCAAATGGTTAAAACATAACAGGAGAATCAAGTCTTGTTTAATAGTAAAACCTTAGACTGATTCTGAAAGCCACTATAGAAGAACATACCCAAGTTCTCTTCACAAATCCTGACAGTATTACCTTCTACCTCAAGATCAACTGAAACTGCCAAGACAGTCGTCTTCCTCAATCAATTCCCCAACATAAATCGGCAACAGTGCATATCTATCCAGTTTTCTTTATTTGAATCCTCCGCGAAAGATTCATAACACTGATAAATGTAATGATTTTTGAAAACACAAACCCATTCATGCATACTTCCATATTGGTCTCATATTCTGGAACATAACCATAAATATCAGTATCCTTTCACTCTATTTTCTACTTTATCAGTATCTCAGTTTTTAAAAAAAAGGAGGGGAGAGGAGAGACCTAGGGGATTTTGTCTTCAGATGTACAAGGTTCCTTAGAGCGCTATCGTTAGCAAGCAAAACTGCATTCACTATAATTTTATGACTGGTTTTAGATGTTCTTGCTAATCCTTTATTTTCTTCACAAGAATGTGGAGGAGTCGGTAATAATGTAATATTTAAGGACTAGCTAGCACTTTAATTCCTCCAGCCAACCAGATTAGACCTGGACCTTTGATTCTGAAAGGTTCCTTCCCAGGTCATTATCATTACAAAAAATTGTATAAATGTTACCACAGGGCAAGACATGCAGTTGAGCAATGATTTTCTTCGACAACTCATGATCAAAAGAGGAAACTGTACAAAAAAGGGAGCAGTAGAGAATCAAACAATCAATGAACTCCACCACCTAAAAGTAGAAGGGAGCAGCTCTCCTCAAGCAAATAAACAGTTAAGAAAAAGAAATCACTTAAGTTTAGGTTCATTTATAAAATGTCATACAGAATAACTGAAATCCTGCTCCGTTCCTGCCTCATTACAAGCATTAGCCTGCTCCAACATCAACAATTTGAAAGGAAGTGGGATGATTGTTGAGTAAAGGTGCTGCAGCTACAGAGCCTGGTCTAGCTTACAACATATCTATAAATTTTTATCCATCAGTCTATCATTCAAGGTATGTCTGTAACAAACTACAGAATGATTTTTTGCCTTTCAAACATGCAACAGTGTAAACTGTTGTTTCCAAAATAAAGACACTTTTTCTATAAAATTATATTAAGCATTAAACTTAGTCCACATCTTCATAGCTGCAAATTATGCAGTTTGAATCCGAGCTTTATCCAGAATAGTTGCAATACGCTGCCAAAGACTAGGTTGCAGATAAACAACCAGATGGATAGGACTCTATAACTCTAAAAGTTCACCTACATAAAAGACCTTATAAATCACTACAATGTAAACAAGAACAAAAAGAGAATTTCAGCCGCTGTTACCGAGGGTGAGTTTCTGTCAGCAACTGATTTCTTTTCGCACCAATACCACACCATTTTAATCATCGGAACCCTTGGGAGAATTATCTGGCGTTTTCAGAACTGCGGGCTTCTTACCTTTGTGTGCTGTAACAGCTGTGCGGAACTCTTCCACTATGGAACCATCCTTAAACTTTAAAGCAAAGGTAGAAAGACCATCCTTCCCTTCACCAGTACTATTCATGCACGCGAAAGTGATGCCTTTCTTCTCCATACTCGTGAGCTTCATGTCTGGGTAAAGACTCGCATTCAATATCAATCGGTAGTTACCCCTAGCTCTCATAACAAGTCTGGCTCTCTCAACTCCCATTGTAGAGATATTCACCTTGAGTTCTCCCTTCCCTCGTTCCTTCCACCCTCCATCAAGATATTCAAACAGCACAGCATCAGCAGTGAATACTGCCTTCTCATTCTCTTCCCCCGTCTCGACAGGTACCTCCTGCATGGATGGGAGACCACTTCCCTCACTCTTAGTAACATTCGATGCCCCTGCGGTGCTGAAAAGGGAAGAACTCCCATTGTTGGACTTCCCAAAATTGAAGGAAGGAAAAGAAGATGGCTGGTCATTCTTCAGCCCCAAAAGAGACCCAGAACCGGCACCAAATGTAGGCCCGTCTTTTGGAGTCGACCCAAAGGAGAACGACGAACTAGAAAATCCAGTTCCAACAAGCCCCGTGAACGCATTTTGGCTGCTTGACAACTGTTGGAACGAACTCAGAGAAGCTGTAGCAGCAGATGGAGCTGTATCTTCGAGGCCATTGGCAATCTTAGCTTCTTTCCCTGTTTCTTCACCTCCGGCTGCTTCTTTTTCTTCAGTAGCCTCATGATTGACAGAATCACTTTTCTCCTCATTAGCTGCAGATTCAGCCCCTAGTCCATCACTCTTGTTTTCCAACTGGTTATCACTCTCATCTTTACCATTGGGTCCAGTCACTTCAGGTCCCTCTTCAGTTCCATTGTCCCATGCACTTTTTCCGTCCACCTCTTCTGAAGTTGGTTTCTCATCAATTGGTTGTGCTTCAGCAGTAACTTCAGTTGGATTTGCACTTGGTTCATTTGAAGTAGGAACCAAGCGGATCCCGACAAAAGGATTGGAAGACGCACCTGCTGGGGGCTGTTGACGGCGAACTTTAACAATTCTTCGGGTTGCCAGCACTTCATCGCTGGCTTTCTTGAAAGTCCCTGTCTCTTGTTCAGGAGCATCCTCATCATCATCAAGACCAGGGTTGTCCCGAGAGATTTCTCTCCCAGCAGCCCTCTTTTTAGAAGGATGAAGGGAATTTTCCGAATCCCCCATTGAGAAATCAAGAACACAAACTAAAGCTCACGAATATCTTCCTCTAAATCACAAGTAAATTATATTTTTACCTGCAAAAAATCATCATAAATCACTTCCCCAGTACAATCACCAATTACATTTGTCAAACAAGGGAATAAACAGAGATTAGCGCAACCAACAAGCTTTTCTTCCTTCCGAAGGGAGAGAAAAAGTAATGAAATACAAAAAAGGATAAACGATGCAATGATATACACATATAAATGCATTCAAAACCACATACAGAACTCCAAAAGGAACTCGCACTTTTGCTTTCCTAAGATGAGTGCCAGGAAACAGCTTCTAATTGTTATGGGACACTCTTGAAACCAAGAAGCAAAATAAGGCAGGCAAACTTCGGGAATGGTTAGTTATGACTAACAAGCAATGTTGCATGGACTCAAGACACAAGAGTCATCGTCTAATGGGTGACGGAGAGTCAGACTCGTCAAGCCATGAAAGTCTGGACTCAACAACTCGTCTGTGCAAAACACAGACACATAAAAGAACAAAAATATGAAGGAAATGTTAAAAAATATTTGTTAATTTTCTGCAACTATTATAAAATATTGCCAGTTGGAAGCAAATAAATGAACAGAACTAATATACACATTATAGCAGCATCTGTTATAGAATTTCAATAGCTATGAAATATATGTAATGATCAAATTGTTTGACTTGTACTAAAGTGTCCTAAAAGTCTTACTCAATAACATGAGTTCGGATTTCCAAGGGAAGCTTCCAAATAACACTAGTAACAAGTTGTAGGTGCACTTGGTACCAACATTGATGGGTTTGAAGCTGCACAGAGCTGATTACATGCCTGTCTCTTGTAGGAGCACGAAGCGCGTTTGTCCACTTATATATATATATAGGATGGTTTCTTGCAACAGAACTTGTTAGTCATTATCAAACACTCCTTTGAATATCTGTGTGGTTGGGATTCCAATATTAAGTAAATGAGAGTAGCGGTTTTTAGCTTGGTGATTAAGAAGATACACAAACATAGAAGGCTTTTATTCAATATAAACCAAGGGTTTAAACTTCAATTTCGGTGTATATTTCAATTAGCTCGGAAATATTTCGTTCAATGGGGAAATACTGTAAAAGATTAGCAGATCATGAAAATATTACACAGATAAAGGAAAAATATGCATAATTTTTTTAGGAAACAACAATAAGCATGAAAACACAATCGTAACATAAGATCCATTTGAACTACAAAAAGAAAGATCAATACCATTGGGTATGTGTTAACGCAGGTATCTAAAAGTCAGACTTACACTTTTAAATGTTCATAATCATGTAATTTAAGTACATAAAAGCAAAAAAGCAGCAGCCTTACAATATGAGGTCATAACCACATGGATGTATAACCTAAGGTCTCTTACTTTTTATTTCTTTTAATTTTAAAATTATAATAATTGAATTATACCCGTTGGCATTCATATATACTAATTATACAATGATACATAATAGATCCCCATCACATGTGCTGTTTACTACTAATTACTAATATCCATACACCACTCACAATTATTAATTGGGTTTTTAATATTTTCATTGTTTAAACACAAATATTAAAGAAGAAAATTTTGTAGAAATGGAAATATTTCAGTAATGCTTCATTTCGGTCCTCATAATAATAACAGGATTTTGATATATTTTATGCAAATCTGTCAAAGTTTAGTACACCACCAAGAAGAAACTAGTTATAAAATTTTAAATTGTTTTTACATTTACATCCTTGAGCACTGAAAGTTCTATCGTAAACTATCCGACATTAAATATAGAAGTAAACCCAAATTTGAGATCAAATAGGTGTACGAGAAGATGCAAATGAAGCATAAACACAACCACTAGATGGAAAATCAACATAACCATGAAAAAATAAGCTATAAATATCAAGATATTCAAAGAGAGTTAATAATGCAAGCTAACAGTAGAACCTGCCCAAAAAAGACAACCATGAAAAATATAGAGGAACACAAACAAGAACCATAAAACTGTTTGCAGAGACACTAAAAAGTCTAAACCCATTGCTCTATTTCTTGACTGATTCAGCTAAGATTTACAAGCAAAGAACATTAGACTTTTAAACACATTAGATAATCTCCAAATAGCCAGAAACTACTGTAACCTTCTTAATGCAATATAAAGTCCTAAAGTAAGAGAAACCAATTGAAGAATCTACACAAAAATCTATAAATTTACTTCTTAACACTCTAAAACTCAAGTATTCCACATATTTGCCAAAAGTATTTTATGGGTATCCCAGTAATCAAAGTGCAGAGAGTTTCCCAAAATGGGTTTCTTTAATACAAATTTGAACCCTATATAACCAAGAAAAAAAATCTGAAAAAAGAGCAAAAATGGAATACAATCTTCCAAACAAACCTCTAGGGTTAGAACACAATAGTCCGAGCTGATTATTAACATATCACGAAAAGGGTAATCAAAACTAACATCAAAATGGATAAATCTACATGGGTTTTGATCCATGTCCCATGAATAGACCTCAAAACCCCATCAAAAGATGGGAAAAATGAAAGAAACCCATGAAGCAAAAAGCAGTAGAGATGCGAAAGACAATACAGAGAATCAGAAAACATGAGTCGAAATGGCGAAAAACTTACCCTGATATATGGCGATTTTGCACTAAAGCCTAAAAATCTCTCATTGTCTTGGTGTCTCGTCTTGTAAGTAGATCTACGACAATAGTCTTTTTTAACAAATTTATCTTGCTTACCTTTGGTATGTTATCTGATTTAGCTAAATGCGCCGATTGCTGGGACGTCAACAGTTTAACCGGAACCCCGTCAATCTGAGCCGTTGGATTAATTGAGTTAACACTTGGGGATAATCCGTCGTTGCAAGGATTTTATTCTTACAGACGGATAAGGCATAATTTGGTAGTGCACATTAGACTTTCGCCATACGCGCTAACATGCACCGATTTTTCTAAAATTTGTCGGAAGTTTGGAACCAAATCATTAGATTTACTCGGTGCTTAGTGTATCTTGCTAACATGCACCTGCTCCTTGATGAATCTCAGACCAATGTTCTAAAACCCAGCCCGGTCATCGACCTGGAGAAGTGGTGGGGCCAGGTCAATCCAGGTCAACCGTTGGGTTAACTGGGTTGACCCATGATGTCACGTCACGTGACGTCAAATTTACTTTCATTATAAAATAACATAAATCGAAATAAAATCTATAAAAAAAAATAAGGGCACGGATCAAATAGTTAAGATCGTATTATCTGTATGATTTTGGGTTATGGCATGTCCAAGAAGTGCTCTATCAATTCGTTGCATGATCCGCAAGACTACAGATTCCATGTTCTAACCCTTGTTGGTTTTAATTTTTTTATTTGTAAATAAAATAAAGAAAAATGCAGAGAATAACATAATGACAAAATTCATAAAATTTGATTTCTCAAATGATTAGAGATGAGATGATCAAGAGAAAGATAGGAGAAAAAAAAAGAGGAAAAGAAGAAGCTCCGTTAGAGTAGAAGGTGGGAAGTTTTACTCATCAAGAGATGTATTGTTGAAGTCTAATGTGCACCACCAAACTATGCCTCATCCGTCTGTAAGAATAAAACCCTTGCAACGACGGATTATCCCCAAGTGTTAACCCAATTAATCCAACGGCTCAGATTGATGGGGTTCCGGTTAAGCCCTTGACGCCCCAGCAATCGGCGCATTTAGCTAAATCAGATAACATACCAAAGTTAAACAAGATAAATTTGTTAGAAAAGACTATTGTCGTAGATCTGCTTACAAGACGAGACACCAAGACAATGAGATATTTTTTAGGCTTTAGTGCAAAATCGCCATATATCAGGGTAAGTTTTTCGCCATTTCGACTCATGTTTTATGATTCTCTGTATTGTTTTTCTCATCTCTACTGCTTTTTGCTTCATTTTTTCCATCTTTTGATAGGGTTTTGAGGTCTATTCATGGGACATGGATCAAAACCCATGTAGATTTATCCATTTTGATATTAGTTTTGATTACTAAAAAGAAGAAAAGATAAATCGGCTTCTTCTTCAGATATTGCTCCTCTTATTTCTAACGACAAAATTAATACAATTTCTATAAAAAAAAATTTCGAAATTTCATATGATAATATTGAACAATCTTTCAAAATTGGAACCTTCCTTCCGTCCTCGTAAATGAAATATATCACAAATGATCTTTTGAACCAACCTCTAATTACATCATCGAAACTGTCGAATTTTCTCAAAATATTTAAAGTAATTGTTCCGATATTTGTATAATCCCTCGATCTACTCTTGAACAATACAAATTTGAATACAAATATATCCATTTTGGACTTGTCCAAGTTGCAATAAAACCACTTACACGACTAGGCCTCAATACCTCATGTCTAGTCTATGTCCGTGACAAACGACATAATGAGTTTGATGACTCAATTTATGGCGGCGTCAATGCCAGTCTAGCAAATGGCCGAGTCTTCTTCAATTGTTTACCAAATATCCCTATCGGATTAACTGACGTTACTGCTTGTGACGTCCTTTCCCTCAGAGTTCATACCAAAGGTTTTAAGATGAACCCCCTCTCTGAAAATATTACAATTGTTTATCGCATTTATTACAAAGTTATGCATTCAATAGCCCCCGACATTGCATATAGTGGCCAAACAAAGGGATTAACTACTTTATTTCTTACAAATTATAAATCTTCGCAAATCGCGGCAGGGTTATTCACTTGAGAATCATCCTCTTTTGCACGGTTTTGCTCCTTTGGTTCTGATTCCCGTCTCTTTCCACGATTCCTCCGGACCCTTCTTGAGGTTGGACCACCATTATATCTGACACCATCTACTGCCTTAAAATGTCGAGCTGAATTAGCTCTACTGGAGCTATTCTCCTTAAACTCATCAAAGACCTTCTTCCGTTTACCTCCAGAAGAAAGAATTGAGGTGACAGAATCACCAGTTAACTTAACTATCTGAGCATCAGAACTGACATTTCTCGAAGTCCCAGCCTGCTTCAAGACATGATTGCTTTGAAATTTCTTTCTCCTCAAGAAGCCTCGAGGCCGCTTTGTTATTGGAATAGCATTACCCTCCAAATTGTGAGAAACATTGTTTGAACTGCTCAAATTCTGCAAATTTTCGCCCCCCAAATCCTGACTATTTTTCTTCTTTGCTGGATTCTTCCTGTCCAAAACAAGACGGCTTAACTTCAACCAATCTACTGCGTTTATACTCTTTCTATTCTTTTTATTAACAGACTCAAAACTACTGAGAGAAACCTCCTTTCGACTCTTCTTTTTCTTCTTCCCTTGGCCCGAACTGAACTCTTTGTTCTCCGTCGACGATCGCCATTTCCTCTTCAAGGCCCTACCTTCTTTCGAAACCCTAGATTTCTCAACATAAAGGCTCTGAATATCCAAAGATCTCAACTTAGGAATTTCAGGTACATCAGAGTTTCCTACGCTATTTTCCATCTACAGGCCCTCAATCCACATAAGCAAAACGAAAACCCCCAATTGTCATCTTCCATCATACATGTTTATCTAAACGAAACCCTAGTTTCAGATCTGAGACCGAAATTTCACTACAAAAATCAGGAAAATCTCCAAAATCAAACCCAAGAACGCACGCAAATTGATCAAAACCCATTTCCTACAAAGATCCAAACCGTTCGTGCAACCAAAACGAATCAATCACCAAAAAAAGCGAAAATAAAACACATACCTGTATCAAAATCGCTTGAAGAGAACGGATTCACCACTCTGATCGGGAGAAATTTTGTAGAAATCAGGTGATCTTCCACTTGAATATGACCTTTCCGCTTAAAATCCAACGATTTGTCGATCTGCTTTCATTTTTCCCTTTCTTTTTTTTACCGTAACGGACGACGAACTAGGGTTTCTTCGGTTTCACGAGACTTAGGGTTTAGACCGAAAAAATCAAAGGGAATTTTTGACATACACCCCCATGTTATCTTTGAAATTTGACATACCCCCCACACTTTGAAAAAGCTGACATACCCCCTATGACTTGGTCCAAGGTCAGTTGACCAATATTGACTCGAATTGACCATAATATTTTACATTAAAAGACAGAAATACCCTTGTCTTCAACTATGGAACAAGGGTTTGGATCAAAACCAAACCCCAAAATCAAATGGATGTGGTGGACGGCAAGCTAAAAGATACCAATGGGTTAGTTGTCCATCACCGGAGACCAACCCACCAGAGTCTCATGCCGATCATCCACCACTCTGGCAAAAATTAAAAATCCATTGGTATTCGGAGTTTTACTTTTTTGTTTTTTTGGAACACCAACTTAAAAAGAAAAAAAAAACAACTTCTAAGGCTAAAGTGGCATTGTAATACAAATATTAAGCTCTGAATCTTTTCTTGGTATCTCAACGATTGGGGATTCCCACTTCATATATATTGATTGGATATTTTTGAACAATAATAGTTAGGAGGAGATCATTCATTTTCAAACTAAAATTGGATAGAAAATACAAGCTTGAGTCTATGGTCGGACAACCCAATGATTTTTTTTTAATTTTTGTCGGAGTGGTGGATGACTAGCATGAGACTCTGGTCATTTGATTTGTCTTGCCATACACCACAACCATTTGATTTGGGGGTTTGGTTTTGGTCCAAACCCATGTTCCAAGGTTGAAGACAAGGGTATTTTTGTATTTTAATGTAAAATATACTGGTCAACATTGGTCAACTGTGTAATACCCTGAACTTTCGTTCTAGGGTATTATGGTAAATTCACCAAGCATAAACCATTTTCAGACTTTTATTATTGTTTTATGATTTAATATAATGCTTGAGTA
Source organism: Euptelea pleiosperma (assembly GCA_035048495.1). Lineage (NCBI taxonomy): Eukaryota > Viridiplantae > Streptophyta > Magnoliopsida > Ranunculales > Eupteleaceae > Euptelea > Euptelea pleiosperma. The sequence continues at coordinate 26,787,398 of CM068549.1, forward strand.
TATATGTTTAATTTGGTTTTATTCTAACAACTTTGAAAACCAGCTATTTTTAAAACTCGCTCTTTATGGCTAAATTTCTTACTAAAAATATTGAACTATACCTTGTAGGAGACTTTTTCTTACTCCAACTAACATTCCATAACTTTTATAAAAAAATATTTTGTGGGCTTGAGACACCAAAAATATTCCTATTTTATCCTTACTAACTCACCTATGAAATTTGGAACCTTTCCTGATACATGAAAACCTTAGCGGGAGATTTCGGGAGATTTTGACAAAATAGTATTTTCGTAATTTTTAAATTTTCCTACCATTCTCATGTTTTTTAAAAAGTAATATTTAATTATATTTTATTTATTTAATAAGAGTGTGGGACCCGCGAATCACTTTCGGGTCATTCCAATATCATTTGACACTTTTCGGTGCTTTGAACGTTTTTTATGATTTTATGTATTTAGACTACTTTTTGTGATTTATGTGTATGACATGTGTTAATATCTTATTGTATGAACTTTTAAATTATATAATATAATTTAATTGAATTAATTTATAATTATTTGTGTTATGATTGTTGGGTGGGCCCGTATGGCCAATTTAGAGGCCTTTAGGGCTTAATAATATTCTTAAATGAAGCCTATTAATGTATATGGGTCTTGAGCCCATTTCTAACCCATTAGTAGTGTAAAATATAAGTTTTTGAGGATTGAAAAAATCATCCCTTACGAATTCCACTAAGGGCCTGTTTGGTACGTGAGAAAAAGAGTTCCGACGGCGAATATTTAGCCAGGCGAATATTATCTTGGCTAAATATTTGCTCATAGCAATATTTAACAATGTTTGGTACGCGTATGAGCTAGCTCATTTCAGCTTACTTCATTTTCTTTCAATTTGAGTGGGTCCCACATATCAAAGTAAGTCAAAAATAGGCTGGGTCAGTGCGGGAACCACATATTATGTCAAAGAATAAAAAAAAATCATTTTTATCTTTTTTATATATTAAAAAATTAATTTTTTTTGAAAATAGTGATTTTCCGGCGAGAAAATAAAATTTTCTCACCAAGGCATAATCGGCGTGAAAATATTTTCACAGGGGGGGGGTGATCAAATGTTTTCCCACCGCGGAGGGCAAATATGTGGGCCCGGCTAAATATTTGCCAAGGGCGGGTGGCTGCCAAAAAATAGAAACCCTAATCCTTCCCTAAACCTATTTATGAAAACCCTAAAGCTTTAGAAGCTTTCACAAACCTAACTCCATTGAAGAATAGAGAAAGCTCCATTACACTTTCATCCGGGCACCGATCGCACTCGAGCAAGAAAGGAGAATTGACGGGGACTCCGAATAGAAGAACATACTCCAATGAGAGGACGATCCGTCGACCTTTGAATTTGAAGAAATTTTTGATTTTCATTAAAATTCAAGAAACCTTGAGGTAAGTGTATTTGATCCATCCTATACTTATTTTTCTTCAAGATTTTATTTTTTTTCATTAGATAATGGTTGATATTCATTATAACTTAATTTCAACAATATTTACTTTATTCTTATTGGGTTGATCTTTATTTTGGACCACCATAATAGGTTTGGCCATGGTTTATTTTGTATCTATAACGGATGACTAGGTTCTTTATCATATTCGTTGTATTTTTATGATTTAAATAGTTTTATAATTATTTTTCTCAAATACCTCTATGAATCTATTTTCCAAAATCGTTTAGTTTGTATTTTTTGATTTGTATTGATTAAGTTATGATTTTCGTTTTATTTTTATGATTTGAATATTTTTATAATTTTTTTTTCTAAATACCTCTATGAATCTATTTTCCAAAATCGTTTAGTTTGTATTTTCTGATTTGTATTGATTAAGTTATAATTTTTCTAAGTTATTGGACTTTACAAAATAACCTAGAATTTCAGATTTTACATGGTCCAATTCATTTTGAATTTTGATCTATATTTTAACCTAAATATTTTTTTAATTATTTTTCATGGATACTTCTATCAATCTAGTTTCTAAAATATTTGAGTTTGTATTTTTCTGATTTGTATTGATTAAGTTATGATTTTTCAAACGTGCTAGACTTTTCTCTAAAACCTAGAATTTTAGATTTTACACAGTCTAATTTACTTGGGATTTTAACCTATATTTTTAATCTAAATATTTTTCTAATTATTTTTTATAGATACCGCTATCAATCTAGTTTCTAAAACCTTTGAGTTTGTATTTTTCTGATTTATATTGATTAAGTTATGATTTTTCTAAGTTGTTGGACTTTACCATAAAACTCAGAATTTTAGATTTTACACGGTCCACTTCACTTGGGATTTCGATCTATATTTTTAACATAAATATTTTTCAAATTATTTTTCACAGATACCTCTATTAATCTAGTTTCTAAAACTTTTGAGGTTGTATTTTTCTGATTTGTATTGATTAAATTATGATTTTTCAAACATGTTAGACTTTTCTGTAAAACTTAGAATTCTGGATTTTACATGGTCCAATTCACTTGTGATTTCGATCTATATTTTTAATATAAATATTTTTTTAATTATTTTTCATAAATACCTCTATGAATCTAGTTTTCAAATTAGTTGAGTTGGTATTTTTCTGATATTTATTTATTTAGTTATAGTTTTTACAATGTGCTGGATTTTTTTATAAGACCCAAAATTTTAGATTCTGTACGGTCCAGTTGATTAAGGATTTACACATATAATTTGAAACTAAATATCTTTTTATTTATTTTTTCTATAAACCTATATGAATCTATTTTCTAGATCAGTTGATTTTGTATGTTTAGAATATGTATTTATTTAGTTATAACTTTTCTAATCTGCTGACCTTTTTTTACATAACCCAGAATTTCAGATTCTGTGCATTCCACTTCTTTAAGAATTTCGACTTTGATTCTGAAATAAATATTTTTAAATTTATTTTTCATAGAAATTTCAGTTAATATATTCTTCAAATCAATTTAATTTGTATTTTTATAATTTATATTTATTTAGTTATAATTTTACGATGAAACATGTTTTTTTTGTGAACTACCTATTTCTTGAATTTTTGATTATTAATGGCCTTGGAAACCCGTAGTGGTTCGGTAATGACTTATTGACTATTAAGGAGTTTAGCCCTTGTTGTTTGACTAAACTCTAGATGGTGACCTATACTTGTATGCATGGAAATCCACCAATGTGTCTTGGATCTCTAATAGGGTTCGGCCAAGTGTTTTGGATTCCTCTTTAGGGTTCGACCTTGTGTCATGGATCCCTAATAGAGTTCGACAATGAAGTGTTGGATTCTCTTGCGATTTTTACTTATATTATTTATCGATGTTGATCATGATCTTTAGTGATCATTTACATGTTATTCATGTTGTTTAACCCTAGTTCATTTCCATATTATTATTATTGATGATCATGTGTTTATTTTATATTCTTATTTAAATGTTAAATACATGTGTGTTTATGCCATGTTACCCTAGTACCATCTTGTTGTCATACCATGATCATCACGTCATTTCATATACGTTTATATTTGTTTTATCAATTAATCAGGGTTCGGTACCTTAGGGTGAAAGGCCCCAGACGTTATTATATCCTGCAGATGGGTCGATGAGACCGCTCCCAGTGCGGGAAGGAGATGGAGACCCTATATGGTTATTGGTACTAGTTGCATTGGCATCCCGAACTCACTTGCATTCCCTTCATATTCATGCCATCCTTATTATATGATTGAGATGTATACCTTAGTTAAAAACTTGTATAGCATGATATCATACCATGCACATTGTTGTATTACTGGGCCTCGGCTCACGGTGCTACACCGATATCATTTTTAGATTTTGAGGAGCCGGGTACGTGAGATGATTGTGAGGCGAAAGACTCCGATGCATTCGAGGAGATTGGCGAGGATTTGGGAGTCTATCCTACACTTTAAAAAAAAAACTTTATTTTGATTGTTTTAAAACTTTACTTATTTATTTTCACGGACATGTAGTCCTTTGATTGAGAGCATGTTCTCACATCCTTCTCTTCACATTTAGTCGATTGATTGAATTATTTTAATTATTTGTTTTCTATATCTAGACTTTTCTTCTTTTACTTAGTGGGTTTTCGAATGAACCTTAGTAGTCTAATTGACCTAATTGGACCACTAGGGGACATTTATGGATCACCTCTGGGTTCACGTACGGGTCGATCCACGAATTTTCAGGTCGTATCTGGGTATCCGGATTCGGGGCGTGACAAACTGACCATGGACCAAGTCATAGGGGGGTATGTCAAAAATTCCCAAAATCAAAATGCATAAAATAAAACGAAATAAAAAATACAGCTTTGTGACTTTTGATCTCTACCGTCCAATCTTACCTGCAACGACTAAGATTCTCCCGCCACGATGGAAACCCTAACAACATTAAATGGACGTCTAAAATTTCGGGGTAAACGAGGAAGATCTAGACAGTAAAGATCGTGCTGGTTGATGACATGGACGACCAAGATTCGAGAGAATGTGAGAAAGATGTGATTATGCGACACGGCAGGCTGTCTAAAATTATGAAAGTTTATTCAACTTTTCCTTTTTTTGCCAAATTACAAAATACCCCTCTATTTCTTGAAATTTCTAAGTTGCCATTGACCTTTTCGAAAAAGTATAGGCTACGCGCCACAATACCATGCAAAGGTAAAACTGTAAATAATGGGGTCGGTCAAAGAGAGAAATAATAGAATTGTTTAATTAATTAGAGGTCCCTTTCGCATATATGCATGGGGGAATATCAGAAATCACCTGAAACTTACTTATTGATTGATAACCCCCTGTATTTTCAATATATTGATGTAAATACTATAATTGAGTCTTTTTATTGCATTCACCCCTTACTGACTATTGCGAGCGGGTTATACCCTAATTAGTAAATTCGCGTTTAATACGCGGTTTTTTTTTTTTTTAAGAAAGGTTTAATATGGTCGTATAAAATAAAAAATCAGAAAAAAAATCTGAATTATTTACGAATTTTGTGTTTTCTAAAAAAAACATATTAACTAGTCGTATAAAATGAAAAAATTGGTAAAATTTAGGTTTTTAAGGCTAAACGAATATAACACTTCAACAATGAACAAATTTTTGATCAAATTGTTATATCTTGAAACCGAATTAAACTCGAACGTTTCCCTTTTCGAATATAAACGAGAAGATGCAAATGAAGCATAAACACAACCACTAGATGGAAAATCAACATAACCATGAAAAAATAAGCTATAAATATCAAGATATTCAAAGAGAGTTAATAATGCAAGCTAACAGTAGAACCTGCCCAAAAAAGACAACCATGAAAATATAGAACACAAACAAGAACCATAAAACTGTTTGCAGAGACACTAAAAAGTCTAAACCCATTGCTCTATTTCTTGACTGATTCAGCTAAGATTTAATTACAAGCAAAGAACATTAGACTTTTAAACACATTACATAATCTCCAAATAGCCAGAAACTACTGTAACCTTCTTAATACAATATAAAGTCCCAAAGTAAGAGAAACCTATTGAAGAATCTACACAAAAATCTATAAATTTACTTTTTAACACTCTAAAACTCAAGTATTCAACATATTTGCCAAAAGTATTTTATGGGTATCCCAGTAATCAAAGTGCAGAGAGTTTCCCAAAATGGGTTTCTTTAATACAAATTTGAACCCTATATAACCAAGAAAAAAAATCTGAAAAAAGAGCAAAAATGGAATACAATCTTCCAAACAAACCTCTAGGGTTAGAACACAATAGTCCGAGCTGATTATTAACATATCACGAAAAGGGTAATCAAAACTAACATCAAAATGGTAAATCTACATGGGTTTTGATCCATGTCCCATGAATAGACCTCAAAACCCCATCAAAAGATGGGAAAAATGAAAGAAACCCATAAAGCAAAAAGCAGTAGAGATGCGAAAGACAATACAGAGAATCAGAAAACATGAGTCGAAATGGCGAAAAACTTACCCTGATATATGGCGATTTTGCACAAAAGCCTAAAAAATCTCTCATTGTCTTGGTGTCTCGTCTTGTAAGCAGATCTACGACAATAGTCTTTTCTAACAAATTTATCTTGCTTACCTTTGGTATGTTCTCTGATTTAGCTAAATGCGTCGATTGCTGGGGCGTCAAGGGCTTAATCGGAACCCAATCAATCTGAACCGTTGGATTAATTGGGTGGGGCCGGGTCAATCCAGGTCAACCATTGGGTTAACTGGGTTGACCCATGATGTCATGTCACGTGACATCAAATTTACTTTCATTATAAAATAACATAAATCAAAATAAAATTTATAAAAGAAAATAAGGGCACAGATCAAATAGTTAATATCGTATTATCTGTATGATTTTGGGTTATGGCATGTCCAAGAAGTGCTCTATCAGGTCATTGCATGATCCACAAGACTACATATTCCATGTTCTAACCCTTGTTGGTTTTAATTTTTTTATTTGTAAATAAAATAAAGAAAAAATACAGAGAATAACATAATGATAAAATTCATAAAATTTGATTTCTCAAATGATTAAAGATGAGATGATCAAGAGAAATATAGGAGAAAAAAAAAAGAGGAAAAGAAGAAGCTCCGTTAGAGTAGAAGGTTGGAAGTTTTACTCATCAAGAGATGCAGGGTTCTCACATTTCCATGTGTTTATCTGGTGTCTTTGGATCGAGGGATGTGTGCATGCTCTTGTTTTTCGCTTATTTCATGTGTTCGATATGAGATTTATATGTGGCTGAATTTTTGTGTTGTTTACCATGGGAGAGGATGTAGAGATTATTTAGAAAATTGAGAATGCATGGGAACTTGAAAAGCAAGAAGGGCACCCTTGGATGAAAGACCCTGAACCTCTTTGGATCCTTGTGGTGGACAAGTATTAATTAAAATACTACATCATGTTGTAAAACTAAGAATCTGTGAGTACTCAACAGTGTTTTGGTGCATCGCATTAGGTTAATTTTTTGATTGTTTGATCTTGTGTATAGTTGTTTACATTTCATATTCTTCTCAGTTTTTATTTTTGATATATATTGCATTCGATTTGATTTTTGATTGATTCTTTTAGGTTGTACATGTTTTAAAAGCATGTTTTATTTGTTGCAGCCCCCATATTCTTATGAAGTTATTTCTATTGGGTTTTGCAGTTCATCCCTATTGTTATTTTAAATTTGGCATGGTAGTGAGATGAGGAGAATTTTTAAGAGTGACTAAAAAATATTTGACTTTGTTTTAGTTTTTGGTGATGCTTTACATGAGACTTGTAATTACATTTATTACAATTAAATTAAGTTAAATTATTTATTTGGATTAATTTGGATGGTGGAATGATGATTATTACATTTTATTTAATAATTATTAAATTTTGGATGCATGTATGGATATGCGCGCGCATGTTTCTGGATTTTTCGTTGAGTTTCGATAGAATTGCTATAACTTTTGACTTAAAAGTCGAAACGACTCAATTCTTATGTCATTTTTAGCTAATTTGTAGACATATTTTCAATTAAATTTAATAATTTAAGAGTTTTTAAACCCTACTATTCAAACCAATACATAGGGTACCATTGTAAGTTTTATAAATCTTATACGACAATGCCTTTTGACTTGAGGCTGTTACATTGAAAAATTATTCTTATATTATTTTTTATTAAATTAATGTGGCATTTTACATGTGGTTTTATATAAACTAATTAGATTATGGGTTGTTCAATAATAATGAGGATATATATTGAGACTAATGTGACTGGTCTATGTGCGCCCCAATATCAAATATGATGAATTAGTGATACATCATATTATAACTCCAGTAGTGATATCCATCTAAGAAACTGATTCTCTTTGATTGGAAGACAACCGATTTTCACTATCTATATATAAGTGGCAATCCCCCATTCTCTACGCACAATAAGATCTATTCTTGAGATAGAGGCTCACATCATCAAAGTGTAGGAGAATTGGGGTAGAGCAACCTTGTCACGCCCTAAATTTTGACTACACAAATACCAAGGCGTGCGTTGTATTTCCTAAATTCAACACTTAAATCCAAGAAGCGCAAGACACTCTCACGCGCTAGTTATAAAAATCAGAGTATTAAACTTCTTATTTTAAAAGAAATAGAGGAGTATAAGATCAGATGATACAAATATATGTAAATAACAAAATCTGAAACTTCTAAAGATAACTAACCAATCAACCTGAATATGATCAAGAGATACGCTCCCTAACATATGAATCTTGTTTTAAAAGTAATATGGATGTCTTTCGATTCTTCTCTGCAAGAAAACTGTAAGTGGGTGAGCTTTTGAGGAAAAGCCCAATAAGTAAACCTAGCTTCTAACAGTATGTCAGGGGATAAATACCAATAATAACCAATTTCCTCCCATCACATAACCATTATCATCTTTCCATTTAATAATTGGGACCCGATCCCGCAAGTTTCTTTGGACGCAGCTAGAGATACGATTAGTTTTCTCATCGCCCCAGTCAAGGTCTCTCATCAAGTAAGCAAGTAACCATCCTCATCAGAATCAAGTATCCATCTCACAATCAAAGATCACAATCGAATCCATCTCTGAAACTAAGTCACCGGTATACATACATCGCTCCCAAGTTAACCGGCTGGAGTCTATATCGAGACCTATCTACCGCTGGTCATACGTTGACAACTTCAGATTCACTAAGGATCCAAAGCTCATCCAGTGCAGAATGTTTCTAATGATCCAATCGTACGTATGATGAGATCGTTCCCTCCTCTCATAACTGATGGATTTAGATGCAACTTGGGTTCCATCAATATGGTGGTATGAAATCAAAATGCACATCTAGTTCCCGATAAGGAGCTAAAGAAAGTCAGAAAAAAGTCAAAGCGCTCTGAAAAAAGCTGGAGGAAATGACACTTGGTGCCACATGCAAACTAAAACATCCAATAACCTTTCAGAATCACGAAACGAGTTCTACAACCTGAGAGAGAATTGTTCGCAAACGATTCTAATATCCTACCAAAAGACCGGATAGCCTCTAAAAGGACCCGAAAAGAAAATCTCAAAATACAGGATATTACAAACCTATCCATACACAATCAACCATTGAAGAGGGATTAGCAAATCTAGGTATGTATTTCTTGATATTTACGTTCATGGTTTTGTTCGATTCGAATCCTAGTTCTTATTGATATTATTGTTCATTAAGGGAACTTCACGTGCGATACACATGCACCTTATAATTGGCAACACCTTACACGAGGCACACTCTTAGAGATCATTGACTTATCGATGTTTGAGCCATCCTTAGGTGGATGGACATGCAAAACAGCAACATGATTAGTGATTTTTAAGGATTTGATTGGAGTCATTTTCATCAGTTGATTTTTAACTGTAGATTTTGAGCATTATTTTGGGTACTCAGATCCAAAGGTTTGAAATCACTGATTAGGTTGATATTTGGTATATGGGTGAACTATAGGGACAAACGTCTAGATGGTCAGTGGTCTCTAAGAATGCACCACATGGCTTATACTATGGTCCCCCATCATCATTGAGGGACGTAGGTGTGCTAGACACCCCATATTTGTCGTACCCCAACCCAGGTTTTGGCTTTAAAATAACATTTTAAAGTGAGGCATTTAATTGAAGCCATGTGGTTGTTAACCCATGTTTTGTCTTTATATTAGTATCAATTAATGTTTTCCCATGAATAATACCAACAATTGGTATCAGAGCAATTTTACTGGTTTAATCGTACAAAACCAAGAGTAGAAATCATCTACCGATTGTTTTACTTGTGTGGATATCATGTATGGACTGATTTTGTTTGATTTTTGATTTTTGAAACCCGTGTTTATAGAAAATACTGTACAGATTGATTTGTTCTTGAAATCCAACGTTTAAAGGGTTTTAGATCTTAAAAGGCAATGGTTAAAATCAAAGCAATAATTTAAATTATTTAATTTCTTTTGGATTAAAATCTTTAAGTTTTGAAGATTAGCAGATGGCCTCATTCTGCAGATCTGCGACAAAGGTGGGTGCGAGGTCCATTGGTGATGTTCGGTCCAAAATCTTAACTTCCAAACCCATGCCTTCTCACTCAAGAAACGTTAGAAAATAGATAATTCTTTGTTTAAAACATGTTTGAAATTTTTTTTATCAAATAAATTTAAGAATGATAGATTGATGTGTTATCTTTTCTTAATTGTTTTGGCAACAAAAACTCCTTAATTCATTATTCCATCCTACAACTAATGGTTTTCAATATAAGGGTTTGATTTTTCCTCAAGTAGAGTGCAACATTGGGTCAGTTTTTGCATGTTGCGGCTATCATACAAAATCTTTTCCTGTGTCAACGATATTGCTTTCTGATTATGAGGTTTTCGAGATCAAAATAGCTTGGAGAAGTCTCCATTTGGATGTCCATGTCGATGATTAGGATGGAGCAAACCGTGCTTTAAAAAATGGACTAATTGGACCATTAGAATGCTTTGATGTTGAAGTTCTAATTAGATTTTCTGTTTTAATGGAACAAAGGGTTGAAATAGATTTGAGTTTGAAAGGCGCCTCTTCATTTGGATTATTTTTCAGGAATTTTTGACACCCCCCCACCCCAATGCCCCCACAATTTGAAAAAGCTGACATAATATGACTCGGTCCACCGTCATTTGACCAGTATTGACCCGAGTTGACCACCAAATTTTGTATTAAAAGACGAAAGTGCCCTTGTCTTCAACTTTAGAACAAGGGTTTGGGTTTAGGCCAAAACCCAAACCCCAAATCAAACATGAAAAGAGGAGATTAAAAAAAAATTAAAACCCATGTTTGTAACCTTGGTTTTTTTTTTTTTTTTGATGAATTAAGCAAACATTGAGAAGAAAGAACCTCCAAAAGATAGATAAAACTCACGAAGGCATATTTTAAAATTGAGAAAACCCATCGTTCCAAAATTCATGTCTCAAAAGTTTATAATATAAATTGTTTTGTCTTGTTTTCCATTTATGCTAATGAAAATTTTAAAACTAAAATTTTATGCATTATTTTATTTTATTTTTTATACCTTGGGTTTTAAATTATTGCCGGAGTGGTGGTCGGCTGGCCATGAGACTCCGGTTGGTTGGTCGCTGGTGATGGACAGCCAATCCATTGGAATCTCTTGGCTGGCCGTCCACTACAACCGTTTGATTTGGGGGTTTTTGTCCAAACCCTTGTTCCAAGGTTGAAGGCAAGGGCCTTTTTGCCATTTAATAAGAAAATTAGTAGTCAACTCGGGTCAACATTGGTCAAATGACAGTGGACCGAGTCATAGGGGGGTATGTCAGCTTTTTCAAATTGGGGGGGGGGGGGGGTGTTATGTCAAATTTTAAAGATAACATGGGGGGTATGTCAAATATTCCCTTATTTTTATTTGAATTTAATCATGTGAGACTTTTTATGTTATTTAATTGTTATCGTTACCCCTATCTGTTGTTGGCTCCCAAATTTGCAATTTTGTGGCAGCAAAGCGCAATAATCTTTCGCCCATCCTTGAAGAAAATCTTGGCTTTGTCACTGCATTCATGTATATGTAGGTAAGTGTGGACCAAAAACAACATGCATATTATAACAATGATCTAACTATAAGTTCAAAATAAAGGTTTAAAGCGTCCACAAATCAGTCTAATTATTTGTATGCAACAAGAGGTTAGTTTCTTTCGTACATTGATGTGTGACATTTGATTTGTGATTCTCTATAAGTGGATGTTGTTCTTCTGATCATCTTTAACTGATAAGCTTGAGCTTCAATCTTGTTAACATATATACTAGCTAACTTTGATCACATCAGGTTGATTACCGAGAAGTTTATTTTCCTAATGATTTTTCTTGTTTCTAATAAGAGTATTCAAGAGATAAGGAGAAGATAAAAGTGTAGGGTTATAATCGCACCTTTGTTTGAGACTCCATATATCCTAATTGTTGAACATTAAACAATTTTCTCCTAAAATACTATTCAACAATTTGTTCTTTTAGAACTATGTCAAATACTCTATTGATAAAATAAAATCTTTTAATTGACATTCAAATATATATACTGGAGCTTAGACACACTTTTGCAACAACCTCACATGATCACATTGCTATCAGGACCGTCTCAATACAAGTTGAGGCCTAAGGCGAAAACTTTAATTGAAGCTTACTTCATTTAAAATATTAATATAAATTAATTAAACAAATTTGGCCATTTCCCCCTCAAATCTCATTAATACAAAAGAAAAATATGCCAGCCAAAGGGCCCCCAAATCCAATGTTTCTATTTCTCTAAAGTCTCAATAAAAACTCTAAAAAAAAAAAAACAACCAGTCAAAGGCTCCCTGACGGAGGGGACGTGCAATCGTGATGTTTAAATAAAAATTATGTTTATAAATATGATAAATTTATTGAAATGGTAAGTGTATAACTTCTTTTTTTGGTAAATGCCTAAGTGTGAAACTTAGAAAAGTTATTACTTTCTTGTACCTCATTATTAAGCATAAGAAATTAATTTAATAATGATATTATAAGAATTTTAAATTAAAATAGATATTGGTATTATTTTTTTAATAAAAATAATTAATATTAGATATTATTGAAAAGATCTCGGCGAGAGCTTTCTAATGGATCAATTATCATCATTGCAAATGAACTTAAGAATTGAAAGTTACTAGTTTCTAAAGATTTAAAAAAATGTACTTTCCTAAAAAAAAGTGTTGTTCTTTTTATTAAGGGGAGAGAAGAATACAGGGCACTGCACGTTTCTCTTTTCTATAAACTAATCTTATGAAATTAAAAGACAATTTTACCCATGTGTAACAAACTAAATCATGTTAATGCTTTTATAGGCCTTTAACTTTGGAGAGAAAGTGAAAATAGAAGGGCAAAAGTGAAATGTTAAGACATCCTTAAAAACACGAGAGGAAAAAGTGGCTAGAAAATAAGAAATTGGGATTTGGGGCCCTTTGACTAACGGTAAAAGGGCTAGAAAGTAGAAAGCGGGATGGCCTAGAAGTGGGATGGTCGGGGGCCTTAGGTGATTGTCTTAACCGCCTAAGGGTTGAGCCGACCCTGATTGCTATCATGCATTACACAAGACAATCAACTTCATTTGGTACTAATCCGAAGAGCAAAATAGAGTTTTGACTAAAAGCCAAAATCAAATTCTCATTAAAAACCTCTTGATAAAATCCTCAAGCATTTGCATTTATCCATTTATATGTCTTTTTCTTGCTAAGCAAGGATTTCTCTCGATTCTTCTTAAAAGCACTCTAGAACATACATTAAAGCTTTTTATGGTAGAACCATAGCTTCTCCTTATCAACATTAATAGAGAAGCGTGGGATGTCACTAAAAAGTGTTGGTCTCTCGTCCCCCTCTTATAATATGCTTATATAATGTCTTTCAAACTCTCTCCCATGAAAGAAAAGAGAGATCAATGGGACTATATTTAATTAGAAAGTTGAAATTTCCTTACAACTCTTACTTTCCGAAATATACTAAACTTGTACATTAAGTTTATCACTTTCTACCTTATAGTGTTTGGATCTTTTTTTTGTCTAAACCCAATTAAGTTAGACTAATTCAGATTTTAACAAATCTTCAATTAAGTGTTGGCTACACACAAAGAGAAAAAGATTTACAGCCTTAGATAGCTATGTTTCAAAACTCACTGAGTCGACTTGACTCGATCGTATTTCGAGTCGACTCGACATACAAACTTGGATTTGCAAGCCTCGTCGAGTTGACTAGTAAACTTGCCAGTCCAGTTGACTCGAAACTCAATATTTTTTTTTTAATTTCTAAATCTTGTTATTATTTTTTTCTATTTATCAAAGTTTTTTAATAGATATTATTTTTAATATATTTAAATATTTAATAATTAATTTAATGACACGCTGAGTTGACTCTCGAATCATCGAGGTGACTCGACCCGATGGATTTCCGAGTCTTGTCCGAGTTCTGAGTTTTAAAACATTGTTAGATATTATGAGTCTGCGCGCCTTTGCAATGGTATATCTGCAGTGACATTATGCGATAGGGTACCCTTTTGTAGGATAGGCAAACCAAAAAAAGTTCTAGCTCAATTTAAATTCGCCAGAGGTTACTTTTTCTATCATGGAAGTCTCCCTCCCAAAAATGCCATGTAGAGCTCACTTTAGGGTCCACTGGCCTTATAGATGTTTGATCCACCTCTTGGTGGATCTACATATCAAAAATCAGCTTGATCGTCAATGATTTCTAATAGTTTTAAATTAGCATTCAAAAAAATATTCAAATCCAACGTCCAACAATCACTACATTAAAATGATAAATCCAATGGTTAGAAATCACAAATTAAACTAATTTTTGATATGTAGATCCATCGAAAGATATAGACCAAACATCCATAAATTCAGTGGGCCCTAAAGAGTACTCCACGTGGCATTTTGGGAGGGGCACTTCAAACTTTGAAGTTCCCAAGGGACATTAAACTTGGGCTCATGAATGCCCTGCCAGGGAAGTCAAGAGATTATAAGAAATAAAGGAATCTATGAAAGAGGGATTTTTATTCTTTTCCAAAGATAAATACCAGTCAATAGGGCCTACACTATAAAATCGAATAAATATTGTATAAAGGAGTAAAGTTTTGATCCTCAGATTCTATTGGAGGGTGAAAGAAATATAAAAAAAATTTATCTGAAAATAGGTTAATAGATCGAATAGACATAAATAGGGCTGTCAATGGATAGTTGAAAATTCGAATTCGATTCAAATCCGTATTTGAAAAAGTGGATATTATCCAAAGATTTCGGACATCGGATATCTTTTTAATATTCAAATAGTTTTTGGATATGGATATATTATGTATTTGATTTGAAAAGATCCGATCCGATATATAATTTAATAATTATATTTATTATATAATAATAATAATTATATTTATTTACACACACACACACACACACACACACACACATATATATAATTTTTGGATCAAATATTATCGGATATCTAATAAGTTAATCGGATTCGAATTCGAATATTGATTTAGAATATACGTTGGATTCGGATATGCTTGTATTTGATCCGAATAGTATCCGTTGACAGCTCTTTTGATGTTGGAGATTCCCTATCTAAGAGTGATCCCCAGCATTGTGTAACATGTGCCTCTACGGTACCAAACACCTTGAGTTTTCCCTCTTTATCAAAAAGAATTAGTGATCAACTAGCCAAATAGCCAAATGAATTTTTTTTTTTTTTTTGCTGCAAGGAGCTATGAGCTTGTTACAGCGTGGCGGGGCGTATAAAAATGCCATGTGGCACACTCTTTTGGGCCCACTGACCATGAATGATTTGGCCACCCCTTGATGGATCAACACACCAAAAATCAGCATGATTTGTAATCTTTAGCCATTAGACCCGAGTCCCAAAAAATTTAAAAAATACTTGAATCGAAACAGTTAGAAATAATTTAAAAAATACTTGAATCGAAACAGTTAGAAATCACTACATGAAAAAACTCGAATCCAACAGCTAAAGATCACCAATCAGGCTGTTTTTTGTATGCATATCTGTCACGGTGTGGGCCAATCATTCATGGGCCCAAAAGTGTGCCACGTGGCTCATTTTTAATGTGCCCTTCAAGGCTGACTACACAAAAAAAATATAACTCTAACATATCCCATATTCCCACCCTCCAATGGTATCGTCATTTTCTCATCAAAACATTTCTAAAATGCGGGTTTTTCTTAGCATCACAACGACCGTTGGATTCTTGAGATCCACGGTGGAGAGCATTAGTGCACATATGTTGGTCCCCTGAACCCAACCCTAAAAATATAGCTACAAATACCAATAACTCGACATTTATGGATGAAATGGTGATATAAATTAAAGTTACTATTGGAGAATAGATTCCCCAGCCCACCAATAACGGCCCATACTTCTTTTCTTTAATGGCCTCCCATTTAGTCAAAGGACATCTAGTTCTGATTTTTTGATTGAAAAGGACCTCTAATTCTAATTCCACCATTAACAAAAGAAGAAGGGACGTGTAACCTCTTTTTGACTTGAACTTGCCCGGAGTATATAAACTATAAAACCACCCTACGTACCATTACATCCCATGGCTGACCAAAACCACCACCCCCCATGTTGCGAAACTGCCGAAATGTCTTTGGAAACCGCCAATCATACACCCACTTCCGGTTTTCCAACCAATTTTCTATGTAAGATGAAAAAGAATCTGGTTTTCCGATCGAAGTGGTCGGAGCTGAATGGAGCCATGGGAGACTTAGGAACCTATATCCCTATAGTCCTGGCCTTGACACTAGCCAAGGACCTTAACCTTGGTGTAACACTTGTGTTCACTGGTATTTATAATATTGTTACAGGCGTAATCTATGGTGTTCCGATGCCCGTTCAACCTATGAAGTCGATCGCCGCCATTGCTATCGCGAATGGTTCGGATTTTGGTATCCCAGAGATGATGGCGGCCGGAATTTGTACGGCGGGGATTCTATTCTTGCTCGGTGTCACTGGGTTGATGGAGTTTGTTTATAAGCTCATTCCTCTACCTGTTGTTAGGGGAGTTCAGCTCTCACAAGGCTTGTCGTTTGCGCTGAGCGCAGTTAAGTATGTTCGAAATGTTCAAAATTTTTCGAAAGGGAAGTCTAGTGGGGACATGAGACCATGGTTAGGGTTAGATGGGTTGGTTTTGGCTCTTGTTTGTGCTTGTTTTATTGTTGTTGTTAGTGGTGCAGGTGAGGAAAGTGAAGATGACCATGTTGATGGTGATTTGCCTACTGAATCAAACCCTAGGAGAGGGAGAAGACTGTGGAGATTCTTAGTCTCTCTTCCTTCAGCCATGATTGTTTTCTTGTTGGGTGTTGTATTAGCCATCATAAGGAGGCCTGGAGTGGTGAAATTGATTGAGTTTGGACCATCTAGTATAGAATTTGTGAAGATATCTAGCCATGCATGGAAAGAAGGATTCATTAAGGGTGCAATCCCTCAGCTACCCCTCTCAGTGTTGAATTCGGTGATCGCGGTGTGTAAGTTATCGTCGGATCTCTTCCCAGGAAAAGACTTCTCTGCGACGTCTGTGTCGGTAAGTGTGGGGCTGATGAACTTGGTTGGGTGTTGGTTTGGGGCCATGCCATGCTGCCATGGTGCCGGAGGGCTCGCCGGTCAGTATAAATTTGGGGGGAGGAGTGGTGCATGTGTTGCCATCTTAGGGGTCGCCAAGCTTTTGTTGGGTATTGTCCTGGGGAGCTCACTAGTGAAGCTGTTGTCACAATTCCCTGTTGGGTTGTTAGGGGTCCTCCTCTTGTTTGCAGGGATCGAATTGGCTATGACTTCGAGGGACATGAAGTCGAAGGAGGAGTCATTCGTGATGCTCGTGTGCACCGGAGTTTCATTAGTCGGATCAAGTGCTGCGCTCGGGTTCGGTTGTGGGATCGTTGTACACTTGCTTCTTAAGCTAAGAAACTTGAGACAAAATAAACCATGTATGAGGATCTGGATGCATAGAACCCCATAAGACCCAATATGCCTTCTCAAAAGCTAGTCCTTGTGCTTCTACCCCTTTTCTAGATGGAATCAAGGACTTAAGCTTCTAGCAGTGTTGGTCTCAGTAAATTATATATGTTAATAACGTTCTATGATCTCAGTCATCATTAGCTCAGTATTTGCGCTCGGCCCGGTGATTAAGAAATGGGTTTGCGACGACCAATTGAACATTACCTCCTCGAATCTAATCCCCCTCCCTTCTACATACAATTTGACCAAAATAATATAAACAAGACGTCTAATATTTCGATCAAGAGAGCCTCAAGGGAGGTACTTCTACCATCAAAGACCCTACTGTTGCGTTCTTTCTAAATACCTCAAACGCATTGCAATGCCAAGCTAAGAGCAACCCATTAATCATCAAAAGAACAGCCCAACTAAACCCAAAATCTCTACAAAACTCTAACCATATCGCCTATGCCACTTTATAATGCAGATGACAAAAGGATATTAAATTCAAATGACCCGAGTTTGTCTTCTTTGATATGTGGTGACTTTTGAGAGTGTTTGCATTGATTTGCTGCTAGTTCTTAGCAGGAAAAATTTTAGAAAGCTTCTCCTTGGCCGACCTACATACCAACAATCGGCTTGATTGGTGATTCCTGTCTTTTGGATTTGAGCAATTTTTAATCATGCGATATGTACTCATCGTCAATACATTTTTGGATCCATTATGACAGGCTTTCCCTCATGAAGCCTCCCATTAGGGATTGAAATCTGGAACAAATTGAGGATGCCAAGAGTTTGACAGCATGGGTCAACATAGCATATATTATAGGCTCAGGCTTTGAGGACCCCTTTTTTCGGATCCCTCTTCAGAGCCGGACTCGGGCCATGGAATTTTTAGTCCATGGATTTTGAGAATCCAAGGGTGGTTGATAGCGCTGAGCTGGGAAAAGTGAATGCCAGTTCAGCGCTGTCAACCACCTATTGATTCTCAGAATCCACGGCCCCGAATCTGACTCCCAAGACGGGTCAGAAAAAAGGAGGCTCCTGAGCCTCACCCATATTATAGTGGCGTAGCTTCTGAGTTGCAAAACACTAAACCAATTCATCTGCTGCTTTTGCTTATTTCGATGATCCTCAATACAGCTAATGCAGATGTCGGGGGGCCATCATGCATTACAACGTCTGTCGGGTGCCATTAGGGTATTCGATAATGTTTTATGGGGTGGGACCTATATGCCAATAATCAGCTTGATTTTTGTGTAGGTCAAATCCAACCCCAAAAAACAACTAATCAGGCTGATTTTAATGTGTGGGTCCACTAAAGGATGGACTGAGCATTTTGGGGATGTCTATATAAAACTTTTTATCCAGACATCGTCATCCTAGATTTGCTCCTGTACCATACTCTGATTATAATATTTTCTGCCACTATATTTCAGAGGGTATTTCCGTCATTAAAAACCAGGGATATTTTAAGTCATTTAGAAATAGAAAGGTAAGGTCAAGGAAGTTTGAATTTCAGGCGAATACGCCTACATCTGACCTTTTTTTCAACAAATTGACAGAAACATCCCTACACGTTTTCCAACAACCAAAAACTCCCCCATCCATGGACATCTTGACGGAAAAATCTATGATACCGATCTCTGTATCAAAATTTGATGCATAAGCCCTTCAATTTGCTACATAGTAGACTCTTTCGTGCCCACTGCCCCCTTAAATGTTTGACCCACATCTTGGTGGACCCATACAGCAAAATTCAGCGTGATTAGTGATTCCTAGCCATTGGATTTGAGAACTTTTTCATCATGGGCTTGGAACCTCCTCATAGGCCTTTTGATAAAGCCCATAATTAAAAAGTGCTCAAATCCTGTGGCTAGAAATCACCAATCACGCTGATTTTTGGTGTGTAGGTCTATCCTTGAGTGATCCAGACATTCAAGGGCAAGTGGGCCCGAACGATTCTACTACGTTGCAATTTGAGGGACTTCTGCATCAAATTTTGATACAGAAATTCTGCATCAAAGACAGCCCCATATTGACACCCCCAAGAGGGCATTTCGGTCATTATAAGTGGTTCTCTTAGTTAATTCATAAGAAAACAGAGATGTTTTGGTAATTTGACATTCTCCTAATGACAAAACGAGAGCTCCAACAACTTCGAAAAAACCCTCAATCCAGCTTCCATGGCTGCCCATTAAATTCCACTCTCAGAGGTAATGGATTTTTCTTTATTTTAGTTTTTAAATTTTGGAGTGTATTTGGATCGCCATTTTTATGAATTTTTTCGTGCAGAAAATCTCTTCTTTTACGCGCAAGAATGGTGATTGTTGTGTGTGTGTGGTGTGGGTGTGTGTCTTCATTTTTAGTCTTATTAGTCCAAATCTGTTCTTCCTTGACTACATTATTTTTTTCTGGGTTTCCTTCTGTTTCTCTTCTAGAGTTCTAATTCTCACTAAAAACCCCTCTTTGTGTTGATTTGAATCGTTTTTATGAAAAATTATGCTAAGATCTAAATTTTGGCAAATGGGTTGCTCTTCATTACTTGTCTCCTGGACTGATTGATGTGTATTTTTGTGCTCTCTGATTGGATTTTACTTTATTTTTTCTCATTTATTTGACTATATTTCCATTTATATTATATTTTTTTCTAATATTTATTTGTCGATTTATTTTGTTGCAGGTTGGTTTTATTTAAATTTTTTGCAAGCAAACAGGACTTAGGAGTTTGTTTATACATAAGAGGAAGCATGAAAGGCAATGAAGCGAAGGTTTAATTTTTTTTTCCTACTCAAATATTTGTAGCTTGAGCAATCTTTTATTGAATTCTCAATAGTACCATGAGTGAAAAATCCCATTTTGTTGATTGAGTTTATCTTTTTGTCAGTGTATTCTAGTTAGCATTCAATAAAAAAGGTTTGATTTTTTTTTTCTTCCTTTAGTGAATTCTCAAAAGATTTTTTTTTTCTCTTAGTATCAGAAAGCTTGTTTATGTAAAGGTGGAGAGGCTTGGCATTAACTTTTAAATTCCCGTTTTGAGATTGGTCAGAAATCCTTTTTGGGTTTTCAATTTTAGGAGGAAATTTGAATTAGGGCTCGTTTGAATAGCCATTTTGCTCCAGGACTAGATTTTTTTTTTTTTGCATGAAAAGGCTTTCAAAAAAACTTTTGTCCCATTAATTTTAACATTCTTTTCTAGTTTGGGTTGCTAGCTGTAAAATGGTGTATAAGGCTTTTTATCTTGATTAAGTGGTTTGTTCATTTTGTTATGGTTTGAGGTTTTGGTTTTTATGCTGTTTGATGTTTCTGGGGTTCTAGTAGGTGGTTTATACTACTTACAACCTAAGCCTAGTGCAAGTGGAGATAGGCTCCCATTCCATGTCTGTGGACACTTCTTGTAATCAATAATTCATCCATGGGTGGAAAGTCTCACAGGGACTTGTATGTTATCATACCAAGCATGTGATTCGGTCAAGGTGTGCAATCCTATGTCCATTTTGCGTATGTTCAGGTTTTGACCCTAACCCACTTGTTCCAAGGTTGAAGAAATAGGCATTTTCGTCCTTTTAGAAAAAAAAACTGCTAGTCAATTTTGATCCACCACAGTCAATGTACGGTGGACCAGGTCATTGTGTGTGTGTGTGTGTGTGTGTGGCGGGGGGGAAGGAAGGAGGTTTGGGTCGGTGGGCCAGGGTCTAGTTTGGTAGGGACTTATATTTTTCTACTTTTTTGGTGGATAAATTGGGTTTGGCTGAATAGTTTTTTCTACAATTTTTTTCTCCTTTTTTTTTGGTTGATAACTTGGGTTTGGAAGAAGATCCACTAGATGCTGTCAAAAAGAACAATGATAATTTTTTTGTTTACAACTCATTGCATCTTTTTTCAAGAATATGAAAAAGTGTGCAAGGAAAATCAAGGGGATAGAACATTCTCTTTTATCGGTGCAAAGTGAAGGTAATTAATGTGTTTCTGATTTCTTTCCTCCAAACAGAGTTTAGATTGTATAATATATGGGATGTAAAAGGTAATGAGATAAGGTTTTGGGAATATATGTTGAACGGTGATACTAATTATGTAGTCCCTGGATTGTATAGGTTAGTCCCCAAAAAGAGTTTCGTGTGCACAAGCATTTGAAATTGTAGCACTGTTGGTGTTTGGTCTTTAGGATGAAGTTAAAGAAGAAGAGTTGTGTCTCTGCATCTTCTCAATCCCATAGTGGAGATCTTTATCGGTTTATCCCTAGCAATGCAAGGACAAGAAGTTCTAGAAGTGGAACTGTAAATGACACTTGATGTGGGAGCATTCAACTACAATGGTCCGCAGTCACACTGAATCGGTGCCCAATCAAGCAAGTGGACCCCACGAAGATTTATTAGGATTTTACAATTAAATTTTGTTTCCAATTAGGATTTTGGGATTGATTGCAATAGTAGAATATTGAAGATGCTTTTGTGCATGATTTCCCTGTGATGGGTTTGGTGTGAGGCCAAGGGAACGATTCCAACCATTAATATTTCTATCTCTATCTCTCATTTTCTCTTTTTATCATTTTTTCTCATTTTCCTAGAAATCGCAGAACAAGCCATCGTCCCGCGTCAACTTGGTATCAGAGCAAGTTCGAAAAATCTCACAATTTCTTCTCTTTTTATTTTTTTACTGTTCATAGGAACTATTCACGGTACTGTTCACGGGTACTATTCACGATACTGTTTATGGGAAGAAGATGAAGTTAAAAATAAAAAGAAGATCAAGGAGGCTGGTGGAGCCGTCGTCCTCACCACCTAAATCTCATCTTTATCTTTTTATGGTTTAGGTTTCAAAACCCAAAACCCTAGTAAAAAAAAGTCAAAAAAATCAGAAAAAAATATAAAAAAAGAGTGAAAAATGTATTTTTATTTTTTTAAGCTATAGGAAACAAGATGGAGTTACTTAACGAGCAACTAGAAGCAAATGAGAAGGTCAAGTATGGATGGTGTGGAAAAGGACATTAAATAGAAGGTTTGCAATACCCTTCTCTTGAAGGTTGCGAACTTTGAATCATTCGCAAGTCCAAGAATATTTGGAAGAGTTTAAAGAAATTCGTTTTTTTTTAATAGAGTTTTAAAAGAATTTGCAGGGTGCGGATGCATTGCAAGGAGGAGCCGAGTCTTCCGTCGAAGATCAACAACTACTCCAAGTATTTCGAAGATAATGATTGATGGAAGACTTTGTGATACTACTCCTGAGAGAGGAGTTTGGTGCTAAAGCCAAGGGAGGAGTCCTAAGTTCTATCTAAAAGTTTAGATCAGTTTGTCTGCATCTGAATTTGAGGTCGAATTCTTTTCAACCAGTAGAGTTTGATGGGGAGCATTCAACTACAATGATTTGCCACTACACTGAATCGGTGCCCAATCAAACAAGTGGGCCCCACGAAGATTTATTAGGAATTTACAATTAGATTTTGTTTACAATTAGGATTTTGGGATTTCTTGTATTAGGATCTTCTTATTTTAGTTTGATTAGAATTAGGAAAATTCAATTGGGAGTTTTATAAATAGGATGTAATCCTTTGATTTTAAGCAATGAATAATAAATTATTATAAATGTATATTGAAGATGCTTTTGTGCACGATTTCCCCGTGATGGGTTTGGTGTGAGGCCAAGAGAGCGATTCCCACTATTAATATTTCTATCTCTATCTCTCTCTATCTCTCTCTTTTTATCTCTCCCTCTCTCTTTATCACCCTTTCTCATTTTCCCAGAAATTGCAAAACGAGTCATTGTCCTGCGTCAACAATTCTCCACCCACTCTTTCTACCTTGGTGGGAATTGGGAGTAGTCAAAGTGATGCGGGAACATTCTATTTGGATGGTCCGCTACTACACCGAATCAGTGCCCGGTCAAGAAAGTGGACCTCATGAAGATTTGCTTTATTTATTTTTTTTGTTTAATTAGGATCTTTCTAATTAAAGTTAGATTTTTCCAATCAGGTTTTTATTAGTGATTGCAGTAGTTGATGTGTGTTAGGAATTTCTTATTTTAAGTTTGATTAGAATTAGGGAAGTCAAGTTAGATGGTTCTCTAAATAAGGATGTAAGCTTTGATTTTAAGGATGACTTGATTAATGAATTTTCATATTGATTTTCTCTTTGAGGAACTCTCTCGTGGTGCGAAATCACTTTATCTTGGTGCGAAGCCAAGCTAATTCGGTGCGAAGCCGAAGGCCCTTTCTCAAATTGTAGGGCGGTCGTCCCGTCCTGCGTCAAATTTGGTATCGGAGCAAGTTCAAAATTCCTGAAAGATGTCTCAAGTTGGTTCTCGATCGTTGGCAACTGCATTAGCTAAACTAAACCATGTGATAACTCGTTTAGAGAGCCAATGGGATGCCAATAATGACCAGATAAATCGTATTGAGAGCAAACTGGAGGCGAGGATCTCCGCTGGAGTTCCAATCTGCTGCCACCGCCGTCTCGTGTCGTTGCCGCCACGCCCGTTGACTGTTCCACCTCTTTCCGGCGAGCTATTGGAAAGTTTCACAGCGAAAACACCTCTTAAAGAGGTCTCAAAGCAAGAAAAGCCTCTTGAAACCCTAGCCTCGATTGAAGTTTTAGATATGATGGAAAAAGATCATGCTTAAAAAAAAAAAAGAGGGACCGAAAGAAAGTGAAAGTGATCCTTGTCTTCCTAAATCATCTCATGGACTAGTCAATGCGGGGCTTGTTGCTCAAGAAGCAGACGAAGGACTGCAAGTGCAGGAACCTTTGTTAAGACATTCTGATGCTTGTCGTGCCTTGTTGCTTGCGAGTTTCATTGAGGTTTTCATGAACATGCCTCTGGAAGTGTGTGAGCAAAGGGACGCAAAAGGCTTGTACATGAACATCACTGATTCGCACAAGAAGTATTGGATCCAAATCTTGAATACTAAGAAACCCCTTTTCTTCGACATTAATCTCGCCAAGGGGTACA
The DNA here is from genome assembly GCA_035048495.1 of Euptelea pleiosperma. NCBI lineage: Eukaryota > Viridiplantae > Streptophyta > Magnoliopsida > Ranunculales > Eupteleaceae > Euptelea > Euptelea pleiosperma. The sequence goes on from CM068549.1 coordinate 26,811,868, forward strand.
TGTAGCAACATAACGAACAGGGAAGCTTGGTTTCCCATGAGTTACTCGTCAAAATCCTCAGCAACCCAATAGTTCGGGTTGGGGTTTCAGCAAAAGACCCTTGCTGGTTCGTCGAAAAGAAACCGACAGAATCCACGAAGAAGCAGCATGTGAAGAAAACGAAAAAGAAGAAGACAGAAATGATGATGAAGAAGAAGAAGAAGAAGAAGAAGAAGAAGAAGAAGAGGAAGGCAATGCACCTGTCGCCATCACCGATCGTGGACGTCATTTACAAACGACGACGCTACTGTCGCCGCTGCTGTGGTATACCACTGCCACCACCAACGTTGCCAACAGGCACCTCCACCGATGATTCCATCGCCGCTGCAACCCAAGATATGGGGTTAGGGTTTCAACCCAAAACCCTTTCTCTCTCAACGAAGGAGACGAGCTCCAATATATGTCGGGCCACCCTTTTTTTATTTGTGGGCTTTGGGTTTTGGCCACATAAGTGAGCCCCCATATAAAGCCTCTTTTATGGCACATCCCACTTTGAGCCCATTCATGGCTCAAGACCAACTTTTTGTCTTGTGGACTTCATACTTATGGCCCAATTTTTTTTTGAGTCCTACCCACTTTAAGTTCAAGCTGGCTCACTTAGGTCCATACCCGATCCACAATCTGATCTATACACCCGACCCAATCACTCGATCCATGATCCAGCCCGGTTGAGTCAGCCCATGACCTGCAAAAAAAAAAAAAAAAACTCATTTTTGAAGTTACCGTGTAAAGCTTGAAGAGTGTTTACAAGTCATTGGTGACGAATTTTCCAATTTTATCCATTGAAGTCCGTTTGATCAGGATGATTCGAAGCACATTATTAAGTGGACTATTTGCAGAATTCGAGGTCGAATTCTTTCCAACTTAGAGGGTTTGATGCGGGAGCATTCTATTTGGATGGTCCGCCACTACACCGAATCAGTGCCCGGTCAAGCAAGTGGACCTCATGAAGATTTGCTTTATTTATTTTTTTTGTTTAATTATGATCTTTCTAATTAAAGTTAGATTTTGTTTCCAATCAGGCTTTTATTAGTGATTGCAGTAGTTGATGTGTGTTAGGAACTTAGGAATTTCTTATTTTAAGTTTGATTAGAATTAGGAAAGTCAGGTTAGATGGTTCTATAAATAGGGATGTAAGCTTTGATTTTAAGGATGACTTGATTAATGAATTTTCATATTGATTTTCTCTTTGAGGAACTCTCTCGTGGTGCAAAATCACTCTATCTTGGTGCGAAGCCAAGCTAATTCTGTTGAAGCCGAAGGCCATTTCTCAATCGTAGGGCGGTCGTCCCGTCCTACGTCACAAAGCTTTCCCGCTGGTTTTTAGATTTGGGGATACTGGACACCCAATTTCCTCAATGGTGGAAGCCTTTGTTCAGGTGCCTATGTTGATTGAGATTTTTATAATGCACCATATAGTTCATGGAGGTCATCTCATCCCCCATTGAATGTGTGATGTATAGGGAATAATAGGAAAGCAATAACTGGATGCAAGTGCGAGTTGGGGTTATATCAATCTGTGATTGTCTCTTAATATCATGTATTCATCACTCTCCTGCAGAATAGTTAGTAAATTCTTAATTCACGAACCTTATGAATTATTCGAAAAGACGAGCCAAACAACGTCCTATTCAAAGGTTCGGAAAAATTCGCTAATTTTTTAACATAATTGAATTATTCTCAAATAATTCATGATCTCTTCCTAATTATTCCCAGATTATTCAGTTTTGAACATGAAGATTCATTTTATAAGACAAAAAATTGTCAATATTTTGCTTTTTTTCTTATTTTGAAATTATTTTTGCCGAATTTTTTAATGACAAACCCGAATTGTACTAGAGCATTCCCGTACCATATTTTTTGCCGCACTCCGAATTGCTTACTATGTTCCTGCCCTTCTAAAAAGAGGAAAAAATGAAGAAAACACAAAAAAAATGTGTTTCTTCCTCATTCATAAACTCAAGGACAATCCATGCTTGTTATGTTGACACCTACTAAATATGTCCTTTATTTTAATCCCACAATCATGCCTGAAAAGAAGAAAAAAAACCACAACTGGGGCTATTTGCTTGTGGAATTCCATTATTTACTGAATTTGACTTTCCTAACTTGGTTAATATTGGACATTGCACCATTTCATATAGTTGCTTGCATTTTTACTTGGTTGTGTTATTCTTTCTTCTTGCAGATGCCAAGAATGGAGGACATTCTTAATCTTCCTGTGCAAGATCCTCTGTGTGCAGAGTTTTCTGCAGCCCATATAAACTGGGTAAAAGTTGAAGGAGGTCGCCAAGGTGGTGATGATATTGCCCTAATCCCATTTGGTAGAGTGGACGATTTCGTAAAAGGTGAATCTACAAAGGCAGAATGCCCTGCTAGCTTCCGCATTGAGTCAAGAAGGAAACGATCCGAAGGGAGTGTTAGCAAGCCGAGGGTCGATGGATATCTTGAATACACACTGTATGCCTTCGCAAATAACTGATCTTCCACGTAAATCTGGTTCCCGATGTGCCTCTAAGTGACCTATTTCTTTTTATGGTGATTCTGTAGATATTGGTGTTCTTATGGTCCCGAAGACTACCGAGATAGCGAGTCTGGTGTTGGTGACAGCTCGAATAATAAGCCTGCATCAGGGAAGGGTAGCAGGCCTGGAAGGCGGCACATGATGAGAGGCTGCATTTGCCATTTCACTGTGAAGCGCTTATACACTCGCCCTCTCCTTGCACTCATCATCTACAATCAGCGAAACCATGTAGATAAGACAGGGGCTCCATGTCATGGAATACTTGATAGGGATGCCGTAGGAACTCGAGCAATGTATGCTCCTAGGATCTCAGAGGAACTACGTCAAAAAGTGATGTCTATGCTGTATGTTGGAATACCTTTGGACAGCATTATTCAGCATCACATTGAGCAAGTGGATAGGCATGGAGGACCCAACAACCGTGATGATTTTCTCACTCGGAATGATGTCCGCAACATGGAAAGGGTGATTCGAAATTCCACGTGTGAGTTACATGAAAATGATGTATATAGCGTACGTATGTGGGTTCAACGTCACCAGAAGCATGTTTTCTTCTTCCAAGATACCTCTGTTACAGAATCGTTTGTTTTAGGGATACAGACAGAGTGGCAGTTGCAGCAGACACTCCGTTACGGGCATAACAGTTTTGTAGCTTCTCATTCAACTTTCGGCCCGAACAAACTCAGGGTACAATAAACTCCTTTCTGGTTAAACTTCATGCTTCCTCATCCCATCCTTCATCCACGTGGAACACAGCATGTCTGGGGAGCCAGCCCATTGAATTGGTTGCTGACCTCTTATATCGGATATAACTTCCAAACCAGGGCAATAGGATGATTAGGATCATCTGAGTGAGGTGATTTTTCTGCTTGATGATTTACTTGGAGGATGGTTGAGGAAGCATGAAATTCATGCTGCAACACAAGAATTAGCCTACTCTTTCTTTCCCCTTGTGGATTAGTTTATTAACAATGATTCATTGTTACCTAATACTAGGACTGCTTATTTTCTGTTAACAGTATCCTTTGTGTACCATACTAGTTTTTGACTCGTGCCAAAATGCAATTCCGGTAGCATGGGTCATTACTTCTACTTCTGACGGTCAATATATCCATGGTTGGATCGGGTCCCTTGTTGAAAGAATTCGAACCAGGGATCCCAGATGGAAACCCCATGCTTTTTTAATGGATGATCCATCTTTTGATATTTCTGTTATCAGGTACTTCTTTATTGTGGTCTTCCGTCATATCTATGTACAGTTCGGTTGTAAATTGTTGGCGAAAATGTTGATATCATGCTCTTGACATGCAGAGATGCTTTCCAGTGCCGGGTCTTATTATGCCTATGGCATGTTCGCCGTGCTTGGATTAGAAACCTGCTAAAGAGATGCTGCAACTTTGATGTGCAGCGAGAGATGTTTAAGCACCTGGGCCGCATTTTATATTGCACAAGGAATGGGCCAAGTGCTGTGGATGCAATAGAAGAGTTTATGCAGATTTTTGTTGATCAATGTGCATTTATGGATTATTTTAAGGAAAAATGGTTACCAAGGATAGGTATTCCTCCAGTCCAACTTCTTGTTCCCTATATAATGCCTTCTTCTAAGTGGCGTTGTTTAATCAGGGATTACCATATACGACCATCCCAAAAATTGATACAATATCAGAAAACAAAATATGAACTATTTTGGTAAAGAATTTATACAATACAGAAAAGGTTAAATAAGGAATGCATGATTGAAATTGATTACAAATGCTATATTTATAACATGTTCGATATTTCCATGCACACAAGTATTATAGCTGGATCGTGCTAGAAACAGGCAGCGTTATCTTGTATTGTCCATCCGAAAAACTGAATACTATATATGTTTAATTCTAGTACTTAGCTGTCTTATTCTGCAGAAATGTGGGTGAATGCAATGAGGACCCTCCCCGTGGCAAATCAAGAGCCACATGCTGCAATCGAGTCTTATCACTTAAGATTGAAATTCAAACTGTTTAATGAAGTACAATCTGGTTCCTGGCTGAGAGTTGACTGGTTGGTCCACACATTAACCACCGAATTCCACTCCTCATATTGGTTTGCGCAATATGCTGAAGAAACCGGGTACTGTAGGAACCTGAGAGAGGTGTCCTTCCTAACCAACTCCTGGTATCGAGCATTACACATCCCAGATGTTGATGTTATATTGGATGCGGAAGACCTCAGGGTTGCGAAGGTTATTTCTCAATCTGACAGAAGCCTGGTTTATACGATCTGGAACCCTGGTTCTGAATTCTCACTTTGTGATTGCCCATGGTCAAGGTTGGGCAATCTCTGTAAGCACGTGATCAAGGTGGGCATCTTGTGTAGAAGTCGCCATGTTGCAAGGCCATCATTGGCAGTCCAGACTTATCGTCAGGCATTGCTTAGCCTTTTGCAGAACCTTCCTGACGACCCTATAGTTCTTGATCATGCCATCTTACATGCTACCCGCATGCAACAGGACATCAAGGGCTTGGAAGACTTATCGAACGATGGCCTGCTCCAACCTTTACCTTCTCTCGAGACAAGTGGTCATGTTGCAGAAAATCTCTTGCCCCTACCACGTCTCCACTAATAGAGTGTTTGAAGAAAAGGCCCAGGTTTTTAAGACTTGTGGTGTGAATGCTGTTGTTTTAACTACAGCTTTGCTTGGACCTGAAAGGGTTTGGACTTCGGGTGAGACTCTGAAGAAATATTCCCCTTTTGGTTGACTGTAAAGCTATGTTACCCAGATATGGCAAGGATACAGGACTGATGCAGTGTGGACATGGCACCTATTTTAAAGTATCCGGTATCATGCCCTGAAGGTAATGTATATTTATAGTGATTATCAGAATTCTCTTGTTAAGTTCTAGAAGAACTATTTTCTTGAATGAGCTCAAGGGTGATCTTCTATTTAAATTGATATCCAGGAACCCAACTTGAATGGGAGACTGACCTGCAGCAGTGTAAATCAGAGAAGTCGGAAGTTGTGTCTGCATGATTCTAATTTTCTGCTCATGGAGGTACATTTTGTAGAAGTAATGGTTGCAGTTGCTTTTGCTGTTTTTCTTTTTCAGTGGTGGACCATCCCCTTGAAGCCTGACGACTTCAAATCCTTGGCTTTTATCGCATTGCTTGAATTGTTACCAGAAAGAAGCACGCCAAAGCATCTGTTGAAGAAGACTTGTTCACAATGCATATTCGGTAGGTCAATTACAGGTTTCTCTTTCTTTTGCCTGCACACAGTATAGTTTTACGAAAGATTGAATAAACAAAGATATTGCATTAGGGTAAATAGTCCCTTATAATCTAATAAGCAGGGACGTCTCTACCACAAGGCCATTAAGGCAGTTGCCTTAGGCCCCAGGTGAGAGAAGGTTCCCAGCCCAGGTGAGAGAAGGTCCCAAGCTCACTAACCACATGGATGTTTAGCCCACCCTTTGTTCGATATACAAACCAAAAATCAACCTGATTGGTTATCTCTAGCCATAGATTTTAGTTCTTTTTAGGATTGATCCCAGCCATTGGATTCAAGCATGTTTTTTGGGTAATAAATGCAATGGCTAGAAATCATCAATCAAACTAATTTTTAGTGTGTTTATCCACCAATAGGTGGGGTGGACATCTGCACAGTCATTAGGCCCAAAAAATGACCCATGTAGGGTTGCAGGGGTCCTCTGCATCTAAATTTTTTTCCTTAACTTTTGATTATCATGAATAGTTGTTAAATAAGATTTTCTACTATATAGAGAATTAAAATTTTTAATTAATACAATATATATTAATATGTTAAATATAAAAAATGCCTTATAGGAGTTCTTGCCTTAGGCCTTGACTTGCATCGAGACAGCCTTGCTAATAAGCAAGGATAGGAATAGCCGCCACTTACAAAAGAATCAACTTATACATCATTCGCTTCTCTCACGATGCCCAGGAGCATGATACTCAAAATTTCAACGTAATTTAAGTGATAAGCCTTTGAGATGGTTTTTGTTGGTGTTCAAACATTTACATCTGACTCCTTATTTGTTTGTTTTCTCTGTAGTAAACTGAACCAAGCTACGTGAACATGTGACTGCTGCAAACTTTAGTGTGAGACCCACGTCACCTCAGCTTCCAAATTGGCAGAACCAGAAAATAATACTTCAAGCATTTGAAGGGAACAATGCTTAAGATCTCAGTAAAGGGTACATCATATCCATGCTTAGGATGTCAGTATCGATTACTGTCTCCAAGTTGTCGAACTGTCGCGAATGAAAATGTTGTACAATGAGAGGAGGCGATGAGGATGACAAACTAAATTTGAACAAGAACAATTGGACATTGGATAATGTATCACCACATCAACAAGTAGGATGGCAAAGGGAACTAATGCACAATGTTGGTTAACAACTAGGTTCAGAGACATCGCATACTTACATCCCAGCAACGTTTGGTGGTGATTTAACACAATTTTTAGTTATTAACTTGATAAACATCCTAATTTTTCTACCTGCCCATAACATGACATCTTCACATGTGGCCTCTCTGTGTATGTTTGTGTATATATGTTTGTCATCTTTCATGATCCGACGTTGATTCTTGAATAATTTTAAGATTAGATTACAATGAAGAAAAAAACAAAAGAAGGTTTCAAATCATGAGGATGTGATAGTGATGTCTTGTGATATATTAAGGTTTTTTTTAAGTGTTAATGGCGTCTGTTATCATCCATCTAATATCCATAGTTTTAATATATTTGACCTAATGAAAACCTGTCATTTGTGGTTCTTGAAGTGATACTTTGATACCCACTTAACATTAACAAAAACAAGTCAACTTACTATATTAAAAACCCTAACAGCCCATGTGGGTATACGTAATTAGGGTCCATTACCTTACATAACTATCCATTTTTGGTGGGTATTCCTTAGAACAAATCATTTTTATCAGAGGGAGTTAGTATAGAAAGGACAAGTAGGTGTGGGAAATAAATTACTTGAAAAAGTGCCATAGATATATATTTTAGTACCCATTTCCTTAGTTTCATCTGGATATAGGAGAGTCACAAATTTTAACTTCCAGTAGAGTAACTCAACCACTCTCTCTCTCTCTCTCTCTCTCTCTCTCTCTCTTCTTGTTCTTCCTCCTCCTTTCTTTCTTTCTTTTTTTTGTTTTTAAATTTTAGGTGATATATGATGTGTCTAAGGTTTATCATCCCCCACTAAAACTCTGCCACCTTTCAGATGGGAGCGATTCATAGATCTAGACCATTCAGACTTATGGGTCATCTCTTTGATTTGTTTTTGGTTCTTTTGTTTTTTTGTTTTTTTGTTTTTTTGTTTTTTTGTTTTTTTGTTTTTTTGTAAGCATCTCTTTGATGGTTCACAACCTATAAATCAGACCAAAAAGATACTTCTAACCGTATGATGTATGGGATTTTTTTTTCTTGACTAATACCCTTGTTTCATTTTAGGGTCAGGTCGAGGGTTGGCTTTGGTGAGGATAATTTTTTTTTCCGATAACTGTAGACTTTATTAAGGGCACAAGGCCTAAAACGGGAGCAAATATAAAAGCGTAATAGGTTGAGGAGACCTACAAGAGGCGAACCCAACAAACAAAAAGAAGAGCAAAAAAACTAGAAGGGAATTAGTGGCCTTCTCTAGAACATAAGAGATTCCATCAGAAGACAAAATCTTCAAAGAAAATACCTCTACATTTTTCTTTTCACCATAAAGATCATTTGCACAAAAAATCTCTAGCACTATGGTGTAAACGGGTTAGAGATTTTTTGATAGACGTGTGGTGGCAACCAAAAATCAACCCTTTACTCATCTCCATGTGAAACCCACAAAAGTTTGTCAAAATGGTGTCATATTAGGTGTGTCAAAATAACCTGACCCTTAATTTTATACATCCTAATTTAGCTCTAGATTGGATGGTTGTGATCTTTATGAAAGTCTTATTTTCAGACTTGGTGGTCCACCAATTGAATGGTTTGGATTAATGATTTATGTTTCATTTTCATCAAAATTTGTGCGTCTTTCTCAAGAAAGGAATAGAAACACCATTAGTGACTACAATAATACGTTTCAGATATACTCTCGAATCAAATCAAAAACTTGTCCGCCATGTCCTTTCCTACAGACAAAATGATGAACTCTCGAGTTTCATTAGCCATAATGAAATCTAAAATGAAAAAAAAAGTAAGATTTCACATGCTACACTAAAAATAACCCTACGCGAAATAGTCTGTATCAAAAGCTTGATACAAAAATCCCTATAAATTCCTCATGGTACTCTTTGGGTCGACTAACCCATGAATGTTGTTTGGATCATACTTCGGGGCGTGACATATGCCCTTTTCAAACCGCTTCTTATGGTTAGGTGACATGTGCACATGGCCTTTTTCAAGGCTATGATGGGGGAAGTGGCCTTTACACCCCGCTTACGGTTCGGTGACAATGCCAATGGCTTTCCACGAAGTTTCGACGGGAGGTGGCTTTGTCAACCCAATTCATCCGAGCTTATTATGGCATTAGTAGCATGTGCCCATGACCTCTGCGGAGGTTCCAATGGGAGATGGCTTTGTCAAAACGTTTTTATAGCTAGGTGACATGTACCTGTAGCCTCTCACGAGGTTTCCGATGGGAGGTGGCCTTGCCAATCCATTTCGTCCGGGTTTATTATGACAATTGATAACACACGCCCATGGCCTTTGCGAAGGTTACGATGGGAGGTGACCTTGTCGAACTATTTCTATGGTAGGGTGACACATGCCCATGACCTCTCCGAAGGGATCAATGGGTGATGACTCTACCAAATGTTTGCTAAGGATAGGTGACATGTGCCCAGGACCTTTGCGAAGGAATCACTTCCGCCAATGAATTCGAATTGGCTAGAAGCTGGCAGTCAATGTGAGGCAATTGGGCTATGGTTCCTCCAAGTGGTGTTTAATGGGCTTGGTGATCAAGATCCAAGGGCATACATGAAATCATAACAATCAAAATTTTCTTAATATCGCTCCCTCGCGTTGCCATAATTTTCAGATTTGCCCCTCCAAATTAATCTTCCAGAACTGCTGTTAGCAAAAAAAAAAAGAAAAAGCTAAAGTGTTTCTAGAGCTACACTCCACAACTCTTCTCTGCACTGGCTGTTTTTTCTTTACATGTCAGATAGCCAACAGCCAATCCAAACCATTCGTCTGGTCGCCGAAAAAGTGGATAGTGCCTTTGTCCACATCCGCACCATGCCCATAACCTACTTGTCTTGTACTTTCTCCGTCTATTTATTGCAGCCATTGATTTTTTTAATGGAAAAGCCCTTGTCCACATCATGCCTATAACCTACCTTTCTACCACATGGCACTAAGTAAATTTTTTGGCTGAAGTTGTCTTTTCTTGTGGTATTGTGGGACAAATAAAAACATGACACGTGCCCATCAAACAGTCATTTTTAACTCAGGTCAAATCAGTTAACCTCAGTCAAGTTATTTTTTGACTTTTGCGATGTACACATGGTATGTTTTTATTCGTCCCACAATGCTACAAGGAGAGAAAACTTCAGCAAAAAAAAAAGTTCCCATTGATGTGGAGAGAAGGTGAGATGGTGAATGTACTTTGGGCCCACCATCTCAACTATCGCATGGAAAGAGAACCCTGCCACTCCTGAGAAGAAATCTGGATTGCACTCCAGAATACCTTTTAAAAAAAAATGAGTAAAACTTGCAGCCGACAGTCATATAAGCCCTACCCTCCCACGATATGAGCCGCGTGGCTCATTTTTAGAGAACGCTGACCCTATTGATGTTTGACCAATCCCTATGTGGGCCTAAAACCAAACTTGTACCCCAAATAATGCTCAAATTCCCACTGTTAAAATCAACCTATGAAAATGACTTTAATCCAACGCTTATAAATCACTAATCTGGTTTAGTTTTTGGTTTGTAGGTCCACTTAGGGATTGATCAAACATCCATACGGTCAATGTCCTCTAAAAAGTTCCACGTGGTTCACATTGTGAACGACGGTCTCTGACCGCCAGTCATGCAAGTTTTACTCAAAAAATATATATAAACTAAACATAGAAATATAAGTGGGGCATAGTGTGTCCCCATAAAGAAAAGCAGTAAAGTGGAGGAGGCAATTCCTTTGTCAGAGGCAGGTTTAGTGGTTGTGATTGGAAAGCTTGTGGACCCATTAGACACGTGTCAAATTTTGGAGAGCTGATCAGACAAATTCAATGTCTTTTACTTATTTACTCTTGGGGTATTGCCAAAGCATACAAAGGTGGGACACATTACCCTATGCAGTCATGCTTCTACTGTTCACCAATTCATTTCTCAAAACCGTACACTAGGTGGGCCACCTCTTGAATTGGGCAGTGAACCATGCATGGCATGGGTGGTAGCTAGAGTTGATCCGGGTTTGAGTGGGGCAGGTTAGAACCAACCAACATTTAATAGGTGGGTCCGGATCATTTGTTTGAACAAGACCCAACTATTATTGGTCGGGTCTAGGTGGGGTTTGCGTAAAAAACCAGGTTTTGATCTAAACTTGGCCCATTTAACTATTGATTGGTTTTAGACTCTGACTTGTAAAACACGAGTAGGTGCCCCATGCCTACGGCACTCTTCGACAAAGCATTTGTCAAAAGTGGGTGTGAGTGGTTGAGATCTACCGTTCAATTGGGGGATAAGATCTCAACCCTTCTTTATGAAGCCTATAAGAGGGGGAGACAACTTCCATGTTTTGTTATATAGATGTAAAACTTATTAGGTGAATCTAATGTACAAGATTAAATGGGTGTTTACTGAATCTGGTCTGGGACCAGTCAAAGACCATTTGAACCAACGAATAATTCTATTTTATAGGTAACCGACATACATATATGGAAAAAATATTAAATTTCATGAAATATTTAGATTCATGTCTGAATATTTCGTGTGAATAGTAAATTTCGATCACATGACGATGTAAATGTATATTATTTCTGTCGAAATGATTCAACATGTTTTGAAACATTTCGATCGAAGACAAGAAACATCTCATTTGAGTTCAAAATCGCCACAAATCCCATATTCGATCAATTCAACTAATTTCTATCTTTTTTGTATACAAAGACCAATCTATTGTAGATTTCTTAGTTTGCAGATTGATCGTAAGGATGAATCGAATTCCGTTTTAAAGTTTTTTTCAAATTCGAAATGCACATAAGTACAAAATTTTCTTACTATCGTTTCTTGCTATAAATAGATAAAGTAAGTGTAAATTAATTAAATATAAAAATCTACAATGCATTTACACTGGATTTATGCACAGATTGAAGATCGTTTAGGGTAAAAATTTAAAATTTGGGAAGAACCCCAATTTCATTAATTTTACCTTAAAATCCATGATTGTACATAAATTAATTATATATTGTATAACTTAACCCTGTTCTACAAGTTGGTTAGGTTTAAATTTTTACAAAAAAATATTTAAACGTTCAAAAAATTAAGAAAATATTATAAGTCAATTGTAAATAGATTTTTTTTAAATTATTCATAATATTAAAACATTAATGTAAGTGAATAACAATTCGTTAATACTTTAATTTATGATTTTTTTTAAAATTAGTAATTAAATAATGTCTTGATTGACTATCAGATAACTGCTTCAACATATTACAATCTATAGATTGCTATAGTCATTCATTTCCACATTACATATGGTTGTATATTATAGTTAGATAGCTTATGAGTGTTTTTATTTTTATTTTATTATTTCTCGAACTTTCCATAATTTTCACATTATTTTCATCATTTCCACGAAAAATGTATTATTTTCACATTGGTTGGAATATTTTCATTTCCGGGTTGTCGAAATAAATCTAAAATTTAAAATTTATTTCCTTGATTGGACAAATAATGGGGAGTAAGGCTGTCAATGGATCGGGTTCCAGTTGGATCAATGCGGGTCTAGACCCAATCTGATAAGAAAATAGGCTGATCTGATGAGATCAAATCACGATGTCTGGACCCAATCTGATAAGAAAATAGGCCGATCTGATGAGAGATCAGTTCACATAATCGTGATCTGATCCGACAGAAATAGTAGAGTTTAGGACCCGTTCCAATCCAATCAACCTATTAAATTGAAAATAATTTTTTAATTTAAATTATTTACTTCCAAAATTATCGGATTGGATCCATTGACAGCCCTAATGGGGAGCTAGGAGAACCTGGCTATAATCAGGGTGGATCCGGGTGCCCATCAGAACCGGCATCTCATGTAGAGTCCTAGAACTTGGGATTAATAATAGGGCAAAGTTTAAAATAAACTTCACGGACTCATCCAAGAATCTTACACCATCCATTACTGTTTGTGCAAATCACGAGACGTCAATTTTCAAAAAAAAAAGTGGGTTTTTCAAGAAACTTGAAAACACATTTTGAGATGGGTGCACATCTTGGATGGTGTGAGATACTAGGATAGATCCGATAATGATACTTTAGGGTCTCAAATGCAGAAGAAATCCTTTATCAAACAAATATGATTGTATAGAACCGATGTAATTTAATATAATACCACTTGAATGCTTGCTGTTGGATGTAGAATAGAAGATCTCTAGGCCGAACTCCTTTCCATTCCTATGTTTGCATTAACCTACCCTCTGTTGGGAAGATGGAGCCCACCATTTGAATGGTCCTGACTGAGAGATCTAACAACCATTAATCCATCACATTAATTTGACGGTTAGAAATGTACAAATGGTCCTCAAAAAGAGTAATTATGCTCACAATCATCCCATGAAACCAGTTTTTTGTGTAAAGAGAGGTCCCACAAGTGTGACCCATCAGATGGTTGTTGCACCCGCTCTATGCATTGCTGCACCGCCAAGTAGTTAATGGCTAGCTTTAAAAGGGATTGTTTGTCTGTTATAATCGCATAACGGGTAGTTAATGTTACAGTTATAATGGCTGTATAGCAGGTAAAAAAAATAGTAAAAAATTGAATATATATTTTTTGAATTTCTCTTCGATATCATTTTCAGCTAAATGAGAGTAACGGTCAAATAACGATTAACGGCCGTTAAGACCATGATGGGATTGTGGCTGCCGATCTGAACGATATTGGCGAGAAAATCCGAATATTGTTCATATCAGCAGGGTTCGATCCCGATCCGGATAGCCAGATCCATAACGGGATAGGCCGAGACTTCGAACCATGTCGAGAGCTACCGTGATTAACGGCGTTATAACCGTCGTGGACAATAGATCAGCCCTTTTTCCAATCCACAGGCACAGCTTTAACTGTCATGAACAACCAAAAAGGAGAGACAAACCCTTTTAGGTCTGATGGTACTATAGAAATGAAACATCATCATCATCATCATCATCATCGTCGTCTTCATCACTCAGATGAGAACCTCAAAAGATGCAGTTGATCCGTTGATGAAAAATCTGAAAAGGGTTTAAGAGTTGACCACCTTTTTAAGCTTTAAATCAGTAAAGAACCCATTTTTAATTCTCCATGTGGAGTGTGAGGATGAAGCAAGCATGTTTGAATTCAAAACAATCTTAGGTTTGCAGTTGCACATGGCTGTAATCCAAAACTATATTAATCAATGTAGGAATAATGGAATACACGTGGCACACATCCAGTGAATTAGGGGTCAATGATTGGGACCCATCAAGGAGATTTCTTGAGCCAAAAGTCGACCTAATTTAGGGGTTCTTAAGCTGTTCTAACCGTTCAAAATAATCCAAATGGGACCTACCATTACGAACTGTCATCACGTTAAAGTCATCGTCAACAATTGTGTTTGACGTTTCTTCCCATTTGATATTCTATTGGAATGTTTAGAACCATCTGATCAGGAGACTTTTGACTTTGATATCCTTGATAAGAACAATTAAATGGTGGGTCCCTATCTATCTTCCTCTAGATGCCTCTATCACAAAAAGAAAAAAACAGCTGTGACCACAAAGAGAAAAGTTGGCAATAGAGCTGGAAACCAGTTTGTTTGGTGTCAAACATCAAGAAACACAGTCTTTCAAATACTTTGAATAAGAACATGAAAAACCACCCACAAGAATTCCCAATAGAGACTTAAGAGATCTGATTGAGACATTTTTCTATCAATCTCAAACTAAATGAAAGCATGATCAACCCATATGAATTCCCTCCCCAACAGAGAGATCTGATTAAGACATTTTTTCTGTCAATCTCAAACTAAATTAAATGAAAGCATGATCAACCAATATGAATTCCCTCACCAACTGAGAGATCTGATTGAGACATTTTTCTCCCAATCTCAAAACTTTTTTTTTCTCCCAATCTAAAAACCAGAATGGAAACATGATCAACCCCACTTGAAATTCCAATAGGGAGGAGACCTGTTTCTTTCATTCTAGCTCTCTCAGAAGAACTGGAGGGAAGAACAAGAACAAGAACAAGAAGAACAATGCTCTGAAAATCAATATTAAGTCATCATGATCATACTATGAAATGGTAGACAAAAGAAACAAAGTGTGATTAAAAAGAGACTAATAGTAATAAACCCAGAAAGCAGAAGAAGCAGAAGCTGCTTCTAAGCCCTGATTATCATCAGCATTCATCCATAATTCTACATGAATCTCATCCCCTATACATACATTTTCCTGCAACCTACTCTCTCTCTCCACCATTTTATTCACAACTCAAATATCCATAACAATTCAAATAAATATGGAGAGACTTTCTCCTTCTCTCCCTCATTTAGTCTTTCTTCTCCATCTCTTCTTACATATGAATACCTCCATATCATAGCCGGAATGCATTGACATTTGCACTGAATAACTGCTCCTGTTTTTGTTCTTTGCTATTCCTCCTCCAGCGGCGATGAGAATCGCCCATAGGGAAAGGACCACAGTTGACAGAGAAGATGTAAAAGAAGAGGAAGAGGAAGCAATGGCAGACAAATTAATTGAAATGTTTCCTTTTCTTTCTAAACGAGGGAAGGTAGGAGAAAGATTCTCAAAAGAATCAATAAAAGGGAGGTGGCGGAGGAGAGGCGTATGAAATCCCAATGATTGGCGGCAATGGGCCCACGTATACTGGCGCTGGTGGTGGTGGTGATGGAGAAGGTGGAGGTGGTGTTTCACAAGGAATTGGAGGTGGTGGTGAGGGTGGTGGTGGAGAATGGTACTGAACTGGTGGCGAAGGTGGTGGTGGTGGAGAATGGTACTGAACTGGTGGAGAAGGTGGCGGTGGTGAATGATAAACAGGTGGCGGTGGTGGTGGAGAATGATAAACAGGTGGTGGTGGTGAATGATAAAGAGGTGGTGGTGGAGAATGATAAACAGGTGGTGGTGGTGGTGACGGTGAGGGGGGTGGCAAATATTGAACTGGTGGCGGCGGTGGTGGTGAATACTCTTCACATGGTGGTGGAGATGGAGGCGGAGGTGGTTCTACACATGGAGGGGGTGGTGGAGGCGAATTAGGTGGGGGAGGCGGTGACTTCGTAGGTGGTGGTGGTGGTGATGAATAGTAGTACTCAGGCGGTGGAGGTGGTGAATTCGGAGGCGGAGGTGGTGAATGTGGTGGTGGAGGCGGTGAATGATGCGGTGGTGGTGGCGAATCATAGTAGTAAGGACTTGGTGGTGGTGGAGAATGTAAAGGCGGAGGTGGCGGTGGTGAATTGGGTGGAGGCGGCGGTGGCGATCGAACACAGTAAATTGGAGGAGGCGGCGATGATGTCGGTGGTGGGGGAGATGGTGGAGGTGGTGAAGGAGGAGGCGGGGATGGAGATGGTGGTGGTGGGGATGGTGGAGGTGGTGACGGAGATGGTGGTGGAGGAGAAGGTGGCGGTGGAGAAGGCGGCGGTGGGGGTGGTAAGTAAACTGGGCGGAGGTGGAGGCGAGTACACTGGAGGCGGAGGTGGAGGCGAGTACACTGGAGGTGGTGGTGGCGGAGGTGATGAGAAAGTAACCGGTGGTGGAGGAGGTGAAACAACTGGTGGTGGTGGTGGTGGAGGTGGTGAAACAACAACTGGTGGCGAAGGCGGAGGTGGTGGTGGCAGAACAGGAACAAAAGGAGAACATCTAAACGAACTACAATCCACAGGATGTGACAAGAACGACTTACATTGCGCAGCCGATCTCTGCAATGGCCTTCCAGGCAAGCAATTCCTCCGGTCATCAAAATCCGAAACACCCAAACAGACCGGAGGCTCGCCCGTAAAGAAATTATAAGAGAACGTAAAGTTCTGCAAATTCGGCAACAAACAAATACTCGACGGAATCGCTCCCGAAAGCATATTATGAGCCACATTCAGCTGCTCCAAACTCACCATCCCTCCAATCACGTCCGGCAACTCCCCTAACAACTCATTGAAGCTCACATCAAACACCGTTAGATTCTTCAACAACCCGATCTCCACCGGCAAACACGCCCGAAACCCATTGTTCATCAAAATAATCTCATTTAGGGTTTCCGACATGTTACCCAAGCTAGCCGGCACACAACCATGGAACTTGTTGTTCGCAAGAACAATCACCGAAACCGGTGAGCTCCCTAAATTATCCGGAAGATCAAAAGCGAACCGATTGTGGTTTATGAAAATGGCATCCAGATCTTTCTCGAACAGCTCCTTCGGAATCTTCCCTTCAAATTCATTGAACCTCAGATCTAGAAATTTCAACGAAGGCAAACGAAGAACAACCTCTGGAAATCTCCCAGCGAACCGATTGTTACTGAGATCCAACTCGAACAGCAACTTCAACTTCTCAAACTTGTGAGGTACAGTGCCGCAGAACCGATTGGAGTTTATGTGGAACAATGCGAGGTCCACAAGAAACCCTAGTTCTTCGGGTAGGTACCCAGCGATATCACCATGGTTGAGATCAATCCCAGCAACGGTTCTGATTTTCGGATCATCAAGTGCGAAAGAACAAAAGACGCCGGTGTAGCTACAGACGTTAGATCCAACCCAATCTCCAGTCAGATTCAAAGGATCAGAGATGATAGCGAGTTTCCAAGCTTGTAATGCTTTGTAAGCATCTTTGAGTCTATCGTTTTCGAACACAAGCGAAGGATCAACAGACACATTCTCTCCTCTATCACCAAACTCATCT
The DNA here is from genome assembly GCA_035048495.1 of Euptelea pleiosperma. Lineage (NCBI taxonomy): Eukaryota > Viridiplantae > Streptophyta > Magnoliopsida > Ranunculales > Eupteleaceae > Euptelea > Euptelea pleiosperma. The sequence goes on from CM068549.1 coordinate 26,829,516, forward strand.
CTGTAATACAAAAGCTGTCTCTGCCGAATGTATTTCACTTCGGCATCAGTGAGATCGCCATTGCGAGAAACAACGATTTCCTCCGAAGAAGAAAGAGGAATAGAAACAAAGAAAACGAAAAGAAAAAGAAGATCGAGATAAAGATGCTTTCTCTTCATCTCACGTTGAACATTGATGATCTTGATCTCTATTTTCGTTTCCTTCTTCCCCTTCGATTTTGATTTTCAATGAATTTAATGAAAAAGAAGAGATCAGATAGATAAGGTCAGTTGCAATGAAAGATAAGACAATGGAGGAGAGGGGGGATAGAAGAAGGTTTATTCAAAGAAGATTTTGGAGAGAGTGAAATAACATCAAGGACAGCTAAACCACAGCTCAAACCCCACTTGATTCTTCCTTCTTCTTCTCTTTGTAATTGCATTTCTCTCTCTCTATGGCTAAGAAAAGGTGACTTTATACTTGCTTTGAATCCCATTCCCACTTCAACCAACTAGCCAACTCAAAACTTAAAATAAATCTATTTTTATATTTTTAATTAATTATAAACCTATAAATTATAATTACAGTAATTTATTAAAAAATTAAAAATTAAAATGGATTAAAACAGCTTTTCGAAACCGCTGCCGGTTTTCTCTCTCTCTTTTGAGTAATTTTATGTTTTATCGTCTTTTTATGACTAGTGGAGTTGTTTGTTTGCTTAGGTGTCAGATTAGAAGAGTAAATGCAGTATCTCTCTACTTTTGTGAAATTACGATAATACCCTTATTACTGCATTTTGTGGGTAGAAAAAGAAATTATTTATTTTTATTTTTTATTTGAATAATTAGGTTTTAACGAATTCAACGAATTTGAAAAGGAACGGCATGTATGGATGACGACATGCATGGGCATGTATTGGGATGTTGAAGAGATGATGATGATGTAGCATGTAGGTATCTGCTTTTGTAGCTAAGTGGGTCCCAGAGGTCTCACTGTAATCTTCATCGAAGAAAGCGACATCATACAAGCATGTGAGTGGGCCCTCGCGTCACGTCCTGCACGGCTGGATCGTCGGCTCCGAAGGCTTTTGTGGTGCACCGCGTCCCCGTGACTTTAACCTAACGACCTACGCCACGTCCCCACCGGGACTTTAACACATTCGAGAACTACACGGTTGAAGTCTACATACGCAGCCGAATAAACGCGTTTTCTGAACTGTTTTAATCGCAATCGTGGTTTGACTAAAATGCCCTTACCTTTAGTCTGTTGTCCTTTCTTTGGAATGCCACGTCAGCGTACACGCAATGGGTCCCTCTTCAGCTCAGCCACGTGTTAAGAAGGAAAAAAAAATGCTCAAAGCCGTTGCCTGAGCCACATGGCACATTATTCGAAGTCTCACCAAATGGAGAGTAAAACTCGCTGACTGCACATGTTCAGCAAAGTCGATGAACGCCTACAATATGAGCGACGTGGTACAGTTTTAGAGGACACTAACGGTATGGATTTTTGGCCAATCACCAGTTGGACATAGGAACCAAAATCAACCTGACTAGTGATTTCCGAACGTTGGATTGGAATCAATTTTTTGAATTTCAACATTATTGATCATTATTTTTAGTACCAAGATCCAGAGGTTTGAAATCACTAATCAGGCTGATTTTGGGTTTGTAAGTCCACCTAGGGATTGGCCAAACATCCATACAGTCAAAGTTCTCTAAGAGTGTGACACGTGGCTCATATTGTGGGCGGTCAGCGAAGTTTACTCCAAAATGGATGGTCGCCTCATCCCTAGGTGGACCTACAGATCAAATCTCAGCTCAGTTGGTGAATGGATTTGAGTCTTTATCATCATGGGGTTGATTTAAGCCATGATTGGAGCATTATTGGTATATCAGATCCAATGGCTAGAAATTAACAATCAGATTAATATATCGGTATGTAGGTCCACTTAGGGATGGCAAAAACCGAGAAACATCCATATGGTCAGTGGTCTATGCCAGGTGGCTCATGCACACGTCGTTGAGCATTTTTCCACGTATCTCAGAGTTATGCCTAGTCGAGTCTGACAAAATACAGCCGGCAAAGTAGCTGTACTCCATTATATACCACGTGTTCATCATCCAGGGGTTGTTCCCAGTATTTCAACCAAGGAGATAGCTCATCTGCCCTACGAGACAGAACGGGGTGGGCCCACTTTCTCAACGACTCGTCCTGGGGTTGTTTCGGTTGACTGTAGAACGTGCAGAACAGTTTCAAAGTTTAAACTTTAAAGACGCGCCGGTTATCGAATTTGACCTCCACGTGTCGGTCGAGCGGGCGCTCTCTCTCTCTCTCTCTCTCTCCACAAAGGTAGAAAATTCAAACGCGAAATTTAATTCAACTCGCCAACCAAAACCAAATATTAATAAACCCTGTTGAACCCTTCTATCAAAATGACCATAATGTCCTGACTCATCTTTCACTCATCCCTTTGTATCCTTGAGTTCGGATTTTTGAGTGGTTTGATCGAAAAATTACAAAATTAACCTCCTGAAATTTGAAAGTAATTAATAATTAGAAATACCCCTTTTATAATTTCAAATTTTAGGATCACCCCTTGATCTTGTTTAACAGTGATTGACTTAAGTTAAAATGGACTTTTGAATCGCACCTTGTTAGCATTGTGCTTGCAATATTATGGTCCTTTCATAGGTGCATTAATAGGCGCACGATGCATGTCACGTTTTACTGTTAGCCAAATGAAGTTACCAAATCGTGAAGCGGCAAAACTTTGTTCATTTAAAAATGCGAGTTTAAAACGATTTTGGTTCAAAAAAAGCAGAATTTAAAGATTGGTCAAAATGACAAGAACATCAAAAGATCATGAGACACAATATGAGCCATGTGGTACACTTTTAGAGGACTCTGACTATATGGATGTTTGGCCAATCCCTAAGTGAACCTACAAACCAAAACTCAGCCTGATTAGCGATTTCTAGGCGTTGGATCTTTGTACCTCAAATACTGCTCAAATTCCCACAGTTGAGAACAACACATGAGAATAAGGGCAATCCATACTGTCAAAGTCCTCTAAGAATGTGCCACATGGCTCATATTTGGGCAGTCACCAGAGGAAACTTAGAAAGTTAGAAAGTAAAAGCGGGTATTATTAATTACTTTCAAATTTCAGGGAGGTGTTACTAATTACTTTCAAATTTGTTGTAGGCAGCAAGGTTTAAAAAACAGCCGTTGTAACAAAAATAACGGCCGTTATAACGGATTCGGACCTACCCCGTTACGTTATGGACCGTTTAAACATCTAGAAATATTTTCTGAAAAATTTTGTAAAAAAAAAACTGCCGTTATTTTTATTTTTTTCCATTATTTTCTGCTATTTTTCCGTTATATTCCGTTATTTTCTATTTTTGAAAATTTGCGCCATTTTTTCCGTTATTTTTCCATTTTTGCCCCTGAGCATTTTTTTTCGTTATAACGGTAACGCCCCCAGTCCGTTATACCGTTATAACGGTCCCCTTTAAACCTTGGTAGGCAGCAATTGGGATGGCAAATTACAATTTTACCCACCCAAAACTATTTTCTTAGTCAAACTTTTGCTAATTGTCAACAACGAATGAGGAGTCCTCACGTCAGTGCCTTATTGGATAAATCTGCATTACATGTCCAAACAAATCATTAACATGCCAGCTTAATGTCACTAAACAAACTTGTATTCTCATGTTTCAATGGATCCTCCATTACAAATATTAGCGGGGCACGTGTCATACACGTGACTGGAGCGATACGGTGGGTTTCGAGTCCACTCTTGACCATATCAGAGTGTCACCAAAGCCCCTTACTACCGCAGAGTTCTCGACACCTACCCCCGTGTGATATTTTCCCTCGTAGGTTCGAACATTAAGCATAAAATGTTGTTAGTTTATTTAAAGACATCTCCAAACAGATGACTAAATAGGATTTATGTTGTCGACCCCAAACATTTATAATAAGACATAATTAATATTATGATTTGACATAGATGATGGTGATTCGCAAAAAAAAAAAATTAAGAGATTAAAAGGAGATATTTATATCTTAAGATGCACTGAATGTTTAAAAGGACTTTTTTTTTCGGAAGAAAGAAGGTAAATAACATTGTTGACTAGGTCATAGTTTGTAAATTCATAAATATTTCGCGAACCATATGAATTATTCAAAAAAATGAACCAAACGTCTTATTCAAAGGTTTGGATAAATTCTCGCATTTTTAACATTAGTGAATTTTTCCGAATTATTCTTGGATTATACAGTGAAGGGTATTTTAGTCATTTAAGTTTCGATCATTTAGTATGAAACCTAGTTAGTCAATTCACGTTTAATACGGCCATATGAAATAATAAAAAAAATAGACAACATCGCAAATTTTAAGATTGCATCTTATTCATGTTTAATACACAAATTTTATATTTTTTTAAAAAAATAAAATGTATTAAACGGTTGTATAAAATTAAAAAAAGGAGGAAAATCAGGCTTTTTTAGGCTAAAGGAATATATCACTTTAACAATGACCGAATTTTTATATCTTGATACCGAATTAAACTCGGACTTTTCCCGTTCCGAATCTTTTCCGTACGCCGAATTGCTAACTATAGTACGAAGAACAGGTGGAGGAGTGCTTGGGGGGTAAAAGGGGTAAGAAAGGAAAAAGAGAAAAAGAAAAAGATAAGTGAGAGAAACGAAAAGCGCGTTTAAGGCGGAAAAAGAGAACGCTCTCCTTCTCCTTTCTATAATAAATGAGATGCGCGAAACCTAGCCACGCAAATTACGGGTAAAATTACAGCCCGAGATTTAAGACTGAGCTGCCTTGATATATCCGTCGTCGGCAGGTTTCTCACTCCACCTCACTATGGCCCACTTGGAACCCCTCACCTGGTGTCGGTGTTTCCCCGTACCCGCACCCGGATTGATCCCAGTCCCCACCACGCGGATCGAGAACCTGTTCCAATTGGGCCCCACTGCATCCATACCATGCCATGTCCATGTCCATGCTTATGTCAACATCAGTCATGGGTCATGATGGGTCCAATAAGTCTTAATCCAGCGCACACTGTATTCCACAACCTTCGAATCATATGTGCTTAGGCGGGATATGGCTGTCTTTGTTTTTAGAATTTCGAATGTTTACAGTTTACACCACTTTTTAGAACCTTAATTTTGCTAAAAAGTCTTTCTTGCTTAAATGCTCATCTGAAAATTATATATAGTTCCTGCCGGCTAATTTTAAGCCACAGATTATGCAAAAAAGCACCTGCTGGTTCATCCAAACGGCGCACGTTAGCATCTCTGATGACAGAAAAAATAACTAATCTGCACTCGATCAATCACACTCAACTGCCCCCGTACAATACACGTGGCCAATCAACTAATCAATCTGGAACATTTATCCAATTGAGCAAAAACCTGGAAATCAGATTAACCAAACTCTTCTCAAAATCTGGAACATTTGAGAGTAGGGATGTCAATGGATCGGGTTCAGATCAGATCAGGATCTTTTCAAAGCAGGTCCAGACCTGCTTTGAAAAGATTATCACTAAACCCAGACTCTATCCATTAACACTTCCATGTGCCCTAGACCCGCTCCGATCCAAAATGTATAACTCTAAAAGGTTTGACGGAAGTTGGCCAAAAAACAAAAAAAAAAAAAAAAGAAGGGGGTCGGGCTCAGGGGGGCCCCTTTTTTCTGACCCCTCTTGTGTTCGTGTGCTCGGCATTGGATTCGTTGTCAGCGCCGAGCTGGCATCACTTACTGGGGCGCTGACAACCCACCGCTGGATACATGAAATCCACCGCGAGCGCACCAACACCGAGGGGTCGGAAAAAGGGGGTCCTCGCGTGAGACTAAAAAAGAGAGGTAAGGAGACATTATTGGTTCAGATTGGGTCCTCAACAAATTTGGATCAGGGTGAGTCCAGAACAAATATCGGGACCACAACTTATAGGTTCAGACCCGATCCAATAAAACATTCTAGTTCTAAAATGGGGTTATCGAACCATTGATGCCCTAATTGAGAGGCTGGTACAGGCTCTCGTCTAGGGTTCTTACTATTCCACAAGGTCACCAAATAAACAGTCTAATAAAAGGAGGATTGGTGGGGCCAACCTGTAGTGTAGGTGGCCAAGGAACATTTTTGGACGTCAAGTTCATGAAACATTTGTATCCTTCATTGTTAATACAAATAAATATAAAAAAAACAAGAAGTAAAATTTCAAGAATTCGTCGGCACTAAAGAACAAAACTCCAATTATTGGACCGAATTGTAAGAAAAGGAGAGGTTGAGCGGTGAGGTTTATTAAAACGCGTGGCGTGCGAATCTCACAACCAACCCCACACACTAAAGTTTCCAGCTCACTCACCGAACAACCCCAATCCCCAAATAACAATTTTTTTTTTTTTTTTAAAATTATGATGCTCTCTTTATTTAAAAATTCAAAAAAAAAAAAAAAACCAAATAAAGCTTTATCAGTTCCTCACCTTTAATCATGGCGGAAATCATGCCTAATCAGAGATTAAAAAAAAATGATTGGCCATGATTGAACAAGGTCTTTCCGACCGAATCAATACTTATCCAAAAGCAACCCAACATATATTATAAAAATAAACAAAAATGGCAGCCAAAAAATAAAAATTTGAAGAAAACAGTGGGCTGAACCACAATATATCTCTACCATTCTCACAATGCTACACTAGCAGAAAAAAAAAAAAAATGCTTGAGGATAAGCAAAAAAAAAAAGAGACAAGTTGAAAGTTGGGAAAGAGTTTATAATATAGGCCTCCTGTGACTAAAGAAAAATTCTGCGCCAAAAGCCACCGACTACCACAGACAAATAGGTCCCTGATCGACTCGCCTCCGAAGGACAACAACCTGATCAAAAAAGACCAAAAGGAGGGAAAAGAAACAGAAAAAGCAAAATATCAAAATCTTAAACAATTGACTTTTTTGCTGTCTTGCATTTCACAAGCTATCGCTATGCCTATGCACCACCAGCAGATAGATATCAAGCCTTTGGAACATTCAAAAAAGTTAGGGTATCACCAGACGAACTGTTTTAAGGATGGTTTTCCTAATGGGTCCCACCCTAGTATAACTTCCAGACCATATGTCAATCCAGTCAGGTGATCATTATTCATCTTACAATCAGTAAATTTAGTAAATGGTACAGGCCCAAAAAATATCCATTTATTGGATGGTTTTATATTTCTCTGACTGAATTTATTTTTTGGCACAGGAAATATCGTACGTCTGATCATGAAATGTTAGGGCCCACTGAAATCCATGTGTACCTAGTACCTCAAATATCCAATTCAATAAAATGTTATAGGAGCATTTGGGAGTAAAATCTGTTGAGAAGGGTAAAAGGTTACTAGTATGATAGCGCTTGGAATCTTCATCGTACATATGACAGATATGTGGTGGACCCATCCAATCAGTGGGCTCCACCAAGGAGATCTACTAGTCTAAAAATCAACCAGACTTGCTGAACAATACAATTTAATTTTATATATTACAGGCTACGAGATCTCTTAGGTGAGGCCCACCAATATTAATGAGCTGTTCGGTAGAGTCTGTAGGGACTAAATATTATGAGGGTCGGGCTCAAGGGACTCGTCTTTCCACTGAGCTGGCATCCCTTTTTGCCTAAGCAAAACCACCGTTGGATTTGTGAAATCCACGGCCTAGGATACGAGTGAGAGGACGAGTCCTCGGAGCCTGAGCCGAATTATAATTATATTAATAGGTTGTTATTCTCACAATGTCAAAAGGATGTAACAATAAAACTACCGATAAATAAAAGAGCAGAAAAACAAAAAAGAGTTGATTAATAAAAGGGTACGTAATGTCACCTTGAGATGAGGGTTTATAACAGCTGGAACCAGCTGTCTTGATGGGAATTAGTGACGTGGCGCGAGCACTGTCATCCCATAAAAAAAGACATCTAGTAAGATTCATCAACTCCATACAAGTATATAAAAAATAAAATTCAAAGCACTACGAAACCAACACAAAATACAGAATCTAAATGAAATGACAAAGATAACATAAACATGCTCCAGGTTGTCAAACTGTCTCAAGAATCCTCACACAACACAAATCCAAGGAGTCGACAATTCAAAATATTGACTGTATTTTAACAACTAGTGTCTTCCCAACGGATAGTGACTACAGCTGACCAAAAACAAAAAAATTGATGCGACATCAAGAAAGAATTTCCACAATTTCCTGGAGGTATGAAATAACATAATGACGCGACAGCCCCTCGTAAGTTAATATTAAACCATGTACTTACAAGCCATCGTTTACGGAAGTAATGACATTATCGACATTTCATTATTCATATCCAGCGGCTTGGAGTTACTTGGATTTATGTTTAACTTACCCACCAGGAATACCATCAGTGTCCTCGGGGTTATACATATCACTGCATTGTGTGGGACCTACTGAAAAAAAGAAGGGGAAACCAAACCTATGAATCCTACACAAGCATGCCAAAATTAAGTTCGTTTAAGAATTCTGTAAGATGTGTGGTTTAAGCCCCTCATACACCATTCACAAGTTGAAGGAACTCTTACCAGTGAAGTTAATGGAACATGTAATTATGTTTAGAACCTCCGATCAGAGCTGTGGAAATCAAGCTATGAAAAATCTATCAAAACTACTAGAGTCAAACAGCTCAATCAAGGGGTATAAATCCTTTTAACCCTGGGATGAATGATGATAATTGGGTCTTGTCACAATTCACACCCCAGAAATCACGCTTGTCACCACCGTTGGATTTTAACCACCACGATTACAGGGACATTGGTTAGTTTAACAGAACATGAAAGAAAAGTAAACCAATTACCCAAAGATCTCTGTTGTTTTCGTGGTGTTAAATCAGTTTTGGTAATATTCGTGTTTTCTGGGATGTTTACCCTTAGATATCCCAATTATAGGAACATTGGTGAATGGATTATCAATTATAGTAGCACAGGTGGTGATAATAATAAAAATGGGAGTCACATGAGAGGGCATCTTAGAGAAAATCATTTAATCACCGGAGACAAAATTTGGATTTTCACACTTGCCCAACCAATTGCTTTTAGGCTGACGGAGTTCCTTCATTATTCGTACCCCACTCTTCGTCAGCCTCGTTACCGTTAACGAGGACGGCGCCGTCCGTAGAATCGGCATCGACCTCAACAGCTTCTTCTTGTCCCTCTTCTTCTCCATTCACGTCTACCACCTGAAACAAAAGTGAATAAATAAATAAACCCTTCTCTAAACCCAAAGCACATGGTTTGGATAGGAAAAGAAAAGAGAAACGAAATAGAATAGCAACAGGAAAAGGACATCAACCCACAAGAGTGGCTGGAAAACGAGCAAAGTACTAAAATGAATTTGCCAAAGAAAAGAAAAGGGGAACTAAATGCACACTTCAAGCCTACCAAAAAAATGCACATTTCAGGACACAATTGTGCTTCCCTGTTGATTTAAGAATTCTAAGTACAGTTGGAAAAAGAAACCATAGTTTGTATTTAGTACCTAGAAACAAAGATCTCATTATTCAAAAGTAAGATGATACCTCATGACCCGAATCTCCATTTTCAATTGGTGCCTCCTCCTCCTCCTCCTCCTCTTCATCAATTTGCATGCTTTTGAAAGATTCCACAAGGTTGACATTTGATTTCTCTGTGTACCTTAAGTATTCCTCTGCAGGAGGATATATGCCCCTGTGATAAACCAATCAAAAGAAATCAAATAATGAAAGCCACACATCCTAACAAGCATACTACGAAACAAAAACGAATAAAACTAGTCTTCACACGTGGTGCAGACTCTGAAAGTATACAAACATTGTATGTACCGTTGGATGCACCTTGAAAAATGTGTTTAATTTTTAAAACTTTTTGGAAACAGTGAAATGTCGAGTTTTTCGAGGTGCATCTGACAGAGCAGACTATTTGCATACCTTAAATCTGCACCACGTGTGCAGACTAGTCTCACTCAACAAAAACACTCATTATCTGGCAAGACAATTCAGCAAACATCTACCAAAGAAACAAATGACGTGTCTTCAGAAATCCAAAAACTACCACCATCTTTCAGGAAATTTTGACTACCAAGAGGTCCAAGACCAATGCCCAGAAAAACCTTCAGGAAATCAATGGGGTCTGTAGGATCCAGGTATGAATTCATGAGAACAGCAACAGATAAATCATGCAAGTATCTTCTTCACTACCTCTTGTGGTTCTATAGAGGTCAAAGGTGATACCTCTGGCATTACTTCTTGGGCAGTTGGTGATCGTTTGCTTGTATTCAGGCTAGCTGACATTTTGGATTACGTCTTGACTTGTTAGAAAAGAGAAATACATTTAAGCAAAGCAAATGAGATGCCAATGCTTACCCATACTTCGTACTCAGAGAATTCTATTCCGTAGTGTAGTTCTTTATAAAATTTATCTTGCTCAGAAAGGTTAAAGTAATATGTTTACCTAAAACTATTGGACATGGTCATGAACCAATTTGAAGTGTATCAGAGGTTACTGATGGCATTTTGTCATTTACAGTCTATAATCATTTCAAAAGCATTCAGTTACAGTTTTAAGACTAAAGGGTAAGCATTGTCAGAATGTTACATATAGTGCTGAGAGTGCAAATTAAATTCTCAATTTATTTTTAATGTTCGACAATAAGGGTCTTGGGGGTCTAGTTTATGATCATCAAAGGCGGCAAGCAAATTTTCATCTTTTTTTTTTTTGAATAAAGGCTACAATCAATATCACCCTACACACATGGTTCACCATCGCATCACTCTAGCGATTATTTTCATTAGCAAGTTTCACAAGTCATGGTACTGTTTCTAAAGCATTTATTTTTAAGGCCAATGGCCAACATTGATCTTCATTTACACTGTTAATTAGTCGTTGATCTTCATTTACACTGTTAATTAGTCGTTTAAGAGAACTAGATGGTTTCAGTTGGCAGAGTCGCAAGTATAAGGTTATATGCAATGTCAGGAAGTTATATGTATATGAAATTGCAAGTTACGAATCCGCGAGTATGTATTTATTTGTAAACAAGTCTCTTTTAAAAAATAAACCAACATTTTATAGTAGAAGTGCTCTTGATTCTCACGAACCTGTCAGCAATTGTTTATTCTCCAAGGCCAAATGACTAAAAATTCAACATGCATGAGAAATTCTGGAGGAATGTTAATCTATTGCCTAACAACTGCAATCAGTTATGTAGGATTGAAGCAGTGACAAATGTAAATACCAGTGACCAAACAAATTAAAATAGAATAACCTGACAAAACAAAACAGATAAGAGTAGAGAGAATAAGATGAAAACCACATAACAGATACCTTGTCTCCGTAATTTTAGATTCAATGGCAAGAGCAACCTGCCAGTCCTCAAACAGATTAGGGTACTCTTCAGGATCCGCCAATGATTCTGCAGCTTTCTGGTTAACCTGTAGACAGCCAAATGACCATACCAAATCAAGAAGGATCTAAGTATATCCCTTTCTTCTCTTTTCTCTGTAATTAGATAAAATATTTTGCTTTCTCGAGTAAAATTGCAGCAGCTAGATAAAATGGGCAAATTTCAAAAAAATTAAAAAAAGAAAAGAAAAAATGATCTTCATACATTACAGAGAAAAAGCAACATAATATCAAGAATCCTTTACTGAAGGAAGGGCAAAAGAAGAAAGAGAAATAAAATAAAATTAACACCACAAGTAACCTTGTTGAGGTCATTTCTCCAAATTGCTACAATCTCTGAAACCTTGCTAGGAAGATAGGACCGTGCCATCAAAGCGGCCTCAGGTATCCGGTTGCTACAAAAGAGATTGCCAGTAAGAATAACATCCATACAAATGTATAAACGCTGACTGTAAAAGTTTGTATACATGTTTAAGGTGAAAAAAGATATAAAGGATGACGAGAATTACCTCTCCACCAATAGCTGGAGACACTCTTCCAATTTACCTAGCATGAACAGACAAAGGAACGCAACATTGTTCTTCCCTTGCTCTTTAGCAAGAGATGCAAGTTGTGTTATTCCTTCTGCATCTCCGAGAGCAGAATATAAAAGCAACAAACCACTCAAGTCCATTGCATGTCGTAAACATTCCTCGGCCATTTCTAACTGCATCAAGAAAGGTAGTCTCTAAGTCAGAGGTGCTGAATATGCTTCAAGAATTCAGTGTATTTGCTTCTTTGAAAAACTGATTTAGGGAAAAAGATAACATAGTGTAAACAGGTGGAACAAGATGAGCATCAGGATCTAAAAACACACAAGAGCGAGCTTAGAGTGCACAAGTATCCACTCACAGCAATACCTACGCTAGGAAAAAAAACACAGAAGCTGTCCTAACAAAAGATATGACTTTTGATGTTTCATAGAATTGAGAGGAGGAACAGGATTCGTGCAGCCGACCCCATATTGTGTGGGATATGGCGTATTATTATTATTATGATGATGATGATGATATATATGTATGTATCTTTGCAGTTGGGTGGGGGGATTGGGGGCTGTTCATTTTCAATCAGATGAGACAAGAATTCCTCAATACAGACATGGCAACCAAAATACCTTCCCAGTGGACATAGCTAATTCTCCCAACTGCTTCCACTTGGATTCACTCTGTACTTCTGTGGCAATTGCCTGCAGAGAAAGAGAAAGAAGTCCCATCTTCAAACAGGAAATAAATGATAATTGATCGGATAAGAAAGGGGAACTAAATGATTAAAAGAGCAAGGCCATTCTTAAGAGGAACTAAAAGGTCAAATGCTCGAGCAATAAGGCAACTTAACAGTTTAACAAATACTTAGATTTCCTGTTGTCGACATAAGATCAACAGAATCTTACCTTAGCAACCTCTAGTCTGCCAAGCTGTATAGCTAAATCAAATCTATAATTAGGATCGGTGGCAACTTCCAGTGCATCTTCCAGCATACCTCGGGATTCCAAGAAACGAGCCACACTGACAAGTAAATGATATTTTTACATTAGAGTTTAAGACAACCTTCAGAACCAGAAACTTAAAATAAAAGAAAAGACAAAAATATTAAATTTAGGATAAGAAATAAAAATAAAAGATTTAACAGATTATGAAAATACTTAGCTCATCCAGTGAAACCATATTTCATGGACAAAAGGTGCCACTAAAGTATATATATCAAAAAATGTAATACAGAGTATGCCCTACAATTTTTAATTATTTTCACGAACACTGTCGATGTCATAAACATTCATGGATATGATAACAAGAACAAAAAATAATTACTAGTCCTCGTCCTTCTGCTTTTCCCATTCAGTAGATTCAAGCACAGAAGAAGCAACAGTTTGGCATTAGACATTGTACGTTGTGATTCAAATATTTGAACTCCAACAAGAACTACAATAGCACAATATTTAACAGCAACGTCATGACTAGGGTCAGTTTGCAGTTTCCAGAACATGCAGGTGCAAGGAATCTGTAAGCATGAACTTCAAATGCAAAAGCTGTAGCACACATAGACTGGACTAAGACTGATATTAAACCAGTGTTCTAAAAACCAAACTGGTTCGGACCAGATAAGTGGCCAGGCGGGTCAATCTGGTTCAACCACAGAACCATGATGTAAATAAAATAATAAAATTCCAGGTTGATATTCACCCAGACAATTTCTGGAACTGGTTCAACAGTTGAACCAGCTGGTCCGGTTTCAGAACACTGCAATAAACAACCGAGTCCCAGTCAACAAGGCAATATAGTCCACAAACCAGGAATTAGACCTGGATTACGCAACTAAATCAAGATCACTGAAACAGATCCAGAATTTGGTTAGTCCCAAAGTGGAGTCAACCATTATGCCATTTCATGCTATGGTAAACAGTAATAATGTCTTTCCCAGAACTCCAGGCTCATTATAAGCCCCAAAATTTTATATAGAAAAATTGACAAATGCCAGACACTTCAATTTTTTAAAAATGATATGTCAGATGCACGTATCAGACATACTATTAAGGTCTAATTTTTCTTCTTTTTTTCAGATTTCAACTAAAACTCAACCAGTATTAATATGTATCTTATCTTGATAAAATTTCTCATATGCTATGCTTATATGCACTTAGAAATAGTTATATTCTAATATATCTACTAAATTTCAAATGTGACTGTACAGATGTTTTGAGGTGTCGAGTTTCTCTGAGGTTGGCATGTCCGGCACCTCATATCCATGTATGTGTATTACATAGTTTTAAGGTTGGCTAAATTTACTATGCAAGCTCTTGGGCTCCACAATCATCCAAAAGAAAAACCTAAGTTTTTAAATCTGGCTTTGTTCCACTGATTTGATACAAACTTGTCATGAAAGATGCAAAAGAAAAAGAGGTGAACTTTGTTTCCTTTGATTATGCAGCTGAGATTGTGGGCTCAATAGCAGGAACCAATAAAGAAAAGAAGGCCAAAATTAAAATGTTACAATGAAGAAAAATACAAAGAAAATGAAGAAAATTGAGAAGCGAGAAATGATTTGAAGGTGTACACAGATATGGACCTGGAAAGAATGGAATTGTGGAACATAATTTATCTAGTCAGCCCCAAATAGTTGGAACAAAACTTGGATGACAATGCTAAGATAACATATATTTTCCATAACTAAGTTCAATAGTAAATTGAACTAGACAAGAACTTCGCGATCAGTGTCAGATGAAACAGAGCTATCTTGTAATTGGTGAAACATGGAATGTACCTATTATGATGCTCCTTGGGAATCGAGGGTAAAACTTCACTTGCCTGCTCCAGGTCTCCACGCATCACAAGAGTCTTGTACTCAATCAAGCTGAGTAGTAGGGTGTATCCCATAACACTGAAGGAGAAGGTAATATGAACCATGAAAGATTAATAATGACAATGACAACAGTAAGCACTTAAAGAACAGCTCCCAAGCTCACTCACTTGAACTCTTTGTCTATAAGATACACGCGACTTTGATTCGCAAGATATCCCAGTAAGTACATAGGCCGATCCAAGTGAAACATGGTGGTTACCTGAAATCATTGCAACATGTACCAAGATGAATGCATGTCATCCCTGAAAAAGAGCATACAAAACTTGCAAACTCAAATTAGACATCCATTATACCTCACCACCAACACAGTAGTTAAGTCGCCAAGAGGAGTTATTGTATATGAAACAATCTCCAACCCATAATCCAGTTCGAACCCGCTCATTTGTTTCATGGAGAAGCTCAAAAGCATCCTCAACACCCTGCTCATCTACTGGCTTTCCGCTATCTAAATAAGTTGATACGATGCTCCTCTGCCACATTAAGTAACCACATTCAGGTTCTAAATTTGAATTATCTATGCTGACATACTTGCATAAGTACTATATATTAGTGATATAAATATAAGAAGGCATAACATTGGTGAGCATTCTTACATTGTACTTCAGGATGTAGAACGATGCATCACTGGCAATTGCCACTAAATCGCCACTATCAGCCCAATAAACATTCTGATATGGTCAAAAGAATTTGAAATTCAATTGCAGTGTAGCTAAATTTGGTCCCACAGTAAACTAATAAGTTATTTGGGTCTAATAATTCTTACTTTGACATTAACATCAATTCGGCGAATCAATCTGCATTCAGCCCAATCATAAAAGCAAATAAAGTCATTTGAGCACATTGCCAGTAAGGTCCCCCCAAAAATACGCTCAGCAGAAAATGTTGGTCGTATACTCTTCTTTTCCTGAAAATGCCACCCCCATTAAACTCTTATCACACAATGCCCAGAAGGATAAGAATTACATATCTCAACAATCATTCATGGATTGTTTTCTTTTTTGAAATTATGATCCATAGTTTATGACTTGATCTGATGGGGACTGGTTAATATTTAGTTAATTGATGGGTCACGGTGAAAAATGGCCACGGTACATCATGGACACAACATTTACAATTTAAAAATGAAGTGTCGAGAGGTACGGCATCCATTTGGAAGTGTCCAGTAACATTGGTACCTTTATTACATAAGAACTTACAAACTACAACAGGATCCAAACCTGGAAAGTTTTACTGAAAATCTTAATCCTCGATGTACTTTCTCTGACAGCATACTCTCCATCTGATGACCAAACGAATTCCAATGCTGATCCAAAGGATCTATTTCTCCATGCCAAAGCTGTATATATAATGTACTCTCCATCCCCACAAACAACAACAAACCTCCCATTGGGGTTATGCTTTAAGCTCTGAAAAAAAAAGATAATTCAGTCAGAATTACCTTGAAATAGTCAAGTTACTGCAACTAAAATGAATCATTTTCTTGGATTTTAAATCAATCACTGATGCCAATCCAACAAAAACACGTAGTTAGAAATGTCATCAATTAAGCTGATCCAACAACATGGTTAGAATTATTTCTTTATTTGCCAAGATGTACTCTCAATGCTTGTCATTTTCGAAAACTTGGGAGAGCTCATGTAGTCATCATGTCTTTGATCTTTCTAATATCTAGTAATGAGTAAAGGCAGATTGTTGCTTCAACTACAAACACTTTCATTTGCACATAAAAATGATTGAAGAATAATAAAGAGTTGACTTAAATCAATCATAAGCACTTTGTATATAAAATCCCTAAAGGATGTTGGACTCTTCTAGAACATTAAACATACATAGAATATATCCATCACAGATTTTTTTGAAAATTATTCTCTTTAGGAATATTCCAATATCCTCCAAGTTTTTATTAGCTTCATCAAGTTATTAAAATACATTTCTTTGCCTTTTCACACATCGAAAAATCAAGTTCACCAAACAAAAATTTAAAACCAATTTTTTATGAACATCTGAATTCGACTTTCTTATTAATGAAGGCCCCAAAATTATGTGTAGTAAATGGTAAGTTGACAAGCATAAAAGCAGTGTTATTTTTTTTTGAAAAAAACACCACCGTTATTTTCTACGTGAAGATCTTGAATATAATATGGAAATAAGGACAAACCATGTCTGTAAGACAAATGGTGGAAAACTGATACAGCTGCAATACAGAAAAACATTTTGGTAAAACCAGCTGTTTTTGAAGAGCCTATATATCTCAGTGAAAAGTGGTTTGATGGAGCTGAAACTTCAACCATTACAAGTCCATCATGGAGGAAGAAAATCCCTAAAGAGCTTAAAAAATAACAAGAAACTAGAACACAAGGGACTGCAGTGTGATCTGTTTTTGAACTGTTAAACCAAAAAACATGTATATGTTACAACACACTAAGTTTCTAACGTTAGTGGTTTTCTAGGATTCTAAAGATTAGTTTTAGACGGGGATAATAGAGTATTGAAGGTTCTGATTTCTTTTGGGTTTAATTTTTTGACTTTAGTAAGTCCAAGTTATAGTAGGTCTTATTTAGAAAGTCTAATTTTATTAATAATTTGTGTTAAAAAGTTGAAGTAGAAGTAGGTTATTTAGTAAGTGCTTTTTTTTGTTTAGAAGGTTGAAGTTTGAGAAAAAAGAAACTCAATATAAAGGGAGCTGTAGACTGGTGGTGTGAATAGTATGTTATAGGAGTTCTGAGTTCTCAGATTTTAGAAATGCCTCTCTTATTTTCTCATCTAGCTTAGCTTGTTTAAGCCCTAGAATTGAGATTTCTTATTTTTACTTGCACAATTCTTCTTATAATTCGAATCTTTCCTCGTTGATTGTAGTTTAGGGTTAATTTCCAAACCCTAAATTACATCAAAGACGATATCTAAAAAGAAAAAAGACGAGACTACACGCCAAAATGTAGAAGGCCACTAGAGATTTGCTCACTTACAAGCCATTCTTTTCAGAATCAATCACACAAGAACCCTAGAATTTCACACATGGAGCAACGGTTAATAAATACTTTTTTTCTTATAGGTACACTTGATCATATTATTTCAGCTGCAAAACAGACTAAGGCCCCAAAATCCAATGAAGTGGCCCTTTGAAAGAGGATTTAAAATTTTAAACTTAGGAAACTTACCATCAACTTATTGAAAGTGGAGATATTTGTTAGAGTACTCTAATAGAATGTTATCAAACTTACTCAGATAAAGGGATGTGCATGGTAGGGGGAAAATGGGGAGGAAATGTAACTACAGCAAAGTGATGCATAAAATTATCACTGAGATTTGTATATGATCAACAACAGCAACTTACTTGAGGGTAAAGGTCACAACTTCCTAACTCTTTCACAGCCAAAGGTAATCTTTCTCCATCTGTAACCTGAGAAGTAAAGAGAATGCCAAACCTCCATGTCAACTTAAGCAAAAGAAACCTTTCACTTTTAGGTTCCATGTGATGTAACAAAAACGGTTCCATGTAATATAACAAAAAACAGAAACCAATGCAAGTAGGGTCGCCAAACCTCAAAATCTGCTCCTACACTCTTGATGTTCACAGTTTGAATTTCGTTATGCTTAGCCCATATGATTTTCCCACTACTGTCCATACTAGCAACTGGTTCTTCTCGACCAATTTTAATCATAATGGTTCCTTCATCATATCCAATTACAACCCTGAGCGAAATAAGAAAATGAAAACCAAAAAAAGAAAAAAGACGGAATTGTTAGGTACACTTTTAAGTATACAACAACTTTAGCGAAAGAGTACTCAATTCCCCTTCTTTTTCAAGCAAGTAAATGGAACAACGAGAACAAGAACTAAGACACAAATGAATTGTTAACTTGGAGACTTTAAGCAAATGAACAAATTTCAGCATGCTAAGCACACTTAAACTGATTATCCTATGCAACATTAACATGTTAATAAATTCTAGGAGTAAGAGCCAAATATCTTCCCGTAACTTCAAACCCGTAAGGAAACGAAATAGAAAAGATAAAAACACACTTACCGGCGTGAACCTTTCATGTACCCAACAGCCCACACTCGCTCAAGACCATAATTCAATGTGTTCTCAAGCCTGTAAGTTAATGAGCATGGTTAAGAAATCGGCTCAAACTGGGACGCTATCATTATAATAACACTCCTTAGTGCGAGTCTCAATTAGAAAGTAAATAAAAAATATAGAAAACAACATGCGACATACTGCATGAACCATGCAAAAGATAGACAGAGAAGGAAAGACATTGAGTGGAGCTCATTAACCAGCTGTTGGTAGAACAACTTAAAGGAAATCATTTTTCTTAACTAGAATTATAATCTAATGGTCAGCCAATATACATAATTACAGATGTATGAAAATTAGAACCCTTTTCCATTCAGAGAAAAAATGGGTACGCAGGAAGCAGTAGTCTCATCTTTGGGACCTATGAAATGTCGTTCTCTTCCACGATACCAGTTAACCCCAACATTTTTTAAGCAATCGGATCTATGCCCAAGGCAAGGCATGAATCCAAAGGAGTGAAGCATGGGAATATGATTTGCAATGTTAGAATTGGATAAGTCAAAGGAGAAAAACTGGAAAGGACAGAAAGGAAGAAAAAAATAGATTAAATT
Source organism: Euptelea pleiosperma (assembly GCA_035048495.1). Taxonomy (NCBI): domain Eukaryota; kingdom Viridiplantae; phylum Streptophyta; class Magnoliopsida; order Ranunculales; family Eupteleaceae; genus Euptelea; species Euptelea pleiosperma. The sequence continues at coordinate 26,848,982 of CM068549.1, forward strand.
AAAAGAAAGAAAACCTAAAAAACAATAAATCACAAAGAAAATGGAAAAAAATCCTTCCAATGCCTTAAAACTTCAAATTCACAAATAAGTAAATAAAAGAGAAGGGCAGCTGATATGTAATCAATCAAAAAGTTAGAAGTGTTGCAAAGACGCAAAAAAGAAAGTTCCCAATTGGAAAGGTGAAAATAAATTACGCAGAAATTATTATAAAAAAATGTTAGAAGTGAACAAAAGTAAAAAAAAAAAACTTAAAAAGCAGCTGATATGTGAACAAAAAGCTAGAATAGAGACATGCAGAAAACAAAAAGTGAATAAAAAAATCCTTCCAATGGTGTTTGGATCGCCATTTTTAGACTTGGAAAAGTCTTTTTTTTTTCACAAAAAGACTTTTCCAAAATAATGACTGTTTGGATTACTATTTTTTTTAAAGTATTTATTCCATAAAAATATATTTTTCAAGCCAAAAAGTCTTTTTATAAAAAATAGCTGAAAGCTATTAATCAAGAAAAAAAATACTTTTTTAAAAACAGTTTTTGGTAGAAGTCCCCGTCCAAAAAAATAAAGACATTATAGTGGTGGGGCCCACTAAGAGGAAATACAGGCATTTTGCATTAATGATGATCCAAACGACCTTTTTAAGAAAAACACATTTTCAAAAATATATTTTCAGAAAAGTAATTTTTTTAAATAAATACTTTTTGAAAAATGGCGATCCAAACACCCCCTAAAATTCACAAGTAAAAAAAAAAAAGGAAAGGGCAGCTGATATGTAATCAATCAAAAAGATAGATGTGTTGCAAAGATGCAAATTGGAAAGGTGAATATAAATTATGCAGAAATTATTATATAAACATTTTGTTTCATTTTAATAAGTGTTGAGTGTTGACAAAAAGTGTTGACAAATAACCAGTTTCATGCAATATAAGATAATACCTATATCAACTGGAAGTAACAAAAAAACTGGATAGTGCATAAGTCTCGGGCATATGAACTAGTGCGAAGAACTTTTTATTGTAAAAACTTCTGTATTAGTCAAATTAATCATTGCCAGATAATGTAGAACTTACCTATAGGTGGTTGCATGCCATATCCGAACAGTCCCATCCTCAGAACCTGTAATTATTATGGGAGTTCAGGATGGAAACAAACTGCAGAAACATTGTGAGTATGGCCTTCCAGCGTCTGGATACAAGTTTTGGTTTGGTAATCCCACACCTGTCGCCACAAAATTCATCAACAGAATGTTGTCAATTTAATCGCATATAAATAATTACACATTGCTCAAGAAGACAAATCAGGTGGCAGACCTTAGCAGTATGATCATCAGAGCCGGTGATTAGATATGGCCTATCACCGCCCGTGAAGTAATCAACACAATTTACCCCTTTCAAATGGGCATCCAATGTAAAATTTGGGTCGGGGGAGCCAAGATTCCAAATCTGGAAACAGAAGAGTTTACCAGATCATCAATATCAAGTCATGTAATGGTAGATTTTATACCTAAAAAAACAAAAGCTACAGCTCACAACAAATTAACAACGGGCATCTCCAGTCACACCTTTATTGTGCGATCGAGAGAGGCACTTGCAAAAGTATTGGTGTCTTTTGGATTAAATGTCACTTGCATCACGTAGTGCGAATGCCCCTCAAAAATCTGAGTACACATCCAACCTTTCTCCCAATCCCAGAGCTTTATAAGCATGTCATCAGATGATGACAACACATATGGAAGGGTTGGATGGACAGCCACACATCTGATGTAGTCCGTGTGTGCTTCGAACACTTTGACCTTATCCATTGTATTGTAATTGTATACACGGATAAACATGTCATCCGCTCCAGCAACAACCCATTGTTTACGTGCAATAAATTTTGCTGACCGAACTGCAAATAATGCATGATGTAAACGTTAAATGCATTAGCAACCTCAAGAAGAAAAGAGAATGTGTACATCAGTACCTGATTATGAATTACATACCTGGTAATTCAGTGACCTCGAAGGATTTTGCCATAGTCTGCAGTAATATCAGCAAATTTAATTAGTGTTATCCAGAAAATGTATCGCGAAGTTAATTAGTGTTATCGAGACTCGCTAGTTAACTTTATGACAATTCCAGGACCATCCATTCTGGATTTTCTGAAACATCAATAAATAGTTGGAAGATATGTAGAAGAAATCATTTCAGCTGGTTGAGAAAAAAAAGCAAATTTTGCATGCACCATAGTAATTGACCACATTTTGAATGCACTATAATTAGTTGTGGAAGGAACTTTCATGAGGACGTAAAAACTTCTAAAATACATTTGCAAAATAACCATAAAATCAGCAAAAGAACGGAATTTCTCGTATCACTTTCTAGTTGGGATGGGGGGACTTTTAATGTTCACAAAGTGTCAACGAATCCACAACAATTGAACTGTTTATGTTCCGCTGGCCTCAGTCATTTTACATGGATATCAATGTACATTCACTGAACACTTCTTTAATTGCCTTCATTTGCATTGGCTATAATGTTGAGTTAAGCAATAGTGCGCGCATAGAGCCATGGACAGGTTGCTAGGGATGGTGAAAGCTTTTTGTTGTCAATAGGGAGGTATGATACTCGCACAACAGGGACTAAGCCTGACATATTGAGATCAATATAATGCAAGGTTCCACTAGTTATGCAGTGAAGAGTTGGGGGTGCCAGGATGATACTTCATCTAAAAGATGAGATTGTCTCAACCTTTGACTAAGATGCCATGGGCTATGTTGCGTTAATATGGGTACAGATGTCAGAGTATGACACAAGTGCGGAGTGTTTAACTTGGTAAACCTTGAAAATAGAATTCATGGACTTGGCAGTTTTACATAAAGTGAAATGAAGTAATTGTTATTTGATAGGATAATGACGATAATTGTGAATACTTATAGAAAAGAGAATATGTATATATTTCTTTCATAGAAATGTTCAATTGTAGAAGGTAGAACTCAACTCATAACATATGACAAAGGTTGATTAGTTCTTAAAAGTAACGAAATAAACAATAAAAAAAACAAAACAAAAAATTTAAAAGCGTCGCACGAGAATCCATATCCAACATCCGACACGTGTACCTCACCAGTTTAGATGAATCCATTCAACGTGGGCCATCGGTCTATGCATGAGCAAGGTAGTATATTTTGGGTTATCCTTATAAGCCATCAAGAATGCTTAAGACACAAATGGGATGGAGCATCTAAAAAACTGATATGTGATTGCCTTTTGTGAGCCACAGCTTTATGATTCTATACCCCACAGGCCAAGAAAATATATTCTGACTTGGTACAGGACTGCTCCATTGTTACAGTGAAATTTATCAGTCCAAAAATGGCAGTTGTACACTTTCCCATTCATTTCTACACTGCAATGATAAGGATGGTGATTCTCTTTGCTTTGCAGTGCTAAAGCTATGAACATTTGGTTGGGTTGCATAAACTTCAAGAAAAGCAGACAGGCTGAAGTAGGGTTTTGTGCGTTCTTGAGAAAACATCCCTTAGCATCAATGCAGCAACTTTACAAAGCTTTAAAAGACTAATTAACTTACTCAGATTGATCATGATTGAGATGAATCACTTCGCATTGCTACTTGCTAATCCAGACATGTAGAGATCAGCCCCACAAAAAGATGATGTTGTGTATTTTGACAAGAGATTGGGTGGCTGGTGGTATGGAAACTAGGGATGAGAGACCCCTAAAAGAATCAGGGTCACTAATCACTATCATTTTGATGAGGCTTATATTCTAGATAACAAAGCGATCAAGCTGTTTAAAATTGCAATCATATGTGTCTTCTCAACAAGATATTCCCCTCGTCTTGTGGGGTATTCCTATGTGGATTTCCTAGCAAGTGTCGTGAAAATCTTTGGACTCCATCTAAAGCAATTCTTTCATATGGACGGTGTCAGTGGATATTGATATAATACTATTTGGTCATCATATAACAAACATGTACTTCCTTTGTCGAGAGCCTGAATAAACTGCAGTAACATATTTATGCGTTGTAAAATTTCTAGGAGGATTTGGGATCTTATGTTCTCCCTTTCCCTCTTGGTCGCACAGCAAGAACCTTGGTCAATCCTGGTTCAAACGATGACCGGAGCCACCTTTCCAAAACCCATCTCCTTAGCTTTTACGTAACCCAATACTTGTAGAAACATATATCCATCTCTACTTGTAAATGAGCCAATTAAATCCCAAGGTAACTTAAATTTCAAGCAAACTAACTTTATGTAACAAATAAAACTACTTTAGGAACTTCTAAACCTCCTAAAACTAATACTGATAATAATAGAAAACAACTAAACATATTTTCTGAACTTAATCAGATTACAAAAACCCTTTACTTATCTTCTAGAACTCCATGCACCTTTGTAAACATAGTAAAATACGATTACTAAAGATAGTAAATTCATGGTTTAATATAATTAGTAAAAACACATTTTAATAAAAGTCTTATAGCTACCTTATTCTTTTAGACCTAAACCCAAGTGTTGTCTTCAAAGTTTTATCTTATTTTCTTCAATTCTTATTCACATGCCTACTATAAGTCTTCTTTGTCGAGAGAGATGACACTATGCACGTGTATGGAGACCCGACTCACCTACAAAATATCCGGCTGCCTGACCAACACAAGTAGAAGCAGCGACCCTTTGCAACCATTACCAGAGTTTTACTTTTATAGAAAATGACAAATACTTTAATAGTAAATATAGGCATACCCATGTTGTGCCTTTATAATGTACAAGATATTCTAAAGGACCCTCCATTTCTGAAAAAAGGTCATGAGTTGGACACCGTGTCCTAATCTCATGTTGCTCACACGCCAACACTCTTATTCAAACAAATCTTAGTTTAACAAGTATCTCGTTGTAAGCTGTTAATCATAGTGTTTACATGATTTCATGTATATTACCTTACCAAATTGCACTCATTAGAAATGATATACTTATATGAACTCTTTTTTTGGATAGGTCAATACATTATTGTTCATTTTTTTTTTTTTTTGAAATATATCTCTCAATAAATGCAATAAATTGTACACATGGTTCAAAATCTCGTTCCCAAAACGTCTAGTTAGAGTAGTAAACCGAGTATCATACCAAAAGCCTAATTTAAGTACTAAAATTGGTTTAAAGGCTTATTTTCATGGTATATGAGTCTTTTATAATACATATAAATGCTAAAAACAGATTTGCAGTCCAATTAAGGATTAAAAAATAGTTTAATCATAACGAGACAAATACTGTTTTTTCGTTGTTTTGTTCAGTCTCGTTTCACCTCGGTCAAGACATCTCATTCTGTCAGCTTAGCAAGACAATGAGAAGGAACGATATTTTAAACCTTGATTGAAAGAACATCTGGGTGAATCCAGTTTTGTGGGAAGGTCTCCATGTTTAACACTCTTTGAGTCATATAGATAACAAGCAATCAAATCTCATAAAGACAAGAACTCGACTGAAAATTTGGCATGCCACACTAGACTTAAAGATGTTCACTGTAAATCTCATACTAAGAAAACTAGTGAACTGTGAATTTCATTTCTTATTGGCATTATCCGTCTTCTAAGGTTCAGTATCAACTAATGAAACCTACACACAGAGAACAGATTCAAATGCTAAACATGAAATTTTCTTTTATATACAGAAAGTGGGATCTGGTACCAGAACAACATTTCCTCAAACAAGCCAACCGATGCATCAACTAGTCCCATTGTTGTTCCACCACATCCTTTACTTAAGAAAGCAGTAAATCACATGCAAGACGATAAAAAGATTAAGTGGACCACATCTAACAATAGTTCCTTACCTGTGACTGGTAGTTCCAGATGCAGACACTTCCTGAATAAAGACTTGCAAGAATCCTGCAGGGAGAAGTTCAATGCAGATTGTACTTCAGAAAAATGAAAACTTTTTACAATAGCACACACTTTTTACAATAGTACACACTAAGATTTGCTACGCGGGATATTAATTACCATGGTTCTGTTGGGTGCAGATCCACGGATTTTACTCTTTCGGATCTTTGCGCGAGTTTTCTCTGATCCAGAAATTTTGTCATTAGCGTACTAAAAAAATGTGCAAATTGAAACAAAACCACTAGATCTAATTGAAAAAAAAACGTGAATTTAAAGGGATTGAAAAGCAATACCTTGATTTCGAGTCTGAGAGGCTGCGCCATCGACACGAACACGCAAACAATTAAGAAAAACAGATCCACATTTATCAGTCCATACTCAAAAACCAGATCTCGCAAAATTTCAAAATCCTAAATGAATCCAGCTCCAAAATTCAAATTAGTAACTTCAAAACTGTTTGATTTCGAGAGATACGGCGAAGAATTCAAGCATATAAGATTCTGATGAACTGTTTATACCAAATCGAAACAGATTTTCACCAGATCTAATATATCTCCAAGTGCAGAAACATTCAAACGAGAGAAAAATCTATAAACCCTACCATTTTCGCTGCTGAAAGCGCAAAACTTGAGCCTAATCGATGAAGCTATCGAAGCAATAGCAGATCGAGAAGAGCGATCCCTAGAGATCCAGTTGAGATAGCTAATGGAGAGAGTTTAGAGAGCAGATGTACGGTTGGAGTCTTCGCTAGAAATTCTGGCAACGAAGACGAGAAAAGAGAGAGAGAGGGAGAGAGAGGGATGTTTTGCATTTGTAGCAAAGATCAATGCGGTTTTACGAAGATACTTAAGGTTTCACATAATTTACCAAACTGCCACTACTCAGGACCCTGACCAATACCGCCAAACTCCTCCCCTCTCTTCGGGGCCCATTTTACCCACGAATACAATGGTGGGCCAACACACAAAAAATAGTCTAATTGGAGATTTCGAACCGTTGGATCTTAGTATCTGAAAAATGCTTGAATCCAACGAATATAACCCATGAAAAATGCTCCCAATGGATAAAATCACCAATCGGGCTGATTTTGTTGTGTAGGCCCCATACATTCTGAGATCAATGGGCCCAAAAGATGAATGTTTGGCCCACCAATTAGTGGACCTAATATTTGAGATTTTTTTATAATGGGCTTCAATAACAGGCCTATGGAAAATTCCAAGTCCATGATGAAAAATTGCTCAAATCCAATGGCTATAATCACACCAATCACGCTAATTTTAGTGTACCACGTGGCATTTTGAGGGATGTATCAAACTTTTGAAACAATCATCAAGGTTTTTATTTGTTGCTTATCAAAAGTATTTTTTTTTCGTTGACGCCCTTCATAATTTGTTCAATGGATGGTGTAGATCAAGTCTGAATAAGCAAGTTGTTCAATAGACGGCGTAGATCAAGTCTGAATAAGCGGGACTGCACATGAGGGGACTCGGATCAATGAATGGATCCCTCTTACTAAATCTCCTACGACAAAACCAAGATGGCCAAATGATCCTAACCATCCAATTTATAGATTAAACCGTTGCAATAATTATATTACAACAAATTTGGTGTTGGAGATCCTCTTGTTCATCCCATCGGATGGTTGATCCTGGCCTATTGCGCAATTGCATGCATGAAATGACACCAACGGGTCCCACCTAATAATATTCTAGGTCAAAATCAAGATGATCAGATGATTACAACCATCCACTTTATTTCACTCTTAAAAAAACAAATGAGAAAAATCTAATAAACCCTCCAGAAACTAATCGAGAAAAATCTAATAAATTCTCCAAAAAAAAAAAATCTAGAAATCATATGGTTGTAATAATTTGATTACATCAATTTTTGCCTTAGGGCATATCTATATAACAAAACAGGGAAGTTGTCTCCCCACTTATACCCCCCTCTTATATGTTTCAGCAAAGAAGGGCCAAGATCTTATCCCCTAACTAGACTGTGGATCTCAGCCACTCACACCTGATTTTGGCAAATGCTTTGTCTGGAATTGCCGGGGTACGGGTCATCCACTATCAATATAACAAGTGGCTGTAGTTTTCTTATACCCAATCTTATCTTATATTGATTCAATAATGAGTGGCTGAGATCCACTATGCTTCACATCGATGGCTGAGATTAACTCCCACCCGATTTTGACAAACACTTTGTCGGAAAGTGCCGTGGGCACAGACAACTCAGTTGTATTCTCTTATCTTATCCATCCATCTAATGTGGACGGTTAGATAAAGAGTGGTTGAGATCAAATCCATCGATCTAATGTGGACGGTTAGATTTCAGCCACTCAATCCGCCTCATTTGACCTCAATGTATTCAAAATTTGAATTTCAACACAATTATTTTTTGTTATTTCTATTATTTTATTCCCATTTCTCCCGCTGTGCGTTACAATCCGTTATAATGGAAAAAATGGTAACATCCCAGTCCATTATACAGTTTGAGTGTCGAAGGCACCCAATTTTTGCAAACGCTTTTGTCGGAGAGTGCCGTGGGCACGGGCCATTTACTAGTCTATATAACGAAACAAGGAAGTTGTCTCCCCACTTATACCCCCTCTTATCTGTTTCAACAAACAAGGGCTAAGATCTTATCCCCCAAATAGATGGTAGATCTCAGCCACTCATATCCGATTTTAACAAACGCTTTGTTGGAGAGTGCCGTGGGCGCGGGCCACCCACTATCTATATAACAAGTGACAATGGTTGTCTTATACCCCCTCTTATCTTATATGGCTTCAATAATGAGTGGCTGAGATCCACTATGCTTCATATCAATGGCTGAGATTAACTCCCACCCGATTTTGACAAACACTTTGTCGGAGAGTGTCGCGGGCTTGGGCCACCCACACATATAACAAAATAATTCAGTTGTATTCTCTTATCTTATCCAGCTTCACAAGATAAAGAGTGGTTGAGATCAAATCCATCCATCTAATGTGGATGGTTAGATTTCAGCCACTCAATCCCCCTCATTTATTCATTCACTCCCACTCATTTGATATCAATTTATTAAAAATTTGAAATTCAAAATTTTAATTTTAACACGGTTATTTTTTGTTATTTCTGTTATTTTTTTATTTTTTCTATTTTTCCCTCTGTGCGTTACAAGGTAATGCCCCAGTTTGTTATACCGTTTTAGTGCCGAAGGCACCCAATTTTGTCGGAAAGTGCCGTGGGCACGGGCCATTTGCTAGTCTATATAACAAAACAGGGAAGTTGTCTCCCCACTTATACCCCCTCTTATCTGTTTCAACAAAGAAGGGTCAAGATCTTATCCCCAAAATAGATGGTAGATCTCAGCCACTCACATCCGATTTTGGCAAACGCTTTGTTGGAAAGTGGCGTGGGCACGGGCCACTCACTATCTATATAACAAGTGACAGTGGTTGTCTTATACCCCCTCTTATCTTATACGGTTTCAATAATGAGTGGCTGAGATCCACTATGCTTCATATCAATGGCTGAGATTAACTCCCACTCAATTTTGACAAACACTTTGCCAGAGAGTGCCATGGGCACAGGCCACCCACACATATAACAAAACACTCAGTTGTATTCTATTATCTTATCCCGCTTCATAAGATAAAGAGTGGTTGAGATCAAATCCATCCATCTAATGTGAACGGTTAGATTTCAGCCACTCAATCCCCCTCATTTATTCATTCACTCCCACTCATTTGACCTCAATTTATTAAAAATGTGAAATTCAAAATTTGAATTTTAACATTGTTATAATGGAAAACCAGTAACACCCCAGTCCATTATACCGTTTGACTGCCGAAAGTACCCAATTTTTTCAAACGCTTTTGTCGGAGAGTGCCGTGGGCACGGGCCATTTACTAGTCTATATAACAAAACACAGAGTTGTCACCCTCTCTTATAGGCTTCATATATCCAAGGACAAATGAATAAGGCTCTGTATGGTTGCCCTAGATAAGTTTTTTAGAAATGATTTTTGCATATAAATGTCATAAATTTTTATGTATGAACACTTTCTAACATACAAATAAATTATATTTCTATAAAAAAATTTGACCACCAATTCACCATATAGAGCCCAAGGTTGTGTTTGGTTCGACACTTTTTCGAGACAAGAAAAACTCGAAAAAGTGTTATTTTTGTGTGTTTGGTTTAGGGCTGAAAAGTGGGGTATACAGAAAAGTGGATGGAGCGTCGTTGTTGTCGTCCTCTATCCTGAAACAACGGCGAAGGTGTCTACTTCTCTGCTCTTCCCTACGTTGAGTAAAACGTTGGGAATTTTCTCTCCTTTAATCTTTTGTTTGAACCCAATAGAGATCTCCTCTTCTCTCTGTATTTGATCGTGCAAGCACTACAGAGAGACTGTAAACAGAGTCACCATAACAAAAATAAAAACAAAACCCATTAAAATATCAACCAAGAATTAAGAGAAGAAGAAAAAAAAAGTGGGTACTGTAATTCACCTTAGGCCCAGCTGGTCCACCTTTCCATAAAAGGGGTTTTCGTATAGTCTCCCAATCAACATAGCTCTTCTTCATGTCTTTAGACCCATTCCTGATTCAAAAAAGATATTAACAATCAATTTGTATTGAATAAAAAAGTAATGATGCGTAAGTTAAATCAACAAACAAAATAAACCCATGAAAAAGGAGTTCATGATCATTCACTATTTACACTCAAATCCATCATCTCTATCACTTTTCTTCAAGATCTAAAATAAACGCAGAAAGGTGGATGAGCTAAAGTTGAGCTAGTTAGCTTCTTTAGCTATAGACATCCCTTCCCAGAGGTTCAAATCCAGATGATTTGGGTGTTTCCTGTCAAGATGGAGCTGAGAAGAAAGAATCTCCAGCATTTCGGGAACGACTTCAAGATTACGTGATGGGGTTCTAGTTTAAGCGGCAAGAGCAGAAGCAAAGGTACAATGGTGGAAGAATTTGAGAGTAGATCGGAAGTGAGAATAAAGAAGACCATGATAACGTAGAGGGGAATGAAAAGGTCTTGCCAGAGAAATGAAAAGTTTTGGGTTTTGGACAAGTCATGGTTTTTGCTCTTCAATTTAAATTGTAGAAATTCAACCAAACACATCATAAGTATAAAAGGTGCAAAGGAAAAATGAAAAGATGTCAAAAAATATTGACTAAGGAATTATTTCCATTAGTTTCTTTCTTATTTAATAATGTTTCGGTTTTTCTTTTTTTGGTAATTAAGATAACACAAGCAAACTACAAACATAAAAACAAAATGAGGGGATGCTCACCCAAATCGGCCGACAAAATATTACAATCCATATGGAAATTATCAAACCACTACTGCAATGTATTAAGCCTATGCCCCAAATTAGTTAAAAATCCCACAGCTAAGTTTCCTTATTATCAATAAAAAGAATCCCTTAGCATTCATCACCATCATTTACGGCATATCCCAAATGTTTAGGGTCGAGCTCATAAAAAATATATTTGTTTATTGTCGGTTACATAAATCCTATATCACCATTCGACTTTGTTTAATATTATATCTAAAGCTCTAGCATTAGTTAAAAATCAACGAGTTTAGATTCAATTGAAAGGACTTGACATAATTTTTAGCTAAGTTGTCAATCTGATGCAACACTCCTCTTTTATCTGGGATTGGGATTGCAAATGAAGAGTAGACAAAGACACTCGTGAAATATAAAGAATCCACCAATTCGGAATGGAAGCCACTGTTCAATAAAGAGAATCCAAGCCAGTCGACTAAAATCAATCATAGGTTTTACCTAAGAGAAAATTCTCTCTAAAATTTAATAATCAAATATCAATTACAATTTTTGTTTTTACATATGTCCTAAAGTTATAATATAGTAAACTAGTCCTATTTGACTTCAGAACAAATAAAAACTCTCCCCCAAACTTATTACAACTTAAATAATAATTTCTAAATAATTTAGACTCTTAATACTCCTATTACAAATTTACAATCAAACTATTAAACCAAATATCCTAATTCTTAAAGGAAATGATCCTAAAACAGTTAAATGACTCTTGTGGTATTCACTGAGAAGCTACGACAGTGCGTTCTGTGATCCAATGTAACGTGGTGTGTTCTGATGCTTCTGCATCAACCCCTCAGGTTAAGCACCACCTTAACCTGGGGATAGGTGGTGCTTAACCTTTAGTCCAAGGACACCCTAAATCAAACGTCCAGGGATCAAAAAATTTCTCCTTCAATTTCTACCCAAAACGTCTCTCATTCTTCCTAAATTATCTCACAACTCATAATTCTCTTAATTACTTAACATGTCTATCTCCTTCTTCTTCTACTTCTATAAGTAAAATCTTTCCACGATCTCTAAAATCTTTTCTTAACTAAAATGACTTCCCTCTTCACTCAATTTTGACGGCTCTCTCATTCTCACTAAAAAATCTCCCATCTTCTTATCTATCTCACGAACTATAAAAAACTTTTATGCCCCTTCCAAAAATGCCACATTGAATGTTATTTCTGGATCATTGACCAATGGATGTGTATGCCTACAAACCAAAAATCAATTTGTAAGCATTAAATGTATGCAATTTAGAAAAATTAAATCTAATAATTAGAAAATAATATATATTTTTCTTTTATAGACTTCTGTGTGCAATATTTGTCACATTTTCTCAGGGATGCGTTAGATTGGACAGTCAAATTAGGTCAATGGATTCACCTCCATGCATGCATTCCGCCACCTTAGCCAAGCGGTAGCCCATTTACTTAATATTTTATTAATTTATTTTCAAGTTAATATTTCTATGAATTAGGATTATGTCAATGTTTTTGGAAGTTTGTTTGTGTTTATAAAATCTTGCCATTTTGGTCAAAACTAAGATTTTTTTTTTTTAACTAATAACTAAAATGCTACAATTTTTTTTGAATTTTTTATATAAAATATTTGTTAATATAAAACAAGACGTACGATCAAACCATTAAGATCTCCAATGTATGTGACTTTGACATTATTTGTTGTCTTATAAAAATTGTACCTTATAGATTGATAAAACTGTTATTATGATCATGCACGGATCGTTAAGATCATCGTGATAACCTATTACGTGTACTTTATAAAAATTGCCTTTTATGCCTTTTTTTTCTTATAATATTTTTTTAATTATATTATTATAAATTTTTAACTTTCCCTTAGTTCCAATAATTGATATTGTCGCAACATGAAGAGGACTTTATTCTACTAAGTTTTCATATGATACTTCTATTATCGATGACAATACAAATTTATATTTATATTTTTTAATGTGTAAAGATTTTTCGGAGAATACAATATATTTGTCATTTTTTTAGGGGGAATCTCCACGGGGGGAGGGGACCTTTATTGATAACAACGAGCAGGGGGGACCTAAGCCCTCGGGATGCTATACAGTAAAAAAGCAGACCTAGGCTTTGATATAAGGCGTACCAATATTTCTTATTCGTTTTAGTTGATTTAATTTTTTTTTCTTATTAAAGTTCTATTCACCATATTTGACGTCATCATTACCTATCCTTCCACCCCTAAAATCAATCCATTGTGGGTGAAAAATTGAATTTTTTACCATATTTAATTTTATTTTGCATCTTCACAAATATTTTTTATTTCATTATTTCTTTGTCCATTCTTAGCACAGGGCAATAACACTAGTTTGGAATATAATTCTTTGAACTTGATAGATAAATCACAGGAGTAATGACTTTTCTTGCGACTTTATAATTTATATAGAAGTCCATGACTAATCACAAGTTTTAATTTTTTGGACTTAGTTAGTGGTCAACCAATGGTGCTAGAAGGACCTACTGTTACATAAGAAAACAATGATAATCAATTAATAAAGGGTCAGGGCTCCGTTGACAGATATAAAATGAGAGGTAAAATGACAGGGACAGCCAGGTGGCACATTGTTACAGGACTCTGACCGTACGGATGTTTGTCCTATCCCATGGTGGACCAACAAACCAAACATCAGCCTGATTAGTGATTTATAAGCGTTGCATCGTTGTACCTCAAATACTGCTCAAATTCCAACAGTTGAGATCAGCCCATGAACATAAGTCCAATCCAAAGCCTATAAATCACTAATCAGGCTGATTTTTGGTTTGTAGGTCCACCGTGGGATAGGAAAAACATCCATACGGTCAGAATCCTGTAACAATATGCCATGTGTCTTACATTGTGTCCCTGTCATTTTAGATCTGTCAGCGGAGCCAACCCATTAATAAAATGAATCTTGAGGTATTGCGATGACATGAATCTCGAGGCATGTGGCTGGCACAAATCTTGAGATAGCATTTGTTGACACGAATCTCGAGATGTCGAATGACAATGGTGATGTTGCTAAAAATTGATATGAATCTCATCCACAACATATTAATTTTGAGAGGTATTATTTGAATTTATAATGTAACATCTGTTTCCCTTTTCTGAATATATAAAAAAAGGGATAACAGGTTGCCAAGGTCTTATAGGTACGAGGCTTTTGTGTCAAACAATGTGTGATGGTATAATTATCCTACATGCTAATATTATAAGGGTCGGGATCCACATCTCGGGCGTTGATTCCGAGAATCCAACGGTGGCAGCATTCACTTTTGTCAAAGCAAAACCACCGTTGGATTCTCGGAATTGACACCCAAGATGTGGGGTGAATTTTTTTGCAAAGAAATTTATGTCCACGGATCCCGATGCATGTTATAATGGCAATACCGGTGTTACTACTAAGGGAGTGTTTGGGAACGAGAAGTAAAAGCACTTCTACTTGTAGTAGAAGTTACTAGTTGATTTTTTTACTTCCAAAAAGTCATAGAAATTAAGGCTTGTCTAATTTTTGAGAAGTAATTAATTTCTCTTAGAAGTTAAAAGCTAAAAAATTTAGCTTCAGTTTTAAGTTAGTTTTTAACTTTTCAAAAAGTTAAAATATGAAACACATCCAAACTAACTTTTTGGCTCATAAAAGTTGTTACTTTTTTTTTGTGTTGCCAAACGCCCCCTAAGTGAGCACATTTTGCCACTTTTCTTCCTAAAAAAAACTCTCACAAATATAATTGCAATAAACATTTAATTAGCAATAAAGGCAATTAAAATCTCAAATTGCAACTGCCCGACACAATTAATAACCTCTCTTTCACAAAATCAGAAAACTAAAAAACCTATTGGGCCCTAGTGGCCCACTTGTATATTGGGCCATAAAATTAAGCCCCCTAACAAACCCATCAGGCCTATAAGTAAGTCAAGCCTAAATTCTCATCAAGCCATCCCGGCCCATTTAGGATTAGAGAGAAAAAATTCGATCCACGGCATCCTTGGACTTATAGTTAAGTGCCACCTGTCTGGGGTTAAGGTGGCCCTTAACTATAGTTACCCTTAACAGTGGAGAAAAAGCAACTGCAGTTAAGGCCAGGACAGATGGCACTTAACTATAAGTCCAAGGACGCCATGGATCAAAATGTCCAGGGATCAAAAAAATTCTCGCATAAGAACCATTTCTTGTTTTGTTCATGATGTAGATGACATGTCCACCTCCGTCTAAGGCAATTCTTTTGTGCTTTTGGGTATAAACGTACTCCTAAAATGAAGGTTTCAACCTCCTTTACCCACCGAAAATAGTTGATTTTTTCTTTGCTGCGGTTCCCCCCGGAAAATTATCACTACAAACTTCTGTATCAAAATTTTGATTCAGAAATCCATCAATTTGCCACGTGGCATAGTATTTTGGACCCACTGACCAATGAACGTTGTCCCACAACTTGATTGGACCTACACATGCACAAAATATCAGTGTAATTGGTGATTTGTAGCTGTTGGATTTGATCACTATTTCTATTTCGTCATGGGCTTCGAACCAATCCATAGGCCTGTTCATGAAGCCCACAATGAAAAATTGATCGAATCCAACTGTTTGAAATCACTAATCACTCTGATTATTAGTATGTGGGTCCTCTGGACTAAATATTCACGGGGCCAGTGGACCCTAAAGAGTGTACTATGTCCCAATTTGAGAGCATTCTGCATCATAGAACGACTTGGTTCCCCCTCCTTGCGGCGTTGCAGGGAGGTTGAATATTTGCCACATGGCATACTCTTTTGAGCCCACTGACCCATGAATGAGTTGCCCACTCAATGATGAACCTACACACCAAAATCAGCTTGATCCATGATTTTTGGGGTACTTAGATCAAATGGCTATAGATCACAAATCATGCTGATTTTTACTGTGTAGGTCCAACAAGAGGTGGGCATTTCATTCATGGGTAAGTGGGCCCGAAAGAGTATGCCGCGTGGCGTGTTTTCAATCACCCAAAACGCTGCAACGAGAGGGAACTGCAGCAGAGTTTTGTTGCCTAATAACTTTGGTCTGAATAGTCACTTATGCAAAATTGCAACCGAACAACCCTCTCGCTCATAAATTTCGTTATGAAAAATGTTTTTTGGGCTGTGACAGAAGACTCTCAGTAATCTTCATACCATTTTTAATTGGCCGTGGATTTCAAGAATCCAGCGGAGGTTTTCAGCCCCACCAAAAGTGAAAAAAGTGATGCCAGCTCGGCGCTGACAACGACAGTTGGATTCTTGCAATTCACAGCCGAGCACACCAACACCAAGAGGGGTCAGAAAAAAAGGGGGTCCCCAGTCAGTCTAGAGCTACCCCCATTTCTTACATTTAATGATGGGGCCCAATAGAGATCATGTTGGACAATCCGACCATACATGGAGTTGTCTTTGCCATGATGATCATCACCACCAAAAATTAGTTCATTTCAACATTGCCAACCATATAAAAAAATAGAACAGGTTCCGAGGACATAGATTTTCACCCAAACTCAAAGCATGCAAAACCACCGTTGAATTTTATGCGATCCACATATGAGAATTTGGGTGAAAATTTGAGTCCGCGGATCCGGACCCATAAAAAAATTGACTCAGAATAACGGTTTAATCAGATGGTCTGGATTTTTCAAATTAAACCCAATTTTCATAAGATTAGGAACGTTGAAATGTCCTAATGTTTTGTGAGGAGGGTAACCATAGCATAGTATGAAAAACTAACTGTGTGGTTGGATTTTCCCATCGGATATAAGAAATGGGTGTAGCTCTAATACCATTAGGGCTTTTTTTTTTTTTGCCCTGTGCGTTACAATCCGTTATAACGGAAAAAACGGTAACACCCCCAGTCCGTTATACCGTTATAACGGTCCGTTTTAAAACCTTGAGTAGAACCATTGTATATTCTAAACTCTCCATCCCCTCTCTAAAGTAGTTCATTAAACCCAAGATAATTGTATTTAAGCAAACTTTCATTAAAGGCTGAAGTAACAATATTTATAGCTATGCTTCAACATATATACATGATACAGAACATGAACACCATCAAATCACCAGTCATCCCGATCGATGACTAGTGATCGATGATCGCGTTTATTGATCGATCTTCCTTAATAACTAGTAACAAGAACTCAAGCTATTTCCTACTGGATCATATCTTTTTCTTCAAGGATTATCCAAATTAATGGTATTAGACCTAAGACTATCATCAACTATATACGCGTCGTTCCCCACCGTATCCGAGAGTGTTGCGGATGAAATCTTCTGCTTCGACTCGTTAAGAGTGAACCGACATGCTTCGACTGCCTCGTCGATCGACAAAAATACTGAATCCCTCCCGATCGATTCAATGAATTTAGACAACAATAACTTTTCCATCACCTCTACCCTAGGGTTTATTATTGTCACCTGCATAATAGATTTAGCTAGGTTTCAGAAAAAAAAAGGGTCCTCAGAGCATGAGCTCTTCCTGGTCGGGCTGAGGGGATCCCTTGTTCGACCCCTCTCCGGAGTTGTGTTCTTGGTCGTGGAGAATCCAATAGTGGTTGATAACACTGTGCCAGCTCTCAACCACCATTGGATTCATGAAATCCATGGCCGAGAACACAATTCCCAAGAGTAGTTAGAAAAAGGGGGTCCTTGGAGCCTGAGCCCTTCTTGGTCAGGCTCCGGGGACCCTTTTCTGACCCTTCTGAGGAGTCGTGTTCTCGATCGTGGAGAATCCAATAGTGGTTGATAATGCTGAGCTGGAATTCACTTTTTACCATCATTGGATTTGTGAAATCCACGGCCGAGAACAAAACTTCCAAGAGGGGTCCTATCAGCCTGAGCCCTTATATATAGAGCATGAAATTAGAACACACAAGGAGATGCTATTGTACCTTGATCCCTGCTCTTTCAATGTTTCGTCGAACTTCATATAGCGTTTCGATGCCGGTCATGTCGATAGATGAAACTCCTACAATAATAAAATGAATAAATATTTATTCGCACGTGATGGATGTTATAACGGTCATAACTGTAACGTTAAAATGACCCTTATACTGTTATAACGGAGCCATTTAAAATCGACTTCCCATTAGTTCATGCTTACCTCCCATATCTAGGATAACATGCTCAATGTTACCTCCGTTCACGCTTTCTTCGTCTATGATCCATCTCGAAATCCTTGTCAAAATTAACAAGAATATAGTTGAGAAATTAATAAATGAAGGAAATAATATTGCAATAAACATCCACCGACACTAGTTTATGTGATTTATTAGTGTAATATATATTTCTTATTAATTAACACATACCTTTCTCGTATATAAGTACAATTAGCGAAGTAAATCGGGGATCCCAATTGCAAAATTAGGATGCCGGGGACCCTAGTCGCAGAAGGGTATTGCTTTATATCAAAATACATTGCGGAATTCGGCATGTTCCCTAAATTGGAAATAGCCGGCCTTGCTACGTATAGAAGTGCTCTGAGTATCGAAATTCCTACCTGCAAAAATAATAATGAAAAATCAATAATTGAACTTAATGGGATCAATTAATATATAAAAAATAATATTTATATAAAAACTTTGAAAATCATAAAAATAGAAAAAAAATACTAAAAATATTTAGAAATAAATAAAAAAAATTGAGTTTCGAGTCAACTTGGCCTTTAAACAGTTGACTTGGCTGGGTTTTAAATCAACCCAGCCGAGTTTCTAAGTCAACTCGTCGAGGCTTGCAAATTCGAGTTTGTATGCCAAGTCGACTCGGCGAATTTTAAAATATAAATTGACATCATGAGAGGGAGCGATCCTTACTGACAACATGAGGCCAACGTCCATGCTAACAAAGACGACGCCCAAGAAAGCGGCCATGCATATGCAAAAATCGAATTTGTCGACCTTGAATAGATGATAAGCTTCCTTGTAATCGATTAACCCGAGCATAGCAGACATGATGATCGCAGAAAGAGCAACCAGAGGAGTGTAACTGAAGAGAGGAGCCAAGAATAGGAGAGTCAACATCATGCATATCGCCATCACGACATTCGACATCGCAGTCTTACATCCGGCATTGTAATTAACTGCCGACTTCGAAAATGGCCCTGCAAATCAAACACCCTCTGCATGAAATTATAATCATAATGTTTCAATATAATATATCCGGCATTATACTGAAAGTCGTAATGTTTCGATAATATTTTAATACTTCTTAAATAAAATACATAACGCATAGGATTAATAATAAATTTAAAATAAAAAACTGTACCGAGTGGACCGTTATAATGATTTTAACCGCGATTACACAAAAAATGATTATAACGGCGAACAAACGATAGGGTCAACCACTATCATTATCGGTATTTAAGACCTTTCGGTACTAATAAACACAATTTACAATAATTACATATGATAATGTTGAATTAGAGAGGAACTAATTAAAGGAAATTAATTAAACATCTATATAACAAACACAGGGAAGTTGTCCTTCCTGTCCTATCCGACTTCATAAAAGACGGTCGAGATCTTATCCCCCAAATGGATGGTGGATCTAAGCCATGCACTCACACCTGATTTTGACAAACACTTTGTCGGAGAGTGCCATAGGCACGGGCCACCCCCACTAGTCTATATAACAAAACAGGGAAGTTATCTTATCTTATCATGTTTCAACAAAGAAGGGCCAAGATCTTATCCTCCAACTGGATGGTGGATCTTAGTCACTCACACCCGATTTTGGCAATTGCTTTGTCGGAGAGTGCCGTTGGCACAGGCCACCCACGAGTTACTTACAAACTAAGGCAAGTATACCTGTTGTCAAGTAGCATGAAGTGAAAGAGCCAACAATGTTCATCATTCCAAAAGCTATCATCTCCTTATTCCCATCTATTTGATCGTTTTTCATCATGGCAAAGCTCCTCCCTATTGCTATTCCTTCCTGAAATTTGAAAAAAAAATTCAAAAAATTTTCAAAATGACAGAAAAAAAAGTAGGTGATTCTAAGAATGAGAAGAAAAAGAAATTATAAGGTTGTGTTTGATTGCCAATTTTCCCGTGAAAATATCATATATTTTTTTTCGATAAAACACAATTTTCCATTGTGTGATAGCCATTCTAAAACATGAATTTTTTTCCGAGAAAACAAGAATTTTCTGTCCAAATCTGGAATTCATTTCCACTTCATAGGTGAGAATTTGTTTCCATGCGAAAATATACCCTTATTTTCTCATATAATTGGAAAATGCATATTTTCTCAGATGAAATCAAACAACCATTTAAGACATTTTCTCAGATGTATTTTTTAAAGAAAAATTTTCAATGGAAAAAATTTGTTAGGAAAATTTTGCATGCAATCAAACACCCTAAATACTTCTTAATGAACTTACAGCTAGAGCCAAGATGCCTGTGATGATCCCAGCTTTTACGGTTGTTGCTAGATACTTAGGCTCAAAGTTTAAGTCATCAAGGGAAATAGGGTTTAATCCTTTCTTTAAGTGACCCACCTGCCACATAATATAAAATATTACTAAATTTCAGATATATATAATCAGCACAAATTAAAGAAAAACATTTTGCTACTAACAATGAGATGGAAAAATCGATGCTCGCACTCCCGAAAGTAGTCACGTACGTGACAAATTAAGGGAATTTTTTTTTTAAAATTCAATTAATCCAAATTTGTCTTTTTTCTATCATGTCGTGACATTTGGGAGTACGAGGATCGATTGCCGCTATAGAACAGTACTTCATGCAGAATACAAGACATCTAACACAACTTACACAAACGATCCAAGAAATAGTATATGGATTGGATGGTGGCTATGATACTCTGATGAAGTTTGTTTTTTGACTCGAGATCTCACGCTCTTTGAATGGTGCATGCTTTGTCGGCACTCCCCGACAAAGCATTTGCCAAAATTGGATGTGAATGGCTGAGATCCACCGTTTAGTTGGGGGATAAGATCTCGGCCGTGGGGAGACAACTGAACTCGCCTTATCTCACACACACACACAAATTTTATTAATCTTCAATTTTCAAAATAGTCCCTGAATTTTAATAATTTGCATGTTAATCACGGTCAAACTCACGTGCCATGCACCCACTAAAGGCTTACAGCGAAATAACTGCAGTTGTGACACACAAATCAGGGAGATAGAATGCACGTATCAACCAGTCTCGTGATTCTCTCGTCGAGGAGATCTTGTAGATAAGGACCAATTGCATTAGATTATTATAACCGTCTGATCTAGACTTTCTTTTATATGCATGTTCTGAAATGTGTCTAACGTATGCATGTTTGTATTATCAAATAACCAGTGTCTCACGTATGCACGATTGGTGATTTCTAGCCATTGAATTTGTGTAGCCTAAAAAGCAACCCAAAAACATTCAAATTACGCGGATAAAAATCACCAATCGGGCTGATTTTTGGTTCTGTAGGTCCACTAAAGGGTGGGCCAAACATCTATATATACGGTCAGTATTAGTCCCCAAGAGTGTACGTGCCACAGGGAGAGGGACCCACCTTACAAAATTTCCATAACTTTCTCCAATACAAGGTCAAATATGAAAGCAAAGACTCGGTAAAATAGGCAAAAATAATGGATAAGATTATAAGAACACTTACAACATGGATTCCGTGCTTCTCTCCATGAGCCAAATAAGCAAAGACACCACCCACTACCACTGTCACCATTGGACCAATCGCAGATACCCAAAATAGCCCTGGTCTTTTCTTTTTCTGCAAATTTTTTTTTTCACATTTTTTTATTTGTCCAAAATTATTATAAATAAAAAAGAAAATAAATTATGAGTTTGTAATTAGAAAATATTTATGCTTACCAGGTACCTAGTGAAGAGGAGGAAGACAAGGAAGCATATCCCTATAACACAGCTCTCCCATCTCCACTGCACACACAAAAAAAAACCCATAAACAAATATATTAATTTTAATATATTAGGAATTATATTTTTAAATCAAGAAATTTTTGTTGATTTCTCGATATTTCCTCACCTTTGCGATAAAATTAGCCTTCTCGTAGAAGTATTTTAACAATGCGGTGATATTAGTCGAACTGTTCCTTTTTTTTTTTTTTTTGATGTTTATGTAGGCTCTGGCTTAGGAGCCCCCCGGGCCTTCTTCTGACCCCCTCTTGGGAGTCGGGCTCTCGGCCCGAGAGGGTCGGAAGAAGCGGGGCTCCTGAGCCCGACCCTATTATCTAACGGATTATGAGGGTAGTTTAGTCATTTAGCCTCTTGGCGTCAAACAGTTGAGAGTAGCTAAGAAAGTAGGGAATGAGAAGTGTGCCATTCAAATATGTAACATACTAATTAAAAAATTAAAATAACAAGCATGGACTATATTAATTTGGCACTATAATTGAGGAATGCTAGCAAGCAATGCCCAAAGGAGTGTAAGATGCAACCCCACAAAAGGACAAAAAAAAAAGCATATTTTAATTTAAGATATGGTTTTCTAAGGCAATTTTTATTGTTTTTTCTATGTTTGTATCTATGCGTTGC
The DNA here is from genome assembly GCA_035048495.1 of Euptelea pleiosperma. NCBI lineage: Eukaryota > Viridiplantae > Streptophyta > Magnoliopsida > Ranunculales > Eupteleaceae > Euptelea > Euptelea pleiosperma. Next base: position 26,871,728 of record CM068549.1, read on the forward strand.
TTATTAGTGTTCCTTATTTTTTTATTTAAAAAAAGGACTTTTTATATAAGCCTTTTTGAAAAAGCCTAGTCATGGAAAAGCTTTGATAGTCATTAAAGCAAAACATCTTTCTTCTTCTTGCCTACCACTATGATTGAAGAGAATAATTGGTGAAAAGGACTGCAGCAGTGAAAACGGCTTTCTATTTTATAAGAAAGATTGTTTGGCAAAAAAAGCTTTTCATGAAATAATTAAGTTTTTCAAAAAAAATAAATAAAGAGTTAACAGAAGTTACTTGCCCTAAACCATTTAAAACCTTGGAAAAAAAAAATTCTTATGGTAAAAACACTTGTCATGTGCAAGAATGATGAACCAAACAGACCCTAGAAACACATAATGGTTTCTTATTTTTATTTTCATAAATTAAATTGTAACCATTTCAGAAGAATTGAAGCTCTAATATATGTTAATTTTTATGGGAAAAACCAAAAAAACAAAAAAAAATGAAAACAAAGAAGATGAACATACCTCATGAGTTTGGCTGAAGATTGAATGCATAACAGAGATTACATCAGTTTTAGTTGTAAAATGAGTCAATCCAAACATGCCCTTCAATTGTTGCAGACAAATGATCGTGGCTGTCCCACTCATGAATCCAACGATAGTAGAATGTGATAAAAAATCCACCAAAATCCCAAGTCTGTAAATAAAAAAAAAACAACCCACAATTAATTCTCACGTATATATACAAAAGGAAAAACATTAAAACCTAAAAACTCTTTCTTTCTTGTTCTCTGTACCTGAAGAACCCTAAAGCCGCCTGAAACACCCCAGTGAAGAAAGTAGCAGTGAAGATCAAGTTAAGATACAACGTTGGATCATCTTTCGGCGATACTTCCTGTCTAATAATCGAAGCCAAAAGCAATGATGCAGCCGCTACAGTCCCAACAGCAAGATCCTTCGAACTTCCGAAAATGGCGTAAATTAATGGCGGTACAAAGCTCGAATCTGCATAGGAAAAAAAAAAAAATCTCTAAATCATTAGAATTCAAACAATCCATTAAGCAAATCTGCACTGTTTCATCTGGAAATAATAAAAAAAAAAAGCTAGCTGGATAAACTTACAGAGGCCGATAATTGGAGGAATGTTTGCGAGCTTGGCATAGCTGATGCCTTGAGGAATAGCGAGGCTGGCGATGGTGATACCAGAGAGGACGTCGTAACGAAAGAGACGAAAATTGTATTTGGGGAGCCATTCGCAGATAGGTAAGAAGTATTGGAGCGCTTTCTTCGCTTTACGAAGCGGTGGTTGGTTCTTGAATTGCCGGAACGGGTCGTCGGGGAAGAAAGTTTCTTTAAGATCAGATTTAAAGGAGGTTCCGAAGCTTCTTGGGGTCGAGAAATTCACCCTGTGAACAAATTCACCAGAGCTTCTCATGGTTAATTTTAGAGAGAGAGAGAGGGAGGGAAAGAGTGAGAGAGGTGCTGGCTAACTTGGTGGCTGGTGGGAGTCGAGAATGGAATGTAACATGGAATTATCGATATATATAGAGATGACAAAGATGAGAATGACACGTGGAGGTATAGGAAGGTATAGGATTGGTCAAGTGGAGTCTGACGACTCTGACCTAAGCTTTGTTTTAAATAGGAAAAAAAAGGTCATAATTAGTTAATCTGCCTTTATCCTTAAAATTAATTTTAAGATTTTTTTGTTATTTTTATTTTTAGTTTGGATTATGAGATTAAGGATTTTTGGTAAAAATAGAATAATAATCAGTTGGGGATCGACGCAGTAAATCTATTAATTAAACAACAAAACTAACAAATGAGGAATTGGGTCAAGGCCCATGATGGAAAAGGGCTTATCCAACGGCTAGAAATCACCACTCTAACATGATTTCTGGGGTTTGGATTCACCATGGAATTCATGGGTCTAATTAGTGCCACGTGGAACCGACTAGATATCACGTAGATCGGATATATACTACGTACCTAACCGTAATTCACAGATATTACCTGTCTCAGATCAGGTTTTTTTTTTTTTTTAATTTGATGATCCATTGTTGTGTTGGTTATAATGGCTGGATCACGTAGTGACATCTTGGTCAAAAAAAGGTCAATAATATTATTTTATTTTATTTTCAAATTTCCCCAAGGTGCAGGGTACGCATGCTTCTAATAGGAATTTAATGATATGCATGTTTTTGCTTACAAAAAATAAAGAAAAAATTCAAATTCTCTTATGGCGCATGTTAGCGAAAATTCTATTTTCTTTAATAGTAACATAGGGTGGTTATGATTGTTCAGTTGATTTTAGTTATGGACCATGGCCAAGACCATTGACTTAAGGGATTGTATCAATAAGTTGGTGGAAAACATGTATTTTATGGTAGGCTGACTTGGGGACGCCCGATTAGTCGTTGACACGCCAACGATGCAACGATTCAAACTAGTCATGCGACAAGCACCATGAGACTCGAATTCTGTCACCCTCGTGTCACTATATATTGCACCGCATGTTGCGACAATATAGCTATTCAAACGGAGCTCCACGTTTCTCATTTTGTTGATGTGTCGAAGTCCCATGGTGCATCTTGTGAGTCACACACCAATATTTTATCGGAATAGAGTTATCCTTGCAACCAAACACCCCCTAAAACAATGAGTGTCACATTCTGATTGTCATGGCACATGGCAAATTGTAAAATGTGGGTTCCCTAGCTTTGAATTGAAAATTATTTTATGGGGTTTGAACCTTGCAAAGATCTGAAAATTCCTCTATGTTTTCAAGATATGGGGGACCAAAATCTGAAACTTCATGATGTAGATAAAGAAAAAACCCCTTTTTTCCTAAAATCTTGCAAATAGAATTAAAGAAGGTCGTTATACTTGGATAAAAAGATGGAGGTTCCACAAAAGAGAGAAGAAAACTAAAAAAAATAAAAAAAAGTAGAATCAAGAAAAAGAAAAAGAAAAAAAACACTAAACATCTCTTAATTGGGTATCCACTTTCAGGAATTGAATCTTTCATAAAAAAAAAAATAAAAAAAAGCGTGTTTCTTGCCACAAAAGTCTTGAATCAACTAACAAATAAACCTCCCTCAGTCGAACTTTGAAAAATAATCTTACCAACTCCAATTAGGGTTTAAGGCATTGGTGGGTATATCAACTCAAGTTTGAAGCGTAGTCAACATGGTGAAGCTCGTGGCCGGGGTAAGTTCAATGTCCTTAATCATAGTTTTCTTTAAGAAAGACGAGTAAATTTTGAAACGATGAGTGTTTTTGTTTGAAATAAATACACACATGTGAAAAAATATCAAAATCATATGTACATAGAAAGGAGAAATTTTTTGAAGCCGCAATCATGCGCCCAATGATCGTGCTCCACGTATACTTCGAGTTTAGGTTTTGGTTTAAAAAGCAATCAAGGGTATATGTGGCGTGCGATCGTTGATGCATATATATATGATCGCCGCTTCGAAAATCCTGCGGCTTCAAATATTTTCTCCATACAATGCATGAAGTCAGTAGTATATATAATGTAAGCATGAAGTCAGTAGTAAACTTTAAGTAAAATGGTAGGGGTTTAGAATAAAACCGATTTAACAGTTTTAACGGATGTGAAAATGGTAACGCCCCAAGCCGATTATGTTTAAGAACTGTTTTGATGCTTAGAAAATAATGAGTGTTTTTTTTTTTGTTTTAACGGCCGTTATTTTCTGAAATTTTTTTTGGAAAAACAGCCGTTATTTCTGTTAAATTCCATTTTTGAAAATTTGAAATTCGAATTTGAAAAATATTTGAATTTCAGCACCATTTTTCTGTTATTTCAGTTAAATTCCATTTTTTCAATTTTGCCCCTATCCGTTACAATTCGTTTTAACGGTAAAGCCCCCAGTCCGTTATACCGTTTTAATTGTTTTAACGGTAACACACCCAGTCCGTTTTAACGGTTCTACAGTTTTGAACGCTCACAATACAATTAATGACTGTCTCTGATCAATCAAGATATATATAACCTCAAGACGAAACTAGGGTTTCCGTATCTCTATGTCAAAGTACAGAAATGCCCTTAAGGGAGGTGTCGTGCATTCATGTACAGTACTACAGCACCATCAGGCTCCACATAACATAATAGATATTTAATACTAAAGACATTAAAATGTATTTAACAGTTATAACAGCTGTTATTAATAAGAGCAATTAATCTTTATTTAACTGTTATTAAATTAAATTTTGTTTAAATAAAATTTTGAGATTAATTTGATCCATTATAATGGCTTTATATAATGGTCATAATGGTAATGCCAGCTATCAATATTTATGCCGTGATAAGAAACTGATTTATTCATATTCTCTATACTAACTCTAAGAGGGTTTATATAGAGAATTATAATCACGAGAAATAACAAGATAATAATTAATAATAAAATTAGAAAGAAAATAGGCTTAAGCAATCGAACCTAATAAACGCTTTCTCAATAGGTATAGGAAACTTTTCCAATGGAATGTATAAAACAGTTTCTCGTGGGTGTGGAACACTTTCCAAACCTAGAATACTTTCCAGTAGGTGTAAAACACATTCCATTATTATTTCTCTTAAACTAGCGAGGATCATGTTGCATAGTGAGTTTGACAAAATTTATAGGCACCAACAAAATAGGGATCGTTAGAGAAGAAGATTATTGAAGAATTGATTTTGATTACACGCTTGATTGTCTGACCTGTTGATAAGCGCCGTAAATAATAAATAGAAGAAAAAAAATTAAAATACTATTTTGGTTTGAAGATAAAAATAGGCTTCTTTTGGGTTGAGAGGAAACGAGCGTGTCTCTATATTTTTTGTCTCCTTGATGATCTCTTTAATTTGCCTCATAAGTTTGGGCTTAGATGAGTACAAACCGTATCTTCCCTCTTTTTCTTTCATCTTCAGCTTTAATTACGATCGAAAATGTAAAGCGGCATCGAAAAATTCTTCAGATCGAGTGGGTTAAATAATTTATTGTTGAAGAGAAAATTTTAACAGCTTTCTAACGAATCTAAAATCACCCTAACCCGACATTTGGTTAAAAGATATCGACAAAATATTAAAACCTTGTTGTGCTGTGACGAAAATCTGAGGTAAAGAGTCGTGTATGATTTTCCAACAAAGAAAATAGCTAGATGATATATAAGGTTGTAATGTAACAAGGTATACCTCACGCTTTTTGGCGTGGGGATCAAGCATGATTTTTGTTACTCGCGGTTGCCATTTGGGCCCACTGACTGCATGGATGTTTAGCCCACCCTTTAGTAAGCATTCATACAAAAAATCAGCTTGTTTCGTTGATTTTTAGCCATTGGTTTTAGTACTAAAAAATAATGGTTGAATCCAACTGCTATAATAACGCCTTAAAAGTACTAAATCTAATGGTTAGAGATTACCAATCAGGGTGATTTTTGGTGGGTATATCCACCAAGTTGTGGGCTAAACATCCATGTGGTCAGTGGGCCCAGTGAGTAACAACGCCAAAAAGTGTATGAGGTAAGTTTGGTCTTCAAGCGTACGTGTAGGGGAATGGGATGATAAATAATTTGATGATCAAGTCCAACATCAAAAAGTGGTGTTTGTCTCTTTGTCATTTTCAGGAGCAGTCGCCCTACACTTAGGGTTAGGGCGGCCTCATCGAATATTTTCCTTTCCATTTATGTGGGTCCCACCCCAAACATATAATTGGCTGCTCTGCCCGAACATAAACTTTTTTGGGAGTGGGATTTACCTTTCCACGTTCTCACTTCTCACCCTAAAATATACGCGGAAAATCAAGCCGTAAATAAGATTGGGGTCCAGCCAGTGTTCTCAGACCCGGTGAACCGACGAAACGGTCATAGTCAATACGGACCTGAAAATCTGAAATTTAATTATATTTTGTGAGAAACTGCAAACAACCGGATGGGCGGTCCGGCTGACCAACTGGTTGGTGACCCGGTGAACTGTCGGGTCCACGGCCAGTCCGGATATTAAAACATTGTATACCACTAAACCAGTAATTGCGGCCCAAATTCAGACTGAACCCGAATGAGTATGTTTTGAATAAAAGTAATACAAGATGGCGTAAAAAATAATCTGGCATTCCTTTCTCCTATTAAAACAACCAGTATTGGGTGACCTTGCATGCCATGCATGGTATAGAAATATGATTGTAACGGTATCGTAATGATACCACCCCTATAAATAGATTCGAATCCAACGGTTAGAAACCACCAATCTAGCTATTTCTGGTCTGCATGGTCATTGATCTCTAATAGTCTTTCACGTGGCGTTTATAGGTGCGGCCTGGACACTCTTATAAAAAAAAATGTAAGATAATTTTTTTTTTCTTAAACAGCAAAATTTTTAAGGCATGGGTTTGATGTTCAAAATTTTTTAACGCCGCCTTTGTCTATTTATCATTATTTACCACTAAAATGCCATAATGTCAGGTAAAATAAAGATAACGGCGTCCGCCTACTGTTAAGCCGTTGTAATGCTCCCTTTTAAAACCATGACGCCATATTTAATTACCGCATTGCCTTCTATAGATCATATTTTCAGTCCATGATAAGTTTGAAAATTTTGTTTTTCCTACTGTGCCAAAACATAAAAAATCTAGGAAAAATACATAAGAAAATCTTATAATTTACAGATTATGTCGTGAAAATTGAAAGCCCTTTTTTTTAAGGATCAAAGATGGAAAATAAAAAAAGCAGAAGTTAGTCAAAAAAGGTTAGCAAAGACCCTACTTGATTAATACTTCCATTAATGGAGATCTACATGGACTCCATTACTTATAAGGGTAATGGATTTGTTCAGACACAGAAGATCTTGCCACCATATCGACCAACTAAGTAAAGATTAGTTCTTATTAGGGTTACAGAAAGCAGTAGAAGGCGTCCTTTACTGATGAGATCAATATCTATATCTGGCCTTTGACAATTGGAAGAGACAAAAATCACAGAGAGCAAGACCAACCCCTCATGAAACTCAACATGTTGACGATGATCCACTTCACATAGTCAGTGTTTTTGTTTTAGAATCAAGGGTTGTGATGTAACAAGGTATACCTGACGCTTTTTTGCGTGAGGAAGCACGATTTTTGTTACTCACCGCTGTCATTTGGGTCCACTGATCGCATGGATGTTTACTCCACCTCTTGGTAGACATTCATAGAAAAAATCAGCATGTTTGATGATTTTTAGCCGTTGGTTTTAGTACAAAAAATCCAACGGCTAGAATCACGCCTTAAAAAGTACAAAAATGTAATGGCTAGAGATTACCAATCACAGTCATTTTTGTCAAGGTTTGAGATAAACATCCACCTGGTCAATGGGCCCAGATGGCAGCGTTAAGAGGATCATCTTACTTGGATCCACTCCAAATCAAATTATTTCTCGGTGAGCTCATGTTACACTTTTCTATCCCGCTCCATTGTTGTCCCCAAATCTAAAAAGTTAAAGCACCCTCAGAAATTCTTTTTTTTTTATTTAGCATGGACCTCATCTCTAAACAAAATACTCACCATTGAAAACATGATTGTTAGGAAGTGGGTCTTGGTTAACTATTGTATTATGTGCAAGGCTAATAGATAGACAAAGACCATCTTTTGCTGCATTGTGCGTTAGCCATATAGATATGGTCATATTTTCTAGACATAGTGGGCCTCTTTTGGGTCATGTCGGAGTCTACAGGGGCCTTGTTAGGCAAACAGCCCAAGAACGCTCTATCTACCAGGCGAAGATCATGTGGAGGATGGCACCATTTGCCATGATTTGGGGCGATTGGCTGGAGAGGAATAGGAGAATTTTTAGAGGGGAAAGCACCGTTCATGATATAAGCATTAAAGCCTTTCTCTTTAGTTGGGGTAGTATTTTCTCCGACTTAGGAGGCACCTTTTTGGGTGTTATGGTGTTCAAATTTGATGCTTTGTTGGCACAATAGCAATGTGGTTTAATTTGTTAGTATTAAATGGCTTGAGACGTCTTTGCTCCATCTTTGTAATTTGAGATCTTCTTGATCGATCCTTTCTTTTTACATATATACTAGTAGGTTGTCTGTGCCCACGGCACTCTCCGACAGAGTGTTTACCAAAATTGGGTGTGAGTGGCTTAGATCCACCATCCAGTTGGCCGGGGTGATAAATCTCGGCCATCCTTTGTGAAGCCAATAAGAGGGGGAGACAATTTTCCTGTTTTGTTATATAAATAGTGGGTGGCCCGCGCCCACGACACTATATGACAAAGCATTTGCCAAAATCGGGTATGAGAGGCTGAGATCCACTGTCATTTGGAGGATAAGATCTCGGCCCTTCTTTGTTGAAACAGATAGAGAGGGGGTATAAGTGGGGAGACAACTTCCCTGTTTTGTTATATAGATGTAATATCTGGACTTATAAAAAAGAATTGTATACCTGGCAGTGGTGAGTAACAAAAATCTCGCTTCCTCACGCCAAAAAAGCGTCGCATATGCCTTGTTGAGAAGAATTTTGAAGCGGTGGGACTTTTGAAGCAGCAATCATGCGCCAATGACCGCACGCCACATATACCCATGTTACTTTTAAAAAAGTCTTTCTAAAACCAAAGTCTAAACCATGGGCACATATGTGCCTTGTGATCATTGGGTGCATGATCGTTGCTTCAAAAATTCCGCGGATTCAAAAATTCTCTTATACCTTGTTACATCTTTTTCCTAGAATTAATAACATATGATCCACCTGACAAGTATCATATGTGATAGTGTGATACATTTACACCCCTTATCCACCATCCATGTTGGCTCGCCGGAGATCTGAGCATTTGGGAACTACAATGGTTTCATTCGAAATTACGTTTAAAATTTTGGCAAATAATAAAATAAAATAAAATAAAAAAATTAATAGCAATTTTTTTTTTTTTTTGTTGTTGCAATTTTCACATTAAAAAACAATCTTTTCAATAATTCGGAATAGTTCTTGTACAATACATGAATAATATTGCACCTCATAAAATACGTCCATTTTTTTTTTAAATTCAAAAATTCACGTATAATACCTGAATAAGATGCAAACTCACTTATTAGGGGTGTGACTTCGATGAAGATTGGTAGAAAAACAAGAATTTGCTCTGTACGGGTGGAGATCAATTTTGGTCCTCCACTCTCTAATGCCACATGGAACAATCTTTTGGGCCCACTGATCCCATGATGATTGGCACCCCCTTGATGAAACTACACATCCAAATCCAGTTTGAGATTGCTGATTCCTAGCCATTGGATTCGAGTATTTTCATAACAGGGCTTGGAAGTTGGAAACCACCTATAGGCCTGTTCATAAAGCCCATGATAAAAATGCTCAAAGCCCAAGGCTAGAAATCACCAATCAAGCTGATTTTTGGTGTGTAGGTCCACCAAGGGGGGAAGCGAAACATTCATTGGTCAGTGGGACTTATGAGTGCTACGTACCTGCTTACTTAGTTCATAATTTTCTTGAAGAATAGCAGAAATGGTTTGATTATTAACAAAAATGTCCAAGCTCGTAGCTGAATCTGGATACATTGGTCACCGATTCCATGTAATTTTTTTAGTGGAAACTGAGATAAAACACTTTTACCATTAGCTCGATGCTTGCAAAATAGTTCATAGAGAGCCTTCAATACTAGGGCATGAAACGGGTCGGAACTGGCCTATCTAGGTAGATCCGAATCCGATTTTGAGTAAGGCTCTGTATGGTTGTCCTGAACTAGAAATGATTTTTTGCATATAAATGGCATAAAACTTTTTCTGTATCAACACTTCCTAACATACAAAAATTTTTCTGTAAAACTTTTTGTTGATCACCAAAGGGAGCCTAAGTGTGTCCCATGTCCAGATTAGGATGCAACTCAGATCCATAATGCATGATCCAAATCCAAACCATGACCCGTTTAAGAATAACTAGATCCAACTCATTAATTGAGAAGATCTTTGTGAGAATGGAAGACCCAAATATGGATATCTGACCCTATCCAACTACCTAACCAGCATAATCCGAACCCAACTAAGGTCACCACACTTGGGTCCTTATCTGATCTGCATTACATTTGGATTCTAAACTAGCAAAATATGGGTTTTGATCATAGTTCAAAGTCTCGGCTGATAGCTCACCGATCTGATAAAAAAATGGATCTTCTTGCCCTGAGTTCACTGTTTCCCAATGAAGTCTCATTTTGGCTTGGGTGAGTTCCGCTGATCCCGTCCTGGATTGGGCGATCTGGATCAGGATCGGAGCCTACCGACCCAGCCTCCCATCCCAAGATTTTGAGCCATGGTTTCTTATCACTTTCTTATAAAGTCCTGATTTCAAGTATTTCACAAGAAATGATAGTTTTTATTTGATAGATAATTATAAAACTTGGTTTATTCAGAAGAAATCACCATAACCTGTCCAATCCAAAATACCCCTGATAGGGATTTGACCTTGAGTTTTGTGCATCAAAATAACTTTAATATATGGGTCGAGCTCCCGTGACCGGCCTTTTATAACAGGCTCACAGGACAGGCCTTGTCGGATGTGGATTCCAAGAATCCAATGGTTGTGATAGTGCTAAGCTGGTATTCACTTTCTGCCAAAGCGAACCACTGTTTGATTCTCAGAATCCACGTCTGACAAGGCCTGTCCCGTAAGCCTGTCATAAAAGGCTGGTCATGGGAGCCTCTGCCTATGATTTCCTTGCAAAAAGATCTTTCAAATGTACCCATATATTAGTATTTGGTTAATAGCAATGAATTCCTAAATTTTCTCTCAAATTTCTTATAGTTTCAATGAGAATCAATTTTTTTTAAAGGTTTTCAAGACTTTATGGCATTTTCTAAGGTTCTAGAATGCGAATAAGTGATAGAAGTTATTCTTCTTTTCGATTTTAGAATGATTAAAGAACGTTAAACGATGTTTCGTCCAACCAAGTTTAGAGGCGGCATTACAAGCCTCCAATCCCATGGACATTAATTGTGTTTTTTCTCCCGTCGTCGATGGGAGTAGAGAACGACAACGAGAAGGGAAGGTGATGATGTATCATAAGGTTGAATGAAGGGTATTTTCGAAACTATATGATAAATTATTTAATAGGGTATAAAATATTGAATGAGGGAACCTATAAGGCTTTTAGGATATTAATAATAGGAGTGGGAATGGGATCGGAGTTTGAGTTTGGGAAGAACTAAGGAATTTACAGAAAAAGAGATGTTAAAGTGGTCTTGATGATCATAATGGACATCTTTTATCCAAAACTTTTGGATCGTAATCAAACTTCAAATTGAATTGATGATGATTAAGATTCAACAATATGGAGTTGAGCACTACTCTGGTGGTCTTCAGAATCAAAGACCACATGCCGAAGGTTTCCAAGAGAGAATGAAACAACATTTAAGATTGAATACTAACCTAAAAAGCCTATTTAGCCTTAGAATCATAAGAAAATATCTCAAATCCTTCGTAGGAATTGATTAATGTATCTTGTGTCACATACTGACACTTCCATCTAGGTGTATAGCATATTGGACAACTTTTGAAAAATTATAAAATATAGTAAAACAAAAATTGAATTTTCAGTCGACTCGACCTTTAAACGGATGCCTCGGCAAAGTTCCGAATCGACTCGGCCAAGTTTCAGAGTCAACTCGGCGAGGCATGCAAATCCGAGTTTGTATGCCTAGTCGACTTGAAACACAATCAAGTCGAGTTGACTTGGCTGACGAGTTTTAAAACATAGGATCAACCTAATCCCAAAGCTTACTTATAAAAATAAGTAAAAATAAATAAATAGATAATTGAATTTGGAAAATCCAAGTCATCCAATTAAACCATTATATATACTCGTTACTTTATGTACATGCCAAAGGTTTACAAGAGAGAATGAAACTACTTTTAACTCAAATCCTTCGTAGGGATTGATTTAAGTATCGTGTGTCACGTACTGACACTTCCATTTAGATGTATAGCATATTGGACAACTTTTGAAAAATCATAAAATATAGTAAAAAAAATTAAAAAAAAAAAACTAAATTTTCAGTCGACTCTGCCTTTAAACGGATGACTCGGCAAAGTTCCAAGTCGACTCGGCCAAGTTTCAGAGTCAACTCGGCGAGGCATGCGAATCTAAGTTTGTATGCCGAGTCGACTCGAAACACTATCCAGTCGAGTCGACTTGGCTGACGAGTTTTAAAACATAGGATCAACCTAATCCCAAAGTTTACTTATAAAAAAAAAAAAAAAAAAATAATTGAATTTGGAAAATCCAAGTCATCCAATTAAACCGTTATATATACTTGTTACTTTATGTACATGCCGAAGGTTTCCAAGAGAGAATGAAACTACATTTAAGATAGAATACTAACCTATAAAGCCTATTTTGCCTTAGGATCATAAGAAAATATCTCAAATCCTTCGTAGGAATTGATTTAAGTATCGTGTGTCACGTACTGACACTTCCATCTAGATGTATAGCATATTGAACAACTTTTGAAAAATCATAAAATATAGTAAAAAAATTAGAAATTCAAAGAAAAACTTGAATTTTCAGTCGACTCAGCCTTTAAATGGATGAGTCAGCAAAGTTCCGAGTCGACTCGACCAAGTTTCAGAGTCAACTCAGCAAGGCATGCAAATCCGAGTTTGTATGCCAAGTCGACTCGAAACACGATCGAGTCAAGTCAACTTGGCTGACGAGTTTTAAAACATAGGATCAACCTAATCCCAAAGCTTATAAAAAAAGAGTAAAAATAAAATTGAATTTGGAAAATCCAGGCCAGCCAATTAAACCGTTATTACTTTAGGTCAATTTTTAATATGGTTATTATATTGGAATGGACTGATTTTTTGTGATGATGATCATGGCGAGAACTACAGCTCAATATATGGTTGGATTGTCCAACATGATATCCATATGGACTCCATCATTGGGCGTAAGCATAGGTATGAAATGGCCGGACTAAAATCTTTTTGCAAACTTGAGAAGAAAGTGATTTATTGGTAAATTTGGAAACTTGCCATAACCTTAATTCGAGTAGCAACTAGGTCGCTTCATGGTGTGATCTCAAAGGATATTTCTCAAGCCAAAATGTTCTTCGACATTGACCCGACTGCTTTCCCAAGCGCGTACATCATACGGTACACTTGTGACACCAAAATGTTCATTTCGTTGCAGTGAAGGTTAGCATGGGAGTACTTATAGAGAAAACCTCATCACCAGCAAGTAGGGCTACGGGTACAAGTCACATGCATGTGATGTACAGAATCTCAAAAGAAGATCGGCAAACTCAAGACTAAGGTGTCAATAACGTACATACCGACAGCATACGGGTCATCATCGCTCAATCGCAAGCGCATTGATGTCCAAACTTGAGCTTGACGTAGGACTTGTGATCCACTGGTGCTAGAAGTTGAACATCTTATCCCGATCGATCATTGCGGTGATCAGGGCGATGCTATGTCTCCATCGGTCTCTCCTTGTCTATATCAAAACGTTCAAATATGATTACGTCGTACGTGCAGCAATGGATCCATTTGATGACAGTGACGCATAACTGTATAAATAAAACACCATACATAACATATTTTCACATGGCAATGGAGTTCTCGTCCGGGCCTAAAAGCCCATCGGACCAGCACATGCATCCCAAATTGGGGACACTCAGAGGAAGATCTTTCGATTGGTTCAATGGTATATACATCTAAGGCAAGTCTTTACGTGGAGTTCCGATACAGCCAAAATTGAAGATGGACATGGAGACACTTTCCCAAAATTATAGACAGGCGGAAAATATCGGCTCGAATTTGAAAAATTATTGGTTCCATCATTTTTACCAGTTTTAATGGAACCGGACCGAAAAATTTTAAAATCCCATCCGGAACTGGGTCCAGTCCGGTTTTCTAAAGAGGGGGTTGAAGCCCAATCCAAAATTGAAGATGAGCTGGGCTTATGGTCTTGGGCCAGCCCTAGAAATTAATTCTATGGCCCATTAAGTAAATGGGTAAGGCCCTGCCTTACCTTGGTCTATGTGCTCCCCTAAGTGCTGCATATAGTTATTGATCCAGACTGGTCAACCAACGGACCCCATTTACATTCGTGTTACTTAAGGTTTACCTCATGATCCTCACTCCCCAGTCATCAAATGGGGAGCTAGGAGTAAAACTTTGATGACAGCGGACTGTCATCGATGCTGATGTCAGCCTACAATATGAGCCACGTGGCAGGATTGGGTTTATCCCTAGTCATGTTGGGCCCAATCTCAAACAATCTAACAAGCAAAACTTGGTCAAAAGCAGGGATTGGGTTTATTGTCTACCATGTTGGGCCAGCCATCACTGACCATGGACCAGCGGCAGCCCAGATCCCTGACCATGTGGCTGCAATGCAGTGGCATCAACCAATGAAGCTACAAGCTCGAGCCCTACCCTAGGCCAGCTTCTTCCAAAGGCCCGTTTGAAAACCCAAAAAATAAGGTCGTGGTCAGTCCAACTCCAGTTCTTGTGGCATGTGTGGGCTTGAACTCATGACCTCTCTCATATGGGATGGTGCACACCAACAATCTGAGTTACTAGGTTGGATGTACGTGACTCACTTGTTAGGCCTCATTTTTTCTGGTTTTGCCCTTAAAACAGGACCAGGGACCACAGTTTGTTTTTTTTTTTTTTTTTTTTAAAGTAGTTGCAAAATTGAACCAGTTCTTCCATCCTAGAGCTAGGCTAGGCCCTGAAAACATGAGATTTCCAAATAAGCCCTGAACTTCAATATTTCCAAAGAGAGGGAAATGGGTACTCATATCCAAAGGTTAAAAATCACTAATCAGTCTGATTTATGATATGTAGGTCCACCTAGGGATAGGCCAATACAGCGAAAGTGAGTGGTCTCTAGGAGTGTACCACGTGGCTTATACTGTATTAGATCATCTATGAGCAGCTGAACCTATCAATGGTGGGAGGACAGACCTCCATTTCTTCATTTGATTGAGGACCCCTCGATAACTTATTACCGATTTGTAGATTAACCATTTTTTCTCTCTTTTTTCTTTCCTTTGGATGATTCGCTTCACCATTTTTTGCAATCCATTTCTCTTTTCAATATAATTCATCATTAAGCGGGAAAAAAAAAAAAAAAACGTATCTTATACTGTGGTCCGTCATCAAAGATTTATTCAGACAAAGGTAGCTTGAGTGTCACTCATAGGGAGGGCCCGATCGAACATAGTAAAATTTTGAATTATCTCTAAGCATACTCGAGCTTAAAGCAATTTTAAAAGAGCGCCATGCCGTTGATAATATCTCTAAGCACGCGAATTGTCTTTTGAGAAGCGGTCATTTTGTCAAGCAATTCGAGGGTTTTTTTTTTTTATTTACTTTCTAAAAGTTAAAATATGAAACACATTCAAACTAACTTTTTAACTTTTTGACTTATAAAAGTCAATAAATTCTATTTTTTTTGTGTTGCCAAATGCCCCTTGCAATTGGCAAAAATTAACCAATTGAAAAATGTTCTCATTTTTTTTGTAGGCAGGGAGCCGTGTGGCCTCAAGCCAGACTAGACTTGGCCCGCGCAGAGCCAGGAGAGGGGATTTCTACTCCAAGACACAGCTGCATAAGGAGGAAACTTGCCTACGTGGGATTGAACCCACGACCTCCGTATTTACTTTTGAAGACAAACCATAAAAGAAGAAGAGGTTTTAAAGGAATGGATTTAACCCGAATGACTATATATCTCTTAAAATTAGGCCATAATCGAAACTTATTACGTATGGCAGTTCCGATTGCGGTACCAAAATCCGTAGTTTAATTTCAGCACCAGAACCGATAACTATCTGGTCCTTCCATCGAGTATTGGGTACCCGTATAATATAAAAATATATAAATAAATAAAAAAAATAATTTTCATATTAAATCTTAGGAAAAAGAAAACTTGACATCTTTAACACTACATACCAAGGTTTAAAAAACGGCTGTTATAACGGATTTGGACCTACCCTGTTTCGTTATGGACCGATAAAACGCCCAAAAAATAACGGCTATTATTTTTCCGTTATAACGAAAATAACGACCGTTATTTTCTGGAAAATTTTGTGAAAAAACGACCGTTATTTTTGGTTTTTCCGTTATTTTCTATTTTTGAAATTTTAAAATTCAAAATTTTTTTCAGCACCATTTTTTCCGTTTTTCCATTATTTTCCCATTTTTTTGTTTTTGCCCTGAGCTTTTTTTTACGTTATAACGGAAAAAACGGTAACACCCCCAGTCCGTTATACCATTATAACGGTCCCCTTAAAACTTTGCTACATACTACATGCATCAGTTTCGGGTTCTACCAATCGGTTCTGATTGGGTTCAGATATTAGTGTACCAAGAACCAGAACCTATTAGGAAGAATATTCAAGGAATCAACGATCTCACTAACAAATGGGATCATAAAATAGCATTTATTAAAATAAAAAAAGAAAAAGAAAGGCCTTCTGAAAATATTAAAAATGCATGAAAAGAGAAAAGACGATCACGGATGTTAATTATGATGAAAATCCCATCAATGGTTCCCATTGACTTGAAAAAAAAAACACACAATAAAATAATATGAAAAAAATAATAATCACACCCCACATGTTTAGCACTAGATTTCATCGGGTTCAATTTTCCTAAACAGCACTAAACATCACGCCGAAGTTCAACACGTCTGCATCCGACATGTACTCTTGACCATCATGTTTCCAGTACATATAATTTCTAAACATGGTTTGTCACGTGTACATTGACTTCTCCTTCTGCCACATGGCTTCTACGTTCTCTATTCCATGGTTTTAAAAACGGCCAACGGCTGTTTAAACTGTAACGCCCCAAGCCCGTTTCCATTAAAATCGTTTAAACACGTTTGATCAGTTTTGAATAAAACGGCCGTTAAAATCCTTTAAACGGCTGTTTAATTCTGAAAAATTTTGTGAAAAAAACAGTCGTTAAATCCGTTTAATTCCGTTAAAATCCGTTTAATTTCCCTTAAAATCTGTTAAATTCCTTTTTTTTTTTTTTAATTTTCAAATTTCAAAATTTGAATTTCAGCACCATTTTTTCCGTTAAATTCCTTCTTTGTTTTTTTTTTCATTTTTCCCCTTGGCTGTTTCAATCCGATTCAACGGCCGTTTAAATGGTTTAAACGGTAACGCCCCCAGTCCGTTTAACCGTTAAAACGGCCTCCTTTAAACCTTTCTTTATTCAATTACACATGCAAAAATAACAGCTATTATAATGGTAATGCCCCAACCTCATTACGTTTCTCCTGTTATAACGCTCAAGACCAATAACGCTCAGGCTTCAGTTACTGCCCTAAAATGTCAGGCTCCGGTTACAGGACACAATATGAGCCATGTGGCACACTCTTAGAGGACTCTGACCGTATGGATGTTTGGTCATTCCAGAGGTGGACCTACAAATAAAAAATCAGCCTGATTAGTGATTTCTAGACGTTGGATCTTTGTACCTCAAATACTGCTCAAATTCCCACAATTGAAATCAACCCATTAAAATAAGTCCAATCCAACGCCTATAAATCACTAATCAGGCTGATTTTTGATTTGTAGGTCCACTTAAGTATTGGCCAAACATTCATATGGCCAGTGTCCTCTAAGAGTGTGCCACGTGGCTCATATTGTATCCTGTAATCGGATCCTGACCCAAAAAAAAAAGTTTGTCTTTTTTACTATTAACTCAGAAGTGACTGATGTGACCCGTTATAATGATGAGCAATTCTCATATGTCGCAACGGAAAAATCAATGATACCGACTTCCGTATCAAAATTTTGATACGGAAGTCCCTCAATTTGCCACGTAGTAGACTCTTTCGGGCCACTGACTCCATGAATATTTGGCCCACATCTTGGTGGACCCATGCACCAAAAATCAGCGTGATTAGCGATTTCTAGCCATTGAATTTGAGCACTTTTTAATCATGGGCTTGGAGCCACTTCATAGGCATGTTCATAAAGCCCATGATGAAAAATGCTCAAATCCTACAGCTAGAAATCACTAATCACGCTGATTTTTGGTGTGTGGGTCCACCAAGATTTGGGCCAAGTATTCATAGAGTCGGTGGGCCCAAAAGAGTCTACTACGTGGCAAATTGAGGGACTTTGACATCAAAATTTTGATACAAAAGTCGGTATGAAAGACAGCCCCCGTCACAACGGACCTATTAAAACCTCGATTTTTAAGAATGAATGAACAATGGATATAATTTTGATGACAACAGGCCGTCAGCGAAGCCGTTGACTACCACAGAGCTCTCGGCACGTACCCAGTTTGCTTTTTGCCGCGTATTTCTTTTTTTTTTTTGAAAGCATTGCCGCGTATTTCAGTGCATTCTGTCCATGGGATAAAAAAAGAATTATATCAGTGCATTCTTCTGTAGTTAAAGGGAGGTCGTTCGGCCTAGAAAACATTAGCTATCCATCAAGTTTAGAGGGCTTAGTGGTCGAAGCACTTCAAATTTGAACGGGCAGCAGCCGCGTTAGACTTAGTTTTATACATATCCATGTGAAAAGTGCAGTTACTACCGTCCTCCATCTCTCAAGCTCACACCTACGTTGACTTCAATGTAAGACTTCAAAAGACCTACGAAAATAAGTCAACTTAATTATGATTCCACCTTGAAAACAACCTTAAGTGCACCACATTACTAAAATGGATGAGAATATCCCCTCGAATAAACCCATGCACTCACCACCCCCTTTTTATACTGCCACCTGTTTTTTTTAAAGTAAACTAGTAACATTGTGCCACGTGCATCTTGACGTGGCAGTATTACCATTATCCATCCATTATCATGCATCCCTACTGATTAGGGTCGTGTTTTGAGTCATGTAGCTAATAAAGACGGGCAACCCCGAAGAAGCAGCGGAGTCGTTGCGCTCATCCGTTGCGCGTTATAGCGCATCTGTTTTCTTGCTGGGTGTCACTCTTTTGATTGATTCATATAGCAATGCGCAAATGGAGTGTGACACTGGTTAGCCCGTGCCACGTTTCACCGTCTAATTGGACATAAGAACTCGAGCAAAATTTGATGGGTTAGATGGATTTGCCAGTTATCAAACTATGGAGGAAGGGGAGTCTAAAAGGATTTAGTCCAAATGATCGAATCCAATGGCTAGAAATCACCAATCAATCTGATTTTGGGTGTGTAGGTCCACCAAGATCGGTGACCCAAAAGCGGGCGTGTGTCAATGCACCTGGAAGATTGTCACGTGTCATTTTTGGAGGGGAGACTTTAAAGTCCTCCAACGTCCCTGGGGGACCCAGCAAACTTGCACTCATAAGAAGTTATGAACCTTAACTTTCACGTTCTATATATAATTCAATAGAGTAGAATTTTGCTGACTGCCGCTGGTCAACGAAAGTTACTACTGCCCACAATATGAGCACGTGGCATATTCTTCATGATTTCTGGCCTTTGATGGACATACACAGACCAACCGTCAGCCTGAGTAGTGATATCTAAGCGTTGGATTGAAGTCATTTTCATAGGTTGATTTTTAACCGTGGAATTTGTGCATTATTTAACCGAGTTTGAAATCACTAATCAAGTTTTTTTTTTCTGCTGTAGGTCCACCTTGGGATTGGCCAAACATTCATAGGTCAGTGTCCACTAAGAGTGTACCACATGGATCTATTGTGGGCAGTCAGCAACTTTGTTGATCAGCGGCGGTCAGCAAAGTCCTACTACTAGAATTAGACCCCTAGCCCGGCGGGAATTATTGACGCGTCACTTAATCAGTAACCCCACTATCTTATGAGCCGACCCTGTTTGACTAGGTTTAGTCGAAAGGGACGTCCGACAACCGGTATGTCTTCGCCACTTCTAAGTGAGTGGAGCTTGCGCATGCATAGCTACCAAGTTCACAGTAGATTTGATTGACGTAATTCCTAGTTAATCAAATTTCTTGCTGACCTACCAATCTGGGCATTATACGGCAAAGTTGGCAAACTACAGACCTAATTTGAGATTATTTTCAATATTTTGCTCACTATAATCCGGCGAGATAGATCTAGCAGGCAAGCCGTTTGATCATGATCGATCACGAAACGGGTGCAAAATATTAGGTCTACGTTGATCATGATTTTTTTGCCACAAACCTTTCCTCACCCATTTGGTTGAAGAGAAGCCAGGACAACGGGAGAATAAGTTTTGGTTCAAGCTATTGTTTTTGGTAACACTTCTGTAGATGTAACCTACTATTTAGGTAGCCCTTCCGAGGAGGTTTGAGGCATCTCCTCGACCTAATGGGTGAGGCAAGCCGAGTGCCTTAGAATGGAACACAGCCCAAAATATCAAACTATACCCATTAGAAGATCCTAACTGTTCGATCGATCCCAAAGTCAAGAAATCAACAATATGGGTAATAGTTCACAATGGCTAGGATCTTCTTATTATAGTACATGACTTAAGTGGCATTTGGTAAAACTTAATCTCATACCTTAAATTTGAAATTAAGACATTCAGACTTTAGTGGCCTGGTAACTAACTAAAATTCAGTCTTGAAATTCAGAATGTCTGAAATTTTAATGACTTTTTTTTTAAATCATCATTCCTTTACTTAACCCAATAAGTGAAAGCATCTTTAAAAGGGATTCTAAGATTCTGTAATAATATCCAAAATGTCAATTTTATGAAAGTTTTATATTTAAAAAACTTACAACAATGTCCTCATAAATATTTTAAAATACCAACAATGTCCTTAAATATGAGAGTAATGACGTCATAACAAGGTGTGCGACGACATTTTTTCCATGACTTGCATTAAGGTGGTATCAGGCTATATCACGTAACCATGCCTTTGTTAAGTACGTAATGCATGCATCAGAAGAAAATGAAATAAAAATGTTACCGTACATGCATGACGACATGTCCCTCCGCGATACACCTTCGTGACGAGATGTGGCGAACTTGCATTTTACAGATTCCTGATCGTAAAGTCATGCCTATCGGATGATCATTGCGATCTAACACATCGATGCATACTCATGTCGACCGATTTTATGCGCCGCGTCCCATGTGAGTGCGTGCGCGACTCTGATTGGGTGGCTGTCAAGTGAGGCTAGCATTAATCTTATTGACTATTGAGAAGTAAACGATCAAGTTAAATTAGTGATCGATCGGACAGTTAGGGACATCCGATGAGTGTGATTGTTGACTATATCAGACCGGAGAGGTGTGCATGGCCCCACCTTATGTACATAGAAGGTCACATCTTTATCCTAAAAGCATAAATATCAGATCTTTCTTCTTTTATGTTACTTAAGTGGGTCCCAATGAAGAAGTGCTGATTGAATCTAGACCACCCATTGTTTTTGTAAAGAAAATTACCTACTGGAAGAACGTTCGTTCCTCGTTCACAGAATAGACAGAGCAGTCTAAAGCGTCTACCACTCGCCGCGTACAAAAAAGGAAAAAAAAAGACTTTATTCGTCCCCGTAAGTCCATCAAGGGGTCAAAGATATTCGGTGGCAGTTTTTCGTGAATCGTGAGAATTTGAATTAATTACCACCATAGAACGTGTGGAAAAGTTGGAAGCGTTTAAGTGATTTTCCACCGTCAGATCAAAAGATTGATTTGAAGAATAACACTTTTTGTGAACCAACTTTCTCCGTTTTCCTTGCCAAAATATATTATAGCCTGACTATTAATATATGCCTTTTTCCCTGTTTGGCAAGCGGGTTAGTGGTGAGTGGGGTGGGTATGAATATGACAGGATCCGACGATCCAAGTAAGAAAGTTCCTGAATATAAAGCGGGTTAGATACAGTCCAATTAGTTGACCCAAGTCCGTCACCTGTCACTTTTGAATACTTTTTTTGTCCCTTTCTTTTTGATAGGCGTCAGGTTTGATTCCTCTTGTTTTGTTTTGGGTGATCGGATTCGGATTTGGGCCTTGGATCTGATTTGGATTTTTTTTTCTAGGCAAAAGATGTAACAAGGCATACCTCACGTTTTTTCGCATGATTTTTATTAGTCACCGCTGCCATCTGGGCCCACTGACCGCATGGATGTTTAGCCCACTCCATGGTGGATATACAAACCAAAATTCACCCCGATTGGTAATCTCTAACCATTAGATTAAGTGCTTTTTAAGGCGTAATTATAACCGTTGGATTGGTATTTTTTAATACTAAAACAAACGGCTAAAAATCAACAAAACAAGCTGATTTTTTGCATGAATGTCTACTGAGGAGTGGGCTAAACATCCATGCGGTCAATGGGTCCAGATGATAGCAGTGAGTAACAAAAAATGGCGCTTCAATGACCCTTTTCCTATACGGATCACATGTAATGGATTCGGATTTGAATCGGGGTTAAAATGTTGAAAATCAGATCTGGATCACAGGATCTGCCTTGATTCAATTGGAATCTAACCCATTTCATGCCCTATTTAAGCCAAGGTTTCATCTTTATAGTTGGAATCTGGAGACAAAGGACAATATCATGGTGGGTCCCAGCCAAGAATCTTTGTTATTTTCTCCAAGATTCAGAGTCACCAAACACTTTATTAAAAAAATAAATAAAAGAAAAGCAAAGAAACCCATGTTTTTTTATTTTATTTTTTTGACTTGGGCTGAGTTTGTTTAGATCCTCCTAATTGCCTTTTTGTTCTAAATATATTTAGTACATCTAGAGGGCTACACCCATTTCCTACATCTAATTCTTATATTTTGTGGTGGGACCCACATAAAGCTACACCAATTTCTTACATCTAATTCTTATACCTGATGGTGGGCTCAACGCACTATGAGTTGTCCATACTGTGGTGACAATCCTCACAAAAACTAGTCAATTTCGACATTCCTAACCTCATGAAAATTAAGTTTAATTTAAAAAATTCAAACCATCCAATTAAACCATGACTTTTGATCAAGGCTTGTCGAACCAACCTGATCGAGGCTCGCCGACTCAAAGATCTGCTCGTGGAGTTCTGTCAAGTATCTGGTCAAGAAACCGATTTCAATAAATCTGGTATTATGTTTTGTCCCCCACCTTCATTGGTGCCAGAAAAAAGGTCTCTCCTTCATTCTTTGGATTAAAAATGTCCGCATTTTGAAGAAGTATTTAGGCCTCCCTTTGTTTATTGGCTAATTTGAAGAAAAACTTTGAATCCATAAGAAGAAACGTAATAAAAATAAACTTCATTCATTCCTTTGTCTAAATACAACCCATCTTAAATAAGGCAAATTACTAAAGAAAATAGAAACCTATTAAAATAAAAAATTATTAAAATAGAAAAATTTATTATATAATATAAATTTATATTAAGATTAGAAATTGATAACAGTAGATCTTAGAAACACGTCAGAATCGGCATTAAGTTATTGTTAAACAAAACTCTCATAAAATAGCAAAATTATCTTTTCGATCCACTAAACAATGAAATTTGGCCAAACTCAGGCGTATATAATGAGCAAAGCTATGAGTATTGAATATCTTGTCGTTTCCTATCACAAAAATTTGGTCACGTGCAATTCCGACATTAAAAATAATTTCATAATGCTCGTTACGTCCTTTTTAGCATCGTTTGGATTTTTGACGATCCAAATGCTCTATAAACTCCTCACTCCTCTGGTATTGTCCTACATTTTCTAAAACAAAGGCTTTTTCTTGCACAAATAGCTACTCTTATCACGGGTTGGAGAGCTAAAACTCTAGCTCAAGCAGGTAGAACCACTCTGAGGTGCTTTCTCTTATCGAGCTAGGTCAGCAGATGAGGCAGAGGCTAAGGCTATTTAGGGCTGTCAATGGATAGTCAAAATTTTGAATTTGATTTGATTTGAATCTATATTTGAAAAATCGAATATTATTCAAAAATTTCGAATATCAGATTTGGATTCAACAAATATTTGAATAATTTTTTGATACGAATTGGATATTTATGTATTCGATGCGATAATATCCGATCCAATATATGATTTAATAATTATATTTATCATATTAAATACTATTTATAATAAAAATAATACTTATTATATATAAATACAATATTTTTAATTATTTTACACACACACACACACACACATATATATATATATATATCTCTTCATTATTATGTAAATATAATAATATATTATATATATCCGATTTTCGGATCGGATAATATTTAACACAGCCTTTTCTCACTAAAAACTATCTCAGCAAAAACCCATAACAAATGAAATTGAGACCCTGTCCTCCTGATTCCCACGTCTACTTATTTGCCACTTAATCTATGATTTTAGGGACGAGAAGCACATGACAAACAACGCAGTGAGGGATTGTTCCCTTTTCAGTTGCCACCATTTTTACGAGAAAATATTTGCTATCAACGAGGGACTTCAAAATTTGAAGGTGACCCCCTCCCAAAAAGGAACTCACTTTAGGGCACACTGACCTTACGGATGTTTGGAGCACTTCTTGGTGGACCTACACACCAAATATCAGATTGATCGATGATTTTCAACAGTTTTATATTGGCATGTAAAAAAACACAATGCTCAAATCCAACGGCTTGATCCATTTTTACAATTGTGGGGTCCCAAGGAATATTCTCCTTTCACATCATGTGTGTCCTCCCGTCCTGAATACATAGAGGGACATCAAATTTGATTTTCCAGCCCCGACATCAAATGTTTTCAACAAAAAAAAGAAAAGAAAATCCCACTCTCATAAAAAGAAGATCAACCAAACCCCACTTTCAGTTGCCAGTGTTGATACCAGGACCTTGTTTTAATACCACCTTCACCTTTTAAGTTGCTGATCTCATTCAAAATAAGTTCATCCCATGGTTTTAAAAGGGATTTTTGGCATTTTCTTCATCATTTTTTTTTATTCAATTTGCATGTTACTTAACGTTTTGACCATGGTCAACATCATTGACCATAGACGGCAGTTAGTCGCACCAGACATCCCAAAGGTTTTTGAAATAACTATATAATAGCCTATAAAAAAAATTTAAGTACCATTATACCACAACTTTCAATTTCTTAAGAAAATATGTCTACCATCCCTCACTATTTTTATGCCAAAAAAAAAAAACAGTTTTTATGAGAGAAAAAAATGGAGAGAATAGGTGAACACTCACTATTATAAACCATCCCAAACAGTAAGGCTGTGTTTAGTAGCGCACCTTCGAGGTGTATCTTGGCTGAAGGTGTGCGTCTTGATTGATGACAAGTGTTTGGGTCACACCAAAGTGAGCACCTTCGAAGACATAGTGGACCTTGAAGACGTGCTAAAGTCTTGGAAGACGCATGTACTTTGAAGTTTCACTCTGCACCCCCATTGGGCTTAGCCCACCTAATGTGGGGCCCACACGATTTATCGACCCCATTAACATGTGGGGCCCACATGATTTATCAACTCTCGTTATTATGTGCGGCCCACACGAACTATTGATCTTTGTTCTTATGTTGGGCCCGCGTGATCTATCTACATTTGTTCTTGGTCTCACATGGTCGCGTAGAACCAAAC
The DNA here is from genome assembly GCA_035048495.1 of Euptelea pleiosperma. Taxonomy (NCBI): domain Eukaryota; kingdom Viridiplantae; phylum Streptophyta; class Magnoliopsida; order Ranunculales; family Eupteleaceae; genus Euptelea; species Euptelea pleiosperma. The sequence continues at coordinate 26,897,194 of CM068549.1, forward strand.
GTCGGTCTTGACCTTTAAAGGTACGCACCTTGAAGATGTGGACTTTCAAGACGCACGTGTCTTCGGGGGATATGTAAATTGCATCAATAAAGTAAGGATGACAAGCCACAAATCCAAAAAAAATAAAAATAATGTCCAGGGCCTACGAGCATAAGGTGGTAGTCCTTCACACACATCATGATTTGAAGTGTTCCTACGCATCAAATATATTCTTGCTCCAAATGTGCCAATTGATGTATTGGATGCCGTTAATCATGATTTAAAAAAATGGTATTATAATGGTAACGCCTTAGCTCCATTACGTTATTTCAAAAATAACATCCAAATTTGACAAAACAAGTTTAGTGTTATAACGGCTAGTTTTTACCCTTATCGAAATTATTTTGAAAAAATTATCATCATCGATGTGATTGATTTCCCTTATAATGGACATATACAATGATCATGGGAGTAAAACTTCTGTCACAATCGGATTGCAAGTCACACAAACACAGCCAATGAGTTCTCGGCACGTACACCTAAAAAGCAAAAGCACATGGGTACGTTGCAAAAGTACCTGTGTACGTGCCGAGAACTCTTTGGCTTGTGATTGTGTGATTTACAATTTCGTGTGATAGAAGTTTTACTCTGATCATGGCGGTCTAAGTGACCGTATGACGTTACAATGGATGATTTAAAACCTTGCTTTTAGTTGCAAGATTGGATTCATTTTTGACTAGTAGCGCTAGTTGCCTCTTCACTTGACACGCAACCCTATTTTGAAATTTTGTTTTTTATGCAAAAATTTGGTTGCTAGGGTTACGTGTAAAGTGGAGATGTGCTTATCCGCGATTTTCCTCAACATCACTCATCAAAACAGACTTGCAAGAGCGCGGTTCCATGTAACGGTGAAAATGGATGGTCCAAAATTTTTCAATTTACAATCTACTTTTCACAAGGTTACAAATGTTGGAATGGGCTGATTTTCGTGTGGTTGATATCCACATTGAGAAGAATATTATCATAAAAAATCATCCATTAACTCATTCGCATATGAGCCCCACGTCCATTAGTAGGAATTCCATTAGTCATTCTATCCCAACCTATATATGTGTGTGTGTGTGTTGTGCGTGAAAATGGATAAATATGGCATTTATGGCGATTTTGAACTCAAATGTAATGTTTCCTACCATCAATCAAAATGTTTCCATACATGTTGAAACATTTTGAATACATATTTATAGTATCAATTGATCGAAATTTACTGTTCACGTGAAATGAATCAAAATATTTAATGAAATTTAATATTCGTTCCATGTAAATATTCTTTTTTGTCTGTAACTTAGAAAATAAAAATATTTCGATAATTTTACAAAATTTATTTCCTCGGATGTAATTTCCATAATGAATTATCCCATTAATTAAGTGAATTTTTTTTTTTTTTCTCTATAATCTCTTAAACATCTCGTCTCATACACATCTCCTCGTACAAATTAATCAAATTTTCTCATGGGACTCGGACTCAAAATTCCATCCATAAAGACAATGTCATGACCGGATGATTATTAACCATCGATTTTCATACTCCTTTTTGAGTAAATCTTTGACCACGGACGGGCCATCTAGCACACTCGGGTCTGACACACTCATAGAGACCACTGACCTGAATGGATGTTTGGCTCATCCCTAGATAGACCTACATAGAAAAAAGGAAAAAGATGTAAAAAGGTATGCCTGAAAACTGTTCATTTGCGGAAGCAGCATTTTTGGTAGTCACCGCTGCCATCTGGGCTCACTGACCGCTTGGATGTTTATCCCACCCCTTGGTGGATATACATGCCAAAAATCACCTTGCTTGGTAATCTATACCCATTAGATTTGAACACTTTTTAGCACCATTTAAGGCGTTCTTATAGCCGTTGAATACAACCATTTTTTGAGTACTAAAACCAACGGCTAAGAATCATTAAACAGGCTGATTTTTTGTATGAATGTCTATTAAAGGGTGGGCTAAACATCCATGCGGTCAGTGGGCCCAGATGGTAGTGGTGACTACCAAAAAAGCCGCTTCCGCAAATGAAAAGATCTCAGGTATACCTTGTTACATCACGACCCTAGAAAAAATAGCCTGATTAGTGATCTACCTTTGGATCTGAGTATCCCAAATAATGCTTGTATCCCACGGTTAAAAATAAACTCATTAAAAAGAATGTAATCCAATGGTTAGAATCATTAATCAGGCCGTTGTTATTGTACGTAAGTCGACCTAGGGATGGGCCAAACATCCATACGGTCAGTGGTCTCCAAGAAGGTGTCACGTGGCTCATACGGTGGTCCGTCATCAACTTCCATCATCAAAGATTTACTTTTGAGTCCCAAGGCACAGTAAAAAATTGCATTGTCGACATGATTTGGCTCCGAAGATCTCTTCGGTGGGCCCATTAGATGTTAGGTCCTGCTTATCCAACAGTAATGTTCGGCCCCTTGCTTTCGTGGGAAAATCTGATCACGTGATTGGGGATCCATGGACGTTGTCATACACGGTGTATGATGTGTCACAAGACAGCACTGTGCACCATGACAATGTCCATGGACCCCGGACCATGTGATCATTACTCTGGTCATTAAGTGCAAGAAAATAGCACGTGTCCTTTTGTAAAATGTGTGGAGTACAATAAGTCCATTTTTGACGGCTAAAATCTATCCAACGACATTTTTGGAGTACAACCCACAAAAAACGCGGGCGGCATCTATTAGACGGTGCTGATTGGATGTCCATTTACCCAATTGGGAATCAGATCTGGGTTTCGTTGAAAGTTCACTCCCCTTTTAAAAGGCCAAGATCCATTTTATATGTCTAAGTGGGGTGTATAATAATACACTGGGGAGATCTAGGCTGTAGGGACTAGGGAGGGGTTCAACTCTTTACCCCTGCATCTGTACGGGTACGGGTATGGGTACGGGTAGTATAAAATAAAATGGTTTTCATACTAATATTTAAAAAAAATTTGCCAATCTTTAATACTATTGTTGATGTCAGTTCCCGACCTATTAGTTTTGGTCCTGCCAGGTCCGGGTACTAATGTTTCAAGAACTGGAACCAGTGGCGGAGGCAGGATTTTGTTCAAAGGTGGGCAATATTGTACAGATTTTGTTCTAGGGTGGGCAAAAGGATACTTTGAAAAAAAAATTCCTACTAAACATTTAAAGTTTAGGATGGGCAACTCTCCCTTGGCTCTGCCACTGACTGGAACTAGGGGTGTCAATTTTACCCATTTAACCAAAACCAAACTGGAACTGGACCTGAAAACAATGGTTTTGGTTCTACATATTTTGGAACCAATTTAAAAAGAATTGGAACTGGAATAGAATCGAAAATAAAGGTTTTCGATTCTAGGTAATTAGATTTGGACCTAACAATGATAGGAACCATAACTGATGTACAAATATAGTGTTAAAATTGTAATATTACCAAGATTTGTGCAAATATACCCGAAATTGAAAACAAAATTCACTGGAACCAAGTAATCGGTTCCAATTCCAAATCCATCATTTTGAGAACCAGAACCGATTAGAACTGCCAATATTGGTTCTGATTCTGGGCACTGTTAGGATCCTAAAGGTTAAGACTTATGCTTTCCGCACGTCTATCACCTAAGTGTTTTTGGTCTATTGGTTTGTGTCTATCAGAGCTAGTTATTAGGATCCTAAAGCTTAAGTCTTAACCTTTAGGATCCTAACAGGCACCTTAGGAACCGAACCAGAACCGACGCATTTGACACCCTTAACTGGAACCTATTATGCACTTTCTTTGACTTCCTATCTTACCGATTCCAGAATTAGTAGGATTCGGTTCTGAAATATCTAGTCCCGAAACACTAATAGTCGGGATCGGTTCCTATCGGGTATCAAGTACTAGGAGTCTCAATTTTTATCCATTTAATCGAAATCGGAACCGAAAACACCAGTTCTGGCTCCACATTTTTTGGGAACCGACTTAAAAAAAATTAGAATTGGATTCGAACCGAAAATAACTTCCAGTTCTGGTTGGTGATGTTGGACCTGAAACCAATAAGAACCGGAACCGATATATAAATATAGTGTTGAAATTGTAATATTACCAAGATTGGAACCAATATACCGACACCAGAACTGAAACTGACTGCAACCAAATAATCGGTTCCGGTTCGGATCCATCATTTTGAGAACGGCAATCAATAAGAACCAGAACCGATAAGAGCTGGCAATATTGGTTCCGGTTCCGGGTACCTTAGTAACCAAACAGAAACTGACCCGTCGACACCCCTATCGGGTACCCATTTGAAAACCCCGGTCCCCTACTCAAGACTCAAGAGGTGTATATACTGAGTAACAGTAAATCTAGTCTGCCTTCGTTTCCAGACTTAAAAGTATGTAACTATTGTCAGCACTGTTGGATGTCCATTGAAAAACGTGTTATTTCAATGTTTTCAAAATAAATTAAAAACACGTTTTTCAAGGAACACTTAACGGTGGATACAAAATTTACATACTTTTAAGTCTGCATCCGTATTATTTGGGATAATCACAACCATTTAATCAGCTTGGATGATATCTAATGAAGAAACAGTCAAACAGTGGGTCCCACAACATTGCATGTGGTACCCATGTGTACGTTTATGTCGTTTATAAATCGTAATCACAGGAGGTAGATCTTCAAAATAGTATACAGGTAAGTAGGGAATCCCTAGGGTGTTTTCTTGGGCCCACCAAAATGTTGTGCTGTCGTTTTAGCTGATATTCCCTCTTTTTCTTATAAATCCATTTTAATTTCTCCTGAGTCCTGATACGTTAAGCGGAGAAATAGCCGAGATATCGCAACAACTGACTCTCTCTCTCTTAAAGAGTCCGAGCTCTTGAAATCTATAAATTTGAACGCATTTTGTGTAGTTTCTGCAACGGTTGTTGGTTTCTGCAACGGTTGTTGGTTTCTGCAAAGATGGTGGGTGGAAGTTCTAACAGAGTAGATGTTGCATGCCATGAAACCACTCTCAGAATCACAACAGAGTCATTAAAGGATGTTCACAAAGTCTGTTTACCGCCCAAAAAAACCACTTTCCAAGCACTTAAACACGGACTTTCTGAGATCTTCTTCCCAGATGATCCTTTCTACAGATTCAAAAACCAGGATTTCTTTACAAAATTGGTTTTGGGTTTTCAGTATGTCTTCCCTATACTTCAATGGGGGCAAAACTACAGTCTCAAACTTTTTAAGTCTGACGTTGTCTCTGGAATCACCATTGCGAGCTTGGCAATCCCACAGGTGAGACAACCCAAAAAGCATCTCTTTTTTTCTTTTTTCTTCTTTTTAATTAAATGAGGTTGTTTGATATGGAAATTTTAAGGGTTTTCTGTCTGTGTTGTTTGTTTGTGAGTTTGTGTTCTTTTGGCTTGTCTGAGTTCTGTTTAGTTTCTGATTTTTTTTTTTTTGGCTTATCTGAGTTGGGTTTTTCAAAATGGATTTGTAAGAAGAATGGCTTATCTGAACTGGGTTTTCTAAAATGAACTTCAATTTACTTATTTTTATTTCTTTGGATTCTGTGATTTGAGTTTTCTCAAGTGAAATCAAAATAAAAAATAATAATATAATTTTGAAGGGTGATGACCTGTTTGCATGCTTGTTCATGCGATAAATATATTTTTTGGGGGCACGAAAATGGCAATCCAAACAGACTCTTTAATCTTATTTTTGTGTTCTTTGGGAGTTGTTCTATAAAATCATCAGGTTCTTGGGTCATTTGATTTGGGTTTTCTAAAAATGAATTTGCAAAGTGGCATGGGGTTGGATGATTTAATTTGGGTTTCCATTTTTAGAAATTTTATCCAAAAATTAATCTAGAAAAAAAAATAAAAACAGTCTTTTTAGGGAGTGGTCATTGATTTTGTTTCTTGAATGCAGGGAATCAGTTATGCAAAGCTTGCAAATCTGCCCCCTATAATTGGCCTCTGTGAGTATTAATCCAGATTCCATTTTCATACATTTAAATCTTTGTAGATTTCCTGAACTGGGTTTTATGCAGATTCAAGTTTTGTGCCACCATTGTTATATGCTCTTTTGGGGAGTTCTAGACATCTTGCAGTCGGTCCAGTCTCGATAGCATCCCTAGTCATGGGTTCAATGCTCAGAGATGTGGTCTCTCCTACTGCAGAACCAGTTCTCTATCTTAAATTAGCTTTTACTGCTACCTGCTTTGCTGGTTTGTTCCAGGTCTCCTTGGGTATACTTAGGTAAGAACTCCCTAAACTTAGTATTAAAGAAAAAATTAAACCACTAATGGGTATATACTGTTTTGGAAGTTTGGTGATTTCAACTTAATCCAACAATTTTCAATGACCACCTAAACATTAATCATAGTGTCTTCTTGCTTTTTTGTTTCTTAATATTGTTTGATTATCAGTTTACTTAAAAATCCAATCTTGGTAGGTGGTCTGACATCTCTTTTCAACTTTCTGACTGTGAAGGAGTTTTATGAAATATCACTTTTGTATTTTAGAGAAAATGCACCATGGAGTGCCTGAAAGATCTCAATTCCTACAAAGATGGATACTTTTTGGAAAATTCAGTTTTAGATGTCTGTAATTTGAGGTTCTACTACTAGGACTTATTTGTAATTGAGATCGAATGTTTGTTGCACGAATAAAAATTAATTTAAGCTCATAAAATTTTGAAACTCTGATGCTTTGAATATCTGTAAAATCACAAAAAAAAATATTATCGGAAGAAACTCTTTATAGATCATTGATCTTGTTTATAGAGATAAAGAAGAATTTGAAAGGGGTGACTAGATTGTAAGAGTTAGGAGTAAAACCAGCTCTCATTTTTTTCCTTAATTGTTTTGAATTATTGACAGGTTAGGCTTCATAATTGATTTTCTTTCGAAGCCAACTCTGATTGGGTTCATGGCCGGGGCAGCAGTCATTGTATCCCTGCAACAGATGAAAGGGTTGCTTGGGATTGCTCACTTTACTAAGAAGATGCAAATCATTCCTGTAATGTCCTCTGTTTTCAACCAAACAGAAGAGGTAAGAAACATACGCACCAAGAAAAAGAGCAATTTAAATTGCATACCCAACAGTGCACCCCAAAACATATGTATGTATGTAAACATGTGTGTGTGTGTGCGTGCGTGTGCATATGCGTGCGTATGTGTGTGTGTGTGTAGAGAGAGAGAGTTCTGATGAGGTGATTCTGCTAATTTTGATCTACAGTGGTCCTGGCAAACCATCGTAATGGGCTTGGGTTTCCTGGTCTTTCTACTGACAACCAGGCATATTGTGAGTAACTACTATGTCACCTATGAACTATTGAGTTTACTGGCTTAATTTCTATATTCTCACTCATCACCCTTTCCTCTGTTTTTTAGAGCATGAGGAAACCAAAGCTATTCTGGATTTCAGCAGCCGCTCCATTAACATCTGTAGTTCTATCAACCCTTCTAGTCTTCATCCTTAAAGCTCATGCTCATGGAATTTCCACAGTAAATACCGATAACCCAAGTGGTTTTTCTTTTTTGTTTTTCGCTGAAAATTTTATGGTAGCTCTGCTTCTTCTTCTTCTTCTTCTTGTGTTGATTTTTTTCCTTGTGGGTAAACAGATTGGGGACTTGCAAAAGGGTCTAAACCCACCGTCGGCAAACTTGCTATATTTTCATGGGCCTTACTTGGGACTTGCTATTAAAACAGGCATTATAACTGGGATTCTGTCTCTCACTGTAAGTTATCAAAAGCCATCTTTATTTTTGCTTCCTCTCATTTCACTTAGTATCAAAATCTTAAAACATGTTTGGATCAACACTATTTATAATTATTATAACTACTATTCTAGCTGTCCTTAGAGAAAAATATTTGATACCCGAGGACTTCAGTGCATACAATTCTGCCTCCCACTTCATTGTGTAAGCATGATCCATCAAGCCACTTAAGTGGTGGGCTGCCACAAAAATTTTAATCATGTGATCCTGACAAATCAATATTTTTATCACTTTTTTTCAATAAAATTTATCATTGGTGATCAAAAAATAAATGATGAGAATGTGCAGCGGTTCTCTGTTATTTTTTTTTTTTGTCCATTAATAAAACTGTAATGTTATATGTATAATAGTACTGGGTGTATCCAAGTTGCTAATTTCTGTTATGTTCTTAATTTATAGGAAGGAATTGCAGTGGGAAGGACATTTGCTTCTCTCCAAAATTATCAAGTTGATGGAAACAAAGAAATGATGGCAATTGGTGTGATGAATATGGTTGGTTCTTGCACTTCATGCTATGTCACCACAGGTGATCCATCGTTGTCTCTGTGATTTAATCTTACACCACAATCTAATGTTCACCAAAACCATAATAACCCATTTTGATTTACCTAAATTTTAGGATCATTTTCTCGATCTGCTGTAAACTACAACGCTGGAGCAAAGACAGCAGTTTCAAACATAGTTATGGCATCAACCGTGCTTGTGACTCTGCTGTTTCTCATGCCACTGTTTCACTATACTCCCAATGTCATCTTAGGGGCAATCATCATTACGGCTGTGATCGGGCTGATTGACTACCAGGCTGTATTTAAATTGTGGAAGGTTGACAAGCTCGATTTCTTGGCTTGTCTATGTGCCTTCTTTGGCGTTCTCTTCCTCTCTGTGCAGATGGGTCTCGCCATTGCCGTAAGCTTTTCTTCCCTACATTTCTTTTTCTGTAAATGGTTCTTCTATTGATTAGAAACTTCAATATGATAATTGCGGTACATAATACACACACAGCATGTTTCATAAAATAATAACAGAAAAAGACTGCCATGGCCGCTTTGCCTGCATGAGGTGGGGTTCAGGCACATATCCTTAAAGTATCCTAGCAAACCAATACGACTTTTCCCCATACATACATACATACATTTCTTCATACATATACGTACATGCATATGTACGCACATACATATGTAAGTACATGCATGCATGCATGAGTAATACAGAGTTCCATTTTATATTTTATACAAAGAGTTTTGTTATGAAATCAAATCAGAATTTGACATCTTGGCCGGAATGTCAGGTCGGAGTTTCAATATTTAAGATTCTGATGCATGTGACGAGACCAAATACAGTGATTTTGGGGAGTATTCCGGGTACTGAAATATACCGAAATCTTGGCTGTTATGCTGACGCTTCAAGGGTTCCATCGTTCCTTATACTCGGCATTGAGTCTCCCATCTACTTTGCAAATTCGACATATCTCCAAGAAAGGTTAGTTTTGGTATTTCCTTTATGCGAAGACTGAAGACATCAATCTAAGGTGTTAGGTACACCCTAAGTACGGTCCAGCAATCTAACAAACATAGTGCACATGGAAGTGGGTGGGAGTAGGACCTACCCAATTTGATGGGCTCCTACCAACAGAACAAGAATCGAACAGATAAAGTGGCATCATCAGGTTGATTTTTGATCTAGGAAATCTCCAGGTGGGGTCAATCAAGTGGTGGGAACTACTCCAGCATGTGCACTTCATGTGAACTTTGAGATATATACTGGTTGTAGGGTCTTGGATTTCTCTTTTAAATCATTGCACGGTTTGCTCAATTAAGTTTCTCAAATGGGGTATCTCTTGTTGCAGGATATTGAGATGGGTCAGGGAAGAGGAGGACAGGATCCAAGCAAACAAGGACCATTCTATGAAATGTGTAATTTTGGACATGACCGGTAAGTTAGTTACACAAATTCTCTGTTAATTGTTATGTGTAAACCACAAGTGTATGTCAACCCCATGGTACAGATGTAGGGTGGTAGCAACCCACCATCTCAATGTGTATCGAAAATCAACCCCATCAGATGATCGTAACTCTGATCACAACCATTCTTTAAGATGACCATAAACATTAGCAATGGCCAAGAACAAAATTCAAGATTGGATGGTTAGGATTGGACCTAGTTGTTCCTCTGGGTGGTCGGCTCAATGTCCTTGCATATGTATAACATATGCATATATAGCTTCCGGTCCTATTCGTACTTAACTGGCTCAACCGTTTTATATTTTGCAGCTGTTACAGCCATAGACACCAGCGGCCTCGAAGCAATAATCGAACTCCGAAAGAAGCTCGAGAAACGATCACTACAGGTAAGGATAACCTCATTCATGCATTATAGACATTGAATTTATCTTTCACTCACTGATTGTTTCTGTTTTTTGCTTGTAGCTTGTGTTGGTGAATCCCGTTGGAGGTGTGATGGAAAAGCTCTACCATTCAAAAATCTTAGAGTCATTTGGATCGAACGGACTGTATCTAACAGTCGGAGAAGCTGTCGCAGACCTGTCATCACTGTTTAAGACTCTGTTGTGAAGTTGATCCTTGAGATTTTGCTTAGTGGGTCAGATTCCGATTAACGAGAAACGATAGATTGTTAAGTAGGAAGATAATAGTTTATGATAATTTGATACTATGGTAATGTGCAGATTGAGCTCTTTTAGGAAGAGTTTTTTTTGGAGGGAAATGTATGCAAGTAATAAACCCGAACTGATATGTACGCAGAGCTCTTCTAAGAAGAGGTTTTGAAATAACGCTAGTTTTATGACATTTTTACATGCAAAAGTCATTTCTAGAAAACTTATTCAGGGCAACCAAACAGAGCCCAACTCTTCCATTTAGTTACCTTGGTTTCTTGGAGCTGTGTGTATGTGTTTCAGAGAAAGGGAGGGGGGGTGTAGAATATGCCATATTGCTGGCGCAATAATCAGCACTACATATGGAGATGGGGTCCACAACACTGGAATCTGATGGCACCATGTGGGCCCCACATCCACGTGTGATGGTAAATATTGCGACAATCATCAGTAACTTTCAACAAAAGGGGTATATCTTTTGGTGATTAACTTTTCTGCACTTTCTTGATTCCTAAATGTTCATATGAAATATCTTGGTCAGAGAGTCCAGAGCCATCCAGCTGGGAGAAAAGTCTAATCATCTAACGGCATGACTCGAGATATATCAATCAAAGAAGGCTCAGGCTCCGAGGAACCCCTTTTCTGACCCCTCTTGGGGACTGTTGATACGTGTATCCGGATTCCTGTATCCGAATCCATTGGATTCTCGGAACCACGGCCGAGAATACAACTCCTGAGAGGGGTCAGGAAAAGGGGATCACCTGAGCCCGACCCATCAAAGAAAGCCCACCATGCTTGCAGCCTGGAACATGTATGGTAGGACTTTAAAAATTAGGGTTTTTTTGCAACATACCTCTTCTATATTGGTGAAACTCCCATGGTTTCATTGTCTCACCTCCTTGACTGTTTTTGACCGTCATTGACCGAACGAAAAACATTAATCCCATCAGGACCAATAGATCCAAAATGGTCTTCAATTTTTGGGTGATGGGGTTTATGTTTCTGACTCGGTCAATGACAGTCAAAAAGTAAAAAATACAAGACGAAAAGAAATGAAACATAACTGCAGAGTCGAGTCTTTTACAGTCAAAACAGGGATCCGTGGATCTCTTGAATCCAACGGTTAAGAAGCCTCCACTGGACATATTTTTGTCCGGTTATCCGTGGGGTAGCACGACTCAAAAAACAATCATATACTTGTTCCATTTAGAAAAGTCCATGTAACATACAGCTTCTATGACACCAAAAATCCACCCAAATGCTGCAGTTTCAAATTGAAGGTAATGCCCAAAAAAAAACCTTGCTCTCAACGCAAATGCAAGTAAAGTCTTCTACCGTGTTCTTGCCAAGTCTTCTATCGAAACTGTGACTTTGAACCTTGTAAACTGTTTTGGGAAGGTTAAAGAGTGAACCCATTTTTGGGAGGCAAAAAGAGAAAAGTTCATATAAAATGGTCGGGCTCGGGTTGGGACAGATTGCCCGAGGCCTTGGCCCAAGCCCAAGCCCAATTCTAAAAACTCAACCAGTGCTCAACTGGAGTACTGTAACCCCAAGTTAAAACAACAAAAATGCTCTCTTGTGCACAAATTGAAAGCTGTTACCAAACACTACCTTGAGACAAGAGTACTCTTTTTACAACACATTTGTAGCTTATTCAGCATGAAAACCCGGCAATCCAATGATCATCCATTAATTAATCTAAACAAAGGGGAAACACCCAAACCATTACCCATCATGGTCACAGTTTTTGGTATGTTGAACAAGGTTTTAGATATTGCAGAAAATTCACCGCCTATAATTGTCAACAATGGATTCCCATGACTCGTTCGAACATTCATGTAAACGAATATAAACCACTGATCTCAGATCAATCAAGCTTGTCACAATTTAGATCCTTGGAGGCTTGAATCCTAAGCACAATAGAACACACTCTCTTGTCAGAACTAATTACCATTACACGTGGGATTCCCCCTGCAATTCATAAAAACTACCTACCTATTGAGATGGGGATTCTGTCTTTTCATCTTCTACTCTCCTCCTGAACTGTTGTGATTGTTGTGTTCTTTCACCAGTATGGCGGCATAGAAAATGGAAAGGAGAGTTGATCAAAGAATGCTTCAGGAATTCCATTCACGTCACACATCAATTTGTTATCTCGCAAACTTCAGCCAGAAACTCCTCCAAAGCAATGGAGAAGCCGTGATCTCTTATCAATTAGAAAATTTACTACATAGCCCCTTAGCTTGTTGAGTTTCTATTGTCGGTCAAACATCTGCATGGAAGAAATCTCAAATAAGTGCTCAAGTAATTGTCAAAGCAAATCGAACGTCATGGCAAACTATTAGACTATTCATTCACAAGATTCCCCAAAATGTCCAGCAATGCAACCAAATGACTGGACATCTAAATTCACCAACGCTGTTTGCTCTGCTTAAATTAGAGTTTTTTCCTAGTAACCAAACAGAGAAATATGTAAGGGAACTAATTTGAGAAGCCCATCTGTAAAATGAGAAAATGTGGAACATTAATTTGGCATGAGAATCGATGGGAAATGAAGTGAAAGAGATTGTATGTCATCCAAATATGCATGTCCTAATTGGGTGGACCACCCACCGACTGGATGTCAGATGAGAAAAATGAATAAACTTTAATAATAAGCATTATAAAATACTCTCTCATTTTCCAGTTTCCAAATCGGCAATAATGAAGAAAGCTCACTAAACCTTTGTTTGTAGTTAAGAAAGGACTTCTCTATTAGAAGAGAGTCCAGACTTAATGCGACTGGATCTCATTGGAAGAATGTAAAATGAAAAGCTTCCAGATTTGTTTAAGGAAGCAATGATGAGTAACACCTAATGACTTGTGTAGGTATTGTAAGTTAATTGCTAAAATAAACTATGGAGGAGTTTGACAAGGTCCACTTGAACAAAATCTCTCACAGATTGATGGTGCTGAAAAAAGCCTACAATGAATTCAAACAAATCAAGACAAAACTGTTGAGGCCTGAGAGTTATTGGAAGTTAAACATTACTGTAGTTATATGCTTGGTTGGAGAAATTCTGTGGCTTTGGCGATGAATCCACAAGGACCAATAATCACTAAAAAGTCCTCGCAAATGATCAAATTTTTCGACATCTCAAGAATTCACAGAATTCAAAAGAGACTTTCTAATATAAGTGCTGTGTGGATGTCAGTTGCTAAATCAAGAAGACTATAACTTACGCAAGATTCCAGGTGATGTTTTGCAGGCATGCTAATGTTTTGGATTGAGGGAATAATACCACACACTGTTGAACCACATCAAGAGAAGACTAATTCTAGGATTGGCAGAAAGATGCAGTAACTGAGTTACTATGACTGAGTACTTGTATGTAGACTAAGGGACTAGCAAGGTTTTTCTTAAAACACGCTAGAATACATAGAAAGAAACAGTTCTAAGTTCCATAAACAAAATTTCAAACATAAACAGCAAAGAGTTAAACTTGCAAGCTAATACGGAAACACACACCCGTAATAGACGTAAGAACCTAAGTGGCATAATAATCAAACATAAACAGTCCAAAAAATTCTCTAACATGAGAAAGAACATACAAACATCCAATTGGTAAACCCAAAAAAGGAAAAACGGTTCTTCCAGGTATTCAGTTCAACATAAATGGTCAACATGAAAACAAGAAATCTCTGCTTACTTGAACGGAAACGTGTTATGGGGATTTCTCGTAGCTCACGTCTTCTGCACAGCCATTCACCAAGCAAATCCATCACTGCAAGACCAGTACCATTTACAACCCACCAAGTAATTGAGGAAGGCCACCCTCCATATATGATGCATATAAAGAGATGGATGAGGTAGAGGGTGGCTGAAAAATCTAAGCACCTTTTAGCTCTCTCAATCAAATGAAGCATATAACCAGCCCTGCTCAAACATGAAAAGTGAGCATGTTAGCAGGTATAAGTGATTGTGCAGTCTATATTCTGGAACAACAAACCAACAATTATCTGAGAGAAATACAGATAGTCAAGCACCTCATGTCATAAAGCAAGAAAAAAATGTACCAAGCAGTTTTATTTGAACTCCTATCTAAGGTATATAACATGATCTTGAGGACACACATCCTGCTTAGCATTATAAGTTACATTAAAGTATGTTTCCCAACTATGCTAGCCTACTCCACAAGCACAGACATCGTATGCTTCTGAGTAAGGCAGCTCCGCACCACCCTATGTCACTAAATGCCTACCGACAAGAAGTTGATTTCCATGTAAAAATATCTGTAGTTCTAATTGTGCTCAAAATCTTCCAACAGCAGATCTAGAGCACATTTATGAAAAATCCGTAAGATTAGGCAATTAAAAGAAAGGCTAAAGATTATTTTTCGAAAAATTTAGATTTGTTACATTAATAAGAAAATTAAAGTTACATTTATTACATTTGTTAAAAATCTAAAAAATTAGATTTGTTTTGAACAATTAGAAAGCCCTCATACAGGGCATGTTATTTACAAGGCTATATGAAATAGCATTTCTTCTTGGAGAATTCAAAATAAAATATTTTCAATAACTTTAGAAAATGCTAGTAGTAATGATGTAGTAGCAAACATACTTAAGGAAACCTTACCACTAAACTGTAATGAAAACTTATTGCACATACAGTGTTGTTGCCACATAATTTAATTGTACAATATAGGTTACAACTAATTAAATATTTTATAGATAGAATTAGGGATAGTGCAATATAAATTTGTTACTCTCAGACTAGATTTAAAAGTTTTAAGGCTGCTTGTACTACTCTAGGACTTAAACCTAAAAAAATACCTCTAGATGTCCAACATAGATGGAATGTCACATACCATATGTTAAAGGTGGCTATAGATTACCAAAAAGCAATAGATCTCTACTTTTATGAGACATTTTGTTGACCTTTCTACTAATGACACTGACTAGCATAATGCTATAATAATTAGGGATTTTCAAAAAGTTTTTCACGATTCAACTAAGATTTTTTCTGGAACTTATTACCTACATCTTGTCAAATTGTACATCAATTGTGCAACATAACTATAGTTTTTCACCAATACCTGTTTGAACTAGTTTTGCTACAATCTTTAGAAGTGACGAGAGAAAAATTTGCAAAATAATGGGAAAAAATGCCCACACTTTTTTCATTAGCCACTATAATGGACCCAAGGTATAAATTAATTCTAGTTGGGATGTACTCATCTTGTTGTGATTCAATTCCTCACCCCTAAGCTTGTAATGTACAAAGGGGGTTGATGTATGTA
Source organism: Euptelea pleiosperma (assembly GCA_035048495.1). Lineage (NCBI taxonomy): Eukaryota > Viridiplantae > Streptophyta > Magnoliopsida > Ranunculales > Eupteleaceae > Euptelea > Euptelea pleiosperma. Next base: position 26,912,856 of record CM068549.1, read on the forward strand.
AATGTACACATTTCAAGTGTTATACAACGATCGTTTTGCATTTAAATAAGTTCTTTCTTATGTTTATACAAATTTAATACACAAATATAAATAATTGAATATATAAACTTTTAAAGTGTAAATAATTGAATATACAAATTTTAAAAAACATTTGGTAATTTTTTTTAATTTTTCAATAAAATTGAGAGTTATCCTGATCCGGCCCGGCTTGAGCCCGACCCGTTGGGCTAAATTGTCACCCCGACAAGGGTATCAACCAGTATCATAAATCCTTTCTTTTGTGGCTCTTTTAATTTTTTATTTTACTCTTTTCCTCTGTGAATTCCAAAAAGTGTAATGAGTGTTAAGAGACCATGGGGTTTGTAAGTTGCGAATTGTGAAGTATAATTTCTGCAATGACCTATAAATTTAAAACCGACTAATTATTTGATGTGAGCATGGGATATAGATTTCTTTTTAAATGATATAGAATATTGATTCTCTGGCTTGCAGTTGCACTGATTTCTTCAACTTTGGGGAAACTAGAAGCTTGAAGAACTTGCATGACTTCAGTAGAGAACTCAATCAACTTGGACTAAGACATTCAATGAATAAATGTCAATTTCATGTTTTTAAACATTGATCTAAGCCAAAACTTGATCAAATTCAACCCATTGACCAGAACAGCTGAATCAGAAGCAACAAATGAATCTAGGTTTTCTCAATTTATTTTTAGTTAAGTCAGTTTTCACGGATCAAGTTGATTATCTAAGGAGAAAGGAGCAAAATTTCTTACTTTTTTTGTAATCAAACGTGTCATTAAGACGAAAAAAAAAACAAATCACAAAATAAACAACTTCGGGAGTGGTTTTGCTACCTATCAAACAAAATAACTTGAGAAATCTAGGGGGGATCATACCACTTCTGAGGGAGAAACCGAGCTTTTGCCATGGTAACAATCAGGTCAGCCACAATTTTTGTCCCTCGAGGGGAGAAATACTGCTTTTGACGAGTAGCACCCTACTTTTGACGAGGCCCGGAAAAGAAGATCCATCTTCAGAGATTGGATGACATCCTCTAATGTGCACTAGAGCCTACGCTTCAACCTCCTCTGCTGACCTAGCCCTAGATTTACATCAACATCTTTTGTAGCAGAGACCCAAGTAGCATCTATGTCTAGCTTTAAGCAACTTGCTTTAGGAGGTTTCCAGTAAGGAGTTTCAAGTACCCTAGAATTTGGAAGCTCTTTATCCAAGATATAAACATCCACTGTTTTAAGATATCTAAGGGATTTTTGTTGGTGTTCTTATGGAAAAGTCATTCCTAAGATACCAGTCTCCACATGATAGAACAAAAATAAGCAAGCAAGACATTGCACTTCATCTCCCTTTTTAAGCTGCTTGAACAGCAAGAGTAACCATTGACCTAGTGGGAAAGGTTTAGGCTTTTGAGGGAAAGGGAGGATGCAAACCAAACTTTAGCATTGTCAGGGTATGGATGCTATGTTCATTACCGTAGCCACATCTAGGACACAAAGCTGAAATGTCCCTTATTTGAGAGTGGAGCTTAATTATGGTAGGTTTGCTCTATGAAAAATTTCCAAATGAACAATTTGGGTATCTTAATACCCCGAATTTTACTACATAGGTTTTGAGGGAGGCCAAAATATTTCTAGGTGGGAACACAAGAGAGGGAATGGAAAATTTTCCTTTGGGATGTAGGTCACAAAATTCTATTTGATGAGGGATGACGATTGATAGGAATTTCAAAAATCTGGGAAGCCACCTCAGGATGGAAAGATGAAGTGACCAAGCCCACGTTCCACATCTTGTTGGGAAGGATGATGTCTTTCACCAACTCAATAGGGCAATCAGGAGGTCTAGAATGAGAAATCTTATAACCTAGAGGGAATTGTATACAAATTTTGTTGAAAATTTTCCTTTGGGGGTGTAAGTCCCAAAAATTTCTATTTGGTGAGGAATGACGATTGATAGGAAAGTTCAAGAATCTGATAAGCCACTTCAGGATGGAATGATGAAGTGACCAGGCCCACATTCCATGTCTTATTGGAATGATGATGTTTTTCACTAACTTAAGAGGGCGGTTAGGAGGTCTAAAATGGGAAATCTTGTAACCTAGGAGCCGAAGAATCCAAGGATCATCCCAAATATGAATTTTCACTCTATTTCCAGTAGTCCAAATAAAATGGTCTTTACAAGTCCTTTGCTTTTAAGATACATTTTCTTATCAAATAAAAAATATTTTTCCAACACCAAGTGTCACCCAGATTTAGTTCAGAATTTAGCATGAATTTGTGAGGACAGTGCTTTTGAAGGTGCTGGGCAAGGTAGATTTTCTTATCATTAAGCATTCTCCAAACATTTTTTTTTAGCAGAGCAAGATTGGATTTGTAAGAATTTCTGAATCCCAGACCCCCTTAGAAGTAGGATAACATATGGATTCTCAATTTGTAAGGTGTAGAGGTCGCTTATCAGGGCTGCCTCCCCACCAGAATTGATTAATCATAGTCCATTTTTCTGTAGATCATCTTAGGGAAGAGAAAGGATGACATAAGATAGATGGAAATGGATGATGCGATGAATTTAATTAAAGTAGTTTTGCCTGCTTGCGATAGACTTTTTGCTCTCCAGTCAGTGACAAAGTTTGATAAGTTTTCAACGGAATGCTTGAATGCCTTAACTTTGGATTTGCCAATAAAAATGTGTACCCAGATATTTCTCAGATATCGCTAGATTTTTAATGATCAAGATATAGGATAGGGCTCTTTTCAGCCTACAATGAAGATTGGTACTAAACATCACTCCCAATTTTTCGAAATTTATCTCCCGCCCAGATGCTAGACAAAATGAGTCGAAGATATCTTTTAAAATACGGGCCTCAATAAGGTTTGCTCTACAAAAGATGAGACAGTCATCAACAAAGAGGAGGTGAGAGATCGACGGGGTGAATATTGCGATTTTTATACCATAGAGACGATTGTCTTGCTCTTCATTGGCTAAAAGATGGGATAAGACATTCATACAAAGGATAAAAATAAAAAGAGAGGGGATCTCCTTGTCTAAGACCTCTTGAAGGGGTGATGAAGCCTATGGGAGAGCCATTTAGCATGATGAGAAGAAAAATGACGAGATGCGATGAGAGACCCACAAGACCCATTTGTCACAAAAACCCAAAGATTCAAAGTGTGGATCAAGAAGGGCCATTCAATTTAATTATAGGTCTTGGACATATCGAGCTTGATTGCCATTAGACCATGGTTCCCTTTTTTTCAGCATGTGCATTATCTCTTGGGCTAAGATAGTGCAATTAGAAATTAGCCTCCTTTGACAAAAACTTCAGGTGGGAGTCTGTGTGCCTGGATCTAGAATGGACAATTCCAGAAGTCCCATCTCTAAACAAGGTAGTGGCGTGACCCTTTTTTGTAGGACCATTAGATGAGAGTAAATTGACCAAGGCCCCGATTCCAGGACCCACGCCACGAGTGATGTTTTTCATTGTAGAACAGGAAAGCGATGCAGTTGCCTTTTAGGTTGACGAAGGTAAATGGTCTCGTGGAGCCCCAAGATATAGTAGCACTTCTCTAGACTTTTGTCGGATCAATCAGCGTATCTACTAGTATTTTTCCTACGATGGCAAATTGCTAGCTTGCCAAGCCCTTCTGGAGATCTTTTGGGTGAGGTTTGATGAGTGGGCCTTCCCTAGACGCGAAGGACATCTTTTGCTCAAGTTCTGCACTGAGGGACATGTGGAAATTTCTTAAGCTTATAACATAAATGCATACGTATTGTGTATCTATATAAATAGCTCTCTAGAATGCTAATCAAGAAGAACCTAACTATGGGAGGTAAGTAGTTTTTCTTTTTTTTGCTTCGTGGTGGTGCTCCGCTTCACTTGCTTCGTCGTGTTTGCTATAGTCTATCTGCTCCGGCTTATTGCCCTTGGTTTATATCCCATCCACCAACCCAAACCCATTCTGTCCCTACCTAACCCCACGTCACCAAGTAACCTGTCGTCAGCCCTCCCCATACCCATTCACTTTTTTCTTTTCCCTTTTAAACATGTGATGATTTCGTAGGGTCCCCTCCCTCCTCCCCTTCCCTTCCCCTTTATGAATTTAACGTCTCCTTGCTTTCCAACATTATTTGCAGCCTCCTTTCTGGCCTCGAGCCCACCCCTCACGCATCCTTTCACTGGCCTCCTGCCCTCGGGAACCATTTGATCATCATTTGTTGAGTGCCAGGTGGACTCACTGGAATACACCATCTCCTTGCATGGCCAGCTCCCAAACCACTAGTATTCTAGCACCCCCATATGGGTCCTCACACCATCATCATTTCCTCTACCAAATCCCTCATCTTCTGAGATTCATCTCACAAACACTCTTCCTAGTTTTTACATCTTCCACCTTTCTTTACCTCTACAATGATAAGAACCAACAATTAGAGTGGAAACGACTCTATTGAGGTCCTCAATCCAAAACTTGAGCGAAAGATGTCCTTCGTGTGTCGGGAAGGCTCAGTCGTCAAACTCTGCCCAGAAGTTCTTTAGAAGGGCCTAATGAGCTAGCGATTTGCCATCATAGGAAAAGTCCTCGCAAATACGCTAATTAATTTGACAAAAACCCAGAGAGGTGTTACCATCTCTTGAGGCTCCACGAGACCATTTACGTTTGTCAAGAAATTCCTGACTCAAGAATAATCAATGGTGTGATTTCCCCTCACTAAACCCCTCCGAAACAAGCACGGTCTGGCATGGACCATCCCCATGCAAGCCATGCAGTGTCTCCATCCACTACTACATCCTCTGCCATTCCTTCTGAACCTCTAATTGTTGAACCCGTTGGACCATCCAGGAACCAAATCTTAACTGAAGAGGGTCCTGTTAAACAATAGATGAATCCAAACCAGCCCATTCTCCTTCCTCATTTAGCATGCTTTTCAGACCCTGAGGAATCTCACCAAGCCTTGTTATCCTCAACCCCCTCAACCGAATCCTCGAATCCTATGGAATCAAATTCTAGATCTAACCCTTCCACCTACTCAGATGAACTAGCCTCACCTGCCCTTGATCAGATCCCAATATATCCGAAAATCATATCCCAGAGCCAGCCGGAGCATTACACTTAGAAATCAATCTGTCCAAGGCTCCCTCCTTTGCTAATCCCTCTGGTAAAATGGTGGAGGAAGGACTAGTGGAGGTAATGCAGAACAGGTCCCTAGCGACAGAGTAGGCCCAGCAGAGCGATCTCCAAGAACAAGTCCGACCAAAGGTAATTCAAAAACCTTCCTATTGTCCATTATTATCGTTCTTCTATGCAACCCAACCCAATCAAAGGGCGTAGGGCCCTCATCTACCCCCCGAGCATATATGTTGATAATGGCCTAGAACTACCATGGGAGTGGGAAACCCACGACAGTTAGGGCTCTCAAAACCCACATCCGGGCTTCTGATTTGGATTTAATTTTCCTGTCCAAAACTAAGGCCACTTACGAAAAAAGCTTCCTCTTGTCAAAAAGACTTGGTTTCTCCAATTTTTGTATCCAACCTGTAGAGGGCTGGACTAGGGGCCTTTTGGTGGTTTGGAAAGAGGGTCTTCAAGTGGATGTTCTCTTGCAATCTCTTAGAGGTATCCACCTGAAGATCAAATCTGAACCTAAGGGATACCACTGGTTTTTTCTTTGGTGACCCTAAAACTTAGCATCAGAAAATTCTTTGGCGAGACCACACGTCGATGGCCAAATCGATCAATGGGCCTTGGTTGATTACTGGAAATTTCAACGATATAGTCAGCATCTGGGAAAAGAAAGGTAGATCATCTAAAAGGAAAACCTTAATTCTGCTCATTTGGAATTCATGAATAAAGCAAACTTCTCAAACTTGGGTTTTTCTGCGAATCCTTATGCTTCGACTAACAAGCGAGGGGGCTTGGCAAATGTTAGGGAGAGGCTTGACAAAGCCATCGCCAACAATAATTGGAGAAGGTTATTCCCCGACGCCCTAGTCACTCATCTCCTAAACTATGCCACAGATCACTATCCTATCCTGATCAACACCAATCCTGAGCTAGAAAAACTTCATAGGCATTTTCACTTTCTCTCCATGCAGTTGAAAGAACCTGAATGTAACAAGATTGTTCAGACTACGTGGAAAGAAAACCATCCTCGTCCTAAACCATCTTAAGTCCATACAAAACTAGAAGTGGCCAAAAATCGGATCAGGAAATGGAACAAAGGAAAAATGGGCAATATTCCCGATAGAATTAAAATCCTTAAGGAAACCCTCTTAGTCATTCAATGTAAACCCCCATCCCATTCAAATCTGTCAATAAAGAGAAGGAACTATCTCGGGACCTAGATGTTGCCTTACTTAAAGAGGAGATGTGTTAGCGAATGATTGGCTCAGGGAAGGTGATAGGAATACTAGATTGTTCCACCTGTCCACAATCATTAAGAGAAGGAAGAACAGAATAGAATGGATTGATAACAAGGAGGGAGATTAGAAATCATCAAGGAAGGATTGGGCAGGCCCTCATTGATTTATTTCCTCCTTATTTACATCGTCCAATTCCTCAAATGTTGACCTGATAAATTTTGTTGTCCCTCTACAGTGTCTAAGGAGGACAATTTACTCCTCACCTATCCCATTACACTTGATGAGGTCAAAGAGGCAATCTTCCGTATTGGCCCATGCAAAGCTCCTAGCCCTGATGGCTTCACGGGCTTCTTTTATCAGAATTATTAGGAATTCATTAAAGACGACATCTTTCATTTGGTAAACGAATTCTTCAACTCCTCCTGTCCCCAATCACACAAATATTGCTTTAATCCCAAAGATCCTTGCCCCTTAAGCTATCAATCACTTTAGACCTATTAGTCTCTATAATGTGAGCTATAAGATTATTTCCAAAATCCTCACTGGCCGCCTAAGACATATCATGGACTCCCTTATGGTCCTCAATTCCTAATCAAGCGGTATTCATCCCTAGGAGTCTGATATCTGACAACACCATCTTAGCCCAAGAAATAATGCACACTGGAAAAAAAAATGGAACAATGGACTAATGGTAATCAAGCTCGATATGTCTAAGGCCTATGATCGTATTGAATGGCCATTTCTGATCCACACTCTAAATTCTATGGGTTTTTGTGACAAACGGGTCTCATGGGTCTCCTATTGCTCTCGTCGGTCTCCTATTGCTCTCGTCATCTTCCTTCTCCATCATGCTAAATGGCTCTCTTACAGGCTTCTTCACCCCTTCAAGAGGTATTAGATAATGAGATCCACTCTCCTTTTCTTGTTACCCTTTGTGTCGTCTTTTAGCCAAAGAAGAGCAAGGCAACCATCTCCATGGTATAAAAATCACAAGATCTTGCCCTCCGATCTCTCACCTCATCTTTGCTAATGATTGCCTCGTCTTTTTTGCAGAGCAAACCTTGTTAAGGCACGTATTTTCAAAGATACCTTAGACTCCTTTTGTTTAGTATCTGGGCATGAGAATAATTTCGAAAAATCAAGAGTGATGTTCAATACCAATCTTCATCATTGATAGGAAAGAACCTTATCCTATATCTTGAATATTAAAAATCTGAAAATATCTGAGAAATACCTGAGTACACCTCTTCTCCTTAGATAAATCCAAAGTTAAGGCCTTCGATCACTCTATTGAAAAACTGTCAAACTTGGCCACTAGCTGGAGAGCAAAAATTCTGTAGCAAGTAGGTAAGACTATTTCAATTAAATTCGTCGCATCATCCATTCTCATATATCTTATGTCATCATTTCTCTTCCTCGAGACGATCTGCCGAAAAATGGACTCTCTGATTAATCAATTCTGATGGGGAGGCAGCCTTGATAAGCAACATTCGCCTTACAAATTGGGAATCTATATGTTATTCCACTTCTAAAGGAGGTCTGGGATTCAGAAACTTTTACAAATTCAATCTTACTCTACTCTCAAAAAATGTTTACGAATGCTCAATGATCAGAGCTCCTTCCTTGCCCAACACCTTCTTCGAAAGCATAGTCCTCACAAATTCATTCTAAACTCTGAATCAAAGTTGGGAGACACTTAGTCTTGGAAGAATATCTTAAAAGCAAATGACTCTTGTAAAGACTATTTTATCTGGACTACTGGGAATGGAGACAAAATTTCTATTTGGGACTTTTCGGCTCCCATGTTATAAGATTCTTCATTTTAGACCTCCTAACTGCCCACTTGAGCTAGTGAAAGACAACATCCTTCCCAACAGGACGTGGAACGTGGGCATCCTTCCATCTTGAGGTGGCTTCCCAAATTCTTGAAATAACCATCAGTCATCATCTCTCATCGGATATATATTTTGGGACCTATACCCCAAAGGAAAATTTTCAACAAAATCTATATACAATTCCCTATATCTAGCATCCCCACCTGAAAAGTTTATGGGCCTCCCCCAAAGCCTGTGAAGTAAAATTTGGGATATTAAGATATCGTATCGTGGCCAACTGTTCATTGAAAATTTTTCATAAACCTACTACCTATAAAAAACAAGCTCTACTCTCAGATAAGGGACATTTCACCTTTGACCTAGATGTGGCTACAGTAATGAAGATAGCATATATGCCCTGGCAGTGCTTGAGTTATGTTTGCATCACCATTTCCCTCAAAAACAAAAACCTTTCTCGTGACCATGTAGGTCAGTGGTTACTCTTGTTGTTCAAGTAGCATAAAAAAGGAGATGAAGCACACTGTCTTGCTTATGTCTGGTCTATCATGTGGAGAATGTGGTATCTTAGGAACGACGATATTCATAAGAACACCAAACATTAATCCCCTAAATATCCTAAAAACATCGGATGCTTAAATCTTGGACAAAGAGCTTCCAACTCCTAGGGTGCTTGAAACTCCTCAATGGAAACCCCCTAAAGCAGGCTGCCTAAAGCGTAAACACGGATGCTACTTGGGACTCTGCTACAAAAGATGTTGGTTTGGGCTTTGTGATTCGAAATGCTACTAATAATCTTGTGGTGACAGGAGCATGTAAATCCAGGGCTGGGTCAGCAAAGGAGGATGAGGGGCAGGCTCTAAGCATGGGGATTCAGTGCGCATTAGAGGACGGTATCCAATATTTGGAGATGGAAGCAGATGCCAAAAATATGATGGATCTTCTTTACTGGGGCTCGTCAAAAGCAGGTGGTACTCGTCTGCTATCTGTGCAAACATAGTGATTCTAAAAAACTCTCATTTTCTTCTTTTAGCTTCTCCTCTCGAGGGACCAATACAGTGACTGACCTGATTGCTACCAAGGCAAAAACTTGGTCCCTCCCTTAGAAGTGGTATGATTCTCCCCCTCTTGGCTTTCTCAAGCCATTTTGTTTGATAGAGAGCATAAATACTACTGATGTTGTTTATCTTGTGGTTTGTTTATTTTTCGTTCTAAATGACATGCTTGATTACGAAAAAAATGCTAATCAAGAAAGGAAACTAATTATAGAAAGCTCTTCTACCATTAACTAGAACCAAAATATAGAAATAAGGAACATTGGAAGTTTAATTCAATGATGACCTATAAGTGTTTCATCGGTACAAGAATACGCATCCATATTAGAGTACACACATATACATATTTCATCCAATATACAATGCATGCATGATTGTGTGCCAACCTGTCTGTTTATGAATTGCACCAGCTTAGATGTTAGCGCACATCGAAAGAGCACAAGAAAATCAAATAGCACATACAATTCAAGCATTCCAAAGTAGAAACTTGTGTTAAGTTCTAGAGTAAAAATCAGTCTAGATTAGACATCGTTGGAGTTGTACAACCAAGAACTCTGAGAACTAAAGCTGAGAAAATGTATATAAATCAACAACAATGGGATGGAATGGAGTTCTCACCCTGCAAGTGCACTGAGTAGAAATGAAGCAATGACACACCAACCAGTGGCTGTGGAAGCAGTGAGAGTTGAGTAATCAAAGAAATATACGAGGCTCATCCGAGATACACGAGTCCCAACAAGAATCGACATGAAAAATCCAAGCATAATATAGTATAAGCATTGAAGGCAAACAATCTGGGAGACAATGAGCCAAGGATCCCATACCACTGCACCATAAAACATGACTTTTATCCCTTCCTAAAAACAGCAACCCTTCAATTCTCTCGCAACCCCAACCGCGTTGAGTTCCCAAATTGTTTAAATCCAGTCCCCTAATGTCAAACTTCAAATCGAACCCGCACTTAGAACTAAAAGAAAGCCGCTTAAATTTCTCTTAACACTGGACCCCAAAAAAATTTCCAACCTTTTTTTCTCGGTAAAGATTCTCTGAACTTTTTACTACTACCCAATTCTTCAAATCCAAATCTCTCTGTTTCTTACTTCTGAATTTTCTACGAATCCTCGAACCTCGGAAGTTCCCTAATTCTCCAAACAAAACCTCTAAATCCAATCTCCACAAACTTATATCTGAATCAAAAAAAAAATCCCTAAAATTCCCAATCTGAGTAGACTAAAGAAGGTCCAATTCAGGGAAAAAAAGAACTAAAGAAATCTATTGCGAGATGAAATAAAAACCTGAAAATTCACGATTCGTCGATCCGATCTATAAAATTTAGACCTAATTTCTGCACCTGAGTTCACGAATTCCACGATTTGAGACCTCGAAGCTTCAGATTCAAATGAGACAGTTGAGATTTTAAAAAAAGATAGGGAGAAAGAAACAGACCATGAAATCGAAGGCGAGAACAGCCGATCTGCCAAAAAACATAGTCTCGCCCTCGAGCAGAAACTGTTGGCCCTCAGTGTTTTTAACTCATAGATGCGTTCGGTGCAAAGGGAATGTTATTTGGTGGACCCACACACCAAAAATCAGCGTGTTGGTGATTTCTAGCCGTTAAACTTCGAGCATTTTTGTCATGGGCTTTGGAAACAGGCCCATGGGTAAAACACTTTGGGTTCCAAGCCCTTGACTAAACAGAGTGGTGATCATATGGTCCGGGGTCCATGTGGTGCCCAACTGCTGGCACATTTTGATTGGTGTTGCACACCTCGGGCTACTAAAATATTAATTCAAATATAATAAAATATTAGCGCAGCACCAATCAAGATTTGCCAACAGTTGGGTACCACATGGACCGTGGACTATACACTCAACTAAAAAATGTTTATCGAGCAACTAAGACCTAAGCTAAGAAGCTTTGCATTCAACATGTAGTCTACAACAACTTTGTGTTGGTGTTTGTTTATTTTTCACGTGCGTCATTGAACGTGCGCATTTTGACACTTAGGTAAGTGTAAATAAGCGCGATTTTGAGTGTGTGACGTTTGAATAGCGCCCGTTCAACGATCATGTGCGTTTGTTTGCTCAAATGATGATGGATGTTGTGCCTAATTCAATGCATCGCATTTGATTGTATAAAATTACACATGCACATTTATTAATGTCACTTGGAAACTCATTTTTTTCATCGGACATATGCTCTCTCTCTCTCTCTCTCTCTCTCTCTATATATATATATATATATAGCGCATAGTGGCGTGTTGAAACTCAGTTTGATGCATGTTGCAATTCTCAGAGCGGGTGAGTATTGCAATGCGTGCTTTGGTGCACATTGATGACCCTGGTGGGCATTGTCACACGTGCGAATTGGTGCATCCAAACACACATTTTTTGTTTGAATTATGTACATTGGCGTGGAAGCACACATTTTTGAAAGGGAATTGATTTGTCTGAAGAGAAGTTTTTTACTTCTTCCCGAAGTGCCCCTCTCACTTAAGACTACATGTAAGGACAATTTTATTAGAGGGGTGTTTTCTTCCGAATGAAAATTTTTCTTTGAAAGAGATAAAAAGCTTTCTAGATTCACTCTTTAAAAGATTTTTTTTTCTAAAAACGATGGTGGGTATATGTCAGATGTACAGCTTAGAGGTGTCAATGGGTTGGTTCCGATTCAATTCCTGAGGTACCCATAATAAGAAATGGGCAAGGATAAGGCTAAATTGATGAGCTCAATGCAAATTTGAGCAAGTCTTTGGAGATGAAAGATCTTGGATCGGCACGTCAAATCTTTGGGATTAAGATTCAACGAGATAGGTGAAGTGAGACTATCAATTTCGCAAAAGGGATTCGCTAAAAGATGCTTAACAAGTTTGGCATTACTGAAGCAAAGACAATGGAAAATGCAATTATTGCCTCACTTTTTATCTACCGATCAATGTCCAAAAACAAAAGAGAAAAATAAGATGGCGGCTTGGGTTCCCTGTACAAGTATAGTGAGGAGTTTGATGTTGTCATGGTGTGTAGTAGACTGGACATTGCTCATTCTGTTGGTATTCTAAGGTGGTGGTGTTTGGTAAAACTTTTTCTCAAATCTCAAGTCTGAATGAGCTGAAATCCAGTGATTTTTGTGATTAAGTGGCGTTTGGTAAACAACATAATTTCAACACTTACTACCAAAATCAATGAAATTAAGAATAAGCATAAAGTGAGCTGGGGTAACTTAATGTGGTAAGTGGTTTCGGCGAAAAGTATCTCCAAAAGAGATTCTAAGATCTCTCTTAAATACCCATAATGCCCTTTTCTTAAAGCTTTCTCTTTGAAAAACTTACAAAAGTGTCCTAATAAATATTTCAAAATACCCACAATGCTCTTGACTTAATTTTAAGACTTAAGACTTTTACCAAACAATCCAATTCAGACATAAGTCATTAAGCTATCAGACCTTAAGTGCTTTAAGATTTTAGATCTGATAACTTAATTTACCAAACACCACCTAAGGCACTTCATAGAAAATTCAAGGCAGTTAAGTGGGTGTTGTTACTTGAGAAGCACAAGTGATTTAACCGAAATGACAAAAGCATGATTTCTTTGACTCGTAGACCATAACTTGTTTGAACGCCCAAATGAAATGACATGTACCATGGTTAGAATCCTCCATGTGACTTAATTCTCTGTAATTCCCTATGTGACCTCATCAAATTGATGTTGTGATTCATGTTTTTTTTTTTTTTTTGTTGAAATGGTTATTCCTGCATCTAATGGCATGCATTGAACTGTTATCACATAAGATTTGAGGAATCTACAATTAAACTATACTAAATATAAACTAATAAATTAGAAAAGATAACCTTACTTTATTTATGAAACATGCGAACAGAAAGGGGTACTAAGCCCGTAGAGTCCACGGGGAACATATGGTGATTTAGGAGCTTATTGGGCTTTTAAAAATGTGCTTTACATGTTTTACCAAACGCATAGTTTTTCCGATAAGTGTTTTAAGCCCACCCAAATGCAAAGGGAAACCGAAGAAGAGCTAGAAGGAAACATTTATTTTTTATGATAATAGCACAAAATGGAGAAAAACTTTGGTTGTCAACTTCAAATGTGAGATCGCATTAATCAAGACCATATGTTGAGATGGTGTCCACTTCACTTTAGGAATATTTTCCTTTAAAACACGTGGACCCCACTTCAACATGTGGTCTTGATTATTGCGGCCACACTTTTTAGATGTCGCATGTGACTTCTAAAATTTTCCCCCCAAAATGATGTTGTTTGATTCACCGAACAACATACACGTTTCGCTGACAAGGTCAAATTATCTAGCACATAAAGACCACCTAATTTTCAAGGATGACAAATCAGGTCCCAATTCAATGCTTTTAATTTTAGATGTTTAGTTATGATCTCGAAAGAAAGATCTATACGCATACAACCAATTCAACTCTTCTTTTTTTTCTTTTTCTTTTTTTCTTCTCTCTCTTTTTTTTTTTTTTTTTTTTTTCTTTTAGTTTTGAGGAAGGAGTTGCACATATGCAACCCACTAAAGATCCAAAAAAATTGTATATTTTAATAAATTTCGAGCCAGTTTTCCTTGTCTTTTGTAGAGTTGCATTTGTACAATGCCATTAAAACATTACGTGCTAGCATTCTTTTTTTTTTTCCCCTACCATGATGAGACTTTTTGGAGAGAGCAAAATATCCCATGACATGGTTTAGGATAGTGGATATGACAGAATCGACAAGTATTAATTTAGTCAATTTTTTTCGTAACACCTCCTTGATAAATATCATATATTAGTGAAATTCTCCTGAGTTTTCATTCTTTTGGTCTTGCCCCTTATAGGGTGAAGTGTATATGATAAGCTGTCATATTTTAAGGAGATTACAAATACAAAAAGAAGATTTAAAAGAAACTAGGGGTGGCACGTGCACTACTCACGGGCTTCATCAACTTTGATGACAGACCACAGTATGAGCCATGTGGCACACTCTTAGAGACCACTGGCCATATGGATGTTTGGCCCATCACTATTTGAACTTGCATACCAAAATTCAACTCGATTAGTAATTTCTATCCATTGGATTAGAGTTGATCTATTTCGTGGTTTATTTTTAACTGTGGATTTTTAACATTATTTGGGGTACTCAAATCCAAAGGTTGGAAGTAAAATTCTCCAAGTTCAGCAAGTGATTTTGGGCATTAAGGCGTTGGTTTATTTTTGGGTGAAGTTGTACGAGGAAGGAAACATCATCTCTTTTGAGAACGTAGTATTCAAATGGTTTGTTGTTGACGTTGCTTGCTTATATTTGTAATTCATTATGGCTTTTGGTAGGCTTCCTCAACCTCTAAAGGTCTTCATCTAAGAAAGCATTATACTAACAAAAAAAATGTTAGAAATCACTAATCACAATGATTTTTGGTATGTAGGTCTGCTTGGGGATGTGCCAAACATTCATACGGTCAGTGGTCTTTAAGAGTGTGCCACGCATGGCTCACCCCATCCGTTATCAAAGTGATGATAGACCTCCTACATGATAACGTTGTTGAGCGTGATGTGAACGCGTGAAGAAAGATGTTGTATTGAAAATAAGAATAACAACGTTAAAAAGTAATTAAGCGGTAGCAAAGAACTGAAAATGTAATAATGACTTAAGGGGCTGTTTGGAAAGCCGAAAAACACGGCTAGCGGAGGTCAGTTCAAGTCAGGCCGTATTTTTCTGTATTTGGTAAATGTGTGGGCCTCACATTTTAAGGCCTCGTTTTTTCTGATTTTGATGCTTAAACGGGTACGATGTTGTCTTTTTGAAAAGGTGTTACAACATCGAACTCGTCACACTCTCCATTCTCTCCCCATTTCTTTCTTCCTCATTGCTTCCACGATTGTCACTCTCTCCATTCTCCTTCCTTGCTTCCATGACTGTCACTCTCTCTCTCTCTCTCCACCTTTCTTCTTTCTTCATCCCTGCTTCCACAACCATCACTCCCGCTCTCCCTTTCTTCCACCTTATAGACTAGACCGGGCGCACTATAGTTGAACTCAGAACCAACAATTGAGAAGAAAAAAAAGGAAAAAAATTCCTGGAGCTCAAAGGAACTGTCTGAGGTCCCCCTTGTGATCAGAACTAAAGTTTGTTGTCCTCCCACGACAACAAGGAAATCAGATGATCAAGATTTCTTGCCAGTTTGTGGTGATGGTACTCAAGAAAATGGTAACGTGCTATGTGATGATGATGGCAGCAATAATACGTCTTCATGTTTTGTTGATCATCCCTTCTCAACCCATGATGCGATGGCTGAAGATTCAACAAATGAAACAATGCTAAAAAATAGGAGGGAGTGTGACCATCTCCAACACTTTCTTCTCTTATTTCACTCTTCCCCTGTTTAGGGTTTTTGATTTTGGTTTAATTTCCGAAGTCTCTCCCTTCAAAATCTCTAAGATCTCTTTAATTCACCATGGATTTGTTGAACTTGAAAGCAGGATCCCAGCTCTTTCGAGAAATGGAAGGCAGAGCTGCCCATGGAAGGGTTTTAGTAATCTTTGGAATCACAAATGAAGAGATTTTTAGGGTTTTGCAAATGGAGAAGAAGAAAATGAATGAGAAGATGAAGAGAGAAATCCTAATTTTGCAGCAAATGGGTTGGGATGAATTTTTACAAGGGGCTTTGTGCTACTGCAGCTGATGATTGCACAATAGTGAACCAAACAATCAAGAAGCAAAAACTAGTTCAAGGTTGACAACAACCTTGAAGTCATGGTCTTAAACTAGATTAGAATGAACTAGACCCGGAAAACATGAGCTTTCCAAATAGGCCCTAAGAATGGATAGGTACACATAACAAGACATTTAATGAACTTTTTACGTTATTGGCATAAGAGACATTTAATGAAGTAGAAAATAGTAATATAATTTTGATGACAGGACGCAATACGAGCCACGTGGTACACTCTAAGAGGATTCGGACTGTATGGATGTTTGGCTAATCCATAGGTGAACCCACAAACCAATAATCAGTTTGATTAGTGATTTCGCGTTGGATTGGAATTATTTTCATGGGTTGATTTTAGCGGTGGAAAATTTGAGCATTATTGACCATTATTTGAGGTACAAAGATCCAAATGTTTGAAATCACTTCTCAAGTTGATTTTTTGTTTGTAAGTCCATATAGAGATTGGAAAAACATCCATTCGGTCAGAGTTCTCTAAGAGTGTGCCCCGTGGCTCATATTGCTCCCTGTCATCGGCCTTGGCTTTCCACGGTAAAACTTTGATGACAGTCTCTGTCATCAAGGCCGATAACAGGGCTCAATATGAGTCAAGTGGAAAATTCTTAGAGGACTCTAACCGTATGGATGTTTGACCAATCCGTAGGCTGACTTAAAAACCAAAAAGCAGCCCGATTATTGATTTATAGGCGTTGGATTTGAATTATTTTCATGGGTTAATGTTAACCGTGGGAATTTGAACCATTATTTGAGCTACAAAGATCGAAAGGTTTTAAATCACTAATAGAGCTGATTTTTAGTTTATAGGTCCACTTAGGAATTGGAAAAACATCCATACGGTCATAGACCTCTAATAGAATGCCACGTGGCTCATATTGATCCTGTCATCGGCCTTGATGACAGGGCCCTTCATCAAAGTTTTACTCGTTTTCCACCCTTTCAATCGATTCCCAACGCGTGTAAGTCATTGGGATTACGTGGAGCCTCTTAGTCAAGACTCAAGAGTACTGACATCATTCGACGGGGCCCACAAGTACACACTTGTCCACTTTATAGTAGTGGAAGCTTAGGTACGATCAGGAAGCCTCCGAAATAACCCCACGTGTCACTCACTTACAGTATCTTTTGTCATTTTCCTATAATCGATGCAGCTTGGATTTGCCTTCACCATCTTCAACAGAGATATTTTATCTCAGAACAGGGTATTATCGTATTTTCGAGCGCACTTACTCGGCTATCCGCACCTACTGGAACTCTGTAATTTTGGTTTCGAAGATCCGATCTTCTCTTTCCAGAAGCGAAGGCGAAGCGAAGATTCGATTCGATTCGATTTTAACTCCAGAAGAACTTGTTGAATCTTCTATAATTCACTCCCGGATCAGCGACACAGTTTCCCTCCAGATCGAAAGTTCGTTTTTTCTGTAGAAGTTCGTTTCGATTTACAGTTTCTCTGACTGCCTTCCGTGTTTCTGATGAATTTCTTGAATTTCGGAACTTGAACGATTTGTAGATCTGAAGCTTTAGTATTGGAGCTTGAGAATCTGCAAGGTTCTTCTTTAAAGTTGGAGCTTTTAGGGAGAATTATAGGAACCTAGCTTTCCGGACCTTATTTCGTAGATTTCAGACTTTTTAGCTCGAATATTGAGGATTTACAATGTTTCTTCTACAAATTAGGTGTTTTTTTGCTTGAAATTAGATAGTGATAGAAATTTCAGGTGTTTTAGTTTAGTGTGCTTTGATTTAGCTTTTTTTCCCCTCATTAGTAGCTTGTACATCTTAAGCTTGAATATCTGAGTTTGTTATTGTGAATCTGCTAGTTGAATAAAATTCTTTGTAAATTGAGAAAGGGATATAGACGAGAGCTTAGAGAAAATTACTGATTTTCAGTGATAAGTGATAAAGGGAGAAAATTGATTAGATAAACATTGAATATTAGGTTGTCGTTGATAACTAGGGTTTAAATGTGTTGTTTGCTGCGTATTTTGCCTCGTTATGTTCTCAATGTGGTGATTCCATTTGCTTTGATAACTGTGTTTATGTCTCGTTCGAGTAAAAATCGTCTTCCCAGTTGAGATAACACTAGCAGTTTGAAATGAGGTTTCTACAGCTCTGTAAATTGTAGTTTTTGAGGATAGCTTAACTTTACTTCTGAATAGTAATCCGTTTATGAGGTAGAAAGTGTGAGTTGTTGGCAGTAGAAGAAGCTAGTCTCTGAAGAATAATATATTTGACTTATAAAAAAAAAAACAAAAGCTAGTCTCTGTCCATTAACACCTTGAAAATTTTGAAACCAATAGGTCCTGTGTTGAGCATGTGTATTGGGAATGACAAACCTGGGAAGTAATTTGATGTTTGGGTTTTCAGTAGCCGTCATTTATACACTTAGGACGCCCCCCAGAATATTCCCCCTCCAAATCATGTGGTGCTTCCTGAAAAAGGCGAACATTATTTTTTGAAGTCCGGGCGGATGTCAAATCTTTTTTCCTAACAAACCTAATGACAGTGTCCTTATTTGTTTTCCTTATTTGGAATTGCTTTTTCTCTGTAGATACAAGAATAGATTCACATTCAGGCTCCAGTCTAGACAGTATCATAGGTCCTTGCCGTGTCTGCTCCTCTGCCCCCTTCTTCAGTTAACATCAGTTGGTTTTAGGGTGAGGTCCCAAATGCTATTGAATGTCGACACTAGCATCAATTCTTTGAACCTCAATATATAGACTTGAGAATTCCAGCAGTTCATCTATCAGTTACACTTGCAGGTTATTGCTTTCACGAGTAATCTCAACAAGCTTTTCAGTAGAATTTCAGGTTTTGAATGTTTTTAGGGACTATACTGTAGCTTCTGGAACCAAATATGTTGAGAAATTCCCTTTTCTTGAACAAACTAGATGAAGTCACTGTCAGTCAGAAGGAAGAGGAAGAAGAAGAAACTACTTCAAGTTGTACTGAAAGTGGAAAATATTTCCCTAGATCTTTATTGAACATTGAATTATGTAAAACCACGACTTTAATTTCGGTAATTGGTTTTTCAATAGGTTGGGTGCTCTAGGCAGGATTGTGAATGCTTGTAGTTGTGATTTGAGTGCTAGGGTTTCTGAGGCAAAGATGATTATATTGTGGATGGAGAGATGATGGCAAAGTTTGTCCACTCTAAAACAATTGCATCCCAAAGTCAGTTGAAAAGAAAAAGAAAATATTTTGAAGACAATTGAGTAACATCTTATCTTACATGATTGACTTTAGGAAAAAGTTTGCTGTTATATATTCATTCTCTTAACCTCTTACACCCAATAGATTGAGAGAATGGGAGAAAAATTATATTCACTTCTCTAAAGGATTGAGCATATAGAGGTTTCAAGTATTAAGACAACTGAAGCACATGTGCATCTAACTTATGTTTCACTGACAACTGGCACTAATTTTTTGACCTCATGCTGTGAAGGAAAAACAAGTAGAACCTGCATGCTGATATCTTATATTGCCACTGCCAGGATGCAAGAATAGTCCTAGTCATCTAACAAAGCTTCTGATGCAAAGTACCCCAATGAAACAGGAGGATTAGAGGACTCCTCCCTCTATCATTCTTACTAGTTTTATTTTTTTCTTGTTTTAAGGTGAACAATAGTACAGAGAACAGAAACTTTTCATGCAGGTTTATCGCCAGCTAAGTGTTCACGATGCTCAAGGTTCTTGACTAGTCAACTAGGACTAGTTAGGTAGCTTTGATAAGGTTACAAATTGGCTGGGCTTTTATCAACCGTGCTAGATTGAAGATACTGGGAACTTTAATTAAGCGTTGAAGTAGGCCTTTCTAATCAGAGAAACGAACCTGCGGCATCTGAGTCAGAATTGAAATTAAGTATGTGGGTCATGTTCATTGATCAAAGAAGATTTTGTCAGAGATGAAGAGCAGAATTACAGAACTGTGGTAGGCTCATCCATTTTCCTGATCTTAATGGACATTGAAGCAGTACAACATCTACAGTCCCTTGCACTTTTACATCCTTGTATGGGTTTGATGTGATGTATTGCTTTTACCAAAGGTGCCAAATCTGTTGGCAGTGATCAGTTTAGTTCGATTTGGTTTCACCAATGCTTCAAGGGATCAAGTGATCATGCCCAACTACTGATTACTATTGTTGTTTTCTTGTATACTGCCACAGAGGAATTGAAATCAACAAGAGCATAATCCAAGTAATTGAACAGTTCCATTCAGTATAACTCCATAAAAAGATTCTTCAGAACAAGCAGAGCTATGAGAACCCCATATAATAACTATAATACAGCACTAAGGAGCTCCTGGTTCTCCAGCTGTGAATATGATGCGGTTTTTACCTGGTTTGATCGGATGACCAAATGTGCCATTTTAGTTTTAGAATTACTATCTCAATGTATACCTTTCCACACAGGTGTTAATTTTAGTGCCAGCTTCGAAGTGGTTACTAGTGTTATCCAAAGCTTGTGTATTTAATGAAGCTTTGTCAGTTGTTTTACTTTCTTGGATGTGATGAGCCAGAGACACCTCAAAAGATGATCAACAAAGACTATGAAATAGAGACCACTACCTCATGCTCTCAGAAGTCCAATGGAGGTTGCATGCTCACAGAAGTAAGAGATGATGCGAACTCCACTGCCGCAGAAAGGCTAGAGAAAGGAGTTATGCGGAATGGGTATGCTCTGTGCTATTTTTTAACACAAGTTTCTTGAAATTGCTTTGCTGATGGACAACTCTTGACTCCAATAGATGTTCACATTATCGACGAAGGTGCCGCATTAGAGCTCCGTGCTGCAATGAAATTTTTGATTGTCGCCATTGTCATAATGAAGAAAAGGTGAGCCTACTCTATTTCACATTTTTCAAAAAATTCTCTGTATTTTGTTGTTTAATTATTTTCCGAGAACCTGTCTTGCATGCAGTTATGCGTTCTCTAAATGCTTCTGAATTTTCATATGCAAAAGTGAGCCAAAATGACATGCTTAGCAAGTGGAATTGGAAAACAGGCTTTTTCAGATTTCCCTAGTTCCCGTCTCATTGCTTTGTGTATGCATTTTATTTTTATCACTGTTTTTCATTTGTATTATCTAGAAAGGACTTGTGCAGACCTTAACTAGTGGAATGAAACACTCTCTAGGCAATTCAATAGTGGACTACAATTGAGAATCCATACAATCTTCGGAGTTTGGACCTTATTTCTTCAAGCTTCTTTGCAAGTGAACCCATCTTCCACAAGGCAAAATTTGATTGCAAAACTGACTTATTGTTATGTAGCATGCGATGGCGAGCGTGTCAACTCCCTTCCCTTAGCATGCTAAACTGTTAATGCATTAGATTTCACTCTCAACTATTCTAACAAAACTGCATTTGCCATTGCCGTTATATATGTTTTGGTGGGAGTTTTCCGGATCTTAAGCATAAGATCCAAATAATTCCCCGCTTATGAATTTCAAAACAATCCCAACTTTTCCATTCATTTTATATTTGTTGCCACATGTGCTTTACAACTACCTTTCCCACTAACAGACAACCAGCAAAAATAGCAATTAAAATGCAAGTTCCCTCAATGTCTGTACTTTGTCAAGGTATATTAAATTCATTAAACCATATAAAAGACTCTAAGCAAGTATAATCTCTCTGCCGTCACCTTGGACTACTATACCTTCTGGACCTGAAATATCCAAAGAGTTACCATCACATTTCAGTGAATGATCATTGTGGCTGTATTGCTCTTGGCAATCGTTTTCCAAATCTATGTAAGTTAACCACCTTGGTACGGCGAGCTCCTAAAATTTGATGACCAAAAATGCTAGGGACAAAGAACCTGGGTTCCTTCATTGTTCGAGAGTTCCGTATGTTTCAAGATTGATTCCTTTCAGCAGGAAAATATTGCAGGGTAAATCCAGTATATTCTAAGGTGCTAAAAGGGAATTTATATCATTTTGGAGTTATTTCTCTTTTTCTTTTTAATTTTTTTGTTGATTTTGCCTCCATAATCTGTTGATTGTGCACAATGAAAAATTAACATGGTCACCAACTTATATGTACAGAACAGTATTAACGTCGAAAGAAAGCACAGACATGAGCTTCCACGCCATCAAGTGCGACAGGTAGATCCTTCAGCCCTAACAATTTTTCTTGGTGAGTTGTCTGAGTTTATGTTTTCTGAAACTTCATATGCTGACATGTTCCTCTCTCTTTTCAGGTCATATGTTCACTCTGTAACACCGAACAAGAGGTGAGCTTTAATTACAAGTTCGTATTGCATTTAATACTTTATTAACAGTAGGCTGTAATACTCTAGTAAACCAACATACAAGTTGTGATAGCGTCCATGGTGATGCCTAAGGTAATGTTTGGATAGATATAAAAATCATGATCAATTGTGATTTTGAAACTAAAGAAGATCATACTTTTGTGAAAGGTGAATTATATATGGCATTTGGTGCAATGTGTACTTGAAGCCAAGGGAATTCACACCACAAATCTGTGCTGCATGGTGTTCCTGAGGTGCCAGCGCCTTGGGAACACTGCACACAGCCAGATGTGTTGCTCGGATTCCATTAGCACACAAACTCGGTAAGCCTCTGGCATGCACTATAACAGCTCTTTGTCAATATAATTTTACAAAAATCCTAATTAATCATAAGAATGTGATTTTACAAGCCCTTATTTTGAATGGAAACTTTTGGAATCAAAATGCTGGTAGGGCCGATAATGCAGGTGGATTCATGCAGTTTCTGAAAATGCTAGTGGGCTTGACCATATATATTTCTCATAAGCTAACAATTTCATAAATGTTGGGAGCGATGAGTGAGATCCCCTTTGTAATTTGAGAATCTTTCTTAAATACTTCCAAGTAAAAGATAAGCGAGACCATGAAAAGTTTTAAAATGTTCTGTTCTACTAGTTTCTGTTTTCTTTCTCCTCTGCCTATGTACATGCATTGTGCCTTGTATAAAGCTCAAATATGCAACAAATTCATATTCATGTCTATTTTTGTATTTTTGCTGCTGCTGCTGCCAGGTTCGCCAAGTTTGTATCAACTGTGGTGTGTGTATGGGGGTATACTTCTGCGAAATGTGCAAGTTTTTCGATGATGATGTGGGTGATCAAACCTTATCTCTAGTCCTACCTTTCTATTTTATTCCTCCTCTATGATAATTTTTTTTTTATCGTTAAAGGTTTCCCCTCCATGATAAATGGTTCTTCACAACTTCTTTCTCTAATATTGCCTAAAAAACATCTCTCTAATATTATGATGGAGCCTCATCAAAGCCTGTTGTTTTGGCAATTGCAGACATCAAAGAAACAGTATCATTGTAATGGCTGTGGAATTTGCAGGTTTGCTTCCTTCTGTTTCCCATATTTTTGAAGTTCATTGTTTAGTTTATTATTTTCTGGGGGTTGCAAAATTTCAATATTTTGTCCATTGTGACTCACATAGCAATTGTGCTTGGTGACAGAATTGGTGGGCGTGAAAATTTCTTCCATTGCTATAAATGCGGTAATCCATTACCTCCTTGGTGTTTTACTACAATTCATCAGTCATGCTGTTTCTTGCTAGAATATTACTAGCTTTCTAGATGAGCAGTTATTGCGACATGAAATAATTAGAGCTTTTATATTTTTTGTCTGCACTAAGGTTGCTGTTACTCGATTCTGCTAAAGAACAGTCATCCTTGTGTGGAAGGAGCAATGCATCATGACTGCCCTGTTTGCTTCGAGGTAAAATACCCTCTTACACTGCTTTCTGTTCCCCTTCCCCATGTTCTTTACAAGGAAAAGTCACTCAGGTACGGGTCTACATGGTTGAGGCTTACAAGTAGCAAATCAATTATGGTGATTTTCACTTTTCAGTATTTATTTGAGTCAACCAATGATGTGAGCGTCTTGCCATGCGGACACACTATTCATGTGAATTGCTTGAAGGAGATGCATCAACACTTGCAGTGAGTGTTCTTTTTTCCTTCTTCTGTACCCACTTTTGGTTGAAAAACTGTCTTTTAGATATTTACTTTGATAAGCACAACAGATATGCT
Source organism: Euptelea pleiosperma (assembly GCA_035048495.1). Lineage (NCBI taxonomy): Eukaryota > Viridiplantae > Streptophyta > Magnoliopsida > Ranunculales > Eupteleaceae > Euptelea > Euptelea pleiosperma. The sequence continues at coordinate 26,936,882 of CM068549.1, forward strand.
TGCCCTCTTTGCTCGAAGTCCGTCTGCGATATGTCCAAAGTATGGGAAAAACTTGACATGGAGATTGCAGCCATACCCATGCCTGTATCTTATCAAAACAAAATGGTCAACTCTCTGTCTCTCTTTTACTTGGTGATTGTATTCATTTTCAATGGTTTCTTTGATTCTTCACCTTGAGGAGATTACTGATGAAACCCTGGTTAACAGGTGTGGATATTGTGCAACGACTGCGGAGCAAACTCACAAGTCCAGTTCCATGTAGTGGCTCAGAAATGCCTCAAGTGCAACTCGTACAATACTCGCCAGACGAGAGGGGGGACAGTGACGACAACTGCCTCATGCTAACACTAATCTTATCCTGATTTGGGTTCACTGAAGAGAACTCCATCCTCCACAAAAGCTCACATTTTGATGATCTATTTGATGATTATCATCCACTAAGAAGTGAGGGAACATAGAAACTGTTTTACTCCTTCACTAGCCACAGTGCAGAGTCAAGTGAAGTTATTATCCTCTCTCATCTGTTTGGTTTTACTGAATGTGGTGCAAAGTTAAATTTTCCTTTCCATGGAATGAAGTCCAAGTTTTGGATTGTGGATTTAGTTATCTACAATTAATCCCCACTAAATCCATCGGTGTTAAGTTATTTTTGTGATCAAACACGCCTTATATGTTACCAATCCCACAAGCAAAAGCAAGGTGTTAGAGGCGGGGTTGCGAATGGTATGGGCGTGATGTTTGTTTTAATTTTTTCAATAGGACAGAGCCTTGAGACTGCATGATGGCTCGAAACATCCCATGTGCCCAGCCTGTTTGCAGCCCTAGCTAGAGAATCGAAGTGTATCTAACTGGAAGTTTAGGACGTGTTTGATTGCCAAGTTTGAAAACACAACTGTCCATTGTTAGATAGCAATTTTAAATCTGTATAATTTTCTCTACCAAGCCATTTAAATCTGGATAATTTTCCCTACTAAGCCTGGAATTCTTTTCCCATCCAGATAGGTGAGAAATGAGAACTCATTTCCACCTGAAAATTCGCCTTTATTTTCTCACATGATTGAAATACGTGTCCTCAGTTGCAATCAATCATTTCCGGGAAAATTTTCTGTGCAATCAAACACACCCTTCTTGTCAAACAGAACCATATAGGAATTATACAGGGAAAAAAAAAAAAAAAAACAGATCTAACGCTTGAAACGGCTATTATTCATTATTTTGTCATTTTTTACTACGATATGACCAGTTTACGTTATCTGTCCCTTATAACGGTCAGATTTCAACCTTGGTTGCATTGCAACTAAAAAGCAAAAAGAACTATGATACAGAATGCTATATCATAAGTTTGAACTTTGATAGAGAAATCCTTCAAAATGCCATGGGGTGCACTTTTTTTTTTGCCCACTGACCCATGATATTTGGTCCACCTCTTGGTGGAACTCCACACAAAATCAGCATGGTTAGTGATCTCTAGCCATGTGATTCGAGCACTTCTCAATCATGGGCTTGGAACACATTCCATAAGTCTGTTCATAAAGCCCATGGTGAAAAGGTGCTCGAATTCAATGGCTAGAAATGACCAATCAGGCTAATCTATGCTATGTGTAAGTCCACCAATGTGTGAGTCAAACATTCATGGGGCAATGGCCCCGAAAGAACGTGTGCATCATGATTAGCCAGTATCCAGGAATGCCACCTAGGAGAGGTTGGATCCACATGATTAGCCAGTGGATACTCTGACATGTGATGTGGGCTCCATCCTCATGTATAGCTGGACCATTTGGGCCTGCTTTCTCTTTCCTACGTGGTACGTTGAACGGATAGATATTTCGAGTTGGTCTTTCTATCCTTCGATGCTTCATCAAGGAGTTGACCTACCACTTCAACCGTTCTGATCTGGAAAGCTACATGTATAAACTTATACAGCTTATTAACACAGCGTGACCGCATAGCGCAGTGGATTAGCGCGTTTGACTTCGGATCAAAAGGTCGTGGGTTCGACTCCCACTGTGGTCGATTGTTCAATTTATTCTCAACTTTTTGTGGAACTTTAACTTTAACCCAAAAACTATCCATCATCAAGGGCAGAAGTGGAAAGTTGCTTCTGTCTAGATACATGACATATTTAAGCCAAACAAAACCTCTTTAATGGTATTAAAAAAACTATTTATTTTCTTCAAAATAAAGACTGTTATTTCCATTACAACGGCTGTTATAACAGATATCCCATTTTTTCCGTCTTTGACATTATAACAGGAAAAAGAATGTAATCGGATTGGGGTGTTATTGTTATAAAGACCGTTATTTCCATGAATATAACTAAAGAAATGAAAAAAAAATGCCCTATGTACATCAATGCCCATTAATAAATCAAAATTACAAGCATGCCCTTGAGCTATATATGATGGGTGGGGTACACAGAGAGATGAGTTAGGGCTACTTTTTGGCAAGGTTTAAAAGGGGACGTTACCGAATTGTAATGCTCAGGGGCAAAAACGGAAAATAATGAAAAATAACAGAAAAAGGGCACTAAAATTTAAATTTTCAATAAAAAAATTGAAGATAACGGGATTTTGTTCCACAAATTTTCTCAGAAAATAACGGACGTTATTTTCGTTATAAGTGGAAAATAATGACTGTTATAACGAAAATAACGGTCGTTATTTTCTGAGTGTTAAAACGGTGCATAATGTAACAGGAGAGGTCCAAATTCGTTTAAAACCAAAAGATGAGATGATACTACCCTTATCCTTGATTGACAAGGACACAATTCCTCATTTACAACGCTTGAAGATTTAATCCCTTTGAAACAAAATTGACATCCGTTTCATCACTTAATGATTTAGCCAATTTATTGAAAATGGTACTATTACAATCTAGTTAAGCTCAATACTCAAACTAAATTGGAAATGGTACTGATTCAATCAGGTTAAAGCTCAATATTTAAACTTGAAACAAAATACTGGCTTAATGAAAATGGTTTGAAGAATTGAGATATGGTATTGAGAGAGACATGGAGCTTCAGACGTGCCTTACAGAATGAAAATAATCAAAGAGATGGAGCATTGCTTGTAGGGTTTAGGGTTTAGTACTCATAAAAACGGTACTGGCTTCATGAAAATGGTAAGTTGAGCCGTTCTTTTGAAAGAATTTTGTTCGTTCATCATTGTTACCGGGGTTCCTCTATGTTGAGATGAATTTTCCCATTACTTCTTCGTCATCTAACAGTCTTAATGGTTCAACCAAGTTGAGCTTAGTACTCAAAGTAGAAGCAAAGTCTTACTCCCGAGAAAAATGAAAACAAAAAGTCGAGCTTTCTTCTTCATGGATCATGTGTGTCGAAATGGGCACAAATGGAGGTTTTTGGACCTTAGTACGTACGGTACAGTGTGCCGGACCTCACTCACAATCAAACTTACTTTTTTTAAATGGCAGCAGGGTAATTTGGGAATTAAACATTAATATGGACAGTAACCCAAAAATGGCCTTATTGGGCTACCATTTCATCTAAAGTGTTCAATATTTTCTCTGAGACTAAATGGTCGATATTTTGTAAATATTGACTCATGTGTAGTTTTCCTTTTTTTCAAAAAGGAGTTTTAGTATGCTCGAAACTGGCTCGAGCCCGAAACCTAAGCTCAGCTCGAGCTCAAACCCTGCTCAATTTTTCAAGCTTCGGTCTGGACTCGGGTAGGGCCCTTGAATTTCGGGCCAGACCGAAACCCAAAAAGAAAACCTGAAAGTTGGGCCGGTAGCCGGAATGTACACCCCTACTCGAACCTATTATATTTGGGTATGACAGTTCCAGTTCATAAACAAGTGGATCTAGAATTGCAACTCATAAATATCCGGTTCTCCCATCGGGTACCTATACGTTATATAAATAAATAAATAAATTAAATTTCATACTAAATTATAGAAAAAGTTTGGCATATATGTGTCGGATTTGGGTTCTAGCATTTTATGTTCTGATTCAATCCAGATACTAGTGTACCGCCTATCAGTTCAAAATCATTTTGGGTTCGGTTCTGAAATAGCTAGTCGGGTACAATTTGCACCCTTACCATCGTGATCGGTAGCGGAGCCAGGATTTTGTTGGGGCACCCCATTTCTTACACCAAGCTGTGGGGTCTACATGGAGATCAAGTCGAACAATTCTGACCATACATTCATGACGATTATCATCACAAAAAATCAGTCCATTTCGATGTTGCTAACCATATAAAAACTTGTCCTATAGCAATGGATTTCGGATTTTCATTAGGTTAGGAATGTCGAAATGGACTCATTTTTTGTGAGGATGGTCTCCACAGTATAGATAACTCACAGTCCCTTTGGATTGTCCAACATGATGGGAAAAAAATTCGCTGGCCCCGGGGAACTTCAAACTTTGAAGTCTCCCCACCCAAACTGTCTGACACGTACCCCAATCCCTTAACCCAATGCGCGTTAAGCCCTTGGTTAGTGGTTAACAAGGGGTACTTGTCAGCGAATTTCCCCCCCAACATGATCTCAGGCCCCACTACTGGATGTAAGAAATGGGTGTAGCTCTAGATGGACTCAATAAAATTTTCTAGGAGAAACATAATCGACTCGTAAAATGCTTTCATAGATTCCTCAACTTAATAATATACACTCATTTGGAAATCATAAACACAACATACCAAGGATCCTTGCAGACAATAATGGTATCCTCAACTTGCACGGCTCGACGCCATACTCATAAGACAACGATATCCTGAAAATTTTGAAATATTGGAGACGATAAAAGCCCAAGATAGAAGGGCTCGGAAGAATATGCAGGGGCATCCAGAATAAGAAGATATATAGAAACCTCAATCTCTTATTGAGAAGCTTCTGATGAAGGTCCACCCCTTTTCCTCCTACCAGTTTTCTTCACAGCGACAGCAGCATTGCCTTCAGTTTCTCCTCTCTTTTGCTGGTATCCACCATTTTCAATACTTCTTGATGAGTTTACCTGACTCCGAAGCCGTAATATCTCTCCCTTAGCTGATGCCAGTTCCTCTTCGAGCTTCTTCGTTCTCTTCTCCAAACTCTCTCTCTCCTTGCCAAGCCTCATAATGAGGTTGTGGGCATCATCGACATTTTCCCGCGCTTCTTGCGAGATGTCCTTATGCTCCATGAGGGACTTGCAAAGCATATCCTTCTCAACTTCGAGAGTAGCAACTCCAGAGTTAGCAATATCTAGTTCTCTTGACAGCATTAGCACATTTCTATTTACATCGTCGAGTGACTTGGTAGCCTCTTCCAAGTCTGTTTCAAGAGTCCGTCTCGTTTCCTTGTCTTTCAAGATTTGTTTCTCCCGTGCCTCTAGTTCTTTATGCAAAGTACCAACTACCTTTCTTTCTTCTTTTAAATCATGGGCTGCACTTTCTGCTTTCTTGTAGACATCCAGCAGTTCCTTCTTTAAGCTCTCACGAGCTTCTGTCACAGCTGCCAGTTCAATAGACATGACTCGAAGCTCTTCTTTGGTTTTCTCCAGAACTTCCTTGACTGAAGCAAGCTCACCAGAGAGTACTTTCGAACTTGACATCGCTTCCTCCAGACTCTTCTTTGACGACTCCCGAACTTCGGCAAACTCATACTGAATCCTAGAAACTTCTGATGCAAGATCTTCACACAACTTTCTTGACTGTTGTAATTGTTTTGACAAATCAGAAGCTTCACTCCTTGAAGTCCGTAGAGTTTCCTGTGTGATCCGAAGTTCATCCCTCAAATTCTTCGCGTTGTTTACTTCAATTTCAAGCATTGTCCTTAGACCATCCCTTTCTTGATTTAAATTGGTAATTAATTCCTGGTTTCTGCTTGCTTCATTCAAAGCAAGCCTGAGCTTTTCTTCAAGCTGGTGAAGTTCGTGCTCTCTCTTTGCCAAGAGCTCAGCATCTGAGGCTGCTTTCTTTTCGGAAGATGACTTCAGAACATTGTAGTCTTCATAGAGAGATTCAACTCTTTTTTTAATGTCATCTCTTTCAGCAACTAATGAAGTTATTCTTGCATTCAGATCATTCACAGCAGAGTCCTTTGAATCTATTTCTTTTTGAGTCTTCAGGACTTCCTCTTTCAACCCTTTGATTTCAGAAGTCGCTTCTGTGAGATCTGCCTTTGCTTGCTTGTAGATAGAATTCAAGTTCTTACACTCCAAGTCCTTCTCAGCAAGTGAGGAGTTGAGATTTCGGAGATTCTCTTCCTTATCCTTGATCTCTAAGGTGAGCAAGTTTATCCTTTCCTGCAAGACCTCAATTGAGTCAAGCTTCTCCCTCAATTTAGCTTCAAGCATCTTCTTATCCTCCCCAGCTTTCATGAGGCCAGTCTGAAGTCTATCTATCTGGGCTTTAAGGTCCTCAACTAACCTTTTCTCACTTTGTAGCTCTTGTCGTAAGCCTGCTATTGTACTATTTGCTGAAGTCAGTTGGTTTAACAAAGAGAACCGCTCTTCCTTTGCCTTTTTTATTTGCTTGGCTCTTTCTTCCTGTTCTTTCAGTAGCCTTTTCTCGAAGTTCTTCTCCAGCGAAACCATAGCTGCATCCTTCTCAAATAGTTTCTTCTTCAGCTGCATCACAAACAGTGGATAGAAGTGTTAATCACCAACCCATCTAAAAACAACTCATGGTAATGGAAAGCTAACATAATTTGAACTTATCGAATTAACAAAAAAAAAAAAAAACTTAATAAGTCGGAGAATAAATAACTAGGTTATAAAGGTACAAAGAGAGTGTACAGATTCGATTGTTGCCTCCGTAACTGTCTTTTCTTTCTGCGCCAATACATATAATGCACCAAGCACACCTGAACCAATTATTCCGACCACATTCAAAAGAGAGAGAAACAGATTTGGTGGTGCCTCTCCTTGACGTAGTTGCTGGCCACAAAAGCGATCTATTTCAGAACATTTCAAGCTTGACATATGTTTAACAAACATTAAAATCTGCCAGTCGGGTTACTTCTAAAACATAAAGTTGGCAGAGGTTCAGACCTCTACACTTTGGTTCTCTCCTGGCGTCCTTATATCTCGTTCTTCTGAAATACAAACTTAATGTGAATAAGAAGAAATTTCCAGCCATAGACTAATCACATGGAGGAAGAAAGATTAGTCTGAACTATGAAAAAGATCTTCAATAAAGATGCACAACTTAATCAGAGCCTTTCTGGATGATTTCATATATGATGTAAAACCTCATGTGTGGTCATAATATCTTCAGATTAGCATAACAAAGGTCCGGATGAGTAGTTTATTTTGAAAGTTCTTATATGGTTACACTAGGCTACAGAAGGTACAGAGAAATATTGGAAATGGGTTTTGACCATTTCATGCAACCTATAATATGTTCAAACTCAAAATTTTGTTGTTTATTTATTTTTTAAACTTTTTACTCCAAACCCTTGTGATTATCTCAGCCCTGTCCTTAAGTTATTCCAAACCCTTGTGATTATCTTAACCCTGTTCCCAGGAGAATCTCTTTACTTTTTTTTTTTTTGCTTAATGATGAATTATATTGAAAAGAGAAACAAATTACAAAAAAACGGTGAAGCGAATCACCCAAAGGAAAGAAAAAAAGAGAGGAAAAAAGGTTAGTCTACAAATCGGTAATAAGTTATCGAGGGGTCCTCGATCAAATGAAGAAATGGAGGTCTGCCCTCCCACCATTGATAGGTTCCGCTGCTCATAGACGATCCAAAATTAGCACAACAATCAGCTCCAAAGTTTGTTTCCCTCCATGTTGAAGTAAAAATAATCCGATCGATCTATGATTTGACATTGTTCCATTTGCCTTTGATTTTCCATGGAACATCATTTGAAAGAGAACGTTGATGATACTTATTTGAAAAAGAAGGCTGACAGATCTTGGTTCTTAGGTGGATGCCACCTCCTTCACAGCATTTTAAAGTCGTACAAATTGGTGCAGAAAAATCCTGTGACATATGTTACCTTTTTTCCTATAGTGAAAAAGTCCCCATTCAGGGTCTATCCTCTGATACATCATGATTGGAGCTTTGACCACAATTGATCTTAGCCATCGCATTGAAAATTCTCACTTATCCCTAAGTTTCTTCCAGAAAATGTTGCCAAGATAATCTGATCAACACTGAACTTTGCTGCCATGGTTTACTCTATCGAGGGAATAGTAATCTCATCAATCTGAATGCTCATTTGTCTGAAGACAGCTGTTGTTCCAGATCACAGATTTTCAAATGATGGTGAATTTATGAGGAATACTGGAGAACGAAATTCAGCTACATTAAACTATGTTTTTAGCCTTTAGTGGATTCTTTCTTCTTTTAGTTTAATTTATAATTATAAGGGTAACTCCGCTCGTGTAGTGTCTTCACTTACACTACATTGCCGGTCCCAAGCCCGGATAAAGGAGGGTTATGTCAGGTTGATAGCCGAAGTAAAATCATGTCAAATCCCTTCACATGAATCCGATTTAGCTAACTTGACTCATGGTAGGGAATCCCCAAACGGCATGCTGCATTGTAACCTGGGTGCAGTAATAAGTAGGCAAGGGATGGCTAGGGCGTCCCCTAGAAGCGACATGCTGCAATGACGCCCAGTTGCAGTGAAAGGAGGCGGCGCAACAAGATGGACGAGTGCGGGTATAGAAGTTTTTCTGTCCCTAGGATACTAAAATTCATTTTGCCACTTGGAATTTAGGGACATTGGAAGGAAAGGAGTGGAAGTTAGATGACATACTGAGAAGGAGAGTTAATATAGTATATTTACAAGAGATAAAATATATAGGAGATAAATTTCAAGGCCTTGGGGTTGGTTATGGGCTTTTTTACACGGGAGATAAGAATACTACAAATGGAGTAAGCATAGTGGTAGAAAGATTTGATAGATAATATTGAAAGTGTTGAGAGAGCAAGCAATAGACTTGTGCCAATTAAATTAGTATTATGATAGATAGTTAACGTTATTAGCACTTATGCACCCCAAGTAGGACTAGATGAATATTAAAAGACAATTTTGGGAAAAGATGGATGAATTATTATAAGAAACTCCCAATGGAGAGAGAATAATTTTAGGAGGGGACTTAAGTAGGCAGGTAGGAAGAGATAGTAGAAGATATAAGAGAGTGCATGGAGGACAAGGGTTTGGAGAAAGAAATGAGATGGGCATTAGAATCCTTGAGTTTTCCATGGCATATAATACGATATTAGCAACTACGTACATAAGGAAGAGAGAAGAACATTTGGTAACTTTCAAGAGTAGATCGAATAGAAATCAGATAGATTTTTTCTTCTTAGAAGGAGGATCGTGGAATATGCAAAGCTTGTGAGGTCATCCCAAGAAAGAGTTTAACTACTCAACGTAGGCTAATGGTTATAGATATGCATATGAAATGGAAGAGTATCAATAGACAATTTTGGAAAAGTATGGATGAATTATTGCAAGGAATTCCCGATAGAGAGATGATTTGTAAGAGTGGACTTAAATGGGAGTGTAATGAAAGATAGTAGAGGATATGAGAGAGTGCATGGAGGACAAGGGTTCGGGGAAAGAAATGAGATGGACATTAGAATCCTTGAGTTTGCCATAGCATATAATCTGATATTAGCAACTGCATACTTTAGGAAGAGAAGAACATTTGGTAACTTTCAAGAGTAGATCAGATAGAAGTCCGATAGACTTTTTTCTTCTCAGAAGGAGGGATTGTGCAATATGCAAAGCTTGTAAGGTCATCCCAAGTGATATTTTAACTACTAAACATAGTCTAATGGTTATATATATGTGCATTAAGAAATGGAAGAGTATCAAGAAACAATTCTGAGAAAAGATGGATGAATTATTACAAGGAGTTCCTGATAGAGAGGATATTTTTAAGAGTGGACGTAAATGGACATGTAATGAAAGATAGGAGAGGATATGAGAGAGTGCATAGAAGATAAGGGTTTGGAGAAAGAAATGAGATGGGTGTTAAAATCCTTGTGTTTTCCATGGCATATGATCTGAAGCAAGTGTGTACTTTAGGAAGAGAGACGAACATCTAGTAACTTTCAAAAGTAGACTAAATAAAAGTCAAAGACTTTTTTCTTCTTATAAAAAGGGATCATGTGATATCCAAAGATTATAAGGTCATTCTACGAGAGAGTTTAACTACACAACATAGGCCGATGGTTATAGATGTTTGCATTAGGATAGGGAAGAGAAACATCAATAATAAAAGGTATCCAAAAATTAGATGGTACAACCTAAAAGGAGATAAAGCAATGTCCTTTAGAAATAAACTAATGGAAAATGGAATTTAGATGTAGAAACTAAGGTGATGTGGGGTGAAATGATTAGTTCTATTAAAAGAATGGAGGAAGTTCTTAAAGCATTTAAAGAGAAATGCCTCTCACAAAAAGAAACCTGATAGTGGAGTGAAGAGCTGAAAAGACGATTAAAGAGAAAAGATCATGTTACAAGACTTGGCAATAAATTCAATACAAGGAAAATATCGAAAAATATAAAAGTGCTAAAAAGGAAGTAAGAAAAGTAGTAAGCAAGAAAAAAATAAGACAATGATAACTCATACAATAGGTTGGGAACAAGAGAGAGTAAGAAAGATGTCAACAAACTTATAAAAATGAATGAGAAGAAAACTAGATACATAAAAATCAAGTTAGATGCATTACGAAGGAATACTAGAGTGTCTTAAAAAGGGATGAGGAAATTAAGGATATGTGGAGGTGTTATTTTTAGAAATTACTACATGAAGAATACATAGGGAGCTTAAGACTAGAAGGAGACACTACTCTTAGAGAGACTAGAGAACATATAAACTACCTTAGGATTAGGGTTAAAAAAGTGAAAAAAGCTTTAGCTCATAGGAAAAAGGTACGAAAGGCTCTAAGCCCCAGATGGTATTCCAATAGTTTGGAAGTGCATGAGAGAGACTGGACTATGTTTGTTTACTAAGCTGTTCAACAAGATTTTGGGGTTTAAAAAAATGCCCAATGAGTGGAGGAGAAGTACAATGGTACCTATTTATAAGGATACGGGAGATGTACAAAATTGTACTACCATGAGATAAATTTATGAACCGCGCTATGAAATTATGGGAAAAAGTCAATAAGAAAAGATTAAGACAAAAAACAATGATATCAGAAAACTAATTTGGTTTCATTCCAGGGAGGTCAACCCATTGAGATTATCTTCGTACTTGGCCAATTAATGGAAAAGTTTCAAAAAAAGAGGAAGAATTTACATATGATTTTTCTTAGTATTCTTAGGGAACTAATTTGGTGGGTATTGAGGAAAGAAAAGTCCCAAACGATAATATTGACATTATCAAGGACATGTATGATGGAGTGGTAACTAGTGCGAGCATAGTTGGTAGGGAGACAAGTGACTTTTATAGCTACAATGGGTTTGCACCAAGGATAAACTAGTTATGGATGGATTAACTGCTCATATTCAGGTGGAGGTCTCTTGGTGTATACTATTTGTAGATGATGTAATATTAGTTGATGAGACTAGAGGGAATGTAAATGCAAAACTAGAACTATAGAGAGATATTTTAGAAACTATGTGTTTTATGATAAGTAGGACCAAGACAACATATGCAGTGAAAGTTCAGTAAGGATACTCATAGGAAGGAGATGTTAGCGAAGATCACAGAACAAGAAATACTTTGAAGTGATCATTTTTATTATTTTGGTATAATTATCCATAAACATGGAGTGATTAGTGAGGATGTGACCCATAGAATTAGTGTTGGGTGACTAAAGTGTAGACTCACTTTAGAGCATTATGTGATCGACATGTGACTATTATAGGAAATTTTTTATAAAACGGAAATAAAAGTAACTATGCTTATGGAGCTGAATGTTGGGCAATCAAGAAACAACATCTTCATAGAATGAGTCTAGCAGAGATAAGGATGTCGAAATGGATGAGTAGAAAAACTAGGAAAGACAAAATTAGAAACTAACATATTCGAAGAAATTTAAGAATAACCCTAATAAGAGATAAAATAAGGGAAAGTTGATTGAGATGGTTTGTACTTACAATGAAGACCAACAACTTCACCAGTGAGGAGTGCTTTGGTACAAGTTGAAGACCATAAAGGGAGAGAGAAAGATCAAAATGACATGGAGCGAGGTAGTGAGAAAGAATTTGAAGACATATACCTTGACAGAAATATAGCTTTTAATAGAGTTTGAGTGGTGAAATAGGATTCATGTTGCCGGTCCCAGATAGTTTGGATAAGGCGTATGATGATTTGTATATATATATATATATTGATAAATATAATTTATTGAAGTATGATGATTTATATTTTTACGGATAGGTAAGCAGGGAATATACCCAAGAACTCTTGTTGCGTCTCAGAATCTCAATGGTGGGTTTTGAGCTTTGCATTTGTCTGCTCTTTTATAGGAAAGCTCCACGGATCTTAGTTGGTTCAAAATTCATTGGAAGAGTTGTAGCTCTAGTGAAATTAGCACCATAACAACTCTATGGCTTCCATTGATTTGCTTACCACATAAATTATCATATTACAATAAATCTATTTTGATTAGTTGTACCGCTTCATTTGTGCCTCTACTACATCATATCTTGATCACAATTATAAGATTACATCCTGCCCCAAGTGGGAAATATAAGAAGTATGTTTCCACTCTCTAGGGAACTTTACTAGATTAAACTATAACTCAATTTGCACTGTTCAATACCAAACATGGATTTGGATTGAAAATAGAATTTCAGAACTTGTGATTTCTAGAAATTTATATTAAATTCGTGTGTTTGGTAGTGCCATGTAATTTGCTTAGAGTTACCAATGAATTCCAATTTAATTGTTTGGATATCTAACTATATAAGAGAAATATCATGGATGCTAATAGTTTGTTGAACACTTGAAACATAGTGAATAGGGTCGGGCTCAGGAGCCCCCCTTTTTCTGACCCCTCTTGGGAGTTGGACTCGGGGGTGTGGATTCCAAGAATCCAACAGTTGTTCATAGCGCTGAGCTAACATTCACTTTTTTCATTAAGTGAATGCCAATTCAGCGCTATCAACCACCCTTGGATTCTCGAAATCCAAGGCCCCAAGTCCGACTCCTGAGAGGGGTCAGAAAAAGGGGGTCTTCGGAGCCTGAGCCTAGTGAATATGGACAAAAGGTCGTCTCATTGCTTAGGACACATCATTAATAAGTTTGTGTATTATACGCGAATTTTATTAATTATTTAAAAAACATATTATACTACGGGCAAAGATTCATTAAAATTCATGTATTTTACGAGGAACCATATTATTCCCATGTTATACACGTATTATTCTGAATTATTAAAAAAATATTCTTATAATACAAGAATGAAAAAAATCATCATTTTATTGTTTTATTCTTTTTTTTTTAACTTTTTGCCTTTCAAATGACAAACTTGAATTGTACTCAAACTTTTCCCGTACCATATTTTTGTTGTAAGTTGAAGTACTATGGTACAACATAAACATGAGCAAATGGTCCCCTACTTTAACCCTAAATAGATCAAACTTGAAGACTTATGATATTATATATAAATAACATAAAAGATAAATATATAATAGAAAAAAAAATCATGATTTTTAATACGGAAAATTTCATAAACAAAAATTAATTTTAATGTATTTACAAAAACAAAAAAAACTTTTGAAAATTTACAAAAAAAAGCAACATGATAGACGCATGACAGACATCTGACAGGCGCTCTTTGAAAGAGTGTTTATTCCTGACAAACGCTTTTTAAAAAAGCATCTGTCAAGATAAAACACACTTTGAAAGACCATTTATCCCTGACAGATGCTTTGTTTAAAAGCGTTTATCAGGAATAAACGCTCTTTCAAAGAGCGTATGCTCTCTCCCTTTTCCCTCCTCTCCCGCCATTTCTGCGTTCTCTCCGGCGAACTCTCCCTCTTCCGTCCGTGAACTCGCCCTCTTCCATCCGTGTCCTCGCACGCACCCTCCCTCCGATTTAGTTTCCGACGGTGTCCTCAATAGGTATGTTGTAATTTTTTCCCCTATTTTTTTTTTTTGTTGGGTGTGGAATGATCTCCTCACCATATAGATCACCCCTACAAAAAATCAGCTCATTTTGAAATTTCTAACCCCCGTTAAATGTGGTTTTCAAGTTACACGGTAAAAATCGACGGTCCATAATTCTTCAACTTCTAAACCAGTCTATGAATATCAGAATGATTTGAATTTTCGTGAGGATGATCTCCTCACCATAGAGATCATCCTCACCAAAAATCAGCCATTGATTCATCTATGTGGGTACGCCAAAATGGGTGTCAAAAATGGCATTTGCCTGTTAAGAAAAACGGTTGAGTTTCAACTGACAAACGTTCTTTTAAAAAGCGCCTGTTAGGTCATCAGCGACTGACAAACGCTCTTTTAAAGAGCGCCAGTCAGGAATAAACGCTCTTTCAGTGTCAGATTTGACTTTGTGTAAACATTTTTTAAAAGAGCGTTTCGTTACTTTTTTTTGTAAATTTTCAAAAGTTTTTTTTGTTTTTGTAAATACATTAAAATTAATTTTTGTCTATGAAAATTTCCATTTTTAATATGATAATAGAATAGCAGGATTTAGACCTAAGTTGTAGACAACGGAAGAGAGAGAGGGTTGTCTTCTTGAGAGGTGTTTTCGCAAAGTATAAATAATTTTTTATAAATTTTTTCAGACTATACAAATTATAGATCTGTGTATCTTTCACACTATTGATCTTGTTAGTGTCATAATTATTTTTATTCAAATTTGTTTGTAGTTTTGGTAAAAATAAGAAATATAATATAAATATTATTTTATACATAGCTGATGCAAATCTATATATTTGTGTCATTCATGCTACTAATCTTGTTGGTGTCATGATTCAAATTTTATCATCTTTCTTCATATTTTTATGTTGAAAAAAATAAAATTTATTATAAATATTGATATAATATGAATATTTTCAGTATATATGTGTATATAACCAATTGTCATTTGGTAATATACGTATGGTTTATTTAAATATGATATAAATTTTTGTATTTTTATAATCTTTTATGAGTTCTAATATTTTTAATGCAATTTTCTCTTTTACTGAACTTTTAAAGAATATATAATGCATTTCCTATTTTTCTATTGTTTTTATCAATTTTATACTATTTTTTAGGGAAATGACTTTTTCAGTGAGCTTTTTACCTCTTTTAGTCAACATTTACCACATATTGACGAAAATACCCCTCTAATAAAACTATTCTTTATCTGTCTTTTCATTGAGTATTCATGTCAACATGTGAAAAGGTTGACTGGAAGAGGTAAAAGGCTCATTGGAAAATTATTTCCCTTATTTTTATAGTTTTTATGGTATTTTTATTGTTTTTATCAATTTATAGTAATTTCGTTAAATTTTCATGAATTTAATAAATTTATAATATTTTTTAACTGGTTGGGAACAACTATTTCCGCTTCACACGATTTTGGGCTGTATCAGCCGATCCAGATTGAGATACCTTGAACCATGGGTATTGTCCGATAAAATGTCTTATTCGGAAATGAAAGTCCAGGATTTAGATATTTCTTCCCCACCTTAAAACTTGTGATCCATGAAAACCCACGATTTGGACACGTAATTTTTGGAAATGGATCCTTCCAAACACACAGATTTGTGTTTTTGGAAATTACAAATCCAAATCTTGGCTCAATTCCTGGTTACAAAACAGATCCTCAGACTCAAGTCTCTATTATCTTCAAAATTTAATACAGAACACAAAAATGTTCTCTATCGTTTAATTATTTTTCAATTTAACTTTAACACTGAATTTCACCCAAGGAAACTGACAGTATCTCAAACCTAACATCACAATTTTCTGAAACCAGATATAATACTAACAAAATTAAAATAAAAATAAAAATTCACTGATGTTTCAGAGCTAAACCCCCACAAGATCCATCTTTTCCCAAGAAAGATAATTAATAAGCAATACAACAAACAATCACAGGAAATAATCAGCATAACTACAACCAATCAACCAGATTTTCTTCTGAAAAAAAAACCATTTTTAACACCTAAAAAGGAACACCCAGTTCTTCAAATTCAACCATTTAAAAAAACCCAGTTCCTCAAGTAAAGAACAAAAAATTATAACTGAAACAAACAAGCAAATGCAGGAACTAACTAAGCTTATTTTCCTCTAAAAAAAACCAATTTTTAAGACCTAAAACACCAAACCCAGTTTCACCAAATTCATCAATTTCAAAACCCAACTCCTCAATCAAAGAAAGAAAACTGAGAAGCAAAACAAACAAGCAAACGCAGGAACTAACCAAAAAGACTTTCCTCTGAAAAAACCCATTTTTAAGACCTAAAACACCAGACCCAGTTCACCAATTCATCAATTTCTTAACCCAATTCCTCGATTAGTTTGAAAGAAAATTAAGACGCGAAACAAACAAGCAAATGCAGGAAATAACCAAACGGATTTTTCTTCTCTTTTGAAGGCCTACAACACCAAATTCATCAATTTTAAAACCCATATCCTCAATTAAGGAAAGAAAACTAAGAAGCGAAAAAAACAAGCGAATGCAAGAACTAACCAAACAGAAATTTTTTTTTTTCTAAAAAAAACATTTTAAGACCTAAAACACCAAACGCAGAACCCAAAACTTATCAATTTCAAAACTCAGTTACTTATTCAATCCAAATTCAAGTCTGGTCGATCAAAGCAAAAAAAAAGAAAAAAAAATCCATGAAAAAAACTAGAGAACACCCAACTGACCTTTCGCCAAACCTTCAACAGCTCTTGCTTTCAGTTGCAAGAAAGGAAGAGTTGAGATACCCAGAACAACAATCGCTCTCCTTTTGCAGAAATTGGTCTCATTTTGAGAAGCCATTGCTACTACTCTGCTCTTCTTATTGTTCTTGGCATTTATGTGACAATGAAAGAAGAGAGATGGAGAAGAAGAAGAAGTCATAAGACGAGATTGACAAGAAGGAGGTTGCAAAAAGCTAGAGCTCCCCATAACTTTTGCTTCCTTACTCCTCGCAGAGAGTCACAGACAACAAATACTCCCAAAGCTGTTATTTTTTAGATATCTATCTCTTGCACCAGTAGGGTGCGTGACAAGAGTGTTGGACTTCCCCTCAAGCTTCTGGAAAGGAAAAAGATGTAACAAGGTATGCCTGAAACTGTTCATTTGCGGAAGCGGCAATTTTTGGTAGTCACCGCTGCCATCTGGGCCCACTGACCGCTTGGATGTTTATCTCACCCCTTGGTGGATATACATGCCAAAAATCACCTTGATTGGTAATTTATAACCCTTAGATTTTAACACTTTTAGCACCATTTAAGGCGTTCTTATAGCCGTTGAATACAACCATCTTTTGAGTACTAAAACCAACTGCCAAAAATCATTAAGCAAGCTGATTTTTTGTATGAATGTCTATTAAAGGGTGGGCTAAACATCCATGCGGTCGGTGGGCCCAGATGGCAGTGGAGACTACCAAAAATGCCGCTTCCGCAAATGAAAAGATCTCAGGTATACCTTGTTACATCACGACCCTCTGGAAATTAGAACCCCAACTTTTTCATTTATTACATCAATGGGTCCCAAGGTCTCTTAGCTAAAGTCAAAAGTCAACCTGATTGGATGATCTCAAAATTCCATGAAGAAAAATTCTCAAAAATAAGTCAACAAATCAGATGGCTAAGATGATTTGATTGTTCTTTTAGGCGGAACATTGACTGTAGACGATCAATTGAACTTTTTTTTTATGAGTCCATTTAGAGCTACACCCATTTCTTACATCCAATTCTTAGGTAGAGCCCACATAGAGAAAATGTTGGACAATCCAACGGCACAGTGAGCTTTTCACATGGTGATTACTCTCCTTACAAAAAAAAATATAGGACATTTCGACATCCCTAACCTCATGAAAAATTAACTTTAATTTGAAAAACCTAAACCATTAATCAAACTATTATTTTGGGCCATTTTTTTATAGGGTCGGACTCGGGGGACCCCATTTTTTACACCCATTTTGTCGTACCCACATAGAAGATGAATCAATGGCTGATTTTTGGCGGGGATGATCTCTTCACCATATAGATTACCCCAACAAAAATCAGCCCATTCTGAAATTTCTAACCCCATCAAATGTGGTTTTCAAGTTACACAATGGACAGTCCATAATTCTTCAGCTTCTAAACCAATCTATGAATATTAGAATGATTTAAATTTTTGTGGGGATGATCTCCTCACCAAAGAGATCATCCTCACCAAAATCACCCATTGATTCATCTTCTATGTGGGTACGCCAAAATGAGTGTCAAAAATGGGGTCCTCGTAGTCTGACCCTTTTTTATATGGTCAGTAGGACTGATTTTTGGTGATTATGATCATCATGGCAAGAACAACTCAATGTATGATAGGATTGTCCAAACAATCTCTCTATGTGAATCCCAACACCAGATGTTAGAAATGGGTGTAGCTCCAGGCAAATTTTGTGTTTTTTTAAATGGAGTTTCGGGTTTTATTAAGATAGCAAATTTGTACATAGCAAAGGCGCCTCATCAACTTCATCCCTTACCTTGACATAAGACGTCGATCGTGAGACGCCAGTCAAATCATTGACATACACTGGGGACTGACATAAAAGAGTTCATGAACAACCAACACCCATCCAATCAAATAATAATACCCTACAAAGAAAGGAAAAGGAGATACTTTTTTTGGGGACTAAATACATCCTTCTCTTTCATTGCTTATTTTCTCTCCATGTTTGGCTATCCTGATCTCTTATGTTCTTCCGGTTTGATGAAAATAGAACTCGAACGGCTAATGACTTAGTTTAAGCGGGTCTTCTTGATTACCTTTCCTTGTTCATTAAACACCTGTCACTTGTTTTATCCTCTTACACTTGCACATTCTAACAAGTAGGGGTGTCAATGTATATCGCATTAACTTGACACCACTAAAATCTGGTACGGATTATCCTGATTCCAGGACTAGCTATCTCAGAACTACGCCAAAAACAGAATTGAAGTGTATAGTAGGTTTATTGGGACCGGAACCAATGTGAGCTGGAACCTGATGCATAATAGGTTCCGGTTCTGTCCGGTACATTGGTACCTAAACCGTCCAGGACTAGTGGAATATCGATTCGACAGAAAATCCTCCTATTTGGGCAGCTCCCGGGTCATAATAAGTGCTTTATGAACAGTAGAACTTTTTCGTAACTAGAGACGACCCTACGAGCGTGTTTGGTTGCGGAATTTACATTGCCCGACAAATTATACACCGGAAAAGTGAAAACCAAGTTTTTCAGGAGTCCAATAGGACAGGGTTTGATTATGTTTGTCGCTCATCAATCCAGATTGTTCAATCATATCTTGACGGACATGGAAATATCATATTGATAAGACAATACGAATCGTCTGATCAATAATATGTGGACTATTGGCAAATGGCAAACGTAAGGACACCAGTCCAGAAATTAAGTCTTTTTTATGGCAGTTTCGTTCTTAACATTTTGTTGTGGCATTTCCGTGATTTCCTCCTGACAATTGGGGCGATTTCACGAATAGCTTTCATTTCCTACAACTATACGGCACCTCAGCCGTATCTGTGATTCACCAATGAGAAAAGGCCACCTCAGAAGAAATGTCATTTTATCCACATTGTGCCAGTTGGCACACATGGACCCGGTTCCATGGATGGAGACATGAACCGGCCTTCACCCACTTCTAATAAAAAACAAAAGGACCCATGATTACATCAACGTAGGAGGGTCAAATTTTTACATGTTTAGCCCAATCAGGGAACAAAAAATATAACGGTTCCGGTTCTGGGTAGTATGATATGGACCTGAAACTGATAGGAACCAGAACCGATATACATAGTGTATAGTCGGGCTCTAGGGACCCCATTTCTGACCCCTTTTTTGGCCCCCATCTTGGCGTACCCACATAGAAGATGAATCAATGGCTGATTTTTGGTGAGGAGATCATCAAATTCAAATCATTCTGATGTTCATAGACTGGTTTAGAAGCTGAAGAATTATGGACCGTCAATTTTTATCGTGTAACTTTAAAAACACATTTGATGGGGTTAGAAATTTCAGAATAGGCTGATTTTTTGTTGGGGTGATCTATATGGTGAGGTTATCATCCCCACCAAAAATCAGCCATTGATTCATCTTCTACGTGGGTACGCCAAGATGGGGGTCAAAAAAGGGGTCCCTTGAGCCCGACCCTAAAAGTATAATATTATCAAGATTGGAACCAATATACCTGGAATCAGAACCAAAACCAAATACTCAGTTCCGGTTCCACCATATCCATCATTTTGAGAATTGCAACTGGCAATATTGGTTTCGGTTTTGGCCCGTGAGTAATTGGCCCACACCCTGATGGACCTACACACAAAAATCAGCATCATTAATAACTTCTAGCCATTCAATTTAATTACCCAAAAAATGCTCAAATCCAATGGCTAGAGATCACCCCATGAAAAAAGCTAATCCAACAGCTAGAGACCACCAATTAGATTGATTGTTGGTGTGGGATCCATCAAGGGGTGGGCCAATTATTCATGAGTCTGTGAGCCCGAAAGAGTGTGCCACGTGGCCTTTTTATGCACCCCACAGCTCCACAGGAACAAAGCCCTCATGAGACAACCGAATAGCGACCCAATTATCATTGAAAACCAAACAGTCCCTTTCCTCTTTCACAAATTCAATCCAATAATCGAGGCTATTTTCGTAATTTAAAATTTTCTAGCTTATCCAAAACTTCCCGCTGCAAAAGAAAATTGGAGGGAACCAATGGCTAGCATTCAAAGATGGCAGTGGCCGTTCCCACCACCTTCCCTCCCTTAGCTTCTGCAAAGAACCCAAACAGAAATCCCAGAAACAGTTCTTCGACAACCCAATGTCTCTCCCTTCTGAAATCATGTTCAAATATCAGAGATTTCTTTCCAATTCATGCCCATTTGATCACAACCAATCTAATCAAAGATGCCCTCATCGCCAAGGACGTTCTCCAGTTCTTCATCTCTATCGAAAAACTCGATTATGCTCACCTTGTTTTCAGTCGAACCTGTTCATCAGAGAACATAATCTGGAACACCCTCATTGAGAATCAAGTTCAAGAGGACTCTCCCAATGAAGTAATCTCCATTTATTATCACATGGTTAAGCAAGGAGTTCTATTAGATGTCTCCACTTTCCATTTTTTGATTCATGCCTGTTCAAGTCTTTTGGAAATTCAACAAGGAAATGAAGTTCATGGCCGGATTGTGAAATCTGGTTTGTCGAATGACAGATCCCTGAAGAACAATCTTATGGGTATGTATTTGAAATTTGGACGAACCGATGAAGTACGCCAATTGTTTGAAAGATTTCCTGAAAGGGATATAATCAGTTGGAATACCATGATATCTTGCTATGTTCGGTGGGGATTGCCAGAGGAAGCTTTAAAGCTTTTTTGGCAAATGTTGGATGAAGGGGTTAGACCCGATGAAGTAACCATGGTTAGCTTAGTTTCGGCTTGTGCTAGACTGAGGGATCTGAATGTCGGAAGAAGATTGCATCTTTTCATAGAGCAGAGTGGATTGGAGATTGGTAGGAGCTTGTTGAATTGTTTGGTAAATATGTATACCAAGTGTGGGAGGATTGTGGAGGCACAAAAGCTCTTAGGTAGCAATAAATCCGAGATCGATGTGGTTTCTTGTACTACTTTGATCAGTGGATATGTGAAACTTGGAAAGATAGATGCAGCACGAGACCTCTTCGACCAGATGCCAGAGAAGAATCTGATTTCATGGACTACCATGATCGCTGGTTATGTTCAAAGTGAGTTGTACGATGAGAGTCTAAAGTTGTTTTCTCAAATGCGCCTGGCGAATGTGGGGATGGATGAGGTTGCTTTTGTTACAGCAGTTTCTGCCTGTGCTCATGTGGAAGATCGTGAATTAGGTAAATGCATCCACAACTTGATTGTGAAACATGGAATGAGTTTGGATGGGTTTCTGGGGAATACTCTCATAGACATGTACGTGAAATGTGGGCTACTAGATGGAGCTCACATGGTCTTTGAGCAGTTACTCTGCCCCAGTGTGGTATCATGGAACTCAATGTTGGATGGTTACTGTAAATGTGAAGATGTAGAGATGGCTAGAGCATTTTTCAATGAGATGCCTGAGAAGGATGTGGTTTCTTGGAACATTATGATCGCTTGTTACGGTAAATTCCATCGGTTTAAAGATCTGTTTGATTTGTTTCGGGACATGCAAATTACAAGTGTAAAACCCAACGAGGTCACGATGATCAGTTTGCTAGCATCCTGTGCTCACATTGGATCACTAGATTATGGTAAGTGGGTCCATGTTTATATCGAAAAGAATGGTATTGAAGTGGATACTAAGTTGGGAACTGCCCTGGTAGACATGTATGCTAAGTGCGGAAGCATTGAGAGAGCTTTTGAAGTATTTTCAGATGTATCCAAGAAAAATGTATTCTTGTGGACATCCATGATAGCTGCATATTCCATGGAAGGGCAGGCCAAGCACGCAATTGATCTTTACTTGGAAATGGAAGAAGCGGGGATGCGACCAGATGAAATCACGTTTATTGCTCTCTTATCTGCATGTAGTCATGGAGGTTTAGTAAATGAGGGATACAAATATTTTCATCGAATGAGTACTTTATATAATATAAGCCCTACAATTCAGCACTATGGGTGTATGGTTGATCTCCTTGGTAGAGTAGGGCGGTTAGAAGAGGCGGCGAAGTTCATTGCCAATATGCCAATTGAGCCGGATATCTCTATATGGAGTGCCTTGATAAGAGCATGCAGGACCCACCATAATGTTGAGTTAGCGGAGCATGCGGGTAAGCATCTCCTACAGATGGATCCACAGAACGATGCCGCTTATGTGCTTCTTTCAAATATTTATGCAGAAGCGAATAGGTGGGAGGATGTGGGTCGGATGCGAATGAAGCTGAAAGAATTAGGAGGAACCCGGAAGCAACTGGGATGTAGTAGGATAGAAGAAAATGGGGTTGTCCATGAGTTTACAGCCGGAGACCACAGACATCCTCGTTCAATGGAAATCTATTCCATGTTGAGTGAGATGAAAAGAAGGCTGAGCCTAGCGGTCACCAAACCAAATGGTTCCCAAGTGTTTCTTCCCAGAGATGAAGAGGAACAAGGAGCACCATCTCACCATAGCGAGAAGCTAGCAGTTGCCTTTGGTCTTATCAGCAACGCCAGAAGAACTCCAATACGAATTGTGAATAATCTTAGAATATGTGGTGATTGTCATTCAGCTATGAAGCTCTTATCTCAGGTCTATGAGAGGGAGATTGTTATCAGGGATAACTACAGATTTCATCGCTTCAGAGATGGGTCCTGTTCTTGTAGGGATTATTGGTGAAACTAAATTTCCATGTTTTTTTACTCTTCAAAGATGCAAGAAACAAAATTCAGCCAATGCTTCAGTTCATTCCATTGCCAAGATTTCCCCGACAACATGAAGCATACACTTGTCAAGTTATGAAGCTTAAGAGAAAAGTAACTGACTTATAGACAAACAGAACACCAAGTAAATCTAAAAATAGATTAACCCATGGCAAGATAAAGGAAAAATGGAAAGGGTGCTTATATCCATTTCCAAATATGAAAAGAAAAAAGGTGGATCTGTAAATGAACACTGAATTATATGAAAAGAGAACTTTAATTTTGATAAGTTTGTTTTTCAATAGGTTGGGTGCCCTAAGCAAAATGGTAAATGCTTGTAGTTGCGAATTTGTGTGGTTTGAGTGTTGTGAATAGATGTGTATATGATGCAGTGTTTGACTGGTTTGATGGGGACTAAATACGCCTTTTTAGTTTTAGAAATCATTATGCTAAATATATTCCTTTCTGGGCGTGTGTTGAATGCCTGCTTCTGGGTGTTTACCACTTACCAGTGACATCCAAACATAGTGTTTTTAATGGAGGAAGCTTTCTCTTGGATATGATGAGTCAGGAACACTTCAAGGGATGATCTACAAAGACCGAAGCAAAGAACACAGCCTCATGCTCTCAGCATTCCAATCGAGACTGCACACTCAGAGAAGCAGCATGAGACAATTCAAATACCACTGCCACAGAAAGGCTAGAGAATGGATTTATGCACTATTGATATGCTCATTGCAGATTTGTTTTCTCATAAACACAAAGTCTTTTTTTTTAATTCCTTTGCTGATGCACAACCCTTGCCTTTGACCGATGTTCACATTATTGACAAAGGTTCTGTTTTAGAGCACCGGGCTGCAACAAGATTTTTGATTGATGCCATTGTCATAATGTGTCCAAGGTGAACCTACTCTATTTCACATTTAAGTTTTCAAAGGATCCCTGTATTTTCTTGTTCTTTTTTTCTTTTTTCTGAGAACCTGTCTTGCATGCAGTTGTTATGTGTTCTCTAAAATACTACAGAATTTTCATACACAAAGGTGAGACAAAATGACATGCTTAACAAGTGGAATGGGCAAATATCATTTTTTTAGATTATCCAAGTTCTCATCCCATTCCTTTGTATATGTATTTTATCACTGGTTTTTTATTTGAATCAGCTAGAAAGGACTTGTTTGGACCTTAACAAATGTAATGGCACAGTCTAGGCAAGAATCAATAGAGGACCACAATTGAGAATCCATCTACTCAATGTTTGGACTTAGGACCTCACTCCTTCAGGCTTCTTAGCAAGTGAAACCATCTCCAACAGGCCAAAATTTGATCTCCAAATTTGATGTACCTTTCTAATGGAATACAATTTAAGAAGCATGTAATGGCAAGGCTAGTCAACTCCCTTACCTTAGGGTGCTCATTTTGGTGTTGTTTCTGTTACTTTTGGTTCTTATTTTTTTGATAATGTTATCTTTATAGTCTGTTGATTGTGAACAATATCAAATATTTACATGTTCACCAACTTATATGTACAGAGCAGTATTAACATCGAAAGGAAGCACAAACAAGAGCTTCTGCTGCATCAAGTGTGACAGGTAGATCCTTTGGCCTCAACATTTTTTCTTGGCTAGTTGTCTGAGTTTTTCATGTTATCGGAAATTTCATATGCTGGTATGTTCCTCTCTTTTTTAAGGTCATTTGTTCACTCTGTGACACTGAACAATAGATGAGCTTCAATACAAGTTGGTCTTGCATTTAATCTAAAATTTATAGACAAACAGGAGACCAGTTATATCTAAAAGTAGCTTGTATTCAACAATCGACTTATCGAACTCAAAGGCTTATACATTAACTCTTGCCACAGGAAAGGGAAAAAGAGAAAGCAGGGAGCCAGGAACATCGGCTACTACTTTCTAATCAAAATTATAAGACAGTAGAAGTCTATGCTTATATCCGTGTTCCACTTATGGAAAGATAAAAGCCGGTCACCACCTACCTCCCACCAAAACCATGAAAACTGGAACACAATCAGTAAACGAAACAATGTACATAGTGATCATCCATGGCTGCTAACAGATTCACATAGACAGCTCTTTCTAAACAGACGATCGGGAGCGTTTACCTTTATAGTGATTTCATCAATCATGGATCCGGTGGGGCTGGTTTGGGGGAAGCAAGTGCTGTGCCCTATGTGGCTACAACCATACCCATTAGAAAAATGTCATCAGAGCTGGTTGATTTGGGAGAGCTGTTGGAGAAATTATTCACGGGTTTCTCCATTTCCTCCTCAACCAAAATCTCCTGAGTGCGGCAATTGCAACTGCAAAATGCTTTCTCTCCTCTGCAAGAGATAAAAGGAAAATGAGTCTCAAAATACAAATCAAACAAGGCTTAGTCGTGTAAGGAATGCAGACAATCAAACCTCTCTATTGAAAAGAACATGCATGAGATAAAAGAGGCAAATAATGTTTGTTCGAACCTGTACATGAAGATATCTTTTCCCTCTTCCAATTTTTTCCTGCAAAAGTAACAGAAGCTCAAAAAACCATTGGAGGGGTATGGAGGGGAACCATTCGAGCACTTAACCACCTGGGGCGATTCAATCCCCTGTTCTTCCTTATTACTACAATTGGCCAACTCATTTTTGTGACATTCCAAAATGCAGTCACCAAAAATATGAGTTGTTCGAGGGTTTGGACCATGAGAAATAATACAGGTATAATCCTCAGAAAGCTCAATCTCACTCGCAGAGAGAGAACCCATTAATCCATGGCCAGAGCCAATGGAAATCGGGAGTGAACACGGTTTCACACCAACAAAATTGTCTAAATTCGGGCCTCCGCCAATTAACGGAGGTGAACCTTCTTTAGTTTTATCACCCGATGAAAAATTTTCGGACTTTGAATTGAGGTTACGGTCTGTTAAGCCAGTTAAAGGTGACATAGACCAGCCAGAATCCGACAAACAAGATCGGATTTTTTCGAGTGGTTTGGGTTGTAATTGGATTTCTCCAGTTCCAAATGCAATCTCAGAGCTGCACAGTTGGAGACGGGAAGAATTGACATGGGTATGTGGGGAAATTGCATAGTTCTTAGGCAGGGATTTGGGTGTTTCAGAAGAATCGATTGTGCGATACAGATAGCTTGGGGAAGAAGGGATGTTGATCCTTATCTGAGATCCAAACAGTATATTCCTACTCTCCGATAATCCGAGAACTTTCCCTGATGGTTTGTTCTCGTCGCTGAGAGAATCTACGATGCGGAGGCCTACTTTACTGCAATCCCAGCTCTTTTGAGACCCATCAAGGCATGATCTTGGCGACGGATTGCCTAAATGTGTAAAAACTCTATAATCCAGTGGAGAAGTAGGGCTCCTAGCTGAGTCGGAATCTGATACACCGTTGGTACTAAACCCTACAAACAGACCAGGGACGCTGAAAATAGAACTTCTATGCTTCTCCCCCAAAATATCAGTTTGAAAACAGGACTCTGATGCAGAGCCAGGCATTAGATGATCCTTATATTGATCTTTCTGAAATGATCTGCTCCTCTTCCTCAGCATTATCTCCCCAAACCTCAATGCCCTTGAAGAAACCAGAATTTTTTTTTCTGTATTAAAATCAATGAATTAGAAAGTACATAAATAAATCAACACAAATGTAAATCACAAACCAAGATTATACCATCCGTTAAGCACAGAAATGAGAAACATGATCACAGATTTGCAGTCCAAGATGAAATGTAAAACAAAGAACTCAGATGGAAAAAAAAATCCATACAATAAAAAATAAAAGATGATAAGGAGCTTGCATGATTGAAGATCAAAAGAAAAGTATGTGTTGTGATCAAATAAATCAGAATCTAGAGATACCCAAATCAAAAATCTCCATGGATGCATGGAAAAATTGGATCCAATATAAAACCAAGAATCCAGATGAAAAAACCTCCACAAATGCAGGTGGAATCTCTTAAGAGTTAAGACCATTGAAACCATGCATGGAATCAGAGAATCACCCACCTGATTGTAAGATATAAGTTCAAAAACCCAGATGAGAAAAGTCAATGAATGGATCAGAAAAACACTTAATCAAAGTAACCAAGCGTGTGGAGGCGAAAAAAAAAAATCAACAGAACTCAATAGAACAAAAGCAGTAATTTTATTTTTCAGACTCAAATTCAAAAGCCCAGATAACCCAACCTCCAAGCATGCATCAAAAGAATCTGTAGAATCAATAAAAAAAAGGATAAACCCAGATGAGAAAACTCCATGAATGCATTAAAGAAGCTCTCAAAATCACAGAAACCATCCAAGAGGAAGTGAACAAAATCAATAAATACAAAAGCTTAACCAGATTTATCAGCCCCTGGTTCAAAAACTCAGATGAAAACAACATCCAAGAATGCATCAAATGGGTCTGTTTCATGAATCACCATCACTGAAACAAAGAATGGAACCAGAGAATCTTAGACATAAAATGGAAAAACCCACCTGATTTTCTCCTCAGAGAACTTAAGAGATGAGGTTCAGGAGACCCAAATGCAGTAAAAATATATGTTATTTGACAAGTTGTTTAACTTGTACAGTACTCTTCTCCTTCTCTATACATTCATTTTTGCCTCTTTTTCCTTCTCTTGCATGCATCAAAATCAGGGAAGCAGTGAGGCTTCTGATATACTCTTCTCTCTCTCTCCTGCACCATTGATAAAAATACGTATTTATACGATTAAAATATACCAGTATACATATTTTTCTTCATTTTAGAGTTGAAGACAAAGTTTTCAAAGAGTTTTTCTTCACCTTTTTTGGACGAGTCAGCAGAAAAAGACAAAGCTAACTGGTGGGGTTCAAAAAAATACTGACCAACGTCTACGGTTCTTAACCATAGTTGGAAGGTTGAATATTGGAGACCGATTGGTAGGGCCGAGGTACTCAAATACTCGCGAGTTTGAAAACATTGACCCCGGCTTTATAATTTAAAGTGTGAAATGACTGGTGTACCCTACATTTTGATCAGGTCCATTTTGGATTGTGATGGTGGCCTTAATTGCTTATGTGCTATGTGAGAGAACCAGCAACTCTGATCGAGCGTAAAGTGTCATGTAGGTGTTTTTTCAAGAGCAAATCTTTTGATCTTAGGCCTGTAGGTCCACCTAGAGATGGATCAAACATCTATACAGTCACGTAGATCATATTGTGGTGGATTAGGGACGTCAATCATCAAGAATTTATTCATTTTCAAGTCCGTCGTCAAGTCCCAATGCTCAACTCGGGTTGGTTAATTTCTTAATTTTTTTATTTGTTTAGAAAGATTTTTAAAATTTTTTTCATATTAAAATAATTTATTGGTCGATATAATAACCATTAAATAATAACTTCATTTCCAACATCTCGTGAAAGAAAACATAATATTTTCATAATGGAAAATTTCATTAACTCAAATGCATGATAAAAGTTACTAAAGAAATAATAAGAAATAATCATCAAAGAAAACACGATATTTTTAATATCAACCAATTACATAATATGCTAAATTATGTAGTTTCAAGTGTATTTTGTAATCTCACATAAGGGTTGTAGTTTGTTAAAGACAAACATCCATGGTTTGTAGCCCAACTTGATTTAATCGGGTTACCAAAAATTTGACCCGAGCCCAATTCAAGTTCTGAAAAGGGCTAATCCAACCCAACCCTAATGTCGGGTTCAACCTGTCGAGCTCGGGTTGAGCCCACCGAAGTTGCAACCCTAGATATATCATAAACAACTCGTTATTCAATCAGTTGATCCCATGTTAAATGAATTCAAGTAATGGTTCAAAGTCTCGGGGGATTGGAGCCCACCAATCCGATCCAAACCATGCTCTATCTCGTCCAAGTTCTCTGTTTTTCAAAGGATTTTCACATCGTCTCGTGGCGAGATGGCCGATCCTGTTTTGGATCAGGATCGGAGCCCACCGATCCAGCCTCCGATCCCGAGACTTTCACCCTTGTTTCAAGTAGAGTTACGACAACACAAAAAAAAGAGAATAATAGGGATAAATAAAAGAGGGCATTATGGTCAATTTAACCGGAAGCATTAGTAATCAGCTTCGTTCTAAAGTCTTATTTTTCCTAAATCGCCGAGTTATTTGAACCAAGGCTACGAGTTGCGAACTACTAACCGGCGGTCTAAACTGTAATTTCACGGTCAAAACCTCTTTCCATCCACTCATTCAAGTGCCCCACATACGGCAGTTATCCCCGTCAGTTAACCGTTAACTCATTCGTAAGGTCTCTATCGAGTGCCACGTCGTCTCTCAAACCCACCTGATTAACTCAACCCGAGTTACTTAACTCGAGATATCATTCCTCTCTTTCCTTTTTTCCTTTCAGGTACAGTACTTTTTGTCGTTTTCCGTGACTCAGCTTTTAATGATTTCGTGCGCCAGAAAGTTATCGACACGTGTTCTCCTTTGGTTGCGCATCCCCATGCAATCGAACGGCCCAACTTTAAGATTCCCCGACGATGGCCCAGAAATCGAACGGTCGATCTACCTTCTTGTACGTCGCGTAGGTAATCTCCTTGTTTGGGCCCACCGCACGTGTAGAGACTTACCTGGCCGTCCAAACAGGCTCTTAAATGGAATAAAAATCAAAATACCTAAAATAGGTTCTTAAATAATGCTTTAAAAATAAATGAGTTTTTAATATCTGAGCTGAGACGTCCGTCAGCTATGTTGACGACGGACAACAGTATGAGCCACGTGGAAATTTCTTAGAGGTTTATGACTGTATGGATGGTTAGCCCAACTCTAGGTGGGGCTACATACCAAAAATATGCCTGATTAGTGATTTCAAACCTTTGGATCTTTGTACCCTAAATATTACTCGAATTCCACGGCTAAAACTCAACCATGAAAACAGACTCGAATACAACGCTTAGAAATTACTAATCAGGCTAATTTTTGGTTTATTGGTCCACTTAGGGTTGGACCAACCATCCATACAGTCATCAATCTCTAAAAAGAGCCACGTGGATCACACTAGTGGTACGTCATCAATGTTTTGTCAGTAAATTTCTACGATATCAAAGAGTGGGTAAAAAAAATTCAGCTTTTTTTCTGAAAAAAAAAATAGCAATTATTGAAGCAGTCTTGCCACCTCACAAATAACGAAAAATTCCAACACATACGGAATTAAAAATTAATTTTAAATTTTTTATTTTTGAGTGTTTTTTATTTTAATCTTTCTGTGATTTCAAGGAAGTTGGCGGGGGCATAAAAATATGCCCTCAATATAAAAATGGATACTAGTTAATTAAAATAATAAATATTAATAATCAATTAATTTAGTCGTAAAAATTAAAATTAAAATATTAAGCATTGTGATATAGTATGTGCAGGGTGTCGTTTAAATACGATACGTATTTTGTATTGACCTAATATTCCCGATATGGGGAATCTAAAATCGAATTGTATAAGCTACTAATGATTGTAGTACATGTGGCACACATGCAAAGAGATGACATCCACAACTCGATCGGACGCGTGTAACCATTCTATCAATGATATTATTGTTCATTGTCAAAAGAATGCGGTGATCGATCCGATGGCTATGACTTAAGGTTATCCAATTTGGCTATTGTATGGTGTTTTTAGGGGTTTAATAGGTCTGGTTCGGTCCATAGTTAGTAAATTCTTGAATTATTCTTGAATTATATGCGAACCGTATGAATTATTAAAAAAATATCTTATTCGCAGGTTCGGAAAAAAAAATGGCGTATAATGGAGCAAGGTCAAATTATTCTCGAGTAATATACCAACTTTTCTGAATTATTCCAGGATTATTTAGTCTTGAACATGAAAAATTATTTTAAAATACAAAAAATTGTTAGTATATTTTTTATTTATTTTTGCCAAATTTTTAATGCATTTTTAAATGATAACCCCGAATTGTACATGAACATTTCCCGTCGCCACGACTTATTATGGGCCGAGACAAATTGGTCCAAGCCCAGCCAATAGCAGGTATATTAGCTAGGGCTATATGCTAAAAGTAAGGATAATCCCTACCCATTTATTTGGTGGGTTAAAATTAAGCCAAGCACAGCATATGGGCTGATAAATGCAGCCCAAGACCAGGTCCATTTGTGTAAGCTTTTTAGCCCATCAGGCCAAATCGGCACATTGACACCCGTAGGTGTGTCTTTGTTCATGAAGATGTATCAAGTTATCGCTAAGCTCTCCTCGTGTCCTTTTTGTTTGAGCACGTGTCAAAGACTGAGAGCGAGGTGATGCTTGAGGAGGGCTGTACTTTTAATGCCACGTGGTACACTCTCTGGGCTTATTATGCTTGGTCCACACCTTAGTGGACCTGCACACCAAAAGATTCAGCCTGGTTGCTGATTTCTAGCCTTTGGACTCGAGTACCACGAAAATGCTCAATCCAA
The DNA here is from genome assembly GCA_035048495.1 of Euptelea pleiosperma. Lineage (NCBI taxonomy): Eukaryota > Viridiplantae > Streptophyta > Magnoliopsida > Ranunculales > Eupteleaceae > Euptelea > Euptelea pleiosperma. The sequence continues at coordinate 26,968,729 of CM068549.1, forward strand.
TGGCTAGAATTACCTAATGAAAAATTCAAGAATCGTACAGCCATAAATCATCAATCAGGGTTTTGTTTTTTTAGAGATGTACGGGCCCATCAAGGAGTGGGACAAAGATTCATGATTCAGTGGACCCAAAAGAGTGTACCAAGTGGCATTTTTAAGGGTGGACGTCAAAGTTTTTCTTCAAGTTTATTTGCCGGGGGACTTCCTCCTGCAATACCATGCGGCAGACTCATTTGGGCCCCACTTACCCAAGAATTTCTGGCTGTGGATCTACATACCAAAAAATCACCTTGATAACTGATTTCAAGCTTTTAGATCTGAGTACCCAAAAATGCTCCAATTGAAGGGATTGAAATCATCTCATCTCATGAAAATGCTCGAATCCAATCTAGAAGCATGGTTTAAAAAAGCGAAAATAATGGCGGTTATAACGGATTTGGACCTCCCCGTTACGTTATGTACCGTTTTAACGCTCAGAAAATAAAGGCCGTTATTTTCTGAAAAAAAGTGTTAAAATAACGTCTATTATTTTTCATTTTTCCTGTTATATTCCATTACAAAGTTTATTAAAAATTTGAATTTTAGCACCGTTTTCCCTCCATCATTTTTCATTATTCTCCCATTTTTTTTGTTTTTGCTCTTGTGCATTACAATCCTTTATAGTGGAAAAACGGTAATGCCACCAATCCATTATACTGTTATAACGGCCCCTTTTAAGCCTTGGCCAAAATCACGAATAAAGGTAATTTTTGGATATGTAGATGTAGATGCTCAATATGAAGTCAAATGAGAACCCTAGAGCCACGTAAAATACCTAAAGGTAAGGGATCAATGGATAGTCAATACTTGGGTGACATAAGAGACAGATTATGAGTTAGCTTTTGCTCAACAGCCCTGCATTCGACAAGTATCCCGAACAACAAGGATTTTCACTTTTGAAACCGAACTTTTTTACCAAATAGTGTTGCCAAGGGTATGTGTGAGATGTAGAGGCGTTGTTGAGCACAATTGTTCTGAACAATGGTGTTTTAGCAAAAAAAAGTGACTCCAAAAAGTGACGTTTTCCGAATGAAAAAATATTTTATTATTATATTGACTTGCACGAGGGGGGAATTTTTTATGTTAAAATTGCTCAATGTGTCAATGTTTGTTCCACCCAAGTATACCACGTGGTGCATTCCTTTGGGTCAACTGACCACATGGATATTTGGCCCACCCCTTGGTAGACCTACACATGAAAATCAGCTTGATTGGTGATTTCTAACCATTGAATTGCGCCTTTCTCATGGAATAAAAAACTGCCCATAAGGGACAAACCATGAGGGACGTAGTCTTTTACTAAATCATCGTAAAGTACCGCACAAGGATCTATCTATCTATACTACTTTAAAGCGAATAATCGGGTTGGATGACCGTGGTGGACTTCACAACAGGCTCACCTATAAACGCCACGTATTGCAAGAAAAAACAAAAACAAAATAAAGATAAAAAAGTAAAAACTTCCTCACCTACCTCACGCCAGGCTAACAATAAAAATAATTTTAGATTTACGACGAACCATAATATGAGCCACCTCGCACAATCTTAAAAGACATTGATCGTATAGATGTTTGTTACAGGTGGTCCTGCTTAAATACCAAATATAAGCTTGATTAGTGATTTCTAACCTTTGGATATGAGTAACCCAATTAATTCTCAAAATTCACGGTTAAACATAAATTATGAATATGACTCTAACCCAAATGGATAGAAATTACTAATCAGACCGAATTTTGGTACATAGATCCAATTAGGGATGCGCCAAAGATCCATATGGTCAACCACGTCTCATATTGTGGTTTCTCATCATGGTGGACGAGGGATGTCATCATCAAAGTTTTACTGCTTTGCCCGGTGTCCTCAATGGTACAAAAGATCATTAATGAGCTCTCTCCTTAAGCTTCAAATTACAGTACTATCCTTAGATTAATTCCTAAGAATTTGTCATGTCATTCACTGATCTTAAAACTTTGGATCTTTGTACCCAAAACAATGCTCAAAATTTACGGTAAAAAATTAAGCCATGAAAACAACTCCGATCGAATGCTTAGAAATCACTAGTCAGACTGATTTTTGAATATGGGTCCACCTAGAGATGGGCTAACCATCCAAATAGTCAATGATCTCTAATAGTGTGCCTCGTGTCAGAGGTTGTCCAGCGCATCCACGTCAGGACCATAGTATGAGCCACGTGTCACACTCTTAGAGAGCACTGATCGTATGGACTTTTGGTGAAACTTTGGCCCATCCGTAGGTGGACCTACATGCCAAATATCAGCCTGATTTGTGATTTCAAACCTTTGGATCTAAGTATACCAAATAATGTTTGAAATCCACGGTTAAAAATAAACCATGGAAAAGACTAATCCAATTGATTTAAATTACTAATCTGGTTGAATTTTGGTATGTAAGAGCATCTCTAATGCTAAAAGGCCCTCTCAATTCTATATTTTGAGACAGCTACAGTGTCAAAATGTTATATTTGGCATCACATGCTCCAATATGCAATATATCAATGCTATTTTTTGGATTGAGTCATTTTCATGGGGATTTTAGCATTATTTGGGGTTCAAGATCAAAAGTTTGAAATCACTAGTCAGGCTGACTTTTGGTTTGTAGGTCCACATAGGGCTTGGTTAAACATCTATACAGTCAGCATCCTCTAAAAATGTGCAACGTGGACCGTCAATCAGCCAATCATGAGTTGACTTTAATGGTGGGATTTTGAGCATTATTTGGGGTACAAGATCCAAAGGTTTGAATGGGTCAAAAGAGTCTAAACCCATAAAGCTACCACATGCTAAAATGTAGCATATGCTATTTCATGTGCCAAATATAACACAGGATATGGCATATAGGATATGGCATATACTATATTTTTAGAGTTTCAATAGCACAGGGTTGCACCCTTTTTTCACCCACCGTGCCAAATTTTAGGTTAACACGGTGGGATAGTATAGCGTTGGAGATGCTCTAAGTCCATCTAGGTATGGATGACCATCCAGGTATGGTCTCTAAGAGTGTGCCATGTGGCTCATACTGTGGTCCGTCGTCAACTTGATGAGACCCCTACAATTACTCACGTGCAAGGCAATGCCTCCCCCTAGTACTTAATAAAAGGGGTCGCAATGATGTACCAAGCTGTAGCTTAATCCAAGCGTAAGCTAACACTCTTTATGTTACTCACAGCTGACATCTGGGACCCACGGACCGTATAGATACTTAACACTTGGTACACATTCATAGGAAAAAGCAGTTTGTTTGATAATTTTTAGCCGTTGATTCTAGTACTCAAAAAAAATAGTTGAATTTAACGGCTAGAATCACGTCTTAAAAAATAAAAATCAGATGGCTAAAAATTACCAAGCATGGTGATTTTTGGTGTGTGCTAAACATCCATGCGGTCTCAATAGGCTCAGATAGCATCTTGTTTGATAATTTTTAGCCATTGATTTTACCAATCAGGCTGATTTTCAGAGTAAAGGTCCATTAAGGGGTGCACCAATCATTCATGGGTAGGTGGGCCAAAAAGACTCCCATATCCCACATGGCAGTTAATTTTATTTTACGCAAAATTTCTAAAAAGAAAAAAAACTTTAATCTATTTACAAAAACAAAAATAAAATTCTGACAATTCCATGACTGAACGCCCTTTAAAATGACGTTTCTCTCTGAAGGTGAAAAGATTGTTTCTCCTGACAAAAGGAGGAAAAAGCTGAAAAGGCTGACAAACACCCTTTTAAAGGGCGTCTATACTTGACAGACCCTTTAAAAGGGCGTTTCCCATAGAGGAGTAAAACTTTTGTCCCAATACGAGCCACGCCGCACACTCTTAGTAGACGCTGACCATATGGATGTTTGATCAGTCCCTTGATGGACCTGCAGTCCAAAAATCAGCCTGATTAGTAATTTACAACCTTTGGATCTTTGCACTTAAATAATGCTCAAATTCTTACGATTAAAATCAACCCATGAAAATAACTTCAATCCAACACTTATAAACCACTAATCATGTTTCTTTTTTGGTGTGTAGGTCCACCTAGTGATTTGCCAAACATCCATATGGTCATCATCCGATAAGAGTGTGCCATGTGGTTTGTATCGGGACAAAAGTTTTACTCTCTTTGTCTGAGAAACAGTCAAGTCTTTTCACCTTTTGTATATGTCAGGGAGCGTTTAGTTACTTTTTTTGGGAATGTCAGAAATTTATTTTATTTTTGTAAATAGATTAAAGTTTGTTTTCTTTTTAAAAATTTTCCCTATATATTTTATTTTCTGTCAACATTTACCAGTCACCTCTTAATGCATGGTTGTAAAAATGGACATTATTTTTCATAAAAAAAAAAAAAAAAAAAAACAGCCGTTATAACCGTTAATGTAACAGTCTTTCGTCATACCATGTTATGTTATAAACTAGTGGGTGGCCCATGCAGACAGCTCTCCCCGACAAAGCATATGCCAAAATCAGTTGTAAGTGGCTGAGATCCAACGTCCAGTTGGAGGATAAGATCTCACGTTGGAGGATAAGATCTCGGCCCTTCTTTGTTGAAGCCTATAAGTTATTAATACCGAACAAAAAATAACAATTATTTAATTGTTATCCCCGTTCCAATTGTCAACTATCATGTTTCAATTTCATTTTACTGTCTTATCAAATAAAATGTATAAAATTTCATAATAATATATCAAAATATAATAACAACAGAAAAAAATAATGTTACGACGGACATTATGTTTTCCAGTATTTTGATTTTTAAATTCCAATCTATATAACAAAACAGGACGGCTGTCTCCCCCTCTTATCCGGCTTCATAAAGGATGGCCGAGATCTTATCACACCAAATGGACGGTGGATCTCAGCCACTCACACCCAATTTTGACAAATGCTTTGTTGATGAGTGTCGTGGGCACGGGTCACCTAGTATTTACCTACATATAAGGAATGAAATGGGTTGGATTTACATATAGCCCAAGGGTCAGGCTCAGGAGCCCCACTTTTTATGCCCCGAGAGGGGTGTTATCGTTAAAACGGATTGAAACCGCCAGAGGCAAAAATGAAAAAAATAGATTTTAATGGATTTTAATGGAAAAAAGTGGTGCTGAAATTAAAATTTTAAAATTTGAAATTTGAAAATTAAAAATTAAAAAAAAATAGAATTTAACAAAAATTTAATGGTTTTTTTATACCCCTCTTATCTTATGTGGCTTCAATAATGAGTGGCTGAGATCCACTATGCTTCGTATCGATGGCTGAGATTAACTCCCACCCGATTTTGACAAACACTTTGTCGGAAAGTGCCGTGGACACGGGCCACCCACGCATATATCAAGACAACTCAGTTGTATTCTCTTATCTTATCCATCCATCTAATGTAGACGGTTAGATAAAGAGTGGTTGAATTCAAATCCATCGATCTAAAGTTGACGGTTAGATTTCAGCCACTTAATCCGCCTCATTTGACCTCAATTTATTCAAAATTTAAATTTAAACACAGTTATTTTTTGTTATTTATGTTATTTTTCCATTTCTCCCTTTGCGTTACAATCCGTTATAACAGCTGTTATAATGGAAAAAATGGTAACGCCCCAGTCCGTTATACCGTTTGAATGCCGAAGGCACACAATTTTTGCAAATGCTTTTGTCGGAGAGTGCCGTGGGCATGGACCATTTACTATTGCCCCCCCCCCAAATGGATGTTGGATCTCCGCCACTCACCTGATTTGGGCAAATTCTTTGTCGAGGAGTGCCGATGGCACAGGGCACCCACTAGTCTATATAACAAAACAGGGAAGTTGTCTCCCGACTTATCCCCCCTCTATGGGCTTCACAAAGGATGGCCGAGATCTTATCCCCAAATGGACAGTGGATCTCAGCCACTCACACCCCCCCCAAATGGACGTTGGATCTCTGCCACTCAGGTTGTCGAGGAGTGCCGATGGCACAGGGCACCCACTAGTCTATATAACAAAACAGGGAAGTTGTCTCCCGACTTATCCCCCCTCTATGGGCTTCACAAAGGATGGCCGAGATCTTATCCCCAAATGGACAGTGGATCTCAGCCACTCACACCTGATTTTGGCAAATACTTTGTCGAGGAGTGCTGAGGGCACGGGCCACCCACTAGTATATGACAAGAGAAATCTCCCACTCCAAAATAAAAAAATACTGGCAGAATGCAACTATCCAATTTGTGGACTTTTTTTAGATAAGAAAATTTGTTAGGTGGGACACATTTGAATGGTGGGCCTACCCATAGTAGAGTAACAGTTTGGATTTATAGACCAGCAATAAGCTTGTGTAGGTATATATAGTGCTGAACAGATGGGCTTTTAGGCATGGCTCTTATAGTCCAAGCTTGGGCTTAATGTTTCACAAAACTACTTTAGGAGCCCATTATATCTCGTGATGGGCCGTGCTTTAGCTATTTTGACGCTACTTTGAAGAAGAGCTTGACCCAATGTTTTATTTCTGTTCTAGTTGATCCCGATATTAATGGGACTACTTCCATGCCTCCACTTGCGTGAAGGACGGACGTGCTTTCAAGTTTCAAGTACTTTGATATTCCGCTGGGGCTGAGGTATAAGCTGCACATGCCATACATGCGCCTAAAATGTGGTGCTTGTAATGGTGCTGGTATAGCTTGGGCCTGACTAATTGAATGTCAGGTCGGATTTTGGCAGAGCTAAGCCTGGCCCAAGCCCAGCACATTGACATCCCTGGGGCTGGTTCATTTTATTCCAAAAATCATGGGGTGCTGTCCGTTCTTTACCTTTCTTCCTCCCTTCTTCCACTTTGGAAATCGTTGCCGACCATTTTCCATACGCCACCAACCACATGTGACCGCTACTGCCAAGCAAGGTTTAAAAGGGGCCGTTATAACGGTATAACGGACTGGGGACGTGTTATACGGATTGTAACACGGGCAAAAGCGAAAAAAAATGGGAAAAATGGAAATAGCAAAAAAATAACAGAAAATAACAGTGCTAAAATTTGAATTTTATAAATTTTATAATGGAAATAATTGACTTTTTTAAACACATTTTTTCATAAAACAACGGCCGAAAAAATAATGGCCGTTATTTTCTTAGTGTTGGGAGGTCCACGGCCGTTTTTAAACCATGCTGCCAGGCACTTCTCCAACTGACCGCATAGATGTTTAGTCCATCCCTTGGTGGATATACATACAAAAAAAAATCATGATTGGTAATCTTTAGCCGTTAGATTTTAGTACTTTTTAAGACGTGATTGTAGCTGTTGAATTAAACAATCAAACAAGCTGATTTTTGGTATGAATATCTACCAAAGTGTAATACCATACATCTACGTTGTAAAAGTGGCGGATCCGCTGTGAAACTTGATCATCCAATACCAATACGACTTTCCCATGAGAAATGTCTTATCTCCAGCAGTCAAAACAATGAGTTGATCCAAACCATTCAATTTGTAGACTTTTTTTTTTTTTTTTAGGGGAATTCATAAATAACAACGTGAAGACAAATAGAGAAAAGAGAAATAGAAGGGCGCGTGGTTATATAAAATCGGAAGCAAATTAAGGATTGAAGGAGAAAACAACATTAAACATTGTACGAAATAGAAAACAACAAAGGATTTAACTGAAACTGAAACTGAAACTATCACCCCATGGCCCATGCATGCACATTACGTTATTTCACTGCTACCACTACTACTGCTGCTGCTGTTGTAATAAACAAGACGTAGACCTCTCACTAGGCTTCAAGGTGTCCCACCAATTGCACCACCACCTCCACCACCAACTCCACCGCCAATTCCAGCTCCACCTCCTACGCCAATTCCTCCACCACCACCACCTCCTCCACCACCAAATCCGGCACCGGCACCAACTCCGACACCAACGCCACCACCAAGCCCTCCTCCACCTGCACCAGCACCAATTCCTCCACCTGCACCACCACCAATTCCTCCACCGGCACCGCCACCAACTCCTGCACCAACGCCACCACCAAGCCCTCCTCCACCCCCACCTCCAATTCCTCCACCTGCACCAGCACCAATTCCTCCACCTGCACCACCACCTATTCCTCCACCAGTGCCGCCACCACCACCAATTCCTCCACCTGCACCACCACCAATTCCTCCACCTGCTCCACCCCCACCGCCTATACCTCCTCCAATTCCCCCACCAGCGCCGCCAGCACCACCTATCCCTCCTCCAATTCCTCCACCTGCACCGCCACCACCACCTATACCTCCGCCAGCACCACCACCTCCTCCAGCGCCACCACCAATCCCTCCGCCGATACCTTTTCCGACACCTCCTCCAATTCCTCCACCTGCACCGCCACCACCACCTATCCCTCCGCCAGCACCACCACCTCCTCCAGCGCCACCACCAATTCCTTTGCCAATCCCTCCTCCAGCACCACTGCCTCCACCACCACCGATTCCTTTGCCAATTCCTCCTCCAGCCCCACCGCCGCCACCAACACCTCCACCACCACCAATTCCTTTGCCGATTCCTCCTCCAGCACCACCACCGCTGCCCCCGCCAACACCTCCACCACCACCGATCCCTTTGCCAATTCCTCCTCCAGCTCCACCGCCACCACCTATTCCACTACCGCCATGTCTTTTTTGTTTCTTCTTGTGGCCGTGCTTTCCGCCACTGCCAACACCACCACCGCCACCAATTCCACCACCCGCACCACCACCTTTTCCAATACAATCCGGTTTTTTGATACCAATACCGGGTTTTCCGATACCGAAAGCAAAGCCCCCTCCCTTACCAAAACTGAAAGAGTGCCCAAAACTCAACTCTTTCCACCCACCAAAACCACCACCCACACCACCACCACCACCTCCACCTCCACCTCCACCACCCCCACCACCTCCACCACCAACCCAACCCGGATTACCATCGAAAAACCACTCTGGTTTCTTTACTTTCCCGTCATTTTTCTCCTCCACCAGATTCCTACCCAGAATACCACTTACAGTACACCCCAAAACCACACAAAGAATAAAAAACCACTTCCCCGCTACAATCCCCATTAGTACACTATATGCAGAGACAATGAGGTGAGCCTTGGAACACCATTTCATGGCTCTTTATAGAAAATCTTTCTCATTATTTTATTATTACTTTATCTATTCTTCTCTGTAAAATTTTATCAAAACCTAAACATCGTGGGTGGTTTTAATTACTTCGGCGCTAGCTAGCTTTCCAACACTCATCCAGCTCCATCGTCTGCGCAAGATCTACGTGACGTTTTGCTTGCATTCATGGGCCACCTCTCTTTTAATTTTCAATTTTTTTTTCTTTCCATTTTTTGCCTTCTCTCGATCTTGATTTTCTTTTTGTCTCTCTGGTCTTTGAGAATTGAAATAAGTTTCTGCAGAAGAGATAAACAGCTTTGGATTGCTTGGAAAGAAGGGAATGCATGAACTTCACCGCAGGTCTCTCTCACACGTTAAATGTCGTTTTTCAAGAAGTGGTCGTTATGTAAGACGTGAGATGACGATAAGACCCTTAAGGGTCTGTTTGTTTATCCACATTATTTGAAGCGTGTTGCTTTTTATACCATACGGATGCCACGAGAACCCGCTGCATCGACTGCATACAAAGTCCTCCGCATCTAACGGCTGTTATAACATCCATTATCCGTTATTTACAATTATCTATATTTTCTGAAAAAATAATTATATATATATATATATATATATTTTGACTGTTTCTTACTATTATGTGAGTTAATATAACGGACATAACGGTAAAATTACTTGTCTGTTATAACAGCGTGGCTTAAAATTTTGAATTAATTAATTGAAATTGTGATTAGAAATTTGAAGCTATTTTGTAGATACCCTTCTCAATATTTCTCCTAGAGAATGTTTTCTTGTACTTAGTTATTCATCCATCACTTAATATAACCATTGATCCAAACCGTCCAATCAATGGGTTACCTCGATGATCAGAATTGTTTACTAATGTATATTGAGAACCTAAATATTATGATCGTCGGATCACGGTGATCTTGAGACTTGATATCTATGTTTGAAAACGGTTTAGATAAACATTTAATTTGTTTCAATTGAAAATTTTTCCCAAAAAAGGAGGCATGCATGGTTCGAAGCCTCGGGATCGGAGGCTGGATTGGTGGCCGCCGATCCCAGTCAGGATTGCCCCGACCTGAACAATCCTGGCAAGAAATCCTCAATATCGTTCAGATCAGTGGGGGCCAATCTTGATCCGGATCGCCCGATCCAGAATGGGATCGGCCCAGACTTCGAACCATGGTGCATGGCATGTGCTAATGTTATGTGTGAGAGTAGAGGATTGGATGTGGGAAGCATTTAATGGGTATTAAGGAGGAAAGAAGCCTATGCTGGCTTATCTACCATCCCATGCTATTGGATTGCCAATTGAAATTTTTTTTTTTGGAAAAACACAAATTTCTATTATTAGAAACTCATTTTAAATCGGAAATTATTTTCCGAGAAAACGAGATTTTTCCTATGAAAGCCCGGAATTCATTTCCGGTTCCAGGAAAAAAAGAGTAGAATTTAATAATAGGAGTTAGAAGGGGAGGGGGTAGTTGTATTGGCCAATGAATAATTCTGCAAGAATGTCGAGAGTTGGACAGCGGGGCGTTGTTGGGAAGAGTTTGGTGCAGGCTTCACGGGCTGCATTCATGACTCGAGGAACTATCCTCTGTAATTGACCATTTATACCCTTTACATTCAAAATGACCAAAACACCCTTACATATTCTTGTCTAGGTGTTGGTTTATTACAAAAAAAAAAAAAAAATGCTTGAATCCAACGGCTAGAATCACTCTTCTAATGGTTAGAGATAATCAATCAGGATGAAATTGAACGACTAGAAAATAAATCAAATGTTGTTCCAACTCCGAGCCAATAACAACTGGGCAAAATCAATTGGGAATCGAAGAAAAAAATTAGATAATGGATAACCAGGAGATCGTTTGCTCCTGGTGCCCCAACTCACCCTTCCATGTGTCACAAGATAATTGGGCCGGGCTGAAGGGTAAGCCTCAACCAAAGTGGTGAGGTAAGCTAGGTTTATTGCTTTTCTTTTCTTTCTTTTCTTTTTATGGCGTGACAAAGGTACATTTTACGTAGCATGTACGCTTTTTGTTTTGCATGCTTGATTTTTAAATTAAAAAAAATCTTGGATTGGAGTTGTTTACATGAGTTGATTTTAAGCCATTGAATTCGTGCATTATTTGGGGTACAAAGATCCAAAGGTTTGAATTAATTCGGTGTGTAGGCCCATCTAAGATGGGCCAGACATCTATATGGTCAATGGTCTCTAAAAGGCTGCCACATGGTTCATATAGTGGGTTGTCATCGATATTGATGATGGACGTACGTCTTCGAAGTCCTACTCACACACTTTTACTCTCTTAGAGCATTTCCAACTAGTGTCTTCAAATTCTAGCTTCAAAATTGCATTTTATTCAAATTTGAAGATAGAGGTACCCTCGAGCAATTCCAACCAGGGTCTCCAAATTTTGTATTCAAAAAAGAATCTTCTCCTTATTTGAAGATGGAGACACCTTTAAAAAAGTGTTGGAACTTCAACCATGACATCTCCAAAAAAAGTATTTTTTGCAAAAAGTTACTCACGTGATGTATATGGTATATTCATCTAAAATGTAGATCAATATGGTCCATCAATCATGTTCTTTTGACCATCCAAATTCAATTGATCCAATGGCTATCATTCAACCAGGCCAACTTCTTTTGACCATCCAATGATTTTTTTATTAATGCTGGATTCGAGCAAGGTTTAAAGTGGACCGTTATAATGGAATAATGGACTGGGGGCATTACTGTTTTTTCCATTATAACGAAAAAAACGCTCAGGGGCAAAATTGAGGAAAAAATGGAAAATAACGGAAAAAAACGGAAAAAATGGCGTTGAAAATGGAAAATAACAGAAAAATGAAAATAACAGCCTTTTTTCACAAATTTCTTCAGAAAATAACGGACATTATTGTCGTTATAACGGCCATTATTTTTTGGGCGTTTTAACGGTCCATAACGTAACGGGGTAAGTCCGAATCCGTTATAACAACTGTTATTTTCGTTTTAATGGCCGTTATTTTCATTATAATGGCCCTTTATAAACCTTGGATTCGAGAACGAAAAATTCTCAAATCCAACAACTAGAATCTACCTATGAAAATGTTCAAGGACTAGAAATCACCAAGAAGTTTGAATTTTCGTATGAAAGTCAAACAACAGATAATCCAAATATCCATAGGCTAGTGGGCCCAAAGATTGCCATGTGGCATTTTAGAAGGTAAATATCAAAATATTCGAAAAATGACACAAAAAGTATTTCAAAATTGTTGGTAATAAAAAGTAGGATCTTTTCAAAAAGGATACAAAAAGAATTAAATTTGTTCAAAAGATTATTAAAATGATAAAGATGGGAATTCAATCTATATATTTGGAGCCAGAGAATATATATATATATATATATATATATCTCTATATTTGGAGTTAGGATCAACTCCAACCCATCTCTATATCTTCAAATATAGAGATACATTTTTGAAATCCAACTCCGACCTATCTCTATATTCAGCTCCAAATTTGGAGCCAGCCCCTCTATCTCTGTTTCTGACTCTAAATATGAAGATCTCTCCAAATTTGGAGATCTGCTTTTTTACTTTTCTGAATTTTTGTCTTTACCCTTATACTAATCTTTTGAATAAATTTAATGCGTTTTACATCATTTTGATTCCAAAGATGCTTTTTTGGAGATGGGAGGGTTGGAGTTCAACACTTTTTGAAGGGTGTTTCCATCTTCAAATATATATAGAAATGCTTTTTTGAAATCGAACTCCAATCCATCTCTATATTCGGCTCCAAATTTGAAGCTAGTCCCTCTATCTCTATTTCTAACTCCAAATATGGAGATCTTTATTCTTTGGCTCAAATATGGAGATCTATTTTTTTGCTGTTTGCTTTTCTAAATTTTCATTTGGAAGGTCAATTCGCTTAATATTAGTTCTAGTGGAGGGTACGTGATGCTCAAGTGATAAAATTGCATATACAATAATGAATAATTTAAGAAAATCATAAACGGGTAAAAATTATATTATCTGTTATATCAGATTTTCAATATAAAAAATTAAGTTTTAAAGATATTATATGAATTTTAAACTAAAATAAATATCAACTTTTAGTTAATTAAAAATAATTATAATTGGTATTATTAGTTATAGATCCATTTTTACTGTAAGCTCACTTAAGCATTGTCCAACCATGTCATAATTACATGCCACACGGACAAGGAAACCGAGTGGAGAAGTTTACAAGCTTTTTGGCTCATTCTCAATAAATAACCCAGACAAAATGGAAAGATAATAAACGCATATCTTCTCTCTCTTCTCTCATCTCTTTGAACTTTTATGTAGAAAGTGCTTTAGCAGTAAAATCTTTGGCCTAGATCTTTTACAGTGACGAAAAGGAGGTAAACCCCCTCTCTATAATGGCAGATTTTAGTTACAACGATTTCTTGAAACCTATTTCTGAAACTAGCACCAAGAAATCGCCCGACAAGCCAGAGTTATATACCTAAACCTAATAATATATCGAAGCTCGGCTTGAACACGTGAGGACTCAATAAGTAGAGCTTAATCATTGGTTGGAAAAGATGAAGCACTGAAAGATCAGTCATGGAGATCATTGAGACCTAATGTTCATTAGACTTTAGAAGAAGAATTTTCTCTTTAAATCAGTCCATATATTTTCCTAGCTGAATTTTTTAATAATATCCATTATAATTTTAGAAAGCAAGTGACTTATATAGCGTAAACGAAAGAAAACCCTCCAGTCTGTAGAGAGGAGGTTCATCCCACGGCACTCCCCAACAAAAGCATTTGAAAAAATCGGGTGTGAGTAGCTGAGATCCACTGTCCAGTTGGGGGACAAGATCTCAACCCTTCTTTATTTGAAGCCTATAAGAGGGGGAGACAACTGAGCTCCCTTATTATATAGATAGTGGGTGGCATGTGCCCACGGCACTCCCCGATAAAGCATTTGCCAAAATCGGGTGTGAGTGGTTGAGATCCACCGTCCAGTTGGGTGATAAGATCTTGGCCCTTCTTTGGTGAAGCCTATAAGAGGGGTTATAAATGGGGTAAATTGAGAATTAAAAAAAAAAGTCACCAAGACAACCTACCAATAAACTGTTTGGAAGGTCACTTCAATATGTACTGGGCGTTCCTGACCTGTCTCTTCCCTAGCGTAGGGCCTTTTTGGGAACATCATGTTTTTAGGTTCTTGGCCAACCTTAGTCTAGTTCAGGGTCAACCCTTAACTAGGTAACTGTCAATCTTGAACTGGTTCTGATTTTCATGATGTTTGGTTAACATTGTCATTTATCTAGTTCTAATCTGTAAGCTATTTGGTTAACATTATCCAGTATACATATTATTTTACCATATTGTATACTAGAGAGGGAAAGAGGGATGAAGATATACATCTGCTCATTTCTATAATAAAAAAATTTCTAAAATTCTTATAATAAAAGGAGAAATTAGCATGAATTAAAAATCAAATCCATTAATAGTTCTTATAAAGAAATTAAAAACCAAATCCATTGTTCTGCTCATTCCACATCAAATTTGTAATCGATTCCCTTAATTCATTTGCTATTTCCCGCCGCCTCATTCGAGAATTAGCTTCTGATCCTTGAGTTCTAGTTTGAGTCTCCTGTTCGTCTATTCCTTCTCGATCCTCCCGTTCAAACTCTATATTAAAAATCCAATCATTTCTATTCTCTTTCCTAATATGATTGTGTATAACACATGCCGCTATGACCAACTTCACTTGTGTTTCAAACGAGTAAGGAGGAGGTGTTGTCAAAATTGGAAAACGTGCTTTCAGAACTCCAAAAATACGTTCTATAGCATTTCTCAATGTGATTAAACATCTCCTTTGCATTACTTGGGTTGTTATTACTTGAAAATTCATTCCAATGGTAACGAACACCACGATATGGGGCAATGAAACATTGTAAATTTACAAATCCCACATCAACGAGATAGTATTTACCTACATAAAAAAAGAACTTATATATTAATGAGATATAAAAACTAAGTAACTTATTAATAATATGTAAATATATATACCTTCAGGGATTTCAAGTTTGTTGTCTCTTGTGATTGCAGCATGACTAGCAAGAACATATTGAAACTGTAAATCAAATGAGCATGCTGCTAAAATATTTTATGTAATTATTTGTTTTCTATTACGAAACGGTCATTGGTCATCAACACGAATCATCGCTAAGTTATGTGTCCCATCTATCGCTCCAACGCAATCCTAATGTAAAAGTGTTATAATGTTAGATACGAACATAATCAGATATTTATGAAAGTTAATTAGTACTATAATACCTTGAAATATGGATAGAATCTTGGATCATTTAAGATTTCTTTTGGGGTGTCAAGTCCTGGGGGTTGAAAAATTTTTGGTGCAAGTGCCACAATTGCATCCAAGACAGTATTGAAGTGGCGGCTAATAGTTTCTTCAGAGTGTTGAAATCGTTCTTGGACTACTCTATTGCGTTCATTATGGCTGATTGTTAGTAGGAATATCGCTAACTGTTCTTCAACACTAACTCCTTTTGTAGAATGTAATGGTCCTTCAACTTTTAAAATATCACATAACTTTAAAAAAACATGTCTATCCATCTGTAGATTCTTCTAATACGTCCACCATGACCATTAAGCAGTTCCTTCATGTACTCTTTGCCACTTAATGCTCAATCACGACATGAATTTTTCGATATATAATGTTCATAATAGTAACAAGCTACAACTGTAGCCGCGTTTGCAGCCATTATTGCAACAAACTCTTCATCATCAGACTCATCCATAATAATTGTGAAAACATGCACTTTATACTTCAAAAGTCAACACCATAATAACTTAACATAAGCAATTATGTTAACCACAAAAATTCTAACTAAATAAATTACCCATGTAATTAACAATGGTGCAAAGAAATATCATTATATACCAAAAATTAGTATCTATATAAAATTTGGTACTACCATCACAATAAACTAGTATTTATACAGTAGTAACACCACAATATAGTATCCATACAAAATTTTAGTATCCCATCAAGTAACAAAAATATACATGTATATGTCATTAAAGATCACAAAAATGTAAGAAGCTTCCCACTCAACTATTTTTAGTTAATGATATTTGGACGAAGTTTCCTCATCAACCACTTCTTTCGCTTTGAGATATCTAATCCCACAAAGATAGTTGCTTTTCTTTCATCTTCAAGAAGGTCACAAGAATCCAAATAAAGCTTATCGTCTAAATCCGGTATAGCTTCAAGTGCATCAACCACATTGCTTGATTTTGTTCGATTGTCATGTTCATTTTTCCTTTCTACAAATGAAGTAAGTGCAACTGTCATGGCCATTAGAGCATCCACCATACGTTCACCGGTGCTCTTTTTCATTTTCTTAGATTGTCGAGAGGTTGAATGTATTGTTGATTTACGCTTGTTCTTTTGACTAGGTGTTTCCATTTCCCCATCGGAAGGTGAAGACTCTTCTTGCACACCTATAGCAGCATCTTCGTTTACAGTAGTAATAGGAGGAGATTGTTGAACTTGGACATTATTGACATCAATATCTTTGCCCGAACGACTAAAATTAATTTCCGGTAGTTGTATTTGCAAATATTTCATGTAAATCATAATAGTTTGGCATTGTTTTAGTTCTCAATGATTTTGCTTCAGGGTGTGCCTGCATTTATCATTTATAAGTTATTATAACGATGTATTACATAGAAATTCTAATTTCTAGATGAATAAGAAATTCACCTTTAGATAATCATCTCATACAAAGTCATCAGCTGTCACCATTTATCGTGTTTCATCCCATCCAAATCCACTTTGATCAAGAAGAGCTTTCATAGCTGTGTATTGAGTCTTTAATTTTTTGTGCCGATTCTTTAAAACCGATCCTTATCTAATTGTAACCCAAACTTACTATTGAATAATGTTGTCATTTGCGTCCATGCATATTTAGTAAATGACTTTACACACTTTTGTCCCATATGCACTTGATCTAACATGATGTCAATAAAATAACGATCCATGGGTGATGTCCAATTGGTCATCGATCGATCATTAGTAGGAGGAACTTGACTATCCACTATTTAGTCTATAAATTATGAAAAATAATAAATAAGTAGTGCCTAGGCAAAAAAAAAAAAGGAATCAATAGCTAACATTCATAAAAAGCTAGAATAATGTGACATTTGCGTCCATTCATAGAAAGAATGCTAAATTGATAAACTAGAAGATATTCAACATATTTCTAGGAGAAAAAATGTACTAATTTCATTACTAAGTAGGGACCTATGTGCTAGGCTGCTCAAACAATTCCTTATAACACAATATCGCTATGTAGGATCGAAGACATTCTCAACATTTGAAGAGGATCGAAAACTATTCCCTCTATGCCTCCCCGGTATTAGGTTCTTACTTAATTTGGAAGATATCCATCCCCTTGATTACTTGTGTTTAGGACCTTTAGGTATATTACTATAATCCCAAGTATTAATAACTTAACAAAGCATGGATTTGGGTGCTTAATTATTTGATGTATGGATTTGGGTGCTTAATTCCAAGTATTAATAATTTAACAAAGCATGGATTCTATGGATGGCTGCTAGTGTGTTGATCTGTTGTTAGTTTCTTTCTACCTCCATATGCTCTACTCAATGCTAAGTACTAAATACAATACCTCAGTGATGAGAAGGATTAGGGACATTAATCCCCATAAGGACATCTTTTCTTGTTTCCTAAACTCCGGGTCTTAAAGGAAAAATTATCTTGATTTACATTTGGTTTTAGGAGTGATATCTTGTGAGTTTAACAATATTACATACTCAAATGGTGTTGAAGAGCACAAAAAATCTAGACAATGTAATAAAAATAACATTTCTAATTCAGCACAAAGTTCATAAGTATATGTCAATTTCAATGCATCATCCAGCAAGATAATATAACAGTGAGTGTCATCAACCTATAAACTTTATGACAAGCAAGTTTGTTCAAAAGCACAAAAAATCCAGTTGGTGGTGACAATCATTTGTTTCTTCAAGGTACCTTAACAGTTCAACTATGCATATTCAGACTTCATGGTGTGTCTCAAGAAGATAATCAATATCTTTTTCTTTGTAGCTTCGCTCAATAGTCGAGTCCACTTTTTGGGGACATTGTTTTCTACTTGTTTTTCTTACTCGTTGTCACCTTCTTAAAACCCTAGCTAATACAGTAAAAAAACCCCAAAAGACCTCAAGTAATAATAAAACCCAAAAATCAAATCAATCCAACTTCACAAAGAAACCATAGAACATATCAAACTCATTCAAATCCTGTACAAAACCAGAAAGCTTACAAGTACAGATACAATCCTAAAACTAACAACAACGAAACTTAAATCCGTAAACATGTACAGATACAATCAAAACAGAACGTTTTGTTCATCAAAGAAGGGCAAGAAAAGCGAAAAAGAGAAGAAGAAGAAGAAGAAGAAGAAGAAGAAGAGGAGGAGGAGAATTATACCTGGTTTTTGCTTTCTCCTCTCCTCTCTGTTTTTCCCACAGGTGGTCTTTCTTTCTTTTCTCTATGCGTGCCCGACTTACTTTGTTTGAAAGTGAACGAGTTCACTGTTGTAACGTGTCTCACAAGAGACAAGATCGAACCTGTTTTTGGAAGCAAATCGGAAAAAAAAAAACCTAAAACGTGGGTCCCACACGATTACCAAACAACTATGCTTGGGTTCGGTTTTGAACTGACACCCGCTGGCCAGGTTTTTGGCCTACCCAAACACGCCCCGACAGGTTTTCTCTCATCTCTTTGAACTTTTATGTAGAAAGTGCTTTAGCAGTAAAATCTTTGGCCTAGATCTTTTACAGTGACGAGAAGGAGGTAAACCCCCACTCTATGATGACAGATTTCAGTTACAACGATTTCTTGAAACCTATTTCTGAAACCGGCACCAAGAAATCGCTCGACAAGCCAGAGTTATATACCTAAACCTAATAATATATCGAAGCTCGGCTTGAACACGCAAGGACTCAATAAGTAGAGCTTAATCATTGGTTGGAAAAGATGAAGCACTGAAAGATCAGTCATGGAGATCCTTGAGACCTAATGTTCATTAGACTTTAGAAGAAGAATTTTCTCTTTAAATCAGTCCATATATTTTCCTAGCTAAATTTTAAATAATATCCATTATAATTTTAGAAAGCAAGTGACTTATATAGCGTAAACGAAAGAAAACCCTCCAGTCTGTAGAGAGGAGGTTCATCCCACTGCACTCCCCAACAAAAGCATTTGCCAAAATCGGGTGTAAGTAGCTGAGATCCACTGTCCAGTTGGGGGACAAGATCTCAACCCTTCTTTATTGAAGCTTATAAGAGGGGGAGACAACTGAGCTCCCTTATTATATAGATAGTGGGTGGCCTGTGCCCACGGCACTCCCCGACAAATCATTTGCCAAAATCGAGTGTGAGTGGCTGAGATCCACCGTCCAGTTGGGTGATAAGATCTTGGCCCTTCTTTGGTGAAGCCTATAAGAGGGGTTATAAATGGGGTAAAATGAGAATTAAAAAAAAAAAGTCACCAAGACAACCTACCAATAAACTGTTTGGAAGGTCGCTTCAATATGTAATGGGCGTTCCTGACCCGTCTCTTCCTTAGCTTAGTTGAAAAAAAAAGATGGATAGCAATAATATCTGTACCCAAACACGCCCCTATCTACAATCCCGAAACTAAAGTCCTCCATGTCGTCCAATGGGCAAGGGCCAACCAACAATGATATACACCTTCAACATCACGCACCCTGCGTAGTTTAGCAACACCCCTCCATCATATCCCAAAGCTACCTCCGTATGGATCGGCATCGGCTCTCCTGTTTTCTTCTCACCAACGCCATAAACCCTAGAAGTAGTCGGAGAATTAGGGTTTCTGAAACAAAGAAAATAAGTTTTTATCTCGTTGATTTCTTCTTCAGTTATGCAGAAATAGAGAAATTAGAGTTCTTCAACCCGAGAAATTAGGGTTCCTAAAAACAAAAGTTACGATTTTTTTTATTTTCTTCCACGGATTCTGCAAGAAATGAAGAATTAGGGTTCTTTGAGGTAAGGAATTAGGGGTC
The DNA here is from genome assembly GCA_035048495.1 of Euptelea pleiosperma. NCBI lineage: Eukaryota > Viridiplantae > Streptophyta > Magnoliopsida > Ranunculales > Eupteleaceae > Euptelea > Euptelea pleiosperma. Next base: position 26,988,981 of record CM068549.1, read on the forward strand.
TTGAGCACGAAATCAAGGTTGTTGGTTTCGGTCTTTGGTATTGCAGAAATGGATGACACGGAGGACGATGCGAGGTATCCCCCAAACCCTTACTCTGCAAATTATCATCAGAGCTACGCTTCTTCGCATCGCCCGAAGCTTCCGGTCCGAAACGCCTCTTATGCCCAGCCGATTGGTAACGAATACGAAGATGAAGAAGAAGAAGAAGAGGAAGAAGAAGAAGAAGAAGAAGAAGAAGAGGAGGGTGAAGAAGAAAATGGTGTCCAACGGGTCGTGGAAGAAGCAGAGGAAGAAGAGGAAGAAGAAGAAGACGACGAAGAAGAAGACGAGGACGATGATGATGGTGGAGATGATTATCAACGGAAGATCGAAGTAGAGGAAGATTCCGAGAGGCACCGAAAGAAACGAAAGTTGAAGAATTTAGCTTTAGGTTATGAATTCGCTCCCCGTGTAGCTACGCCATCTGTTGCCGCTGCCGCTGCCCCAAAGCCTTCCTTCGGCGGTAGGAATTCCCCTGCTGATTGGACAGAACATGCGACTTTTGTTCTACTAGATGCTTGGGGTGAGCGGTTTCTTCAGCTTGGGAGAAAGAGCCTTCGATCTGAGGAATGGCTGGAGGTCGCCAAGAAGGTCTCCCAGGCATCGAAAACAGTTAGAACAGATAGTCAATGTCGCAATCGATTGGATACATTGAAGAAGAAATACAAAAGGGAGAAGATGAAGTCAGCGGAAACTGGTAACAACGCTAGTAAGTGGGTCTACTTTAAGAAAATGGATATGTTGATGACATCATCGCCGCGGCAACCTGGACTGTCTTGTGGGTTGGATTCGGGTGAGTATGTCTTCATGAACCCTAGGGTTTATTTGAATCGTTCCAATGGATTGGATGAGATGAGGGACAGCCCCGGGAATTCTGAATCGTCAGAGGGTGATGAGGATGATTCGGATGACCTCCCACCTAAGAAGGCAAGATTTGGAGAGGACGGCGATGAGGGGTCTTCATTTAGGTTGCTTGCAGATTCTATTCAGAAGTTTGGGGAGATATATGAAAAGATTGAGAATAGTAAGCAGCAGCAGATGCTAGAATTGGAGAAAATGAGAATGGATTTCCATAGAGATTTGGAATTACAGAAGAGGCAGATTATGGAGCGAGCACAGGCTGAGATAGCGAAAATACGACAGGGTGATGATGAGGAGATCGATGTTTCTGTGGAGAATATGAGCGGATGATGTACGTGGCTTTTGATTCCTGATTTACTTTCAATGAAACTTATTTTGGCATATTCCATTGCTTTCTGTCTGTTAGTAATATAGAAAGTTCTTGTCCTTTTGGTTCTTATTTATGATGCATTGAATTTGCTGGAGATGATCATATTTGAAAGTTTTAATTATGCTAGGACAAATTACAGAACTGCAAAGATCTTTGCTTTTAATGCTTTCTTCTTCAAAACCAAATTTCTATGGTAAATTGTTAGCCGAATGATTTGTTGGTATATCTTTATACATGACGCTAATTATAGTAACTGACAAACGCCAAGATGCATGGGGAAGAGGTCCATTGCCTTCCACTTCTCACTTAAGTTCCATGAGGATAGGTGACTGCCAGTACCAGGTTCTGTTAGCGATCACCTAGTCTGTGTCTAGTGCCTGATTGCCATCCATGAAGCATTTGCTCCCCCACTCCTTCAATTCTTTAATCTTTTGTGGATCGAAATTCCGTTGGCTCGGTTGTTTCTTTCTTTTTCCACCTCTATATAGATGAAATAAGGACTCTAGTTGACTTGGAATGGAAAAGAAGGTGAACAGATAAGGAATCCAAGATGGAAATGATACGAATGCTAATGCCCTTCTCCTCCAACTAAACCTTTGAATATCCTTTCCACTATGAGATTTGGGCATGCATCACAAAGGAGTTGCCATTAAATATAGCTACTTCTGCTAGCACAGCTATTCTTGATGTAAAGAAACGTTTGTAGATAACTCCACAGAAGTAGAGCAGAACACCATCCACATAGTCAGGTCGGAAAAGAGCATGCCACAATTGCTGTCATGGAGCATCTTGCATGTACCAAATGATCATACTGCAATTGTAACTTCTCTTCCAGCTATCTTTTATGTGCCAAGAAGCCTTTTAGCTCCGTAAACCATTGCATCAACACGTGATTGATTAATGAACTTCGGCAAGGGAACGTCCAGTTCGAGCTTTGACCGAGATAAAAATTATGTAAATTTCCATGTGGAGAATGGAACCATGGTTTTAAGTCTTGGCTAAGACTGAGTTGACTCGGGGTTATTCGCAAACAACGTAGTTGTATTTAGCTTAATAAAAAGTAATTTTGTTTTCATAAAAAATCATTCGTACATGTTGGGATGTGTCAACACGGGTTCCATCTAAAGTCACGTTCTTTGTCTGGGGTGCTATGTTGGACAAGGTCCTCTCAGTGGAGAATCTTATAAAGTGAGGCTATCTTATACCCAACAGATGTATCCTTTGCTGCCACGACAAGGAAACGAGCGACCATTTATTCATCCATTGCAGTGTGACTAAGTTGATTTGGGGAAGATTCCTATGCCTTTTCGGCATGTCATGGGTGTTTCCAAAGACGGTCTTCAATCTTTTCTCAGGATGGTACTCTAAAGCCTATTCCGATAGCGGTCGCACTCTTTGGAGGCTCATTCCTTTTGCCATCTGTTGGGAGGTGTGGAAAGAGAGAAATCCCCGTATTTTCGAAGACAAGGCGGACGAGGTGGAGAAGATTATCTTGAAGATCAAAGCTACAGTGTATTATTGGCGTTCAGTCATTCCCGACCTCCAAAGCTCCAAATTTGAAGATTTTGTGTTTCATTGGGGTCATTTGATTTCCTAAGTGCAAGCTTGCTCGTAGGGCTGGTCTTTCGTTTTTTGGAGGGCTTGTGTCTCTCGGTTGTTTTTGCCTTTGCTGCCTTGTCTTTGGCTGCGCTTTTATAGTTCCTGGGGGCCTTCTTAGCCCCATCTTGATATATTTATCCTTTAACCGATCAAAAAAAAAAAAAAAAAAAGCCTAAAAGCACTATGTTGTTATTACATAGTTATGTAGTAAGAACTCTCAGAACTCTTGGAAGTTACTGGAAACCCCCTATTTAAGTATGAGAATTTTCTCTATCCTTTTAACCATTCCAAAATCGTGTTTCTTCTCTATTATTTTCTCTTAATAATTCCGTTTCCTTTTATCTTTGATATGAGCAATTAAGATCTAGGTTGACAAGGATGAAGGTAGTTTATGGAAATTTGGAAGGAAAATCAATGATTGAGAGAAGACCTCGAGCAATTTGAGAGTGATTTGGTGTAACTGAAACTAATGAAGATCCAAGAATGTTGTTTAGTTCACGTGGTGAGATTCATAGATGGCTTTGCTTTCAAACCATGTACAAACCATCAGCTTTTTTGCCCAGGAATCTAGTATTCTTCTTGTTCTCCGCTGTTATATATATCATGCTTCTTCCCTTTCTTTCCCAAATTAGTTTTGTTGTATTTACCCGGTCCATACGTTTCCTGTAGATCTTGCCTGTTTCTCCTTAGATTGTTATAATCAAGGAATTTTTTTTTGTTGTTATATCTTTTTTCAAGTGCACTCTTTGTGTTTCTTCTTCTTTCAGTAGAATTCCATGTTCCTTTTGTGGTTCTAGGTTAGAACGTGGATTGAGGAAATAAGAAAAGATTTGAAGACAGGCTTTAGCAAAAGATATGGCTCCAGATAGCATTGAATGGTGGAACAGGATATTTGTTGTCAACTCCAAATTGTTGGGATAACACACTGTTAGTAATGATGATTATGGTGTAATTGATTATACCTGTAATTAACTATATGGTTGTGCATATTAAATGTATCACTTCAGAATAAGTCCACCATGTTTACTACATACCCTGCTACTTTTTTATATCCCTTGAATGCAGTTTTTGAACAGGAAGCGACTCGTTCGCCTGAGGGCATAAACCCATGCTTTCTGTGTAGTGCTCTTACCATAAAGATATAAAGGTAAAAAATGACCCTAAATATAATGGCCATTATTAACTGTTAGCTCCTTTATTATTGGCATTATTTGTTATTTTAGGACCATTATACCATTTGAATAGTATTGCATCAGTTTTTCTCAAATTAAATATATGAAGAGAATTATTATTTGCAAGGCACATTTTGCTTCTTCCGGAGCACCAATGTTTTTTCACTATAGTGGATGCAGCAAAATTTTCTCTGCAAATAGGAATTCCTTATACAAAACACCATATTTGATAATAAAAAAAAAATTAAATTATTAAAAGGTAGATTAAAATTTACTGTTTAAACAGTGATGTATGACCGTTATAATGATGATAGTCAAGGTACAACACTGTGACCTCCCATTATGCTTGTGATTTAAAACCTTGCATAAACTATGTTACCCAGATCCTTCAAAATTGATGCTGTACCTGTGTTGGACACTTCAATTTATAAGTTTAAATGTTGTGTCATGGCATAACCTGGCTGTGTCTCTGCCGTACCCCTAGTAACATAGTGCGTAGACCTTAGATGGGTTATGTTAAACTAACTTGAACCCCAACACCTTTTAGTATCACATAGGCGAACCTATGTGTGCATTGTTAGCTGGAATATGAGTGATTCTAAAATGTGGTACTTGCCTTTGAATTGGATAGGGTCTGAGCACCATAACCTAGTTCTATGAACAGTGCAGTATGTTAAGACCTGAACTATTACATCAAAAGAAGCTAGGCTATAAAGGCACATAAAGCGCAGGTCTTAACCATTAGGATCCTAGCATCCCACTACCTTTCCACAGCCGACATCCTCGGCGGCCTACTCTATGGTCCAGGTAGCCATTACACATGGCTGCTTCACTCTGGCCTCATTTTCCACATGTTGTACCTTCCGTGACTCGAACCCAGGATGTGGGATTGGCTCTGATATCAAATGTTAGGACCCAAACCAATACGTCAAAAGTACCTATGCGATAGAGGCATGTAAAGCTTAGGTCTTAAGCATTAGGATTCTAACACACCATTTCTCAGGCATAGATGTAAGGTCGGAACATAAGCAAAGTATGACAAAGGCCTTTGGGATAAGGTTAATTTTGTTAAACTGGTTCAGGTTCACGTCAAAGGTTTTTTGCGTGATTTTCTTCAGAAATTATGATACCTCTCGGTTAAGTTTTGATAATGTAAGCTCTATTCTGGGACAAAATTTTGATGCCTTCATGATAGGATCCATGTAAAGGGTTGTAATGCCTTGATTTTGTTGCTGATTTGTCCTTTGAACTAAAATCTGCAGTAGAATTGTTTGTGATCAAGTCTCTCAATGAGCATGAAATTGCGAGTTATAAGGGCTTTTATTAACGGCAGGGAATGACTGAATCATAGAAGAGAATGACTGAATCAATTGATTGTGAACTATTGCACAATTTCAAGCATTGGGATTCACACATCATGATGATGCTATGGTTTTGAATCTTTCAATGCAAACTTGAACTTGTTGCCCGCAATTTGCTTGAGTATATTTGTTCATTAAGATGATTTTGGGAATGAAAACATGTCTGAAGAATGAAAGATTTTCTTTGTTGCTATTTTCTATTAGATTGGACTCCAGTTTCATCAATTCTGATGACCTTCAAAAAGAACTTATCTCAATCAATATTTATTATATTGGCCTGTTTAAAGATCATGGATTGAGGGGAGATGGCATCTTAATTGTACAGGGAAACTCTTTTGAATCAGCGCAAGAAGATGGGTGAGAATTTCAACTTCAAGAGAGCAGTGGTGACGCCTCCATTACAGGTGCTTTGGGTAGCGTCAGGTATAGTGTAATGTAATCAGCATTGAAGCCTTGTACTAATAGTCTAATAATACACTTTGTATGGAAGTTTGTAAACCCACATTCACTTGTTTTAGTTTTCCCTGCTTAAATTTATTCTCATTTTATGCACATCTTGGCATAAAAAACTTTCAATCTACATTTTCTTTGCATGAGATGGACCTGAAATGCTGCATTCTGGTTTTTGGTCGAGTTCCCATATGACAGCATATTGAATGTCAGTCATGCTCATCCCTCCAAACCCTTACCACAAAAGAAATTAAGAAATTGTTTAGGAAATAATTGGTGACACTTCTGTTTGTTGGTATGTAGTCGCGGTTGAGGCAGATCACTACATTGTTACAGGGTATACGAAGACATGATACCGAGTATTTTCTCTGCAGAGGCGGTGCTCTTTCCAACTTCGCTAAATTAAAAAGGTGGAGCTGGTATAAGGTTTGATGATTGTTTAGGAGTTTTAAAGTTGGTTTGATTTTTATATGGGTTGAACTGTTTAAGAGAACTGCAATGGACTTGAAGGGGATGTACCGTTAGTTATGCTTGTCTTCCCACCCTGGAGAAGGCCATGAACGCTGTTACTTGGGAATGCAGGCCACCAAAATTTGACAGATCAGGCCATTCAACACCTTTCCACATTCACTGTTAATGAGGCATTCCTACTGCTTATCCCTGTCGTTCGTAGTATATCCGTGATACCAAACAGTCCAAAGGTGACATGCTAAGATGGATTGACAATTTTTTAAACAGGTTGCAACTCGAGAAATATTTGATGTGGTATGTGTAAAGGATTATTTTCCTCAAATGGTTGATGCAAATTCTGTGGTATGCATCGGAGAGCTTGAGCCTCCCAATGGAGGGGTTGTGGTGGTAGCTGGATGAAACTCGATCAAAAAGCTAGACATTAAGGCCCCTTTTTGGTTCAATGCAAATCGAATGCAATGCACTCACTTGCCATAGTTTTGGGATTACAAGTGATTGGTTGGGGGTGTGCAAATGAGCTGAAATGCAAGTGGTTGCCAAGCTCTTGCAAACTCTTTAAGAAAATGGATGCAAGCATATGTAGCCCAAAAACTGTGGTGACTGCAATGCAAGTCACCGCATTTGCACCAGAGTGCAAAAATGCATCTTTTTGACTTGGGCATTTTTAGGCAATCTAAGGGCCTGCATATTCCCTTGGGCAAAGTCACCTTCCTCTTAGCCATTTTCTGTTACTGTGTTCCCCACTTAGGAGGGAAGGAATGTCAACTTCTTAACATTTCTTTACTTGCCATTTTATAGAAATAATGAAAAATATTATGAAAAGTTTTGTTGAAACCATGGTTTAAAAATGGCCGTTATTACGAAAATAACAGCCCCGTTACTTTATATACTGTTAAAACGCTCAAAAAATAACGGCCGTTATTTTCGTTATAATGGCCGTTATTTTTCTGTAACAAAATTGTGAATCTGTTATTTTTTGTTTTTGAAATTTTCAAATTTGAATTTCAGCCCATTTTTCCGTTATTTCTGTTATTTTCCGTTTTTGCCTTTGTGTTACAATTTCTTATAACGGAAATAACGGTAACGGCCCCAGTCCCTTATAGCGGCCCCTTTTAAACCTTGGTTGAAACTATACACTAGTAGTATACTAAGCTAATTATATATATATATATCACGCTGAACTCTATTTCTACAACAAAATCAAGTTTAATTAAAAGAATTCGCTGTTACATCAAATTTTAAAAAAAAATCTATAAATTTTGCTTTGATGCACTCCATCTATCAATATGAGTTTTTTGAAATAATCAAAGCAGAATGGTTGTTTTCCATCAATAGATGGATTGAGCATTGAAAATGTTGCCGGAAAAAATAAATAAACCCAAAATTAGAAGGGTTACTTTTCATCGACATTTATTGTTCATTTCGCGAAATAATATAGTTTTTGACTGGTATGTTATTTTTCATGTCGATCCCTATGGAAATGAAAATTGTGAAATAAAAAAAATTTAATTCCTTGTTTATAATAACAGAGGAAACCGGAGGCGTTGGTCACTAATACCTGTCGCATGTGTTGATCACGCCAAAATTACCATGTGGCACACTCTTAGGAACTCTAAAAAAAATCAGTCAGACTAATACAAAAAAATCAACCCACCTCCCGGAGAACAAAAAAAAAAACCCGTGATGAATGTTATCCTTTCTTTATGGATAAAAAAATCTCAAGGATCAAGGCTTACATGTGTAGTAGAAAACAGCATTCATAAGAGTATCCAAGACAAGGACCAAAGAGTACATGGAGACCAACATGGGACCCTCCCACACACTCATCCCCTTACACAGCCTAAATTCAAACAAAAACTCAACTAGTCTGAAGCCCATATTACTCAACAAAGCCATCACTAAAGCTGTCTGTCTCCTCCCCTCAATCAAACCCTTTGCCTTAACCAATGACTCAAACCCATAACAGTCACCCTCCAACACAGCCAACACCCTTGCCAAGTTCCCCACAACCATAATATGTGCAAACCCCACACAAAAGGGTACCCCTACAAATCCTAAAACCACCCAAAATCCCAACAAACTTGAACAAATCCCACAGGCAAACAAGATCTTAGGCAAAGTTGCTAAGCTCAAAACCAAAACCCCAAAAAGAATCAGCACAATCAAAAACTCCCAGAAACATGTGTGGAGAAGCTTCACCCAAGTAAACCCACTTCTCATAAACAACCTTCTTCCACTAACACTGATCCCATTATAACTATCTGCAACTGCTTGAATAGTAGCAGCTCTTCCAAAGAGAGAGAAAGTGATGGAGGAGGGGAAGCAAATGATGATATGGACAATGGTTTTAGAGAGAAGTTTGAGTATGGGTTGAGCTCCATTTTGGCCAAATAAAAAGTTTGTGGGTGTAAGTGTGGAGTAGGGTAGTTTAGGAAAATGATGAATGAGGAAATGGGAGAAGAAAAGAGAAAGTGGGAGAGGGGAGAAGAGGAAGATGGAGATGGAATGAAAGTGGGTTGGATGAAGAAGTAGTAATCTAATGGCTTCTCTGAAGATTTGGGCTGTGTTCATCAATTGAACTGATTCAAAAACATGGGTTTCCCTTCTTGGCATTGGCATTGTGGATGTTTGAGAGAATGTCTCTCTGTCTGGATTTCTAGGTGATTAGTGGTGCTGTTGCATCACGGTTTTGGTTTGGATAAATTAGGTTTTTGGTTGCTTGAATGCTAATATTTCATGATTGGATGGGTTGAAGTTAGTGTTTGTTTAAGAGTGGTAAAAATTATATTCTTAGAGTTCATGAAGTAGGGTTTGGGCTCTTAGGGTATGATTATTTCTAAAATATTAATAATTTATAGAAGGAAAAACGTGGAGAGAGGTTGACAATTCATAAAGAGAAATGATTTTTTTTTTTTAAATCATGAGCTACCCAATTAAGTGGTTTCTCAGGTTCCAACACCCTAGATCACATAATCCATGGTGTGTGGAGTTGTGTGATTTGCTTATCTTGCAAGATAAATGGATGTAGAACCCTTGAGACCATATAAATTGGTAGCTTGCATGAGTATTGGATGCTTTCCCTTGAATTTTTTTTTTTTTTTTTTTTTTTTTTTGAAGATGGAGAGAAATGGAATGATGATGGGGTGGAGGCATTTTGGGTGGTTAAGGTGGAAACAAAGGTTTCATCATTTCTTTGAATGAGAAATCATGATTTTGCCTCCTCTAAGTACTTGAGAGAGAGAGAGAGAGAGAGAGTGTGTACTGTACCACATCAGGCTTATGACTTCTCAATATGTTCATAAGTAAATTTAGAGTAATGATCGCATGGTCCGGGGTCCATGGACATTGTCATGGTGCATGATGGTGTCATTTTTTCATTGGTCAAGCGATACGACTAACTTTAATAATTAATTAACTAAAACTTAAAACTGAATTTACAATTCGAGATATAATTTTGACCAATGACAAAACACCACCACCATGCACCATGACAATGTCCATGAACCCCGACCTATGTGATCATTACTCATAAATTATTGGGAGCCTACGCCCTACCCTACCAACTAAAAGGTAGAGGAATAAAAGGGTCTTGGGAATCACATTTTGGTGGAACTCACCTATAAAAACCATATATAAATTAGCTAATCTTAGCCTTACATGTGCCACCACACTCATGGCTCGTGACTCCTTGACCTATTCGTGCCAACCTCGTCGGATCGAATTAATATAATATTTTAATTCTTTTTTATCATTAACATGTTATAAGATTTCACGACAGATGTAGGTATCTCACTAAATTGGCAAGAACCTCGTTCAAAAAACAGACTCCCAATTATATTTCAGACATAGAATGGGAGATTTCCCAAAAACAACAACATGACAGGGGAAATCAGAGAGAGGGAGAGAGAGAATCTAATCCTTTTCAAAATTGGACTTCCTCTAATTTGTCACACTATTGTTAGAGACTTTTTCTCGTCCGTAAATCATGATCACAATTATTTATGGTCGACCAAAGAGAATAGAAACGCCAATACCATAACAAGGTACAAAAGACCGAACATTGCAGTGTATTTACCAAATTTCTCCTCAACCAATGAAGGTTTTGAGCCAGACTCGGATGAAGAGCTCGACAATCGTCTCATCACCTTCACTAAGAAAGATCTATAGGGTGTCCATTATCCCTATATGACACACTAGTCATCACTCTCAGGGATTGGGACTTCCAACGTATACTTGTAGATACTAGAAGCTCAGCTGATATTTTGTTTTAGCCCAACCTTTAAGAAAATGGGCTTCGGAGAAGTCATTTTCACTCCAATGCAGTTCCCATTGGTCAGATTCAATAGACAAAACGCAAGAGTCTTGGGAGAAATCACATTTCTAACAAGAGTTAGGCCTGTAACGAAGCTCGTCCGGTTTATGGTTGTTGATGCCCTATCTCCATATAATGTTATTTTCGGTAGGTCATAGATATGCTGAGACCAAAAACCCTACAACGGATATACAACTCAAATTTTTATTTTGTTATGGAATTCGAGAATCGACCACACAACCAATGACAATCACAAAGAAGAGGAATAATTGCATGCACAAGTACACACGGACTTATGCGGTTCATAACAAAGGGTTATATCCATGGGCAACTATGCAATTCCACAAAGAAACCTTAAACAAAAATTTGGCCGAGGTGTGGCGCCCCTCGAATCCCCCCCTACAGAACTCATTTTATAGGCCTCCAACCGCATGGATGTTTAGCCCACCACTTGGTCGATATACATACCAAAAACTTTACATGGGACCACCTATAATAGATAAAATTTGAGACAGCTAAGGTACATACTGTAATAAAATAACACAAATAGCATGATGAATTAACACTGAAGATCATGCTCTCTAGATCGTTCAAAAACACAAACACATATTCATAATTAATCGAATAGCTATATACATGAACCCATGAAGAAAAACCGACGATTTGATGAAGAGAGATCTTAAATTCGAATTTCGCAAGCATGCGATCACCTATCGTTGGAGAAGAAAGAGAGAAGTAGAGGACGTCTTCACATTTTCTAAAACCCTAGATCACGATGTGGCTCTTCCTAAGGAGTATGGGACATCGCCATCAAAAATATATTATATACAACTCTTAATTCCCCCCATTAAGGAAATGAGTCCTAAAGGGACTGCACTTTTAGGGGGTGTTTGGGAAAGAGAAGTAAAAGCACTTCTACTTGTAGTAGAAGTTACAAGTTGATTTTTTACCTCTAAAAAAGTCATAGAAATTAAAATGTCAGAAGGGGTTCTAATTTTTGAGAAGTTGTTTCTCTTAGAAGTTAAAAGCTAAAAATTTTAGCTTCAGTTTTAAGTTAGTTTTTAACTTTTTACAAGTTAAAACACTAAACACATCCAAACTAATTTTTTAACTTTTTGGCTTATAAAAGTCAACAAGTTACTTATTTTCGTGTTGCCAAACATCCCCTTAGTAAGTTGTATCTTCTACTACTACATTCGAAACACACCAAACTTGTACAATATACTACCACTTTCCAATTTGGCATTTGGTTGCTTATCTTGTACCCCCAAGTTAAGTTAGTTCAACCCTAGGTCTTATTAATGGTGGATTAAGTGTGGGCCACACAAAATCTTACACATACGAACATATTGCACTTACGCAGTTTTAGAAATAGGATCCTCTCTTCTGGATTCACCATTCAAGTTCAAAGCCAATTGGAGGCCTGGAAGTCTAATCCATTGGGTCTGACTAGGAACCACTGAATCAATTTGGGCCTAATGCATGATATTAAGTGGGCTCGTGTTACATGATAGTAAAATCTCCTCGGGCTACTAAAATATAAATTCAAATATAATGAATTGTTAGTGCAGTACAAATCAAAATGTGCCAGCAGTTGGGCACCACATGGACCTCGGACCACATGATCACTACTCATTATTCGAACTTAGATTCTTTATTCCATATTAACTTAAGAAAGACGCTTACAAAACAATGTGTAAGCGACTAGTTGTTCTTCTTGGCGCAAGTGTTGGAGCAGGAATTGATGCAATCTTCCCAACCTTTCTCATCTGTCACAAAATACCATTGTATAATCAAGCATTTTAGAGTTGAGAACAAGGGATTGATTTTCTGCACATAATGTGTACCGAAGAAGTCTGCATAGATAGGGTTTCTTACACAAGGCAGCTACTATTCGGCAAACCTCAAGAGTTCCACATGTTTTGCCATCCCACACGTTCCCCATGCGGCAAATCTCAGCGCAATAGCCCTCTGCTTTGACAATTTTTGTCTTATAAAATGATTTTTCATTATGGGTGTCAATCCGGCCCTCTTGTAAGGGGGCCCAGCCCTTTGAAAGCCCTAAAAAGAGGGATTTTTTTTTTTTTATATATAAATTTCAAGCCTTTAGGGCTGGGCTGGGCCCAAATATGTAAGGCCTTTCTAAATAAGGGCCGGGCTAAGGTCACACTCAAGGGGGCCTGGCCCTACCCAACCCTTAGCAAATCATCTATGTTTTATTTATTTTTTAAAATTATATTCCATAAAAGTATTTTTCAGAAAATGGCACACTAGGTACGTGGTATATTCAAAACTAAATTAAGCTGTCTTTTTCAAATAAAAAATGGGTTATTCTATAGTCACATGTTGTCCAATTGTTATTGAGCGTTCCAGGCTACCTAGGGAATCTGACCATTTTTGAAAAACAGAACATACAAAAGAAATGGAGAAAATCGTTGGCATGGTTTCCCAATTTCCTTAGGTACACGTGTCATGACGTTATAGGTGTTGGACACTACAATTATCCTAAAAAAGATACAGTTTTTGGCAATTTCCAAACGATTGAGCCATTCCAAAATTATGAACAGCCCAAAATCGTTCCGATTTTAAAAATTTTAAGAATTGTTCAAAATTAAAATGACTTTGTTCTACTGTAAATTTATAATATATCATTTAATTTATTGAGGTTTTTAAAAAACTGAAAGATTTAATTTTCAAACCTTAACGGTTCACTTCTATAATGAAAAAATTATGACCATTTATTGAAAAATCTAAATATATTAAACCGGAAAATTACTTTACCAAGCCAAGTGCATTAAGCATCTACTTCTTTCACTTAAAAATTTTATATTTTTTAATATTCTTCTTCTAGGCCCTGGCCCTTGAGGGTAGGGCTAGGGCCTAGCAGGTTTAGTCCGAGAATAATTCAATAATGTTAAAAATGTGCAAATTTTTCCATACCTTTGAATAAGTTCATTTTTTGAATAATTCGTACGGTCCCAAATATTTCAAGAATTTAGTAACTATACTGATTACAGCATCTCCAACCCTACCCTACCCTAAACACTTAAAGTATGGTAGAAAAGAATCTCCCTTACCTAAAACTCAAAAATATCTCCAATGGTCCACCCTAAACTCTGCGCTTCCCTAAATATAAGAACCAATAAAAAAGAGAAAAATGACAAAATTATAAGAATGGGACATAGGTGGCATTAAGTAAAAAGCATGTGAGGATATTGAATGGAATTAATTAAAAAGAGGGAGGAGAAGGGAGAGCAAATTTTTAAGTTCTCACCCTAAATCCTACCCTAACTATACTTTAGGGTAGGATTTGAAGTTACCTCAACATAGGGTAGACTTTAGGGTAGGGTTGGAGATGGTTTATGTTTTTACCCTATTTTAGGGAAAGGAAAGGAGTTTAAGGTAGGGTTGTTGGAGATGCTCTTAGGTCAGGTTGGGGTGAGGTTTAACTTCCACCCATCACTTATGACCTCAAGTTTAACTGAGAAGAATATCAAATCGAATGGACCCACCCAAACAATAGAAGTCTGCACAACATATTACAGCAAATAGATAGCACAAAATTGAGGCCGGGTTGGGGAATTTACCAGGATCCGGATTGGTGCATGAGGATACAACACAACCAACGTTACAGTAGTAAATATGGGTTTTGGAACCGGAGGGAGGAGGAGGGCAGTGTTTGACACATTTGGAGAAACAGCTGAGCCTGCTTCTCCCAGAACTCTGCATGTGTCATAGCAGGGGCGATAACAGGCCTTGAAGCCCTCGAACTGAGCCATGGTTGGTGATGCCACCAAGATCACAGTAACAATCACAAGAAGATCAGACCTAAGACCTCTTCTTCTCTCCATCGTCCCCTCCCTCTCTAGTCACTACTCTCTTTCAGGCTCAGCAGATGAGAAATATGAAACCATATATACTGTGAAAAGACACATGTACGTACTGCCTAGTGAAATCAGAGTTTCTATTCCACGTACATGAAAAGTCCACATGCACATGCACATGCATACAAGTTATGATTCAGAGACGAACCTGTTCGTGTCTAGCAAAGGCAGCAGTACTCATCTCATAGGTTCGAAATCTCGGGTTCGGAGGCTGGATCCGTGGATCCGGATCGGTCTGTTCCAGAACGGGGTCTGCCCATCTCGCCTGAGACAAAGTTGGGCTCCTTTGTAAGACAGTGATCTCGGGGTGAGACCCAAGCTAGACAAGGCACCCAGGATCTCAAGGAGTTCTGAAAATTAACTGTGATGGAGCATCCAAAGGGATTTTGTTCAAGGGTGCGGGCTAAGTGGCAAGAGACAGTCGATCGACAATGTCAATAACCACTGATGACATTATTAATTGATGGAATTACCCCTTGTAGAAATTGGCAATTAAGGCCCATCAACTTTTTAATTATTCTCCCGCATTGGGAGCCAATTTTAAGTAAATCAGTGATGATGCAGTGACTGCATTCTGCATCGAAATCCGAATGGGAAACGACAATGACAAAACTTGAAAGAAATGGATTAGCTGAACATGGAGAGGTTAACTTTAGTGCTGACTTGTGCACTAAACAGGGTGCTTACTTACCACGTGGCTCCTTCTAATGGTGGGATGAGAAACCCGACTTTCTTACCACAATGGAGGAGCCTTGGAGGCCATATTTTAGATTTACTTGATGTATCTTTATCTCGGGGTTAAAATGTGCAGATGATTGATGAGGGTGGGGGTGCCAACTTTGTTGGGATGCCTACCTTTAGTGTGATTCAGACTATGCAGTGCCTTACCCTTCTTTTGTATCAGTTGCTTTTTTGTTTCTTTATAATAAAACCCTTCGAAAAAAAAAAAAAAGGTGGCACGTATGTTGTAAGTGAGTGATTTCAGGAGCGTTTTCGAAGAGGTGGCAAAATTGAAAAGTTTAAACCAAAATAGCATTCGAAAATACTGGCAAAAAACATGGACAGTTCTATAGAATTTAGCAACTGAAGCGGGCAAATCTGAAAATTGTGACAACTCAAGAGCGTTAGATCACAGCGTGTATATGACCTATGGAGTCTGTGATTGGATCACAGCATTTTTTCCTGAATTTTGACTGGTGTAAGAGGTGGGGTCGATCAGTTGAGTCAAAGTAAAATTAAAGTTGGACTTTTGTCCAAATGGTGTGCATGCGTGTGGTAGATTGTGTGCTCTTACTCTTAGAGTTTTACCAATGTCTGACCCTATGGACATATATATGCGGTTTCCGTGGCCAAATGTAAGGCCCACTTAATCTCAAGTTTTGCACATTGAGAGAAATGTATTCCCCTTAATTCTATGGGTGCAAAGGGTGATGGTTACCCCTCCATTCAATACCGAATCACCCAGATACCTAGGGGGTAGCTGTTGCTTCCAGTCAATGAGAAACATAAAAGAGCAGGAAGGTTGAGAACTGAAATTCTTTAATACCAAAGTTTCACGAAGCATGAATAAGATGATTCACTTCCAAGCAAATCCGAAACAGAAGCCTTGTATGTACAGTCTCAAGATGACAGACCCAAGCACCAGTTCTATGTGATTACAACTAGATTCAGGAAAAAAAAACAATCAAATACAATGAAAGAAAGCACACATTTCTCACGCAATCAAACATCATGAGTTTCTACTCATACTCACCGAGACAATATGAAAAGAGGAAGATGGGGCAAGGAGGGAGGAGGGAAAAGAGGCGAATCACGGTACAATCCCAATATCCTTGAAGTATTCATGCTCGAGTGCAATCCGTGCTGTAATTCTTCTACTTGGGTCCAAGCAGAGCATTTTCTGGACAATCATAGGCACACATAAGCAACGGGAATGGCAATTAAATACATGGTTCCTTGTATTAATTTATTTACCAGGCAAAGGCAAAGTGCAAACTTGCATCCAGACTTGGTCAGATCTCAGAACCCACAAGGAAATCTCTGACATCTCCACGCCTCTTAATATTATTCAAGGGAAACCATGTGGTGTTTGCACCAACAACCTGTTGGCTGATCTTACACCAATTGAAGAAGGGGAGGATCAGAAGCACTTGGCCAGAATGTCCCCTTCTCAATGGTGTGGGTTTTTTGAAGAAAATGCCATCGTTGATCGCATTTTTAACTACAAATATATGCTTTTAACATTATCAATTTAACTCTATGGTTGAGTCAGACTCCAATTTATCCACGCAGTGTTGTTTATATACATATATCAAACTCCAAACTTACAGAAAGAAGATCAACTCCAGCAGGTTCAAGATTTGGGACGGCAGTTGCCAGGTCCTGCCAACAGAAGGGTAAGTACAGTTCAAATATATTGATATGAATACATTCTGAAGGTTTAATATGGCACAAACATCAAAGAAAATAACCACCACATTGCACTCAATTACCTTAGGAGGCCACTTGGGGAAGGCAGACTTGAAGTCAGGTAATGATGTCACCCCAGGCCAAATTTCTTCATTTGGAGTACCCAAAAATCTTCGAGGAAGAAATCACATGTAAAAGGTAAACATTAGCGAGGAGGGTAGTATACATACAAAAAGAGGGTAACAGTGGGTGAGCTATGGCACCTGAAAATTTTGAACAATTCATCAATCTCAGAGTCCCCAGGGAACAATGGTCGCTGGTTCACCATCTCAGCAAATATACAACCCACAGACCACACATCAACAGGAGTGGAGTAATGGCGGGAGCCAAGTAGGATTTCAGGTGCCCTGTACCACAGTGTTACCACCTGGAAGGTAGATTACCGGGGGTATGAAGCACAGACACACAATTACAATTGAATCCATTCTGTAATAGAAGAATAAAGGCGGTGCATAGTTCACATTGCCCTTATGAGTACACAAAATAGACCTGCATGATACTAAAGATTGTGTTATTTAATTTCTTTTACAAAATTAGAGAATTGACCAAAAATTGACTTTTTCATTTTCTAGTAAAACATCGAATATCATGAGCTTTTATGAAATTCGGTTGTACTCCAATTAAGACCCAAGAATAATGAATCTCATTTTATTTAGTTCTGACACCCCCAAGAAAAGAATATTTAGCGCTTCCCGCTTTCTTTCGGTCTCTTGTATGTTTTTCGGGGCCCCCTCAGCCCCTTTTAATGCAATCCTTTTACCGATCGAAAAAAATCAAAAAACAAAAAGAATATTTGGTCCAAATAGTTTTTAAATCAAGCAAGCAGTCCATGCAATTTGAGTCCTTGACAATTCGTGTAATAGTTTAAGGTATCTGCCGGTCCAGAAGCATGTGAATCCATATTCACCGGGTGTAGTCGTAGTTAAGTACCATCGGTATTGCCAATACATATCATTCAACGATACCACTTAAAATCAAGAAGAAAGGTGAAGGGGCAGAAACCAATCCATTTCTTCGTCTAAAACACCATCTCCTCCAAACAAAAAGCTCTAAGAATTAACTCGGCGCGGAAACTTGGGGTTTTCAATTCCAAGGTATGTAAGCTCTTTTTTTTTTTTGCATAAATCAACTTGAATAAGTTAGAAAATCAAATATTCATGGATCATTAACTAGATTCAAGGGTTTTTGATAAGCTTTATGAAGATTGGATTAATTTGGATAGGTTTTTCAATTTTAGGGTGTTCTCAACTTTTTTTAAAATAGTTAACATCACAGAGTGACAACACAATAACACATTAAGCAGAACTTTATGATCATATTACATGTATGAAATTTAGGGGTGCAACTTGGGGGAGTTGGGTCAGGCTAGGAGTCAGTCCGAGCCCAACCCTAACTTCAGACTATTCAGCCGGAGCCCGAACCCAACCCGACCCCAGGCCTGAGATGCTCAGCACAAGCCCTACCAGAGCAGGTTGGGTTGGGTTAATTGGGAACTCCATCTTCTTCTTTGGATGGGATGGGAGCTATGCTTTTTCATCAAGATATTGAGTCCTGAACAAGACCCATTGCAAATTAGTGAATAGTATTTGTAAAAATAATAATTAAAAGCCCCATAATGTTTTTTTTTTAAATTGGATGATTGAAGAACTTATAGAGTTTTCTCAATTATCTGTACAAGCACTGAAAAAATAAATAAATAAAACATAATTGAAGAACTTAAACACCCATTAAAGAGAGACAGAAGACAGAACATGCCTCTCACCCTCCAATCTCAACCATGAATCCACCTCTCCTTTGTTGTCATTTCAATCTGAAAGCCTCATTTTAATCCTAACCCTGAATATCTTCACCCCTACTAATCCCTTCGCTTGATCCTCCTCTACTCTTCTCCTCCATGGGGCGTGGGGTTTCAAAGCTTGACAACTGTTGACAAAGCAGCATGGCCAGTCGTACTTTGGCCCCTCCGCCGTAGGATGGAGATCAAACGGGGCAGTAACAGGCGTGCAATATAAGGCATCACCTTCTCTACAAAACAACTAATTAAAGATGGTGGAGAGGACAACCACTCCCAAGTTTGTAGGTGGGTAAGGTTCACAGAGAGAGAGAGAGAGAGAAAGAGAGAGGATGGATGAGGAGTATAAGTGAGGGAGTAGGTCTCATTTTGGTAAACAATCCTTTTTCAAAGTAAAGAGTGTGCGATGACGGTCAGGCTCAGGTAGGCCTGAGGCCTCAGCGCTAGCCCGACCCATTTTTAGTCAGGCTCCGAAATCCAGACCCGAGCCCAACCCAAGCTCAAGAAATATGAGCCCTTTGCACCTCCAATGAATTATTTTCTTTTCAAATCTTTGTTCCAATATTGGTCTTCTAACTTTTTCCATATTATTGGGGTTTTTGTGTGTTATTTTAGCATTTCATCACATATCAGTATTGGCACCAACTGATACAGTTACCAATACCAAGACTTTAAACCACCATGCATATTCAGAGTGGAGAAGAAGATAAACTAAGACCCAACCTGTTAGAAAATAATCATGAGCCTAACAGTTTCATGTGTACTGATGGTAAATTATCCCTTTTAGTCTTTCTTAAATTTCCCACTAAAATCCGAAGAAAAAAATTCTTCTAAATTTACCTAGCTACAAAAGGAGGAAATTTGCAATTATGCAGCGTAATAATCAGGTATTATTGAAGAGACAAAATACCAATAACTGAAGCACAAAGAACCCAAGTTAAAGAAAAAGAAACTAAATGAAGCAGAAACCAGGGAAAGTTAAAGGCCTTGCACATTGATACCTCATGAGTAAATGTCCTGACAGGAATACCAAATGCCCTGGCTAATCCAAAGTCTGCAAGCTTCAGTGCATTGGTGCGGCGATCTATCAGTAAATTCTGAGGTTTCAAATCTCGATGGAGAACTCTATGAGAATGGCAGTAAGCGATACCACGAAGAATCTGATACAGAAACGTCTGCAAAATAGGAGGAAAATTAACTCTTGAAGTTTAACCAAAACTAGTCCCAATCCCATAGCATAATCACTACCATTTTTTAGTAATCGAGAAGGCCAGATAAATCAACAAAATGACAAGGAACAACTAGAATTCAGAGAGTTATCGACCAAGCACATTAACCTTGTATAACAAACACAAGGACAACAACCACCAAAATGTGAATATATCACTACAACCACCTAGAATTTATCAGTAAACAAAAACTTTTTACATGTATCTTTCCCAAGTCTCTTAATACGGCAGCTAAACGCCCAGGCTTTTTTAAGTCTAAACATTGTAAGGACGTATCAAAAAAAAGTTTAAAGGTAGTAAGGTTGATCTTTTATTACTGAATGCATGAATCTCCAATGCAGGAAAAGATCTCACCCACTTTTACTAAACGTGGATCCTTAGTAAGCTCCGGACAGGAATCCATGTGCTTCTTCAAATCCAGGTCCAGATACTCAAAAACCAGATACAAGCGCTTTTCACTGTGCACTACATCCTGCAACCTATTATCCAAGAATTCATTGAATAGTTTGTTCAGAACAAGCCATATGCACAAAATAAGTGATACCACTGGAAAATTTCAGTAGAGTAATCCAAAATAGACGAGGCGAAACAATAAGGAGAAGCCGCAGTTACTTCAAATCTAAGAACCACCTGCAACCACATCTTCCAGAAGGTTAAATTTATATGTAATAAACAAGAATGGCTATTCCTACAGTAGAATGCATCTCTTGACACAGCCTTCAAATAATTCAAGCATCCAGTTTGGCCAGACATTAATCGTATGAAACGGTAGGGAGTTCCTCTAGAGTTTATTAACATCGGTGGAACTTTCACAGTCCACACAATGTGAAAAAGCAGTAGCAGCAGCAGACTAAGACAAAAGGAAAGAGAAAGATGAAAAAAAAATCTAACAATCTTCACAGCACTCAGGTCATCTATTGCAAATATTCTTATCCACCTAATGTTCATTTACAGTATTACATATGGCTGAACAAGAAAAGGGATGAATTCTCTGAACCGATTCCCTGTGATCAGACAATTGATGACAGAAGAATTGCTGGCATCAGTAAGGCAGGACAGATGTCTGGATAAGGAAAATACTCGTGACTACCACCGTCAAGTAACTTTGTCAAGAGTCTCTCTTCTTTCTTTTTGTATCAAGTTCTGCTTGAACTCGAAGGTATTTGGATAACACTACAGGCTTGGGAGTAGTAGTCAATGAGGGTGACTGGAGCGCTATTATCATCAGATTCTCTGTGGAGAGTGGCTACTTGGGAATAAGAAATTCTGAACCCTAAGTTTGGCATTGTCACATTGATACCCAATACATGTAACAGTTTGGAAAAATCATCATAGGAACATGAGACCAGCATAAAATGTTAATTACATGTAATAACATAGCGTATTCACTATTCAGATATTCATTTCCCTTTTCTTTTGATCAGTGTGTTCAGAAAATTTTACTTTAGGGATCATCAAGCCCTTTTAGATGTTTAGACCATCCTCATCCCTTCTCATCTGTGGCATTTCAGTCACTCCATTTACAAAATTTAGATTCGTCACATCTTACACTGTATGATGTCTATGATGGTTTCCCTTCTGAATCAGGAATCAAGAAAAATTATTTGGTCGATAGGTTATATACTACCTCATGAAGTTGTCAGAACAGAATTCTTTGTGGAGATTTCTACTTAGAATAGTCTCAACTTGTAGGTTATAAAAATCCTTCTGACTTTTTCTTTAATTTTCTTTTTCTCACTTTCGATAATAATGTAAATTCACTGAGGAGAAAACAAAGAGAGGAAGAAAAGAAAAACTAAAATTACAAGAGGACTAAATCCCCAACTCCAAGGACGGTTTTGAAATTCCCTCTCTAGTTAATGGGTGGGCCAATCTCATTCATATCTCTCAAATTAAGGATGACACTCTTATCTTCTTTCCCAACAAAATTATATTAGTGGTGAGAAATGGAAGTTCAACTATCAAAATGGGTAAAGTGATGATCATGTGTGCCACATAGCAAAACAAGAAAGATCTCATTTTGTTTTATAACTATAAACTTCATTAAATTTTTAAAGTGGCAAAAGCCATGTAACACAAGCAATTCCGCTAAAGTGGTCGAGATAACCAACAATATATAGATGCAAGGTTGACCTCAAAGCCTATGAAAACCAAATCCTATGTAATACAAGCAATTCACACTGTATAATCAGCAAAGAAACATTTAGGAATTGTCAAAATAACCTGACTATGTTGCCATGCTGCATCTCTTTCAAGAGGGAGATTTCTCTGATTGCTGTACTCGGGACTCCCTCGTCTTCCTGCTCTAAGCGGATCTTTTTAAGAGCTATAGTCTCATTGGTCAAACGGTCACGAGCTTTGTAGACCACACCATAAGTTCCTTCTCCAATCTTCTCAACTTTCTCATACTGCCAGAATAACCACATTACAACTCAACGCAAGGCAAACAAAAAGGAAACAAGTGCCAAGCTACAAGAAATAAGTGAGAATCTTTACCTGATCCATTCAATCAAGACCAAACAGCCTGCACAAAGAAGAATCTGAAGACCAGCATAGGAAAGATGACACATAAACAACAATGTCAAGAGCATGCTCAATCAACAAGGTATGATAAAATCAAAAAAATAATTCAATGTAAACAAGACAAAATAGAAATCAACATAACTATAAGAAAATCAATTTACAACTATAGTAACTATGAGATTACCAAGAACCTGCATTCAATCAAGTAATAACATGAATAAAACTCCTAATGACGCAGAAGGTCATACCAAACAAGATATTTGATTCTAAAGCACAAAGATCATCAATATTAATCATTAAGCATGAATTGGCAAATGTGTCACCCTAATCAGCTCTAAAGTAGAGTTTCAACATGCAGTGATAGAAAATCAAAGCAAAACAGAAAATCAAGAAAGAAAAAAAAAAGGAAATCCAAAAGCACAAAGAAATGAAGAAGAAAATGTTGATATCTGGGATTTTCAGGTGGCAATTTTGTTCTTAGATTTTCCACAAAGGGCACGAAGAAGAGAGGTGCCAGAAGAAAACCCTCCCTCCCTCCCTCGAAGGGCATAAGAGATGCAGGAAGCAGGAGAGAAAAAAATCTCCGCCTGGTTTCCTAGACCAACAGTCCAAGCTTCATTTTCCACTCATACTGAGATTCCTAACACACGCTACATTTGATCATCAATTTGAACCACCCATATGCTGAGCAGCCCTTTTTTTGACACCTAATCATGTAACTAGAGGTACACTTAAATGAAAAAACAGGGTAGACGTGAGATAAACTGTATAATTGAACTTTTAAAAATGGACTAAATATAAAAATGAGAGTAAAAGACATGATTGATGGAGTAAAAAAGATATGGGAATCCCTAACACGTGGTAGATTTTGTCATCTATCCAAATTGTCCAACTGTTGGCCAGCCCTTGTATTGACCACAAACCAAAGCTCACCTTTGAATGAATGAATGAACGGAAAGATTTATGGCCTTACTGCCTGGACCATCCCTTTATGTCTACCTCGCTAGCCCGTTTGTGGGAAAAGGAGATCGTGTCCCTACCGCTGGAGGTGATGTGGTGGGTTGATCTTCTGTAAAGGTGACTGAAAGAGATATTGAACTTTATCTATCTGCCCAATGTCTCTCCTTGGCTCAACAGCAGCTACTACGGCAGCATAACCACAAAATCTTTCATCATTGCCTGAAATTCATAATTTTCACACCCGTACACATCCCTTTATCATCTTTGGTACCAATCCTTGTATGTGGTAATTTTAGTGAATCTATATGTTAAATGTGTGCCCCTCTAAGAACTAATCTATGTGTCTAACATTGTTGTTACTTTGATGATAATTTGATTATCTGATTTTTCACAGTCTACCATCTTCAATTAATGATTATTCAATTGAACCAACCATCATGTTTTCACTTCCACATTAGCATTTTATTTGCCAATTATGCATTTTGAAGAGGAATATGCCAATCCTAATCGCCCGGGCAGAAAAAAGCATTCTACTCGTCCTCTACACTCGTTAATTTGCAAATGATTGCACAATTACCTTGTAATGTTCAAAATTACCAAAATACCCTCACATGGATACATTTCAAACAAGGGCATGTAGAATAATTTTTCCTACCTTCGCGAGTAGGGATAGCAATCTTCACGTATATCTAATTAAAATGACACAATTACAAAAGAAAATCACTCTAAAATTCTAAGCACAATTTCGTTCTCATTAAATTTTCTTTCTATCCTCATTATCTCCACAAATAATCCACCAAAACCTAATTCTCTGAAATATAAACTCAAGAATAATCAAAATAACAGACTGATACTTCACAGTTCACACCTTCAGAGCAACAAGGCAACATAAAATAGGTCACTAATTAAAAGAAACAGAAGAAACTAATATTAATCCACACAAACAGAAGCTCAAAACACAAAAATCTCTTCTAGAACTTATCAAGAAAGAAAATCAAAACAAGCATTCAATTATAAACATCAAAACCTACAATGCTCCTAAGAATACCTCATCTAACATCAAATCACCATAACATTTAAAAATAAAAAAATCAAACATTGTTTTCAGACCTGATCAGATAGGGAAACAATGAAACGCACAAAAGTTCAGATCTACGGATCCTAATCGCAGAATCAATCAAAAGAGCATCAAAAATGGATGAAATCATCTAAACACAATCGAAACCAACCAACCTGGCAGAATGTGCTCCTCTCTCTCTCTCTCTGCTTCTTCTTCTTCTTCTTCCTCCCTCTCCTCTGGAATTCGGACGCATAAGAAAGGGAACGAGTGACTGAGCTTTTTCAGTAAAAAAGGAGCATTATATTCGAGCAAATCAATCGGCACGTGCTCCAATTGTTCATCAATCAAAACCGTTCAAATAGTAGACCAGGCCACGATTGTCCATGTAAAATGTACAATACTACCTCAATGTCCACCCTTAGATATGAAAACTTGACGTCATAAAAAGAGGACATGCGAGGGTATTTTAGTCTTCTTGCAAGGTTTTAGCAACAGACTGAAGGGGGTTGATCCGTTGCTGCATTCGAGCTAAAGCTTCTTCTCTCGTAGAATTGTGTGTGCAATCCGATCTTTGGAAGTAAAACTTGCACGGCCGCAAACAGTCATATAAGCCCTGACCGTCCACAATATTGGCCACGTGGTACATTTTTAGAGGATGATGACCGTATGGATGTTTGGCCAATCCCTAGTGGACGTACAAACCAAGAATCAGCCTGATTAGTGATTTCAATCCTTTCGATCTTATACCACAAATAATGCTCAAATTCCCACGGTTAAAATATCCCCATGAAAATGAATCCAATCCAACGCTTATAAATCACTAATCAGATTGATTTTTCGTTTGTAGGTCCAGCTAGGGATTGGTCAAACATCCATGCGGTCCGTGTCCTCTTAAGATGTGCCACGTGGGACGGACGGTCAGCGACCGTCGGTCATGCAAGTTATACTCGATCTTTAACACGTTCAAACAAAAAAATATATAATTAAGAGAGGTTAGGTACTAGTTTCTGACTTTTCAGTGTGTACTTGTCAAGTCCAGATTGGACTCGCAGCAAAAAGCAGCTCTTTATCAACAGTTTCCTAATTTCTTGGATGTAACCCACAAAGAGGTGCTTTAATTGATCTGAGTGTCTGTATCGATAGGATTAGCCACTAATTGGAGTGCGCAGATATTTAAAAATCCTACCTCACCATTGACCCAGTTGACTGACCGGTTCACTAGTTCAACCGGCTGGCCAAAAGGACAGCTTGGCCGAGTTTTTCTTTTTTTGGGTCGTGATGTAACAAGGTATACCTCATGCTCTACGCACGATTTGTATTACTCACCGCCGCCATCTGGGCCCCCTAACCGCACGGATGTTTAGCCATTCATACCAAAAATCAGCTTGTTTTGTTGATTTTTAGCCGTTGGTTTTAGTACTCAAAAATAATGGTTGAATCCAACAACTATAATCACACCTTAAGAAGTTGAAAAATCTAATGGTTAGAGACTAGCAATCAGGACGATTTTTGGTGAATATCCACCAAGGGGTGGGCTAAACATCCATGCAGTCAATGGGCCCAGATGGCAAGCAGTGAGTAACAAAAACAAAAAAGCCTGAGGTATGCCTTGTTAAAAATCCGGACTCACCATTGACCTAGTGGACTGACCGGTTCACTAGTTCAACCAGTTGGCCAAAAGGACAGCTTGGCCGAGTTTTTCTATTTTTTTTTTAAAGAATAACTAAACTTTAGATTCTCGGGTCAATGCAAACCGGGACCATTTTGGAGACCGGTTCAACCAGCCGGGTTTGAGACCGACAACACACATCAAGGGGCTCCACTTCTGCATTCTAAATGTCCTCTTCCCATAGTAGTTATTTTGTCTCTCTTGTAAACAAGATTATTGCCTTAAAAAAAAACGATATTATCATTGATAGTGGAAAGTGACACCGACTGAACTGGTCTTCACGAGAACTTTATAGTTTTCATAATAAGGGGAGCCTATCTTACACGGCCCCACATTTCATGCCAGGTTTTTTAATATTCTCAGACCACTTTAATTCACATAGAAGATAGAACAAAATGCCCATCGTTAACCGGAAAAAAAAACAAAAATAAAATATTTTAAGAAGTAATGCATGGGCATTTTAGTCTGTGCAGTATTATAAATGTGAAGTTCAAGTGGCTTGGAAAATATAAAACTAAAGGTGTGTTTGATTTCACTGATAATTTTCTTGAGAAAGTTTTCTTTTCTTAGAGCCTGTTTGGTAGATCACCACGGCGGGGAAATAAAATATTTGTGCGTGCTAATATTCACCCAGACATGTTTGGCATGCATTTGCCCGCGTCAAATATTTAGTTGGGCCTACAAATTTGTCCGCCAGACAGAAAAATATTTGATCACCAACCCATATTTTACTTTCTCGAAGGAAAATCAAATTTTCGATAAAAATGAGTTTTTTAATATATATATAATAGATAAAAAGGAGATCAGTTTGGATCCTATGACCTAATATGTGGGTCCCACACTCACCTAACCCATATTTGACTTACTTTGATATGTGGGGCCACACAAATTGAAAAAAAAAATGAAGTAAGCTAGCTAATACACGTACCAAACGTTGCTAAATATTGATACGCACAAGTATTTAGCTAAGATAATATTCGTCCGACTAAATATTCGTCGTTGAAACGCTTTTTCTCACGTGCCAAATAGGCTCTTAGAGAAAATTTGTCATGGGAAAATGTACCTGATAAGGGTATTTGATTGCACCCAAGAAAATATGCAATTTTCTACTACGTGAGAAAAAATAAGGGTGGATTTTCATGGAAATGAACTCTCACCTATATGGAACGGAAATGAATTCCAAACTTGAATGGGAAAATATCATTCTCTTGGAAAAATTTTCCAAATTTAAAATGGTTATCAATCAAGGGAAAATTATGTTTTTTTCCAAAAAAAAAAAAATATGCCATTTTTCCACGGGAAAATTGGCAATCAAACACGCCTTAAAAAACTGTCTAAGAAATAACACCACCCTATCTTTTCTATTCATTTTTCGTTTGAATGATGGGGTCCTGGGACCCCAATAAAAGAGAAAAGTATTTGCAGCCCGGGATATTTGTAGCCACTAGCATCATCTCAGGTATCCACTTGCACCATCTAGTACTAAGTGTAAGCTTTAGTAATATTTATGTTGGAAGAGAAATTTGTATTGTGAGGGACATCAACTATGATGCACCTCAACCACCCCTTATCAAAAGAAAAGGTAAAGTAGGTTGAACCCAATTAAGGTATTATTTGAGTACCCCAAATAATGCTCGAAATCCACGGTTAAAAATAAAAGAAAAGACTTTAATCCAATGGATAGAAGTTACTGGTCGATTGAATTTTGGTATGTAAGTCCAGCTAGCAACGACGTCTCTAAGAGTATTCCACATGGCTCATATTATGGTCTGTCATCATTGATGAAGCCCCTATAATCAATCGCTTGTGTTGCACGTGCCACCCGCTAGTCGATATACCGCATTTATATTTTGGGTCAGGCAAAGGGGGACCCCATTTTTTTGACCCCTCTCGGTGTTCGGTGTTCGTGTGCTCGGCCGTGGATCTCAAGAATCCAATGGTGGTTGTTAGAGCTGAGATGACATCACTTTTTTAACTTTTGGGGGTAAAACTTGTGTCACAAGATGCTGTGACGGAAGCCGGACACAGCACTCAATACGAGCCACGTGGCACACGATTAGAGGGTTCTGACTGTATGGATGTTTGTACAGTCCCTCGATGGACCGGTACACAAAAAATCAGCCTGATTAGTGATTTCTAACCAATTCCATTGAAGTTATTTTCATTTGTTGATTTCAACGGTAGGAATTTGAGTATTATTGAGCATTATTTGGGTTCAAAAATACAAAGGTTGTATATCACTAATCAGGCTGATTTTTGGTTTGTAGGTCCACCGAGGGACTGGCCAAATATGACGCCCTCTGATCATGTGCCACGTGGCTTGTATTGAGTGCTGTGACCTGCTTCCGTCACAACATCTTGTGACACAAGTTTTACTCATTGACAACCACCGTTGGATTCATGAAATCTATGGTCGAGCGCCCGAACACCGAGAGGGGTCAGAAAAGGGGGTCCTCCCCACCCCCCACCCCCCACCCCCCCCACACACACACACACACCATTTGAAAAAGCTAACATACCCCCTTATGACTCAGTCCACTGTCATTTGACCAGTGTTGACCCGAGTTGACTACGAAATTTTGTACTAAGGCCGTGTTTGATTACGAATTGGGAAAATTGCATTTTCCTTAGGAAAACACAACTGTCCATTGTTAGATAGCCAGTATAAATCTATATAATTTTCCATAACAAGCCATTTAAATCTGGATAATTTTTCCTACTAAGCCGGAATTCATTTCCCATCCAGATAGGTGAGAATTCATTTCCACTTGAAAATGCACATTTATTTTCTCACATGATTGAAATATGTGTTCTCAGTTGCAATCAATCAACCATTTAAGGCATATCCCAGATGTATTTTCTTAGGAAAAATTTCTGTGCAGTCAAACACAGCCTAAAGGACGAAAGTGCCCTTCTTAGAACCTAGGGTTTGGGTTTAGGCCAAAACCCAAACCCCAAATAAAACATGAAAAGAGGAGATTAAAAATAAAAATTAAAACCCTTGTAGGTAAACTTGAGATTTTTTTTTCCAATTTCTTGATGAATTAAGCGAATATTGAAAAGAAAAAATAACCCCAAACAAAATAGATAAAACTCATGACGGAATATTTTAAAATTGAGAGAACCCATCTTTCCAAAATCCATGTCTCAAAAGCTTAAAATATAAATTGCTGTCTTGCTTTAATTTTTATTTATGTTAATAAAAATTTTAAAACTAAAATTTTATGATTTTTTTTTTTTTTTTTTAACCTTGGATTTTAAATTATTGCCGGAGTGGTGGCCTGCTGACCATGAGACTCCGGTGGGATGGTCACCGGTGATGGGCGGCCAACCCATTGGAATCCCTTGGTTGGCCGTCCACCATAGCCGTTTGTGGGGTTTGGGTTTTTTTCTCAAACCCTTGTGTAAAGGTCGAAGACAAGGGCATTTTTGCCATTTAGTAAAAAATTTGGCAGTCAATTTGGGTCAACCCTGGTCAAATGACCATGGACCGAGTCATAAGGGGGTATGTCAAATTTACAGATAACATGGGGGGTGTGTCAAAAATTCCCTTTTTTCTTTCGTGACGTCCTTGTGGTCTAGCGGTGCATGGGGCAAAATTTCCGAGAAAATTTTTGAAGCGGTGGAAGTTAGAAGCGGCGAAGATGCGCCAATAGTATTCCGCTAACCGTACTAAGGTTTGGTTAGTTTTAACATACGTTTGCTATTAAAAAATGTTTTTAAAATAAAAACAAAACCATTTTCTCTCTCTCATCTCTCTTCTCTCTCTCCTCTCTCCTCTCTCCTCTCTACAATACCTTAAAAAAGGTGGTTCTCCCCTTTTGCTGCGAGTAAAGCTTCTGTCACTGTTCACAATACAATATACGAGCCACATGGCACACTCTTAGTGGACGTTGAGCGTATGGATATTTGGCCAGTCCGTCGATGGACCTGCAAACCAAAAATTAGCCTAATTAGTTATTTCTAAGCATTGGATTGAAGTTGTTTTCGTGGGTTGATTTTAACCATAGGAATTTGAGCATTATTTAACGTTATTTGGTTGCAAAGATCCAAAGGTTGTAAACCACTAATCAGGGCTGATTTTTGGTTTGCAGATACACTGAGGGACTGGCCAAACACCCGTACGACCAGCGTCCACTAAGAGTGTGCCACGTGGCTCATTGTGACCGAAGTTTTACTCACCGTTGAGATCGTGCAGTTCGTTCTTGTTGCAGGCCCATTGTAACGGTCGTGCACCTAATCTCTCACCACCACCAACAAATCCCTCTCATAGAGAACTAAAGAACCCATACATCTACACCACCATCAACACAGGATAAAGAACCCGTAATGAACAAAAGGAAAAAAATAAATAAATAAAAGGGAAATTAACAAAGGAAAAAAATAAACACCTGCCTGGCCTGCTTCATTCCACCATATCCGGCACCGACAAAGAAGAAAAAGCAACCCAAATAAAAATTCTTCTAGCAACAGAAGAAGACAGAAGAGGGTTTTGGAGGCAACATGAATATCTCAAAAGAAAAGCTTTGTTTTCAGAGCTCAAAAGGAAAGTGAAACCTCGTCGGTTGAGAGAGGAGAGAGGAGACAGAGGAGAGAGGAGGTTTTTACTTTTATTTAAAAAATATTTTTTAATAGCAAACCTATGGTTAAAACTACGAAAAATTTCTTAAAAGAAAATAAATTTTAAAATATTTACAAAAAAGAAAAATACTTTTCTCAAATCCTATAAAAGAAAACTAAACGCCATTTCGTCAGGCTGTCAGTCGACAACTGACTAACGATTGACTGATGGCTGACACGCCTGACAGACGCCCTTTGAAAGAACGTTTATTCCTGAAAAATAGTTTTTTAAAAAACGTTTTTATGGAATAAACGCCCTTTCAAAGGGCGTCTGTTAGGCGACGACTTAAATTCCTCTTAAGTCATTTTCATCTATTCTCCCACCATTTCTCCTCTCTCTCTGCTTTCTCCGGCGAACTCTCCCATCTCTCTCCGACGGTCTCATCACGCGCGGCCTCTTTTCTCCGATCAAGTCCTTCAACGCGGCCTCCTCCGATTAAAACTCAGGTATGTTATTATTATTATTATTATTTTTTTTTTTTTAGTTTTTTTTTTTTTTTGGTGGGGCTCGGGGGACCCCCCATTTTGGCGTACACAGTAAAAATCGATGACCCATAATTCCTCAACTTCTAAACCAGTCTACGAATACCGGAATGAATTGAATTTTTGTGAGGATGATCTCCTCACCATAGAGATCATCTTCACCAAAAATCAGCCATTGATTCGTCTTCTAGGTACGACAAAATGGGCGTAAAAATTGGGGTTCCCAGATTTTTTGGGCTCAGGCTCCGATGTTACAGGACACAATATTAGCCACGTGGCACATTATTAGAGGACTCTAACCGTATGGATGTTTGGTCAATCCCTAAGTGGACCTACAAATCAAAATTCAGCCTGATTAGTGATTTATAGGCGTTGGATTAGACTTATTTTCATGGGTTGATCTCAATTGTGAGAATTTGGGAGGTTTTAACAGGGTATACCTGAGATCTTTTCATTTGTCGAAGCAGCATTTTTAGTAGTAACGGTTCCCAACGGCCGAACACCCTTTAAAATAACGTCTGTCAGTTGTCAAACGGCAATCAGAACCTGACAGATGTTTTTTAAAAAGACGTTTGTTTCTGAAAAACGCCCTTTAAAATGGCGTTTTTCACTGACAGATGCCCTTTAAAAGGGCGTTTTCTAGATAAAGATGTGACAAGTAAAATGGCGTTTAGTTACTTTTTTTGGGATTTGAGAAAAGTTGTATTCTTTTTTGTAAATTATTTAAAATTTATTTTCTTTTAAGTAATTTTCCGTTAAAACTAACCTAACCTTAGTACGGCTGGCGGAATACTATTGGCGCATCTTTGCCGCTTCTAACTTCCACCGCTTCAAAAATTTTCTCCAAAATTTCCCTGCCGCATTAGGATTCTAGGCTGTGTTTGGTTCGCGCGAAGTAGGTTTTAGAGGAAGTTAGTTTTCCCTGGTTCGCAAAAAACACCACGTGGCAACCGTTTGCGCGCCTAAAACATTCGTTTTCCCTGCTGATTGCGAGCTTATAAATATCTGAAACTGTGCTCTCCCAGTTCTGCTCCCGCGACATGGAACCTTCAAAAGTTATAGTTGCCGTGTCTTCTCCCGGAGAAACCCTAGCTCTTCTACCTGCAGAAGCTGAGTCTCGGCTTTCAAATCTCGTTTACGGTAAGACTGTCTCAGAATCATCGTTAGGATTTCTATTGCTCTTTTCAAAATTTCTCTTAATCAATGTTTCATCCAGGTTATTTTGCGTAAAAATCTGCTCGTTTCTACTGAAATTCTGTTTAAATTCGTTAGACATTAGCATTTTCACTAGAGGATTCCTTTTCAAATGCTTGAATGTTTGAGGAATTTCTTCCAGAAATTTTGGTTCGGCTTGAAATTATGCGGATTTCTGTTGAAATTAGATTTACAATCAGTGTTTTCTCAATTGAAGATTGAGAAATTTCATCTGATTTGTTGAATGCTTGATGACAGGATAAATTCTTCCTGAAATCTTGATCTTAAATGAAGTTATGTTGATTTCTGCTGAAAATGGATTCATTATTAGTATCTACCGCTTGAAGAATTGTGAAATTTCATCTAATTTTTCAAATGCTTGAAGTTTGATGGATTTCTTCCAGAAATATTGACCTTGCGGGGAATTATTTAGATATCCGTGGAAACTATATCTATTTAGTGTTTCTCACTTAAGATTTGAGAAATTTCATCTGATCTTGTCAACTGCTTGAAGATTTTATGATTTTCGTTCTGAAAATTGTTCTTAATAGAAATTGTGTGGATGTCTGTTGATATTAGCTTTATAATTATTTTTTTATTGGAAGATTTGTGAAATTTCACATGATCTTGTCAATTGCTTGAAAATTCCATGAATTTATGCCAGAAACACCTTAGAGGACATGTGAACATTGAAAAATGACATACTAATTTAGATATAATATCAGAGATTAGATGAATTCCTCTCAGAAGTTGTTTTAGTTTACTGCAGGGCAGTGTAATTTCGAAATAAAATTTGGTTTGATATGCTTATAAATTGGTAACCATTATCTGATCAGGTGAGAGGCTCTGATAGGAGTACTAGAGTATTACGAATTCTTAGTTCCCCAGGGATCTTTATCCTATCCCTAGTGGTCTAGATGAACCCATTCAGAGCAGTTGGGAATGTTGGTGGATGTTATGGACATTGTGTTCACAAGTTGATCAAGATCATATTGAAGATGTGATAACAAATGACAACTCCACGTTAGTATTGATCCCAGGCCGTTTGGCTGAGAAAATTGAGGGAACTGGAAAGCTTCACGTGTTTTCAATCTCTCTCTCTCTCTCTCTCTCTCTCTCTCTATATATATATATATATAGCAAGTAGCAACCTCACAAAAAAAAAAAAACCCAGCCCATTCTAACATTTATAGCCTTGTGAGAAGTAGAGTGCAAGTTTAATTTTGGACCGTCCATTTTCACCATTAAATTTAGGTCCATATTTGATAGGGTTAGAAGTTTTAGAAATTGCTGATTTTTGGTGAGGATGATCTCCATAGTGAGGAGATCATTCTCAATTCCTCACCAAAAATTAGCCCTTAACTTATCTGCATGTGGTCCCCACAACTACATGTCATTTTATGTGTCAAAAAGTGTTAGTAACTTTATCCCAGCCTATATATATATGTATAGATATGTTTATGCGTATGCTTATTGATGCGGAGCATCCAAGCTACAATGTAGTTGCACTATACCGAATCAGACCTCTACACAAAAGAGGTGGGCTTTCAATAGGAGAAAGAAAAAATGTACTACATGGAGACTGTTCAATTGTGAAAGAGATTTTATCATATTTCCTAGTTGTCTTACTATTTTTAGATAGGTCTAAGAGGTTCTAGAAGATAGTAGGAGAAGTTTGAATTACCTTAGGATTACTTGTTTGTTTCTAGATTTGTTTTAGAGTTCTATTTTTGTTTAGAAATTGGTCTATTTATTTAGGGTTCAAGAACTTGTGGATTCCAATTCTCCTTCATTCATGATTGACTACACGCGTTCCGCTACGTCAGTTGTAGGATCTATGTTGCTGTCGTTCTACATCAGTTGGTATCAGAGCAAGGACTACCCTTGTTCCAATGGCGCCTAACGACGACTTCGACTTGACTAATCTCGTGGATGGTACTCCCGTTCACGCCTTCCAACAGGAGACTCAACGATCGTTGCAGGATATGCAGACTGCGATTACACAGTTGACTTGGGCCTTCAACAGAAATCAAATTCAGGGTGACAAACAAGTTATACCCAACGATAGAGATTTGCTACAAGAGAAAGAATAATATTACTACAAGGAGACTCCATTCAATTGTGAAAGATGTTTAATCATATTTATTAGTTGTAGTAAATCCCATTTTTACTATTTACTGTAAATTCCCATTTTTACTATTTTTAATAAATTCTGATTTTACTATTTTTAGTAAATCTCGTTTTACTATTTTTAGATAGGTGTAAGAGGTTCTAGTAGATAGTAAGAGAACTTTGAATTACCTTAGGATTACTGGTTTGTTTCTAGATTTGTTTTAGATTTCTAT
The DNA here is from genome assembly GCA_035048495.1 of Euptelea pleiosperma. NCBI lineage: Eukaryota > Viridiplantae > Streptophyta > Magnoliopsida > Ranunculales > Eupteleaceae > Euptelea > Euptelea pleiosperma. The sequence continues at coordinate 27,023,844 of CM068549.1, forward strand.
TTGTTTAGAATTTGGTTCTTTAAGTTGTAATAGGATTAGGATAGAATTTGAGAGTGTTTTGAAGTCCAATAGTAGTTTTCATTGCTTACAAATGTAGGACATGTGTAAGAATGAAAATTGGAGGGAATTTGATATTTGATTGATAAAATTAGAGAGAGTTTTCTCTTCGGTGAAGCCTTTACTTGGGTTTTAACTGACCAGCATGGATTTATTGAGATTCGAAGTGGATTTGTCAAGTTTGAATGGTGGATTCCAGTTCTCCTACATTCGTGATTGACTTCACGCATTCTGCTACGTCAGTTGTAGGATTGGCCTTGTTGTTGTTCTAGATCACTTATATGCACACATATTGACATACGCAACTTATTTCATAGAAATATTGTGCTCATGGTCGCAACCTTGAGGTTTTGTTTTTTATCCCAACTTACCTAGCTGTAAAAGAAAAAAATAAAAGAACAGAAAGGGAAATCTGTATGCTTAATTACTTGACAAGCGTCATCCAGATTTGATGAAACTCCCAGAGACTAGAAAATCAGAAGCATTGTGATCAAGTAAATTCATTAACTTTCACATTTTATTTCTTGAAACATAAAAATTGATACATAATCAACATAAACTAATTAAGGGCTGAAAATCTCAATTAATGTTATTTGTACTTCCTAATTTCTCTGGTAGATAATCATTAATCTGTTTATATGTTTCAGTTTCGATAAGACTGATCAATGATCTGATAATCTTCTCAACATCTGGTAAATATCGTAAATATTCTGGTTTTGCATATATTTTGTGATGAAAATTGTTGGAGATTGGGTGTGTGCTCATAGCTGTGATAGATTTGGCTATGCCAATATGGACATGGAAATTTTGGTTTCTCAGTTTTTTCACAATACTGTTACCTTTTTTTTTTGACTTTTTCTTTCTTTTGATAAATGCAGATGTCTCACAGCAGGTGCACGTAGCAATGGAGAACATGCTTAAGATGATAAAGTGAGCTGAGTATCAGGATTAGCCTTAAAAATCTACTTTTTTCAGTCACAAAGATCTATCTAATGGGGTTTAGGAACAAGCCAGTTGTTTTAAAACAATGTGGCTCCTTATTATTTCAGAGAAAGGAAAGCTCAGTTTCTTTTCTAAATAATGAAACTAAAATACAGGATATGGTTTTCTAGTTCAACTTTAACTTTATCTATTCCTTCCATTTTTCCCATATTGTGCATCTAACTAGAAAATTTCTTTATTCCATATCATCACACCATCTTTCTTTTTCCACTCTTATTCAATCATGATTTTCTAAATGCTGATAAACCTGTAAGGCCTCTCAATTTCAGTCCTTTTTTCTATATCCTTGTGATTAATTCCTGGATATGATTTTAAGCAAAATAAGTCTACTTTAAGTGCACTTCATAACAACTTCTTGTATTCTCTGTTAATTTTCCCTTTTAGCTTTCATACTTATCATCCTATTTAGAGAATTTTCCAATTTTACAAACTTGAAAAACAGTGAAATAGATCAAAGCTCATCTGGAATAATGGAGGAGATAGAGAAGTGCAAGGAGTCTGCCATCGAGAAGAAAAAAATCTTAGAGGAAGAGAAGGAGCGTTTCCAGAAAGCTGCTTACACTGTTTTAGATATGCTCAACAGAGAGATCAGTTAAAAACTGTAAGGTCCACTATTTTTCATGAGTACCATCCATTGTTTAAAGGAATCACTTAGTAATACAATACCTAGAAATTTCACGGATGTGTCAATACTTCATGTTATAGAATTTATGTTTTGGACTTGTACTTCACGATTCTCAAGGTTTATTTACAATTTAATGTTACTCTACATTCTTGAAGCAAGTATTACTCAAAAGCCTTTTTTTCAACAAACAAACAGGTGATCATTCTCTCTTAAAGCACTCAACTCTTCCACTTGTGAGCCATCAGCCATGAGAATTTTAGTCCCTCTTTTGCCGAACTTTTTCTCTGCATCCACCAAATTTGACCATGTTAGAGCTTTATAATTGTTGATCAGACGATGTCTTTTTCCGCTTGTTGGCTGTACATATTCTAGTAAATGAAATGACACATTTGAAATTTTAAGGAAATTTAGTTCCTTCTACAATTTCCAAGTGATGACAACCATCTAAATGTAGTTTATTGGAAATAAGCATTTTATCCCTTAACATGTATAATTAATTATAATTCTACTATTTCTCCAAAAAAATTTAAAACATTTAGAAGTCAACGTTACCTGGGCTTATAGAACTCTTGGACTTTCTAATGATCAATATTGAAATAAGCACAAGTGACCAAGGTGTAAAATCTTGGTCTTCAGTGTCTTAGTAAGCTGACGGAACAAGACATCTCGACTGAGGTGGAACAAGACATTGGGAAAATAACGATATGTCTCGATACACAAAGATAAGAAAAATAGGTTATACTATTTTAAAACATAACCCCTATGAATTGTCTCCGTACCTTACCAAAATAAGACATCTTGGCCGAGACGGTATGCTACTTCAAACCATGATGTGACTGCTGCTGTGATGTTTATTTGTGTTATAATATCAGTCACCTATTGTGTCAATGTAACTCTTGATTTTATTTTTTATAAAATAATAGTCAATAGTGTTCGAATGCTGATTGTTTGCTAAGGAAATATTTATGCTGCCTAGCTGGTAATTTTTCTTAAGCCCTTGAACATATAGTTTGAGGAGATTGCTTTTTTGCATGGAAAATCAGCATTTGAGAAACTTGTGGAGATATCAAGCTTATACCTGCTAATCTCAGAAGCTCTTCTAATGATTCAGGTAAATGGATTAGCTTTCCCATCTTAGTGCCTTCCATCATATTGGCTTCATTTGGATGATGCCCATGGATTACCAACCTCATGGATAAAGATTGACTAGTCGAAGTTGGTGGTGATCCTGCAAAATGTCAGCATCGGTTATTTTATTATCTATTTTCAATATATACATATGAAATGCATACACTATCTTTTACGTAAATGAAAATAACATTCTTGAAAAATTGACACAATAACTATGTGACCTAAACCCAGACATGTTCATCGTTGTTAGACATAGGTACAAAGTGTCAGATGCACTGAATCAAACAAGCCTAATCTGCCAACACGTTTGTACATTTTATTTCATCTAGTATGGGATACATTATGAAAATAAATTTTGCTTGTACAAGTATTCAATATAGTAAATTGTATTTAGATAAGCTAAAATTCATGAAAATCATGTAAACATGTTTGATAATAGCTGAAAACAATGTATTTGATTTATTAAGATTTATATGAATCAGTGTAGTCAAAGGCGCCAGGCTCTAGGTAAGTGAAGGTTTCCCTAGATGCCTCGTTGACTGAAATTTTGATGTAATTTATTAAATTCATTAATTAAAGAAGATCCCATGTTTAAAGATATATATTTTTGATACATTCAATTATTAACAAAGATAATTTAACTAATATATTAACTAAAATCCAAAAATTGAGCTAAATTTAGCTAGTGCCTGCCTGAGGCATGTTTCAGGTGCCAAAGGTCCCGACCAAGTGAAGCAGTGGTCCAGCAACTTCTAGGCGAAGTTTGGAGCCGTTTACAACACTGATATGTATGAGAATGGTGGCCTGCATTTGACACGTGAATATGGAATCTTGTACTTTACAAACCAACAGTTCTCTTTTAATCAAATTAACTACTTCTAATGTACTTCAAAGGTTGCCCATATGTATGCTTTACTTGAAAAGGAAACCGTACACTTTAAAAATATGACATGTGATGCCATACACGCGACTCTGTGGTGATGGATCCAGATTATCTGGTCACCCCGTGGATTGGCCAGAGTCCAAAATTTTCACCATTTGCCGTGCTTTTGACTTTCCAATTAAGATCCTTGATAGTCCAAAGTCAATGGGGTCAGCAAAAATTCATTGTTTGGACATCATTGTTCGAGATCTCAGGATTGGGCATTAGATCACTTGGCGCCGATCCTGATCCAGATTGGCGGATAGGCCAATTTGATCCCGATCCAGTGTGATCCAACTCCCGATCCAAGCAGTTATTCTTCCCTGTCACTCTATGATGCAATGATACCTTATGGTTTTTTTTTCGGGGACTGATCAAACCCCCATTTTCACTGTTTTTTGGGCAGAGAAATGAGAGTTCTTGTAATGGTGAGGTAGATTCAGCTAAAGAAGCGCCATTGCTAGAGTTTCTGTGAGGTTTTGGGGACTAATCAAACCTTAGGGGTTCAGTAGGGTGGAGCTTGAGACCGGTGCAGAAAATTAAAGAGAATAAAATGCATCATTTATTACGTTGGCTTGAGAGAGAGTTACCTGCTGAACTAATGGGGGAGACAAGGAATGCAATGACGAGGAGAGAAACAATAAAGGGTCTAGTCGACATGAAAGCCTTGGTGATCCCGAGTTGGATCGAGCAATTTAACTCAGGATCGTCCAATACCTCAAACCATGTTGGACGGTTAGGATTGTCCAAGGAGTGCAAATGCAATGCTAAAGCTAATTCAAGGGGAAGCCAATTGGTTTTGACTGATGACTAGTGGCATTTGCATCATTACTCTTTGATCAAAATGAAGCCTCTTATTCATACGGTTACAATTGTTCAATCCCGGAGGTGACCATACATATGGACAACCTTTATCAATGACCACATGTCACATGTACGGTGTGGGATTGTCACTCATCAGTTTTGGACCTACAAACACATACACACTTATATATGTATGTGAATAGATGTTACCAACCAAAAAGAAAGAACAGATTTGTCATGGACATAATTCGAGCAGTTAATGGAGGCTTGAGCATATAAACCTTCTAGGTTGGCATCTCCATCGCAATTTAATGTTGATGCATTAGGGTTTTGTAATTCCTCACATGATACAGTAGGCTGCAAAACAAACATAATTATCATTCTTATGTCAGAAAGAAAAAAAATCTTCATTTCTCTTCAAGAGTACAGATTTTCCTTTATGATTTGAACAAATATTCTTATATTCTAAAAAGGAAAATTTCGTAGTACTTATGGAGCTTGGTTGACATTTATGTCGAGGTTCTGTTAGCGGGGCATGATTCTCGCTGTCCTTGTTTGAAACAGAACATATGGTGTCATGTGCATGAATAAAATTATGCTGTGGGCATGGTTAATCAAAGCATATATACAGGCCTATGTTCATAAGCTTTACACCCATGTTCTTATTTCATTATTCTTGCATACATTCATGAATTTATTGGTGGATAAGCTTGGATCAAACTCATGACCCAAAGATATGGCCTATGTCCTAATCACTATGGCACAAGCTTGACAACAGTGAACATGGGCTCTTTGTATGTATATGCCCAGTTTGTACTAGAGACACATGCAGGATACATGTGTATGCCCAGTTTCTTACTGCAATCAACACCATTTTTGCTGTTACAACAACAGAGTTTCAAGTTTAAGGTTCAAAGAAAGAAACACTTGTTTTGATAAAGATTTACCAATGCCCCCATTACTATATTATAGGGTCTTTTACTGAGTTTGTCCTTTTTAGGCTTCTATTGACATTGCCAGTCAGATTCAAGAAAATGAAAATGGAGTTACAATCTGCTTGCTGCACGAATAACCAACATATTCCAACCTTTTATGTCATTTTTCGATAGTTATACGCCTTTGTGCAGGAAATTCACTATTTCTAGGATTATGCTGTCGATGTTGATTCTCACAGATGCATTTAGTGTTATTCTAGGCAAACTATTTTTTAGTCCAAGATGAAGACTTACCTCGCTATTCAAGTCACCCAGCAGTTCTGTTATAAATGGTATTTCCTCCAGTAGTTCTCCTTTTAGTCCCTTCAAGTACTGAGCATTGAAGAGTCAGTTTTATAAATTAAAGCTGCTCAAAATATGATATTAGGACTGACCGACTGAGCTGATGAGCATTTATTTTTAGAAACAAAAGACAATGGATTTGAGTTTTCTGGAACCTGATAACAGTGAACATGGGCTCTTTTCTCATGTTCATTTCGTTTCATAGCAAAAAATATTCCACCATTTATTTGATTAGTATCATATGCATATTGTTGTGCACCACTTATTATTATCATTATGTGATAAGAGAATATAAAATGCGAGTACGTTTGAGAAATTACCAAAAAACAAAAAACAATTTGTGGGTTTTGGTTATTGGATGAAGCAAGTGAGAGGTGGTGTCTCAATTTCATCATCACTGTAGAGGGCATTTCGAAAATGTGAAATCATCATAATTTGGTTTTACTCATCTTTAGATAGAAGAATTATTTTTGCTAGTAACTGAAATGATTAAACTGGTATGTCTCTTTATTCTTTGAGTTTCTTCCCAGAGTTTCATACCTGAACAAAATTTGAGATAATTGTCCTTCCATCTTCAACTTGTGGCTGCACAATTTCCTTGAAGTGCTGATGACTTATCCGAATTACCTGGGAAAGCCTCTTGCTTCTCACTGTAAACGGCTGTGGGATATTGAAAATAACCCCGATTTCTCCTGCTAAATCTGTAGGTCCTAATTTTGATAGAAACTGACAAATTCACATGAATTTAGTTAACATGATATAATTTCACTTTTCTTGTCATTTGTTCTGTTTCTACTCATTTAAGCTCGTCTATATTTAATAAAATTCCAAGACTGTTTGATACTGACCAGATTATTAATAGAATGTGACCATATTGAAAAGTTAAAGATAAGATAAATGGAACTCAAAATCATTCAAATTCTTGGTAGAGAAGAGGTAATTTCAAACATCTATGTTATAAGTTTCTCTTCCATTTCCTACGATGTAGTAGGAAAAATGCTATCATCATGCCTTGCCAAATTTACCATCGGTTCCTTTTTCTCGATGGAAGTATTGAGACGCATGTTCTAGTTTTGAGGAGTAACAGCAGACATATTATCCTGTTAATCAACCAGTCACTTTTGTTGTATCTTATATATGCCTGACTGCTCTATTATATCTTTTTATACAGTTATAGAATGCATTCTCTTATTTTAGCACAATTTTAAAACAGTCAGTTGAACCTGTCTTTTAATGGGCTGTCACAGAATTGCTGTTGTAGCTGAATAAGAAACTTCCATCAAGATGATATGATTTCTCAGAGGAGCTGCCATCTTTAGTGTGTTTCATCATCTGGCAAATTTGTACAATCTATCACATTGTAAGATGTTTTCACTTGTAGGATTCAGTTTGGTATATAGCTATACTCTCCTTTCTGTTGGAGATTTGCATCTGACCAGATCTCATGTAACGATCATAGTTGAAAGGATTCTTCTATGATGCTACAAAATTCTCTTAATTGAAAGTGTATTGACAGAATCATGCTGACAGCATTGGTAGTGTCTCTCTTGTCTTTGTTCCTTAATATGAGTATTACATGAAACCTAGATGTGGTTACAGTCTCGTCATATGAGAATATGTTGATGGCTTGAATGTTTTGAATGTGAAAGAGATGGCATGAATGACAATGTTTATTTTCAATTCAATCTATCAAGTATATCTCCAGTGTTTTTGTGCAGGAATACAACCAAATAGACCCTTAATGTCATGTAATCTATGTTAAAAACAAGGATAGTCCATTTCTTGAAAAATTCCCATGTCGGGCAAGCATGCCAGACAGATACCAACACACGAAAACAAATTTTTAATTTAGTTTGTGAGGCTCCAATTACTGAATCCAAGCTCCAATTAATGAAAATTTGGCTTAGTGTGCTTGACTCAGCAACTCCCAATAACATCAGTGAAATTTTCATCGACTCAGCCAACTCGAACAAAAAAAATAAAATGAGTGGTTTTCAACTAGTGTGACGATTTTAAACAGTGGTTTATATATATATATATATATATATATATATTTTGATAAATAAACTACTTTATTAATAGGGGACCCTTGGAGGCTAAGAAAGCCTACCAAGCGATCAAAACAAATACAAAAACGAACAAAACAAAGAAACAACTCCCAACACTGGTCTTGAGTACAACTCTCTTCATTATATGGATTATGGTCCTAGTAAAAAAATCTTCAATTTTTCAAATTCACTAATCAATCGCCGATTAATTGGAAAAATCTCCAAATTATTTGAAAAATTGGCGATTTTGCCAATTAATCAGCTGAGACCCATTTTTATTTTACTTTTTTTCCTCTTTTGATTTCGATTTTCTAGTGCATAAGGGGTGCTTTTTTTTTCCCACTATTCATGAATGATGAATCATGCTTATGAGTTATGGTGTGCTTCCGTGAATTTAGTTTTCAACCAACATGTTTCTTTTACCCATGGATTTAGGCATGGCAGACCTTGACTATTGGAGGATGTTTGACACCAAATCAGCTGTACTGAGAATTATGAATTATATTGACATTTTAAATCATCAATTCCGGTCACTGTTTTATGTTATTTCTTTTAATAATTTAGGGTTTTTTTAACGTAAGAACACAATTAATTACTTCCAAAAAAATGACGGTTTTCTGCAATTATCTTTTGCTCAGAATCTCATCATGAAAGTCTAGTTTACAACAATTTCTTTCTTAATATTGAAAACCTTTTTCCTACCAATTCGTTATCTACTTATATACTCAAACTTAATGCATCTGAGAAGTATGCACTCTATTTAATGTAAAAAAAAAAAAGGAACTTCTCATCAGAAACAGCTCAATACCTGCTCTGTCCCATCCTTGTATGTCAGCAAATCCTGCAGTTTATGGCACTAGTTAGATTTCGGATCTCAGAAAGGACATACGATGCACATGTGAAAGAGAAAGCTGTTATACCACTGCTCCGGAGACTAGAATGTAAAAGTCTGTGGGTATCTCATTCTGTAAAATAATATCAACTTTAGGTGGAAAATATTCAGCTTTCATCTCAGAAACCTGTGAGAAGAACTGCAATGAGCTACTGCTAAAGGCAACAAACTTTAAAGAGCACATATTTTTCATATTAGTAATCTAAATCATTGTTTTATATTGATACTGCTAATGTTAGTAGTTCCTATTATAAGATACTGTTATTATTATTATTGTTGTCATGAGATATTGATATAATAGTAATAACAAGAACAACAAACATGCTGTATATTTGTGATGGAAAGAGAATGGAGATGCTTTACCAACTGGACTATGAGGTCTTCAGTGACTCCTTTGAAAAGGTAGGCGTTCAGAAGAGTTCCTTTGAAGAGATGTTGGGCAATGCTGCTTCTTATTGCCTTGGGAAGGTCTTCAAACACTTCATCTTGCTGCAACTCTGTCGTCTTGAACTTGAGTTGCATGTGCGCCATCATCTGCTCTTTCAAGGTCTCTGGAAGTCGGTTCTTGCTTGCATATCGCAAAATTTCATGGATGGCATCCCTCTGCAAAGCCGTCGCTCAAATGAATAATAATAATGTCTGAGCCACTTGGTTAGAAGAAGGAAACCTAGTTTTGGTTAGAACAAAATGAAGGAAGGGAGAAAATAAGTCATTTTTAGAACATCAGAGGCATTTTGAACATTTTGGGAAAACAAGGTGAAGTTTCAGTAGTGAAGCATATCTAGCCATTATAGGAAGTAGAATGGTGACATTTGTGTTCCTTAGACTCGATGTCCTGTGGACAATTAAGACGGGTTTGTTAAGGTTGTTTCAATGGGATGTAACGAGTTACCATGGCAAAGGTCCGAATGGCGCCGTGTACAATGAGATTGGTCATGTTTCCGATGAGGTAAGCAGTGAGGCCGATGTTGAAGAGCATGAAGCACATGTTGAACACCTTCTCTCCAGTGTTCTCAGCATGCAGATCTCCATAGCCGACGGTGGTGAGGGTGGTGATGGACCAATACATGGCATAGGTGTAGCCCATCCAGATGCTCTTGTCTTGGAAATTGTCTATCTGTGATCCAATCCATGTCTTCTTTTTTATTCGGTAATTGACGGCCATCCAATAGTAGAAGCAACCTGCTGAGTGCACCGCAAATAGAGTCACCTGCAGTATATTTAAGTAGGTAACTGAGTGATCCAGCTCATGACACTGCTACTGAAATTCAATATTGAGCTAAAAACTGTTGTAACAAGGGGGATGCGACGGAAGTGGTGCCTACACAAATGAGTTTACAGTATCTTGTCCAAAAGTAGCTGAAACGCGTGTCTTTCTCCAGCCTGATGAAAGAGGAAGTGGAAAACTATAATTAGAAGCTAATTTGACACAGATACAGCATTTTCTCAGGATTTGATGTTGAAACATGTATCATATTATGACGTGGATTACTCTTGTCACCATATTGGATGGTGCACGACGTGGAGCCTAGCATTTCGCCTTCTTAATTATCATAGTATGTCTGCATTCTTGGACCCACTGAAACTTGACTGAACGTAGGATTATGATGATATGCATACCAGAATTAAATGGAATATACCTTGTAAACAGCTCGCTAACTCGCCTGAGTCGCCACAGCCGAAGCAAGTTGAGGAAACCGAAAACATTGCCACCGTGCATTTTTCCGGTGAAAATTCTGTATATTAACTGAAATGGCAGGGTTGAAGCTACATCCATAGGAAACCATAACTTGGTGAGGTATCTGAAGAAAACGAAGAGAAAAAAGAAAAGGATAAGTTAGATCACAGGCTTTCCCATACAAATTCTCAGTAAAACATAACTGTCGGCACAACGGCCATTGATCTTGCATATTCAGTTGATATGGCCCACCATTTGGATGTATTACTCAAGATTAACACATCAAATAGCATGGGCCCTGCTCAAGGATGACATGGCCCATATCAAATAAAGGGTTGAAGTTGAACCCATTATCCAATGGGTCCTCCAACGAGATTTATAAATTAGTTACTTGCATTCATATCAAATGGATTAGTCCAGATTCCATTGGATGCTTGACATGTGTACCAAGTCGCAGGGAGGATGGCTTCTTCCCATTCTAAGATTAACTCGATCCTCTTTGTCCATAAGGGGATCACAATAAAGACTTGCTGTACACATTGATCCATCACCATTGATTCATTATTTGATGCAACACAACAGGGTGATAGAACATAGAGAGTACCGTAAAGCGATCTTCTTTGGATCATCCACGAGGAGGTAAGTCGATTTATCTAAGTAGGCGACGAAGAAAGTAACGATGATATCAATGGCGAAGAAGCCATCCACAACCAAATCAACAGGCAGTAGAGACTTGGTTCCTACATGTTTGAACGCTAGCTCGAAAGGAGATGCCCATGCAGAGTAGACGACAAGGACCACGAGAAACGTCTGCCACCACCTGCGTAGTATTTTACCAAAAAGATGATCATCATAGCCAAATGATCAGAATGATTCAGTGCAAACAATGGGCCTGTTGGAGGTCCATCATGCAGATCGTGCGGCCACATACTGTTATGCATGTATGCAATTGAATGGTCCCAACTATTCAGGTTCAGGTCCACTTTTTTGGACCCGATCAATTAATGGTTCGGGTCTGGGTACCTGCTATTCTAGGTAACATTCGCTTACAAGCCTGTACCCGGATACGGCGGATACCCAAGAGACCCAACACAATTGGTTTCCCAAAACCCGTTTAATACTGTAGGTATTCAAATACTGGGCTGGACCGGACCAGATCAACGGTCTGATGGGGTTTGCTTCAATTTAACTGGATTTTTCTAAAGAACCGGTGGATTGGGCTTTTTTTTTTTTTTTAAGGGGTAGGGTAGTGGAAGCTTCACCTACCCACTACATCATGTAACTTAGGGGGTGTTTGATTGCACAGAAATGGCTTAGTAGGGAAAATTATACAGATTTAAAATGGCTTATCTAACAAAAGACAGTTGTGTTTTCCCAAAGCAAATGCAATTTTCCCTCTTGGCAATCAAACACGCCCTAAATTTCTTCCTTTCCTATCTCAAGTTATAGCATACGTTTAAGGTGCATTGAACGTGGCTCACAAAAAAATATCCACCATATAATTGGATAATGTTCAAAGTGCTAGATCACTAATGTTAAATCAAAAGTCTGGAAGAAAAATCCCTCAAAATGCCACGTGGTATTCTTTCAGGCCTACTGAACTATGCACATATGGACCACACCTTGGTGGACCTACACAATAAAATCAATCTGATTGGTGATGTCTAGTCATTGGATTCAAGCACTTTTTCATCATGGGTATCATGAACAGCCTATGTATGGGTTGCAAGCCCATGATTACACGGCTAAAAATCAAATCACCAACTGCGTTGATTTGTGTTGTGTTGTTCCACCAAGAAGTGGAGCAAACATTCATGGTATCAGTAACCCACAGAGTACCACGTGGCATTCTGGGGGATTTCTGTATCAAACTTTTAACGCAAAATTCTGTATCATAGTTTTTTTTTTGTTCTAAGGTAGAATCACATCGGCACCAATGCACCGAATCTCTTCAAAAAAGGGTCATGATGTGACAAGGTATACCTCACGACTTTTATTACTCACCGCTGCCATCTGGCCCCACTGACCACCTGGATGTTCAGTCCACCTAGCCGTTAATGTTAGTACTAAAAAAATGGTTGAATCCAATGGCTATAATCCCGCTATAAAAAGTACTAAAATCTAACGACTAGAGATTACCAATCAGGTTGATTTTTGGTATAGAGGTGGGCTATACATCCACACGGTCAGTAGGCCCAGATAGCAAAGGTGATTAACAAAAGGGTCGGACTCCAGGGACCTCCATTTTTTACCCCCACAAAGAAGATGAGGCTGATTTTGGGTGAGGATGATCTCCTCACCATATAGATCACCCCTGCAAAAATCAGTCCATTCTAAAATTTCTAACTCTGTCAAATGTGGCTTTCAAGTATCACCGAAAAATTAGACGGTTCATAATTCTTCAACTTCTAAACCAGTCTATGAATATCAGAATGATTTGAATTTTTGTGATGATGATCCCCTCAGTATAGAGATCATCCTCACCGAAAATCAGCCATTGATTCATCTTCTATGTGGGTACGCCAAAGTGGGGGTCAAAAATGCGGGTCCCTGAAATCCGACCCTTAACAAAAACCGTGCCTCCTTTTACTTAAAAAAACGTCCTCGCTAAGAAACACGTTTCTCTATGCGCGAGTCATAATAATTGAGTCTAGCTAAGGTGTTAGTTTGGCCACATCGGGAATATCTACCAACAATTGGGTAGCAACGGATGGGATTAAGAACAGAAACATGGCCCATCCGTTCATCAACGTGACATAAAAGTGCACGAAACTTCGCTATTTTTGATAGAAGTTGACATTTCCAAAACTTATTTAATGAAAGCACAGATAGAAGTTTCCTATTATTATAAGTTCTAACAATTTTTTTTGTTTAAACATTGCTTACAAGAGTAAAACGTTGGGCCCACTACTAATGCCGAGTAGGGTCCACACCCATTTTAACACTTCACACTAGCCGAGAAATTTTTTGAAGCGGCAGGATTTTTGAAGCAGCAATCATGTGCCCAATGATCACGCTCCACATATACCCATATTTTAAAAACTGATTTGCCTAGTCAGTAAAATTATTAAAGGGCTTTTCTTCGGTGCACACAAAAATTTATTACACTTCCATGCGTGAAATCGACATATTTCTGTAGATCGACAGTTTAATTTTGTCGTATAACTTTTATGACGAAGAAGAGCCCTAGTTAATTTCTATGCAAGATTCTTCGGTGGTACCTATTTTCATTGATGGCAGCTAGTAACCGACTATACATGAAAATTATTAACCGCACCCGAAGAATTCACCGTTATTAAAAAGGTCGGGCTCAGGGGACCTCCTTTTTTCTGACCCCTCTCGTGTTGCGTGCTCGGCGCCGAGTTGGCATCATTTTTTCACTTTTTAGGGCGTTGGCAACCACTGTTGGATTCGTCAAATCCATGGCCGAGCGCGAACACTGAGAGGGGTCAGAAAAAGGGGGTCCTCGGGAGCCTGAACCTTATTAAAATACGTAAAAAATAAAAAAATAAAAAATGATTTGTAATCTTTCTTATTATAACAATAATTACCAATATTTTTAAAACCTGGTCTGGTCATTGACCAGATCTAGTTAGGCACTGAGCTGAGTCAACCCAGTTGAGCCAACTGGTCAACCCATGACATGGGTTGAAGTAAAGCCCACCAACTATAAAAATCTCTCACTTTCCATCTTTAGATTGAAATTAAAGCACACTAAAAATTCTCAACATACCTAAAAATACCTCAATGAATTAAATCTAGCAATTTAACAAATAAGCTAAGTGCGTGTTTGATTGAACGGAAATTTTTTCCGAGAAAATACATCCGGGAAATGCCTTAAACGGCCGTTGGATTGCACTAAATAAAAGTTCTTTTAAAAAATTCTACCACTCTTGATTGATTCGAGTCAAATGGTTCAACCAGGCGGGTCAACGGTTCGCACAATCTAACGCTAACCCAGTCTTTTGGCATCTAGCCATGTTGATATTCACCCCGACCAGTTAAGAGGCCACTGGTTCAACCGGGTCTTACAAGCTACAACACAGATAATTACCATAAAAACCTTAAAGCCCAACTGGTAAATTTTCCCGAAAATCGAGTTTAACCGAGTTAACTCAGCCGAGTGGAGTCAACTCGACACATCAAGTTTTCGAAATATATATTTAATAGCAGAAAAACAGAAGCAAAACACAAAGCAGCATCTCCTACAACCAGCGCGTGTCAATTTTACCCATTTAACCGAAATCGAATCAGAACTAGAACTGAAAACACCACCGACTAAAAAAGAACCGGAACCGAAACCAAAACCGAAAATAACGGTTCTGGTTCATAGAAAGCGATAGGAACCAGAACTGATATATAAGTTGTTAAATTTGTAATATTATCAAGATTGGAACCAATATACCCGGAACCGGTACCGGAACCAAACAATAAGTTCCAATTCCGGTTCCGGTTCCGGTTCCATCATTTTGAGACCAGAAACCGATAAGACCCAGAACCGTTAGTTCCAGTTCTGGGTACCTTGGGAACCGACCCGTTGACACCCTACCCACAACTGTCATGGATAAAAAAAAACTAAGAACCTAAAAACAGTGGGAAGAGAGAGACTTAAAAGCTCCAAGTCATGATCTTAAGGTGCAATGATATGTAGTTAATCCCCCTAGATATAGATTAGGCCGAGTCGAACGAGTCGACTCATCATAGCCATAGAAAGAAAGAAAGAAAGAAAGAAAGAAAGAATAGCGCCATGGAAGAAAAATCTGACCTGTATCTTCGATCATAAGGAGCGATTATATATCGTTTTAGCTGCAAATATCCTTCATCAACAGCAGTTCCGAATGCAGGCAAGAGACTGCTGGAAACAGTAGCCAAGTTCTTGATATCACCATATGAGGAGGCTCGTCGAACCAAAAAAGGTGCCGGCGACCTTGTCGTACTCTCCGACGACATCCTTGATCGGAGTTACAGAGCCGGGAAAGAGCAAGATAAAAGGGTACTCGTTGGTTGAAGAGTAGAGAGAAGAAAACTTGTAAGTTTCTTTATATATAATTGTTGGAACTGAATAATAAAATCAGATAGGGGGGAAGGTGGCATGCTTAGTAGAGAGGCTGTACCTATAGGCTATAATTATAAAATAATAATAATAATTTTATGGGAATTTTTAACATACCCCCCATGTTATCTTTGAAATTTGACATACCCCCCACACTTTGAAAAAAGCTGACATACCCCCCTATGACTTGGTCCAAGGTCAGTTGACCAATGTTGACCCGAGTTGACTATAATATTTTACATTAAAAGACAGAAATACCCTTGTATTCAACCATGGAACAAGGGTTTGGATCAAAACCAAACCCCCAAATCAAATGGATGTGGTGGACGGCAAGCCAATGGATACCAACAAGGTAGTTCTTCATCACCGGAGTCTCATGCCAGTCATCCACCACTCCGGCGAAAATTAAAAAACCCTGGCGAAAATTAAAAAGCCCATTGATATCTGGAGTTTTACTTTTTCTTTTTGGGAACACCAACTTTAAAAAAAAAAAAAAAAACTTCTAAGGCTGAAATGGCATTATAATACAAATATTAAGCTTTGAATCTTTTCTTGGTATCTCAACTAGCATTGGGGATTCCCACTCCATATATTGATTGGATATTTTTGAACAATAATAATTAGGAGATCATCCATTTTCAAGTTAAAATTGGATGGGAAATACAAGCTCGAGTCTATGGTCGGACAACCCAATTATTTTTTAAACTTTTGTCGGAGTGGTGGATGACCGGCATGAGACTCCGGTCATTTGATTTGGCTTGCCATACACCACAGCCATTTGATTTGGAGGTTTGATTTTGGTCCAAACCCTTGTTCCAAGGTTGAAGACAAGGGTATTTTTATATTTTAATGTAAAATATGCTGGTCAACTCGAGTCAACATTGGTCAACTGACCTTGGACCAAGTCATAGGGGGTATGTCAGCTTTTTCAAAGTGTGGGGGTATGTCAAATTTCAGAGATAACACGGGGGGTATGTCAAAAATTCCCTAATTTTATTTATTTGGGGACTGAAATGAAATTATGGAAGTCCACTCCAATTCGAGCAAAACTTCTATCACACGAAATTGTAGATCACACAATCACAAGCCAATGAGTTCTTGGCACGTACACAAGTGCTTTGCAACGTACCTATATGCTTTTGCTTTTTAGGTGTACGTGCCCGAGAACTCATTGGCTGTGTTTGTGTGATTTGCAATCCGATTGTGACAGAAGTTTTATTCCTAGACAATTTTCCGTATTAATCGGCAAATAATGGGCTTTTATTATAGAAAATCGTTATTTTTAGCATTAATTATATTTATTGATTATAAGAAGGGTCGGGCTCCGTTGACAGATCTAAAATGACAGGGACACAGTATAAGCCACGTGGCACACTGTTACAGGACTCTGACTGTACGGATGTTTGTCCTATCCCATGGTGGACCTACAATCCCAAAATCAGCCTGATTAGTGATTTATAAGTGTTGCATCTTTGTACCTCAAATACTGCTCAAATTCTCACAGTTGAGATCAGCCCATGAAAAGAAGTCCAATCCAAAGCCTATAAATCACTAATCGGGCTGATTTTTGGTTTGTAGGTCCACCATGGGATAGGACAAACATCCATACGGTTAGAGTCCTGTAACAGTGTGCCACGTGGCTTATATTGTGTCCCTGTCATTTTAGATCTGTCGACGGAGCCCGACCCACTTATAAGAATAGTGGACTGTAGTATTTGTGAACATTCTTATCAATTTGACTCTCCAACTAATGGGCCCCATGTTTATCTAAAGCTAAATTTAGTTGATCAGATGATCTTAACCGTTGTAGGGTCCAAAAGAAGCAGTTGGAGAAATGGTTGGGATCTGTATTTGTTGCAAGGACACAGACTCGTGTGTCGGTGTCAGTCTCAGAAAAAAAAAAAAAAAACCCAAAAAAATAGGATTTGGGGACTCGGCTGAATATTTAATTTATTTTCATTTTATAACGATGAGCTTGTGAGGAAATATTAGGATTTTCTTCGTATATTTCAGTAGGGTTTTTACCAAAATTTGGAAATAAAACCCTATTCCCTCTTGAGTTCAAACCCCAAATTTCTATATATTGAATATTTATTTTCTGTAAAAATTTTCAGTAAAAAAAAAAACGAAGAATCCCAGGTGAGTTGATATCCGAATCCATGGCCACACGTAGGGACTCGCGACTCTCCCATACAACAGAGGTTGGGATCAACGACTAGACCGTTGTGTTCTATGAACTTTTAGGTTATTGTAGTAATATTTGTTGATTAGTCCGCTGGATAGTTAATTGATGGAAACACAAAAAGATCGCTTGACGTGTGTGAAACCATCGTTGAAACTATACCGACATCTTTTGTTTTCATATTATTTTCAATTTATTGAAATTATGGCTTTAATTTGAAGTGGGTGTGGGGTGAATTATTAAAAAAAATTCCACAATTTGGAAATTGTTAATTCTCTTTGACCATCCATATTTTACAAATTTTCAACAGCTACATGGACATGTTTGTCTTGCACGTTGCGTTGCATGATATATGGTCATGGTCAGATGTACCATCTAGATACTCATGCTGGGTCCTGTCTACTGTGGTCCAGCTCCAGCCGCTCTACAGGTCTTGCAGTGCAGCCTCAATCGTGTTCCCTATCAAGAAAAACACCATTCAAGCAGCATGGTTTTATTTATGGGCTTTTTTGCTTTACCCCCTTACTTTATTTCAAGGTTTAAAGGAGGCTGTTTTAACGGTTAAACGGACCGGGGGCGTTACCGTTTAAACGGATTGAAACGGTCAGGGGCAAAAATGGAAAAAAAATGGAATTAAACGGATTTTACCGGTTTTAACGATTTTAACGGAAAAAAATGGAAAAAGTGGCGCTGAAATTCAAATTTTAAAATTTGAAAATTAAAAAAAACAAAATGGAATTTAACGGATTTTAACGGTTTTAACAGCCGTTTTTTTCACAAAATTTTTCAAAATTAATCGGCTGTTTAAACATTTTTTAACGCCGTTTTTTTCAAAACCGATAAAACGGGTTTAAACAGAAACGGGCTTGGGGCATTACCGTTTAAACGGCCGTTTTTAAAACCATGCTTTATTTATGCAATTTGCATCTCACCCAATGTTTTTAAAGTATTTGCGTCTCACCCTTTGACCATGGTCAACATCGTCATTGACCATAGACGGCCATTAACGGTGTCTAGATAGATATCCCAATATTTTTTAAATGACTATAATGACCTTGGGTGAGACGCAAATATTTTAAAAACATTGGGTGCAATGCAAATTGCATCAATACAGGGGGACAAGCAAAAAATCTTCTTTTTTTTTTGTGAGATTGTGAGCTCAAAACCTTTTTTTGAAGATTGTGAACTATAAAAGGAACTCACCTTCAAAGGTTGATAAGCACGCTAATGTCCCTCATCAATGATGATGAGAGACCACAATATGAGCCACGTGGCACACTTTTAGATGTCACTTACCATACGGATGTTGGGCCTATCGCTAGGTGGAACTACATACCAAATATCAAAGTGATTTCAAACCATTGGATCTTTGCACCCCAAATAATGATCAAATTCTATGGATAAAATCAACCTAGGAAAACAACTCTAATCCAATGCTTAAAATTAACAATCAGATTAATTTTTTGGTATGTAGGTCCACTTATGGTTGGGCCAAAAGTAAATGAAGAAAGGTTTTAAGCTTACAATCCTGTAAAAAAATCTTTAAAAAAAAAGGATTTTTTGCTTGTCACCCTTACTTTATTGATGCAATTTGCAGCGCACCCAATGTTTTTAAAATATTTGCGTCTCACCCAAGGTCATTATAGTCATTTAAAAAGTATTTTGAAAACATTGGGTGAAAGCAAAAAAAAAACCCTTTATTTATTTGTCGTTTATTTATTTGGGATATTTTAGGAACACCTCCTGAAATTTGAAAGTAATTAGTGACACCCCCTTATACTTTCGAACTTTAGGATATTGTCCCCCTTGACCTAGTTTAACCATCATTTGACTAACGTTAAAACTTGACATGCATCATACACCTGTTAATGCACCTATGAAAGGACCATAATATTGCAATTACAATACGAACATGTGATTCAAGCCAGTTTTAACTTAAGTCAACCACTATTATTAAAATAGGTCAAGGGGGTAATCCTAAAGTTTGAAAGTATAAGGGGGTATTACTAATTACTTTCAAATTTCAGGGTGGTGTTACTTAAATACCTTTTTTTTATAAGAAGGAATATGACCTAAACATGGATGTCCATGCTTACAGAATTTTGCTAAGCAAGCAAGAATCTGTGCTATAGTGACATGCATGCATGCTCTTATTTATTTAATACTCTTTAGACTTGGAGATTATTTTAAAAAAAATCTCATAGATTTAGTTTTTTTTTTTCTAGATCTTGTAATATTAAATGTTGAGATTGCATTGACTTTATTATTTCCCAAAAAAAAAAAAAATTAATGTATTGACTTTTTATGGATAACTTTAAAAGAAGGAAATGAAGGAATAAGAAGATTTTCTAGAAGATAGAATTTTATGGTGACTTGTGTTTAGTTTATAAATTTTTTTTGGGAGTGATGGACTTCAGCCTTCACCTAGAAGATCTTCTATACCAAAATTCCCCATTCGGGTGATCCTAATTAGGTTTAGGGTTGGCAATGGATACTGGAGATCCGATGCATTCCGATCTGAAAAAATTGGATCTGGAACCTAATTTTTTCTTATCGGATTGGTACCGGATCATAGATTGTTGATCTGATATCTTATCGGATCGGTACTAGTTCAATCCTGTTCCGATCCGATACGGACCCAATACATATACTATGTGTTATATATATAAAAATAAAGAATTTTTTTAATGATTAAAATGGCAACTAAGATTTCAGTTTCACTATTAAGCTTTTATCTCATAAGATTTCAGTTTCACCTGACGCATTCGATTATTTCTTTCTTTTCTAGGGTTTTTAGCTTCTTCTCTATTATTCTTTTTGTTATTTTTTATAGACATTGGATCGGACCCAAAACTGATCCAATCATATCGGATAGTTTTCGAAAATAAATTTGACTGATCTGAATGGGTCCGGTCAGGTCTGGATCGATTAGATTTCTTAACTGATCGGTACCAGATCAGTACCAATCCGACTCGAGCCTGATCCATTGCCAGCCCTAGTGCTAACAATCTAATAAACAAATATTCATTTCTAGATGGTTGTTCTTCGATTGGCCATCCGAATGTTAGAAATACTCGATCAGACTGGTTTCAACTCAGTACCTAAGTGGTCAGTGATTTTGATTTTCCTTTTCTTTTTCATGTTTATTTCCTTTTCCTTTCTCTTTTTATTCTTTGTTTTATGTGTCATCTATTTCTACTTTAAAACCAAAATTGGGTTCGGGGCACGCCCTTCGTATGACCATTCATTAAAGAGCAGAACCTTGATAAGGGAGGTCTATCATCAACGTTGATGGCGGACAACAATGTGAACCATGTGGCACTCTTAGAGACTACTAACTATATGGATGTTTGGCCCATCCCTTGATAGAGCTACAAACCAAAAATCAACTTGATTAGTGATTTTTAACCTTTTGATCAGAGCACCCTAAACAATGTTCGAAACATTATTGTGGGCAGTCAGACTGTGGGATTCATTGGTTGATTTTAACCAATGAATCGCACGGTTGGATTTAGTACCCAAAAATTGGTTGAATCCCACAGCTAGAAATACACCTTAAAAAGTGTTAAAATTTAATGGCTACAGATTACCAAGGAGGATGATTTTTGGTGTGTCCATACACCAAGGGGTGGGCTAAACATCCACTCGGTCAGTGGGCCCAGAAGTAGTGGTGTAACAAAAATACTCTACCTGACGCCAAATGGCTTCAGGTCTACCTGGTTACATCTTTTTCCTATTTAGATTATCAGCAAGAGTATATCTAGTAGTTAGACAAATTTATAGGGAATTTTTGACATACCCACCCCCCCCCCCCTCCCCCCCCCCCCCCCCCACAATTTGAAAAAGCTGACATACCCCCTATCACTCGGTCCACTGTCATTAGACCAGGGTTGACCCGAGTTGACTACCTACTTTTGTATTAAAGGATGAAAGTGCCCTTGTCTTCAACCTAAGAACAAGGGTTTGGGTTTAGGCCAAAACCCATACTCCATATCAAACATGAAAAGAGGAGATTAAAGATAAAAATTAAAACCCATTTTGGTAAACTTGAGATTTTTTTTTTTGGTTTTTTGATGAATTAAACAAAAATTGAAATAAACAAAACTCATGAAGGAATGAGATTTATTTTTATGGATTTTCTTGTAGAATGAAATCTTAAAATTGAGAGAACCCATCTTTCCAAAATCCACATCTCAAAAGTTTAAAATATAAATTGCTTTGTCTTGTTTTTCATTTTTGTTAATAAAAAATTTAAAACTAAAATTGTATGCTTTATTTATTTAGTTTTTTAACCTTGGGTTTTAAATTATTGTCGGAGTGGTGGCCAGCCGGCCATGAGACTCCGGTGGGTTGGTTGCCGGTGATGGGCAGCAAACCCATTGGAATCTCTTGGCTGGCCATCCCCACAGCCGTTTGGGTTTTGGCCCAAACCCTTGTTCCAAGCTTGAAGACAAGGGCATTTTTGTCATTTAATACAAAATTTGGAAGTCAACTCGGGTCAACACTGGTCTAATGGCAGTGGACCGAGTCATAGGGGGGTATGTCAGCTTTTTCAAATTGTGGGGGGGCATGTCAAATTTTAAATATAACATGGGGGGGGTATGTCAAAAATTCCCAATTTATAATCTTAAAAAAAGGAATAGTCTCAATATAGTCATTAAATCATTCTATTAGTAAGAATAGCACGAGTCATTTTATCCCAGCCCTATATATATAGAGGGTCGGGCTCAAGGGACCCCCTTTTTTGACCCCCATCTTGGCGTACCCACGTGGAAGATGAATCAATGGCTGATTTTTGGTGGGGATAATAAACTCACCATATAGATCACCCCAACAAAAAATCAGCCCATTCTGAAATTTCTAACCCCATCAAATGTGGTTTTAAAGTTACACGGTAAAAATCAACGGTCCATAATGCTTCAGCTTCTAAACCAGTCCATGAATATCAAAATGATTTGAATTTTTGTGAGGATGATCTCCTCACCAAAAATCAGCCATTGATTCATCTTCTATGTGGATACGCCAAGATGGGGGTCAGAAATTGGGGTGTCCCTTGAGCCCTATATATATACACTAAAGCAGAATTCATTCTCTCTCATCCACATTATGTTTGACATGGCACTCTCCTCGTGCATAGCGCCATGTCAATAAACTAACATTCTCTCTCCTCTGTTCTTTCATTTAAAAAATATGTTTCTCTCTCTAAACATCATTAATGACTTTCACCAAGAAAATAATGTAAAAACTCTAATTAATTAAGATAATCAATCTATACATTTTTTTTTTCTTCCTTTCATTCTCGAGTAATTACATTATGAATATCTTTAATATCTCCACAAGGAAAAAATTCAAAAACCTATTTCATATATTAAAATTTAATTTTGATATGACAGAATAGGATACTTTTTATTTCTGCCCGTACTTTGGCCATGTACAATGAAGACTGATCACAGCATCAATGAAAAGGAATGTGTAAATTTAAGATTCTAAGCCAAGAAAAAGACGTAACTGGAGATGTTCAGAGCAAATTTCAATAAACTTGACTTTAAACAGAATTGGAACAGGATTTCCATAACCAGCCCCATATAGTTAGGATAAAGGCTTTTGATGATGATGATATACAGTTAGACTAGATTTCATTTTTTGGTTTTTGCATGATCCATACATGGGATGTCTATCAAATTGATGATTTTGATCAATATTTGCATTTGCATCCATTAAATGGCATCTTAAGGTGTATATTGGCGTGCATACTTAACTCTGGTGTGTGTAAGTGTAAACCATCCTCCTCGAAGAATATACAAATGTAACCCCCTCCAGCCAACCTAATTAAATAGCTCTTTCCACCTTATGACTCGAGTAGAGTGGGTGCTACAACCAAACTGCAAAACAATATCCACCAATTTTCCTTCTCAAATGTGTTTGGGACAAAAAAAAATGTAGGGTGTGTTTAGCACCATACACACCCAATTCAAAACTTCTTGTATCCTCGTCTGCAAATGCAGATACTCGGTACAACAGACAAGCTATTTCATTTCTTTACAGAGATCAACCGTTTCTAATCACCTCAAAACCTTTCTTTGTACTTATTTTCTAGAATTTTTTACAATGGCATATATTGACACCACGCTACCCAATTCGGTTTCCCAGTTGATAATAGCTCTTCAGCTCATGCCACAAACACAGCAATGTGTCAGAGGCGTCCTCATCCAAACTACATTCTCTGATTCTCGAGACAGCCAATAGGGTCTTCAGCCACTGTTCATGGAGACTGGAGAACTCTGATCTCTGTTCGCTCGACCTGAAATTTTCTCCAATGGAGTCTTTCATCACCTGACCAGCATTTGATGCAACTTCAACCACCCGTTTTGGGATCCCAGCCATAAGTGCCACTTGCAGTCCATAGCTCTCTGGGCATGCTCCCAGGGTGAGGCGGTAGAGAAAAACCAGATCCTGGTCACCTTTAAAGGAGCTTCCATTTCTTGGCTTAAAAGTACAGGCCATGTGTTGCAGTGTCACATGAGGGTGAGAAGCAAATTCCTTTGTGAGAGGATGGTAGTGGGTGGCAAACAGTAAACGGCAGTGGACCTTTTCAACAAGATGGCGGAATACCTGGATTATTAGTCCAGAATGATTTATTAGAATGGCAAGCATAGGGAGGTAATGAAGAGCTAAAAAGTTCCTAAGAACCTGAACATGACCGATGTTTATGCAACGATAAAGCATGCTCATGTTCATCTTGTAACAATAAGCTGAAGTATAATATGATTTCTTAATTTGTCTTTTTTTATTTATAAGAACATACTAAAAATTGCTGTAAGTTTAAGAAGAATTTTGTTTATTTTAAGTAGTGGGCCGCACATGCATTGCATGTGAGTGATTGTAAGGGTTTTTTGGAAGATTAGTTTGGAGGGGCGAACAATTAGAAAATCAAAATTCTGACGTTGTCCATATAGAATAGATTTGTAGTTATTAAGGAGTTCATTTGGAAATATGGAAGAAATGGCTTAGAAAGTAATTGAATTGTTACTAAGGAACTGTTTTTGGAGATATGAAAATAATGGCATGGCAAGTACTTAAATGGTTAGCAAGGGGCTGTATTGAAAATGTAATTAGGACATGAGAATGAGTGAGTACGGTTAACAGGGCATTTAATCAACTTTTTTTCTTAGCAGAGAGGGGCATTTAATGAGTAATAGGTACCTATGTTTATTTGATAGGCAACTAATAGTGAACGGCATGCCCCAACCCGAGTTTTGGCTTTATAATAGTAATAGATACAGAAAGGGCATGTTACAACATAATACAATTTTCTTCTGTAAATGTGGCAACTGATGTCAATATATGTTGGAAAGCAATTAACGAAATAATACAATTTTCTTCTCCTTGCCTCCCTCGGTGACAAGTGGGAATATGAAAAACTGAGGTTAGAGTCGTATAAGTCCACTGGCCTATAAATGAAAAATGGGTACATGTGTCACATGTACAAATGCTGGGAGAAGTGACACAATCAACAGGTTCCACCCAAGAGAGTCAAAGATTCTATTCGATCCTTTTTTATAACAAAATTACATTGGAGCACCACCTTTCATAGGGCGACAGACTTCCTTAAACGTAAAAACGCCTACAAGGTGGGAATAATCAGATCCACCGAATTTTACACTACAAGCCCGCTGCCCTATAAAGTGCGGTGCCTCATTCCCCAGTACATGACCACTCTATTGGATAGCAAAATAAATATAATGAATGGCAATCTAAAGTTCTAGAGCTGAACGATTATGATAACCTGATCATGTTGATTTTCAGCCAATGCTGTTAAGAGATACATGATCTCAAGCAGCAGACGGGGAAAAGTTGCAATCTTTGAAACGCCGAGGATGTGTAATTACATCAATTGAGAAGGTATTGGGCAAACTAATATAATTTCCAAGAGTGCAAGATATTGAGCAAATGTGAAAGCCAAGACTACTTTTATGTGTCATATATGGAGAAGAAAATGGTAGAGGATATACATAGACAAGAATCAATACTCACAGCATATGCGATGGCATATCCATCAAACGTGCTTGTTCCCCGACCAAGTTCGTCAAGAAGAACCAGAGAATCTTGAGTGGCATTTCGAAGAACTGATGCTGTTTCTGTGCATTCAATGTAAAAGGTACCTACAAAAAATGAGACTTGTTTCAACATCCAAGTTGCAATCTGACGGGTCATATCAAATAAAGCCGTACATTCTTTGGCTCAAGTGCTCACCCAAAGGAAAAATATGTATTTGTTACTTTGATGAGGATCCAGAAAACAAAAGATAAGCCTCCCCTTGGAATTTAGGCATGGAAAGAAACAAAAATGAAAAAAAAGGAGGAAACTTAATACCCTTTCTCTTTGGTGGGTGTGTTTGGGAGGTGAGGGGGAGAGGGATTGGATTCTGTCACATATTCAAGAAGTTGGGACCATTAATCAATGGATCCCTTCTAGGAGGACTCGCAGGCCAAAAATCAACATGGATTTGACGATCATAAGTCCTAACCATCCGATTTATTGTGTTCCTTTGTGATGGGCAGAAAAAAATGATCACTATATTGTATTGTTTGGATCATCCAGTAGGTTTTTTATCTGTTGGATTAGTTGAGACCCAGCAAATGGTGGCCGCCCATATGCGTGCATGCCACGTTTATTGAGTGCCATTGATACTGTCCTTACGGCCTACCATGACGTACCATACATTTCCTGTATAGAAAAGAATGGCTGCTTGTACAGAACGTCCCTTGTCTCGAGGTTCAAAACAATGACTAGCCAATATTGACACATTTCATATTGAAAATTCCCAAAAACAATGCAAGCAGCCAAACAAAATCCATAAATTGATGATTCATTAAGAAGAACTCACTCTCGCCCGTCATGATTCGATCAGTTGCACCAAGACGCGTGAAGATAATATCCACAGGTGAGAGCACACACATCTCACCAGAAACGTAGCAGCCCAGCTGCAAGCCAAGGTGGGTAAATGAAAAGGATTGAAACATAACAATCCTGTGTTAGTTATCCATTAATCAATTAAATGATCTAGGTTCTACACATCTCAACAAACCTGGGCTAGTATAACGGCTAGACATGTGGCACGCAGCAGGGTTGATTTTCCACCCATATTAGGTCCAGTCAGCAGCAAAGTACGGGGACAATATCCAGTTGCGTCCTCGCCAAGATGTATGTCATTTGGGACAACCATGCCCCCATTCTCTCCAAGTGCATATGGATGCCATAGCCCTTTAATCTTAAGTATAGGTCCTTCGGTCTCTTGGCATGAACTCGTGAATCTGGAATTAGCAGGCAAGATAACAGGTCTGCACATTGACCCACATGAAGAAATGGCAGTCACTGCAAAGGCTCGTAGCACATCAATACAGTTGAGAGCATGGATGACTTGAGACCATTGAGTAGCTTTCTCAATAAACAACTCAATCAGAACTGATAGCATTTCAGCATCTGACTCTGACACATCATGGTCCTGGTGCCAGGTGAAAAGTCAGTAATGTGATCAAAATTTTATGATATTTGTGCAACCAACTTGTATATAGAACAAAGTAAAGAATATGAAGGCAATGCAAAACTTGGTTTTTGGAAAAAGTCCAAAAAAGAAGAAAGATGAAACAGATTTTTGCATAGGGAAAGGATATTTCCAAATATTCAGTAGTCATGTTCCCCAATCTGAAAAGGCCAACTCAACTAATCGAAAAAATAAACGATGAAAATAAAACAACTCAATTTTTTGTAGTACACAAACACTGCAATTTGGGATGTTTAAACTGACTTTTCACAAACAATGAAGTACATGATCAATGAGAATATATCATGCCCAATTTCTAGTGAGTGCTTGAACCATGACTTTCTGTGAGAAGTGGAACTTCATGCACCATGATTTGTGAGAGCTAGAACTTCATACACTCTTTGGAGTATCTTGCAATGGAAGAATGGTGTGTATAAAGTTGTTTCTAATCCTAACTTCCTAAGATATCTTGAAGTTATTTAACAAGGAGTAGAGATGTAAACAAGTCGTGACTGAAAATAAATTATAGGACATCTATCAATTTGTGTGTGTCATCTTGCACAGGTGCCATGCTAATCTTCCTCAATCTGCAACCTAAATACCAAGTCTTCATGTCATTTCATGAAGTTGTGGGAGCTTAATGCCAAGTTCTTGTTATCAACAACCAGTTTAAAAATTAATAATCATATTTGGCTCTTCAGTTTTCATTTATATATCAATCTTGAAATCACAAAACACTACAAGAACAAAATGCAGTGAGCTACTTACAGCAATTAATTCAAGACAGAAAAAATTACGAAAGAGACTTCTACTAAACTCAGTTATGAATTATATGGCACTCACTAAATATTAAATGAAAATGATAGCAGAAAATTCTTGAACATACATATGATAATATAATTGTAAGGAAAGTTGAATCAGTGATTTATGGTTAGGGTTAGGTTTAGGTTTAGGAAGAAGAAGAAGAAGAGAAAGAAAGAAGAGAGAAGGATGTCATGTGAGCTTATATCACAATGACTCCATAAATCTTATTTATGTAAGTCCCGAAAACAAAAAGACAAATAAACCCCTCAAGGGGGTATTTACAGAACTACCCCGATACATATAAAATACGTATTTCTACGTATATGAAAACACTCCCCCTTAAGTTGGTGCATAGATATCTCTCATGCCCAACTTGCACAAGCACTTATGGAGTTGCCAACTGGGAACTCCCTTCGTAAAAACATCTGCAACCTGTTCATCAGTCTTCACAAATTGGGTGCACACTGCCCCAGAGATAATTTTCTCTCTAACGAAGTGTCGGTCCACCTCAATGTGTTTGGCACGATCATGCTGAACAGGATTGTGAGCAATGCTGATGGCGGCCTTGTTGTCACAATATAAGCTCAGACCCTGAATCTGGGAAACCAAGTTCAGCAACCAACACTTTCAACCAAAGCATCTCACACAAGCCATGAGCCATTGCTCTGAATTCGGCCTCTGCACTAGATCTGGCGACAACGAGTTGCTTCTTACTTCTACAAGTGACCAAATTGCCCCCAACAAAGATGCAATATCCAAAAGTGGATCTCCGATCATCTTTAGCCCTTGCCCAGTCTGCATCGATATAAGCCTCTATACGCATATGGCCATTATTCTCAAACAGAAGACCTCTACCAGGGGCTGACTTGAGATACCTCAAGATCCGATGTGCTGCCTCTAAATGAACACCTCTGGGTGAGTGCATGTACTGACTAATCACACTCACTGCATAGGCAATGTCGGGTCGAGTCAGGGAGAGATAGATCAATCGCCCAACTAGCCTCTGAAAGCTACCTACATCCTGTAGTAGCTCACCACTGGCATCTGCTAGCTGGTGATTCTGCTCTATAGGAGTTTCCACTGGTTTGGTACCCAACCTGCCTGAGTCTTGTAACAAGTCTAAGACATACTTCCTCTGAGAGATGAAGATCCCCTGACTGGATCTTGCAACTTCGATGCCTAGGCAGTATTTGAGAGGTCCTAGATCTTTGGTTTCAAACTCCTCCGCTAACTGAAGCTTCAGTTTGGCTACCTCTGCTGCATCATTCCCTGTGAGAATAATGTCATCAACATAAACAATGAGGACAGTGGTGTTCTTCCCTTGATGCTTCACAAATAGGGTGCATGGTTCAAAGTCGTTGGTTTCGTTTCGGTTTCGGTCGCGGGCGAAACCGAAACGTTTCACCGAAACTGAGCTGAAACTTTGAGTTTTCCGATACAAACCCGTATCTTGTATCGGCATGTACCGAAACCGAAACGTTTCGGGCGAAACGTTTCGGTTTCGGCCGAAACTTTAAACTATGATAGGATGTGATCGGCCTGACTTTGAGTGTAACCCAGCTTCTTCACGGCTAGGGTGAATCTCTCGAACCATGTCCTTGGAGATTGTTTAAGCCCATAGAAGACTTTCTTCAGTCTACACACCTTGCTACTATGTCCTGGTGGAGTGAATTCAGGAGGAGGCACCATGTAGACTTCTTCATGTAGGTCCCCATGAAAAAAAGCATTCTTCACATCCAGCTGATGCAAAGGCCACTCTTGGTTTGCTGCCACTGACAACAACACCCTTATGGAGTTCATCTTTGCCACAGGTGCAAAGGTCTCCACATAGTCAATCACATAGGTCTGGGTGTACCCCTTGGCTACTAATCTCGCCTTGTACTTCTCAACAGACCCATCTGCCTTTTGTTTGACTGTAAACACCCATCTACAACCCACAGGTTTCTTACCTCTTGGCAGGTCAACAAGCTCCCATGTCCCATTCTTGTCCAGAGCTTTCATTTCCTCTATCATAGCAGCTTTCCATCTTGGTTGAGCCCACCCTTCTGCCACTGAAGAGGGTATAGGAATAGTGGAAAGGGAAGTGATAAAGGCTTTATAGGAAGGGGACAAGACATCATAGGAGACAGTGGCTCAGAGGATGCTGAGTGCAGCTTCTAACTCCTTTTCTTAGAGCAATGGGAAGATCAGAAGTATCAGTAAAAGGAGAAATGACAGGCATAGAAAGAGGTGGAGGATTACCTAGATACAGTCCACCTCTCTTCATTACGACTCTCCCCCTGAAGAGAGGTGGGGGAGAAAAAAGACTGCTCCTCACGGAAGGTGACATCCATGCAGACAAACTTCTTCCCAGAGGACGGATGGTAACACTTGTATCCCTTGTGGGTAGAGGAGTAACCAAGAAAGACGCACTTGAGTGCTTTAGGATCGAGTTTGGTGCAATGGGGACCTAGGATATGTACATAGCATACACACCCAAAGATGCGAAGAGGAATAATGAATAGAGGAGAGCCAGGAAGGACTTGAATAGGAGACTGGAAATTGAGCACTCGAGATGGTATTCTGTTAGTCAAGTAGGCAGCCGTCAACACAGCATCCGACCAATAAGATTTGGGGACCTGAGAGCCAATCAAGAGAGACCGAGCTATCTCAGTCAAGTGTCGCATTTTCCTTTCAGCTACACCATTCTGTTGAGGGGTATAGCTGTAGGAATTTTGGTGACAAATCCCATGGTCAATGAGGTAATGTTGAAGACCCCCAAACATATATTCTCCACCCTGTCAGTACGAAGAACTTTGATGGAGATACCATACTGGGTCTGGATCATCTTATGAAAACCCTGAAAGATGGAATGAACCTCATCTTTGGTTTTCATGAGATAGACCATTGTACACCTAGTATGATCATCAACAAAAGAAACAAAATAGCGAAAGCCAAAGATAGAAGTAGTGGGGGAAGGGCCCCATACATCAAAATGCACAATGTCAAAACAAGTAGAACTTCTATTACCTCTGGAGGGATAATTCGATCTACCATGCTTGGAGAGCTCACAAGTCTCACAGTGTAAAGCCGAAAAAGAAACATAAACAAACACACTAAGAAATAAAAGTTTCAAATATTGAAAAGAGACATGCCCCAGACGGGCATACCAGCTCAAAACAACATCTCTCCTACTATTACTACTAGCAGACGACTGTAGTGCTGTGGGCTCAGGAAGGCGTCCACCCAGAAGGTAGAGTCCATTAGCTTCATGTCCAGTGCCAATCGTCCTCCTTGTCTCTAGGTCCTGAAAGACACAAGAAGTAGGAGAGAAAGTGACACTACAGTTAAGGGTTTTAGTCAAAGCACTAACAGAAAGTAGGTTAGAAGTAAATCTAGGAACATGCAAAATTGATGAAAGAAGCAATTGGGGAGAGGGAAGGATATTCCCTTTCCCAGACACAGAAGACAAGGTGCCATCAACTGTCTTCACCTTATCACGGACAGAACAGATGGAATAAGTAGAAAATAAAGAAGACAAGCCCGTCATGTGTTCCGAAGCCCCTGAATCAATGATCCAAGTGAGGTTGGATGATGGAAGAGACACATGATGAGCAAGTCTAGTGTTACCTGACTGTGCAAAGGAGGTGGATGATGTGGCAGATGTACCATCAAGCTGCTGAAGCAATCGTCGAAGGCCTACATACTCTGTGGCTGAAAAATCACTAGGAGGAGCTGAAGGAAGAGAGCTCGTCAGGGCCTGTCCTGGGGAAGGAGCAGAAGAATCCATACTGACTGTATGAGCACTAGAAGAGGCTGGCTGGTTAGGACGCCCATGTAGCTTTCAATACTTGGCACGCACATGCCCTAACTTGCCGTAGAAATCACACTTGGGCCTCTCTCTAGTCAGAGACTTCCCAGGAGAAGGTCTAGTAGGAGCATAAGATGGAGCTGAAGTAGTCTGATGAGACGGACCCCGCGAAGGCTGCTGTAATTGTTGAGGCTGATAAGCAAGAGAAGCTGCTAGCGCTGATCTCTCTGGAAGGGGATGCTCACTCTGAAGAGAGATCCTCCTACTCTCCTTACTCTGAAGATAGGCATACACCTCACTGAGAGAGGGAAGATCCATCCTACTACTCAAAATCTGAACACGGGCAAGCTCATAAGACGGATTGAGCCCAACAAGGAAATCAAAGATCCGGCCCTTCTCTATATATCAACAAAAGGGAGCAATCTCTGATGGGTTGAGAAGCTGATAAGAGTAGTAATGATCAAGCTCCTGCCACAAGGTACGAAGAGCAGTGTAGTACTGAGAGAGAGACTTCTCCCCCTGCCGAAAGTGGGAGATAGTCTGTCGCAGCTGAAATGCCCGTCCTGTGTTCTGCTACTGTAAGTCTTCTCAGTGATCTCCCAAACCTCTTACGCAGTGAGCATAAATAAGAAACTCTCACTGATATCAGGCTCCATAGAGTTGAGGAGCCATGACATGACAGTAAGATCATCTGTCTGCCACTGTCGATAAGAGGGATCAGATTTGGGAGGCTCAACCGTATCGCCTGTAGTGTGGCCAAGTTTCCCACGGCCCCCAATGAACAACAGTGCAGCCTGAGCCCAGTGTAAGTAGTTCGTGCCATCTAACTTCACTGAGGTGATCTGCAAACTTGGGTTCTCATAGGCTAAGTGCTGCACTATAGGGCCTCCAACTCCACTGGAGGGAACTTCTGTGCTCACGTCTGACCCGGATGGAGAAACCAAGGAAGGTGAAGGAACCACGGGAGGTGGAGGATCTGCCATGGAGGATTTCGGCCAAAAAAACAGCTATATAAAAAAGCTGATGATCAACCTGATTGCTTGAGAAGACTAAAAAATCAAATCGAGGGCCTAAAAACATCCGTATAAGTCCCAAAGAGCCATGGTGGTAGCAAATCCATGGATTGATGCACCATAGAGCCAATATAAGCCATTAGAGATTGAGAAAGAACACCTAAAAAACCAAAAAAACACCAATCGATCGCCCAAACAAGGGATAAGCAGTGAGATGAGGAGTAAAAAAGCAAGAAACAGCAACAATCAACTAAATCAAGGGGAAAGGAGAGCTGCTAGGGTGAAATCGCAGCCCAAGAATGCTCCCAAAGTCGCCGGCGATAAGTTAAAGGTGAAAAAAAGTTCACCGAAGCTTCAATCCTTCATGGATCGATGCATAGTTGGATCCAATAGGTTCCTACAATAGTAGGGAGTCAAAACGAAGCAATAAACTCAGGCAAGAAGCCCCCATAAGATCAGATTTGTGACTGGTTCACAAAATCATAAAAAATATTTTTCGGAGAAGAAAGGCCTTAAGAGCATCCAAAAAAATTCAAAAAATCCCAGAAAAATCACTAAAAAAAAAAGGAAAAATCAAGATCTACCAAGGGGGAGAGTTTTGCGAAAAACCTCGAAAAAAATTTCGATTGGCTGATGACGTCAGCTTACGGCATGATGACATCAGCTGACGCCAGAACTCCGACAATCTTCCTCCGGTCGTATTCCCGATGTAAACCAGTAATAAATGGCTCTGATACCAAGTTGAATCAGTGATTTATGGTTAGGGTTAGGTTTAGGTTTAAGAAGAAGAAGAGAGAAGGATGTCATGTGAGCTTATGTCACAATGACTCCATAAATCTTATTTATGTAAGTCCCGAAAACAAAAAGACAAATATACCCCTCAAGGGGGTATTTA
This sequence comes from Euptelea pleiosperma, assembly GCA_035048495.1. Classification (NCBI taxonomy): domain Eukaryota; kingdom Viridiplantae; phylum Streptophyta; class Magnoliopsida; order Ranunculales; family Eupteleaceae; genus Euptelea; species Euptelea pleiosperma. The sequence continues at coordinate 27,057,561 of CM068549.1, forward strand.
CAGAACTACCCCCGATACATATAAAATACGTATTTCTACGTATATGATAACAAAGAATAGGCAACCTTGGTGAGTTCCTTGCCTCATGTACAGACGATTCCCCCAGGCATGCCTGGGAGTTTTGAAAATTTCATTTAAAGAAAAATCTTTGATACATAATAAACAAATAAGTACATAATGTATTATATTGTACTAAAAATTTAAAGTGAGTATCCAGGAGGAAATTGACGTACAATTATATACAATGAACTTTTAAGTTTAAGAAATTATACATATGTAATTGATGCTAATCAAGATGTCATAATATGAAACTATAAACATACCATTGACTGAAAACATAAAAGGCAAAAATGGAAAACGAAACCACCTAAGGCATCCCATTTAAAAAAAAAATGCAAACTAATCTAAAGAAGTAATCTAATAACCAAAGGCATCCATCAATGACAAAAACAAAACCAAATGTCCCAACTTCAAAGCTTACATCACAAGTTTTTAAGGTTAAATTAACATCTCAAAATAAGCAGAGTTTGGGGACTTTATGTAGGCCCACCAACCATTTTTTTAAGAGGGTGAAAGACAAAAATACCCCAATCAGAGGGTTTCAGAACCATAAACCATCAGCCAAGGGCCTTTTCGCCAGGGGCAGAAGAGGCGAGAAGAGATCGAAGGTGATTGCCATGGCAATCATTAAGTACATCTCACTTTGACTAGGATAGGCAATAAAATATCCCTTCATCCTGCCCTGGGATATTGCACAGTTGCTGACTGAGTACATGCAGGGATCAACAATACTTCTAAAAATACAAAAAAAAAAAAAAGAGGGATTGTGCCTAGCATGCAGTTTGACAAGAATCTGATTTCTAATGCATGGAGTGGAATATGTGAAAGTATCTGATTTCTAAAGCGTACATGGTATTTGGGGAAGTCACTATCCGCAGCTGCTTCAAACTGGGTAAGGAGTTCATCAAGCCCATTGCTACCTCTTAGCAGTGGAATGTCCAAATTTTTTAATAATGACGAGACTTCATGCTCTTCTTTCTGTAAAATCATTAATAAGTCCATTCCAATCCGTAGTCCTTTAACAAGAGACCCAAATGCTTTCACCTGTACCACACCAAAAAGTATATATTTGATCACTAGAAAATAAAGGTGTTTAGCTAGTGGACAGTACTGGTTACATACAACATTTCGATTCGAGTAACACTGTAGAGTGAAGGATTACTGGATAAAGCATTGATAAAATTTCTATACATAATATGCCTCTCAGCTAATGCAGTATTGGGATTCTTGACATCAAGAAACAATGACAATACAAAGATGGATGTAGGGATTCCATACCTGCCAAACATGGACGAGATAAACAAGCATTGATGATTTTGTCCATGAGATTTTGTGTATGTTGTATTTTTTATATAAACATTATTTATTTTATTTCACAATATAAAAACAATATGCAAGATCTACATCTACTCATCTACATTAAATTCGCACAGTTACAAGGCCAAATGACAAAACAATATCTCGCGCTTTTATCCCTTTTCCAACCACGATGTTAGAAAACTCAAAAACCCAAGTTGAATCTTTAACTGAAAGAAACCAAGATTCGCAGCAAAGAGAGTTTATTTATTTAATGAATCTGTAAATAGAAGTAGTTACTATTTGTTTTCTTAAATAACAGAAAATATAGACTCTAGAAAGACAAAGAAACCCATCTTACAAAATCAAAACTTATATAGGTATAATATCTTCATAACAATAAAAATGGAAAAGAAAAGAGAGTAAAAAAATAAAAAGGTTTTCCTGGATTACTGTAGAAAACACATAATAGAAACATAGCAATACAGACTGAAAATGCCCCGAAAAGTAGCGAACACTCAACATATGAAAATATACATTTCTGAAATAAGCAGATCAAACATACCAGTTTTTTCAATACTTGTTTTCCAACCAAGGGCAATAAAAGTGAAGCTGATGACCCAACACTAGCCTTAACCCGCCCAAGCAGCCTCTCTATGTCTGGAAGCTTGCGCAGATATTGAGCCACAAGGAATGTTATTTCTGAATGTGTTATTAGTTCCTCAACAGCATTAAGCCTATCATTGATTTCCCCAACATCCTTCAGTGGATGACAAATCCAGCTTCTTAAAAGCCGTTTACCAGATGATGTTATACAACTGTCAAGATACTTATATAGGGTTCCTGAAGATCAAGCAACAGACACTCTCTGTTAGGAATAACTAAATAAGCCCTAATTTCTTTATGGACAAAAGAACTCAACCTCACCAAATAAAGTTACCACTTGCCTGCTGGACCACCATCAGCATTATTACTGAAAACCTCAAGATTTACAAGTGTCTGGCCGTCCATCCTAAGGCAGCCTCTATAGACTTGGTAACATGAAATATCACCATTGCGTAAAACATCATCCAGCTGTTTTACACAGATAAAATGGCAATCATATTAAAAAGCAAATATTTGTTAATATGGAAAGCAAACGCATAGGTGCATACCATCACCCTAGATAAATGACTAACAAGTCCACCAAGGGCACAGATGGTGTGATCATGATGCATAACACCATCAAGTGTATAATCCCAAGAATCAGAAGACCTTTTGAAGTATCCCTTGGATTGAATCAATTTTTTAACTTCAGAAGCATCCATAAAATCTGTGACCGAAAGCGCTGGAGTCGATTGCAACATCGTGGAACCTGAAAGATGAGCAAAACTTGAGCATGCAGGCCTGGGTCGACTTGTCTTAGGATTCCAATGAATTTCCAAATGTTTTTGTCCACCAAATCCTGTGAAGAAATGGGCTGATGCATGCGTACCCTTGATAGCAGGCAATGCATGGGTTGTTCAACAGAAAATCAAGGTTCAAGAGCCATAGTTTTCATTCTAATATCTGGTTCGGATTTTCAACAGTAAAGAGTTATTCTTCCAGACCTAGTCATGCAACTCCGTAATAGCAGTCTCCTTGCTGTTCACATGGAAAGATTTGCAGGGAATGCAAGTGGGGATGCAAAAGCGCATGGAAAAGAACCTAGGAGCTACACAGAGGTTGTTAACCTCAAAAGATGGCCTTATGAAGGAATGCACGGCCTTGATAAAATGTTGAGGTGATATATTGCTGCTGGTTGCATGGAGTAGAAGAAAGAATAAAGTTTCTCAAATCATACCTTGTGGGAATATTGATAGGGCAGTTCCAGCTTGAGTAAGGCTACGAAATGGGTTAATAATAAATGGAGAACACCAAGAGGAACCTCAATTAAGAATTGATGCGATGTCTTATACCAATTTATAAGCATTAAACATAATTTAGTGTAACGTATCTTGGCATATCAACATGAATTGTTGAACAAAACTGTGACACTTTACAGTATGAATGGTTGTAGGAGCAGTTTGATTGCTTTAAACATCATGTCTTTAGGTCATTTATGGATCTCACACAACTTAAGAATAATGTATTAATATGTATCTAGCATATTGAAGCATATCAGTATTTTTCTAGTGTATCATTCATACCATAACCAGACATACAATTTTTCACCTTATCGATAAGCTGAACAGTACCAAGATCTTAGGCCTTGTTTAGGTCCGAATTTGAGTGAGCTTCTATGACATTTGGAAGTTATTCTTGTCAATGAGCTTATTGTTCACCACATCAACAATATCTTCCTTTCCCGTCATAGACTTGAGTTACACAGAACATTATGTGTTCCATATATTATTTTCCTTGGAATAGATAAGATTTAAAAGCATTAAGCAGTGTATGAAATGATGCTGTTCATCAAACAGACAGGCACTATTAAAAATCTATGTACCTCAATCTCTGGCCTAGGAGCTGGACATTGTTGACTCAACCAAAATTTATTTTTACTTTCACTAGAATTCTTGGAATTAACAAGTTGAACATTGGTCTTGCTGAAAGCCCAAGCTGAATCTAGACTCCATTTTAACCAAAACTGTACCCCTTGATATCAGCACATCGATCAAATGCACAGCTATTGCTGACCAAATCAGACATCAAATCTTTCCTATCTATGTCAATATGTAGTTATGTACTTCCATTACACATTTATATTACTGATCAAAACAACACAGCCCAACTCATGAGTGTTTAAAAAAATCATGGAATTTGAAAGCAAAATAGAAACAACTGGTCCTAAATAATAAACAAAAGCATCTCGACGTACAAAAATACTTATGACAATACATCACAAAAAAAAACTTGATCGTTTCAATAAGAAGATATCTTCAAACAAGAGTGCCCTTATATATACATCTACTAATTAGAAAGGTCTCTATGAATTAGCACCTGCTGATGAATACTTTTTGAGTGCCTTTTGACCTTCTTTGGACAGCCCTACAATGGATTTAACACTCAGTTGCAAACAATGAAGATAAAATTTCAGGGACACTTCCAAAAAGAACTCTACCTAAATTTTTTTACCTCTGGTTTCATATAAAACTTCCTTAGGAGACACCTGAAAAACAGAATCCAACAATTAAATACTTTAAAATTAAAGAACAATAACAGATTACACGTTGCAAAACTAAAAACTGGAAGACGGAAGGAAAGAGCTTACTTGCATCAATAGAGCCCCCAAAGCCGCACAAGATGCATCATCAGTTATGGAACCAACCCAAAATCTTAAAGCAGCACAATCAACAAAAGCAAATCCATATACAGTTGAACCATTCTCCAAGCCACATTTCCCCTAAACATGAAATAATACATCACACTAAAATCAATAAGAATACACGCTGACTACCCCTTGTTTGACACATAATAACAAAATAGATTAGCTTATGTGTAAAATGTACAAAAAGGTTTTTCTATTAGTCAATAAATTAATATAGAGAGATGAATTAATAATTCCCAATAAATGAGAATTAAATCGGCAGAACATCATTGGAGCAAGTTTAGCTGGTCAATCAGCTTTTGCATCCAGGATCACAAGGAGCATCATTGATTAGTTTATTTAAGTTTATCTATCACCTTAATGAATTTGTAGAATGTATATCAGCTGAATAAGTTTAATATTTTGCCAACGTTTCTAGGTAGATTAAGATTGTAAGAAATACCCTAAAAGAACCTTATGCTTAAAAAGAATGACCGCAAATATCAGTAAGGTAGGCCGCAGGTCATAATGTATAAAGAGCGAACATCTATTTAATTAGCGCTAAAATCGATAATTTGTTTGATTTCCTTCACTTTTATTTCCAAATTGAGTAGTATGTTCACTGTGGAGAAAATGCCCCTCATCTAAGAAAACAACAAATTGAATCCACAATCAATGTGATCCTCCAGTGAAAGAAACTAAATTGATTCACAAAAATATCAAAATTGATTTATGTTGAAAAACCAAAAGGAGCTCACACTCTTATATTATCATATATAATCGCAGGACTAGAACTTATTGGGAAAGGAGAGAGACTACAAGCATTTAATATACTAATATGGATTGCATACTTGAAGAGGACAAGTAGTTCAAATTTGTGACCAACAAGGGCCCTTTCGTCGACTTTACTTTTATACTGCACAGATTATCTCTTTCTATAAGACACGCCTTTCTTTCCTTAATATTGTGGAACGTTCTGTGAATTTTTTGTGTTTCTCCCATCATGTTTACTAGTCACTAGTCAGTGATACGATGCCATGTGGGACATGAAGATGGAATATTGGGATGTCCCTCCTTAAGTAGTTAGCCCTTTCGCAATACTTCGGGATTGCCATTGGAGATGTTACATATGAAGCTACAAATGCTTAATTTTCATGTGAAATGTAACCGTCCCTTTTGTTTCTGATCTTTAGTTCGAGGTATGCATGGGCAAATCCCTCATCACAGCTCAACAAAACTAGTCCATGTGTCATTTTTGCGCATTCACCTGGTCAATGAGACACTTGCTAGACTTGTCTAGAACCTGCCGCATGTGTTTTCAAATCATGGTTCAAAGTTTCGGCCGAATCCAAAACATTTGGTCAGTTTCGTTTCGGTTTCACTATAGAACAAAATTACATACATTTCGGTGGGCAATTCCCTCCCCACCCCCCAACCCCAACACACATACCCCACCCCACCCAAATAATGGATCATGTGCAGCAAACACTAGAAAAGAAAAGAAACAAGAAAAATTAAGAATTCAAGTGTGCAAAGAAAGAAGCAGTTAAAAGAAACTCAAATTTAGGACATGGACCCAGACAGAAATGATGTCCAACATGTGGATGCAAGGAAGAGATCAAGAAAAAACAGTACAAACCTCTTTTAAAGAAAGAAGATGAACAGCATCAGGCCCAATGTTGCCATCTATTATGGTTGATGGTGTGACTACTTGAACTAATTTCCTTTGAATCACCTGAAACGCAATGTTACTAATCACAACAAGAAACCTTAAATAATCATCCAGCCAATCACATTTTAGTTTTTATATATTGGAAATGTTCAGAAATAGAAAGTGCATGAAAGCACCCAAAAAAATGCAATCGAAAAAAATATATATATATACCAATTAAACAACCAGAAAATTTCAGAGATAGTAGCACAAACAACTGAATTTGTGTTACACTGCTAATCATTCTTATCTTAGCTACTATAAGAAAAGAAACACCAACAGCAACTTGTAAACTAAATAAGTTAATAGAAGTATAGTCATGACTGGTTTTCCCAAAATCTTTGTAAAATGAAACTTAAGAAATGATAGATAAATATTTTAGATTATACTTACAGAAGCTCCTCCTCTAGCTTTGGCTTGATCAGATGTCTCCATCTGTTCCATTCTTCCAACTTTATACCTTCACAAACAATGTTAACAAGTAAAAAGTAAATAGCAATACATTGACAAGTAGAAGTGTAAGCAGGATCAATAGCTGTAAACTTTTCACGAGCAATATTAATTTCAGTATGATTTATGATGATCAAGGACACTTAGTGTCATGCTTATTAAAAAAAGACACTTAGTGTCACAATCATTAGCACATGCATTTAACAGAAGTAATGATATGGAAAGTAAACAATTGTAAGCAATTTATTCCAGCAAAAGGTTGTCATTCCACTAAATACGCTGATTTAGGCACCCAAAAGTTCAAGAAGCTCTAAAGCAGATTATTGCATATCAGACTACCAAAGAAATAGAGTCGAGTGGTGAAATGGGATTCATGTTGCAGACCCCATATACTTGGGATAAGATGTATGATCAAAGAAAGGGGGGTTACTGTAAGGCAGGCCCACAAGAAGACAGCAAAATCACAATCCCCCTAGTCTTCTCAAGACTCAAGAGCATTATGTAACTAGGAAATCACCACCAAAAATAAGGTCATATAAGAGAAGGAACCACTTCCCTTACCCACGAGCACTTAGCTTCTGAACAGCATCATCAATTCCACTCTCAGAAATACCGACCTGTCCAAAATGGAGATGCTATTAGATACAAACAACTTTCGTAAAATGACTAAGCAATTAAAGTATAGCAGAAGACCCGCAAAACATTAGAGTTGAAGCTCACCTGTCTACATTTACCGACACCACTAAATGTCAATTTCCAATCAAGCTCCTTATGACCAATTTCGGCATCCAATTCATAGAGCTCATAAAATTTACCCTATTTTTTTGACAAATTAAAAACCCATTAGGTAAATAATATTCTAAATCCAAGGAACTCTACATGGGAGATGAAATTTTTACCATGTAAAATTCTTGATGTGAGAGATTATATGGTACAAGATTTCCACATGCTAATAAATAACAGGCACCATAACAAACTAGCAGATATGAAAAAAATACATCAGTAAAGTTATTAGCGAACAATGATACAAGTTAGATAACTACTAGGACAAAATGAAACGATGGACTTCGTGAATAAATGTTTGAGTGACATGAGGGTGACAGAGTTAGTGGAAAGACATTGAAGCCCTAACTAGCATGGCAAACTGAACAAAAGTAAACATTTGCCTTGCACTTGACAAATGAGATGGTTTACAATAAGCAAGTAACAAAGACTACTTTAATAGATAAGAGCGTCAATTCATAAGAACATTATCATAAATCAATTGTAAATGCACCTAAATAACTTCAATATCAATAACAACAAATAGCACTAGGAGTCATAACATTACTTATTATTTGTTAAATACTGTAATGGGTCAATATCATTAACATTTCTAACATAGTGTTGGTGTGTATCAACTTTTAATACCAATGAAGTGAATCATAAAACAAGATATCAAACTCAATGTTAATCTTTGAGAACTATAATAATGAGCCTTACCTAAAGGATATCAGCACATATACTAGCATCGTAATAGACATGTAGATAGTTCCAAGAGAAGAAAGAAATTACTACTGTGTATGTTAAATATATTATTTCAACTTCAAAGAAGTTAATATAATTTTAGTACAGATCCTCTAGATGAACAACGCATCGTAAGACCTCCCTCAATTAGTGGTCAAGGTTGCAATAAGTCAATCTCACTATACTTCTTCAGTATATATGTGAAGCTTCAACAATGTCCTAAGGTTTAGAAATTTTGAAAAAAATCAATAATAGGTCACTTTCCATACCTAAAATAGAAGGCTTGGATGTACATTTTCTGCTGAACCATTGTCTCACTCTAATTCTATCTAGGTTTTCAGACATGCATATATTAAGAGATCAAAAACACAGATGTGTGCAAAACTTCTTCCCAAGAGTGCACATAACAAGAGGCAAGAGCAAACCAAAACATTACCAATTCAGAACCTTGTTAACATTTTATTGAGATCAGTGATATAATGAGATCAAAATTCATGTGCGCATGGACAACATGTCACCTATAACCACTTGCTGAAACAGTTTGGAAAAGTACAAAATACTAATATGAATTTGTAAAGTATGCACTACAGCCCATGGTATCAAAGCCTCCGAGGCAACCAAATTGCGCGAAATCAGAAGAGTTTTACTTGTGAGACTGTGATCTACATTTTTGGTACCAATCAACCCTACATTCACCATGTCACCCGCTGACATCATCATGCGGTATTGTGAACATCAGCATGCCGTGCAATCTAGTCATCATGTGAAGCACACATCTTAATTCATCTTGACATCCTCTATTTTAGGTCTTTTTTAAGAATTTTCATGGCCATTTGAAGGATCTTTTATAGGTTTAAAGTCTATTTTTCTGGAAAATCAGTTAGGGACAGATTGCTATCAATCTGAGATTTGATCTTCATCGTTGGATGTTTCTGGATTTGATCAGAAGTGGATAGATCAATTTTTATGCTCTTTCAATTGATATATGGCTTGCCACAATATTTGCATTGGTTAGAGAGTACTATGTTATTTTTTTAAGACATTTGGGATTTTTTACAATATTTTTAGGTATTTTGGGGCTTGGCCTGCACATATAAGTGTTGTTTTCTTTATAAAAGCATGTTATGTTGTTATCATTCTTATTCAACTTGATAAATCACATATTGGACAATCTCTTTACATCTGTTTGAGTCGACTTGAATTGATTCAATAATGAATTGTGGACTTGGAGCCTTTGTTTGATCCCATTTAATTCATGATTGGATATATTGATACATTGCTGTCCAAGTGTTTTGTAAATTTGCCCCTTTAAGTGATTCTCTATCATGGGATCTGTTGGTGATCGAATCCCCTTTTTCTCTATCAGTGGCACCACCATGAAGTTAAATGGATCTAACTACAACCATGGTCGCATTCAATCAAGACATTTTTCGTTTGCACCAGGTAGAGGGTTACTATACCATTCAACTGACCACTTTCGTATTTCTGCTTATTCTTGATGCAAACTAGGTTGGGTCGATCTCTAATTGGTGCTCTACCTCGGCTACTACACCTTTATTGCGATAATCTTGTCACTTGGAGAAGCAAAAAATTGTCAATTGTAATTTGTAGCTAGATCGAATGCAACAGCTGAATACCGATCTACGACAATAGCTACATGTGAGTTAATATGACTCAAACAACGCATGATTGGGGCATTGATGCTTCAACCCTCATAGAGATGTTTTGCGACAATCAAGATGTCATTCATATTGCTACTAAACTTGTCTTCAATGAGCGGACCAAGCACATTGAGATAGATTGTCATTTATTCGTGATAAGGTCCAATCTTGCGATATTACCACACCTCACACTAAATCTAGTGAACAAGTTGCAGAAACCAAATCATTTTATGTATTTGTCCAACTTGGGCAGGTTGGATATTTATGCTCCAACTTGAGGACTGTAGGAGGACATATGGGTATTTTTCATTTCATTTATTATGGGTTAGGGTCGATTACTTATTTTTGGATGTGTCTTGACATCTAGTCTCAATATGTTGGCACATAGGTGATCTCGTTTCTTGCTTTATCTTTCCCTACAACAAATAGATTAATGTGCAAATAATTTAGATAACATCACTGACAATATTTGTAATTGTATGCCTTCCTAGATGTAGCAATCTATTAGACTATTACAACATTATTTTTAGCAAAGCAATTATTTGTCATGTTTTATGATTTTTATCATATAAGGAAACTTATTTCCTTTTTCTTTTGCTATTATGTAACTTCCCATTTTCCCATTCATCAATGGCAATATTGTAAGTTGAAGCTTATTCTAATAGATGCTGGGAAGTGTGTTATTTTGTCCTCTTTCATTCTCTATTCTTCCCATCTAACACACACTTTCCATTATCTTGTCTTCTTTCACTCTCCTTCCTTTTAACTTCCTTTTCTCAAACTACAAGATATAAAGCTTCCCTAATTTGTGCAAGTGCAAGAACTCGTCCTTTATTGGAATGTGCAATCTTTCATGAGCACGGAAGAAGGTACTGAACTAACGGTCATCTTCCTCTATTGATCTCATAGAGTATCATGGCCGGCAAGCAGAAGGAGAGTTGTTCGTAACAGAGAAGACGACTGGACTGAGCCGACTATGATCCTCTCTTACAAAGGAGAATCTTCTTATAATTGATGCAACATGGTTGTAAACACCAATAATTGGAGCAGTAGAAAATATAATGGGTCACATTCACCAAATCATGTGTGCATCTTCTGTCATCTACTTCACTAATGGAAATCGTAATTGGTGACTTCTAGTTATAACTGGATTACAGGCATGAGTAGTACATTAATACGCAAGTTAAAAGACAACAGAATTCAAGTATGACATCTTCAAATATAGTTACGCGCAACAACACACTAAGCCAAACCTAAATATAAGTAATAAAGTAAAGACCAATCAGACAAGATTCTGAAGAGCGACTATGATTAAAACGAAGATAATAGTGGAGAAAGCTAAATGACATGCTGACCAGAACTAACCACTTTAAAGAAGAGCAGAACATCCATGTACTGACATTTCACACTCCAATACTGCTTTTGAGATGCTGACATTTTTTTCAAAGCATCAGGTGGTATGTGAAGTGTCCTCTTGTCATAAAGAGCATCGCCAGGCCTTCTTCCATTAGTATCTCTTATTAAAGAAGGGTTGAGCCATTCAAACTTACTACTAGTTGTTTCAGATACTTCCTTCTTGTTCTTGTTTTCAGTATCCGAGTCTTGAAGTAACTTCACTCTTTTGCTCAAACCCAGCAAAAGAGAATCTTTCTTATCATCAAAGTTAATACAAACCTCTTGAATTCTCTTCAAACGAGGAATGAGAGGTTTCATAGCCGGTGTTTCAGGGCTTAAATTATCCGGAACACTTTCAATATGTGAAGTACCCCCTTCACCATAATTGTCACTAATCATGGAAACATTGTCCTTTTGGGGTTGTCGGGAAGGTAATTCTTGGATCGATCCTTGAACAATACCAATTTTACTAGATGTCGAGCAACCATTGAAGGAACCACCATCCACTTGGTTCCTGCAAATTACCCAAAAACTAATGTAAGACGAAATCAATATACATGCTAGTGCACACAAGTGAAAAAATGATGCAGAGATGTGCATGTGAATCAAATCACAAGAATGTCCAACACCTCTGTAACTGCTCACACATTCATAGAAATTACACATAAACATAAGGTGATTATATTCGTGTGCTTGTCTGCTTGAGGCGCTCTGTGCACTGAGGCAGTGGAATCCATGCCGCACATCTGTGCTGTTTAGTGTGTTCCTGAGGTTATGTGCGGCGAGGATTCAAAAACCGCGGAGCAGATATTGAGCTGAAAGCTAAGGAATTGTTTTGGAGAGCCAGAGAATTCTGTTAAGTTAGAGTTGAACACAAACGTTTATCTTCTAAAGAGATTCCATAGAGCATTAGAAAACCTTCAAAAACCCTAAAATCAAAATAAATGCCTTAGAATTTACAAAACATACCGCTCATGCAAGCTCGCCTGCTCATCGACCCTCGCAAATTTGTGCATTATATTCGAGAACAGGGAAGTTTTGGTGTCATTGATCGCTGGAAACTTGGCCGGGAAAATCTGGCGCGGCAACTTTTCCGGCGGAGTATCCGTTCCTCTGATCTCCGGCGAAGGATCGATCGCCGTAGGAACGGTAGATTGATCGGAGATGGAAGAGTTTTGCTTCTGCTGATTCGCCGGAAACTGAGCGAGACGCTGGCGGTGGAGCATGTCGACGTGTGAGGAGCCACCGCAGCTCTGGTTTTCCGGCGAGGGTTTGTGGAAGAAGGATAGAATTGATTTCTGACGTTGCATTTTCAAAACGAGGAGGGAAATCGAGAGTAAGAGAAAAAGAAGAGAGATGGTGATATTTATGGGGAAAATATTTTGGCGCCAACTTTTTTATTCTTTGGACTACGGTTCGGACTTCGCAGACGAAAATATCCCTAAATGGCTAGATCGTCCTTTATGTTCAAATGCAAGGCGGAGGATCGTCGGGATAAATTTCTGCTGCATTTCGCTCTCGCGGCGCTGTGGATCTCTTTGGCACTCATTTTGGGCCCACTAACCATGAATGATTTGGCCCATCTCTTGATGAGATTTCCTAGCCAACTCTGCGCAGCGAGTCGTTCTATGATGCAAAAGTCCCTCAAATTGCCACGTAGTACTCTTTAGAGCCCAATGACCCCTGAATATTTGACCCACAGCTTCGTGGACCTACACACCAAAAATCAGTGATTGATGATTTCTAGCCTTAGGATTGGAGTACTTTTTTATCATATGCTTCATGAATAGACGTATTGATTGGTATGTTTAGCCCACACCTTGGTGGACCTACACAGCAAAAATTAGTGTGATTAGTGATTCCTAGCCATTGGATTTGAGCACTGTTTCATCATGGGCTTAGAACCAACACAGACTGGTTCATAAAGCACATGATCAAAAGTGCTCAAATCATATGGCTAGAAATCACTAATCACGTTGATTTTTGGTGTGTAGGTTCATCATAGTGTGGACCAAACATTCAGGGGGCAAGTGGGCCCAAAAGAGTCTACTACGTTGCAATTTGAGGGACTTCTGCATCAAAATTCTGATACAGAAGTCTGCATCAGCCCAATATTGTCGCAGTGGGTAAAACTTTGATGACAGTGGGCGGTCATCAAAGCCAGTGACAGCCATAGAGTTTGCACGTGAGTGCTTTTTGAATTTTTTATTCTTTTATTACAAAAGCACATGAGTACGTGGCAAAAAACACTCGGGAAAGGGTACGTGCTGTCGAGAACTCTGTGACTGTCACAGGCTTCGATGACAATCTACTGTCATCAAAGTTTTACTGGCAGTAAGGTTTTGAACTATTCCTCACGTGGAGGGGGGAAACTTTTTGTCGTCAAATCAAATTGCTCGATGTGTTCATATTTGCTCCTCCAAAAAGCCATATTGTGCGCTTTTCTGGGCCCGTTAAGATTCCACTGACGGCATGAATGTTTTGCCCGCCCTACGCAGTTAGATTTGACCACATAAAAAGTACTCTCTCCCAGTACACTCCGGCACGAGTGGAAGGGGTGACTATAGGAGTAAAACTTCTATCACACGAAATTGTAAATCACACAATCACAAGCCAATGAGTTCTCGGCACGTACACAAGTGCTTTTGCAACGTACCCATGTGCTTTTTTTAGGTGTACGTGCCGAGAAATCATTGGCTGTGTTTGTGTGATTTGCAATCCCATTGTGACAGAAGTTTTACTCGTGACTATAGTGCCCCCGAGGGGGGGGGGCTAGTCGGGTGCTCTAAGAGGCCGGATACCCACGGTTTAAAAAAAAAAAAAGTACTCCCTCCAAATCAACCCGAATTTTAACTTGCCAAGTTGGTAAAGTTTGTGAATAATAATAATACCATATACCTAGGTTTAGTTAAAAACAGGTTCATCCGGTGGGAACACCAAACGTTTTAAAGGTCACCTTTCTTAGTTGGTAAAGCTTGTAATATTGATACCAGGTCCTTCAAAACCCGTTTTCTAGAACAGGCTTATCTGGTGGTGGACACTAAACAGTATAATACGGTCTTAAGGCTTGAGAGTAATAATACCCATATGGCATTAACCACCGACCCGCTTGCTTATAAAAACAAAAAATCACCATGAATCAGTGGGCCCATAAAGAGCAACGTCAGGTGACAAGAACACCGCGACAAGCAGAGAACTCGATCATCGAATCTGCAGCCAAACATAATACCAATGTTTCCTAAACATGCTCCAACAACCGGTCAAAGATCTAAGACCACATCCAAACATACCCGAACCCTGCAACTTCAACTTCTCAGTAGAGGCACAAAAGAAATAACAGGTAATAACAAGGCCTTTCAAAGAGTAAAACTCAATAAAGATCAATAAAGAGTGACAAAAGTAACACAAAAACAGTGATTTTCGTCTCAAACCCCTTCTGAAAACTGGATTCTAGAGGCAATTATAGACACCTCTTTTGATAATGTAAATGAGATAGGCCTAACAAAAGTGGTTGTACACACTCTAACATATATCACCCCGTAAGAGTAATCAGAGTCCATCCACATCTCACCCACTGCCCCTCGAGACTTGCACTCTGGCCGAAATGAGAACATAAGTGAACCGATCCTTGGCTTGGATGGTTGAAAGAAAAATAAAACGCAAACCCCTCATCTTCCTATATAATTATGCAGCACTTGGAGCACCCTCAGACTTGTCAGTGTCCATCGGCTCTGCTGCAGCTGGTGGGGCCTCACCATTGCCACCTGCTGTGTTCTCACTGCCGTTTTCAGCACCTTGAGCCTCAGTCCCAGAACCCTGAGGAGGAGGTGATGGTGGTGTTTCAGTGGGAGTCTGCGGCTTGGCTGGCTTGGGTTTTGTCATTACCGGCCTGCAAAACCTGTTCAGGCAAATTCTCGTTTTCATCATTTTGGACATAGGCAAACATAATTTAGAGCAAAAAGATCAAACGCCCATTTCTCAGGTGAATAAACCTGAGCACCATCCTCAATTTCATCTTTTACATTCCCACAAGTAGGTCTATAAATGGATCGGGTCACCCTGATGATCCAACCCGATCTGGCATTATCTAATTAGATAATGACTAGAATCCATAAGGATAGGTATAATATTATAGACAATATTCTTATACATATATTAATATTTCGATAAAACCTTTTTCCCATTTTTACAGGACTTAATAATTTGCAACTTCTATTTAATATTTTATACATATATTAATATTTCGATAAAACAATTTGCAACTTCTATTTTCTTCGAATCAAACTTAAACGGGCTTATTAATTAAATTAACTTGAATATAGGATCACCCCGATCCGATAAGACAATCCAATACAACAAGTTTGGATAGCTTATCGGATCTGGATCTGGAATCGGAATCATGATCCAATAACCTATTGGATTGATTTCTGGATCTACCTTGATCCGATCCGAACCTGATCCATCAACAGCCCCACCTACAAGTACCAGAACCCAACAAGGAAAGCACCAACTCCAAGAAGCTCAAAACAAGAGTGGAATAAGATTTTTAGTTTCTTTCCCAGAAGAAATATTACTTAAAAGAGGAAGATCTACAGACTCGACTCAATTATTTTGTACCTGTCAAGTGTCTCAGCCTTCCTTCTGACGTCACCCGACAACATCACTGGAGTGGCATACTTAGGCAGAGACTCCTGCTGCTGCTTTTTCTCTCTCAACCATGCCTCTGCTTCCGCACACTCATTGATGACCTACCGTATAACAGGGGAAGTGTAATATCAGTTGTCTGTTACCCACAAAAATCACACATTTGTAGAACCACCACCCCAAAGAAAGAGAGAGATGAGATCCAACGTATCACCTTCTGCTTTTCAGCCACGTCGATGTGATCAAATTTAGGATCATTCGATATGGCTGCCTCTCTATAACTATTAACGCAATAGACAAGTTGATCAATAGCCGGTCCACGCTCCGAACTCTCCTTGTAACGCTCCTCAATGGGATCACCTTGCTGCAATTTGTCACCCTCGTCAAATGAAAACATCTTGGTTTATTATAGCCAGCCAAGCAGCACAGCAACAAAGAGCCATTACCTTTTTGAGCTCCTCAAGCTTGGCAATATAAACACCCTTGGTTTCATCTTCACCGTCTTCATACAACCAATCCTCGACCTCCTGAAGTTTAGCAGTTAAATCCTCCCTATCTGATGCAGTTACAAATTCCTGATATTTGTCATGAAGCTGGAGACCCAAAAGAAAATTGTAAGTACACCATCAAAATCTTACTGGGTGGTACACAATATTTTTGCAGGGACGACGGTATCTACCTTGTTTCGCATGTCATAAACATATGCCTCCACAGCATTCTTCTTGTCTTTTGTTTCTTCCATGACTCGGTCTTGCAAGGCCATCTCAAATTCCTTCTCTATCGCTTTCTGTACATCTCCAGGTACCATTCCACCATAGACCACTTCTGCAACTGGGATATTTGTTTTCTTTACCTTCTTTTTTGGAGCCTCAACCTGCAGAACCCATAACTAATGTGTTTAAACTTGAACGAGCACTTGCTAAGTTGCTCCAAGAATTAGCACTGCTCCTTAACTCATACTGCCAATAATGATATTTGAAGCAGAAAAAGAGTTCAATTCTCAAAGTCAGTCCACATTAAGTACAAACCAGCAAAGACACTGGATGCATGCGACAATTGACTAGTCAAGGAATTATCCATGGCAAACCAACAAAAACACTATATGTGTATGACAATTGACTAGTCTACAGGAATTATACTGTCAGTGCACAAGCTCAACCGGTTGACACAAAGACCATGAAGTTGTGAGTTCGGGTCCAACTTACCTGCCCGATCAAGAAAAAAATGGTTAAGAACAAAGGGGAAAAAATTACGAAACCATGTTAACTTTGCACAAGCTGTGACTAAAACTTTGGTTTAAAAGGAACAACCCTTTGCTTTCCTTTCAAAGAGTGGAAAAAGAACTTGGCTTAATCTTGAAAAGAAGTACAATCCTTTTTTCCATATACCTTTGGATGATAGAATCAACCGATGCGATGCTCTACAAATTTGGAGGGATGTAGATAAACAATGAAGTGTTTTTTTGCCCTAAAAGCGAGGGTATGGAACAAGTATAACTGTATGACTGTAGCAGCAAGCAGCATGACACGTTACCCACAAAGAAAACACAAAACATGAGTTACACATCATACAATATACCAAACACTACACATAATAGATTATGCTTAAATACAAACAAAAAAGAGAGAAAAATTGCCCATCTGATTACAGATAAGTAGTGTGACTGTTAAGAGCAAGCATCAACCTACATAACAAAGTACATCAGATAGCTTCCATATATTACAACATATATGTAGATACACGTATACAAGTTGACAATAAAAAGTGCACCTGATACAGAAGAGTAGTCTGGTTGCAGCCAAAATCACAAGCTCTACCAATGACGAGTTAAATGGGGTTTAGGGCAGTCACACAAGCAACCTCAAAAAAAAGTGGGTCCATATTGAGCCAAATCAATAGTGAGACTCCTAATCCTCAATAAAATTAAATTACTTGAGAAAAACCCACACATAGTTTGACTAGACACCAGATACAAGAAATAAGTGGCTGAAAACAGCTTTCTCCAAATTTTGAAGTTCTGCAAACAAAAGAACCACTTAAAAATTTAAAATACACGTGAACGCCAAGTTAAACGCAAGTCGGCCACACCCACCAAACAGATCAACACTCGAGTGTTCTCGAATAGATTTTTTATTCTTACAAGAAACCCCATAAATATTCAAATGTTGACCAACTTAAATAGCAGGAAATGCCGAAGAAGAAAACACAAGCCACGTGAAGTAATTAAATTTGCCCATCAAGGGGGCTTTGGCATTCAGATGATATATGCATCGAACGATGACTTATAAGGGCAAGCTTAGAACTTTCAAAAAGCAAAAGCAGAAACAACATTAATGATTTATAACCCAAAAAGAGAGATTTACAAGAATATCACAATTCAAGTTCATAAGTAGATCTATGGAAGGGTCACATTTCTACTTCAAAGCACATACAACATTGGGAAGTGTTCCAACAAATATGGTATTCTGCACTCAGTGTGGTAACCATCCCCAACACTCAATTCAATATTAAAGAAAAGGAGACCCCCAATAATCTACAAAGTTGAAAAGAGATTTTAAAAAGAATATATTTATAAACAAAAGTAGAACAATATGATCATCTATCTTATTGCATTTGATAGCACCAGAAGATAATATCGTACATTCCTCACCCGTAATCCCCACTAATAGACTCCTTTTTTGTCATTTGAATGAATTCATTGAACATGAAAGAGAACTGTGGAGCCAGATTTATCTTGCGAGCAAAGGAGTATGTAGCAAACTACTTGAACAACACTCTGAATACATATATGCAGAAATGATGAAGCAGAAACTCGTAGCTCAAGTATGAAAAAAAGGCGCACCTAAATCATAGCTAGGCATGACCAATTCACAAGAATAAAGGGTTTCACATAAATAAGAGTACCAGAAAACTCAAAGGACTAAAGAATTCACTATATTAGCTTAACCAAATATTGAAAAAGAATAAAATAACAATAACATGACAAAAGACTGATAATTGCTTGACTTCATGATGTGCCAGCACCTATGTGATGAAACATGCAATTAATTTCATGCCAAAAGTTTTTCTTTTTAATAGTTGTTTCATGTCAAAAGATCAGAACAAAACTGTATGGTGAAGATCAAAGTGAAAATATAATATAGAGAATAGCTATAGTATCAGAACACATCAAGTTAAACTCTGCAACTGAAATTCAAACCCTTATATAATGATCAATCTTTTTTATTTAGTTGTAAGGTTAATATAATTATGAAAACCAGTGGGCCGCACGTGCATTGCACCCGTGAGTGATTTTAGGGGCCTTTTTGGAAAATTAGTTTGGAGGGACAAATATGTAAATTGTGGCAATTCCAGGCACAATTAGATAACCAAAATTCTGAAGTTGTCCATGTAGACTAATTATGTAGTTATTATTTTATTAAGGGGTTGTTTTGGAAATACGGAAGAAATGGCACGGAAAGTAATTGAAGTTGTTATTAAGGAATTGTTTTAGAAATATCAAAACAATGTCTGAATGTCATGGTAAGTAATTAAGTGGTTATCAAGAGCTGTATTGAAAATAAGGACGATGGCATGGAAAAGTAATTAAGTATTTATCAAGGGGCAGTATTGAAAATGTAATTAATGGCATAAGAATGGGTCAGTACATTAGAAGGGCATTTAATACATATTGGTTCCTATGTTTTTTATAGGCAACAAATAGGTGTCATGTCAATGTAGTGTGAACATCGTGTGGCATACCAAAGTTTTGCCTTTAAAATAGTAATGATTGTTAGAGAAACACATGAATACTAACCCAAACTGAAACCACGGTTTAATAAAATGTTTATAACGCTGTTCGAACGGTAATGCTCAAATCCCATTATGTTATTTCACATTTAATGCAAAAAAATGTGGCAATGTTAACATTAATAAGTATATAACGGCCGCCGTCCGTTATTTAACTGTTATTTGCATTTAGTTAAAAATGAACTCAAAAATAATAAAATAGCAAAAACTTTGACTGTTCTTTGACATGTTATAATGGCTGTCATTACGATTGGAACTGACCAACCCATTCAACGTGATTAGGGTCCCTTCTAAACCTTGACTGAAAGTTGAGACAAGTGTGAAATCATTATTTTAAAAGGAAAAAAAAATCACAACAGCAAAACATAAATAAATGAATGAGAAGCACATATGTAATAGCAAATAGATCAACAAGAAGCCAAACATTTGCTTACTTTAGCATCTGTTTCCATCTGCGCAGGCTTGTCTCCAGACTCAGGAACACCATTTTCAACCCCAGAAGCATCAGTGGTACCTTTAGCATCTTGCATATTTACATCACTTTCTCCGGTTGAAGCAGAAGCTGCATCATTTGGAGCCTCCTCAGTGTCCATCTTTGTAGCTTCTTTTGCTGGCTCCTTTACAACTGGAACCTCAACTTCTTCTTCTTCCAAAAGCTACAGCAAACAATTAAAGAGAGATTCTTCATATAGAACTGAAGTATGTTTCTAAAAGTAACAGTTAAAATTCAAGTATAACAATGTCCAAAACTTACTGTTGCTGACTCAATAGAGACAACACCATGGAGATTCAGGCGAACTTTCACTTTCACTTTCGCACGTTCACCTTTTGTGGATTGGAAGGGGCCAATCTGTATCCAGAAACATCCAAAGTATAAGGAGAAGTGTCAGATGTAATACAACTTTGAAAATACAGGATGCAAAACATACAAGATAAAATGTAAGTCTAGGATAGGGTACTTTAAGCAAATCACTTACCGTGTATGTGCTGATCTTTGCTGGTACTTGCAATTCACTCGCATCAGCATACAGAACGTCAACTGTGAATGTCCCCGATCTGTAGAATGTCGAAGCCTTGACACTGGGTATCGGATTTCCCTTGAGGAAGACAACAGTGCTCTGCTGGTGATCTGCTGCTCCATTCTGAGAATCAGGAGCAGAACCCTTCCAAGACAAGGCAATTGGAAAGGGAAAGCTCTCATTGACCTACGACCACACAGAAAACAGAACTTAGTAATTAAGACAATGATATGCAGAGATACGTCCACTAAAAATTATCAGTAAAATCAAACAATTACACTTTTGGTCAAAACGTGACCAGTGCACAACCGGACACCACCACTTTTTACAGATTTGTTTCCACTCAAGAAGACCCAACTTTTAGTAAGCCAGAACATGATACATTGATAATAGGGGGACTGGGACTAAGTCAATTGGTTGAGCTATGTATCTCAACTTAATTGGACAAGACTGAAACTATGGAAGGTAGATTTGAAGATTAAGTGGAAACACAGAACAAGTTTCCAAAGCTCATGTACGCTTATAACTCACTTAAATGCATAATAAGTGCAGCACCACCTACAAGTGCAAGTGAAAAATAATAAATGAAAATGAATAAAGCGGTAGCAGGTAGAAAATTTTAATCTACAACTGCCGTGCAAAAAAGCAAATATGAGAAAGCAAAGCACTGAAGTACTGAGTTCAATAATGCATCCCAGTAATTCATAAAGAGAAATGTTTTCGCAATCAACAATTGACATTAAACTACTCGAAACCATGCCATGGGCACGACTCTGTAGTAATTTGAGCAGACAACAGAATATTGTGCAAGTTTTTTAAGGTCTTAACTGGAAGCCCAAAAAATTTTAAGAAACTTGACTAATTTAAGGTTCTAAAATTTGATTCTTCAACATATATGGTGCGTAACGTAATAGAATTGAATAGTATAGATAAGGAAAAATTTTACCTGGAACTCCCGTACTTTGAATGTGGGACTGAGAATTGCGCATTGGAGAGCGCAGCCTCGGGCAACACACTCACTTGCATTCATAGTACGCCTTGGTTCCTTCCCAAAGAACTCTGTTAAAATCCTAATGATTGCTGGAACACGAGAGCCCGAACCAACAACCTCAACTGCATGAAGACTCTCAACAGTAAGCCCAGCTTCAGAAAGAGCCTTCTCCAAAGGCACCTTCACACGCTCCAAGATTGGAACACTTATCTGCTCAAACTCATCCCTCTTGATGAACCCCCTCACATCCTTCTCCTCCATTAAGCACTCTATATTCATAGGGGCCTCTGGATTTGCACTCAGCACCTTCTTCAACTTCTCACATGCAGCCCGGAGTCTGAGGCAAGCCCGTGCATTCTGGAACACATCAATCTTGTATTCTCCCTTGAATTTTGCCGCAAAGTGCTGAAACAGAACTTCATCAAAATCTCTACCACCAAGAGATCGATCAAATGCATGAGCTAAGACTTTCAGTTGGCCCTTCTTGAAGCCAGCAATGCATACTTGCATGCTTGCATGGCCAATGTCGACAAAAGCTACATTTAACTGATCATTCTCAGGTAAATCCTTCTTATAAATTCCATAAGCCAAAGCAGTCGCTGTTGTTTCATGAAACAGACGGAGAGGATGCAAACCAGCAATGGTTGCAGCATCCAAAACTGCTCTTCTTTGAAGATCGGTGAAGTAAACCTGGAATTCCAATAGAACAATCCACAACTGCTGCATTCAGATTCTTCTCTGCTATGCTCTTCAGATTTGAAAGTACCATCCCAAGTACTTGTGTTGGCGTAAACGCCCTAGCTTCTCCCAAGTACCGTGCATGAATCAATGGATAACCATCAGGACCCTCTGTGACAGTAAAAGGCAACACTTTAAGATCCCGTTGCAGCTCGGGATCAGAAAATTGCCGGCCAATCAATCGCTTAATCTGAGAAATTGAGTTCTTAGGGTTCATCATCGTTGAAGCAGCCCCAGCCGTTCCAATAAACCGCTGCTTCTCACCAAAGCAGACGATAGCCGGAGTCTCCCGTTTCGATTCATCATTAAGTACAACATCGATCCCACGTTGACGCGCAACAGCGACAATGCAACTCTCGTTACCCAAATCAAACCCAACAACGCTCATTTTCGACGGTATAAAATCACTCCCGTTCAGAAAACCGGTCTAACACCGACAAAGAAACAACTATATGAGCACCAAATACCAATACATCGAAAATACAACCAAATCCAATAAATTGACAAAAAATATGACAAACCGGTACATATAAATCTAAGGTTGTAAGAACGAACAGAATCGTGTTAGCGTACGGATGATGGATCGAATTTTTGAACCAAAAAAAAAAGACTGATGGTAGAATCCGATTATCCCGATCTGAGCACTAACCTATGCAGAATCACCGAAATAGATCATATCAGAGCACTAGGGCTTTTTCTGAGTCCTCGGAACGTTGAAAAATCTATTTAAAAAAAAATTTACTTGCATGAAGCTAGATTTTCTACTAAAAATACACAAGATCGAAAAATTCTTAACTACATATAAAAAGAGGTTATAATTTGGGAGAAAACATAGATCTGCAACGCTTACAAGCTTCGTAGAAGGCAAATCGACGAAGCAGAAATAATAGGGAAATTAGGGTTTTCTGAACGTACCTTGCGAGTCGCAGAGCTTCAGCTTCTGCTTCTGCGTTAGTTGTGGGGAAGCTTTTTCTAGATCGAATGCTTCGACCGTTCAACGTGTGAGCACAAACGAGAGAGAGTTATAAGTAGGCTTGGTCTTGGCCTTTTTCTAGAACCCTCGATTTTGAAAGGAGATGATAATAATGAAAACCCTTGCGAGGGTTGTAAGCTGGAGCTTTTAGTAATAAAATAAATAAAAATGGTCTCGTACAAGAATTTGCTTATTTAATCTAATGCCCTTTCTATAAGGTTGTGGGGGGCCTCGGTGGTCCTGGAGGTGTCTAGAGATTCTTATGCTTCTAGAAAGATCTCTAGGTTTTATGGGGTCTCCTAGGTTAGTTAGGATTGTAAATAACTTCTCTTTTAGGGCTTTTTTTATCTGAGATTGGGTATGACCTAAGCATACAGTCTAGCTTCTTCTGTCTTGACTCTTGACCGCTCACCGGCCGTCAGGGACACTAAAAATAGAAATACGAGGACGACTCTTTGCTAGAGTGGGCTGTTCTTTGATGCAGACTTGTGTATCAAAACTTTTTTGCAGAAGTCCCTCAAATTGCAATGCAGTAGACTCGTTCGGGCCCCACTTGCCCGCTGAATGTTTGGTCCACACTATGATGAACCTACACAGCAAAAATCAGCTTGAATGGTGATTTCTAGTCATAGGATTTGAGCACTTTTTCAACATGGGCTTAATGAACCAGCCTATGAGTTGGTTCCAAGTCCATGATGAAACAGTACCCAAATCAATGGCTAGGAATCACGCTGATTTTTGCTGTGTGGGTCCACCAAGGTGTGGGCCAAACATTCATGGGACCAGTGGGCCTTAAAGAGTCTACTACGTGGCAAATTGAGGGGCTTTTGCATCAAAATTTTGATACAGAAATTAGTATCATAAATTTTTCCTGCTAGAGTAGGCTTTCGAGAAAGTGCCAGTTTAGAAAAAAGGAATTTAAAAAAAAAAATACAAAATTAATGATGCGCCATTTGAAATGGCTCAACTCTGCCCAACCATGAATGCCCAAAATACCCATGAAATGGCACAAGCCCGTTATCTACGCCATTCAAAATGGGCTTGCGAGTCGTGCAATTTCAAAATGACACAAGGACGGTCCTTTCTGGTTTTGTTAATTGTAATTGAGGCGATCTTTGAAATAGCATAACTCTGTTTTTGTTTGTTTTCCTTTTGCTATCCCGATATGGCCCGCCACAACAAAAAATCTACCGTAAACAAGTGGATCATAATGTACTGGTTGACCAAAGATCTTGCTAGAGTGTGTTGTTCTTTGATGCACAGTTTTGTGTCGAAATTTTGATGCAGAAGTCCCTCAAATTGCAACGAAGTAGACTCATTCGGGCCCACTTGCCCGCTGAATGTTTGGTCCACACTATGATGGACCTACACAGCAGAAATCAGCATGATTGGTGATTTCTAGCCATAGGATTTGAGCACTTTTTCACCATGGGCTTTATGAACCAACCTATGAGTTTGTTCCAAGTCCATGATGAACCGGTACTCAAATCCAATGGCTAGAAATCACCAATCACGCTGATTTTTGCTGTGTGGGTCCAACTAGGTGTGGACCAAACATTCATGGGGCCAGTGGGCCCTAATGAGTCTACTACGTGGCAAATTGAGGGCCTTCTGCATCAAAATTTTGATATAGAAATCAGTAGCATAGATTTTTCCTGCTAGAGTAAGAACCCGATGGGCTTTCGAGAAAATGCTAGTTTGGAAAACGGAATTTAAAAAAAATACAACATTAAATCAATTTAAAAAAAAAAAAAAGAAACAATGATGCTCCATTTGAATGGCTCAACCCTGCCCAACCTTGAGTGCCCAAAATACCCCTGATATGGCACAAGCCTATAATCTACGCCATTCAAAATGGGCTTGCGAGTCGTGCAATTTCAAAATGGAGCGAGAACGGTCCTTTCTGGTTTTGTTAATTGTAATTGAGGCGATCTTTGAAATAGCATAACTCTGTTTTTGTTTGTTTTCCTTTTGCTATCCCGATATGGCCCACCACAACAAAAAAATCTACGCCGTAAACATGTGTACCGTAATGTAATGGTTGACTAAAGATCTTAACCTAGACAATCCATGGAAGGGATGGTTTTGACCATTTCATTAAACTACCTATCTATACTACTTTTAAAGCTAAAATCAAGGTTGGGGCACTCCCCCTCACACGGGCTTCTAACTCATGTGCAACACATCGCAACTAGTACTACTTTAAAGTTTAAAGCCAAAACTGACACGACGTTCACCTACGCAGAGCAAAACTTTGATGATGGAGGTGCATCATCAATTTTAGATGAGGGACGACTGTGTAGCCACATGGCACACTCTTACAGACTACTGTCCGTATGGATGTTTGGCCCATCTCTAGGTAGACCTACATACCAAAATAAGCCTGATTAGTGATTTATAACCTTTGGATCTGAGTAACCCAAATAGTTCTCAAAATCCATGATTAAAAATTTGCGTATGTGGCATTTCAAATGGTGCCTATTGTTTGTTTTTTTTTGTAAGCGCAGATTGCTTTTTGCCTCCTTTGAAATGATGCAACCATATCGAGGGCATTTTGGCCATTTTAAATAATCTCAACGGGGGTTGAGCCATTTCAAATGGCGCATCATGTTCTTTTTAAAATAAATAAAATAAGTATATGTTTTTTAAATTGATTTAATTTTGTCTTTTTAAAAAAATCTTTTTAGAAAATTCGGTCAAAATTTGGAGGTGGGGATGGGTTCTCTAGATGATAACACAGATGGATTGATGGGGGTACTCTTTATACATGCAGCCAAGATGACAGGGTTTTATGTATATACCTAGGGGATGCTATGTGTGATGCACATGCACCTGTATACATAAAAAAAAACATCATCCATCCTGGTTAATAATTTTTACCCGTTGGATTAGAGTCTTTTTCGTGGTTTGTTTTTAACTGTGTATTCTGAGCATTATTTACAAGAAGAGGCACACTATTACAACGAATGACCATACAGCTGTTTAACTCATCCCTATGTGGACCTATATTTTTGTCTTTGGATAAAAATATACCTCGAGTTGCATGCAAATAGTAATGTTCAAATCCATGGTTAAAAATCAACTAATAAAAATGACTCCAATCAAGTGCTTAGAAATCAAAAATCAGCCTAATTATTGATTTCTAAGCACTTGATTGGAGTCGTTTTCATTAGTTGATTTTTAACCATGGATTTGAACATTACTATTTGCATGCAACTCGAGGTATATTTTTATCCAAAGACAAAACAACACCATATGTCCATGGACCTTTGACCATGTGATCATTGCTCTTTTAGTAATGGGGTATGTACGGGATTTTTAATTAACTTTTTTTTTTTTGCAAACATCGCATTTTGACACCAAATAATTGGTGCCACATTGATGCCACGTGGTACACTCTCAGAAACCATTGACCATATGGATGTTTGAGCCATCCCTAGGTGGACCTATCATACTAGAATTCATCCTAACTAGTAATCTCTATTCGTTAGATTATAATCTTTTCCATGGTTTATTTTTAACTATGTATTTCGAGCATTATGATGCAAGGTTACTAATCATGCTTTTTTTTTTTTTGCGTAAGTCCACCTAGGGATGGACCAAACATCCATTCAATCATTAACTTTTAATAGTACACTATGGTTCACCATCAACATCAAAGTTTTGTTCTGTAATAATGGTGAAAGTTATAGTTAAGAGGGAGAAACTTCCGATGTTTGGCATTTTTTATATAGGCGTTAGCCTGCACCTAAAAATGTCACGTGACGCACTCTCATACCAAAAATCCATCGGATTTTTGGTATGCAAGTCCACCAATGGATTGGTACCCAAAATAATTTATTCAAATCCATTGGTTAGAAGGCACCAATCCAACTAATTTTTGGTTTGCAGGGCCATTACAGTCATGGATCTCTAACCATCTTCCACGTGGCGTTTATAGGTGCGGTATGGATGCCCATATAAAAAATGGTGTGATTAAATGTTTTCTATGGAGATGGTAAAAAGGATGCACAAAGACTAAAACACTCCCAATAATACAAATAATTAAAAAAAAAAGCACCAGGCAAAACAAATGTAGTCTTTGGAACAGGTGAATCGTCTTGTGAACCTCGCGTGGATGCCCAACCCCAGTTTTTTGCTTTATAATGACATAGGGGGCGGCACGTGTGTTGCACATGAGAGAGTGTGTGGGATTCATCAACGTTGACAATGGACCATAGTATGAGCCATGTGGCACACTCTTACTATAGAGATTACTGACTGTATGGATGTTTAGCCCATCGCTAGTTAGACTTACATACCAAAATTCAACGTAATTAGTAACTTGTATTTGTTGGACTAGAGTCTTTTTCCATGGTTTATTTTTAACCATGGATTCCGGGCATTATTTGGGATACTCAGATCCAAAGGTTAAAAATCACTCAATGGCATGGTTTTTGGAATGTACCTAGGGATGTGCCAAACGTCCACACGGTCAATAGTCTCCAAGGGTATGCCACATGGCTTATATTGATGTCCATCATCAACGTCAACGATGGACCTCCTACGTGATAATGTTGTTGAGTGTGGTGCAAACATGTTAAGCAAGAGGCTATATTGAATATAAGAATGACCACATTGAAAAGGTAATAAGCAGTAGCAAGTAGTTGAAAATGTACTAATGGCATCAGAACGAGTAAGTAAGACTAACAAGGGATTTAATAAGCTTTTGTGAGTTTTTGGCAAAGAGAGACATATAATGAGGTAAAAAAAAATAATATAATGTCTTGAGTGAAGCCCGCACATATGATAACCCCAATTTTGGCTTTATAATAGTATAGATTTAATATGTGGAACATTTTTTTCCTTGTGGACTATCGAGTACATAATTTTTTTGCCAATCGACAACTTTTTTCAGGACAATTGAACTGACCGTGAACTGTTGGCCCACCACTTGATCGGTCTACGCACCAAAAATAGCCTGATTATTGGTATGTAGATGGATCAAGCGTTAGTGGGCCCGAAAGAGTGTGTCAGGTGGTGTGTTTTTATGCGTTCTACGGCTCCACAGAGAAAAATACTCCACGTCCTAAATTTTTTGGAAAAATTACCATAGGGGTCGTAAATTTGTATTTACAGCCCATATCAACCACCGTTCGGGCATATCGACAAAAGGGGGTGCCTTTTTGAAAGCTTGGCCCGGCACCCCCAATCCCCCTATTAAAGGTTGATTTCAACTTTTTTCATTTCGAAAATGCCCTCCATAGCATGTACCCTTGTAACTAGTCCAATCAACATCATTTTCTTTAGTTTTAATGAAAAGAGAGAGAGAGAGAGAGAGAAAGAGATGAATTGAACAAGACCTGAATTTGGAGACAATGCTGAATGATAATAAAAAAAATGTAAATGGCTCCATTAAAATCACCAAAAGCTTGGCTTGTTCTGTCAAGGACTTGAAACTAGAAACATATGTTGGAGATATATCTGTTCAAAGTGGTGACCGCTTTCCTACACGGACCTATTGATTTTACAGGATTGGAATCTGAAGTTGGAAATGGTCTTGTTGAAATTTGTGAAATTTTTTCCATTTGTTCAGTTGATACGAAATTGAAAACTAAAGTTACAAAGCACTCTGATGAAAGCAGTAAAAGCTTGCCTTCTTGTCACGGTGATGATACGAAACCAGAAATCGAAGCTGAAAATAGCTCTATTGAAAGACTTGAAAGCACGCCTACTTACTTTGTTGATGATGTGAATCAGAAACTAAAATCTATAATGGTTCCGTTGAAAGTAACCATACCATACCAAAAAGTCTTGTTTATGACGTGGATATAGAATCTATGAATGGTTGCATTGAAAGTGGCAATAGCTTGTCTACTAGCCTTGCTAATGAGGTGAATTAGAATTTGAAGTTGGAAATAGCTTTGCTGTGAACAAGGACATGCCTAGTGCCGATGCTATGAAATTGGTATCTATGATTCCAAATAGTTTTGCTGTAAACAATGAACTATATATGGAACTAGTTAGTCTCTCGTGTATTGGTTCATGGACCTCTACAACTAGAATTGCACCGGCATTATTGCACAAGAGATCCTGCTTTCCATCATTTGGGTTTAAAGTAAACCAGACATGTTAGAAAAAGAAAAAAAAGGTTGAGTTCGATAGAAGTTTGTCATCGTCAAGATGTTGATGATTTAACATCTTATCTTAATTTGAAGGCAAGTATTAATAATATGTAGAGGGAGTGAATAACCCTTCTATTATCTTCCTAAACAACTTGATAGTCATGGTTATTGCTGGCAATATATTTTCTAACATGACATATATATAAGGAAAGGGTAATTTTAGTCGCACCCAACGAATTGTGAGGGCACCCGAACTTATGAAAACAACCCACCTATTAATACAAACTTAGGGCCTGTTTGGTAACGCTCCGCGGCGGGCAAATAAAATATTTGGCCCAGCAAATATTCGCCCGGCTGCGTTTGGCAGCCACTCGCCCTCGGCAAATATTTAGCGGGGCCCTCATATTTGCCCTCCGCGGCGGGAAAACATTTGATCACCCCCCCCCCCTGTGAAAATATTTTCACGCCGATTATGCCTTGGTGAGAAAATTTTACTTTCTCGCTGGAAAATCACTATTTTCAATAAAAATTAATTTTTTAATATATAAAAAAGATAAAAAAGAATTTTTTTTTATTCTTTGACATAATATGTGGTTCCCACACTCGCCCAACCTATTTTTGACTTACTTTGATATGTGGGACCCACTCAAATTGAAAGAAAATGAAGTAAGCTGAAGTGAGCTAGCTTATACACGTACCAAACATTGTTAAATATTGCTCTGAGCAAATATTTAGCCAAGATAATATTCGCCTGGCTAAATATTCGCCGTCGGAACTCTTTTTCTCACGTACCAAACAGGCCCTTAGTGAGAGCACCCTTCGTTGTCAAAAGTCAAAACACCCCACTAAACTGAAAGCCCTCTTTTCTTTGGACTCCCTTTTCAGTACAAGGGATGAAGATTGAAGTCGATCAAAATCCACTGCTTCTTTCTTTATAGGATCATTCTTTTCAAAACCTATATCAGATTCCTCCTTTACTATGATATTCCACTTCAAATCATTAAGTGGGACAACTTCATCAGGCATTTCTTGTTTTATTTGAGCAAAAATCCTGGCTCCTATTCTGGTGATTGTTTGTTTCACAATTATTGATGGGGTCAGAAACCCGGGTGTATCAAGAATGATGTTAATGGCGGCATCTGGGTTGTTCTCAGAAATCGAAAGTCTGATTCTTGTAAATCAGTCCCGAGAACTTATCAAACTTAGCTTCCACAGAGAAGTAGTTGTCGCCGGCTCGAGTGGAGTTTTGCAGTCGGACTTGCACTAGTGAGAAGGGAAAAAAAGAAGGGTGCTTACAACGTATTTACAGCGCATTTTCGTAAGACAAAAAGAAAGGAAAAAACAAGGGTTGTGGGAGTGCCCTCAAAATTCTTGGGGTGCGACTAAAATTTTCCATAAGGAAATCCCACGATCGTGCAGAAAAACACAACTTGTCATATTATCTGGTAGAAATAGTATCAGATTTAATATTCTGGTAGAAATAGTATTAGATTTTATTTTCTGGTATAAAAAGATCCAGTTTTCAACCCTTTCCTCACAAAGCCCAATTGAGTGTGTAAATGAAAAACGAACACAAAACCCATGGCTGGTCAGTGGGAAAACTTCATTTGGTCTCGACAACATTGGTGATGTTTGCTTCTAACATTTATTGCTTCGGCATTTTCCAATAAGTTGGACATGCATAATTGTATTCTTATGTGATTTTTCTTTAACATGAACCTATATATCATTGGATGGCTCTTGGCTCTTCGTTGTTTGTTTCTTCTCTTACATGACTTTGCCCTCACTATGTACCTTCAATTTTCTTCATGTAGGTTCACGTCAACCGATGTATAAAGTTTCTCTCTTATGTATTCTTCATTAATTTCCGAATCTTACTCAACTTACAGTTCTACACCTCGCTAACAACTCGATTTTTTGAAAATATTCACGATCTCCATTTCCTCCCATCTGCAACAATTAAACCTAACCAACAATAGTCTCACAAAATATATTTAGAACTTTTTGAGTTTGGCGTTTTATGGGAACAATATTTCTTCTATAAGTTTTTCTCATCCACTTTCTCCTATTTCTCAACCTATTCCGAGATCGAGAAGACTGGGAAGCTCAATGAATTTACACTATTGGGAATCATAGTAGATGGTTGTGTCCTTGGATTTGTGGCATTTGCTTTTCTTCAGGTTGTTTGCTGCTAAAAAGGAGAAGGTGAAAATGGGTTTTAGGGGAGTTGCCGAAGGGTGAAAGGTCGCCGTAGAAAGCAATTTTGGGGAGCCAATATTGGAATAAGATGTTTGTTTTCTTTGAGAGATGTAATTACACATTTGATTGGATGATATCGAGGGCTTCTGCTGAAGTGTTTGGGAAGGGGACATTCGCGATGGCGTACAAGCCTATAAGGCAATTCGAGAGAGAGTGAGAGTGATGGTCGGTTGATTTCCTTTGTGATATGTTTTTCCCTATTTTGTTCATCTCGGTCCCAAACGCACAACTAAACAAAGTTAGGGAAAATATTGTGCCGAACTCACTTTTTTTTTTTCCGTGAACCAAACTCAGCCTTAGAGGCACTTAAGTCAGCAATAGTATTTGTCGGAAAATGAAAAAGAAAGAGGAGTAAAACTTTAGGGAATGTTTCACATACCCCCCATGTTATCTTCAAAATTTGACATACCCCCCTCCCCCGCCCCCCACCCACACTTTGAAAAAGATGACATACCCCCCCCGCACTTTGAAAAAGCTGACATACCCCTCTATGACTTGGTCCAAGGTCAGTTGACTAATGTTGACTTGAGTTGACTAACTTATTTTACATTAAAAGACAGAAATACCCTTGTCTTCAACCTTGGAACAAGGGTTTGTACTAAAACCAAACCCTCAAATCAAATGGCTGTGGTGTATGGCAAGCTACATCAAATGACCGAAGTCTCATGCCGTTCATCCACCATTCCGACAAAAATTAAAAAAACCATTGGGTTGTCCGACCATAGACTCAAGCTTGTATTTCCCAACTCATTTTAGCTTGAAAACGGATGATCTCCTAACTATTATTGTTTAAAAATATTCCATCAATATATGGAGTGGGAATCCCTAATGCTAATTGAGATACCAAAAAAAGATTCAAAGCTTAATATTTGTATTACAATGCCACTTCAGCCTTAGAAGTTTTTATTTTTTTAAGTTGGTGTTTCATAAAAATAAAAAAGTGAAACTCCAAATACCAATGAGTTTTTAAATTTTCGCCGTAGTGGTGGATGACCAGCATGAGACTCTGGTGGGTTGGTCTCTGA
This sequence comes from Euptelea pleiosperma, assembly GCA_035048495.1. Lineage (NCBI taxonomy): Eukaryota > Viridiplantae > Streptophyta > Magnoliopsida > Ranunculales > Eupteleaceae > Euptelea > Euptelea pleiosperma. Next base: position 27,090,450 of record CM068549.1, read on the forward strand.
TGATGGACAACTAACCCATTGGTATCTCTTGGCCTGCCGTCCACCACATCTATTTGATTTGGGGGTTTGGTTTTGGTCCAAACCCTTGTTCCATGGTTGAAGACAAGGGTATTTCTGTCTTTCAATGTGAAATATTGTGGTCAACTCGGGTCAACATTGGTCAACTGACCATGGACCAAGTCATAGGGGGGGGGGGTATGTCAAATTTCAAAGATAACATGAGGGGGTATGTCAAAAATTCCCAAAACTTTAATGACATGGCTGTCATCAAGGCTGATGATAGGGGCACAATATAAGCCATGTGGCACACTCTGGGAGGACTCTGGCCGTATGGATGTTTGACCAATCCCTAGATAGACCTGCAAACCAAAAACCAGCTTGATTAGTGATTTCAAACCTTTGGATCTTTGCACCTCAAATAATGGTCAATAATGTTCAAATCCGCACGGTTAAAATCAATCTATGAAAATAATTCCAATCCAACGCTTAGATATCACTAATCGGACTGATTTTTAGTTTTTGGGCTCACCTAGGGATTGATCAAACATCCATACGGTCAGAGTTCTCTAAGAGCATGCCACGTGGTTCATATTGTGCCTCTGTCATCGATCTTGATGACAAGGCCTGTCATCAAAGTTTTACTCAAGAGAGCAAAGAATATCTGCGCGGATAGCAGACGAGAACCATCCAACTTGACACGAGCCCCGTTCAAGAGAGCAAAGAATATCTGCGCGGTCCTTTGCGTGCGCAAGGATATCTGCACAGATGGCTAGAAATCACCCCATGCAAAAAAATCAATCCAACGGTTAGGGATCACCAATCAAGCTGATTGTAAGTGTGTAGGTACATAAGTGGTGGGCCGATTGTTCATGGTCAGTGGGGCCACAAGAGTGTGCCAGGTGGTGCGTTTTTATGCGCTCCACACTGGGTCGGTAACACCGATTAGGTTAATAGAATCAGAATCTCAGACTCAGAGGAGAGTAGGACTGTTGTCTGTAGGAGACCCTAAAATTAACCAGAGAAGGTCAACCACGGTTAAGGTAAAAGTTTAAGGCGGGAGCCGTATCGATCTTCTTCCCTCCTGCCCTCTCCGAAATTTCTCTCTCCGATCTTTTTTTCCCTCCTCTTCCCTCCTGTTCGACGCTCCATCGGCACCATCGCTCCCTTAAAAATTCTCTCCTTCCATCTCTCTCGATCTACGTGTAACATTTCTCCTGCCTTTTCAAAATTTCGTCGTCTTCCTTGCAACGTAAGACGCCGAAAGATTTTCCCGCGCTTTTTTTACATGGCTGAAAAGCGCGGGAGAGGGAGACCAGCGGCTCCCAAGATCGTTGGAGAAGAAGAGGGTATTGTTAAAGAATCGATTGGCGAGAACCCATCAGTTGTTTCGGTTTCGTCACTCTCGGAATCCCAGCTCGCTCGGTTTCGGCTTCGGGAACGGTGGGAGTTGGCCTCTGTTCTTAATTTCTTACATGTAAGTTTTATGTCCATATGTATTGATTTAAAATGTAAGCTTTTTCTAGTTGATTTGGTAATGGGTTTTATTGGGGTTTTCCCCTTTGATCCTTTTACAGGTTTTTCAGCCCGTTATTCAGAGCGATTTGGAGATGTCGGCCGAAGAGATCGAGACAGCTCTCATTTCGCCTAACAATGCTCTCGCTGAGCTCCACATTTCCCTTTTAAAGGTGCATTTTGCTGTTTTTCATATTCGAATTTCCCAGTGACTTGAATTGTTTGCTTAGATAATCAATAAGCATGTGTAGTTTCTTGATACATTTTAACTTGATCAGTGGAGAATGTTTCTCCACTGATCCCCTTTTAAGTGTACCGACCCATCTTCACTTCTCACAGGGGCTGACCCACTAGTACCTGATACCACTGGGCCCCTTTGTCTTCTTTCTCTTTCCAATTGGACTTCTCTCTCTCTCTCTCTCTCCTATGGACCGATCCGCCTCCCACTCCTAGTAGACCCCTTTCCTCTATATAAAGGAGAAGAGATGGAGGAGGAGGAGTATGAAAGAAAGAGAAAATTGGAGAAAAGGAAGAAAAATAAAATGAAGATAAAAGAAGAGAAAGAGAGTGAGGGAGAAAGATAAATAAAATAGAGAAAAGAGAAGAAAGAGATAAAAGAAGAAAGAGACGATGAGCTCTTTGAGTTCGTCCTTCGAACACTAGTGAACTAGTGGTAGAGCTTGTGAACTGGGTGCTCTGATTTGCATCACATGACGAGCTAGTTGATTTAGCGTCCGCCTGTGGTGCTTTGGTTTGAATTATTTGACAAGCTTTGTGAGTTTGTTGTCTCTCGGTTACCATTGAGCTCAATAATACAAATTTATTAAGGTGGTTGGTTAGACTTTGGTTCAGTTCCAAATTATAGGTTTTGTTGAGGTTTACATGTTGTTTTGCCATTCCAAGTTGGAAGGATCGTGCGGCTTGGGCGAAGGCTCGGGCTACATGGTTCCTTGAAAGGATAAAGTCCATTTGGGCCCTTAAGGCCCGTATTGCCTACCATTTGTGCCCATACAACCCTTAGACCATTAAGGCCTATTAACTGTCCATCTGGGCCCAAACTGCCTTATGCCCTTGAGGTTCAGGCCTACATAGCCTAGTTGAGGCCATATAGTCCATAAGGACCACGAGGCCCATGAGGTTCAGGCCTATATGACTGTATTAGGTACATGTTTCTCCACGGAGATTGATTAGTTATATTTGGATTATATGGCAGAGCTAACTATGTGTTGTGAACTCAGAAGAGACATGCAATTGTCTGCATGTGGGGCAGAGACACCTCTGTGATGCATATGTGATAAGGATTCATCCTTATAGTTTGAGTTCAGAGAGAATACAAAAAGTTGCTCTTTAAGTAATGAGATTCAGATAATCCAATTGATTTGCAACCAACCTAGAAAATTGAATTTTAGACCAAAACTAAATATGTTTGGGCATTCAGTAAATGAGATTAGGTACTTTAAATCTGTTTTGTAGTGCTAACGCGGTGGGAGATTGGATCGAGTCTAGGCTTGGTTGACTCGTAGGACTAGAGCTACCATAATCCCTTGCACAGAATGGGAGACTACGACTATCTTAAAAAGGCGTCTACGTGCCTCCAAGTCTTGATTTACAAATAAATTAATTGCAACCATTATAGTGTGCAAGTATATTCAAGGAAAGTCCCCAACATCCATCATATTTTTCTTAAGTTTCTGACTGATTTGTTGTCGATACTAAGTTATGGTTAAATTGTCATTGAAACAAAGTATCCCTAGTGAGTTGGGAGAAATCTTTGACAGCCTATAGTAATTTTTTAGGTATTTGAGGAAGCTACTGCATTTACGTTAATAATGATTGTTTTCAAGATTTTCCGATGCACACAATTTTTGTAAAATCAAAATGGAAGGTAAAAAAGAGTTGAGAGGGGAGCTAGAAACCTTCTAATCTAATCTTGAGAAAGAGTTACAATCAACATTATGTTTCCTCCTAGTTTTTTTATATTTTCAAATCCTTTCCATTTTCACATGGGAGGCAAATCAACCTCAGCTAGATTTTATAGGTCCTTCTACTATTTCTATATTGGTTTTTTTTTTTCTCGTCTTACCAATTAATTTATTACAAAATTATGGTTCTTTTAATGATCATTCTCCATCTTGATACCCACTTTATTACTAGTGACTCCATCATCGTCTCCCCCTTGAAGTGCAAATTTTGAGGGAAGTGAGTAGGCTGTGGTGTGCTCTATTTCAATCTTCCTTGTATTGTGTGGAACATGGAAAATAGAAAAAAAATAAAGATCTTATTGCGTGAATTGGCTGATTCACCCTCATTTGCTAACCACGAGAAATCCTTGTAAGTTAGAGAAGAATTATGTGGGTTGTAGGGACCCTTCTGTGTATATTTTTGTGAATCATATTGTTGAATGTTTCTAAAGTCTCTGGTTCGAGGTACCTCTCGATCAAGGTTCTAAACCTGGACTTTGCCATAAACTTACAGTTAAAATTGGAATTAAATCATTAACAATTTGATTTAGAGAGTTTCTATAGAAATTTGTCAACTTGGGGACCTGTGGAGAATTTTTGCCAAAACGTTGGTAAAACGTACCGGTTTTTAAGGATGTGCTAAAATAAGCATGATAAAATGTTTAAAAAAAAGAGAAATTAGCTGAAGTTTCAAGTTAAAGCTGAATTACACAACTTAATTTGTCAATTTTTTTGGGTGAATTTTATATATATATATATATATTTGTCATTACATGTAAACAATTTGGTGATTAGATGCATTACATTTTTGTAATATTAATTTAACTTAAATGCACGAAAGAGACCGAGATTAGAGGAAAAATAATTTTTACCAATGAACAACTTGAAAATACGCAACTTGTCTTGATTTCAACCCTTACAAGTTGTTTTTGACTCGAAAATTCTTAATTTAGTAATCTTTTTTTTTTTTTTTACCTAAGAACCTCCCAAAAGCAAAGAAATGTAAAAAAAAGTGATTAATATGTTTTAATTACTTCTCATCTATTTTAAAGTTTTGGTCCTAAACAGTAAAATTCGTCGACATATTACAGGTAAACTTCGCTTCGACAAGTAAAACGATAAAATTTGACAAAATTTACTTGGAAGTTTGGCCAATTTTAATACAACACTTTCGATCAGTTGAAAATTGTGAAGTCTTGGTCTACAATACAATATGAGGCAATGGTGAGACAAAAAGCCCATTGTTTCATTACGGTCACTCCCAAGGCCGAGACATCTCATTCCCATACGAGTCAAAACTTGAACCGTGTTCAAAACTACGCTGTAGGCTGTTACACAGCTAGATAAGAAAATTAAGTTGTTTGTTTTGAAGGGGCTTAATCTTCCTAGTGTGACGTGTTATAATATTATATGGATGCCATATTTATGTTGGAAATACTGCTTTGACTCTTAATCTTATTCCCTTTTAATTAAATTCGTTTTTCATCAATCATTTATTCTTTTTAATTATATAAATTTGCCTCAATTATCCAATACACATTACAAGGATGTCAGTGGCTGTAAATATAAATGAATGTAATCTATTTTTTATTTAATGTCGGGTAGGGCTGTCAACGGATATCTATCGAATCGGACATGCCTATATCCGAAGTCGAATACGAAAAAAAATTCAGTATCCGAATTCGAATCGGAATCCGACGGATATTCCACATCAATATTCAAATTCGAATTTGATTTGATTAACTGATATCCGAAAATATTCGATCTGTCAAAAAATCCCCAATCCGTCTTTCAAACCCTAGTTTCAGATCTAAGAAAAAAAAAATTCCGAAGTGAAAAAAGACATACCTGCATGTAACAGTGAACTGGAAACATGATTTCAGTCTTTTCCTCTTTCCCTTTCTCTAATTCTAACTCCAAAACACGATTCATTGCATGCCTGGTCGTAGATTCAGTGGTGGAATCCATAAGAGTAGCAAAGACGAATGAGTATTGAGACGGCGAATGATGGCAAGAATGGGTTGAGGTGATCACCACCGCTTTCGATCGGAGATCCTATGCGTTGTTGGCGTCAGCATCACGGGCATTAGAGAGAGAGAGAGAGAGAGAGAGAGAGAGAGAAAGAGGAGGGTTAGGGTTTAGGAGAGAAGAAGGAAGGGGGGAAATCGTAGAAAGGAATGAATGAGGGGAGAAATCTGGAGTCTTTTTTACTTACCATGTAAAAAGACCAAAACGCCCCTCTATTTGGTAATTGGATTGGATATTTTCGAAACGGATATGCCAACATTCGAATTTGTATCCGAAATTAATTCGAATATTAAAAACACATCCGAATTCGAATCTAATATCCGAAAATTTCGAATAATATCCGATTTTGTGAATACGGATTCGGATTTTCGACTACCCATTGACAGGCCTAATGTCGGGCAGGGTCTTGCCAAACCGCAACTTACCTACCCCGTAAACAAAAAGAGAAAAAAGAATACACATAGTTGATGGTATCATACTAGATGCTAAATATTGGTTTCTTGGGAAGTTGATATACTCTCTAATTCCGATATTGTTAATTGAGTCAACGAGGCAAACATTTTCCTTGTATAACTGTGATTACTTTCACTCCCCACTCCCGACCTTTTTATTTATTTATATTAAATATGTCTTGTAGTCCTTGTTCCTTTTCTTTAGTAGTAATAACAATTTAACCTTGGTAATTTAGAAACATACATCCATAAACTTGGATTGCCATTATTTTCCAAAACATCCCCATGGATGGCTAAAATCTCAAAAAAGGTTGCTTATAATATAATGATTGTTCTATGTTTTAAAGGGTAATTTAATATTTTAAACTACATCAATTTGCTAGTAATAGAGATACATAATTCACAACTAATTAATGTCATCTTGAATCACTCTATCATCAACATATCTTGAAAGAGACATTAGAGCATGCATGTGAGGTGTGCTACTTAGGCGTATTGAAAATATCCACCCTATAAATGAGTAGTTAGGTGAGGCGTTAGGGACCGTAGATATGTCCCATCAAATCATCAATCTAAACTCATACAATATATAGGCCACCTCTTGGATGATATATAACCCCAAAATGATGTAACATAACTGATAATATATGGATGAATTGCAACTTGAAGAAAATGTGCGGCAAGCTTGGTGCACCTTGCACCCACTATAATACTCCTTGGGAAATTTGTTAACCACGTGAATGCACATGCCACCTACTAGTACTTTTTATATAATCTTTTGCTCTCAACGATCATGAAAAATTATATTGCATGGAGTCTTGTAAGTGGGCAAAGTACCCGTGTTGGACATGTGCAGGAGTCTGACATGATACAGATTATTGTGCAACACGTCCAAATTCTGTTTTGCTTTTTTGTTCCTTACTTTTGAGATACTAACTAACTATTGCCATAGGTTATGAGTTCTACCTTCTACAATTGAAGTTTTTTATGCAACAAATATAACATTACATATATGTATTCCCTTGTTTATAAATACACGATACAAATTATAAGATCTTCTATCACATTATCCACTATTCTCCTAGTTATTATATAAAAATAATTAATTTGTTTCACATTATATATAGCATACTGCCGAGTCGGCGAATCAGACACTTCACATCTATGTTGGACTATGACTTTGATACCTATATCAATGCAACATAGATGAAAAGACATAAAAATTGTTGCTTAGGTAATTGCTGATTAAGGTAGTAGTACCATTATCTGGAAAATAGTGTGGCACCACAGGTTTAATGATTCTCTGACTTTGGTATGCCACAATTATTGGTAATATCACACCATATTATCCAAGTGCGTATAGCTTCCTTGTTTTGCTTTGTTTACTGTGAGTGAACACTTAATGGTTTTATGCTGCATTAGAAGGTGAGCAAGCTTACAATGTCCTTGCAATGTGCCAACTGACAAGCAAAATGCTTATCAGGGAACTTAATTGGCCATTCACCCTAGGAAAGATACAAAAAGGACTTTCACATATATGCTTTTCCCAACTCCAAGGAAGATTTTACTTTACTATATTTCCAAAGTGAAAGACCTAGATTATAGCTCTTTGTGATACTTTTGCATGCCTTCACTTTGTGTTTGTGCAACATAGAGTTCATATGTCATTGACTAGATAGATAGAAGATGTTAGAATAATTTTGAAATTATTTGAGTTAATAAAAAAATATCATATCATCATTGCATAGTCCACCAACTATTATAACCAGAAACAATTTAATAGATTCAAAGATTAACCGGAAAAGAAAGATATCTCAGAGTTGAATAACCCTCAGAAAGTATGCTTTAATCAAATTCTCTGCAAACAAATAAGCAAAGAAAGCAAAGTAGAACTTATCAATTAGGAGAATTTGTGGCCAAGGCACGTGTATCACACGCTGTCTTTAAGGTGTAAAACGCCCCCATTGGTAGTGCTAAAAGGGTTGGCAGACACCCCCAGGATTCAACGACCCGTCCCTTTCTGAAGTTTGCACTTGCAATCCATAGGACATATGAACTCAACAGTAGTATTATCCTCAAAAGAAAGTATAAGATGATAGTTGGAAAAAAGAAGAGACTTTGTAAATGGTGGTTCGGTTTTCTATATTTCTATAGAGAGCATACCTCAATATAGAGCAGAGAGGAGATCCATTTTGCCCCAATAAAATTGTCAGTTAGGCCAAAACAGTCAGAACACTAAATGAAGAAAATCAAATGGTAATAAAAAAGTAGCATAGATTAGTGGGAATTAATTCACATATAGAACGGGTATCCAAGGGTCCCAAAAGATAAACATGTAAATAATAAAGGAAATAATGGTAAAAGGATAGGTAGAGGAAACAGTGTAACGGGTTTACTAGCTGTTCAGTGAACTAACGTCTTCAACCGTTCAACTTTATAATGTAAGCCGAGATAATAGACTACACACACAATACTTCCAATATACCGTCGAGTTCTAATGGTTGCGCTCGTTTCGGCCATGAGCTATATCCCAGTATTCATGAGTGCTCTAGAGGACCAACCTGATTCCCCATAGGAAGCGGTCCCACTTCCACACTCATATCGGTGCTTCTATCAAGGGTGCCTTGCATTTCCACACCCCACGAGAATCACTAGCTATAAACAACATTAATAGTCCAAGACTTATCCTTCATAGTATCAATACAGGTGGTACTACAACATCATAGGGAAGGGAAGGAGTGAAACTCGTAAGTAGTCCTTTCAATAATAGCTCAAACATAGGTGCTTCTATCAATGTGCCCTACATCTCCACACCCCATGTAGTATTGATACATGTGCTACTACAACATCATAGGGAAGGGAAAGGAGTGAAACTCTGAAGTAGTCTTTTCAACAATCACTAAAGTTATAAACGAATAGAATAGAAATAACAGGTATTGGTTTTGGTCATAGTGGTATGTCCACCAAGAAATTCCTCAACCATCTTTTTCCAAACCAGTTTTATGTAAAGATATATTTGATTCTATAGTGGATTGGGCTATGTAGGTTTGCTTGGTGATTTTTGAGACATTGCAACTCTTCTAAGAGTGAATACATCCACTCGAGAACTCGGATTCATTTGAATTTGAAAATCCAATTTGCATCGTGTAACCTTCTAACACACCGGGATATCTACTATAATGAATACCATTGTCTAAAGTATACCATGGTGCACAAGGGTAGTTAGGTTTTTCCTAGCAGGTCTTCTCGACCTCCTCTTCTTGTTTTGTTTCTCTCATTTTCTTTCAATAAAGTTTACCTTATAAAAAAAATATATATATATATTTTAGGTATCTCAATACTTTGATTAGGATATCTCAATGATCCTTCCTTGGGATGCAAGTGTATCTACTAAGTCTACCTACATCATGGACTATGTTTTGCCTAATGCAGTTCATTATATTCATAAGACTGCCAATTACTCTAGAATACTCTAATTAAGATACACTTTACTCCTGAGTTTTTTAAGTCTACAGTTTGGATTAAAAGGTGTTCTTACTAGATTGCTGTCATAATGATTAAATTTCTAAAACACCTTTCCAATCCAATGTGATTGGATTAAACGTTTTTCCTTATGGGTTTCTAACTATTTTAATTCCTAAAATGACATTCGCATTACCTAGGTCTTTCATGTCAAAATTCTTCATTAAGAATTTCTTGGTGTTTTTAACCACTCTAAATTTGTTCCAATGATCAACATATAAGAGGATATTTATCTACTTCATTTATTTTGTAACCATTTGTCATTAACACTATCAAACTTCTCAAGCCACTGTTTAAGGGCTTGTTTAAGTCTTTATAAAGATTTTTAAGTCTATACACTTCTCTTTCTAGGTTTTGAACTATAAAGCCTTTAGGTTGGTATATATAAATTTCTTCCTCTAGTTCACCGTTTAAAAATCTGTTTTTTACATCCATTTGGTGGATCTATTAAATGTATATTGACGCTATCACAATTAACACCCAAATTGAGGTTATCTTTGTTACAGGTGAATACGTGTCAAAGAAGTCTATTCCTTCTTTTTGTTTATACCTTTTTGCTATTAGCCTATCTTTGTATTTATCAATTGACCCATCATCTTTTAATTTCTTTTTAAATATCCACTTGCATCCTATAGTTTTAAAACCCAGAGGTAAGCCTACCAATTCCCATGTCTTGTTAGACATTATAGATTCAATTTCACTACTAATTGCTTCTTTCCAATAAGATGCATCTGAAGAAGACATGACCTCATTAAAAGTATTAGGGTCATTTTAACCATATTCTTTAGTGTTCGGTTTGTTCTCTTACTACTCCATTAGACCGAGGAGAATATGGTGTTGTAGTTTTATGAATTATTCCATTATTTTCACAAAATTCAGTAAGAGATCTAGATTCATATTCTCCACCTCTATCTATTTTTTTGATAAGTATAAATTATTTATTAATGAAGGCTTTTAGAGGCTAAGGAAGCCTACCAAAACACCAAAACAAATACATAGGAAAGCAAACCAACAACAAAAACAAGAAAAAAAAATGCATGGTTGTCCCAATTGGGGTCAAAATTTGGATGCCCTAGGGCTCCATCCTTAAGGTCCAATCTCCACCTATATACCCCAAAAATCTTCTTGTACATAAGCAATGTGGGACGAAAGGTTTGCACAAAAGGCAACACAAAAGGGGAGACACTTTAATTGCCCTCCAAAAATTTCATCCATTTTTATAAAGTTTTGACAACTTAAAAGTGAAAACAATAAAAGAACACATGTAGAACTTAGAAGAACATAGGTTCAAAGTCCTTTTAAGTTCCTTTCACAATTTTCTTGCTCAAAGCTTTATAATAACAGAAGAAACCCATGCACTATATTTCTTTGCCTCCATTTTATTTACAAGAAGAGGAAAAAACAATGTTACTGTTCACATGTAAGGACATAGAGCGCTTGGTATTGAGTACCTTATATATGTTAAGACTTGCAAATGAAGAATATCTATTCTGCAAGATTCTGGATATTATTAACTGTATTTATAATGCAATCATCAAGTTAGTGTAGATACTAATGCATCCATACTGTGCTCTCTGATAAATGATATAGCTGTTCTTTTTCTTCACCATTACTTTGCCTGAGATGATGTGGATGTTTACCAGGGGATTCCACCTGTAAGCAAAAACTTGTCCGGCTCTAATTCTTGGGTGACAGTTCTTTGTAAGAAATTGTATACGTGGTGGCCGTGGGTAGGTCATTCTAATTTTTTACTTTTATAAATTTACTGCATGGATTTTTTTTCTTCTATAAGTGTATTTGTGCACTCAAAATCGCCTTTTGGTGCAGGTGGCTGAAGGGGAGATCCCACTCATTGCAGTCCATGGGTATGCATGCAGCGCTTCTCAATTTATTGATTACATTTAACTCCTGATGTCGCTTGAGACTGCAACTATGATAACTATCTGTTGCCCTTGCTTGTGCAGAGAGGAGATTTCTAGATACAAAGAACTTGATCCTACAATTCGTTTACAGCTCCTAAAAGCACTTTGTGAACTCCGTGCCCATGTAAATTAATAACCCTTCGCCTTACACAGTAGTTTTATGTGAATATGATGGGTTGTAGTACATGCTTCTTTTGCTTGGTCCACATTGTTGCATGTATTACTTTAAAAAGTGTACGTGGGCAACGGTATTTTCTTTCTTGCTACTGTGAGATAACCCATGTCTTTTATCTACAGCAAGATGATATATTGAGTTATATTAATGATGCAATGAAACATGGAACCCAACTTTCTACTTTCCGTAAAGATAGGATAGGAGGAGATGGTAATGGAACTAATTACTGGTAATTACTGAGTGTGGTTTATCGTTTTACTTCGTTGCTGATTTTTGAAAACTTACTAGCATGCCTGTTCTGATAACCTTTCGAAATTCTTGTAAAGGTATGATGGGGATTCAGTTATAGGTCATAGGTTATATAGGGAAGTAACTAAGGTTGAGTTCATGCCGAGGCCAAAGGGGAAAGGACGCTTAACTCTACCAACAAACAGTTTTCAATGGGAAACACTTGCAACCAATCTTGAGGAATTTCGGCAAATATTAGTAAGCCCTTTCATGCTTGTATTTTTGTCTCAGGGTAAGCAACCTTCATTCAGCTTTTCCCCTTCTGGTAATGGCAGGATAAATTCTCATCTAGCAAAGTTATGGTGGAAGCTGCGGTAGGGAAGATTGTTGAGAATCAAATAATACCTGTTCTCGAGGGACTTGAAAAGGTCAGTTTCCAGCATTGTCTTGACTAAGTAAAAAAAAAAATTTAACTTTTAGGTGGGCATCAGAGGCTTTGAACATAATTGGATTATCATCGCTTTACTATCCTATGCTTTTCAACACTATCACTTTATCAGCTGTTCATATTGGTGGTATTTTAGCCATTTACTTTCTTGCTTTGTAGCAGAAGAAAGAAAGGGCACTGAAACGTCAACAGAGGCAAACAATGCTTCTGAGCGATTTTCTAAGTTCTTATAGAGTGGGGAGTTCTCGTTCCTGTCGTGATCGTAGACCTGTCAATTACACATTTGGTACGATCAATTTCTTTTCTTTCTATGTTTTACACAATCAGTTTATATTACTTTAGATCAACGATGCAATGTTTGCTTGTCACCAACTATAAACTTCGATTTAAATTTCTGTTAAGAAATCTGGTGTTTCATAGACCTACGCACATACCAAATCCACTCTGGAAAACATTTGTGCTGTATACCTACTTGCAGAAGAGGTTTAAGTGAAATGTGGGCTTTAAGTGTGCAGAATGCAAAGGTGGAGAGACAAATCATATATGGTATTCAAGTGTGCTGTAAACAACTAATTATTAGACGACCAAAGATAGAACTGCGACAAGAAAAGCTACACTGTTTGTCCTATCCTTGAATATGACAGAAGTATCTATGTTATCTAACTGTTCATATGTGCTAATAAGGCATTGCAAATTGGGGAGGAAGTAATTTCATGGTTTAGTGTTTACTAGGAGATGAAGTTGACCACTAGTCATAGTCCTGGTATTTTAATCAGCAGCAGAATGAGAAATACATGTTTTAGGATGGGAAGATGGGGAGAGGCTGCCCTGCCTGCTTTTGCTGTCAGGTTGGGAACTACCATTTGATGAGTCCCCTCCAGTAAATCTCCTTGGCTGAAAATTGATTTCATCAAATGATGCTATCCATCATTTCTATGGTCAGAGAAAAGCAGTGAACAGTCCATTAATTGGATTGTTGATTACACTCAATTATATGGCAGTTTCTTGATCTAGAAATTCTCTTGGTCCTGCCCTTCTGATGGTGTGCCCAAGCACCCTACATGTGTGTCACCTGTATGCCAGAGGCAGGAGGATAAAAGTTTTTAGGTGAACATGCATCTCCATTTTAATAGCAGCATGCCTCAGTAAGATCAGTCAAAGCTTTTCCACACCAGCTAAGAGGGTTCATGTTTGGCTCTTAAGTCTGTAGATAGGCTTCAAATGATTTTTTTTGTTCGATAATGATAAAATTTTAACAAAAAAAAAAAAGAGGGTACAGAAAAGAGAAAAAGGCAAAGAAAGCTAAACACCAAGAAGATTACACTGGCATCTCCAAACCACCACAAGGCATTGATTGATGTTAATAAACATGAAGTAAATGCATGCAGCAAGTCATCAAGCAGCTTTCCTAGCATAACTAATTAGAAAGTGAAAAAGAAGGAAAATTTTGGAATTGTTTGGCTGTGATGTTACCTTTTCTTTTTTGCTTAGTCTATTCCCACCCCCTCTCTCTTTTGTTATTATGTTTTCTGTAAAAATGTTTCTTCTAAATTTGGGACTTGATTTACAGATGAATATGACCGATCGATTGATGAAGCTATAGAGCTAAATAAGTAAGTAGAGTTTTACTTGATGGTGCTTTTACATTTAATTATTTCTCTTGATTGTGTTTCTTTGATTTACAAGCTCTTTGTTGCAATACATGGAAGTTCCCAGAATGAGACCTTTCTGGTGCATAAATACCCTGTAAAGTTCTATAAGAAAATTATGATATTCAGAAGATCAATTGAAGGCGATAGTAATTATACAATTGAGGCCTTAGTGTCTGATATTAACTCTTGTTAATGCATTATCGGTGTTTCCTTTTTTTCTTTCTTCTTTTGGGGTATCAGGGCCTCCTGTATTGTCATTAAAGCATACAAACCTTATAAAAAAAGTTTTTTTTTTACCTGCTCCTGATTTAAACAAAAAATCATGAACAAATTTCCTCGTTTTTACTTTTCTATTGAATGTTTATTTATTAGAGACCTGTGTTACTTTTATAAGCAATCGGTGGTACTTTAGTACAAAAGTATTGGAACAAGATATGATTTTAAAGTATTCAATGACAGGGCCAGAAATGACTGTGAGCTTCAGCTTTTGAGAATTTCAGGAAAGCTCCGATTTTGTAGCCCACCAGATGCTCCGGCTTTCGGAAAATGTTAAAGTGTCTTCCCTCTACCAGAAACATTCAAGTTTTCATCTAAACAAAATTCTTATATTTGCAATTGACTATTCCAAGAAACTTGTTTATCCTGTTTCCTTAAGACTAGATACTTCGATTTATTAACTTGAATTTTCTTTCGACCTGTTGAGGGAAGAGAACATTTTCTCAATTTCTCAAGGAGCCTAAATACCCTGATATTTTTACTAGATAATCAGACAATATATTTTTGAACAAACAGTATCCTTGTGCTTCTGAAAGCAATTAGATCCACTCTAAATGATAAAAAATTCCTGTCTTTCTTACTAGAACCAAGGCTAATTTATCCACACCAGTTCTCTCTCTCTCTCTCTCTCTCTCTCTCTCTCTCAGAATGAAACATTACTTGCGTGGAATATCTTGCTCTGGTTTCTTTTTAGTATTTTTCGGTTTCTATTTGCAGACTATATCAGAATTCAGTAACTGATTGGCAAGTTTAAACTGTGGATCAGGAAATGGAAGACAACTCACGAGCAAAAGCATGAAGGAAAAGATGGTGAGCATGAAGGCAGGAGGGGCGTTGCTTCTAATGGCAGTTCTGTCCAAGATGGTGAGCTCATGGAAAATGAGGCCGTAGATGATAAGTTCAGAGGGGTTGGTGGTGATGATGACAATGACGACGACGACGACGATTATGATGGCAAAAGTGACGATGAAGATGATAATGATGACATTGGTGGAAACTCAGATAATCCTAAGGAAGAAAACAGTGTCCATGGAATGCACCAGACACGTCATTCTCAGAAACTGAAAGGTCCCTCAGCCGAAAATGTCATTGGCTTACGACGAAGTAAGAGAACAGCAGGTCACACTAGTCATCCTGACGTGGAGACTATAAACCATGCTGATACAAAGAAAATGCTGAGGCAGAGACCTACCCGTAACACTAACTGTGATCCTCTTATTGTTTCCGACTCGGAAGATGAAAACTCGTCAGAACATACAGGCAATGAGATGTTGGATAATGCAGAGGAGTCTCTCGGTGCCCTTGATGGATTGTTGGTAGAAAGTGAAGAGGAGAACAGTAGTGTCGAAGGACTACCTGATGGAACCAATGATGGATGAATCATTGTGGAATGCACATAACGGTTTCCTTGAATTTTGTATTATAACAAGGAAGGCTAAAGGCTAAAGCACACCTGTTTGTAAAAGGGACATGGAAATCTTTAATTTTTTTTTTTGCAATGTGGTTTCTGAGAACTATAGTTCGGAAAAAGGGACATGGAAATCTTTAATTTTATTTTTGCAATGTAATTTCTGAGAACTATAGTTCTGAAATGAGGTTGCTTTACACTGCTTAAGAGAAGGTTCATTTCGAGGATTTTTGCCTGATATCTGTTCCATCCTTGGTTTGTTACTTTATGACAGAAAAGTGTGTATTTTCAAACATAGATGTATTAGAGAATACATGGTGATAAAAGAAAAGTTGAAGCCTTTGGCGTTGAAGTCCAAGTTTTCTCTTTATGAATATGTGTGTGTTAGCAAGCAACTCTTTAAGGAGTTGCACAGACGCAATCTGGCAAAAGACAAAATATATATGTATTTTTTAGTTCATGGGTGTGGTTTTTGAAATAGTTTTTCTTATGGTTGCATCTGTGCAACTCCATTAAGGAGTTGCTTTACACACAAGCACACACATATAGGTTTAGGATAGCTTGACACATGGTTTTGTGACACATAATGACACATGGTCGTAGGACCCACGTGAAGATGAGTTAAGGGCTGATTTTTGGTGAGGATAATTTTCTCACCATGGAGATTATCCTCACAAAAATCAGCCCGTTCTGACATTTGAAGCCTTGTGAAAAATGGAATGCAAGTTGAAAATTTTTGGATCGTCAATTTTCATTATGAAGTACATATTTGATGGTGTTTGAAGTTTCAGAAAGGGTTGATTTCTTTTGAAGATGATCTCAATGGTGAGGAGATCGACCTATATGTATCAACCCATCCATGTGCGCCCCACGACCATGTGTCAACTTACCCCGATCGACACTAACACATATATATATATATAAGGCTGCGATGTGTTGATTTGTGTTTTTATGGATACATTAATTCATCCTTTTGCTACTCATAAAACAACCCACGGTTGTGGGGTCCACATGCAAATTTGTTAAGGGCTGAGTTCGATATTTTTCTCAACATGGATATCAACCTCACAAAAAAATCAGCCCATACCAACATTTATAGTCTTATGAAAAGTGGATTGTAAGTTAAAAAATTGCGGACTGTTCATTTTCACCGTTAAATTTAGTTCCATATTTGATAGGGTTAGAAGTTATAGAAATTGCTAATTTTTGGTGAGAAAAATCAGCCCTGAAGTCGTTTACTTGATATAGGGTCAAGATCAGGGCACAAAAAATTGGCCAAGCCAATGTATAAATTAGAAATTTTGGAATGGGATGATTTTTGGCTAGGATGCTCTCTATGGTGAGGAGAATCATCCTCACAAAAATTCAAATCATTCCGATATTCGTAGCCTGGTTTACAAGTTGAAAAATTATGGACCGTCTATTTTACCGTTAACCTAAAAACCACATTTGATTGGGTTAGAAATTTCAGAATGGGGTCATTTTTTGTAGGCGTGATCTATAGGGTAAAGGGATCATCCTCACCCAAAATCAGCCATTAATTCATCTTCCACGTGGAATACGCCAAATTTGTTATAAAAAAATTTCTAAGTTACATTTCCCCTTCTTCTCCTCTCTCTACTAGTCCGAATCTTAGGTGACCTCACCGGAGTCCGGCTGGAATTCTGTCGCAAACTGATAATCACATCGACGAAAGCGGCTAGTATGTACTTATTCGATTTCTTCTCATTCAACTTCAAGTAACAAAAGAGTAGCTCTTCCATGAAATCCCAATCAACAGTTTGATGTTGGTGCAATCGGACTTCAACCATCTCTTGGATCGAACGTCGAAAATCCTCGTACGGGTCCGGTGAGTACGTTAACATGGCAATGCTACCGTCGGGGAGATCAGTAGTTTCTCTTATAGACTCTAAGAGTGTAGTAGAGGTAGAGCCCACGCCGACGTCGTCGAACGTCGATGCACTAGATCGTGCTTCATCGACTAGTGAATTTGACGTGCCAAGGGACACAAAGAACCTTTGTGATGCATGAAGATCAGTTGGTGGTTCGATGAACCTAGGCGATTCTAATAAAATTCCATTAGGCTTTCCTCCATTACCCTCATGATCCTCATTCTCGTCCTTCTTCTTATCGTCGTCCTCACTACAGTAGAGTGACCTGAAGTTCTCGGAGAGGAACCGATTGATGTCGGTGAGTGTCGCGGCTTTATCATCGCGATCATCGGTTCTTTGTTCGACGGCGAACGACGGGCTCTTCAGGTGTCTGCACCCTGATAACATGCAACTAGTAGAAGAGTTGATGGGGTTTGCAAGCATTTGAAGTTGTGGGGTGCGTATTTTGACCTTGGAGAGGTAAACCTGGAGAGAGTTTTGAAGCCTATTGGGCATTTTTTTTTTCCTGTAGTAACTTTGATTTTTGTTAAAAAAATGTGGAGATTGGGTGGTTTTATACAACAACTAGAAGGAAAGTAACATAAAAAAACATCCAAATGGGCAAGTATTACGTTTTCAATATGGGAAAAATTTATGATACAGATCTAAGTCCCTCAAATTGACACGTGGCACACTCTCTCGTATCCATTGATCTCATGAATGTTTGGCCAGCATCTTGGTGCACCTATACACCAAAAATCAGCTTGATTGGTGATTGCTATCCATTAAATTTGAGTACTTTTTCATCATGGGCTTGGAAACAACCCATGAGTCTGTTCATGAAGCCCATAATGAAAAAAATGCTCAAATTGAGTGGCTAGAAATCACTAATCACACTGATTTTTTGTTTTGTAGATCCACCAAGAAGTGGGCCATGTGGGTCCAAAAGATTGTGACACGTGGCGATTTGAGGGATTCTGCATCAAACTTTTGGTACAGAGTTCTGTATCATAGAACAGCTCAGGATTAATGGGTATTAATTGGGGCGGTAGTTACCACTTACCGCATAGATTTTTGAGACGTTTTTGGAAGCTGTGATGGTTGTTTTTTTAAGGTAAAAGTAGATTTTGAGAGGGATTTTGTGAGGACCCATTAATGGGGTTTTAATGTGTATGGAGAGATGCATGGAGAACAGATATATTTAGAAATTAATGGAGGATCTAAGGATGGTAATAAAGTGGATTTTGCTAGACTGGTTTTGTAACATTTTTAATGTCCATGGCTGGAGTTTTGGGGTTGAATGATATTGACAGCTATTTTGTGATAAAATCAGGCTAGATTTTGGGAGATTTTCTAATTTGAGAATATATAATAAGATAATATGATGTTTGATTTGTGATAAAATTGATTTTGTGAGGTTTTTAGAGGATACTATCATGCCATTACATCTTGAGAAAATGTATGATGCAACTTGTTCTATGATATAAAGATGCAGTCTACCTCCTTATGTAAATGTGGATCGCTTGATTGGCGTGTCAAAGTTAAAAAAATCACATGAATTGGATCTTCAAAAGGTTACCTCTAGGTTGGATTGTTAGGATTGACCAATTTAATTACAAGATTTAAGACCACTAATGAAAAGAATGTATGGAATTATGGGATTCGATTTGACCTGATTATCCGATACTCGATTGGAACCGGTCCCGATTATCCCAGTCCCGGGACTAGCTATTTCAAAACCAAATCCAAAAAGATCTGAATCCGATCTGGAACCGAAGTATGTAATAGGTTCCCGTTCTTGGTATATCACTATCCGGATCGAATCGGAACTTGGAACTGACATATATACTAGTGTTATGACACCCCTAGGTATGAGTATGACCCTAGTTAGTAAATTCGTGTATTACTCGTGTTTAATACGCGTTTATTTTTTGTTTTTTGAAGAAACGGTTAATACGGCCGTGTAAAATAAAAAATCAGAAAAAATTATGAATTTTTTAAGATTAAACGAATAAAACACGTATTATTCATGTTTAATACATGAATTTTGCGTTTTAAAAAAATGTATTAAACGTCCATATAAAATAAAAAATCGGTAAAATTCATGTTTTTTTAAAGGCTAAATGAGTATAACACTTCAAAAATGACCGAATTTTTATATCTTGAAGCCGAATTAAACTTGAACTTTTCCCGTCCTGAATCTTTGCCGTATGCTGAATTGCTAACTATGGGCAGTGGCGGAGCCAGGATTTTGCTCAAGGGTGGGCAAAGTAGCCTGTTACGCTAAAAACTGTTTTTACACAATAACGACTGTTAAATTCTGAAAATTTTGTGGAAAACAAACGGCCATTTTTTCTGTTAAAATATGTTATTTTTCCGTTAAATTCTATTTTTTTTCGTTTTTGAAATTTTCAATTTCAAATTTTAAATTTCAGCGCCATTTTTTTCCATTTTTTTCATTAAATTCCGTTAAAATTCGTTAAATTCTATTTTTTTTAATTTTTGCCCTGGCTGTTATAATCCGTTTTAACGGTAACGCCCCCAGTACGCTATACCATTAAAACGGCCTCCTTTAAACCTTGGATATTGGTACCAATTGTTTTGCGTAAAACCAGCCTGATTTGTGATTTCTAACCATTGAATTATAATTTTTTTATGGAAAATCTTTAACCACTGGATTTGAACATTATTTGAGGTAATTAGATCCAAAGGTTTGAAATCACTGATGAAGCTGATTTTTGGTTTGTAGGTCCACCTAGGATGGGCCAAACATCCATACGGTAAATGGTCTCTAAGAGTGTTGAACATAGTAAGTACTGTGGTCCACCAAAGATTGACCAAACATTTGAGGGTGGGCAAGGCAAGAGAGTTGCACGTGGCTCAAACTGGAGACCACTTAGGGATGGGCAAAATCTCAAAGTTGAGGGTGGGCAACTGGCCACTCTCGCCCCCCCTGGCTCCGCCACTGACTATGGGTATGACATGGTAGGCAGCATTTTTATATGATGCTACTAATCAAATGCTTTATTTTGGTTGGTTCGAGGACAGTGGTCTGAGAATAGGGTGCCGCCATGGCAATGGGCTTTGTTATTTATTAGATATATTTATATAAGAGAAATATCACAACAACGTCAGGATGGCCGAGTGGTCTAAGGCGCCAGACTCAAGTTCTGGTCCTCGAAAGAGGGCGTGGGTTCAAATCCCACTTCTGACAATTTGATGCTTTTTTTTGTTTATTAAATCATTTTGTGGACTGTAACTATGGTCTATCTTGAAAATTTCAGAATGGTAACTACATGCTAGAGGCCCACTACTTATTTTGGACAATCAGGAAAAAAAACACAGATTGGGGAACTATTACCATCCGATCTATCGACTTTTCTCTACTTTTTGTATGCGTACAGTCTTTCTCGGCCTCCTCGATGATGTGTTACACCTAAAACTACTGTAAGGACCTGTTTGGAAACCCAAACAATGGGGCGCCCCAGGTCCAATCGTTCTGCCTTGTTTTGAAAGTCATGTGATGGCCAATTAATCGTTTACTTATGTCTAAATTAATGGTTTGGTAAAGGTTTTATATCCGCCAAATTAAGTCAAGGGTATTGTGGGTATTTTAAATTATTTATGAAAATATTTTAGCAAGTTTTTAAAGAGAAAACTTTCATAAGAAGAGCATTTTAGGTATTTAAAGAGAATCTTAGAATCTTTTTAAAGATGCCTACTTACCGCATTAAGTGAAGAGAGGATGACTTAAAAAGTCATTAAAATTTAATCAGTTACCAATCAGTCAGCATGGTCCGTTAAGGTCTGAATGACTTAATTTCAGCCTTAATGTCTATGAAATTATGTTTCACCAAACGCTATCTTAGCTTCTAAATTTTGTTATTGTAACCTATGTTTTAAAACTTGCCAAGTTGACTCGGGACTCGGCCGAGTCGACTCGATCGTATTTCGAGTCGACTCAGCATACAAACTCGAATTTGCATAGTCCAGCGAGTTGACTCGGAAACGTGTCCGAGTTGACTCAACATTCAACCGAGTCACCCGTTTAAAGGCCGAGTTCAGTCAAAACTCTTTTTTTTTTTATTTTCTAAATATTTTTTGTATTTTTTTCCTATTTTCAAAGTTTTTCTTAATAAATATTATTTTTTATATATTTAAATAAATAATAATCAATTTAATGACTCGCCCAGTCACCGAGGTGACTTGACCCAATGGACTTCCGAGTTTTAGAACATAGATTGTAACCACACCTTAGAGGAATCAATTAGTTATTCATCTTTTAGCTTCTCTAATGGTGTCTCTTGGGTTTCTAGACGCCTCAAGAGATGGGTTGAATGCTTAAACCATCCAAGGGATATCGTTTCTTTGAAAATTATAGTTGAGATTAATGAAAATATCCATAATCAAGATCGCCAAAGCATGTCTTTCAGTTGTCAAATTGTTAATATTTGTGTGCGCGCCATTGCAATCCAATTACGCACTAATAGCTTCCTATTGCCTGCTATCGTCAGCCTGGAATGAAAACGTTTGACCAAACTCCAATACAAAGAGTTGATCCTACTAAAGTAATAGTTCCATCTCCGACTTCGATTTCTTTTGTGCCTTCAAAAATATAGTTTCTTGTCAAATCGAAATCGAAATCGATTGATAATAGATTTCTCAAAGCAAAATATTCTTTTTTTTTTTCTTTACTTTACTCCTTTCCTTATATTTATAGATCATGACATGAATCTTGATCATTAGCATCATGGATGGATGATCATTATTTATTGGATGAACTAGGCTTTCTTTGAAGAGTTGTATCATCAAGATTCACCTTAGGAGAATAGGCAGGCAGGCAGTCACGACCGTTCCACAGGGAGGATTGATTCTTCAAATTGGTGTTGACCTGTAATACTCATGGCTAGGGTAAGCTCGGAGTCTCGGACATCTCACTTGTTACTGTATATGAGCTCGAACATCTCATGACATTACACTTAATTGATATCTATACATTTAACCAACTACGGTACCGTATTCTTATTAGAACTGATACGAACAATTGAACCGTAAAGCCGACATAAAACACCCTATTACAATCCTAAAGGTCAAGACTTAAACTTCCTGCACCTCTATCACCTAGGTGCTTTTAATTGGCGTATTGGTTTGGGTCTTAATATTTGGTATCAGAGCCAACCCCACGTCATGGGTTCAAGTCAAAGGAGTGGCGACCTAAGAAAAAGGATACTTGAGGGCTCGCTCAAAAAACAGAAAATAGGGGTACCGGAAATCATGTATGGGGCTTGCTTACAAAAAGTGAGAAAATATAGGTACCGGAGTGAAAGCCACCTCAAAGTGGGCCACCGTGGATATTGGCCTTGAAGGCGGTAGAATGTTACGATCCTAAAGGTTAAGACTTAAACTTCCTGCACCTCTATAACCT
The DNA here is from genome assembly GCA_035048495.1 of Euptelea pleiosperma. Classification (NCBI taxonomy): domain Eukaryota; kingdom Viridiplantae; phylum Streptophyta; class Magnoliopsida; order Ranunculales; family Eupteleaceae; genus Euptelea; species Euptelea pleiosperma. The sequence continues at coordinate 27,113,330 of CM068549.1, forward strand.
AGGTGCTTTTAATTGGTGTATTCGTTTCGGTCTTAACATTTGGTATCAGAGCCAACCCCACATCATGGGTTCAAGTCACGGGAGTGGTGACCTAAGGAAAGGGATACTTGGGGGCTCGCTCAAAAAAGAGAAAATAGGGGTACTGGAAATAATGTCTGGGGCTCACTTACAAAAAGTGAGAAAATATAGATACCGGAGTGAAAGCCGCCTCAGAGTGGGCCACCATGGACATTGGCCTTGAAGGTGGTAGAATATTATGATCCTAAAGGTTAAGACTTAAACTTCCCGCACCTCTATCACCTAGGTGCTTTTGGTGTACTGGTTTGGGTCTTAACACACCTCAAGAATGAAGAAGGTGCACTGTAAATCGAAAACAAAAATACTCCTTCATTGGATATGGAAAAGTTAATTTTCCCTAGTTTGAAATCTGTAGGATTAGAGCCAGGGAGAATTGTATATAGGAGTTACAACAGACTTGACTTGCAGATACTTATCGAGGGCATGCAATCCCAAATCGCTTCCGAACCCACTCATCTTATACCCACCGAGGGGACAATCTGCATCAAGAGTCAAGTAACAGTTGATCCAAATGACACCAGCGCGGATTGATCTCGAGACTCTGTTGGCCAAGTTCAAGTCCTTGGTCACAATTCCTGCCGCTAGACCGTACCTCGTATTGTTAGCTCTCTCAATTGCCTCCTCGACAGTCCTACAATTACAAAAATTAGGAGAAGAATATGAGTGTTTTGGTCCATCAATCCACAAAAAGTTTGACAGATTAGATGGCTATATAATCATCTGATCACATTGATTTTAAGTACATTGAGAAGCTGTATCCAACATGATCGTAACACGTGTGGCTTTGATAGTTCATAAATATGAATCATTCTAAGGAATTGCAAACTGAAGAAGGAGAAAGAAAGATCAAACGTACTTGAACTTCATGAGAGACATCACAGGTCCAAATATTTCATCCTTCACCACTAGCATATCCTCCTGGTCAAGTACTTCACAATTATGAAGGAAAATCCATATCTATATAACAAAACAGGGAAGTTGTCTCCCCACTTATCCACCCTCTTATCGAATTCACAAAGGATGGCTGAGATCTGATCGCCCCAAATAGACGGTAGATCTCATCCACTCACATCTGATTTTAGCAAATGCTTTATCGGGGAGTGCCATGGGCACGGGCCACCCACTAGTCTATATAACAAAACACAGTGGTTGTCTCCCTACTTATACCCCATCTTATAGGCTTCAACAAAGAAGGGCCGAGATCTTATCCCCCAAATGGATGGTGGATCTCAGCCGCTCACACTCGATTTTGGCAAATGCTTTGTCGGACAGTGTCGTTACATTAATATTTTATTTAGACTCCCCTACTTCACATACATATATACATTTATTCGTAACACACGCATGCACGATATACACGAGTACATACATCGATGCAATTGTTTACCTTGACGTCTGTGAAAATTGTTGGCTCAATATAATATCCCTTCTCACCACAGGCCTTACCCCCTGTTAACAAGGTGCCTCCCTCTTTCTTGCCATGCTCAATATATGAAAGGATCTTATCAAACTGTTTCTTATCAACCTGAACCAGACAAAATAAAGATCTTAACCTTCTGATCCAAATCTAAAGCCTAAACAATTTTCACCCAACAACATACCTGGGGTCCTTGTTGAACATGAGGATCAAAAGGGTCCCCAACCACCCAAGTTTTCGCCTTTTCTGCCGATTTCTTCACAAATTCATCGTAAATCCCTTCCTGCACATAAACACGAGATCCAGCTACGCAAATTTCTCCCTGAAGATATCCATCCAAACACCAAAGTTAGATTCTTGAACTACATTGCTTGCTCAAAAATTAAGTAAAAATTTTAGGACTTAAGTTTACCTTGTTAGAAAAAATGCCAAGTTGAGCGAGATCAACGGCAGTGTCGACATCAGCATCGTCGAAGATTATGAGAGGCGACTTCCCGCCCAACTCAAGTGAAACAGCCTTCAAATTGCTTGTTGCTGCAGCCTGCATTACTAATCGTCCAACTTCTGTGGACCCCGTAAAACTAACCTGCCCACGCCAACACATGGTAAGTAAAAGAGAATGTCAATGCAGTGTATATTGGATCGAGCACCCTCGATCTCTCCCAAGGAGCACGCCCACGCGCACTTATTGCGTATGTGTTGTAAATATCTGTATATATGGAGCGAGGTTGCATTGACATGGGTGTGGACTGTGGAGTGTACTACTTGGTGAACCTTGAAAAATAGGACTCATGGATTCGACAATATACTTTAAAGAATATGACACTAGCTAGACTGCATTTGGTAAAACTTAATTTCAGTGTCGAAAACTTAAGTGCTTAGTTTTGTAAATTTAGATCTTTGGTAAAGGCCCTTATGTCTGAAAATTAAGACAATGGCATATTGGATATTATAAAATATTTATTAGGATATTTTGTAAGTTTTTTTTTCTTTTGTAGAGAAAACTTTGATCTATAAAGGAATATTAGGTATTTTTTAGAAAATCTTAGAATCATTTTAAATATTCCACTACTTACTGTATTCAACGAAAATGTGTTACTGCATTAAGTGGAGAGGATGATTAAAATTTACACTAAATTTTAGGTCAAAATTTCAAGTTGTTGCTTCAGGTCTGAAATTAAGTTTTACCAAATGCTACCTAAATAATTATTTTTTGGGAATTTTTGACATACCCCCCATGTTATCTTTGAAATTTGACATACCCCCCCACACTTTTAAAAAGCTGACATACCCCCATGACTTGGTCCAAGGTCAGTTGACCAATGTTAACCAGAGTTGACCATTATATTTTATATTAAAATACAAAAATACCCTTTTCTTCAACATTGAAACAAGGGTTTGGACCAAAACCAAACCCCCAAATCAAATGGATGTGCTGGACGGCAAGCCAAGAGATACCAATGGATTAGATGTCCATCACCGGAGACCACCCACTGGAGTCTCATGCCGGCGAAAATTAAAAAATCCATTGGGTCGTTCGACCATAGACTCGAGATGTATTTCCCATCTAATCTCAGCTTGAAAGCGGATCTCCTAACTATTATTGTTCAAAAATATCCAATCAAAATTTGGAATGGGAATCCCCAATGTTAGTTGAGATACCAAAAACATTTTCAGATCTTAATATTTGTACTACAATGTCACTTCAATCTTGGACGTTGGTGTTTCAAAAAAAAAAAATAAAAAAAAAATGAAACTCTGGATGTGAATGGTATTTTAATTTAATTTTCTCGGCAGTGTTGGATTACCGGCATGACTCCTTTGGGTTGGTATTTCTTGGCTTGCCGTCCACCATAGCCATTTGATTTGGGGGTTTGCTTTTGGTGCAAACCCTTGTTCCAATGTTGAAGAAAAGGGTATTTTTGTATTTTAATGTAAAATATGGTGGTCAACATTGGTCAACTAACATTGGACCAAGTCATAGGGGGGTACGTCAGCTTTTTAAAACTGTGTGTGCAGGGGGGGGGGGGGGGGGGATATCTTATGATTTGCGTGATATGCTTAGAGATCACAAGAGAATACATATATGTTAGCATAGAAAATTCCAATAGTAAAAAGTAGATCTTATAACCTATGGTGAATATTAAGTAGTATAGCTTATAAGAAAAAAAGAGAATTTAGAAGTATTGCACTAGAATCCGTGTCGTGTCTGACTTTGTAATGTATCCATACATGGGTATTTCATACATTTAGGGCCTGTTTGGTACATGAGAAAAAGAGTTCCAATTTAGCTAGCCGAATATTATCTTGGCTAAATATTTGAGCATGTTAATATTTAACAACGATTGCTACGTGTATTAGCTAGCTTACTTCATTTTCTTTCAATTTGTGTGGGTCCCACATATTAATTAAAGTAAGTCAAATATGGGTTAAGCTAGTGTGGGACTCACATATTAGGTCAAAGGATAAAGAAAACTCATTTTTATCTTTTTTTATATATTAAAAATTTATTTTTATTGAAAATAATGATTTTACCGTGAGAAAATTATAAAATCTTCCCACCAAGGCTTAATTGGTGTGAAAATACTTACTCAAGGGGGAGGTGAAGATCAAATGTTTTTCCGCCACGACGGGCAAATTTGTGAGCCCGGCTAAGCCAGGGCAAGTGGCTGCCAAACGCGTCCAGATGAATATTAGCGTGTGCAAATATTTTATTTTTCTGCCGCGGTGGCCTACCATGCCCTTAATTTAGAAGAATCTATGAGAGAGAGAGAGAGAGTACTTTATCAATATCCATATGAGAGCTAATGGCAGCACCAGCCGTGGGGCCAAATCCAGTAACAACATTGAGTACTCCATCAGGGATACCAGCCTGATATTGTAAAGCAGAAGAACCCATTAGAAATCATTTTTGAGCCAAATGGTAAACAACAGTTAAAATCATTATTAATCGTGGCCTTTAAATTTCAAAATAAAGGCCATTATTTTCATCATAACAAGTATTAATATATATACAATTAAATACCATCTAAGATAACGGGGTAGGAGTGTGTAACGATGGTTATAGCTGTTGTTTAAAGCATGGCCCCAAGCCCGTTACGTTAAAAACCATTTTGACCCTTATAAATTAACGGCTGTTTTTCGTTTTAACAGCTGTTAAAATCTGGGAAATTTTGTAGGAAAAAAACGACCGTTACTTCCGTTAAATTCTATTTTTTTTGTTTTCTAAAATTCAAAATTTGAATTTCAGCACCATTTTTCCGGTTTTTCCCGTTAAAATCCGTTAAATTCTATTTTTTCCCCTGTCCGTTACAATCCATTTTAACAGTAACGCCACCAGTCCGTTATACCATTAAAACTGCCTCCTTTAAATCATGGATTTCCTAACTAAAGAGTGTATCGTGAGTTCTTCTTAATCAAAGATGCAAACCCATATTTACGTATAAAACAGATATGACAAGTGTGTGATCAATCGCAAAGAGGCACCATGGATCAAATTTTACCAGCTTAGCCAGATGCGCACAATAGAGAGCTGAAAGTGGTGTCTGTTCTGCAGGCTTGACTATCATGGTGCACCCGGCGGCTAACGCAGGGGCAACCTTCATGAAGAAATTTCCGGTGGGAAAGTTCCAGGGGATGATGTGACCTACGACACCGATGGGCTCACGCAACGTGTATCCCTGAAGCCCCCACGACATCTTTAATGTCTCTCCATGTATTTTATCAGCAGCACCGGCATAATACCGAAGAATACTTGAACTGATTGGAACTTCTATGATCTTACCCACACTGAACAGCTTCCCGCCATTTATAGTATCCAAGGCAGCCAATTCTTCTAAATTTTCATCTACTAAGTCTACCAATTTCATCATGATCCTCCCCCTCTCCTGGGCATCATTCAAGAAAGAAGAGAAAAATTAGTTTAAATAAAAATGGTAATCAAGATCATGGTTTTAAAAGGGCCGGACTGTTATAACTCATCAAGGGTATGCGATTTTTCCCGTTACTATGACTTTGTAACGGAAAATAACGGTAAAATAATGGTATATAGTATAGACTATAGAGTTGTTAACGTAATAACGCCGTTAGTTTTATTTTTATTTTTTATGATTAGGTATAAAAGAAGAAACCAGAAACCAGAAACTACAACAAGGCAATAGCGGGGCGTGGAAGAAACTTCCCCATCAGAAAAAGCAAAAGAAAGCCTTAGTTACCCAAATTCATGATAGACACGCATCTAAATACCAAATCCTCAAAGGCCGGCCCTTCGCAATTGGGAGCATAGTTAGCAAACCATGAAGCGGCAAAAAATTGCCCATTGAAAAATGTGAGTTTAAAATGATTTGGGATCAAAATAACGGAGTCAGAAAAGTGGTAAAAAAGACGAGAACATCAAAAGATCGATAAGTGAGGACTTCAGGTTTAACATAAGTATAAAATTGTATAATATTTTCCTTAAATCTAAGTAATATAAGCAACATTAATAATTTTCAAAAATATTTCTCATTTATCCTAATGCATAGAATTCTTTGTTAATTTTTTCTAAAAATATATTTTTAAACATAAAATTTGTGACATATATTATAAATAAAATATTCTTTAATTTTTAAAATAAGAATGGGTTTTATTTATGAGATTTTTTAAAAAATTTAAAATTATGAGGTGTTTCCGATTATTGAATATTTCTTGTATTTTTCATGATGTTTTGAAAACATGGTGATTTGAAACGCTTGTTCGAGAGGTGAGTTTTTTTCTTCCTTCAAAAAGTCGGGTTTTAAACGGAGATTGGGAGTGCAGTAAAAATATAGTATGGAAAATGTTCAAGTACAATTCGGGTTTGCCATTTAAAAATGCGTTAAAAAATAAAACAAAACAAAAAAGTAAAATATTGACACTTTTTTGTCATATAAAATGACTTTTTCATTTTCAAAAACTATAATTCGGCAATAATTCGGAAAAATTGTGCATGAAAAATTCGTCATGAATTATTTGACGTATGTTAAAAAATGAACGAATTTTTCCAATGTTTTTGGAATAATTAATATGATTCGTGAACAATTTGAGAATTTAGTAACTATTTGTATGATTCACATGCAGGAAGGTGGGACCCAAAGGCAATGGGCCTCACCTAGGAGATCTTCTATGGGCAGATCAACCCAATTACTTGATCGGATGAACATAATCGGACCGTAGAAGAGGAAGACTTACAAAGCCAGACATACGAGGCCATTTTCCATGGTCGAAGGCTTCTCTAGCTGCTTTAACAGCCGAGTCAACGTCTTCTTTATCTCCTTCTGCCACTCTCGCTGTTACTTCTCCCGTTCTTGGATCTATTGTTTCAAACGTTTTCCCTGTTTTTTCTCATAAACAAAAATCAAAATCAGATCAGGTGTGGTCCCACTTGATCAAATCATGTTGATTTCATGTATTCAAAATTACCACCTAATCCACTACATTTCTCTAATGAAATTTTTTTTGTCTGTGGGTGGAGCGGATAAAAATGCACCACCTGGCACACTCTTCTAGGCCCACTGGCCAATGAATGGTTGGCTCACACTTGATGGACCCACACACCAAAAAGCTTCTCTAGCTGCTTTAACTGACTGGGGGCGTTACTGTCTAAACGGCTGTTAAAATGGATTGAAACGGCAGGGGCAAAAATGAAAAAAAAAAAATGGAATTTAACGGATTTAACGGGCATTTTTTTCACAAAATTTTTTAGAATTAAACGGCCGTTGCAGTTAAAACAAAAAAATGGCCGTTTTATTCAAAAAAGATAAAACGTGTTTGAACGGTTTTAACGGAAACGGGCTTGGGGCGTTACCATTTAAACGGCTGTTTTTAAAACCATGGAAAAATCTATAAAATAACATGAGAAAGAGAAACACGAAGAAGAAAAGGAACTAAACAACAAAACCAAGAAATACCGGAAACAGCGTCTACGAATTCTCCATTGATGAACAGCTTTGTGAACTTGATTCTCGGGATCTTTTTAAGCTCCTCTGGGCTGCAGGTGTACGGAATCGCCATCTTTGTATCCGTGCGTGTGTGTGTGTACGCTTGTTACCAGGAGGCTATATCTTCCCTCCTTTTACAAGCTTTTTTTGGGTTCTTCCCCTCTCCCGAGAGAAGTTATATTTATAATATCCAAGCTGTGGGCATCATGAAATCAAATATGGTACCCACTTATCAAAAAAAAGAAAAAGGGAAAATTTTACCTTACGCAAACAAAGGCCATCGCCATCCATCAATACGCATGGATCGAGGTGGATAAGGGCCATTCATCAATACACAGTGATCGAGGTGGGCCCGACATGGTTTCCCCGTAGGAGAACATGCTATGGACCTACCTCCCCTGTATTTGTTTGAGTAAAACCTTGATGACAGGGCGCAATATGACCCACGTGGCACACTCTTTGGCTAATCCCTAGGTGGATCCACAAACCAAAAATCAGCCCGATTAGAAATTTATAGGCGTTGGATTGGAATTATTTTCATGGGTTGGTTTTAACCGTTGGAATTTGGGCATTATTGACCATTATTTGAGGTACAAAGATCCAAAGGTTTGAAATCACTAATCAAGCTGATTTTTGGTTTGTAGGTCCACCTAGGGATTCGAAAAACATCTATACGGTCAGAGTCCTCTAAGAGTGTGCCACGTGGCTCATATTGCACTCTGTCGTCAAAATAAGGTGACGTTTGTTAAAAACTTAGACATTAGAATCTAACAAAAGAAATTCTAAGATTCTTTTCTAAATACCTATAATACCCTCCAATGTAAGTTATCTCTATTAAATTAAGACCAAAATATCCTATAAATAATTTCTAATTTCGATTGTACCATTTTATTAAGTTTCAAGGCATAAGACTCTTACCTAATATAATCTTATCGCAACTTTAAGTACTCGGAACTTATCCTCAGTATTGGGGTCGGGATCGGGGGACCGAGGATTAAACCTAATCGAACGGCTAGTTCTGTTTACTTTTCAATTATATCGAGCCGAGCCGATTGGAGCCGACTAAAGCTACAGCCAACGAGAGAGTAAACCGTCGATTGAAAAGTAGCAAGAGACAGAAGCATTAACTTGAGATTACACGTGTCAAAATTTGCAACGTCCTCTCTGCAGCAAGTCTTCTCCAACTGACAAGAGCTGTCTTATCAGAGTAAGACTTGGTAGCTAGCTGACCCCACAGAATAAGCCACGTGGCGCTTTATTAGAGGACACTGACCGCATAGATGTTTGACCAATCCGTAAGTGGACCTACAAACCAAAATCAACGAGAAAACCTTTGCTCACACCTGTTTCTGGCGAAGCTGATCACACACCACAATATAAGCCACATGTCACATGCCTTGAGGACGCTGACCGTATGGATGGTTGGCCAGACCCTCGGTGGACCTGCAAACCAAAAATCAGCCTGATTAGTGATGTTAGACATTTGGATCTAGTACCTCAAATAATGCTCAAAATTCTACGGTTAATATCAATCCATGAAAATGACTCCAATCCAATGCCTAGAAATAACTAAGGATCAGGTTTGGGAGACAACCATTTGGCGGACCCACATAGAAGATGAATCAATGGCTGATTTTTGGTGAAGATGATCTCTATGGTGAGAAGATCATCCTCACAAAAATTTAAATCATTCTCATATTCATAGACTGGTTTAGAAATTGAAGAATTATGGACCATCGATTTTTACCATGTAACTTGAAAACCACATTTGATGATTTCAGAATGGGCTGATATTTTTTGTTGGGGTGATCTATATGGTGAGGAGATCATCCTCACCAAAAATCAGCCATTGATTTATCTTATATGTGGGTCCTGCAAAATGGGTGTCAAAAGTGGTTGTCAAAAATTGTTGTCCCGGCCCTGAACCCGAATCAGGCTGATTTTTGACTTATAAGTTCACCGAGGGACTGGCCAAACATCCATATGGTCATCATCCTCTAAGGGTGTGCCACGTGGCTCATATTGTTGTGTGTTGTGTGGGCGAATGTTTTCTCTCAGCCTGATCAATGATTTAAAACCTTTGGATATTTGTACGGGGAAAATGGTAAATAATGCTCAAATTCCTACAGTTAAAATCAACCTAACGAAAATGACTTCAACTAACGCTTAGAAATCAGTGATCAGGTTGATTTTGGGTTTGTAGGTCCACCTAGAAACTCCTCGATACACTCGCGCCTTATCAAAACGGCTTTCAACCTTAACATCTTCGTCGCTAACCGTCTCATAGACATGTATGCCAAATGCAACTCAATACAAAGTACTCAAAAGGCCTTTAATGATCAAACCATGCTATGCATATGATAAGAGGGCTACGAAGGACCCCTTTTTCTGACCCCTCTCGGTGTTTGTGCGCTCGGCCGTGGATGGATTTCATCTGTGGTTGTCATCACCCCAAAAAGTTATGCCAGCTCCGCGTCGACAACAAGAATCTGGAAAAAGAATCGATCTTAAGCAATCGCTCATCGTCCACATCTCTTCGTCAAAGAATCGACTCCACAACACAAGCCTTCCAGAAGCAGTAAGCAACACCCCACCCACCCACCCACCCCCAGTCAGTGCCTTGATTTCGATGAGACTATCAGCCTCGTCATTAAACCCACGACCATCCCACACAGACTTCCTAGTAGGCTTATTGTTTTAAAGTGATTTGTGTATCCACAAAATGCTCGAGCTATTCCCCTACCATATATCTTTTTTCTCAAAACAAAAATATTTCCTACATTTACATTTCCAAACTCCCCATAACAAGTTATAAACTAGTTACTTTTCAAATATGTCGATTTTAGTTTCGTATTTTTAAGGAAAAATGTATTAAACATAAATATATGAATTTACTTTTTAATTTGTTTCTTAAGCTTTCTTTATAAGTTAATTATTTGATGGACATGGAGTCTGTCTCCCCTAATTCCCATTCAATACTTGAGGTAATCAACTAACTGATTGGGGACATTTAAAGTGAAAATAGTTGATGGTATTATCGGTATCAAAAGAGAATCTTAAAATCTTTTGAAAAGATGCTTTCACTTACCGCAATAAGTGAAGGAGGGTGACTTTTTTTTACTTTTCACTTAATTTCAGTGATTTTGGTGATAAATGCTGAAATTAAGTTGTTTACCGAACGCCACTTAATCACCAAAATCACTTGATTTCAGTTCATTCAGACATAAGGTCTGAGAAAAAGTTTTACCAAACGTCACCTTAGTTTCTGAAGCCTCAATCATTCTAATTTTGCATTTACACCTTTTCTAGTCTGATTAATCAATGCTACATTATCATACACTAAGGGACCTCTCATTCAATATGTGCAGTTATTCAATTTATAATGATGCAAAGAGATACGGACTTAGGGAAGCCATGATTTTGTTCAAGGGTTAGCAATAGTTTATAGGTTTTGTTCCAGAATGGGCAAAATGGTACTTTTATAAGGTGGGCAAAAGGGTTATTTGATCGATATATAAAAAAATTCCTATTGAATTTTTAAAGTTGAGGGTGGGCAACTGAGGACCCTGGCCCCCGCCACTGATCACTGGTGCAAACCTATTATAACTGCAAGCTCGCTTGTCTGACCATCGACTATATATCCTTGACACGATCTACTTTCATATGCAAGACTTTAATAATGCCAATATTATCCTTCGAGCTCTTTCTTTCTCAAGTATCCACTAAATTAATTTCTAAAAATCCTATCATGCAATTTTTCAAGTTAATAAAAATCATAGGAATTATTTAGAAAAATTTATAAAAAGCTCGAGAAAGAGCAAAAATGAAGAAGAAGTACTAAAGCGACGAAAAACAAATACCACATCTCCATTGATGAACAACTGTGTGAACTTGACCCTCAGGATCTTAATAAGATACTCTTGGCTGCCGTTGTACTGAACCTCCATCTTTGCATATGTGACAGTGTGAGTGCTTGTTAACAAGACCCTATCTTCCCTTCTTTTACAAGTTTATTTTGGGTTATATTTATAAGTAAAAGGGTGACCCAATGCTGTCGGCATCATGAAATTAATCACAATGCCTACCCACTAAATAAATGGAAAATTTTGCCTAGAGCATCTCTATTTTGGAGCACAAAAATAATATTTTTTTATTAAAAGTGCTTTTACAGCACCTTGGTTATCATGTGAACTCTAATCATAGTCTCTATTTTTATCTCTAAAAATAATTTTCTTTTTAAAAGTAAAGTACACAACAGGTATTAAAATTTAATATAATACAAAAAAAAAAAGGTTAAAATAGAAATTTTATTACATGAATAGTAATATAGACCCCTTTTAGAGACTTACATGGGTCTCCAGATTTGGAGACTCAAAATGGGGTCTCTAGCTTTTAGAATTCTGTTGGAGGGTGCCAACTATCCATTTTAGAGAAATAGAGCACGGTCGGAGATGCTCTCACATAAATTAAGAGCCATCCATCAATACATACATAGGGAGGTGGGTAAGAGCCATCCAATCAAAATGTGCCAGCAATTGGGTACCACAAGGACCCCAGACCACATGATCACCACTCATGATGTACCATGGGGTAACTCACCAGTCAATTAGCTTTAACAATACAAAAAAAAACCATCATTTAAAAATTGGTGCCATTATGATGGTAATGCCCCAAACCCGTTATGTTACTTTGAAAAATAATGTTAAAAATCGAAAAAGGGGCTTAGCATTAAAACGGCTGTTAATAACAGTCATTATTTTGAAAAAAAAAACTTTAAAACAAGGTTATTTTTAATAATATAATGATATTTTGCCCGTAACGTGACGTTAAGAGTCTGTTAATGCTCAATCAAACCTTGTCGAAAGGGGAAATCATCAGCTTTACTCTATAATAATAAAAAAACACTTAAATGAGTTATATTGTTCGAATTATATATTAACGTTAGGTGGCTTACAATATAAAAAATACTACTTTTTAAATAATAATAGTGTTTTATTAGTAAACTAGTGGGTGGCCCGTGCCCTCGGCACTCTCCAACAAAGCATTTGCCATAATCGGGTGAGAGTGGCTGAGATCCACCATCTAATTGCAGATAAGATCTCAGCCATCTATATATGAAGCCTATAAGAGGGGGGAGACAACTGAGCTGATTTGTTATATAGATTAGTGGTTGCATACGAAACACAAGGTGCACTTTTATATATCCAATGAAAAATAACGCCGATGCGTGGCTACACCATGTGGCATGATATCACTCAATCACGAAATGATCTCTCGACCAACTTCTTTTGTTTTGTCACTCAATCACGAAATGTATAGTTACGAAAGGATCTCTCAACCAACTTCTCTTGTTTTTTTTTTTTGTTTTTGTTAATAATATCTCAACGAAGGTGAAAGCGTGCAGGTGAATCACAGTGGATGTTTTTCTGCTTTTCTTTTCAGAACTTCATTTCTTTGTTTCTAGATGAAGGGAGACATTGAAAATTCGATCTAGCATAGTTGATTGATGTGTACGTACACCATGGTTTAAAATATATTTTTATAACGCCGTTATAAAGGCCGTCAATGCTCAAACGCATAATCAGAATTTTGTGTTCTCTGTTAAATAATCAAAATTTATATTTTAACTGAAAAAAATATTTTTTTTACTGTTCTTTTATAACGGCGCTGTTATATATAATGGTGATGAATAATAATTTTTTTTTTTATTGTTTTTATAATTACCGTTATAATGGTAATGCTATAATGGTCCCTTTTAAACCTTGGCAAATAAAATCTGATATGATATTGACCTGATCTTATATTATTAATTAATTATATATATATTATGTTAAGGTCGGGATCGGGGGACAACTATTTCATACAACATTTTTGACAGCAAAAATTGGCGCATGTCAATTTATAAATTAGAAGTATTGGAATGGGATGATTTTTGGCGAGGACGGTCTCTATGGTGAGGAGATCATCCTCACAAAAATTCAAATCATTACGATATTCGTAGACTGGTTTACAAGTTGAAGAATTATGGACCGTTTATTTTTATCGTGAACTTGAAAACCACATTTGATGGGGTTAGAAATTTCAGAATAGGCTGATTTTTTGTAGGGGTGATCTATATGATGAGGAGATCATTCCCACCAAAATTCAGCCATTGATTCATCTTCTACGTGGGTACACCAAAATTGTTGTAAAAACCGTTGTATGAAATTTGTTTCCCCCGATCCCGACCCATTATGTTAAGAGAACATTTGTTGAAAAATCTTATAATATAATAATTATATTCGACTTAAGAATTTGTAGCTTTTTTTTTTATGTTGAATTTGACAGACTTATAAATCAGATCAATTCAATATTAGGTTTCCCTGATTGGATCCCATAAGCTCAATGATTCTGGATCTACGAATCATATCCAATATGATATTGAATTGGTTTTGGGTCAACCCGATCCAATTCAAACCCGATCCACCGACAATCCTATTGCTGAGGGAAGAAAAAAACAAAGAACAAAGGAAGACATGAGACGCAGAAACGAAGGCAATACTGTAGGGATATCCGGATATGGCGCTTTAAAAGCTGCCTGTAGAATGCTTTATCAAAGCATGAGTTTGCAACTACTCTGGCTCTTTCATCGTCCTTAGATCGTCGTCCTAAGATCCATACCATTGGAAATTCATGTGATGGTCTTTCGAATTTGTCTATATAGTTTCGAGATTCATGTGATGAGAATCTTGATGACCATCAGTGGTGCGAACCTTATAGGGACGATGCTAGCAATATAACTCTCACTACTTTTAAAATGATTGGTGATTTTATGATTACCTTCATTCCTCGACCTAGTTTCAAACTTTTGGATTAGCCCCCTTTGACTAACTTTAAAACGTGACATGCATCATGTGCTTGTTAATATATGCACCTATGATGTTATGTACCATATCATTATTGGCGTATCTCATCGCGATTTTTTGGCATGATCTCATATTAATTAGATTAGGATATCAATTAGAATATTAGATTTGATTTGATTTATCAATGTAATAATCATCCAAGCAATTACAATAAAACTCAAAATCTATCATGGTATCAGAGCGCGTGTCATCCCACGACTTGTGCTTTACTGATCCTTTCCTCTTGGTCCACCACTCTTCCGACGGGAGACACCTTAATTTGCTGCCCGTTGGTTCACAAACCTTGCCCACCATCACATAAACCTCCATCGAATCACATGCTTCACCTTTGGATTGAAACTGTCCATCACCTTCTACCACCATCATCCAAAAAAAAGTTTTTAAACAAGCTGCCACTACCGTTGCAATTCATTCTTGCTACTGCCCTTCATAATCAAACCATGCCCATCGTTGCTACTCCATCCACCACCGTCATTGCCACTGCCTCCATCTGTTTGTGCTTTGTTGTTGCCGCTTCTACGATAGTCGTCGCCTCTGCTGCCATTGCCATCATGAGCCGCCCTCTCCGATCACCTTCTTGGGTTTTGAAAACTCTTTCGTTGTAGCCTCTTTTGTTGTGGCTAAAAACAATAACAAAACTACAAAAAAGAGAATGAAGAAAAGATTTTCTTGAGGACTTTACCGTCTAAGCAAGTGATTCCCAAAAAGGCTCACACTTGTGAGGCCCAAAAAGAGTCTACACCCTTCTTGTGGGGGTGCAGAAGAGGCCTACACACTTCTTTGCTTGATGACTCATAAAGCCCAAGCCTATGAGGCACACAGATGCCCACATACATTGTGGCCTAATGAGGCCCTTTATATCTGGATTAAAATTCCACGGGTTTCGGTCCAACCTAAACCAAAGATCTCTTCTTCTCCGGGACAAGATCTCGCGTGATCATTATGTATCATCAGACCGGCTAGCAACCACCTTCCTTCACCGACGATCACAGAGACATCATCAAGGCAATTAAATCTTCCTGGTAAAATTGAAAATGACGATAACATTCTTTAACAACAATTCAATCTTCAAGTCACTCGATTTTGACAAACTCACGACGATCGTTGTTTCTCGATCCCCAAGAATTAGAGGGGAAATATTAGCTAGAGTACCACATTGTAATAAATTGTGATGAGATGCAGTGCATATCTTGATGTATCTCATCACAATTCTCCGCATAATCCCATATCAATTAGATTAGGATATCAATATATTGGATTTGATTTGATTAAGATTAGTTTCTATATTTAAATTTTGTCATTATCTAAATAAATATATTATAAGATCAAAATAATAATCATTTAAGCAATTATCAATAATCTCAAATCAAAATCTATGAGAAATTCTCAGGAAGTGTGTGTTGTAATTGCCTTCATTATACTCAATTGGTATCTATATGTAACTAACCATGCCACAATACCATATTCTTATCAGATACTGATATGAACAACTGAATTATGAAGCCAACATAAAACATCCCAAAGTTAGAATACATGACAGAAGAAATGAAGTACACTGAAGATCAAGTAGAAATTATAGTTCTTTATCCCAGTTTGAAAGTTGTAGAATTAGAGCCAAGGAGAATTGTATATAGGAGTTACAACAGACTTGACTTGCATGTACTTATCGAGAGCGTGCAATCCCATATCCCTTCCGAACCCACTCATCTTATACCCACCAAAAGGGCAGTCTGCGTCGAGAGCAAAGTAACAGTTGATCCAAATGACACCAGCACGGATCGATCTTGAGACTATGTTGGCCAAGTTCAAGTCTTTGGTCACAATTCCTGCTGCTAGGCCATACCTTGTATTGTTAGCTCTCTCTATTGCTTCCTCAACAGTCCTAAAATTACAAAATTAAGAAAAATAATGAGTATTTCGATCAGTCTACAAATTATTGACAGATTAGATGCCTATAATTATCTGATCACATAGATTTTAATAATTACATTGAGAAGTTGTATCCAACGGGATCGTAACATGCGTAGGCTTTGATAGTTCATAAAGGGGGAATGATATTTCTTTTTTATATGAATCTTTCTAAGGAATTTCTAGCGAACTTTCGAATCGGAAGGAAGACAGCAAAAGAAAAATCAAACTTACTTGAACTTCATGAGAGACATCACAGGCCCAAATATTTCATCCTTCACTATCAGCATATCCTCCTGGCCAAGAAGTTCACAATTATGAAAAAGAAAATCCATGTTATAATTACATTTCCTTTATATACTTCCATGCATGCTGATTTACCTTGACGTCTGTGAAAATTGTTGGCTCAATATAATATCCCTTCTCACCACAGGCCTTACCCCCTGTTAACAATGTGGCTCCCTCTTTCTTGCCATGCTCGATATACGAAAGGATCTTATCAAATTGCTTCTTATCAACCTGCACCAGACAAGAAATGAGTTGCTAAATTAGTAATCAGGGAAAGAGTCCATTGAGGAAGATGGATTTTTCACATGATTGAAATATGTGTTCTCAATAGCAATCAATTAGCCATTTAATTAGGCATTTCCCATATGTATTTTCTCGGAAAATTTTCTGTGCAATCAAACACAGCCTTAGAGAAAAAGGAGGATTGATCATATCATCTCTTTTCCTTTTGTGGAAATCGTATAGCAATTGTAGTGATTTTTTTGGTCATCTTTTGGGGAAATTTTCACCCAACGACATATACCTGGGGTCCTTGTTGAACATTAGGATCAAAAGGGTCCCCAACCACCCAAGTTTTTGCCTTTTCTGCTGATTTCTTCACAAATTCATCGTAAATCCCTTCCTGAACATAAACACGAGATCCTGCTACACAAACTTCTCCCTGAAGATCAATCCAATAACCAAAGTTAGATTCTAGAACTACTTATTAATATATTGCTTGTTAAAAAATACAAGTAAAATTTAAAAGAGTTAAACTTTGCCTTGTTATAAAAAATGGCAAGGAGAGCGAGATCAACGGCGATGTCCACATCAGCATCATCGAAAATTATGAGAGGTGACTTCCCGCCCAACTCAAGTGAAACAGCCTTCAAATTGCTCGTTGCTGCAGCCTGCATTACTAATCGTCCAACTTCTGTGGATCCAGTAAAACTAACCTGAACGAGCCAATACATGGTAAGTAAAAGAGAACGTCGAGGCAGTACTGTTTCGGAAGAGGGCACCCCCTCCCCCATTTGTGCACACGTATGCGCGAACACACACATACATACATATATGTAAAATTAATCAATATATATCCATATATATTTAGTCTTTCTTGTTTGCTTTTTGTATATTTTTCGGGTCGTTTTGTAGGCTTCCTTAGCCTCCAAGGGGACTTATAAATAAAACAGTTCAATTATAAAAAAAAAGTCCATAAGTAAGAGAGAGAGAGAGAGAGAGAGAGAGAGAGAGAGAGTAGTCACTTTATCAACGTCCATATGAGAGCTAATGGCAGCACCAGCTGTGTGGCCAAATCCATTAACAACATTGAGAACTCCATCAGGGATACCAGCCTGATATTTGAGAGAAGAAAACCCATTAGATATGTATATTAGACAATAAGGGCATACTTTAATTAGGACATTATAATCATATTGTTCATGATTAAGTGATTGTTATGTGTAATCAATAACCTAATTAAATATGTACTATAAGGATCAAATTTTACCAGCTTAGCAAGATGGGCATAATAGAGGGCAGAAAGTGGCGTCTGTTCTGCAGGCTTGACTATCATGGTGCACCCGGCAGCTAAGGCGGGGGCAACCTTCGTGAAGAACGTTCCGGTGGGATAGTTCCAGGGGATGATGTGTCCTACGACACCAATGGGTTCACGCAACGTGTATCCCTGAAGCTCCCTTGACATCTTTAATGTCTCTCCATGAATTTTATCAGCAGCACCCGCATAATATCGAAGAAGGTTTGAACCACTTGGAATGTCTATGGTCTTGCCCGAACTGAACAACTTCCCGGCATCTATAGTATCCAAGGCAGCCAATTCTTCTGAATTTTCATCTACTAAGTCTGCAAATTTCATCATGATCCTCCCCCTCTCCTAAACATCATTCAAGAAAGCAGAAAAGATTAGTTAAATTAGAAATGGTAATCATAGTAATGATTTAGAAGGGAAGGTTAGAGTGACTTAATGCTAGGCTGACTGTTACTGTTGTTTCACTAAACTAACATTTAACGGTAAATAAACGGTAAATGGCATCGGATCTAGGTGGGATCCACCATTTGGTGGGTCCCTCCGTTAACCATTGTTAAGAATTCGCAAAAGAAAAGTATGAAAGACTTACAAAGCCAGACACACGAGGCCATTGTCCATGGTCGAATGCTTCTCTAGCGGCTTTAACAGCCAAGTCGACGTCTTCTTTATCTCCTTCTGCCATTCTCGCTATTACTTCTCCCGTTCTTGGATCTATTGTTTCAAACGTATTCCCTGTTTTCTCATAAAAAAAAATCAATAAATTAAGCGATCATGTGTAGTACATCTACACTGAATCAAACCATCGTGATCAGGTGTGGCTGTGGGTGTAAAGAACAGTTGCAAATGAGTTTTGCAACGGTTTTGAGTCGTTGCAAATAGATTTACAACACTTGATTTGCAACAGTTAGAAACCGTTGCAACGCTCATTTGCAACGGATTAAAACCATTGCAAATTGACTTATATTTTGGTGATAATATATATCTTTCTCCCCCATTCTTGTTTAATGTAGTAATATAATAGCATAAATAATATCTAATGCTTCCCTTAATCTTTCAATATAAGTATTTCTCACCCAGAGTTTAATTAATTTTTTTTTCTTTTGAAAAATCATCATCATCTATGTTTTATCCCAAATATTTATTTACTTTTATTAAATATACCAAACAGATAAAATCTACTATAAAAAGAGATATTTTTTTATTAAAAAAAAAGTAAAAGTGAGTTTATTTGTGAGCTTTTTTCTTTTTGAAAATCTAAAATTATGGTAAAAGTTTGTATTTTTTTTTTACGAGGTTTCAAAGACACTGGATTTCTAAACGTATTTCAAAAAGTGAGGATATTTTTTCTTTTCTTTTCAAGATAACGTGTTTTAATCAAAGATTTGCTACCTATGATCTGAGTCATTTAACTGGTGGCATACCTCTTGGACATCCACGGCCCCAAATCTTACCAATCATCCTAATCATTCAAGGCAAAACACTTATGTTGTGGAAGAAGCAAATGTGCTTTGGAAATAGTAATTGCCTACATAAAATTACAGCGGAAATTTTTGAAGCCGCGATCATGTGCCCAATGATTGCACCTCACATATACCAGCTGGGTTTTAGGATTGATCAGTTTTAAAAAGTAACATGGGTATATGTGGCACGCGATCTTTGGTGCATGATCGCTGCTTCAAAAAATTTATCTACCTAGCTACCATCTACCATAAGCACATGAAATCTTTTTTATAGCTCAATCATTGCTAGCTTGATAAGAAATAATTATTTTCTTAGCACAGACGGGTATAAGTTGGGCAATACCGGAGACTATCGGTACACTATTGGGCACATGGCCCCATCTTGTAGGTTCCCCTAGGAACTAGGGGAAAGAAGCTTTGGAGGATGTTACCGTATGCAGTCCTTTGGGGCCTATGGATGGAGCGAAATAAGAGGATATTTATCGGGAAGTAGAGCTCCCTTTGGGGAGTCATCATCAGCATCAAAGCTTTTTTATTCAGACAGGGCAGAATATTTCAGGAGAAGAAGGGAGTTTTTTATTTTTTGAAGACATGATCGTTCGGTTTGATATTTTATTGAAATCATGAGTAAGGTAGTCAGATATTGATGTTGTAATCCGTTTGGTTCGAGATCCTCTGGATCTCGTTTAATATATTTTGACTTATCAAAGAAAAAAAAAATCATTTAGGCTACAAAAATTGCCAAGTGATGAACTCTTTTTTCTTGCTCACTTAGCCTATGAATTTTTTATCTACCCTTGTGGACCCAGACACCAAAAATAGCTTGATTGGCTATTTTTAACCGTTGGATTTGAGCATATTTTTTCCATCATGGTGTTCATGAAGCCTAGGGTAGTTAGCTCTAAAGAGTGCACCACGTGGCAATTTAGTAGCCTGATTCATCTGTTTATTTTTATCAATCACTGATTGAGCAAATTGCCTCCTCGTGGTGTCCTCCTCAGAAGTACGGGGATACCAACATTTTCATTGAGAAAGCAGAAAAATCCACACGAGAAAAAAACACAAAACAAAAGAAAAGAAAAGCCAGAAGATAGCAAACTTGAAGAAGAACTAAAGAGCAGAACCAAAAGAAAGAAAACACAGAAACCTGAAACAGCGTCTACGAATTCTCCATTGATGAACAGCTTTGTGAACTTGATTTTTGGGATCTTAATCTCAACCTCTTGGCTGCCCTTGTTCTGAATTGCCATGTTTGTTTATGTGTGTGTGTGTGCTTGTTAACAACACCCTTGCTTCCCTCCTTTTATAAGTAAAAGGGTGACCCCATCATGGTTCAAACTTCAAAGTCTCGGCCGATCCCGGTCCGATCCAGCCTCTGATCCCCGAGACTTTCATCCATGGACCCCATGCTGTGCTACGGTACCCACTAAATAAATGAAAAAAATTTCTTCACGCAAAATCAGGCCATTTATCAATATATATCAATACATTGGGAGGTGGGTCTCACATGATTTCGTAGACTTCTTGACCGCCCTTGATTTATGTGACACGCTCTTTGGGTCAAGCATTACTTGAGGCAAAAAAATTTCCTAACCTTAGTGCCCGAACCCCGTTATGTTGCTTCAAAAATAACGTCCAGAATCGAAAAAAGGGGCTTAGCATTAAAATGGCTGTTATAACGGAAATAACTGCCATTATTTAAAAAAAAAGTTTATTTTAATTTTACTGAGGTTATTTTTAATAATATAATGATATTTTGACCGTAAACGGTAACATTAAGAGTCTGTTAATGCTCAATCAAACCTTCGCCAAAGGGCCAATCACTGGCTTTACTCTATAATATTAACACTAGGATCGCAATATAATAATAAAAAAAATACGTAAATGAGTTATTATTGTTTCAATTATATATTAGGTCCCTTACCAGATACAAAATTCTATTTTTTAAATAATAATAGTACTTTTATTAGTAAATTAGTGGTTGCATACAAAACACGAGGTACACTTTTGTCCAATAAAAAAATAACGTTGATGCGCGGCAACCGAGCACCATGGAAAAATCCATCCGATAGGAATTCTCCTCGAATGAAAGGCCAACTAAAATAATTAGAGTATATCGTTGTGTCACGCATGATAAAAAAAAATCCTGAATTTAATTTTTAAATCGAGTTAAGAGTATTTTTAGGAGTATGTGTCCTACAAAAAGGAAGGCGGGTTCCCAATAAGATTGCACCATGTGTGCCTGTAAAACCTAGAGATCCTTGCGGCCAATAATATGATCTCCCCTTTTTTTTCATTTTCTTTTTATTAAACGCATACGCTTGCTTTATCAAAAATCAAATATTTCCTCCCTTTTTTCCCCTTTGATTTTATTTACTTGGTGGGTTATATATTGCAATTGATATATACATGTATGATCTCCACGCATTTCATGTTTTAAGACTTAAATAATAAATCTCTGAACAAATGTTAGTTAGTGTCTTAAACAAATCTAGATATAAATTCTGTTACACGCGAC
Organism: Euptelea pleiosperma; assembly: GCA_035048495.1. Classification (NCBI taxonomy): domain Eukaryota; kingdom Viridiplantae; phylum Streptophyta; class Magnoliopsida; order Ranunculales; family Eupteleaceae; genus Euptelea; species Euptelea pleiosperma. The sequence goes on from CM068549.1 coordinate 27,135,389, forward strand.
AAATTAAAGAAATTGTTAGAGGAATAATTAATTATCCACACTAAACATGCCATATTGAATAACTACACCTATTCTTTGTTTCAAGATGAATGGAAATTGTAATGCCCCGGGTCCGCACTAGTTAGATATTGTCCATTTTGGGGTCATCCCCTCACGGTTTTGTTCTTGGTACATGCCCTTGTACGCTCAAAAATCGTCAAAAAGGCCTATAACTAGTTAAGGTCCAACGGCCACTTATAGCCAAAATCTTGGATAACCACCTATCTGATGTGGGACTAAACTCATGTACCAACCTATCATTCCACCCAGTAACCTCGGCGTGGCGTTGGGGTTATGGCTTAGCCAGTACGCTACGTCGAGGTTACTGGGTAGAATGACAAGTGGGTAAATGAGTTTAGCCCACATCGAATAAGTAACTGTCCAAGATCTGGGCTACAAGTGGCCGTTGGACCTTAACTAGTTGGAGGCCTTTTGGACATGCAAGGGCACGTACTAAGAACAAAATCATGAGGGGATGACCCCAAAGCAGACAATATCTAACTAGTGCGAACCCGGGGCATTACAGAAATGTTGACCGCCCGCTCTAGCACAGTTGATCGATGCGTACGCCATGGTTTAAAAAATATGTTTATAACGGCACCATTATAAAGGCTGTCAATGCTCCAACTCATTACCTTATTTGGTAAAAAATGTTGTAACGGATTTAACATTATAATAATTCCATTTTTCGTTAAATAATCAAAATCAATATTTTAACTGAAAAAAAAGATTTCTTATTGTTCTTTGTAACGGTTGTTAGAATGGTGATAACTAACAATCTGATATGATATTGAGCTGATCTTTTATTATTATTATTATTATTATATATTTATATTTATACATAATATTGTGTATATAATCTTATTATTTATGAATTAATAACGATATATATTATGTTAATAGAACATATGTTGATAAAATATTTTAATTTTAGTTCAACTTCAGAATTTGTAGCTTTTGTTTTCTTTATATTGAATTTAACAGGCTTATCAATCAGACAAATTCAATATTAGGTTGCCTGGCCTGATTCAATCTGATAAGCTGATTGAGTCTAGATCTAAGAATCATATCCAATATGCTATTGGTTTGGTTTTAGGTCAACTTGATTTGATCCAAACCCGATCCATTGACAGCCCTATTGTCCGGGAAAGAAATAAAAACAATGAAGGAAGAAATGAGTGGCAGAAGCAAAAGCAATATATTGCAGGGATATGGCTTTAAAACATGCATGTAGAATACTTTATCAAAGTGTGAGTATGTGACAACTCTTTTTGTTTTTTATAAATCCAAAAGAATTTATTAAAGAGGGAGATGGAGAAGATCTTGAAGAAACACAAAAAGAACACACTCACACCATAAAGGAAAGCTGAAAACCATATCCTGGAAAAAAAATCTCTCAACTTTGGAGATATACTGCCCCAACAATAGGGAAAAGTCATTATACTTATGAGAGTATCCTGAAAGGATCTCTCCAATCCCTTTAAGACTCTCGTATTCCTCTCCATCCAAATGCGCCATGTAATAGCAAATTGTACCATCTTCCAAAGAACTTTCCCTCTCAGGGAAGTAGATACATGTGGACAACCATCTAAAACAGCTCTAATAGAGTTCGAGAAGACCCAGGAAAGGCCTACCCGAGATAGAAAGTATGACCACTATTGATAGGCAAAATCACAGTGCAACAAGAGGTGAGGCGTGTTTTCACCACTAGCCTTACACATCATACAATAGCTTACTAAAATCCACTTCCTAGTAATTAAATTCTCAATAGTGAGTATTTTATTCAAGGAGGGTACCTAATCTAAGAAATGAATTTTCAAAAGGATGTGGGATTTCAAAATTTTGTGACATGGGAAAGGTTGTGCCGAAGGAGTGTTGGATAAGGATTCATAGAATGACTGCACCGATAAACTCTCCAATTTGGAGTATTCCCAATATAGGTAAACCTCTTCGGTATTTACCACTGTGTAATATTTTAACTAGTCCATAAAAATACAAACTTACTCTTTTTTGTTTTTTTTTTGCTAAATAAAATGTATTAAAGAAAGAAGAAGAAATACAACCTCATGGGGCAAAGAAAAAAAGGGAAAAAAAAAAGAAAAGGACCCACACACCAGCTAGTCAACGCTAATAAGTCTGGTCTTCAACAGTCATAATGAAAGAGGGACACTGATCCCACCAGTGTCTGGAATCGGGTTGCATAAGAGTGCCAAGCTTGGCCCATATGTCCGCACTAAAGTTAACTTCTCTCCATGTTGAAGTGAAGTATATGCCCTTGAACGTGTGATGAATTTTATCCCATTTGTCCTGAAGAAACCAAAGAATCTTATTTTTTATGAATGCTTTATATAGCTGCTTCTGAATCTGATTCAAGCCAAATCCATTTAAAGAAATTTCTCTCGAGGCCTAAATCCCAAGATACCTTGAGGAGACCCCTGGTCCAAAAAGAAACAATAAATTGTGCTTACATTGAGAAAGATAATATAACCGTGGAAAAGCATCTTTAAGACAGATATCACCCACCCACGTGTCCTCCCAAAGTCTAATCCTATCCCCTTTACCTAGCACCATCCTATAACCTTCTTGAAACCGCTCCTCGATCATGACTTTGAGAATACCTTTCCACACAAACTAACTTGTTTATATAGAGATATTTAACAGCGTCCTTAGAACGATACCATACTAGCTGTCGTCGAACTAAGGTTGGATGTTTATGAAGTTCATCTGATGGGAATCTCGATCACCATTACTGTTGTGGACCTTAGGATGACAATGGTACAGTATCGTCTTAGGAATGATGCTAACATAACTTTCACTACTTTGACAGCCAATTGAGTAGAACTGCCTACAATATGAGCCTCTGACAGTATGGATGTTTGGCCCAACCCTAGATGGGCGTACAGATGATGAAAAAAAAATCCTGTTGGATTGGAATCGTTTTAATGGGTTAATTTTTAACCATGGAATTTGAGCATTATTGACCATTCTTTGGGGTACAAAGATCCAAAGGTTTGAAATCACTAATCAAGCTGATTGGTGTAGCAACCAAATCCACTGGCGTACGACAAAATTTAGATGACACTAGTGGATTGAAAAAATTTAGATGCAAAGGACTTTGGATGCAGTCGATGCAGAGGGTCTCGTGGCCTTACATGGCTCATTTTTGTGGGTACACATCACGCATGGATGTGACCCACCCATTGGTAGATATGTATACGAAAAATTAGTCTCATTGATTTTATGTAGCCATATATTTTAGCACTTTTTTAGGATTGGCTGTAATCGTTGGATTCAAGCATGTTTTTTGCATATTTTTTGGACACTTAATCCATCGGTTAGAAATTATCAACCAAGCTGATTTTAAGTATGCATATCCACCAATGGGTGGGGTACACATCCATACGGTTAGTGAGCCCAATAAAATGAGTCATGTAGGGCAACGAGACCCCTCTGCATCGACTGCATCCAAAGTCCTCTGCATCTAAAAATTTTCCCCAGTGGATGTAAATATTATAGATTGTAAATTTATTGAGCACTTGGAGGCTGAAAAGGCCTACCAAGGCAAATCAAAGGAGACAAAGAAGCAAAGCCAAAAAACAAGAGAAACCAAGGAAGCAAACCTCCCACCCCAAACCACCCAAACATCAAAATCCCTCCCAATCAAAGACGACCAACTAAACACCACATCCTCAAATCTGACACCCCTCCCGACGTCATACAATCTGACACAAAGGAAAATAAGGGCCTCCAATGTCCAATATGAAGGCCGACATAAAACATTCAATATGCAGGCTTACATTGTAAATCAAGAAGAAAAATACTCCTTCAGTGGACAAGGAATAGTTCTTTCTTTTTTCTAGTTAGAAAGTTGTAGAATTAGAGCCAAGGAGAGTTGTATATAGGAGTTACAACAGACTTGACTTGCATGTACTTATCGAGAGCGTGCAATCCCATATCCCTTCCGAGCCCACTCATCTTATACCCACCAAAAGGGCAGTCTGGATCAAAAGCCAAGTAACAGTTGATCCAAATGATACCAGCACGGATCGATCTCGAGACTCTGTTGGCCAAGTTCAAGTCCTTGGTCACAATTCCTGCTGCTAGTCCATACCTTGTATTGTTAGCTCTCTCAATTGCCTCCTCAACAGTCCTAAAATTACAAACAAATCAAGGTAGGTTCAAAAGACTATCAATCCCATAAAAGTGTGAGAGATTAGATGCCTATAATCATCTGTAAACTTTCGAAATAGGACCAAAGAAGGAGAAAGAAAAATCTAACTTACTTGAATTTCATGAGAGACATCACAGGCCCAAATATTTCTTCCTTCACTATTACCATTTCCTCCTGGCCAAGTAATTTACAATTAGGATCCCCTACTTCCATACATACATACATACATACATACATCCATACATACAGACATTCATAACACATGGTTTACCTTGACGTCTGTGAAAATTGTTGGCTCAATATAATATCCCTTCTCACCACAGGCCTTACCCCCTGTTAACAAGGTGCCTCCCTCTTTCTTGCCATGCTCAATATATGAAAGGATCTTATCAAACTGTTTCTTATCAACCTGAACGAGACAAAATAGAGATCTTAACCTTCTGATCCAAATCTAAAGCCTACACAATTTTCACCCAACAACATACCTGGGGTCCTTGTTGAACATGAGGATCAAAAGGGTCCCCAACCACCCAAGTTTTCGCCTTTTCTGCCGATTTTTTCACAAATTCATCATAAATCCCTTCTTGAACATAGACACGAGATCCAGCTACGCAAACTTCTCCCTGAAGATCAATCCAATAACTAAGGTTAGATTCTAGAACTATATTAATTGCTTGCTCAAAATATAAGTAAAATTTTAAAGAGTTAAACTTCACCTTGTTATAAAGAATGGCAAGGAGAGCGATATCAACGGCCATGTCCACATCAGCATCATCGAAAATAATGAGAGGTGACTTCCCGCCCAACTCAAGTGAAACAGCCTTCAAATTGCTCGCTGCTGCAGCCTGCATTACTAATCGTCCAACTTCTGTGGATCCCGTAAAACTAACCTGAATGAGCCAACACATGGTAATTAAAAGAGAACGTACGACGTCGATGCAAGACTGTATCGGAAGATGGCACCCCCTCCCCCATTTGTGCACGCACACATTAATACATACACACATATATGTAATCAATGTCCATATGAGAGAGAGAGAGAGAGAGAGAAATACTTTATCAATGTCCATATGAGAGCTAATGGCAGCACCAGCTGTGGGGCCAAATCCAGTAACAACATTGAGCACTCCATTAGGAATACCAGCCTGATATTTTAGAGCAGAAAACCCATTAGATATGTATATTAGATAAAGGATGGACTTTAAGACATTATAATCATATTTTTCATGATTAACGTTTGATGATCAAGTGACTATTATGTGTAATCAATAACCTAAATAGGTACTGTAGCCTGTAGGGATCAAATTTTACCAGCTTAGCAAGATGGGCATAATAGAGGGCAGAAAGCGGCGTCTGTTCTGCAGGCTTGACTATCATGGTGCACCCGGCTGCTAAGGCGGGGGAAACCTTCATGAAGAATGCTGTGGTGGGAACGTTCCAAGGGATGATGTGTCCTACGACACCAATGGGCTCACGCAACGTGTATCCCTGAAGCTCCCTTGACATCTTTAATGTCTCTCCATGAATTTTATCAGCAGCACCCGCATAATACCGAAGAATGTTTGAACCGACTGGAATGTCTCTGGTCTTGCCCCAACTGAACAACTTACCGGCGTCTATAGTATCCAAGAAAGCCAATTCTTCTACATTTTCATCTACTAAGTCTGCAAATTTCATCATGATCCTCCCCCTCGCCTGAACATCATACAAGAAAGAAGCTTACAATTAGTTGAAAGTACAAATGGTAATCATAATTGTAATAAGCATTTTTCTAAGAATTCTAGGTCCCCACTAATGGTCATTTGATTTTGATCTAATAGCCATTCAAGGCTTCACATAACCACTCCACTTCTCCCCGATAATGTCTCATATATATATATATATAGATCATTAGATCACAAGCTAATGACGGTCGAATACACATTTTAGCATTTATCTTTCCTTTTGTAATCAAAATGTTTGGTATGCCATCAGTAAGCCTGCTTCCAGTGTTGAATCTAGGCCTGTAGTATCAACACCTACAGTCTTTAATTGGTATGCCATCGTTACCGTTATAACGGTCGTTCCGCGGGTTTTGTGTTATTTATTAGTCTTTCAAGTTTCAAGAGAGAGGAATGCTAGCAAGCAACCCTTGATGGAGTTGCACATATGCAAACCATACAAAAGATTAGGAAAAAAAATTATTTTGATTCAAAGGTGTGGTTTTGGAAAAAAAATTTTGGCGGCGTTGCATCTGTGCAACTGGGTTGCTTGCTACTACTTATTTCTTGAAAAACTAATAAATAACAAAAACTCACATGACGATGACAGGCTACTACAGGAGAAAGACTCACAAAGAAAAGATAGGAGAAAGACTCACAAAGCCAGACATCCGAGGCCATTTTCCATGGTCAAAGGCTTCTCTAGCTGCTTTAACAGCCAAATCAACGTCTTCTTTATCTCCTTCTGCCACTCTCGCTGTTACTTCTCCCGTTCTTGGATCTATTGTTTCAAACGTTTTCCCTGTTCAAAAAGATTAAGATATCAGGTGCAACAAACCTATACCGAAAATATCATGGTCCCCTAATCAATGGCTTGGAGCCGCCCTGATGTCCTGTGCAAGGGCGCAACAGTCAACTGTGGACAAAACCTTTTCATTAATTGGATGATTAGGATGGTCACAGGGGAGTAAAATTTCTATCACAACACATTGTAAATCACACAATCACAAGCCAATGAGTTCTCGGCACGTACACAAGTGCTTTGCAATGTACCATTTGCTTTCTGCATCTAAATTTTTTTTTCCGTAGCTTTTGATTATCGTGAGTAGTTATATCGTTCAGGCTCCGAGGACCCCTTTTTCTGACCCCTCTCTGTGTTCTTGCGCTTGTCCGTGGATTTCACGAATCCAACGGTGGTTGTCATCACCCCAAAAAAATGAAAAAGTGACGCCAGCTCGACGCTGACAACCACCGTTAGATTCTTGAAATTCACGGCCGAGCACACGAAGACCAGAGGGTCAGAAAAAAAAGGGGGGGGGGGGGGGGTGGTCCTCAACTTGCATTGAGATGGCCCTGTCGGACCCACTGACCCATGAATGAACAATAGCCTAGTGATCTCTAGCAGTTGGATTCGAACGTTTTTCATGGCTAGAGATCACCAATCAGGCTGATTTTTTGGTGGGTAGGTCCACCAAGTGGTGGACAATCCTTCATGGGTGGGGTCAGTCGGCCTGAAAGAGAGTATCGTTCCACAGGGAAAACTGCTCAGATTAAGGCATAAAGATTGATGAAGGGTATGTAAGAACTGAAGAAAGAAAAAAAAAACAGGTACCTGAAACAGCGTCTTCGAATTCTCCATTGATGAACAGCTTTGTGAACTTGATTTTGGGGATCTTAATCTCAGGCTCTTGGCTGCCGTTGTGCTGAATCTCCATCTTTCGCATATCTGACGGTACTGTGCTGTGTGCTTGCTTGTTAAGAAGAATATATCTTGGATTCTTCCCCCCTGGTGACCCTTAAAACACGACACATCGTACACTCTTTCTGCCCCATTCGAATCCAACGACTAAGAAACCACCCCACACACAAAAAAAAAAGCTCGAATCCAAGGTGACGCTTAGGTCCATAAGGGGTGCCCAATCATTCATGGGTCAGTCATCCCCAAAAGCACGAGATTTCTTTATATTTTTTTTTGGTAATCCTGCCAATTTTTAAATAAAAATAGTACCTTTTATGATTAAAGTAGTGGTCGCATAAGAAAAATGTGTATTTTTGTCCAATGAAAAGTAAACAGTGTGGTAGCATTATTGACTCGGGATGCAAAGCACAATGGGGCACCGCTCAAAAGCTGCCATATACGAATTCCACTTTAGAATGAATTGTTACCATGTGGATGCAGAGCACTATGTTCAGGCACGAATCTGATTTTTTTTTAATCACGGACTTCCATATGAGCGACGTGGACACTCTTAGAGACCACTGACTGCAAGCATGAGTACTGAATTAATATTACCAGACAATCTTCCGAGCCCATAAACTGCAACTTTCCTGCCTAATTGCTGCACTACAAGCAGGAATTCTTATGTGATAAGGTGTGTTTGGCTCAATAAACACTGCCCTCGTCTAGGATAAGATGGAGGGAACAGGGGATGAGGAATGTGAAGGTGTCATTTCAAGGGATCCCTCTCATATCCTTGCAGCCAAACACCCCCTATAATAGGTACCCAATCAATAGAACAGTAATCAATAGGCCACCTTATTGGCCTGTTTGCCAAAGTAGATATGCTATCCTTCCTCGGATGTCCATGTGTGGAAGGTGGGCACCAAGAACATGGCATCCAACTGTTATATTTTTCAATGCTTGCTTCCCAAGGTTAAACCTGCTATCTGATTTCCCCATCATGGATATGTGGAAATCGTGTGGGCAAACAGGCCCCATAGGTGGGTCAGAGCCCCATATATACATCAATTGCATAATGGGTGGTGTAACTTGATAACCATTCAAAATGACTGATCCAACAGTTTGAATCATTCAACCATTTCACACTCTAAAGACCTTTTTTTTCAGCTCGCTCAAACCCTGGCCAATGATCGAAGGGTTTCTCTCAACCTCAAATGAAGCTTCATGCTGCAGGGGAAATTCCTGGCTTCCAATCTTTGTACAACACATGCTGCTAAATTTGCTCCAACGCACGTTACAGAAGTTACCAGGGTTGAGTTTAAGGTGGATTAGGGCAGTTTTAGGTGTCTGTCAACCAGATGGGAGGGTCTGAGCAACTTGCTCAGGCCTGCACGTGAGAGCGCCTACAGAAAATGCTGGCTTGAAAGAAAGTAGCATACTAAGCTCCTACAAGAAACGCAAGGTTGTTCACATTGTCCTGTTAATGAACAGAAACATACAAAAAATTCTGGCTCTAAAGATACTCTTTCAGCTTCTGGATACAGAAATTTAACTTTGGTACAAGCCTTACATCATTTCCAGTATAGCATCCTAGAAAGAATAAACAGAACTGCCACTAAGAGAACCATGAAGCCCAGAGGAATATGATCCATATGAGGCGCTTACTTCAGGTCTACTGGGGATATGAAGGTTGGTAAGCAGCGGGAGCGCCAGCATTATAATCATATGCACCATAGCTAGTCTGTGCCCCGTATGACCCACCAGCCTGGGCCCCAGTGATATTCATATCTTCTGGTGTGAATGAGTAGTGTTGAGGCAGTGCAGCAGGGCTTTGGTTATGTGCTCCACCGTAGGGTACTGAGTATGAGGTTGAAGTGGGACCCTTGTAGACAGCCTGACTAGGGTAATTATATGATCTGGAATATCCAGCCACTGGGTTCTGATGTGCAGGGGGTAAATTCCTGCGGCCAAAAGAGGGGTAAGCATTGGAAGCTCTTCCTACTTTGGCTGGACGGAAGGCAGCCGGGCCACTGCCACCGCTTCCTCGGGCTCGCTTGTTTTGAGGCTTGTTGCCCATGCTCACACTCTTCTTTTTGCCTACCTTGGCTTTCTCCAATTGAGTGACGCGCTTCCTTAGGCTCTCAAGAGTGAACTCAGATTCGAGCTTGTGGTCTTCAACACATTTGATGATAGCTTTGAGGGAGTTCAACTCTAGGGCAGTGGCCGCATCCTGAAAAATCAGTATGTTCAGATCAACTAAACATGCAGAGTAACATAGAAAGCATTTAAGTGTTTACAAAAACAAATTATAAAGCACAAATCTAACATCAAGCATATACAATACAAGTATACAACACATGATGCACGAATGATTGAACAAAATCTTTCATATGCAATAGAGATAATGGGGACTGATGAGTTCAATGCAGTTGGATGTCAGAACACATACATTTGCAGCCATATTGTGATTGCCGTTCTTCAATATTGTAGTTGCATTTTTCCTCGAGTTCCTGAGATAGGACTTAAGCAGAGAAATTGGAGGAAACCGTCCAGTCAAATCAGACTCGTAAGCAAAATACACGGCTTCAATCTCCTTGCCACTCTTCACCAATTCATCAATCAGATCTGCAAGAAAAAATAAACCCATTTTATTTTAAAACGGAATTCAAACAAAATAAATTCTATCATACAAAGAAAATTGTGTTTCTGGAAAATGGTTGTCAAATTCAAGTGTCATACTCAGTAGGATAACATTCTTTATCAGTAGGATTATATTATAAAGAAAACAAAACTTGGAAAGGGAGGACTCAGGCTGTGCCACAACAATCTTTGAACACTCGCCACCAAAAACCCTATATAATCTCACAAAAGGATCATCCATACACTAGAAACATTCTTTATCAGTAGGCTTATATAGAATGAAAACAAACTTGAAAGGAGAGGGAGGGGTGGGGGTGGGACTAGGGCTCATGATTCAATTGTTTGATGTATTGTGCCGCAACCATGAGGTCGCAGGTTCGTTCCCAACTTGCACCGCAACAAAGACAGGGAAAAAACCAAAAAAGGAAAGCAAGTTTCTATGCAGAAGAGGTGCCTATTTACCCCTCGATTTGCCAAAAATATGACTCCTTGATGCATCATAGAGCAAGCAAAAGAAGAAAAGAAAATCCCTTTTTCTAAACGAATAGACTCAGGATGTTGACTATGTCAACAACCCATACTTGTCTAGCTGCCCAAGAAATCACACTTATGAATCACCCCTGAAAAGTACGGCACCAAAAAAAGGGAAAAAACATTCACACACTCTAATAGATCATTTTTCTCTGCTTTGTTAGAGCTCCCTTCACTAGGAAAAGACTTGCAATATAAACCCTTATCATCCCTTAAAATGCCCCCCAGGACTGAAGTTGCCAATGGAATAATTGCCTTAGTTAGCTCGAGACAGCCATTCCAAGGTTTTAAACCTGGGCTCTCAACAAATTATACATCTTTTAACCCTGGGTTTCTCCTAGAATGATGCGCTTCCGAGAGGCACAACTTTTCATTCAATTATCAAATTAAAAAGCCATCGTATGCGTTAGAAAGCAATCTAATTTTTTTTTTTTATGAATATAGAATTTATTAAGGGGCAAACGTCAAAAGAAAGTACACGGACAGCCTAAGAGGTCGAGATGACCTGCAAAGGGCAAAACCAACAAAAAAACTAAAACTAAGGAACATCTCATCCTAATCTCCCTCTCTAGAAAATACAAGATCCCATCATTAGAAAGCTATCTTCAATATCTGAAACAGCTATCTCACGATTTTTACAAAATTCTAATGTTTTAGGCCTCTAAACCTATGATACTTGGATATGCCCAGAGTACCAGTATCCACAGGATACAACACGGATACGGGTAGGATACGAGCATGAAAAAAACACAAAAAACTAGTACATTAATATTAACATTAGTTTAAATCAATAGTCCAACTATATTAATTTTATAAGTAATATCAAATAAACCATTTATAGCACTTATTTGACTATCATATACTTTTTTATTACATGTTTACATACTCAAGATTATGTATTTATGTGTGTACACTTTATAATATCATATGTAGAAGTACCTATGCCACAAATTTTAGGAAATGGTTAGGATACTTGTATCCGTATCCGTGTCCCTGATTTTGGAAAATGTCGAGTCGTATCCCCGCTTCGCGTATCAGTGTCCGTATCCGTATCTATATCCAGGCATCATAGCTCTAAACAGTGTTTGAAATTTCATTAACAGGCTGTGAATTAGAGGTATTTTAGTTCTTTCAAAAGTTAAAGAGTCAAGATATTTTAGATCAATGGTTTAGATTAGTTTCTCAGCCCTTAAATTCTATGGTTTACTTATAAAAAATTGTTAAAAGATCATTGTACAAAAAAAAAGACTTGATTAATGAATGAAATTTGCCTTTAGGCTTTATTTGGTTCCTTTGTGAACTCTCATCATTGCTTGGATTAGCACCATGTAGAAGCTTTTTAAGGGTTTTCACTCTTAGAAAATCTTAACAGTGCATTGAGTTGAACTCTATTCACCTTATCTGGTCTCAGAGCAAGTTCCATTCCCCAAAACTTGGGTTTTGATCAACATAAGTCATGCCACCGAGAATAGGAAGCAACCGTGATCTCAATAATCGGATGAAAGAAATCAACAAATCGTTGGAACAAGTTACAGAAGTGTGGCCGCAACTTCTATAACTTTTGGAGGATCAATAAGAAACCAGAAATCCATTAAAACAATTGTGAAGATGACTCATTCAGCGTGGACATCCCACCCAAGACCCCTATGGTCCCTTGTGATGATGATTGTCGAGGCCGGAATCATGATTAGGGACGCCACATTTGGGCGACTATTCGAAGGAAGGAAATCCATCAATATAATAGATCAGAAGTCATCACCAATCTTTGACGATGAGCTGATTAGAGAAAACAATAGTGGATCTATCTTCAATGGAGAGCCCATTTATGATGAGATTATTGGAAAAGACGATGGTGCACTCATCTTTGATGATGAAGCCATCTACAATGAAGGGAGATTTGTGAGCTTTTTAATTTTGATAAAGTTGGAATAGAGCATAATGGTGAAGAGCTTTGGTTGATGACTAAGAAAGTCTCAATAGTTTTATGCCTTCCAAGTGTTTGAGAAAATTACAAAGTGAAGGTTCAAGTGTTGGAATTATTTATGTGAGTGACAGATATGTGCATGATAATAAGTATCATTCATACTAAGATGTGTTCGACTATCTGATTCACAAAAATACATATGAGGATCCATTCCAAAGGAGATCTTCCAATGTGCCACTATTTATGCTTATAAAGGAGATGATTCAACAGTATAAAATTGAACAAATCGTGAAAAACGAAGAACCAAGAAAGGTAAATCATGGTTTGTTGTAGGTTTACATCACCAATTACCACCAAAGAGAGAAGACGGGAATAAGAAAAAAACAAACGGAGGAGAAAGATGTAGTCAACTTAGGAGGCATAACTTTTCATTCAATTATCCAAAAGAGAAGCCGTCAAATTCAATAGAAAGCTATCTTCATTTTTTTTATAAGTAGAAAGCTATCTTCAATATCTACATCTATCTCATGAATTTTCATGATTCTAACGCTTTGGGCCTCAAAACAGTGTTTGAAATTTCATTATAGGGCTAAGGATATGAATTAAGGATATTTTAGTCATTTTGAAAATTAGATTTTGGATATTTTTTATCAATGGTTTCGATTAGTTTCTTAACTCTTAAATTAAGTTTCTAAGGTTGATTTTCTTATACAAATGGCTAAGAGATCATTGTAAAAAAGAGAATTTTGATTATTAAATAAATTTGTCTTTAGTCTTTATTTGATTCCTTTGTTCTTGGGATTGCTTGGATTAGCACCCTGTAGGAGCTGTTTTAGGTGTTTTGGCTCTAAGAAAACCTTGGCAATGCATTGAGTCAAACTCTGAAGTAAGAGCACCCAAAAAGTGTACACAAATCCATATTTAAGAACTCAAAAGTACTCTTTCAACGACTGTGAAACCTTCTGAACCTCATGAAAAGTCTATAAAAGGCTTCCATTATTTCTGTGTGCATGTGTGTGCGCCACATGCTTGTGAGTAAAGCAAAGGTACTGCCAAATAGAAAATGTAATATGGTACTCATTGAAAGCTACTAGTCTAGTCCCCCAAAGCATAGTAGGTCATGGGAGTCCTGCATTTGAAGGTGAGTTTGAAATTTGAAACCGAGATAAACTAAATTATGTGTTCAAATTCTATAACATCAATTTCAAAGTTAAGGTGTAAGCAATGAACATGGTTTACAGTCTCAGTCAGTCTCAAGATACGTCTTGGTCAGTTGAAAAACAAGACATATCGACCAAGATGGTACGAGACAAACCTTTAATATATCATTCTGGTCGGTGACCTCCAAGATTGAGACGTCTCAACCGAGACAGAATGAAACTTTGAAGTTTGAACCATGGCTAAGAAATCTAATGCCCTGAAGTCGTATGCTTTCAACAAAATTAAACGCCCACAAAATAACACTGATACCACTTTTCGAGGACCTAGAGTCAACCTAATAAAGAAGGCATCTATCTTTTTAACGTCTCTCCCAAAGTGTTGCTATCGAAAGATTTGCCTCAATTTCCCAATTTTTCTCTAAGAGGACTGTTCATTGAAAACTAATTTTTAGCCACAACAAATCAAGACTGGAATATTATTAGGAAACAAGAATTATCAAGAGCACCCCTAACAAAAATAAAGCCTAAATCTATCAAGTGAAAGGCCAAAAGAAGACAAAAACTTTCCATTTTTTCATTAAAATTTCTTATACTAAGATGGCAGACGAACTATTGGAAAACTGAGGCAACCTTTCCCTGCCGCCGTTCCTCTCACAACCCATACACTAAGCCTTGCAACATCATTTCTTTTTATGTAGTAAAAAGATTAAATCCATAATACATATCAAAAAATAAATAAATCCATAACAAATATCCATGAAAACACACAAAAATCCTTTAAAAGAGCATATATCCATGGACCCAAGTGTGGCTATGGTATCACAATCACAGGTGCTAGAAATGGCAAAATGGTCCTAAAGGTGCATGCGGGCCTGTGGTAGATGTGGAAGTGGTGAATACAGGAGTATTAGCTCTATGGAATGTGTTAAAAACTCTTGCAATTCTCCCTTCTAAGCCTTTGCAAAGGAGATCAACATCCCTTGAAGGTCCACCCAATTGTTTCCTGAGATGGAATATCTAATGTCTGACTAGTCATTGATCGTATTTCGCATATCCATATGATATGCAACAAGGACACACATTTTCTAAGAATTTGTCTCACCGTACATCATGTTGCAGTCATACCTCTTACAGATGCCGACGCTTTTCTAAGGAAATGTTTGACTTATACAAATATTTTATTTTCAAGTATTATTTATATATGGTTTAGATGATTTTAATGTGTATCAGCTTATGTAAATGCATTCTTTCTATATTGTATACCTAATATGAACTAAAGTAATTTAAAAATTGAATCTCTTAACACATTGAATAAACAATACAGACATGTTGGCGTAATGGGTTTGTGTGGCTCAGTATGTCCCACATATCAGTATTGCACACTGAAATACGTGTCCTTGTTACGTGGTTCATATGGAAGGAAATCCTATGGCAAATAAGGTTGCTAATGAAGGAGTATCCAGAACTTCTTTAGCCATTTGGAACCAGATGCTCAATTTGTAATTTCTACTAGCAGAGCACAGTTTGTAATTTTTTTTTCTTTTAATAGATTCCACCTTTCAAATTAACAGGTCCTTAAACTCATTGAAAATTTATATTATATAAAACAACTATGGCAATGCAACATATATTCAAAATTGATTCATCTTTTCATGTACACAGTTGCAACAATCCATAAATAATATATAATTGTTTGGTAGGTATATAAAAATAAATAAGTATCAAAAGAAATTATAAAAAAAAAAAGTATGAAAACCAGACCTCCCATTTTCTCCCCGAATCCTAAATCTGCGGCAAGCTTGGGCATATCTCTTCTTGATGGAAACCCCAGCACCAATTTCCTCAGGAAGTCCTCATCAAATCTCGACTGTAATCTGAACACAATTACCATTTGCAGAAACATTGCAGCCTCCGCAGGTCCCATATCACCCCCTTCCTGATCATCCATCTTCGTCTTCCACGTCTCAGCAACGGCACCCGCTCTTTCAGCGATGCTTCCAGAAACACCCGGTGCCTTCACGTCCAAACCAGTAGCAGGAAACAGCGCCTGGAGCAGCATTCCACACGCCCAACGACGGTCAGGAACCCCGACCTTCAAGGATTTATGTGAAATAAAATCCTCCATGGCATCCAAAACAAGACGCAGAGGGTCCACCGATTCAGCAATTGCGAGAGAAATCTCTGACCTTAAAGTCACCGATTCCTTTCGTTTTGCCACCATAAACCTCAACAGACCGGAGGCATCCATCTTTCGGCAATAAGACCGGAGAGCTTCCGAGATTTCGAGATTTCCGGTAACTGCTCTCTCGAATTCTAACAGTGCGGCTTGTTTCTGCTCCTCAACACGGGCAATGACGGCCGATTCGCGTTCGGGAATCGAATTCTCGCGGTGTTCCAAAGTTTCTAGAGTTTTCTTGGTCTCTGAATCTAAGGTTTCGAGCTTCAAGTCCAGAACTTTGGATTTCTGGAGGAGGGATTCTTCTAAGGAAGAGAAATGATTGGAGAGGTTTTTCCATAGTTGAGTGCAATTCGTTAAAAGGGTCTTTTGAACTTCAAACTCTTCGAATACCTTCTCAAATCGATCTCCTTCCAACACCTTGGTCGCCATTAACGAAGGAAAGCTGCTTTCTAAGCAGAAAGACAAAACAAAACCCTAGACCCTAAAACGTATAGGATATATCGGTCGCTCCTGTGTTATAAAGAAGGTTTTCTCGTTGAGAGTAAACCTTCGCTCACACCTCTGTGTGTGAGCAAAGCCGATCACACACCACAATATGAGCACTCTTAGATTTCGATGACCGTATGGATGTTTGGCCAGTCCCTCGTTAGACCTGCAAACCAAAAATCAGCCTGATTAGTTATGTAAGACCTTTGGATCTAGTACCCCAAATAATGGTAAAAAATGCTCTAAATTCTACGGTTAAAATCAAACCATGTAAATGACTCCAATCCAACGCTTAGAAATCACTAATCAAGCTAATTTTTGGTTTACATGTCCACCGAAGGTCTAGCCAAACATCCATACAGTCATCGTCCTAGAAGAGTATGCCACGTGGCTCATATTGTGGTGTGTGATCGGCTTTGCTCACACACAGGTGTGAGCGAAGGTTTTCTCGTTGACTTGAACTTGAACTTAGAAATTAAAAGTTTGAACTGATTTACCAAAATGCCCATATCTTTTTATTTAATACCTAACAACACCGAGCAATTCACTGTCCGACTGGAAGCCGGTTCATAGCCTATATGGGAGCGGGACTGGTTTGGTCTTTGAAATTTTTTGACTGATAAGCATGAATCGCGAGTCATAGTTAGTAAATTCTCGAATTAAGTACAAATTAATGTAAAAATAAAATCTTATTCACAGGTTTGAAAAAAATCGCAATTTTTTGATCATGAACGAATTAATCTAAATAATTAAAAAGCTATTCGAATTAATCCGGGATTATTCAATTTTAAACATGAACAATCATTTTAAGACAAAATTGTCAATATTTTTGTTTTTTACTTTATTTTATTCTATAATTGTTTTTGTCAACTTTGTTACACATTTTTTTGAATGACAAACCCAAATTGTACTCGAACATTTCCCTTACTGTAATTTTTGATGGGGCTTCCCATGGAGGAACCGGCTTGAAAAAAATGAACAGAACCAGATTAGAGGGAATGGGCTTGATATTTTTTTTTCTTGCAATATCCTCGAGTGCAGCAAAATAATAATTAGAGGTTAATGTTTTAACATATAGCCGGACAACAATCTCACAGCTACAAAATACACATCGCTTTCAGCTAAAATCTGTACAATATATGAGCAACTGGAACTCATGCTCAAGCCAGCAGAAACAACTGAAACAGATAGTTGCTTGCTCCTGCATCTCCTCAAGTTAGATTCGTGAAGAACGGATGGTTGAGGGCTTGTCGAGCAGTAAGGCGTTCTGACGGATCAAACTTCAGCAGACCATGCAGTACGTCGGTTATAGAGGACCTTGAGTACCCAAGTTGTTGGGAAACCAGATCCTGCAATATTATAAAGGTAAACACAGTTACAAACTGCCGAACAACTGAAAATAGCCTTGGAACCTTCCTAAAAATATGAGTAAAAGGTATTTGGGTCATTGATAAATGGCATTGCGGGCCCGACTAGAAGACCAAAATATCATGTTTCCAGAAGATAACCCATAACCCCCTAAATCTATTCCCACTTTTTGAAGGGCTATTTTGAACTTTTTTGAGAAAAAAAATAGTAAATGTCGTGATAAAAAAACTAACTTCCATAGTCTAAAGCAGAATTGTCTTCCTAGTAAACATAAATTTTGAAGAACAATAAACACGAGGGAAAACACAAACCTTCAGACAGTAAAGCTTCTTCACAGCCCTGATACTCTCTCTTGAAACCGCTCCTTCAGGCCAGTTCAACCGTACTCCCCGCCTGAAATATTTCTCTGCACCACAACTGCAGACAATCCAAAAGGGGATCAAGGTGTACAACTACACAAAAAGATTGCAACTGGATTGTGCTAATCAATCGTCAGCATTTGGAACCACAAGACAACAGTTCTAAGGGTCCACAAGTGCGATATGCGATCAACAGTTACTGGGCAAGCATGAATGTTTGGCAGGTCTATCGGGCATTACATATATGCAACTTCCCCACCGGATCCCTCTTGAATATACAAAAGGAACTTACGTGGCTTTTCGAATCATATTCTCTGGCAGGGGTCCCAATACCCTCTCCATCATCGCCAAGTGCTCCAAGTTCTCATGTGTCTGAAACAACGCTTTCCCCTGAAACAAAGCTTCCAAACCTAAAGAATTTCCAAACATGGTTGTTGCAATTACAAAGTCTTGATAAATTAGGGGGACTAACCAAACAGAGCTCAACGAGTATGCAACCGACACTCCATAGATCACAAGGATAACTCCAGCCTAAACCTGCAACATGTGCATATCATGGGATTAGAAACGGTGTACTGAATGGTACCTGTGCATCGAAGACATTAAGCCCAACAAGATGCCTTCCTCATGACTCAAAGTAGCTAAAGCAAATACAAACAGGAGTGAAAATGAACTTTAGTTGCTATGAGCCTTATAATTAAGGATTTGCCTACTTTGGGGCTAGAATTGTGTTTGGATGAGAGTCCTAGGGAAAATTGCGAGTGAACTTTGAATTTGAATAAAAACAAGTTTCCGACCTTTATAACCGATCCAGGATAATAAATAAAGGGTAGTGCTAGGATTGAGATAATTCTGAAAGCATCATGGCAGTTCATGTACAGGGGTAGCTCCTTTGAATGACATTCTGCAAAGGGATTGCTCCCCTGTTATAATGTGAATTCTAGTCTTTTGCCACTCATTTCATGGTTCAATGCATTAATGCGCCTAAGCTCAAATACATACAAGAGACAGAATGTAAAGCAGTGTGAAATAAAATCGCTGTCAATCTCCTCCATACGAACATATGGAAAGAGAACCTACCAACCATTTTAACACAAAGTAGAGAGGTCCCACAACCATACAATGAAATATCTGTAAAGAATCTAACTCACCTCTAGTTATGAGTAAATTTCAAATATCTTTCGTTCATTTAAATTGGCTTATTTTAACACTTCTGGTTATGTCAATGTTTTTTACTTGAAAATGAACCAGATAAAACAAATTAAGCGTACAGATCGTTTGACGTTGTGTTGAGTAATGGGAATGTTTCCCTAAAGTAGGGCATATCACACAAATGCAAATGAATAGAAGTACTATATTTTTGTTTACCTAAAATAATCTCGGGTGCTCGGTAATGCCTTGTGGAAACGATGGAGCTATGATATTGATTGTCGTACGCAGTACTACCAAAATCAATCAGCTTTATGGCACTTGACTTTGGCAAGCACCTAAATTGCATCTCATCCTGTGAATTCCTCTGTAGCATCCCAAGCATTCATTAAAGATGGTTACTGAGTCTAAATACCAGATACCTGAAATGGCACCAGTTTTTTAAATAATTGTAGGGGCAAATACCTTGCATCCTGCAAGCTTTACACTCTCAGAAGACACAAGAAGTATATTTTCTGGCTTCAGGTCAGTGTGAATTAGGTGTAAATCATGCATATCTGCCCGGATACGATAAAGCATAATGATTTTGTTAGACAAAAAAGACACTGACAAAAAAAAACTCTCAAGCCCCTGGACAATCAGAAAAGGCAATGAAAAGAAGAATGCAAGTATAATCCACACACATGCCACAGATTCCAAAAGCTGACGCCCGAACTCCCGGACAAGATCCACAGGAAATGGGAAGTATTTATTTCTCCGTAGAAAATCAAATAAACTTGGTCCAAGCTTCTCAAACACCTGGTAACACCAAGGAAGTTCATTTACAGAAACATTTCAATATTTATTTTTCCAGTAGGACAAATGAAACCCAGAGGGTTGAAAGAATTCATATTACTACAATTGCTTTACGTAGCTCTAATATTTTACAAAGAATGTAGATATCATGCGACATGAACAAGCCCTCTACAACCATATAAAACAGAAACACAGTGTACACATTGTATGCCGTTCCAGCGGAGAAAAGAAAAGACTGAACAGGCATGCACCTTTAGGGCTCTAAAAGGATCAAAATCCAAATCCTTTAGTTAACGGATAGCAAAATACAAAAACTGCCTGGAATATGCACAAGCACATTCCATTGGCTTGTCAAGGAACATGTCTTAGTTCCACACTTAACCAGAAGTGCATAGATTGGGGAAACTCTTTACAAGCTAGTCTACAGTTCATCAATTTACAAGCAGCTAGAACGATTACCGAACATGGGTGAATTCAAAAAAATAAAAATAAAAAATAACCTAAAGACAGGTAGGCCACTGATGAAGCATATGTAACAATGACATGGCAATTAAAGGTTTATGCTGTGTTGAAACGTATTGAAACAGATGCAAATGGCGACGTGTCCCCAAAACATCCTCGCATGACTGTATCACCATTTATTTAATGATTTTTCAAAAAAAAAAGATGATTTCTAATAAAGGGCTGGTGTGTTCCACCCTCCACATACTACTTTCTTGAGTTGGTAAACAAAACTATGGTTATCAAATAGTTTTCCCTCTTATAAACCTACTTGTTAAGTTATTGGATAGTTCTATGGTGTATATACAGATTTTCTTTTACTTCTCAGTTATTTCTTTCGTTACTTTTTTTTAAACCTTTGGTTTAAAATAACTAAAATATTATAATCTATGTGTATGTATATGTGCATTTCAGGCTTCTCAAAGGTGCAATGTCAGAAATCACATATTTGTGTTGGTAACCAACATGTTATTACTAATCCTACAAGGAGCTGGAGTCTTATGACCAAATGAGCAGCTCGGCCAGGTCCGCAACACTTGGCCACTGATTTCCACAAAATTGGGTGGTCTTAGACCAGTCAACAACAGTACTTCCTCAGCAAAGAGAGTTAACTCTGAGCCAAGAAGGGAAACCAGATATTCCTAATTAAAGGAAAAAAGAAATTTCTATTGCATCAGCAGGGAGAAAGTCGATTGGAGTACTTACAATGCATATATGATTGCGATAATCAAACCAGTTCCGAATTTGCACACAACTGCACAAAAGAAGTGCGAAAACTTAGAAAATATAAGGAAGTAACAGCTTTTCTTTAAGTCGCAAATCATAGATACTTACCGTGAGCTGCCTCTATCATTCTTAGCAAGATGATGAAGGATATCAATTTCAATCATTGCTGCATCACGGTATTTGCGTATACTTCGTACTACCTTAATCGCCACAAACTCACGTGTTTGACGGTCCCAACATTCCAAAACACGGCCGAATGTGCCTACAGTACTAGCAATTTGCTCACATGGACACAAGCATAATCATAAATAAAAGATCTGGAGACAGCAGGGCACTTGACAGCTAACCTTCACCCATTTTGCTAAGTATTTTATCTGCACAAAAGTATAGGAAAAGATTTATAAGAGAGAGAGAGAATAACTCATTTTGGTATCAAGAATTAGAAATCAGAATGCATCAGCTAGAGCCATCAAAGAATGAAATCAGCATCCAATGATTAATATGTAAAGTACTAAATCCATATATATGTGACGAGGACATTCCATTTTCCGAAATTTGGGCACATTAGACATCCATGTTATAGTCATGTGTTAGCACAAGCCAAGACTTATTAAGACAAATCTTAATTTATTACATGTACCTTATTTTCAACTAGTGTTAGCATAACAGTATTTTAAAATCCATTTTTTTAATTTAACTTTTTCTATAAGCCCTAAGTTCTCATGCCTAATCTAATGATCATGCTCTTGACCCCTCTCTCCCCTGCAACTGGTCAAAGGAGAACAAAGGTGTTGAATCTAATACCAAAGTTTCCAAACGTGCAATAAAACATGCAATCAAAATCACACCATACCAATGTTGTCAGAATAGAATTGAATAGTAAAATCATACGGAGTAGGATTCAAATCGGTGGGATCATAAGATTCATATAGAGTTCTTTATGAGTATATAAAATGTGAAATAATTTCCAAAGAATAAAAAATAATATAATGCCTCACTACTCCATAACCCGTAATAGAGACTGTGTTCTGAACTCGTAATTGTACAAGCAAAAGATCTTTCCACAAAAAAGAAAAGTCAAACCACATATCTTAAATTTATCGTCAAATTAAACAAGCTTACAATTTTCATCAATAATCTCAATTCTCAATATTTCATTTTGTGTGCATGAAAATATCTCTAACGGAAAATTCAATCATATCATCTGTGTTCAGTGATGTTTCAAGTAGAAAATGCTACTATGAAACTGACATTTTATAGCAAGAAACATGTTATAAATTTGTTTAATTAGTAAAAGAAAACACTAATGTTTTTATTGTAGTGTTTTAAGGTTAGAAAAAATTAAAAACCCAAAAGTACAAGAAATTGGTTAAATTGTTTTCACTTTAAAAGGTGCCCATGTGTTTTATTCAAAGTGTAAGATTTGAAAGAATCGTAAGACTCAAGTCGTAAGTCATACTCAAATTGTAAGATTCACATAGAAATCATAAGATTTTTATTTAAAGGGATTCATACCTAAGATTCAAATCATTTGGGTCAAGATTCGATTTGAATCGTATAAATCATCGGATTTTAATAATACTGCACCATACTTCTCCGGTCCCCCCTCTCTCTCTCTCTCTCTACACCATTCTTCTTATTTGATAATTACTTTTTTTTTTGGATAATCAAATCAGAATTGTAAACGAGTGGACAAAGTATCTGAAGCAAAGCAATAGAAACACTCACAACTCAGAGGTTGGAAGTTGCTTGTTCTCTGAAATTTTCTTTAGAAGTTATTTCTTGGTTGATAAAGACAGTTGAGATTGATGGCTCAGGTATTGGTTTTGGGAAAGTTAGGAAGAAGACGAATTTGGAAGAAGAAGAAAGGTTGTTAAGTTCATTTATTTTGTTACTGTACTACGGGTTACCCCTTGGACGGGCCATAACTTTGAGAAGGACTGATTAAAGGAATGGGCAGCCTATTAATGCAAGTTTCTGGCCATGATCCATCACAGAAGCCCTGATTAAAACAGTCGATAGTATGATAAAATCCTTGAAAATCTATGCAACAAAGTTAGGACATAAGTGTTTAACACCATTAGCCTTTATTATTCCATACATCTTTATTTCCAAGAAAACTAAACTGATTACCATATGTTATAGTATTTTTTTTTATAAATTTATAGTACAAGTTATACATGTCTATAAGTAGCACCTTATTCTCAAAACAAACATCCATCGTCATCATCATATATGCCTTATCCCAACTATCTAGGGTTGTCAAGATGAATCCTATTCTGCCATTCAACTGAAAACATAACCGAAGCAGAGGTTTTCCGGAGACCAGTGATAAATCTGAAACACCAACTCTTTTTTCCGATCCGGTTCCTCCACCACAGCAAATCCCAGTTAGATTCAGGCATGATGCACTTTTTAGTTATTGGTAGAACCCTAGTACTCTCTTTCGGATCCATGAAACAACTCGCATCTATCAACCGGCCCATCTCACGGCGCCCGCAGCACCAGTCATACCTTCTATCTTACCTCTAGGGATGAATTAGGATGGGTATTGCCGTGGGAAACGTTCATCAGCTCCTCTGAAAAAGACGGCTCCATTGGGGCCCCTCTGACCTCTGGCAGAGTAGGAACAATATTCGGATTTACCTCCCCATTGTTGAGGAAGGGGAGTATTGCTTCCAATAATTCTAACATATTGAGTCGAGAATTCTCGTCACGCTTTTCCTTCGTGATTTTGTATCTTTTGTCAAGGCATCTCATAACTAGATGCTATTGAAAATTTGTAGTTATAGACAAGGTTTAAAATTTTGTTTCGGAGAAATGTCTTGGTCAAGTGAAAAACTGAGAAAAAACTCCGAAACGAAACATTGAAAAATGGCGAAACAGTGAAATTTTCGAAACATTACGAAACATTCCCAAAATCAAGATCATATTTTTTATTTTATTTTTTTTTAGATTATATCGGATTGTATCGTAATGTCTCGGCAAAACAAACCGAAACATTACAGAACAAAACATTCCAAAATTTTAAAACCATGGTTATAGATTACCACTAGTGGTTTTGCCATAAAATGCACTTGCCCACAGTCCTTTTTATTATTATTTTTAATAAGTGTAACCTTTATAGATAGGAGAAGCAAAAAAGATACAAGGGGACCTAAGAGGTCGAGATGTCCTGCTCATGGAAAAGACGCTTACATTAGCGTCAAAAGCAAAAATACAAGAGAGGAAAACAAAACAAAACAAGCTAGTCTATATTTCTACGACAAACCAAATCCCAACGGAAAACAAAATCCTCGAAGAACAAGCCACGACATTCTCAAAACGTTTTGGACCAGAAGAACAACAGTCCCTTGATGTTAAGAATAATATTCTCCTTTGTAACCTCAGTACGTTCGAACACACTAAGATTGTATTCCTTCTACAAACCCCAACAAATCCCGAAAGGAAGCATGTGCCAAATAATACGCTCTCTGGAAGAAAAAGTCGAGGTAAACTAACTAGTAAGTTACATAAAAATAAGGGGAAACACCCAAACAATGCCGAACTCCGCTAGAAAAGCCATCCAAACTGCTCCAGCCACATCACAATGTAGCAAAAGATGATCAACAGATTTCCCACTATGCTTACACAAGAGCAAAAGTTTACAATAATGATCTTACCAGCAATCAAGTGATCCATAGTTAATATTTTGTCTAGAGAGGCTAACCAATAGAAGAAAGCAATTTTAAATGGCACCTTAGAGCCCCAAACAAAGGGAGTCAGGAATCGAACGTTATAATGCGGGAGTAGAAACTTGTACAAGGAACAGGCTGAAAACCTACCATCTTTCGACCATCTCCAACGATGCCTATTCGGCTGAGGAGGAAAGGAGACAATCATGTACACGAAGCAGAAGCTGGAAGACTGCATTGATCTCCCAATCATTTAGACGTCTCCTGAACCCAAAGTTCCACACCAAATTCTCTCCTTGGACCGAACACTGCAAAATAGCACAGTTCTTGTCTAAAACGGAGTAAGGCTCGGAGAATTCTTCCATAAGAGGAATGTCATCACACCACCGATCCTCCCAAAATCTAACTCTCCACGATTCCTACCTTATGTGAAACTCCTTCGAAGAACTTATCATACAACTTCATGATCTCCTTCCAAACACTACACCCATAAGGAGAAAGAACAACCCTCTCATCCCAATCGAAATCCAACACCCATATTTGCCCGTTGTTGCCTTTCTCTCCATAAATTGGTCAATTCTTCCCCAAACCTCCACAACCATTTTCCCAGTAAAGCAGCATTCATGACAGAAAGGCTTTTGTTCCCTATTCCACCCTGATCCTTAGATCGGCATATAGATTTCCACTCCAAATGAAACTTTCCCACCCCATCTCTATCGTGCCATAAGAAATTCCTCATAATTTTCTCTAAGAACTTAACATACAAAGTTCTTTTTATTTTTCCCTACACTTTGAGTAATAATAGTATTAAAACCGAACTGTTCACGCAAAGTAAATTTGCCATTTCCAATATTTTGACCTTTTCTTGAACCAAAATCTTATAACCCAAACTTTTCCCGTACCTTTGTTCTTTTTTTTAGCCTGCATCATGTTTTGTTAACAATGTTTTCAACTACATTAATATCCCATGTTTGTGATTTTCATGTATCTCAACGTATCAAAATAATTCCTACTATATCGAAATACTTACATGGCTTTTTTTCATTTATTACAAAAACATGCCACATATTTTATGGAAGAAGTTAACAGACGTGTTGGCATATTGAGTTTTTCTGCTGCTCAAAATCTATATTGTGATTCAAATAGTTTCACAAAGGGGGTATCGCACGCAAGATTAACGACTACCTTCGCAACACAAGAGTTTAATGCTCACAAAATACGAAATTATCAATTGAGCAGAGATTAGATTAACAAAAGAACGTAAAATTTCAAAATCTCTTACATCTTGAAGTCAGATTCTCTCCCAGATTAAACACATAATGCCCTTCTCGATCGTCGTCCCTCCACGGCGGTGACGCATGCCGTACCAAACCTTCATTAGCGAGCATCGGCAACCGAGCAGCCTACACAGATCCAGCGAGCCATATCCAACGGTGTCAAATTCCATCACAGAAAACCCTAATTTTCCTCACAGTATCCTTAAAAACCCTAACTTTTTTCCCTCGCGGATGCGATCGACTCCCCTTCGAAACCCTTACCCTAACCCTAACCGGTGGAGATTCAAACGGACCTCTGGTTCTGCAGGAGCTACATCCCATGCAAGGCGAGGGCGTTTTCGGGTGCGTTGTCTTTCCATCTCTCCAAATTCGACCGCCATTGACAAATTTGAGCTCTATAATCTGTATCTCTTCCCGTCTCTGCAACAAGAAGTCCAGAACCCCTACAAAACCTCAAGAATTTTATATTGCGGAGAAAAATGGGAAAAGGAGGATTTTATAAAGAGTGCGCGTGAGGGCCCTTCTCGGTAATATGTTTTGTGCACGTTTGTTATTCATCTGCGGGTTCGTGTGCCGTCTAATAGGCATGTTGGACAGTTGGGAGCAAACCTTCGCCCACACTTGTGTGTGAGCAAAGCCGATCACACACCACAATATGAGCCACGTGGCACTCTTAAAGGACTATGACCGTATGGATGTTTTTCCAGTCCCTCGTTGGACCTGCAAACCAAAAATCAGCCTGATTAGTTATGTTAGACCTTTGGATCTAGTATCCCAAATAATGGTCAATAATGCTTTAAATTCTACTGTTAAAATCAACCCATGCAAATGACTCCAATCCAACGCTTAGAAATCACTAATCAAGCTAATTTTTGGTTTACATGTCCACCGAGGGACTAGCCAAACATCCATACGGTCATCGTCCTCTAAGAGTGTGCCCCGTGGCTCATCTTATTATTTGTGATTGGCTTTGCTCAGACACAGGTGTGAGTGAAGGTTTTCTCGTTGGAGTAAAACTTTGCTGACAGCAGATCGTCAGTGAAGCCGTTGACACGATATGAGCCACGTAGAACATTCTTAGAGGACTCTGACCATATGGATGCTCTTCCAATCCCTAGGTGGACCTACAAACCAAATATCAGCCTAATTAGTGATTTCAAACCTTTGGATCATTGTACCCCAAATAATGTTCAACATGCTCAAATTCCCACAGTTAAAATCAACCCATGAAAATAACTCCAATACAAAGCCTAGAAATCACTAATCATGATGATTTTTGGTTTGTAAGTCCACCTAGGGATTGGCCAGCATCCATACGGTAAGTGTCCTCTAAGAATGTGCCACATGGCCCATATTATGGGCTGTCATGATCAGCAGTTTCGTTGATTGCGGACTGTCAACGAAGTTTTATTCGACAACAAGATGCTAACAATAAGTGAAGAGCAAATGCATGATGCCAAAGAATACATGGAGGATCCAGCCTAAGCTCTAATGTAGGGAGTACCGATCTTATCTAGATGGATAAAGATGGTGAGCCAGGTAGGAACATAGTCTTTGAATTCTTGATATGATTTGGCGTGAAGGCCATGAAAGGCCATACAATTTGCAGTGGCATTCGACTCTCTGTAGATGTGAATGATGGAGTAATCAAACTCTTTAAGAATGTCCAAGATTTTTCCACCACCACTGTTTCAAATGCCAAGGACTGAGTATACGTTTAGTGATCCAAGAAACCACAAACTTAGAGTCTGATTGAATATTGATTTTGTAAAGCCCAATCTTCTTACAGAGCATCAACTCATCAAGGATAGCTCTAAGCTCTACAGGGTTATTTGTCCCCTCGTCATAAAAAGAGTGAAACGCCATAAAAAGTTTACCATAATGATATTTGATGAGGCCTCCACCACTAACAATATTTTGGCTGGAAGATGCACCATCCACGCTTAAAGCAATTTCATTAGCATTAGGCTTCTTCAAGTAAACAGTACTAGCCCTTCTAGCAACAACTCCAAACTCCCCCAAGTTGAGATTCTTAAGGATATGTTTAAGATGCACATCATTAGGCTTGGTTGGGGAGATGTTATAGTTGATATCTCTGATCCAATACCAGATTTCTCTCTTGATGAATGTGAAATTATTATTGTTCCCCTCACACCTACATTTGTTCCTTTTCAACTAGATCTCCCAAAGAATCACCAAGGGAACGATAATGTAAAGAACACCTAGTCGGGACTTTCTAGAAGTGATAGAGAACCATTTCTATAAGATAGCGACAATCCCCACACAATTGCGAAAATTAATGCCAAATGTAGTATTGAAAGGTTCCCACACGGCTTTAGCTAGCTCACTGTCCACGAGCAAGTGCTTGATATTTTCAATGCTAGGAGAAGAGTAGCAATAGCATTTGGAGGCAATATTAACAAAATTCTTCTATAGCACAGAATCAACTGGGGATAACACATTTGGCAAGCTTCTATACGAAAACCCCAATTTGTTCTTATGCCAAACCCATTTCGCCAAAAGCCATTTTTGATTTGAGATCTAACCTTGCTATACTCGGATTTGATGGTAAATTTACCATTACTGGAGTGGAGCCATACTATTTTTCTCAGTTCTAGGACTAACTATTTCATAAAGGGTCAGGCTCGGGGGGACCCCTTTTTGTGATCCCTCTCGGGTGTCGTGTGCTCAACCGTGGATTCTGAGGATCCAACGGTGGTTGATAGTGCTGAGCTAGGATTCACTTTTTGCCGGTGCTCAATCACTGTTGCATTCTCAGAATCCACGACTAAGGGGGTGTTTGGCAACACAAAAATAAGTAACTTATTGACTTTTATAAGTCAAAAAGTTAGTTTGGATGTGTTTCATATTTTAACTTTCGAAAAGTTAAAAAATTACTTAAAATTGAAGCTAAAATTTTTAGCTTTTAACTTCTAAGAGAAGTTACTTCTCAAAAATTAGAACACCTCCCGGGATTTTAATTTCTATGACTTTTTCAGAGGTAAAAAATCAACTAGTAACTTCTACTACAAGTAGAAGTGCTTTTACTTCTCATTCCCAAACGCCCCCTAAGCACATGACTCCTGAGAAGGGTTACAAAAAAGGGGTCCCCAGAGCCTGAGCGTTTCATAAATGGACCCTGATAGGAATTGAAACCAAAGGATATAATAGGTTTTGGTTCCAAACCACCAATATCCAAACTGAACCGAAACCGAATCAAATGACCCAAAACCAATGTATATAGTAATGCTAAAGATGACAATTTTTTTCTTAAACTTTTAGTTTATAAATCATTTTATTTATTTATTTTGTAATTTTTTATATAACATACAAGTACTCAATGCTTGATGGGAGAATTGGATGTTTACGGGCTTCGGTTCTTAAACTACTTGTTTTGGTACTAGTACTAAAACCAATAGATATTGGAACTGTCACACATAATAGGTTCCAATTTTGGGTACATTAATTGGTACCCAAACCTTAACCATGCACGTTGACACCCCAGTAAACAGGACAAGATGGCCATGAGACCGACTCGGATGGCATTTTTGACACACGAGATGGACTCGGGCCCTGAATTTCGGCCATGACTTGTTCAGACTCGAGAGTAGGTTTTTTTTTTTTTGTGTAGGCAAGCAGGTCAGTGGTCAGTGGGTGAAGGCGGGTTTCGAATCAGGAATGGTCACAACCTTACCAACTTAGCAAGCTAAGACTTGAGACTAGGGTTGTCGAAGAGTAACGAATCTGACCAGACCTGGTCTTGATTATCTCAGTTCTAAAACTAGAATTGGAACCGATAAGACCTAGGAAAGTCATATATAATAGGCCAAGTTTTAGATATATCAGGATAAAATTGGAACAAAAAGCTGCTAAGGAGTGTGGTTTGTTTCTTTTGAATTTTGGAATGCGAGCCTTTGTTTGAATCCATAATTTGTTGAGCCAAGGCATGAGCTACTTCATTTGCATCCCTTGGAGTGTGGTCAATCTCCACCTCAACCATTGAATCCATGATCCTGATTGCTTCTCCAATAAAAGGCCTAGACCACCAAGAGATACCATTGTTTTCTTTTTCAAATGAGATAATTGAAGCTCCTTGTTGATGTTGGTAGCCAAAAATGCCACTCTAGATCCAGTTCCCCACTGTCAACACCAACAACTAGAATTTTTTTTGCAGCAATAAGCATTCCTTGCTCATCACAAATAACTGCTACTATACTTTCTTTGCCAGACTATTTACGAGCCCCATCAAACTTGACTTTAACTCATCCTCTTCCACCTACAAGTTGGAGCTTGTAACATAATATTGATATCTGTTCTTCTACTATCACGCCCCAAATTCGAGGTCCACGGTCTAGCCCCGACAAACGACCCGACCCACTATCCATAGGTCGTCTGGCCTGCTATTCATGGGTCAACCCAAAAACTGAAAGTCAAGGCATCAAGGTAGGATAGTGTAAAAAGGGTCAAATCCACATAAAGTACCAAACATGCATCAATTGAGTCCAAATATGATAAATTATATATACTCTTAATAATCAAAAGTCAACATTAGGTCACTAAAATCAAAATGTGGTTAATATGGTCCATGTTACCATTAACAATCATAGAACTATAAAAAATAAAAAAAAATCCAAAGTTTTTTAAAACAAAATCCATACCAAATCAACTCGTATAAATCATAATCGACTCATTTTAAAATGAAAGCGGTGATTCCAAAGGTTACATAATTAGACTTATTGTAGCATATAGGAAAAATACATAGAATCTCAGAATATAATTTTTATACATAAAACCAAGGTTTAAAGGAGGCCGTTTTAACGGTTAAACGGACTGGGGGCGTTACCGTTTAAATGGCCGTTAAAATGGATTGAAACGGTCAAGGGCAAAAATGAAAAAAAAAATGGGAACAAATGGAATTAAATGGATTTTAACGGTTTTAACGGAAAAAAATAGAAAAAAGTGGCGCTGAAATTCAAATTTTGAAAAAAAAAAATAGAATTTAACAGAATTAAACGGCCGTTAAAACAAAAAAACGGCCATTTTTTTCAAAACCGATAAAACGTGTTTAAACGGTTTTAACGGAAACGGGCTTGGGGCGTTACCGTTTAAACAGCCGTTAAAACCATTTAAACGGCCATTTTTAAAACCATGCATAAAACATTGCACAACATGTAGGACAAGTTTTCAGGAAAACAAAAACTAGAAAAATCTTAATAAATGATTTTTTAGAAAATTTAATAAAAATCCATTTTAGGTGAAACCAGTAAAAACAAAATTTTAGGTTAAGAAAATAACAAATTGAATTTTTATCAAAACGAGACAAGGTTAAATTATTTGGAAAATAGAGACTAAGAGGAATTGCTTTCATATTTTACAAAAAAAAGAGAGCTAATTCTAAGGTTTACTAGCTTGTCTCAGTAACGACCTCAAGACAAAGGACATTGTCGCTGGTTCACAAAATTTGCAACCGGAAAAATGATAACGCCCCACAATCCGTTATTCTGTTATAACGGCCTCTTTTAAACCTTGATTAGAACTACAAGTGGCACATTCTTTAGGGCCAATTGACCCTATGAAAGTTTAGCCATCCATCCAACGCTTGGATTTGAGCCATTTTTATCATGGGCTATGAACTCATCAAAAGGCCTGTTCAAGAAGGTCATGATGAAAAATGTTGAAATACATGGGCTAGAAATCGTCAATCAGGTTAGAGAGTAAACCTTCGCTCACTGCAGCCAATATGAGCCACGTGGCACATTCTTAAGAGGACAACCGTATGGATGTTTAGCCGAACCCTAGGTGGACCTACAAACCAAAAATAAACTTGATTGGTGATTTCTAAGCATTAGATTAAAGTCATTTTCATGGATTGATTTTAACCGTAGTAATTTGAGCAATATTGACCATTATTTGGGTACAAAGATCAAAAGGTTTTAAATCACTAATCAGACTGCTTTTTGGTTTGTAGGTCCACCTAGGAATTGGCTAAACATCCTGTTAAGATCCAAACCAATACACCAAGGATCGTAACACATCCATACGATTGATGTCCTCTTAAGAATGTGCCACGTGGCTCATATTGCCTGCAGTGAGCAAAGGTTTACTCCTATATGGGCGTGTGTCGCAGGAAGGGGGTGACTGGCGAGTATACTCTCTTTTATTTTCACTCGCGCGAGTTGATATTATTCCTTCTTCCTGCTGGTCATTCACCAATTCGAGTAAAACTTCTGTCACAACGATTGCACATCACAGAATCACAAGCCAATGAGTTCTCGGCACGTACACCTCAAAGTAAAGCAGTACACCTCAAAGCAAAAGCACATTGTACGTTGCAAAAAAGCATTTAGGTACGCGCCGAGAACTCATTGGCTTGTGATTGGGTGATTTGCAATCCGTTGTGACAGAAGTTTTACTCAATTCCATCACTTTGGCCACATTATGTCGACATCGTGTGCTTCCGATACGAGACGTCGCTTCCGATACGAGAAATATCCACCCACCGTTTCATGTCTTCAGCCTCTCATTCAATCCGCCCACTGTAATATACTTCCGAGTAAAACTTCCATGACGGCTGCAGTCAGAGAAGCTGCTGACAGTCCACAATATGATCCATTTGGCATATTTGTAGAGGGCGCTGACCTTATGGATGTTTGGCCAATCCCTAGATGGGCCTACAAACCAAAAAAAGCTTAGTGATTTCAACCAATCATTGTACCCCAAGTAATGGTCAATAATGCTCAAATTCCAACGGTTAAAATCAACCCATGAAAATGATTCTCCTCTCCAACGCTTAGAAATCATTAATCAGGTTGATTTTTAGTTTGTAGGTCCACCTAGGGATTGGCCAAACGTCCATACGGTCTGCGTCCTCGACAGAAGTGGCACGTAGCCCATATTGTGGGCTGTCAGCGGCCTCGCTGACTGGGGCTGTCGTCGAAGTTTTACTCTACTTCCCGTCACGACCACGGATTGGACCATGTTGAGTAGCATGTTTTCATGAAGCACGCCACACGAGAAAGCGTAATCTCCACGCGAAGGCCACGAGCCTCTCTATAACCTCTCATCGCTGTAGACTACAGTACGCTTGGTTGTGCAGTACGCACAATTGTCTGGTTGTAGCAAAGTGAGTGAGAAGAGGACGAACGAACGAGAATGCAATCTCTTCAGCAGAAGGCCTCCGAGTGGAGTGGAGTCCACGCAAGTGACGCCTTCGCTATCGACAGCACAAATCTCTTCGAAAAGTTAGGGCTTCAGACCTTCATCAATCTCTCCACTAATTTCTACAGCAGGTTCATCTCTCTCTCTCTCTCTCTCTTCTATTTCTACTGTTTTTTTTTTAGTTCAATCGATCTAATTAAGGTTTTAATTTTGTTTTTTGAAAAATAAAATTAGGGTTTATGATGATGAAGAAGAGTGGTTTCGTTCAATTTTTGCGAATTCGAAGAAAGAAGACGCGATTCGGAACCAGTACGAGTTCTTTGTACAGAGAATGGGAGGGCCTCCTCTTTATTCTCAGAGAAAAGGTAATAAATCTCCATCTTTTACTTTAATTTTGTTTTCCCGATTAGTTGTAACGCGTTGTTTTGTTTATCGTTCGATTTTCTTGTTTCTTCGTGTTTATGGCGTTTATTTAGTATGCTAATTTTACAATTCTTCTCTTGTTAATGTTTCTGCTTAATTCTAAAAGCTACTGAACTTCACAATTGATAAGTCATCACAATTGTTCTGTAATGTAATAATGTCGAACCACATTCTGTCTCATCACCATTGTCGAACTTAGTGTTAGGATGCAGACAAGATCTAGCTTTTGCTAGGTGCTTGATTAAGGGTCCTTATTCGTAATCTGATTGCGTAAAGTAATAGGGTGGGGAGGGGTTTAGAAAAGGGATAAGGTGTAGGACTGGAAGATTCTTGATCTAGATTTACGAACATAGCGTGGAGAGTAAATGTTGAGTAGCCGTTATTGTGTCTTGAATCTCATGCAACGATTCAGAAACAGGGAGTTAGAGCAAGAGACCTGCTCTCGGTATTTGGGAGAGAAATTTGGAAACTTTCTGACTATTTTTAGTAGACTCATTGAGACTTATATTTTCTTAGGGTGATTGCTTTTTGTTGCATAGGATTCTTATGGATGGCCATTGTGTGTTTTGCAATTGTAACGGGGAAAAAGTGTCAAGCATGCCAATTGTGCAGAAGTAGCATGATATGACCACTTATTACTGGGGCATGGCTGAGTATTATGGGCTGAGGTAACTCTAGTTGGTGCGTAAACCGCCGAATAGCTGTAGGGCTCCTGTTACGCTACGTAAGAGAGGGACGATTCTTGGTGAAGTAGATGTATCTGAAAGATGGAGGACATACGTTGGGGGAGAGTGATGTTATCTCCTCTCTTCCAACCCTCATTGCAGTTCTGATCCTCTGAATTTATGGAGGCTTTGCTGGGGGTTTGTACGAGGTGTCCTGAGTGGCCTCTTTCTTTTGACTTAGGGTGGCGCCACTGTATCAGATATGGCCCTGACCTTATTGCAGAGTCAGAAGTTCCCTGCAATCTGCCATCCTCTAAGCAATAGTACGACCCTATCATCTGTCTCCAAGGATGCACCTCTTAGTTAGACTAACTCCGCCATGTGGCTCGAGCAAGCTCAAATGTCCTAAAGGAAAGAGGTAAAAGGTGATAGTGCCGTTAATAATCTACTTCTGCCTCCAATCTTATGACCTCACAACCCCTGACTCATCATCAAGGCAGTAGCTTAAGCGAGTCCTCTTTTAATATCCGTCTGATTTACATAACAGTCAAGTCATTAGTCCCATGGGTGATTATGGAATTTTGCGGTTTAGTGGCATGCTTGGCGTTATCAAACCCATGAGTTTTGGGAGCTTCGTTGGGTTTGTACTAGACAATGGTTGAATCCAACGACTAGAATCACAGGGTGATTTTTATACACACAAAGATGTGGCCTGAACATCTATGCGGTTAGATGGCCTAGATGGTGCTCCATGTGGCATTTTTGGTATGTTTGATGACTTTTAGCCGTTGGTTTTAGTACTAAAAAAATGGTTGAATCCAATGGCTAGAATCATGCCTTACAGAGTAAAAAAATCTAATGGCTAGAGATACAAAGCAAGGTGATTTTTTGTGTGTATGTACAGAAAGAGGTGGGCTGAACATCCATGCGGTTAGATGATCCAGAATATGTGGCTATCATTTCACACATGTAACCTTTTTTTTTGTAGAACAAATGTGTTACCTATCAAAATAAATAAATAAATAAATAAATAAATAATGTGTTATTCTTTATTTTGATAAAGTAAAATAAAACATGTATACATGTCACCTACCATATTTCATATGCATGGCTTAGCAAAAATATGTTACATGGCTTGGCATTAAAAAAAGTGTTACATGTGTCATTAAAGGAAAATTAATTTTTACATATGCTATCTAGCATGTAACGTACATTATTTAGCAAAAACATGACACGTGTCACCTAAAAGTGTGTTATCAAAAGGAAAAATAAATGTTAATGTCACCTATATTGCTTAGCAAAAATATCTAATTGTGATTTACAATATTTTAATTAATTGATTATAGTATTATATTAGTGGACCTAAATGTCAATTACTAGAAATTAACCATAATTGACCAATTATCAAATTAACTATAACTCAAACTCAATCGAGTTATTTCGAGTCTTCGAGTTAACTCAACTCGAGACTTTCGAGTCAAGTTTTCAAGGTCTCAAACGCTGTTATGTAGGTTCATCATGTAGTGAACAATAATTCATGGATCAGTAAAACAATATTATTTTATTTAATGATTGGTTACATTCTATTTGTACTAATAGGAGATAGTAAACTTTAAAGAATATGTCTAGGGGATGAGATATTGGTTGGGATCATTATACAACGATTGGAGCAGATCAAATGCGTGTTAGATGTAAATACTGTCAGAAAGAAGTAGATAATGGGGTGACAAAGTTGAAGGAACATCTGATAGGGATACCAGAGAATGTTAAGAATTACTTAATTGCATCTAAAAAGGCAAATGATGCTTAATAGAGAAGGAAATAAGATATATACGTGAGCCTTAATGACCTAGACATATGAGGTAGTGGTGGTTGGTCACTTGATGTGTCGAATGTAGATAGTGATGATGACACTGAATCCGATGAGAATATGTCGATTTGAAAAGCTGCAGTTAAATTTTGCCCAACGTCAAAGTAGGCAGTCACTTTTACTAGATGAGGAAAAGAGAAATTTAGTGTCTGGCAAATCGAGTTGGGATGTAGGAGGCTCATCCCAAGCCAGGGCTAGATTATCTGCTAGGAGAGGGATGCATCACACCTTTAGTGTGCGGGATTTGGAAGAGATAGGAAGAAGAGAGCTATCAACAACTTCTCAAAATCAAGGTGCGATGCATATCTCCCCTAACAGATGGTCTAGCCCTGGCTTGAGAGGAGGAGCTTCATATATCCCGACTCGGTATGCTAGACAGTGAATGTCTCATCTTGTAAAAGTGACTGTCTACTTTTACGTTGGGCAAACTTCAATTGTATATTTTCAAATCGAGACATTCTCATCGGATTTAGTGTCATCATCACTATTCTTATCCGGCACATCAAGAGGCCAACCACCACTACCTCATATGTCTGTGTTATTAAGGCTCGCATATATATCTTATTTCATTATCTGATGAACATCCTTTACCTTTTTTAGATGTAATTAAGTAATTCTTAATTGCTTTATATACCACTGTAGAAATCGAGTGACAAGATTTAACGTCCACAGGTTTTTCCATCAGATGCTCCTTCAACCTTGTCACCCCATCATGTACTTTCTGATAGTATTTATATCTGACATGTCTTTTATCTGCTCTAATCGATGTACAATGATCTCAACCAATATCTCGTTTCCTAGGCATATTCTTTAAAGTTTATTACATCCTGTTAGTACAAATAGAATATAGACAATCATTATATAAAATAATATTGTTCTACTGATCCTAAATTATTGTTCAACACATGATGAACCTACATACCAATGTTTGAAAATTCAACTCGAAAGTCTATCGAGTTGAGTTAACTCAAAGACTCGATTGAGTTTGAGTTGACAGTTATAGTTAATTTGATAATTGATCAATTATAGTTAATTTCTAGTAATTGACATTTAGGTCTACTAATATAATACTATATTAGAATATTATCAATCATAATTAGATGCTTTGCTTAGCAATATAGGCGACATGTGTGTAACATTTATGTTATTTTTGATAACACAACTTTTATGTGACACATATGACATGTTTTTGCTAAACAATGTATATGTTATATGCTAGGTGATTAGGGGTGTCAATTTTATCCGTTTAACCGGAATCGAATCGGAACCAGAACCGAAAACACCGGTTTTCGGTTCCGGTTCACATTTTTGGGAACCAATTAAAAAGGAACCGAACCGAAAATAATGGTTCCGGTTCTGGGTAGTCTAATATAGAATCGAAACCGATAAGAACCGGAATCGAACCGATAAGAACCGGTACCAACGTATAAATATGGTGTAAAAATTCTCATATTTTCAAGATTTGGTCCATTATACCCAGAACCGAAATCGACAGAAATACATAATCGGTTCCGGTTCCGAATCCATCACTTTGAGAATCGGATCCGTTAAGGAACCGAACCGATAAAAACCGGAACCAATTGTTCCGGTTATGGTCACGTTAGGAACCGAACCAGAACTGACCCGTTGACACCCCTATAGGTGACATGTAAAAATTAATTTTCCTTTAATGACGTATGTAATACTTTTTTTAATGCTAGGCTATGTAACAAGTTTTTGTTAAACCATGATATGGAATATGGTAGGTGACATGTCTACATGTTTTATTTTACAAAATAAAGAATAACACATACACATTATTTATTTATTTTGATAAGTAACACATTTGTTCTAAAAAAGGGTTGCCGTTGGATTCAACCATTGTTTAGTACAAACTAACTGCTAAAAGTCATCAAACACATCAAAAATGCCACGTAGAGCACCATTTGGGCGATCATACCACACGGATGTTTAGCGGTCCATCTAGGGATATGATAAACATCCATACGGTCAGTGGTCTGGAAGATTGTGCCACGTGGGTTATGTTGTGGGGCTGTGGAGCACATAAAATGTGCCACCTGGCATAGTTTTTTGGGCTCACTAACCCATGAATACATGGCCCACCACTTGATGGACGTGCACACCAAAAAATCAAATTGATTAGTGATATCTAGCTATTGGATTTGAATTAATTTTGTATACTCAAATTCAATGGCTGGAGATCACGAATCAGGATGATTTTAGGTGTGTACGTCCATCCACGAATTAGAATGATTTTTGGTGTGTACATCCATCATGTGTGGCCTATTCATATATGGGTCAGTGGGCCCACCAAAAATGTCACATGGCATCCTCACAAATCTGAAACACTAGAACTGTGATGTTTGGCACCGAACCTCTCTTCAGTTCAGATCACTTGTCTTGCTTGAGGTGGAGCCTGGAGGAGGGAGTAGGTCACGGCTGGAGGTGGAGGGATGAGGGAGCGCAGGCGCAACGGGTACCCCCCCCCCCCCCCCCCCCTCCCCCCCCCTCTCTCTCTCTCTCTCTCTCTCTCACGCACACTCTCCTCTCCTTCCCTCCCTCCTCATTTATGCTTTTTTTTGTTTGTAGTTATGGGTGGTGTTCTTCAATGGAAGAACTCAATAATGCTCTGAATATGTAAATATTCTCTTATTTTCATTGTCACGGGTGGTGTTTTTCAATGGAAAAAGTAAAATGCTCTGAAAAAGTAATTATTCCTTAATTTTTATGTCAGTTTTGTTTTGGTTTTTTAAGCGCCTGATTTGTATCATTTGTTTCGGTAGTTTCGTCCGATACTAACGAAATTGGCCCGAAACTGTTCCGAAACTCATTGGTTTCTGAAACCCTATAGTATTTCATGTCACCCTGGACTGAAACCAATACGTTTTGGTTTCGGCTGAAACTTTGAACCATGGTAAATAGTGATGTAAGCCTTGATTTTGAGGGATGATTGAATGAATGAAAAAAATTAGAAATCTCTTTCCTCGGTGTGAATCCAGACTATCTTGGTGCGAAGCCAAAGGAGTTCTTTCAAATTGCAGAATATTACTCTCATCCTGCGACATGATGTCATCCAGCATGGTTACTTTGTCATGATATCATGATCTGACGTGATGACATCATGGTCAAACCAATGCAATGTCTTGGATTCTCATGTTTTATTCTTACTACATAGTACATACTGCTGGGGCTATGCGTTATGCGTTAACCTTGACTAAAATTAATAATATGATATTATTCTAAAGCAGTTTTTATGACAATGGTATGAACTTAATACCCTCTTCAAAGAGAACCAACTACCAAACCACTAAACCAACCATGGGTTTGTTAGATTTTCACTCATCCTTCTGTTTGGTTTTGTGTGGTTTTAACTAGCTGCCAGTATTGACTATTCGGAATGGGGTAGTAGGAACAGTAGGGTCATAGATAATCCATTTTCTGAAATTTGTCATCACGCTTGACACACACCAGTACTCGTTTTCAAACAACTCTTAATTTGTTCAAATGGTCTGTATTTAGCTATTATTTATATATTGCTTAGAGCCTGGTTATGCTACACAAAGATGAGAGAAGAAATCTCCTCTGTCAGGTTCTCTTACAGTCTTACATGTGGCAACTGATGTGGTGGTCCTGAAAGGATCCACGTGTTTCACTACCTCACTCTCCCCATGTGGCATGTTTCAGTTCAATAGCCCTCTGCCATGTAACAAAAAGAAGCATGCTTTTCAGCTGTGGTAAATGAGCATGTTTCTATTTTTCAAAAAGGCAAAATATAAAAGAAAACTTGCATTGTCCATGTGGCGGCTGAAACATTCCATATGGAGAGAGGGTGAGGTACTGAAACATGTGGACTCCTTTTGGGCTGCCACCTCAGTTGTCATGTATAAGAAAACCCAACAGTGGAGACTTCTTATCTCATATGATTTTAATGTATATCAGCTAATCTAAATACATTCTTTCATTATTGTATACTTGCATGAAATGAAGCATTTTAAAAAGTATATCTATGTTACATAGGGTCGTAGTAGTAGTAGTGGTAGGAATAGGAGGAGTGGTAATAGAAGGGAGTAAACCCCCTCCCTTTAACAAAGAAGATCCAAGTGAAAAACAAAGTCTTCAAAAAAAGATACCGTGACATTTGGTAGACAATTTTGACCAAAAGAACAAAGACCCCTTGATAGTAAGAATAAGCTTCGCTACCTCCTCCTCCTTCCCTTAAAAATTCTAGCATTTCTCTCCTTTAATAATCCCTAAAAGGTAAAAGCTTCCATAATACTCGACCTCTAGAAGAGAAAGCTGAATTAAACCAACAAGCAGATAAGATCCGACACTGATCCAGGCATAATCCACGTCATCCCAATCTCTCTCAGAATCACAGTCTACACCTCTCTTGCTACGCCGCGACGAAGCAAAAGATGGTTGACTGATTCCCCGCAATGTTTACACATCGAGCAGTAGTCTACAATAATAATCCATCTAGAAATCAAATGATCCACCGTCAGATTCTTGGATTTGGACTGGTAATATACTAATATTTAAATGTTCTTTGATTAGACAAAGAGGTTAAAACTGGGGCAAAACATGATTTTCGTTTTAATTTTTTATGATGATATTCTACAGGCCATCCAGCACTGATCGGACGTCACAGGCCATTCCCTGTCACACATCAGGCTGCAGAGAGGTGGTTACAGCACATGCAACAAGCTTTGGACAGCGTCCCCAATATTGACGCAGATACAAAAGTCAAAATGATGAATTTTTTCAGGCACAGTTTCACACTCCCACAACCAGTTCTTGTGTCATTCATC
Organism: Euptelea pleiosperma; assembly: GCA_035048495.1. Taxonomy (NCBI): domain Eukaryota; kingdom Viridiplantae; phylum Streptophyta; class Magnoliopsida; order Ranunculales; family Eupteleaceae; genus Euptelea; species Euptelea pleiosperma. The sequence goes on from CM068549.1 coordinate 27,176,673, forward strand.
CTCAACATTTAATTCTTATTTTTTATGCAGTTTTCTTTTCAAATAACACATTGTGCATTTCCTTTTGGTTTTCAGGCACACTGCATTTTTTCTTGTGGCTGGGGATGAGTTGAAGAATCAAAACCAAGGAGTCCCATGTAAGCATGGGACAAGCAAACAAGCTGCAGTGTAAAAAACAAATTTAATAACTTAATCAGGCACAAGTTAAAGAGGAGATACTATCATTCATCAAACCACTTATATCTTGTGTAAAGGGAAAACTTCTCAAAGCCATTCCCACCAAATAAATTCTTGAAAACTAAAGATTTCACATGATGCATTTATGTTCTGATGGGTACTTTCAGTCGTTTTCCTTATCATCTTTCACTTTCTCTCCCTCTCATGAACTATTCATCACATGTTCCTGCTTCTAGTTATTGCAACTCATTAAGTATTTGAGTTTTCTGTTCGTGTGGGTGAGAATGCTGCTGCCTTTGAGTAAGCTTAAAGCTCATCTTTGGTGCTTACCCAATAACACTTATATGTAAAGTGCTCGAGTTAAGCTGTTTTGGCCGAAAGATTTCTTAAAAAGCCCTTCTATGGTGTTTGATAAATTTTTATTTTTGTGACAAAAGCTATTTTTTTTTTAATTTTTTTTAAAGTTTTGGTATTACAAATAATTTAAGGATAAACTTATAAATAAATTATATTTTTTAGAACGGTTTTTTAAATTCATAATTTTTTTTTTCGATAAGTGCTTAAAACAGACAAAAGCTGGCGTATTGCGGTTCTTATAAGTTTAGCTGGCCATCTGCACCAATTCAGCTCCTGGATTGATCATGGCTGACCTCAGTATCAAACTGATTTGTTCCTACTTTTTTTTTGTGTTTGTTGTCCATATGTTTATTTGATGCCCAGTAGCAGGCAATTAGTCAAATTTTTTGGAGCATCGGTGGTGGGGATCCTGGGCCATGGACAATCAGAGATTGTCTGTTTGATTGTGAGGTCTGGATGGATGTGTCTGTACATGACAGCTCATTCCCTAGTCAGTTTGCTAGGATTTTCTACAGGATGGGCCCATACAACTCATTATGAAGAGGAGACTGCTGTACCCTCTTTCAGAGAGAGGGAGAGATCAACCTAAATTGCTAAACGAAATGGGGCAACCCGAGGTTGAGCCTATCTAACCGAATTGGGCTGACCCGACGATGAGCCTATCTAATCGAATAATATGATTCGAACAAAACGAAAGCTACAGATTGCTAAAGTCAAACAACAAATGGGAAAAAAGGTTTTATATGGTCACATGTTGTATCAAATCAGGCCATTATCATATTGGATCATTGGGTCGACCCGATCCATTGACAGCTGTGGGAATGTGTTAATTTGATGTTGTTGGGGGAGGGGGGAGGAGGGAGGAGAATTTATTGTTGGGGAATGGGGACCAGGGAAGGATGTATCATGCAAAACCAACAAGACTTTAGAACCGCAGAGTCGGCCGCATTTAATTCTTGGTTGGCCGTCGCGTCAGCCGTCGAAGAGATATGTCATTGCCAAGGATCATTTATTAAGGGAGTGGAATGTTTTTTTAAAGGTAAAATAGAAGATTTATTAAGACACTTGTAGGCAAGACAATAATCAACCCGAGGCCCGGAAAGGAACCCAACCCCCACAACCGTAGAACCGCCTCAAGTCTTCCTTATCAGAGACCGCCAACTGAATACCATATCCTTGAATTTTAGACCCCTCCCTACATCTTACAATTTGATTCAAGAAAAGATGAGACCCTTAATTTTCAACATGAGAGCTTCGAAAGAAGAACATCTCCTTGTTATGTTATGTGGAGCCTGATGGTGCTAGAGTACCGTACATGAAGGCACGGCACCCTACCCTAGCTTCATCTTTTACATAGAGATACAGAAACCTTAATTTTGTCTTGGGGTACTCATATATACCTCAGTTGATTAGAAATAAGTACCCATTGTATTGTATATGTTTCTTTTCTTGCTTAGAGCATAGTAAATCAGTATAGATCCGTGGACGTACCTCAATATAGTGGAAACCACATAAATCTGTGTTGTGGTTGTTTGCATCTTTGTTTTTTGTTTGTTTATTGTTCTTTCTTCCTAAAACTTCCCTAAACTGCAAAAAAGAGATTCACGGTCCATGTGGCCGTGACTTATTAATACCCAAATGTCTGTTTTACTCTTACACAAGATCAGGTGTTTATAGACTAATAGACTCGAAAAGGGCCTATTTGGGGCTAGCATATATCAACTCAGGTCCAATTGTTCCGGCCTGTGTTTTAGTAACTGCAAAGCCCACTTTTTGGGCCCTGCGGTTTTGCCCTTAAAACAGGACTGGAGTTAGCTCTTTGAAAAGAGTTACAACATGGAACCGGTTGCTCGATTCCTGAACTGGATAGGACTGGGCTGGGTCCCGAAACCACACTTTACTCTTATTTATGGGTAATTGGAAGCTGGGGCTGATTAAACACCCACCTATCAATTGACACTTTGCTTTCGGAATGCGATAGAAGTCGCACTGATGTTTTTATTTATTTCGGTAGGTAAGACGTGATTGAACGCACGACCTCAAGGTTGTAACGTATAACAACATCCAACCGAGCCATGGGTCGAACCCAAGTCGCACCCAATGCTGATGGCACTTTTTTTAAAGTCCTCGCCTCTTATCTTCTGTATTTTCTCATTGAAATGTGTATATTACCTACCACAAGAGGAAACCAGGTAGGTAAAAGGTTTTCTAGAGTGACACTCCAGAACTCTTCACTATAGTGCAGGGTTTTACTTTACACACGGACGGTAGATATTGTCAATTTAATTAGATCGTCTCAAGGATTGTGCCCTTAGTACCCATGCCATACATGTACCCTACTATTAAGATCCAAAATATACCTAAAGCACCTAGGTATAGAGGTGCGGAAAGCTTAAGTCTTAACCTTTGGGATCCTAATATTCCACCACGCTTCTAAGGCCGACGTCCATACTGACCCACTTTGAGGTGACTTTTATTCCGATACCCCTATTTTCTCATCTTTTTTGTGAGCGAGCCCCTGACATTTTTTTTCAGTAACCCTATTTTCTCTTTTTGAACGAGCCCCCAGGTAGTCCTTTCCCAGGTCGCCCCTCGCGTGACTAGAACCTATGACATGTAGGGTTGGCTCTGAAACCAAATGTTAAAACCAAAACCAATACACCAAAAGCACCCAAGTGGTGCGGAAAGCTTTAAGCTTTATCCTTTAGGATCCTAACACCTACCATGTATTGTACTTTTTCTTTGTGATTTGCAGCGTTCAAATTTTTACTTTTTTAAATAGAAAAAGGCAACAAAGTGGGGGCCACTCCTGCGAAGAGTTCTGGAGTGTATTTCCAGGAACATGTCTCCGATCAAACATTCTGAATGACAAAAGTGCCCAAGAAAAAAAAAATCAAAAAAGGAGCTGGGATGACATTCTTTTGTATAATTTTATTGGGAACTTTTGTCAAAAGGCTTCTATGTTCATCACTTTATTCTCAAGAACTTATCTTTTTTGTCTATTTATAATTCAAGGATTGGTAGGTGCAAATCAAATTGGTGACCTCATGCATAGTGGTGACCATGATCTTTAAAGTTCTAACCATAGAGATTATATAAAAGGCCAATGATTTTATAGTTCTGATAGTAACTAGATATCATAGTACTGGGGCCCAAACCAACAGAATGATGATCATGAGGCTCCTGATCATCCTCAATGAACACATGGCCTGAAATAACTAGACACTTTTTGACCGCTGGATTGAAAGGTCCAGATCCATGAGTTGGTGGTAGGGTATATGATGTAAGAAGATAAGGTTGCTATAGAACTTGTCCAATATATACAAATGAGACCCATATGAACCTAACATCTGTAACTTCAAAATTGTCTTTTCTAAGTATGAGATTTGATTCTTCATTTATCCTTTCTAGGTTTTGTTCAAAGACAAAAAGTAGGACTATTTTTGTTTGAAAAAGACTTTTTTGTTGGCACTTTAGGCACTAGTAAGGAACTTAAAGGATGAGTTTTGCCACTTCAGTCAGATTTCAAGATTTTTCTTGTGCTCATAATTCTACCTACAAGAGAAATTAGGCTTGGAGATTCAGTGTTAGTCTTATGCACAGCATAACTTGTATGAACTAGCCGCCAATTCGATCTAGACCATTGATCCCAATCGAAGGGGCACATCATGGAGTACTGTCAACCATTCAATCAATGTAAGTTCTTGTAGACATACCCATTATCAGATGGTTATTATTTTCAAATCAGTATGACTTTTGGGCTGTAATTGAACCAAGTGGTGTCCCAACTGGTGGGCCACCATACCCTGATTTTATGTTTGTACACACTTCTGTTGTATGTAAGACACGCACCCTAGATTTTGCCTCTTAAAAATTAAGATCAAAGAAAACAACCCCTTCTCCCAAATCCCAACACCCATTTGGAGATCAAACTATGAAACCCAACTTTCTTTACAGTACTGTAAGCAAAAAAAAAAAAAAAAAAAAATCTAAAAGATTCCTTTTGCTTTTATTGTGTTGTCTTCCACTTGAATAGAAAAAAGTATGGACGAGAGGGAGGGGCTAAAGCATCTTCACTTGCTTGTGAATAAAGTAAAATGGGAATTGAAAATCATCAAGCTTTACTTTTTATCTTGTGTTCTTGGTGATTTAATTGGATTCAGATTCTCAACTTGGTCAAACCACACCCAACTTCACAGATTAAACCCTTTAAAGGAAAAAAAAAATCCAGATGGTAATAAACCAATTATAAAGTTGCAAAATAACAAAAGAAGGAGCTGATGAATTTGATAGAAGAAAATTTTGATAATTTAGTGAAAAACCTACAAAGTTCACAAACAAGTTTAGAGAGCAGAGATCAACTTCTTTGAATTTTATACAATTTTTCACTTCATATTCTTGATTGAATTCCTATAATACCCATAAAGGGAAAGATGGAAGAGAGAAACAAAACAGCTGATGAGCTAATTAATCAAATAGGTAGAAAAAAATAAATTAGATCATCAAGTAACAAAGAAATATCCATAAACTTCAAGTTTGAGAGAGAGAGAGAGAGAGAGAGAGAGAGAGAAATATTGACATGCATTACTTGACAAACATATCACAACTAAGCTAAAAATGGGTTCTCATCATGAACAAGATCAAAAGATATAGACAGATCAACAAGTATCTTCCTCATTTCTTCCATCAACTACCCATCATACCATTTCTTTGAAAGATCCTAGACGGGTCAGCGAACCGAGCGGAGAAGGATCGAGAGAGGTTATCAGGTTCAGTCCATGCCGAACCTTGATCGAAATTCTGAGAATAAGTATACGGATCATAAGGGAGTTGAGGTGGAGCTGAAGAATCGAAAATTCTCTTCTTCTCTTTCTTAATTCTTCTCCATAACACTCTCCACCTTGGTATGCTTGGTCGGGTGACCGGTAAGTTCAACGTCGACCCAAACTCATCAAAGTCGTCGTAATCGCTTTCCACGTACCTCCGGCCCAATCGGATACTCCTACTGCCTGATTTGCACCAATTTCCGATGTCCATGGCCACACAATAGCAACTAGCAAGCGACCTTCTCCTTGTTCATCCTCCCCACCATTTAAATGCGTATGGGCAATCCATTTATATTACAACCTTGATTGTATTATTAAATAGACTTTGCTGGCTCTAGCTGGTTCTGGTTGGTTGTGTGGAGCTCAGATAGCTTTTTAAAGCTCGGTTCGGCTTGGCTTGGCTTGGCTACGTAAAATAAATCATGGAGTTTAGTATTATAGATAGATGATGACCTCTATGACTTACACGGGGAGTGGGTACACACCAACTGATGGGTCCCAATTAAGTCCACGATCGAATAATCAGACCATTGATTCATCACATTTGAATACGAATTCCCATGTATTGGATGCTGACTTACAACCTAGAAGATCTCTTGGGTGGGGCATAACTTTTGAGGTGGGCGGTCCCACCTTCCGACAATCCATGTGCATGCATTAAATGGAGTAAAACTTCTATCACAACGTTACGATAGATGCTTCTGTCACAATGAAAATCACTGGCCACATGGCACACTCTTAGTGGACGCTAACCGTATGGATGTTTGGCCAGTACCTCCAAAGATGGGTCCACTTAATTAGCATATTAATATCGTGGATTTCTGAAGTTTTTTTAGGATGCTAAAATGTAACGGTTATAAATCACCGATCAAGCTGATCTTTGGTATATAGGTCCACCAAGAGGTGGTTCAAGGTTCAAAGTTCAAAGTTCAAACATCCATAAGGTCATAGGCCCTAAACTAAGTTCCAAATGGCATTTTTGGGAGGGGGAGGGAGACTTCAAAATTTGAAGTCGACCAAGGCCAGCAAATATTTTCTCCTTATATATAACTCCCCGAGTAAAACTTCTCTGAGCGCCTACGATATGAGTCACGTGTCACACATTTATAGGATTCTGACCATATGGATGTTTGGAAAATCCCTAGATGAGCCTACACACCAAAAATCAGCCTGATTAGTGATTTCAAACCTTTGGATCCTTGAACCCAAATAATGGTCAATAATGCTCAAATTGCAATGCTTGTAAATCACTTATCAGGCTGATTTTTGGTTTGTAGCCCCATCTATGGATTGGCTAAACATCCATACGGGCATCGTCCACTAAAAAGTATGCCACGTGGATCATATTGTGCTTGTCACCGGAGGTGGTCAGCGAAGTTTTACTCATAACACCCGACTTGCTCGGCTAACAGGCTTCAGCTGTAGCCGTACAACTTGGACTTTTCGAGAGAATAAGGCAAGAGGTGGGGGAGTGCATGTTAGCAAGCGTCAGCAAAGATGGTAAGAGTCAAAGAAAGACCGCCCAAGGATCTACCCTACGAGCCGCACGCCAGTATCTACTCTTCCAGAGTAGAACTTTGCTGACCTCCCACAGTATGAGCCACGTGGAACGTTCTTAGAGGACGCGGACTGTATGGATGTTTGTCTATTCCCTAGATGGACCTACAGACCAAAACTCAGCTTGATTAGTGATTTCAAACCTTTGGATCTTTGTACCCCAAATAGGGGTCAAATACCACGGTTAAAAATCAACCCATGAAAAAGACTCCAATCCAACGCTTAGAAATCACTTATCAGGCTAATTTTTGGTCTGCATGTCCATATAGGGTTTGGCGCCCAAACATCCGTACGGTCAAAAATCTCTAAAAATATACCACTTGGCTAATATTGTGGGCGGTAAGTAACATGGCTGACCAGCAGCAGCCAACAAAGTTCTACACACTCTTTCATACATCCATCATAGTAAAAGATCAGAATTTACCCTAAGAACCTTCTATAAAACAACAAATATAATTATTAAATAATGAGTTCTTGTAAATTATATTTTGGTTCAACGTTTGAGGCCCTCACCCCTCAAAGTTCAAAGTTCAGACCAACAACATTGGCTCATATTTTCTTTATTTGCGACCAACTTGGGTCGAACCCCACTAATCTATGGGTTCTACCCTTTTTACGTGTATCATCGTCATCAAAGCCTTATCCCAACTATTTGTGGTCAGTAATGGCTTTCTACTATGTCTAAAGGCCGAATCCAATTAATCTATGGATTCGACCCTTTACGTATAACATCGTCAATATCAGTAGAGCCTTATCCCAACTATTTAGGGTTTGTCATATGAACCCGGCTAAGTTTTTATATTCTATGTAGGGCCTAACCTAGGGTGGCGCAACTAGCTTATTTCAAGGGTTGAACCTTTTTAAGTATTTTAGTTGGAAAACATTTTACTATTTTTCTCCGCCGAAAGTCAGTGTGACTTTTATATTATTATTATTATTATTATTATTTATTATTTTTTTTGAAAATTTTCTTCACATGCTTCTTGTTTAGAATATAGGCATTTTAATATACCCATATAAAATAAGATAAATTAGTGTAAAGACCCTTGTACTTTGTGATATTAGCAAGACCCCCCTTGATCATTGGTCAACATTATCGACCCATATGAAATGTAATGTGCATACCTAACTACTGATTCTTTCTTGAAAAGATTAAAATACCCCCCAAAAGTTGCTTTTTTTTTTTCCTTTTCTTATGGTGTTTTCTAAGAGGTATGAATGATAGGCTGCGAGTTTTTTAAAGTGTATTTTGATAATTTTTAGTTGAGGTACTGGATGGTTGATGTGGGATTCCTTATGTCATAGGTTGCTTTTGGGATTGTGGTAACCGTGGGGGCAGAGGGGGCAAAGTTGTCGATTACCCCCCTTTACGTTGCGCGCCAAGTACTCCAGATTCTTTAGCAGAGTTGTTTGAGGACTTTGACAAATCCGATCGAGGTGTCCGAGAAGTGACCGAGGCGTTCGTCTGATCCTGCAAGAACTCTCACTAGTGGAATCCTATATTAGTAGCAAAATGAGAGTTTTCTCTAGGAGAGCCTCCGACGATCAAGTCAGTTTTCAAGAAATCAAAGTGGCAGAGTTTTGGTAAAGGGTTTGTGCATACCTCTTTCTTTTCAGCTCCCACTATTTATAAACCTCTGGACCCTGTTGATGTACTTCATGCTCATGTTTTACACTATTGCACATTTCCTTCTGTCAGCCTTTCTTGTTATTGACTTTTTCTCTCTAACAAGGCCGTCAACTGTCTGACATTACCTTCTACAAAGGTCTATAGCCGATTGGCTTATTCACTGACAATGTTAACTACTTACTACTGTACTGACTTTCTCCAATGCAATGATCTGCCACTGACTGGCTTTATCCTCTGACAGGGTAAACTACCAAGCAACTACTACCTGCTCCCAACTATTGCCTGACATTGTCTACTGACAGAATCTACTGCCGAGATGACCCTCTCGTCGATTACCTCTGAGCTTGTGAGCTAGCCTCTCTTATCGATGTACCCCGAGGAACTTCTATCCCAGCGTCTGACTAGCTGAGATATCCCCTTATCGGCTCTACCATGGCCTAGTCCGAGACCTCGTGTGGCATGTTGTTCCATGCATGGTTTCGACCGCCTTTGTCAGCACTTACCGGACCATATGACATGTTCCGTCCTCGACCTTTATCTATTGTAGCACACTTACTCATCTTGCACCCCTTTTCATCATCCTTGGCACAAGTGGCACTTGGCGAGAACAATATCCTCTCGTGTCATGATCTTGGTCGTCCACGTGTCGATCACAAATTTAGCAACTACAGTAACCAGAGCTTATAGTTTATTGCGGTAAGCTATGGATAAGCAATATCCATAACTCATTACTTGTCTGATTTTCAACATGTACTAAATAAAAGTACTGGACTGGACGCAAAATTTAAAAGACAAAAACACTTTGAAATTTGCTTCTTCTCATCTCGCAAACCAACTGTTTTAGCCACATTTCCGAGGTGGTTAGTACCAAAATGTCATAGAAGAAGTAAAAATAAACATTAACAAGGGGAATGGTTTTACCTAGGAACACTCCAAGACTCTTCTCCAGAATGGTAGTTAATTTTCTGTACAGATGGTAGAAGAGGTGGTGAGTCCAAAAGGGTCCATGCGTGTTTTAGTACCTGAGAATCTCCCCACGGAACAAATTTCAGCTCAATAGCACTCCACCATGTGGCAAATAAAGACGTTTTTTTCCTCTCTGTTTCATCGATTCCTTAACTATACAAGGATTATTTTCAAGAGTATGGGGGTCTCATTAATTAGTCTTATTTCTAAAGGGGGTAGTACTAAAATATCCTATAAATAAATTTGAAACTAACAAGGGGCGAGGGTTTTTCTAGATTTCCACTCAAAAGTCCAGAGAAAAATTTTGAAGCAGCGAAGCAGTGGCCAATCACATGGCGCCCCAATATGCTCTTCAAAAAGCATTTATGGGTTTGTACGAAAGCAACAGTAGATTGTGGCGCCATGTGATTGGCCACTGCTTGGCTGCTTCAAAAATCAACTGCTTCAAAATTTTCTCAAGAATGACATGGTTTTGTTTACACTTAGTAGCTGATGTTATGAGCCCAAAAGGGTTCGAAGCGTCGTTGGCAAAGTTTGGGATAATAACACCCCACCGGTGGCAAAATCCCCGACACGGGAACTACTCAAGGGATCGTCTATCAGATGGACGGTTCGGATTGGCCATGTCAAACCCCCCAAGTTCAAATAAAACCTTCAACTACATTGAAGAATTCTTGAGATATATACAACCAAAGGTCAAACTTTGTTACTGAAAATAACAGAGGAAAATGGCCAGTCATTAATTTATTTATTATTAGATTTAGATGGATTATATAGATATGGTTGACTTATAGTAGTAAGCACATGATGCACGTGAAGAGAGAGAGAGAGAGAGAGAGAGAGAGAGAGAGAGAGTGCTACCTCAGCACTTGACTTTGATTTTCAACCTTCAACGTTGATTATTAAGTACCAAATAATAAAAGAAACGTTTCATTTTAATGGGTTTGGCTTCTCGAGGCTCATGCGGGTAGGGGTATCAACCAAGGTTTAAAGGAGGCCGTTTTAACGGTTAAACGGACTGGGGGCATTACCATTTAAACCGTTTAAACGGATTGGAACGGCCAGGGGCAAAAATAGAAAAAAATGGGAAAAAATGGAATTAAACGGATTTTAACGAAAAAAATGGCGCAGAAATTCAAATTTTAAAATTTGAAAATTAAAAAAAAAACAGAATTTAACGGAAATTAAACGGATTTAACAGCCATTTTTTTCACAAAATTTTTCAGAATTAAACGGCTGTTTAAATGATTTTAACGGCCGTTAAAACAAAAAAACGGCCGTTTTTTTCAAAACCAATAAAACGATTTTAAACGGCCATTTTTAAAACCATGGTATCAACGAAAGACTGAAAATTTGAATCCGAATTCAAATAATCAGATATTATCTGAAAATTTTGGATATCAGATTTGGATAATTTTTTATACTCAAATACTTTTCGGATATATATTTACTTCATCCAATATATTATAAATATAATAATTATATTATATATATAAAATGAATTATATTATATTTATTATATATACTTATAAAATTATTACTATATAAATATAATAATTTATTATGTATATCCAATTTGATTATTGGACGAATAGTATATTATCAGATATCCGATAAGCTCGTCGGATTTGAATTCGAATTCCAATATTGATTCAAAATATCTGATAATATCCATTAGATTTCGAATCAAATCCAAATATCGGATTTTGGTTTGGATTCAGATTCGGACATGTTTATAGTCGAATCGAATAACAACCCTACATGACATAAACTGCTTCAATGTATTTCAGGACATAAAAAAGAGGATACAGTTGGTTGGATGGTTAGGACCATGGTTTTAAAAACGGCCGTTTAAACGGTAACACCCCAAGCCCGTTTCCGTTAAAATCGTTTAAACACGTTTTATCGGTTTCGAAAAAATGACCATTTTTTTTTTTTGTTTTAACGGCCTTTAAAATCGTTTAAATGGCCGTTAAATCCATTTAATTCCGTTAATTTTTTATTTTTTTTATTTTCAAATTTCAAAATTTGAATTTCAGTGCCATTTTTTCCATTAAAATCATTAAAACCGTTAAAATCAGTTTAATTCCGTTAAATTCTATTTTTTCCCATTTTTGCCCCTTGGCGTTTCAATCCGTTTTAACGGCGTTTAAATGGTAACGCCCCCAGTCCGTTTAACCGTTAAAACGGCCTCCTTTAAACCTTGGTTAGGACCATCTGATCAATGCAATTTTAACTCATTTGGATTTGATGGTCATGATCATGTAAAAAATGGAGGTGTCCAATCAAAGGGATAGTAAATATGGCGACATTGACTAAGGACTGTTGCCAATAAGAGCACATGTATCACGTGCCTAATAATAAGACTGCTTCAAGTTTTGGAAACAGAATCTCTCCCTTCTATGTTACTATAATGCTTTTGATATTTGGCAGTAGGAGTAGAACTTTGCTGACGGAGTCCCTCGTCAACGTTGACCACGGACCACAATATGAGCCATGTGTCATACACTTAGAGATCGTTAACCGTATGGATGTTTGCCCAACCTTAAGTGGACCTACAGACCAAAAATTAGCTTGATTATTGATGTCTAATCGTCAGATTGGGGTTGTTTTCATGGGTTGATTTTTAAAGTGTAATTCGAGCATTATTTGGGGTATAAGATCCTAAGGTTTGAAATGACTAATCAGACTGCGTTTTGGTATGTAGGTCCACTTGGGATACAAAGATCCAAAGGTTTGAAATCAATAATCAGGCTGAGTTTTGTTATATGCAGATAATTGATTTATTTGAGATTAAAATTGATTATTTATAATAAAATTAGAAAGAAAATTAATTTTTATTACTAAAAGTAAAATCAGCCTCATCATCGTCTATTCCTTTCTCAAATGTTTGGAGGTTGGCAACGCGAATCCTATTTTGTTCTACTCTGTTTACAGATAGGCTTAGGCTCCAAGGACCCCCATTTTCTGACCCTTCTTGGGAGTTGGGCTCTCAGCCGTGAATTCCGAGAATTGAGAATCCAACGGTAATTGATAATGCTAACTCATCACTATCAACCACAGTTGGATTATCAGAATCCACTGCTGAGAGCCCGACTCCCGAGAGGGAGTGAGAAAAAGGGGGGCTCCTGAGCTCGACCCAAATATGTATATCTTTTGTCAAAACATAAGTCTTCAGATATTATGTCAAAACATAAGTATTTCTTGCTTTACTTTTAAAGGTTAAAACCAAGGTTTAAAGGGGACCTTTATAATGGTATAACGGACTGGGGGCGCTACCGTTTTTCCTGTTCTAACGAAAAAAAACGCTCAGGGGTAAAAATGGAAAAATAACGGAAAAAATGGCGCTGAAATTCAAATTTTGAATTTCAAAATTTCAAAAATAGAAAATAACGGAAAAAAAATAGAATATAACGGAAAAAACAGAAATAACGGCCGTTTTTTTCACAAAATTTCGAGAAAATAACGGTTGTTATTTTCGTTATAACGGAAAAATAACGGCCGTTATTTCTGGGCGTTTTAACGGTCCGTAATGTAACGGGGTAGGTCCGAATCCATTATAACAGCCGTAACAGCCGTTTTTTAAACCTTGGTTAAAACTAACAAATAAAATTGATTAAAAAAAAGTAGGATTTAGATCCCATTGGATGGTTTCGTGTGGTGTGAATCTCAAGGAACATCCCATGGTCTGGACCTAGGGAAGACAGGCCCACCTGGGGCTGAGAGGAAGACTGCCCTAATTCATAGAGAGAGGGAGAGAGGTTGGGCTGCAGCTATAGGTCCGTTGAGCCAGGGCTGAGCTTCGTTTTTGGGCTTGGTAAAAAGGGCCACTTTAGGCCCAATATAGCCCTTATGTACAATGGGGCTGGACAGAGGCCTGATACGTTAGCTCAGCTTGGTCTGTTATGTATGAGAGCTAGGAAACTCACATTTATTTATTTATTATGGTTATTTACTACTTATCCAAACCCTCAAAATTCTCTTAAAATGAGATAAGATCGATGTCTTTATTTATTTTTTCCTATAACAGGAAATACGTTCACTTTCTACCACCGTTCGATTAGGATCTAGTGACGATGAGATGGGCTTGGACTGGGCCTAGTCTTGTAGATATCTTCTTGTCCAGACTTGAAGAGAATACGGGTGTCAAAGCTGCTATGGAGAGGGGCTGGCAGAAAATATGGGTGGACTTTAGATTTTGGGTATCAAGGCCTTCTTCTTATTCAGTAATGTTACCGTTACTGTTACTTCCGTTAAAACGGCTCAAAGAACAGTTACCGTTCTTTCTGTTATACGTAGCTGAATCTACGTATGGAAGGAATCATCATGCGGTCATGCCAAGTTTGCTAACCAAGGATGTCATCTGTGAGGTGTACAATGTGACTGTCTTGGATGATTCGTGTAGTTGAAGCAGCTTTAGAGACGGATCTCTGTCTATCAACGGTCTCTGCCTGTCCGTTGTTTGAGCTAATTGTCTGGGCTTGTCAATTCACACCTAAGCCTATTGGGCCCACAAGTTTAGATTGAAATATTAGGCCATGTAATAGTAATTCAATGTGGGGTTGTGTTTGGGAACAAAGTTTTAAATAGCACGTACGACACCAACCTATATGGGAGCCATATTAAATTCTGTTTGGGTCGGCCATGATTTTGGGGAGTACGAATTATGTGTGGACTAGGGCTGCAACTTGGGCGGGCTCAACCCAATCCCAACGTTGGGCTTGGGTTGGGTTGGCCTCTTCAATACTCGGGTTGGCCTCAGGCCTGGATTTTGACAAACTGATCAAAGTCGGGTTGGGCTCAGGCAGAGGCTTTGGGCAACCCAACCCAACCCAACCCGACCCGACCCAGATATTTTACATTATGGTTAGGGTTGTCCGACGAAGACGATCTCTTCTTTCCCCATCCCCTTCTCTAAAATCTGCTGTTATGTTTGTAAACTAGTGGGTGCCCCGTGCCATCAGCACTCCTGGCCAAAGAATTTGCCAAAATCAGGTGAGTGGCGGAGATCCACCATCCATTTGGGGGAGGATTAGATCTTGGCCCTTCTTTGTTGATGCTTATAAGAGGAGGTATAAATAGGGAGACAACCAATGTGTCCTGTTATATAGAATAGTAAATGGCCCATGCCCACGGCACTCTCCGACAAAAGCGTTTGCAAAAATTGGATGCCTTTGGCACTCAAACGGTGTAACGGACTGGGGCGTTACTGTTTTTTTCATTATAACGGATTGTAACGCACCGAGGGAGAAATGGGAAAATAACATAAATAACTAAAAATGACGGAGTTGAAATTCAAAATTTGAATAAATTAAGGTCAAAGAGGCGGATTGAGTGGCTGAAATCTAAACGTCCACATTAGATCGATGAATTTGATCTCAACCACTCTTTATCTAACTGTCCACATTAGATGGATGGATAAGATAAGAGAATACAACTGAGTTGTCTTGTTATATGTGTGGGTGGGCCGTGCCCGCTGCAGTTTCCGACAAAGTATTTGTCAAAATCGGGTGGGAGTTAATCTCAGCCATCGATATGAAGCATAGTGGATCTCAGCCACTCATTATTGAAGCCATCTATATAACAAAACATGAAAGTTGTCTCCCCACTTATACTCCCTCTTATCTGTTTAGACAAAGAAGGGCTGAGATCTTATCCCCCAAATAGATGCTAGATCTTAGCCATTCACACCCAATTTTGACAAACGCTTTGTTGGAGAGTGCCGTGGGCATGGGCCACCCACTATCTATATAACAAGTGACAGTGGTTTTCTTATACCCCTCTTATCTTATATGGCTTCAATAATGAGTGGCTGAGATCCACTATGCTTCATATCGATGGCTGAGATTAACTCCCACTCGATTTTGACAAACACTTTGACGGAAAGTGCTGCAGGCACGGGCAACCCACGCATATAACAAGACAACTCAGTTGTATTCTCTTATCTTATCTATCCATCTAATGTGGATGGTTAAATAAAGAGCGGTTGAGATCAAATCCATCGATCTAATGTGGACGGTTAGATTTCAGCCACTCAATCCACCTCATTTGCCTTCAATTTATTCAAAATTTGAGTTTCAACACCGTTATTTTTTGTTATTTTCCCATTTTTCCCTCTGTGCGTTACAATCCGTTATAACAGCTGTTATAATGAAAAAAATGGTAACGCCACAGTCCGTTATACCGTTTGAGTGCCAAGGCATCCAATTTTTGCAAATGCTTTTGTCGGAGATATTTAGGCACACTGAAGAATCCACCTCATTTGCCCTCAATTTATTTTGCCCTCAATTTATTCAAAATTTGAATTTCAACACCGTTATTTTTTGTTATTTCTGTTATTTTTCAATTTCTTCCTCTGTCATTACAATCCGTTCTAACAGCCGTTATAATGGAAAAAATGGTAATGCCCCAGTCCGTAATACCGTTTGAGTGCCGAAGGCACCCAATTTTTGCAAACGCTTTTGTCGAAGAGTGCCGTGGGCATTGGCAATTTACTATTTTATATAACAAAACATATTGGTGTTCTCCCTCCTTATACCTCATCTTATAAGCATCAACAAGGAAGGGCCGAGATCTAATCCTCCCCCAAATGGACGGTGGATCTCCACCACTCACCTGATTTTGGCAAATTCTTTGTCGAGGAGTGCCGATGGCACGGGGCACCCACTAGTATAAGATAAGAGTGGGTATAAGAAAACCACAACCACTTATTATTGATAGTGGGTGGCCCATGCCCACGGCAATTCTAGACAAAGCATTTGCCAAAATTGGGTGTGAGTTGCTGAGATCCACAGTCTAGTTAGGAGATAAATCTTGGCCCTTCTTTGTTGAAACATATAAGAGGGGGTATAAATGGGGAGACAACATCCCTATTTTGTTATATAGACTAGTGGGTGCCCCGTGCCATTGAGGGAGAAATTATAACAAATTATAACGTACAGAGGGAGAAATGAGAAAATAACAGAAATAACAAAAAATAACGGTGTTGAAATTTAGATTTTGAATAAATTGAGGTCAAATAAGACGGTTTGAGTGGCTGAAATCTAACCATCCACATTAGATGGATGGATAAGATAAGAGAATACAACTGAGTTGTCTTGATATATGAGTGGGTGGCCCATGCCTGCGGCACTTTCCGACAAAGTGTTTGTCAAAATCGGGTGGGAGTTAATCTCAGCCATCGATATGAAGCATAGTGGATCTTAGCCACTCATTATCGAAGCCATATAAGATAAGAGGGGTATAAGAAAACCATTAAATTTTCATTAAATTTTTTTTTTTTTTAATTTTTAAATTTTGAGTTTCAGCACCACTTTTTTCCATTAAAATCATTAAAATCCGTTAAAATCCATTTTTTCCCTTGGCCGTTTCAATCTGTTTTAACGGTAACACCCCTCTCGATACATGAAAAGTGGGGCTCCTGAGCCTGACCCTGACCCTTGGGCTATATGTAAATCCAACCCATTTCATTCCTTATATGTAAGTAAATAGTAGGTGACCCGTGCCCACGACACTTATCGACAAAGCGTTTGTCAAAATTGGGTGTGAGTGGCTGAGATCCACTGTCCCTTTGGTGTGATAAGATCTCGGCCATCCTTTATGAAGCTGGATAAGAGGGAGAGACAACCGTCCTGTTTTGTTATATAGATTTAGATAGTGGGTGGCCCGTGCCCTCGGCACTCTCCAACAAAGTATTTGCCAAAATTGGGTGTGAGAGGCTGAGATCCACAAAACTGGGTCATTTGAGGGATAAGATCTCGGCCCTTCTTTGTCTAAGCAAATAAGAGGGGGTATAAGTGGGGAGACAACTTCCCTGTTTTGTTATATAGATATAAAGACGCGAATAAAAAATTCTTATATGTATTTTATATTAGAAATTAATATAAATAAATTTACCAACTTTTCCTAGCTAGCAATAAAAAATAAAAAAATTTGAGTAATTTATCAACCCGACTAATCTGATCAACTCGACTAACCTGATCGTGTTGGGCTCGGACTGAAGATTTAAGGCCTGGCCTTGGGTTGGGTTGGGCTTGGACTCACAACCTTGAAGACTGGGTTTGGCTTGGGTTGACCCCAAACCCGACTAAACCCACCCGAGTTGCAGCCCTAGTGTGGACGACACCTTGTACTTGCTACTCAAAACTAGATTAGAGCTAGTTTAACTCCCTAAAAAAAACTAGTTACCTTCCACTGGTTATACTGAGGTGATACCCTTACTGTCCAATGATCACAACCATTATTCCATTTGGTGATGCTCAAAAGAAGAAGGATCAGATGGTTGTGATCATCAGATAAGGTTGACTTAGACTAGCTATGACATAGGTGGGAGCGATCAAATAGTGGGTCCTAACCTAACTTCCCAACACGTGAGATACGTGTCCTTATCAATTGCTTACAATATAGCAAGTGAACAACCCATTCCCATGTTACTCTTCCTTGGGCCCGGGTCCCGACAGAGTCAGGGAGTGACGAGTATCCACCATTCTACACGTCAGCATCAGGTAAGAGAGAAGATCAAGAAGTTGATGAATCGAACGGCGTACATATGATGGCAGCGGTATCTCCACGTGATAATGTAGTCAGGGCATGTGGTCTAACGTGTAAAGGAAAACAGAAGCCCGTATTTTCTTATCAGAAAAAAACATGGTCGGAAAAAATTTAGATGCAGAGGACTTTGGATGCAGTCGATGCAGAGGGCTATAGTGGCCCTACATAGCTCATTTCTTTGGGTCCAGTAACCACATGGATGTTTAGTCCTCCCCTTGGTGGATATACATACAAAAAATTGGCTTGATTGATAATTTGTAGCCGTTGGATTAAGTACCCAAAAAATATACAAAAACCATGCTCGAATCCAACGTCTAATATCAATCCTAAAACAAATGCTTAAATCCATGGCTAGTGAAAACCAATCAATCCGATTTGTGGCATGTATATCTACCAAGGGGTGGACTAAACATCCATGTGGTTACTGGGCCCAAAGGGCCCTCTGCATCGACTGCATCCAAAGTCCTCTGCATCTAAGTTTTTTTCCATAGGGTCCGCCTTCTAAAGGACCGGGTCCTACACAAAGTTGCTCCACATAATGCCATGTGGCACATTATTTCTGGCCCACTGACCCATAAACGTTTGGCCCAGCCCTTGATGGACCTACAACCCAAAAATTAGCCTGATTGATGAGTTCCAGGCGTTAGATTTGAGTTTATCTCTTCACGGGCTTCATGAACAGGCCTATGAATGAGTTTCAACGCCCTGAAGCCCATTATAAAAAGAAACTCAAATCCAACGGCTGGAAATTTTTAATCAGTGTGTATTTTTTGGTGTGTAGGTCCACCAATGGGTGGTCCAAACATTCATGTGGTCAGGCCTATGCAGGAGTTCGAAGCCATGAACAGGCCGACTAAAATATAACCTTGCATACTCTTATGGGTCCATTGACTCATGAATGTTTGGCCCACCAAAATTAACCTGATTAGTGACTTCTACCAATGCGATCTGAGCACCCCAAAAAGAAGTGGTCTAAACTGGCAGCTGAAAACCATCCCATCAAAAACTCTCGATCCAACGGCTAGATCTACAAATCAAGCGATGATTTTTTGTGTATATTTCCACGTGTTATTCTCCGAGGAATATAGTGAAAGAGCAAAGGTTTTTCATGTGGGTTCAGAATCTGACTAGGAGGAGCATCAGCACTGTTTTGTCACCTACCCAAAAGCCACCTCCCTAAACCTAAAGTATGCCAAACTTCTCAATCCCCCACGGCCGACCCAAACCGGAAAAAAAATAAAAAAAAGGAGAGCCTTACGATGACTTCTGTATCAAAATTTTGATGCAGAAGTCCCTCAAATTGCCACGTATTACACTCTTTCGGGCCCACTGACCCCCTGAATGTTTTTCCCACAACATGTTAGAGCTACACACCAAACATCAGTCTGATTGGTGATTCATTGGCATTGAATTTGAGCATTTTTTCATCGTGGGCTTCGTAAACAGGCTTATGGATTTGTTCGAAGCCCATGATGAAAAAAAATGCTCAAATTCAATGGTTAGGAACCAGCGCAATCACACTGATGTTTGGTGTGTGGGTCCATCAAGGTGTGGGCCAAACATTCAGGGGCCAGTGGGCCCAAAAGATTGTACTACATGGCAATGTGAGTGACTTCTACATCAAAAATTTGATACAGAAGTCAGTATATCATAGAATGTAAAACAAAGTGCCTCTAACCCAACATGCAACAAACAAAAGAAAGACACGCGCACACAGATACAGAGAGGCGAGTGGATCGAATCTTGGGCCAGCGCGTATTTACGACTTCCTTATCTCAGCAGGCTCTAATTTGGACAAGTGTGTTGGCGTGGGTGACTCTTTGTATAGAGATAGGTCCCATCGTTCTAATAACCACAGCCTTTAAGTAAAGCAACAAAGGAATAACTTTCTGAGAATCAATCTCAAAGCTTTTTATGCCAACCTTTACTTCTCTCCCTTCCTTCCCTTTCCCCCCCTCCCATATATTTATTTAACCCACAGAATCGCTTTTCGCCCAAGAAGAAGAAGAAGAAGAACAAGCGAAGAAGATATGTGTCGTCACCCAGATCTCCCTGTTAGCAGGCTTAGCGACACGGAGGCTAGATGGGTGGCGTTGCAGTTGCAGGTGAGTTTGGTGGTGGAGGCCATGAACCAGCAAGTGGCCGAAGCCCCGGCAGTGGGTCAGGTTGGGGGTGGAACAGCGAAGCTGTGCGTGTGTTCTCCGACGCAGCATCCAGGTTCGTTCAGGTGTAGGCATCATCAATCTGAGTATCAGTGGGGTGGTCGTCGAAATTCGAATACAACCAAAACCCAGTAGTTAGCAAGGAAGAATAATCAGATGTATGCATGTGTTTCGTCTTCCTTGTAACTATGAATTGGATCATCTTGTATGTCTCATCGTCTCCTTCTCCTTTCACTTAACTGTATATATAAAGATATGTTTCTGTTGAAATTTGAAACCAAAACCTCTTTCTCTCTCCATCTCTAGCGTACTGGGCCTGGCCTTAGTCCAAGTTAGAACAATCTGTAAGCCCATGCATTTGCAGTACAAGAATCTGTCAGACAAAATGACCCACGTTTTGTACAATTTGACGAGGTATGTGGTAAAACTTGTATCACAAGATGTTGTGACGGAAGCCAGTCACAGCACTCAATACGAGCCACGTGGCACACGATCAGAGGGCGATGACCGTATGGATGTTTGGCTAGTCCCTCAGTGTACCTACCAACCAAAAATCAGCCTGATTATTGATTTGTAACCTTTGGATTTTTGGACCCAAATAACGCTCAATAATGCTCAAATTCCTACCGTTAAAATCAACCCATGAAAATAACTTCAATAAAATCGGTTAGAAATCACTAATCAAGCTGATTTTTTGTGTACCGGTCCACCGAGGGACTGGCCAAACATCCATACGGTCATCATCCTCTAATAGTATGCCACGTGTCTCGTATTGAATGCTGTGACCGGCTTCCGTCACAACATCTTGTGACACAAGTTTTACTCGTGAAACGGCACCTTTGAGGTTAGTTGGTTCTGCGGCCTTGTAGAACTTTCTGACCGCCGCCGGTCAATAAATCTTAAATTTCACGGTTAAAAATCAACCCATGAAAACGACTCCAATCCAACGCTTAGAAATCACTAATTAAGCTAATTTTTGGTCTGTATGTCCACCTAGAAATCACTAAGAATATGCCACGTGGCTCATTTTGTGGGCGGTACTTAATGGGTTATTAATTACCATTCACCCGGCCAGATTACATATTTGGGACACTTTCTGAGGTAGGACTGAGTCAAGCAATGGGCGGGGCCACTATCCGAGATTGATAATTTGGCAACACTTGTACTAAATGTTACTGTTTTGATTTGAATTCTAAAACTTTTGGGTGGCGTTTGAACGCAAGGAAGCTCAACAGCCACTCGCTTCGCTTGGCTTAGATCATCCGGGAGGTGGGACACATACTTATCCTCGAAGTGGGCGTTTTCCCACCTTTTACATGTTTGATGGTTTGCAGGAAGTTGATTTTCTAGAAATTGAGTTTTCCCAAAAAGTATCACTCACTTTCGGAAAATGTAGATATCAAAAGATTCAAAACTGAGTGAAGGCGTCAAGGTTGAAGATGTCGGGTGGGTAAAACTTGAAAATGACTTCCAGAAAAAGAATTCACTTCGGACACACCATTTTTTGTTGAACCACACTCTGGGAAATGAGCATTTTTCAGAAGTAGTTTTTCTTTTCTGCCGACTTTCCGAACCAAAACGCAGCCCCCACACGAGGTTGTACAAGTCCTTGAGCAAAGTTCTGTTGCTATCCCTACCTAAGGTTGTCGGTCAATGGATCGGGTTTGGATCGGATCAGGGTTGATCCAGACCTGATCCAATATCTTATCGGATCATGATTCGCAGAGACCTAAGATCGAGTTGATATGATCAATAAAACTGTTAAATTTGATTTTAACCAAAACTGTAAATTCTCAAGTCAACTAAAAAATGGTAGAAGATTTTATCAACATACATTTATTAATACAATATACTTCATTAATAATATTGGATCGGATCATTATTAGATCGGGTCAAAGTAAATCCAGAACCAATCCGATAGCTTATCAGATCAGATTGGGGTCGAGGCAACCTGATCCATTGACAGCCCTACTCATACCAATCTACTATTATGATTATAAAAAAAAAAGGAAACCACTGAAATGCTATCACTGTTTCTTGACGAAAGAATCCTGTTAGACGATCACAATGTTATATTACAAAGGGAGGCAACAACACATTATCATTTCTGAATTCACCCACACCCGCATAGGTACGTACGTATATACACGAAAGGGGAGCCACAAGTCAAACTTTTTAGCACCGAGTCATACCATCCGACGATTCCCTGTCTTTCGAGACATCCACAACCATCACTGAGCATAACAACAACAGTTTATAAATTAGAAAAACGTGTGGGTGCACAAGGTCACATCTTGACTGGAATAATAAAGATTCTATCGAGCTTTCCACAAGGAATAAAAGGAAAAAGAAAAAGATGTTTGCAAGCACCCCTCTTTACTGATAATCCGATGGGTATATATTGATTAGGGCTAGTCCAATCCATGGGCCATAGCCCCAAAATCACACAACGGATGGTCATAACCATATGATTAGTTGCTTGCTCTCGACAAATAAAATTATGGTCAACAGCCCTAAAAAATGTCACAGTAACTCATGGCAAGGATGATTCCAGCAGTGCAGTCTGAGGGCTATGGCACATCAACTGGATGGCCTGGATCAATGGAAGTGTGCATCAATAGAAGGTGCAGCTGGGTTTATTTTTCATGCACATATTTCATTTGTAATAAAGTTTTATGCAGTTCAACCCTACCCACAATAACGGCAAGAATAATAATTACTCACCTAAGGGTAGCAATCTTGACGGATGATTGTTTGGTTGTCCGTATTCATATATACCTTGCAAGATACTTTTGTCTGATAAAAAAATTGAAAAGGCATAATTCAAACAAACTGATATAAAAACAACTAACTTTAGATCCTGCAGGAAAAGAAAAAGGACAATCGAAGAAGTCACAGAAAGCACCAAGATGAAACTTCAGTTCTTTAGAATCTGAAATATGGGAACACATTGGGTGTGTGTGTATGTGCCTATGTACAGTAGATAATAAGAATAGATGTTTCGTATGGATTTTTTTTCAACATTCTTGTCAAATAAATATTTCTCACAAACACACACAACCAGATGTTCTTATCTAAGATGAATATAGTAGACATTGTTGATGGGCCTCTGTTATTCTTTTCAAGAACAAGATTGATGTTAAACTGTTCAGCAAAAGGCTAGTTTATTCAAGCTGGACATAATATTTTTTTTTTTTTTATAATTAAGCTAGCCATAATTTTCACCATTGTGGGCCAAGTTTAATTCTTCAGTGCTTCTAATTTAGAAGCTCATGGATATGCTTCCAGAACATTGAAGAATACCTGCAACAAAGAAATAGGGTCTGCAACTTATATTTATTTATTTTTGACAGATAACCAAGTTATGAAGCTCTATCTGGAATCCTAAAGTCAAAACCATATTATTCTGTTATAGTCGATTCGTGCTCTGATGTCCCGAACCACATGCCAAACTGTTTTAGCAATGAGTAGCCCATTACGAGCTAGGTAGTTAAGGGTGCAAGGCACTAGTACCCCTAGCGCCTAAGGCACAAGACGCAAGTCCAGGCACGCGCTTGACTGAAGCGAGGCGCAATATTAAAAAATATACTAATAAATATAAGAAATATAAAAAAGTAATAAAAATAACATCATAAAATAACAAAAACGGGTAATCATTAGTCTATAAAACATAAAATATAACAAATGTTCAAAATTTCAAGTAACCCAAAGACAGTTCTAGTTAACATTGTCATTATTTAAATACAAAACAAGTAATCAAAAAGCCATAAAACTTAAAAGAAAGCAAATGTCCAAAATCTCCAATAGCCCACAATTAGTTCTACTTGACATCGTCATCATCTAAAATATAATCATTAGCTTCATCCCCATCATCATCAAATGTGTTAGTCTCCTCAATATATTCTTCTTCTTATGTCCCCTCCGAATTGGCCTCTTCCTCTTTCGACTCCCTTACTGAAGCCATTGTCCTTACTCTTGACCTTGATTGTGATCTAATATTTGATGTTGATCCCTAGGTCTTCTTCATGGGAGATGGAAGTGTCTCGGTTCACATAACAGAGTCTAGGGTTTTCTTTTTTCTTTATGAGTAGAAGAGAGACTAGGTTGTCATTGTATTACATGTAAAAAAAGAAACAATAGCATGTAACAACAAACAACTTATTAAGTTGCAACAAATTAATATAATAAGTCAAAGTACATAATTTTTACCAAAAAAACATGTATTTTAGTTAGATGCGTGCTTGATGCGTCTAGAGCCTGGTTTGAGGCACGCGCCTTATTAAATGCGTCTCACTTTGACCCTTCCAAGGTGCACCTAAGGTGCACCTAGCGCTTGAGGCATGTGCCTTGACTACAATGATTATAAGTTTTAATACACATCACCTCATCTCTAGAAGCATAAGGGTTTTTTGATCGGTTGGAACCGTCTCCAGACAGTGATGAAATTGGCCAAAAAACTTATCAAAAAAAAATTTTAATTGGCCAAAAAAGAGGATACTCCATTGGAAATAATGTTAGCCGCCTTGGCTGTAAGACTCATTGCGGCATAGAAACGGAGAGGATATTCAACTCTAATGGATAAGATTACTTATAGGGGCCAAGGATCAAACCATAGACTTATTAGAAAATCATCTCCAGTCACAAACCTGCTTGCCAAAGTTTTTAGATAAGTCTAATCACCGCTTCTTTATTACCATCAATTAACAATTGTTTATTGATATGTCATTTTTTTTGTTGATGTGTTTCATTGTTCTATGTAATTCATGAGGTGGTACAAATTGGGGAGAAGGAGCACAACTCAGACAAGGAAGGACTATTTTCAACTTTCAATTTGCGCGAAGGAAAAATATGGGAATGCCTCAGCAATCGCACATGCATTTCAAAAAGAACAACATAAACCAATGAAACAAGGACACTCCATTTTCTAAGAATTTGACATGTCAGACACTGTCATACTATGGGGGTCTGTGTCTGGCACTTTGTATCGGTGTTGGAGACCAAAACATGTGCCCGTCTTTTTTATACAGTTCCAAACCAAGAGGACTCCCATACCTTTCTCCCATCCAGGCTGTGCAATCCTCAAACAATTGACACATGTACATCGATGCTGACAGCCTTTACTGTGAAGAAGAATTTCTCAACTTATCAAAGAGCAATGTTCCACATCTAGAAGCTCACCATATGCAAGTTATCATAAATACGTGCGATTTGAGCTAGACAACCCTAAATTATAAATCCTCCATCGAACAAGAATCAGCACAACAGACATCACAATAAATTCGTATCTCTCAAATCCACTCAAACTCTCATAGCCTCGGAAAACCTCCCAACCAGGAAATTCATAACCCTAAAATCATCATTGTTGATCATGTCAACATTTATGAGCAAATAACTATTAAAGAATCAAATAGTTCTTTTTTCTAACTTCCACTTCTATAATGTATTTCCAACTTATCCCTCTCTTCAGCAAACTAAAGAACTAGTCATCAGATTCAGTAGGTTCGCTAACTTTCAACTAGCAGTCCGAAAAATCAAATGTTATCCTCTGGCTTGCGTGCCAGGCAGGATATCATTCCCAAACAAATCAAGGGGAGTAGCATGTCATGATAGGTTTTCACCATTGGTGTGCAAATTACCAGGCAGTCCCTGACAGGGATGCCAAACAAGGGTTTGTAGGTAGTCAAAAGTACCCATGAATGACAACCCTTATGCCTTGCCATGAGGAACATTGTCAGGTGTTCATCCTCACTCAGTTTTCTTTGAGCTATAAGGCATCATTCAACCTGATCTCAAGGCCATAGACACTTTCCCTACTGACTGACCTAAGGGATGGAGCCAGAAAGCCTCAATTAGAAGCGTGCCTTCACAAAGCTAGTCTTTGTCTTGATTCCAATTGAAGTAGCCTGTAACCCATATCCATGGTAAGCTTCAGCCACAGAGGCAAGCGGCTGGAAGTGTAAACTCCTGCTTGGAAAGGAGATACATTGGACGGCCTGTTGCTGCCCAGACAGCCTCTGGGGGGTAACCTAATCAAACTATCACCTAAGAGCAAATTTGCAACTAGACTGGTACTTGACAGGCAACCCATTGCAATAGTAATGGAGGCCAGGAAACTCACAAGAGGCATAGCGGTCCATGACAAGCTGTGAATTGCTAGGAAGACACTGAAGGATAAAACTTGATAGCTGAACTGCCATGCTACAGAGCAAACCATGGCAGGTAGGCACCTACGTAGAGTCATCCCTTTGGAAGGACTCCAAACAAGGCAGCCATGAATTTTTTTACCAACAATCTCGCTTGGCTTACCATGAGATACATGGTGCAGTGTCAGGCTTTCAGCCACCAGCTCTAACTTTGGTTTCATGGGCCTTGCATGTGGCCCACCTAACCGAAGTGCCGCAGCCTTAAAGCCTAACCCATGGGATCCACCGATAGTTTGGCAGCATGCTTCATGATGAAGCGTACCTATCTTAATGAAGTTTCCTCCTTCTATAATTTAAAAGACACATAATCCCTATCCATTTAGTTAGTGGCACATTAGGGTTACATAAATTACTAGTAGGGTTCTCCAAGGGTAATTGTTTTATCATTTATTGAACCTCTTGGAGGTTACACTAATTGGTTTTACACAATTCACTGCAACGGGGGATTATAGTTATCCATTCAAGCATGATATCCCATAGCTCAATTGGTCAACATAACTTATACATCTTCAAGATCTAATTCATGTAGAAAATGAAAAAATCGGGAAACTAGTTCTTGTGTTATAAAAATTGTCCTGTAATGGTGGATATAGGGTTTGAAAAGAAGCTCCCGGTAAAAACGAATAGTGAGAGAATCGTTTTATTATTCCAAAGTCCAAAATTATAGGAAAATTGACTTGATTGGAAGACTTTGGGCCTGTTTGGATTTCTCATGTTTTCAAGACCTAGCTCAGTCTTAGACCAGAAGAACCAGTTCAATGTTACAACTACTTTTGGGAAACCCAACTCTGGTCCCCTTTTAAAGGAAAAATATGAAAAAGCGGCCCCCCCAAAAGTGGGGCCCAAAAGGTTACAAAACACAACCCAGAAGGATCAGACCTAGACCTGGACTGACCATGGCTGGCCCCATTTTTGGGATTTCCAAATAGGCCCTTAAAGTCATCCAACTCTATAAGAAAGTTCCTGAGATTCAGTCAAACAAAAGCAATAAACATTTTCTTATAGGGGGTGTTGCTTCAAGGGGTATTACAGATGAAGGCATACGGCTCCCAAGTGTTGCTAAATACCTTGGCTTCTAATTCAGTTCACCAAGATGTACTTGTCGGAAATAGAAACTCTACACCTAGTCCCATAGAGACATTCTTATTATCAATAAGATAAAATGATCAAGTAATAAATTTATATCACATTCTGAACCTAAACCATATATCCATTTTGGTTTTCCCAATAATTTGATTGCACATAAGAGACTACCATTTTGAAGGACTTCAAACCAAAGTTTGATCTTTCTAACAGTACTTCACAACCAATTCTTTATCACTACGTCACGCTTTGTACAATCATTGTGAAACAAATGAGCTCCCAGATTCCTTACTAGCATGTCAAGTTCTTGAGAACTTATATTTATTTGTCAACTAAAGATCCTAACACATTCACAAGCAAACACCCTTTCTAACCTAAAACGTTTGTAACTTTGTTAGAAATTTTAAAAACTCATGTGTGTACTATCTGAGAATGAATTTAATTTTCAATCAGCAACTTCGATCAATTCTAATTAAGCTAAAAAAGAGATGAATCAAGCAAAACAACCATATGGGATTGAAAAATTACCTTCAGCGGAACCTCGAAGAACAAGAGCCCAAGCTGCCCATGAACCTCGGCAACAGTATCGAATGGAATCGAACCCTTGGCCAAATCCTCAAGCAAGTAAAACACATCATGAAGAACCTCAATTCCATCTAATTGAAGCGTAGCGTTAACGTAAGAAGAATCCCTCGCCATCAAATGCCCCTGATTCGATCTTACAAACCCTAATTGCCTCCCCCGGTACCCAATCGACGCGACAAGGGAGTGGTAGTCGAGCGAGAAGAAATCTCTGTTGCGGACTTTAATGGAGAGAGCCATGGAGATGTCGAGGGAGATAGGGGGAGATGTGTGGAGATGGACATGGTTCAGGCGGAGGCGTACGACTTTGAGGTCAGGGTCGGAGGGCCAGAGGAGAAAGGTGGCGAGGCAAAGGAAGATGAGAGAGGTGAAGCAGAAGAGGCGGCGCCGGCGGTAACGGAAACGACTTCGAGGGTAATAGACAGGGAGGAGGACGTAGTGTTGGTCTGGTTGTTCTTGGTGGTGGAGGTGGAGGTGGAGGTGATGATGGTGGTGAGGCTCTTGAGGGGTAGGCAAGGGGCAGTAATAGTTTGTTTCTTCCCCCTTTGTTGCCATGTTGCTTACTTGATTGGCCTGCGTGATGAACAAAGGGGTGATCAGAGGTGATCGGGGGATGCTGAAGAGTACGTACGTATGTGGACTATGAAGAGCACTTATGAGTCATGACTCATGACCACCCAAAAATTCGAGTAAAACTTCTATCACAAGAAATTGTAAATCACACAATCACAAGCCAATGAGTACTCGGCACGTACACAAGTGCTTTGCAACGTGCCATGTGCTTTTGCTTTGAGGTGTACGTGCCGAGAACTCATTGGCTGTGATTGTGTGATTTGCAATCCGATTGTGACGGAAACTTTACTCAATTCTACGTGTGATTGAATTTTTGGAGTAAAACTTGTGTCACAATCGGATTGCAAATCACACAATCACAGCCAGTGAGTCACAGATATCCATCGAAATGCCACGTGGTACACTATTTCGGCCGACGAACCCATGAATTGTAAACCTCTTGGTGGACAAACACCAAAAATCAGTCTTATTAGTGATTTCTAGAATGTGGTTTGAGCATGTCATGAAACCCATCCATTGGCACGTTCATAGAGCCCATGATGAAAGAGTGATCGAATCTAATGGCTAGAAATCACCAACTAGGCTGATATTTGAGGTAGACCTACATTCACGGCACAGGCACGACATTTGTTTCCCTCGAGATTTACACCGAATGATCTTAATCCCATTAAGCGGTTTTGGACACTGCGCACCAATCTTGCTTTCAAGCGGGAGTTTGCTGGGTTGGCCCCCCACTTGAATTTTTGCTATTTCGTATTATATATAGGGACTAGGGGTACATCACCTGTGATGCAGTTGCACCTTACACATAGTACTCTTTGTTATGTTACGTAGGCACAATTCCGCAGACTTTTTATTGAGGGTATTTTTGTAATTTTTACATGAGACACGGAAACCATAATTTCGTCTTGGGGTTATATACCTCAGTTGATGAGAGAGGAGTATCCCATTTTTTGTACTGTGAGTGTAATTCTTTTGCCCTAGAACATAGTGGAATCAGTGTAGATCCATAGACGTACCTCAATCTAGAAGGAACCACGTAAATCTCTGTGTTGTTGTTATTTGCATCTTTGTCTTTTGTTTGTTTTATTGTTCTTTCTTCCCAATGCTCTAAGAGATCACCTCCCAATTGCTGTTTGCCCATCCCTAGGTGGACTTATATGCAAAAAAAAAACTCAACCGGTTAGTGATTTTTAAGGATTTGATTGGAGTCGTTTTCATGGGTTGATTTTTAACCATAGATAAATATTGAACATTATTTGAGGTGCTCAGATCCAGAGGTTAGAAATCATTAACCAAACTTAGGTATGTAGGTCCACCTAGAGATGGACCAAAAATCCACAATTTGGACTTGGGATGACCATGAGGTATGATAGTAACAAAGTTTTATACATGTACTTGTTTGGTGCACGTGAGTAATTGTCGGGGCTTTTTTTTTTGGAAGAAGTGGCATGGCAAAAAGTTTCAACCCAAAGGTATGGAAGATTAGTTTAGAGGGGCAAATTTGTAAATTAAAATATTTATCAAGGGGAATTTAATAAACTTGTAGAGAAATGATATTTTAATGAATTGAGTATGGTGAAGAGGAGTAGTTAATGAACCTAGGCAACCAATAGGTACATAGGTGAAGTTCACATGAAGATTGTGGTGAATGTCGTGTGCCAACCTATGTTTTAAAACTCGCCGAGTCAACTTGACTCGATCGTATTTCAAGTTGACTCGGCATATGAACTCGGATTTGCATAGTCCAACGAGTTGACTTGGAAAATCGTCCGAGTTGACTTGGAAAATCGTCCGAGTTGACTCATAATTTAGCCGAGTCACCCACTTAAAGGCCGAGTCCAGTCAAAACTCATTTTTTTTGCTAATTTTCTAAATGTTTTTTTTGTATTTGTTTCCTATTTTCAAAGTTTTTCTTAATAAATATTATTTTTATATATTTAAATAAATAATAATCAATTTAATGACTCGCCGAGTCGACTCCCGAGTCATCGAGGTGACTCTACCCAATGGACTTCCGATCCAAGTCCGAGTTCCGAGTTTTAGAACATAGGTGCCAACTAAAGTTTTGACTTTAGAATAGTAACCAATAGGCAACTCAAGGCACAATTAGAAAACCAAAATTTAAAGGTTGTCCAAGTAAAATAAATATGTAATTATTAAGGGTGTTGTTTTGAAAATATGGAAGAAATGACATAGCTAGAAAGTAATTAAATTATTAATAAAAAATTATTTTAGAAATATAAAAATAATGGCATGGTAAGTAATTAAGTAATTAGCAAGGGGTTGTATTGAAAATAATAATGATTGCGTAATTAAGAGAAATTTTTTAAAGTAGTAGAGTTTTGGAGAAAATTTTTGAAGCAGCGAAGCAGTGGCCAATCACATGGCGCCACAGTCTCCTGTTGCTTTCGTACAAAGCCAGAAATACTTTTTGTACAGGAGATTGTGGTGCCATGTGATTGGCCATTGCTTCGAAAAATTTCTCAGTTTTTTGAAGCAGCGAAGTGTCAATCCATAAAAAATGTAGCCTTCTGAAATATTACTCCACGTCTATGAAGGGAAGAGAAAATTCTCAAATAATTAAAAGAATTTATGTTAATTCCCAAATCAAGAACTCTTTCCTGAAAGTAAAATTTAAAATCAAAATTTCTCTTGCCTTCACTCTAGCCCAAGGTTTAAAGGAGGCCGTTTTAACGGTTAAATGGACTGGGGGCGTTACCGTTTAAACCAATTGAAACGGCCAGGGGCAAAAATGGGAAAAAATAAAATTAAACGGATTTTAACAATTTTAACTGAAAAAATAGTGCTGAAATTCAAATTTTTGAAATTTGAAAATAAAAGAAAACAGATTTTAATAGAATTTTAACGGATTTAATGGCCGTTTTTTTAACAAATTTTTTTAGAATTAAACAGCTGTTTAAACGATTTTAACGGCCGTTAAAATAAAAAAAATGGTTGTTTTATTGAAAAACGATAAAACGTGTTTAAACGGTTTTAACGGAAACGGGTTTTGGGCGTTACTGTTTAAACGGTCATTTTTAAAGCCATGCTCTAGCCAACCACCCGAAGAAGTATTTTTTAATTAATTCAAAAGCTAGCCACCAATTAATAATCATTTACTCTCTACATATTTCTTTCGAAAATTGTTAATTCCTGTCCAAGTTTCTCTTTTTTATTCTCTCAACCATTTTTATCTCCCTTATCTCCTTATTTTCTTTTCTGCTATTTCTTTCCTTAACCCTATGGTCCATAATGATCCCTCTATTTATATAAATTAAGATAACTATCGAGGTTAGTTTGAAAAAATAAATAAATAAAATAGTAATATTTTGATATATATTTTTTATTTAGATGTGAGTGATGTGACCCGTTATATCCGAACGTTAAAAAGAGGCGGAACGTTATAAGGGACTGGGGGTGTACCATTTTTTCCGTTTAATGAATTTTAAATTTCCAATAAAAAATGACGGATTATAATGAAAAATAGCGAAAATAACAGGTATTTTTACACAGATTTTCTCAGAAAATAGCGGTCGTTATTTTCGTTATAACAAAAAAT
The DNA here is from genome assembly GCA_035048495.1 of Euptelea pleiosperma. Taxonomy (NCBI): domain Eukaryota; kingdom Viridiplantae; phylum Streptophyta; class Magnoliopsida; order Ranunculales; family Eupteleaceae; genus Euptelea; species Euptelea pleiosperma. Next base: position 27,208,901 of record CM068549.1, read on the forward strand.
AAAGGTCGTTATTTTCAGAGAGTTAAAATGGTACAGAACGTAATGGGGGAGGTCCAAATCCGTTATAAGGGCCGTTTTTAAAACCATGCGTTAAGCTACGTACAGACCATTTAAAACCTTAAAACCTTAATTAAAACTTAAAAGATTGAGAAATGAAAATATTTACATATGGTTACAGGAATAAGAGAGTGACATTGTAATTGTAATTCTAACAGAGATATGCCGTATTTCACAATGCACGTCAATATGGAGACTTCAAACTCGATCTCATCCACCAGCTAACTGGTGGGGGCATCGATCACTATCGATCCTGACCATCCAATTGACAAGCCACCATTTTGACTGGACTGGTCATCAACTAAAAGATACCTCCCAACTGATCCTATCCATTTGATTATGTCTAGAAGAAAAGCTAACATTATTATTCACCATCGAAAAGAAAATTGACTTCTTTCATGGACTGATTGATCGTATGGGTATCGATGGCATGGCCTATCTGTTGAGTGCAAGTGGGTGAGGTGAACTATGGAGTTCCCATAACGTGTGGACTATCAAATGGCCGACCCGGGTAGTGTTACCATCATCCCTATATCCAGACCACTGATAGTCTTTGAGATTCACATTAATTACACACATCCCGAGGACAACCCAACAGTTTGGACCCAAGGGTTTGATTCTCTCACCTGGGCATATGATATGATTATCAAACACGATCAATCTCAATCAATATTGACATCATTAATTGATTGACATGTGTCCCTGCTTTTGCAATTCGAGTAGAGAGAGAGAGAGAGGAATCCTAGATGGGTTTGCTTTGTATTTTGGACATTGAGATAGAGACATCACACCCAAATAAAAAAAAGAGAAATCTTACATGAATCTTAGATGATTAAGAGGAATCATGCTTGTCTTTTGAAAGTTGAGAGAGAGAGAGAGAATAAAGAACTGTCAACTAAGAAAAGCAAGAGAGAAATTCTTATTCTTAGAGAGAGAGAGAGAGCGAGAGAGAGAGAGTAAAGAACTGTCAGCTAAGAAAAACAAGAGAGAAATTCTTATTCTTAGAGAGAGAGAGAGAGAGAGAGAGAGAGAGAGATCCTTACTGGGTTTGTTTTGTATATTGAACACTGAGATAGAAAGATCATACCCAAACAGAGAAAGAGAAAACATACAGAAAATCTTAGATGATGAAGAGGAATCATGTGCTTGTAGTTTATAACTTTATAGAGAGAGAGAGAGAGAGAGAGAGAGAGAGAGAAACAATCTAAACTAAGAAAAGCAAGAAAGAAATCCTTAGCGGGTTTGCTTTGTATTTTGAATACTGAGATGGAGACATCATACCCAAACAAAAAGGAGAAAACTTGCAGAAAATCTATCTTCCAAGTTCCAACCGACACAAAGCATACATTATGTACAAAGCCAGAACAAAAGAGTTACAAGTAAGCTTAGTACTCGTTAACTCTCTATGTAGACTCCACCGATTTGGGAGAGATGGACACCGTCGAATTATTGGCTGGCATGGACTTGGATCTCCTCATCCACGTCGAAGACAACGATCGATGAAACCTGCACCGGAACGATCCCTGGTGCGTCGTTGGCGAGCACAAGCACTGTCCCTTGGGCGAATTCGAACCCGAAACCCCCTCTCCCTTATTGCCTTTTGGTGAGGACGCAACTTCAATGGTATTAGGGGAAGCCATGGAGACTCTGAGAGAAGAAGAGCCCCAAGTTGCAAGCTTGAAAAAAAATAAGTCTGGACAAAGAGATTTATCTTCCTAGGCGGTGTGATCGGAGCACATGATTCGACCAAGTGGAGCTCTTGATTTTTATTTTCGGTGGGTGGGGTCCAGTTTTCGTGCAATAAGATGAAACAGCTTAAAAGGTGGACTTCAGGGCAAGAGAGAGAGAGAGAGGTATGTTGACGTGAGTGGTTGCATGAAGAGATGAGGATGAGGGAGGGTTTTGTGGCTGACTGCACACGCGGCAGATTCTACGATTTCTCCCTTTCTCAATTATTAAAACCGACATCAGACGTCGTTGATCGGCTTATCTGATATTCAATCTCCCGCCTTGAAGCCCGCGTTGTTTCCTCGAATTTCGGTTCGGATGGTTTATCTTTAGGATAATCCGGATCCTGTACGCCATGGAGTTTGCTAACTATATTACTGCCACACCTTGATTTTGTATACCACGTAGTCCATAAATCAGAAAACATGGAGTACGTACGTGGGAAATCAAGAGATGCGGGAGTTGGGTAAATTACCCAAAACCCTGGAGTACCGGATCTGATCTGAATTCTTATCCTTAACAACCCACTGAAACCTCAATATGGGCGTCCATATTAATCACTGTGGAGACAGGATAAAACTTAAAAAGAACAACCATGACACGTGTCAATATTTGAGAGGGCTTATATTAAAAAATTCGATTGTTGCAACAACTAACAAGAATGAAAACGACCATAACAACAGAGAATCTGAGTCAGGGTACGTGGCCACGCTGATGGGTCCCACGTAGAGGATTTCAAAATCATATGCTTTGCAGCTTTGGTTGAGACAAATATACCGTATTTTTGGATGGTTAGGAGAAAATGGAGAAAGTGGTCCAAGAAAAAGTCTAGGTTAGATGGTTGGATCATTCAAAGGGCCGACTCTACCTTAAGGCCATTAAGGCGGTCGCCTAAGGCCCCTTGGTGAGAGAAGGGCCCCAGCCTAGGTCCCACTAACCACATGGATTTTTAGCCCACTTCTTATAGGATGTACAAACCAAAAGCTAATCTTTGAGTAGTAAATCTAATGGCTAGAAATCATCAATCAAGCTGATTTTTAGTTTGTTTATCCACCAATAGGTGGGCTAACTGAACATCCATGCGGTCATCGTGCCCAAAAATTGATCTATGTAGGGCCACGAGAGTCCTCTGTATCGACTCCACTGAGAGTCTTCTGCATTTAAATTTTTTTTGTAGTTTTTAATTAAAGATTTCCAATAATATAGAGTTTTTATTTTTAATTAATACTATATATATTAAATATAACAAAAAGGCCTTATACAGAGATTTTGTCTTAGGCCTCAATTTTTATCGAGACCGCCCTATCTACCACATGGATGTTGGGTATAGAAACCAAAAGTCAACTTGACTGGTTAGCTCTAGCCATGGATTGTAGTACTTTTTAGGATTGATTCTAGTCACTAGATTCAAGCATGTTTGTTGGGTAGTAAATTCAATGGCTAGAAATCATCAATCAAGCTGATTTTAGGTGCGATTATCCACCAATAGGTGGGCTGAACATCCATGCAGTCATTAGGCCCCAAAAATGATTTATGCGGGGCCGCGAGAGTCCCCTGCATAGACTGCAACGAGACTATGGGTTGTCCTGAATATATATATTATTATATTAAATGTAAAAAAAAGTCTATTTATATTGAATTTTCGCCTTAGGCCTCAACTTACATTTAGACGGCCCTGATCATTTAGTTAGATTAATCAAATGTTGGGTGTGACTTGTGAGCGATATATGGCTGTAAAAATCCACTTAAATTATATTATAATAAAAATCAGATTTAATTGAGTCCAACTTGGGGACGCGTGATCACTTCTGGAAGATAATTTCACCCACAAAGTGCAATGGATTACCAGGATTAAATCTCATAACTTTAGGAGTTTTTAAGGGGGTGTTTGGATCGCCCTTTTTTGACTTGAAAAAGTCTCTTTTTTTTCACAAAAAGTTTTTTTTTCAAAATAATAGATTGTTTGGATGACCATTTTTTTAACACATTTATCCCATAAAAAAATATTTTTTTTAACCCAAAAAGCCTTCTTATAAAAAAAAAAAGAAGCTGTTTTTCAAGTAAAAAAAGAATTTTCAAAATTTTGCTAGCTCAATGAACATAATAAACAAAGAAACAGTTTTTGGTAGAAGTCCCCTTTCAAAAAAATAAAACATTATATTGGTGGGGCCAACTACAGTAATATAAAGGCATTTTGTATTAATGATGATCCAAACGACCTTTTCAAGAAAAACACATTTCAAAAAGAAAAGTCATTTTTATAAATTTATTTTCGGACACGGCAAGATCCTCACCTAGGAGCCATCTAATTCATCACATTCTTTTGGGTAGTGAGTCATAAATTGGATGGCTAAGATCATTTAATTGGTTTGACTACATTTATCATAGTCGCCATCATATGTTTTCCATTGCATTAAACCATGAAGCATGCACTGAATAGTTGATTCACGTGATGCACATTATATTCCTTGTATATCCCTCACGAAAAAACTTTGCTATCAAAGCATTGGAGAGCAAAGTCCTCTACACCAAGGTTTAAAGGAGGCCGTTTTAACGGTTAAACGGACTGGGGGCCTTACCGTTTAAACGGCTGTTAAAACGGATTGAAACGCCCAGGGGTAAAAATGGAAAAAAAATGGAATTTAACGGAATTAAATGGGTTTTAACGATTTTAACAGAAAAAAACAGAAAAAATGGCGCTGAAATTCAAATTTTGAAATTTGAAAAAAAAAGAAAAAACGGAATTAAACGGATTTTAACGGAATTAAACGGATTTAACGGCCTTTTTTTCACAGAATTTTTCAGAATTAAACGGCAGTTTAAACGATTTTAATGGCCGTTTTTTTCAAAACCGATAAAACGTGTTTAAACTATTTTAACGGAAACGGGCTTGGGGCGTTACCGTTTAATCGGCCGTTTTTAAAACCATGCTCTACACCACCCCCAAAACTGCCACGTGACACCCTTACAGGCCCGCTGACTCCATAAATATTTGGTCCACCCTTGATGGACCTACAGACCAAAACATTAGTGTGATTGGTGATTTCTAGATGTTGGATTCAAAGCATTTTTTTATCATCGGCTTTATGAACAGCCCATAGATTGATTTTAAATTCATGATGGAATATGCTTGAATCAATGGTTAGAAATCAGCAGTGAGGCTCATTTTGGTGTGTACGTCCAGTAGGGGTGCGACAAACATTCATAGGGCCACTTAGCTTGAAAAAGTGTGCCTCTCATTTTTTGGGGCGGTGTATCAAACTGAACTGTCATCATCATGGTGATCACCATCACCAAAAATCAGTGGGTTTTTTTTTTGTTTTGGAAAAAGATTTAACAAGGTATGCCTGAAACTTTTTCAAATGTAGAAGCACGATTTTTGTTACTCAACACTGTCATTTGGGCCCACTGACCGCATGGATGTTTATCTCACCCCTTGGTAGATATATATATCAAAAGGCACACTGATTAGTATTCTATAACCATTAGATTTTAACACTTTTTGAGGCGTTCATATAGCCATTGAATGCAATCATTTTTTTTAGTACTAAAAACAATGGCTAAAAGTCATCAAACAAGCTGATTTTTGGTATGAATGTCTACTAAGGGGTAGGATAAAAATCCATGCGGTCAGTGGGCCCAGATGGCAGCAGTGACTACCAAGAATACCGCTTCCGCATTTGAAAAGATCTCAGGTATACCTTATTACATCACGAAATATATTAAGCCGTAAGACCCCTACAATCCCCGGCCTGCCAGGAAGGAGGGGTCGACCTAGGGGTGTCAATTTTACCCGATTTAACCGGAACCGAATAGGAACCGGAACCGAAAACACCGGTTCCGGTACCACATTTTTGGGAACCGATTAAAAAGAACAGGAACCGGAACCGAACCGGAAACTAATGGTTACGGTTCCGGTACTCTAATATGGAACCGAAACCGATAAGAACCGGAACCGATATATAAATATAGTGTAAAAATTCTCATATTACCAAGATTGGACCCGTTATACCCGAAACTGGAACCGGAACCGACAATAACTACATAATCGGTTCCGGTTATGGTACCATCACTTTGAGAACCGGAATCGATAAGTACCCGAACCGATAAGAACCGGAACCGTTTGTTCCGGTTCTGGTCACCTTAGGAACCGAACCGGAACCGACCCGTTGACACCCCTAGGTCGACCAAATAAAAAAGAAGGTCTAGTGTTTTGCCTTTCCGGTTTTAAAGTTAGCAACTATATTACAGTCTTTATTAGCAAAATTAATAAACGGAAAATTTCTTAAACCAAAAAAATATTTAATTGTATTTACAAAAACAAAAACAACTTTATAAGGTTTACAAAAGAATGTATGTCTCTCCCTCACAAAATTAAGGCCAAAAAAAGCTGCCTTTAAAGTTGAAAAAGGCTGACAACGCCCATGGAGGAGTAAAACTTCAGTCACAATACTGAGCCATGTGACAGTCTTAGTGGAGGCTGACTTTATGGATGTTTGGCCAATCACTAGGTCGACTAACACCAAAAATAAACTTGATCAGTGGTTTATAAATGTTGGATTGAAGTTATTTTTTGGGTTGATTTTAACCGGAGGAATTTGAGATTATTTGAGTGCAAAGATCCAAAGGTTGTAAATTACTAATCAGGCTGTTTTTTGGTTTGCAGGTCCACCAAGGGATTGGCCAAACATCCATACAGTCAGCGTCCACAACGCCCTTTAAAAGGGCATTTGTCAGCTTTTTCAGCTTTAATTTTTGTCGGGGAGAGACGCCCTTTCAAAGGGTGTTTAGTTATTTATTTATTTTTTTTGTAAATGTCAGAAAGTTTTTCCCTGGTTATAAAAATGGCTGTTTAAACGGTTTTAACAGCCGTTTAAACGGTAACGCCCCAAGTCCATTTCCGTTTAAACACGTTTTAACGGTTTTGAAAAAAACAGCCGTTAAAATCGTTTAAACAGCCGTTTAATTCTGAAATTTTTTGTGAAAAAAATGGTTGTTAAATCCATTTAATTTCCATTAAATTCCATTTTTTTTTTTCAAATTTCAAAATTTGAATTTCAGCCCCATTTTTTCTGTTAAAATCGTTAAGATCCATTTAATTCTATTTTTTTTTCATTTTTGCCCCTGGCCGTTTCAATCCGTTTAAACGGTAACTCCCCCAGTCCGTTTAACCATTAAAATGGCCTCCTTTAAACCTTGAGTTTTTCTATTTTTGTAAATACATTTAAATTTTGTTTCTTTTAAGAAATTTTCCGTTAAATAAAACATCACAAGAAAGAGTTTGATAAGTGGAGGATATCCACGCAAATGGCCGAAGAATGGCATCCAAAAAATGAAGAATATTGTGCCAGCTGCTCCACTAAGCCCTCAGCATCCAATTCCACGCCAAAAAATAAAAATGGATCCCAAGATCTAATGCTGTCTATATACCTCATCTCAGCCCTGTTGCCTCAGCTTCTTCCGCTGCTTCACTGTATAAAAAGGTGACAAAAAGTAATGGTTTAATTGGATAGTCTCTATATTTCAAATTCAAGTCAATTTTTCATTGGTTCGGGCTCCAGTGACAGCCCTAAAATGGCAGGTTCCCGTGACACCATATGAGCCACTCTTAGAGAACTCTGACCGTATGGATGTTTGTCCAATCCCTAGGTGGACCTACAAACCAAAAATCAGGCTGATTAGTCTTGGATTGGACTTATTTTCATGGATTGATCTCAACTGTGGGAATTTGAGCAGTATTTCATTAGGTTAAGAATGTCATAATGGACACCCAACGTGGCAGCTCAAATGGTTGGTGTATCCTTCTCTTTCGAGAGGTCATGGGGCCAAACCCACATAGGTAGATTTCTTCCTTTGAGCAGTGTGCCAGGAGTAGAAATCCCCTTTACCGGCTTGATTGGGTCCGTCCAGGTTTCACTTGCTAATCCGTAGGACCATCCCACAATGGTGACTACAAAAAAATAAAAAAATGTCATAATGGGCTAATATTTTGTAACAATAGTCTTCGAAGTATGGACAACTTCTCCATGTGGGTCCCACCATCAGATGTAAGATTAGGGTGTAAAAAATAGGTCTAGTTCTAAAAAACAAAAAGTAAAAGAGATCCCTTTGAAGAGGAGTACGTGATGAACAAAATGAACAACTCAGGGTGATCCAGAGAAGCACATATTCATCCTTTAAGTCTAAGATGTTGGACTTGTGGCGCGAATCTTGAGGACCGTAGTTCCAACGCGGTGGACCACATAACTTTTCAGGATTCCATGTTTAGACTTTAGAGCGCCCTTTGATGGTGATAGATGACATTTTGGATGTATATTCAAATAAAAAAGGTGTGTCAGACTGGTAAATTCATTTAGGGCTGTCAATGGATACTATTCGAATCGAATATAAGCACATCCAAATCCGAATCTGAAAAAATAATTCCGATATCCGAATCCTATTTGATATCCGGCGAATATTCTAAATCAATATTCGAATTCCTATCCGATTAACTTATTGGATATCCGATATATTATCCGATCCAAAAATTAAATATATAATAAATTATTATATTTGCATAATTATAATTATTATATATAAATATAATAAGTAATAGTTAATATGATAAATATAATATAATCTATTATATATGATAAAAATTTATTAAATATTAAATATGATTATTAAATAATATATTAGAACGGATATTATCGAATAAAATACATCCATATGCAAATCCGTATCCAAAAACCATTCGAATATTAAAAAGATATCAGAATCTAAATCCGATATCCAAACTTTTTGGACAATATTCGATTTTTCGAATACAAATTCGAATCGAATTTTTGACTATCCATTGATGGATAAACACACTAAAAATTAGCTTGATTAATGATTTCTAGCCATTGGATTTAGTACCTAAAAAACATGGTTGAATCCAACATCTAAAATCAATCCTTAAAAAAAACTAAATTCTATGGCTGTAGGTAACCAATCAGGTTGATTTTTTGTATGTAAATTCAACAAGGGGGGGCTGAACATCCATATGGTTAGTACGCCCTGTAGGGCCACAAGAGTCCTATGCTCGACTAGATCCAAAGTCCTCTGCATCTAAAAGTTTTCCAATCAAGGGGTGGATCATTCATAGTTCAATGGCTCTGGCACGTTTGAAGCGCCCTGCAATGCTGGAACGAGAGCCGATTAACTTTCCTCTTTGGAAAATGATGTAACAAGGTATACCTGACGCTTTTTGGTGTGAGGAAGCACGATCTTTGTTACTGACCGCTGCCATCTGGGCCAACTGACCACATGGATGTTCAGCCCACCCCTTTGTGGATATACAAACCAAAAATATTCAGATTGGTAATCTATAGCCATTAGATTTTAGTACTTTTGAAGGCGTGATTTTAGATGTTAGATTCAACATTTTTTAATACTAATATGAATGGCTAAAAATCATCAAACAAGCATATTTTTGTCATGAATGTCTATAGAGGGTGGGCTAAACATCCAAGCAGTCAGAGAAAAAAGGTCAACGGAAAAAATTTACTCCCCTATGACTGTTTGGCCCATCCCTTGGTGGACCTAAAACACCAAAAATCAGCTTGAAGGGTGATATCTAGCCATTGAATTTAAAAGAATTCCATTGTGGGCTATTTGCCAAGCTTATGAATGGGTTCTAAGCCCAGTCATAGGGTGGGCTAAACATCCATGCAGTCAGAAAAAGGTCCACATAAAAAATTAACCCTATGACTGTTTGGCACATTCGTAGGTTCACCTAAAACACCAAAAATCAACTTGAGCGGTGATATCTAGCCATTGAGTTTAAAAAAGTCCATTGTGGACTTCTTGACAGGCCTATGAATGGGTTTTAAGCCCATTCCCATTCATAGGGTGGGCTAAACATCTATGCGATCAGAGAAAAAAGGTCCACATAAAAAACTTACTCCCCAATGACTGTTTGGCCAATCCCTTGGTGGACCTAAAACACAAAAAATCTGCATGAGGGGTGAAATCTAACCATTGAATTTAAAAAATTCCATTATGGGCTTCTTGACAGGCCTATAAATGGGTTCTAAGCCCATTCATAAGGTGGGCTAAACATCCATGCAGTTAGAAAAGGGTCCACATAAAAAAATTACTCCCCTATGACTGTTTGGTTCATTCCTTGGTGGATCTAAAACACCAAAAATCAACTTGAGGGGTAATATCTAGCCATTGAATTTAAAAAATTCCATTGTGGACTTCTTGACAGGCCTATGAATGGGTTATAAGCCCATTCATAGGGTGGGCTAAACATCCATGCAGTCAGAGAAAAAGGTCCACATTAAAAATTTACTCCCTTATAACTATTTTTGCCTATCACTTGGTGGACCTAAAACACCAAAATTCAGCTTGAGGGGTGATATCTAACCATTGATTTTAAAAAAAATTCCATTGTTGGCTTCTTGACAAGCCTATGAATGGGTTCTAAGCCCATTCATAGGGTGGGCTAAACATCCATGCAGTTAGAAAAAAAAGATTCACATAAAAAACTTACTCCCCTATGACTGTTTGGCCAATCACTTCGTGGGCCTAAAACACAAAAAGTCTCTAGCCATTGAATTTTAAAAATATTTCACTGTGGGCTTCTTGACAGGCCTATGAATGGGTTCTAAGTTCATTCATAGGGTGGTTTAGTCAGAGAAAAAAGGTCCACATAGAACATTTACTCCCCTATGACTGTTTGGCCCATTCCTTGGTGGAACTAAAACACCAAAAATGAGTTTGAGGGGTGATATCTAGCCATTGAATTTTAAAAAATTTCGCCGAGTTGGTTGACGGGCCTATGAAGGGGTTCTAAGCCCATTCATAGGGTGGGCTAAACATTCATGTAGTAAGAGAAAAATGGTCCACAAAAAATTTACTCCCCTATGACTGTTTGATCCATCCATTGGTGGTCCAAAACCACCAAAAATCAGTTCGAGGGGTGATATCTAGACATTGAATTAAAAAAAAAAATTCACTGTTGGTTTCTTGACCAGCCTATGAATGGGTTCTAAGCCCATTCATTGGGTGGGCTAAACATCCATAGCCAGAAAAATGTCCACATAAAAAATTTACTCCCCTGTGACTGTTTGGCCCATCCCTTGGTGGACCTAAAACGCCAAAAATTAGAATGAGGGGTGATATCTAGCCATTGAATTGAAAAAAATCCACCGTGGGCTTCTTGACAGGACTATGAATGGATAGGGACCATAGGGTGGGCTAAACATCCATGCGGTTAGAGAAAAAAAGGTTCACATAAAAAAAATAAAAAATACTCGCCTACTTTTTGGCCCATCCCTTGAGGGGTGATATCTAGCCATTGAATTTAAATAAAATTCCAATGTGGGGTTATTGACAGGCCTATGAATTGGTTAAAAGCCCATGCTGAAATTTGCTCAGATCCAATGGTTTATTAATCACCAATCATGCTGATCTTCGGTGTGTAAGTCCACGGCCTAACATTCTTTAGGTCAGTGGGCCCGAGAGAGTATTCCACGTGTCATACTCTGGTGTCATTTCAGACTCGTGAGTCTTCAAAACGTTACAGACTAGTTTCTCTCCAAACAGCCCATGTCTATCTTCCCGCTTTAATTGAATATATAAAAAAGAAAAAAACAGAAAACGTTCCGAAAAGTACATATATCGGCCGAGGTTCGTAGAAAAGATGATGCAGCAGCAGGAATCTCAAACAACCTACCAGTCAAACCAGAACGATAAGAACGAGGACTCAGAACCTTCGATCTCAAACCAACCTACCAGTCTCATTCTCAGATGTAGAACTCAGACAGCAGCTTTTATTATAACCTACCTTAGGTTTCGTTTTCATCCGAAGCTCTCTCTCTCTCTCTCTCTCTCTCTCGGAATGGCGAGGACGGGTAGCAAGAACATACAGGCGAAGCTGGTGGGTACGTCTTTCCCTTGTTTTATTAATTTCTGATAGCTTGAGTACTCTTCTTTTCCCCTTTTGAATCCAGATTTTCCTTTTACAGTCTTTCTTCATTTCTTCTTGCTTCTGTCATGGATTTCCATTTAGCAAATTAGGTTAATTTAAGTTACACTTTTTTTTTCCAGAGCTGCTCATTCTATGGTTTATTAGTTTTTTAAAAATGGATTATAGAAAGAAAAAAGAATTTGCAAATTAGATCAATCGATAAATTGAGTAATGATAGAAATTTTATCATGGACATGATTATAATTACAATTTTATGGAAGAAATTGGTTCGTGGGAATTAGTTATGGGCATGGCATGACATGAAACTGTGTGCTCAAATTGAGCCTTTTAAGGCGATTTCGAGTCTGCTAATCGGCGGAGTTCTAACTTCCCCCTTGACGGGAACGTCGGGAGGTTCTGTATTTCATTATAGTTCTAATTGGTCTTGTTAGCAAATACTCCTGAGAATGTGGTCCCATTGAGAAAGCCCTAAATTCTGGCTTTCTAGTGGAAGATATTTTGTCAATTGTGTTTGGAATCATTTTATATTGGGTAGTAAAGTAACTGTTTCAGTTAGATTTAGGTTATTGTAAACGAATGGGTGAAACTAGTTGTTTTTCGAGAGATTTTAGAGTGTTTCTACAAAAATGCTTTATAAGATTATTATTATTTTTGAGTAAATTCTCATTAAAAAACATGGAGCGTATTGGACGTGGACAAGGTTGATCAACAACGCTCTGAACGACAAGGCAGAATCAGACTATTAGGATCCGTTTTGGAAAGTAGACTTATTCGGGAAGTAGAGTAGGAATTAAATAGATTGAAATAAAATCAATTAGATTTGATTGACATGAGTTTCTTTGTAAGTGCTAGAAGAAATATTATAAATAAGGGAGTTGGGTTACAGAGAAAGGAAGAAAAAATTATGTGAGTTCTAAAGGAGGTTTGCCCCCTCGAAAAGGCATTGTCAGGAGGTCGACCCCCTTGAAATGGTCATATCAGTAAAATTATATTAGTTTTCCTATTTTATCCTTTTATTTTACAGGATCGTATCATAGAGTAAATAAGAAAAAGAAAATAAACAAAATAAACCCAAATCAACACAAACCCTTTATAGGAACAGGCTGAAAATAGGGGCCCTTGGCTTCACACTAAGGAAATTGAGGTTCACACCCAACCTAAGAAAGACACAACTTTAATTTCTTCCCAAAATAACCTCTCTTACATCACAAGTGTACTCTATATTTATAGATTACTCTAATACCCTACTTTGGTAAGAGAAAATATAAACTTCTTTTATAAACTTATCTCTACAATAATAAGTAGTAAAATCCAAACTAAATAAGAAAGAAATAAAGAAAATACTTATTTAAATCTTGCAGGGTCCACTGTTGAGTGCATGGGCCTTGATCACATGTAGCTTGATACTATTGTAATAGGATGTTCCTGCATTAGTATTCTCCCGGTGTTGCCAAGCAGCTGGTTGCAGTCAAATTTTGGCTCCCACAAGCATCCATGCCACTTCGACATGTTGACATTGGTGTTGGACATTGACACCAAGTGTTAGTTACACTGATATAAAGAATGTGTAAGCTGATATATGTTAAAAACATATGAATAGTATATAAATAATGGCTGATTTTTTGTCAAAGCGTGTGAGACATGTAAGTACGATGTGGAACAACCTCATGGAGTTGGCTTTTTATGTTTTTCTTTTATGGTCTTCTAGTTCATACACAATCTAAAAAATGATTACATTGATACAAATAAATGAATGCATCCTGGGGAGTGGGGATCGTATTTTGACGAAGTTAAACTTAATTTGAGATTTACAGGACAATGTTGGAATAAATTATAACCAGGGATTATTAGTATATTTATAAACCCTATGTATGGTAAAGTTGTAACAGAAATTTTAATTTAACTTATTGAATCCATTTAGTAGTTAATATAATGTATATATTGCATTTGGCTTGTGGAAATATTTTTGCAAAACGTGCAGGCACATCTTTATGGCAGGTTTATAGGTTGTGCAGTGGTTGTGTCAGGCAAGTGACCAGCCTAATTCACACATGTTTCTTTCTATTTGAGAGAAAGGTGTTTTAAGATGCTTGATGTAATTAGGTTTGATGGCATATGAAGCCACAGTTCAAAGTTCTGAGCCTGAGAAAATAAGCACCATGAGCAGAACTATTAAGGAGACCTAAGGGAATTGGGACTGAACCTGACTGTTCAACCAGGACCACTCCCACGATCTACCACTTGCATATCAGAGACTAGTGATTTGATAAATTATTTGACATCCCATACCAAGTTCTTTTTGTTAAAGAAAGCTTGTCCAAAATCTTCTGTTCAGTTGTTTATTTTTTCGTTTCTTCTCTGAAACCTATTGTCTCCAAGTCAATGCTGTTTACCTGAAGTTCTTTCCAGTACCAGAGAAGAAATAAAAACCTGGGATACAGGGCTTGACCTGATTTTCTTATACAAACCTTTTGAGTTTTGTATTAATTATTGGCAAGCACATGGACAGGCTACTTTTGGGCAGTTTAAACTTTAAATATATTAATGCTTTTTCCAGGTACTTCTTGGGGACATGGGAACTGGGAAAACTAGTTTGGTATTGAGATTTGTCAAAGGCCAATTTTTTGATTACCAGGTTCGATTTAATCTAATTTTTTTTTAAATTTAATTTTCTTCTTTAAGCATTCCTTCTCTGCAAATTTTAGTGGTGAAGGACTCCTGACAATAGTGAAAGGTACAGGAATCAACAATAGGTGCAGCCTTTTTCACTCAGATATTATCATTAAATGAAGCTACTGTCAAATTTGATATATGGGACACAGCAGGACAAGAACGATACCATAGTTTGGCTCCAATGTACTATCGTGGTGCAGCTGCAGCTGTTGTGGTGTATGACATCTCAAGCATGGTAAGCTATTCGTTGAGCATTGAATGGTTATGTTTACATGTTTAGATGGCTTTTCCAATGTTCAAATTAAGAGCTATAATTTTGATAGTTTTGTAACATATCTGCATTAAAGAAACGATACTGTTGGATATCCTTTCATTCTTAGTAAAATGATCTTTAATATAGTTATCTAAAGTACATCATCCCAGGTTTGATCTATATATTCATTTTTTTATTAGGAATGCATCTGGGTAGTAAAACATGTTTTGTTTGGCTTCAGGATTCATTTGTTCGAGCCAAAAAATGGATTCAAGAACTGCAAAGACAAGGTGATTCATTGAGATCTAAACTTACTCTCCTATTCTTCTTCTTGTAGACTAGTAAAGCATCCAATTTCTTGAGACTTACATCTCAAAGTGCTATAGTAACTAGTGGGTTTGCTTGCACCTTGTGCTGTTGGATTCAACCTGCATGTAAGGAAAACCAACAGTAAGTATGACATGCCTTCTTATCCTTGATGACAAGGCCAATCTCATACATACAAGGAATTAAAACTCTAGGATTTGGAATTCGCTCAATTTCCATGATCTGATGAAACTATATGAGCTTATCCTCTCTTATCATGGATCATCTGTTTATCTTTGTCAATTGCATATCCCTCCTGTCCAAATATCAAGCATGTTTTATCTTCTTTCCCGAAGCTCCATGACAACATTATCTTTGGAGACATTTCCTTACCATTTCCATTTCCTTTTCCCAAGGATTAAATATATTTTGTTTGTGACTTGGCCAACACCAAAACAGATGTGATTCATTACTGACTTGGCCTACTCACTGTCAAATTTATTTTTAATTTGCAATGACTGGGCTGTGTCACTTATATAATTGATTCATTAATCACAGATTTACGCTTTCGTAATTATCAGCTGTTGATGTAACTGAATATGAAGAAGGTAAGCAAGCTGCCCTCCTGTGACCATAATTTTCTCTCGAAACCTTGCTTCTTTTGTTCCTACTATATTTTTCAACTGATCAGTTGGGAGAGTGAAATTTCTTTGCAACCCATGCCGTCATAGGTCCAGAGTTCGGGAGCTTCCATAAAAGCGTCCTCCAGTCCATGATCATATCCTTCATGTCTTCTGCTCCAGCTGACCCTTCCCTCCCTTCATACTTTGCATATCATACTTATCTTTTTTATAGGAATGTGAGGAAAACCATTTTGGTTCTTGTGCTTGTACCTTGTAGATACTTTCACAAGGATATATTATGAAAAAAAGGTTTTGGTTATGACATTGTAAATGCATGCCTATATTACATTTTTATGTCACTACTGTGTAAGACTGGTTGATTTTATAGCTAAAGTCGGTATTTTATTTACCCAAATCATATTGATTTACATATTACACTATTCTAGGGAATCCAAATTTGGTAATGGTGTTGGTGGCTAACAAGGCTGACTTGGAAACAAGTAGAGAGGTGGAGACTGAGGTATTTGCAAAATTATATTTCTGATTCATTATCTTTATGTTGTAAGTTATCATTATCTACATGTTGTATTTTAGAAGGTGTTGATCGAAGGGTTAGATGAGGGAATATTAGTCCAGCTGGAAAAATTACTATGATTCTTTGGTGATCAACAAGCTATTCCAATATGGAATATTGGCTTTCCAAACTTCCGTAGTTTCTTCACCATAGATGCATTTTGGTTTTAAAAAATGACTCACATGGTCAACGTGACTTTGTAGGGGTCGCTTCCACTGGTCACTTTAGCTTGACCAGTGTTGCTGATGCACCTGCAAACTTTTTATTTGATTAGGATTGATTGCGCCTGGTTGAGTGGTTGGGCATCTCTTCATTCTTTAATATTCTTCAGCAAAGTTGATTTCTAAGGACAACTGTTGGATCCGTCCGTTAATTCTTGCAGGAAGGTGAGCGATATGCTCAAGAAAATGGGTTACTTTTCATGGAAACATCTGCAAAAACTGCGCAAAATGTTAATGAGCTCTTCTATGAAATAGGTAAAATTTTGCATTTATTATTTCGATGGAAAGCTGTGGTTTCTAGTTGCCTATCATCTGCATATAACGCACTGTACAATTTGGAGGGACCCACCAATCAATTGGTGGTCCAACCTAGGAGATTGGATGACCATAACCATCTGATCTCATTCCCTTGAACGTTCAGAAAGGAATTGTACGGTCCACAAAAAAAGTCTATAGAATGGATAGTTATGATTATCTAATTGGGTTGATTCTTAGCGCATGAGATCCTGGTTGGTCCCCACCCAGTGTAAGGTTCCATTCCCCTGTATGTGCACCATGTGTGGTAATATGATGACATTAGCCCTTAATGTCTAAATGATGGGGACATTAGATAACTTATTTTCCTTTCACAACTTCCATTTCATTCTTACGGTAAAAGCTTGGAGACATTTTGCAGCAAAGCGATTGGCAAAAGCTAGCCCTTTGCGCCCTACTGGCATGAATCTGCACAATGAAACACGAGAAGCAGGGAGAAGACTGTTTTGTTGCTCGGGATGACATACATACCTGCACAATGGTTTCACTACCAATGTAATTATCTCAAGCCCTCTTTACTTAAATGCGATAAGGTATACTAGTTTTGGGAAGCTCGTCATGTATTGTCACAAATTCTGGTTTATTCTTGTTTGTAAGATTGATTATTAATTTCAACAGTTCCTCTTAACAGGTACTTCTCTCAAGTGTTTGTAATTGTAAGGATGAATGTGCTGATCAAAGTTTCAGGGACAAGTTACACTGCACAAATCGTAATTTGTGGATATTTTCTATCTGAACCTGTCAAGCTCCTTTTAATATGTGACTCGTAATAAGTGTTTTACCTGTTTTGACGCTCTTATGTGACAGATTATGAGAGCCAAAAAGATTAAAAAAAAAAAATGCTTCAATTGGATGTACCACAATCAGAGAAGTAACAGGATTATTGAAAATGTGTTTAGTCCAGTGTCGTCAACAAAGAAAACCTTCACCAGGAAATATAAAAAAGGTGTTCAGAAAGTGAGCTATATGTAGGGTTGTAATGGGCTGGGTTAGCCTGATGGCTTCAGGCTGCTAAATGATCGTGGCCTTGGGCCGGGCTTGAGCTAAGCCTACATAAATCAGGTTGGGTCCAGCTCTTCCTGGGCTGAGCCCAGCTAATTAACAACCCTAGCTATAAGTTGATGAAGTTGAATTAGTTGGGAATCAAGTTGTGCTGTTAGAAGGATTGATCCCAATGAAATCCAAGAATCGAAAATAAAATAGCCCCAAGTATAGCAGAAGTAACACAGGATAAACCAAATTCAAGCATCAAATCAGCTCAGTTGAAGAAAACAAGTATCATCTATATATTATCAATCCACCACCACCAGCAAAAGAGGAAGATCAACTTATTATTTTTCTTTTGTAATCAAGATCATAATATATTAGGAAGAGAGGAAGTCAATGTGGTTTTTCTCTTCCAGTCTTCCAAAATTGGCTGCATGAGCTACGAGGGAGGAAAGTTAAGACCACAGTTTTTGCCACTGACAATTAAGTGAGCTACAGAATTTCAATCCATTCAGACTTAAGGTCTGAGAAAAAGTTTTACCAAACGCCACCACTAGTTTCTAGAGAAGAAAAAGTGATCTCAAAAGAAAAAAAAAAAAATCAACTTATTGGGTTTCAACACTTCAAAGAGAAATCATCTTCCCAGAGCTCAACATAGGCCTTTTTATTTTCTTATTTTCAAAAAAATTCTTTTATCCTTATCTTCTAACCCCCTTCAAGCCCATCACCTTTATTTTTCCCCCCTTAATAAAAACTCTTCCCAGCCAATTCATGGAATTTATGTCTACTGTTTATCAATTCTCGATGGGCCTCAGGTCCATTCTCATCAATCAATGTTACCCCTACATCCCTATGCGTGGCCCAACTACTGAGCAGACCATAGTCCAAACTGTTCAATTGTTTGGGCACCTCTTGATTGTGAAAACAGCTCCAAAATCACAGCACTTGGGACTCTTTCCAAGTTTCTTCTGTATTTTAAAATCCCATCTGGTTAGATACTAAGAACAGTCTCTCATCATAGAGGTTGGACCCATCATTTTCTTGGAGATATCTTTGTACTAAAAATCATATTGATTGAATGGCCATAAACCAACCTATCTAATGCATAATTTTGGATGATCAAGAAAAAAAATATAAAAATGGTCAAAAAGAAGTCTATCGAACTAATGATTATGACATGGATGTTGGTTTTGGGGATCTCACAGGTGGGCCCAATCACACGCAGGTTTGAAGATGGTAGACCGTATCAATTTTTTTTTTTGGGCTTTTTTTGACCATATCATGATGTATCTGAAAAGTACCTAGATGTCCAAAAGATGAAACCTTAAAGAGAGATTGCCAACACTACTGAGTACGAGGAAATGAAGAAATAGATTACAAGTGCTGCTGCTATCACAAACAAAAACTGCAAGACAAGCAGGTTAAAGTTGCAGAACGAGGTAGTGTCGACTATACAAAACATAGGCATTTCTAAGATGGGCTTTCAGTTGGGTCCTGCGACTGTGAGATCAACAGCAACTTCTTGTACATATCGGAACAAGAAGAAGAAAAATCTGACATGGCCCTGAAGAGCTCAGGCAAGTGAGTCTTGAGACTCACCAACGACTTATCCCTCACCTGTATGCAGTGCTTCTGATAAGTTTCCACCTCCTCTTCCAATTTCTTCATCAGGCTATCAACAACAAACTTCCTGTCGGCAACAGCATCATCCTTGTGGTTCGCATCTTCAGTCCTCTCTGGGTCCATCTCATCAGGTGTTCTGCGCTGCATGTACTTCTGGTACCAGTCCTCAAACGCTCGGCTCTTGCGTGAGTATTCCTTCTTGGTATCCTCACATTTCTCCTTCAGTTTTTTCTCTTCCTCCTGATGTTCCACGATAGTTTTGATGACGCCACCGAAGCCGTGTATCGCACGCTTGGCCAGCTCATCAGGAAGCTTCTCAAGATGTTCATGCCAGCCACGAAGGAGAGTCTGGATCGGGGGTTGATGGGCCCTTGGTGGTGATGATACCTTCTCCTTCAAGCTGCTTTCAATAGGGATGAGGTTCAGTTTCAACCAGCTGTTGAGGGCTTGTATGTACTCTTTCTGATGATCAACAAGGTTTTTGAACTGTGAATGCCAATCTTCGACAACAGCCAACAGCTGGCGAGTACGTTCGTGGTGGTGCTCACTTGTTTCTTTGGGGGCTTGCAAAATGTCGAGGGATCTGAGATCTGTTACAATCTTCAGCTGGCTGTCGTGATGTACATACATAGTTTCCCACATTTTTGCCATCCTGTGGTTCAGACACCAAACATTAATTCTATGCTTTTGGAGCTTACAAGCACGTAACTCTACATGGGAACCCCAACAAGATACCATAATCTTTATGATCTCTTGCAAAATCATGCATTTGAAGTAACTAGATGGTACCTAAAATTGTCAGATATGTTTTTTTGTGTGCTGTAATTGTAGATTACACATTACGCAGGTAGATGGGGTTTTCCTTTCATGGTGCATTTGAACAGGCTAATCCTTCATCTCTCATGGATCAAAAATGCCCTATCATGTGTAAGGGTCAGGGGATTAAATTTGCAAGTTAAAATTTAGCACCAGTCCAATTATTTGAGAAGAGGTTAGATTCAACATGCGAAGCCAGAAACATGCAAAAGTACATCCAAGCAAACAAAGCTTGAATCTTCAGATGTAGGCCCAATAACATCACACAGAATTCTAAAATCCAATGCATCCAAGGATCTCCACCTCTGCAATTGCATCATGCAATTAATATAAAAAGACTTGTCAAAAACAAAAAAAAAAAATATAAACAATAAAAGAAAATATCCCAGAAGTAGCCAGGAGATAATAATGGATACTTGAATAAGAGGAAGGAGTTAGCATTAGCAAAAAGATGTGAATTATGATGAATGAATTCAAAGGGTTAATAGTCAAGAGCAAGGTGTACTATAAATTAGATGGGAGGAATAGCACTAAAAATTGTTGATTAATTTTTCTTGTGAATAATCTTAATGAACTGTGCTTTAAAGTCAGTGGATACATATGAAAGATGCAAAATTATTCCTTACACCACTTGAGGATGTGGTTGAGGAGTCTGATTAGGATAGCATGGTGTATGCATAACCACTCTTGTTAAAGGTCAACATTGATTGGGATGTGGAATAACTGTTCAAAACCTTGTGTGCTTTGCACTGTTTTCATTTGATATTATCAAATATTGGGGCTTGCCAGCACGAGCATCATCATTAAAATAGTCATGAGATTTCTAGATGGTAAGGACTGGTGTTGGTTGTGATGTAAAAGTGGGGGGTCTAAACCAATTATTCAACGTTTCAGTACTTCCTACGTTACATTCATAACATGTTATCATCAAAAGAACCTCAAGCTTAAGCCAAGTTTGCATCAGAAAAGAAATGAAAACTATGCCACCCAGAGAGAAACAATTAAGATAAATAATTTTGACAGAGCCATTTTTAACGAAGCACGAAGCATAACATAAAAAGTACAAGGGTGTGGTTTAAGAATGGTTGATCCCAACAAAAAGCTCAGCAGACGGGGCTTCACAGATGGACATAGGTAAACATAATTTTTCAGAGCATCCAAAGACTCGACTCAAGATTGTATACCAACTGAAATCAAATTGTCCAGGAAAATGCATATGAATCTAAGAATAGATGCACAGATAACCAATGGTTATTGCTACAGGAAAGAAGCGTAATCCTGGAACGTTTTAAACTTCGATTTACTTCTTAAAAGAAAAAAAAGGAAAATAAAGCTGCTATTATTCATGAATAAACTGTCCTACGGTTTATGAATCTTTCTTTTTTTTTCGATCGGTAAAAGATGATTATATTAAGAGGGCTGAGAGGGCCCCAAAAAGCTATACAACGACACCAAAAGACTAACCAAGAACAAAAGCAGGGTCCCACCCTACCAGGGCGACCCTAACAAACAACTACAAAATCATATGGTCCCACCGAAAAACGAAGTCCTCAAATCTGAAATCTTTGATCGCCGGGATGATTGAGCCCCAATGAAACAAAACAGCTTTAATGTTCATCACAGTCTCCTCCAAAGTGGCGTCCTTATCTTCATAAATCCTCCGGTTTCTTTCTTTTCCACATCTCCCAACAAATGGCATGAGGTAAAAGCCTCCACAGCATTCGGCCACTAGTTGAGAAAGCTGTAGAATGCCAGCTTCTAAAAGTGTCTAACACTGATAGGGGAAGGACCTACGAAACTCCGAATAGGCAAAGGAAATGATCCCAAATTCTCTTGGAAACACTGCAATGAATAAGCATATGGTTGATGATTTCCTCGGCATTCCGGCATAATATGCATCTATTGGGCATCTAGATACCACGTTTCCTCAGCTTTTCCACCGACAGAATCTTATCCAACATCGCACACCAAGAAAAGAAGGTGACTTTGGATGGAATAGGGGTCTCCATAGACGCTTGGTTGGGAAGATATTCTGGCTGTGACCCAAAAGTCTAGAATAAAGGGATCTAACCGAGAAAGTCCCTTAGGATCCTCTATCCACCTCTAGAATCCTCTGTGCTATCCGATAACTTGACCTCTTCAAGCCGATTCAGCAAAGCAGCCATCGTTTCTACCTCCCAGTCATTAATCCTCCTTCTTAACCGCAGATCCCAAGTTGGATGCCCTCTTCAACGACGGATACAGCACGAACTGAATCGCCTTTGCGGTTGGATATGGCATAGATAGAAGGGAACTCCTCTTTTAGCGATAGTTCCCCACACCATCTATCTTCCCAAAATCTCACCAAATTACCTCTGCCCACTTTGAAGGTGCTGCTGTTCCTGATCTCTCCCAGCATCTTGGAAATGCCCACACCCCTGTCCCATAGGATGAGGTTGGAACCCTGCTATCCCACCCAAAAGAATTGGCTCCCTGCTTGGCAGAGGTCACCCTTCTCCACAAACTATCCCTCTCGACACCAAACCTCCATAGCCACTTGCCCAACAGGGCGTTGTTCATAAGTTTAAGACGACGCACACCGAGTCCCCCTTCCTCTTTAGGCTTGCATATCCTTGACCAGCTGACAAGATGAAACTTATGATTATCTTCTTTGTCGTCCCACAGGAAGTTCCTGATAATCCTTTCAAATCTCTTGGCCACCCCCATAGGTATGGATAAAAGGGATAGATAGTAGATTGGCAAATTAGAGAGGGTACTCTTAACCAGAGTGAGCCTGCCACCTTTGGATAGGTACGCTCTTTTCCATGAGGCCAATCTCTTATGAAATCCGCTCCACAACCGGATCCCAAATGCTTTTGGATCTATACTTAGCTCCAAGCGGGAGGCCGAGATAAACCGTGGGAAGCATCCCTTTCCTACACGCCAAACTAGCTGCCACTGAGTCCAAACACCCCACTTCACCCACCCCGAAAACTTCCCTTTTAGCAAGGTTAACTCGAAGTCCAGAAACCACTTCGAAACACCTAAATATCCCTCTCAAGACTTGGGCTTGCGCTATAGAAGCATCCAGAAAGAATATGGTATCGTCAGCAAACTGCAGGTGGGATATGGAGGGTCCGTCCTCTCCTGCCTTGAAGCCTACCAAGAGGCCTCCGTCAACCGCCTTAGAGGCCATCCGGCTCAATGCTTCGGCCACGATAAGAAACAGGTAAGGAGATAATGGATCCCCTTGACGCAAACCCCTAGAGCTCTTAAAAAAACCTGCTGGGTTTCCGTTGATTAAAATCGAGAAGCGAGCAGTAGATATGCAAGTATGGACCCATCTCCTCCAACGTGTGCCAAAACCCATACGACCCATCAAATAATCGAGGAAGGACCAGTTTACGTGGTCATAGGCCTTTTCCAAATCCACTTTGCAAATGATCCCTGAAAGACTTGCTCGTAACCTGGAATTGATGATCTCATTCGCTACTAGAACCCCATCCAGAATCTGGTGCCCATTGATAAAAGCCCCCTGGAACGATGAGATAATCTGACCCAACACCCTCCTCACTCTAGAAGCCAAGACCTTTGCTATGATTTTATAGGTGCTGCCAATCAAACTAATGGGACGGATGTCGGCTAGGGATTCAGCTCCGTTTGTTTTAGGAATCAAGGATATGAAGGTGGTATTGGCTCTCCAATCTAGCCATGATTCTTGGTAGAAATCCTCAACGACCCGCATAAAGTCCTGACCCACTATCGCCCAGCAGCGAGAAAAGAAAGCCAGGGGGAACCCATCCGGACCTGGCGCCTTCTCACCCCCCCAAGGATTTGATGGCCTCTAGGACTTCCTCCTCCTCAATGGGTCTTTCCAACCAATTGCTCTGATCCTCCTCAAGCTTGTCAAAGTCAAGCCCATCCAGCTTAGGTCTAAGCTTAGCTGTCTCTGAGTAGAGGTTGGAATCATAGGACACAGCGGCCTCTCTAATAATGTTCTCCTCTTCGACGATTTCACCATCCACCCGAATCTTGGTGATAGAGTTCGCTCTCCTCCTGGCATTGGCGATCCTGTGGAAGAACTTAGTATTTCTATCCCCATCTTTGAGCCAAGTCGCCCTAGATTTTTGTCTCCAACTAATTTCCTCCAATCTAGCCAGGGACAACTAATCCTTCTTTAGCTTGATCCTGTGTTGAAGTTCTCATAGGATAAAGGCTCATCCTCCTCCATCCTGTCGATCCGAGCTATCTCCTCTAATACTTCCCCCAACTTTTTGTCAACTCTACCATAGTTTAAAGTTTCGGCCGAAACCGAAACGTTTCGCCCGAAACGTTTCGGTTTCGGTATATGCCGATACAAGATACGGGTTTGTATCGGAAAACTCAAAGTTTCGGCTCAGTTTCGGTAGTTTCGGACCGAAACCACCGAAACTACCGAAACTGTGACTGAAACTACCGAAACTCTTTAATTTGATTTCACCAAGTTTCGGACCGAAACCACCGAAACTTCCGAAACTACCACCGAAACTTCCGAAACTACTACCGAAACTACCGAAACTATGACCGAAACTACCGAAACTCTTTCATTATGGTTTCACCAAGTTTCGGACCGAAACCACCGAAACTGCCGAAACGTTTCGGTTTCGACCGCGACCGAAACCGAAACGAAACCAACGACTTTGAACCATGAACTCTACTGAAGACCTCCTTGTTCCACGCCTTCATATTCTTTTTGAGCCCGTTGAGCTTACTCCAAAAAACGAAGCCTGCTCTCCCTGTTGCCCCCATAGATCTCCACCAAGACTCCACCTTGCTGACAAAAGATGGGTCTTCCATCCACATGAGCTCGAACCGAAAAGGGGAGGCCTTCCTACAAATACCCCCACACTCAAGAAGGATTGGGCAATGATTGGAAATCGGGTTGGGAATAGCCGACTGAATGACCTCTGGATAACGGACCTCCCAGCTGCTGGAGACGAGAAATCTATCCAGCCTACACAAGGTAGGTTGCTCTTGATGGTTCAACCACATGAACTTGGCACCGGCAAGAGGAAGATCCACCAAGTCATTTCTATCCACAAACTCGGAAAAATCCCTCATGCTTGTCGTAATTCTGCTGTTGTTACCCCCTCCTTTCTCATGAGCGAATCTGATAACATTGAAATCCCCCCCAATACACCAAGGGTGATTCCACTGACCGTGAACTCCATCCAATTCATCCCAAAAGTTACTCCTTAAGACTCTAACGTTGGGGCCATACACACCCGAGAAGACCCACAAGAAATCGTCCTCAACGTTCCTGCAGAGGATGGAGACAGAGAATTCGCCTAATAGAACATCTTCCATTTTCAAAATTTCTGGATCCCAGACCACCACTACACCACCAGCCGTTCCAACAGCAGGAATGGCTTTCCACCCGTACCCATGGTGGCCGCATAACTCAAAGATGGTAAGATCTTTCATGTCATCTAACTTGGTCTCCTGAATCACCAGCAAATTCGACTTCGATCTGCTGATCAATCTTCGGACTGACGATCTCTTATCCTTACTACCGAGCCCTCTCACATTCCATGAAAGAATGCTGAGCTTCATCTGTACCTGTGGAGGACCCTTGGTGTTCTGTTCCTGCGTCTCTCTTGGATTTTCCATCGTAGTTGATGTTGCTGACCAAATTACTTAGTTCCTTCTTGCCCTTCCCCTTAGACCTCTTGGACCTGTTCCCTTTAGGGTTCTCCCCTTCTGGTTCGCTGGCCCCACATAGAAGGTTTGGTGATCTGACCTACTCCCTGGCTCCCAAAGTGGAAAGAGAATTTTCCTGACACTCCTCTGGTCCCGCCTCAGATGTACCAGTAGGTGTTCGATCCTTTCTGGAAAAATCCTCCCGACTGAATAACAGTCTCGCCTCCTCCTCCTGTCCATCCATAGAAACCCCTATAAACTTACTGAATTTAATGATACACCCCGTGGACCAGTTGCCATCCTCTTCAGAAAGCCAAGAGGGTGAAGCCGGCGGCGTTCCCTTTATCGATCACAGCGAGGGCGATCACCTGAGCTAGGAGACCGACTCACACAGTCGTCGTCGGGATGTCCCAAATCCCCTACCGTATCCCCTTCTGATAGGTACTCCGACGATCCCACGCTCTCCCTGCTAGATACGGCAAAAGAGGATCCTTCAGAAAAGTCGTAGTCCACCAAACACCTTCTCTCAGGATGACCACCGCTGAGGGAGCGCAACTACTTCCCCATTGAAAACCGCTGTTGCATGTGAGGATACCAGAGTATCCCTCTCCGCCGACTCTCTAATAGGAGGGTCCAACCCAAACCCTCTCACTACCCCAGGGTGTGGACGACTATCTCTGTCGCCTGCGGGGCCTCCCTCCAAATCAGTCCTTCGTTCAATTTCTACACCGTAAATTTGGTTGGTCTGAGTGAAAACAAGTGATGCAGGAGAGATAAGATGGTGTGAGGCAGGTGGACTGAGATGGTATACCCGCTGAGATTCGACCATCAGAGGAGTAAATGTAGCATGATTAACAGGACTAATCGCGTGCTTCGCAGCCGCACCGACTCTATACCCCCCAACACCCTTACCTATGATGTGTCGCTCATCGGAAAGGCCAAATGCCTATGGCTTGCCACGTGGCGGTCTATAATCAGGCCAGGAAGACGCCCTATTCGTTTGACTACTTTTCCCCTGACTTCCCGCCCATTTTTGGCCGATGAAACCTATCGCCTGTCACGTTCGAACAGCTCCCCCTCTCCCAGCTGGACACCTGCCCCTCCATCACTTCCTTCCCCAGGGAGTACGACGGTCTAAGCCGATCGGCTCCCTCCACGTGTTCTTCCTTCCTGTCATCTCCTTGTACAACTGTAGGCGACGATTTGAATTCGTAAGTCGAATTTGATTCACCGCTGAGGTCCGAACCTTTGAATAAGGGACGAGTATCCCCTCCTACCCCTCGTTGTTGGGATCCACCTGGCACTAAACTCGTCGGGACCTGCTCCACCGCCACGCGAGGCACGCCACGTGTAAAGCTGGGTTCCAATAGATCGCCTTCTCCAATCTCCCCACTCTGGTTCGGCAATGGACGGAGAGAATTAGGAACCCTCTTCCGCGATTCCTCGACATCGATGAGGATGGGAAATAGGACTCCCCTGTCAAACAAGCTAACAGATCTTGGAATGCAGCGTAGACCTTTGACAGCCAGTCTCAGACGAATGGGGTCCAAATTTTTCGACATCCTACCAACATTCTCTATTTCCGTCAAGTTACCACAAGTCCTGGCAATTGCCTCAACTATGTTGTGATTCCGCAGATGGAAGGGAACGCCTCGTAGAATAATCCACCTTTCCTTAATAAGTGATTCAGCATGGAAGGTGTTTACAAAGGGCCACCATCGATGGAAGCTCGCCACGCCTGACTCCAAATCTAATGGACCCCTTCTACAGATGGTCAAAGCCTCATTTTCAGACCCTGCGAAAAAAACAAATCTACCCTTTCCAAACTCTATCAGCTTCCGAACCCAAAAGTGATTAAGATACCCCAACAGCTCTTTCTTGATCTCGGCGATGGGAAGGCCGCAACCCACCACGTCGCAGACCACCGCCTGGCACCATTTTCCGAAGCACCCGACCGCCTTATCATAGCAAGTAGAGATGCATGCCTCACCACCAATCATAACGACCTTAGCTAAAACCTCGCCCGCTTTCTTCTTCTCCAGGGATGGGAAAGAGTCAGTGGGAAGAGGGTGTAGTTGCTGGCACTGGGCCTCTAGGAACGATCTGTTGATGACGTATTCGAGGTTTCTCCACCCATCCTGGTGATAGCCTTCGGGAATGAAGATCTGAGAGGAGGAAGATACCCCAAAATGCTCCGTCACCTTTAGGTAGGTACCTCTGTGATTCGTACCTCTAACCGCCACCCAAGTTCTCCCTTCTTCATGCTTCTTCCTGATGAAACTGGAAAGTACTTTCCTCCCACAGAGCTCTCCGAGGATGGTACTGAACCAGTGAAAACCCCCACTGCTGAAGAGGATAGATTTAGCTAAACTGTGACCCCTCTCAGTTACCTTCACGAGCTTACGGTTGCCTATCCAAACCTCCTCGAGATCGAAGGATTTGGCCTCTATAATCAAGGTCTTCTTCAGCACCATGGATTCTTCTAAACTGCAGCTCCTGTGACAAGAACACGAACTGCTTCCTTCGCCATTGATGGAGATTAAAGCAAACCTCATATGGTTTATGATTCTTAACGAGCCACAAAAGCATTAAAGTAAGAAGATATTCATTTTTAGCTCTGTATTCATACCAGTGTAGTCAAAGCTTTGCTTCAGTTGCTTGGTTGGGACGCCTGCTGCCTGAAACTTGGCTCATGCATGCTCTAGCTAAAGTTAACTCAACTTTAGACTTTTAGTTCATATATTAGTAAGTTAGCTCTGTTAATAACTTAATATAATGATAATACATTTTTAAAATTGAGCTCTTCTTCCATGTGAGTGTGAACAAGTGTGCAGCAGAGGCTGTTCTTGACTGTTATGCCGAACCATTCAAGTCTTTTATTTTATTTATTTTTTATTTTCTTGGATTATATTATTTGAAGAAACTATCTTAATTTTGTGAATTATGAGAGTAGTGAAGTTTTGTGTGTTAATTGAATTTCTTGAATTATTATGAATTTAATGATTAAAATTAAATTATGGTTGCCGAGATGCCTAGGTGCCTCAGTGCATAAAAAAACCCATGTTGCTTGGCTATGGCACCTTTGACTTCACTGATTCATACAAGTTCAACTAAGGCCGAGTTTGTACAGCGCAAAATCAACGTTGGAAATGTTGAAGTTGCGCAACTTTAGCCATTTCAGTGCATGGTTGTCCCAAGTTGTGCGACTTGGCATGTTGCGTGCAAACTCGAAATTGTGTTCTCTTTAGAAATCGAGTTCCCACACACCTGAAACTTAAGAAGTTGCACCATTGCGAGAAGTCGATTTCTCACCTTAGTTGCAGGAAACTCCTACGCACCAAACATCTGACTTGGGAGCACTTTGGGCTCACAGTTCTAAGATGGCAGAAACACGAATTTGTTTGAGACAGATTCTTGATTCGCTAAAACAAGTATTGGGCAGAAAGTTTTGGAAACAATGCTCAATTAGTCTTACGTTGTGAAGAACTTTGTAAGTTATGAAGATGATGTATTCTACCACAAAAATAACATTATAAACTTAAAAAAAAAAATATCAATCACTAATCCGTCATATTATATGGACCTGTGTCAAATAAAGTGTCTATATATATATCCAGGCGTTCCGAACCTAGGACTTCCCTAGAGCACCCGATTCCTCTCTCGTGCTCCTACTCCCGCCTCCGCACCCTCCCGCTTGATGCGACTAAGGTTCTCACTTCTTACAAATTGATGATTCAGTTTATATGCACCGAATAAAAAACCATGTGCACATAACACATGGGACCTTGATACATTTGAGTATTGATTGGGGTCCACCTGGCATGTGGCACATTACACATGGGGCCCACCTACAATGTAGGCCCACTTGATATTTGGATTACATGACACGTAGGGCTTACATAGCACGTTTGACCCCAATATATGGGGCACAGATTTGTGTGGGGTCCACTTGGCATGCAGGACCTACCTGATACATGGATCACTTGATAAGGAACCCACATGCATGAGCCACACGTCTATTTTTGGAGTAGGGTGCAACAAGCCCCCTTACATGTGGAACAAATATAATAACTTTTGAAAGTGTTATTACAAGATAACCCAAAGTCGTGCTGCGCGTGTACTACCATTCATTGCCCAACCAAGTTCTCAAAAACTGATTTCATAGAATAATCATGTGGGACAACTACGATCTTGCACACGTTCTCAACTGCAGCCAACTCGATGTCACATGAAACATACAGGCCCTAACTGGACTTCACAAATTTCTTAGGCTTGTCTGTACTATGCTTGTTCTCTAATAAGATTTCCTAGTACTAGGTGAACTTGCAAGTTTTCTTTACTAAATGTCTATGCGTCCAGAACTTTAACTTGAAATGCCAAATAGGTGAATGTTTAGGTTACTTTTGAGCTCACCCAGAAAGATCTAGAAGCAAGCAGGAATGGAAGTAGAACAAATTTTACACCAACACACGCACTAGTGTCTTTTACAGCTACAGGTCAGCTCTTTTATTGAGATGGAGAGCAATGCATTTGGAGACATATAATGTTATAAATGTCAAATTCCTGAATTATATGAAATCATTAGAAGAATGATGTAAAACAGCAATTTTACATGAAAATAATAGTTAGTTCCCTTGGATGCTCAATACAATAGATACGCTAAGGCAAGGCAAATTTTTTAAGCATCAAAAGACAAACTGAGAGACAGTTCATGAAGGAAAGATCTTGCAGAAAAAAAAGTCAACAGTACCCAGAAATGGTCCACATCAAGCTTAACAGTTCATGAAGAAATCATTTTGAGAGTGATTTTTCAACCTGATACCTTAGATATAAAAATAAATTATCCAGTTTCTCTATTAATTAACTCTGCACAAGCAACTTACCCTTCAACAAGGTCAACAAGTTTTGGATACAACTGAGCGTCGCGTAAACGGTTTATTTCAGAGACTGTTGAATCCATTGACTGCATGTCGACTATGTATCTTGTATGCAAATGACTTACAGCTGCTTTTGTTTTTTCCAATGTTTCAGTGTTCACACCACGTTTCTTTTGCTTGTTAAGCAAAGCAACCTTTCTCTGATACTCGAATTTCATAAGCTCGCCTGCCTGTCCAGTATGAATCAAACTACAGTAAGATTCGACATGTGATTATATCTTAACAGTACAGCCAGAAAAGAGATTGGGGATATTGTGAGTCAGAAAAACACACACACACAAGACAATCTAGGATGTATGAAGTCCATACTAAATCACAAAAAAGGGTGATAGGTTTTTATTCATAATCGATGGAGAAGTCCATGCAAAGGATTCTCTTGGCCTCTTGTGAAAGTATTGCTAAGATATGCAATATGGGACCATCCATGTTCGATGTTCTAAACCACAAACACTGCCCGCGAGAGGTTTCTGTATTAATTAAAGATGAGGGATATATATATCATGGGAGCATCCAGAATAACATTACGCTGCAGATTGTGTATCATAAGAAGATAATGGGACGTACCCCAAGACTGAGAAATCATGAGTAGACCAATGAGTTACACCTGTCAGTGTATCATAAAGGACCATGTGACACCCAAAGGCCGTGCTTGTAATTTTAGATATGCCATGGTATTCCAAAGCTTGACAGTAGCCATTAAAATTTTAAAAACTAAATTAGATTGAAAGTTCTAAGAGCCAATGCCTGACAAGTGGCTAAGCCATGGAGAGATTGATGGAGAAGAAATACGCAAGGAGAAATGGAGATGGACGACCTGTGCTTCCTTTGTCCTAGAAAGCAGTGGCAGCCAAAAAGCGCAACATAAATTAATTACAGACACCCTTTAAGGGAGAACTACAAAAGAGCACCCTAAAATTTCCAAATAATTGAGACACCATTGTGGGCCCATGCTGCTTTTGTAAATGTAAGAGAAGTACAGGCACCCAGGAGGTCATTGTAGTCCACCTATAAGGGATGTTTAGGGCCTGTTTGAATGGACTGCAAAAGGCAGTTGGCACTGTTTTACAACTTTGGGCCAGCAACGTTTAGGTATATCCATGTTTGGGTGGTGGATAGTTAGACCTTGTAATTTGCAGTTTTGCCCTACCCTCAGTTAAAACTTGATTTTCCATGTTTCTTTTTCCTCTCTCAACTTGAGCTAAACAAGTCTTCTGCCAGTCCAAATGGGTCCCTAATTCAAGACGTCTAGAAATGAAGGATAATTCTGAAAGTTATTATGAAAAAATTGAATATATGGCTTATATTAGTGATGCAATCCAAAGAAATACACCTTCCAAAACAAGTATCGGGAATTCAGAGATCAAGTGTCAATTGAAGCTGTGCAATGAATAGATGCCAGGAAAACCTATAATCTGAAAACCTATTACTAATATTAATCTAAGTCCTCTAGGAAAACCTATATCAGAAAAATTACATTCCCTAGATCTAGCAAATATACAAGATTGAGGGAGCTACACGAACACCCTTTTAATGGCAGAAAAACCCCATCCAAATGATAAAAACAGAGCGCATGAAATTAAAATAACTGAATAAAACCTGCAAATCCTCAATTTGTGGACACAGTATCATATCATTGGTCTCTTGAAGAATATAGATGATCAAAAGAAAGTAAAATATGTCAACTAAAAATATGATAACTACGTCATTGCACAGCATATGCATAGCAACCAAAACTAATACATCAACAACGACTCTAATTTTAAGATCATGAATTGTGAATGTCCATGTACTAAATAACATGAAAGATATTCAACGCAGCCAAACTGAAACAGAGATCCAACATGTTTGACTGGTAATAAAACACAAAAATGGAAAAGTATACGAGGATTGAGGACAAATAGATGAAACCATATGAAACAACACAACAGACCTTCACTTCATCATAAAGCTTTTTCTCCCATGCAAGCAACTTATCCAATACAGTGGCATGAGTTTCGTGTTCGTCTGCATCAAAATCATCCTTCCCATCATCACCATTGGGTATACCTCTAAAGGACCTATTCCATGTAATAACGCGCATGACCCTTGCTGCATGATCGATGTGTCCTGCAAATAACAAGATATGATTATTACCCATCAATATGAAAACTAATTGCATGCCTATCACAAAACAGAAAGTAAATGAACCAATTGCATAATTCCATCCAAAATGAATACAACAAAGCTTTTCTAAAAATACAATTAGATGTTTTTACTCTTATTATTTTTTTTTGGTCAGTAAGCTAGGATTGAATCTGCAACCTCATGATTGCAGTGCAGGCTGTCAAACAATTGAGCTATGACTCAAGCCCAAAACCACAAGTCATTGCAAAGCGTGTACTTGTTTTTCCATTGTGAAACTGTGTTGCATACACAATCTTCTTTAAACTTCAAACCCTCTTCACAATCATCATCGTCAACACTGGTATTTCAATACAAACCAACCTATGGATTTTTCTTATTTAAGACTTTAGAGGTTTGTTCTCTCCAAAAATTTAATTCAAGAGACTGGAGAAACCCAAATTGTATCAAAAGGGAAAAATTGATCTGAATATAGGAATGTAAATAGATCTACATTTCAAACTTAAAGCATTGATTTTTTCTCCCATGTATTAATCTGAAAGTTGAAAATTTTAAAAGAGAATGGGATTAGATGAAACAGAAGATACCTCGATTATCAGCAAAATTAGAGTGATAATGCAACCGAGTAGCCTCGAGCATCTTAGACACCTCATGAGCACTCTCCGACGACTTCAGAAAATGGTCGTCGAGCTCATTCAGTATCTGCATTAAATTAACAGTCTTTCCCCCTCGCTTAGCCTCAGAAGGTGTAGAATGCGAATGAACCATCTGCTTTGGCTTCTTCACCGTCTTCGCCAGTGCCGATTGATCAATCACCTTCTCCGGTGTATGAGGCTCAACGTTACTACTGCTACTACCAGCCATACTTCCAACATCGCCATCGCCATCGACACTTACAACATTCTCCGATCTCTTAAACCTACTATCATTGTACCCTCCGCCATTGCCCTCATCGTTATCTTCAGGTATAATTTCATCGGTCTCGCTTAAAGATGGAACGGGCATGTCTTGGACCATGGGGAAGAAGTAATCCCAGGTGGAGTTCGGATGAGGGGGAGGCGGGGTGTCAGGTAGGGGCGGAGGCGGTGGAGCAGCCGCTTCTGTTGTTCTGCCACTACCACCACGACGGCTGCGGCGGTGTGTTAGGTCATTGTTGGCAATGTCATTATCATTGTCATTGTCTTGAATCTCGTCGTCCTCTTCTTCTTGGATAGCGTCAGTAGGTTTCGGGTCGGGTTTGGGAAGGGATAATTCGGGCATGGTGGCGGAACGTTGGAGAGGAGCAGGGGAGAAGTCGGGGAGGGGAGGAGGAGGAGGGAGATTCTCGTAGGTGGCTTCAGCGGAGGGGGGTTGATGATGGGAGGGACGGTGGTCATGGACCTCACCCTGGGCAAAGTCGCTGAGAGCGGCGCCGGTGTTCTTGAGAGCCATGGTGTAAGCGGAGTGGGCGGCGGCGAATGCGTTGCGGGTGGCAACGGCCTCTCTCATAAACTGCTTGCGATCTTTGCATCTCGAGACAGCCTCTTCGTTCTCGATCTTCGATTGCGTGCAACCCATTGTTGGTGGCGATGTTTGGCTCTGATTCTCAGCAAATGTGGAACTGCTCTCGATCTTTGCTTCTTTGATCTTCGAGCTCTAAAGAAGAAGAAGAAGAAGACGAGAGGGTTTGGTTCTCATCAGAACAAAAGAGTGGAGTTTGGAGTCTGGAGTCTGGACTGAGAACCTCTCAGGGTCAGGGAGAAGGAAAGCCGAAAGCAAGATGTGTTGCACACTTGCAGCACTGCTTTTAACTTTTTTTAAAGTGGGTCCCTGTTTATAGTGTGTACGATCTGATCAGTGATTAATCGTGTTTCTATCAATATGGACCGTCTGATTGATCAGTCGCACATGCAACTAGGACTATTTTTTGGACTAAAACTGCAGGAGCTAACATGTATGTGGTGAGATTTGGATCACCTTATAATTTACCCCTGAGCTGAGTAGAGTAGACCTGAGGTCCACAATGTGGGGTGAAGATTGGAAATTCTTGAGATGTACGTTAGATAGGACAAATTCGAGACACGGATCTCACAAATTAATTCCAATCTCTGTGATTTGACCTGAGGTCCAAAACACCTCCGTTTTTTCGAATAAATCTTTTATGGCGATACGTGGCATATTCTTAGAGAACAGACCGGACGGATGTATGGCCCATCTAGAGTGATTACTGATTTCTGACCTTTGGATCTGAGTACCCCGAATAATAATGGATTCCCACCGTTAAAAATCATTAAAACGGTTATCGGTTTTGAATAAAATGGCCGTTTTTTTTTGTTTTAACAGCCGTTAAAATCGTTTAGACAGCCGTTTAATTCTGAAAAATTTTGTGAAAAAACGGCCGTTAAATCTGTTAAAATCTGTTAAATTCTTTTTTGTTTTTTGTTTCAAATTTCAAAATTTGAATTTCAGCGCCATTTTTTCCGTTTTTTTTCGTTAAAATCGTTAAAACAGTTAAAACCTGTTAAATTCTATTTTTTCCTATTTTTTTTCATTTCTGCCCCTGGCCGTTTCAATCCGTTTTAACGGTAACGCCCCCAGTCCATTTAACCGTTAAAACGGCCTCCTTTAAACCTTGTATTTTTGTTTGCAGGTCCACCTAGGAGGGGATGGGCAAAACATCCCTCGTGTTTTTTTTTTTTTAATGTTTTAATTGACGCCAACATTGGGAAATTATTTTTGTAGTGAGATTTTTACTGAGGTTTAAAATAGGCCTTTTAACGGTATAACTGACTGGGGCGTTACTGTTAAAACGAATTGTAATGGACTGGCAAAAATGACAAAAAAAAAAAGGATTTTAACGGGAAAAATTGGTGCTGAAATTCAAACTTCAAATTTTAAAAAAAATTGGAAAATAACAGAAATAACTGTCTTTTTTTTCACAAAATTATTCAGAAAATAACAGCCATTATTATCATTTTTAACGGCCATTAAAACGAAAAAACGACCGTTATTTTCTAAGTGTCAAAACAGTTCTTAACGTAACGGCCTTGGAGCGTTACCATTTTAACTGCTGTTAAAACCGTTTAAACGGCGTTATTTTAAAACCAGGTTTTTACTGGAAGAGGTAAAAATCTAATAAAAATAATATTTTCCCACACTTCTTAGGTTTTTGGTGACACGCTATTTATACCAACGTTTGAAATGGTCCTTTACGGTCCTTCAACGTTAGCGTCTGAATGGGGTTAACGTCAGTCTAACTCCAAATAAAAAAGTTAGACTATTAATATTTTCAAATCATTTTATTATTTTTAAAAATACCTTAATAATAGTACAAAAAAGTAGTTTTTTTTTTCTTTTCAAAATAACGTTACTATTTCCGTTACAAAAACGGATATAACAATTATTTTTGAAATAACGAAAGAGGTCATGACGATACTGTTATAACGGCCTTTATTTAAAGTTTTAAACCATGTTTTATCCTAAGTCCAGCTTTTATAGGACCACTTCCTATGAAAATGAAAGGACCCTCTCTAAAATACCAGGTGAAATCTTCTTTTTTGGGCCCACTGATCATGAATATTTGGCCCACCCCTTGGACCCTTGGTGAACCTAACAGTTGGATTTGAGTTTTTTTTTTGGGTATTTTAGTAATACCTCATGAAATTTTAAAGTAATTTGTAATTCCTCCTTATACTTCCAAACTTTAAGATTACACCCCTTACCTATTTTAACCAAGGTTTAAAGGAGGTCGTTTTAACAGTTTAACGGACTGGGAGCGTTACCGTTAAAATGGATTGAAACTGCCAGGGGCAAAAATGGAAAAGTCGTGCTGAAATTCAAATTTCAAAATTTCAAAAAATAAAATAAAATTTAACAGCCATTAAATTCAAAGCGTCAAAACGGTTTTAACGGAAACGGGCTTGGGGCGTTACCATTTAAACAGCAGTTAAAACAGTTTAAATGGCCGTTAAAATTGTTTAAACGGCCGTTTTTAAAACCATGATTTTAACCATCATTTGACTAACATTAAAATGTGACATGTATCATGTGCCGGTTAATGCACCTATGAAAGGATCATAATACTGCTTTACAATACTAACGACATGTGATTCAAGTCCGTTTTAGTTCAAGTCAACCACTGTTAAACTAGGTCAAGGGGGGTATTACAAATTACTTTCAAATTTCAAAAGGGTGTTACTAAAATACACATTTTTGTCATGGCTTCTTGAAGAGGCCTGTAAATTAGCGTAGTCGTTATCAAGGTTTAAAGGGGACCGTTATAACGGTAGAACGGACTGGGGGTGTTACCGTTTTTTCTGTTATAATGAAAAAAAATGCTCAGGGGCAAAAACGGAAAAAATATGGGAAAATAACAGAAAATAATGGAAAAAATGGCGCTGAAATTCAAATTTTGAATTTTACAAAATTTCAATAACGGAAAAATAACAGAAAATAACGGCCGTTATTTTCGTTATAACAGCCGTTTTTTAAACCTTGGTCGTTATTTCCGTGATTTTTTTGTGTAGGTCCACCAAGGGTGGTCAAATAGTGTCATTAAGCCGGGGAGTGCTAGGTGGCATTTTGGAGCGTCCTATTTAACTCGTATAGGGCCCACTCCTATACAAGCCGGACCCCTTTTTCCTGCATGAGATAGAAAGTCATTTTCAAGAGAGAGAGAGAGAGGGGGAGGGGGGTCCTTTTCGTTGTTAAGGATATAAGGGTCGATTTAACTTTAAAAAAGTGAGCTTTTAGACCGACCAACCAAGCTAATCTGTGAAGACTAGGAGAGAGAGACGAAAGGGAGAGGTGGGGGAGATTTTGGGCAAACAAACTTCCACGGTTTTCAAAGCATTGAAAAACCGGTTGTAACGCCATTATAACGGTAACGCTGCAAGCTCATTAGGTTATTTATTTTTTCAACGCTAAATATGTTTTATGATCATGGTTTAATAAAAAAAATGGCCTTTATCACTGCAACGCCTGACCCTGTTACGTTTTTCTTTGAAAATAACAGTTTTTACCCGAAAAGGGATGTCTGTTATAACAAAAATAACAGCCATTATTTTGCAAAAAAAAAAAACCCATTTTCTATAATAGAATATTAATATTCTCAGATGTGACCTGTTATAACAGCTGTTGTAACAGTCATAACTGTAACATTAAGGGACCGTTATACTGTTATAACACAGTATAACAGACCATCTAAAACTTCAGTTACAATGATCGTTATTTTGGTCGTTATGGATAAAAAATGAATTAGAAAAATTAAAATGTAAAATCTTGACCGATATTCGACACATTGTAACAGTAACAGTAACAGCTAACTATTATGCCGTTATAAAAGTCTAGTTTAAACATTGCTTTCTTGGTTTACATGAGAGTTTTGGCTGTCATGCATCATTGTCTATGTAAGTCAAAATGATCTCAACTTCAAATAAAGTATGGATAGAATGGATGGTTAAGCTCATTCTGTTGGATCTGTGTTTTTCCTGCCAAGTGGAACGCATCAAATGGTGGGTCCTACCCCATCAACAGCCCCTTGTACCTGGATTTGAGGACAGACATAGGAGAGTTACAGGCTACCTAGGAAATCTGTTCCCTTTTCTGAAAAACAAAAAGGGTCGTGATGAAACAAGGTATACCTGAGATCTTTTCATTTGCCGAAGCGGCATTTTTGGTAGTCACCACTGCCATCTGGGCCCACTGACCGCATGGATGTTTAGCCCACCCTTTAATAGACATTCATACAAAAAATCAGCTTGTTTAATGATTTTTTAGCCGTTGGTTTTAGTACTCAAAAGATGGTTGTATTCAACGGCTATAAGAACGCCTTAAATGGTGCTAAAAAGTGTTAAAATCTAATGGTTATAGATTACCAATCAAGGTGATTTTTGGTATGTATATCCACCAAGGGGTGAGATAAACATCCAAGTGGTCAGTGGGCCCAGATGGTAGCGGTGACTACCAAAAATGCCGCTTCCGCAAATGAACAGTTTCAGGCATACCTTGTTACATCTTTTTCCAAACAAAAAACAAAAAAGGAGAATGGTTACCCGCTGTTCTGTCGCAGAATTCTGTATTAAAAATTTTGATACAGAAATCCCTCGAATTGCCACGTGGAACACTTTCGAGCCCACTTGTCCCATGAATGTTTGGCCTACACCTTGGTGGACATACACACTAAAAAATTAGCGCAAATCAACTGCTAGAAATCACCAATCATGCTAAATTTTGGTGTATAGGCCCACCAAAGTGCAGGCCAAACATTAATGGGTCAGTGGGCTCCAAAGAGTGTACCACGTGGCAATTTGAGGGACTTCTGTATCAAAATTTTGATACTGAATTCTGAGAAAATTTTTGAAGCAGCGAATCAGTGGCCAATCACGTCGACAATCCGCTGTTCAGAAAGCATTTCTGGGTTTGATCAAAAGCATCAGCAGATTGTGGCGCAATGTGATTGGCCACTGCTTCAAAAAATTCTCCTGAATTCTGCATCATAGTTTTTCCCTGATTGCCAAAGTGTGCAAGTTTCTCGAGTACACATGGCGCAATATTATTGGTAAACGAGACAGTGACACTAAAATTATTCAAGTTGTATTGTTAGTTGCAACCGAAGTAGCAGAATCTCAGTTTCAAGGTTACAAGTTTCTAAATGTTAGGTACAACTACAGCTTCCTACTTTAGTAGAAAAAAAAAACTTGGAGGGACTCAAAGGCTAAAGCTCAGATAGTCAAAGGCTTGAGCACCAAAATAATTCCCATTATATTAACAAACACTAACCTTTGGATTAGAAAAAGAGAAATTTATAAGTGAAATTACCAAAATCTGACGTCGAACGCAATGGTTTATCATCTAGTTGGTTCCAAGGATGTATATGTAATCTGCCAAATCTCTACATCGTTTCCTCTGTCATACTCTCTCACATATTGTGGAATGTCTGCAAGATCAATGCGCTTGCCGACAAAACATGGCAATGATCCGTTTTCAAGCTGCTCGCAGCCTGCATCATTTGTTCCAAAACAAAAATGTGAGCATAGGAAAATCACTTGTTAATGTGGCCTCTCTTTGTGGTCTTGAGTGCATACCTCCCTCATCCTTCAGATAACTTTGGAAATGCGAATACCCATTTGCAACAACATCAAGATCGTTGAGACTGAAGTTGTAGCGCTTTTCCAATGCCAAGTATAACACCTGAAACAAGAACCAACCTGGTACTCACTTATGCTATATAAAAGAACATTTCCGTTAGGATCAGGGACTGGATGAAGTCACATCCTGCCTTTGTTGTACACATGACACAGTCAGGATCAACCCTTCAATGTGTCCAACCCTGGAGATCTCTGAAGCCAAAAACCAACCCAGTACCCAATCAGATTATCTTAACCATCTGGATTGATATGGCAAATCGTCCAGAAAACAAATCTATATAACAGATGGTTCTTTTCATCCAATCAAGGTCACTTTTTCACATATGAGCAAACCTTTGGTGGACCGATTGAATGGTGCGGCCCAATTCCCAAATGGGTGATATGTAACACGGTAACAGAGCCAGATTCCAGATTGAGTGGGTTATGCCTAGAAATCTGAAACAGTTCATCATTCATGGTTGGATAAACCCCCAATTTCAGGTTCGCGGCCAAATTCTATGGGGGTTTCTTCCCTATGCTAATTATTGGAGGGGAAAGAAAAGAATTACAGAACTTTTGAAGACGATCAAATCCGAAGTCCAAGTGACAAGAAGGGTTGAAGCAAAGTTATTTTGGTGGACACATATACCTCTTTTTTTTTCTAGTTGGGACTCCTTTGTTTAATTTGCAACACTGGTATTTTTGCGTCTAGGCTCCTTTTCTTCAAACCTATTTTCTCATTGTAAATTTTCCGGAGTTCTGCCCCTCTTAATGTATAAATTTGGTACCTATCAGAGAAAGAAAAAAAAAACAGAAGGCAGATTCTGCCCATTTTGTTCTGGGTGAATATTTCTCTTCGGTATAATGCTTTTACTGGCAGGCCTACTATTGCTGAATAGTACCTTTCTGTAACCTCGTGACATTAATCTCTCTAGAGTATTGAACAATGCATCAGTCAGGTCATCGCTATAAATTACATCAGCAGCTAAGAGCAATGTAGCTTCTTCTGCTTCTTGGACTTCTGACGGGGTCCATGAGTATCTATACCTGGATGACATTAGTATAGCTTTAAAAAAAATCTTCAAGTTGTAATAGAACCCGAAAATTCTAAAGAAAAAAACAGTCATGCAAAGAATACAATTAGACAACAACAAATCATATTATCAATTATAACCAAATATTTCACCTTTCCTGAGATGGAAAATCATCCGGACCAACTGTAGGGGGCCATGACTTATTCCAATCAAGTTCACGTACATAAACTGAAGTTAGATGATACCTAAACATCTCAGAGTTCAGACGAACATTCGAAGCGCAGTTATCGAGGATTTCATCACCATGGTCTGGTAACAAATTGCATAGGTTAGCCTTGTTTGAACAATTTGGTAGAAGAATGTGAAACAATTAAATAAAGATTCTTAAACCAAATATCTTTCATCAACCATAGACTACAATGAATTATATGACAATTAAAGGTAGAAGAAGCATACTGAATGATAATTTGACTTAAAAATGACAAATGAAGCAAAGTTGATGTAGTTCACTATTCTGCTGGCCAAATTAGAAAGAATAAGGTTATCTGAGGAAAGATAGTGTATTTTGCCTGAAAATACCACAAGGCATCCAACAGACAAGCATAATCATCAAATTTCAATATTGCTACTCTTCATCCGGTTTACATGTGTAATGGGCAAAGTCCTAGGTAGTATCACAAAGCTACCCCTTGGGTACCAAAAAGATTGGAGTTGGAGTATCCCTACTTCCTCTACCAGGTATTTTCTGTGTTGATTCAGTTTGT
Organism: Euptelea pleiosperma; assembly: GCA_035048495.1. Classification (NCBI taxonomy): domain Eukaryota; kingdom Viridiplantae; phylum Streptophyta; class Magnoliopsida; order Ranunculales; family Eupteleaceae; genus Euptelea; species Euptelea pleiosperma. Next base: position 27,250,655 of record CM068549.1, read on the forward strand.
GTATGGCTCCTATATTCCTTGCACATAGATAAACTACCCTATTTAATTCCAAGGAAGCCCTAGAACACATAATATCAGAAACAAAATTAAGGGGATCTCAGTTTCATTAGATGTTCAAGGTTTGTTAATACTTATCTTATTATTCAAGCAGGGAGTTTGGCAAGTTTATCATGCATCTGAATGATGAGAAATACAATCAACAAAACAGGCACAGTGCGAGAATATTTTTCGGTTATTTCCAAATAATTGTATTGCGATAAAGTATTGCAAAAATTCTTGAATTTCAAATATTTGATGGTTCTGTCATATTAAATTCTTAGATGTAGTATATACAACAGCATTACCACTGTAATGCTGTACAAACTCAAGTATTGGATCTTCAATAACCGAGAATTTGCTAAAGAGAAGAGGGAAAAAAGGGAAAGAAATTATACGAGACACTATGTACAGATGTACTAACCTTTTTGTTATCTTTGCTATTTCCTTATGGTTTTCTTGCGTTCTATAATGATTCCCTGTGTTTCCCCTGTGGAGTTCCATATAACTTTACCCAAGAGTTCAACATTTCTTTCATCATGTTAACTAGTTATTTGTTGATTTTGAGTTCCCTAACATTCCCAGACCACTTTCCTCCCTAAAAGCTACAGGTCTATGTATATTTATGCACGGCATACAAATTCTGAGGGAGTTTTATTTGTCAGAGAGCAGTCCTAAAAAGAACAAACTCAAGAAAGTATTTTGACTGATTGATTATAAATCCATTGGATAAAAAATTGTGTGGTATACCTACACTACCATAATTGAGAAAAGGAATCCAGGCAATGTTCAATTTATAAGTTCTAAGCATATCATACCTGTTATGAAGACAGTCTTAGCAACACGTGCTAGTAATATACCAAGCAACCCTGGTAGACAGCGAAATAAAATCCTGTCATACAACAAATACTAGTGTTTCAATTTGATAGATTTTACAATATGATAAAGCTAAACTGTAAAATCAAGCTGTAAAATGTTGGCTGAGTTTGTAATTGGAATTGATATGGCCAAAAATTGTATCCGTTTCAGAAGATATCCTGGATGGAAACCACAGTCAGAGATCTCATTGTTGAGCATTTTTATGGAAAGTTTATACATATGTGTGACTTTCTTTTACTCACGTTTTTTAAGGGAAAATTGAAAATAATATATCAAAATATATATTAAAAATTAGGAAATTTAATATTTATTTTATTTTATTTATTAACAGAAATATCTAGTGAAAATCTCTAGATATTTCTGCAAGAAAAATAAAAAAATGAATTACAACAATCTCTTATCAGACGTTTAATTTATCAATAGAAGTACTAAACCAAAAACATCCAAAGAGATTTTCTTTGGTTTTATCATTTTTCGTAAAATCTCATAAGAATTGCAGAGTTTTGAAAAATCAGAGATATTCATGATAGATGGCAACTACATACGACTCACGACTTCTCAAAATTCGCAGAGGACTGGCCAAGTCAATTTGAGAAGTCCTAAGTCCAATGGTTCTCAATACATGACAACGCAGCCAAGACTATGTTCCATGGATTCTTATAAAAGGGCGAAGTACCCATGTCGGAATTTGGCATGACGGAATCTGGTGCAACACTTCTTGTCTTTTTTTCTTTCTTTCTTTACTTGCGAGATACTAATTCTGTTGTCATAGGTTATGAGTTCTATCTTTTACAATTGAAGTTTTTTATACAACAAATATAATAACATTATATATATTTATTCTCTTATTTAGAAGTATATGATACAAAGCATAAGATATTCTATCACATTATCCACTATTACACTTTATTATATAAAAAAATAATTACTTTGTTTTACATTATTTAAAGTATAGCGCTGAGTCCACGAATCCTATTTTTCAAGGTTTGCTGAATAGAATACTCTGGACCCGTGTCAGACTCCGACATCCGTACCCATATCGATGTGACAAAGAGCCAAGTTGTACAGGACTTATACCTATATTCTGGGTTGAGTAAGGTTCTGTTATGGAGATTTTTGAACCTCGTCTATAAGTCATTAAGATAGCAATACATCAAGAGAAATTAAGGGTACCTGTTCCAGCACCAAGTTCTAGTGCAACAATTCCGTCAAATTTGGATGATGTGAACATAGTATGCAACAAAACATCAGCTAATACCAATTCTGCTCTCCACACCTGAAAGAGGGAAATAGATAACGGATGGTACATGAATCAAGCACAAAGCATCATGAGAAATGATGCATCACCTGCAACCCAACACTTGGAATTGATGATGTTATTTTATGTTGGATAGTCAGTCCACAATTAATAGATGGTTCTGCACAAAAACAAAAAGAAACCATATACATATCATGATATTATTTTTATTTGATATAAATTCATAGTTCTACAACTTGAATAAACATCAGACAATAGATATAAGCATAAAGTTGAGACCCCAACATCAACACACTAACAAGTGAGGATATATTTTTTTTTTTGGATAAGTGTAGAATGCATTAAAAGGCAGAAACGTCAAACAAGAGTACAAAGGCAGCCTTATAGGTCAAGACGACCTACTTAGGGCGAGCCAACAAAGACAGAACAACATAAAAGAAAACAAAAATCCTAACTGCCTTCTCTAAAACATATGACATCCCATCGGAATACAAAATCCTCGAAAAATAAACCCTTGCACTCAACAAAAGCTTTAGACCACAGAATCCCTTGATATTGAGAGCGATGCTAGATATCTCGATTTCCTTGTCTTCGAACACTCTGTTATTCCTTTCCTTTCAGAGGCCCCAACAAATCGCAAAAGGGAGCATCCTCCACAACACTCTTCCTCTCGAAGAGATACCATGTGAGTGCCCACTGGTGACTAGACTGAGCAAAAAACTCAACATCACCCAGGACATCCCAAATTCCGCCAAGAAGAAATTCCAAACTCCTCTTGCCACATTACAATGCAATAGGAGGTGATTAACTGACTCTTCGCTATGCTTACATATCGAACGATAGTCAACAATGATCATTTTTCCGGAGATCAAATGATCCACCGTCAAAAGTTTGTCCAATGAAGTTGTCCACATGATGAAAGCGAGGGGAATTTGGAACCCCATACAAAAGTTGTCAGAAAACTCCTACTAAGAGGCCTAACTAAGGCTTTGTAGAAAGAACGGACCAAAAAACATCCGTCTATGGACCACCTCCATAGCCACTTGTCTTGGTTCCCTAGCTCTAGATGGCAACCTAGAAGACGAGAGAGTAAGCCTGCCACTGAATCAATCTCACAATCATTCATATTTCTTCTGAACCCTAAGCTCAAACTTCCTCCCCCTCCCTACCGAAACAAGCCTAAATAGAACACACTTTATCTTTTCTGAAAGGGATAAAAGACCCGGAAACTCCTCCATGAGCGGAACCTCACCACACCAACAATACTCCCAAGATCTGACCTTGTCCCCAATGTTGTAAAAATCTAGGTTTTAAACCCCTTTGGACATTAAATAAAAGTGGGATCCAACCACAATATTTTGTGGGTCTATGATGGTTTTCTATCTCTCTAGTGAGGAGAATAATGTGGTTGATTCAGTTGGCCAAACCTTACTATGGGTGAATGAGAAAATGACTTCAAACTACCCCTACTTGTAATATGTACAAGTGAGTAATGTTTATGAAAAACTTTAGTCCCACATTAGAAAGCTACAAGATTGGAATGCTACTTATATATAGAAGTTGTTCCATATAGACTTGTAAGCTAAAAGAGAATAGTGGGTGGACTCGCGCGCACACAGGGGCCCATGACGAATCTAAGGCTTTCTAGTAAGAATTGGGTCCGAAATACCTTAGTGCGCGACCGCTGGCGTAGTGCATCCTGCACGTATCACACGCGCAGGGGGGTGCAAATCTCGGCTTTTAAGCCTCACATGGGTGAGCGCGAAGTGTTGAGTTTTGCAACTTTTTCTCTTGTATTGTTTTGGACGGTTTCAACAGTTATAATTGTGTAAACCGTTTGCCTATGCTTGTGGGTATGTGACTGTTTAAACAGTCACTTCCCATTCTATTTAAACATAGGTCCATCTCCTATTTTAAAACACAAAGATTTCGTCTTTTTTTTTCCCCTCTAATTTTTTAAGTGGTCTGTGAGAGTACAAGCGCAGTATCAGTTCGATAAACGTGTAGATTGGTGTGCTACATCTACTCGTGCAGATCGTTGTATATTGCGATGCAAACGTCCAAGAGACCTTCAGCACCTTGAGGGGACGAAGTAAGAAGAAACAATGAATAAATTAATGAACACACTGGAAAAGGTGTATAGATCGAGGCTTGTTTGACACAATGGCCTTAAGATAGATTCGTCCCCTAAAGGTGCTGGAGGTCTCTTGGACGTCTGTCTCCTAGGATACAACGATCTGCACGAGTAGATGTAGCACACCAATCTACACGACTGCACTTATACTCTCACAGACCACTTAAAAAATTAGAAGGGAAGAAGAAAAACGAAATCTCTATGTGTTTTAAAATAGGAGATGAACCTATGTTTAAATAGAATGGAAAGTGATTGTTTAAACAATCACATACCCACAAGAAGAGACACAAACGGTTTACACAGTTATAACCGTCGAAACCATCCAAAACGATACAAGAGAAAAAGTTGCAAAACTCAACACTTCGAACACACCTATGTGAGGCTTAAAAGCCGGGATTTGCACCCCCTGCAGGTGTGACACATGCATACAGGATGAGTTGGATTCTATGAACACTCACGTGGGGGTGTTCTAAGTGGGCTGCGTTCCACTACCCCACGTGGGGTTTATTCTCTATTGCTTATGGGTTAAGTGATGGGCCCATCCACTTAACCCACAACCTCTTTATTTCATGTTAGTGGGTTAAGTGGTGGGCCCCCACTTGACCCACACGATTTCTCCTTTACTTGTAGAAGGGGTTTCCCCTACTTATAAATATTACTTATGGAAGATTGAATATTCACTTCAATCACCCCATTCTCTCTCAAACCCTAATCTCTCATTCTCTCCCTAACCTCCATTATCTCTCTCTCTCTCTCAATCTTTAGCATATTGGTGACAACCTCAAACAACAACAGGATGCACAACGCCAACGCGCACACACTAAGGTATTTCAGACCCCTGGATCCAAATCTTTCTAGAAAGCCTTGGATTCCTTATGGGCCCCCGTGTGTGCGCGAGCCCACCCACTATTGTCTTTTAGCTTACAAGTCTATATGGAACAACTTCTATATATAAGTAGTAATACAATCTTGTAGCTTTCCGATGTGGGACTAAAGTTTTTCATAAACATTACTCACTTGTACACATTACAAGTAGGGGTAGTTTAGAGTCGTTTTCTCATTCACCCATAATAAGGTTTGGCCAATTGAATCAACCACATTATTCTCCTCGCTAGATAGATAAAAAACCACAATAGACCCACAACATATTGTGGTTGAATCCCACTTTTATTTATGTCCAAAGGGACCCCGTTGGTGATGTATATTTGGGTTAAAAACCCAGATTTTTACAATAATCTAAAATATGAATGAAAAAGTTGTGTAAAAACAAGAAGAAAAAAAATTAAAACAAAGAGAGTACAGATTGGAATGGACTTGCATTAGATAAGGTAGCTTGTGGCTTTGAACCTTCCTTAATGAAAATCTATTGGATTTACTAGTTAATTAGTGAACGCGATGTCTTGAACTGTTCAGCCGTTTATATTAATCAAGACAATAAACTTCACACTGCATGCTTCAACTTAACCAAAAGATGTTTATGTCAAGAGAGACATCATTCCTGATCTGCATTCCCCTCTTGTAATGCAGTTCTTCTCTCATTGTATGAAATCTGCACATGGTGTACCGTTTCCAAGATTAATGAATTGTTGTCATTTATATATATATGGGCTGGGATAGAATGACTCATGGTATTCTTACTAATAGATTACTAATGGATGTGGAGCCCACATGCAGACGAGTTAAGAGCTAATTTTTGGTGAGGATGATCTCCTCACCATGGAGATCATCATCACCAAAAATCATTAATTTTTAAAACTTCTAACCCTATCAAATAAGGAACTAAATTTAATGGTGAAAATGGATGGTCCAAAAATTTTCAATTTGCAATCCACTTTTCACAAGGCTACAAATGTTGGAATTTGCTGATTTTTTGTGTGGTTGATATCCATGTTGAGAAGAATATCGTCACCAAAAATTAGCCATTAACTCATCTGCATGTGGGCCCCACATCCATTAGTCATTCTATTAGTAAGAATAGCATGAGTCATTCTATATATATATAACAAAATAGGAAGTTGTCTCCCCCTCTTATAGGCTTCATATATCAAAGGGCCCATATCAACCCTTGCATAAAATAAAATTTAGATAGTCGGATTAATTTAACAGGAAATTGTCTCCCCACTTATACCCCTCTATCGGCTTCACAAAGGATGGCCGAGATCTTATCCCCCAAATGGACTATGAATCTCAACCACTCGCACCCGATTTTGGGAAATGCTTTGTAGGGGAGTGCCGAGGGCAAGTGCCACCCACTATACATCTATATAACAAAACAGAGAAGTTGCTTATCCCCCTCTTATCGGCTTCACAAAGTATGGCCGAGATTTTATCACCCCAAATGGTTGGTGGATCTAAGCCACTGACACCCTATTTTGACAAACGCTTTGTCGGAGAGTGCCGTGGGCATGGGCCACCTACTAGTATATATATATATAAGAGGCTCATTCTTCAACTCTTGAAATCATTTCACTAAGAACTAAGGCAGCAAAAAACTTAATGTCATTAGCTGAGGTTGTAAGTGGTCATGAGACTCCTTTTTATGGCATGCAAATTTTGATTGTAGACTGTTAAATGCTTATATTGATATCATTAAACCAAGCCAATTTGGCACCAATTCCTATCTATCCTATTATTAATCAACCTTCATAGTGTGGCCAAACGAATTACATTCCAGCCACTAACAAGTGATAACTGGGAGTAAAGGCAGAAGAGCAAGTAGCAGAGGAGCGCATTTTACATATTTTATAGGATTTTCTGAAATACCAATGTGCACTGCAATGTGTTTGTTTAGATAGAAAGTGAGAAATGATCAGCTACATTGCTTCATCAAAACTTAAGCTTGTTTAAAAATACTAGGTACTATAGAGCATTTAAAAAATCGGGGCCTGTTCTTCAGATCTCCATTTTTGCGCCAAAAAATATATTTTTAAGAGCTTTCTAGTGCAGATATTAATCTTTTTTAGCCCAAAATTGGCAATCCAAACATACCCTCAGAATTGTCATCAGTGTAAACAATTATAAGGCCTTACTACTTCGTCGAGTGAGATCAAGATCACCATCTTCATCCAAACTAATCATTTGGGCCGTCAAAGACGAAGCTCCTTCGCCTTCGACATCATCATTATATCTTCTCCCATTGGTGTCAAATTCTACATCAACAAAGCAATTACAAACATAATTACTACTGATATTGCTACAAGCTTCAACATAACAATGATTGATTAGTGGGGCCAGAGTACATAACTTGGTAATTAAGTGTATGCAGAACTGTATGACTTGTAATTCACTCCAGTCCTACTTTCTATGAAACTTCAACAATCCTCCTAAGAGCTAGATTCAATAGTTCTGATCCAACTCTTGGTAGCCTTCATCACATGAGATTTCTTTTAAAGGTTGCAAGTGTGCAGTTATTATCATAGAACGGTTTTACAGTATAAACGGAATGAATGAAGAAGATTAACAAGTGGTAATGATCAGATGATGGCGGGGGAGTACAGAGTGCTAACTGTACCTGGTGGGCGTGGGAAGGTGAAGTGGGAGATGTGGGGCCCAGATAAATGAGGAGGGCAGCCCAGATGAACCTCGCTCATCACCTGCTGCTCCGCCCAATCGCTGCCGTTGGATGGTGTCGAGGAGGGGTCTACCACCGATTCTTCTTCAGATAATGACGATGATGATGAAGATCCGTCTTCGTTTTCCATGGAGAAAAGATGATGAAGAAGATGAACTCTAACCCTAGAAAGACAAAAGTACACCGGTTATTGACACAACTGAGAAAACCGTCAGTTTCGCTACCGAGGTTTTAAATAGTCCGTTATAACAGTAACAACCCAACCACCGTCATGTCATTCCGAAAATAACGCCCAAAAACTGGAAAAACTGACAGCGGAATAAATCTTTGGGAAAATTACCTCAAGGCCACCACCTCTTCGTTATTGGATAAAAAAAGGATGCCTTTTAGAAATATGGACTTAAAACCCCAATCAACCTGTTTTGAGCAACTTTAAAAATGTATTCCTACTTTACCCTCGTAGGTAGAGACGTAAACTTAGTAGGTTTTAATAATAAAAATAATAAAAAAAAATGAAAGTAATTAAAGAAATTAAACAAGGAGAAACTGCAAATAAAAAATCAGCCTGATTAGTGATTTACAACCTTTGGATCTTTGTACCCACATAACGCTCAATAACGCTCAAATTCCTAGGGTTAAAATCATCCATGAAAATAACTTTAACCCAATGCTTAGAAATCACTGATTAGGTAGGTCCACCGAGTCATTGGCCAAACATCCATATGGTCAGTGTCTACTAAGAGTGTGACATGTGGCTTTATTGTGGGCTGTGATTGGCTTCACTCACAGCCAGTGTACTGCCAATTACTTTTGCAAAAGGAGGGGGTAGTACTAAATTACCCTAATAAAAAAAGGGATAAAGCTACGTCTCTACCAATGAGGGTACACTAGGAATAAAATTTTAGAAGTTGCTCAAAATAAGTTGATTGGGTTTTAAGTCCATATTTCTAAAAAGGTAGGTCTTTTTGGACCTAATAATGAAGAGGTGGTTGCTTTGGGCCGTTAGTTTAAACTTATGGCCCTAGAGGTAATTTTCCTAAATCTTTGACGACGGACATCCGTCCGTTATCAACGTTGATGATGGAGCACGGTATGAACCACGTGACATACTCTTAGAAGGAGCTCCTGATCGTATGGATATTTGGTGCATCCCTAGGTAGACGTTGGGGCCCACATGCGAATGAGTTAAGGTGTGATTTTTGGTGAGGGTGATCTCTTCACCATGGAGATCATCCTTACCAAAAATCAGTAATTTTTAAAACTTATAACCATGGTTTTAAAAACAGCCGTTTAAACGGTAACGCCCCCAAGCCCGTTTCTGTTAAAACCGTTTAAACATGTTTTATCGGTTTTGAAAAAAAAAACTGCCATTTTTTTTGTTTTAACGGCCTTTAAAATCGTTTAAACGGCTGTTAAAATCATTTAAACAGCCGTTTAATTCTGAAAATTTTTGTGAAAAAGACGGCCGTTAAATCCGTTAAATTCCATTTTTATTTTTATTTTCAATTTTCAAAATTTGAATTTCAGCGCCATTTTTTCCGTTAAAATCCATTTAAGTCCGTTTAATTCCATTTTTGCCCATGGCCGTTTCAATCCGTTTTAACGGTTTAAACGGTAACGACCCTAGTCCGTTAATCGTTAAAACAGCCTCCTTTAAACCTTGCTTATAACCCTACCAAATACAAACCTAAATTTAACGGTGAAAATGGATGGTCCAAAATTTTTTAATTTGCAATCTACTTTTCACAAGGTTACAAATGTTGGAATGAACTAATTTTTCGTGTGGTTGATATCCACATTGAGAAGAATATTATCACCAAAAATCATTCCTTAACTCATCCGCATGTGGGCCCCACGTCCATTAATAAGAATATTAGTAAGAATAGCATTAGTCATTCCATCCCAGCCCATATATATATAGATGGGCCAGGATCGGGGGACAACAATTTCATACAACGTTTTTTATTACAAAATTTGGCGCGGGCCAATTTATAAATTAGAAGTATTGGAATGGGATGATGTCTAGCGAGGTCGGTCTCTATGGTGAGAAGATCATCTTCACAAAAATTCATATCAATTTGATATTCGTAGATTGGTTTACAAGTTGAAGAATTATGGACTGTTTATTTTTATTGTTAACTTGAAAACCACACTTGAGGGTGTTTGAAATTTCATAATAGGCTGATTTTTATAGGGGTGATCTATGTGGTGAGGAGATTGATCATCCTCACCAAACATCAACCATTGATTCATCCTCTACATGGGTACGCCAAAATTATTGACAAAAACATTGTATGAGATTGTTGTCCCCCGATCCTGACCCTATATATATATATATAAACTAAAGCAAAGAAATGAGTAACATTTTTCTCTCTCGTCATCATCAAGTTGACGTGACACTCTACATTTAGAGCGCCACATCAAGTCACATTCTCGAAGTGACACATCAGCCTCTTATAATTCCCTCAACTAAAATGTTTCTACTCTAAATAAATTTAGAAGTTTAATTTATAACTCTACACGTCTCTACTCTCTCTCAAATAAAATTTTCCTCCCTTGTAACTCTACCCACTGCATGACTTTCTTTTCTCCATTCGTATGTTTCTAGCTCATTTGTTCTTTTTTCTTCTTCCCCTTGTCTTGAGGGTACTTCTCTTTTTTCTTCCGAGTTTGATTAAGCGCCTTCTTGGCCTTCATTACCCTTGTATTCGCTGTCATTTTAATATATTTTAATTATATTTAGCAAAAAAAAGTGAATGCCAACTCAGCAAACCACTGTTGGATTCTCGAAATCCATGCCCCATAAGAGGAGTTAAAATTTGGGAGTAAAAAAGAGGAGTGCACGGATCCCAACCCAATATTCTAACCCCTTTTTGACTCACGTGGTCCATTACAACGGTAGTTATAGCAAACATAACTGGAACATTGTGTCTATTACAACCTTATAACATACCACGGACCTAGAGTCGAGTTTATCCTTCTTTAGACCCATCTTTTTGAAAGCATGAGGAGGAATAGGATGTCTACAACACTCCCATAGTTGATAAAGATTAGGGTTGCAACTAGGATAAATTGTCCGAGCCTGAAGACAACATAACCCAACCCAAGCTCAAGTCGAAGTTTGGTTGAGATTGTCAAGCTTGCCGATGTTGAGAGTGATGACAAGAGCATCATAATGTGGCTGGTGGATTTGCTCAAGGTCATTCTTAGAGAATGAAATGATGAGTGCTTCTTGCTCCTCAAAAGTTGGGAGACTCGGGACACCCCCTGGTCGAACTCAGTACTGCCAACCAACCTGGTCGACTAATAGGATTTCTGGGCTGACCTTTCAAGTCGATCATGCTCTCTCTTAGTGTAAATCGACGAATGTTCCATACCAGGAAGGGGACCACCGTGGATGATGATGATGGTTCCCTGAGGTCGGATTGCCCCTAGAGTTGGGACTCGGAAAGGAAATCTCTCCTTGGACTACAAACTCCTTGAGTAGACCATGCTCTATGTAGTTCTTGTTAGGAAGAAAGAACAATAAACGAGCAATAAAACAAAGATGCAAACAAACCACAACACAGAGATTTACGTGGTTCCCTTTAGATTAATTGAGGTACGTCCACGGATCCACACCGATTCCACTATACTCTAGGGCAAAAGAAATACACATAGTACAAGATTGAGATACTTGTCTCTCACCAACAAGCGTATATATAACCCTAAGACGAAATTAGGGTTTTCGTAAAGCTATGTGAGAATTACAAAAAAGCCCTTAGTTCTAGATGTGAGAATTATGGAAAAGCCCTTAGCTAGACCTGTGGAATCGTGCCTTCATGTACAGTACTTCAAGAATCATCAGTCTCTACATAACACAACAGTTCTAGATGGCGTGCTTCACGCTCCTACAACTCCGAGTATCGTGGCATATGTACCTGTGGAGGGCACAAAACTGGTTCATATCCACATATTTGCCCTCTTCGGGCTACTTGACCAATCTCAGCCAGGTGAAGAATGGCTCACTATGCATCTTGGTCAATATCTCATCAACTGGGGCCTTTAAAGTCAAAAACCGCGCGCCTCTTAGGCATGGTGTCTTATTCGTCTTGCTTTTTGGGAGGATTACTCCCTTGCTTGCTGCCACGAGTGATAATTTCCTCAAGAATCTCCCTTACTGTTTTTTTTTTGTCTGAAGTCGAGATGGTTTGGACTTTGGACTACACCCTTCACAGTCTTGGAAGTCAGCCGACAATCCTCCTCCAACTTCGAGTACTTCTCTAGTTAACTGTCGAGGTTTGACATGGTCAATGACATACTATTCACTAGGGACTCATATAGTCAAGACCTCAGCAAGAGGCCATTACACCATGATGGCCTCGTCGGTAGTCGAGATGGCAATGCTCATGGTTCAAAAGCGGAGTAGAAACTTCGTCATGGTATTGTCGACCTCCTGTTTGACAACAAAGAGGACGTCCATGATGGGTGGTACTTGCAATTGCAAGCATACTAGGCTAGGAACACATCACACAATAGGTCAAAGCTAGAGATGGAGTTACAAGGGAGGTTGTGGAACTAGACCAAAGGAGCTTCCGCTCAGACTATATTCCATATAACAAAGCAACACACACTTGTTGCATTATTTATTAAGATGAACAAAATCTCATTTTTAACAAAATCGTTATTTTGAAAATATATCTTAGTTCTTTAATGTCGATTTTTAGCTTCTAAAAAGACAATTTATTTTTAGTAGCGGCGGCAGTTACAACCAGGGTTTAAAGGAGGCCATTTTAACGGTTAAACGGACTGGGGGCATTACCAACTGTTTAAACAGCTGTTAAAACGGATTGAAACGGTCATGCACAAAAATGGAAAAAATGGGGAAAAATGGAATTAAACGGATTTTAACGGAAAAAAAGAAGGAAAAAATGGGGCTGAAATTCAAATTTTGCAATTTGAAAATAAAAAAAATGAAATTTAACGGAAATTAAACGGATTTAATGGCTATTTTTTCACAGAATTTTTCAAAATTAAACGACTGTTTAAACAATTATAACGGCCGTTAAAACAAAAAAATGGCCATTTTATTCAAAACCGATAAAACGTGTTTAAACGGTTTTAACGGAAACGGGCTTGGGGCGTTACCGTTTAAATGGCCGTTAAAACCGTTTAAACAGCCGTTTTTAAAACCATGGTTACAACTATATTGGGCTGCAACTCGGGTGGGTTAATGGGTCAGGTTCGAGGTCAACCCGAGCCCAACCCGAGCTTCAAGGTTCCTAGCCCCAGTCAAAACCCAACTTGAGGTTGGGCCTGAGAATCTCAGCCCGAGCCTAGCCCGATCGAATTGGTCATTTGGATGACTAAGAAAGGATGAAGGTTCACGTTTGTGATTGTGTTTTCAGCTACTACTACAAGTTGATAAAAATACAAGCCAGCAACGCCTCCTTGGTAGGATATTAATTAGAGGCGTAGATCCTTCTTTTTGGAAAAATAAAATGAAATTAATCAACTAGGATCTCTGGACTAAGGTTTTAAATGCCCCGTTATAACGTTATAATTATCTCATAACGTTTATCACGCTAGAACTGTTACAACAGGGGTCACATTAGTCACGCGCATTTGGATTACCATTGAACTCTTTTATGCGAAACACAAGCCTCTACATTTCGACAAGTACCCATGCTTCTTATGGGTCTCTGTCAAGTGTAGTTACTCTAGTGACTAAGGGGAAAAGGAAAGGCGAATTACCAATCAAGTGCTGTGGGTTCTACCTGCGATGTATATGTAGCCATGTTTTGAAATTCGTTTTCTAGTTGACTTGTCTCGGCTGAATTTCGAAAATAAACTCGAATCAAATAAACAACAGTTTTGGTGTGTTGTTTTTCTGCAAGTAGGTTGTTTTATAATTGATGCACCAAATAAGTTTCTTGAGCGCCTTGTCAATACAAACTCAACCAAATCTTATAAATTATACTTATAAAAGTATGATATTTATATATTAATATTAATATATTACTCGAGTCAAGTTACTTCGGGTCGAGTTCGAGTGTTCGAGTTAACTCAACTCAGTAGATCGACTTTCGAGTTGAGTCTAGTTTTCGAGTTTTCAAACACTGAAATGTAGTAGTAAGCATCCCTATAGGCAAATGTCAACTACAGCTAAATTTGCCCATCACTATTGATTCAATATGGAGATAAGGAGATAAGTACCCATCACTCTTGTCGCCTTTGTATTTATTTTCTTCAACGATATGGAGATAAGTACCCATCACTCTCTTTCCCTTTATTTAATTATATTATATAAGAGAAGCAAGCTTTCTAAGGGAGAGAAGGAGAGAGGCAAAGAAGGAGAAATCATGGAATTGCAACAAGTTCTTCACATGGTTGGAGGAGAAGGAGAAACCAGTTATGCTGTGAACTCCACACTTCAAGTGAGTCTCTACCTCTCTCACACACACTCGCGCACGAATTTCCTTCGAATTATATCGGAGTCTCAGAGTCTTGTTGATATATATGATGTACGTTCTCCCAATTTTTTTTTTTTTTTTTTTTTGCAGAAAACAGTGTTATCCAAGACAAAGCCTATAGTAGAAGACGCCATTGTTGATCTATATTGCAAAACCTTCCCCAAGTGTTTGATAATTGCAGACTTGGGTTGTTCTTCAGGACCCAACTCCTTATTGGTAATCTCTGGGATTATAGACGCGATCGATGCAGTGTCTCAAAGAGTGAGTCACCCATCACCTGAATTCCAGGTGTTTTTAAATGATCTTCCTGGAAACGACTTCAACACCATTTTCAACTACTTTCCAGCTTTTCATGAGAAACTCAAGAAAGAGAAGGGAGACAGGCTTGGGCCTTGTTTCATTGCAGGACTGCCTGGTTCCTTCTATGGAAGGCTCTTTCCATCCAAAACGCTACACTTTGTTCATTCTTCCTATAGTCTCCATTGGCTCTCTCAGGTATGCACCATCACTTAGGGCCTGTTTGGTACCTGAGAAAAATAGTTCCAATGACGAATATTTAGCCAGCCAAATATTATCTTGGCTAAATATTTGTTCATATTAATATTTAACAACGTTTAGTATGCGTTGGTACGTGGGGTGATCAAATGTTTTCCGCTGCGGCGGGCAAATTTGTGTAGGGCAAGTGGTTGCCAAACGCATCCAGGCGAATATTAGCGCGCACAAATATTTTATTTTCCCGTCGTGGTGGATTACCAAACATGCTCTTAATGCAAATGTCTTTATATTCCTTTTTTAATTTTTTATATGTGTCTTTATATTCTCTTAGTGGGCCCCACCACTATAACGTCTTTATTTTTTTTTCGGAAAATTTTTAAAAAGAAAACAAACTTTAATCTATTTACAAAAACAAAAATAAATTTCTGACATTCCCCAAAAAAGTAACCAAACGACTTTTCTGAAAAGACGTTTCTCCCTGACAGATTTAAAAGGTGAAAAGACTGACTGGTTATCCTGAAAAGGCTGACAAACACCCTTTAAAAGGGCGTTGTACCTGACAGACGCCCTTTAAAAGGGCGTTTGCCCATAGAGGAGTAAAACTGATACGAGCCACATGGCACACTCTTATCGGACAATGACCGTATGGATGTTTGGCAAATCACTAGGTGGACTTACACACCAAAAAAGAAACATGATTCGTGGTTTATAAGCGTTGGATTGAAGTTATTTTCATGGGTTGATTTTAATCGTAAGAATTTGAGTGCAAAGATCCAAAGGTTGTAAATTACTAATCAGGCTGATTTTTGGACTGCAAGTCCATGAAGGGACTGATCAAACATCCATACGGTCAACATCCACTAAGAGTGTGCCATGTGGCTCGTATTGGGACAAAAGTTTTACTCCTTTATGAGAAACACCCTTTTAAAGGGCGTTTGTCAGCCTTTTCAGCTTTTTCAGTCAATCTTTTCACCTTTTATTTCTGTCAAGAGGAAACCAAGGGCGTTTAGTTACTTTTTTTGGGATTCTCACAATTTTATTTTTATTTTTGTAAATAGATTAAAGTTTTTTTTCTTTTTAGAAATTTTCCGTTTTTTTTTTTGAAGGGAACTTCTTCCAAACACTGTTTCCTTGTTTATTATGTTCATTGAGCTAGTAAAATTTAAAAAAGCCTTTTTTTTTACTTGAAGAATAGCTTTCCGCTATTTTTATTTTCTTCCTAAAAATGATTATTTTTCAGAAAAATATAAATAGTATAAGCAATCATTTGTGGAATGAAATACTCACCAGCAATCATGATTTTAAAAATGGCTGTTATAATGAAAATAACAGCCATTATATCTGAAAAGCGGTATATCAATTATAACGCCAATTTAATTGGAATAAAGATTAATTGGCGCTACTGTTATAACAGCTGTTAATCCCTCATTTGTAGGAAGTTATGAACTAAATCTTATCTTTTTCTCTTTTTACAATCCTTAAGGTAAGGAAATCTAAATATTTATCTTAAATTTCAAAAAAAAAAATATAGGAAATATCATATTTTCCCGGAATATAAGATTTCTTCTTATTATTTGGGTTCCGTAGACGTCGAAACCGAAATTTTGTGGAGTTCAAGGAAATTTAAAACCAGGGTCATAATAGGTAAAAATTCAAGTTTTCATTTTTTTATTTTTTTTTCGAATTCACTGTCAAGCTAAAAGGGTTAAAATCATTAAAACAATATAGTCAATTTTAAAATAGTGGTCGTTAATCGTTATTGTGATAATATCAGCTATTTATACATATAGGCCCTGCTTGGTATCCTGTCTGTAGTTTGCAGGAGAATATTTGAAGGCTAGTATTTGTTAATCAAATTTTTTGCAATGACAAACTTTTGTTGGGAAAATATTCGTGTGGCTGCGGAGGGGAGACCAAGTGGAATGAGTTATGAGAGTCATTTGCCTATTGTTTGCAGCCACTTTTTTTGGCTTCAAACAATATTAGGCCACTATTTTGGAAAAAATGATTGGGTCTAATGCAAATATTTGCTGGATGTTGTACCTCCAAGCACGTGGGTACACTTTTCATGTCCACTGACCTGATGTGTGTAGGCCCGCCACTGATGGACCTACACACCGAAAAGCAGCCTGATGCTCTGCTTAGTGATCTCTAGCCATTCAATCCGTATCCAAAAAAGAAAAAATGTTCAATTCCATCAGCCAAGGTTTAAAAATCGGCCATTATAACGGATTCGAATAACAGTTTCGGACCTACCCCGTTACGTTGTGGACTGTTAAAAAGCCCAAAAAATAACGGCCGTTAAAATAACGACTGTTATTTTTGTTATAACGGCCATTATTTTCGTTATAACGGCCATTATTTTCTGGAAAATTTTGTGAAAAAACAGCCGTTATTATTATTTTTTTTTCCATTTTTTTTGTTATATTCCGTTTTTTCCTTGAGTGTTTTTTCGTTAAAACGGTAACGCCCCTAGTCCGTTACACCGTTATAACGGTCCCCTTTAAACTTGCTTAAAAGTTTGAAGTCAAACATTCCCAAACGCCACATGGCATAATCTTTCTGGCGCACTATCCCAAAAATCAACCAGGTTATAGTGATTCTGGCCGTTGGGTTCAAGGATTTTCGAAGAGGTGATTTCCAGTTGTTGAATTCAAACATTTTCTGGGTACTTTCATCCAACGGTTATAAATGACCAATTAAGGCTGATATTTGGTGTGTAGGTCCACCAAGAATCGTTTACAGGGAAAAATAGAGTTCATTTTCCCTCAACAGCTGTTGAGCCTTCTCAACATGACTACAACAGTACAATGTACCATGGTTTAAAGCAAGGTTTAAAAACGGCCGTTATAACGAAAATAACGGCCGTTATTTTCTGTAAAATTTTCCATTTTCCATTTTTAAAACGGCCGTTATAACAGCAAGGTTTAAAACCAAGGTTTATTTTCCATTTTTAAAATTTTGAAATTCAAATTTTTGAATTTCAGCCCCATTTTTTCCGTTTTTTCCCATCTTTTCCATTTTTGCCACTGAGCGTTTTTTCGTTATAACGGAAAAAACGGTAACGCCCCCGGTCCGTTATACCGTTATAATGGTCCCCTTTAAACCTTGGTTTAAAGGACCTCCCCCGTTACGTTATGTACAATTTTAACGCTCGGAAAATAATGGCCGTTATTTTCATTATAACGACCATTATTTTCTGAATTTTTTTTTATAAAAACATCCGTTGTTTTCGTGGGTTGGCCCAAAAAATGCACTATGTAAGGTCACGAGAGTCCTCTACATCTAAAGTTTTTTCCCTTGAATCAAGCTTAAGAATTATAGAACGCCGGGTCGGGATTCGTGGACCAACTTTTTTGCACTAATAATTTCACTATCTTGGGCGTTGTTTCCCAGAATCCAACGGTGGTTGTAAGTGCTTAGCTGACATTCACTGGATTCACTTTTTTTGTAAAGCAGAACCACTGTTGAATTCTTGGAATCCACGCTCAAGAGCATTAGTGCAAAAAGGTGAGTCCCTCTAGCCTAGTCAACCCCACGGTTAACTGCAAAAAGAGTGTACTATTGAGGCCATTGACTGTTGACTTCAAGATATCTACGGTTCACAAAACAACTGCAAAGGACAAAATAGTTATTTTTCCTGTTAATAAAGTTGTTGCCTCGTGAATTGTGAATCGTGGATCTCTTGAATCCAATGGTGAAAGACCCCCAACCGCACTGTGGTGTGGCACAACTCATCCTATTTTTGTATGCAGTGGTGGAGCCAAGGGGCCAGTTGCCCACCCTCAACTTTTAAAAGATTTAGTAGGATTTTTTTTTCCAAAGTACCCTTTTGCCCAACCTTGAACAAAATCCTGGCTCTAGCTACAAGCCTACAAACATGGACCCCTGTATGCCTTTTATGTGTTTGGCATGGCTAGCTATAGCTAAAAACACGGGACCTTAACATATTAGTATTCCAGGTACCTGAAGGACTTGAGGGTAACAAGGGCAATATTTATATAGGAGAGAGGAGCCCTCCTAGCGTATTTAAGGCATACTTGGAGCAATTTCAAAGGGACTTCTCAGTTTTTCTAAGTTTACGTTCAGAAGAAATAATTCCTGTAGGGCGTATAGTCCTAACATTTTTGGGTAGGAGAAGTTCAGATCCCTCTTCCAAAGAGTATGGTTACATTTGGGAGCTCTTAGCAAAATCACTCAACGACATGGTCTCACAGGTACATTAAAGGGGTACTGTTTGGTAACCAAGTCTACATATATAAACTTCGTTACCAAATACCCCCCCTCTCTCTCTCTCTAAAACTTTGATTAAACTTTCATAGATCATGGGGTTATTACTGTTGCTTTAGGGACTCGTTGAAGAGGATAAAGTGGACTCGTTCAATTTGCCCCATTACACGGCTTGTGCTGAAGAAGTAAAGGCCATTATTCAAGCTGAAGGATCCTTTAATCTGGATCAGCTGGAAACCTTTGATATGAATTGGGATCCTAACGATGATAACGATAACAAAGATTTTGTGTTCGATAAGTTCACAAGCGGAAAGACCATAGCTAAGACTATACAAGCTGTCTCAGAATCCATGCTCGCTAGTCACTTCGGAGAGGTAATAATAGACGATTTGTTCCGTCGATATGCAGAGTATGTCGCCGACCACCTAGAGAAAGAGAAAACCAAGTATGTTAATCTAGTCATTTGCATGAGTAAGAAAGGATGAAGGTTCACCAACGTATGTGATTGTGTATCAGCTACTACAAGTTATTCGAAATTAATACAAGGCGGTCCTTCTCAAATTGGTTATTTGGAGAGGCCTATTAGAGAATATATATATATATTATAATATGTTGTGTGAGATAGATACACCATATCATTATTGGTGTATCTCGTCACAAATTCTCTCAATTGTCAAGATTAGAAAGATTAGTATAATATCTATTAAGATAATTGATATCTACTATTAATAAGGATATTCTGTTAGATTAGTTTCTATCTTTGATCTTGTTTATATTTATATAAATCATTGGTTTAGTCAATGTAATTCATTCAAGTTTATTAATAGTATTTTTTCTTATCATGGTATCAGAGCCTTTGTTTTTATAAGAACAATATCTCGATTCTGCGCCCTATTCCGGTGAGCGGGATTGTCGTCATCCGCACAATAATCCATGCCCACCATCATTGTTATTACTCGCAAAAAATTTATCTTTGGTCTATCATAAAGTAAAAAAATCTAGTAGACTCTTGGCCCAAGCTAGATCTGTCCTTCAACCTCATCACCAAAGATGCCCTCTTCAAGCGCGCGAAGTTATAGATCACTGAGAATCGCCACTTCCATTGCCTCTCTAGCTACCACAACTGCCTTCGTTGTCATTGATACCACATGTCCACCCACCCTCATCTTGGGTTTTGAAAACCCCATCTTACAAAACCTTTTCTTCTTCTTTTTTCATTACCCCTTTTGTTACATCCATAATGTTCGACGAAAAAAGAGATTTTGATATTGTTTGTGAACTCATTAAGCTCATGCCTATAAGGCAAATAGATGCCCACACACTTGTGGTCCAAAAAAAGTCAACTTTTTTTTGCTTAAGGACCCAAAGCCTAAGCACATGGGGCACAATGATGCCCATGTCATTTATCAGTGAGACCCAAAAAGATGTCTACACCCTTCCTGTGGGGTCCATGAGAGGCCCACACACTTCATTGCTTGAGGACTTGTAAAACCCAAGCTTGTGAGACAAAACAAATGCCCACACACATCTTGACCCAATGAAGCCTTTTATCAGGAGTAAAATTCGACAGGTTCTGGTCAAGCTTAAATCAAATATTTCTCTAGGACAAGATCATGCGTAAACATCATAGATCACTACTTTGTTAGCAACTACCTTTCTTCACTGGCGAGCACGAACATTAATACTTAATTAAGGCGATTCAACTATATTAGAACATTCAAAATGGTGACATTCTTCAACAACACTTGATTTCGGCAAACTCATGATGATTGTTGATTCCCCATCCCATGAGTATTAGGAAGATGAGAAAAATATCTCCTATTAATTATGATATTTTATTAGATTATAGTTTATGTCTTTGATCTAGGCCTGAGAGGTCGTGGGTTCAAGACTCCAATGAAGTGTATTCCACTGCGGGGTCGTGTTAGCGGATATGGTGTGTTCCTACGCACGTGTTGTGTTGGCCCGATAACCCGTTGATATACATAGTTGTTTCACCCTTCTCAAACATGTCGATCTTTTGTGATAAATGGTTGTTTAACAAAGCCAACGCCTCCTTGGTAGGATATTAGACGCATCCCCCATTAATCAAGATCCTTCTTTCTGAAAAAATAAGAAATAAAATAAAATAAAATTAAGGCAACGATGAGAAATCAGTGTACCAGAAATTCATTATCATTTTGGATCTTTAGACTAAGGTTTTAAATGACCCATTATAACATAATAATGATCTCATGATGTGACCACTATGACTGTTACAACGGAGTCAAATTATGTCAAGGGCGCGTATGAGGAAAAAATGAAACTTTGATAGCAATAATAGGTCAAGGCCGTACTGTTACAACAGGTGTTATTTTTGTTATAAGAGATTTTTTAAACCATGCTTTACACCTCTTCATGAACCAGACTATGCATGGGTTTGAAGCCCTTGATTGAAAATGCTTAAATCCAACAGCTTGAAATTACCCCTGATTTTTGGTGTGTATTCACCGAGGGATGGGCCAAACAATCATGGATCAATGGGTCGAATAGTGTGCCACATGGCATTTTGGGAGAAGGGGTTACCTCAATTTTAACTTTAAATATCCTAGGGGACATCAGAGTTTTTCTCTTATTAATAGCTAAAAATTAACGAAAAATGCTACCCATGGACAAAAATATGTGCGGCTGAGGCCAGTTGGGTTAGGTATCGTAGGAATATTGTTTTGCAAGGATTATACTGTTAATGAAGCTACAGCTAACGCGGGTCCAGCCTTAATCCTAGGTCTAATGGACTCGACTCGTAACACATTAGTTTGACCCGTAGTCCACAACCCAGGAATTAGATTGTTAATGTGTATTCAACAAGGAATGTTGTATATTTTGGCGGTATTTTTAATGTAACGGGTTGGGGGCATTCCATTTTAATGGCCGTTATTTTAACCATGCTCTCATTTTCTGTTTATCTCCCACACACAAAAGCACAACGGATTGTGACACGGTGTGATTGGCCACTGCTTCACCGCATCAAAAATCCACTGCTTCAAAAATTTTCTCCTATATTCCCTTGCAGTAGAAAACATGTGTACCCCTCACTCTGGAACATTACGAAGATAATGCTCTACCATCTGCTTACATGTAGGCCACCCAGGCGAAAAACTAGTATGCAAATGCTTACATTTAGAGTGTGCAATTGTAGCCAGAAGGTGACATGTAACAACCAAACCCCCTGTTAACCAATGTTTCTGCAACCTCTCTCCTTAATCAGGGTTTTGTTGTTAGGTGTGGCTTACTCTAAAGTATGAAAACATTTGCATACTAATTTTTCCCGGCAATCTGTACCGTAGATCCATTATTATTAATCTATCGCATTGTAATAAATTGTGATGAGGTGCATCATATCGTTGTTGGTGTATCTCATCTAGGGCTGCAACTTGGGCGGGTTGGGTTGGGTCGGGTTGGAAGTCAACCCTAGCCCAACCCAACCTTAAAGGCTGTCAACCCTAACCCAACCCAACCCAAGGTCGGGCCTAGATTTTCCAACCCTAACCCAACCCTATCGGGTTGGGTCGGGTTAGTCGGGTTGGTCAATTTCTTAAATTTTTATTGGTTGAAAATATTGTTTAATTTTTTCATATTAAAATAATTTACCGGTCAATACAATAGTTGTTGTGCTAACCATTAAATAATAGCATAATTTCATTTCCAAAGCTCTAAAAGAAAACATTATATTTTCATAATAATGAAAAAGTTCATTAACTCAAATGCTTAATAGAAGTCACTAAAAAAGTACCAAAAACAATCGTTGCAGAAAAATACGATATTTTCACTATCAATCGATCACATAAAATGTCAAAATGTAGTTTCAATGACATTTGGAAATATCACACAAAGGTTGTCGTTACTAAGGACAAACATTCATGGGTTGTTGCATTTGCCAAAATGTAGTGTTGATATTTGTTAGTAAAACTAATAGGTTAGGATCGGGGGACAACAATTTCATACTACAACAAAAATTGGCGTCAGCCAATTTATAAATTAGAAGTATTGGAATGAGATGATTTTTGGCAAGGATGGTCTTTATAGTGAGAAGATGACCCTAACAAAACTTCAAATCAATCTGATATTCGTAGACTGGTTTACAAGTTGAAGAATTACGGACCGTTTATTTTTATCTTTAACTTGAAAACCACATTTGATGGGGTTAGAAATTTCAGAATAAGATGATTTTTTGTAGGGGTGATCTATATGATGAGGAGATCATCCTCACCAAAAATCAGCTATTGATTCATCTTCCATGTGGGTATGTCAAAATTGTTGTCAAAAATATTATATGAAATGGTTGTCCTCCGATCCTGACCCAAAACTACTATATATATATATATATATAGTTTGTAAGTCGGGCTGGGGTTGTGTCGGGTTGGGCCAAGCCTCAACCCTAACCCAACCCAATTTGATCGGGTTACCAAAAATCCAGCCCAAGCCCAACCCAAGTTCTAAAAGGGCTAACCCAACCCAACCCTAATGTCGGGTTCAACCTGTCGGGCTCGGGTTGAGCCCGCCCAAGTTGCAGCCCCAATCTCATCGCGATTCTCTGTGATGTGTTACTCTAATAATTACTTTCTTTATAACATTTTTATGTGCATCTCCTAAAAAAAATTGGCATGTGGAGCATTTTTCCCCGTGACGTGCAAAAAAATGCTGTTCCACAAGGCACACTTTTTTGGACCCCATTGGCCATGAATGATTGGCCCACCACTTGATGGACCTATTCACCAAAAAAATCAGCCTGATTGATTATAGACATTCAATCTGAGTATCCAAAAAAAAAAAAAGGTTCAAATCCAACAGTAAGAAATCAAACCATGAAAAACATTCGAATCGAACGGCTAGAGTTCACCAATGAGGCAGATTATGGTTGTGTAGGTCCATCAAGTGGTGGGTAAATCATTCATGGGTCAGTGGGCCCGAAAGAGTGTGCCAGAGGTGGAGTGTTTTCATGTGCTCCACAGAATAAATTTTACCCTTGCATCTCCAAAATTTAGACTCTCAGTCCACACCACACACGTTCCCTCTTCATCGAAACTGAAGGTTCTACTTTGGGCTCATCGAAACCGAGAAGGGTCGTCATTATCCATGTCGACAAAAGCTCTCTCTGTACACATTTTGTTATTACTCCAATGCATTAACCAGGTTCCGAGGTCCGTTGAAAACCATTTTTAAAACAGAAGAAAACAGAACGACTTTAAAACCCAAAATCTCATACTTTTCTCCAACTAATGGAAGATTAAAGATCCCCCCCACCTCACATGCATCCTCACAGAACAGTTTCGTTTCTACTACAAAGTACAGACTCCAGAATGCTTTTCCAACAACACCCACACAAGTAAAAAAATACAAAAAACACATCTGCACAAACACAGAGGGGGAGTGATAGAAAAGTAGAGGGAAGGAGAGAATTAAGAGAGGTTTGGTGGGGCGTGGCTTGGGTTCACGAGCCATGACCACGCCTGCAGAACAGCCTTTGAGTCTCCCTTACCTTTCAATCTCTATTACAACCACATTAACAATTTAAACGAAAAAAAAAACCACTACCCAAAACTCAGTATTCACAAGAAAGGATCACCGTCTGATCATCTCGAGCTGGAACATTGGATAATCACCATGAAGGAGAGGTGCATGGAGACCCTGATGACGACGAAGATAACCCGTTATTGCTGTCGGAACCGCTCCCTGAAGTGCCGAGTGACCGTGCGTCCCTCAAAGAGACAGAACAAGCCTCAACGGGGAGCTTCTTCATTGGGGTCAGTGGAGGAGTCATGGGCAACGATGAGGGACTAGATTGGGATTCTTCGACATTCTCGTCTTCGCCGGACGAACCACCCATTTCTAAACGGGAAGGAGACGTATCGGGCGTCTCGAATGGAGTACCAACTCCGCTAGGTCTGCAAGCATCGTTGTCGTAAATGGGATTCGAAATGTAAACAAAATGCTCACCTCCATCACCATTACTACTGCCGCAGAGTATGTCGATACGCAGAGTATGTCGCCCAGCACTTGGGGAAGGAGAAAACCAAGAAGGTTAATCTAGTCATTTGCATGACTAAGAAAGGATGAAGGTTCACGTTTGTGATTGTGTTTTCGGCTACTACTACAAGTTGATAAAAATACAAGCCGGCAACGCCTGCTCCTTGGTAGGATATTAAATAGAGGCGTGCCCCAGCCCAATCAAGATCCTTCTTTTTGGAAAAATAAAATGAAATTAAGGGCCTGTTTGGTACATGAGAAAAGAGTTCCAACGGTGAATATTTGATCCTTCTTTTTGGAAAAATAAAATGAAATTAAGGGCCTGTTTGGTACATGAGAAAAGAGTTCCAACGGTGAATATTTAGACGAATATTATCTTGGTTGAATATTTTAGCAAGTCAATATTTAACAACGTTTGGTGTGTGTATTAGTTAGCTAACTTGATTTTCTTTCAATTTGTGTGGGTCCCACATATTAAAGTTAAATATGGGTTAAGCGAATATGGGACCCACGTATTAGGTCAAAGGATAAAAAAAAACTTATTTTTATTTTTTTTACATATTAAAAAACTCATTTTTATTGAAAATAGTATTTTTCCGGCAAGAAAATAAAATTTTCCCACCAATGTTTAATTGGTGTGAAAATATTTACTCAGGGGAGAGGTGATCAAATGTTTTCCCACCGTGACAGGCAAATTTGTGGGCCCGGCTAAATATTTAGCAGGGCGAGTGGATGTCAAACGTGCATGGACGAATATTAGCGTGTGCAAATATTTTATTTTCCCGCTGCAGTAGCCTACCAAACATGCCCTAAAAATCAATGATGGGAAATTCAGTGTATCAGAAATTCATTGTCAATTAGGATCTTTGGACTAAGGTTTTAAATGCCCCGTTAATTATAACGTCATAATTATCAAAAAAACGTTTATCACGCTGTGACTGTTACAACGGGGTCACATTAGTCACGTGCATTTGGATTACCATTGAACTCTTTTATGCCAAAATAAAATAATAAAAAATGCTCATCATTTTATTTTCTTATTTGCTCATGTGATGGATGTAGTCAAACATCAAAGTAACGACTTCTTCCATGGGAGCAAGAGCAGGCACATTTTGACTGTGGCCCACCATCTATAAATAGCAATCTGAGCCCAAGTATGTGTAAAAGGCCGGTCCATTATCTCTGGTCACTAAAGTAAAGAAAAGTGACCCATCGATCCACATCGAAAGCCTCTACATTTCAACAAGTACCCATGGTTCTTATGGGTATCTGTCAAGTATAGTTACTCCAGTGACTAAGAGATGTTTTAAAATTCGTTTTCGAGTTGACTCGATTCGGCTGAATTTCAAAAATAAACTTGAATCGAATAAACAACAGTTTTGGTGCATTATTTTTCTGTAAAAAAAAATAACGCATCAAGTACGTTGTTTTATAATTGACGCACCAAATAAGTTTCTCAAATACCTTGTCAACACAAACTCAACCAAATCTTATAAATTTTACTTATAAAAATATGATATTTATATATTAATATTAATATATTACTCGAGTCGAGTTACTTCGGGTCGAGTTCGAGTTAACTCAACTCAGTAGACTTTCGAGTCGAGTCCCTATTGGCAAATGTCAACTATAACTAAATTTGCCTATCATTATTTATTCAATATGATTCATACATGTTTTTTTTTTAGTGAGCGTGATTAATTCATGCATGACAACAAGACCACCACCACCACCACCACCAAATTTGAGCGGAGAAGACCAAGCACATTGCTGGGTAAGTGGGTCATCTTGTTGCCTTTGTATTTACTTTCTTCAACGATGTGGAGATAATTAAGTACCCGTCTCTCTCTCTCGCTCTCTCTTTATTTTTTAGGGTATCTGGACTTCTTAGAGCACCCGACTAGCCCACGTACCCTTGTAGAGGAAGAGCGTGCGAGAATAAGTTTTAGGGTTATTATACAGAAATTCTATACACAAGGAAAATAATATACTCTCCCAGAACACTTAGTACTATGTGTCGAGGGGTGACTAGCATGTCCCGGGGAACTAGTTGGGAGCTCTATGAGGCCCAAATATCCTCGATTTCAAACCAAAAAAACACAATGTGGTGTACAACAATTTAATTACTACTTGATTGAAACAACAATATGATTTATATAAAACTAGTGGGTGCCCCGTGCCATCGGCACTCCTGGACAAAGAATTTGCCAAAATCAGGTGAGTGGCGGAGATCCACCGTCCATTTGGGGGAGGATTAGATCTTGGCCCTTCTTTGTTGATGCTTATAAGAGAGGTATAAGTAGGGAGACAACCAATGTGTTTTGTTATATAAAATAGTAAATGGCCCATGCCCATGGCACTCTCCGACAAAAGCGTTTGCAAAAATTGGGTGCCTTCGGCACTCAAACAGTATAATGGACTGGGGCGTTACCATTTTTTCCATTATAACGGCTATTATAATAGATTTTAACGCACAGAGGGAGAAATGAGAAAATAACAGAAATAACAAAAAATAATAGTGTTAAAATTTAAATTTTGAATAAATTGAGGTCAAATGAGGCGGATTGAGTGGCTGAAATCTAACTGTCCACATTAGATCGATGGATTTAATCTCAACCACTCTTTATCTAACCGTCCACATTAGATGAATGGATAAGATAAGAGGATACAACTGAGTTGT
This sequence comes from Euptelea pleiosperma, assembly GCA_035048495.1. Taxonomy (NCBI): domain Eukaryota; kingdom Viridiplantae; phylum Streptophyta; class Magnoliopsida; order Ranunculales; family Eupteleaceae; genus Euptelea; species Euptelea pleiosperma. The sequence continues at coordinate 27,278,396 of CM068549.1, forward strand.
CTTGATATATGCGTGGGTGGCCCATGCCCGCGGCACTTTCCGACAAAGTGTTTGTCAAAATCAGGTGGGAGTTAATCTCAACCATCAATATGAAGCATAGTGGATCTCAACCACTCATTATTGAAGCCATATAAGATTAGAGGGGTATAAGGAAACTATTAAATTTTCGTTAAATTCTATTTTTTTTTAATTTTTAATTTTTAATTTTCAAATTTTAAATTTTGAATTTTGAATTTTAGCACCACTTTTTTCTGCTAAAATCATTAAAATCCATTTTTGCCCCCGACCGTTTCGATCCGTTTTAATGATAACACCCCTCTCGAGTAGGGGTGTCAATTTTACCCGTTTAACCCGGAACCGAAAACACTGGTTCCGGTTCCACATTTTTGGGAACCGATTAAAAAGTAACCGGAACCGGAACCGAACTGACAATAACGGTTCTGGTTCTGGGTAGCCTAATATGGAACCGAAACCGATAAGAACCGGTACCAATAAATAAATATAGTGTAAATATTCTAATATTCTCAAGATTTGGCCAATATATCCTGAATCGGAACCGGAACCGACATAAATACATAATCGGTTCCGGTTCCGGATCCGTCACTTTGAGAACCGGAACCGTTAAGGAACCAAACCGATAAGAACCGGAACCGATTGTTCCGGTTCTGGTCACCTTAGGAACCAAACCGGAACCGACTTGTTGACACTCCTACTCTCGAGGCATAAAAAGTGGGGCTCCTTTTGGGCTATATGTAAATCCAACCCATTTCATTCCTTATATGCAGGTAAATAGTAGGTGACCTGTGCCCACGGCACTCATGGACAAAGCGTTTGACAAAATTAGGTGTGAGTTGTTGAGATCCACCGCCATCCTTTGTGAAGATAAGAGGGGGAGACAACGGTCCTGTTTTGTTATATAGATATCCTTAGTCGTTATCCGTTACAACAATTTTTTCAACCACTCATTATTGAAAGCGAGAGGCAAAGAAAGAGAAATCATGGAATTGCAGCAAGTTCTTCACATGGTTGGAGGAGAAGGAGAAACCAGTTATGCTTTGAATTCTACAGTTCAAGTGACTCTCTCTCTCTCTCACTCACTCATACAATGGGGCACGACCCCGCAATTTCCTTTGAATTATATCGGAGTCTCAGAGTCTTGTTGATATGATGTTCTCCATTTTATTTTATTTTACAGAAAACAGTGTTATCCAAGACAAAGCCTATAGTAGAAGACGCCATTGTTGATCTATATTGCAAAACCTTCCCCAAGTGTTTGATAATTGCAGACTTGGGTTGTTCTTCAGGACCCAACTCCTTATTGGTAATCTCTGGGATTATAGACGCGATCGATGCAGTGGGTCAAAGAGTGAGTCACCCATCACCAGAATTCCAGGTGTTTTTAAATGATCTTCCTGGAAACGACTTCAACACCATTTTCAACTACTTTCCAGCTTTTCATGAGAAACTCCAGAAAGAGAAGGGAGACAGGTTTGGGCCTTGTTTCATTGCAGGACTGCCTGGTTCCTTCTATGGAAGGCTCTTTCCATCCAAAACTCTACACTTTGTTCATTCTTCCTATAGTCTCCATTGGCTCTCTCAGGTATGCACCATCACATAGGGCCTGTTTGGTACGTGAGAAAAAGAGTTCTAATGGCAAATATTTAGCCGGGCGAATATTACCTTGACTAAATATTTGTTCATATTAATATTTAACAACATTTGGTACGTGTTGGTATGTGGGGTGATCAAATGTTTTCCCGCTGCGGCAGGCAAATTTGTGCGTCCAGCTAAATATTCGGCAGGGCAAGTGGCTGTCAAACGCGCCCAGGCGAATATTAGTACGTGCAAATATTTAATTTTTTCGCCACAGTGGGTTACCAAACATGCCCTTAATGCAAAATGTCTTTATATTCTCTTTTTTATTTTTTGATAAGTATGTATTTTTATATTCTCTTGGTGGGCTCTACCACTATAATGTCTTTATTTTTTTGGAAGGGAACTTCTTCCAAAAATTGTTTCTTTGTTTATTATGTTCATTGAGCGAGCAAAACTTTAAAAAGTCTTTTTTTAACTTGTAAAACAGCTTTCCGCTATTTTTTTCTTTCTAAAAATGATTATTTTTTAGAATAATATAAATAGTATAAGCAATCATTTGTGGAATGAAATATTTTTCCCGGAATATAAGATTTCTTCTTATTATTTTGGTTCCGTAAACGTCGAAACCAAAATTCCATGGAATTCGAGGAAATTTAAAATCAGGGTTATAATAAGTCAAAATTCAAGTTTTCATTTTTTTTTTCAAATTCACTGTCTAGCTAAAAGGGTTAAAATCATTACAACAATATAGTTATTTTTAAAATGGGTCAGGCTCGAGGGACACCCATTTTGGCGTACCCACATAGAAGATGAATCAATGGCTGATTTTTGGTGGGGATGATCTCCTCACCATATAGATCACCCCAACAAAAAATCAGCCCATTCTGAAATTTCTAACCCCATCAAATGTGGTTTTCAAGTTACACAGTAAAAACCGACAATCCATAATTCTTCAGCTTCTAAACCAGTCTATGATTATCAAAATGATTTGAATTTTTTTCAGGATGATCTCCTCACCATAGAGATCATCCTCACCAAAAATCAGCCATCGATATATCTTCTATGTAGGTACGCCAAAATGGGTGTCAAAAATGGGGGTCAAAATCGGGTGTCCCCCAAGCCCGACCTTTTTAAAATAGTGGTTGTTATTATGATAATATCGGCTATTTATACATAGAGGCCTGCTTGGTATACTGTCTGTAGTTTGCAGGAGAATATTTGTAGGCAAGTATTTGTTAATTAAATGTTTGCAATGACAAACTTTTGTTGGGAAAATATTCGTGTGGCTGGGAAGGGGAGACCAAGTGGAATGAGTTATGATAGTCATTTGCCTACTGTTTGCAGCCACTTTTTTTGGCTACAAACATTAGGCCACTAGTTTGGGAAAAAATGATTGGGCCTAATGCAAATATTTGCTGGATGTTGTGGCTCCAAGCACCTGGTACACTTTTTCATGTCCACTGACCCAAGGTGTGTAGGCCCACCACTTTTTGGGCCTACACACAGAAAAGCAGCCCGATGCTCTGCTTGGTGATCTCTAGCTATTCAATTCCATCATCTAGAAATTAAATCACCCATGGAAATTAAAAGGTTTAAATCCAACCGTAGAGATCACCAACCACGCTGATTGTTGGTGTGTAGGTCCCTTGAGTGATGGGTCAATCATCCATGGGTCATGCGAAATGTGCCAGGTGGTGCCTTTTAGGCGCTCCACAGTTCCATTGGGAAAAAAAATGCGCCGCGTACAATAAAATTTTTCCAAATGAACGGTCGTTCCTGTACTTAAAAAGTTTGAAGTCAAACATTCCAAAACGCCACATGGCATAATCTTTCTGGCGCACTATCCCAATGAATGATTGGCCCACCCCCTTGGTGGACGTTGGATTCAAACATTTTCAGGGTACTTTCATCCAACTGTTAGAAATGATTCACTAACGCTCTTGGGCATTGTTTCTGAGAATCCAACGGTAGTTGTAAGTGCTAAGCTGGCATTCACTTTGTCTAAAGCAGAACCACCCTTGGATTCTTGGAATCCACGCTCGAGAGCATTAGTGCAAAAGGTGCATGAGTCCCTCCAGCCTGGTCAACCCCACGGTTAACTGCAAAAAGAGTGTGCTATCAAGGCCATTGACTGTTGAATTCAACATATCAATGGTCCACAAGACAACTGCTAAGGGCAAAATAGTTATTTTTCCTGTTAATAAAGTTGTTGCCTCGTGGATTGTGAATCGTGGATCTCTTGAATCCAATGGTCAAAGACCCCAACCGCACTGTGGTGTGGTGCAACTCATCCTATCTGTGTATGCAGCAGCGGAGCGGAGGGGCGAGTTGCCCACCCTCAACTTTAAAAGTTTTTGTAGGAATTGTTTTTTCCAAAATACACCTTTGCCCACCTTAGAAAAGTAACCTTTTGCCCACCCCTAAACAAAATCCTGGCTCTAGCTACAAGCCTTTTATGTGTTTGGCATGCCTATAGCTAAAGACACGGGGCCTTAACATATTAGTATTCCAGGTACCTGAAGGACTTGAGGGTAACAAGGGCAATATTTATATAGGAGAGAGGAGCCCTCCCAGCGTATTTAAGGCATACTTGGAGCAATTTCAGAGGGACTTCTTAGTTTTTCTAAGTTTACGTTCAGAAGAAATAATTCCTGGAGGGCGTATGGTCCTTACATTTTTGGGTAGGATAAGTTCAGATCCCTCTTCCAAAGAGTGTGGTTACATTTTGGAGCTCTTAGCAAAATCACTCAACGACATGGTCTCACAGGTACATTCAAGGGGTACTATTTGGTAACCAGGTCTACATATCTAAACTTCATTACCAAACACCCCTCTCTCTCTCTCTCTCTTTCTCTGAAACTTTGATTAGACTTGCAAAGATCATGGGTTACTACTGTTGCTTTAGGGACTCGTTGAAGAGGATAAAGTGGACTCGTTCAATTTGCCCCATTACACGCCTTGTGCTGAAGAAGTAAAGGCCATTATTCAGACTGAAGGATCTTTTAATCTGGATCAGCTAGAAACAATTGAAGTGAACTGGGATATTAACGATGATTTTGATAACGAAGACTTTGTGTTCGATAAGTTCACGAGCGGGAAGGACGTCGCAAAGGGTATACGAGCTGTCTCAGAATCCATGCTTGCTAGTCATTTCGGAGAAATAATAATAGACGATTTGTTCCGTCGATACGCAGAGTATGTCGCTGAGCACCTGGGGAAGGAGAAAACCAAGAAGGTGAATCTAGTCATTTGCATGACTAAGAAAGGATGAAGGTTCACGTTTGTGATTGTGTTTTTGGCTACTACTACAAGTTATTAGAAATTAATACAAGGCGGTCATTTCCAAATTGATTATTTGGAGAAGCCTATTAGAGAATATATATTGTAATATGTTTTGTGAGATAGACACACCATATCATTATTGGTGTATCTCGTCACAAATTCTCTCGGTTGTCAAGATTAGGAAGCTTAGAATAATACCTATTAGGATAATTAATATATACTATTAAAAAGGATATTCTGTTAGATTAGTTTCTATCTTTGATCTTGTTTATATTTATATAAACCATGGTTTAGTTAATGTAATTCATTCAAGTTTATTAATAGTATCTTTTTTTACCATGGTATCAGAGTTTTTGTTTTTACGAGAACAAGATCTCGATTCTGTGCCCTATTCCGGTGGGCGGGATTGTCGTCATCCGCACAATAATCCATGCCCACCATCATTGTTTTGTCCATCATTGTTGTTACTCACAAAAAATTTATCTTTGGTCTATCATAAGGTAAAAAAATCTCGCAAACTCTTGGCCCGAGCTAGATCTGTCCTTCAACCTCAGCACCAAAGACGCCCTCTTCAACCGCACGAAGTTACAGATCACTGAGAAACGCTGCTTCCATTGCCTCTCTAGCTACCACAACTGCCTTCGTTGTCATTGATGCCACATGTCCACCCACCCTCATCTTGGGTTTTGAAAACCCCATCTTACAAAACCTTTTCTTCTTCTTTTTTCATTGTCCCTTTTGTTCCATCCGTAATGTTCGATGAAAAAAAGAGATTTTGATATTGTTTGTGAACTCATTAAGCTCATGCCTATCAAATTCCTCTGGTTATAATCAACCCACGAAAATAACTTCAATTCAACACTTAGAAATCACTGATTTGGTTTGTAGGGTTTAGGGTTTAGGGTTTAGGGTTTAGGGTATGCCCACACACTTGTGAGGTCCAGAAAAAGTCTACTTTTTTTTGCTTAAGGACCCAAAACCTAAGCACATGGGGCACAATGATGCCCATGTCATTCATCAGTGAGACCCAAAAAGATGTCTACACCCTTCTTGTGGGGTCCATGAGAGGCCCACACACTTCATTGCTTGAGGACTTGTAATAATCAAGCTTGTGAGACAAAACAGATGCCCACAGACATCTTGGCCCAATGAAGCCTTTTATCCGAAGTAAAATTCGACAGGTTCTGGTTAAGCCTAAATCGAATATTTCTCTAGGACAAGATCATGCGTGAACATCATGGATCACTACTTTGCTGGCAACTACCTTTCTTTACTGGCGAGCACGAACATTAATACTTAATTAAGGCGATTCAACTATCTTAGAACATTAAAAATGGTAACATCATTCTTCAACAACACTTGATTTCGGCAAACTCACGATGATTGTTGCTTCCCCATCTCCATGAGTATTAGGAAGATTAGAATAATATCTACTATTAATTATGATATTTTATTAGATTATAGTTTATGTCTTTGATCTAGGCCTGAGAGGTCGTGGGTTCAAGACTCCAATGGAGTGTATTCTCACTGCGGGGTCGTGTTACCGAATATGGTGTGTTCCTGCGCACTTGTTGTGTTGGCCCGATAACCCGTTGATATATATAGTTGTTTCACCCTTCTCCAACATGTCGTTCTTTTGCGATAAATGGTTGTTTAACAAAGCCAACGCCTCATTAATTGGTAGGATATTAGACGCATCCCCTATTAATCAAAATCCTTCTTTCTGAAAAAATAATAAATAAAATAAAATAAAAGGCAACGATGAAAAATTAGTGTATCAGAAATTCATTATCAATTTGGATCTTTAGACTAAGGTTTTAAATGAAGGATATGGTGTGTTCCTGCGCACGTATTGTGTTGGCCCGAGAACCCGTTGATATACATAGTTGTTTCACCCTTCTCCAACATGTTGATCTTTTGTGATAAATGGTTGTTTAACAAAGCCAACGCCTCCTTGGTAGGATATTAGACGCATCCCCCATTAATCAAGATCCTTCTTTCTGAAAAAATAATAAATAAAATAAAATAAAAGGCAACGATGAAAAATCATTGTATCAGAAATTCATTATCAATTTGGATATTTAGACTAAGGTTTTAAATGACCCATTATAACGTAATAATGATCTCATGATGTGACCACTATGCTGTTACAACGGAGTCAAATTATGTCATGCGCGTGTCTAAGGAAAAAATGAAACTTTGATAGCAATAATAGGTCAAGGCTGTACTGTTACAACAGGCGTTATTTTTGTTATTTAGAGATTTTTTAAACCATGCTTTACACCTCTTCTTGAACCAGACTATGGATGGGTTCGAAGCCCTTGATTGAAAATGCTTAAATCTAACAGCTAGAAATTATCCCTGATTTTTGGTGTGTATTCACCAAGGGATGGGCCAAACAATCATGGATTAATGGGTCGAATAGTGTGCCACATGGCATTTTGGGAGAAGGGGTTACCTCAATTTTAACTTTAAATATCCTATGGGACATCAGAGATTTTCTCTTATTAATAGCTAAAAATTAACGAAAAATGCTACCCATGGACAAAAATATGTGCGGCTGAGGCCAGTTGGGTTAGATATCGTACGAATATTGTTTCGCAAGGATTATACTGTTAATGAAGCTACAGCTAACGCGGGTCCAACCTTAATCCTAGGTCTACTGGACTCGACTCGTGACACATTAGTTCAACACGTAGTCCACAACCCAGGAATTATATTGTTAATGTGTATTCAACAAGGAATGTTGTATATTTTGGCGTTATTTTTAGTGTAACAGGGTTGAGGGCATTCCATTTTAACGGCCGTTTTTTTAACCATGCTCTCATTTTCTGTTTATCTCCCACACACAATAGCATCAACGGATTGTGACACGGTGTGATTGGCCACTGCTTCACCGCATCAAAAATCCGCTGCTTCAAAAATTTTCTCCTATATTCCCTTGCAGTAGAAAACATGTGTACCCCTCAATCTGGAACATTAGGAAGATAATGCTCTACCATCTGCTTACATGTAGGCCACCCTGGCGAAAAACTAGTATGCAAATGGTTACATACTTTTAGAGTATGCAAATGTAGCCGGAAGGTGACATATAACAACCAAACCCCTTGTTAACCAATGTTTTTGCAACCTCTCACCTTAACCAGGTTGTGGTTGTTAGGTGTCGCTTACTCTAAAGTATGCAAACATTTGCATACTAATTTTTCTCGGCCACCCACTCGTCAATTTGTACCGTAGATCCATTATTATTAATGAATCACATTGTAATAAATTGTAATGAGATGCATCATAACATTATTGTTGTATCTCATCACGATTCTCTGTAATGTGATACTAGAGAATCGTGATACTCTAATAATTACTTTCTTTATAATATTTTTATGTGCATCTCCTAAAAAAATTGACATGTAGAGCATTTTTCCCCCTGACGTGCAAAAAAATGTTGTTCCACATGGCACACTTTTTTGGACCCCATTAGCCATGAATGATTGGCCCACCACTTGATGGACTTATTCACCAAAAAACACCAGCCTGATTGGATTATAGACATTCAATCTGAGTATCCAAAAAAAAAAGGTTCATATCCAACAGTAAGAAATCAAACCATGAAAACATTCGAATCGAACGGCTAGAGTTCACCAATGAGGCTGATTATGGTTGTGTAGGTCCATCAAGTGGTGGGTAAATCATTCATGGGTCAGTGGGCCCGAAAGAGTGTGCCAGAGGTGGCGTGTTTTCATGTGCTTCACAGAATAAATTTTACCCGTGCATCTCCAAAATTTAGACTCTCAGTCCACACCACACACGTTCCCTCTTCATCGAAACTGAAGGTTCTACTTTGGGCTCATCGAAACCGAGAAGGGTCGTCATTATCCATGTCGACAAAAGCTCTCTCTGTACACATTTTGTTATTACTCCAATGCATTAACCAGGTTCCGAGGTCCGTTGAAAACCATTTTTAAAACAGAAGAAAACAGAACGACTTTAAAACCCAAAATCTCACACTTTTCTCCAACTAATGGAAGATTAAAGATCCCCCCCACCTCACATGCATCCTCACGGAACAGTTTGGTTTCTACTACAAAGTACAGACTCCAGAATGCTTTTCCAACAACACCCACACAAGTAAAAAAATACAAAAAACACATCTGCAAAGTGCAAACACAGAGGGGGAGTGATAGAAAAGTAGAGGGAAGGAGAGAATTAAGAGAGGTTTGGTGGGGCGTGGCTTGGATTCACGAGCCATGACCACGCCTGCAGAACAGTCTTTGAGTCTCCCTTACCTTTCAATCTCTATTACAACCACATTAACAATTTAAACGAAAAAAAAAAAACCACTACCCAAAACTCAGTATTCACAAGAAAGGATCACCGTCTGATCATCTCGAGCTGGAACATTGGATAATCACCATGAAGGAGAGGTGCATGGAGACCCTGATGACGACGAAGATAACCCGTTATTGCTGTCGGAACCGCTCCCTGAAGTGCCGAGTGACCGTGCGTCCCTCAAAGAGACAGAACAAGCTTCAACGGGGAGCTTCTTCATTGGGGTCAGTGGAGGAGTCATGGGCAACGATGAGGGACTAGATGGGGATTCTTCGACATTCTCGTCTTCGCCGGACGAACCACCCATTTCCAAACGGGAAGGAGACGTATCGGGCGTCTCGAATGGAGTGCCAACTCCGCTAGGTCTGCAAGCATCGTTGTCGTAAATGGGATTCGAAATGTAAACAAAATGCTCACCTCCGAGAAAATTTTTGAAGCGGTGAAAGTTAGAAGCGGCAGTCATGCGCCAATTGGAGTCAACCACCTGTACCGTGGTTAAGCTTTCTTTAACCGCGCCAATTGGAGTCAACCACCTGTACCGTGGTTAAGCTTTCTTTAACCGCAGGTAGTTTAATAAAATACAGTTTCAATTAAAAAAAATAAAAAACATTTTATCTCTCCTGTGGGAATTTGAGCAGTATTTGAGGTACAAAGATCCAACACTTATAAATCACTAATCAGGCTGATTTTTGGCCTGTAGGTCCACCATTGGATAGGACAAACATCCGTACGGTTAGAGTCCTGTAACAATGTGACACCTGGCTTATATTGTGTCCCTGTCATTTTTGTCAACGGAGCCTGACCAAAAAATAAAAAACCATTTCAATTTGGAAAAATATTTAACAAGGGTTGTATGCCTGAAACTTTTTCAAATCTGGAAGCACGATTTTTGTTACTCAGAAAAATGGGAAGACGACTGATTCCTCCGACGGAATCAGGGAGGACGATTGAGGAGAGATAAAAGGTTTTTTATTTTTTTTATTTAAACTGTATTTTATTAAACTACTTGCGGTTAAGGAAAGCTTAACCACGGTACAGGTGGTTGACTCCAATTGGCGCATGACTACCGCTTCTAACTTTCGCCGCTTCAAAAATTTTCTCCTCACTTCCATCACCATTACTACTGCCGCAGAGTATGTCGCCGAGCACTTGGGGAAGGAGAAAATGAAGAAGGTTAATCTAGTCATTTGCATGACTAAGAAAGGATGAAGGTTCACGTTTGTGATTGTGTTTTCGGCTACTACTACAAGTTGATAAAAATACAAGCCGGCAACGCTTGCTCCTTGGTAGGATATTAAATAGAGGCGTGCCATAGCCCAATCTAGATCCTTCCTTTTGGAAAAATAAAATGAAATTAAGGGCCTGTTTGGTACATGAGAAAAGAGTTCCAACGGTGAATATTTAGCTAGACGAATATTATCTTGGCTCAATATTTTAGCAAGTCAATATTTAATATCGTTTGTTGTGTGTATTAATTAGCATACTTGATTTTCTTTCAATTTGTGTGGGTCCCACATATTAAAGTTAAATATGGGTTAAGCGAATATGAGACCCACGTATTAGGTCAAAGGATAAAAAAAAAACTCATTTTTATTGAAAATAGTATTTTTTTGGCGAGAAAATAAAATTTTCCCACCAATGTTTCATTGGTGTGAAAATATTTACTCAGGGGGGAGGTGATCAAATGTTTTCCTGCAATGGCAAGCAAATTTGTGGGCCCGGCTAAATATTTAGCAGGGGCAAGTGGCTGTCAAACGTGCATGGTCGAATATTAGCGCGTGCAAATATTTTATTTTTCCGCTGCGATAGCCTGCCAAACATGCCCTAAAAAGTGATGACGGAAAATTCAGTGTATCAGAAATTCATCGTCAATTAGGATCTTTGGACTAAGGTTTTAAATGCCCCGTTAATTATAATGTCATAATTATCTCATAACGTTTATCACGCTATGACTATTACAACGGGGTCACATTAGTCACGCGCATTTGGATTACCAGTGAACTCTTTTATGCGAAAATAAAATAATAAAAATGCTCTTCATCATTTTATTTTCTTATTTGCACATGGGATGGATGTAGTCAAACTTCAAAGTAATGACTTCTTCCATGGGAGCATGCACATTTTGACTGTGGCCCACCATCTATACATAGCAATCTGAGCCCACGTGTGTGTAAAAGGCCGGTCCATTATTTCTGGTCACTAGAGTAAAGAAAAGTGATCCATCTCAATATCTAAGGCCTCTACATTTCGACAAGTACCCATGGTTCTTATGGGTATCTGTCAAGTGTAGTTAGTCTAGTGACTAATGGGAAAAGGAAGGGCAAATTACCAATCAAGTGCTGTGGGTTCTACCTGCGATGTGTATGTAGCGATGTTTCAAAATTTGTTTTCGAGTTGACTTGATTTGGCTGAATTTTGAAAATAAACTCGAATCAAATAAACAACGGTTTTGGTGCGTTATTTTTCTATAAAAAATAACACATCAAATATGTTATTTTATATTAATCGACACACCAAATAAGTTTCTCAAACACCTTGTCAACATAAACTCAACCAAATCCTATAAGTTCTACTTATAAAAATATGATATTTATATATTAATATTAATATATTACTCGAATCGAGTTACTTCGGGTCGAGTTCGAGTCTTCGAGTTAACTCAACTCGGTAAACTTTCGAGTCGAGTCGAGTTTTCGAGTTTTCAAAAACTGATATGTAGTAAGCATCCCTATAGGCAAATGTCAACTATAGCTAAATTTGCCCATCATTATTGATTCAATATGATTCATACATGATTTTTTTTAGAAGAAGCCTTCGTTTAGCCATTATCTTATCTTTATTTCCCTCGTGGTTTTTTTTTATTTTTTTTTTTAATGAATGGGGAATCATTAAAGCCGCCAAATTTGACTGGAGAAGACCAAGCACATTGCTTGGTAAGTGGGTCGTCTTGTTGCCTCTCTAGGAGATAATTAAGTACCCATCTATCTCTCTCTCTCTTTTTATTTTTGAGGGTATCCGGACTTCTTAGAGCACCCGACTAGCCCACGTACCCTTGTAGAAGAAGAGCGAGAATAAGTTGAAGGGTTATTATACAATCTGAAATTCTATATACAGTGAAAATAATATACTCTCCCAGAACACTTGATATGTGTCGAGGGGTGACTAGCGTGTCCCGGGGAACTAGTCGGGTGCTCTAAGAGGCCCGAATATCCTTGGTTTCAAAATAAAAAATAAAAAATGTGATGTACAACAATTTAATTACTACTTGGATTAAAACAACAATATGATTTATATAAAATATGCTCAGTTGTTATCCTTTACAACAATTTTCCCTTTATTTAATTACATTATATAAGAGAAGCAAGCTTTCTAAGGGAGAGAAGGCGAGAGGCAAAGAAAGAGAAATCATGGAATTGCAACAAGTTCTTCACATGGTTGGAGGAGAAGGAGAAACCAGCTATGCTTTGAATTCTACGGTTCAAGTGAGTCTCTCTCTCTCTCTCTCTCTCTCTCTCTCTCTCTCTCTCTCATACACTCGCGCACGAACGCACAATTTCAAGGCTGTACTGTTACAACAGGCGTTATTTTTGTTATTTAGAGATTTTTTAAACCATGCTTTACACCTCTTCTTGAACCAGACTATGGATGGGTTCGAAGCCCTTGATTGAAAATGCTTAAATCCAACAGCTAGAAATTATCCCTGATTTTTGGTGTGTATTCACCAAGGGATGGGCCAAACAATCATGGATCAATGGGTCGAATAGTGTGCCACATGGCATTTTGGGAGAAGGGGTTACCTCAATTTTAACTTTAAATATCCTATGGGACATCAGAGATTTTCTCTTATTAATAGCTAAAATTAACGAAAAATGCTACCCATGGACAAAAATATGTGCGGCTGAGGCCAGTTGGGTTAGATATCGTACGAATATTGTTTCGCAAGGATTATACTGTTAATGAAGCTACAGCTAACGCGGGTCCAACCTTAATCCTAGGTCTACTGGACTCGACTCGTGACACATTAGTTCAACACGTAGTCCACAACCCAGGAATTATATTGTTAATGTGTATTCAACAAGGAATGTTGTATATTTTGGCGTTATTTTTAGTGTAACGGGGTTGAGGGCATTCCATTTTAACGGCCGTTTTTTTAACCATGCTCTCATTTTCTGTTTATCTCCCACACACAATAGCATCAACGGATTGTGACACGGTGTGATTGGCCACTGCTTCACCGCATCAAAAATCCGCTGCTTCAAAAATTTTCTCCTATATTCCCTTGCAGTAGAAAACATGTGTACCCCTCAATCTGGAACATTAGGAAGATAATGCTCTACCATCTGCTTACATGTAGGCCACCCTGGCGAAAAACTAGTATGCAAATGGTTACATACTTTTAGAGTATGCAAATGTAGCCGGAAGGTGACATATAACAACCAAACCCCTTGTTAACCAATGTTTTTGCAACCTCTCTCCTTAACCAGGTTGTGGTTGTTAGGTGTCGCTTACTCTAAAGTATGCAAACATTTGCATACTAATTTTTCCCGGCCACCCACTCGTCAATTTGTACGGTAGATCCATTATTATTAATGAATCACATTGTAATAAATTGTAATGAGATGCATCATAACATTATTGTTGTATCTCATCACGATTCTCTGTAATGTGATACTAGAGAATCGTGATACTCTAATAATTACTTTCTTTATAATATTTTTATGTGCATCTCCTAAAAAAATTGACATGTAGAGCATTTTTCCCCCTGACGTGCAAAAAAATGTTGTTCCACATGGCACACTTTTTTGGACCCCATTAGCCATGAATGATTGGCCCACCACTTGATGGACTTATTCACCAAAAAAAACCAGCCTGATTGGATTATAGACATTCAATCTGAGTATCCAAAAAAAAAAGGTTCATATCCAACAGTAAGAAATCAAACCATGAAAACATTCGAATCGAACGGCTAGAGTTCACCAATGAGGCTGATTATGGTTTTGTAGGTCCATCAAGTGGTGGGTAAATCATTCATGGGTCAGTGGGCCCGAAAGAGTGTGCCAGAGGTGGCGTGTTTTCATGTGCTTCACAGAATAAATTTTACCCGTGCATCTCCAAAATTTAGACTCTCAGTCCACACCACACACGTTCCCTCTTCATCGAAACTGAAGGTTCTACTTTGGGCTCATCGAAACCGAGAAGGGTCGTCATTATCCATGTCGACAAAAGCTCTCTCTGTACACATTTTGTTATTACTCCAATGCATTAACCAGGTTCCGAGGTCCGTTGAAAACCATTTTTAAAACAGAAGAAAACGTACAGAACGACTTTAAAACCCAAAATCTCATACTTTTCTCCAACTAATGGAAGATTAAAGATCCCCCCCACCTCACATGCATCCTCACAGAACAGTTTGGTTTCTCCTACAAAGTACAGACTCCAGAATGCTTTTCTAACAACACCCACACAAGTAACAAAAAACACATCTGCAATGTGCAAACACAGAGGGGGAGTGATAGAAAAGTAGAGGGAAGGAGAGAATTAAGAGAGGTTTGGTGGGGCGTGGCTTGGGTTCACGAGCCATGACCACGCCTGCAGAACAGCCTTTGAGTCTCCCTTACCTTTCAATCTCTATTACAACCACATTAACAATTTAAACGAAAAAAAAAACCACTACCCAAAACTCAGTATTCACAAGAAAGGATCACCGTCTGATCATCTCGAGCTGGAACATTGGATAATCACCATGAAGGAGAGGTGCATGGAGACCCTGATGACGACGAAGATAACCCGTTATTGCTGTCGGAACCGCTCCCTGAAGTGCCGAGTGACCGTGCGTCCCTCAAAGAGACAGAACAAGCTTCAACGGGGAGCTTCTTCATTGGGGTCAGTGGAGGAGTCATGGGCAACGATGAGGGACTAGATGGGGATTCTTCGACATTCTCGTCTTCGCCGGACGAACCACCCATTTCCAAACGGGAAGGAGACGTATCGGGCGTCTCGAATGGAGTGCCAACTCCGCTAGGTCTGCAAGCATCGTTGTCGTAAATGGGATTCGAAATGTAAACAAAATGCTCACCTCCGAGAAAATTTTTGAAGCGGTGAAAGTTAGAAGCGGCAGTCATGCGCCAATTGGAGTCAACCACCTGTACCGTGGTTAAGCTTTCTTTAACCGCAGGTAGTTTAATAAAATACAGTTTCAATTAAAAAAAATAAAAAACATTTTATCTCTCCTGTGGGAATTTGAGCAGTATTTGAGGTACAAAGATCCAACACTTATAAATCACTAATCAGGCTGATTTTTGGCCTGTAGGTCCACCATTGGATAGGACAAACATCCGTACGGTTAGAGTCCTGTAACAATGTGACACCTGGCTTATATTGTGTCCCTGTCATTTTTCCTGTCATTTTTGTCAACGGAGCCTGACCAAAAAATAAAAAACCATTTCAATTTGGAAAAATATTTAACAAGGGTTGTATGCCTGAAACTTTTTCAAATCTGGAAGCACGATTTTTGTTACTCAGAAAAATGGGAAGACGACTGATTCCTCCGACGGAATCAGGGAGGACGACTGAGGAGAGATAAAAGGTTTTTTATTTTTTTAATTGAAACTGTATTTTATTAAACTACTTGCGGTTAAGGAAAGCTTAACCACGGTACAGGTGGTTGACTCCAATTGGCGCATGACTACCGCTTCTAACTTTCGCCGCTTCAAAAATTTTCTCCTCACTTCCATCACCATTACTACTGCCGCAGAGTATGTCGCCGAGCACTTGGGGAAGGAGAAAATGAAGAAGGTTAATCTAGTCATTTGCATGACTAAGAAAGGATGAAGGTTCACGTTTGTGATTGTGTTTTCGGCTACTACTACAAGTTGATAAAAATACAAGCCGGCAACGCTTGCTCCTTGGTAGGATATTAAATAGAGGCGTGCCATAGCCCAATCAAGATCCTTCCTTTTGGAAAAATAAAATGAAATTAAGGGCCTGTTTGGTACATGAGAAAAGAGTTCCAACGGTGAATATTTAGCCAGACGAATATTATCTTGGCTCAATATTTTAGCAAGTCAATATTTAATATCGTTTGTTGTGTGTATTAATTAGCATACTTGATTTTCTTTCAATTTGTGTGGGTCCCACATATTAAAGTTAAATATGGGTTAAGCGAATATGGGACCCACGTATTAGGTCAAAGGATAAAAAAAAAACTCATTTTTATTGAAAATAGTATTTTTTTGGCGAGAAAATAAAATTTTCCCACCAATGTTTCATTGGTGTGAAAATATTTACTCAGGGGGGAGGTGATCAAATGTTTTCCTGCAATGGCAAGCAAATTTGTGGGCCCGGCTAAATATTTAGCAGGGGCAAGTGGCTGTCAAACGTGCATGGTCGAATATTAGCGCGTGCAAATATTTTATTTTCCCGCTGCGATAGCCTGCCAAACATGCCCTAAAAAGTGATGACGGAAAATTCAGTGTATCAGAAATTCATCGTCAATTAGGATCTTTGGACTAAGGTTTTAAATGCCCCGTTAATTATAACGTCATAATTATCTCATAACGTTTATCACGCTATGACTATTACAACGGGGTCACATTAGTCACGCGCATTTGGATTACCGGTGAACTCTTTTATGTGAAAATAAAATAATAAAAATGCTCTTCATCATTTTATTTTCCTATTTGCACATGGGATGGATGTAGTCAAACTTCAAAGTAATGACTTCTTCCATGGGAGCATGCACATTTTGACTGTGGCCCACCATCTATACATAGCAATGTGAGCCCACGTGTGTGTAAAAGGCCGGTCCATTATTTCTGGTCACTAGAGTAAAGAAAAGTGATCCATCTCAATATCTAAGGCCTCTACATTTCGACAAGTACCCATGGTTCTTATGGGTATCTGTCAAGTGTAGTTAGTCTAGTGACTAATGGGAAAAGGAAGGGCAAATTACCAATCAAGTGCTGTGGGTTCTACCTGCGATGTGTATGTAGCGATGTTTCAAAATTTGTTTTCGAGTTGACTTGATTTGGCTGAATTTTGAAAATAAACTCGAATCAAATAAACAACGGTTTTGGTGCGTTATTTTTCTATAAAAAATAACACATCAAATATGTTATTTTATATTAATCGACACACCAAATAAGTTTCTCAAACACCTTGTCAACATAAACTCAACCAAATCCTATAAATTCTACTTATAAAAATATGATATTTATATATTAATATTAATATATTACTCGAATCGAGTTACTTCGGGTCGAGTTCGAGTCTTCGAGTTAACTCAACTCGGTAGAGTCGAGTCGAGTTTTCGAGTTTTCAAAAACTGATATGTAGTAAGCATCCCTATAGGCAAATGTCAACTATAGCTAAATTTGCCCATCATTATTGATTCAATATGATTCATACATGATTTTTTTTAGAAGAAGCCTTCGTTTAGCCATTATCTTATCTTTATTTCCCTCGTGGTTTTTTTTTATTTTTTTTTTTAATGAATGGGGAATCATTAAAGCCGCCAAATTTGACTGGAGAAGACCAAGCACATTGCTTGGTAAGTGGGTCGTCTTGTTGCCTCTCTAGGAGATAATTAAGTACCCATCTATCTCTCTCTCTCTTTTTATTTTTGAGGGTATCCGGACTTCTTAGAGCACCCGACTAGCCCACGTACCCTTGTAGAAGAAGAGCGAGAATAAGTTGAAGGGTTATTATACAATCTGAAATTCTATATACAGTGAAAATAATATACTCTCCCAGAACACTTGATATGTGTCGAGGGGTGACTAGCGTGTCCCGGGGAACTAGTCGGGTGCTCTAAGAGGCCCGAATATCCTTGGTTTCAAAAAAAAAAATAAAAAATGTGATGTACAACAATTTAATTACTACTTGGATTAAAACAACAATATGATTTATATAAAATATGCTCAGTTGTTATCCTTTACAACAATTTTCCCTTTATTTAATTACATTATATAAGAGAAGCAAGCTTTCTAAGGGAGAGAAGGCGAGAGGCAAAGAAAGAGAAATCATGGAATTGCAACAAGTTCTTCACATGGTTGGAGGAGAAGGAGAAACCAGCTATGCTTTGAATTCTACGGTTCAAGTGAGTCTCTCTCTCTCTCTCTCTCTCTCTCTCTCTCTCTCTCTCTCTCTCTCATACACTCGCGCACGAACGCACAATTTCCTTCGAATTATATCGGAATCTCAGAGTCTTGTTGATATGATGTTCTCCATTTTATTTTATTTTTACAGAAAACAGTGTTATCCAAGACAAAGCCTATAGTAGAAGACGCCATTGTTGATCTATATTGCAAAACCTTCCCCAAGTGTTTGATAATTGCAGACTTGGGTTGTTCTTCAGGACCCAACTCCTTATTGGTAATCTCTGGGATTATAGACGCGATCGATGCAGTGGGTCAAAGAGTGAGTCACCCATCACCAGAATTCCAGGTGTTTTTAAATGATCTTCCTGGAAACGACTTCAACACCATTTTCAACTACTTTCCAGCTTTTCATGAGAAACTCCAGAAAGAGAAGGGAGACAGGTTTGGGCCTTGTTTCATTGCAGGACTGCCTGGTTCCTTCTATGGAAGGCTCTTTCCATCCAAAACTCTACACTTTGTTCATTCTTCCTATAGTCTCCATTGGCTCTCTCAGGTATGCACCATCACATAGGGCCTGTTTGGTACGTGAGAAAAAGAGTTCTAATGGCAAATATTTAGCCGGGCGAATATTACCTTGACTAAATATTTGTTCATATTAATATTTAACAACATTTGGTACGTGGGGGTGATCAAATGTTTTCAGCTGCGGCGGGCAAATTTGTGCGCCCGGCTAAATATTTGGCAGGGCAAGTGTCTGTCAAACGTGCCCGGGCGAATATTAGCTCGCGCAAATATTTAATTTTCCCGCCGCGGTGGATTACCTAACATGTACTTAATGCAAAATGTCTTTATATTCTCTTTTTTATTTTTTGATAAGTATGTGTCTTTATATTCTCTTAGTGGGCTCCACCACTATAATGTCTTTATTTTTTTGGTAGGGAACTTCTTCCAAAAATTGTTTCTTTGTTTATTATGTTCATTGAGGTAGCATAATTTTAAAAAGTTTTTTTGAACTTGAAAAACAACTTTCCAACTTTTTTTTTTTTCTTTCTAAAAGTGATTATTTTTTAGAATAATATAAATAGTATAAGCAATCATTTGTGGAATGAAATACTCACCAGCAAACATGTAAGGTTGCAATCATTTGTGGAATGAAATATTTTTCCCAGAAAATAAGATTTCTTCCTATTATTTTGGTTCCATAACCGTCGAAACCGAAATTTCGTGGAGTTGGAGGAAATTTAAAACCAGGGTTATAATAGGTCAAAATTCAATTTTTCATTTTTTTTTTCAAATTCATGTCTAGCTAAAAGGTTTAAAATCATTACAACAATATAGTTATTTTTAAAATGGTCAGGCTCGGGGGACACCCATTTTCGCGTACCCACATAGAAGATGAATCAATTGCTGATTTTTGGTGGGGATGATCTCCTCACCATATAGATCACCGCAACAAAAAATCAGCCCATTCTGAAATTTCTAACCCTATCAAATGTGGTTTTCAAGTTACATGGTAAAAATCGACGGTCCATAATTCTTCAGCTTCTAAACCAGTCTATGAATATCAAAATGATTTGAATTTTTGTCAGGATGATCTCCTCACCATAGAGATCATCCTCACCAAAAATCAGCCATCGATTCATCTTCAAAGTAGGTACGCCAAAATGGGTGTAAAAAATGGGGGTCAAAATTTGGGTGTCCCCGCGCCTGACCCTTTTAAAAAAGTGGTCGTTATTATGATGATATCGGCTATTTATACATATAGGCCATGCTTGGTATCCTGTCTGTAGTTTGCAGGAGAATATTTGTAGGCAAGTATTTGTTAATTAAATGTTTGCAATGACAAACTTTTGTTGGGAAAATATTAGTGTGGCTGCGGAGGGGAGACCAAGTGGAATGAGTTATGATAGTGATTTGCCTATTGTTTGCAGCCACTTTTTTTGGCTACAAACATTAAGCCACTAGTTTGGGAAAAAATGATTGGGCCTAATGCACATATTTGCTGGATGTTGTGGCTCCAAGCACCTGGTACACTTTTTCATGTCCACTGACCCAAGATGTGTAGGCCCACCACTTTATGGACCTACACACCGAAAAGCAGCCTGATGCTCTGCTTGGTGATCTCTAGCTATTCAATCTGTATCCAAAAAAGAAAAAAAAAATGTTCATTTCCATCATCTAGAAATTAAATCACCCATGGAAATTAAAAGGTTTAAATCCAACTGTAGAGATCACCAACCACGCTGATTGTTGGTGTGTAGGTCCCTTGAGTGATGGGCAAAGCATCCATGGGTCATACGAAAGTGTGCCAGGTGGTGCATTTTAGGCGCTCCACAATTCCATTGGGAAAAAAAATGCGCCACGTAGAGTAAAATTTTTCCAAATGAACGGACGTTCCTGTACTTAAAAAATTTGAAGTCAAACATTCCAAAACGCCACATGGCATAATCTTTCTGGCGCACTATCCCAATGAATGATTGGCCCACCCCCTTGGTGGACGTTGGATTCAAACATTTTCAGAGAAATGATTCACTAACGCTCTTGGGCATTGTTTCTGAGAATCCAATGGTAGTTGTAAGTGCTAAGCTGGCATTCACTTTTGTCTAAAGCAGAACCACCGTTGGATTCTTGGAATCCACGCTCGAGAGCATTAGTTCAATTATTAGTGCAAAAGGTGAGTCCCTCGAGCCTGGTCAACCCCACGGTTAACTGCAAAAAGAGTGTGCTATCGAGGCCATTGACTGTTGACTTCAACATATCTATGGTCCACAAGACAACTGCTAAGGGCAAAATAGTTATTTTTCCTGTTAATAAAGTTGTTGCCTCGTGGATTGTCAATCGTGGATCCCTTGAATCCAATGGTCAAAGACCCCAACCGCACTGCGGTGTGGTAACTCATCCTATCTGTGTATGCAGTAGCGGAGCGGAGGGGCGAGTTGCCCACCCTCGACTTTAAAAGTTTTTGTAGGAATTGTTTTTCCCAAAATACCCCTTTGCCCACCTTAGAAAAAGTAACCTTTTGCCCACCCCTGAACAAAATCCTGGCTCTAGCTATAAGCCTACAAACATGGACCGCTGTATGCCTTCTATGTGTTTGGCATGCCTATAGCTAAAGACACGGGGCCTTAACATATTAGTATTCCAGGTACCTGAAGGACTTGAGGGTAACAAGGGCAATATTTATATAGGAGAGAGGAGCCCTCCCAGCGTATTTAAGGCATACTTGGAGCAATTTCAGAGGGACTTCTCAGTTTTTCTAAGTTTACGTTCAGAAGAAATAATTCCTGGAGGGCGTATGGTCCTAACATTTTTGGGTAGGAGAAGTTCAGATCCCTCTTCCAAAGAATGTGGTTACATTTGGGAGCTCTTAGCAAAATCACTCAACGACATGGTCTCACAGGTACATTAAAGGGGTACTGTTTGGTAACCAAGTCTACATATATAAACTTCGTTACCAAACACCCCTCTCTCTCTCTCTCTCTCTCTCTGAAACTTTGATTAGACTTGCAAAGATCATGGGTTATTACTGTTGCTTTAGGGACTCGTTGAAGAGGATAGAGTGGACTCGTTCAATTTGCCCCATTACACGCCTTGTGCTGAAGAAGTAAAGGCCATTATTCAGACTGAAGGATCTTTTAATCTGGATCAGCTAGAAACCATTGAAGTGAACTGGGATATTAACGATGATTTCGATAACCAAGACTTTGTGTTCGATAAGTTCACGAGCGGGAAGGACGTCGCAAAGGGTATACGAGCTGTCTCAGAATCCATGCTTGCTAGTCATTTCGGAGAAATAATAATAGACGATTTGTTCCGTCGATACGCAGAGTATGTCGCTGAGCACCTGGGGAAGGAAAAAACCAAGAAGGTGAATCTAGTCATTTGCATGACTAAGAAAGGATGAAGGTTCACGTTTGTGATTGTGTTTTTGGCTACTACTACAAGTTATTAGAAATTAATACAAGGCGGTCATTTCCAAATTGGTTATTTGGAGAAGCCTATTAGAGAATATATATTGTAATATGTTGTGTGAGATAGATACACCATATCATTATTGGTGTATCTCGTCACAAATTCTCTCGATTGTCAAGATTAGGAAGCTTAGAATAATATCCATTAGGATAATTAATATATACAATTAAAAAGGATATTCTGTTAAATTGGTTTCTATCTTTGATCTTGTTTATATTTATATAAACCATGGTTTAGTCAATGTAATTCATTCAAGTTTATTAATAATATCTTTTCTTATCATGGTATCAGAGCTTTTATTTTTATGAGAACAAGATCTCGATTCTGTGCCCTATTCCGGTGGCGGGATTGTCGTCATCCGCACAATAATCTATGCCCACCATCATTGTTGTTACTCACAAAAAATTTATCTTTGGTCTATCATAAGGTAAAAAAATCTCGCAAACTCTTGGCCCGAGCTAGATCTGTCCTTCAACGTCATCACCAAAAACGCCCTCTTCAACCGCGCGAAGTTACAGATCACTGAGAAACGCCGCTTCCATTGCCTCTCTAGCTACCACAACTGCCTTCGTTGTCATTGATGCCACATGTCCACCCACCCTCATCTTGGGTTTTGAAAACCCCATCTTACAAAACCTTTTCTTCTTCTTTTTTCATTGCCCCTTTTGTTCCATCCATAATGTTCAACGAAAAAAAGAGATTTTGATATTGTTTTTGAACTCATTAAGCTCATGCCTATGAGGCAAATAGATGCCCACACACTTGTGAGATCCAGAAAAAGTCTACTTTTTTTTTGCTTAAGAACCCAAAGCCTAAGCACATGATGCACAATGATGCCCATGTCATTCATCGGTGAGACCCAAAAAGATGTCTACACCCTTCCTGTGGGGTCCATGAGAGGCCCACACACTTCATTGCTTGAGGACTTGTAAAACCCAAGCTTGTGAGACAAAACAGATGCCCACAGACATCTTGGCCTAATGAAGCCTTTTATCCGGAGTAAAATTCGACAGGTTCCGGTCAAGCCTAAACCGAATATTTCTCTAGGACAAGATCATGTGTGAACATCATGGATCACTACTCTGCTGGCAACTACCTTTCTTTACTGGCGAGCACGAACATTAATACTTAATTAAGGCGATTCAACTATCTTAGAACATTCAAAATGGTGACATCATTCTTCAACAACACTTGATTTCGGCAAACTCACGATGATTGTTGATTCCCCATCCCCATGAGTATTAGGAAGATTAGAATAATATCTACTATTAATTATGATATTTTATTAGATTATAGTTTATGTCTTTGATCTAGGCCTGAGAGGTCGTGGGTTCAAGACTCCAATGGAGTGTATTCTCACTGCGGGGTCGTGTTAGCGGATATGGTGTGTTCCTGCACACTTGTTGTGTTGGCCCGATAACCTGTTGATATATATAGTTGTTTCACCCTTCTCCAACATGTCGATCTTTTACGATAAATGGTTGTTTAACAAAGCCAACGCCTCCTTGGTAGGATATTAGACGCATCCCCCATTAATCAAGATCCTTCTTTCTGAAAAAATAATAAATAAAATAAAATAAAAGGCAACGATGAAAAATCATTGTATCAGAAATTTATTATCAATTTGGATCTTTAGACTAAGGTTTTAAATGACCCATTGTAATGTACTAATGATCTCATGATGTGACCACTATGACTGTTACAACGGAGTCAAATTATGTCACGCACGTGTCTGAGGAAAAAATGAAACTTTGATAGCAATAATAGGTCAAGGCTGTACTGTTACGACAAGCGTTATTTTTGTTATTTAGAGATTTTTTAAACCATGCTTTACACCTCTTCCTGAACCAGACTATGGATGGGTTCGAAGCCCTTGATTGAAAATGCTTAAATCCAACAGCTAGAAATTACCCCTGATTTTTGGTGTGTATTCACCAAGGGATGGGCCAAACAATCATGGATCAATGGGTCGAATAGTGTGCCACATGGCATTTTGGGAGAAGGGGTTACCTCAATTGTAACTTTAAATATCCTAGGGGACATCAGAGTTTTTCTCTTATTAATAGCTAAAAATTAACGAAAAATGCTACCCATGGACAAAAATATGTGCGGCTGAGGCCAATTGGGTTAGGTATCGTAGGAATATTGTTTTGCAAGGATTATACTGTTAATGAAGCTACAGCTAACGCGGGTCCAGCCTTAATCCTAGGTCTACTGGACTCGACTCGTGACACATTAGTTCGACCCGTAGTCCACAACCCAGGAATTATATTGTTAATGTGTATTCAACAAGGAATGTTGTATATTTTGGCGTTATTTTTAATGTAATGGGTTGGCATTTTAACGGCCATTTATTTAACCATGCTCTAATTTTCTGTTTATCGCCCACGCAAAAGTATCAACAGATTGTGACACGGTGTGATTGGCCACTGCTTCACCGCATCAAAAATCAGCTGCTTCAAAAAATTTCACCTATATTCCCTTGCAGTAGAAAACATGTGTACCCCTCAATCTGGAACATTAGGAAGATAATGCTCTACCATCTGCTTACATGTAGGCCACCCAGGCGAAAAACTAGTATGCAAATGGTTACATACTTTTAGAGTATGCAAATGTAGCCGGAAGGTGACATGTAACAACCAAACCCCCTCTTAACCAATGTTTCTGCAGCCTCTCCTTAACCAGGGTGTGGTTGTTAGGTGTCGCTTACCCAAAGTATGCAAACATTTGCATACTAATTTTTCCCGGCCACCCACTCGTCAATTTGTACCGTAGATCCATTATTATTAATGTATCACATTGTAATAAATTGTAATGAGATGCATCATCACGATTCTCTATAATGTGATACTATAATAATTACTTTCTTTATAACATTTTTACGTGCATCTCCTAAAAAAATTGGCATGTGGAGCATTTTTTGGCACATGGCACACTTTTTTGGACCCCATTGGCCATGAATGATTGGCCCACCACTTGATGGACTTATTCACCAAAAAAAATCAGCCTGATTGGATTATGGACATTCAATCTGAGTATCCAAAAAAAAAAAAGGTTCAAATCCAACAGTAAGAAATCAAACCATGAAAACATTCGAATCGAACGGCTAGAGTTCACCAATGAGGCTGATTATGGTTTTGTAGGTCCATCAAGTGGTGGGTAAATCATTCATGGGTCAGTGGGCCCGAAAGAGTGTGACAGAGGTGGCGTGTTTTCATGTGCTCCACAGAATAAATTTTACCCGTGCATCTCCAAAATTTAGACTCTCAGTCCACACCACACACGTTCCCTCTTCATCGAAACTGAAGGTTCTACTTTGGGCTCATCGAAACCGAGAAGGGTCGTCATTATCCATGTCGACAAAAGCTCTCTCTGTACACATTTTGTTATTACTCCAATGCATTAACCAGGTTACGAGGTCCGTTGAAAACCATTTTTAAAACAGAAGAAAACAGAACGACTTTAAAACCCAAAATCTCATACTTTTCTCCAACTAATGGAAGATTAAAGATCCCCCCCTCCTCACATGCATCCTCACAGAACAGTTTGGTTTCTACTACAAAGTACAGACTCCAGAATGCTTTTCCAACAACACCCACACAAGTAAGAAAATACAAAAAACACATCTGCAAAGTGCAAACACAGAGGGGGAGTGATAGAAAAGTAGAGGGAAGGAGAGAATTAAGAGAGGTTTGGTGGGGCGTGGCTTGGGTTCACGAGCCATGACCACGCCTGCAGAACAGCCTTTGAGTCTCCCTTACCTTTCAATCTCTATTACAACCACATTAACAATTTAAACGAAAAAAAAAACCACTACCCAAAACTCAGTATTCACAAGAAAGGATCACCGTCTGATCATCTCGAGCTGGAACATTGGATAATCACCATGAAGGAGAGGTGCATGGAGACCCTGATGACGACGAAGATAACCCGTTATTGCTGTCGGAACCGCTCCCTGAAGTGCCGAGTGACCGTGCGTCCCTCAAAGAGACAGAACAAGCCTCAACGGGGAGCTTCTTCATTGGGGTCAGTGGAGGAGTCATGGGCAACGATGAGGGACTAGATTGGGATTCTTCGACATTCTCGTCTTCGCCGGACGAACCACCCATTTCTAAACGGGAAGGAGACGTATCGGGCGTCTCGAATGGAGTACCAACTCCGCTAGGTCTGCAAGCATCGTTGTCGTAAATGGGATTCGAAATGTAAACAAAATGCTCACCTCCATCACCATTACTACTGCCTTCTAATGCCACATCTTGAATTGGGTGAGGTGAAGACGATATAAAGGAAGGAGATGGGGATGAAGCAGAGATGAGGCCAATGCGATGTGGGGTATTGTGTGCTTCTTGGGTTCGGATTTCTGGAATTTGATCTGACTTGGAATACTGTTTGTTTATTTCTTCTTTGCTGATGATGGCAGGGAAGAGAAAGCTTCTTGGAGCCCGAAGAACGCCATGAGCGTAAACGCTACTAAGAGTAGATGATGGGTCTTGTTGGGACTGAGAGGGGGCGGTGTTGGTGTTAGCGGTGGTGGTGGTGGTGGTGATTCGAAGCCGACGCTTGCGTAGTAGGAGAGAGCAGTAGAGCTCAGCCAACAACACCAGGACCAGGGCTAAAACAATGACTAAGCTTACTACCATTACCAGTGTTGCTCCCATTATCAACTTTGACGTGCCCTTCATCTCTCTCTCTCTCTCTCTCTGATGTGTGTGTAGTGTACTGTAAAAAAAATAGAGGGGCCTGTAAAAAAAGGGACAGGCAAGAGGTTTTTTGGCGGGAAGGAGACCTTTCCCTTGAGATGGAGATGGGAAGCGAATCTTGGGAGGGCATTTGGGGGAATATCAACAGGCCTTTTGTTCTGATCTTTTGGGGGGCTTTTCTGTTCTGACATTTGAGGTTATTACCGTCATTTTATAACATGGTACCATCACTATCTTAGCTTTGAAGCTGACAAGGTCAAAAAAGACCATCTGAGAAATTTTTTTTTTTTTCTACTCTCATGAAATAAAACTCTTTAATTGGAGCCCTTATCAATAGAACAGTCTCCCAAAGAAAAATGACGATCTCTATCTCATTTTCTATATATGAACATGTAGATAAATTTGATAAAAAGATCTTGGGTGAGAGAGGTAGAGAGAGAGAGGGAAGAATTGAAAGAAACAAAGTATACTTACAATAGACGCCATGAATCATATAGAGAACAACAGGAAACCCCAAGAAGGGAGACAAATGTGAGAGAATACAATGGACACAATTATATAGAGATAAGAAGATACATATTTTGAGCTTCACTGGCTCTTACCCTTTACCTCCCTCTCAGTGCAGCAATTCGTGCTGGCAAATCGTCATAGTCCGGTAGCTTAGGATGCACGTGCCCAGCTGGGTTCAACAATTCGGGCTGAAAGGATGTGGCACGAGCAGGCCCCCTTCCTGCCTCCGTAGAAGTCACTGGTTCCGGAGGGAGCGACACTGTTCTGGCAGGATGATGACCTGCCTCTGAGTTCAAGCGGACCTTATCTCTGCTTCGATGACGTTGGGATTCACCAGTGTCGGCAAAATCATGCAATGGAGGAGCCTTGGCCCCTGCTCTTGCCCCAACGGATTCGAAGGTTGATGGCTTCTTACTGTAGTGCATCAACAGTTTATCCATCACCCTTTCCTCTTCATCCTTTGGATTATGGTCATCATCAAGGGCATGTTGTAGGCCTTGTCTTGGATCATCTCTTCTCCTGCCACTTGGAATTTTCTTCTTAACTTCGTGATCTTTGGTGTTGCCAATGTAGTCATGACCTGGTGGTGGTTTCAAGTGTCTCCTCCTGACTGATTTTGGTTTCGATTTTGTGTCACCAACCAAATCATCCTCATGATGATGATTGTTCTCATTTCCATGACCATTCACTGCAACCTGCTGCCTCTCGTAGTTGACACCGTCTGATCTTGTGTGGGTCCTGTCCGATCTGGAACTGACAATGTCTCTGTTTTGGGCTGAAGGGTCTGTGGAGGCTTCATTACAGTCAGAACTAGCATTTTGAGTTCCATACTTGCCACCATTTGGTTTGACGTAAGGAGGAGGGATCACTACGTTGTGGTACGGCTTCATGCTTTCTGTTTCTTCTTCGAAGACCTTTTTTGTCAAGTTGGCATGACTGGGTGGACCATTGTGATTCTTACCCTCTTTACTGTTCGCCTTCGCCTGCTGTCTTGTTGTATGGCCAGGAGCAGGTTCCCACCTCCCGTTAGACAAATTGTCCTGGTTTTCCCTTCTATGGATAGTATACTCCCTACCAATACTGGGTTTGTACCCATTGTCAATAAATTCCTTTCTTCCATTAGAAAAGTCATCCAGGTTCTCTCTTTTCATGATAGTATCCTCCCTGCCGTTGTGTGGTTTGTACCCATCATCAGCAAGTTCCCGTCTTCCACGAGATGAAACATCCTGGGTGTCTCTTTTTGAGGCAGTATTGATGCGTGGTTTGTTTCCATCATTATTGGGATCATGGAAAGGCTCATGTCTCTTAGGTTGGTCCTGTGGAAAGATCAGAATTGTTGCAAAAGATTTGAAATACCGAAAGGGCTCAAGAACATAAGTAGACGCAAGTCTGCTTTTTTTGTGCATTTGAAAAAGAAGTCTTTAAAATTTTCATTTTTTCTATAATATGATTTCCATTCTCTTCTGATTCAAATGTTATAGGAAATTGATCTAAGAAAAAGTAGATATATAAAAGTTTTTAGATAATGCAAAAAGTCTTCAAAGTATTTGTCATTTCCGTCATCTGTTATACACTTGGAGGTGAATGGGAACATCCAGGGAGGCTTACCTGTGCAGATGCAGTGGGATTAGAAATCTTCTGTTCAAAAGCCTTGGAATCCCAGTTTACAGAGAACTCTCGTGCAATATCTCGCATTAACTGCAGCTTCTTATCCGTTGTAGGAGGCTTTGACGCTAACTTATCAACAAACTACGCATAAGAAATTAAGAGGGTTAAGTTTATTAATGACAATTTAAGGAACTATGAATTATCTATTGAGAGTGGAAGTATAGATTATCACTTCTTGATTTACGAATGATTCCAGGGACTTCCCGTATCTCTCCGTAAATATATGCCTCAGGTCACGTAACTCTGGCAAATCTGCAAATCTTGCTGCTGCAAACATCAGAGAGGATACAGCCTCCTTGCATTCCTCAGGGCATTCCCTGTAAATAATAAGAAGTGGGAGATAAGTTATAAGTCCCAAACCTCTAATTCTAGTAGTATCACATTTGACTTAGCCACCTGAGATATGCCAATATTTCCCCCGTATGTCCTTCCTATCTTCTTTTCTCTTGTCAGCAGTTTCCAATACACTTCCTTTTGATAAGGTGAATTTATTGAAGTGGGGAAAAGATACAACCAACAAAGAGAACTAAACAGAGGTCGAGAAGACCTCCTCAACAAGGAAAAACATGTTGCTTTCTAGACCCCAAAGAAATTACCGTGAGATGCATCAATATTTTATATCCATACAAGCTATATTTGAGATTTGAGTGCTCAATACAGGCACTGTACCCATATTCTATGCCAGGGATCATTTAAAGATGACTAAAAGCAATCTATAAAAGCACTTCATTTCATTCTCGAATCTCTTGTTCTCTTTCTTCACCAAGCAAGTGATAAATATACTAGATAATAGTAGTACATCCTACATGAGGGTGATTTAACATAAAATACGTGAAAATAAACCCCACTCGGATTGAATGAAAGAACAAAAAAAGTAACAAGCAGCAGCTATGTCAAGAGAATGAAAGCCCTTCGCACCCATCCATATTATATTTTCATCACACTACAAAATTCAAATTACTTTACTATATTTATATTCATCAATTTGTATGATGCATGTGCAGATATATCATATTTTTTGAGAGAAATGAGTAAGTTCCATAAATGAATAAGAAAGACAGTAGCGCAGGGTACGGAAATAACAACTGTATTATCTTGGCAGATATAGCAGTGGAATGTACGCACAACCTAACAAAAGAAACCCAATATAGCATAAAATAATAAATAACAAAGGCAGGCAAATTTTTATATCAATGCTATAATGGAAATAAAAAAATAAAAATAAAAAATTCATTTGCTAATAACGGCAACCAATTTTATCTTAAGTGGTACGGACACACATACCTCTGCTTTTGCATGACTGAAAGATGCATTGCAATACACCCACAACTTTGCTCTACAAAATCATAGCAGGATGAAAGGTTCAACTCAACTATAAGTCCTTCGGCCTGTTTCACAAATGAGCAAAAAAGAAACCCCTTTTCAAGAGCATATAAAGAAATGGATGAATTTATTTTTCTCAGTTAACCTGAAAAGCACGAAGCAGTGGTTGGGAAACCTTAAGATGAAAATTTCGAAAACGGTATCAATATAATAGTAATACAGTAAAAAATGTCTTATGCAATCATATCACCATGATTGGCAAGCCCATCACTAATACGAATCCTATGAATATGCATAAAACAAACCAAGAGCAATCACAACTAGAGCACCATAAACCTCATCAAATCAATATACTATCCTACAAAGATGAACAGACATGAATGCTAACCAAATTAATTGATTGAGTTCGTTTGACCACTCAAAAAATACAAGAGAACCTTTAAGATGCAATTAGCCAACATCAGCCTCCAATCTTCCACAAGAAAAAACGAACTGAAAAATTCTGAGTGGAACAGGGGTCACATGGTTCTCTTGTTGAAGAAATGTTCATATGGTTCTCTTGTTGTCCCCAAATATACCTCACCCTATGTACCATGATGTACTCTTGTAGAAGAGTTTGTCCACCAAATAAACCAAGCTCTATGCTTACTCTAAACTTAATTATTCATGGAAATTTTCAAGCTCAGGAGGATGCAACTCTTGTAAGATAACTGAGGTACTGTCGTTTTGTAAGAAAGGGTCACAAGCATAAATGCATTCAGTTGATGAATGATCAGTTACTTTAACGTTTCAAATATCAACTGAATCCATTTTAGACTGGGTAAAGAAAATTAAACTTTTTAATTTCTAAAGAAACGTCTCCAGAATGTAAACCGCACCAGAAAAGAAATAATCACAGAGAATCACATAAAAAGCGCATATAGAAACAAAGAACCTTAAAAGGCTGAAGCAGAAAACCTATAAATTTCAAAGTTAATGAAATACTACAAGAGAAGTAGAAGGCAACAGAAATAATCCACATAATATTATGACATGCCTTACCTTGACATGCTTATGTGAGGCCACATGGAGATTAATGAAGAGCAATTTTTGTGAGGATGATAGCTTATTTCAAATTTATAGGCTTATGAAAAATGCATTACGAGTTGAAAAATTCTAGGCCGTCCATTTTTTTTTTTTTTTTTTATCGGTATTCTAGGCCGTCCATTCATTTCACAGTTAACTTTAAGTCCATGTTTGATGGGGTTAGAAATTTCAAGATGATCTCCATCCTCACCAAAAATCAAACCTTAACCCATCTCCATGTGAGCCCCACATAGGCATGCCAAATTAGGCACGTCAATCAACCCTCACATACACACGCTTCTTGATTCATTGTGTTTTTTCTTCGTTGGAGCTAATGTGGCTACCCCCATTAGCATCCTTTTGGGTGCTCTTGTACATTAAAGATTTCGCAGGGAAGGAGAAGAGTAATGACTGTAACTGCAACGCGGTTCTTCATCAATCCAATCCACAGATCTTAGAGCAATTAAGGTTCATGAAGCAGAAAAACAGTATGAATTCTATAATTATGTGCTTTTACCAGAAAGCCAATAGATACAGAGATGATTAATTACTTCCTATTTAAGGAAATTCTCAATTCAAGATTCTTAAACAAGAGGCAAAATTATATCATGTAGTCCGAAAGATGAAAAGAAAGAAAGAAATTAGAGATCCGAGCTTACCCTGCCGTAGGCATTGGTGTCGTGGCCGTTTATGAGGATTTCAGCGATGTCTTTCTTCAGAAACTTCAGCATTGCGTTCTTCTTCCTCCTTATCCCGTCGATTCGAGCTTTGATGAGCTTGATCGACGATTTACTGCAACAACACCACAAAAAATCCTAAAATATTTCAAGAGAGAGAAGGAAAAAAAAAGAATGTTCCTGCAATTTTACGTTCTTCTCATTCAATTGAATGAAGGAAAAACACAAAAAATTAGATCTGAAGAGACGATTTTCCATTTCTTTTCTAAAGAATCAAAACTAACCATTTCGAGGAAAACCCTCGCCCTAACAATCCGTCCAACATCTTCGTTCTGTTCTGTTCTCTTCTCAACGCAGAGAGTCGAGATCGAATGCTCGATTAAGAGGTGAGATGCGTACTCAAATGTGATTCAAGTCAGAGCGAGTTTCATCATTATCGGAGCTCGAAAGGAGAGAACCAGAGCTTCAGAGAGAGAGAGAGAGAGAGAGCGAGAAAGAAGAGAGAGAGAGAGAGAGCACTAAGCAAGGAAAATTTCTAATGCCACGTTGGAGTCTAAATCTTTCTCTCGCTATAAAAAGACTCCTTCCTTCCGTCAGACTCTCATTTGAAACTTCGTTTACCTAAGAAGAGAACGAGGAATAATAAGTCTCCAAATGTTTATTTTTTCTTAGACTAAAATAACCTTAATCTTTTAATAAAACTCAGGTAAAATATGTGTGCTGAAAATGAGTATTTTGCAGAGTCAATAAGGGTATATTAGTCACTCGACATAATAGAAACCCGTCGGCTTCTATCGCGTAGAACGCGGCGGGTTTCTATGAGTTTCGGAAAACAGCCGAACACTCGGCGATCAAACCGTCACTTTTGGGTTGTAACTGAGTAGATGCCGTAGCTGGACCGCACATCTACTTGGTCATGTCTATCTGTAATTGATTGTTATTTGTTGACGAAAATACCCTTCTTTATTGATTGACTGTTAATTAGCTGTACATGTCCTACGTTAACGGGCCTGCATCAAAATTTATGACTTCATGTTGACTAACTAACATTTGAGGATCTATAGTGTGGGATGGCGCTCCATTAGGTACGATGGTACCATTTTGATTATATGGTCCAGATCAATAGGTGCATAGACATGGCCCACCTGAATCATCTCATGTGCACCGTCCTATAAAAGGAGTGGAGGGAGTGAAGGGGGTGTAGGCATGGCAGTATTTCTTGGATGCTAAGGTATAGGTCAGGCTTTAATTCGGTTCCTTCCGTTCGTAGGGTATTGACTTGGATGAACGGTTAGGTTGTCACATTATTTTGCTTCTCATAAAACAATTGTAATCTCCCTGCATTGATGCTCAAGTAATGGAGAACAACTGGTGGATGTTGATTGGAACAATGGGTTACTGAAATCCTTTAATTCTTCCAGTGGTCCCACCTAGGACACCCTTTATGTTAATAATGAACCCAATCAAATGATCTTGACCGTCCAATTTGCCGGCATGTGCGATGTGCCAAAAAGAGCCTTAAGCGTAGAAAGAAGGCATTGTTTCAACAAGAGGGAGAGAGAGAGTCAATAGACAGTACGTCTCAGTCCTTGCCGAGACCGAGTTGACAACGGCGAGACAACTAGGTATCGGCCAAGACTTTGGACAAAGGCTGTCAATGGCTCGGGTTTGGATTGGATTCCGAAACTAATCTGAAAACATATTTGCTATAGTTAGCAATTCAGCATAAGGCAAAGATTTGAAAAAGGAAAAGTTCGAGTTTAATTCAGTTTTAGAATATAAAAATCCGGTCGTTGAAGTGTTATATTCATTTAGTCCATTTAATACGTTTTTATTCTAAAAAATACAAAATTCGTGTATTAAATATTAATAATACACGTTTTATTCATTTAATCTTAAAATTAGTGATTTTTCTGATTTATTTTATTTTATATGGCGGTATTAAACAAATGCGAATAATACATGATTTTACTAACTAGGGCTAGGTCTAAACCCGATATATTACCACTTTGTGAATCTCAGACTCGATTCGATCCGAAATCTGTTAACACTATAAGGTTTATGAAAGGAGGCCAAAAAAGAATTAAAAAAGAAAAAGGAAAGAAAATATATTTTATCAAATCACAAAAATGTATATAAACATATATGAGTTTGGATTAGGTTTGTAACGGATCGGATCAAGGTGAATCTAGAACGGATCTGATCCAATAACACATATGCTAGGTCCAGACCCAATTTTATCGGATCAGATCAGATTGGGTTCTGAGATAGATCCGATCCATTGACAGAATGCAGGACTATAAAGTTTGCTTTGGAGCCAAAGTTCTTAGTACCCTGCAACCAAACAGTATGTCGACTGACTAGACCTTACATTGTATCCAAACACCTTCCTAAGGTCACGTATTGGATAGTTGATACGTAAAGTTGCTAACGGTTTGTGTGGTTGCAACTGACAAATATAGTGAGGGACGCCCAAATCCCAATACAAACAGACAAGAAAAGTGGGTTCAGTTGCTCTGTTGCTGTTCTTTTGAAAAAGTAAACGTTTTCTTCTCAGCGCAACAACGTTTGTCTTTCCACTTTCCCGTTTAACAACAGCTATAAACGTGTCTCAAACGTGTCCAAGCGGCTAATACCATGTGTTTCAAGGCCATATTCGTCATTTTACTACTACGTTATTTTAATAAGTATAATGATAGTACGCTCCTGAGGGAGGACGATAACATTAGCAATGTCGTCTCTACGTTCAAACAATCGGATGTTCTTCCAAATCCGTGCTGATAGTGTTGGTGAAATCCCAACGGCCATCAGCAGGCTAGACCTATGGACAACGATAGGGATGATAGCAACTAGCGTGGACCCTGTTCTCTTGACTCGCTCTAATGTTTTACGCGAGAATAGAGACACATGGCAGCACATGATAGGCTTTGTACTGTTTGCCACTTGTTATAATAATCTGTCCAAGAAATAAAGGACAGAGGGACAACTCCGTCGGCTCTGATCATTTCGAGTTGGCATTTCGGGTCGGCAACATGAATCTTATTTCATCTATTTAAAACTACTAGGTGTGATAGACTGATAGTAGGGGCTTCGGTCAAAGTTGACGGCGAATCATAGTTTGAGCCATGTGGCATACTCTTAGAGACCACTGACTGTATAATGTTTGGCACATCCCATATGAATTTACATACCAAAATTCAATCTGAATAGTAATTTCCATCCGTTGGATTAGAGTATTTTTCATGGTTTATTTTAAATGTGGATTTTGAGCATTATTTGGAGTACTCAGATTCAAAGGTTAGACATTACTAATCAAGTTTATTTTTTGTACGTAGGTCTACTTAGAGATGGGCCATCTATACAGTCAGCAGTCTCTAAGAGTATGTCACGTGGCCCACACAGTCGTCCGTCATCAATATTGAAAATGGACCTCCATCATCAAAATTCTGCTCTGCTCGAGTGAAACGTGGATAGCAACCCCTGTTTTGGCTTTACAATATAGATCACGCCAACAAAAATATAAAAATAGAATTTCTAAACCAGTCTATAAATTAATATCGGAATGATTTGAATTTTTGTGATGATGATCTCCTCACCAAAAATCAGCCATTTATTCATCTTCTATGTTCTATGTGGGTACGCCAAATGGTTGTCTCCCGATCCCGACCCGTTAAAATATGAGTATTAGAAATAGAAACATTTTGTTACCATCTTTATCTACGTCATGTTCTGATGTATAGATGTAAAGGAAAGTACATTTTATAGATAGGTGGATGAGAATGGCTTACGTGGCAGTGCGAACTCAACATCCATGGATGCCAACTTTACACTCGTGGAATCTCATCCATCCTTATCAACAGAGGATAAAGTTGCTTCCATTTCCACTCAAAAATTTACTCCATATACGCACTGTCGTTTTGTCTGAGAAAGTTATGGTGGTCTGTATCGTCTGATTGGGAAACAAGTAGGGCCCAAGCATCAACTACTCATCATCTATTCCATTCATTGTTTTGGGTCCCACACAAAGTAGTATTCCCCCATGGTCATAATTCTTCTAGAAATAGAACTCAAAGCTGGAAACAACAAAACAGAAATCTCCCATGTACGTTAACCCACAAACGACACTCCCACACTGATTAGTGGGTCACTTCACTTGCTTGATTATGCATCAAATCTTGATTCCTTAATTCGTGGACCACCCCCATATGAAAGAAAAACGTTATAACAGCTGTTATACGGCACTTTCCCACAAGTAATTTTTAATTTATCGTTACTAACAGATAAAATTAACTGTAACGGTCACCTACCGTTAAGCCATCATAAGGGTCGCTTTTTTTAAACCATGATTTTAGGAATTTTACGTACAGGAAGGTTTAAAACAACGAAATTAAGGGGGTCAGTGATGGTGGGCCTCAACCATCAATCACCATTATTAGGGTTATAACGGTTTCTGCCTTTTTTTGCCCTTTTTTTTCAGTGCTTTTTGTAAAGCTTTATTATTATTACATGTGACAAACCTTACACTTTAATTTGAGATAAAATTAATATATTACTAATACTATGATAACGGTCCTAAGATATCGGAATAATGGCCGTTATATCAGGGGGCAAAGTCTATTAACATAGATCTTCCACATTAAACAATCATCTTAGTCTTTAAACAAGGTAGTGGGTCCACTAAAATTCCACGGAAATCAGATCATTGTCTCGATCGAGATTACATGAGGGTTCAAGAAGAAAAGTGCATCTCGGGCAAGTCAATTCCATTTTAGATCGTCTAAATGGCCACTGATCTTGATTCAGAACGGGATTTGCTGAGACTTCGAACCATGATTTTTAGTCCTGTTGGGGTTCTACTGCAGAGCCTCCGATGCTTAAGTTAGTTCCCCTTCTTGGGTTCCACCACAGAATATAACCAATGCCAAATATAAATTTAATTGAGTGACCATGACCATCTAATCCGTCGCATTGTTTTATAGCTAGGAAAATAATGAATCTAATCCAATGTTTTTAAATCCGATCAACGATCCAGTGTACTGGCCGGTCCGACCAGTTGGTCAAAAGGACAGACCGCCCTTTTTTTCTTCTTATTTTTTTGCAAAAATTTAACTACGTGCAACTAGGATTTCCGGGTTGGTGCTGACTTAGACTGTTTTGGAGACCAATTTGTCGGTTCACTGGTTCGATCCGCCGGTCCAGGCGACATAATGTCCACCATTACCATACACTTGCACCACATGTGTGTGTAATGTCATTACTTGAGCATAACGTGCATTGCACGTGTTATCCACCGGTCGCAACTTAAAAGAACTTCAGTCAAGATACAGTGCTACTTACTATTTTTTTTCTACTTTTGGTGGAAGACTACTCGATGAATCTGAAGTTTGTTGGAGCATTTCCGTCAATGTTTTGCCTTCTCTCTGTCCCTCTTAACTATAAACGCAAGCATTTTATGTCGTTGTGTCTTTGTCAGTTATAGTAGTTTAGACGGTGCCCACGTTAGTGGGGCCCACAGATCACATGGTGATGGTGGTTTTCTTGATCGAAATCAAGTCCCAGCTGTGCCCACCTTACTTTATTAGAATTAGAATTATTCTCAATAATATTTCAATAAAGCACTTTCCACGTCATCAGACTGACGCAAAGAACACTTTTCTCAGCTGACACAGCTTATTCAACGTGATTACTAACCTACCACTCAAGAAAAAGAAAAAAAGGTCCATAATAATGTACCACGTGGCACACTCTTGAGACCCACTGACTGATGAAGGATTGGCCCACTTCTTGATGAACCTAGATACCAAAATCAGCTGCTGGCAGATGATCTATAGCCATTCATCTTGCTTGAATTAAACGGCTAGAATCACCCAGTGGAAAAAAAATGTGCACCTTACCATGGCAATACCTTGCATGTGGCACCATATAGATGTTTGGCCCATCCCTAGTTGGATCTATATACCAAAATTCAGCCTGATCAATTAGTAATTTATATCCATTGGATTAGAGTCTTTTTCATGATTTATTTTTAAATGTGGTTTTCTAGCAGTATTTGGAGTACTCATATTCAAAAGTTAAAAATCACTAATCACAACAATTTTTGATACTTAGTTACATCTAGGGATGGGTCAAACATCCATACCGTCAATAGCCTCTAATAGTGTGCCACGTGGCTCACACTATGGGTCCGTCATGGACACCATCATCAATTTTTTCTAGGGACAAAATTTAGGGCCATGTGGTCATTTAACAAATGCTTTAACATTTGAGTTGAAATGTTAAAGTGTTGAAAGACAAAAGCACCCTATAAAGTAAAAATATTCAAAAAGAAAAAAAAAAAATTTTTTGTCAATTTAAAGAATTTGAGGGTCATATTAAGAATAAATATTTTCTAATTTTTTTAATAAGAATAGATTTGAATGAGCTGCACGGTAACGTGTGCTTTGACACCAAAAAGACCGAAGAGCCCTTCTATGTGAATATTTTAAAGAACACAAAAAGAAGTCAAAAAATGAATATTTTGAGAATATTTGGGTTCAGCATGAGGCACACAAGAAGGGCCTTCGTCCATTAAGAAGTAGATAGGGCTGCAACTTGGGCGGTCTCAACCCGATGTTGGGCTCGGGTTGGGTTGGTCCTTATAGTACTTGGGCTCGGGCTCGGGCCTGGCTATTGAAAACCCGACTAAAATTGGGTTGGGATCGGGCTAAGGCTTTGAAAAACCCGACCTAACCCGAGCCCGACACACACAGATTATCAATATATATATATATATATATATATATTTGAGTCCACCGCTACTCCTCTCTTCAGTCCTCTCCTCTCCTTAAAGGTTCTGTCGGCCGTCCTCTCCTCTACTCAAAGGTTCTGTCGGCCATCTGCCAACTGTCCGCCGTTCACCATCCTTTGGTCTTTGTCCTTTGTCCACGGTGACATTGTTCCCGTTGGGTCAAGTGAGTTTCTTTTCGTCCTTCAACCATAGTTCCTGTAGATGTTGCTTGGACAACATTTTACATTTCTATGTAGGTAAGGAAAGTGTTTATTGAGATATACAGAGGACTTCCAAAGGAATTTTGTTAGCTTTTCTATTGTTTGAAATTGGGGAGACAACCGCTTACAAAAAAAAAAAAAGGTAATTGGGGAGACAATCGTATCCACAACAATGTAAATTTACCAACCCGATCAACCCGACTAACCCGATCGGGTTGGGCTCGGTTTGGGAAATCCAGGCCCGAACTCGGGTTGGGCTCGGGCTCGGGCTCACTACCTTGGAAATCGGGTTGGGCTCAGGTTGAGGCCGAACCCGACCCAACCCGCCCGAGTTACAGCCCTATAAGTAGAATAGATGAGCTTGGACCTAGTCCAACCCACTCATAAATCAGGCTAGGTCAAGGGAGTTGGGACGCAGGTCAGCCTAGCGCAAGATGCAGCCCTACAGATAGCCTTGGTAGTTAGGCAATTGTATGACTTGGTTCTATAATCTAGATAGCTTAGGAATCATAACTGGCAAGTTCTATATGGGAAGGTAACGGGTACGTCGGGTGGCCAGATTCATGTTCCTTACATTCGAAGGTCATGGTTCAATCCCGTTTGCTTGTGGGTTCTTATCCCCACTTCATCTTGGTCTTGCAATCCATCTCCTAGTTAGTAAATTCGCGAATTATTCAAAAATTGAACCGAACAAAGTCCTATTCGAAGGTTTGGGAAAAGTCATATTTTTTAACATGATCCAATTATTCTCGAATAATTCACAAACTTTTTCAAATTAGCACCGGATTATTCAGTTTTGAACATGAAAATCATTTTATAAGACAAAAAATTGTCAATATTTTACTTTTTTTGTTTATTTTATTTTTACCAAATTTTTAATACATTTTTAAATGACAAACCCGAATTGTACTCGAACATTTCCCACACCGTATTTTTGCCGCACTCCGAATTGCTAACTAAGATACAGCGTGAGCCGTGTTGCCTACTAATTTCTATATTTTTCCACTTGTTGGTCTGCTATTATAATAAGCACACGATCTTATTAATCTAAACCCTCGAATCAGAGTAGATGTAGAAGTCGTCTTTGACCAAAGATCAACCTGATTATATGATTTAAACCATCTGATAACTGGACCTTTTTATCAAGTGGGCTGTTATGATCTTGTCGAATCGTGTTTTCAAACACGGGCTGAGATTCTTCCTTGATTATAAAACATGTATCACATCGGAGAATCAGGCAAGTGGGAAACACCTACGAGTCGGAAACACGTGGAACGCTATTACAGATCACGGGCCCAACTTAGGTAGACCTATGGACCAAAAAATAATCTGATTGTTGATTAAAGCTGTAGATCTTAGTGCTCAACATCCCATGAAAAAGACTAAAATCTAATGATTAGAAGTCACCAAATAAGGCTGATTTTTGGTCCATAGGTCCACTTACAGATAAGCCAACCATCCGTACAGTCAGTGGTCTCTAAGACTGCAATGTGGCTCATATAGACATTGGCAATGATCATCCATATGGATGCCTATTTATCCACCATAGAACCAATGTAGCTGTAATGAGCCCCATAAGAAAAAAAATTAGCCTTAATGGGCCCACTTTCTAGTTTGGGGCTTGTGGATGTATTGGTTGTTTTATGGGTTTCTAAGGTCCATCGCATGTTGGGCTTACTTGAACCTCTTACATACTGGGCCTTCTTCTAAATCACACACCCAACAATCGTAGATGGAGCCCTGATTTGTGTCCGTACGATATAGCGCACAAATGGAACAAACAGGATTCAATCTAGATAGTTCAATCAGTGGCACACCACGGTATATGAGGTTACCAATATAAAAAAGGAAAGAGGGATTGCCACCTATTATCCGGGTATTTCTAAGATTTTCTCTTCTTTTTTTTAAATCTCAGATCCCGATCCAACCGATCAAAATCGGGATTGGTGGTGGCCGATCCAAGGTAATGGAAATACTTAGCCTCAGGGACACAGAGCAAATCAGATCGTACTGGGGCGTTACCATTTTTTTCCGTTATAACAAAAATAACGCTCAGAGGCAAAAATGGAAAATAATGAAAAATAACTAAAAAAGATGGTGCCGGATTGATTGACCATGCATCGATCCGTCGAGTTTCCGAGTCGACTTGGCTACTTTTAAAACATAGGTTCAAGGTTCTCCTTAGTAGGGACCTAAATGTTCAAATGCCCAAAGAGTAGAGTTAATTTTGGCAGTTGGATCTTCAATTCAACAGAGGAGTTATGGATTCAGCTGTACGAATCATGTTCCTCCATTCAATCTTGTCTAAAGTCATCTCTTCCGTTAAAGAGGGGTTTACCCCCACCTTAAAAAAAGGTTGATAGCTCACTTGATTGATGTAGATCCCTAGGTTGCGTGCTTGATACGAGCAAACCTACGTAATAGAAGATTAAAATATATAAACAAACTATGCTAATCAATCTAAGATCTTTCTTTAATATTTTGACAATCCAAATGCTAGCCATCAAACAACTAATTAAATTATTCAATCCAATTCAATCTCTGCTAGCTATTCTCGAGCTGCGCGGACTATCCAAGATATAGCCTATTAGTTGGATCAAAGGGCAACAAAGCCTTTTTGTTTATCGTTCTCAAATCACTCCTTCAAAATAAGAGTGAGTCACTAATCAAGATATATCAACGGTTACAATTGCAATGAAAAAAGAGCCGGGCCCACTCTGAAAAAATGAAAATGCACCACCACCCATCTCAAAATTACAAGAGAATTATGTGGGTTCGGGGTCATGTGGGGTCTCTACAACAAACATCTCAAGAAGTTGATGAGGAAATGAAGGAGATAGTTCTCTTGATGGAGCAGGTCGTTTTGAACGAATCGCTCCAAGTTCAAGTTCCGAGGGAGGAGATCACTGTAGAACAATATTGTGGTGATCAAAGCCGCCGGCTGACTCACCAGCGGTGACACCAGCCTCACCAGTGACCGAACCATTACAGGCACAAGCGACTGCAACAACAACCACAATCATCAAAACTTATTATTCACCAGAGAGAGAGAGAGAGAGAGAGAGACTTACCATGGCTTTGATGACAGAGGAGAGTGGGAGTCATGTTGGAGATGGGATGACTATTGGCATGGGTGGAAGGCAGGGAGCCAGAGACAGAGAGGGAGCGAGAGAGAGACCAGTCTTGGGTTCAAATTCTCTAACTACCAATCCTCACCTGAAATTCAAGACCTACCCGTCTGTCTAAGTACCGCTGTACCTTGAAACAACGAGCTGTAAAGAGAACATGACTGAAGAACAAAGAAGGGTAGGAAGAGAGCCATATTGGGCCTCGTTGGCAAGACATTGGGCCTAACGACACAACAAATGGCATGGCCCACGAGGTCAATGTCTGCTTATTTATCTTTTTGTGTTACTTTCATTTTTATTTCGGGTAATCATTACATGGTCTGGGTTCCATGGGCATTGTCATGGTGCATGGTGGTGTCGTTTTTTCATTGGTCAAGTCCAATGACAAGACGAACACCCATGCATCATGACAACATCCATGGACCCCGAAGCATGTGATCATTACTCTTTTATTTTGTAACTTGGTGCTACCGTCCGCATGGTGAGTAAAGTATAACTGGTTTTATTCTGTCCACGTGGTAGGTACTTACTGGAGTTCTGACTATTCAAAAGATGGGATCCACCATAAAGATATATCGGACTCCCCAAAATCAATCCGAATCGTCCAATTAGAATGCAATTGATGGGATGCTTGGGATCAATGTAGAGTAGGGATTCTTAGAGAATTTCATTATTATACTATGTATTATTTCTTTATTATTAAGTTGTTAACGGCATTGTTATCTGTCACTTGGGAAATGACAAAAGGGTTTGTCCAATACCTTCTCTTTATGGATTAGAAACGAAGTACGTTGCGCCCATTGAGTTGTTAACAGCACTGTTGGATGTGCATTGAAAAACGTGTTTTTCAATGAGCATTCAACGGTGGATGCAACTAGATATATCCGGCTCCTTGTGCCAGGAGAAATCTCCAAGCAAATCAGATCAGATCTTACCTATGGTAAAATAATAACCAGGGTTGATTTTAAGGTGGGTTATAGCAATTTTAGGTATGCATGTCGTGCCAAGGAGGTCTGAGCGACCATTTGCTCAGGTGCTCAGGCCCACATGGAGCGAATATATATAGTTGTACAACACGTGGCCCTAAAACTGGCCCAACGAAAGTTAAATAAATAACCTTGGATGAGTTTAAGGTGGGTTAGGAAAATTATAGTAGTATGCAAAAGGGGACGTGGAATAAAGGCGGGCGAACCCACATAGAAGATGAATCAATGGCTGATTTTTTGTGAGGATGACATCTATGGTGAGGAGATCGTTCTCACAAAAATTCAAATCATTCCGATCCGTGGACTGATTTAGAAGTTGAAGAATTATGGACCGTAGATTTTTATCGTGTAACTTGAAAACCACATTTGATGGGGTTAGAAATTTCAGAATGGGCTGATTTTTTGTTGGGGGTGATCTATATGGTGAGGAGATCATCTTCACCAAAAATCAGCCATTGATTCATCTTCTATGTGGGCACACCAAAATGGTTGTCAAAAAATGGTTCTCCCTCGATCCCGACTTTTAAAGAAAATAAGAGATGTTAATCCATGC
This sequence comes from Euptelea pleiosperma, assembly GCA_035048495.1. NCBI lineage: Eukaryota > Viridiplantae > Streptophyta > Magnoliopsida > Ranunculales > Eupteleaceae > Euptelea > Euptelea pleiosperma. Next base: position 27,322,267 of record CM068549.1, read on the forward strand.
TGATACTGTGACCTCCAAGAACAGCAGCAAATCAAGTAACTGGGACTGACTCAACCCTTCAAGTCAAAACAACGGTTTTGATTTACCCAGGCCGAGCCCACAAACTATTAGCACATGGTTGGGTCCGGCCATGTCTACGACGGGCTTTGTAGGCTATACCCAAGCCTGGACCATTAAGATCTACAAGGTAAATTATAATAGCGTGTCTTCGGCGCGTGTCTTGATCGATAACAAGTGTTTGGATCACACCAAGGTGCACCTTCGAAGACACAGTAGACCTTGAAGACGCGTGAACCCACCTTGACTTTTCAAAGAGGCACCAATATGTGCCTTGAAGGTTCACCCTCCACATCCAACGGGCTTAGCCCACCTAATGTATGGCCCACTTGACATATAGCATATGTATGATCTATCAACACATCTCTATTATGTGGGACCCACATATGATTCATCAACTTCCATTCTTATGTGGAGCCCACATGATTTATCGTCCCCGTTAACATGTGGGCCCCACATGATCTATCAACTCTAGTTATTATGTGTGGCCCACTTTAGTTTTGTTGGGCCCACATGATTTATCATCCTTTGTTCTTATGTGGCGCCTACCCTAGTGTATAGAACCAAATGTCGATCTTGACCTTCAAAGGTATACACCTTGAAGACGTAGACTTTCAAGACGCACATCTTCAATTGAAGACGCGCTACCAAACACAGCCTTAAATCATCTTGGACCAGAATGCATGTGTACTTCAATTTGTAAAACCTCTCTTTCTTAATGTTTGACATTTAGGGCGTGTTTGATTGGCAAGTGGGAAATTGAATTTTGCTTGGGAAAACACAACTGTCCATTGTTAGATAGCCATTTTAAATCTGTAGAATTTTTCCTACCGCTTTTAAATCTGGATAATTCTTCCTACTAAGCCCAGAATTCATTTTCCATCCAGGTAGGTGAGAATTCATTTCCACCTGAAAATGCACCTTTATTTCCTCATGTGATTAAAATATGTGTTCTCACTTGCAATCAATCAGCCATTTAAGGCATTTCCCAGATATATATTTTATTGGAAAAATTTTCTGTGCAATCAAACATGGCCTTAGTTATTCCTAGACATGAGAAATTAATGGAGGAAACTATTTCAGGACTTTTGAGAAAATCAAAACAACGACCCGAAGAGTTCAAAAACAAAGATTATACTACTTGCCTGCATCAAACACATGAATCTTGAAAAAGGTAGCCATGGGTGACTGGTTTAGGAAAAGTTTTAGGGAAATTTTTGTGTATATCCTCCGAGCAGTCTTCACCTTCTGGATCAGTGGATTGTTGCATTTAAGGAATATAAGAAGGAAACACTTTCGATGCAGAGGACTTTGGATGCTGGAGATGCAGAGGACTCTCGTGGCCCTACGTAATGCATTTTATTGGACCCACCAACCATATGGATGTTTACGTGAAGTTTTTTTAAGGGGTGAGATTTTTGAAGCAGATCATGCGCCCAATGATTGTGCTCTACATATACCCATATGTACCTATAGTTTAAACTTTGGTTTTAAAAAGTCTTTTTAAAAAGTCACCCTGGAGATATGTGGAGCACGATCATTGGTGCATGATTGCTGCTTCAAAAATCCCTATTTTCTTGATGTTTACCTCACCCCTTGTGGTGTAAGGGGTTAGTGGGCCCAAAAACACATGGGTCGTGATGTAACAAGGTATACCTGAGATCTTTATCAAATGCGGAAGCGCATTTTCGTTACTCACTGCTGCCATCTGGGCCCACTGACCGCATGAATGCTTAGCCCACCCCTTAGTAGACATTCATACTAAAAATCAGCTTGTGCGATGATTTTTAACCGTTGGTTTTACTACTCAAAAAGATGGTTGAATTCAACTGTTAAAAGAACACCTTAAAAAGTACTAAAATCTAATGGTTAGAGATTACCAATCAGGGTGATTTTTGATGTGTATATCCATCAAGAGTTGGAATAAACATCCGCATGCAGTGGGCCCAGATGGCAGCTGTGACGCATTTGAACAAGTTTTCTGACATACCTTGTTACATCTTTTTCCCAAAACATTCACTAAGTACGGCTGTGGGTAACAAAAATTGTGCTACCGCATTCGAACAAGTTTTCAGAGAGTAAAACCTCGATGACAGGGCCTGTCATCAAAGGAGATGACAGGGCAGCAGATCTCGGCACGTGGATTTTGTACGGACGGACCACCTCCGGTTCACCGCACACGTTCACAGGTGCGTCCTAGTGCTTTTTGCCAAAACACTAACCTTTTTTGAGTAAAACTTGTGTAACAAGATGTTGTGATGGAAGCCGGTCACAGCACTCAATACAAACCACGTGGCATACAATCAAAGGGCGCTGACCGTATGGATGATTGGCCAGTCCCTCGGTGAACCTACAAATCAAAAATCAGCCTGATTAGTGATTTACAACCTTTGGATTTTTGCACTTAAATAACGCTCAATAATGCTCAAATTCCTGCAGTTAAAATCAACCCATGAAACTAACTTCAATCGAATCGGTTAGAAATTACTAATCAAGCTGAATTTTTTGTGTACCTTGCCACCGAGGAACTGGCCAAACATCCATACGGTCGTAGTCCTCTAATAGTATGCCGCGTGGCTTGTATTGAATGCTGTGACCGGCTTCCGTCACAACATCTTGTGACACAAGTTTTACTCACCTTTTTTTACCCACATTTTGGTTGACCCACACCAAAAATAAGTGTGAATAGTGATGAAGAAGTGCTCAAATCCTACGGCTATATATCACTAATCATGCAGATTTTTGGTGTGTAGGTCCATCATAGTGTGGGCCAGATATTGAAGGGGTAAGTGGGCCCTAACGAGTCTACTACGTTGCAATTTGAGTAAGTCGTCAAAATTTTGATACAGAAGTCTGCATCGAAGAACAGCCTAGTCTTCGGATTCATTGAACCAATCTCCAGAAGTTTCAGAGAAATAGTTAGTGGATGTGGATCTACCATTATCAAGTTCTCAGCGTGATTATCATCATATAACACTGGTGAGATTCCAGAGCTTTACATTGTTCTCTAATGACGATCAAGAGAGGCCTCACCAGTGCACTTTTCCTTTTCATTTTCCCCTGCTTCTTCTTGGGATCTTGCCCTGCAGCAGACACCATCACACAAGGCCAACAGCTTACAAAGTATGAGTACCTAGTCTCCCCCAGCAAGATCTTCAAATTAGGATTCTTCTGCCCCAAGAATTCAGAGATCCATTACTTGGGGATATGGTTCAACACGTTTCAGGATCCCTTAGTTGTGTGGGTTGCCAACCGAAACACCCCAATAGTCGATTCCTCAGGAATTCTTACGATCGACGTTGATGGCAAATTAAAAATCACATACAGTGGAGGGATGCCTATAGTTTTAAGTTCCAATCAAGCCACTAGCAACGTGACTGCTAAGCTAATGGATTCTGGGAATTTTGTGTTGACAGAAACGGATTCCAACACGGTGTTATGGCAGAGCTTTGATTATCCGACGGATAAGCTTCTGCCAGGAATGAAACTAGGTGTGAATTTTAAGACAGGACATAACTGGTCGCTTACTTCGTGGTTAAACGAGCTCCCAGCTATTGGAGCTTTCACTCTCGGCGTGGATCCGAAGACGACAAGCCAGTTGAGTATTTGGCGGCGAGGGGACATTTGCTGGACTAGCCAGGCCTGGAACAATCAGAGTTCCGATCATCTTTGGACATCCAATAACTTCAGCTACGTTTCAAATGAGCATGAGAACTACTTCATTTATTCTGCCAATGAAGCTTCTTCTTTCCTGGTTCTGTTTATTAACTCATCGGGACAAATCAATCAATATAGTTTGGACCACGAGGGTTATTCTATGGTGATGCTAGAGGATGTAACTCCAGCCTACCCTCCGGAAGCGATCTGGCCTAGCCGCAGCTTATACATCGAAAGGAAAAGAAAGAACTGGTGGACACCGTCGATTATAGCGGTAGCAGCTGCTCTACTAATGCTTCACTTGGGCTCCATGTGCTATTCACATAGGAGAGATCTCAAAAAAAAAGGTAATCTTTTACAGCCATTGATGAGCTAAAAGGTAGGATTTCATAATCAATAGATATACCCATATGAGTGACAATCTTGTTTCTTTTATGTATTCAAAACAGCAAAGAATGAAAAAAAACAAGACAGACTATTACTTGCGTTAGGAACAAATAAGCTCGGACAAGAGGGGAAGAAGGGTCATGAGTTGCAATTATTCAATTTTGAGAGCATACTAGCTGCCACAGATGACTTCTCATCGACAAATAAGCTTGGACAGGGTGGATTTGGTCCTGTTTACAAGGTAAGCTGAGATCCGTAGGAAATACTTAATACAAGGACTCCCATCTAACAATTAGTTGTGTACTATTATCCTAGACATGATAAATTGCTCAAAGCTCAATATTTCAGGGTAAATTGTTTGACGGACAAGAAATAGCAGTGAAACGACTTTCGAAATGTTCGGGACAAGGACAAAAGGAGTTCAAAAACGAAATTGAACTTATTGCGAAACTCCAACATACGAATCTTGTTAGACTTTTGGGTTACTGCATTGAAGGAGAAGAAAAGATGTTAATCTATGAGTACATGTCCAACAAAAGCTTGGATTCCTTCCTTTTTGGTTTGTTCTCGTTAATATTTTCAAACTTTTTCTACATGTTTGTTTATAATTCCTGATAATTAGATCATCCAAATTCACAAAATAACTCGATATTTTAATTATACAAATTTTGTCTGAGACAGATCCTACCAAACGGGCATTATTAGATTGGAAGAAACGTTTCAACATCATTGAGGGGATTGCTCAAGGGCTTCTTTATCTTCATAAATATTCTAGATTGAGTCATCCATAGAGATCTAAAAGCTAGCAACATTTTACTGGACAATGAGATGAACCCTAAAATATCAGATTTTGGCATGGCTAGAATTTTTGGGCGGAATGAATCTGAAGTAAATACAAAGAGGATTGTCGGGACATAGTAAGCAAACAACACTTCAACACCTAAGTTCATACACATAAATGCAACATACATCACTCCATGAGCATGAGCATATTTATTCCTTTGAAATACTGCTAAGAGTTCATTTTTCCATTGGATTCAGTGGCTATATGTCTCCAGAGTACGCCATGGAGGGAATTTTCTCAATCAAGTCTGATGTCTTTAGCTTTGGTGTCATACTGTTGGAGATCCTGAATGGCAGGAAGAACGCCAGTTTTTATAATCTTGATCGTCCTCTCAACCTAATAGGATATGTAAGTTACTAATTTGATTGACCACTTACTTAAAATAATTTTCAGGAATCACTATTTCTTGCGAAACGCTTTGTTCAAATATAGCTCACTTTTTTACAAAATGATGAACTAAATAATAAATTTGAGTGGGCATTAATTCACGATTCCCAGGTTTCTACCATTTACGAAAAATTCTTCAAACAATTCCTTATCAAAAATATGTCATTAAGATGGTATGAATTTCGCCGTTGACTAACATTTGTATGGAAATGGAATTGTTTCAGACATGGAAGTTGTGGAGCGAAGGTAGGGGCTTAGAGGTGATTGATCCATTGTTGGGTGAACCATGTCTCAAACTTGAACTGTTAAGATTTATTCAATTAGGTCTCTTGTGTGTACAACAAAATGCAGTGGATAGACCCACCATGTCAGATGTTAGCTCTATGCTCAGTAATGAAACTATAACTGTACCTGCTCCAAAACAACCCGCCTTTTCTACCTTTGAGGCTGATTTATTCAAAGGGAAAGCGGAAAATTGTTCCCTAAATTATGTAACCATTTCTGTGATGGAAGCCCGATAGAGGTATGTTCATGATAAACAAATTGGTTTACTTGGTGTATTAACCATTTCTACAATATATTTTGCTCCTTATAGATGAGTGCCTGATTATTTACTTTTAATTTATTTTTGCTGAAGTAGATGAAGCAAAACTGGAATGAAAAAACATTGGTACTACTCTAAGGTTGTGTTTGGGAACCAAGCATGGAACTAGAATTCAGAATTTCAGTTTCAAAACTTTTGGATGAATCCTATGTTTAGTTGCGCGCAACTGGAAATTTATAAGAACATTTTCTGGTAATGGTAATTGGAACTCCTAAAAATTCGACACAAACAACACAAAACTGTAACTCCAATTCTAATTCCCACCTCAACTCCTGGACAGTGATGTTAGAAAGTTTGTGTATTATATACAACTTTACATTTTTCTTTGAAAAACATATTTATCCAATTTTCGTAAAATTCACGTATTTAATTAGGAACTGAGTCGTTAACTAATTAAGTTGTACTATACACAAATTATTCTAATTTATTGGAAAAAAATATTTTTTTAATGTACAAATTTATAAATTCATTGTCTTTTTTTTTTTTTTTTTTGCTTTTTCCAAATTTTTGAACAGATTTATAAATGACAACCGTGAATTATAGTACTAGAACTTTTCTTGTATCGTATTTTTGCCATATGCCAAGTTGTATAGGATGTTGATTTACTTTCGTATTTGAATTTCTAGTTATTCTCTGTAAGTTGTTATTTGATAATGGAATGTAATTGTAAATAAGTTTTAGATTTACATTAATAAAATTTATTGTTTTGAAATTGATTTATTTGACTTGTGCTAACTTAGACAAATGTTTACCATTTCATTTATATTATATTAAACCATACCTCGTGCCTCAGCCTAGGATATCGAATTCGATTCATATTCTTCTGGGTCGGGTCATGGCCAAGTCCCGAATTTGAATTATGGCATTAAGGCAGTGGCCATGGAACACTGATGTAAAACATGTTACAGGGGAGATCATGAAGCGTTTGGACCGTCAAAAGTCCAAACGATGCTAAAAATGACGTAACGGGTATTAACGTTAAAGATACACTAAAAAGGATGTAATAGATATTAACGTAATTGGTTTTAGTGTCAGAATTGCAGGGCCAAACTTCTTTGAAAAGAAACGATGAGACCTTCGATAGTCATCAGCTTTGCTTATGGTGTATGCCTAATTTTGATAAAACTCCATCGTTTAGTAGGTCAAAACGACAACTTGACTAGTTTTAAAGAATTTTAATTTAGCAATAACTTGAGTTGTAGAAATCAAAATCGCTTCCTGTTGATTCTGGCGTATTTCTAGGATCTATGATTATCCATTTCTAATCTTAGTAAGAATTTTTATTTTTTTATAATTTTTTCTATTTTAGTATTTTTAGACTTTTAGTAGGTTTTTAATTTTTGTTGGTAATTTACCCTATTTAAGATGGGTTGTAGTTGGACGAAGAGATCAAAAAAGTTTATAGTTTAAGTCTTTTATTACACTTTTTCTTGTGGATTCAAGGTTTCTTTTCGGTTGAAGACGGTATTCTTCTTCCCAGTTCATTTTCGTGATTAACTTCACGTTTCCGCTATGTCAAACACCTTTCTTATTAAAGTGTCATTACGATTAAGAATTTTTTTTACCCTAGCACATTTTGATCCATGGCACTTCTAGCCCTTAACTGTAGTTACCCTTAACAGTATAAAAAAGTAACTATAGTTAAGGGCCACGTTAACCCTAGAGATGTGGCACTTAACTATAAGTGCCGGAATTCCATGGATCAAAATGTGCCAAGATCAATTTAATAACAAAGACCTATATGCCTATACTTCTAATTTCTTATAATTGGAATCTTGTACTATTTTTTAATTAGTTTGATGTTGTTGGGTTGGTATAATAGTTTTAGTCTCTTAGATATTCTTATTTTTTATCTCTAAAAGTTGATGAATTTTATTTTGTAAATATTTATAACGAAAATAAATCTTTCAATTTATTTATTTATTATTATTATTAACCTCTCTCTCTCTCTCTCTCTCTCTCTCTCTCTCTATATATATATATATATATATATATATATATATATATATATATATATATATATATTCATTGTGGATCACCTGCGCATGCTCACAAGAAACGCTAATTCTAATGGAATTGTACAAGGATATCATGACTTGAATGGACAATATTGTCTCTAGAAGTTTCAGAGAAATAGAGAGTAGACTTGCCAATATTAACTCATTGGTCAAGATCTAGGGTCTCATTGGCAAGAATTAGGCCTACCAACACTCAAAACAAATGGCATGGACCACGATGTCAATGTCTATCTTTCTGTGTTCCTGTTACTTTTATATTTAGGGAAATAACTTGGCATCTTCTTTGTACATTTCGTTACCTTGTGTGCTAAGATTATAAGGGTGGGGCCCTAGCCCTTAGAGGGCTTGAACCGGCTAGGGCCGAGTCAGGGTAGGGCCAGGGCCTAGAAGAACAGTATTAAAAAAGTATAAAATTTTTAAGAAAAAAAGTGGATGCTTGAATAATGCACTTGGCTTGGTAATGTGCTTCCTCGGTTTAATCTATGTAGGTTTTTCAATGAATGATAAAAAAAAAATTCGTTACATGAGTAAATCGTTAAGGTTTGAAAATGAAATCTTTGTGTTTTAAAAACCTTGATAAAATAAATGATATGCGATATATTTACACTAGAAGAAAAAATTCATTTTAGAATGATTTTGAACTTTTGTTAAATATTTCAAAATATGAACAATTTTGGGTCGTCCATAATTTTTTACTGGCTCAATCCTTTGGAAATTGTCCAAAACTGTATCTTTTTTAGGATAATTGTAAAGTTCAACACTAGTAACGTTGTGACACGTGTACCTAAGGAAATCGGGAGACCATGCCCACCAATTTTTCCCTTTTTGTATGTTTTATTTTTCAAAAAATGGTTAGATTTCCTAGGAAGCTTGGAACTCTCATTAACAGGCCAATGACAGGTGACCTTAGAATAACCATTTTTTATTTTAAAAAGGCAAATTGATTTAGTTTTGAATATACCTCACAGCTAATGTCATTTTTTGAAGAAAGAAATGAGCTAAGTGCGTTGGTTTATAGAATATAATTTAAAAATAAATAAAACATAGATGATTTGCTAAGGGCCAGGTTGGGCCCCCTTGAGTGTGACCCTAACCCGACCCTTATTTAGAAGGGCCTTATATTTAGGCTCGGCCCTAAGTGCTTGAAATTATATAAAATAAAATAAAAAAACCCTCGGTTTAGGGTAGGCCAAGCCGAGCCCCCTTACAAGAGGGCCGGATTGACACCCCTAGGCGGGACGCTTACTTTTGTTGTAGAGAGTAGACCAGCGAATATTAAGTCATCGGTCAACGTCTTGAGTCTCCTTGACAATACATCGACACTCAATACAAATGGCATGGGAAATGACTTGGCATCTTCTATTACCTTGTGTGCCAAGATTGACGAAGTATTTGGCGGATCATTTAGCTAAGGGTAACACTTGTTGAGATAATTTCGACGGTGGTTTAAGCTTACCTATGATTTAAGCGATCTCTTTTGTATTTCCTTTTCTTCCTTTATCTCATTTTTTTTTATTCATCAGTATTCAAATTTTTTTTAAAAATACCTTTGACCTTAGTTTTATATGACTTGCACTCTCTCTATTGTTGAGAAAATTTTTGAAGTGGCAGAAATTTTGAAGCGGCGATCAAGCGCCCAATCATATAGCACCAAGTACACCTAAGTGTAATGGCAATGATGTTGCGCCAGGTTAACCCTGGTGTACCTGGTGCAAAATGATTGGGCGCTTGATCGCCGCTTCTAACTTTCCGTCACTTCAAAAAAAATTTTAAGTTTTGTTCATTAAAACTTATTCCGTGTGTTATTCATTGCCACATGCCACATTCCTTGAGCCCATTCATGCTCCATAATAGGTGGTTCTTGGCAGGGCCGGCTCTACCTTAAGGTCATTAAGATGGTCGCCTAAGGCCCCTTGGTGAGAGAAGGCCCCCTGCCCAGGTCCCACTAACCACATAGATTTTTTGCCCACACCTTATTGGATATACAAATAAAAAATCAACCTTAATGATTATCTCAACCATAGTTCTTTTTAGGACATGATTCTAGCTGTTGGATTCAGCATGTTTCTTGTGTAGTAAATCCAATGGCTAGAAATCATCAATCAAGCTGATTTTTAGTGTGTTTATGCACCAATAGGTGGGCTGACATCCACGCAGTCATGGGGCCCAAAACACGATCTATGTAGAGCCATGAGAGACCTCTGCATCGACTACACCATTGTCCTCTGCATCTAAATTTTTTTCAGAAGGGAAAAATTTTAGATGTAGAGGACTTGATGCAGTCGATGCAGAGGGGTCTCGTGGCCCTACATCGCTCATTTTTTTGGGCCCACTAACCACATGGATGTGTACCCCACCTCTTCGTGGATTTGCATACTAAAAATCAGCTTGGTTGATAATTTCAAGCCGTTGGATTAAGTGTTCAAATAATATGCCCAAAACATGCTTGAATCCATCGGTTACGGTCAATCCTAAAAAAGTGTTAAAAATCTATGGCTAGATAAAATCAATGAAACTAATATTTCGTATACATATCCACCAAGGAGTGGGCTGAACATCCATGCGGTTAGTGGGCCCAAAAAAAAATGAGCCATGTTGGCCACGAGACCCCTCTGCATCCGAAGTCCTCTGCATCTAAAAATTTTCCTCTTGTCAGGAAGGAAGCCTATGGTGAACATAGGAAATGTTTTAACGCATGCGATACTAATTGACACAAAGTGACATGCAAATCAAGGACCATAAATCAATAAATGGGTAGTCGCGTTCTAGGCCGTGAATTCCACGAATCCAACGGTGGTTGACAGCACCGTAAAAGGTGAAAAAAGTGATGCTAGCTCAGCACCATCAACCACCATTGGATGCTCAGAATCCTCGGCAGAGAACATGACTCCCAAGAAGGGGTCAGAAAAAGGGGGGGCTCCTAAGCCCGACCTAAGCTTAATATAAGCAATGAAAGTGAACTAATTTTTTTGGTTGATGGATTTTTCTACAACGAGTTCATTCTAGCTGAGTAGCACTGATCATAAAACTTGCTGATTAATCCCCCTCCACTTGACATGTACCCCTGAAAACCTTGTTTTGAAAACATGATTCTAAGGAGTTGTCAGGTGTACATGTCAGTCATACAACATGTTTTACAACAATTTTGGCGTACCCACATGGAGATGAATCAATAGCTGATTTTTGGTGAGGATGATCTCCTCACCATATAGATCACCCCTATAAAAAATCAGCCCATTCTGAAATTTCTAACCTTATCAAATGTGGTTTTCAAGTTAACGGTAAAAATAGACGGTCCATAATTCTTCAATTTGTAAACTGGTTTAGGAATATCGGAATGATTTGAATTTTGTTGAGGATGATATCCTCACCATAGAGACCATCCTCACCAAAAACTTCTAATTTATATATGGGGCCGCTGCAAGTTTTTGTTGTCAAAAATGTTGTATGAAAATGTTGTCTCTCGATCCTGACCCTATATATATATATATATATATATATAAATGAAGATTTTATTGATAAAAAGAAACGAAGCAATACGGCCAACATCGAGGCCAATATGACCTCCAACATAGAAAAAGAAGGAAAATAAAATGGATGAGAGGAAACTTCAATATCCTCTATTCAACATGGTCTCCCATCTAACAATTAGTTGGATGTTATTATCCAAAATATGATAAATTACTCAAAACTTAATATTTCAGGATAAATTACTTGAGGGACAAGAAATATAGCGGTGAAAAGACTTTCGAGAAGTTCGGGGACAAGAACTAGAAGAGTTCATAAATAAAATTGAACTTATTGCAAAACTCCAACATATGAATCTTGTTAGGCTTTTGGGTTATTGCATTGAAGGAGAAGAAAAGATGTTAATCTATGAGTACATGTCCAACAAAAGCTTGGATTCCTTCCTTTTTGGTTTGTTCTTATTAATATTGTCAAATTTATTCTATATGTGTCTTTCATTGATAATTCAATCATCAATCATTTTAATTTTAGGGTAGGATTTGAAGTTTCCCTAAAATAGGGTAAATGTTTTGGAGATGATTTTTATGTTGGGTCGCTCTACGGGTGCCCCCCTCATTCGGCTGGGCACCTCTCTCTCTCTCTCTCTCTCTCTCTCTCTCTCTCTCTCTCTCTCTCTCTCTCTCTCTCTCTCTCTCTCTCTCTCTCTCTCTCTCTCTCTCTCTCTCTCTCTCTCTCTCTCTCTCTCTCTCTCTCTCTCTCTCTCTCTCTCTCTCTCTCTCTCTCTCTCTCTCTCTCTCTCTCGGCTATGTAGCCCACGGCCAGGTAGTCACGGTTGGGCTGGCCATGGGCTACATAGTCCCCACAACAATTTAGCATCGTGGGGGCTAAAAACTCAGAGAGAGAAAGAGAGGAGGGGAGAGGAGAGAGAGAGAGAGGGAGGGAGAGATTGAGATAGAGAAAGAGAAACGGAGAGGGAGAGATTGAGAGAGAGAGGGAGTTACAGTAGAGAGAGGTTGCGTTTGGTTCGGCGCTTTTCCGAGAAAAGAAAACAAAAATCCAGAAAAGTGCCGTTTACGAGTGTTTGGTCATGGCCTGAAAAGTGGGCCCCACGGGAAATCCACTTCCTTCACCCCCTATTTTTAGGAATACAACTTCTACTCCTCAAGAACGGAAGTCGATTTTCCTTCCCTGTCACGACACTCTTAACTCAACGAACTCTCGCGGCTTTTCTCTCTCGAACTCACTTATTCTTCATCTTCTTCTTCTTCGTCCCCTCTTTGTTCTCGAACTATCGGAGTAGTTTTTTCATATTCATCTTGAGACTCTTTAGGTTATTGCCACAACAGTATAGGCTCAACCCCAAGTGGTGGAGACACTCTCTGTTATGCAACTTCTTTCTCAACAACATTGTACCCATTGGAGCACAGAGGTTTGAATGGTTTTCTAGCCACAATTGCTTCATCTGATACTGAAAGAACTCGAGGAAGCAGCGAATGCCTTCTCACGACGAGGTTGCATCTGACAAACCACGAAGAGAGATCACTTCAAATTATGTAAAAGTTTGTAATAAAATAATTTGTTGTTGGGATGATTCAGAGTAGTTCATCCATAGTAATTCACTAAGGCCGTGTTTAATAACCAAGTGGGAAAATTGCATTTTCCTTGGGAAAACACAACTGTCCATTGTTAAATAGCCAGTATAAATCTGTATAATTCTCCCTAACAAGCCATTTACATCTGGATAATTTTTCCTACGAAGCCCGGAATTCATTTCCCATCTAAATAGGTGAGAATTCATTTCCACCTAAAAATACACCTTTATTTTCTCGCATGATTGAAATATGTGCTCTCAGTTGCAATCAATCAGTTATTTAAGGCATATCCCAGATGTATTTTCCCGGGAAAATTTTCCATGCAATCAAACACGGCCTAATTACATATTCAACAATGTAAAAATATTAAATTAAAACCCCATCAACGAACAATCCCGAATCTTAACATTTCTTCTGAAGCAACGAAAACCCTAGAAAAAATAGCAAAAAGGGATCAATGTGTTTTAGAGGTACAGAAAATACCGAAAGCTAAATTGGTCGATTGAGGAATCGGGCGTACCTCACGAGAGCGGTGAAATTTTACGATTTCGACCTTCGTCGGATGAAGGGGAATTGAGCAGAGATTGTTCTTCATCGTCATTGTTTTCGCGATCTTCTTTGATGTCTATGTTGTATTCGTCGGTGGAGTTGCTAGGGTTAGAAACTGAGACCTCATCGTCTTCTTCCATGGCAATCTATTTCCCCTTGTTCTTTGGTTTCTAGGAATTGGCACTTCTTGGAAAAGCCACTTCCTGGAAATTGACTTCCAGTTAACCAAACGCAGCCAGAGAAAGAAAACGAAAGAGAAGGGGTTGCGTGGTGTGGGTGCCCAAAGTGAAGGGGGTATTTTGGTCCATTGTGGGTGCCCAGCCGAAAGACGTGGGCGCCCCTATCTTAGAGGGAAGGGAAGCGAGTTTAAGGTAGGGTTGGAGATGCTATCTTCAACGTAGAGAGCATAGTTTCTGACTTGTTGTCCCCAGGTCCAGACCGCTGGCGATCCTCGGGATTCACACTGTAAATCTCGACCTAGGGATGATAACGACACTGGCCCTCTATATAACAACCTAAACTCCGTATTTTTATAGAACGCCTATCCTTCCGCTTAATAGGAGTTGTGCTTTTTTTGGATCGCTTCTTCCTTCCACATCCAGCCATGTCGTCCAAGCAAGGTACGCGATCCCATCTCTTTCTGTTCTTGTTCCAAGATCTTTTACAGAAACCCCTTTTAAATTAGATTAGATTCTTGTATAGTTACTTGAATTTCGTCAAAAAAAAAAACTCTGTTTGATGTTGTTGTTTGTAGGTGGAAAGGCGAAGCCTCTGAAGCAACCCAAATCCGAAAAGAAAGAATACGACGAGGTATACGTGCTCTCTTTTCCCCCATGTTTTTCCCCCTTTTCTTCGTTATGTTACGTGATCCTCTTTTGGACTTAGCAATTTTGGAACCGTAGTAGCTATTTCGAGGATAGCCGCCTCCTTAATAAACAAGTTTTCTGGATAATAATCAAGTCCCTTCTTTCATTCACCATCTTCCTTAAATACAACTTACACATCCTAACTTAATAATCGACTCAACAACCGAACTACAGATCTACTAACATGTGTACAACAACTAACTTTATAACTTCCCACTAGAGACTCTACTAACAGCAGTTACATAACTATCAATACAATAACTAACCCCACAATACTGATTCCACGAACTGCGTAATTAGCCCTAATGGGTTTTTTTTTCTCTCTATACGGGTGTCAAATGTCAAAGAATCCTTAACCTCCAACAATTATAAAAAAAAAGGGCGATACTAATTAATTTAGTGTAATTGCAAAATAAGGAAAAACAAATTGAAGCTTAAAAAAATCAAAATGATTAGTTCAGGAAAGCTATCAATTTAAACCGAGTCAAGTCGATTAAAATAAGAACTATCTGAGCCTGCATGAACATCATGTGATTAACAGAACCCTATCCGAAAAAAGCAATTCTTTGATATGTTGTCTATGTGCCTGGAAGAAGAAAAAAAAATGAGTGAGCGAAAGTGAAAGAACTCTTTGAGAAGAAAATAACCTACCCAACAGAAAAGAAAATGTTCTAGGTTGAGATAAACTTTGTTCAATACTTTACTCTTGATTTGAATCGTCGCCTTTTCTTTGACTTGCCCTTTCTATATCTGGGAGATGATCCCTAAGGCATAGTTGCCCGAAACAGGAAATGAGAATGGGAAGAGAAATGTTTGGAGAAACGGCAAGGGAAACGTATAGAGAAACAAATGGAAAACATGTGAGACTATGAATTATTTAGTCTCAGACCAACTTATCAAAAAAAAAAATTAGTCTCATACCATGTATAATTTCAGTTGCCCACACTGTTTGAGTGTTTGGTATGAGAATATGAGTTCTTACTGTGGAAGTGGAACTATAGAGTGTTGAATGTTGGGATCCTCATTGTTCAAGTTGGATTGACCATCAATCCAAACGGTTCAATCAATGGCCACATGTTTAATGCTTCTTCGACCAAAAATTAGCTTAATCAAATTCTTAATAACCATCTAAAAAAATAGTAGTTTCACAAAAAATTGTCCATGTTTCTGTAGTGTTTTACAACACATTTTTTATGCGTTCTTCAAACAATGTGTACGTTTCTTGAGATGTTTCTCATTGTTTCCTTCACGTTTCCAGGATGTTTTTGGCTGCATTTCTCGCATTTGAATAAACCGTTTCGTACGCGAGTCCCAGGGAACGCCTATCCCTGTAGGAAACGCGTTTAATGGTAACTATGCTTTAAGGTGGTAAACGTGATTCCCAGGGAAAGCCTAACCTTGCGGGAAACGTGTTTCATGGTAACTATGCTTTAAGGTGTTGCATGTGGTACATCTTTCTTGTTTAGAGTGCCATTATGAGTCTTATGACATCAAATTTGTTAGTGTCATCAATGTCTGTACGTGTGTAGGATGTCGTATCGAGTGTCCAAGTGACCCCCTAGCAGTGTCCAGGTAATATTACATCCCACTGTTCTCGTTGTTGAGCCATGGATTTTCACACCTTTGAGTTGCTTTTGCCCTCAATGGCCATAGCTGATTCCATTGTAATTCATTCATAATTTTCTTTTCAAACCATTCATTGTTCTTTGGTATTTCATGCTTTTGTGCTTTCATCTACCACAAATACATGCTTCTTTCAACTGAAAGACATGCATGCATTTACACTTTCATCTATAGTGCGAAATGGTATTGATTTCAAGATAACCTCTTGAGAGTGTAATGGAGGTCCAAAACACTTGGCTTTGACACACTCAAGATACAAGTAGTCATGGCACATCATCTAGTATGCAATGCCATGTGCTTTGTCAATTTATCATGGCCACTTCTTAATCCATAGTAAACACCTCGAGTTGTGTTGTGTGAATTCTTCGAAATGGGTGAAGTATGGATGTGTTGAAGTCTGACACGATACAGATTCTTGTTTGTTTTATTCTTTCCTTACTTGCAAGAGACTAATTAACATTTACCATAGGTTACGAGTTCTTACGTTTTCAATTTGTAGTTCTCTATACAACAATATAACATTACATATATGTATCTCTTGTCTACAAGTACCGATCAAAAAAAAAAAAATCCCATCTATAAGTATCTATATAACAAGTGACAGTGGTTGTCTCCCCACTTATACCCCCTCTTGTAGGCTTCACTAAAGAAGGGCTGAGATCTTATCTCCTAATTGGACAGTGGATCTCAGCCACTCACACTCGATTTTGGCAAATGCTTTGTCGAGGAGTGTTGTGGGCACGGGCCACCCACTAGTATGATACAATCATAAGATATTCTATCACATTGTCTACTTCTACTATTATCCTCATTATTAAGAATAGTTACTCTATTTCACATTATTTAAAGTATACTGCCCGAGTCCACGGATCCTATTTACAAAGTTGGCCAAATCGGACAGCCAATATCCGTGTTGAACTCTGACACCCGTACATCTCAACTTTGATCCACCCATATTTCCATATTTTTTGGGCATGCATGTTTTCTGCAACTCTATCTAAATCCCATTTAACCCTCATACATCTGTTTGTCTATGATATATGGAAGTGTGCCCCTTATATATTTTCACATGCCGACACTGACATGTGTCAACACTTGCACACGTGTCAACATGTGTGCTTTGACACATAGAGATGTGCTGTTTTTCAACTTGTATAAGTTTGTTCCCTTTATTCGTTATGATGCGATTTGCTTTCTATTAAATCTCTTTTTAGTTGCTTGAGATTTTAGTGTCTAAGATTATGATTGCTTAGTCTGCTTTTATGGCCATGTTTCTAGATTATGTCCAACCCCCTGAATCCATGTCAACACATGACAATTATGTCCGTGTGCACAGATCATAGGTAAGACTTGTAAATCTTTTGGGCATGAAGTAAAAGAAAGTATGCCATCGATGGAGGGGTGTTACCCTCTATTTTCTCAGTCTGTTTGTCTATTTCACAATTCAAGTACATGGATTTCAAGAAAGCAAGATCCAGCCTACAGTAGTTGGTTATTTGTTTTTCTTTTATGTTCTCCTGCCAAAATAGAAGATGGTATTACTTATCAAAAAAAAAAAAAATAGAAGATGGTATTGTTTCCATACAAAATAGAAGATGGTTGTTCAGGTGTTTCTATATATGAGTAGCCTTTCTGATCTTGCTGACCATGCACGGAGGGCCACCTTACATTTTGGATGTGAATTCCTTCTTTTTTGTAGAATGATTTGGCAAACATTCAGAAGAAGAAAGATGAGGAAAAGGTGAGCTTTCAATTTATAATTTTGGTATTGCCTTCTTTCTTTGATTTCTGAAGCAATTGACCTATAAATCCAATTTGGGTGGTGGGCAGGCACTAAAGGAGCTGAGGGCCAAGGCATCACAAAAGGGATCGTTTGGGGGTACAGGGCTCAAGAAAAGCGGGAAGAAATGAGTGTTCACCAACTCAACCACAACACATTTATATTCCTGCTTTCATGCTCCTGTATAACATACATCCTTTAAACATGGATTGAGTATATTCCCTTCTGACTTACCATGTGAGCAGAAGAAAACATAGTTGCATTTTAGTTCTACTTGAATATGTAGTACTCATTTCAGTGTGATTCCCGAGCACGCATGTGATTGCTTTGAAATAGAACAAGATGGATGTTTGAGATATATCGGTATACTGGTGTTATGGGATCAGATATCCTTTTGGTGTCATTGGTCATGTCAACACCAGTGTTTGTGGTAGCATTTAACGCTCTTGTTTGGTTAAATCCTGTGAATCTGTACGCCTCCAAGCCATTCTTAGATTTTGCTTGGAATTTGATTCCACATGAACAAGCGAGAAATTACACTTTAATGGTTTTCTCAGCAATCTGGGAAATGCATTTGGTCCTTGTTGAGGAGATTGAGAACTGTTTTAGTCTGGGTAAAACATGAGTGATCCTACAGACTGACATGGTTGTGTGCCACACATTAGGATGTATATGTTGAAAGTGGAAACACCTCTCGATCAAAATCATCAGTGGAGGGCATGGTGGAATCTAACTTGAGCACTGGTCCAGAATTGGTCCAGAATCATGGATATATGATCGGATGGCTGGATGGATAGCTTAAATGATTGATAAGACCGATTTTGAGTTGTACCCAACCCAAGCTTAACTATCGTAGATGCCTGCGTCTGGCAAGCACATGCATGGTGAGGGGAAGTTCTGCATTGCATAACTAATTGTAAAGCTTCTATTCTTCACTAGGAAGGAAAGATTATATGGCAAGCAGAGTAGTCTTCAAGAGAACGAGAAGCTAGAGATGTTCAGAATCGATTCAAGGAGATTTGAGAGCAGTTTACGGACAGAGAACCAGAGAACCGAAGTTGAGGAAACAGAGGAAGGAATAGGTCGAGCAAGCCAGGGAGCCGTGAAAGCATCCTTTACAATACAATGTGACAGGAAGTGATAACAACTTTGGAGTAAGCACAATATGAAGCAAATTCAGAAAGGAATGAACTCTCTCTCCATTATCGGCTGAAAGCATGCCCACACTCGCATTGGCCAACATCCATTCATGGACAAAATCTCCTTAGACCATGTGGACTCTACAAGGTCGGGTATGGATTTTAGTCCCCATCAGAGTTAAGGGGATCATTTCCCATCCAGAAGCTTTCCTGGAATTCTCTACCCCCTCGATCTCCTGTTTATATGTCTCTTTTTAAGTGTAGAAGAGTAATAACCCTAACACATTTAAGTCGACCAAGGAGCTATTTTTTCCTGGTGGATGTCAATTTAGGCCCTGTAATGGTTGCCTTGAGTAAATTTTCTAGAAACGATTCTTGCCCATAAATGTTAAAGAAAGTTTTTCTAGATCAACATGTTTTGGCCTACAAATCCTTTTCTAGAAGGCTTTTTCTAGTCACCATCGTGCCTTCCAAAGTTCCTCAATCATAATGGACTAGATTCTTGCCTGTATCCAATTGGCGAGTTTAGAAGGGACCGTTAACTGCATCATTAAGGTAACCCTTCCAATGTGACAATTATAACCGCCGTTATATCGAGACAAAGAACAGTCGAAATTTTTTTTTAATTTTGTTAATTCATATTGCAGGTAAATTAGTTGACCATTAACTTAGAACATTTTTAGCGTTAAATGTAAAAATAATGTAATGGGTCAAGGGCATTACCATTATATCATATCATCATAAAGCCTTTTTCCCAACAACATGGGATCAGCCATACTAATCATGTTCCTCCATTCAATTCTGTCTAAAGCCATATTTAAACCATGTCCATTGCTTCTGAAGCTGAAGTAGGAAAACTTATAGAGTACTATTTTCCTTTAGTCAAGAAGTTAGGATTTTAACGTTAAATCTCTCTCAATTGAAAGTTAAGATACACGCCCACAGCGGACATGGAAAGACTGAAAGTAAGAACACTACAAAGGAATCCAAGTTAAGGAACTTGAAAAAGCTTCTTCTTGGGTCTTAAGTTCAACTCTTTCCATCAGAATGACAGAAACGAAAATAACCTTCGGTAGAAGGAAACAGGATTAACTTATGATTTGCTTATAAGTTAGGACCTCTCCAGGACATTTGAAGATGGTTATATACACCATGAGAAACAAAAACACAATCAGCAAAGAAGCAAAACAAAATAGCCTTCAATATGATACCATTCCTTTCAGAACAGTTCACCTACAGGGAAATGTATCTCATATCTTACTAATAGTCTCACATAACATGACCTAATAACAAATCTCCTAAACATTCTTTGACCTTGTCGAACTACAAGATAACATGCAACCAATGGGCTGATTGCCTGTTATTTCAAAGCTTTAGCTTCCTGAAAGTTGCAAGTTGAAAAACACCACAGCAAACGGCTATAGATGTACCTGGTTTCACATTGTAGTATCAGGAAAAAAAATTCACTTGCTATTTGCAGTACCCACCATCGAGGGAGGGTGCATGAGCAACTGATAGCACATCGATTGATTCGTGAAGAAGAAAATTTTAAGGAGGTTCAAGGCCACCTCTTTTCCACTCTGTACTGCATCCTAGACTGCTTTTCTGGGTTATCAGGATCTTCCTTTTCAGGATTCTCCTCTTCTTCTTCTTTCTTTTCTTCTTCCTCCTCGTCTTCTTCAGGAGGATCTGCTGGTAATGGAGGTGGCAATGGTGTTTTCATTGGGCTAAATTGGGGGAATATGTCAGGTCTCCGCCCAGGCTTGGGCCTTTCCCACTCCTGCCATGTAGAATAATAGATGCTCATATCAAATTAATTCAGAAAATAAACATTATGAAATGAATAATTTGAGGCAGGCCTGTGCAAAAAAATGTTATTGTTCACTACCTAGCTTAATTTCAACGGGCCTCAATTTAGTCCCAAGAATGCAACAAGAAAAAGATAAACAAATTATACACCTCAAAACAAGGTCACTGATATGTCTGCTCATTTGATTATATTGGATAAATACCCTAGTGTTCAAGTCTTCTTGATCCAGATTCAAGAAGCAACAACATTTCGTAAACGCAATCCCTCGGGGCATTAGCTGCATCAAGAAATTCATCCTTTTACACCTCTTCATTCCTCACTCTTCAACAAGTTGACTAGGAACCTCAACATTGGACTTGACCCTCATGGGGCAGCTACAACCTCAGTAGTTGGAGTCTTCAACCCACACTCCTAAATCCACTTTCTGCTCCATTCTGAAACCCCTTGTTGCCCCCTCCCTCCAGAGCCTCCACAGGAAACCCACTAAATGACTTTATGTCAGGCATAAATTTTTGTAGATTTTGTTTCAAGAATCTAGATAATTTTGAGACTCATAAATACACAGGCACCTTCTATATGCTTCTGTTTCCTATGTCATTTAAGAACTGCTCACCTGCTCCAACTTTTGAACTTCTCTTGTGCCGTGTTAATGAAACAAAATCTCACCATGTCAGGTAACAAAACAGATGCTCAACAACCTCTATATATAATAGCATGTATATAAAAGGGCACAGGTTACTCCCAGAGTGTTAATTGGGGACGGTGTTAGCTTATGATATTGCAACAACTAAAATGATTGATGCAGACGAAGCTGTAGCAGGAGCTAAGACTAAGTGCTGTCTGCTGCTTGACTCCAAAAGGAAAATATTCTAAACTTTTTAGGAAGGAAAACACAGAAAAAAAAATCCTGCAAGGGTTTTTCATATCATCATCATCACCACCACCACCACCACCAACATCATCTATACATTTTGCCTCATGTTTGGGTTGGCAACATGAATCGTATTTTGCTATTCAACTCTGTTAAATGCTATGTCTTCTCTCAGGTCATATGTCATTAGGTCTTTCCTAATTTGGAGTCAGAAAAGTTTTACAAACTCAAGTTCATCCATGACAAATTATTTTCATTAAAAGATATCATTTCGAAGCCATCATGGCTTGTTATGAGTATTGGTTATGATGGAATTCACAATATGAGATTGAACAAGGCTCTCTTGATATGCTCAAACATATAGGTTAATCATCGATGTCATCAAAAATGCCATCTGACCCATGATTGTTATCAAAATCATTAAATGTTAATCAGCATCGCTGGCTTCAAAAGTTTGGAGTTCGTGGTTGATGCAGAGGGAAGCTTTTTGGATGGAAAAACTTCACTTAAGGTGACAAGTAGAGGTTTTGACACTTGAGAACATCATAAGATACCTATAATGCCTTAGGGGTTGATTGTTAATACATATATAAAAGATCTTCTTTTCCGAGGTTCAAAATCAATTAATAAATCTTCTTTTCTATCCGGAAATAATCAAACTCCCCCAAAGCATATTAGGAAACCCCAAAAATGGGACCAGCCAAGCTCAGTCCAGGTCCAGTCGTTCTGGCTTGTGTTTGGTAACTGAGTGATTCCCACAATTTTGGCCCCGCTTCTTCAGATTTTGCCCTTAAAACAGGACTAACGTTGACTTTTTTATAAGAAGTTACGACATTGAACTGTTCTTCCATCCCAGACATCCCTGAATTAGGATGGCTCCTGAAAACATGAGATTCCCAAACAGGCCCTTGGTTTGATCAAAAGTTTTAGTTTTGGGGACTACCCATAAAGCGGCTTTAGGGTGTAATCCTAATGGAAGCTTTTGTAGTGAGGGTTGGACTCAAAGGTGACATGTCTTGCGTGGTGCTGGTGACCACACCTACACTTCCAAGGGTGATTTACTTCTTATTAGGAAGCCATCTTGGATAAATTATTTTCAGGATTTAAATCTCCACCATTGGCTCAATGGGACATTATCAAAAAAATTGAAGATGCAAGTAAACACAATTGGTGACTTAGAAACCCTACATGTAATGGTGAATGGTGAGCAGAGAGAGAATAATGAGACTTACGATGGGGAAATCAAGAGGGGAGCGCCGAGTCATCTTCTCTTCTTCGGGAGCCATGCAAACGACCTGCCTCCTCTTCGGTGTCATCACCGTCCGACGGGTCATGATTAACGGCGAGAGAGTGAGAGTGCATCGGCTATTGGTCTGAGCGCGAAGGAGGAGATTCCTAGACGACGTCGACGATTGTGAAGACGCAGAGGCCACTACAGTGGAACAAGTTAAAGAGATAGGTATTGAGAAGCACGACGATGCCATTACTCTCTCTCTCTCTCTCTGCTGCTGCTGCTGCTTGCTTTGTTGCGGTGGTGCGCCCTCGCTTCTCTACTTCGTCTTTCTCCCCAATTTCGCCCTTTGGAGGCTACGGCACACCGCTCTTTTCCTCCATATATCAGAAACTCAGGCCTTTTTTTACGGTGCTTCGCGACTGTATGAACATTTATTCATACGTTACCCGAAACGGAACGGTGTATCCTAGCGCCGGAGTTTAACACTACCATTTGATGGGCCCATCTCGGGCCTTTATCAACTGTCCAAATTAAGATCATATTATTGGGCACCTACTCTCTTACTCTCTTTCCGAATCAGGAGATCAATATGATTTCTTTTTCACTATCAGTAAGAAAAAGCATCAATTCAAAGGGTCCACAACATGGCTGGGACCATCTAAACCAGTAGGATGATGCAAGAACTACGTGTAGAAGACAGATGTGTGGTGAACAAGCAGTAGAACTTGGATGATCGCCCACAATATGAGCTACGTGGCAGTCTTAGAGGACGCTAACCGTATGGATGTATGGCCAATCCCTAGGTGGGACCTACATACCAAAACTTAGCCTGACTATTGGCTTCAAACCTTTGATATTTTTACCCCGATTAATGAATGGTCAATAGCGCTGAAATTCGACAGTTAAAAATCAACGGATGAAAACTGACTCCTATCCAACGCTTAGAAATCAAAAATCAACTTAATTTTTTTGTCCGTATGTCCAACTAGGGTTGAGCCAAACATCCATAAGGTAAGAGATCTCAAGAATAAGCCACGTGACTCATATTGCAGGCGGTGATTAACTTTGCTGACTGACGGCGGTCAGCACAGTCTTACTCGGTGAACAAGTATGAATTTGTAAATACAGCCTCCATTAATCAACAGTTTTACTTTTTATGTGTTCCAATTGCACGCCCTCCTGAAAAAACATTCTCTCATAGGTTTTCACATGTTCATCCTTAACTTCAAAGATTTCAGAGACTTGGAATATGACCAACATCAAACTACTAACGATTTTCAACTTCCTTATTCCTGCAAGCACTGCCATTTCTAAACCAGTCCACGAGATGGAATGAATTTGTTAGCAAGAGAGAAAAAAAACCCACCTTGGCAATTTTGATCTCAGAAACAAAATGGATTTTCTGCAAAGCAGAACAATGTGGCTGGTGGTAATGGTACGACCTACCACATTATAACAATATCTTCTGTCAATTCATATATTTATAATGTTAAGGAGACTATATGGTACAATTGTGGCACCATCCAGGCCATCCGTAAACAAAAATGAATAACAGATTACATAGGCCATGGTTAACAAATTTAACATGAATAATGCATAACCAGGCTGCCAGGTAGTTTCTGTTGATCTAGAACAGGGTTACTCTCTTAAGAACATCTGAGAAGGGATCCGCAGACAAGTCATATACATCAATCCAAAATTTGCCGCCTTCACTATCATCAGCAGTCGTGTTCTTGATCTGTTCCATATTTTTTACAATGAGAAGACTTGGATGGCTTACTTCTGCAATATCAATCTTGTCGCGGGATAGGAGCAGCAAGATCCACCAAATGAGAGCTCTAAAGTTAAATTACTTCTGCTTTTGCTTTAATTTATCTTCAACTTCACAGATAATTACTTTGTCAGCTGGAGTACCTTCTCTTTTAGCTTCTGTGAAATCCTTAAACGGGGAAGGATGTTGAGTTGTATGTGTTGATGAGGGCAAAAAATTGTTTTTCGAAACTCTGAAGACATGCTTGAATACAGATTCTGTTAGAGGAGCAACAACCAATCAAGATACAAAGATGATTTCACAAATTCGAGTGGTGGTGGGAAATTGCGATCACGTGCTGTTAACTTACCCAGAGAGGCTGATGCATGCTGTCCAAATGCAAGTGCACTCATTTGAACTTGAGATTGGCCTTAAGTTTTCTCAATTCGTCCCAATGTTGCTGCAAAGAATACAAAGACCCCAATTCAACAACAATAGATAATGGTATACAGATGAAGATTCCAATATAAATTACAGTTAACATCAAGGGAGAAAACCCCAAATGTTGTTTTTAGCACCTTATGCAACTCCTTCCAACAGCTGTCTGATCTTGTTTGTAGTAAACACCATTCCATGGCCATATCATATTCAACTGTGTTAGGCTGAGAACAATGTGATGTCGATACTGCTCGTTTCTGGAGACAGCAATAATGAATGCAAGCATAGAGAAGAAGCATAGTACAAAGACAAGCAAGAAATAAAAAGAGCGATAAGCAGCATAAACCACACCATTTCCTCACGCTGCATTTGGAGTTTAATTTTGTCAATGACGAGATGGCCCACAAATGTGGATGGTTTTCCAGGCAGCCTCGGAGGAGTTCCTCTGCTGGCGACAAGAGGTCTGCAAATAGAAACACGCCAAAAGGTCAGACTCAGCAAAGATGTGAAATCAAAAGTAAATCTAGTGAGGGAAGATGGCTATCAAATGGCATATACGTCTAACTTAACAAAGCAAAATAATTTGTCAGAAGGGACATATGGGTATGCTTCTGTACTCGTCATGTTACAGAATCGCACAATTGCAATAAAAGAACACTCAATCAGGAAGGCAGGATAGGAGGTCATCCTTCATATCTAGTGAGGTAAACGCAGCACATGCAGTGGGGTCAAGACCACCATTATGTTGTATAGACCATAGTAACATCTGAAGGCTGGATACTTTAAGAACATTAACAGGAACAATCTGGGGCTGCTAAATCTACCAGGTGACACCGACGAGATGGTGATTACCAACCCTGCTGCCTGGGTGCCATGTGCACAGTGCACGTGAGGAGGGCAGTTTCTTCCTACCAGACTTGAGCACATTTATGATAAGTAAAAATATAGAATAGCTACGTATGCGTTCCTCCCGTTTGGTAGCATTAGGCATCCATCCAATTTCCTAATTGCCATCTCTACTGCCATCCCTCATCAATATGATATATTGTACAAATCTATAAATTATTTCAAAATATACAAACAAAATAAAAGCATGATGAACATGCTACATATTCTATTAAGCAATTCTAACTGAGGATTCCCCTGCCTATTGATTACAAAAAATAAAATATAGAAAAACTTAATTGGATGTGTACCTCCCGTTTGGTAGCATCAGGCATCCCTCGTCTAATTTTCTAATTGCCATCTCCGCTGCATCTCTTGATTTGAAAATAACAAACGCTTGACCTACGACACAACATTCCACCATGCCATAGTTGAGTTTGTGTTAGATCCACCGAGTGGAAGAGATCATATCAGAATGAGTTTTGCATTTAAGAACAAAACCAGATTATTGAAAGAAAAATCCTTCCCACACCATCACTGTATCTGTTGACTCAAAGAAACAGAAAATAAGCAAAATAACTTAAAATGATTGAGAGTCAAATTGTTTTTGTCATACCAGAATATGGGCTAGAAATTGCAGTGCGCTGTACCACCTTTGCCATGCAATTTTCCCCAAAACCTTGCCAAATTATATCCTGAAATATAATGCATGATGATTATAAAGATGAAAGAAATCATAACTGGACACACATGCACGTGGAAAAAAAATTAACAAGAAAAGCTATTTAAATTTCAACTAAAAAGGTTAAATTGGAGTTGCCTATAAGTCATATAGCTAGATAATATGCACTCTACATCGATGTGCCCACAGCCATATGATATAGAGTTACCTGCAGATCATTGCCAAAGAAAACACTTCTCACATTGTGGGGATAGTATTATCAAGTCAATGTTAATTTATTTCAATCCGAATAAACTTTCAACATAAACCCACATCACATAATCAGACACACATACACATTTTTATTCCACAGGCTTAAAATCATTATACAACATGTAATAGGTGAACGTAGAATTCAAAATAATATTGATTGAGGTTATAAACTGGCAAAAGTTTGAAAGAATTCAGATTACTGGCAAAAGGTTCAAGAGCATTTTTTAAGCTGTCCTGGAAATGGTCAGAGTTCATGAGCATATTTTATTAGCATATCCTCGGTTACTAGGGCCTCCCTCCCTCACACCTTCACTTCTTTTTTTTCATTTCTACGACTAGCAAGACAAGTCTCACAAAAATACAAGGAAATCTTTTTTTTTCTTTCTGAAAGGTAATACGTGTGTATATTAAGAGGAGGTAACTCCCCGGAAAAAGGAACAAGAAAAGGATTAGGCTTATTACAGAAGGGAGCCTTTTCCAAAGAAAACAGAGATCTGAGGAAATCAATTAGCATCACATTATGAAAACATTTATTACTATTTTAAAGTCAAAACTTGCGTTGTCACACAGCATTCACATGACCTTCACACAATGTTCACTCGCGTAGGCACCTATTAGTTTTCTATAATAAAAAAAATATACAGGCCACCTCTTAGTTCATTAAATGCTGAGTTCTTTTCTACCAACAACAAATAGTACATTAAATGGAGTACAACTTTGCTGACGGACGTCCCTCATCAACATTGATGACAGACCACAATATGAGCCACGTGGCAGAATCTTAGAGACCAATGACCATGTTTGGCCCATCCCTAGGTGGAACTACATACCAAAAATCAGCCTGATCAATTGTTTCAAACCGTTGGATCTTTGTACCCCAAATAATGCTCAAATTTCACGGTTAAAAATCAACCCATGAAAACGACTTCAATCCAACGTTTGGAAATCACTAATCAAGCTAATTTTTGGTCTGTAGGTCACCTAGAGTTGGGACAAACATCCATAGAGTCAGCAATCTCTAAGTGTGTACCAAGTGGGTCATACTATGGACGGATGTCCGTCAGCAAAGTTCTACTCTGTCTCTTCACCGTACTCGTCATTATTAAAGCAAATATTTTGCTTTCAAAAAAGTTCAGTCATTGAAAAACAGTCCTATTAAACTACTTAATTACGTGTGGCCCACTAGTCACTTATAAATAAATAAATAAACCATCTAAACTTGCCACAGGACCAAAACCTATAAAGAACCTATGAAAGCCTACTTATCAAAAAAATAAAAAATAAAAAATAAAAGCTATGAAAGCCTCTAACGTTTAAACGCCATGCCCTGGAATACAATAGTTACCTCTATTTCAGTTGAAGTGTATGCCGGATCCAAATTTTCAAGCAGGACAAGTGTTCCTTGCTCATGCGCAGACTGCATTCTTTCCTCCCAAGGCTGACAATTGAACATAACTATGTAAGTATTGTTATCTTAAACTAGGCAAAGGTGAGAAGAAGTGTTTAAAAAGTCCATGAATGTTAGTAGAAATACAATATTGCAATTGTATGTAAGCATCCCAAACAGATCTAACAATCCAACAATAACTGAATACAACAGAGGTTGACTCTGAAGCACATTACTTGAATGTGGTAGAGTCTTCTCACAGATACACAAGAGGAGAGAAAGGCATGACTAATCGGAGCTTACCCAAGAGTTGTACATGCAGCTGACAGAAGTTCTAACTGAGTTGCTAAACATTGATTCTGGTTGGATGGCATGCAAATGAGCCATTGCAAGAGATAAGCAGGTTGATGGTTCATTAGGTAATGATTTTCCTGTAGTTTTACTCTGATCTACAGCCATCCACGTAACTATTCATCATCTTTCCACCTAGCCCTAATGGCTAATAGTATGTTAACTCATGGTAGACTGTCTGGAAACCAGACTAGCCAGCAGTAGCTCCACATGCAAGGATAGGGTGTTTATGCATCGGATAGAGCATCAGGGACAGACTTACAATATTCTGCCATTTTGCACTAAATATTTGACCCATTTTTTAGCTCACAATTGTGTGACAAAATGCTTGAAACCTATAGATGGAAATGATCAATTGATCTTGTTTTCAAGAACTGTTATCTATGCGATTATGAGGGAATTCCACTTGAAAGAAGAAAATGAATTTTAAACAGAAAAAATGAATTGCATGATATCATTGAATGAGTCATGGCTGATACAGGAAATGAGTCGTGTCCCTCTTGTTTTACCAGGCACTAATTGTACTACACATGAATGAGGTGTAAGCAAGGGTACTGACCACCAGATGAACTCAATCAAACCCATTTGTGTTGATGTGCGGGAGCTTAATTTGATGGGAACAGTTTGAGGGAATCATAATCACTCTAGTTGATACTTCATAGGATTCTAATTAGCTAATGTAACCACACATGTAAGCCAAATTAAAAAAAAAATACAACTTCGAGAAACTCAAAACCAACCGAATCAGAGTAATTTATTATCCTTCCGAATTAGACTGAATAAAGCCAACAAAGTGAGAGATGTCTAGATGTTAATTATTCAACACTGGAACACTAGCCAAATCATCATATACATGAAGCTTTTTAAAAGTAAAAGATTCATTTGCCAACAAAATATACAAAAATAGACCATGAAAGGTATAAGGAATGACTACTTACAAGTCCCTTGAACCATTTGCTTCTATCCTGTGAACATTACACAAAATATGGAAAGATCAGAAGGGTTATCATCCACTATAAACACGACCCTTGCACATTCTAAAGAATAACAACTAAAGACAATCAATAAATTATTTCATATACAATCATTTGTAGAACAAACAAGAATTCGTCTTGAAAATAATTATAATATTGACATGACTGAAACCTGGATGGATCACAACAATATTCAAATCCAACACTTTATGTAATGAAAATAGTGGATTAACAGCCATAGATCTTAGCCGTTATTCACCATTATAACAGTTATTCAACGTCATAATGACCTTTACTAAGACCATGTCCAAATCATTAGACAGATGCAGAAATAACGAAGAAATACTTGTAGAATTCTAGTCATTAAATAATTTCCTCAAGCAATAAAGTTGTCGATCTTTGCAAGATGGCAAAAATCAAATCTCAAAATTCAGAAAATTTCCTTTCTTAAAGAGCATGCATGCTTGAGAGTGGACTGTATTCAATGTTCTTCAGTTTCTTATTCTGCATTAATGAGAAAACAAAGTCTTAGACATGGGCAAACTTTTGAGTTATTATCTGTATTTTGTTTTTCGACTGCTGGAATTCTGTTGTTTATTAATGACCAAACCACTTATAGAACATCATGGTTCAAAGTTACATTCCGTCTCATTCCAGCAAGATACCAAGAGACTCTATGTTCCATGGATTCTTCTGAATGGGCAAAGTACCCATGTCAGACACACGTCGAAATAGACATGATACAGATTCTACACTTCTAAATCCTGTTAGCTTTTTAGTCTGACACAATACAAATTCTAATATGACACTTCTAAATCCTGTCTGTTTTTTCTTTCCTTACAAGATACTAATTAACATTTGCCATAGGTCGCAAGTTTTACCTTCTACAATTGAAGTTTCCTGACACAAATCATAAGATATTCTATCACATTATCCACCATTAATATTAAGTATAATATAAAAAGCATTTACTTTGTTTAACATTATTTGAAGTATATTACCGAGTCCACAAATCCTAGTTTTCAAGGTTTGCTGAATCAGCCACTCCGTACCCATATCTATGAAACATAGGAGACAATAGAATGGGATGCTTATTGTCTCGTACTAGAACCCTATTTTATGTAATTTAAACCTTGTTTCTATAGTATGTCTCTTTTATAACACATTTAAATGGTCAACATATGTTTTGCTTAATTAAGCGTCAAAAATATTTATAGTAATGTCTATTGGAATCTTTGCCTAGCAAGACTTCTACTTTTTTTTGGCATCGTCTCATTCTATCTAAGTCGAGTCATCTCGTTCCATCAACTTACCGAGACACTCAACGAGACCAAAACTTTAAACCTTACAAAAAATAGTTTAGGTATTTTGACTTCCATTGCCTAAAACTAATTTTGGTCATTCTCTCTTTTTTTTGAAAGGTAAACATTTTTTATTCCCCTAACCCTTACCCCCCTAAGGTAAGAACGGGACCGAACCCAGGTCTTTGGAAATTACCTCCCAAAGTCTCGATCCCAGGTCTGTGGGTACAAACCCCCACAGCATGACCCTTTCAAGTTGTAAGTTATGGATGTAAACTTATTTTGAGTCCAAAGTTTAACTGCAATATGGATCAGAAAATTCACTATTTTTCGGTTGAAATCCAGCTTGTCATAAGCTCAATCAAATCCTGTCGTTTGAATAGCCTGATAAAAAAATTGAAGATCTGGATTCCTTTGCAATAGAATTTGTTCTACCAGAGATGCAGGGGAGAACAAGGATTGCAAGAAGTTATTTTATATAGATCTTGAATGGGAGACTGATTCAAAATATGCATGTAACGAAAGAAAAACGTATTCCCCACAACGAATCGAGAGAGAATTACAAAACAAATAAAAAAATAATCATGAAAAGCTGCCATAAATCATGTCTAAAGAAGATGTTGAATTACAAAGAGCTATTACTAATTATATCTATCAGCCAATCAGCAGATTAAGCTTGCTAAGATGAGATTTAGTCCAGTACAGAAAAATCAAATTCATTGAATAATTTCATAATTTCAGCTTGAAAATAACTCGCCTCTCCTTGAAAGTAAATACTAATGCTTAAGACAAAACTTACAGTATCTGGCTTTCTGGTCACTTCCAATATTTGCCCATCAGTTCTATTGTCCTTCTCCGGAGCATGTGAAGCAGCTGCTTTAGGCAGTGTTCCATTTGAAAGCTTGGCTGTCTTCTCATTAGGCTTGACCTTCTTAGAAGAGCCCTTGTCCTGCCCAAGAGAATCCTTGACAAGTTTGGATTTTGTTTTCTCTTCAGAAGCACTGCCAGTTTTCCCTGAAGCCTTCTCATCGTCGTCATCAGAATTAACTCTTAGCTTCTTCTGTACACTATTCTCATGCTTGTCCTTGTTGAGTGCCAATGAAGAAGAATTACTACACTGCAGTTCATCAGATGCTTTAACTGAACTATCAAGTCTTGCTTTCTTGGAAGGCCTATTGTCCAATGCATCCGAATCTTTAACAGATTTCAGTTTCTCTTTATCTACAACCTGACTGGCGGAAATCGTAGCAGTTTTACCCTCATCAGAACCAGCTTTGGGTCTTGGTATAGTCTTTTCATCTGTAACATGTTCCTGTTTAACACTAGCAATTGCAGCTTCCTTTGACTCAGTACCTGTATCAGAAACAAACTTTTCTCCAGGTAAAGGATCCAGTTTAACCAAAGAAGCTTTCAAGTCTTCATCTTCTTTTTTCACTGAATGACCAGCCTTGTCATCTGTCATTACAT
Organism: Euptelea pleiosperma; assembly: GCA_035048495.1. Classification (NCBI taxonomy): domain Eukaryota; kingdom Viridiplantae; phylum Streptophyta; class Magnoliopsida; order Ranunculales; family Eupteleaceae; genus Euptelea; species Euptelea pleiosperma. The sequence continues at coordinate 27,354,640 of CM068549.1, forward strand.
TTTCAAGTGCTCGAGGTGAGTTTAACTTGGAAGGCAGATGTGACACCTCATTACTTGCTATCACTTTCCCATTTCCTTCTTTCCTGTCTGCATCAACTTTAGGAATATTGCTGGACTGATGACCCTCTTTTCTGTTAAATATAAACCTGACTGTAACACATAGTCACAACATGCGTACAAGATTTTAAAAACATCACAACAGTCGATAGCACAGATATTCCATTAAAAACCACACGAAGAGGGTTCAGAATAGAAAGAAGAATGCGGACCTTCAACTCCAGCTACTTTCTCATCTATTTTATTTGATATTGTACAGTTTCCAACATCAAATGTACGATAGAAAATGTAGTCAGCCATTCTCAGTTCTTCCTCGGAAGGTTGTGGATTTCTGTTGTCTTTTGATGTGCAGGCAACATTGCATTTGCCAGCAATCGCTTCCTGATTTGATATATGGAGTAAGAATATAAAAATAAATATGGGCATTTCAAGAAGTGAAGTCTATCAGAAAGACAAATCATTCAAAAAAGTCTAAAATATCCAGTTAAATGAGAAGTATAAGCAAATAATGACCCTAGAATAGCCATGTAAAACATTTCAATAGTGACCGGGCTTTTAGGAGATTTTAGAGGATTAACATGAAGAACCTTTCAGACAAAAACATGGGAATGGCACACTAACTGAACTTACAACAATGATGTTTCAGCAATTAAAGATATTCATTTATAAGAGAAGTATGTCAAAGATGACCCAAGAACAACAACGCAAATCTCTCAACAAATTATCGAGCATTTTAGAAAATTTAAGAGAATTTGAAGTAAATTAAGAACCTTCTAGATAAAAACACAAGAATAACAAAATACCGAAACTGCAGCAATGAAATTTATGCAATTCTACGTCGAAGATGCTTCAAGAAAAAAGACGATATCCAGCAAGATAAGAAGATAATAATTATAAAAGGAAGCAATAAAATGTTCCAGCACAATAAACTATAAAGGAAGTATCAAAATAGTAGCCATCAACATTAAATTTGTAGCATTAATGAGGAGAATAACAGATGTCGAGAGCACATTATCCATAAGAGATCCCAGCTGCTAAAATATTACAGAATGACTAACTGTGAGATGTAAATCAATATGGCCTGGCTACTATTTATAGATAGGAAAATAGTCACTCTTATGAATGTCCTGTAAAGATATCCAGTAGGATAAGCTGGAAAGAAAATGCACAAATGCAACCCAATTAACTCATACACAAATCCTAATTCCCCTTCAAGAATTGGTAATTGTCCAACTCGTTGACCTATGTTGCATGGATTCTTCTATACTGGTCCATATATGGCGCATGTCGGATTCTAACACTCCGCAATTCTAGTGCGACATTTCCAGATTTTTTTTCCTTACTTCCAATATATTAGCATTTACCAACAATCAGGAGTTTTACCTTTTCCAATCAAATCTTATTATGTGGCAAATATAAAATTACATGCCATATTTTCTTGTCTATAGGTACATGATACATTATTATTCTCTCTATTATCTAAAAATAATTAATTCATTCTACATTACTTAAAATATAGTACTGAGTCCACAAATCTTATATTTCTTTGTTCGCCGAATCCGACACTCCACACCCATGTGGACTCCATGACTCTTTGCAACATAGCCATTGACTGGTTCAAAATTAAAACTTCCTAACATATCTTTTTTTATAAGGAACTTCCTAAAACATCTTGCATTTGAGGCAATTGTTTTTCTTTTTTCTTTTTTCCTTTTTTTTACAAGTAATGGTATTTTCCCAAAGAAAAAACAAAATTGCAGATGATTATAGAAGACAATTTCCTATGTACAAAAATCCTCTATCCACACTTCTTTTACCCAAAGAATCAGCTAAAGCTAACATTCCAGGGTGTATGAGCCGACTCCTAAATGTGATCAATAACATCATTCAATATCCACAGACCACCAAGCCCTACACACCCAATGAATAGCATTAACGAAACTCCTTACACTGCCAACAAGCCGCTGAAATAATCCAGGAAAACTAGATTGACGATGTTAAGATGTCTTTGTATGCCAATAAACATGTACAAGTTCATTTCAAGTATATTAAGTTTGATTGTGAAGATATTCTTGGCACACGTATTCCATACAAGCATATATAGAAGTTTCTCAATCCAAACAAAACGAATGCAACTGAAAAGACGTCAATAATTATTTGACTGAAAAATCATCCTACCATGAGCTAAACTATTATCAGCTGATAACTAATAAAAAAAATAAAAATCAAAAGAAGAACAAAAGAATTTCCACTCCCACATTTAAACGTTGTGTTTATGCAACAATTTACAAGATAAAATGGTTGATGCACCAAATATAGAAGTGGAGTAGAGGAAAAAAGAAAGATAAAATGCTGAGAGCTGATCGAAGAATCTAATTACCAGAGGATTAATATTGGCAAGGCCTACACCTTCACCGGATGCCAAAAATATTTCATTCTCGAGCGTAACATCATCTCCAAGATAATTTAAAATTTCAATTGGGCGGAAAAACCATAGGACCTTTACTTTCTTTTTAGATTCTGGCTGCTCCCATATTTTTACAAGTTTACCAATATACGGCTCAGGCTCACCATCCTTGTAAAGATATACACAGTCATAAAGAAAGTATTCGACACCATCATAAGTAAAAGATTCATAAAATTGAACCTCTTTCTTTCTTCCGCCAACTCCTCTCTTTTTACCCCAGTTAAATTCAAAGTTTTCTACTTCCAGCGTTTCTTTTGAATGAGACATAGCAGGGCTCTAGACCAAGTAGAACAGGATCAAAGTGAATGTATTTGAGAACCTGGAACAAAAAATAAAAAATATTACAAAAAAAACTCTATCTCCGTCCTTGCAAGAAGAAAACACTAAAAGAGTTCAAGCAAGGCCATAAAGACGAAGCATAACTTGTTGAATGTCAGCCACTTAATATTTAGATTAGGAGTTTACTCACTAGAACAAAATCATGAAGTACTGTATATAGCCAAATAAAGGACAAACATTTTTTTAGGAGGTCCTCTAATTCTCTGAAGCTATTTAATTGAGTTGAATTTAAGAATTGTTGAATTAGGATTAGGGTTAGGTTTGTGGAAGAGAAGAGAGAGGAGAAAGGATGTCTATTGTGCTTAGGTCACAATGACTCCATAAGTTTTATTTATATGAAAGGGGAATAACAAAATAACAAAAGACAAATATACCCCTCACATCAAGGAGTATTTACATAAAGACCTAATACGTATAAAATACGCATCTGATAACACTCTCCCTCAAGTTGGTGCATAGATATCTCGCATGCCCAACCTGCATAAACACCTGTGAAGCTGCCAACTGGAACTCCCTAGGTGAAGACATCCGCTACTTGCTCATCAGTCTTCACAAATGGAGTGCAGACTTCTCCAGAAATAATCTTCTCCCTTATGAAGTGACGATCCACTTCAATATGCTTGGCTCGATCATGCTGTACGGGGTTATGAGCAATACTGATAGCAACCTTGTTATCGCAATACAAGTTCACGGACCCCAAGACTGAAAAACCAAACTCGGCCACCAACATTTTCAACCAGAGCATCTCGCATAGGCCATGGGCCATTGCCCTGAATTCTGCCTTTGCGTTGGATCTGGCAACGACAGGTTGCTTCTTGCTCCTCCAAGTAACCAAATTGCCCCCAACAAAGGTGCAATAGCCTGAAGTAGACCTCCTATCATCCTTGGCCCCTGCCCAATCTGCATCAGTGTATAACTCAACTCTCATGTGGTCATTCTTCTGGAAGAGAAGACCTCTGCCAGGGGCAGACTTTAGATATCTCAGAATCCTATGTGCTGCCTCTAAATGGATCTCCCTAGGAGAATGCATGTACTGGCTGATGACGCTGACCGCATAGGCAATGTCTGGTCGAGTCAAGGAGAGATGACCAATCTCCCAACCAACGCTGAAAACCTCCGATATCCTGCAAAGGCTCACTAGTCGAGTCAGCCAACTGGTGATTCTGCTCTATGGGAGTCTCAACTGGCTTAGCTCCCAGCTTGCCAGAGTCCTGCAATAGTTCTAGGACGTACTTCCGTTGTGAGATGAAGATCCCTTGACTAGATCTTGCAACCTCTATGCCGAGAAAGTACTTGAGGGGCCCTAGATCCTTAGTCTCAAATTCCCCTTTCAGATGATTATTTAGCTTAGACACCTCTTCTGCATCATTCCCTGTCAGAATGATGTCATCCACATAAACGATGAGAACAGTAGTGCTCTTCCCTAAATGCTTCACAAATAGGGTGTGATCGGCTTGGCTTTGAGTATACCTCAGCTTCTTTACTGCTAGAGTGAACCTCTCGAACCAAGCTCTGGGAGACTGCTTGAGCCCATAGAGGGCTTTTCTCAGTCGACATACCTTGCTGCCATCCCCTGGGGGGCTGAATCCTGACAGAGGTACCATATAGACTTCTTCATGTAGATCACCATGAAAGAAAGCATTCTTTACATCCAGTTGATGCAAAGGTCATGCTTGGTTTGCTGCTAATGACAACAATACCCTAATAGAATTCATCTTTGCCACAGGTGCAAAGGTCTCCACGTAGTCAATCCCGTAGGTCTGAGTATACCCCTTGGCTACCAATCTAGCATTGTACTTCTCAACTGACCCATCTGCCTGGTACTTTACTATGAATACCCATCTGCACCCAACTGGCTTCTTGCCTCTTGGCAAATCAACAAGCTCCCATGTCTTATTCTTGTCTAAGGCACGCATCTCCTCGACCATAGCAGTTTTCCATCTGGGATGTGCCAATCCTTCTGCCACAAAAGTGGGAATAGAGATAGTGTCTACAGAAGAAATGAACGCCATGTAGGAAGGAGACAAGGCACTATAGGAGACAAAAAGTTGCTCAAGGGATGTTGAGTACAACTACGAGTGCCCTTCCGTAAACAATGGGAAGATCAAGAGCACACACATCAGTGGAAGAAGGAATGACAGGAACATAGGTGGAAGATAGGTTATCTGGATCCGAGGATAGAACTACTGGTACTGGATCAGCAATGGCCTTCCCTCTTCTGCGATAGACCTGAAGCTCCCCCTGTGCTCCAGGAATACTATCAGACACCATAGTAAACTGAGTAGGTTGCTCAACAACCAACGGGAATGGAGGAGACATAGATACAGTAGGAAGAGGACAAAGATCAGACGACCTCTCTTCACTACGTCTCTCCCCCTGAAGAGAGGGAGGGGAGAAAAAAAATGTCTCCTCGAGAAAGGTGACATCCATGGAAACAAACTTCTTGCCTGTCGAGGGGTGATAACACTTGTACCCCTTGTGAGAAGAAGAGTAACCAAGGAAGACACATTTAAGCGCTTTAGGATCCAACTTGTTACGATGTGGACCCAAAATATGAACAAAGCAGACACACCCAACGATGCGAGGTGTGATAGGGAATAAAGACGAGCTAGGGGCAAGAACCTGAACCGAAGACTTGAAGTTGAGCGCACGTGAAGGCATCCGGTTTGTTAGGTAAGCAGCGGTCAAAACAGCATCGGACCAATAAGAGCTGGCGACATGGGCTCCGATCAAAAAAGATCGAGTGACCTGTGTCAGATGACGCATTTTTCGTTCAGCTACACCATTCTGCTGAGGTGTGTAGCTACGAGAATTCTGATAGCAAATCCCATGATCAAAAAAATACTGCTTGGACCTCCAAACATGTACTCTCCACCTTGGTCAGATCGAACGACCTTGATGGAAGCACCATACTGTGTGCGGATCATCTTATGAAAACCCTTAAAGATGGAATGGACTTCATCTTTGGTTTTCATGAGATAGACCCAAGTACACCGTGTATGGTCATCAACGAAAGAAACAAAGTAGCGGAAGCCAAAAATAGAGGTAACAGGGGAAGGACCCCACACATCAGAATGCACAATATCAAAATAACTTGAGCTTTTATTACCTCTGGATGGATAAGTGGATCTACAATGTTTGGAGAGCTCACATGTCTCATAGTGTAACTCAGAAAAAGAAACATAACTAAACAAAGCAGGAAATAAGTGTTTCAAGTACTGAAAAGAGACATGCCCCAGACAGGCATGCCAACATAGAACAGAAGATAAACTACTACTAAGACTACTATGAGACTAAAGTGTTGTGGGCTCAGAGATACGTCCATCCAGAAGATAGAGTCCATCGGCTTCACGTCCAGTGCCAATCGTCCTCCTCGTTTCCAAGTCCTGAAAGACTCATAAGGAAGGAAAAAAGGTCACACTGCAGTTTAGCTGACGGATAAGGGAACTCACAGACAATAGGTTAGAAGTAAAAGTAGGAACATGCAAAACAGAGGATAAAGGTAAATGAGGGGAGGGAAGGATATTCCCTTTCCCAGAGATAGAAGATAAGGTACCATCTGCAGTTTTAACCTTATCTCTACCAGAACAAATAGTGTATGTGGAAAAAAGGGAAGACATACCCATCATGAGTTCCGAAGCCCCTGAATCAATGATCCAAGGGGAACTAGAAGAGGATATGGACACATGATAGGCAAGTCTAATGTTACCTGACTAGGCAAAAGAGGTCGAAGGTGAGGCAGAAGGACCATCCAGCTGACTCAACAAGCATCGGAGAACAGCAATCTCAGCCGTAGAAATACCAGTTGGAGCTACCAAAGGACTCGGCTATGAATCCTGAAGAGGTACAGAAACATTCAACCGAGCAGTATGAGCTCCAGAGGAGGGTGGCTGGCTAGGACGACCATGAAGCTTCCAACACCGATCTCGCATATGTCCCAGCTTACCACAATAATCATAGAAGACTTCCCTGAAGTTGTGCCAGTAGGAACATAAGACACAGCCGTAGATGAAGGCTGAGAAGAGCGACCCCTCTGAGACTGCTGCTGCTGGAAGGTAGAGGCAGAAGAACTGGCAAGCGCTGATCGCTCGGAAACTGGATGCTCATCCTGGAGAGAACTCCGGCGACTCTCCTCGCTCTGAAGATACGCATACACCTCGCTGAGAGAGGAGAGATCCATCCTGCTGCTCAAGATCTGAACACGAGCAAGCTCATAAAATGGATGGAGTCCAGAAAGGAAATCAAAAATACGACCCTTCTCCATATACCGCTGGTAGGGAGAGCTATCTCTCCTGGATGAAGGGATTTCTCCCCCTGTCTAAAGTGAGAGATACTATGTCGCAACTGAAAAGCCCTACCGGAATTCTGCTATTCGGAGAAGGTCTTCCGTGTAATCTCCCAAACCTCTCGAGCTGTGCGCATGAATAAGAAACTCTGGCTGATGTCCGGCGACATAGAATTAAGCAACCATGACATAACAGTAAGATCATCTGTCTCCCACTGACGATACAAAGGATCAGTCTTGGTAGGCTCAACTGTATCCCCCGTAGTATGACCAAGTTTCCCACGGTCCCCAATGAACACCGTGCAGCCTGAGCCCAGCGAAGGTAGTTCTTGCCATCTAACTTCACTGAGGTGATCTGTAAACTAGGGTTCTCATACGCCAAGTGATGTACCATAGGGCATCCACTACCAGTGGAGGGAGTCTCCGTGCTCACTTCAAACGTGGAAGGAGAAGCCAATGCGAAGTAACCACAGGAGGTGGAGGATCTGCCATGATGAGCCAAGTCGATGGAGTGCCGATAAAAAATCACAGAGGCAGCAAGACTAAGGCCAAAGGACCACTAACACAGCACACGAAAACCACAAGGAGGTGCTGGAGATCAAATAAATGTCCAAAATAGGGTCAAACAACCACACCGAAGGCCATAAACACGTCTGATGAGGCCCCAAAAAACAAATATAACCCAAGGATACGTACCATAGGTCTCTAATTCCCAAATAAGAGGAACCCGAAGGGAAATAAGACCCCAAAGTAGGGTTGGTGATCAAGAAACACCCAAACGAACCTCAAATAAGCATCCCAGAGGGGCAAATGGCAGAGAAAAATAACATGTGGATGGTTACGAACATCCTAGAACCACTAGAAAGCATTGCAACTAGATCTGGGAACAAAAGGAGGATTAAGGTCAAGCCGACAGCCCAAAAACGTTATTAACGTCGCCGGCGGTAACTAGGGTGTGGAGAAAACACCACACAGCCTTCAATCCTTGATGAAACCTCTCAAATGAGGTGTCCACATGTTGCTGGGATTGGGGGGGACTAGATCGAAGAAACAAACCCCCCCCCAAAAAAGTTCATTAAGTGTTCGAAAAACAGGCTGGTTTACAAACTGAAAATTTCGAAAAAAAAAACTCGAAGAATGGCCAAAAGAACCCTCAAATGGGTCTAGAAAATTCCCCAAAAATAACCAAAAAATAGAAAAAAAAATATTCTCTATCAGATGGCGAAGGTTTCAGCAAACCTCGATTTTCGTGTCCATGGAGCTGATGACGTCAACAAGCGTTAGGTTGCCTCTGTTGTATCCAAAAATTCTCCGGCAAGTCTCGTTGGCAGATAGCTCTGATACCAAGTTGAATTTAAGAATTGTTGAATTAGGATTAGGGTTAGGTTTGTGGAAGAGAAGAGATAGAGAAGAGAGAGGAGAAAGGATGTCTATTGTGCTTAGGTCACAATGACTCCATAAGTTTTATTTATAAGAAAGGGGAATAACAAAATAACAAAAGACAAGTATACCCCTCACACCAAGGGTATTTACATAAAGACCTAATACGTATAAAATACGCATCTGATAATAAATTGACCCCCAAAAATCATGCACATTCTGTTCCAAAACACCAATGTGAAGCTCTGTTATCCAATAATCACATAAGTGCTAAAGGTGTAATACAAGATAATAAACATTGTCATCCTAACACAAAAAGACTTGAAAGAAAGAAAAGAAGTGTTGGAGTAAAAGATCAAACAACAAAACCATGATATGCTTAGCATGAAACAGAAGAACAAAAATCATAATCTACATTCTATTAAGATTAACACAAGATAAAAATGTGTGGCACAACAAAAATGATACTAAAACAATCCCTTCAAATAAGGAAGCATGATTAATGGACCTGCATCTCTAAGCACAATTGATTCAAAGGATATAGAATCTACTCCTTCTATAAGGTTGTCTATTGGGAGGGGCAGAGGGAATAATCATAGCTTCTACAATATCTCTCATTTCCCCAAAAATTCCAAACAATGCATGGTGGAACCGTTTCGGGGCAGATGTGGACTTCTCTTTTCCTGCTTTCTATACCAACACCATCGTTTAACAATGATATGCAATGATAGGTGCAATGTGGTTGGGGGTCGATAAACGAACAAAAAAACTTGGAAGCTTTCTTCAACTTTGTTAAGAAAACCTGTTTTATGACAAAGAGGAAGCAGCAATGGGTCCAGAGTCCAGACCTCTCTAACACTACAGAAATGAATATGAAGGTGGTGGACGTTCTTTTTCGCTTAATTAAACATCATATATGTCCTTGAAGACACAAAATCCACGTGATGGAGATAGTCACAAGATGTTTTCTGGGATTGCTACCAACAGAAAGCTCCCCACCTTGGGAGAAATAGAGACTTGTCACAGTGTAACACAAAGAGAAGATGTACCTTATCTAAGGAGAACTTCAAGAACAACACACAAGATGACCCCGAACTTCAAGAACAACATACAAGATGACCCCACCCAGTAAGTCCCATGACCTTTTTGTCTACTTAATAAGGAACGAACATAGTATTTCTTAGTCCCAAATCTAATTCACAATGAATTATAAAAGACCAAACCAAAGAGGCACAATTCTGGTTTTGGGAATTCAAATAAAAAGATAATGGACAATTTCACACGGGTATTTTTCAAAATGCATAATTTTGAATTTTGCATCTCAACGTCAATATGGTCGTAAACATTAGTATAAATTATAGGTTATGGACACTATCGATTTCCAACTACTAAAACATAAAACAAATTCCATGAGATGAAAACGGTCTTGAATGTATCAGTTTTGAATGTGTAACAGAAAGAATAGAAACCCCATCTACATTCAACCATCCCACTTACAGTTCACAAAAAAAAAAAAACCACTGCATAACAACAAAATCCAACAAAAGATGCACTTTTTTTAACAAGAACCACGCAGTCTAGTGAAACAATAAAACCAGACCAGTAGGCAACAATGAGATTCTTTTTGCAACCTGAAAACAATAGAACGATCAGAAAATTTTAATTCTACCGCTGTACCTTTTCAAGCTTAAATGAGACAATGCTCCACGGATTCAAAAACTCCAGTTTCCAAATATTATACAAAACGAATCACTGTTTTCGCCTCTGAAAGATTAGCTAACTCCTAAAAACCCTAACTCACCCAGAATTTAAAATTCACCAAAACGAATAGACAAGGAGAACCAACTCAAAAACCCTAGATTGACGTTCGAACTTAGGCGAGTGTATCAAGCAAAACCCATTGGAAACACAAAAGATTGGGGGAAAAAATGGCGGGACTTACAGTTCTAAGCGAGATTTTCTGTCAAAACCCTAGCTGTCTCCTTGCTTTAAACGGGGGCAGTTAACGATGATTTGGAGGTTATAAAGGTATAGTGTTGCATGAACAGAATCCTTTCCGCTTCCGGTTTATAAATCCTGCCTCTTTGGAGTTTTATTTCCTTCTATATAGCAAAGAAACAGTTTTATTTAAGAATTACCACATTTTTATTTATCTTCTGACCGTTCGATCTTGATCTAATGGTGGCTTCCCAAATGGATTATAGGCCAGAAGTCCACCCCAGAGCCCATACCGCATGATCTTGATCCTATGGTGGTTTCCTACTTTCCAATTGCTTGGAGATGAGGAGGATGTCTTACCGAAGTGGATACTGGATCGCAACACGGCTATAAGAGAAATATAAATAAATGGGGAGAACGTCCTCCCTAGGTTGAGAACTTAGATCAACCATTCGATGGGTCCAAATCAATCTTACAAGATGATCACAGCCGTTTATAGTATATTTTGGGCGATCAAGGAAGATTATGGTGACGGGTGAAAGGAAGCTGAGCTCATTAAATAGAGGAAAAAAAAATTATGATACAGAATTCCGGAGTCCTCTTTTGCTCAGACGTCTACGAAGAAAATCCTCAAAGACGTCTCCCCACTGTCAGATGCACCTTGAAAAATGTGATTTCAAACCTTTGGATCATTGCACCCCAAATAATGGTCAATAATGCTCAAATTCCTCGGTTAATAATCAACCCATTAAAACGACTCCAATTACCGCTTAGAAATCACTGATCAAGCTAATATTTGGTCTGCAGCTCCACCTAGGATTGAGCCAAACATCCATAAGGTCAGAAATCTCTAAGAATATGTCCCATGGCTCAAAATGATATGGTTCCACCAATCGTAGACAGTTATTATGGTCTGTAGCATCCACACTACACTCAAAATGATATATTTGTCAATCAAACACCAACAATTCCAATCTATATTATAATTTTTGTGTTAGAATTTTTCCTTACCATGCAAAAGAATGGAATAAGTTGGATGGTTGAGATCATCCACCTTTGACGCCGGTGGATCAAATTCGAACGCCAAACATTAAGAGCTTGATAACAAGTTCAAGCTAAACTACAAGAACATTACAAAAGATTTAGAGTTTTTTTACATTAAGGCTCTGTATGGTGATCAATAAAATGTTTTACTTACAGAAAAAGGATTTGTATGTTAAGAAACGTTGATATAGAAAACATTTAAATGCAAAAATCATTTCTAGAAAACTTATTCAAGGCAACCATACACAGCCTTGAAAGGTAAAACATAAAATGTTTTAAGTTCAAGCTTTAGCTTTCCATTTTCCTGCGCGCTTTCGTGCGAGTGACAACCTAGACCTTGGTGGTCCCTTCACTTCTTCCTCGCTATCTTCACTGTCCAATACAATCACTGCTTCAGTGATCGGTGTAGCTTCTTTCTCCTGTTGCTTGGTGTGGCCATTCCCCAGTTTCCCAACATGATCTTGATGAGGATGTTCATCATGTTTACCAGACTGTGGCATCGACAGGGACTTTAATGAAATCATAGAAAGACTTGGGAGTGCGGAAGTGATAACTTCTGAACTGGTAACACATTCTCCTCATTAATGTCTATCCTTGGAGCTGAGCCTGAAGATTCCAGCAACAGCTTCTGACTACTCCTATGTAGCTTCTTAAGACCAACAATTATGCTTCGCTTCCCTGTTCCGCAATCATGAACTTGAAGAGGTTTTTCATCACATTTACCAGCTTGTGGCATCGACAGGGAGTAGGATGAGATCTTAACTAGCTTTTGGGAGTCAGAGAGTGTTGACTGGCAATTGGACAGCACATTCTCCTTGTCATCACCGTCCCTCCTCTGGGCCATGCCTGGAGATTCCAATGACAGCTTCTGGTTGATCCCGCACAGCTTCTTACAACTCATGTTAATACTGTCAATCTCTGATTTCCCATTATGATCTTGACGAGGCTGTTGTCCGTCAGAGTTACCGTTCTGCGGCATCAGCGGCAACTTGGATGAAGCCAGAGAAAGGCTTTGGGACTGTGAGAGTGATAACTTGCGAGTACACACCGCATCCCTTCTCTGTGATGAGCATGAAGATTCAAGCAATTGCTTCGGGGCAATCCCACACAGCTTCTTACGACCAGCATTGATGCTGCTATCCTCCACTTTCCCTTCATAATCTTGATGAGGTTGTTCCAAACAGTTACCAAATTCTGTTGGTCGGGATTTGGATATAGCCATAGAAATGATTTTTGGGTACGAAAGCAATGACTGATGAGTCTGCACCACATTCTCCTTGTCATCACCGTTCCTCCTCTCAGGTAGGCCCGACGAATTCTGTAACAGGTTCTGACTGATGCCACACAGCTTCGTGGGACTCACATTTATGCTGTCATTCCCTGCTTTCCTAACATGGTCTTGATGAGGTGGTTGTTCATTATGGTTACCAGCCTGTGGCACCTTTGGCGTTGGCAAGGATTTGGATGAAGTCATAGAAAGGCGTTGGGACTGGAAAGCAGATAGCTTGTGAGTATACACCATATTCTCTTTGTCATCACTATTCCTCTGGGATGAGCCCGAAGATTCAAGTGACAACTTCCGGCTGACCCCACGCAGCTTCTTACAACTCAGGTTGTACTCGTTATCTACATTTTTGGACTCCAGGTCCAGTCCCTCAACTTCCATCTGTGTGTGATAAGAGGAGAGAGATGGGTACAGAAACAGGCCAAACCTTGTGAGAAGATAAATAAACAAACTGTAGCAGCTCATTACCGTGCTTGGGTTTGGGTTAGCCGGAATGCTTCCACTGCCACTACCATTTCCACTAGCCCCAGACTTGGCATATCTGTCAGTCATTGACCGCGCCTTTTGGTCAAAAGTTTGCTGGTTATATTTGTACTCTCTGCTCTGCACATTCATCAAAAGAAAAGCAAATCAATGTGTCTTCTTTTAGCAGTTTATCTATCAACCACTCAGCTCAGCCTTTCTTGTTACACTTACAACGTCACACATTAAGCCATCATCTGGGTTGGGCTCACTCAGTAACAACCCAATGCTCGTTAGTACAGTTGAAATGTTCAGAGATGGTTGCCAAGCACCCTGCATGGATTGTTTCAACCTTGTTATAAATTAAACTTGCATTTTCCAAAAAAAGAAATCTCCCATTAAATGCAGTAAAGCTCCTTACCTACTAAAATTCAAACCATGGTCTATTCATGCTTACCTTATTAACAAAATAAAATGGTCTATTCATGCTTAACAAAATGCATCCGGTTCATGTTGATACTACCAAATTCTTTTATCAATGACAGTTCAAAGAGCTTCTTCAGCTAACTCAAGGCCTTCAATAAGGAGAGCCATGATCTCTGTGGCTCTTCATTCTTGCAAGGAGCCCTTGACCAGTGGCATCAGAGTGTTATAGAAATCACATTGGATGAAAACCATTACAAACCCAACATATCTGTTGTTAATCAGTCATTGTTTACTACAAAGCCAAATTGTTAGCATGTTGTAGAAGAGACAACAGGCCATTTTTTTGGAACTAAACTGTAAAGATTTAGTTAATTTAAGTAGAAACAAAATAATAGTGAAAATTAAGAACTTCCTCTAAGTTGTCTCATTTTATAAGAGTCTGGCTTTTCACGAATTTGAAGGAATAAATGGGAATCAAGAATTGGAAGTACTTGCAGGAAACCTAGAAAGGGAGTTTTAAAAAGAATCCAGTGGAGGTACTTTCATCAAATGCAGACATTGCTTGCCATATCATCATCATCAACACAAGCTTTATACCAACGATATGTAGTTGGCTGCACGAATCTTGTTCCTCCATTCAATTGTCTAAAACCATATCTTCCAATATGGCAAGTTTTTTAAAATCTACTCTCAAAACCTCACTCCATGTTTTTGGCCTTCCCCTCACCTTTTTAGACCCTTCGACTTGCACATTCCTCCTCACTGGTGCTGTCATTGGCCTTCGTTGTACGTGACCAAGCCATCTCAATCGATTTTCCCTCATTTTGTCGCTTGGTGGAACTACTATATTTTCACGAATGCGTTCATTTCAAATTTTGTATTTCTTGTCTTACCACACATCTATCTCAACATCCTCATCTCGGCTAAACTCATTTTAAGAATTGATGTTTCTTGATTGACAACATCCTGCTCTATAAAGCATCGCTGGTCTCATTGCCTATTTAAAGAATTTTCCTTTTAGTCTGATTGGATCACATAGATCACATAGCATTCCGGAAGCACATCTCCACTTTAGCCACCCAGCTCTAATTATATGGAAAAACAAAGGAATTATCTTAAAATGCGGTCTTAAAAGTTACAGCAATTGATTCAATTGCAGTAGCAGAATGGAATACAGCCTTGACCATGTATGGTCAATTAATGGCTGACTTCTGAGTTTTGACCTTTATTTATAGGAACTTAAAATTAGGAAACTTTCACAATTGAATGTCAAATTATAACACATGATCAATCAAGTAGATACGCCATACCACTGTGTACATCAATTATGACTTAATTTGATTATATAGATTCTTGTGCATGTAACTCTATTTTAACAAGGCTCACACTGTTAGTTTGCTACTTATAAAGCATATATTGTTTCTCAAGGGTATTCATTGGTTAGTTGCCAACAAAATGATTAATATCTCCAAGCTGGATGAATTGTAGAACTAAAACGAACTTCATAAAAGTCTTTCTAGTATTAATAGTGCCTTACAACCCACTAAGTATTTCATTAGACAAAGTTTCATCCAAAAATATTTGGAACACTTTATAGTGTCCTCCGTGGGAGATCAATGACACTCTGCATAGCAAATTTGGATACATGCAAGCAAATTCTCAAAGGGAAGTGATGAAGGTGTTTTAGCCCTATGTAGGAAATAAATAGATCAAATATCTAAGGATAGAAAAGGTAGCAACTGTATAGGGGAAACATAATTCAAATTCATAAAAAATTAAATTGGTTTTCTTGAAATTATCTGCTTTTGTCAATCCAAGCTCATTGCGACTCACAGGTACGAGAAAGGAGACCAGCCTATAAAAGGACAGTGGGTTGAGGTGGCTTGTCAACCCTGGACTTTTTGGGAGCATTTCAACCTTTGGATACATGATTTAAAAAAAAGAAAGAAAGAAAGATTGTTGGTAGCGTGAGATTAAATTCCTTTATCTCATAGGATCTATCCAGGTTCTCGGTCAATACGGCCCCTCGTGGGACCATATCACACAGGCCACCCCACCCCGAGTGTGCCCCATTTACGCAGGCGGCCCCACTCGAGCCCAGTGTGAAAATGCCTTTGCATTAATCACCCTCGATGAGGAGACTCGAACACGAGACCTCCCGCTCTGATACCACTTTGATGTAGGACATCTAACCAATACTCCCAAAAGATGCGACTGACGGGGGCATGAGATTAAATTCCTTTACCTCATAGCCCAGATCTAAGTCCTTGGTTGAACCCAATGAAATTATGAATGAAGAATAGAAATCTCTTTGGACAAATTTCTTGTGAAGGAAAATTTGGTGTGAAGCCATCCTCTCTTAGTGCGAAGCCA
Source organism: Euptelea pleiosperma (assembly GCA_035048495.1). Taxonomy (NCBI): domain Eukaryota; kingdom Viridiplantae; phylum Streptophyta; class Magnoliopsida; order Ranunculales; family Eupteleaceae; genus Euptelea; species Euptelea pleiosperma. Next base: position 27,370,696 of record CM068549.1, read on the forward strand.
AGCTAATTCGGTGCAAAGCCGAAGGTATCTTTCTATCCCTATCTCTTTCTCTATATCTTCTCTTCCTCCATCTCTATTTTCCTTTTGGGTCAATTTCTTACCTTAAAAACCCAAACCATACCCCATCCATGTCTAAACCCTAACCCATCAACTAGTTGTGAATAGTGTCACATGAATAGTATAGGGTGAATAGTGTCACATGAATAATACCGTGAATAGTAACCTTCTCTCTTTATGCCCCCCAAAATCACAGAACGACATCCCGTCCTGCATCAAATACGGCCCCATATGGTCTACTAAACTGACACTCGATTTATCAACAGGGCCAACTTGTTGGCCTTTTCCTACTTGGACTAAACAATTTTGGCACTCTGAAGACTCGTCGGTGGGAGTTGCTGACTTGTCCTCTATAAGGATAAAGTCATAATCCAAACACCCTAAGACAATTTGAACATGCATCTTCCAAGAAGAATAATTGGAGTTAGATAGAAGCTCAATCCCAATCTAATGCCTTTGAACAGTAAACCCATCCATAACTGCAAATGCAAATGATCTTAATTACAATCTTGATTCATGTATTTCACACAGTGTAAATTTAAATGCATCTTTAATCCCTTTAAACTTGAGGTCTCTTTAGTAAATAATTTCTCAATCCGATCCAAGGGTTGGGACAGATGAGTCAGAGTGTTTTATTGTGTACTCTACCACTCTGCAAGACAAGCGGATGATCATCTAGTCACACCTTTCGGTAAGAAATTTCGACATGTTATTCGTCCCCTTAGTCGATGACAATTGTCACGCACAGAACTAGTCTATCGCGCATCAGTTTGATTACGAACACTTTCACACCTTTGGGCAAGAGGGTTATCCTCATCTCCCTAACACGCACAGACCATTTTGCCTCGCTCACACTATGCGAATTTCCTAAACACCTTTGGATAAGACTAATAGTTCAACGCAGATGAGTGCCACTAGAGATCTTAATGAGACCGACAAGGTCCCAAGAATTGAGAGACCATACCTTCTATAAGTTGATCACCTTTGGGCAAGACATTAAGCCTATTTCCATTCCAATCCCTCAATCTATCGCTTTAGCAATCCCTTCTAAAGCCCTTATAAGATCGATATATTGAGTGAGACCACTCTTATCATCTTGGGTTCGAATTTTTAGAGTTCTTGAACATTCCTTATGTGGGTATTTCCAATTTTTAGCAGTATGCATGTAGCCTAATCTAGTTCTTTAATGTGTGCAGAATAACATATAGACTAAACCTCTAATCTTAAGAATAGACATGTTGCGTTTGCTCATATAGTTGTGTGTGTAAAAGGCAAGCTACAAATGGGTCTAAAATCAACAATTTAAACCCTATGTATGTATATCCGTATGTAAAACAGTTGTACGAATGTCATTATTAATTAGAATACACACAAATCAACAACTATACAAACTAATGGGGCCCACTTATAACACACAAACTGAAAATTTTAATTTTTCCTTATCATGTCTTTACCTTACAAGGTAGTTTTATACACGAGATATACAATTATAATCCCTATCTTAAGGGATTCTCTCAATCAAAGAAAATAGTTCATCATATTTTACAGCAAGAAATATCCATGCGATGGAAACTTTTGGGGAGAGGATTTGTGGAGTGCCACGTCAGGAAAATCTAACAAGAGATCACTACGAGACAACTTCCACATCAACAAAACAAGATATGACCCATTAAAGAGACCTGGTCAGCAACCGTGTGATTTTATTTTTATCTATCTAATTCCCACTCTACTTTCTAAATAAGTCTTCTTTGCAAAAGCAACCCTACCATTCCACCCCCTTTGAGAGAATCTTGTCCTCAAGGTTCTAAAATTCCCTATAAGCACAAACATCTTTGAATCCTCACATAAGAATCATGAAAACTTTGAATGTTGTGCAGATGAAGGTGACAACTTCGAGGGGGTCTTGCTCCGGATAACTGCTTCGAAGGGGTTTTCCTCCTAACCTTCGACTTCAAAACATTTGAATCCTCCATTGAGCCCACAACCTTCAGCCCAAGAAAGTGCTTTGATACCATTTGTTATGATCCTACAAACTAAAAATATAAAAAATGAAAAAAATATAAATTATTTTATTAATATGACTACTTCAAGAGGGGAACCTCCTTACAATGCCTTTTGAAGGGGCAAACCTCTTTTAGAACTCACATACTTTCTTCTTGCTTTCTCCCTAACCCAACTGTTTTTTTATAATATTTCGTCGGGCACTTATAAAGAAACACATGTTAATCAAATCTAATTGATTTTATTTAAATCTATCTAATTCCGACTCTATTATCTATAAAGTCTTCTTTCCAAAAGGATTCCTAACAAATATCCAGAGCAATTCGAGTGTGCAAGTAATCAATGGAGATTAAAGTCAGGAGCTTTCACCATCCAAAGTTATATTTCCTATCATTTGAAAACATCAAGTTTTGTATACAGAAATGTACTCGGATTACCTTTGGAGGAAGATTGAGAATATCCAGGCAAATCCGTCCTCCATTGTCGATATTAGGGTGATAAATGGGCGTACCAAAGGTCACGTTGGGAGGCTGAAATGGATACCTACAAACAAAAACGCCTCAAATCATGAGTACCACGTTAATGAACAAATTCCCAATAGGGAATCCACGACGGGTGAATATAAATTGAACGAACCGATCAGGTATTTGAATCTTGATGTTAAAAATCCCTCTAGCGTAAACGGTTCCTTCAGGGCCTTCAATCTCTGCGAATCGACATTTAAGCAAATTAGTGAGACTAGCATGATAATAGATTGCAATTTGCAACTCAAGCTGTTAAGAGATCGAATTTATCGGAACTTACGGGCATCGATGCTCGACAAGGAAGTGGAGTGATCAGCAGAGTCAGCCGAGAGCATAGGTAGGGAGACGCCGGGAGGTGGGTCGGTGAGAAGGAGTTTGAGTTCCTTTTGCATTCGCAGATTGAGCCTTGCAGCTTGAGCCATTTCGCGCTTGCATTGCAAATAATAATGCTGTTTGGAGTATTTGTTGTTGGACTTCCCCTTCTAAAATTCGGCGAGTGCAACTGCAAAAAAGGCGCGTGCGGTGAAGTGGGAAATTTTGAAAGACAAGAATCCGATGGTATGATCTCCGCCATCCAAGAGGATGACTATTTCTGGACCATTTGACTAGAAAAGTCTTCAAGAAACTAGAAAAGTGATGATCTCGTAGACTAGAAAAGATATCTATAGTTCTATACTGCCATGGCCCCACTTGCCATGTATAGATGGCGATTCCTCATTGGCGACACACTGAAAAATCCCATTTCATTTCAACTGAATTGGGTAATGCCTCAGGGTGGCATTTTGGCCCGGCCCGCGGCTCAAACTTGGGCTGGGTTGGTCGGGCCGAGTCGATCTTGGTCGATTTTCAGGCCCGACCCAGGGCCCGTAAGGTTGCAGTCCTTGGGCCGGTTCAACTCGACCCATGTGCATTTTTTTTAATTCAAAAAAATTCAAGGATGTGTTGGTCGAGCCAAATAGGGTTGGACAGGTCTGGGCAGGGCAGGGCTTATTGGGTGAGCTCATCGGGCCGGCCCGAGGCCTCAAGAGGCTGAACTCGGGCCTGGCCCGGGCACCACAATGGGCCAGGCTTTAGCTTGACCGGTCAGGCCTCAGGGCACAAGCCAAAATGTCAGGCTAAGTAATGTTGGATCTGAATTAGGTAATGTCGGTTCTGATGAAACTCCAGATTAGTTGGAAGGTTCATGCTTTTTCATCTAGAGGGTGGATATTGTGGCGATGCTACCTCTCTCGATTGTATGAGGTCATTGGAAGGAAAGAAATCAGAAAGTTTTTGAAGGAAAGAATGAAGAATTGGCGTTTATCGACCTTTCCATCTAGAAAAGTTTATTTTTGTGGTCCGAGTTCTTTATAGAATGCATAGCAAACGTGGCTCACACCGACCTAACATTCTAAATAAACTAATCTTACGCACTATCACGTAAGATATCACTAAACTCCTCAATTATTACTCTGTACGTGTATTCATGGATGGGTGGTGTTAGCGTCATCCCTAGTGGTTGTAGTTGTCCTTAGATCCAAAATGCTGATGGTTCTCGAGATTCACATCCTACAAATCTCGAACACCATCCAATAGTATGGACTTAGGGACGATTATCCAGTTTTGTCCGCAGGAAGATCTATCATTTTCCTTCTTAGATTCTTGATTTTTTATTGTTTTTTGAACCAGCCACATTTTGACCAAGTCGATCGAGGCCGATCAATAGCCTTATATATGGCATTTTTTTGGGTACACTGACGGCATGGATGTTTAGCCCACACTTGGCGGATACACACGTCAAGAATCAGCTTGATTGATGATTTAGTGCCCAAAAAACATGATAAATTCAAAGGCTGGAATTACTCTTAAAAAAGTCCTAAAATCTAATAGCTGTGTGTGTATCCACCAAGTGGGCCCAAAAATAAACGCAACACGAGGCTATTTTAGGGCCACTGATTGACTGGATCGAAATGTGGCTGGTTCAATTAATTCTTCCCAAGAACTCATGCACTGGCATAGTGGCATATAAAACCAATGTTTTTTTACACCCGGACCGGCCATTGACCCATTGGCCTGGTCGGTTCACCAGGTCACTAGTACAACCGGTTGCCAAAAGGACTGCCCGGCTGGGTTTTTCCCCTTTTTTTCTAACAAAAAATAACTGAATTGGATGCTGACCCGGATCGTTTGAGACGAGTAAATTAAAACTTCGCTGGGCGGCAAGGAAGCCGATGACCACCCACAACATGACCACATGGCACACTCTTAACCGAGGCTGACCTTTGGATGTTTGGCCCAACCTTAGATGGACATGCTGATTAGTGATTTCTAAGAGTTGGATTGGAGACGTTTTCTTGAGTTTATTTTTAACCGTGGAATTTAAGCATTAGTGACCATTATTTGCGGTACAAGGATCCAACGGTTTAAAATCACTAATCAGGCTGATTTTTGGTTTGCATGTCCACCTAGGGATTGGCCAAACATCCATACGGTTAGAGTCCTCTTAGAGACCATTATTTGGGGTACAAGGATCCAAAGGTTTAAAATCACTAATCAGGCTGATTTTTGGTTTGCATGTCCACCTAGGGATTGGCCAAACATCCATACGGTTAGAGTACTCTTAGAGTTTGCCACGTGGCTGATTAGTGATTTCATTTCAAACCTTTGGATCTTTGTACCCCAAATAATGGACAATAATGCTCAAATTCCACGGTTAAAAACAACTCATGAAAACATTTCCAATCCAACTCTTAGAAATCACTAATCATACTAATTTTTGGTCCGGGCGTCCATACCGTCAGCATCCGCTAAGAGTGAGCCACGTGGCTCATGTTGTGAGAGGTCAGCAAAGCTCTACTCCTTTTCAATTGACCAATTGGACTTGGATTAGAAATGGGTAAACACTAGACAACCAGCACCAAGAGAAAGAGATTGTGAAGTGTAAAGCACTAAGAAAGCCACGTGGCAATCTCCGGTGTGCTCTCTCAAAGTAAATGTTGGCAGTTTCCCGAAGAGGCGCTCCCAACAAAACAGGAATGGTGGAGAGAAGTAAAATTAGGTTGTGATTTGACTGATAATTTGGTCACACACCCTCTTCTGGGCAACGCTCTTAAGAGATGAGACGACAAGAAGATCGAGGGAGTAGAGGAAGATGGAATTCTGGGCGGAGTTCCTTGCAAGCAGTTGGGGGCCTTGGGGCAGAGAATTCTTAGCGGGTGGGTTCGGGGGAATGGCGGGTGTCGTCTCCGGTTACCCGCTCGACACCCTTAGGATCCGTCTCCAACAACCTTCCAACACCAGTCCTGCTTTTAGCCTTCTCCGCAGCATTGTTGCTTCTGAAGGACCTTCAGCGCTCTACAGAGGCATGGGTGCACCATTGGCTTCTATCACTTTCCAGGTCACCTTCAACTTTCTCTACCCTGACTTTGAATATACATGAATTCTGTATATTCCATTAATTTTACCTGGTTCTGCAAATGAAACTGTTATTATTTATGTGCCTCCGTCCTCACAGAATTGCCAACACGCCCAGTCAAGGAAACACCCAGTCACAAAACACTAGAAGCATGAGAATGGAAAAAAAAATCATATACTATATGTTGAGAGTGGGATTTGAACCCACGCCCTTTCGGACCAGAACCTTAATCTGGCGCCTTAGACCAACTCGGCCATCTCAACTTCTTGTCATTGAGACACTTGTTATATTATGTCAAACGAATGAAATGAGGCAAATCTTTCTTCTACCATGGAGATGTCTCTGTTCAACTGTTACGGAGAATTTCATCGATGGTTGGTTGAAAATCATGTTTCGTCTCAACCGAGATGTCTTGTTCCGATAAGATACCGAGATGTATCGTGCCAACAACTTAATCTAAATACTAAAATTGGTTTAAAACCTTATTTTTATTGTATATGTACTTGTACAACACTTATAAATATTAAGAAAATAAATTTGTAACTTAATTAAACATTAAAAAATGATTTAATCTTATCGAGATATGTAATATTTTTTTCATTGTCTCGGTCGATACATCCTGTTCCGTCAACTTACCAAGACAATGAAACAGAACAAGATTTTAAACCATGATTCCATCAGTCATTAGTCCTCTAAATCCATTCTTGGTGTATGAAGGGTGTTATTCCTGTTTGGAATCATGAGTAATTTAGTAACCAAACAAATAGAAGCAAAAGTAATCCAAATTGTATCAATTTAATGTTTTTGGGTAGATATAAACAAGGGGAAATCTTGCTCCCCTAATGAGCTGCTCCTTGCTGACAATTCTGTTTTTGGTGCAGAATGCATTCGTCTTCCAAGCCCATGCAGTCCTGTCCAGAGCTTTTGATTCATCACTCAACAGCACTGATCCACCTTCCTACAAAAGCATTGCACTGGGAGGAGTAGGAACCGGTGCCCTGCAGAGCTTTATGCTTAGCCCAGTTGAACTTGTGAAGATACGTCTACAATTACAGGAGAGCCACCCACAACACCATCGAGATCATCAAGAAGGGCCGGTAAGCATAGCTAAGGGCATCCTCAGGAGGGAAGGAATGAGAGGAATATATCGAGGTTTGACCGTCACCATGCTCCGGGATGCACCCTCTTACGGAGTCTACTTCTGGACATATGAGTACACACGAGAACAGCTCCACCCAGGCTGCCGAAAGAGTGGCCAAGAGAGCCTGACAACAATGATGGTTGCGGGAGGGTTGGCAGGAGTCACTAGCTGGGTGTCATGTTATCCATTGGACGTGGTTAAGTCCAGACTCCAAGCCCAATCGCAATTCCAACGGGACCATCCCCGGCCTAAATATCGTGGCATCCTTGATTGCTTCCGCAAGAGTGTACAAGAAGAGGGCTATTGTGTGCTGTGGCGGGGACTGGGGACTGCCGTTGCCCGGGCTTTTATGGTTAATGGAGCCATCTTTGCTGCCTATGAGATAACTCTGCGGTGCTTATTCAATAACAGCAACCATAAAACCAATCAAACAGAGGAGAACACATTATAGATCAAACTGATGTTCTCCAACTCGCCATTAAGATGTATAGAACTCTAATCTTCCCACATGTACACCCATTAATGTAAATTTGTATTATCTATTTTCTTCCGTCAATGCCAACATCATCATCATCATCATCATCATAAGCCAACGGTATGAAATCGGCTACATGAACCTATTCCTCCATTCGTTCTTGTCTAAAGCCATCTCTTCTGTTAAGTAATTTCTTGAAATCTCCTCTCAAAATCTCACTTCCATGTCTGTTTTGGCTTTAACATACTCATTGTCCAAATTTATGCTATTTTTTCTATGATTCGAACTGCAATTACAGAAATTCTTTCCTGTCTAAAGCCATTTATTCTGTTAAGTCAAATTTCTTGAAATCTCCTCTTAGAATCTCACTTCAACATCCGTTTTGGCTTTAACATACTCATTATCCAAATTTATGCTATTTTTTCTACCATTCTCGATGCGAACTATTGCAATTACAGAAATTCTTTCACTCAAACGAACAGATAAAAGGGGTACATGTGAGTAGTAGTGTTGTAGTTTGAGGGATTGGGCTCTGAATTTAGAACTCAGATTAGACAAGCTAATATGAAACCAAACACAAGAACAAAGGAGACAAGGTACCTCTTCTACACTAGTCTAACAAAACAGACAGACCCATTTGCTCAAAAGAACAGAAAACTTGTAGAAGTATACTGTAGACCCGGGGAATGGATCAGTAGGTACCTCCAGATCCAAACTGCTCGACTCTGTCCTCACTACGACTGAGCCCCGCCATGCCGTCAACCGATCCACAGCTGGTCTCGGCCAAGACATGGGGATCATTGTAGTGCATCACGGCCCGAACAATAGCACGAACGCGCTTGTAAGAATCAGGACTCCTGAAAATTTCGGAGCCCACAAACACCCCGTCACAGCCTAATTGCATCATCAAGGCGGCATCCGCAGGCGTAGCAATACCCCCAGCTGCAAAATGGACAACAGGGAGCCTACCCAGTTGCTTGATCTGCGCAACGAGGTCGTAGGGAGCGGATATCTTCTTGGCAAACGAGAAAACCTCATCGTCGTCCATGTTCGTAAGAACCCTAATATCCCCCATCACCGACCTCACATTCCGAACAGTCTCCACAATGTTCCCCATGCCCGACAAATCGCCCTCGGTCCTGATCAATGCCGCCCCTTCTCTCACCCTCCTCAACGCTTCACCAAGTCCCCGGCATCCGCAAACAAACGGTACCCGGAAATTGTGCTTGCTGATGTGATGCTGGTCATCGGCAGTGGCAAGGACCTCGCTCTCATCAATATAGTCGACACCGATCGCTTCAAGAATCTGAGCCTCAACGAAATGCCCAACTCGTGCTTTGGCCATTACAGGAACTGTGACGGTTCTCTTAATTTCCTTAATAAGCGAGGGATCAGCCATGCGCGCAATACCTCCCCGTGCGTATTCCGAGACCACTATAGCTGATGCCCCAGCTTCTTCGGCGATCTTTGCTTGTTCTGCATTTACGACTTCGACGATCGCTCCACCTCTGAGCATTTGGGCTAGACCGACCTTGATGGAGAATGGGTTCTTCTTGGCGTCAGTGATGGCACTGTTGTTGTAAACCGCAATGACACCATCGTCGGCCATTGTTGCCCCCCAAGTGCTTGCAAATTGGCAATTTGGTTAATCGCAGAAGTAATTACTAGTTGCCCAAAATCGAATCAAATAGAATGAAACAGCTTAATAGACGTAGGATGCTTATAAAAAAATAAAACCTTAAAAGAGAAGTGAGATGATGCTTTGATCGTATAGCTTTCCTTTTGTATGTTTGGAAGAAGAATAAGAATCAATCGGAGGTGAATGAGATTGAATTGTGAGATTGGTCCAGAAGCTTCTAGTGAAAGTGGGAATAGTCGGTTGGAAACCTCGTGTGAAGTGTAGAAATTTCGGTTGGGGCGGTGTTTTGCGTTTGGGAAATTTTTTTTGGCCCCTATAAAAAAAGAGTAAAACTCCGCTGACAGTCGAGAGCCACGTGGCATATTTTTAGAGGATGCTGACGGTATGGATGTTTGACTAATCCTTAAGTGGGCCTATAAACCAAAAAATCAACCTTATTAGTCATTTCGAAGTGTTGGATTGGAGTCATTTTCGTGGGTTGATGTTAACCGTGGGAATTTTGAGTATTATTGACCATTATTTGGGGTACTAGGATCCATGGGTCTGAAATTACTAATCAAGGCTGATTTTTGGTTTGCAGGTTCACCTAGGGATTGGCCAAACATCAATACGGTCAGCATCCTCTTAGAGTGTGCTACGTGGCTTATATCGTGGGCTATCATCGGCTTTGCGCAGGCTGTCAGTGAAGTTTGCGTGAACGTAACCAGTAAGATGAGGTAAAAATGCAAGCTAATTATAGATGTTTATCCAATCCTTAGGTGGACCGATAAACCAAAAATCAACCTGATTAGTGATTTCAAAGTGTTGGATTGGAGTCATTTTCACAGGTTGATTTTAACCGTGGGAATTTTGAGCATTCTTGACCATTTTTGGGGTACTAGGATCCATGGGTCTGAAATTACTAATCAGGCTGTTTTTTGGTTTGCAGGTCCACCTAGTGATTGTTGGTCAAACATCCATACGGTCAGTATCCTCTTACAGTGTGCCACATGGCTCATATTGTGGGCTAGCGACTTCGCTGACTGCTGCAGTCAGCGAAGCTTGCATGAATGTAAAGGCTAAAATGAGGTAAATATGCAAGATACGCACACACAAAGACTGAAAGATGGAGAGAGCTTGCACAGAATGAAGGAAAGTTCAGAGTATTTCTTCAATTTTTGTTGTTCTAAGTTTAACTTGGTCTTTAGTTAGCATGGTTTATCAATAATTTAGTTTACTCGAATTCATTAAAGGGTCGTGATGTAACAAGGTATACCTGAGATCTTTTCATTTGCGGAAGCGGCATTTTTGGTAGTCACCACTGCCATCTGGGCCCCCTGACCGCATGGATGTTTAGCCCACCCTTTAATAGACATTCATACAAAAAATCAGCTTGTTTAATGATTTTTAGCCGTTGGTTTTAGTACTCAAAAGATGGTTGTATTCAACGGGCTATAAGAACGCCTAAAATGGTGCTAAAAAGTGTTAAAATCTAATGGTTATAGATTACCAATCAAGGTGATTTTTGGTACGTATATCCACCAAGGGGTGAGATAAACATCCAAGCGGTCAGTGGGCCCAGATGGCAGCGGTGACTACCAAAAATGCCGCTTCCGCAAATGAACAGTTTCAGGCATACCTTGTTACATCTTTTTCCTTCATTAAAAAGGAGTGACGAAGAGGGTGGAATATTCTCTCACCCTGCCCTACTTAACGGTCGCTTGCCACCTTGCCCACCCTTGAACAAAAATCCTAGCTCCGTTACTGGTGGCCAATGCCAGGATGGTGAACGGCAACACACTCCCTTTGTATTTCCCAAAAAAAAAAAAAATTTATTTGGTCTAAATGATGGCAATAGAATCTTTAGACGTGGGTAGGGCCCTCTTGATTTAAAAAAAATATATTCCTTTTTCTATAGGTGAGAAGGGAATATTCCTAAAAGATTCTAAAAAGAATATTCCTAAAAGATCTCATATTTCACCAAAAGATCAATCCAATAGCAAAGAATAACTATCAAAACACACGAGAGAAAATCAAATAGAAAAACAGTCACACAACTACAACACAAGCTATTTACATAATTCAGCCGAAAATGATGATTGGTGTTATTTGCTGTAGAAATCGTAAAGTACAACTTTCTCTTTTTCTCTTTCAGCCACCCGATACAATATGGGTCAAGGCTTAGGAGCCTTCCTTTTTTTGATCCTTCTCAGGAGTTGTGTTCTTGGCCGTGGATTCCACAAATCCAATGGCCATTGATAACGCTGCAAAAAAGTGATAAAAATGATGCCAGCTCAACACTATCAACCACTCTTGGATCCTTGGAATCCACAGCCAAGAACACGACACCCCTAGAGGGATCAGAAAAAGAGGGGCTCATTAGCCCGACCCATATTGTATGGGTTCTCGTGGCCCCCATAGTTCAATTTTTGGGCCGATGTTTAGCCCACCAGCCCCACCCCTTGGTTGAAATTTATACCAAAAATCAGCTTTGGGCTTAACATCCACATCACTAGTGAGCCCAAAAAATGAGCCACGAGAGCCCACTTCATCGACTGCGCGCATCCAAAGTCTCTACATTTAATTTTTTCCCTCTAATCGTCAACCCTAATTGTTGGAAAAAAGATGTATCAAGGTAGGTATAGTGATTTTTCATATAATTATCCTTCTATTGTGCAACACATATGGTGAAGGAGAACCCTATCTCAAAAAGAGAATTAACCACGGTGAGTTAATATATAGGCTGGATAAAATGACTCCTATTGTTATTCTGACTAATAGAATGACTAATGGATGTGGGGCCCACATGCAGATGAGTTAAGAGCTGATTTTTGGTAAGGATGATCTCCTCACCACGGAGATGATCATCACCAAAAATCAGTAATTTTTAAAACTTAAAACTTCTAACTCTATCAAATATGAAATTTTCATCTCCCCAAAAATTGGTAATTTTTAAAGCTTAAAACTTCTAACTCTATCAAATACGAAATTTAACGTTGAAAATGGATGGTCGGAAATTTTTCAATTTGCAATCCACTTTTCACAAGGCTGCAAATGTTGGACTGGGATGATTTTTTGTGTGGTTGATATCCATGTTGAGAAGATCATCCTCACCAAAAATCAGCTCTTAAGCCATCTACATGTGGGCCTCACATCCATTAGTCATCCTATTAGTAAGAATAGCATGAGTCATTCTATCCCAATCCATATATTTACAATATCTTAATTATTCTTCAAGCAACATGCTAATGCCCTAACCTTTCTCTTAGGGATGTAAATCAACTGGGTTTGGGCTAGGCTTGTTAAATAGGTTCAAGCCTGAGGCCCATTTTTTACAGTTCAAATTTAGGCCCGAAACTTTTCATAAGCTGACTCATTTACACCCATACTCTCATGCTTTCTTTCTTTTTTTTTTTTTTTCTGATGATTAAGGATACAATCAGATACAGCGATGAACAATTCTCAGGGTTGTTCTCCCTGACAAGTCTTCTGCAAGCAGTCTACCAATTTCCCTTGGATGGGAATTCTTCCATCTCCTTGTTCCTTCAATGTTGTGCCCCATTCTTGCAAGCTCATCAGCTACCTGGTTTCCTTCTCTGTATACATGCTGAGCTCTCCACCTGAGGTTTGCTCTTTCTAGATTCATTCTCATACTGTTAATAAGATTGTACAGTCTCCAAGGGCGTTTGATGTTCCCATTTAAGCAGTTGATTATCATAGCTGAATCTCCTTCAATGATTAGCTTTTTGATGTTGAGTTGATCTGCCAGTTTTATCCCCTCTTTCAATGCTGTCCCCTCGGTTACAGAGATTGTCGCCCTTCCATTGTCTCCTGCCAGACCTGCTATAAAATGCTCTTCCTCATTGCGGATGACTGCTCCAAACGCTGCACAATTGGAGACCGGATTAACTGATCCATCAAAGTTTATTTTGTGCCACGAGTGTGGCGGATGTTTCCAAACCACATTGATACTAGTTTTAATTTCCGTGTTCCTCTTCGAATTTCCATTACTTCCTCCTCTGACAGCATCAAGGATTACCGTATTAGCTTTCTCAAAAGCTTCTTTGTATGCAATGGCTTCCCTAATGATGCTATCAGCGGCTGTGTTGGTGTTGTTGAATATTCTTTGGTTTCTAGCCATCCATATGCTCCATAGCACAAAGGGCAGGAGCTTCCCGCACTCCTGACCTTCCAACTTACAACCTTCATTGCTGCTCATAAGGTTGATACATTCTCTACATGAGGCGAAGTGGGTTGGGTGGTTGATGGCTTTATGGAAAATCTTTTTCCACGAGCATTTAGCTCTAGGACAATGCATGAAGATGTGGTCTGCCGTCTCCTCCTGATCTGAACAAATGGGGCAGAAGGGAGATATATCCATCCCTCTGGCAGCAAGATGTGCCCTGGTAGGCAGTTTATTCATCAGGAGCAGCCATCCAAACGTTTGTATTTTAGGAGGGCAGTTCCATTTCCAAACTATGTGGAGGATTCCATCATTGAGTTGGCATTCTGGGTCTTGGATGGTAAGGGCTACTCTGGTGGCTGATCCAATAGAGAATTTACCGGAGGGGTTTGGACCCCAGAAAGGTTGGTCCTTGGCGGTCAACAAGGGGATCGGGATACCTCTAATGTAGTCGAGCATTTGGTCAGGAAGGAAGTTTTTAATAGATTCAAGGTCCCAACTGCAATTAACAGGGTTGATGATAGAATCCACAGTGGCTTCCAGGTTCAGTTGAGCCCTTAGGTAGGTTGGGACACTTTCAAGCGGTGGTTTGTCAGTGGCCCAGATATGGGTTCACAACTTGACATCCCTGCCTGAGCCAATGCACCAATGAAGCCCTCTTCTGATGACTTCTTTGCATTTAAGAATGCTCCTCCAAGCAAGCAACATTCTGGATGAGGCTTTGCAGTCCAAGAGGTTTTTACCTCTTAAGTACTTATCAGTCATGATTTTAGTCCAAGGACTATGAGTGTCATGCATGATTCGCCACCCCAGCTTGGCCATACATGCTGTGTTGACGTGCTTCATCGATCGGATGCCAAGGCCTCCATAACTTTTGGGTTTGGCCACCTTGCTCCATCCTACCAGGGGAAAAGAAATTTTGTCCTCCTTGGTACGCCGCAAGAACTCACGATGGGCTCTATCGATGTCTTCTCTTGTTTTTTTCGGAAGCATAAGATGCGCCATGGTAAACTGGGGAATGGCGGACGACACTGAGTTAATGAGCGTGATTTTGCCGGCCCTGGATAGCAGTTTACTTTTCCACCCTTGGAGTCTACATTTGATTCTCTCCACCAGGTGTTGGAAAGTGGCATGATCAACTTTCCTCAAGGTGAGAGGAACTCCAAGCTATTTCTCGCATGAGTTAAGCCGAGGCATTCCTAAGGCTCTAGAAAGCATTCTCCTGAACCGATTGGGCTTGTTTTCGGAGAAGGTAATCGCACATTTGCATTTCATTGTTATGCATCATGCACCCTCCGCTGCATATTTCTCTCTCTTTGATGAGCTTCGACATGGCTAATCCCAGTTCTCCCTCTCTCAAATTCAGCCGATGTCAAGGGAATGGCTTCGGCCCTGGTGGAACAGTTTTTCACTGAGCAGCTGGAGGGAGACAGCATGGGGCTAAAGTAGTGAAATGTACCGCCTATTTCCCTTAAAAAAGGTCGATAATTTTTTTTACAAACGACCACGCTTTCGATTTCTCTTAAAATATTCCATTTTTAAGGACATAACGTTCTTTGGGAGACTGAAATTTATGTTAATGGTTAGCATAAAATTGAATAAATGGTTTTCCAATCTACATACGATTTTGCTTAATTTTGTTACATCGATCTATCAATACTAGTGAAGAGGCACACACGATGCGTGTGTAGTTTTAACCATGGTTTAAAAAACGGCCGTTATAACGAAAATAACAACCGTTATTTTCTGAAACATCTATGAAAAAATGGCCATTATTTCCGATATGTTCCAAGTTTTTTCGTTTTTGAAAATTTGAATTTCAGCGCCATTTTTTTCCGTTATTTTCTGTTTTTGCCCCTGATCGTTACAATTCGTTATAACGGAATATAAAAAAACAGTAAAGCCCCCCAATCCGTTACACCGTTATAACGGGCCCATTTAAACCTTGGTTTTAACAAGAAAATAAGAACAAAAACTTCTTCAGCAGAAAAGAGTTCGATAGTATAAAAAATGCCCCTATTTATATCAATAATTATTAGATATTGTAGGGTGTTTGGGGGAAAAAAAGGCACTGATCCTTAAGGTTCTTGTGCAACAATTAGAGCACGCGACTAATGAATTTATGCTGGACTTACGCCTGCTCATCCTTTTGGACAACTTTTAGATGGTTCGTACCCTATTTTGAGTGAGTTCTGACCTGAAATTTAAATGGCGAAATGGCTTGTTGTAACTTTTGGAGGTGTTTGAATGTCCTGTATTGATAGGCACATGCTTCACATTGTCGGAAAGCATGCATTAAACAATCATCAATTGGTGCTAGGTCGACGTTTATGATGCCAGCCAAAAGAAGGGAACCCTCAGTTTTTTTGGGGAGTTGGTCTGGGTTCATGGCTCAACAGGTATGGATTAAGGCTCTGTATGGTGATCAACAAAATGTTTTACAGAAGAAAAAAAAAAAAAAAAGATTGGTATGTTAGAAAGTGTTGATACAGAAAAAGTTTTATGAGATTTATATGCAAAAATCATTTCTAGAAAACTTATTCATTTCAGCCATACAGAGCCTAAGATTATGCCGATGATTAGCCTCAGTTTCGTTTAATAAAGTGTCCATTGTACAAATGGGTAAAACAAGCGGATTGATTCTTTATCTACCATGATCCGATCCGATCCGATCCTATACACATGTTATTATTTATTTTTATATATCTTATTTTATATTTAATTATTTATAAAAATAGAGATTAGTAAGGATGTGACCTATATAATTAGTGTTTGGTGACTAAAGTGGAGATACATTTCTGGTAGGGGTATCAACAAGACAATTCCGGTTATTCCGATTCTGAAACTAATGAGAATGAGCTTTTTTGTACAAGTTAAAGACTAAAAGAGATAAGAAGGACGTAATTGAAGTCGTAAGAGTATTTGACGACACATACCTTCATAGAAGGAATAGCTTGATTAATTATGGTTTAATGGCAAAATACAATTCGTGTTAAATATGGAATAAGGTGTCGATGATGATGACGAGGGCGAAGATATATATATTATAAATAAAATATATTATATGAAATGTGATTTGATAAAAAAAATTCTCATTTGTTATTTGTATTAAGTTATAGGGGTGTCGACGGGTCAGTGTACCTTATTGGAATCTTTTATAAAATGACGAATATTCCGGTTCTTAACAGTTCCCATACCAAAACAAATGGATTCAGAACTGAAATTGATAAATAATCAGTTCATCGATCTAATCGGATATCAGGTACTCGTATGTCATATACAAAATATAAAATAAAATGGCCTAGGCTCAGGAGCCCCCCTTTTCTGACCCTTCTCGGGAGTTGTGTTCTCGGCCGTGGATTCCATGAATCGAACGGTGGTTGATAGCATGGTTTTAAAAACAGCTGTTTAAACGGTTTAAACGGCCGTTTAAACGGTAACGCCCCAAGCCCGTTTCCATTTAAACAGTTTAAACCCGTTTTATCGGTTTAAAAAAAAACGGCCGTTTTTTTGTTTTAACGGCCGTTAAAATCGTTTAAACAGCCGTTTAATTTCAAAAAAATTTGTAAAAAAAAGGCTGTTAAAATCCGTTTAAATCTGTTAAATTCCATTTTTTTTTTAATTTTTAAATTTCAAAATTTGAATTTCAGCTCCACTTTTTCCGTTAAAATCGTTAAAGCCGTTAAAATCCATTTAATTCCATTTTTTTTCCATTTTTGCCCCTGACGGTTTCAATCCGTTTTAACGGCCGTTTAAACGGTAACGCCCCCAGTCCGTTTAACCGTTAAAACGGCCTCCTTTAAACCTTGGTTGATAGCGCTGCATAAAGTGAAAAAGTGATGCAACTCAGTGTATCAACCATCGTTGGATTCTCGCAGTCCACGCCCCTGAGCATGACAATATATACGTTATAACAGAAAAAAACGGTAACTCCCCCAGTCCGTTATAACGGCACCTTTTAAACCTTGATAGCTAGTACCGGATAACCAGGATCGGTTGCTATCGTTATTATGTTGGTAAGGTTTGCACGACTTAGCTCAATATTAGGTGGCATATTGAGTCGGGACTCTGGATTGCGTCTTAGCTCATCCCTGATCCTATCCCAAACGCGATCCAGATAGCCATATCTATGGAAGGTGTCACGCACGTTTATTAGCACTTCAAAAAATATAGTAGTGAACCCCGTCTATAGAAAAATAAACGCGTCCGGATCCTGTAATTCTGTCTGCGCAACGTGGTTTTCATGACACACGATAACGGAGGGGATGGTTGAATAAAACATGGCTGACAGTCCACAATATGAGTCATGTGGCAGATTCTTAGATGACGCTTACCATATGGATGTTCGGCCAATCCCTAAGTGGACCTACAAACCAAAAATCAACATGATTAGTGATTTCTAGGCGTTGGATTATTGACCATTAGTTGGAGTACAAAGATCCAATGGTTTGAAATCACTAATCAGGTTTTATTTCTACCTAGGGATTCGCAAAACATCCATACGCTCATAGTCGTCTAAAAGTGTGCCACTCGGCGACTGTCGACTGTCAACGAAGTTTTACTCCGGGAGGGTTCGTACGAGACATTTTAGCTTTTTAGGTTTAAGAATACAAAAATGGAAAGCTATAACCCTCTTCTTCGACTAAAACTAGCCTGACCACCGACGGTCAGGGAAGTCCTGACCACTCATCATATGAGCCACGTGGTACACTCTAAGAGACCGTATGGATGTTTGGCCAATCCCTGAGTGGACCTACAAACCAAAAATCAGACCCATTGCGACGTGGCTTATATTGTGGGTGGTCAGGTAGCTACCTGACTAGCGGTGGTTGGGTAAGATTTACTCCTCTTTCTCCATCAAGCAAAAGTGTCTCATACGAACCCTCCCTTACCGTCTCAAAAGCCACGTGGCGCACAAAGAGGTATGGCTTTGGGTAAAGCTATACCCAAGGCCACGCCAGGTGTATCCAGACTAAAAATAAAAATCAGGTGGACCATTGACACATTGGTTTGGAATTTGGATTGTTCATTTGGTTGCATACCTCAACGACGATACACACTCTAAAAATCCTGATAATCGTACATTCTTTAATCAGATGATCAAGAATTTAATCGATTACTACAATGGTTGATGAAAGGTCTATACATCGTAGGGTTAATATCATAGAAGCCATTAGCATTGTAGTGGGGCCATACATATGTACCCTCGACACCACCAACCTTTGTGTTGCATGAAACACACCATGTACTTTTTCTTCAATAAATTCAAGATGCTTAATCTTTGAAAGCCCCTCTATTAGGGACGTTGTTCCCACTTCCCATTATGTTGTCTTTTTTATGCTTCGGGAGAATCATCCTGTCTTTTTCTATTGTTTTCTTTGTTATCCAACTATTAGATTTTCTCACCAAATCCTCTAATCAAACTAAATTTCCCGCTCTTGTCCACTAAGTCTCCATCTTGAATTTCCATCACATTAAAGTATTTAACAAAGCTTAGGTTCAAACAGCTGCCCATCTCATTTATCTTGACCGTCTGATTGATGGATCACTTTCTTACAGATCTAGACTCCTGCCAAATTCGTTGAGGCAGTACTGCCACTATCATCCATACGAAGCTATTGGTTGTTCCTCCACATTCAT
Source organism: Euptelea pleiosperma (assembly GCA_035048495.1). NCBI lineage: Eukaryota > Viridiplantae > Streptophyta > Magnoliopsida > Ranunculales > Eupteleaceae > Euptelea > Euptelea pleiosperma. The sequence goes on from CM068549.1 coordinate 27,389,729, forward strand.
TTCACACAACCCTCGGAGACCATCAACAGTCTAGACCCTAGGGAGGACATTCTGTTCTGGAGGGCCGCATCGTTTCAGGAATCAAACAAAATACTTACCTCCACAACACGTGTACGGTTAAAAACCTTTTCTATGGTAGGTTGAGACGAAACGTTTAGATCTGAGAGATCTGCCGCAATGCCATCGATGGGCCAAACGTTCAAAAAATCACAAGGTCAGTGGTCTCGAATAGTCGCTCAAACTTTAGTCGAGTAAAACTTCTGTCACAAGATGTTGTGACTGGTCGGTCACAACCCACGTGGCACACTATTATAGGCTGCTGAACGTATGGATGTTTGGGTATTCCCACGGTGGACCTGCAAACCAAAAATCACCCTAATTACTGATTTACAACCTTTGGATCTTTGCACCCAAATAATGCTCAAGTTATTACGGTTAAAATCAACGCATGAAAATAACTTCAAGCCAACGCTTAGAAATCAATAATCAGACTGATTTTTGGTTTGAAGGTGCACTGAGGGACTGGCTAAACATCAATACGGTCGGTTCCCTGTAATAGTGTGCCACATGGCTCGAATTGTGGCTTGTGACCAGCTTCGGTCACAAAATCTCGTGACAGAAGTTTTACTCATCTGTAGTAACTCTGACGACGGACTTGGATCCACTCAAACTGTGGTCTACTACTATGACCGATATCACGTTGATGAATGAACTAGAGTCTGAGCCACATGGCACATTTGTAGAGGACGCCGACCGTATTGTTGTTTGGCCAATCCCCCGGTGGACCTACAAACCAAAAATCAATCTGATTAGTGATTTTTAAGTGTTGGATGTGAGAGTCATTTTCATGGGTTGATTTTAACGGTTGGAATTTGAGCATTATTTACCATTATTTGGGGTACAAGGATCCAAAAGTTTGAAATCACTAATCAGGCTAATTTGTGGTTTGTAGGTCCACCTAGGGATTGGCCTTGCTTCCATACATTCAGCATCCTCTGCAAATGTGCCAGGTGGCTCATATTGTGGGTTGTCATTGGCTTCGCTAACTGCTGCTGTCATTAAAGTTTTACTCACCACTGATCATATGAATGTTTGGCCCATCCATAAGGGGACCTACATACCTAAAATCAGCTTGACTAGTGATTTCAAACGAGCGTTTGAAAACTCGACTCGACTCGAAAGTCTATTGAGTTGAGTTAACTCGAAGACTTGAACTCGACTCAAGTAATATATTAATATTATATAGATATATTAATATATAAATATCATATTTTTATAAGCAGAATTTATACTCGAGTAATATATTAATATTATATAGATATATTAATATATAAATATCATATTTTTATAAGCAGAATTTATAAGATTTGGTTGAGTCGATTAAAAAATAACACACCAAACCCGTTGTTTTTCTCCTACGAAACCCGTTGTTTATTCGATTCGAGTTTATTTCGAATCAACTCAAAAGTCAACCAAGTCAAGTCCGGTCGAGTTTCGAGTTGACTCGACGAGTTTTAAAACACCGTTTCAAACCTATAGAGATTTCTACCCCAACTCATGACGTTTATGAAATCTCTAATCAAGCTAATCTTTGGTCTGCAGGGTCACCTAGGGTTAGACAATGGACCAAACATCTACACGGTCGACGATCTCTAATAGTGTGATACTCATGCGATCTCACCTTTGCAGTCGCAATGCGACAGCCAAGTTTTTTGGAGAGAGACTAGATAGGGAGGGTAGGGATACACAGACAACCAATGAATCCATACCTTTGTGTCCCCACCACGTGAGAGTCATAGAGCAACGCTTTGTCTTCTTGTAAAACGAGTGGGTCCTGGGCTCTCTCTCATGCTGCATGTAACAGTCCACACACGTGCCACAGTTTTTATACCTATTATCACCTAGAAAATGTTTGATCACTGTTTTGCTCGGCGTCCTAGCGGCACCTAAAAACGGCACGTATCACACTCTCAGATATCAATGACCGTATGGGTGTTTGGCCCATTCCTAGGTGGACCTACAGACCAAATATCAGCCCGATTGGTTTTCTATAACCGTTGGTTTCAGTCTATTTCAATTTCAATAGTGAGATTCAAACATATTTTGGGGTACTCAGATCCAACGTATAGAAATCACGCATCAGGCTGATTTTTGGTCTGTAGGTCCACTTAGGGATGGACCAAACATCCATAATGTCATTGTTCACTAAAAATTTGCCACGTCGCTTTTAGATGCGGCCCGGACGCCGGAAGCGAAAAAAACTCTCCTTATCTCCTGTACCTGGATTCCGGAGAACTCCCCAGTCTGACTAAAACTTTGCTAACAGGCCGCAGTCAGCGAAGCCAATAACAGCCCACAATATGGGACACGTGGCACATTCTTAGAGGACACTGACCGTATGGATGCTTGGCCAATTTCTAGGTGAACCTGCAAACAAAAAATCATCCTGATTAGTAATTTTAGACTTTTGGATCCTAGTACCCCAAATAATGGTCAATAAGGCTCGAAATTCACACGGTTAAAATCAACCCATGAAAATGACTTCAATCCATCGCTTAGAAATCAATAATCAGGTTGATTTTTAGTTTGTAGGTCCAGCTAAGGATTAGCCAAGCATCCACACGGTCAGTGTCCTCTAAGAATGTGCCACATAGCTCATATTGTGGGCTGTCATTGGCTTCGCTGACTGCGCTGTCAGCGAAGTTTTACTCCCCGGGTGTTCCCTTTCAAAGTTCAAACTCATTTCTTTTCTTTTCTTTTTGGTTTTTTTTTATCCCAGCATATCGTCTCCCAATTTCTTTTTACTGTTTTTTGAAACTTCAAGTCTTCAACAACCTACATTGGAGCTTCTTTGAAAAAGCTTCGAAGAGCTCCTTAAATCTCTGCAATTCGCTCTGTCTCTGCAGTCTCTCTCTCTATAGTTTTTGTTTTTAATCTCTTAAAGCTTTGGAAATTTTGTTTACTGTTCGGCCGGCCGAGAGGGAGAGAGAGAGAGGCCTGTGTCTTTTAAATCAGGTTGAGATTGACTTGTGAGAGGCTCCGATCGAAGCTTGAGACTCCAATCTGATCGAGAAGGAGACAGAGATGAACGCAGTTGGGAGACAAATGCAGAGATCTGGTTCTTCGACCGTACATCACCAGCGCCAGTACTCGGATAATTTCTTAGAGACCTCTAATGGCAGATGGCTTCAATCTGCTGGTCTTCAGCATCTTCAGTCCTCGAACACCACTGTTCCTTCTTTACAGGTGCTCGATCGATCTCATTTCTTTTCTTTTACAGTCCTTGAAGCGATCGATCGAGCTATTGTTGTCATTTCGGATCCTGATCGTTGTTTTCCTTTCCGTTTTTTGACTGACTCGAGAACAGGACTTTGGTTACTACGGCGGCGGTGGCGGAGGAGGTGGTGGAGTTCAGGGGTCGAGAGTGTACCGGAATATGCATAGGAGCGTTAATGGAGGAAATGAGCTCTTCTCGGAGCCTTCGACTCCTCCGGGTTGTTCTCGTTCGTCTAGCCTGAGGAAGAATGGGGAGGATAATGTGTCGCCGAGTGAGCTCAGCCCCGGGATCTTGGATCTGCATTCCTTTGATACTGAGTTACTTCCTGAGGTAAGTCTCTGTTTCGTCTTTTGGAGTTAAATTTATTCTGTGGTTGGTATTTTGAATGTTGGTAGATGTGATTGTGTGTTTTCACTGCGGATTAATCGTGATTAGGCAGCGATTTTTGGTTTCCAGACGTGTATCCAGATTCGTTTTATAATGAATTGAAGTTGTAGTTCAACTTCAATCTTTTCCTTGCCAAGTTCGAGTTTAATTTGAAATCGGGAATGATCTATTAGATATTCTCATGTAGAGTAGATCTTCGATTTGCTGGTTCCAAGAGTTGGAAGTCTAGCACTTGTTAGGTTTTCTTTCCAAATTGCAATGCTTGATGATTTTTTGTCTCTTTATTTATTTATTTTCTATTGGTTTGTCGATCTTTTCTTTGCATTGAAACGACGAATGCAATGCTCCTAATTTCAAATCCTAACACTTGAGTGATTGAATCCTGTATCAGCTTAGTAATCCTAATGATATTTTGGTTCTCTGAATTAGATGTTGGTCTCTTTTTCATGAAATTTGGAGTTTCTATTGGGAAGACCGGATTCTGCATGTTCTGTTCTGCTGATAATTTTGTGTATCTCATGGGTAGATGCCGGTTCCTGGGCTATATGATGGTTCTTCCCATTACCATTCTGTTCGGGGCAGAAGCTTTGATGACTCTGAGTCGTATCTTTCTACAAACAAACATGGAAGCAGAGCTCGTGCTTTGCCGGAGAATACTCTTCTGAAGAGCTTCTCAGTGGATAAAGAGAAGGCCAGTTCTGTTGCTAAGATTAAAGTTGTGGTATGTTCCTATTCTACGTTTTGAATGTCTTCTCCAATTCTTTTTATTACTGGTATGGAGCGATTTTGAAATGAAACTTGATCCCGGATTCGAACTGGGATGATTACCTGATCAATAATGGCTATGAGATATGGGTAGCATGCAGATGCTGAAATTTTCAGCTGAATTCATACCATCAAGTGGTTAAATAGGCAACTAGTCTACTGTGTTTGTCCTATTGGGACAACACAGCTTCATTTATCAGTTTTTTTGTGATAAAAAAGTGTACAATTGACTGAATGCAGGTGCGCAAGAGACCGCTTAATAAAAAGGAAATAACAAAAAAAGAGGAAGACATTGTAACAATTGAACCAAACTCCAATTTTCTTACAGTTCACGAAACTAAACTCAAGGTGAGTACCTGGATGGGGACAGTGATGCTAATGTTATGGAGACTGTTTTTACTTTCATTTTATTAATATTGAAGTGTATTGCTTCTTTTCTTGGTGGTTTATGCAACAAAATTCACTCATTGTCCTGCTGCTTCCAATCTCTTTACTACATGTTCAAGTCTTCAAGATAAGATAATGCAATTGAATCACGCTGAAGATTGATCTGTTTGAAATCGGAACTACAAACTTGGATGTTTGCTTTGTCAATACCAACTATATGAAGCAATCATTTGACACATGCATGCTAACACATTTTCTTACCATTCCTTCTTATATCTTTCAGGTATAACTTGCTCTTTACTTGTTATATGATATGTGCGTACCATTGGGAGAGTGCCAAAACATCAAACATAGTTAATGACTCCCTATTACATTCTTCGTCTATTGTTGTTGTTTCTCTTGTTGTTGTTATTATTATTTGATCAGTAAGTTGGGAACTTGGTATTGAACTCACAAACTTTAATGGATGCGACTTGCAAAGAAATGGAAATTTTGCAGGAGGGTTGGTCTTAAACAGTGACATCTTTTTTGTCTATCCTTTCTTTTGATAAGTGAAGCAAATTATTGGCTCTGTTTGGTTTTATGGAAAAATCTTGATCAAGAAAACATTTTACTGGAAAAATTTATCTTGAAACTGATTCTCTTTCATTTGGTTGAGTTGGGGAGTATCCCTCGAAAGCTGCTAAGAAACTAAAACTCATGTACTATTACTACTAGTCCATCAAAATATTAGAATTTCCTTGAATTACAGTTCCGGCTGAAAGCCCCTGAGCGGATTATACGGCAAAACCTCTGGCGATTCCCCAAACGTTATCAGAAACTCTGATGACACCTCTTCAAATTCAACTCCTTTCTCAATCTCAACTTCTTGATTTTCAGGAGATGAGAAAAAGAACAAAAGAAGGAATCAAAAGAAACGAATGAGGGGGACTTCATTAGGGTTTATGCCTTCAAAACAGTTGAAGGGAGACGGCCGCTTCACCCTGCTTTTTCCATCTCATTTCTCACTCATCCAATGGCTGAAATTGTCACAGTCCGAAGTCCGAGTGTACCCAAATCAGCCTCCAAATTCTTAAAAATGAAAAAAGAAAATAGTTAAATAGAGGAAAATGAGGGTTATAAGGGAAGAGGAGCATTTAACAATCTATAAGCATAACCAGGTTCTTTGTATGATTGAATTTGCACTTAATATACATTCAAAATGACAAAATACTACACAACTTCAACTAAACAGATAAAATATTTTAATGTATAGGATATGCCTTCTTTAGATCTTCTTTGAGGGCTTTCTGTTTCGCATGCATGCTTTTGTTTCCTCTGATCTCTAACAAGATTACGTTAAACTGGAAAAATGACAATCTCACAAGCTCTACACTTGTCTAAAAACTTAATAGATTTTAAGGCCTGAGTGATAGCAACTGATGTTTGTGATTGGCTTTCAGCCTTAATTCTTTACTTGCTTACCTTCTTCCGATCCATTGAACAATTATAACTCTGGGTCTATCAACTTCATCAACCTTCTTTTTGTTTTATACTTATAATAATATTCACAGCTTACAGCTCCTTGATAGGATCAAGGAATAAGGAATTGGAACTGATTCAGATATTGTTTGTTCTCCCAATTCTAATTCATTACTTTTCGCAGGTTGACCTAACAGAGTATGTTGAGAAACATGAATTTGTTTTTGATGCCGTGCTGAATGAGGAGGTTTCAAATGAAGAAGTAAGTATAAGGAAAAAATGCAGGACATGTTTCCTCAACATACTAATAATCGCTCAACTGTTCTTGGTGTTTCTTTTTGTTTTTGTAGGTGTATCGTGAGACTGTGGAGCCCATTGTTCCAACAATTTTTCAGCGGACCAAAGCAACTTGCTTTGCATATGGGCAAACAGGCAAGTGATTTGAGCAACTGCCTCACCTATTTTGCAGTGTTCTGGATGTTAAATGGTGTTTCCACAACATGAACCATGAAGTTATTACAACTTTTTTTGTTTTTTCTAGAATGTTATCAATAGAGTATTGCTTCAGAGATTTGGAGTTATTTTTTACTCTAGATGCATCAACTTTTGAGCTTACCTCTATAGCTGTAACCTAAAGTTGGTTAGTATAGTTTGAAAGATAAGCGCGTTAGTTTCTTGGTATTATTCTATTGTTAGATATTTATGTCAAATGTTTGATGATGCTTATTCCTTTCCGAATTCTTGTCGTAAATAAGCTTGAATTGGTTGTCTCTTTGCTTATCCAGGGAGTGGAAAAACGTATACTATGCAACCACTGCCCCTTAAAGCGTCCCAGGACATATTGAGATTAATGCATCATACTTATCGGAATCAAGGTTTTCAGTTGTTTGTCAGTTTCTTTGAGATATATGGAGGGAAACTCTTCGACCTCCTTAATGAGCGGAGGTTAGTTACTATAGCTTCTACACTTTATATAGGCAACTCTTGCAATCTCTAGAAGTTCATTTTCATGACTTTAACTCTACTTTTGCAGAAAGCTTTGCATGAGGGAGGATGGTAAACAGCAAGTCTGCATTGTGGGTTTGCAAGAGTACAGAGTATCAAATGTGGAGACAATCAGGGAGTTCATTGAGAAAGGAAACGCCACTAGGAGTACTGGCACAACTGGTGCAAATGAGGAATCCTCTCGTTCACATGCTATACTTCAGCTTGCAATCAAGAGGTCAGCTGATGGCAGTGAATCAAAGCCTGCCCGGGTCATTGGCAAGCTCTCTTTCATAGATCTTGCTGGAAGTGAACGTGGTGCAGATACTACCGATAATGATAGACAGACAAGGTAGGATTTCCTTGGGTACCCTGTCTTTGGTGAAATCTGTGGTGCCAATTGGGTACACTGACAGGATGGGCTACCCCAAATGCATGCTTATTCAGGATTATTAGCCACCAATGTAACATTTACATGGACACGCATGTCAGTGTCAGTCACTGATATTAAGTGTCAAACACACCAAACCCTTCAACACTGATATGGCAACACGTCCATACAAGTCATCCTCATTAAAATAATTTACAAAGTATAAAATCTGTGGTGCCAAATTGCCAATTGGGTACACTGACAGGATGGGCTACCCCAAATGCATTCCAGTAAATGCATGCTTATTCAGGATTAAGAGCCACCAATGTAACACTGACATGGACACGCATGTCAGTGTCAGTCACTGATATTAAGTGTCGAACACACCAAACCCTTCAAAACTGATATGGCGACATGTCCATACAAGTCATCTTTATTAAAATAATTTACAAAGTATAAAAATATAGAAAGAATGTACTTAGACAAGCTGTGGTATACATTACAATCGTATAAATGATATATGAACAAGTGCTGAAAAAAATATTTGAATAAAATAAAGATTTGTTTGAAAGTGTTTGCATGTCTGACACATCTTAATACAACACTGCCCGGCACGGCAAATTGAAGAAACGGGGTGTTACATAAGGAGTCACAGTTTGGTGGGTCACACCTGTTAGATCTCCTAGGCCAAAAGTTGAACTGATCGGATGATCTGAACTCTCTTTTTTTATCGGTAAGATAAAATTATATTAAAGGGGGGCTGAGAAGGCCCAAAAGGCTATACAGCAAAAACGCGAAAGGACTACAAAAACAAGCACAAGAACACCCAACACCTCAACCCCCAAACCATTCTTAGGATACCAAACGATCCCACCGGGCAACAAAATCTTCAAATCTGAAATGATTCAACTCAGAAATAGCCTACGCCCAATGATACATAGAAGCTTTGACGTTCATAATAATCTCCTCAAGGGATGCTTCTTTATCTTCGAACTCTTGCACTTGGAACGTTCGAGGAAATATGGTACAGTCCGAAAAATGTTGATAGGAAGGGTGGTTATCTAATTAGATTAATTTCTTGTCTTTGGATCATCCAGTTGAGATCCACTACATGGTGGGTTCTCAATCCCCAGCATAAGTGCATTTTACCGATTGTAAACTGCCCTTATGGTTCACGCATCATGTACCTTAGACATATTCTTTTTTTCTTTAGGTGGGAATTGGGAGTGCACACATAATAATCTGACTCTGAATTTATGATGCAGAATGGAAGGTGCTGAGATTAATAAAAGCTTGCTCGCTTTGAAGGAGTGCATTAGAGCTCTTGACAATGACCAAGGTCATATTCCATTCAGAGGGAGTAAACTGACTGAAGTTCTTAGGGATTCGTTTGTTGGCGACTCACGCACTGTTATGATATCATGCATTTCGCCTAACTCGGGATCATGCGAACATACTCTCAACACATTAAGATATGCCGACAGGTGACATGTTTTGTTACAACCATAGATGTTGGGAACATGTTTGTGTGTGTTTTTGCTTTTATGTACCTAATAGATGCTTACCTAACAGGGTGAAGGACCTGTTAGGTAAGCATGCGAACATACTCTCAATGCTTTAAGATATGCCGACAGGTGACATGTTTTGTTACAACCATAGATGTTGGGAACATGTTTGTGTGTGTTTTTGCTTTTATGTACCTAATAGATGCCTACCTAACAGGGTGAAGAGCCTTTCAAAGGGGAACAACTCCAAGAAGGATCCTTTGTCGTCAACCTTAAACATAAGGGAGTCAACAGCTTTGCCATTATCCTCGGCTTTACCGACTGTATCCACATTTGAGGGTAACATCACTGATATTCCCAATGAACCCAACAGATTTGGATGGTCCAAACAAATTGAAAAAGAGACATGTTTGCCTTATAACATGGATCGTGTTCACAGTGGAAGGGAAGAAGGTCATTTGTCTTCTTCTGTGTATCCAGATTACTCGAAGGATCAGAGAGGCGGTAGGGGTTGCTCGACTGGAGTAGATTTTGATTTCTCCGAGGAGGTCTATGAACCAGAGAAACCGTTATGGAAGAAGAATGTAAAACCAGAAACCTACCACAGTTTGTCTTTGGAGGATAAGATGAAGAGAACCGACACTCAGACAAAATGGAAGGATTCACTGGACTTTGATAACAGCTCGCATCCGGATGATGATTTAAATGCCCTGTTGAAGGTAAGAGCATAGTAGATATCGGACATTGACTTATCATCTGGGTCTATTTGGTTGACATGTAAGGCCTGCATTCCATGATTTCAGGAAGAGGAAGATCTTGTTAGTGCCCATCGGAAACAAGTGGAGGAGACAATAGATATTGTTAGGGAGGTTAGTGATTGTTCGTGTTTGACTAATCCAATATCTCTGGGTTGATTATAATTGACAAATTCACTGCTGCTTTTTTGTGCGTGTGTACAGGAAATGAAGCTGTTGGTTGAAGCAGATCAACCGGGGAATCAGCTGGATGACTACATCTCTAGATTGAACACTATTCTTTCCCAGAAGGCTGCAGGAATCTTGCAATTGCAGACTCGCTTAGCTCAATTCCAGAGGCGCCTAAATGAGCATAATGTTTTAGTGTCCTCCGGTCATTGATTACATGCAGGAGTGTTGATTTTAGCCACTACCATTGCGGTGTGAGTTATTATCCATGATTTTACACCCTATCTATGTATGCAATATATAGTATCACCCCCGATGGCAGCGGTAGCACCGTTGCCGCTGATGTTCAGTGTTTCCTTGGGCAGTTGACGGTGATGGTTCCTTCTGCCATTGTGTGCATTCACATGTTCTGTTTGGGTGAATGGGTTGCAGTTTTTCAGTTGGAGTGAAGCCCTCTGTCTCTTTCTATCATCATCTTTACATTTAATCTTTTTTATGTTGTGGGTTACAGGAAACAATGATATATGTATGCTCTGACTATCAGGGAAAAAAATTATATATCTATGCTCATTGGCATATTTCTTGTGAAGCTGTTTGTCAGTTTAATTGTATAATTTAATGGTGCCAACCAAGTGAGTTGGCACAGTGGTTGGATTGTATCTCACAAAAGGTAATTTTGCCAGAGAGAGCGCAACGCACATTCATGTGTGCTAGATTGTCCGTCTGATGTCGGGGTAGCTCGATGGGTATACTGAATGTGTGTACATACCAGAAAGTCTAGTAACGACTAGGCACACCTTATTCTTTGGAACTAGAGTGCAAGGTAGCGGGCTTATTGAGCATATCCGAGTCGACAGTGTGTGAGGTGATTGGGATCATAGATGTTGTTTAAGTGAAAATGCATTCATGAATCACATGATGGATAAAAGTGTGTGAAGCTTCGTGCACCTCACACGCACTATAGGACTCTTTAGAAACTTATTAATATAGGGGGTCGGGGCTGTCCCCCAACCCACTCAAAACCCTCCTACCAATTGCCACTGCAAACACCTAGCGCAAGCTCTGGAGCGCAGAGGTTCGAGCATGGAAAAATTTTAGATGCAAGAGAACTCTCATGGTCCAACATTTCCTAATTTTTTGGTGTCAGTAACATGGATGTTTAGCCCACCCCTTCATGGATATACATACGAAAAATCAGCTTGATTGATAATTTCTGGCCATTGGATTAAGTACCCAAAAAATATGCAAAAAACTTGCTTGAATCCAACAGCTAGAATAAATCTTTAAAAAGTGCTAAAATCTAAGGTTAGTGAAGACCAATTAGACTGATTTTTGGTTTGTACATCCACCAATGAGTGGGCTAAACATCCATGCGATTAGTGGACCCAAAAAATGAGTTATGTAGGGGCATGAGAGCCTTTTGTATCAACTGCATCCAAAGTCCTCTGCGGCTAAAAAATTTCATTTGAGCATTGGGAGCAAGGGAATGAGGGAGAGAATGTGCGAGTTGTTAGTGTAGATTGTCCCAATTTATGTAGCAGTAAACAATCAATCACTAAAATGGAGAATAAGAAAAGAACGATTGCAATGTAACTACAAAATGAAATCAAATGAATAAAAGAAGTGTACCCGGACAGTAATAGCAAAGCACTCCAACAGTAGATTCAAGATTAGAAACTGTAACAGAAATGAGATGAACTTATTGGTGTTAAATGTGGTTGACGCACGCGTTGTCCTAAAGCAGATTTTACCACTGCACTTTGTAGGTGTTGCTGATAGTTGATTGGCGAATGCTCCCAGGATTCAACAACTCACTGAAGGTAGCCATCACTCCAATACCTTTAGTCTATCGAACTTACAATGCCTTACTCTCAGATAACTATAGAAATTAAAATTGAAATCAAAAAGAAATGTTGAAGCAAGAAGAATAATAAGATTTTGTCATTAAACTTAGTATCTAGCCTCATCTTTGCATCTCTTTATATAGAGGTAAAGATATAGTTGTTTGGGTCTTTTTAAAGATTCGAAACGGTTACAAATTTAGTGCAACAAATCCAATGTTGGTTACAGACGTTTTGAAAAAATAAGCATAAAAAACATGTGTGAAAAAACAACCCGACCTGACTCGGTGTGCGCGCGCGTGCAAGTGTAGTTTAAAATATGTTGATTTGAATAATTGTGCCCCTTGGACACAAAACTTGGGATGCCTAAGGGCTCTACCTTTAAGTTCCAAAACTTATTTATATATAGGTAAGGATGGGAGTCCTCACAACCAATGTGAGATTTAAAGTTTGTATGGAAAGGCAAAAAGCAACCAAAGAGTTTCCTCGCAAAAATTTGATTTAATCTTATGAAGTTTTGGCTCCAAAAACTCTTTAGTTAAAACCCAAGAGGTCTTGGGTTCAAAACCCATTTGACCATAACTATATAACCCACATGACTAGCTTGTTGGAAGCAATTTCAATCGGAGAAACAAGACCCAAAGAGGAAAGCGTTTGTTTGTTCCATTTGATGGATTGCAAGGAGAACCACTGGTTGAAGGCGTTCCGACACATTTGTCGCCCCGCCCCATATATCGGCCGAAACTTTCTTTAGGTGTCTTTGTTCATATCATTGGACATGCCCGAGTGGGGCCCATTGAGATAATTCAATTCATGTTCTCCTCACTATGGAGATTGATTTCACAGAAAACCAACTCGTTCTAATAGCTCTAGCCGACTAGCCCTACCAAATGTGGATATAAAGTTAACTAGGGATTCACGTTGCACGCGAGTGATTGTAAGGGCGTCTTTGGAAGAAGTGGCACACTATTAGAGACCACTAACCATATTAATGTTTTGCCCATCCTTAGGTGTACCTACATACAAAAAATCAGTCTACTTAGTGTCTAAGCATTCGATTTGAGTCATTTACATGGGTTGATTTGCAACCTTGGAATTTGAGCATTTTTTTGGGTACAAAGATCCAGAAGCTTTGAAATCACTAATTAGGTTGAGAGTTGGTATGTAGGTCGACTTAGGGATGGGGCAAACAGTCTGACGTTTCATTCATATTTGTTCATTTCATTATAGTTTGTGGATTTGTTATGAAAATATTTCTTTGTCATGCCCCAAATTCGAGTATCCAGATCCGACCCGAAAATCCATGGGTCAATTTCATACCCGAACCTAGATGTAATCTACGAATGCATCCTAATGGTTCAAGTGTAACTCTAAACCACTCTGATTCATCCTCAAACAAACCACAGTTCATTACGTGATTAAATAGATTTCGGTAATTAGACCATATAATAAATTATGGAAAAAAATACTAAATTAATTATCATTCGCTGCTTTGAAGCCAACAAACGAAGGCTTGAAAGTCAGAGTGCGCAGGAACGCACTTCCATTTTCTACGCTTATTGCTTGCTGTAACTCTAAATCACTAGGATCTATCATCAAACAAACCAATCTATACCATAGTTCATTACGTGATTAAACAGATTTCGGTAATTAGACCATAGCATAAATTATTTTTGATTTTTGAACTATATGATATTAATCCACTATGTATAAGGAAGTCTCAAACTAAAAATTAGGTCAAACGGAGAAAATAAAATTTCATCCAATTTTTTCGTCCTTATAGTGCGCCCGGACACTGCTGCAGTAAAATGGCCGTGATTTATTCGTTCGGTGTTTGATTTTGCTGTTCTGAAGCCCATTGGATAGCCATCTGAGTTGGCTACAACTCTTTTATTAATCTCAGAACTCAAATATGCCATATAAAGGATCGAAACTAGGTCTGTTTGGCTCGGGTTTAGAATAAACTGATTCGTACCGTAGTCAGTGTTTTGACCATAACTTTCTACACAGAAAGAATCTGTGAAAACTGTTTATATCTTTGGAAATTAACTGATAGACCTTCAAAAAGTCCTTCTGCGACAATCACAAATTTTGTCAGTTATCTTACCAAAAATACGTTACATATCTGAAATTACAGTTCTGTCTTATACAGTATTTATAATTTTTTTAGTCTCTCGAGTCCTAAACTCGGTCTAGGTTCATTAAGGGTCAATTTTTCATTATTAATCACTAATCTACTATCATCATATAAACAATATAATGTCAAATTATTATGTTTATCGAATAAAAATAACTAAGTATTATCCATATGATAAAAATGGACAAGTTCCAAAAGATAGGCCAGAACAAGTCCAAAATCAAAATCAATGATAACTAATTTTTATCAAGAAAGTGCTTAAAGGACTAGAACTTCTCTAATGCCTCAAAAGGCTCGCGGTGATCACTATCCTCGTACTCCTCGTCGTTGGGTACTTTCCACGAAGAGTTATCCGTCGGGTTAAAACCCAACTCGTCTGTTCGGTGTCACAAAACACTGTGAGTCCAATGGACTCGGTAGTGCAACGGGTAACCCCATGGTACTCTTAATCCACATATAAAGTTAACTAAGCATAATCATTGGAAAGCAATGATAGAATAGAGCATGTGATAAGCAACACATAACAATCAATATACAACCAATGATCTACAAGGTATGCAAAATGCGAAGATTGTCCCATCCCAATAACCCAACCACTAATGAGTCTCCATCTCCTTACCTCGCTGGAAGTAGCAGTATGGCTCATCTGCAGGATTGATTTGGGTCTTTCACCTTAAGGTTTTTTAGCAATTCTTGTTTAACGACAAAAATAATAAACTTCATCTCACATGAACCCCCAATGACCATAACAAGCATAGTATAAATCAAATGTCAAAATAACTATAACGAGAGGAAGGCTAAGGATAAAAATATTTTCACTTAAATGTGTTCTCATGGCCGATCCACTAATGAGAACTATCCGTAGTTTCCATTAGTGCATGGTCATGACACGTTTTTCACCCTTACCCTTATTTCAAATTCAAATATAATATACAAGAAATGAGTTACAAAGAAGGAACAACATAATATTAAGATAAAAGGAAGCAAATGTAAGTAATCAATCAATAATTCAGCCACAATAATGAGCATATTTAGAGAAGACAAAATATGAGTAAATAAATATATGCACAGTAGGGGTTATCTACTTCTTAAAGTGACAATAAAACTGCATTGTGAAGCTTCGATTTAATAGTGGAAGAAAAACTCAACATTATTCTTTAAATTTTTCGATGCTGTTGATTTCCAACTATGTTGAAGAGATTGATGAGAAGGTTTAAATGTTAGGTTTTGATCACATAGTGTTTATTTCCTTTTAATCATTGTTGGATATAACACCAAAAATCTTTAGCCATAAGATCTGAAAACTTTTTTTAAGAGTGATTCTTAGCTACTGATTCAAACATCCTTTTTGGGTACAATATCCAGTGTTAGAAATCATCAATCAAGCTCTTTTTAGGTGTGTATTTCACACCAAGGGGTTCACTAAACATCCATGCGGCCAGTGGGCCCAGAAAAATGCGTTAGGTAGGGCCATGATTGACTGGACCAAAAAAACCCGGTTTAGTCAATTTTTCCCAATTTTGACCCTTTGCCATCGATTTACAATGCGTTTGGTATGCCTCAACAGAAAAGACTGAAAAACAGGCATTTAGACTTTAGAGACCTTGGCGGTATTTTTTTGGATTCAAACGCTCGTGCATCGATATCCTCTCGTCGATCAAGTGGATCACAAGATTAGTACAGTTTCGAATTCGATTGCAACGCCTCCCCAGTAATGGCGTCTGGTTCGCCTCGAACTCGCATCGATCAGGTCCCCTTCCAATCTTTTTCTCATCTTCTTATAAACCCTATATCTCCACTTCAACCCCACCCCCTTTATTTTTTTACTTCCATTGTTAGGATTTTTTTTTAAGAATCTATAGATTCTATACAGATTGTAAATCGTCACTTTGACAAACACTTGGTTTGGAATTTAAATATATATTTTTTTGTTTTATGATGAAAACGATATATCCAGACCACCCAATTCGTGGGTTTTTGTCTCTCGAAAGCTTTGTCTACAAGCCATGGGAATTTCTTCTTAATTTGGATTATTGTTAATTCCTAAATTTGCCTAAAGAACGGACATTTCGAGGTTTTATACGTTACCTTACTGCACTCTAAGTAACTGAAGATAGGTCTTGAATTCTAATTGTTTCTTCAATTTCATGTAACCTGCAATTCCGTGTTTATCTGTTTGATTGGCGACTATATGCAGTTTTTTGCTTTGAGGAAAAAGAAATCTCTATCGCCTGGTTTGAAGTCTGAGAGAATTGATAAAGATTCAAGAATTACACTAGATGGATCTCCTAGTGCCAAATGTACTCTGGACAATTACTTGGTGCACGATGAGAATTTAAGGGACCATGGTGGCTCATTGAGGCAAGATCAAATTAAGAGGAATTTGGCATTGGAGATTAATTTATCGCCCGAATTTGTACATAAACGAGACTTTTCACCAATCCAAGAGCGTACCCAAAGGGATGAAGTGTTAAGAGAGGTTCAGAAAGGGACATCACGGGGTTCTTCTGCAGTGGGTGATCTTGCAGTCCAAGCTCCTGCGGAGGATACAATAGCTTCTGCTCCTGGTGCGGATAACCCAGAAATCAAACAATTTGCAGCTGACTTTTTGTCTCTGTATTGCAGGTATATTGGCTTTTACATCGTCAACCTTCTGAGGTTCTGTATGGTGATCAACAATTTTTTTTACAGAAAATGGATCTGTATGTCAAAAATGTCGAAACAAAAAAACTTTTATGGCATTTATAAGTGAAAGTCATTTCTAGAAAACTTATTCAGGGCAACCATACAGAGCCTAAGTGTTTTTATTTATTTATTTTTTTATATATATTAAAACTATTGCAGAATACTTTAGTATGGTTGGATGCTTTTCTGTTTTGACTAGATATTAATTCTTTTTCTTCACTAGGGGAGATGAATGTGTTTATTTGAAATGAGATAAAGGCTGCCTTTTTTATTTTCTCTATCTCTGTGTCTTCTTCAAACTTGTGGTCGTTCTCTATTTTATGCAGTGAATTTCCATCAAGTGTAAGCTCTCCGTCGGAGCTGAAGTTGAATGGGCACAAGAGAAACGGTAGTCCATCTCTGCTAGTCGCAGAGGGTAATACAGGAAAGAAGAAACAATGTGTCCTCAATCTGGACCAGTTCCAATCAGAAGGTGGAGTCACTTGTTCTGATCAGGAATATCCTGAACAAGTAAAGCCTGGGTTCAGTGCTAAAACTGGAGAAACAGTCTTCAGCCGTTCTGGAGAGCTTGAAGTAAGTGCTAATAAATCTTATTTTCAACTATATAATCTGATGTGTATTGATTTGGGCTAAATTTGTGTAGGGAACAAGTGGTATTAATCCAACTGAACCTCATGCAAGCCTTAGAAAATGCAGCAAGACAACTAAATCAAGCTTAAGTATGGTTGAGTGCTATACACCTGGCTCATCCACAAATAAGGCGTGTACTCGTGAGACCCCTAAGTCAGTTCGTGGACGTTATATTTTTTCTCCTGGAGAAGAATTCTGGGACGAAGCAATTGAAGTTGCTGATGGTTTATTTGCCCCAACTGATAAATTCTCTGCTCTAGCTGCTGATAAACTTACTGTTCTTAAGAGCCAGTGCGAGCAAAAGAACTCATGCAATTTGAGAAATGGAAGGTGCGGCGATAGGTTGGAGGACAGATTGGCTGAAGGTGAAGCCAAGCACTTGGAATTGAAGGGTTTGTTGGTATCAGTAGAGAAGCATGCCAAAGAACACATTGAGCATTCAGTAGTTGTTTCAGATAAAGAGGTTTCCCCGTTGCCTGTTAGGCATTTTGACTTCTTGCATGAGGACAAGAACTTGGATGAGAATACTCCTCATCAACGTTCTGTAGATAACATGAAAGACATAATTCATAAAGGTGGGGGACAATCTGATAGTAGTTCCGTAAATCACAAAGGTCTGCAGATGACTAATATTCTAATTCGTTGTGGCAACTCTGAGGGGAAACTCAGATCTTTTCTTATATCCTCAAATATGGATCCCAATGTTCCATCTTCAGATGGCAACAAAGAAATAGGCCAACCTCAAGAGATGGCTTCCATTTCAGCAGTAGCCAAAAGCAAAGGTGGTTTGTGGAGTCAAGAGAATGACAGTGACACATCTAGTGTGCCAGAGAAAGATATTAGGCATCCATTCATTGCTCGTCAGAAATGTGATGAAGCCGGTACTCCATCAAGTTCCATGCCACTAAAAGACTATTTAGAGCTTAGCAGTTGGCTTCCTTCTGAAATATGCAGCATATATGTGAAAAGAGGCATTTCAAAACTGTATCCTTGGCAGGTAATTTCTATACATTTAGCTGAAATCAGTCTCTCATCCTATTACACAATTGAGGGATGTGGTAACAAAAAAGCTCCAAAGCTGAAGTAAATTCAGGATTCATAATAATATTTTTTTCTTTCTAGGGTGGTTCTTGACTCTTCTTTCCCCGATGACAAGGGGAGTTAAATTACAATATTTGCATATTTACAGGGCTAGTGAGAAGCATAACCAAAAAAGGAAAGAGAATACAGAAGGACAGCCAAAGGCCTATCCTAAGGAGCCAAACTCAGCTAAACCTTGAAATATTTCAAACTTCCAGTTTCCAACAGAGTCCTCATACTCAATGTCATGGGCTTCCTTCAAAATATGAACTTATTGACTGACTAATCTTCCAATCTTTCTGCCGGCACTTCCCTACTTTGATTTTAAAAAATGCGGTTATTGCATTCCTTCCAAATGCCCCTGCACAAGTCATAAGGAAGGGTTTTCCAATGGCTTTTTTTCCATATACCAAATGCTCCACTAGGCCAAGAAGCAAACACAACAACAATATCCCCGGGAAAACCATATGAAGGCCGAACATAGAAATGAAGAAACTTGACTCTTTTGATGTATTTGCCATAGAAGGATACTAATCATATTATTGTTTAGTATGTTTTCCTACTTCGTCTCAGTAACTCTTAGGTCATCCTTGTTCCCTTATTTGTCGCCTTTATGTTTTACTGTTATCCAGGTTCAGTCATGCTATGGTCGAAGGTTCATAATTTAGCATCATAAATACATATTTCTCACGCCCTTTTCCTTGATCATTGGTTTTAGTTATAGTCTGATATATTTTCTATTCAAAATGTGCATTACTTAATTCCAATTGTCCATTTTCTAGGTTGATTGCCTTAGGGTGGATGGTGTCTTGCAGAAAAGGAATCTTGTTTATTGTGCATCTACAAGGTATTTTTTTTTATATGTAATGACAGTGCTGTAATTTAGGTTTTTTAAGTTATTACTGGAAGTTAGATTTAAGTTGTTTTAGATGGATGGCTGAGATTTGGTACAAAGGCCTTAGGCTAGCTTTATGGTTTTATTCTCTTATAAGTAGATTTCTGAGAGCATTGTAAGGAAGAATATTTTGAATTAGTGAATGAAAATTTACCTTTAGGCTTTTAATACTTACTATAACTCATAGAATATTTTTGAGGAAACCTTGCAGGAGTACCCGGGTTTCCGCTCTAAGAAACCTCTTCGACGATGATCGAAGTACTTTTGCCAACTATATTTCTTCCTTGCGTATGTGATTCATTAGAATACTATTTTAATGTGATTAAATAGCTGAAAAAGCTTTCCAAAGTACAGAACTCATAAGCAGATATGCTTTCTAAGTATGGTTGTATTAGCCTAACAACATGGTATGATGCACTTAATTTTTTATATGTGAAGAAATTTTAACGAAGGGGTAAGAAGGAAGCTGGAGACTGCCACAAAATACAAAGAGGACCTAGTTACACCCTTTTTAGAAAAAATGAATATACTTCTTCAATGCTACTTCCATAAATATGCTTATACACAATGTCAAAACCGACACATAAATTTAGAATATGTTCAACATGGTATGAAAGGATATGATAGAGCTCCTAGGGAGTTAATCTGGTGGATGTTGCAAAGAAAGGAGTCTTGAGCATATATATTGACATCATTAAAGGCATGTATGTGAGGTGGTAACTAGTGTAAAAACAATTGGTGGCAAGACAAATGAGTTTCCCGTTATAGTGGGTTTAAACAATTAGTGGCGAGACAAATGAGTTTCCCGTTTTAGTGGGTTTATCTTTCTATCCCTATCCCTATCTCTTTCTCTATCTCTTCTCTCTTATTTCCTTCTCTTTCTCAATCTCTATTTTCTTTTTAGTCAATTTCTTACCTAAGAAAACCCAAATCATACCGCATCACTGTGAATAGTGCTGCACGAATAGTGTTGTGTGAATAGTGTAGCGTGAATAGTGCCGTTCTTTTCATTCTTTTCTCAAATCGCGGAATGGTACTCCCGTCCTGCGTCAAATTTGGTATTAGAGCAAGTTCGAAACTCCTAATCGGAAAGATGTCTCATATTGGTTCACAATCTTTGGCAGTCGCGTTAGCTAAACTAAATGATGTGATAAATCGTTTTGAGAGCGGACTAAGTGACCAGATAAATCGCATTGAGAGCAAACTAGAGGCGAGGATCTCCGCCAGAGTTCTAATCAACAGCCGTCGTCTTGGAAAGTCACCGCCACCACCACCACCACCACGGGCTTTTCCACCTCTTTCCGGCAAGCTATTGGAAGGTTTCACAGCAAAAAACCCCCCCCTGAAGAGGTCTCAAAGCAAGTCGGGAAGAAAGTAAATGAAGAAATAAAAGTCATTGAACAAGATAGTGTTTTTCCATCCAAGGAAAATGAAAGAATCGACGAGGAAGAAAAAGCCAAAGTTGAGGAATTAGCCAGTCCTGAAGCTCCTGCAGTTGAATTAGAAGAAAAGACAGAGGATAAGCAGATTGATCCGCCTACAGCTGTGGAGAATGAAAAAGTTGATGATTCCCCTGGTTCAGACGCTCCAACTGAAGACGGCTGATAAAATATAGAAGATCCACGTCCGAAACTAGATGTTTAAGTTGTTTTAGAATCGACAGTTGAAAAAAAACTAGATGGAACAAGCAAGGGTTTCTTATCCAAGTAGGCCAGAGTTGAAGACACAAACTATGTTTCAGATAATTTACACCTGTCGAAGTCTCGAAGATGCAGAAGAAGAAACTGAAGGAAAAGTACTCAAAATATCTCTTTCGTTGGAAAAGCCAATCACAATATCTCAACTTGAATTTGAGGTTGAATTCTTTTCAACCAAGAGGGTTTGACGAGGGAGCATTCTATTTCGATGGTCCGCCACTACATTGAATCAAGCAAGTGGACCACGTTTTTACTATTTATAGTAAATTCCATTTTTATATTTATAGTAAACCCCGTTTTTACTATTTATAGTAAATTCCTAGAATTACTATTTATAGTAAATTTTGATTTTATTGTTTTTAGATAGAGTTCTAGTTGTTTAGAAATTGGTTCTTTGACTTATAATAGAATTAGGATTCTGAGAGATTTTATTTCCAATTAGGATTTTATTATTGATTGCAATAGTTGACTTGTATTAGGAGTTTCTAATTTCAATTAGATTAGAATTAGGAAACTTCAAGTAGGGAGTCTTATAAAAGGTAATGTATCTTTTGATTTTAATAATGAAAAATTATGAATGAAGAAATAGAAATCTCTCTCGTGGTGTGAAGCCATCCTCTCTTGGTGCGAAGCCAAGCTAATTCGGTGCGAAGCCGAAGGTATCTTTCTATCCCTATCTCTTTCTCTCTCTTCTCTCTTATTCTCTTCTCTTTCTCTATCTCTATTTTCTTTTTAGTCAATTTCTTACCTAAGAAAACCCAAATCATACCACAACATTATGAATAGTGCAGCGTGAATAGTGTCACATGAATAGTGCCATGAATAGTAAACTTCTCTTCATTCCTTTCTTAAATCGCGGAACAGTACTCCCGTCTTGCGTCACTCGTGTTCCGCATTGGGTTGCAGATGTCTGTGTAGTCAGATACCTAAAAGGTGCTCTTGGTCGTGATTTGTTGTATAGATCTCATGGTCATCTCAGAGTGGTTGGTTATACAAATGTTGATTGGGCTAGTTCACCATCTGATAGACGGTCTACCACGGGTTACTGTACTATCCTTAGTGGAAATCTAGTGTCATGGAGGAGTAAGAAACAATCTGTGGTTGATAGATCTAGTGTGGAAGTTGAGTATAGAGCTATGGCTTATACGTGCTTTGAGTCGACCTGGTTAAAGAATCTTCTTCAAGAACTGGGTGTTGGAGCAAATATTCCTATGAAGTTGTATTGTGAGAACCAAACGGCTATTCGTATAGCCTCAAATCCAATGTTTCATGAATGGACAAAGCACATCGAGATAGATTGTCACTTTGTTCGAGACAGTGATGTGTGGTGACATTTTGACTACATATATGAAGACAAAGGATCAATTAGCAGATGTGTTTACAAGGCCTTATTCAAAGTTTGTTTGGATTGTAATTGTTCCAAGCTGGAGATGCACAATGTTTACGCTCCAGCTTGAGGGGGAGTGTTAGATATTATGTTACGTTTCTTACTGGGCTTTATGTATGGGACGTATGAGGGGTATTATTGTCATTACATGTTCTTTTATGTTTTAAGTGGTTCAATTTATAAATAGGGGAAGGCGTTTAGGCCATTATGCTTAAGGCGAAACTCTTCTCTTCCCCAATTCTTCTCTCTCCTTCTATATGAAACCCTAAATATCTAACAATACTAATTCTTGGAAACTTCAACTCACTCTTGGAGACTGTTATCATGATTCATGACAATTATATGCTTTATTATGTGATTTATTTCATGAATGTAAAGAATTTGAGCTTAATGACTTATAAGAAATGGAATTTTAAAAGTTTGCGTGAAAAAAAGAAAGAGAGCTGTTTTGTGTAATGAGTGATTTAAATCAAAGTAATCAGATGATAAGGGAAATGATTTTTAGTTTTAGCATTTTTACGTACAGTTTCTAAATAAAGTAGCTTTTTTTTTGTGTGTGTTATGCTATGCTTACATTGGTATGGTTAACATTCAATCGACATGTACTTTCACTCATACTGTTGTGTTAGGTGTCTTGTATTTTGTAGGGATTTTATAGTTAATTAGGCCACAACTTTATGTGGGTCCAGCTCCGCTCTGTGTTTGCTGGGGCTTGCAGAGGGGCAGTGTGCCCCTTGCTCGGGGGCCTAGGGGCGGATCCCCCGGCGCCAAAGCCAATTGCATTTTTTGTCCGTACAAGTTTGTGCAGTTTGTGTTTGGGTACAACTTGTATTGGGAGTAGTTTGGGTATTTCTTTGTATCAGAGATTATATATATATTCTCTAAAGGGCCGTTGGGGTTTCACTTGTACATTGAGAGAGTGGGAGAGAGAGTAAACTATAGTAACCCTAATTCCTTAGAGATAGTGAAAGAACTCTTCTCATTCATGGACGTAGGCACAATTCTGAACCATGTAAATCTGTTGTGTTTGTGTGGTTGATCTTTTCTGTTCTCTCTATTTTTGTTGGTTCGTGGAAGGTTGATTTTCAACACATACGTTACCTGTGTTATTCTTATGTATTCACATTTCTTATAAATTTGGATCACTGGCTTTGTGATAGTCTTCTGCTATGACTTCTTTCCATGGTGGGTGAGGTTCTAGTGGTATTGAAGCCGCTACCAATAATAAGAAAAGCCACAACGTATTTTTTAGGTCATTTCTATATTCTTGGGGCATTTATTTGATGATTAATCTTGCTTTCTGCAGTGCGGGTAAAAGTTTTGTTGCTGAAATCTTGATGTTGCGGCGAGTCATATCAACTGGAAAAATGGCATTACTTGTATTACCTTATGTGTCTATTTGTGCAGAAAAGGTGCTTTTATTGTCTCTCTTGAAACTTGTTGTTTTAGTATCCGATATATGTTACTGAAGCTGTCTCCTATTTGGTACAGGCAGAACATTTGGAAGCACTTCTGGAGCCCCTTGGTAAGCATGTTCGTAGTTTTTATGGAAACCAAGGAGGTGGAACACTGCCTAAAGATACTTCTGTTGCTGTCTGCACAATAGAGAAGGCGAATTCATTAGTTAACAGATTGTTGGAAGAAGGACGTCTTTCAGAAGTTGGAATTATTGTGATAGATGAACTACATATGGTATAAATTCCTATGTTTTGTTTCATTTCCTTTTCATTATTTTATTCTTCTTTCAACACATGTTCCCATGCAATTTCTTGTGAACATGTCTTTTGGGGAACAAAAGTAAAATTATATTGTCCTGCCAAAGGTCGCACATTGGAAGCCCCTTACTTTCCTGTTAAACATTTAGGGATAAATTTTTATTTTTGAAATTGTTTTTTTTTATGCATATGTTTGATGCACTCTGCCATTCGAAAGGACAGAATTGGATTGATCTCATCGAGATCATTATCGCCATAAGCCTTATACCAAGTACCAACTATATGGGGTTGGCTGCACAAATCCTGTTCCTCCATCATTGATATAGTGGAGATCATTGATTATTTTATGGGGAAGAACTTATGCCCAATAATTCATTTTTAATTGTGTAGAAGTGTAACACTTCTACACAATTAAATGCTATTTTTCTAACTGTAACATTAAAATGCTATTTTTAATTGTGTAGCATGGAAACACTTGATGCTATTTTTCTAACTGTAACATTAAATGCAGTTTTCTTTTCTTCTCTTTCTTTTTTTTTTCCACTGCAAAAGATATTTGTAAAAATTAAGTTTATTTCATGTTTTTTTTGTATTGTTTGGCAGCAAATGCTGTTGTTGTAATTTGAACTTTGAAGTGGGATGAGACAAAATGTGCTATTTTTCTGTTTTCGGATACACATAAGCTTCTGAAATATATCCATGATCTTGTCAATTTAAATCAAGTTTCTGGTCATCCTTGGAGATACCTCCAGTTGAGATTTTAGCATAATAGATTCTGATCAGTACTATTTTTCTTTAACTACGTAACCTTAAAAGAAGAGTTATTTAGTGAAATTAATTATGAATTCATGAGACTAGGGGAATTGCAATAACTTTTACAGGTGACGAGCTGATTTTTTTTGCTCATAGCTGTCTGTTTTTATAATTGATTAATATTTGGAGACAATTTTGCCTTCCATTATGTTTTCTCTGTCTCTCTATTTCTTCTTTCTTTCTTTTCTCTTTCACTCTTTACTTATTTCTTTCCCCCAGGTGTCATGAGCTATCTGTTTTATGTTACGAGTGGATTTGTGAAACTACGTTTCTAAGTTTGTCAGTTGCCTTGCCAGGTTGGTGATCAGAATAGGGGGTATCTCTTGGAACTTATGTTGACAAAGCTTCGTTATGCTGCCGGTGAAGGCAATGTAGAATCATTTAGTGAAGAAAGCTCAAGTACAAGTAGTGGAAAAGCTGACCCTGCTCATGGTTTGCAAATTGTTGGAATGAGTGCAACCATGCCCAATGTAGCAGCTGTAGCCAATTGGCTTCAAGTAAGTGAAAGTTAACCATTAACTTGATCGTGCTTTAAAGAAAGAAAAAGCAAAAAAGAAGAAAAGAAATCCTTACGTTTCTGACATCTACAATTGCTTACGAAACGAGCCTACTTTATGTTCCTTACAATTTCAGCGATGCAAATGTCAAATTTACGCTTGCTTCTCATTTCTTATTTTGAGTTTCTCTTTTCTTTTATTTTCTTTACGGCCTAAGCCTAATTCTGATTTCCATGTTTCTTAAACATGACGAATGTGGAGGAAAAAACCCCCAATCCTCTGTGTGCATATGTCTTCCCCTTTCTATTTGTGCTCTCTTTCTTAAATATTTTAACCTTTAAGTCTTGCATCCATTATTGTATCCCCCCATCCCATTAAGCCTGCACTGTATGGTATTTGCTTCTTGACTCTGCAAAAGATCACCTGAAAGACAAAAAACCACCCTGACTGGCGATGAACACTTAAATTGCAAGACATTCCAGTCTCCCAAATAGTAAGTCATACGCCTTGTCGAAAATATTAAGCTATTCCATGTCTATAATAGAGAAAAAAAAACAGCATGTCCAATACTCTTTTGGTTTGAAAAATAGTATCTCATATACCTTCATCAATACTATTAGAAATGGCAGCACTCTGCTCTAAGTAATTTTTTTTTCGGCTTTCTTTTGTAAATACTTGAAACACTCGAATCTTGTATGTAAAAGCCCTGTATTTTAGTTTTTGATTTTCTAGGTTTTGTAATCTCCATCAGATTTTAGTGTTGAAAACCTATAGGATTATTTCATATTCTTGTCAAAAATTAGGTTGTATATTCCTACTCTGGCTTGTGTAGTAGGTGACTTTTGTCTTGATTTGAAATCATGTCATACAAGTTGGATGGCCCATGTCTCGCTATATATTTGATTAGTAACACCAATTTATTTTTTTACTAATTATATATGCAGGCTGCATTATATCAGACGGACTTCCGACCTGTTCCATTAGAAGAATTCATTAAAATTGGAAATATCATTTTTAACAAAAAGATGGACCCTGTTCGAACAATTCCGAAAACTGCTGATCTTGGTGGTAAAGACCCAGACCACATCGTGGAATTGTGCAATGAGGTAGGGCTATTTCCATCATACATTTTGTGGCATTTCGCATGGTTGTGTTATCAATTTGACAGGAAAATCGTCTGCACAGTATGTCCGGGACAACTTTGACTAGTGAAAATTTACCCTGATGCAGGTTGTTCAAGAGGGTCATTCGGTGCTTCTATTTTGTTCTAGCCGAAAAGGATGTGAATCAACTGCAAGGCATGTTTCAAAGTTCCTCAAGAAGTTTTCCATCAGAACCCATGATGATTTTAGTGAATTCAGTGATATTTCTTCAGCTATTGATGCCTTGCGAAGGTGTCCCGCAGGATTGGATCCTATATTAGAAGAAACTCTGCCTTCTGGTGTTGCCTATCACCATGCTGGCCTCACGGTAGAGTCTTGGCATCTACCTCTTCACATTGCTGCCAAATGCACATATACATGTAGAGGGTGTTCTATTCTTATTAATTCTTATTCTTATTACAAATTTTATTTGATGGTTCTACACCATAATTATGTAGGGTGACCTTATTTACTTTGAACGCTTGTTGAATTTCTCAACTTCTGTTGCCCAATTCTTGATAAGCATCAGTCAGTGTTCTGATTTTTAAACAGGTTGAAGAAAGGGAGATTGTTGAAATCTGCTATCGTAAAGGATTACTGCGTGTCTTAACTGCCACATCTACGTTAGCTGCTGGCGTTAACCTACCTGCTAGAAGGGTTATATTCCGACAACCCAGGATTGGTCGTGATTTCATTGATGGAACAAGGTACAGACAGATGGCTGGTCGTGCTGGCCGGACTGGAATAGACACAAGAGGGGAAAGTGTACGTAGTGATGCTTATTTCATGGTTTGCTGTAGTTGTTCTTGGTACTTGGTAATATTTGGGCTAATTTGTTGATATGTTCTTTTTATTAAAGCTTTATTTTTATTTTTATGCATATTAACCGAAATTTGATGCAAAATGTCGACAACCACTTTACTCTAAAAGCTTAAGCTGTTAGAGGGAGGGGTAACAATGTATATTAAAGGATTCCCGGTACACACACAGTGTCGACAACCACTTTACTCTAAAAGCTTAAGCTGTTAGAGGGAGGTGTAACAATGTATATCAAAGGATCCCCGGCACACACGGACTGCACGAGTCCAACGCACGCGCAACAACACAAAATATTGTGACACTTCCTTGCATTTCTTTCATAATGAGTTTTAGAAGCTGCCTCAGTTTTAGTTTCTTTGGCACACCAACTTATGCTTTTCTTTTTCTGTTTCCATCTAAACCAGGTACTGATTTGTAAACCAGAAGAACTTAAAAGAATTACGGCTATTCTTAATGATAGCTGTCCTCCATTGCAATCTTGCCTTTCTGAAGATAAGAATGGAATGACTCATGCAATCTTGGAGGTTGTCGCTGGTGGGATTGTTCAAACTGCTAGCGATATTCATCGATATGTTAGGTGCACTCTTCTCAATTCAACAAAACCATTTCAAGATGTTGTAAAATCAGCTCAGGATTCTCTTCGTTGGCTATGCCATATGAAGTTTCTCGAGTGGAATGAAGAGACTAAGTTGTACAGCGCAACACCTCTTGGACGTGCAGCTTTTGGCAGTTCTCTCTGCCCTGAAGAATCACTTGTAAATTTGCCACTGTTAATTTTTTTCTTCAGTCTTGCTATTAGATCATTTCTTGAGCATTTTCTCATCATTATGTTGATCAATTGGTCAACAAATTTTTTTATTTGTAGTTTTACTCATTTAAACTCTTTTATAGGTTGTGCTGGATGATCTTTCAAGGGCAAGGGAAGGATTTGTGCTTGCATCTGACTTGCATTTAGTTTACTTGGTCACACCCATCAATGTAGACGTTGAGCCAGATTGGGAATTGTACTATGAAAAGTTTATGGAATTGTCTGCTCTTGAGCAGGTAAGTCAAAAGTTCATTACTGGATCTTGCCAGTCAAGTTGCACAACATATTCAGCTGTAACTCTAAATTTCACTTGCTTGGTTACGTATACCAATGCTTACTATTATACTTTAACAAATACAAAATTCTTCAGATCTAGTCAAACCATTGCATAGTATTGTAACATAACCAACAGTTTATTAAGGAGAGGTTTTCTTCTGTAAATATAAGGGACATTGGTATTGTTTGAATATATTCAATTTAAAAGTTGTTTCTGGCCCATATTAAATTAGGAAGTTCATTTTGAATATTTTTACCACTCCTTTTTTGAACATTTTAATAAAAATATATTTAGAGAGACTGCTTAAAACAGATTAAGTTATCCTCTTGTTCTCTTGAGTATTACTGTTTTATATAACCTTAATGTGGAGAA
This sequence comes from Euptelea pleiosperma, assembly GCA_035048495.1. NCBI lineage: Eukaryota > Viridiplantae > Streptophyta > Magnoliopsida > Ranunculales > Eupteleaceae > Euptelea > Euptelea pleiosperma. Next base: position 27,418,583 of record CM068549.1, read on the forward strand.
TTTCTTGCAAGTGGCAACTATTATTGAATCTTCACTATTTTTGTTATGATTTCCATGAATATATTACTTATCAGTTTAAATAATATCTAGTATAACCTGAACACATGCTAGGTAATAGGGTTGATGGAGTAGTGAAGTATTTGGCTTCTTGTTGTAGAAAAAATCTTCTCAGCGGCTGGCTGTAACAATTTGGACTCGTATTGATGCAATACAGCTGTTGATTTCTAATGAGATAGAGCATGTGGCAGCCTCATTATATATAGATAATTCAGCTGATTGGTTTTTTTCTTTCCTATGTATTTGGTATTGCTGTGGATCACTTACTTTTTCAATCAAATTCATGAGATGCAGTCAGTTGGCAATCGAGTTGGGGTGGTAGAACCTTTCTTGATGCGCATGGCCCATGGTGCACCTATGCACATCTCAATTAAATCAAGAGAGAATAAGAAAGGGCTGAATAGCAGATCTCAAAACAGAAAATTTGCCAGTAAGAATATGCTTTCAGATGAGCAAACACTTCGTGTGGGTAAACGCTTTTATGTGGCGCTTATCTTGTCAAGGCTTGTGCAGGTAACTTCCTCATCTCATAGGAGATGGATATTCTCTTTTTTTTCCCCTTTTTTTATGTTTCCTATTAATAATGTTGAATTAAACAGCCCATAATTCCTTTTATAATTGTGTGATGTGCGCCGTATACATACTTATTGGTGCACACTTATATCTATGTATGTGCTTGCTAGTCTCTGTAGCAGCAAAAGGTTCGGATCTTTTTTATTCTAGAAAATGAGATGTACAATGCCATTGTCACTCTTGGTAGTTCTACTAATCTATCTACTCTCAGGTTTTAATTTTGATTTCAAAATATATTTCAGTCAGCTTAGAAATGAAAATAACCAATGTGGAAATGTGCATTGAAATTGTAGGAAATGATAAAAACATGCATGATGACATGCTCATAAGATATCATACCAAGGTTTAAAAGGGGTCGTTATAACGGTATAACGGATTGCAGGCATTACCGTTCTTTCCATTATAGTGGATTGTAACGCACAGGACTAAAAACGGAAAAAAACAGATCTAAAATTCAAAATCAAATGATAACAGAAAATAACGGAAATAATGACTTTTTAAAAATTTTTTTTTTTCCGAAAATAATGGTCGTTAATTTCATTATAACGGCCGTCATTTTAAAAAAAAAAGGCCTTTATAACGAGAATAACGGCCGTTATTTTCTGAACATTAAAACGGTATGTAATGTAACCGGGGAGGTCTGTCCCGTTTTCGTTATAATGGCCGTTTTTTAAACCATGCATCATACTACAATAAATAATCAAAAGAGAGTAAGATCGATAGCTTTCAGTACGATGCAGTTATCTAAGGATCTGATAGACAAAAACTAGTCTACTTATACATGAAAATGTTCGTAATCATTTACATTTAAGTGTCTAAAAGCAGAATCCCTATGACCTAAGGAGGTCATCACCACATAGACCTACATCACCCCTAGTTAAATTCGATGCAAACATTACATTTAGTCATGTTAACTATCATTGAGAACACAAAAAATATGTACAACACTTGCTTGAATATAGCCTATTAATTATAACGTTTATGCATTTTTGTAAAGTATTATTTTTGAATAAAATATTAAATTTTCATCTAATTAAAACATAAAAGATAATATGTATGTGTTATCATGCTTAAAACATCTTATCACTAGCATTTATTTCACTAGGGGTTTCCTAATTTTATTTATTTTTACAATTTTAATTGAATGTAATTAGCTTTAACTCACATAATCAATCCATGAGAGTTCATGTTTTACAAACTATTGTATATCTCCACAACTATAAAGCGAAAGACCAATTTAAGGGCTTTTTACTGAAATACCCATGGCACTAAAAATGTTACTTAAATGGTTTCATAAAAAGTAAGTAGGCAGCTTTGACTTTTCCAACTTCAAAATTTTGCTTTTAATTTTTTTTTTTTTTTTGAGAAGGTAAATTTTTTTATGAAGAGACTCAAAGAGCTACAACACATCGAAATGGGAGGTCAAGACTCAAGAGAACCTCCACACAACAACGGAACCCCTACCTATCCCTATGCATAATCGACTCCCATCTGAAGACCAAGTCCTCAAAGGCCTTCCATTTACAAGCTTTTTAAACTCTCCCTTGAGTTGCCACAATTTTTAGATTTGCCCCTCCAAGACTGATCCTATTTTGCCAGTGTTTCCAAAACTGTCCTTTTGGTTTAAACTCTCATATTTTGCCACCTCTTCCAAAAATGCCCCTACAATCACTCACGTGCCGCCTACTAGTTACATGTAATTAAGAACCATTACATGCCGTATTTAATAGTATATTGTAATATTTATTAAACTTTTGTAATTTTTAAATTAGTTTCTACATTTAAAAATATTTTATTTACTGAAAGAAATTAATCTGACTAAGTCAAGCACAGCGATAGATGTGTTTTGGGTAAAAACTAAAGAAATTAATCCGACCAAGTCCAGTGTAATATTTTTTTGGATTTTTTACACTAAAAATCTGATAATGTACTTGTGAATTTGGTGTTAATGGATCATAAATCCATAAATCTAATGCATTTACACACCTAGAGCAATAGAACCTAGATCTATCTACATAAAAAGAAGAAAAAAAGGTTTTAGGAGGGATTCGACCATTTTCTTCAATTTATGATGGGAACTCCCAATTTTTGCCTCAATCCCACCCCCCCACCCCCCCACCCCCCCTCAGAAATCTAAAATGGAATTGTCTTTTTTCACTAGATTGATGCCAGGAAATTGTAGGAGTGATTTAAGGTGGTTTTTAAAAACTCATGATCAAAATTTGGTCAGAATTTTGGGATATATTTATTTAAAAAATGACATTTTTGGCAAAATTATTGAAGTGTATCAGAATGTGTCAAGTGTCAAATTTGAACCATTTCAACCCTTCGTATACACTTTTCATTATATTTATAGGCATTAGCATTTTCATTTCTATGCATAATTGCATTTGATTCGACAAGTCAGATTGACCTTCTTTATATTATAATGTGTATTTCTTGTTGTTTAACCTGTCTTGATAAAGCCTTAATCATTTCATGTTGAGCTGCAGGAGGCACCTATGGCTGATGTTTGTGGAGCCTTCAAAGTGGCTAGAGGCATGGTTCAAGCCTTACAGGAGAATGCTGGAAGGTTTGCTTCAATGGTTTCTATGTTTTGTGAGAGACTCGGTTGGCATGATCTTGAAGGTTTGGTTGCCAAGTTCCAGAATCGGGTTTCATTTGGAGTGCGGGCAGAGATTGTAGAGCTCACTACCATCCCATTTGTTAAGGTGAGTATTCCTCTAGTTCTTGTAAATGTTTTGCTAGCCATATTTCCAAAAAAGTTAAATGAGACATTGAGACTAATTTAGTTGATGCTTGTTTTACGACTTCTGGTTGAACTGTTCAAAAATGATGATGTCGTGCATTTCATTTGTATTTTAGGGTTCTCGAGCTAGAGCGCTCTATAAAGCTGGTTTGCGCACACCTCTAGCCATTGCTGAGGTATCCATTCCTGAAATAGTCAAAGCTCTTTTTGAATCTTCATCCTGGGCTGCACAAGGTGAAATTTTGTACGACAAGTTATGAAGTTTCATTTCGTGGTTTCTTCTCTTCATGGTTTTGATCACATAACGATGCATAATATTTTGAATCAGTGATGCCTTTTTTTTCCAATTTGCCATGGCAGTTGTGACTTCTGTAAGTAGTTCACTACTTTTGTAGGATAGCTTATATTAGCCTTACTTGGTTCACTTTCTTCAAAAAAGTAGTTCATTACTTGAGTGGGAATAGATTCACATTGGCTAGGAAACAAAATGGTTAGGACTATATAAGCTATCCTTTCAACAAGAGATGTAGGTTGTGTGCACGTAAGGATGACACTGTGTATCGTCGTGCCACATAAGTAACACCGACTACGGATGACATGTGCCAGCCCGTGTTTGGTCACGGCTTCCCGTGTTTGGGCTGGTAGCCATACTAATTGTAGGTCCACATATGATTATTGTACCTTCGTTGGTGGTAACTTGGCGACATGGCGTAGCAAAAAGCGGAATGTTGTGGCTCGTTCGAGTGCGCAGCCCGAATATAGAGCCATGACTCACACTACACGTGAGATGTTATGGGTTTAGTCTCTTTTTTCAGGAGATGGGTGTCGATGTCTCTACTCCTATGCCTATATAACAATTAGACGGTGACCTTTATTGTTAGTAATCCCATGTTTCATGAGCCGACAAAGTATATTGAGGTTGATAGCCATTTTATTCGTGATATGGTGTTGTGCAAGCGTATTGTTACCCCCTACATCAAGTTTGAGAATCAGTTGAGCAACATCTTTACTGAGCCCATAACTAGTTCTTTTTCATCTCTATGTACCAAGCTGGGCATGTATGATTTGTATGCTCTAGGTTGAGGGGGAGTGTTAGAGTTTTTGTTCTCTTTATTTATTTGTCTTTATTATGTTTAGTTTGTGGGCTCACAGTTCACTTAAGTTTTTTTTTATGTAAGTGAGCCCAATACCCACTATGTGCACAATATATAAATAAATAAGAATAGAGGAGGTTGAACGATACAAGTTCGTTCCTCTCTCTCCTCTTTCTTCTCTCCAATCTCTCATCTCTTTCATCTTCACACAAATAAATGATTGAAAAACTGATCTTCGTTTTTCTTTATTTACTTTTTTCTGGCATGTGAATACACAGTGACATTCACACACATGTCCTAGTTATGTATCCCTGCATTCTAATGCTGAGCCTCTGGATGCTGTTTCTTGTTGGTGTTTCCTGCTTCAGATACATATTTTCCAACCCTGACATCATGCATCCTCTATCTGATGGTGGTCAATAATTAGTGACAAATCTTGGATGCTGTCATGTATTTTTTTCATGCTTCTGCATTACATGGTCATTTCTCTGTTCACAATATTATTATTTCTTGTTGTTTCTCTTATATTTTTATCATTTTTTTTCATTCAATTTTCTCCTTTTGCTATTATATTCACTAGTTTTGACAATTTAACTACCTGATGATTAGACGGTTCAGCACAACGACATATACAGTTGGGAGTAGCCAGAAAGATAAAAAATGGTGCACGTAAAATTGTTCTTGATAAAGCCGAAGAGGCGCGAGTAGGTGCTTTTTCAGTTTTCAAGTCACTTGGACTTGTTGTTCCTCAGTTTTCTCGACCCTTACTACCCACTGTCACTGAGAATCCCATCATGCAAGAAGGCGCGATGGCCTCTTCTGGTGAAGATGCTACAAGTAGCTTTGTTGGTATAGAACCCATGAAGGATGTTGCAGCTAAACTAGCTATAGCAGGAAATGAGAGTTCTGACAATGTTGTGCTACAGCTTGAAGGAGAGAAGTTAGCAAAGATATCAGATACCGGCTTAGACGCTTCAGGGGAGGTAAACTCAGTTGCCGCAATGCAGTGTACATTTCCTGCTGGCAACCATGGAGCATCGGGTAGAGACCCTTCTCTGACTGTTGGTCATGAGGTTAAATCAGGTATTGATCATACAGAAAACTCAGGTGTACCCCTCTCTACACAGTTTGAAAATGCTGGCCATAGTAACGGGATAGTTAGTGAGTATCTTAACCATGGACAGCAGGAAGGAAACAGTGGAGGAGGAATTGTATGCCACAATATTAAAGACAACATTTGTGAGAAGGGTCCTATTAATGCAAGTAATATGACTGGTGGATTGAATTCTTTCTTGGATCTCTGGGATACAATCAGCGAGTTTTATTTCGATGTTCACTTCACCAAACGGGCAGAACTGAACTCTATTGTTCCATTTGAAATTCATGGCATGGGCATCTGTTGGGAAAATTCTCCTGTGTACTATGTCAACTTCTCAAAGGATCTGATATGTTCTCGCAAAATAAATTATGACATAAAACATGAAGATAGTTCCAGGAGTGCAATTGGTGGCAATCAGCGACTGGAGGTAGCTAAACATAGATGGAATAGGATAGCTAAGATAATGGCAAGAAGCAATGTCAGAAAAATCTGTTGGAACTTAAAGGTTCAAATTCAGGTGTTAAAAAATCCTGGGATTTCGATTCAGAGGTTTGGTGGCCTGAGCTTTGCTCAAATGGATATGGATATTGAACTGATCGACAATTCGTACTTTTTGCTTCCTGCAATTTATATACAAGATGGAATTGATATGTGCATTGTAGCATGGGTACTTTGGCCCGATGAAGAGAGGAGCTCCAGCCCAAATCTTGAGAAGGTAACATCATGACACCAAATTTTTGTTTATTTTAATAATATTTGGAGATTAGTAACCAGAAGAGATCATTTCATTTCTGTACAAAGTTAATATTTTCTGGTTTTTAATTGTGCTATTTTAAATCTAATTGCACAATTATCAAACATCTACAGGTACTTGGAATACTTTTTAATCGTTAAGGATTGCTTGGGCATTCATTTTGATTCTAACTGCCCACTAAAGTTGTAATAATGATGCAGGAAGTTAAGAAAAGGTTATCCAGTGAGGCTGCTGCAACTGCTAATCGGAATGGTAGGTGGAAGAATCAGATGCGCAGAGCTGCACATAATGGTTGTTGTCGTCGTGTTGCACAAACCCGAGCCCTGGGTTCTCTTTTATGGAAGTTAGTTATTTCAGAAGAACTTGTTGAAGCAATCATCAGCACTGAAAACCCATTGGTGAACTTTCTCATGATTCCTACTATAAATTTATCTGTTTTATGTTGGCAGATGTTCTAGTGTGCAATTGGTTAGATACTTGAAATTTATGATATCTATTAAATGCTTCTGCCTGTATTGTAGGTTAATGTTCTTGCAGACATGGAACTTTGGGGAATAGGTGTTGACATGGAGGGATGCCTTCGGGCAAGGCATATCTTAAGAGAAAAGCTAAAGGAGCTTGAGAAGGAAGCTTACAAGCTTGCTGACATGACTTTTTCACTTTATACAGCTGCTGATATTGCAAATGTACTGTACAAACACTTGAAGTTGCCCATACCTGAGGGTCACACTAAAGGGAAACAACATCCAAGCACTGATAAACATTCTTTGGATCTATTGAGGTATTGAAATGTTACATTTTTCTTGGTCCTATGATCCTATCCATGTCGCTATCTCAGTCTCAAAACTTTAAGTAGAATCAGTTACAAGTACAGAATGCTGCAATTTCTTAAATCACTGCTGTAAAGATATATAGAGCAACAAAAGTAAAGGCATGCCATTTGGCTTTTGTCATATTCCTTTATCATTAATATTCATTATATCTACTTGTAATGCATTTGATATTTATATATTTTGATGATATTTCATAAACTTCTAATTTAAATTTTGGAGCTCCTTTGTTATAGGTCCTCTTGGGATGTTGACTTCTGTATAAATTAATAAACTGTGAAGTAGACACAGATTAGAGAACAGTGCAACTACTTTCTTAGTGTTATGCTAATTTCCTGATCATTAGCATTCTAACTGCATTCTGATGAGGTGAAGTTGTACTAACGGGGTTAAAAACTGGTTGTTATCAGAGATGACATAAATCCGTCATCATTCAGATTTATGTCTTTCAGGGGCATTCTCACTATGCCCATGATGGCATTATTGTTTCTATTCAAGCCTTTTAAACTGTAGGAAATTATCACATATTTAAATCCTTGTCCAATGATTTTTTCAGATGGTGTTGCTTATAAGAGTGAAAGTACAGTCCACAACCTTCCTGAATTTTACTCTGTGTGTTACTTATATGGTTGTGTTTTCGGATTTGGTGATAGGTGCTCTCCCTGCACCATCTTTTGAATGCATTTTTCTTTTGCATTGTTACACTAGTCAGGCTTTTGAGATGAAGTGATTTTGCTGTTATTTTCAGGCATCGACATCCTATTGTTTCAGTAATTAAAGAGCACAGGACATTGGCAAAGCTCTTAAACTGTACGTTGGGATCGATATGTTCGCAGGCTAGACTATCTATGAGGTCACAAAAGTATACATTACATGGTCATTGGCTCCAGACCTCAACGGCAACTGGACGTCTTTCAATGGAGGAACCTAATCTTCAGGTTTTGATTTTTTATTCAATTTGTGTGTGCGCATGGTTGAGTTATAAGCATAACTATTGAGTTATTCTGTTGATGTGTACAGTGTGTTGAACATACAGTTAACTTCAAAACCAATCACATTGACAAAAACAGAAGTGATTCAAATGCTGATCATCATGTAGTCAATGCTCGTGATTTCTTTATTCCTACGCAGGTAATTTCTTGTTTGCTAATGTCATCCAAAGAAAGAATTCTTTGGCTCGGAAGTTGCAACATGGTATATTGTATGCCTCACTCTCTGGTACTTTTTATGTCAGGACAACTGGTTGCTGCTAACAGCAGACTATTCTCAGATAGAACTGCGGCTGATGGCTCATTTCTCCCAGGACCCTTCATTAATTGAACTTCTTAGTAAGCCAAATGGTGACGTCTTTAACATGATAGCTGCAAGATGGACTGGGCGGCTGGAATCTTCAGTTAGCTCCCAAGAGAGAGAGCAGACAAAAAGGTTGGTCTATGGTATCCTCTATGGAATGGGTCCTAATACCCTGGCAGAACAACTGGACTGCAGTTCGGATGAAGCTGCAGAAAAAATTCAAAGCTTTAAGGGTTCTTTTCCTGGTGTTGCTTCCTGGCTCCATGAAGCAGTTGCATCTTGCCGTAAAAAAGGGTGAGGTCAAATTTTCATTTTCCTTTGTTGTAAACGGTCAAGTTATTCCGAAACTGTTTAATTAGTGATTAAGGAAATGCTAAACTTTAAAGAGAAACTTTAGAGAGCATACATATCTAAAAGTAGGCTTCTAAAGCTACACATACAATTTCCCATTCCCTTGTCCTAATAGAAAGTTATCTTCTATTTGTCTTAGTCTTAAAACCATTGGTCATGTGTTGATCTTGGGTATCTAGCCAAGATTTTTGAGTTTCTTTGCACATGAACCTTTAATCTATCTTTTGCTCTCAAATGTTCTTGTCTGTCTTTTTTTATTTGTCTTCTGATATTCTTTTACATGCTTCCAAAATCGTTATCTATATAAACAGAAGGGGAGTGTTTTCTTTCCACTCCCATTTCATTTCATTTCATTCAAAAACTTAACATCATGTTAGACAAAAATGCCCATAGAAATGCTGTTATTCTTCTTTAGAAATATCTGAACCAACGTTATCCCTTTTCAAGTGAGAAGGGTATTTTGGAGTCTTGGATGAAGCAAAAAGGGGAGTGGAAAAAGCACTTCTATGAATAAGTTTAATATATACATATTAGTGAATTATTTGTTTATTGTCATTTGGCATCCATAGTTTGTTGAGGCCTTCATATTTGATGCAAATACTGTACTCCAAGCAAATGAGAGGGGCATAGTGTTATCAGATACGTAGAAATACGTATTTCTCTGGTAAAGGGGTAGTTCTGTAAATACCCCCCATGAGGGGTATATTTGTCTTTTGGTTGTAACCCTTTATGTAAATAAGATTTATGGAGTCAATGTGACCTAAGCACATGACATCCTCTTTCAGCTAATTTCTTTCTTCTCTCTCCTATTCATCTTCATCCTTGAAACCTAACCATAGAAACCCTAGAACTCAATTTCAACTTGGTATTAGAGCCAATTACTTTCAATTACAAGGGGATTTATAACCACAGAGCAATCGAAGGAGCAGCAGGGTGAAGCTGACGTCTGCTGAAGTCATCAGGCCGTACGGCTGATGTCATCAGTCGTATGGACACGCAAATCGAGGTCCTCTGATTTCTCTCCTACCTGGTAGATCTTCATTTTTTATGAATTATGGTGATATTTAAGAAATTTTTAGAGATCATCTTGGGGGATTGTTAAGCCATTTACAGTCGGACTCGTTTTTTTGGGTTTTTCCTTGTACTCGATCTCCTGATCCTTGCGGAACCTCTGTAGTTAGCCCCTTTTGTTGGTTCGTTTTACTCCCTAAGGATAATAGTAAGCCTTTGGGACAAGTTTCATTCAATTTGATTGAGTTTTGAAACTTCGGTGATGTTTTCTCTCCGACCTCTCTTCAGGGGGAGAGTAGTAATGAAGAGAAGTGGAATGTTCCTCTTCTTGCTATATCCCTATCTCTTCCTCCTCTAGAGTTTGAGAGGCCTCCACCCACTCATACTACTAGTGTGATTGATAGTGCTCCTGGAGCTCAGAAGGAGCTCAAAGTCTATAGTAGAAGGGCGACAGTCACAGTTGATCCAGGACCAGTGGTTCCTTCTTCGGATCCAGGTAATCCTCCATCTCTCCCTATACCTATCATTCCCTTGTCTACTGATGATTCTGATCTTCCTATTGCTATTAGAAAAGGCATCAGAAGTTGTACCCAACATCCTTTGAGCAACTTCGTTTCCTACAATGCCTTGTCACCTTCATATGGAGCCTTTATCACATCAGTTTCCACCATTCCCATTCCCACTCCATCTTCCGTGGCAGAAGGGTTAGCACACCCTAGATGGAAAGCTACTATGGTAGAAGAAATGAAGGTGCTGGATAAGAACAAAACCTGTGAGCTTGTTGACTTGCCAAGAGGCAAGAAGCCGGTTGGATGCAGATAGGTGTTCACAGTGAAGTACAAGGCCGATGGGTCAGTAGAGAAGTACAAGGCCAGACTGGTAGCCAAAGGGTACACTCAGACCTACAGGATTGACTATGTGGAGACCTTTGCACCTGTGGCAAAGATGAACTCCATCAGTGTTTTGTTGTCTGTAACAACAAACCAAGCGTGGCCTTTGCATCAACTGGATGTGAAGAATGCATTCCTTCATGGTGATTTACATGAAGAGGTCTATTGGTACCACCTCCAGGGTTCAATCCCCTAGGGGACAGCAGCAAGGTGTGTCGACTGAGGAAAGCCCTCTATGGGCTTAAGCAATCCCCCAGAGCTTGGTTTGAGAGGTTCACTCTAGCAGTGAAGAAGCTGGGATATACTCAAAGCTAAGCCGATCACACCCTATTTGTGAAGCACTTATTGAAGAGCACTACGGCCCTCATCATCTATGTTGACAATATCATTCTGATAGGGAATGATGCAGAGGAGGTGATCAAGCTAAAGAATCATCTAGCAGGCGAGTTTGAGACCAAAGATTTGGGATTCCTCAAGTAGTTTCTTGGCATAGAGGTTGCAAGATCCAGCCAAGGGATCTTCATCTCACAAAGGAAGTACGTCCTAGATCTATTGAAGGACTCTGGCAAGCTGGGAGATAAGCCAGTGGAGACCCCTATAGAGCAGAATCACCAGTTGGCTGACTCGAGTAGTATACCTTTACAGGATGTGGGGAGCTTTAAGAGATTGGTTGGAAGGTTGATCTACCTCTCCTTAACTCGTCCTGACATTGCTTATGCAGTCAGTGTTATCAGTCAGTACATGCATTCTCCTAGGGAGATTCACTTAGAGGCAGCACACAGAATATTGAGATATCTCAAGTCTGCCCCTGGCCGAGGCCTCCTTTTTCGAAAGAATGGCCACATGAGAGTAGAGTCATATATTGATGCAGACTGGGCTGGTGTCAAGGATGACAGGAGATCTACCTTAGGCTATTGCACATTTGTGGGAGGCAATCTGGTTACCTGGAGGAGCAAGAAGCAACCAGTAGTTGCCAGATCCAGTGCAGAAACAGAATTTAGGGCAATGGCCCATGGCTTGTGTGAGATACTCTGGCTGAAGATGTTGGTTGCTGAGCTTGGCTTTCCAGTCTTGGGATCCATGAGTTTGTACTGTGACAACAAGGCGGCTATCAGCATTGCTCACAAACCGATACAACATGATCGAGCCAAGCACATTGAAGTGGATCGCCACTTCATTCGGGAGAAGATCGTGTCTGGAGAAGTTTGCACTCCATTTGTGAAGACAGATGAGCAAGTAGCAGATGTCTTCACCAAAGGAGTTTCCAGTTGGCAACTTCACAGATGTTTATGCAAGTTGGGCATGAAAGATATCTATGCACCAACTTGAGGGGGAGTGTTATCAGATACGTAGAAATACGTATTTCTCTGGTAAAGGGGTAGTTCTGTAAATACCCCCCATGAGGGGTATATTTGTCTTTTGGTTGTAACCCTTTATATAAATAAGATTTATGGAGTCAATGTGACCTAAGCACATGACATCCTCTTTCAGCTAATTTCTTTCTTCTCTCTCCTATTCATCTTCATCGTTGAAACCTAACCCTAGAAACCCTAGAACTCAATTTCAACTTATAGGTTTGGCATTTTTCCGTGTAAGCATAATGCACTTACATCAATGTGTTTTCTTCTCAATTGGCAATAAAGATGATTTATTTTCTGTAACCCCTATAAATGCAGATATATTGAGACCCTCAAGGGGAGAAAACGTTTCTTATCAAAAATAAAAATTGGAAACAGCAAAGAAAAAGGGAAAGCTCAGAGACAAGCTGTGAATTCTATTTGTCAGGTAGCTGAAAGTACTTTTAACTTTGTTATATTGAAGTCATCTTGGTACTTACATCTGCTTTTCCAGGGCTCTGCCGCTGACATAATCAAGATCGCAATGATAAATATTCACTCTGTGATGGTCGAGGGATGTGAAAAACCTGATTCAATCACTGAATTTGCAACACAATTTTCCATGCTTAAAGGCCGCTGTCGACTTCTTTTGCAGGTTGTTACATGCTCACATTCAAAGCCTACTGGCACTGCTTTTTAAATTATCCCAGAAAAATGTATAAATCGAAAATAAGGTTGTAGTTTTGAGTTGTCTTTTATTTCCAGTTAATTCCGTTCTTTCTGAAAGATGGGAGTATTTTGTTTATATGCAACGGTTTATGATCATTGTGATGGATGCTATTGGCAATTTCTGTCCAGGTACATGATGAACTTGTACTGGAAGTTGATCCTTCTGTAACACGGGAAGCTGGATCAATGCTACAAGTGTGCATGGAAAGTGCTGTGTCGCTTCTGGGTATATAAGAGCTCAACACCAACATAACTTTTTTATATTTTCTTGATTATTTGAGAATATGTTCAGTCATCCATTTTTGTTGTTTCAGTTCCTTTGCTTGTCAAACTGAAGGTTGGAAGGACATGGGGCTCGTTGGAGCCTTTCCTGGTTGAACATTATAAATAAATTATTGTTCAGCATTCTTAAATTACAAAGATTGCCTTTCTTCAAGACTTCAGATGACAACTTGATTACATTGAAGAGTACGTAATGAGTGGTCATTGAATTGAAGCTTCTACAGTTTCTTTTTATTTTAAGTTTTATAGGATAATTTTTAGATGCTCTGATCACAAAAATATTTTCATGTGCAGGGGGAAGCCACTTAACTGTGCTGATGAACCAACAAATCTGGGGAGAAATGCAGGATGTCAATACCTTAGTCAATCTCTTTGAATTGAATTTCACAACTTCTACCTTTCTTGAAACAAGAAATGCTAGAGGTAGCCCAAGATTGCTTGTATGAAGTAGTCGAGCTCATGAAGTTGTTGAAATGCAGTATCAGCCACTTCAAACAAAATGTGGAACATGAATGTGAAGTGGTTGATGATAATTGTCTTAAAACTCTTTCCTGTGTGAGTTTTAGAGTTGTTGGAATCTGTGCAAGTTGAGCAAAATCAAGCCCTTACAACAACCGACCTAGTGGAAAGGTTCTTGGACCTTCGTGTTGAAAGCTAACAATGTGAGCATGGAATGGAAATGCTAACTTATGGAGGTTAGAGACGGTGGTATATCCGATGAAAGCTTCATGTGGACAAAATTTCTAGAATGGAATGCTTGTAGATTGTACGTAGCGGCGATTAAGGGAGCAAATAAGGAGCAAGTGTGGGAGAATTTCTGCTTAAGAACAGAAGGGTTTTTTTGACAGTGAGTGCTGCAAGTTTCATAAGATTTGAATCGACTGCATAGGGATCGTCAACCTGTTATGCAGTGAGTGCTTGCAAGGCTGACAGAAGGTGAGTAGCTAAGAATATCCCGAAGCCTCCAATATGCACAGAGAGTAGTATTTTTCATGGAGTAGGTGGGTCCAAGGATGTTGCTCTTTCCCATTCATTTTTGACATTCTGGGTGGAAAGAAATATGAGAGACTTGGAAGGGAGCAGAAAAGTGCTGTGATAGGACATTACAGGAAACATAATGGTGGCTGACAGTTATTGAGGCTAAAGACATTATTTCTTTTAATGACCTCTTCAGTACTCGAGCTTAGTCTCTGATCTTCCAATTGCTTTCAGACTTGGGAAATGCTTTCAAAACAGTCAGATGGGATTGAGGAACTAAATATGGAACGTTAACAGCAGTTGTTTGGAGCTTTGGTTTTCTGTCTTGATGGGTTTGATCAGTGTGGAACTTGAAAGCTGCATCCCTCAAGGAATTAACTGAAGTCGCGGGTAGAAGGATTTAAGCATGTTTTGATAGTAACAGGCTTACCGATTCCATTCCAGATGATTTGGAAGTTTTCTTACACCTGATACATTCTGAGCTGCTGAGTAAAACAACTGAAATAGCAGAATTATAGCAAGTGGCATCGTAAATAATTTTATTCCATCCTGAAGAGTAAAATACCTCGGATCTGATCTTCTGTTAATGTGCTTTGTTTGTTCTAGCAAGATATTTATACTCGATTCTTTTTCCCCCCCACTTTATTGTAACCTATATCCGGATGATATTCTTTTTCACCTGAGTCTTCAATAAAAGAAAATGATGAAGCAAATACTGCAAGTGTAATTGGTGGACATACAGTGAATTAGAAATTATTTGAGCCGTCGATGTTTATTTTTTGCAATTTCTGTTGGTGTTTTTACTTGGCTGGTTTAGCTGGCTTGGCTTCTGGTTGTGTTATGAGTGTGGTTGATTGGAGAAAAACTACACAATTACAGTTGTTGGCACGGTATCTAATGTTCGACTCTGTCCCTCAGGAAGACAGTAAATTATCCTAATTCCTGACATGTACAAAAGAGAGAGTCAAAAGATAACCTGATCCAGGTTAACTAATCTAACCTGAGGTAACTATTCCTTTAGGGTGCGTACATGTCGGATCTGGATTGGACACACCATCATACAACACAAGAGGCTCTACAGCAACAATTTATTCAAAGACAAAATGAAGCAAAATAGCAATTTAGCAAGAACTGGTGTGTATCTAGTTTCATCCCAATTCTAACAGGCAATCTCAGCTCAGCAGGACCGCAGGGATCTGTCCCTCCATTATTGGATGCCATCCCTCTTGTATGTGTTTGATGTAGTTTTATTCTCATTTAAAATAACATCATTATCATCATCATTTATGCCTTATCCCAAATGTTTGTGGTCGGCAACATGAATTCTATTTCGTCATTCGACTCTGTTTAGACCTCCCTTCTGTCAAAGTATAACTTTACAGACCTTTTCTCATCTTGAAAAACATAAAAGATAAAAGTAAAGTTTGTGTAGGTTTTTTAGGCTCCACTTGCAGGTGTCGTTGGAGTTGAAAGATGCGCTTCGTAGTATTTGAGAAATGATAAATCAATACGAGTTTTGACACGGACAGGAAGTTTCTAAACAAGAGAGTTTGATGAGAACGTTGTAATATTAAGTTGTGTGAAACAGTGGAAGCTACAATTTGGTTCATTGATTGCTAATAACATTACACCCAATCCATGTCGGCAGGGCCGCCGATACCACCCTCTCCATGTCGACTCTAAACTGTTGACATGGGCCGTTTGATTTTTATTTTATTTTTTAATTTTGGAGAGAGAGAGAGAGAGAGAGAGAGAGTTTTAGGGTGGGTGCCCAACTAAAAAGTAAGGGTATTTTTGTCTTTAGGTAGGTGCCCAGCTTAAAGAGGTGGGTACGCGTGGAGCGACCTTGAGATTATAGATACCTAACTCTGGACAGAAGAAAGTGATTAGCATGAAACCAATTGCTTGATCTGATGATTTGTGTGGAGAGAAATCATCGATACCTAATTCTAGCCAGAAATTGGTCGGATGAAATTGCATTGGTTGTCCGCTGACGCACCTGTTCTTTCCTTCAATTAACTAGAAATAGCAATTATGGATGGTGATTTTTAACGAGGAATTGTTAGGTATCCGTCGTGTAAACTTCAATGGTAGACCATCTGCAATTCAGTACACGTGGTGCACTTGCAAGGGGATGTGACCTTCCACCAGGTACGTCGACCTACCCCATCTGTATCTGTCACATTCTTTTGAATGCTCAGAATATATAAAGTGATCAGCAGTGTTGATGGAGAGAATCTATGGAATGGACGTCTATTTGCAACCAATATAATTGAGTTGTGTAAAAGATCTTGTAGGTGATGAACAGTGTGTCTCACTCCCCTGCATGTGCACCATGTATGCCATTGCCATACAATGCTGTTACAGTTCTTAAGGAGAACATTGAAAGTAACTTACATTTCCTGGTCTTCCTTTACTGTAACACAGTTCACCAAGAACAAGAGACATATATAGAAGTGCCCAACTTTTATCTCCATTACTTCCAGTAAATATTTTTTCAACCTACCTCAAGCTAGACATCTGTTTCTTTTAGTAAATCATTTGTGTTATTGTTGTGATTAGGTCTTTTTACGAGAATAATCCGTTGGCCGAGAAGATAGATTTAGGAAGATTTGTTGCTATTCGTGGGTTGATGTGTTGATCTTGATCACGGTTTTAGTAGTTCACTATAGGGACTCTACTTCTTAGTAGTTACTCCATATCGGTTGCTCCTGAATTAACAATATTGTAACTCTATTTATTGCTGCTGTGTGTTCTCTATTGAGGCACATTAATGAATATGTTAAACAACCATTTACCTTAAAAGATCGACCTATTTGGGAAAGGCGAAACAACTATATTAGATGTATACCAAGGGGTCATCGGACCAACACAAGACGTGCGTGGGAAAACACTATCCATTAACACGCCCCCTCAGCGGGAATACACTCCACTGTAGACTTGAACCCGCGGCCTTAAGGCTCTGATATCACGTTAAACAATCATTTACCCCAAAAGACTGACCTTTTGGGGAAAGGCGCGTGCCAAAACAACTATGTATACCAACGAGTCATCGTATTAACCCAAGACATGCGCGGGAAAACACTATCCGCTGACAGAATATTACTTCCTCCTTTCGATTTTCTCCCGTGCAGTAGGCTGCAAAGCCGAAGCATGTAATATTTTGTCTTATATGTGCTTGTTTGTTGGTTTATAATCCTTGGATGAGTGCTTATGAGGGCAGAAGGGCATTGTTGAGTAGCTTTTTCTAGGCAACAAATTTGAAGTTAACACAAGTTCATCGACCTTTGATTCCGCTCGAGAATGCTAAATTGCCGAACGACCAAAAAATGGAAAGGTAAGAAACTTGATTATAAATGTATGAACAATAATACAATCCACCATCTGTCTTCTCATGCCATCGATTGTAGACGACATGGATCGATGCTGCCTGCCCCTGGGTCTTGGATGAAGCTTGTTGTATCTACTTATTTCATAGTCCCCGAGAGATGATTAGCCTTTCACTGATCATCCAAATCTAGATTTATGAGAATATTTGATTTCTTCTTTTGTAATATTTTATTTCCTCTTTTGTATATCCCTCGGGATCTCTTTGTAACGGCTACCTCCCTTGTAAACTCTATATAAAGAGTGGATTTGTTAATAGAAATACACACCTCTCTTGCATCCTCATCAATGTAGTAAGAAAGATAACATCAGAATACAAAGAAGAGAATATTTATTCAATATTATATATTATCCATCATCCACAACTCCAGCAAGCCTTATGCATATATGTGACCAACTATAGAGGGACCCGAGTACATATACAAGTCTACTACATGGAAAAAAGGTGCTAATGGCGGGGGCAGAGCTTGGTATAATGCAACATCCAGACCGTGGAAAGCAAACTAAAAATAACAGAAGGGATGAAATCTCTATAGATTTCTACTTTGAAACCCAGACAACGTGATCCTCAGGAAGGAAGTGGCAGATAGGAACAGTTCCAGGCTTGACCTTGAGTACTTGGAAGGCCAGGTGCTTCGGGTTCCATTTCGAGGTGTCTGTATGGCATATGGCGACGGCCTTAGCTTTCGTTCCATCGGTACCAACTAATGGAACGACATACGCCTTTGTCGTGTGTGTCGAATGGCAGTAGAACACAGCATATGCATAGGTCTGGCCATGGCACACCACAGAATTGTCCCCAGCCATCTTTTGTACTCCTGGTGCGATGATGTATTGCTGCTTCTGTTTCTCCTCCTTGTCGACTTCCGTCGCCATTACCTGAACATTTGTCCCAAGCTTTGAAGTACTAAAGTCGATCATCGACTCTAACGATGTTGCACAATACTTATCTTCTCCTTCTACCGCAGGCTCCTCACACTCTGTGATTGTCTGCTTCATGGCCTCGGCTTCTAACGACTGGGGCTCGACCGAGAATCGGTCGAGGATCTCGGGCAACTTCTTAGAGGAGAAGGGTATGGCCTCGGCGACTTGACGTGGTAGGAAGGTGGCTCCAGATGTAGTTGTGGTGAACTGCAAGTTCATCTTTGTGCCAGTGTGTAAGTCTTTCTCTAGGAAGAAGAGAGCAACGTCGGGGTTGTCGTGGAGTTGATCCTCAGAGGCGGCGTAGACGTAATTGAATGGGTTTTTGCCCGGATGCACCGTAACGACTACTGGCTTTCCCTTGTGGCCAGTGCTCACACCTACTCCACCCTTCCCTACGTCCACCTTAGTTTTTCCTCCCGGCTTCCCAGTGTTGACGCCAACACCTTTACGTCCCACATTTACATGAGTGCCACCACCACTGGGCTTGCCCTTTCCGGTACCCACATCTACACCACCCTTCCCAACGTTAACTGAAGTACCCTTTCCGCCAGGCTTCCCGGTGTCGACAACTACACCGCCCTTCCCTACATTAACCGAAGTACCCTTTCCGCCAGGCTTCCCAGAGTCGACAACTACACCGCCCTTCCCTACATTAACCGAAGTACCTGACCCACCTGGCTTCCCGGTATCCACATTGACACCACCCTTCCCTACATCAACAGAAGTACTTTTCTCTTCTGCTAAATCTGGAAATTCAACAACAAAATTAGCAAAGAAGAGCTTATATAGAATGGTGTTCTTAAACTAACTGGAGATTTTTTTTTTTTGAAGCGGTGGCATGGTCGCGCGCCACATATACCCCATGGTTTAGGCTTTGGTTTTAAAAAGACTTTTAAAAAGCACCCATGGGTATATGTGGCGTGCGATCATTGGCGCATGATCGCAGCTTCAAAAAATTTCTCATCTAATTGAATGTGTTGACAACTGCTTTACTCTAAAAGCTTAAGCTGTTAGAGGAGGCTTAATAGGCACAACTCAAGGTACAACACAGGACACTCGCCCCCCGGGGATCGAACCCAGGACCTCCGGCTCTGATACCATGTTGACAACCACTTTACTCTAAAAGCTTGATTGACTCAGAACTCGCTTGAGTCAACTCGTTTTTGGCCGAGTGCTTGATAACTTAGTGCCTTAGTCAAAGTCCAAACTCATATTTCTAATAAAAAAAGTTTGATATGGTTCTCTACACTAACTCGGAGTGTGATCAGATTATAATATAAGATGACCCAGATCCGGGGTCTGAGTTTTCCACATAGTGGAGACCTTGAGAACTCTAGAAATGGGTCAGGTTCGAAACCAACCTGGCCTTAAAAGATCTTGAATCACTTTCGGCATGGGAGTGTTTGGCAACACTGTTTGCCAATACTCCTCAGAAGGTAGAGCAGCATGGCTTACTACCACTGCAAGCTGCAAAAAAATGTTATAGAAACTTATTAATATTTCTTTATCTTAAATAATCTGAGATTGCACTAAAGGAATGAAGAAAAAAAGATCGAAGTAGACAAAAAAACCAAAAAATAAAAAACTCACCAAGAGAAAAGCAAAGATGGGTAGGAGACGAAACTCCATTGTAGGCTTGGAAACACACACCAGAGAGCTATGAAGTTTGAGGGAAGATCTAACACAGAAAGCTAAGAGTAGTACATGGAAAAGTAGTGTAAGTGGGTGCAATTTATAAGGAATTAGATCCAAAAAAGCAACACGCCACCTATAAGAACGACGGGATTAATAACCACAACTGTCCCTGGCTTACACCATTGAATGCAGTCGGACCATCAGTACAGGTGTAAGCATGCAAGAAGACGGATGACGCTGTGGGTGCAAAAAAGGATAAAAAACACACACAGCAGTTTTGAGGAGGGTGTGGGTGTGTAAATGAGTAAAAGACAGAAGAAAGAGAGATGCTATATATGTCTCCAAAGCTGCCTAGTTCATGGTTACGCCATGAAATCGTTCTTTTGCTAGGTTTCACCATTTACGTGAAGGCGGCAAAATTTGGATGTTTGATAGCTTAGACTTTTCAAATCAACCAGTCAACTACCAAATTTATTATGATTTAATGGGGGTTGAGAGTTGAGAATGGACGTCATTTCTACTTCTTGTTTTGATTAATAATTAGGGTTGTGATGTAACAAGGTATACCTGAGATCTTTTCATTTGCGGAAGCGGCATTTTTGGTATTCACCGCTGCCATCTGGGCCCACTGACCGCATGGATGTTTAGCCCACCCCTTAATAGACATTCATAACAAAAATCAGCTTGTTTAATGATTTTTAGCCGTTGGTTTTAGTACTCAAAAAATGGTTGCATTCAACGGCTTTAAGAACGCCTTAAAAAGTACTAAAAAGTGTTAAATCTAATGGTTATAGATTACCAATCAGGGTGATTTTTGGTGTGTATATCCGACAAGGGATGGGATAAACATCCATACGGTCAGTGGGCCCAAATGACAGTGGTGAGTAATAAAAATCATGCTTCCGCATTTAAAACAGTTTCAGGCATACCTTGTTACATCTTTTTCCTAATAATTAAGGTGTACCCATTAATTGTGTGATCACCAACATTTTTTTGGTTTCTATAATGCCACGTGGAGCATTTTTATGCCCACTGACCCACAGTTAGCAATTCGGCATACGGCATACGGCAAAGATTTGGAAAACGGGAAAAGTTTGAGTTTAATTCGGTCATTGGTGAAGTTTTATATTCCTTTAGCCTTAAAAAGCCTGAATTTTACCTATTTGTTCATTTTATGCAGCCGTTTAATACATTTTTTTTTAAACACAAAATTTCTGTATTAAACATGAATAATACGCATTGGGTTCATATTGTAGCTCACGATTTGGTCCACCTGTGATTCTGTCAAATGGATCCTAACCACCCATCTAAATTGTCTTTTGAATCAACGGCTATAAGTAAAAGTACGGAGATTAGTTAACGAGAAAGTTTATAGGTTGGATGATTTGGAACTCGAGCTGGTTTTTGGCATTAAAGATTTCTTAGTTGAAACCGTATGTCCCAACCGCTCTTCACAAGTGTGCGACACAGATGGGTCGGACTGCAATCCACTGTCCAAGTGTCCTGGCACCTGTTGATAATTTCAGCACTAAAAGCTTCAGTGCTGAAAGAGCTTAATTACTTATGTATGAATTAAATTATTTGGTAAAGGTCTTATGTCTGAGAATTAAGTCAAGGGCATTGTGGAGACTTTAAAATGTTTATAAGGACATTGTTGTCAGTTTTTTTTTTTTTTTAAAGAGAAAGCTGCTATCATAAAAGAAATTTTTGGGTATTATTAGTTTTTTAGTTACCACATTAAGTAAAGGGACGTTGACTTAACAAAAGTCACTTAAATTAGGTAATATTCTGAATTTCAGCGGGTAAACAAATGGTCTCAATGGGCCATTAAGGTCTGAATGTATTAAGTTTTACTAATCGCAAAGCTGAAATGAGCCCCATGATACACTCTTTTGAGTCCCAGACCAAAAATCAGCCTAATTGATGATCTCGATCTGCTAACACGAAGTGTTCGCGCTCTTTGATCTGTTCGCTCCTAAGCAGTGGGAGGAGACCAAGCCTCTGGCCACATGCCTGACACATCGAAGAAAAGTCACATACGAAAAAATTTAGTTCGTGGAGCTGAAATGAGCCACATGGCGCACTATTTTTGAGCCCCAATGAATGATTGGCCAACTACTTGATGGACCAAGCTGATTTCTGGTGTATAGGCACATCAAATGGTGGGCCAATCATTCATGGGTTAGTAGGCCTGAAAGATTGTGCCAGGTAAAGCATTTTTATGTGCTCGCCAGGTCCATGGATCATGGTTAAGGGTGTCAACGGGTCAGTTCCGGTTCGGTTCCTAAGGTGATCAGAACCAGAACAATTGGTTCTGATTCTTATCAGTTTGGTTTCTTAACGGCTCCGGTTCTCAAAGTGATGGATTCAGAACCGGAACTGATTATGTATTTATGTCGGTTCCAGTTCTGATTCCAGGTATATTGGGCCAAATCTTGAGAATATAACGATATTTACACTATATTTATTTATTGGTACTAGTTCTTATCGGTTTTGGTTCCATATTAGGCTACCCAGAACCCGAACCATTATTGTCGGTTCGGTTACTTTCTAATCGGTTCCCAAAAATGTGGAACCGGAACTGGTGTTTTCGGTTCCGGTTAAACGGGTAAAATTGACACCCCTAATCATGGTAAAAAATTGACCTTTATAACGAAAATAATGGCCGTTATAACAGTAATGCCTTGACCCCATGTTATAGGTCGTTTAAAATATTATGAGACTGTTATTCTAACGTTATAACGGGTCAACCTTGCCACGAACTAAATTTTTTTGGTCATTAACCGTGGGTAAATTAAATGATAGCATCGTCCTTAAGATGATATGGCACCATTTTCATCATGAGGTTTGGATCATCAATGTTCTCTGAAATTCGTGTGGTGGTTTTTGAGATTTGCATAATGGTCTTCGGAATTCACGTGGTGATAATATCAATGGCTATTACGACGGTATGGTGTGATAAGGGCATTTTTTTCTGAAGAAGGGCAAAATAGAAAAGTTTTTACGGATTTGGATTTCGAAAGAATAGTTTGGAGGGTGAATCTATAAATTGGTACTACTTCAGGCAGGAAACAAATTTATGACTTCAGACCAATAGCTAGGAATGGAGAGGAAAAAGGGGCATTTTGGTAATAAAAAAAGTGCCTCAAACAAATTTATTTATATATTTATTTTTAAACATTTTTTTTTTCTTATAAGTGTTTTATTAGATGAAGGCCTTGAGAGGCTGAGGGAGCCTACCAAAAGCCATAACGAATCACAGAGAGAACTAAAACAATACCTCCAAGAAGAGGAATAACATCAAGCATCCCAACCAATCCCCCCCTAAACCCTCGCTCTGCTAACCAAATCCCGCTCCCCAACTAAACCCTCTCTCTGCTAACCAAATCCTTCACGACAAACAATCTTCTAAGAACCATCTATATAACAAAACACTGGTCGTCTCCCCACTTATACCCCTCTTATATATAGGCTTCAATAGAGAAGGGCCGAGATCATATCCACCAATTGGACAGTGGATCTCAGCCACTCACACCCAATTTCACTCACACCCAATTTCGGCAATGTTTTGTCGGGGAGTGCCGTGGGCACGGGCCACCCACTAATATTTTATAAAGTAGAATATATTTTTCTATTATCTATTGACTTTTTTTCCTCCTCCTACCTCTTTCTCATTACTACGTGTACAGTCGCAGACTATTCTCATTGAAGACGAAATGAGTCAACAACAACTACTACCTCCTCGGCTTAATGAAAAAGAGGGAGGCCACCGCCCACCTTGCCGCCGCCCCCCCACTTCTAGTTCCACTAGCTTCATAACCATGGTACTGCATCATTATTACTAGCATTACCACTCATCACCCCTGCTGCTGTTGCTGCACCAGTCTATCTTTACATCACATAGTGAGGTCCACCTGATTAAATAAGGGAATAGATGGCAGCCCCTGATTGGGACAACACGTAGTGCAAGTTGAAATTGCTCCACATGAATAAATTTATCCTGTGAACTAAAATTTTGATGTGGAGTATAATGTGCACCGAATCAAAATTCTGCCCCACACCCCTACTCAAACCAGAGTTCCTCACATTAAAATTCTAATATAATTTCAGGCAACAGTTGGGACATTCTTCAGGGGTTCATTTAAGCCCCCATTCAATGAGAAGCTGCTGGCTTCGTGTCTCAACGGTACAAGCCTCTCAAAGTCAAAGAGCCTGGCCTACTGGAGTAAAGTCCCCCCCTCTCTCTCTCTCTCTCTCTAAACTGTAGGAACATTCACTTGTCTACAGTCTGGTATCAGGTTACCATTGTTATGGTTTAGTTGTTTTTCATTTCTTAAATTTCTTCCTGTTCCTTTCAGAGTGTACATCTCTTGACTTTCAATGGCTTTAATCACCCAACACAGGTGCGTTAAGAGTTTATTTTTGTACATTAGGAAAATGTGAGAGAGAAGAATTTATCATAATCATAATTCTTAACATGCAGATGCAGAGAAAGCACTCTTCATACATGTTTTGATCTTCTATTTTCTTCATCTTTTTGCCGTTTTTGTAGTTGATCACTGACCATATAGATGTTTGGCACATCCCTAGGTGGACCTACAGATCAAAAATCATCCTGATTGGTAATTTCTAACTGTGGAATCTAAGCAGGGCCGTCTCGATGCAAGTTGGGACCTAAGGTGAAAACACCATATAAAGGCTTTTTATATTTAATATATTAATATATATGGTAGTAGAAAATCTTACTTAACAAATATTCATGATAACCAAAAACTACGGAAAAATGTAGTTGCAGAGGACTCTCGTGGCCCTACATAGATCATTTTTTGGGCCTAAAGACTGGATGTTCAGCCGACCTTCGAGGATAAATACATTAAAAATCAGTTTGGTTGATGATTTCTAGCCATTGGATTTACTACCCAAAAAATATGCTTGAATCCAATGGCTAGAATTAATCCTAAAAAGTACTAAAATCTATGACTAGAGATAACCGATCAGGTTGATTTTTTGTTTGTATACCAAACAATGGTGGCCTAAACATCCACGTGGTTTGTGGGCTGGGGCCTTCTCTCACCTGGGTTGGGGGCCTTCTCTCACCTGGAGCCTAAGGCGACCGCCTTAGTGGCCTTACGGTAGAGACGGCCCTGAATCTAAGTACTCCAAAAAATCAACCTTTGTGGTCTGTAGGTCCATGTGGTGATCCTCCAAACATCCATATGGCCAATGGTCTCTAAGAGTTTGCCACCTGGCTCAGACATACAGACGTCAGTAGCCTCGCTGCTGAAAGACGTCAGTCAGCAAAACTGGAATCCTATACAGATGCTCACAATCTTTGTGTTTCACCAGTAGTTAGGCGGAGGCAGGGTTGGACACACCATTCAGTCAGTCCATCCTCAATGCATCGTTCCTGATCAAATAATTATTAACCAACCAACCAATTGTATGAGTCCACTTTTAGTCCCTGCCTCTCCACTTGAAAAGGGAAAGTTTTTGCTGTACCACAAAGGAGCAAACTTTGATCCTTCCACTCCCAATACTTTGACGTGGAAACTCTTTTGGCCCAGTACTCATGAATTTTTGGCCCATCCCTAATGAATCTATAAACGAAAAATCAGGTTGATTGGTAAATTCTAACCATTTGGTTCGTGCATGGGGATATTTCTAACCGTTGGATTCGAGTGTTTTTTTAACGTTACTCAGCTAGAATGGTTAGAAATTACCAATAAGGTTAATTTTTGTTGCGTAGGACCTCCGAGAGAGCTGAGCTAAAACATTCTAGGGTAAGTAGGCTTAAAGAGCGTGCCAATTGGCATTTTCCAGAGCCAAGGATCAAACGGTGTTCCTACTAGGGGTGTCAATCCGGCACTCTTGTAAGAGGGCCGTACCCTGCCCTATGCCTTTAAAGTCAGAGGGCTTTTATTATTATTATTATTTCTAGCCCTCAGGGATGTGCAGGGCCCACATATGTAAGGCCCTTCTAAATAAGGCCGGGCCAAGGTCACACTCAAGGTGGCCCGGTCCTATCCGGCCCTTAACAAATCATCTCTAATATATTTATTTTTTTAAATTATATTTTATAAAACAGCGTAATATTGCATCTTTTTATAAAAAAAATTGCACACCAAGTGCATTGTCTTTTCAAAACTAAATTAAATAATATTTTTTATATATAAAAATGGGTTGTTCAAACGTCACTTGTCGTTGGACACTTATTGTTAATGCAAGTTCCAATCTACTTAGGGAATCAAACCCGTTTTTAAAAAATCAAAACATACATAAGAAAGGGGGGAAAATGGTTGGCATGGTCTCCAGTTTGTTTGGCACACATGTCACAATGTTATTGGTGTTGGACACTACAATTATCTTAAAAAAGATATTGAGCCATTCCAAAAATATGATCAGCCTAAAATTGTTCTTATTTTAAATAATTTAAGAATGGTTCAAAATCATTCCAAAATAATTTTTTCTTAATGTAAATTTATATTATATCATTTATTTTATTAAGTTTTTATAAAAAGAATAAAATTTTTCATTTTCAAACCTTAACGGTTCACTCTGTGACTTAAAAATTATGACCATTCGTTGAAAAATCTATATAAATTAAAACAAGGAAACACGTTACAAGCTAAGTGATTTATTATAACATCCACCCTTTTTAGTAAAAAAAATTATATTTTTTAATACTTTTTTTCTAGGCCCTGGCCTACCTTGACCCAGCCCTAGCCCTTGAGGATAAGGCTACTACTGTGTCTTTTAGACCAAGGATATCACTTTTTGAATTGATTTGAAGCTCTTTAAACATTGTCATTACCTGAATCATATTCGCCAATTAGAATGGACTATCCTCCAAGCACTAAAAAGCAATCTTAAGATATTGGTAGATCTCAACCTCGTTAGATTCCTGTCGTCTCAACAACTCAGGGTAGAGTATCTCTCAATTTCTCTTCTTTATGTAGTTGCTTTGCCGACCCGATGAGGTTGATGTCATCACCAAATCAACACGAGATTTTTCTGTGGCTGTTTGAAGGCGGTAGGATGGCAATATAACCTCAGAGAGAAGGAGAGGAAGACGAAGACTGAGAAAAGAAACAATTTTTAACTTTTAATTCTCTATTTCTTTGTTGATGTGTGTATATATATATATATTTTTTTTTGGAAAATGCTACTGAGTAATGACCAGGCAAAAATAGGTTCAGTTGAAACCATTGATGACCGCCAAAAGGCAAAAAAAACGACAGACTTTGTCTGTTGTAAATGAAAAACTACGGACCAAGTTTGTCATTTATTTGGGGATGTAGATAAATATTTTATTTGGGGTAGTAAACAACGGACTTGGTCCGTTGTTGTTTACTTTTTGGGTACATAATTAAATAATAATCCATAAAACTTCACAATAGCGTCTACTTCCTATATGGGAATATAGGTCCAAATTGGAACGTTGTATTGTATAAAAATTTCATAATTCAAATTCATTGACTTTCACAACTTGGAGTTACTTTTGCAAGCTTTACACATAAACAATTTTAATTACCTAGGTCGATTGTGTTGTCCGGCCCTTAAGCCTTGCTTAGTATACTCTGTAGTTTGCAGGAAAATGTTTGTAGGCAAATATTAGATAATCAAATGGGAGAGGAGAGATGTTCGGGGGCCCGGAGACGGAGACTATGGGAGATGAGTACGTCATTTGCCTATTATTTGCAGCTGTTTGCAGCCACTTTTTGGCCACAAACATTAGACCACTTTTTGGCAAAAAAATGGATCGGTCTAATGCAAATATTTGTTTGATGTTTTGTCACCGAGCACACACAAAAGCCGCAAACTTTTTGCACACAAACATTTGTAATTTTGTAGTGCTACCGAGCAAGGCCCTGATTGCAAAAAAGAGCAGTGGATCATGGGATTCGAAAGATCGCATGCCGCAATAAAAAGAAGTCATTAGAGTATTAATAAAGTCATTGCCGCGTGGACCATGGATCACTTGAATCTGACGGTTCATGGCTACCCGCATTGCTCTTTTTTGCAGTTAGTTTTTCCGTTATAACGGATTATAACACGGGCAAAAACGGAAAAAAAAAATGAAAAATAATGGCGCTAAAACCTAAAATTTGAATATCAAATTTTCAACAAAATTTATAACAGAAAATAAGGGATTTTTTTTTTCAGAAAATAACGATCGTTATTTTCGTTAGAACGGAAAATAATGGGCCTTATTTTTTGAGCGTTAAAATGGATGGTACATAATGTAACGGGGGAGGTCCGAATCAGTTACAACGTCCATTATGTCGGTTATAACAACCGTTTATTAAACCAAGGTGTTCTCTCAAATCTTAATAACTTTAATTATCATTTAAGACGTTATTAATTAGAGGGAGACGTCTGTCTTGGGTCTAGGGTGCAAGAAAAAGACACTTTATTTAAAGAAAAAATAAAATTCACAATGATATAACGACACCGGATAAAACTTTGATAACCGGGCCCTATCATCAAGGGAGATGACAGGGCAGGAGATATCGGCACGTGTATTTTGTACGGTGAACCACCTCGGCCTCACCACACACGTACCCAGGTGAGTACGTGAGTGCTTTTCCCCAAAACACTCACCTGGGTACGTGTGCGGTGAGGCCGAGGTGGTCCGTCCGTACAAAATACACATGCCGAGATCTCCTGCTCTGTCATCTCCCTTGATGACAGCACCAGGTTAAATCTTGGAGGACAAATTTAGTATGCAACCATTTGCATATTTAAAAGTATGCAAACATTGTCAGTACTGTTGGATGTCCCTTGAAAAATGTGTTATTTTGAATGTTTTAAAAAGAAATTTTTATAAATTGAAAACACGTTTTTCAATGAACATTCAATGATGGATACAATGTTTGCATACTTTTTAAGTATGAAAATAGTTGCATACTAGACCAACCCAACCTTGGAGGGTTTCGGAGGAGGAGGAGGAAGAGTATCTGTGAAGGAGCCAACATGATTTTCTTTTTGCAAACTCCAGTATCGTCTATATATAAGACTTTGGACCATAAAACATCCCGTGCGCCACTAGATAACTATATCCAACGGTGTTGGAGTGACTAATTGTAGTGGGTGTCCCGTGCCCACGACACTCTGGACAAAGCATTTACTAAAAGTTGGTGTGAGTGACTGAGATACACCGTGCAGTTGGGGGATAAGATCTAGGCCATTCTTTATTGAAGTCTATAAGAGGGGGTGTAAACGGGGAGACAACACTGCCTTATATAGATGGCCAAAGGCTGGTAAATAGTGATTAGAAATTTGCTGACTTGGTGCCGATCAGCCAAGTTGTTGATGCTGACCAAATGGATGTTTGGCCAATCCTTTGGTGGACCTACAAACCAAAAATCAAATTGATTAGTGATTTCAAACCCTTTGGATATTTGTACCCCAAATAATAGTCAATTATACTCAAAGTCCATGGCTTAGAAATCACTAATCAGACTAATTTTAAGTCTGTATGTACATTTAGGGTTGGGCCAAACGTTCAGAAATCTTTAAGAATATGCCACGTGGCTCATATTGTGGTCGGTCAGAAAATTTGCTGACTGGCGCCGGTCAGCCAAGTTCTACTCGCAAGTTGTGGTTCAGCCCCTTGTTAGCAATCCTCCGATTAAATCGCATTTCATTCGCGCATTTTTCGTTTTTCTCAAAATAAGTTTTATTTGTCCGAATCATTCGATAATTCGAAAAAATTCGGAAAATTTCAGGTTCAATCGAATAAAACGCGTTTTCACATTTTTCTTAAAAATTCATCTCATAAAAACGCTTAACAAACCGTTTCCTGCAACCCGCCACCATCTCCATGGCAGGCCGCTCATTGGACAACCTCCCCTCGGTGACAGCAGTGCTACACTCCACCGCAAATAAAACGGAGTGGTAGTAGAAGAAGAAGAAGAAGAAAGGAGGGGGGAAATGGAAGTTTAGGCCCTCCATTTTCACAGACCTGCAACTCCCTCAAATGGTGCTAGCACCTCTTCCACACCAGCGCAACCACTCCGATCAGCATCACCCATAGCAGGATGGAAAAGAAAAGAAGAAAAAAAAGAAAGGAAAGATAAAGGTGGGATGAGAAACCCTCCGTGGAAGCTAAGCCATGGTTTCGAAGCCGCGGTTAATCTTTACCATCCACTGATCCTCTCATTCTCTCAATCGAACACAGAGAAGAGGAAAAAGGAAACCAACAAAAAAGTAAGAAAGAAAATAGCAAAAGAGAAAATGGTCGGGCACCGTTGACAGCCCTAAAATGACAGGATTCTGTACAGGACACAATATATAACACGTGGCACGCTCTTGGAGGACTCTGACAATATGGATGTTTGGCCAAACCTAGGTGGACCTGCAACCAAAATTCAGCCTGATTAGAAATTTATAAATGTTGGATTGGACTTATTTTCATGGGTTGATCTCAACTGTGGGAATTATAGCAGTATTTGAGGTGCATATCTCCAACTCCCAAAAATCACTAATCAGGCTGAATGTTGGTTTGTAGGTCCACCTAGAGATTTTCCAAACATCCATACGGTCAGAGTCCTCTTAAGATGTGCCATGTGGCACACATTTGTTTCCTGTACAAAATCCTGTCATTTTGGGGCTGTCAAGGGAGCCCGATCCAAGAGAAAAAGTAAAACAGAGAAACGCTTTTAAGAAAATTGGTTTTGGGGAATAATTCCGTGTGTAGCACCACACCATGCTTGGGTGCAAACTATACGTTTAGCTTTTCAACGGAAAAATCGTATTAGTTACTCAATCACCACATATTTTAGGATCTGAACTATCGATAGGAGAACCCACCAATTGAACGGTCTGGATCTTGGACATAGTAGGTGATGTACTGTTCAAGTGCATAGCACCATAAGATATTTCCTCGTGATAAAATATTAAGAAAAGAAATTGAATTGTGGTCCATCGTCAAGATGAAGAAAATATAATGGATATCCTTATGTCTTTGCAAAATAAAGGAATTCTATGGATCACCCCTATTGAATTTTGACCTTACAAAAAGCACTGTAGTATGGAACTATATTACTAAATATATTTATTCCCCTTCGAAGTATACCCAATTTTTGATTTTGGAATTTTTGAAGTAATACGTACATATAAAACACGAATAAAACATATGCAGTATAATTACCGTTTAGTGAAATTTTGACCGAATTTTGAACTTAATAAAACTCGAATTTTCCCCGCATCGAATTTTGGCCGTATTCCGAATTGCTAACAAGGGTTTAGCCGCTTAGGTGTGGGTCACCAATACTTGCTTTACATATGGTTTCCTGCTTTGCACCGTTCTTTTTCATGTGGGTCACATCGATCCATTTTAGTAATGGATATTAGGGGCCCCATTTCCGATATGGGTAACTCATGAGTCTGCAAAAGAGAAAGAATAACACCTTCTGTAGTCTTATACAAAGAAACTTTGTATACACGTGGATGTACATGTCCATCAATCTAGACCATCCAACTGACGGAAAATCTTGATTAGACGAAACTAGGTCTCCAATCAGAAGCAATTTGGTGGATCTTTGCACATAACTATATCAAAACACAAACAAAATGGTTTAATGGTCAGGATTGTTCGCATCAATGCAGTGTCCAGCCATCTCAGCCCATTTGAAAGATGTGACATTAATTGACGGTCTATATTAAGAGGCATATATACGTATAGCCTAGGAGCTGTGTTTCTCTCCTAAAAGAGGATTGCTAGCAAGCAACGCTCAAACGAGTTGCATAACCCCGCAAAAGGACAAAAAAAATACATATTTTAATTCAGGATATGGTTTTCGAAGAAGTTTTCCTTGTCTTTTGCGGGTTGCATCCTTGCTGGCATTCCTATTCTCTAAATCTGCCGTCATGCCCTAATAAAGAGCGTAAACGAAGGAGACACGCATAGATTTGAGGAATCGTTTTTCGCTCCGGTTGATCAGTGGTCCTACTTAACGCATTTTTATGGGCCCCCCGATCGCATGGATGTTTATTCGACCCTTTTGTGGATATGCACACCAAAAATAAGATTGATTGATGATTTATAGACGTTAGATATTGTACCCAAAGAACATGTCAAATCCGACGGGTATAATCAATCTTAAAAAGGTACAAAAATGTAAGTCTCAAGATAACCAATCAGGGCGATTTTATGTATGTATATCCACCAATGGGTGGGCTAAACATCCATGCGTTAATGGACCCAAAAACATGCAATACATGGGGATTAGTGGGGGCACTGGATCGACGGGAGCAAATTTTTTTCTAATTTGCCGTGTATAGACTATAGATATGCTTCCCACGTACCGTTCACGCACTGAAACCAGGAGTAAACCTGTCCAAATAAAAACATGCCACTTGTCCCTTGTTTTGTTTTTGTGGCCAAATCACAAGCCTTCGCAGAAAAGAAAAGCTCCGTGACACTGTTTGCCCTCGGATTTTACGAGTAAAACATCGCTGATAGCTGACGGTCAGCGAAGCCACTGGCAGCCCACAATATGAGCCACATGGCACACTCTTAGAGGACTCTGACCATATAGATGTTTGTCCAATCCCTAGGTGGATCTAAAAACCAAAAATCATCTTGGTTAGTAATTTAAAACGTTTGGATCCTTGTACTCTAAATAATGGTCAATAGTGTTCAAATTACACGGTTAAAATCAACCCATGAAAAAAGACTCCTATCCAATGCTTAAAAATCTTAATCAGGTTTATTTTTTGTTTATAGGTCCATCTCGGGATTTGCCAAACATCCATACGGTCAGTGTCCTCTAAAAATGTGCCATGTAGCCTATATTGTGGGCGATCATAGACTTCGCTGACTCTTTGATCAGCGAAGTTTTACTCTGATTTTCATTAAACGTTTGTTTATGAACAAATATCTAACGTTTCAGATGGTCATGGAAGTAGGTCCCACCAGTGTACAAGAATACGGTAAGCGTACAGAATGATGCCACGTCGCTGACTAACATATCAGTAGAGATAGTTTTAACTTTTAATAGCGAAAAATAGGCATCAACAGAGGCATCGTTTTGTTTGATTTCTGGTCTCTGAGAGAGAGAGAGAGAGATTACAGGATGGAAGCTGACAATCTAGTTGCACCGTTCGTATTGAAGACGTATCAGATGGTGAACGATCCGTTGACGGATTCACTGATCATGTGGGGGAGAGCAAACAACAGTTTCATTGTGATCGACCCGTTAGATTTCTCACAGAAGCTCTTACCAGCTTACTTCAAGCACAACAATTTCTCAAGCTTTGTTCGTCAGCTCAACACATACGTGAGTATATCGACAACTATATCCAAAAACTGATTCTATGTACACAAAACGAAATAAAATCATAGCCCCGATGCGAGTTAATTATATCTTCGTTATCTTGCATCAGGGCTTCAGAAAGGTGGAGTCAGATAGATGGGAATTCGCAAACGAGTCTTTCCTCCGAGGCCAGAAGCAATTGTTGAAGAACATCGTTCGAAGGAAGAACAGTCGGAGTTCTTCTAATTATATGCCGCAGCCGAAGCAAGAGGAGGAGGATGAGGAAATAGTGAAGGAGCTTGAGCGGTTGAAGAAGGAGCAGAAAGATCTAGAAGAAGAGCTTGAAGGGATGGACAAGCGTTTACAGGCAACTGAGAGACGACCACAACAAATGATGGCTTTTCTTTTTAAAGTCTTGGAAGATCCAACCATTTTCCCACGAATAATTCTCGAGAAAGAGACAAGAAAGCGAGTAGGAGAGAAAAAGAGACGTCTCATGATCTCATCGTCTTCTTCATCTACGATAACCACATCAGAGATGGAGGAAGAAGCGGAGGGTGCACTGGATCAGGCTCTAATTGCACCAGAGCCCTTCGTTGCTGCTTCTACTACTACTAGTAATACTGCAACGCTACACCTGATCAATCCCATTTCTGATTATGGTAATCAAATGCTTTGCTTCCCAGAAATGGGCGGTAGGATGGAGGTAAGTTCCCCTCCTGACCCTTTTTTCTTCTTTGGAGGTGGATGTTAGTTTCGTAGATTTCAGTGTTGGATTTCTCTCTGTACTTGGTTTTTAATTTTGTCTGTAAATATATATTTTGTTTTAAGTAAAATTAAGTATAATTCATTTTTGATATCTCGATGGGGGCTTGAGAGTTCTAGAATTTTGGTTTGAAAAACGAACCAGAAAATGGAAAAAAAAGAGGGACGCTAGCTTTTTCCACGATTGGGGTAAGCTGGCATGGACTGAGAAAATTTGTCCGCGGAGCATTTTTTTCCCTGTGTAGCTGCACCACCTGACGCACTCTTTTGGGCCTGCTGATCCATGAATGATTGGCCCACCACTGGTCGGAACGGACAACATAACTCGGTGATTTATACCGGTTGGATTCAAACTATTTTCATGGGATGATTTCTAGCTGTTGCCGTAGGTCCATCAAGTGGTGGGCCAATCATTCATGAGTCCTAGGCCAAAAGTGTGGCAGGTGATGGAGGTTAGTTTGACTTTTACTTTTTGTACGTATCGGATCCTAATTGGACGTGTAATCCTGGGTAAAACTTTGATGACAGGCTGATGACAGCGCAATATGAGTCACGTAGCATACTGTTAGAGGACTCTGACCACATGGATGTTTGGCCAATCCCTAGGTGGAGCTACAAACCAAAAATCATCATGATTAGTGATTTTTAGGCGTTGGATTGGAATTATTTTCATGGGTAGATTTTAATCGTGGGAATTTGAGCATTATTCACCATTATTTGAGGTACAAAGTTCCAGAGGTTTGAAATAAATAACCAAGCTGATTTTTGGTTTATAGGTCCACCTAGGGATTGGAAAAACATCCATACTGTTAGAGTCCTCTAAGAGTGTGCCATGTGGCCATATTGCGTGTTGCCATCGGCCTTGATGACAACGGCTGTCATCAAAGTTTTACTCCTGTAATCTTATACAGAAGAGGCTCCACGTAAAAAAAAAAAACCAAAAAAGGGTTGTGCCACCGACTGTGTAAAGGGTTGCTCTAGGAGAGCCCACGTCTTTCGGCTGGGTACCCACAATGGACAAAAATGCCCCCCTTCCAGTGTGGGCACACCCAACCCCATCCATTCCCCTTCTATCTCTCTACTCCTATATTTCTCTCTCTCTCTCTATTGTAATTCTCTCTTCATCTACTTCTACTGTTATCTCTCTCTCTTAGGGACTTAACCCCCATGGTGTTGAAATACCGTGGGGACTATGTAGGCCACGACTGGCAGCATCGAATCATACGTTCTTGGGATTGTTTTGCCCAAAGACAAACTATCTCTTAGGGCCTGTTTGGTAACGCACCATGGCGGGCAAGTAAAATATTTAGCCGCGCTAATATTCGTCTGGTTGCGTTTGGCAGCCACTCGCCCTCGGCGAATATTTAGCCGGGCCCACATATTTGTCCTCCGCGGTGGGAAAACATTTGATCACGGCTAGACCCACCAAGGGTGGGCTCAAAAGAGATGCCACGGGGCATTCATTCCGGCCTAGGAGATCGATTTTGATCTATTAGTGAGATGAAATTATTTTCCTTGAAGAAAGGTTCATTTTTCCCAAATCAGCTCTCCTTTTTTCTGAACATGTGTATATGACAGGGCTAAGTGAAAGCCGGTCACAGCCAACCATACGAGCCATGTGGCACACTCTTAGAGAGCGCAGACCGTATGGATGTTTGGCCAATTAGTGATTTCTAAACGTT
Organism: Euptelea pleiosperma; assembly: GCA_035048495.1. Classification (NCBI taxonomy): domain Eukaryota; kingdom Viridiplantae; phylum Streptophyta; class Magnoliopsida; order Ranunculales; family Eupteleaceae; genus Euptelea; species Euptelea pleiosperma. Next base: position 27,454,262 of record CM068549.1, read on the forward strand.
GGATTGAAGTTATTTTCATGGATTGATTGTAACCGTAGGAATTACATTATTGAGCAATATTTGGGTCAAAGATCCAAAGGTTGTAAATAACTAATCAGGCTGATTTTTCGTTTGCAGGTCCACCTAATGATTGGCCAAACATCCATACGGTCAGCACTCTCTAAGAGTGGACCACGTGGCTCATACTGTGGGCTGTGATCGGCTTCGTTCACACTCCGGTGTGAGCAAAGGTTTACTCAAGGTTTAAAAAACGGCCGTTATAACGGATTCGGACCTACCCCGTTATAACGGTCCTTATTTTCCATTATTTTTCCGTTATAATGAAAATAACGAACGTTATTTTCTGAAAAATTTTGTGAAAAAAACGGCCGTTATTTTTGTTTTTTTCCGTTATTTTCCGTTTTTGAAAATTTGAAATTCAAAATTTGAATTTCAGTGCCATTTTTTCTGTTATTTTCCCGTTATTTTTCGTTTTTGCTCCCGAGCATTTTTTTCCGTTATAACGGAAAAAACGGTAACGCCCCCAGTCCGTTATACCGTTATAACGGTCCCCTTTAAACCTTGGTTTACTCGCCTACCATATGAGTAACGTAATTTGATGCTATGTGGCATACTTTTGGGCCCACTGAACCCATAAAGGTGGAGAAAGGTTTCGATGTCCCTGTCTCCTTCCAAATGTCTTACACGTACTCCTTGTTAACCACCTTTAACCATCTAACCAAGAGCTTAACGTTAGTTCGGTTAAAGTCTGTACGTGGCGAACATTTTGGGAGGGGGACTTCAAAGTAAAACTTTGATGATAGGGCCCGAGACCGATGACATGAGCGACGTGGCACACTCTTAGAGGACTTTGACCGTATGGATGTTTTTCCAATCCCTAATTGGAACTACAAACCTAAAATCAGCTTGATTAGTGATTTCAAACCTTTGGATCTTCGAACCTCAAATAATGGTCAATAATGCTCAAATTCCCACGATTAAAAGCAATCCATGAAAATAATTCCAATCCAACTCACAGAAATCACTGATCGGGCTGATTTTTGGTTTGTACGTCCAGCTAAGGATTGGTCAAACATCCATACGGCCAGAGTCCTCTAAGAGTGCGCCACGTGATTCATATTGTGCCCTGTCATCGGTATCGATGATAGGACCCTGTCATCCAAATAGCTCGTATCTTCTTATATATTCTGTCTAGTTTTTACCCCCACAAGACGGATATTCATCCAAACAACAACCCATGAGGAACTTTGTATTTTCTATTGTCTTGGTTTTAACCCCCAGAAGAGATTTTGATCCAAACAGTAACAGCCCATGATTTCAACTGCATCTTCCATTGCTTGGCTAGTTTTTACCCGAAAAGAGATTTTCATCCAAACAGCAACCAACCATGAGAAACAACTTTGTATCTTCTACCGTCTGTCTAGTTTCTACCCCAAATTAAAAGACACATTTTCATCCAAACAAGCCACAACCAATGAGAAACAACTTGTATCTTGTATTGTCTGTTTAGTTTTTACTATTGTTTTAAGACTCGAAACTCGGACGAGTTGACTCGACTCAGCTGAATTTCGAGTTGACTCGAAATAAACTCGATTCGAATAAACGACAGACTTGATGCGTTATTTTTCTGTAAAAATTGACTCACCAAGACCGTTGTTTTATAATTGACGTACTAAATAAGTTTCTGGAATGCCTTGTCAACACAAACTCAACCAAATCTTATAAATTATGCTTATAAAAATATGATATTAATATATATGTATATAATATTAGCATGTTACTTGAGTTGAGTTACCTCAGGTCGAGTTTGAGTCTTCTCTGGCAATACAAACAAGCCTTTAGTATAGAGAAATTCATCCCCAATCAACAAAAAAAATTAAAATTACAAATAATAGAGGCTTCATCCAAATTGTTGTGGGGAGAGAGAGAGAGATTGGGGAAATGGGTTTACTTGGGGAAGGAAACCCTGGTTGCACATCGTTTACGCAGTAGCTAATGCCGTGAGAGCTAGAAGACCCAACAGTTGGCTTTGTTCTCCGCTCGACGCAAATAAAGAGGGCAACCCTCAAAAGCAATTCTTGATTTTCAGCCATTGGATTAAAAGCAGATCTACGGTCTTTAGTTAGACGTGAATATGTTGGTGAAAGTGCTAGTGCGAGGAGCCCGACCCATAGAACAAAAGTAGAGACACAAATTGTGGGGTAAAATTTTTCTCATAAAAAATGATGGAAGTACTCTTAACCTATGTTTTAAAACTCGGAACTTGAACTCAACTCGGAAGTCCATGGGGCCGAGTCACTTCAAAGACTCGGGAGTTGACTCGGTTAAAACTCGGAACTCGAACTCAACTCGGAAGTCCATGGGGCCGAGTCACTTCAAAGACTCGGGTGTTGACTCGGTGAGTCATTAAATATTTAAATATATAAAAATTAATATTTATTAAAACAACTTTGAAAAAATTATAAAATAGAGTAAAAAAATTTAGAAATTCAAAAAAAAAATATTTGTTTTTGAGTCGACTCGGCCTTTAAATAGTTGACTCGGTAAAGACTCGGCCGAGTTTCCGTGTCAACTCGGAGAGGCATGCAAATCCGAGTTTGTATGCCGAGTTGACTCAAAATACTATCGAGTCCTGAGTCGACTCGGCGAGTTTTAAAACATAGCTCTTAACCGTTGCGCAGAATAAGAATGACGAAAGTTCTCCGAAAGTTGCCATGTACACAAGAAGACAAAATATTATTTAAACTAAAAAATTCCGACTTTATTATTTTATTTTATCTTCTGACATACGTGGCGAAATTTCAGCACTTTCATCGACTTTTAGGAAGGAAGCTCTGTGCATAAAATATTTTGTTAATTAGATAGTAATGACTCCACTCACCGTCACCCTCTGGATCCACATGATGAACCACAGTATGAGCCATGTGGCACACTCTTAGATATCACTGGCCGTATGGATGTTGGCCCATCCCTAGTGGACCTACATACCAAAATTCAACCTTATTAGTAATTTCTATCCATTAGATTATATTAATCTTTTTATGATTTATTTTTAACCGTGGATTTTGAGCATTATTTGGGGTACTCAGATCCAAAGGTTAGAAATCACTAATTAGGCTTACTTTAATTTGGTATGTAGGTCCACTAGGGATGGGCCAAACATCCATGCAACTAGTGATCTCTAAGAGTGTTCCATATGGCTCACACTGGTCCGGTCTGTCATCAACGGTGCCCAATGGTGAAAGCAAAATATGTAGAAATGAGCATTTAATGAACTAATAGGTGTGTTTTCTTCCCTTATACAAAGGCTAATTTTTTTTATAGGCCTAGTCCCCTGGGTGAAGATCGTGAGACGGTCATGCTGAATGACGTATGTAGGTGAGCGTCGTGGGAAGGGTGTGCGCCGAAATCCGACCCAACTGATGAGGCCTTGAAATCTTTGGTTCAGGCCCAATACAAGGGCGAATAGGAAGGCCTGGGCTCAATACAGCCTGGTCAGCCTGAGAGCTAATGATGGGCCCATCACGGGCTTTAGCTTGGCTTAATGCCAACCTTGCTTTTATTTTACTAAAAATCCAGTTGAGGAGACTGGAACCCCAGCAAAAGTAATAATAACAATACTTATGGATATACAATCATCTAGCCAAGGAACTTTTTCTGTCTATTGGTACTTTAGATCATGCTTTTAAAAACCGCCGTTTAAACGGTAACGCCCCAAGCCCGTTTCTGTTAAAACCGTTTAAACACGTTTTAACGGTTTTGAAAAAAATGGCCGTTAAAATCGTTTAAACAGCCGTTTAATTCTGAAAAATTTTGTGAAAAAAACGGCTGTTAAATCCATTTAATTCAGTTAAAATCCGTTTAATTTCCGTTAAATTTAGTTTTATTTTATTTAAATTTTCAAATTTCAAAATTTGAATTTCAGCGCCATTTTTTTCTGTTGAAATCGTTAAAACCGTTGACATAAAAATCTCAAAGCCAATGGCTAGAAATGATCAATCAGGCTGATTTTTGGTGTGTAGGTCCAATGAGTGGGCAAAATTCGTGGGGTTAGTTGGCCCAAATGAGTGCAACATGGCATTTTTCCTATACATTCGAGATCCAGTCCTATAGAATCCGGACTCTAACAGCATGTAAATACAAGGCCCATATCTTAAGCATTGTATAAGGGCCCATGAGGAACCTAGATTTGTTATTTCAAGTGTATGATTAGCTAGCAAATAGGTAAAAAGTCTGAAAATTTTAAAGCTGCAATTTCTCACAGGGTCAACCCCTCATTCAATCTAGTCAAAACCTTAATGGTCAAATCCTAGATTAAACTAGGCAATTAATTAATTGGCCAATCAATCCAATTAGGGACATGTCCATAAACCCCTAAAAATCAGAGTTTTTAAAACCCCGGCTAGTCGACCGACTTACGAGTAAAAGTAAGAGTTTTTGCGTTATGTCTGTTTAACCAAATTCAATTTTCTTTTCACATTTCCTATGTTTCTTTTTTAGTTTCAACTACATTTTGTACTTTTATTGACATGAATAATTTTAATAATTGTTTTATGACTCGCGATGGTCAACTCACAAGTTACCGCGAGTAAACTCAATCCGATGGACTTTGGAGTCGAGTCGCATCACGTTTTTGGGTCTGGGACTTGGGAGGATGCTAGTAGGAGGCATATATTATGTGAGGATGGTCATGTTTATGCCAGCATGAACTTAATTTTCGACAATTCGAAGATGCAAATTTAGGTCAACCATTTTCTTGTCGATGATGTTGATTACCAGTTCGCTAAATACCCTAAATCATTACTTGATACCATCAACAATCGTTCTCTCTCTCTCTCTCTCTCTCTCTCTTTTTTTTTTTTTATCTTTTTCTTTTTCGATTGGTAAGCCAACCAGATATATTAGAAGAAAGTTAAAAAAAGAAAAGAAAAACAAAAAAAAAGCTAATTAAAAAGTGCGGTATGAACATCCTCTAGCATGGTCCGCAACAATTTTCGCACTGTTCACAAATGTATGTAGCACCAATAATCCAGTATTTAAAATGAGTACATGGCATCGATCGAGCGTCGGTTTGAATAAAAAATAAAAAAAAAGAAATCAAATAATTTAAATATGAAATATGAAATCTGCAATTGCTCAATGACTTGAACCTGAAAGAAAAGTTAAGGAGCTATTGCTAAATATATAGAGACAAAAAGAGTTAGGTGGGCAGCCGATCTGATTTGGAGGGGACTCTCTCTCCTTTAACCTTTGGCAACCCCACGTTTCAATTCTATCATTTCGTGGGCACCCTGTGAGCATGCGCACTAACCTTTTCTCTTTCACATGTATGCCATTACAGGTGCATCTAAAAACTTCCTTTTCCACTAATGCGTCTTTATTTTGCCCTAAATTTTCTTCTAAATCTTTGGTGGGGATTCTAGTGTCACCCACCCATTAAAAAGTTTTTTTTTTTTTGAAGACTTCCTTCTATTGCAGGTTCTATTTTGTACCTAACCTTCCCGTTAACTCCAAAACTTTCTTAAGAATTGTAACATTGTTCTCTTTAGTTTCAATGGGTATTGGGGCATATGTTCTTCCTCCACCCACAATCCTCCTCCCCTCCAAAAAAAAAAAAAAAAACCCACTTTAGAAGATAATAATGTTACTATAATGGGAAATGTATACCCCATTTAGCTAGGTGTGTAATCATATGGAATCGGCACATAAGTTATTGCTGATTTAACTGATGCTTTAGTTGCTACTAGTTTCTTTTTATCAAATCGGGTGAAAGGGGTATCGAAGAAAAGTGCTTAAATAATGAAAAAGTCGCGTCCCCACGACCGTCTAATCAAGCTTTGTGATCGCGGGTGATTAAAACATAAATTAATACGTTATGGGATCCTGATTGGGCTACTGAAAAAAGGTTCAGAGAGAGTGGAAGAGCTTAAAACATAAATTTCCACCTTTGGCGTTCCTGAAAAAAGTGTGTAGAGTGGAAGACATGACACGCATAGATTCTGTGTCTTATTTACTTGTTCCATGGAGGGAGTGGAAGAGATGATTGTCATAAAAGTTCATTTTTTTCTTCTAATTACTTGTGGAATTGCGCTGCGTCGAACTTTACAAAGATTGCATACTGTGATTTTTTTTTTCTTTCTCTCATTCTACTCTCTGTCTTTATCAAATAGATACATCATTTGGACACAATGATGCTCCGATGGAACGTAAAGTGTTTTCTTATATAAAAGACTTTAAAAAGCTCACGTTCGAACTTATTTAATAGGAAGTTTGCAATCATAGGAGTGTGGGAGAACCCATAAACCTCTCATTGTAGATAAAGCTGACATGTACAAACGCAGAAATCATGATCAAGACACACTGAATGAATCGATTTTTTTTTTCTTTTTGCAAGAACACTATAGTTGATTCTTTTAATGAAGCTGCTCTTGTGAATTTCATTAAGGAAGCCTCATCTTACAAGAAGAATATACCAAACAATAGGGAAGAAAAAAAGAGTAAAAACTTAATTCCATTAACAAAATTAATCAAAGCTAAAAGTCCCTTACAACCATATTAGATTGAAGTTATTTAAGTTTTTGTAAAATTTCTATTTTGGACCCTTATGCAATGTTTTATGAATATCTTTATTTGTAAGTATAATTTTACGGCGATTCCAAATCCTATGGATTCAAAACCCATTGTAGTATTTTTAAATGAAATTTCAGCCCCTAATTCATTATATTATATTTTTGGCGGGATTTTGAGCATAGAAATGTTTGTGCTGATTTGCGTAGTCTAATCATGAGTACTGACTTCGGGTACTTTTAGACCTATTTCTGGAGAGATTTTGGACAATTGTACGTAAAACATGAACCATGTAGGTCTTCGAAAGATCTTTCCAAAAAGGTATATTGGGACTTGAGATTTGATCTATGCTGATTTTAAGTCCATTTTATTGACCGAGGGTTAGAATCAACAAATTTTGAATTTAAACAAATTATTGAGACTGTTTCTTGCTTTTCTTAAAATTTTAAAACAGAACCTTATGGATATTTTTACATAAAAATTTGTAATTTTTTGAGTAGATAACTATTGCATATTTATTTGTTAAATTTAGATTTAAAATGAATTAGAAAAAAATTCATTAAGTTAGAAAAACACTTACTCTTATCATTTCTTAGGGTGGAATTGAATATTTTTGAAACTTTTTCTAAAAAGTGTAACTGATGATTTTTTTCAAACTTCTTTCACAAATTTTTTATATAATAACTTATAATATTTTAACAATAATTAAAATAATTATTTTATAATAATTATACTTTCTGGGAGAAACAGGGTATTAAGTGCATTATGTTGTTGTAATAAATCACATTAATTATTAATTATTAATTTTAAACAAAAGTGTCTTCATGAAAAGTGTTTAAAATGCCTTATAGATTATGCGAAATTTTCTAAATAATTTTATTTTATAATAATTAAGATTTCTGGTTATTTTGGAGTATCGTATTCACTTGATTGCGAAAATAAAATTTTATTTTCAAAAAAGTAGGAAATAAGCTTTTCAATCAAAATTTCTTTACAAAATATTTTGTTTTGAATTATGATAATTTATGATATTTTGTTTTAATTATTTCAGAGCATTTTATATTATTTTTTATTTTATTACACCCTAGATTTTTGGTAAATAGACCCTTTTTTCAGGCATTTGGATCAAGTCCAGTGTCAGAATTTGAGGCGTGATAACATCATTCCCCTCTAGATGGAGACAATTCACCGTCGAATTTGAACTATCCTCATTCCTTGATCTTCTCTGCCCTTCTTGAGCCACGATAGCTTGTATGGATTAGGATGCAGTTCAGTGTCTAACTTGAACTTTTGAATAACTCCCCTGCAACCACATTCTTACAACGAGACGACAAACCATCTCTCACACGGATGCCAGTAGAATGGAAAATATTGTTGCGAAACCACCTATCGCCATCCTTATCCTTTGGCATGAAACACACCTTTCTCAAGATTAATGTTTGGTCCTGATCGCATGAAATATATTCGTATTGAGGTGGGTCGTCATCGACTTCATCGAATATGGGGGTTCTGCAAAATTGACAAATGGTTCATCATCAACATCGTCGTTCTCTACAAACAAACTATTCCTCATGCGATAATCACGATCCCTTCTAGGGGATTCGAGCATAGGCTCATTCTCTTGCGAAACATATTTGACAAACGAATGGACGGAATCGTCTTGCAGAACATATTGACGTAAACATTTCGCAGAACGTACTTGGTAAGCGAATCGACGAAATCATCATCCTCGGTGTTGTCCTCTTCATCCACATGACGCAGATTCAAGGGTTGGCGTTGTTGTCGGAACGCGATTTTCAAAGTTGTAACCTCTTGGCATAGTGCTTTGATTCGAGCATCCCATTGGGATAGTTACTACGAGATTCATGCCATTTCATCCTAATCGATCTAGCATAACGTTGCATTGATGGGGACGTCTCCTTGGAGGTATGTTGGCGAGATCGGAACAAGCTTTGATACCAATTGATGCAACGAGTAATTGGGTGGATGAATCCGACTAACCGAAAACAAATCCTTCCACCGATAGCTTGTTGATTTTCCTTAGAAAATACCAAGAATAATGGGTATCTAACGCTTGTTGAATCTTCACGAGAATAATATTAAACAACCATTTACCCCAAAAGATCCTTTTGGGGTAAGGCGAAACAACTATGTATATCAACGGGTCATCGGGCCAACACAACATGTGTGCAGGAACACATCATCCGCTAACACACCCCCTCAACAGGAATACACTCTGCTAGAAACTTGAACTTGCGACCTCCCAGGCCTTAAGGCTCTGATACCATATTAAACAACCATTTACCCCAAAAGATCAACTTTTGGGGAAAGGTGAAGCAACTAAATACATCAACGGGTCGTTGGACCAACTAAACACGTGTGTGGGAACACATTTGCTAACAAAGAATACCAAACAATAAACGGAAAAAAAGAGTAAAAACTCAATTCCATTAACAAAACCAATCAAGGCTAAACGTTCCTTATAACCATATAGTAAAGTCTTATATATAGCCAAAAAATATAAAAAATGACCTAATAGAGAGTTAATACGAAAATGAAAACTACTAACTAAAACTTCGTGCGAAAAATAAACAAAAATCAAAGTTTTCGAACTAGTTCCCGCAACCTCATTCCTACAAGTTGGAATTTACTCGAACCACATTGGATTCGTGGGAACGAGTTTTGGCAGAACTTCGCCGTGCTAGATCCATCTTCTCAAGATATGCCATGGCCATCTGATGATGCCATCTGATCTGCATCATCATGCATTATGAAATAATGGAAGTAATGAAAGATTTCCATGGAAAGAAATGGGGTCATTTTCAAACATCACACAACACAAGGTTTTCAACTTGTACATCAGTAAGAGATTTAATATTTTATATGAAGGCATTATAACTTCCTCTTTATTTTTTTCTTTTTGGGAAAGAATTCCCACTATTCATCTTTCACTTGTTCATTTTCTATTTGGTTTGGTATCTAAAGTAGAAATTTAATCAACATTTTGATGCTCCCACTTGTTAAAATATACTTATTTTCTAAAGTATAGATTTGTCAAAAAGAGAAGGCGGCAAGTTTTGAGGAGAGGAAATTAGATAACAAGCAATAATTAGGCATGCACTTAGTGAAGATATTTACTCATTATGATAAGGTATACATAGAACTATAAGCATAAAAATATGCTCATATCTTACTTCGGACTTTATTAATAATTGTTAATAATCGTATTTACACTGTTCGCCGAAACCCCCCACGAATTGGGAATCAGTTTAAGCAGATAAAGTATGCAAAGTAGATTAAACCGACCTTTCGGGATTGTGAATCACTATCTTAATTAATTCCAACCAAAATGCAAACCCTGTCGCCACTAAAGGCAAGATTTTAGTGGTAAGCTATGAACTGCGGCTAAAAGTGTGGCCACTAAAAACTACATTTCATTTAATTGATCGATTAAATCCGCCTGGCCACTTCTTTGATGGTGCAAAGCCGAAAATTTGAATGGACTGGGCACATACCCATCCAATGTATGAACTTCATTGCCCAAACTATGAACATTTTATTATATTAGCCATCTAAGTTTTAATTGTAGATTGAAATCCTACAATTAATCGAGTGAAAATAATTGGAGTTTGTTGATAATGTAGAGCATTACAAGAGTCCATAGATGGAAAGAAAACTAATCATTTTTTAATCCAACGGCTAGAATCAATCCGAATAGGGGTGGGCTAAACATCCATGTACTTAGTGGGCCCAAAAAAATGTGCTATGTAGGGCCTGGGCTTGTAGTGGAACCTGGACCGGTGGCCTTTTCTCACAAATAGGCCTTAGGCAACCGCCTTAATGGCCTTAAAGGTGGAGACGGCCCTGCTCGTGGCACGTCATTAAGAACTGAACTGTAGAGAACTACACATCCAATTCCCTGAAATACTCTTGTTAGGCATTTTATTATGTCCAATCTAATTTTCGATTCTATCTAATCAACTCTATTTGATACTAATCTTAATGTTACGAGATACACTGACATGATGGACCTCGATGGATCATATGATATCCCCAAAAAAGGTCAGATGCCACAAACTTTTTTGTTGATATAATGCTGGTCGGGCTACACATTGTTTTGAAAAGGTAAAAATATATTGAAAATTAAAGAAGACAAAAAAGGGCCCATTGAGGGGAAATTCTACAAGACATGAAAGTGAACCCACACTATAGGAATTGTACATTCAACTCTAAATCTAGCTAAAAGATGGGCACAGTAATTTCCCAATAAGTAGCACATATCATTAAGAATTGTGTGGAAGAATTTTTGAACTAGCAAAAATAGAAAGAACCAAAAATATCAATCACATAGACACAACAATTTTATGTGGTTCAACAGTGTGCCTACATCTACAAGTGAAAAATAGCTCTTTCACTATCTAAAAAATTAGGGTTACATTAATCTCTCTCTCTCTCTCTCTCTCTCTCTCTCTCTCTCTCTCTCTCTCTTCTCTCTCTCTCTCTCTCTCTCTCTCTCTCTCTCTCTCTCTCTCTCTCTCTCTCTCTCTCTCTCTCTCTCAGTACAAGTGAAATCCCAACACCCCTTTAGAGAATACATAGATATCTCCGGTACAATGAAATACTCGAAATACCCCAGTACAAATTGTACTCCAACACAAACTGTACGAATAGTATTGTAGCTTGATCAACAGTAAAATCTCATCAGAATAGTACTTCCTATAGAATACAAGACACTAGACACAACATTAGCATTAAGTTTTGCTGCTTCTCACTAACGACAAAATGTTTCTTATTGATATGGATTGGTGATAGGACAGATCGAAGTTGCGATCGATAATCGTATTGCGTACAAGAATCTTTTATTTAATTTATTTTTTCTTGAATGGGATATAAAGAAAAAGTAAACAAGAACTCAAATGCTTAGGAAGTATTGGTTTAGAATATTTTTTTCATAAATAAATGTCAATAAGTTTCAACAATTCCATCATCCTTAGAGAAATAAATAAAAAAATGTTTAGAAGAGGAAGCTGACATACAAGTTCTTTGTGAATTAATTACTCATAAGTCAACATATTATAATTGATACTTTGCCAAGAATGTTTGAGGACTTTGCTAAAAGTATATAATATGAAATTTCAAATCTGCTTTTTCAAGGCTCAAAGTAGTTTGGACAAAGCATAAAAAAGGATCATTAATGCTTTAAATTATACAAAACCCCCCATTACTTGGTTTGCAATATTTCACCTTCTCAACTTTCACTTTTTAAAGGAATCGCATTTTAAATGAGGGTGGAAACTTCAGATTGAAGTTATTCGATTTATGTTGTCACAGCACACATCATCCATTCCATTACCTCTCTTAAAAGATTTCATGCTTCAGTGCTTAAAACTTTTATTTAATTTCATAGTGAGATACTCTCTTTCTTTTCTTTCTCATGTCCCACTTTAAATTCGTAATCATTTGAATGATTTGAATATTATATCCGTTACTACATTTCACTTATGTTAAAAGATAGTGAAAGAGAGCAAGAACTGATGATGCATTGTGAGCCTTTGGTTAATTATGGAGTAAAACTTTGATTACATCGGGGCCGTCATCGAAGTCCGTGAAAACCAATATGTTTGCCACGTACCCATGTGAGTATTTTTTAAGATTTTTTATTAGGAAAGCAAAAAAAAGCATAAGGGTACATGGAAAAAGCACTCGGGGTAGCGTTGAGAACTCATTGGCCGTCACGGGCTTTGATCAAAGTTTTACTCTTAATCCATGTAGAATACACTAGATTGTCAACTCAAGCAACATTAATTCAAGACAATTTTAAGTCGCAAAGTACTAAAAGACGCACACGAGTCGTGCTTTTGAAGCGATTGTTACAAGCATATTTACATGAATTTTCTACCCTAATTACACCCCCCCTAGGGTTAGGTTTCACAACTAGGAACTTTGGACTCTTTCCCTTTATTTCAATGGAAGTGCCAAACAAAAAGGATGAAACTGATGGTCAACCAGGTAAGTATGATTACAAGCAATATTTTAATTAGAAATAGTACAAAAAACACTATTAGCAAAATTTATTTAAGGGAAGTGTAAGATCCAAAACCTCATTAGAGATCGAATGGAGGCGACTACATGAATGCAAATTATGTCACAGACCACAATGCAAATCTAGGAAAGATTGAGGAAACTCAAAAGAGAAGCGTTAATGGCGCGCCACGGATATTCTCCTTCCTGGCAGGGATTTTCATTATCATTGCAGTGCGCTAGTGAAGCTTCTGTGGGCTTACTCATATGATCCCAATTCTTATTGGTTTTCTAATGTGGGAAATATAATATTAAGCAAGCTTTATCTACACCCTGATTTTTCTGCTTGAATATTATAAGAAAAAGATAAGATCATTAATTAAAGACCCTGTTGATCTTTTAAGGCCCTACTACCACCCCATGATAGCATCGTTTTACTGAGCAAAACTACACAGCACAGCAGAATATTCAGTTGAGGACATAAATCTATTACTATTTTAAAGCCAAAATTGGGGTTGGAGCACACCCATCATGCAGCGCTCACACGACACTCATCATCGTTCACACATAGGAGGTCCATCATCAACAGTGGCGGGAGCTAGCAAGGCGGCAAGTGACCGTCAAAGTGGGCAGATTGGCCCACTGACCGCATGGATGTTTAGCCCATCCTTTGGTCGACATTCATACTAAAATAAGCTTGTTTGATGATTTTTATAACAGTTGGATTTAGTACACAACCTTTTTTTAATCCAACTGCTAGAATCACACCTTAAAAGTACTAAAATCTAATGGCTAGTGATTGCCTATCAAGATGATTTTTTCTGTGCATATCCACCAAGGGGTGGGCTAAACATCCATGCAGTCAGTGTGTGTGTGCGCGCGCGTGTGTTGTTTGATATCTCTACCTTTTTCCTTCCGAATTTTTTTTTCACAATTTTTAAAGTTGAGGGGGGCTTGCTCCGCCACTGATCATCATCATTAACGATAGACAACAATGTGGGCCCCGTGGCATGCATACTCTTAGAGAGACCACTAACGATATCTCTACCTTTTTAAACCTTTTTCCTTTCACAATTTTTAAAGTTGAGGGAGCCTTGCTCCGCCGATCACCATCATTGACGATAAACAACAGTACTGTGAGCCCCGTGGCATACTCTTAGAGAGACCACTGACCAAAAATCAGCCTGATTAATGATTTCTAACATTTGGATCTGAGTACCCCAAATAATGCTTGAAATTCACTGTCAAAATTAAAATAAATAATGGAAAGGACTCTAATCCAATGGATAGGAATTGCTAATCAGATTGAATTTTGGTATGTAAGTCTAGCTAGGGATGGTCCAAACATCCATATGATCAGTAGTCTCTAAGCGTGTGCCATGTCGTTCATACTGTGGTCTATCGTCAACGTTGATGAGGCCCCTACAATCACTCACATCCAACGCACGTTCTGTCTGTAGTTAGATCATAAAGGTAGTTGTGGGTACCATAATTTTCACACGAATCTTAAGGATCGATGTGCATATATCTTAAGGTGTGCATCCCTCGAGGATATTTCGAAGGGTACATCATTTCTAACGTACACCCAACTACACTGTAACACAAGAACAATTCCCTTAACTACTTACGGTTACACTCAACTCCCTGAGTTCCATACAATTCGAAAAAAAAGATTTTTTCTATAAATAGAGCTCTCCACCTATGGAAGAGAGGCTTTTTCTTCATGTTCTTTAAATCCCAAGTACTGTAATAAGAAAGAGAGAACTGTAATATTTGAAATGAAATAGTGGATTTTGCCTCTGCTGACGAGGTCGAGGACGTAGTCGACCGGATACCGACGATAAACTTCGCTAAAATAGTTGTCTATTTCCTCATTTTTCAGATTCTTTTATATTTATTAATCCGTTTCTATTTATTTGTTGATGTGTGTGCGAATCTTGATGATAATTGACGGCTATATCTATATCCCAGATTTTTCACCCACAGTAGTGTTTCAGGCTAATAAATTAGATTATAATTAGATATCATTTTGGACACCATGTATAAATTGGCTAATCTTAGCTTTACATGTATCACCTATACTTACCTGCCACATATGTGAACCAAACACATGATATTTGGGCCCTTGACTAATCTCAGGGGATCCAAATTAATACAACATTTTAATTCTTTTTAACTCATATTCTGGAAAGAAAATCCATGATAGATAGGTATCGATCTTGTAGAGGTGGCAAGTATCTCGCCGAGTCAGCATGAAAAGAAAACCTACTTACATGGGAAGACAAACATTCAATATCACAGATGGACATTTTATTAATTATTGGTCACACCAATAATATAAGGATTCAAGGGAGAGTCTAATTCTTTCCAAAATTGGACTCCTAACTTTGCATACTGAGAATGGAGACTTTTTCTTATTCAACTAGATAAAAAAAAATAGGAAGTCACCAAACTCAAATTTTAACTAGTCCTTCAAGTTAAACATCTTCTGATATGTCACGATAAGAATGAAGAATTTCTTCGTACAACAAATCCGAAGAATAGAAAGCCTCCAATAAGTCCTAATCCTTCTCAAAATAGGACTTCTCTATAGTTCTATCAATTAAGGTCAAAACAAAAGGAATGGGCATCTAATATGATCTGATCTCTAGTGAATTTACTTGCAACTTGTCCTCATAATCTTACATAAGCATCGAAGTATCTTTGTAGGTCTCCTTAGCGTCAAACTAGCAGAGGAACCAAGATTCTAACTCTCATCAGAGCTAACCCGATCGAGGATCGTGATGTGAAGAAATTTTTTACATCTCTTGGCTTTGTCTATGAAACTCAATTGAAGGTCCCAAGTTTTTTTTTCTTTCAAAGTATGGTTCAAACAATGAGAGAGCGCGGAGATGCCTCAATAGAAATTGGCACAAGCACATCGAATCCCAATGTTCAAGACCTTTTGAAAGCCATTGAAAAATTAAAGAGAAGTGGCTGAGCAAAACAAAATAAGCAAAAGAATCCAAGAAGGAAAATGAGCTTCCCTGTCGACTTTTGAAAAAGAGACCCATATTACAAGAATCTCCGGGAGATCAAAACATTGAAGACTTCACTGATTTTGACCACAACAAATACAGCTACCACATAATTCTCACATGGGTTGAAAAAGAATGATCCCATGTCCCTTCTAAGCACACCGTGGCCGATTTGAATGCTCCCCTGTCCCTCCTGGGATCTAGATGAAGGTTGACATGGATCAATATCTACAATCTCAGCCATGAGAAGAAAATATTTGAAATAGGTCTCCATACTTCAACATCGATTGTCTTAATTAGTTGGTACAACAATGGGCCTCGCAGATTAAAACTAGTTAAAGATTTGGACGACGAAGGTCGTCGTCATCACAGACATTTCCTTATAATTTTGATTCCCTAGAACGATGATGGTTGTCATGGATCGATCAGTATCCACAACCTCAGCTATGAGAAAATAAGACTGAAACTAATCCAATTATAGGACATATTCTACAGATATATCAGTACGTACGTACGTAGCTCCTACAAACTTGCCACACCCCAAAACCCATGATCGATGATCTGGCCCACAATGTAGACCTGACCCAATATCCATGGGTGATCTAACCCCGTGGTGCACATGCAGTTAGGTGAGAACCATCTTTAGGTAAAACTCACCTAAATTGTTTTTATGTCAAAAATCAACCTAACTGAATGACCCGTTATTCCACCCATCAATTGGTTCCTTAAAATGGATGACTTGTCATTCAACGAAAATAATTTTTGGTACACTAGCTATCCTTTTATATCTAACAAATACTGGATCCCACCCCCCTACATTATATTATATTATATTATATTACATACATATTGTGCAACAATATAACCATGGTTTTCAAAATAAATGGCCGTTATAACGAAAAAAAGATTGCTTTAACGGTAACACCCTGACCCCATTATGGTATTTTGAAAATAGCGGTCAAATCCAAATTCTGTCAGTTATACAATTCAAGTTCGTTACTTTTTAGCACAAAAAAAAAAGATCTTAAACTTGGAAAATGTGGACTTAACATTGTAACTGCCGTTTATTTATTTATTTATTTTTAAAATGCCATTATTTTGTCCATTATCTATTACTAGGGGAATACGATGTGCGATGCATGTGACATGTGGCACACTCTTAGAGATTACTGACCGTTTCGATATTTGGCCCATACCTAGGTGAACGTACATGCAAACAAAATCAGCCTGATTAGTGATTTGATTGGAGTCGTTTTCATGTGTTGATTTTTAACCGTAGATTTCGAACATTATTTGGGATACTCTAATCCAAATTAAGGTTTAAAATCACTAATCAGGCTCATATTTGGTATATAGGTCCACCTATGGATGGGACAGACATCCATACGGACAGTGGTCTCTAAGAGTATGCCTCACATGGCTTATACTATGGTCCCTCGTTGGCATGCTGGACAACTTGAACCAAGCCTTTGGAAGGGAGGTACCCAACCCCAGTTTTGGCTTAAAAATAGATAGTCATTTAAGGAGGTGAGGTTTTAGTCATGACATATTTAAGGGTCGGGCTCAGGGGACTCCCGTTTTTCTGACCCCTCTCCGTGTTTCTGTTCTCGGCTGTGGATTTCAAAAATCCAATGGTGGTTGTCTGCACCGAGCTGGCTCACTTTTTCACTTTTTGGGGGCGCTGACAACCACCGTTGGATTCATGAAATCCACCGAGAGGGCACTAACCGCATGGATGTTTGGCCAGTCCCTATGTGGAGTGTGGACCTACAAACCAAAAACAACCTGATTAGTGATTTACAACCTCTGGATTTTTGCACCCAAATAACACTCAATAATGCTCAAATTCTTACCCTTAAAATAAACCTGTGAAAATTTAAATCAAATCGGTTAGAAATCACTAATCCGGCTGATTTTTTGTGTACCGGTCCACCAAGGGACTGGCTAAACATCCATATGATCATTGTTCTCTAATAGTATGCCACGTGGCTCGTATTGTGTGCTGTGCCTGGCTTCCGTCACATCTTGTGACACAAGTTTTACTCCACCGAGAGGGGTCAGAAAAAGGGGGTCCTCGGAGCCTGAGCCGGGCTCCGTTGACAGAATAAAATGACAGGGACACAATATAAGCCACGTGGCACACTGTTACAGGACTCTGACCATACGGATGTTTGTCCTAGAGTAAAACTTCTGTCACAATTGGATTGCAAATCACACAAACACAGCCATGAGTTCTCGGCACGTACACCTAAAAAGCAAAAGCACATGGGTATGTTGCAAAAGCACTTGTGTACGTGCCAAGAACTCATTGGCTTGTGATTGTGTGATTTGCAATTTCGTGTGATAGAAGTTTTACTCGTTTGTCCTATCCCATGGTGGACCTACAAACCAAAAATCAGACTGATTAGTGATTTATACGTGTTGCATCTTTTTACCTCAAATACTGTTCAAATTCCCACAGTTGAGATCAGCCCATGAAAATAAGTCCAATCCAAAGCCTATAAATCACTAATCAGGCTGATTTTTGGTTTGTTGGTCCACCATGGGATAGAACAAATATCCATACGGTCAGAGTCCTGTGACAGTGTGCTACGTGGCTTATATTGTGTCCTTGTCATTTTATATCTGTCAACGGAGCCCGACCCATATTTAAAACTTCTCTGGATGTTCTTACCATCGAAATAATTCGAGTAAAACTTCTATCACAACAAATTGTAAATCACACAATCACAAGCCAATGAGTTCTTTTGCAACCGTACCATACGTGCCGAGAACTCATTGGCTGTGATTGTGTGATTTGCAACTTTGTTGCGACAGAAGTTTTACTCAAATAATTCATGCAAACTTTTCGTAACCCGTGCAATGCTTAGAGATCAATAATCTGGTAATTTTTTTGTGTTTTTTTTACTGTAGGTTAATCTAAGGTTGGGAAAAACATTCATACGGTCAGAAATCTATAAGCATATGCCACGTGGCTCATATTGTGGTCCGTAAGCGAAGTTCTACTCCTTTATGTACACCCAATTTTCTCAAGAGATTCTCTTTGATGTGAGACACACTGAGAAAGGTGGGTACAAGGCCAAAGCACCCATAGACGGGTGCAAGTGTAGCCAGGAAGAAAAGCATATTCTCTAAAGTCCAAAACAATAGAAAAAAAAAAGGCATGGTTTAAGACATGACCGTTAATTATAACAAAATTAAATAACAGCTGGTATAACGGTAACACCCAAACCACGTTATGTTTTTTCCTGTTAAAATCCAAAATTGAAAAAGGGAATATCCGTTATAATGGACGCTATTTCTGTTATAACATCCATTATTTTGACGGAAAAAAAAATCATTTTTTACCATTATCAAGGATTTTTTGAAAAATAGTAAATAATTGGTCGGGGCTCAGAGGACTGTCTTTTCACTCGTGTTCTACGGTGATTATATATATATATGGGTTCTAGGGGACAACAATTTCATACAACATTTTTGACAACAAAAATTGGCACAGGCCAATGTATAAATTAGAAGTCTTGGAATGGGGTGATTTTTGGCGAAGATGGTCTCTATAGCGCGGAGATCATCTTCACAGCATTGTTGTCAAAAATGTTGTATGGAATTGTTGTCCCCCGATCCTGACCCATATATATATCTATCACATCTCCACTTCTCTCTCTTCCTATACTTCTCTCTGTTGGTTTTAGTCCCATAGCTCTCGCTCTCGCTCTCCCCTCCGCTGACTCTCTCTCCATTGAACAATATTCAAAATCCTTTCTCAATAATTGGATAAGATCCTCTGAGTCAACCCCACGCATTAAGAAATTCTTATGTTTCTTCCACCTTAATCTCTTCAGATAAGAGAAATTTATCATTAATCTCATCCTAAGCTCTGAAAAGCTACTAAAAGTAGTTAATTCAGTTGAGTGTTTCTTTGTTTCATGGGCTGCTTCTTGAGAGAAGTTGAAGGCAAACGAGTTCATGATCCGTTGGAGAAGAAGATGATTAAGGTTCCAAGGCGTGTACAAGTTAAGGGTCCTGTAATTGTCGGTGCCGGTCCATCGGGTCTCGCTGTAGCAGCATGTCTCAAAGATAGAGGCGTTTCGAGTTTGATCCTGGAGAGGGAAAATTGTTTAGCTTCTTTGTGGCGGCTCAAGACTTACGATCGTCTTCACCTTCATCTTCCCAAGCAAGTCTGTGAGCTACCCCTCATGCCGTTTCCCGCCAATTTACCTACTTACCCAACTAAAAAGCAATTTGTGACGTACTTAAAAGATTATGCGAGAGAATTCAATCTACAACCACAGTTCAATGAGACAGTGGTGAGTGCTGAGTATGATCACAATAAACACAATTGGCGGGTGAGGACTGTGGGATTGAATGATGAGGAGACTGAGTACCTTTGTCGATGGTTAATTGTGGCTACTGGAGAGAATGCAGAGGTCGTCAGGCCGGATATTAAAGGAATGGATGAGTTTGTAGGGACTATTGTTCACACAAGCTCGTATAAGAGCGGCAACGACTTTCGAAAGAAGAGAGTGTTGGTAGTAGGATGTGGGAATTCAGGAATGGAGGTCTGTTTGGATCTCTGCGACTATAATGCTCGCCCATCCCTTGTGGTCAGAGATACAGTAAGATTACTTAACCATGGTTTCTCATTATTCAGTTTATACTCTCTCTCTCTCTCTCTCTCTCTACTAATATTTAAGCAAAACCCAGTAAGGATTTTTCTTTCTTTCTTTCTGCCTCTGAAAATCCTAAACACAATTTTAAATCGATAAGCGAATACCCCAGTTGAAATTTTTAAAATTTCTCAAAGTATACCAATTGGGAAATCGTCACTTTCTCAAAATTCGAAAATCAGCAGAAAACTGGTAGGGCGTTCATTTCAAATTTCTATCTATGTAAGAACTTGGACAATATCCAGTAACGATTTCTTTATCTGTCGAAAAAATTGGAATATATAAGCAAAATTCAATTACGATTCTCACTGTCTCTTCCCATTCTAAATTTGTTAAAACCCATTTAGAATTTCAAACATATAAGCAAAACCCAGTTAAGATTTTCATTGTCTTTTTTTTTCAATCTAAATTTCTTCAAAACCCCATATAGGCTCTTTCTTAATCTCTCTCTAAGCAAAACCCAGTTAAGATTTTCATTGTATACCCAAAAGTCAGTCTCTCTCTCTCTCTCTCTCTCTCTCTCTCTCTTTCTCTCTCTCTCTCTCTCTTGCAACTTGCAAGTTCTATTAATTTCGATATCTTTCATACAGGGTTGTTTAAAATGCTTGTTCTCTGTATTGGAAAAGTATTGTAATGGTTGTGATAGTGTTCTGAGTTCCAATGAGAACAAACTCTGTGATTATTAATTTTAAAAATGTTTTCTTCTTTCACTTTCTTGGGATTCGCCCGCATGCGCATTGTGAGTTTGGAACTTAGGATCATATTTCATGCACTCTATTTTGTTTTTCTGCAACTTTTTATCTGTAAAGAACGAACTCACAGACACTAGAAGCAAGTCCCAACACTACAGAAGGGATGGGGGGCTCACTGATCATCATCCCATCTTTATTCCCTCTTTTAACTTTTTGGGATCCTTTTTCGATTGCAGGTGCACGTATTGCCACGTGAGATGCTGGGCAGATCAACTTTCGGGCTGTCCATGTGGTTGCTCAAATGGTTTCCCATACGCTTTGTTGATCAATTCTTACTCCTTGTATCATGGTTCATGCTTGGTGACACGGCCCAACTCGGCCTCAATCGGCCTAAACTCGGCCCGCTCGAACTCAAGAACATGTCTGGCAAGACACCTGTATTGGATGTAGGGACTCTTGCCAAGATCAGAGCTGGGGACATCAAGGTCCGTATCTGATTCTCTCTGAATCGAATATCAATCGAAGATACCCATTTCCTGTTATCAAAATTCTGTATACCTAATGAATATAATTTGGATTAAGCAATTATGAAATATAAATCGACTCATTTGTAGTAAGAGATGTATGTTTTTTTATTCATTTTTTCTAAGAGTTCTCGACGATGCAGGTGTGTCCAGGCGTAAGGCGACTAACGCGTCATTCAGCAGAGTTTGTAGATGGGAGAACAGAGGACTTCGATGCCATCATCTTGGCAACAGGTTACAAAAGTAACGTACCCTCTTGGTTAAAGGTGTGTTACTATCTTTCTCTTTCTTTTCTTTGAATTTTCATTTTACGAAGAAAATTTTCATTCCAAATGAAAAGGCCTAAAAAAAGAAAAATGGACTTGAATTGTCAGGATAGAGATTTGTTTTCTGAGAAAGATGGGCTGCCTCAGAAGCCATACCCGAATGGTTGGAAAGGCGTGCGTGGGCTATACTCGGTGGGGTTCACTAAACGTGGGCTGCTCGGTGCATCGATGGATGCCAGGAGGATTGCACAAGACATTGCACAAGACATTGCACAAGGCAGTGTGTGTTGCTGCAAAGATGAGGCCAAACAACTCAGCAGCTTCAATCACCCACCACCGCACACAATCATAACTTTATCTGACTAAGAGATTTAGATTGAGGATTTTTAGTGATGCCTTCTGTAACTGTAACAATGGTGGTACCAAAGAAGGTGCTCCTCCATTTCAGGAAAAGAAGAAAAGAGAGGAGAGTGTGATTCCTATCCTTTCCTTTCAATGATCTGAGTTCTTGGGAAGGAGGGGATTTGAAAATGAAAGAAGACTACACTGTACTATTTGATGAGGGGACCTCAACTATCTGTACAACTTGTACATTTGCCATTTTTCTCTAATTAGGGATGACTTTGTAGAGAGAGAGAGAGAGACATGAAAGGGGTTTTGCTATTTGGGTTTGGGATGAGAGAGAGAGAGAGAGCATAGAATTCTAATGATTTCGATATGTTTTTGTTGTTCGATCTTGAATTTATGATTCTCGATTGAGTTTTGTAACTTAAAAGATTAACAATCCTTCTTATGGTCTCCTCTTGTGAACTCAGTTTTATATGTACATTTATAAATATTCTTGGACAAAAGATAGAATGGGAGCTTATCCAAATAAGATTCATTCATGCTGTCTTGTGCCGTTTTCGTACGCCGTCATCTAAAGTTTTAGCTCTATGTGGGATTTGGGGCAACCGCTACCCTATACCCACTGATCACTTTATGACTCCTACTTTGGTACAGGGTAATTGCATAAAGGGGTGGATACAACCCGCCTCTTCTTTGCGCGATACAGTTTCAGAGAATAACATTGTAATAAGCTGTGTGAGATGCACCATATCATTATTATTGACAGGCAATATTGTTTATGTCGTAAACATTAATTGTGTATGGACCCAAAAAAAAGAGAGGAAACAAAGAAAAGAAAGGCATGGCCCAATAGAAGAGGAAAGTAAGACTTAGGTGCTCCTGTTGAACTAGCCATGCATTCACATTTTAACTACCCATATGAGTTGTTCATTAATCTCTTATTTGGTAAGCAAGCGGGTTGGTCAGTTGGTTAGTGGGTTTAGTGCGTGACAACGGGTTTCGAACCTAAGTCGATCGTGGTATCAATACCCAACGACTTTACCAACTTAACAAGCTGGCATCCTCAAGTTGTTCATTGTCATCAATCCACATCGGTTTGTTATCCACATCTTAACTGCCAAGTCGGTCTCGCCGGACCACCACTACTCTTTCACGACTCGATACGATCTCTGCCATGCTTTAATCCCTATCAACACTTTGGTGGGGTATGTCAAATTTAGGAAAGAAAATGTGCATGTATCATATGTTCATACCAATGATTTCGGTAGCACCCGGTTTGTTTTTCGGAAGGAAATTCCGATTTAATTAGGACCGCTTTTATGACCATGAGACCGATGAATGAGAAATTTCAAATATGAAATTACTTATTTATATACAGTTTGTGAGTTTAATTTACTCTCAAAATGGATATAAAAAATAGGGAAATTTCATATATATTTTCATACGTTTATACTGATAAATATCTATGCACATATTCGTACGACTATGTCGGTGGTGACGGATCAAAATTTTAGTATCAATTATGATATTTAAGATTGTAAAAGAAATTATACAGGAGCTATGTGTATAATGGTATGAGAACTGGTTAGTTAAGGTTTTAACTTTGAAGGGCCTGTTTGGAAACTCAAAAAGTGGAGCCAGCAGTGGTCTTTTCAGCCTGCATTTGGTAGTTATGGGGCCTACTTTCTTGGACACTGCTTTTTCAGACTTTGCCTCAAAACATGACTAGAGTTGGCTTTTTTAAAGAAGGTTGCATCGAACACGTTCTTCTAGATTAAGACTAGAGCTAGATACTGAAACTTGACATTTCCAAACAGACCCTAGGAATTGTAGGTGGTGGGGTTTATTCCGACCGACTGGGTTGATGGTACATACATATCGAATCTTTGGTTCGAAGAGTAAATAAGATTCCTAGATAGAGAGAGAGAGGAGGAGGACTGAGTCTTAAGACTATCAACATCAACGGGTTTTCTTCTTCTGAAATCCTACTTAGGAGGACTACAAATAATTGCATGGGGCCCATCAGATCCCATATCCCTAATGGGTCCCCATGGCTTTTACTAGTATTAATTGCCATCTCTTCTTTTCTTTGGCAATTATATTTAAAGTAAAGAATAAAAGTACTTGATTGCCCCGACCAACCAACTCTTTTTCAAAGGTAAAAGGCAGTCAATGGATCGACTTTGGCTTGATCCAAACCCGACCCATTTCCTAGATCTACATTTGATTCAATGGAGCTAACACCGAGGGGTGTCAACAGTCGGTTCCGGTACGGGTATTAATGAACCCAAGAACTAGAACTTATTAGGTTCAGGTATGGTAGTTCCAGTTCCTAAAAAAGTGGATCTAGAATCAGAACCGATAAATATATGGTTCTCCCATTTAGTATTGGGTACTCGTATGTTATATAAAAATAATAAAAAAAATAAAATAATTTTCATACTAAATTTTTGAAAAGTTTTGACGTCTTGATCACTGCCATTAGTATCAGTTCCAGGTCCTATTGGTTCCGGTTTCTCTTTGGTGTACCAAGATTCAAAACTGTTGCAAACGAAATCGACCATTCCTTTAAACTAATGATCAGACCGTCAATTCCCATCTATCAAGACGTTCAAAAGATAGAGCGACTCCATCACTAGATATAC
Organism: Euptelea pleiosperma; assembly: GCA_035048495.1. Taxonomy (NCBI): domain Eukaryota; kingdom Viridiplantae; phylum Streptophyta; class Magnoliopsida; order Ranunculales; family Eupteleaceae; genus Euptelea; species Euptelea pleiosperma. Next base: position 27,479,009 of record CM068549.1, read on the forward strand.
AGACATTTGATAAATATAGAATTTGAATGAAAGCTTTTTAGCTTATATTTAGTTATCTCTTTGAGAACACTTACTGAATTTAGTTGTTTCTACACTTAAAATAACTTATATTTAGTTATAAGTTGATTTTTTACCTCTAAAAAAGTTATAGATAGAAATTAAAATGTCTGGAGGTGTTCTAATTTTTTAGGTAACTTCTCTTAGAAGTTAAAAGCTAAAAATTTTAGCTTTAGTTTTAAGTTAGTTTTTAACTTTTCAAAAGTTAAAATATAAAACACATCCAAACTAACTTTTTGACTTATAAAAGTCAATAAATTACTTATTTTTGTGTTGCCAAACGTCCCCGATGACTTTTTCCATTTTCCTATAACTAAATTTAACACATCCTTTTGCATTTTGAGTATTCCTTCCTCCTCCTTACAGTTAGTTTGATTTGCAACCAACTCTCCTATTAATCCTGAGAGAGGATTTGGCCTGCACTAAAAACCTATTATATACTTTGGTTCTGGGTCTTTTCGGGATTGGTTCTGAAATAGTAGTCTTGAAATCAAGATTATCAGGACCAATTCCTAGTGGGTATCGATTAATCTCGTACAAATTGACACCCTTACTAACGCCAATATGACTTGATAAAGACCTGATTGGATCGGATTATGTGATTGACCCGATTCATTGACAGCCCTAAGACTGAAAGGTGGTTTTATGCTCAGTCCTTTAATTAAATGGTAAGTAACAGTTCTAGTTCTGAGTTTTTTGTTGCGCTGTTCATAACGATCCTGGGTTACTTTAACGTACAAATGGTCCATATGGCCCCAGGGTCATTATATATACAACAACCCCAGCTTGATTGCCGTATCATGCACATGCTCATCAATCTGGACCATTCAATAGATGGTTCAGTACGTTAATTGTTTGTGGTCCGTTAAATTGACAATCCTAACCACCTGATTGATATACTTTTATTTTTGGACCATTTCCCACGACTTTATCCACCATCAGGATTGGGCATGGGATCCGATGGTTAGGGATATTTCAAAAGATGACCATCCACTGGAGAGTCAAAATCAATGCATCGTGGAAGAGTCAAAATCAAGGAAAATGACTGCCAGTGATTGTCTTAAATCACGATAACAGGACATATTGGCTTTACATGGGACCCACACGATGGAAACCCTTGTTGAATCAATCAACTTGATCGGATCCAACCCGTCCGGGCCCAGAAAAATGTCATCTAGATAGGATGCTTTTGATCATCCAAATGATGTTGATTTTGGACCGTAAGGTATCTCATGAGTGCGGCTGATCGAAAAGTGGAATTTGCAATTCACTACATTATATTGTGCTGAGAATACTCTTAACTCTTAAGACATCGCTAGCTATATCATAAGTTTGAACAAGGGCTTTCTCTTTTACAAAATTAGGGCCCATTTGGATCACAATTTTTCAAAAAACATATTTTTTTTTTAAAATGACTTTTAAAAAGATATTTTTGAAAATGCATTTTACTTAGAAAGGCGGTTTGGTTCATCATTAATGTCTTTATCTTCTCCTTCTTAGGCCCTCCATTATAATTGATGAGAATGATAGTTTGGGAGGGGTGGAAGTAGGGTTTCTTTGTTTGTTCAAATCATTAAGCAAGCAATATTTAAAAAAAGGAAATTTTTGACATACCCCCCATGTTATCTTTAAAATTTGACATACCCCCCCACAATTTGAAAAAGCTGACATACCCCCTAGGTCTCGGTCCACTGTCATTTGACCAGTGTTGACCTGAGTTGACTACCTAATTTTGTATTAAAGGACGAAAGTGCCCTTGTCTTCAACATTAGATCGAGGGTTTGGGTTTAGGCCAAAACCCATACCCCAAATCAAGCATGAAAAGAGGAGATTAATAATAAAAATTAAAACCCATGTTGGTAAACTTGAGATTTTTTGATGAATTAAACAAATATTGAGAAGAAAAAAACTAAAAAATAAAAATAAAACTCGTAAATGAATGGGGTTTTTTTTATGGATTTTATTGTAGAATAAAATTTTAAAATTGGGAGAACCCATCTTTCCAAAATCCACATCTCAAAAGCTTAAAATATAAATTGTTTCGTCTTATTTTTCATTTTTGTTAATGAAAAATTTAGAACTAAAATTGTATGCTTTGTGTTTTTTTTTTTTTTTTTTTTTAACCTTGGGTTTTAAATTATTACCGAAGTGGTGGCCAGCCGGCCATGAGACTCCGGTGATTTGGTCGCCGGTGATGGGCGGCCAACCCATTGAAATCTCTTGGCCGGCCGTCCACCACAGCCGTTTGATTTGGGGTTTGGGTTTTGGCCCAAACCCTTGTTCTAAGGTTGAAGACAAGGGCATTTTTGCCATTTAATACAAAATTTGGTAGTCAACTCGGGTCAACACTGGTCAAATGACAGTGGACCGAGTCATAGGGGGCTATGTCAGCTTTTTCAAATTGTGGGGGGGTATGTCAAATTTTAAAGATAACAGGGGGGGGTATGTCAAAAATTCCCTTAAAAAAAACATTTTACTTGAAAATCATTTTTTCCCTTTTTTTTTTATTAAAAAGATTTTTTGGCTTAAAAAGTATTTTTTAATGGAAAAAAACTTTAAAAAATTACCCCCAAATAATCTGTTATTTTGAAAATGTCTTTTTGTGATTAAAAAGAAAAAGATTTTCTAGTCCCAAACAGGGTATTTCCACATTAATTCCTTTAGAACTAGGGGAGGGCACGTGGGTTGCATGTGTTACACATTGTGGCACACTCTTAGAGATCGCTGCCCATATGGATGTTTGGCCCATCCGGAGGTAGACCTATGTGCAAATTAAAAAGTCAGCCTAATTAGTGATTTCTAAGCATTGGATTGAAGTTGTTTTCATGGGTTGATTTTCCACCGTAGATACTGAGCATTATTTTGGGCATAACGATCCAAAGGTTTAAAATTATAGTATGGCACGTATAGGAATTAGGAGGTGATTTATGGGTAATATTGAAGTTTAGGGAGAAAGCTCATTATTAAGTTGAGTACCTTGAGGACAAGTAGGTAAAGGGAGTAGAACTTTAATGATGGTATCCCTTGTCAACGATGATGAGTAACCATAATATGAGTCACATGGCACACTTAGAGACCCCCGACTGTATGGATCTTTGGCCCATCCCTAGTTAGTTCTACTTACCGAAATTCTGCCTGATTAGTAATTTCTATCCATTGGATTAGAGTCGTATTGTTGATATATTTTTAACCGTGGATTTTGAACATTATTTGGGGTACTCAAATCCAAAGGTTAGAAATCTCTAATCAGTCTGATTTTTTATTTTTAGGTCTACCTAGGGATTGTCCAAACTTCCATACAGTCAAGTTCCACTAGTAGTGATCCACATGGCTCACACTGTGGTCCATCATAAAAGTACTTTTTTTTAGAATTTTTGACATACCTCATGTTTAAAATGAGACTCTGGTGGGTTGGTCGCCGGTGATGGGCAGCCAACCCATTGGAATCTATTTGCTGGTCGTCCACCACAGCCGTTTGATTTGGGGTTTGGATTTTGGCCCAGACACTTGTTCCAAACTAGAAGACGAGGTTATTTTTGCCATTTAATACAAAATTTGGTAGTCAACTCGGCTCAACACTAGTCATATGACAGTGGACCGAGTCATAGAGGTGTATGTCAGCTTTTTCAAATTGTGGGGAGTATGTCAAATTTTAAACATAACATGGGGGGTTATGTCAAAAATTCCCTTTTTATTTTTTGCAAAAATCAGGATTACGATGATGCGGGCTTCACAAAACATTCACCTACACAGAGCAAGTGTTTATTAATGTTAAATTTTAACTCTTTTTTTTAATATGGTTAGAAATTTCAGAAAGTGTTGATATTTTGTAACAAGTATGATCTCCATGGTGGGGAGATCAACCTCACCAAAAATCAGTCCTTATCATTTGCACATGGGACACGCCGACCGTGTCCTCTAGAACACTACACCCATTTCTTACACTACTCGGTATTGGGGCCCAAATAGAGATCATATTAGACAATTCAATTGCATTGTGAGTTGTCCATATTATGGAGACCGTAACCTCATAAGAAACTGAATTGAATTTGAAAGATCCAAAACATCCAATTAAGCCATCACTTTAGTTCTGCACGTCTTTTCACTCGTGCTCTCAACCAAAGATTTCGAGAATCCAACGGTGGTTGTTGGATGCTCAAAATCCCCAATAGAATTCTTGGGTGTGGGTTTCACGACTGAGAGCACGAGTGAATTAGTGAAAAGACGAGTGCATGCAAAAAGGTGAATCCCCTAATCCCAACCCATTTTTTATATGGATAGCAATGTCCAAATGAACTGAATTTTGGTGATGATGATCATCGTATAAAATGACAACTCAATGTATGTTAGCATTGATTAACATGATCTTCATATGATCTCCACATTGCTGAAAATTGCCCATGTGGAGAGGGACAGGTGACGGCACCTGTGAACCTCTTTGGTCAATCATGGGAGGGCCAATCACTCGTGGGTCGGTGGGCACAAAGAGAGTATGCTAGATAGTGTATTTTTATGTCAAAGGGCCAGGCCACTGTAAGGCCTTAGACCTTGGAGGGCTTAAATAGGATAGGCTCTGGCCCTACCAGAAGGGCTAGGGCGTTATAAGAAGAGCATTAAGTAATATAAGATTTTTTGAGTAAAAACAAATACATGCTTGTTCAAAAAATAATTAAGTTAAAATTGTTACATGTCATTGACAAGAATCTACAGAAATCTATACTTTTGAAAGATGGACATAGTAATTGGAGTAATTCAACATTAAATAGACATCTCCTTGCGCCAGATATCAATATGAAACAAAATTATTTATTTACATGTTGAAATTTGAATCACTTTTAAGTATCTGATTTTTTTGAAAAATCCATTAACATCGTATCAGAAGTCCTAGCATCAAGTACTTAAATAAACTAACTTTTTAACAAGTTTTAAAATTTTAATTTATGTAATATAAAAATTAAGATTTAAAGAAAATACCACCATTTTCAACAAAAATATACAATTTAAAACTGTAATAATGTAGGGGAATTTTTGACATACCTCCCCCCCCCCCAATTTCAAAAAGCTGACATACCCCCCTATGACTCAGTCCACTGTCATTTGACCAGTGTTGACCTGAGTCGACTACCAATTTTTTTTTATTAAAGGACGAAAGTGCCATTGTCTTCAACTTTAGAACAAGGGTCTGGGTTTGGGCCAAAACCTAAACCCCAAATCAAACATGAAAGAGGGTGATTAAAAATAAAAATTAAAACCCATGTTGATAAACTTGAGATTTTTTGATGAATTAAACAAATATTGAGAAGAAAAAGCCCCCAAAAAATAGATAAACTCATGAAGGAATATTTTAAAATTGAGAGAACCCTTCTTTCTAAAATCCACATCTCAAAAGCTTAAAATATATGATAAAACTAAAATTTTATGTTTTTATTTTTTTTTACCTTGGGTTTTAAATTATTGCCGGAGTGGTGGTCAGCTGGCCATGAGACTCCGGTTGGTTGGTCGCCGGCGATGGGTGGTCAACCCATTGGAATCTCTTGGCTGGCCGACAACCACAGCCGTGTGATTTGGGGTTTGGGTTTTTCCCAAACCCTTGTTCCAAGGTTGAAGACAAGGGCATTTTTGTCATTTAATAAAAAAATTGGTAGTCAACTCGGGTCAACACTGGTCAAATGACAGTGGACCGAGTCATAGGGGGTTATGTCAGCCTTTTCAAATTGTGGTGGGGTATGTCAAATTTTAAAGATAACATGGGGGGGTGGGGGGGGGGGTGGTTATGTCAAAAATTCCCAATATAAAAATTAAGATTTAAAGAAAATACCACCATTTTCAACAAAAAGATACAATTTAAAACTATAATAATGTAGGAATAACGATAATTACCCAATTAATATAAGAAGGATTCGTAACAAGCCCTAAAAGTAAGGTTTTATATTTGTAAACAAAAAAGAAGAAGGGAAGCATACTTGATTTTTAAAAATGAGGATAGAAAATCCTCTTCCTTTGTTTCTTTCTTCAAAACTCGAGAGAGGTTGAGATTGTTACTTAAGAGACATTAAAGAAAATGTTGGGAGTGTTGAGAGAGAGACAGTGGAGTTAATTATTAGAGAGACTTGAGAGAATTGTTAGAGTTATGAGAGAGTTTCTTGTTGTCGTTGAAAAAGATAAGATTTATGGAAAGAGATTAGAGTTTAAAGGGGGTGTAAAATTAGTAGATATTTCTATCAAGTGAGCACTGTGCAATGAGTTGTATAATAGGAAGGACCAGGTAAGGCTTTACTGCGTGTTATCTTGGCCCGGCCCTTATTTAAAAGGACCTTACATATTTAGGCCCAGCCCGTCCATATAACGGCTTGAAATTAAAAAAAAAAAAACCACTCAATTTAGGGTTTTCAAAGGACCACGCTGGTCCGAGTCCCCCTTACAAGAGGACCTGATTGACACCCCTACAGAAAAAATTCAAGTCAAATTTTGGTCCCATTTCAGTCAGTAAAGCATGTAGACATGTATCAATTAGAACAACTCTTTTAGAATTTTGAAATTTACACTTTTCAAAAAGTCTTACTAAGGTTGTCATGAAGAAAAAAAAATCTTTGAATGACATCAGACCATAGTATGAGCCACGTGGCACACTCTTAGAGACCACTGACCATATGGATGTTTAGCCTACCCCAAGTGGACTTACCAAAATTTAGTCTGATTGGTAATTTCTAACTTTTGGATCTGACTACCCCAAATAATGCTCGAATCCCATAGTTAAAAACAAACACATGAATAAGACTCCAATCAAACGGTTAGAAATTACTAATCATGTGGATTTTTGGTCTGTAATATGGACCAAACATCCATAGGGTTAGTGGTCTCTAAAAGAGTGTATGCCACATGGATCAAACTTGGTCTGTCGTCAACATTGATGATGGACTTCGTCATCAAATTAAAACTTTACTCTGCAAGTGACCAAAAATGGGGCTCCAAAAAAAAAAATCACCTCCGCCTAAATTTACTGATGGGAGTGTCAGGAGGGTAAGATATATACGTGGTCCCCCCTCCTGATCTCTCCCATATCTGGAGAAAATTTTGTTATTCCAGGGTACTTCTAAGTTTGAAGTCACCCCTTCCACAATGCCACGTGGCATACTCTTTCAAGCCTACTGAACCTATGAATGCATGGCCCACCACTTGTTGAACCTACACACCAAAAATCATGATTCCTAACTGTTGGATTTGAGAAGTTTTTATTATTATGGGCTTGGAATTCACCCCTGGGCCTGTTCATGAAGCCCATAATGAAAAATGCTCGAATCCAATTGTTAGAAATGTCCAATCAGGCTGCTTTTTGGTGTGTTAGTCAACCGATCAAATATTCATGCAACAATTGAATCCGAAGGGTGTGCCACCTGGCATTTTGGTAGAGGAGTTGCTTCAAACTTTGAAGTTTCTGGGGAACAGCGGATATTTTCTCATCGCTGGCTTTATTACGTAGATGAAAACGGCAAGACATGCAGGCGCAGTACGCGAAAGAGAGATTACGACGACTCGCCAGAAGCTTGGAAGGTCAGTACAGAGGCTAGGAAGGAATGTCCCAATGGAGTAAAACTTCCATCACAAGAAATTGTGAATCACACAATCACAAGCCAATGAGTTCTCGGCACGTACACAAGTGCTTTGCAACGTACCCGTGTGCTTTTGCTTTTAGGTGTACGTGCCGAGAACTCATTGGCTTGTGATTGTGTGATTTACAATTTCGTGTGATAGAAGTTTTACTCACAACGTGCTCTCTCTCTCTTTCTCTCTCTCTCTCTCTCTCTCTGTCTTTCTCTCTCTCTCGCGGCCGGGACCGCCACTACTTGCAACTTCTCCACCAGCTTTCTCAATCATTCGTCCGTGATTCCACATGTTATGGATTCCAAAGCGAGGGGTTGCAGGTGAAGAAGATACCCTTTCTCCTTTCGTGAAAACAAGGAAAAGTCTCTCTTTCTTCAAATTTCAAACTTTAAACTCTAAATATAAGCAAAACCCAGTAAAGATCTCTCTTTTATTCTTCTTTCTTCTATTCTCTGTATATTTGTATCTCCATTTAAGGGTATTTTTGAGTGCTTGAGAGTTGAGAGAGAGACAGCACGTAGAGAGAGAGAAAGAGTTATATGCTTGCATAAAGGAGAGCATCAAACCAAGTTGTTCACTTTTCCAGTAGCTTTGTCTTTTTCTATAGGAAGCTAAAAGGGTAGCCACGGAATCTCTAATATATGGATGTCATTGCCACCAAGTACAATCGCTCACAAATTTTCTTCCCTTTGAGATCCGTTTTGGATTTTGTATGTTATTATCCATCATAAGCTATGGAAATCATGGTTCGAAGTCTCGGCCGATCCCGTTCTGGATATCCAGATCAGGATCGGTGGCCATCGAGATGATCTGAAATGGGGTTGTCTCGCCCGATATGCACTGTTCTTCAACCCTCACCTCATCTAGAGCGAGACAAGTGATCTACCCTCCAATCCTAATCGGGATCGGCATGCCCATCGATCCAGCCTCCATCCAGAGAATTTCAACCATGATGGAAATATTTGTTGAAGCCTTTCATACACCCAACATGGGCCTAAATTGTTGGAAGAAAGAACAATAAACACGAATATACAAACACACGACACAGATATTTATATGGTTCCCTCAATATCGATGTATATCCACGCTATGATTTTAAACTCGACAAGTCGACTCAGGACTCGGCCGAGTCGACTCGACTAGGCATTCAAACTCGGATTTGTATACTCCGGCGAGTTGACTCAGACAATCGTCCGAGTTGACTCACAATTCAGCCGAGTCACCCGTTTAAAGGCCGAGTCCAATCAAAATTCAATTTTTTCTTTCTGATTTTCTAAATGTTTTTTTTTGTATTTGTTTCCTATTTTCAAAGTTTTTCTTAATAAATTTTATTTTTTATATATTTAAATAAACAATAATCAATTTAATGACTCGCCGAGTCGACTCCCCCGAGTCATTGAGGTGACTTGGCCCAATGGACTTCCGAGCCGAGTCCAAGTTCCGAGTTTTAGAACATAGTGTCCACGGACGCACATAGATTTCACTATGCTTTGAGGCAAAAGAAAATACTCACAGTACAATGAATAATCTTCTCTGATCACCCAAGGTATATATATAACCAGAAGACCAAACAATATACCTCCCCAAGAACCCTCCCTTCAAAGAAGGGGCCGGCACACTGCCCCTTCTAGCCAGCTCAGCGCGAAGCTGTGCCACGCTAAGCCCAAAGATCCCAAACTTAGGATGTAGATATCTAAAAGTGTCAAAAGTGGGTCGAAGCCCAGTCCATCAATTGTTTTCAATTCAAGCCCAGCCCAACAAATTATAAAGTCCACTTGGTTCAAAGAAATATTTAATTAATTGGAAAAGGGTTTCATGGGAACTCACAAGAGACTGTTAGCAATCATTGGATTAATTCATGAATTTTACTTTTTTTTTTTCAAGAAAATTTTTATTCTTCCAAATATTTGAATAATTCGGAAATATTCAGATTTTTTCAAGCTCGAACGAATTGAACGCGATTTTACAATTTTTTGAAAAAATTCGGTCCTAAAAAATGATGGGCCTGGACTGTCATTTCTTCTCAACAAAACAACATTTCAGGTGTGTTATTTTTCTCGGTCCTCATTCACTCTACAACTTCGGTAGATCTTAAGCAATTGCCCCTCCTAAGTACATGCAGTGGATGCCGTTAACCTAGGCCATGGGCTTTTTGATCACCCATTGACCCCACGAAATTAAGTATATTTCCCCCCTTATCTTCTAATCCTATTTATACAACTCAAACTCCCTTAACTATCACTTATTTCTCCGATGTGGGATTAAATTAAGTAGAAAAAATAAAAATTGCTTGAATCACACGTCCATATATTTTATTTAGCTAAAGATAAAAAGTAATTAGAACAAAATGTGCTTATTGGTTGACTGAACCTCAAGTTGTATATTGACTCCCTTTTAACATGTACCGAATTTTTGGTAACTATATTAAATTGGACTACGGTAGTTATATTATTAAATATATTGATTCTCTTTCAAATTATACCGAATTTTTAAAGTGAAACGAATAAAATTCGTATAAACCGTATGCCGCATATTTGCCATTTAGTGAATTTTTGACAGAATATTTGACCGGATTTTTGAAACCCAAACTCGAATAAAACTTGAATGGATTTTTCCCTTATTGACTGTCGTATTCCGAATTGCTAACAAGGGTCATACCCTGGCTGTCAAGATAGGCTTCCTTGCCAAGTGGAATGCTGATGGCAAAACCAGATAGTTCATCTGATAGATGACCAACTATAGATTGGTCCTGTGGACAGCAGAAAAAAAAGTACTCTTTGGCTACATGGCAGATGGCATATGGTTGAAACTTACCACATGGATAAAGCTGGGTGAGATGGTCCAACAGTTGGATCCTTTTGGTCTCACCACGTCAGCTGTCACATGGGCAACTGGCGACTCAGTTTCTGCAAGACCCAAAAGCAACACATAAAGCACGTGGGGATGTCAACCAACTCAGCCATCACAGAATTGGAGCCCAATATTGGTTTGTTGGGCCCATCAGGCCTTTAGGCTCAACAAACAGTAACTGTATCAAAAGAGCCCATCGGACCCGGCATTATCCATTGGGCCTATAGGTGCAGCCAACAAACCAATGTTATGTCCTTCCAACGGTCGAAATTGATGCAACTATTGGTCATATGGTTACTGACTTGCTGCATCGTTTAAATTGGATGTAACTGGTAGTGAAATCTGGGGGAGAAATCTAGGGCAAGGTTTAAAAAACGGCCGTTATAACGAAAATAACAGCCGTTATAACGGATTCGGACCTACCCGGTTACGTTATGGACCGTTAAAACGCCCAAAAAAAATAAAGGTCGTTATAACGAAAATAACGGCCATTATGTTCCGTTATTTTGTGAAAAAAATGGCCGTTATTTTCATTTTTCTCGTTATTTTTCCATTATTTTCTATTTTTGAAAATTTGAAGTCAGCACCATTTTTTTCATTTTTTCTGTTATTTTCCATTTTTGCCAGCGTTTTTTTCGTTATAACGGAAAAACGGTAACGCCCCCAGTCCGTTATAACGGTCCCCTTTAAACCTTGATCTAAGGTACATGTCCTACAAACAATAAGTATGGTCTAGAAACGACATGGCAAAAATAATACGTGGCACACATATAAGATGGTGGACCATACCCGGAAAGTTATACAGATGAAGCATTATTAACCATCGAATAACATCAGATTGAGATTTAAATTTGACTTGTAGAGATCACCCAGGTCAGGACGTTTTTGACCTTTCAACAGTGAAGAATGATGGAACAGTTGCCTCCCACGTGCTCCACGTGGCTGCCCACGTGCTCCACGCCAACAATTTTCAAGGAGCGGCGTGAATTGAGCGGTCATAGCTTGAACTGTGTGTCCACGGTGGACATTCCACCTTCACGTGACCAAGACTCCGCTCCAGAAAGCGAGAGGTTCTGAGCAAGGTTTAAAAGGGCCGTTATAACGGTATAACGGATTGGAGGTGTTACCATTTTTCCCTTATAATGGCATTATAACATATTGTAACTTACAGGGGCAAAAACGAAAAAAAAATGGAAAATGATTAACCTAAAATAAATGAAAAAAAATGGTGTTAAAATTTAAAATGCAAAATTTGAATTTCAAAATTTAATAAAATTTATATCAGAAAATAACAAAAAATAACGGATGATTTTAAAAAAAAATTCTCAGAGAATAATAGGTGGAAAATAACAGCCATTCTTTTCTGAAGTTAAAACGGTACATAACGTAATGGGGGAGGTCCAAATCCGTTATAATAACCGTTATTTCCGATATAACACGGCCGTTTTTTAAAACATGGTTCTGAGTTCAATTCTCCTTGGACCAACCCTTGGAAGAGTAACAATAAATGGTTCAACCCACATCAATACTCTCCCAGAACACTTGACACGTGGGGGTGCTCTAAGAGGCCCGGATACCCTCGGTCATGCATGGTTGATAAGCACGTGTACCTTTTTTATTGGTCCGGACTTGAGGAGATAAAAAAGGTTAGAGTGGGACCCATAAGCTATCCCATCTGATACCTATGAATATTCATCATTTGACTTTTCAAAGCGAACGCATACTACCTACATGTATATATGGATGACAAACTAAGAGAATGGCTTGCGATTTGTTCATTGGTCTCTTGAACGCAACCATGCAAAAAAATCCAAGAAACCTCATTTCCTTATTCATCTGTGTGTCGTCCTTACTAACGTGCACACTAGGTGATGACCCTCTCTCTTGTTTAACCTCCAATGGTGTCCATAACTACACTACACTCTCCGACTCAAATTCCGACCACCATCGGTTACTCTACGTGTCGATGCAGAACCCATTGTTCGCGAAATCGACGATCCGTAAACCGACGGCAATTATATTGCCGGAGAGCAAGGAGCAGCTAGTGAGCTCGATCATATGTTGCAGAAGAGGGTCATGGACCATTAGATTAAGGAGTGGTGGCCATAGTTATGAAGGGTTATCGTATACAGCCGATAGTCCATTTGTGATTATCGACTTGATGAATTTAAATCGGATTTCGATCGATTTGGAATCCGAAACTGCTTGGGTGGAATCAGGTGCAACACTGGGTGAAATCTACCATGCGATAGCTGAATCAACCAATTTGTTCGGTTTCTCAGGTGGTTGGTGCCCAACGGTTGGTAGCGGCGGGCACATCAGTGGTGGTGGATTCGGTATGATGTCGAGGAAGTATGGACTTGCGGCGGATAATGTCGTTGATGCACTTCTTATTGATGCCAATGGAGTGGTATTAGATCGAAATTCAATGGGAGAAGACGTGTTTTGGGCGATCCGAGGAGGCGGCGGTGGCGTCTGGGGTGCAATTTATGCTTGGAAGATACAATTGCTACCTGTGCAAAAAACCGTTACAACCTTCAAATTGATGAAACACACCACCAAAATTGAAGCTTCGAAGTTGCTTCACAAATGGCAATTAGTTGCACCAGAACTTGAAGATGACTTCACTTTATCGGTGCTCGCCGGAGCCGATAACGATGGATTTTGGATCCTGTTCCTTGGTTTCTACCTAGGACCAAAAATGGGGGCAGTTTCTTCGATCGATCGATCATTCCCGGAATTAGAACTTGTTGCCGATGAATGCAAGGAAATGAGTTGGGCTGAGTCTTTTGCTTACCTCGCAGGATTGAAAACCGTCGGCGAATTAAACGACAGGTTCTTAACGTTCGACGAAAGAGCGTTTAAGACAAAAGTTGATTTTGCAAAAAAACCAATCCCCTTAGAAGGGATTGAAGGTGTCTTAGAGATGCTGGCGCAGGAACTACGTGGATTCATTGCTTTGAATGGCCAAGGCGGGATGATGCGCAGGATAAGTAGCGACGCCACTCCTTACCCTCATAGGAATGGCACTCTATTGATGATCGAGTACATCGTTGCATGGAACGACGATGAAGATCATATGAGCAATGAATTCATCGTATGGCTCCAACGATTTTACGATTACATGGGGCCCTTCGTTTCTAATGATCCTAGGGTTGGTTATGTTAATCATGTGGACCTTGATCTTGGAGGAATAGATTGGAGTAACACCAGTATTTCTAGCAGTGCCATTGAAATTGCTAGAACATGGGGGGAGAAGTATTTCTTGTCGAACTACGACCGACTGGTTCGAGCCAAAACATTGATCGATCCGAATAATGTGTTTCATCACCCACAGAGCATTCCTCCATTGCCTGGATTGGATTTACGGCCAATTTTTGGGGGTGGAGATAGAAAAAAATGCTTTTCTTGATTAAGCGGTCTTCCTGTGTACAATTAAATATGTATTATTGTTTGCGTATTATTGCTTAACGAGGGTCACATTCGGACATTTTTTAACAATTATTTTCAGAAAATGACGGTCGTTATTTTTGTTATAATGGAAAAATAATGGCATTATAACAAAAATATCGGCCGTTATTTTCTGATCGTTAAAACGGTACATAATTAACATAACGGGAGAGGTCCCACTCCGTTTTTTTTTAGACCTTTCTTGGATCATCTTTTCCTTCAAAGATTCCCTTCCACCTCTAAATTATTAATTCTTCATGAAAATGTCTCCCACCATATTTTGCTTTACTTTTTCTATGATATCTATATCAACATATTTGCACCGATTCATATGTGCACCCACCAAACTTGAATTATAGTAATGACAAAAAGCTATACAAGTAAATATTTTACAACTTTTGGCAGCATCCATTATAATTTTGAGAAGAGAATGGGGAAAGAGGAAGGGGCCAAAAAAATAAAAATAAAAAGTTAAGGCATTTGGAGGCAAGATGGTCAGCTGTCTTGTTAGATTCTCTAAAACGTGTATAATGAGCCATCTTCGACTAGAGTCAAGAATGTCGGCCGTTCCCATGGAGATTGAAGTTTTTGCTTGATAACTTCGACTGCATAAGCTTTGGAACCAAACAACCCCTAATTTTTTTTACATCAAGCAGTTAAACGTGTTGGATCAATGGCGCTGCATGTCAGGTGCAGGTGGGGCTGTCAAAGGGCCGGGTCAGGGTAGGGCCTAGCCCGACCCTAGCCCTACCCTTACGTATAAAGGTGAGGCCCTAGCCCTTAGAGGGCCTGAACCGGCTAGGCCCTAGCCCTACCCTCAAGGGCCAGGGCCGAGTCAGGGTAGGGCTAGGGCCTAGTAGAAAATTATTAAAAATATAAATTTTTTTAGTAGAAAAAGTAGATGGTTTAATAATACACATAGTTTGGTAACGTGTTTCCTTGGTTTAATCTATATAAATTTTTAATGAATAATCATAATCTAAAAAATGAAAATGAACCTTCTAATCTTTCTAAAAATCTCGATAAAATAAATAACATATTATAAATTTTCACTAGAAAAAAGTCATTTTAGAATGATTTTGAACCATTCTAAAACTTTTCAAAATAAGAACAATTTGGATCAGTCATAATTTTGGAATGGCTCAATTGTTGAGAAATGACCCAAAATTGTATATATTTTTTTAGGATAATTGTAGTGTCCAACACTAATAACGTTGTGATGTGTACCTAAGAAAACTTGGAGACCATGCCAACCGGTTTTCCCCTTTTATTTTGTATGTTTTGTTTTAAAAAAAAGGTTTGATTTCCTAAGTAGCTTAGATCTCTCATTAATAGTTTGACACTTTAGATAACTTAGTGTCATTTTCTAAAAAAGAGATCTACAATATATGTTGTTTTATAGAATATAATTTAAAAATAAATAAATATAACATAGATGATTCGCTAAGGGCCGGGTAGGGCTGGGCCCCCTTGAGTGTGACCCTAGCCCGGCCCTTATTTAGAAGGGCCTTTTATATTTAGGCCCGGCCCGGCCCTAAGGGCTTGAAATTTATTTAAAAGCCCTCTATTTAGGGCTTTCAAAAGGGTAGGGTAGGGCCGGGCCCTCTTACAAGAGGGCTGGATTGACACCCCTAGGTGCAGGGCATGAGTCGCGAGATCCCACCACGTAGTCCAGAAGAATTAAAAGAATCGTCTATTATAAAATCAAAACTTGGGTTGGGTCACGACATTTAGTTGTCTATTCGAAGAATAAAAACAGGGAAGTTGTGTCCCCATTTTATACCCCTCTTATATGTTTCAACAAAGAATCGCCAAGATCTTGTCCCCAAAATAGACGACGGATCTCAACTACTCACACCCAATTTTGGCAAACACTTTATTGGAGAGTGCCGTGGGCACGGGCCACCTACTATAAATATAACAAGTGACTAGTTTTCTTATACCCCCTCTTATCTTATATGGCTTCAATAATGAGTTGCTGAGATCCACTATGCTTCATATCGATGGCTGAGATTAACTCCCACCCGATTTTGACAAGCACTTTGTCGGAAAGTGCCGTAGGCATGGGCCACCCACACATATATCAAGACAACTCAGTTGTATTCTCTTATCTTATCCATCCATCTAATGTGGACGGTTAGATAAAGAGAGGTTGAGATCAAATCCATCTATCTAATGTGGACGGTTAGATTTGAGCCACTCAATCTAACCCGATTTTGACCTTAATTTATTCAAAATTTGAATTTCAACACCGTCATTTTTTATTTTCATTTTATTTTTCCATTTCACCCTCTGTGCGTTACAATCCGTTATAACAGCCGTTATAATGGAAAAAACAGTAACGCCCCATTCCGTTATACCGTTTGAGTGACGAAGGCACCCAATTTTTGCATATGCTTTTATCGGAGAGTGCCGTGGGCATGGACCATTTACTAGTATATATATATATATATATATATATATATATATATATATATATATATATATATATATATATATAGAGAGAGAGAGAGAGAGAGAGAGAGAGAGAGAGAGAGAGAGAGTAGAACTTTGTTGACTGACACCGATCAACAAAGTAGCTGACCGAACTACAATATGTGACATGTTGCACACTCTTAGATGATGCTGACTGTTCGTATGGATGTTTGGCCAATCCCTAGTTGGTCCAAAAAGCAGCCTAAGCTTTGATTTCAAACCTTTGGATCTTAATTTGTATTCAAAATAATGGTTGTACTCAACCTATGAAAACGGTTGCAATCCAACGCTTAGAGATCACTAATCAAGCTAATTTTCAGAATTTATGTCCATCTAAGGTAGGGCCAAACATCCATACGGTCAGTCGGTGCCCCGTGTTATTGGCACTCCTCGACAAAGAATTTACCAAAATCAGTTGAGTGGCGGAGATCCACCGTCCATTCGGGGGAGGATTAGATCTTGGCCCTTCTTTGTTGATGCTTATAAGAGGAGGTATAAGTAGGGAGACAACCAATGTGTTGTGTTATATAGAATAGTAAATGGCCCATGCCCACAGCACTCTCCGACAAAAGCGTTTGCAAAAATTGGGTGCCTTCGGCACTCAAATGGTATAACAGACTGGGGCGTTACCGTTATTTCCATTATAACAGCTGTTATAACGGATTGTAACGCACAGAGGGAGAAATGAGAAAATAATAGAAATAACAAAAAATAACGGTGTTGAAATTTAAATTTTGAATAAATTGAGGTCAAATGAGGCGGATTGAGTGGCTGAAATCTAACCGTCCATTTTAGATCGATGGATTTGATCTCAACCACTCTTTATCTAACCATCCACATTAGGTGGATGGATAAGATAAGAGAATACAACTGAGTTGTCTTGATATATGCGTGGGTACGTGGCCTGTGCCCACGACACTTTCCAACAAAGTGTTTTTCAAAATCGGGTGGGAGTTAATCTCAGTCATCGATATGAAGCATAGTGGATCTCTGCCACTCATTATTAAAGCCATATAAGATAAGAGGGGTATAAGAAAACCATTAAATTTTCGTTAAATTCTATTTTTTTTTTTAATTTTAAATTTTCAAATTTCAAAATTTGAATTTCAGCACCACTTTTTTCTGTTAAAATCATTCAAATCCGTTAAAATTCATTTTTTCTATTTTTGCCGAGCCGTTTCAATCCATTTTAACAGTATTACCCCTCTTGAGGCATAAAAAGTGGGGCTCCTGAGCTTGACCCTTAGGCTATATGTAAATCCAACCCATTTTGGTAAATAGTAGGTGACCCGTGCACACGGCACTCATCAACAAAGCGTTTGTCAAAATTGGGTGTGAGTGGCTGATCATCGATCCACTGTCCATTTGGTGTGATGAGATCTCGGCCATCCTTTATGAAGCCGGATAAGAGGGGGAGACAACCGTCCTGTTTTGTTATATAGATTGTGGTCTATCAGCAACTTTGCTACTCCCCTAATGTACTCACTTAGGCATGCACCTATTAGTGACTGTAAAAAAAATAAAAAAATATACTTATCATGCCATTTTATCTATATTTTCAAAACAACCCAATTTAACCAATAGTATTAAACCCGGCATGTCCCAGCTAGCAGAATTGGTGATTGGACCACAAAATCAGGTTGAGTTAACGTTGATCCCGATCGATCAAAGAGTTGCTATGTGGGGGGTTGACCCAGTTGACCTAATAGTTGAACTGTTGACCCAATGAATTGGTCCCTTCGATGATCGGCCTGGGTATGAACACATTGCTTTTAACCACTTAATTTCTCCATATGTTATTTCTCCTACCAAAAATGCTCTTTCTTATGGAATTACTTTACAAATTTACCCCTTGATAAATATGTAATTACTTAGTATATTATTTTTTTCGTATTTTCAAAATAATTCCTTAATAATAACTTAATTACTTTTGCTCTGCATCAAAATTTTGATTCTCTAACTATGCCTTAAATTGTCACAAATTATAAATTTCTCTCTTCAAAATAATCTTCCAAGACTACCCTTTGGGTTGAAATTCTCTTATTTTGCCACTTCTTTCAAAGACGCAGCCCTACAATCACTCACATGCAACACGTGCCGCCCACTAGTATACATTGTTCCTAATATTTGGCTCAACAATCAAGATTATTGATCAACGACATCATCAAGCCTATGCAAAGTACTTTAAAATCAAACAGATCAACAATATGATCAATCGTATTGAGTTGTCTTTGTGCTCCCAACCTTTATTTTCTGGCTTCAAGGCGTTCACACATAAAACAATAGTAGGGTCGTGTCTGGATGCCGGTTTCCATGCTATGGATTAGCTTTGGGAAAACATGCTGTCATCCTCAGGATGAGATCATCCCTTGAATCTAGACCATTGGATGATACTCATGATTTATGTTATGTGGATCCGATGACCATACAATAATGTAGACTTAGGGAGGACATCCAAATGAGGGCTGATAGCAACACTGCAGGAAAAGAATAGGCTATCCCAACAACGGCAGAAAAAAGATAAATTGAATTTTAGCAATGTTTTTAAAATTCGAACCGGTGATGGCTCTCGGGACTTGCCTTCTCCGGCGTAGATTCTTGGAATCCAATGGTGGTTTTGCTTTGGCAAAAAGTGATAACAGCTTAGCTCTATCACCACCGTTGGATTCTTAGAATCCACGCCCCAAATGGCCTGTCTCGGGAGCCTGTCAAAATAGGCCTATCCCGGGAGCCCGACCCTTTAAAATATACCTTCACTTTTCCAAAACATTCTCTTAGACCATAGACAAAATCCCTAAATTCTTGGATTACATATGTGAGCATTTATAATTTAAAACAGTTTTCATAAAAACCAGGGATTCGGTTGGCTTGACGGTTGAACTAGTTTTTGAAAAACCGTTGGTTCTCTCCCAACTATTGGTCCAATTTGAATCGAATCTATTTTCTTGAAAATCCAGTCAGACCCGATCCGATTAAAATACTGAATTTTAGGCTCTGATTGGTTCAATGCAAATCGGATGCAATTGACTCAACTCACTCACCACAGTTTTGGGATTACAAGTGATTGGTTGGGGGCGTGCAAATGAGCTGGCCTGCAAGTAGTCTCCAAGCCCTAATAAACTCCTTAAGAAAATGGATGCAACCATGAGCAGCCTAAAAACAGCGGTGAGTGACTGCAATGCAACTTACCCATTTGCACCTGAGTGCAAAATGCATCCTAGTGCATCCAAGCCCGGCTCTACCTTAAGGCCATTAAGGCAGTCGCCTAAGGTCCTTTGTGAGAGAAGGCCCCCAGCCCAGGTCCCACTAACCACATGGATTATTAGCCCACCCCTTGTTGGATATACAAACCAAAAATCAACCTGATTGATTATCTCTAGCCATAGATTTTAGAGCTTTTCAGGACATGATTCTAGCCATTTGATTCAAGCATGTTTTTTTTGGTAGTAAATCCAATGGCTAGAAATCATCAATCAAGCTGATTTTTAGTGTGTTTATCCACCTATAGTTGGGCACAAAAAATCGTCTATGTACGACCACGAGAGTTCTCTATGCATCTAAATTTTCTTCCGTAGTTTTTGATTATCAAGAATAGTTTTATATAATTCTTTCCAATGATACAGAGTTAAATTTTTTAATTAATATCACATATATTAAATATACAATAAAGCCCTTGTATGGAATTTTCGCCTTAGGCCTCAACTTGTATTGAGACGGTCTGAGAGGAGCGAACCAAGCAGGGCCTTAGAGTCACATTCAAGACTTAACAAAGGGTGTGTTTGATTGCGAGGAAACTTTCCTGAGAAATCCTATTTTTTCTTTGGAAATTTTCTTGAGAAAATCTATGTTCTAAAACTCGGAACTCGGACTCGGCTCGAAAGTCCGTTGGGCCGAGTCACCTCGATGACTCGGGAGTCGACTCGGCGAGTCATTAAATTGATTATAATTTATTTAAATATATAAAAATAATATTTATTAAGAAAAACTTTGAAAATAGGAAACAAATACAAAAAAACATTTAGAAAAAAAAAAAGGAAAAAGAAAAAAGAGTTTTGACTGGACTCGGCCTTTAAACCGGTGACTCGGCTGAAATATGAGTCAACTCGGACGAGTTTCCGAGTCAACTCGCTAGACTATGCAAATCCAAGTTTGTATGCCGAGTCAACTCGAAATACGATCGAGTCGAGTCAACTCGGCCGAGTCCCGAGTCGACTCGGCGAGTTTTAAAACATAGGAGAAAATACATCAGGAAAAAAGCCTTAGATGGCTGCAGTTTTATTGTATGCATTTTCCAATTATGTGAGAGAACAAGCCAACAAGGGGGTGTTTTCGTGTTCTCACCAATATAGAACGAAAATAAATTCCAGGCTTGGACTGGAAAAAATTTCTCAGTTTAAAATGGCTATCAAAAAAATGGAAAGTTGTGTTTTTCCGATAAAATGCGATTTTCCCCGCGAAAATTGGTAAAACAAACACGCCCTCATTTAATGTACCCAAATCTCCAAAGGTTCGAGTGAAACTTTGAATAAAGTGTACCTTGGGTTGCTTGGTATCCAATCAAAAATTGCCACGAGGGGTCCTCAATAGGAGTATGTTTTCTCACTTAAATAAAGATAAAACCCATTAATCATAGAAAGGAAGAAATAACTAAAAACTAATTAATAGGGCACACCAAGTAATTAACCAAGGAAGGGGAAAAAGAGAGAGAGAGATCATCACGAACACAAACTAAACAAAATAAATTAAAAATGGATTAAAAGGAGAAAAACAAAGAACAGATCAATGGGTTTTCTAAGAATTCACCGATTGGAATCTCTGTGAATTGTTATTGCAAGCTGAGACTTGTGGGAGGAAGAATTCTGAGTACATCTCCATGAAGAACTTGTCGACGATGTCGAGGTAAGCCGGGCAGGTAAGACGAGAGTAATAATGGAGAACCTCTTCAATGTCCAACACATGATCGACATTGCTCACGTCCATCAACTCCAGCTCCTTCAGCTTTTGCTTCACCAAGTAACTCACTTCCTCTCTCATTCTCTCTGAACATGACTCTTCTTCTCTCCCACTTTCATGGAAACTTCTCTTTTTCTTCTTCTCATCCTCCCTTCTCTCTTCTCTCCTGCTTTTTGCAGAACTCTGCTTGGCAAACTTCATGAAGCTTCCATTATAAACATCTTGATCCTTCATGGGTTCTTTCTCTGTTGTCATTATGTCCATCTTGTTTCTCTTCTTTGCCTTATTGTGATCCGACTCCCATTGGTTTGTGAAGTCTGTGTAGAAATTATCCAATTCTCTAAAACTGTGACTGATTTTCATGCCTCTATCGCCACCACAAGAGAAGGGGTTGAAGGGAGGGGTTTTGGGTAGCCTTTCGTACCCTCCAGAGAGTAATGACTTGAATCTTTGGAGGGCCATGTGGAAGAACTTCTTGGTGTTAGAGATGGAGTTTCTTAATACCATTTTTGGTCCTGGTTCTCTCTCTCTCTCTCTCTCTCTCTCTCTCTCTCTCTCTACCTACGGATTTTTCTTTGTTTTGCTTTTTGGCTAGCTTCTTCTACATTTATGTTGATATGGATATACAGATGAAGAGAGAAAGAGACGTTGAAGCTTCTTTTTGTTTACCTTGAGAGGTGAGAAAAAGGCAATGGCAGACAAAGGGAGGAAGAGACGAGGATGAGAAAGAGGCTTTTTTTTTGTTGCTTCCAGTCTTTGTATTCACACGCTCCTCACTTGCCTTTGTGCTCACTTTTTAAAGAGTAGAACTTTGCTTACTACCCTACTATGAGCCACGTGGTACACTCTTAAAGCACGATGCTTGTATGGATGTTTGACCAATCACTCGATGGACCTACTGACCAAAAATCAGCCTGATTATTGCTTTCAAGCCTATGGATCTTTGTACCCAAATAATGGTCAATAATGCTCAAATTCCACGATTATAAATCAACCCATGAAAACGACTCCAATCCAACGTTTATAAATCCCTAATCAGATTAATTTTGGGTCTGAATATCCTTCTAGGGGTTAGGCCGAACATCCATATATAGGCAGAAATCTCTAAGAATATGCCAGGTGGCTCATATTGTGGGCGGTTTCTACTCTAAATACTATTTACTCTCTCCTCTCTCTGAATCTCTTACACACAGTACACAAAAAAAAAATTCTAGAAGATGCAGAGGAAAAAACTTTGATGTTCAGGGATGGGTGTCAACCTGAACATCAAAGTTTAAGGTCCACCCACAAAATGCCACGTGTCACAGACTTAAACCCACTTACCATGAATGTTTGACCCATCCCTTATTATACCTACACACCGTACATCATTCTGATTCATGATTTCAAGCCTTTCGATTCCAATAGTCTCTAGCTAATTTTAAAATAAATCACCAATCTTGCTGATTTTAATGTGTAGGGTGGGCCAAGCATTCATGGCACGATGCCAAGTAAGAAAGCTTGTGACCGTTCGATGATTATAATATGTTTTTCGTAACTTTTTATGGTGGAGTTGGTGTGTCTCTTTATGAGAAAGAGAGGAGCGGGTGGTTGGCTTCTTTTCTTTTTTCTTCTCTTTCTTTTTTTGTTATTTTAAGATTTGAGTCTCTCTCTCTCTCGCTCTCTCGCTCTCTCGCAGATGGCTGCACGGCTCGTTTAGTTAGCTTCACTCCTATATTAATGACTGGTGACATGTTCAAATAACTACGGTGTGAGTTTATATAAAGAAGATATCTGTATAAACTATGGTCGTACGTTTCTTTCTCGGATGAACAAATTGCCTGTTCTTAGATGGTTAATCAAAGGGTTCAGGAAGAAACTCATGTAGTTGAGAATGAACGGTGGATGTGGTTTCGTCGTATTGGATGGATGGGTATCAAGAGATCATCACACGTTTAATTTGATAATAAATAATGAGAATAAGGAATCCTATGTTACTTATTTTTTAAATTAATGGAAGCATAAACATCATAATGTCTGTCTTTTTGTTAAAGTAATGGCATCTCCATTTGGAGAAAAAGCCAAGGTAGTGGGTTGGTACACCTTATTGTGTGGTAATCCATTTGGTCAAACGTACTTATCAACTATTAATTTATCCTGACCGTCTGTTTCTGTTGGCTGATTTTTGGATGGATCACAGTCGACGATTTGGTCTCGTAATTGGACAAGTTTAACAAATCATGCATGATCTAACCTTTTATTTTAAACCGTCTAAGTTTTATCTCTTTATTTATTTCTGAATTTTGATTTTTATGTAAAAATTCGGATTATTTTTTGAATTTTTTGGACTTGGCCGAATAATTCTCTGATAATCATATAATTTCGAATGAAAACCCTCATTAAATATTACACCACGACAATCTGATTCTCGGAGGACCTTCAAATGAATGGTCCCGATCAATGAGTCAGCAAGCGACTTCTACGTACCATACAATGGGCTGGATCCAATGAGTATGATTGGACCACATTCTTAAATGATTTTTGGTTGGAAAATAGGTGTCATGCATGACGTCCCACATAGCATACAACATAGCTTTAAGGCTATTTATATGTGAATCAATGGAGGTCGTGGGCTCAATCCTGTAAGGTGGAAAATTGAGAATACCAAAGAAACTATAATTTCTTTTTTATATTTTTTCAAAATAAGTTAAAAGTCAATTTATAGCTTATGAAAAGTAGTTTTTCTTATTTTTACTCATTTTTTCCGAGTTAAACAAAAGTCATTGATATCTGGCTTAATGCTTATAGCTTATAGCTTATGCACCTAGCAGTTATAAAAATGCACATGCTCAGATTGAAACTTAAGTGAAACTCTTTAAATTCTAAATGACCATTAAACCTCTTATAAAACTTTGTAAATGACAAAATAATCCTTCTAATTATTTCATAATTTTTTTTTTAAATGATCAAGTCATCCTTTCTTACCCCAACCTGATACTTTAACCCAAGCTATATAAGCATTTCTCGGTTTGTCAAAAGCAACAGCTGGTTATGGCGCCATGTGATTGGCCACTGCTTCAAAAATCTATTGCTTCAAAAAATATCTCCCAAAACAGGAAGAACTTATCCTAGGAGTCGAGAACAATTTTGGCGTACCCACATGGAATATGAATCTATATCTGATTTTTTGTGATCTACTCATCATATAAATCAGGATATTCTTAAATTTCTAACCCCATAAAATGTGATTTTCAAGTTAAAGATAAAAATAGACAGTCCATAATTCTTTAACTTGTAAACCAGGCTACGAATATCAAAATGATTTGAATTTTTTGTGAGAATGATCTCCTAGCCAGAGACCATCTTCACAAAAAAAATCGTCCAATTCCAAAACTTCTAATATATATATTGACCCACGCCATTTTTTTGTTTGTTGTCAACAAAATATGGACAATGTCAAACCCTAAAATTAGAACAACATTACATTTCAATTGATTGGGACTTCAGTACTAAGCACAGACTGTACATTCAGTTGGCTCGTATTTACAGTGCATTGACGAGGGCTCAGTGAACCGCTCGCCGAGCCGATGAAGACTGCTTTTAGTGTTTCGAAGTTTGGCACTTTGACCTTCGAAGAGAGGACACTTCCGTGGGGTTGGAAGTTTGGAACTAGTCTCAATCAGATTTAGGGGTCCAGCCCGCTTCCACACGGCTCGTGTTCGACTTTTGCAAGAGAAGACAAACCCTTAAACCAACCAAAACCAAAACACTATTATGTCTAGAGCTACACCCATTTCTTACATCCAGTTCTTACACGCGGTGGTGGGGTCCACATGGAGATCATGTTGGACAATCCAATCGAACGGTGAGTTTTACATACTATATATGATTACCCTCATAAAAAAAAGGACATTTTAACATTCTTAGCCTCACAAAAAAATTGATTTTAATTTGAAAAATCCAGACAATCCATTTAAACCATTATTTTGGGTCAATTTTTTTCAGGATTAGCAATGTCAAAATGGACCGATTTTTGGTGACGATGATCATATCATGGCAAGGAAAACTCAATGTATGGTTGGATTGCCCAAAATGATCTCCATGTGGGCCTCACCATCGGGTGTAAGAAATGGGTGTAGCTCTAGTCTGACTCATTATGTTATCTCCCTCACGATCAGAAACTATAAACATGTACCCCTTTAAGCCATCTTACTAGAATCAGAATCCAGAAAGAGAATAATAAGACACTATTGAATGGCCCCACTTAAGTATTCTCTTTTCTAGTAGAATAATCCTGACCATCCGATCAACAACTCCATTTCTCTTAGATTGTTAGAAAAGAATTCCATCCATCAATAGGCTAGCTAGGATCAATCAGGTCAATTGTGATAATTCGAGGTCTTCTATTTTTTATCTTTTCGCGTTCTGAGGGGTTTGGGTTTTTGCCCAAACCCTTGTTCCAAGGTTGAAGACAAGGACATTTTTGTCATTTAATAAAAAATTAGTAGTCAACTCGGGTTAACACTGGTCAAATGACAGTGGACCGAGTCATAGGGGTACGTCAGCTTTTTCAAATTGTGGTGGTATGTCAAATTTTAAAGATAACATGGGGGTATGTCAAAAATTAAAAAAAAAAAAAAAAAATTAGACGGTGGGTTCCAATCTTGCATGCTCGCCAGATGTCCAGTTCATGAAGACGATCACCGTTCTCCTGCCACAATTACACAAGAGACAAAATGGACTTGACTGTGATGTGGTAATTGTGCAAGGGCCCCACTCTTTTACTACCATTCTTCATATATGGGCTGTGCCGACCCCACAATATCGTGTAGTTGGTAGTAAAAATCGTTGAAATGTTGAATGTGGGGCGTACTGCGTACCCATCCCTCCGCTAAAGTCGTTTTTCCACAGTTGCCATGTTGAAATAAATAAACCAACCTCGCTGGATTTGTTTAGGTCATGGTTTAAGAAATGGCCGTTATATAACGGTAACACCCCAACTTTATTTCATAAATAATGCATAAATTCAAAAAAAAACAGGCTTAGGCATTATAACGTCTGTTACAATTATCGAGGTTTTGAAAAAATAATAAAATAATAATATTTGGATTTTTTTTTACTCAAATATGTGATCCCGTTATTATATTCGGTAACGTTAAGGGACCGTTATAACGTTATAATGGACCTTCTAAAACCTAATTGGTTTAATTTACGTGTTTATAGTTTAATTTGGATTTGGTGAAAACTTCCGAGAAATATCACTAAGATTTTGGCATTATTAGAGGACAAAGATATCATGGTAAAGAAGAAGATAAGGGAAAGCATTTGTGCCCGTTTGGTTTTAACTTTGGTTTTTTGAAGCAGCGATCATGCGCCCATTGATTGCGCGTCACATATGCCCATGGTTTTAACTTTGGTTTTAAAAAATAAGCATATGTACATGTGGCGCACAATCATTGGGCGCATGATCGCTGCTGCATCAAAACTCCGGCCGCTTCTTAAAATATCTCAAAATTTACAGGGAATGCAACAAACAAAGTAGAAAGCCAGCTGGGGGTGTGACACTCGAACTAACACTCTTTTTTAATAAATATTCAACACCCCAATCATGCAAAACAGACTCTCTTACACGATAAATTGCGTATTTTAAACCCTAATTAAACACCCTCCCCGTCGAGGGTGATTTGTTTTTTTTTTTTTTTTTTTTAAATGACTTTAAAGGTGAAGTTCATCGAGGATGATGGACGGAAGACTTCTAATCAATCATAGTCGTACAGCTGCCCTATACAGTATTCATGGGCTTTTGGTGTAGTCTGGCTTCTTCTTCTTCTTCTTCTTCTTTTTCTTTTTCTTTTTCTTTTTCTTTTTCCTTTTTTTTTCGTCGTCGTCGTTTAAAGATGTTTTATATGACGAGATGAGGTCCATGAGCGTCACTGGATCCAACTCCAAATCATACACAAGGTTATTTGAGTCAATGGTAGGAACTACTCGATTTAAGGGTGTACATGGGCTGGGCCAACAAGATAGTCACATGAACCTTGCATGCTTTCAGATGGGCTTGAGCTTCACCTACGTACCAAAATTTAAGAAGTTAAATAAATTAATGGGCCTGTGCCACTTTAAAACGAAATATGTTTGATTAGCTTGGCAAAAAAATTAAGGGTAAACTGGAATATCTAACGCTGGGCTTGGGCCAAACTCATTAGATTCTGCCTTAACCTAAGTGTGGGCCAGCCCATGTGCTGCATTCCTAGCCATCAATCAGGACCAATGTTAGGGTCTGTTTGGTAACCTGGAATTGAGCCGGATTTGGATTTGTGATTCTTGGAATCACAAATCTTTGCGTTTGGGAGGACCGAATTCCAGGAATTATATTTCCAATTCCGTGATTTTTCCCGGAATTAGAAGTTTTAGGGGGGAGAAGAAACTTCTAATTCCTATAATTCTATTTCCGGGCGGAGAAATTCAAAAGATTTTTTATTGGGCTCCAACTCTCACACTCATCCCTAGGTAGACCTATAAATAAAAAATCAGCAAGATTAGTTATTAGAAACCGTTGGATTGGTGTATTTGTTTTGGATGATTCTTAACCGTGTGATATCTAGCATTATTTGGGGTAATTAGATCCAAAGGTTAGAAATTTTTAATCAGCCTGATTTTTAGCATGTAGGTCCACCTCCGGATGGGACAAACATCCATATGGTCCGTGGTCTACTAATGTGCCATGTGGCTCATATTGTGGTCCATCATCAACGGATTACACATTTGTAACCATTTGATTGATGTCTTTTATGGGTTGATTTTTAACTGTGGGATATATAACATTAGTTGGGGGGTATAAAGATCCATGTTGAGAGATAACTAATCAGCCTGATTTTAGTTTGTAAGTCCATCTAGGGATGTATCTAACCGTTGGATTGGTGTCTTTTATGGGTTGATTTTTAACCGTTGGATTTCTAGCATTAGTTGGGGTATGAGGATCCAAAGCTTATAAATAACCAACCAACCTTATTTTTAGTATGTAGGTACACCTAGGGTTAGGATAAATATCCATACAGTATTAGTGATTTATAACTATTGGATTCGTGTCTTTTATGGGTTGATTTTTAACTATGAGATATCTAGCATTATTTGGGGTACTCAAATCTAAAGGTTAGAAATAACTAAACAACCTGATTTTTAGTATGAAGGTCCACCTAGGGATGGGATAAACATCACTACGGTCTATTGTCTCTAATGATGTGCCACATGGCGGGCTCAGAATGAGGTCCATCAGTAGTGTTGATAATGGACATCTGTATTTGTTGCCTCATGTGCCACTTAGGCTTTAGCCATTGATATTTTGACATATACAGGTTAATCATAGTCAAAAAATTATCAAAATAATTTTAATTATTATTTTTAAAATTTTTTATTTAAATTAGCATCAATAACATTTAATTGACAGATGACAAAAAAATAGTTGTCGTTATAACACAAAGTTCATGAGATGATATTTCTCTTATGTAGATGGATAGAAATTTCAATTCTGTTAGATGTCCAAATAACTAAAATTAGAATTCATTGAGAATTTCAAGTAATTTCCACGGTGCAACCAAACACAAGAAATTTCAATTCTTTGAATTCAAATTCTTAGAAATCACAAATCCTAGAATTCTATTTTCAATTCCAAATCTGTGTCTGGTTGCCAAACAGACCCTTAGAGGAAATGTACTTTATTTTTTAAGGGAATATGTTGACCACAAGTTAGTAGGATAAGCATATACACTTACTCTCTACCGTAAACATGGGGACATGGACCTGATCGAAGCACACTGCGCTTGGAATTAGTATAGCCCAGTGGACCGGGACTGGGATTGTTTTTGATTCCCACTAAACAATTTCGCCAGCCTTGAACTTGCCTTTTAGTAAACTAAGGCCCGTTATACCTATGCAAGGCTTGGGCCTGAATGTTTTAGGTCTGTCATGTGAAGGGATGGGCCTGAGCCTCATACATGTGTTCTGGACTAGCCCGGCTTATTAACACCCAATTCAATAGGGCCTGTCAACTTGGGGTGTCAATTTGTACCCTTTAGAAAGATACCTAGTACTAATGAAATACTATGTGGCTTTTTTTTTTTTTTTGTGACCGGGGTGTCCGGATCTCTTCGAGATCCAACTAAAGCCCTTGGGTGTGTGCTGAACCGTTTGACACTCACCAGGCACTTCTAGGATAAATCCCAGCAGGGTGGCCTTCAAGGGGCACATTCTTGAACTTACAACCTTGGAGAGCATACCCAAGTTGCTACGTCTTACCACTGAACCACACTCCCTTAAAGATTGAAATGCTATGTGCCTTTTGGTTATATGATCTCATATTACTTTTTCTTTGCTTTTTTTTTTTTGAAAGCACATTAAGATGTGTAATGGGATGGGGAAAGGTTTTATGTTTTACTGAGGTGCATCCAGTGTCAACACAGCTCCTTATTCATCAACACAACTACCCTTCTGAAACTCATCATGGTCTCGTACTTGATCACCACCACTGCTGCTTGATAGTCACCTCTCTACAATAGGGGATCCTCACATAGCCAGCACCCCCAGTTGAAGTCCAATAATTGAAGGTCCAAAGAGAGCCCAACTCCCCTCAAAGTTGGACCCCCAAGGTGCAGATGATAATGAGGAAGGAGACGTTCCTAAATCAAACGAGCCAATAGATAGAAAAGTCTCCTAACTCAAAACCAATTCCTTTCAGAGATAAAAACCTTCTAATTCAAGACAATAAGAATAGAGACTTTCTCAGATACTAAACTAAGAAATAGAAAGTCTCCATTAAGCCCCAGTCCTTCTAAGATTGGACTTATCTTGGAATCTATAAATAAAGATTATCAGCAAAGGCATGATTATCAAATGTCAATTTACCAGAGCCCATCAATTATACAAGGCATTTTTGTACTACCCCCCTGTGAAATCATCGATATCTGCACTACCCCCCGGTGGTTTCACTTTGTTGCGTTTCCCCCTTTGACTGCAACTTTTCTTGATTGACCTTAAACGGTCTGCCTAATTTTTGCTCTCAGGACCAAACTGCCATTTCTTTTTAAGTTGCTTACTTTTTCAAAAGTACTTGACCCGCATTAATGTAGCCGTACTTCTATTTTACCCCCTTATCATTGACACATGGTTTCATCACTTGGATCATTTATTATAGACAGACGGTTCATACTTTCTTACAGAAAAAAAAATCTGAATCGTCCATCAAGTGACCAACAAAATTTTGCCACGTGTAGAATATCTCTTTTTAGTGGTTTTCTAACCATTGGATTTGAATTGTTTTCATGAAAACCCATGTAAGTGGCACACTCTTGGATACCACTTACCGTATAGATGTTCGGCCCATCCCCAAGTGGACTCACATACCAAAAGCAAGTATGATTAGTGATTTTTAAGCATTGGATTCCAATCATATTCATGGGTTGATTTTTAACCGTGCACCTCTAGCATTATTTGAGGTACAATGATCCAAAGGTTAGAAATCACTAATCAAGCTGATTTTGGGTATGTAGGCCCACCTAGGGATGGGCCAAACATCCATAAGGTCAGAGGTCTCTAGATGTCCGCCACGTGGTTTCATATCGAAGGTGGGAACATCGATCACCATGGCGACATGATCTACTCATTGATTTCTTCTTCGGTGTACCCATTGGTTTAAAGGAGATGGGGAAGATCATAATGGCCAAGAAATACATGATCTACTCTCAAACGATAAGAAATGACAGATATCCTTCATCAACGTTGATGAGAGGCCACCGTATGAGCCGTGTGGAGAGAAAAACTTGCCATGACCATTGACGGTCAGGAGAGGCCCTTAATATGAGCCACGTGGTACACTCTTAGAGGATGCTGACCATATGGATGTTTGGCCAATTCCTAAGTGGACCTACAAACCAAAAATCAGCCTGATCAGTGATTTCTAACCTTTGGATCTTTTTGCCGAAATAATGATACATAATGCTCAAATTAATACGGTTAAAATCAACCCATGAAAATGACTTCATCTAACGCTCAAAAATCACTGATCATGTTGATTTTGGGTTTATAGGTCCACCTAGGGATTGGCCAAACATCTCTATCGTCAGTGTCCACTAAGAAATTGCCACGGGGCGGGCAATGAAAATTTACATTTTTTCTCCTAGCTAAATTTGAAGCATTCATCAATTATAGGGACAAATCTAGCCTACAAAATATGCAAACATTGTATCCACCATTAAATACTCCTTGAAAATGTGTTTTTAATTTATAAAATATTTAATTTTGAAAACATTGAAATAACATATTTTTCAAGGGACATCCAACAGTTTTAACAATATTTGCATACTTTAATCCGCACACAATTGCATACTAGATTTGTCCCAATTATAGCTGGTCAACCACGTGACAAGAGGGAGTGTTTTAAATTGAAAAGATGGAGTATGACATAATAATGATGGGACTGTAAGTACGGTCGGCATTTTCGTAATTGTGAAAGAGAAATGACATTTTGGTCTTGAAAGTAAAAGTTAGACAAACTGTTTAAGGTCAACAAAGAAAAGTTGCAGTCAAAGGGAAAAACGCAACAAAGTGAAACCACGGGGGGTAGTGCAAATATCGATGATTTCACAGGGGGGTAGTACAAAAATGCCCATTATACAATTACCTCTTCTCTTCTTCTTACTTGAGTTGCGAAGTATTTTTTACAAGTTGCAATTGGTTCACAAGAAGTAATTTCCCCAAATATGGGTTTTCTTGGGAAGAGCTGTTGGGATTATGATTTTTGGATAAGGGTAGATAAACATGGGAAGGAATGAACGAGTCCAACGGAAAAGGAATAACTTTAGATGCAGAGGACTTTGGATGCAATCGATGCAGAGGGGTCTCTTGGCCCTACATGCTCACTTTTTTGGCCCACTAACCCCATGGATGTTTACCCCACCCCTTGGTGGATATGCATACCAAAAATCAGCTTGGTTGATAATTTATATATAGCCGTTGGGTTAACTACCCAAAAATATTAAAAAACATACTTGAATCCAACGGCTACAGTCAATCCTTAAAAAAATGCTATAATTTATGACTAGAGAAAATTAATGAGTATGATATTTGGTATATATATCCATGCGATTAGTGGGCCCCACAAATGGGCTATGTAGGGCCATGAGACCGCTCTGCATCGACTGCATCCAAAGTCCTCTGCATCTAAAGTTTTTCCAACGGAAAATTGGCTTCCTCTGTTTAAAAAAGCAAGTCGCTTTTCCTTATTTTAGAGATTTGAAAAGTCAGTCTTCAATAGGACCCAATATTCTTAATGAACCAAAAACCGGGAAAACGACCGGTTTTGATTTTCCTCTGTGGAAAAAAAAGACGAACCAAAGAGTCAAGAAATAACCAACTCAAGTTAACTCATCTGACCTGAGATAATAATGAAGTTTTTTTCCAAAATCACCAACCAAATCAGAGAAAGGCTTACGTTTGTTCGCTTGGTCTCTTTCAATTTTCTTCGATTTCTTTAGGCAAGCATGCAAACAAATCAGAGAGACCTCGTTTCTTTATTCATCTGTGTGTCCTTCCTAACGTGCACACTAGGTGATGATCACCTTCTCTCTTGTTTAACCTTCAATGGTGTCCACAACTACACTACACTCTCCGGCTCAAATCCTGACTACCATCGGTTACTCTACATCAGGCTCCAAAACCCATTGTTCACAAAATCAACCATCCCTAAACCGACGGCAATTATATTGCCAGAAAGCAAGGAGCAGCTAGCGAGCTCGATTATATGTTGCAGAAGAGGGTCATGGACCATTAGAATAAGAAGTGGTGGCCATAGTTATGAAGGGTTATCGCATATAGCCGATAGCCCATTTGTGATTATAGACTTGATGAATTTAAATCGGGTTTCGATCGATTTGGAATCCCAAACAGCTTGGGTTGAATCAGGTGCAACACTAGGTGAAATCTACCATGCGATAGCCGAGTCGAGCAATTTGTTCGGTTTCTCAGCTGGTTGGTGCCCAACTGTTGGTAGCGGCGGGCACATCAGCGGTGGCGGATTCGGTTTGATGTCAAGGAAGTATGGACTTGCTGCAGATAATGTGGTTGATGCACTCCTTATCGATGCTAATGGAGTGGTTTTCGATCGAAAATCAATGGGAGAAGATGTGTTCTGGGCGATCCGAGGAGGCGGCGGTGGCGTCTGGGGTGCAATTTATGCTTGGAAGATACAATTGCTCCCTGTCCCAGAAAACGTTACTGCTTTAAAAGTGAGGAAACATACTACCAAAAGTGAAGCTTCTAAGTTACTTCACAAATGGCAATTGGTTGCACCAGAACTTGAAGATGACTTCACCATAGTAGTAGTAGCCCAAGCCTCCGCTAACAACAGTTTTTGGCTCATGTTCTTCGGTTTGTACCTAGGACCTAAAGTCGAGGCTGTTTCTTCGATCAACCGATCATTCCCGGAATTAGAGATTGATTCAGAAGAATGTATGGAGTTGAGTTGGGCTGAGTCTTTTGTTTACATTCAAGAATTGGAAACAGTTTCCGACTTGAACAACAGGTTCTTAACGTTCCACGGCGACGACAAAGCTTTTAAGACCAAAGTTGATTATGCAAAGGTACCCATCCCCTTAGAAGTGATTGATGTTGCCTTAGAGATGTTGGCGAAGGAGCAACGAGGACTCATCGCCTTGGTTGGGCAAGGCGGGATGATGGGTAGGATAAGTAGCGACGCCATTCCTTTCCCTCACAGAAATGGAACACTATTGATGATCGAGTACGGCGTTGTATGGAACGAAGATGAAGATCAGAAGAGCGATGAGTTCATCGGATGGCTTCAACGGCTTTACGATTATATGGGGCCCTTTGTTTCGAATGATCCTAGGGTTGGTTATGTTAATTTTGTGGACCTTGATCTTGGACGAATAGACTGGACTAACACTAGTATTTCTAGCAGTGCCATTGAAATTGCTAGAACATGGGGGGAGAAGTATTTCTTGTCGAACTATGATCGATTGGTTAGAGCCAAGACATTAATAGATCCGAATAATGTGTTTCATCACCCACAGAGCATTCCTCCACTGCCAGGAATGGATTTGAGGCAAATTTCGGGGCTGGAGGTAGAAAGGAGTGCTTTCGTGTAGATTAATTAAGCTTTTAACCCAATATCTTGAGGTCATGAGAAATCCTCATGTACAATTAAATCTGTATTCGGTCGTGTAACTAATCATACTATTGCCCGTCGGGCACGTACTTTCCTTTCCCCTTTGAGATGGACCAGGTCGCCACCTCTTTGGCTTCGTGGCCTCATAGAGGCAGACAAACGGCTGCTCCGGTCTCGGGCTTTATAGCATTGTTTTTTTTGGCTTTGTCCTTTTAATGAATGGTTTGATGAACCCAAGATGCTAGGTGAACCTGTGACGTCACGTGAACATCGCGTGGCGACCCAAGTTTGGGCTTTAGTATAGATTATAGATATATCAATCCTGGTCCACTTGTTATGACGACCCATATTTGACGATGAGCGGCCGGTGTACCTTTATGCGCCTCTGTTTCAAATGTCCATTAATAAGAGTTTGCAAGTTGCAACAAAGAATCAATTCTTCCATAGTGAGTAAAACTTTAATGATAGGGCCCTGTCATCGAGGCCAATGACAGGATCAATATGAGCCATGTGGCACAAGAGAGAGAGAGAGAGAGAGACTTTGCCCGCTTTCACACGGCTCGTGACTGTTGCCAGGCAGAAGACTAGCCCTTAAACCCAAGGTTTAAAGGAGGCCGTTTTAACGGTTAAACGGATTGGGGGCGTTACCGTTTAAACGGATTGAAAGCTCAGGGGCAAAAATAGAAAAAAACGAAAAAAAAATAGAATTTAACAGAAAAAATGGCGCTGAAATTCAAATTTTGAAATTTGAAAATTAAAAAAAAAGGAATTAAACGGAATTTAACCGATTTTAACGGAAATTAAACAGATTTTAACGGAATTAAACGGATTTAACAGCCGTTTTTTTCACAAAATTTTTCAGAATTAAACGGCCGTTTAAACGATTTAACGGCCTTTTTTTCAAAACCGATAAAACGTGTTTAAACGGTTTAAACGGAAACGGGCTTGGGACGTTACAACCCAAACCCTAATTTAGGTTGTTTCCCTCACCATAAGGGGCTTTTGGTCAAAAAATTACTACAGTAAACTTACAATGAGTTCGTAGTCGTTTTGAAACCTATGGCCAAATTAGACTTTTTTACTATTTTCTCCCTTTTATGCCCCTATGCAGCTTCTGTCTAGTCACAAGACTCAGACTTCGACACAAGCTGATTTCAGTAAAACTTTGATGTCACGTGGCACACTCCTAGAGGACTATGTCCGTATGGATGTTTGGCCAATCCCTAGGTGGACCTACAAACCAAAAGTCAGCATGATTAGTGATTTATAGGCGTTGGATTGGAGTTATTTTCATGGGTTGATTTAACCATGGAAATTTGAGCATCATTGACCATTATTTGAGGTACAAAGATCTAAAGGTTTGAAATCACTAATCAGGCTGATTTTTAGTTTTTTAGGTCCACCTAGGGATTGGCCAAACATCCATATGGTCAGAATCCTCTAGGAGTGTGCCACGTGGCTCATACTACGTACGCCCTGTCATCGGCTTCGATGACAGGTCATTGTCATCAAAGTTTTACTCAGCTGGTTTAATTGAAAAAAAAAAACCCCTCTTCTGGTTATCTCCCGCCCTCTCTCATTCTATCTCAAACATTTTCTCTCCCTGGTTCTTTTTAAACATCTCCGTTTTCCTCCCAATGCACTCAACTCCAATCTAAAAGGGTTTTTTTTTTTTTTTTATTTGCAGATTTTGGGAAGAGAAAAAACAAGGGAGAGAGAGAGGGTTTGGGCATACAGTTTGAGGGAAAGAGAGATGGTTTGGGGAGCTGTTTGTGTGCGTGTGTGTGTGTGTGTGTGTGTGTGTGTGTGAGAGAGAGAGAGAGAGAGAGAGAGAGAGAGAGAGAGAGAGAGAGAGAGAGAGGGAGGGGGGGAGGGTTAAGACCGTAGGACAGGGGGGCTGGTATGGATACAGAGGGACTTAAAGTCCAAGAGAGAGGAGGGATGAGGGAGAGAGAGGGTTTGAAGGAGATGGTCTCAGGGAGAGGGTTTTAGAGAGGATGATATAGAAGTTGGCATGGTAGAAGGATGGCGGCAAGACGGACGACGGCGGACTGAGAGGGATGTCGGACTGTGAAGAAGAGGAGGAGAGGAGACAAAAGAGTGAAAACAAGAGACGGGATTTTTTTTCTTTTAAATCGCTAGACTCGTCAGAGGCATGGAAATGAGTAGAGGGGTAAAAGTGTCACAAAATTTAAATCAGGCATGATTTCACTCTTGTTTTCCAAGCATGGCCGATCTGACCAACGGGTCACTATTGAGCATTTTTCTGGCTAAAAGCCCCACCATAAGAAAGCACAAACGTTTACCCCATTAGCCCATCTTACTAGAATCCAAAAGAGAATAATGAGACACTAATGAATGGCCCCCACTCAAGTATTTAATTTTTTTAATAGAATAATCCTCACCATCCGATCAACAACTCCATTTCTCTTAGATTATTATAGAAGAATTCCTTATATCAAAACACTAGCTAGGATCAAACACGTCAATTTCGAGAGTTGGAAAATCTTCTAATTAAGTGAAACTCTCAATGGCTGTGATCCTTCTTGGAGACCTTGTAAGGGAGACTCATTAGACGGTGGATTCATTGCATGTTAGCCAGGTGTCCAGTTTATACTAATAGACAGACGATCACATTATAACAATAATGTGTATGAGCTGCATCATGTCATTATTGGGGTATCTCATCACATTCTTTGATTGTCAAGATTAAGATAAGATTTATATATCAAATAAGATATTAGATTAGATTTGATTAGGATTAGTTTCTAGAGTTGATGTAGTGAAAAAAGGTGGGAACGGACTTAATTGTGATGTTGTCGTTGTGAAAGGTGTCCACCGTTTACTCTCATTCCTCCAGGGAGAAAGAATCCAACATACTTTAGTGGGCTTATGGGGCCGTGCTGAGTCTGCTGACCACTCTATAGTTGGTACTAAATATCGTTGAAATGTTGTCGGGTGTACGGCGTATCCATCGCTCCACTAAAGTCGTTTATCTATAGTTGCCATGTTAAAATAAATAAACCAACCTCGCTGGAGTTGTCTAGGTCAAGGTTTAAAGGGGGCCGTTATAACGGTATAGCGGACTGGGGGGGTTACCATTTTTTCCGTTAAACGCAGAAATAGAAAATAACAGAAAAAATGGAAAAAAAAAATGGCGCTGAAATTCAAATTTTCAAAAATGAAAAAAACAAAAACAGAATATAACGGAAAAAAAAAATGAAAAAAACAGCCTTTTTTTTCACGATTTTTTTCAGAAAAATAACGGTCGTTATTTTCGTTATAATGGAAAATAACTGCTGTTATAACAAAAATAACGGCCATTATTTTTTGGGCGTTTTAACTGTACACAACGTAAGGGGGAGATCCGAATCCGTTATAATGGTCGTTATTTTCGTTATAACAGCCATTTTTCAAACCATGGTTTAGGTCATGGCTTAAGAAAGGACCGTTATAACCGTAATGCCCCGACAATACTTTGGAAAAAAATGGCCTGATCTCAACTGTGGGAATTTGAGCAGTATTTGAGGTACAAAGATCCAACACTTATAAATCACTAATCAGGCTGATTTTTGGTTTGTAGGTCCACCATGGGATAGGACAAACATCCATACGGTCAGAGTCCTGTAAGAGTGTGTCACGTGGCTTATATTGTGTCCCTATACAGATACCTATCATTTTAGATCTGTCAACAGAGCCCGACAAATCACAGCGTGTTCGAGATCACCGTGTGCAACTTCATGCATCAGGCATTAGGGACCCACCTGGCACACTCTTAGAGGACTATGACCATATGGATGATTGGCCAATCCCTAGGTGGATCTATAAACCACAAATCAGCCTGATTAGTGATATCTAGACGTTGGATTTGAGTTGTTTTCATAGATTGATTGAACCGTGCAAATTTGAGCATTATTGACCATTATTTGAGGTACAAAGATCCAAAGGTTTGAAATCAATCAGGCTGATTTTTGGTTTGTCAGTCCACCTAAGGATTGGAAAAAACATCCACTTGGTCAATCCTCTAAGAGTGTGCCACGTGGCTCATATTGCGCTATGTCACATATTTTATTTGTCAACAAATTGTCTGATGGATTTAAAAAATAATTTGTCTGATAAATGTTGTCTAAAAAAAGTTCCCGATGAATGCTTTTGTTTGGGTGCCCTTAGAGTCTCAGTATTTGTGGTGCCCTCACAATTCAAGGGGGTACGACTAAAATTTTCCTATTACTAATTACTTTTAAATTTCAGGGAGGTGTTACCAAAATACCCTTTTACAAGAAAAAAATTATTGGTTTTTTAAAAAATAATAAAATATTAATTTTCGAACTGTTAACTGATATGACTCATTATAACAGTTATAACGGTAACGTTAAGGGACCGTTGTAACATTTTAATGGACCATTTAAAACATTGGGTTAAGTGTTTATTTTCATCAAACAGAAGAATATAAGAAAAAACATTAGGGTCTGTTTGGATCACAGCCGTTTGTGTGCCCAAAATGATTGTTTTAAGGCTCAATCGGAATATTTAGCTTCAAGGCTGGGCTTGGGCCAAACTACTAAGATTTGGCCAAAGCCTGAGCTCCGACTAGCCCATGTGCTGCAGTCCTAACCTTTTGATCAAAGTCTATGAAATAAACAAGAATAAAAGTCTATTCATTGCAATCAATCAAGACCATTCAAATGTTAGAGGAAATGTACATACTTTATTTTGTAAGTATTTTTAAAGGGATATTTTGACAAATCTATCTATTATCTATACTAAAGCTCGGAACTGATGAGGTGGCGCTTCCTCCATCTTTTTTGCACTATTTTTTCCCAAAACACCCCTTAACATCCTCTTTCATCTTAAACCCAAAACGTCTCTTCCTCTAAACCCCTTAATGGTTCGAATTCTACAATTCCAAATTAATTATCTATTCCTTAATTGCCTCTTAAATTCTCTCTTCACCAAATCAAATACTAAAATTCCTAAATTATCTCCTTTAAATCTCAAAAAATGATTTCTCAAAAATTCAAAGGGACACCAACTTCTTAAATGAGAAGATGTTCCTACATCTTCTCATTTATTCTCTGCAATCTACACTTTTTTCCATTCTGCAATTTTGTTCCTAAACTCATCCGTTTCAATCAAGATATTTGCGTACAACTCATCATCCCATTCATGTATATTTTTTAGTATGTCTTTCTTACTTTTCATTTTTGTATATTATTGTCTACCTCCATCTTCCTTTTTTCGTTTCTTCTTTAACTATCTTTTTTTTTTTATACTTAGTTTTAGTTTTCCCCTTTTCAAAGAAAATTTACAGGTCACCTTCTCTCATCTTCTGTTAATTTTTTTTAATGAATCCTTTATGTTTTATACTCTTATTATATGTAAGATTTTATTTGTAAAGACGATGCTCTGATCTGTTGTTGAGCTTCTTGAGCAATATTGACCATAATTATTACCAACAAAGTAGATATTCTTTAAGTAATTTCAAGTTTCGAAACAGCTCTATAAAAATTGTCATCTGCATTTAGGTATTTTATTTTTCTTTCTTCAATAAACTTTTTCTCACATATAATTTCAAACTCTATCTTTCTCATAAAAGATAAAAACTTTTTCTCTTTCTAGATTACCCAGAAAAAAAACTTTATTTTTCTCATAAAAACATTTCAACTCTCATATCCCTTACATTGGATGTGGGGTCAGAACAAAAAAAAAGGTAGGAACAAATTTTTTGCAGCAAAAAAACAAACGCGGGAGCTACAATTTCTTCAATGACGGAACATCTTGGATAAAAAATTGTAGGTTCAAAAAAATAATTGTGTAGCTGATCGTGCCTCTTTAACAAAAAGTCGGTGCTCCCTAGAGCAAAAATATATGCGCAGTAATTTTTCCTTGGTGTCTTCATTTGTCTTACAAATTGCATTATATTTGGCCAACCCTAAGTACACTTACAACCCATAAATCAGCCTGATTATTAAGTGTTAACTATTCGATTATAGTTATTTTCAAACATTATTTTTTGGGTACTGAGATCAAAAGGTTAGAAATCAATAATATTTAGGCTGATTATTGGTTGTACTATGATCGAAATGTTATAAATCAGTCAGGTTCAAGGTTGGGGGACAACCATTTTGGCATACCCACATAGAAGATGAATCAACGACTGATTTTGACAACCATTTTGGCGGACCCACATAGAAGATGAATCAATGACTGATTTTTGGTGAGGATGATCTCCTCACCATATAGATCACCCCAATAAAAAATCAGCCCATTCTGAAATTTCTAACCCCATCAAATGTGGTTTTCAAGTTAGACGGTAAAAATGGATGGTCCATAATTCTTCAACTTCTAAACCAGTCTACGAGAATTTGAATGATTTGAATTTTTGTGAGGATGATCCACTCACCATAGAGATCATCCTCACCAAAAATCAGCCATTGATTCATCTTCTATGTGGGTACACCAAATGGTTGTCCCCCGAACCTTAATCAATAATAATTAAGTTGATTTTTTGGATGTAAGATAATTTGTTGAAAAAATCTAAAAACTTATTTTTATATAATAATTTATTTTTATGTGCACGGGCTTTTAATTACTAGTTAGTACGATAAGCATACTTTAAACCTGGGGACACATGGAGCAAGATCTGAACCATCCAATCAATGGGCCTGATCAGATGATTGTAAGTCATTAACTAACTCACGAATAAGTATATCACCAAAGGAGTACCAGAAAACATTCTATCTCACACGCGGATTTGATAGGCTGAGGTCTTAATGAACAGGGCTGGCCAGATGGGCGTTTTGGCCCAGTCCACAGAGGTTTAGGCTTGGATTTTTAAATAGGCCCAGTGGTCCAGGCCTGGGTTTGCTTTTGATTCCTGCTAAACAATTAGGCGGCCAGGCTTGGGCTTGGCTTTTTCATAAAAATGGCCCTTTACACCTAGGCAGAGCATGGACCTGAAGTTTATAGGCCTGTCATGGGTAGGGCTGGTCAACCTGTGATTTTGGCCCCACGGGCCAGGCCAGGTCAGACCTGGTCTACAGTGGCCTGGGCTGAGGCCCCTCAGCCCGGGTCAGGCCGGTCAATTATAAAAAAAGAAAAAATGATAAACATGTAAAAACGCTGGGCCGGGCTGTTTTTGGACCGGGCCTGCCCTCTTGGGTGAGTTAAATCAAGGTTTAAAAAACAACCGTTATAACGGATTCAGACCTCCCCCATTACGTTACGAACCGTTAAAACGCCCAAAAAATAACGGCCGTTATAACGGCCATTATTTTCCGTTCTAACGAAAAAAATTGTGAAAAAACACGGCCGTTATTTTTCATTTTTGAAATTTTGAAATTCAAATTTTAAAATTCAAAATTTGAATTTCAGCCCCATTTTTGCCTGAGTGTTTTTTTCGTTATAACGGAAAAACGGTAACGCACCCAGTCCGTTATACCGTTATAACGGTCCCCTTTAAACCTTGATTTAAATTACAAGCTGTTTGGGGCCTCTCAAGATCTAAATGTATTTTGGTAATTTAGACTGATGGGTGATTTAAATTTCAAAAGTACCCTCTATTGATAGATCCCAATAGAAGTGGCTAGTGGGATGGAGCGCGTGACAACATTTGTTTTTAGCATTCCTCGTGTTGGAAGTGCAGCTCCATCTGAGAGTAAAACTTCTGTCACAATGGGATTGCAAATCACACAAACACAGCCAATGAGTTCTCGGCAGGTACACCTAAAAACAAAAGCACATGGGTACGTTGCAAAAGCACTTGTGTACGTGCCGAGAACTCATTGGCTTGTGATTGTGTGATTTTCAATTTCGTGTGATAGAAGTTTTACTCCTGCATCTGCCATTCATCTTTCCCGTTTTACAGAAATTTGAAAGTTGAAAAGTTGCCAGCAGATGGAAAGGCTTCCGTACACCATGCGTGCAGACTACATTCTACGCTTCAGCTCATGCTGCTCTGGGTGTTCCCACGAAAGTTATGGCAGCTGATGCTGCTTTCTCCTACTTCTACATGTCTTTCCAACGAAGGATTAGAGAAAAATTTTGCTCCTGGCATTTTAATAGATGATCACAGGGGACATCTACCCAAGAACACTCCACAGCTGGGGACATCTACCTTGGCACGGGTTTGAGCACACGACTTTCCCCATAGAGGGTGGAATAACCACCACCCACCACAAGAAAAGGATTTTTAGTCGCGGCCGTTGCTATAGGTCAAAAAAAAAATTCATCAAAAAAATTCTTCGCTAAAATATAAGTTTTGTTCTTGAGAACTCCAATTGATCAATGAAGAAGTGTTTGATCAATCGGAAACAAAAATATGTCTCTGGACAAATTCTAATTTCCTTCTCGGATCAATCCGATGTTGCTGCCTGATCGATCGGATGTCACTATGCACGATAAAATAAATTCTAAGAACTAATTTTTCATATTTTTGTTCTTCCATAGATTAGATGTAGCACCCAGAGTGACCAATGCTATGATAGAATACGAAACTCATTAGTCTAAGGTTACTTAGAGGTTGAGTAAGGTCAAATTTCCACCTAGCTAGTTTCTACTGTCTCTAAGTCGCTTACCAATCTATATGTATGGAGCATGGCTTCTAATCTTCAGTTGAATTGCAATGCTCATTTACCTTTTGGCTAGTTGACCTGAGTGATTTCGAACTGTACCCGTACTCAACTAACCAGACAAATTAGGAAGGACCATAAATATTTTTTTCATACAAAATTAACCAATATTAAAACTAAGATCTTACACATATAGCGACGGTTTTTCAGTGGGCGTCACTATAGGTTGTTGTTGAAGGTCCCAAAAGTTATCCGCCAAATTTGAGCTAGTCTTTTAGCGACGGCCAGAGTTCTAGCCTTCTCTAAAACTCTCTATAGCGACGATTTTCCATTGTCGTCGCTGAAAGTCCCAAGCCATGTTGGTTGTGAATATATTTACTTTGCTTCATAATTGTTGGACAACATTTCTAATCGTTTATCAATTGTGTATGACACTTTCCTAACGTGTGTAAAAAACGTTTTCTTGGGTGAAGAATACTCATTTATTAGTCGTCCCGATCCAGATCGTTGGATGGTCTTGAAGATTTGTGTGGAATGAATCGCAAGGACCATCACTCATTTCGACCTAGGGACGACGACGGTGACAAATCCATAACAATTTTCTTGTCTCTATCTTCGTTAAGACTAAGAGACAGGCTCAAGAACCAAAAATATACGCCACCGTAACCTCACTGGCGTTAACTGACATTCGATTGTCTTCTGTTATTTCTTCCTCATCGAGGAGGAGGGGGGCATTATTGTCATTTCATTGATACAGACTTCTCCTTGTAAAAAAAACACTTTTACTGTAAGGGAGCTCTGACTTCAAATCTGATTTCCAACGGAAGGCCTGTTTTTACCCTTGGCAGTGACTAATACTTTTTACCCTTCGCAGTCTTTGACACGTTGACCATGGAT
Source organism: Euptelea pleiosperma (assembly GCA_035048495.1). Taxonomy (NCBI): domain Eukaryota; kingdom Viridiplantae; phylum Streptophyta; class Magnoliopsida; order Ranunculales; family Eupteleaceae; genus Euptelea; species Euptelea pleiosperma. The sequence continues at coordinate 27,523,019 of CM068549.1, forward strand.
CTCTTGCATCTGACGGCTACAGCTCAATCACACAACCCTAACCCTTTCTTTGCAACTGAGGCCTTGCTTAGTGTTCCGTCTGTAGTTTGCAGGAAAATATTTGATAATCAAATGTTTGCAATATACAAACAGTTGTTGGGAAAATATTTGTTTATGCGGGAGGGGAGAGATGTTCGGGGAGACCAAGGAGGGTAGAGACGAAACGTTTGTGCACAAACGTCTGTGGCGCTACTAAGCAAGGCCTGAACCTTGAAAAAGAACCATGGGGTTGAGCCAGGGACAGTTCGGATTCAAGAGATCGTGGAATCCATTTCTTGAATCCAACAGTCGGCATGACAGTGACGTATTAATACCCAAATGACAGAAAAATTTTAGATGCAAAGGACTTTGGATGCCGAGTGTTCTCGTGGCTCTATATGGCTCATTTTTTTTGGGACCACTAACCACATAGATGTTTACCCCCACCCCTTGGTTGATAATTTCTAGCCGTTGGATTAAGTGCCCAAAAAAATATGCAAAAAATACTTGAATCCAACGGCTATAATTAAAATTCTAAAAAGTGCTAAGATCTATGGCTAGATAAAATCAATGAGAATGATTTTTCGTGTATATATATATATATATCAACCAAGTGCCAAGTGGTGAGCTAATCATCCATGCGCGGTTAGTAGGCCCCAAAAATGAGGTATGTAGGGCCATGAGAATCGAGACCCCTCTGCAAATGACTGTTTTATCCTTTGCATTCGTTGCCACGTGGACAGTAAATTTCATGAATACAACGGTGTACAGCTCAACCATATGACTCTTTTTAGTGGTTACTTTATACAGATCTGATGTTATCTTCATGTCAGCATGCATCACTCATATGATTTGAAAAATATGAAAGTTGGCTTTGGCCAATATAAGAGGTAAGCCTGCTTATCAGAAAAATAAATAAATGTGGGTTGTTATAAGGTCACCTGGTGTTGGACATTTAAAGTATCTAACACCAATGAGATTTTGAAACGTATAGAATTAGAGTCACAAGCCACCTAGGGATTATGAAAACAAAACACGCAAAAGAAAAGGAAAGCAGTTAGCAATATCTACTGGCTTTCTTAGATACATGTGACACGCAACTTCATTGGTATTGGATGCCAAGTATGTCAATGGATAGTTAAAAGTTCAAAATTCGAGTCCCAACTCAAATAATATATAGGGCTGGGATAAAATGACTAATTAAATTCTTACTAATAGACGTGAGGCCCACATGTTGATGAGTTAATGGATGATTTTTTGGTGAGGCTGATCTCCTCATCATGGAGATCAACCTCACCAAAAATCAGTAATTTTTAAAACTTCTAACCCTACCAAATACGAACCTAAATTTAACGGTGAAAATGGATGGTCCAAAATTTTTCAATTTGCAATCTACTTTTCACAAGGCTACAAATGTTGGATTAATGGGATGGTTTTTTGTGTGGTTGATATCCACATTGAGAAGAATATTATCACCAAAAATCATCCCTTAACTCATCCGCATGTGGGCCCCACGTCCATTAGTAAGAATTCCATTAGTCATTTTATCCCAGCCCATATATAAGAGAGAATGACTCATGTTATCTTACTAATAGAATGACTAATAGACATTCCTCGGGATTAACACTGTAAGTCTCAACGACCTAGGAATGATAACGTATGTGTATATATATATATATATTCGATTCGAATAATATCCGTTGACAGCCCTATTAAATAATTTTTGTAGATTTTTTTAAGCACTTTTTGTGGATTTTTAAGTTGAGTGGAGCTGATATTCTTGGGTATTTGGTGCAAACTTGATTGTAGGGGGTGCAGGTGACCTATAATTCGATGTCCACCTTGTTGAGTGCTTTTTTGAATGTATTCTATGTTGGAGAGTTTAAGACGTTTCTCACTTAAAACTCTTTAGCAAACACAGCTCCCTTTGTGTACATTGTCTCAGAACCTGCATTGGCGCTGTGTGGACCAAACACTCATGGATCAGTGAACCCAAAAGATTGTTCCACGTGGCATTTTGAGGGAATTCTGTATCAAAATTTTGATACATAATTCTGTATCCTTAGAACAGCTCCATTACTTGAGCAAAGGATATATATGTCAGGTAAATCAAGAACCGTCCATTGGGAAGTGGGGCCCACAATGATGGTCTCCGAGGTTGTGTTATGAATCTCGAGGACCATTGGACATACGGACAACGGCCACTAGGGGATGATGGTAACACTTCTTATCTCTGTATCTTCATTAAAAACTGTGGGAGCAGGGGGGGGAAGAGAGAGAGAGAGAGGGGGGCTCAAGAACCAAGAGAGAGAGAGAAAGGCTACAAAACCAAAGTGGTTGACAAGCATCAATCCGACGAGATAGTATATCTGACCATAACATTCTTCCATCTGTGGAATTGAATTCTCTGGATGTTGATAAAACAAAATAAATCTTTGTTCTTACAGACAGACCATCTTATCAATTGTGCGTGTAACATAGCTATCAACGCAGACACCGACAGCAACAGCTCCACACCCTCCCTCACGCCCCCCACATATAGAAACTTTTGGTTTATTCTCCCTGTTGGTAAACCCCGCCAACACCTCCCCACCTTCTCTTTTTCAATTGTCTCTTCTCTTATTTCCACATTCCCATTTCTATGAAAGTATACGAAACAGACGTATCGTTCTAATAATTAACTTTTGCAATAAGGGCCTCTGACTTTAATCCTAATTACAAACGACTCCGGATGTTATCAAAAGTTATACCTGTGGCCCACTCTTTACGGCCCTCTTACCATTGGTGGACCCACATATCGAAAATCAGCCTGATGGTGATTTTATGATTTATTTTCATCATGAGTTTCGTTTTGGGGGAGGAATTGAACTCGTCATTTTTATAGCCTGTTCGTGAAGCCCATGAACGAAAAAGGCTTAATCCAATGGCTAGAAATCATCAATCAGGTTGATTTTTTTATGTCCAAGTCTAGTAAGAGGGAGGCAACATTCATGAGGTCAGAAGGCCGGCCCCGAAAGAGTTTAACATGTGGCATTTGCTGAGGGGTGCAATTGTGATCTGTTTGGGTTGTCGGTGGCATAAAAGCATGTCATGTTTCACCCTCTTTCAGGCCCCACCGACACACCAAAAGTCAGCCCGATTGGTGATCTCTAGCCGTTGAATTTGAGCTTTTTCATTGGGGATTTATAGCTGTTTGATTCAACTTTTTTGGGTACACAGATCAAATGGCAAGAGATTGCCACGTGTGCCGTGTGGCGCGATTTTCTGCAGAAAATTTGTAACAGAAAAAATTGAAAATAATAGAAATAACGGACATTTTTTGACAACTTTTTTTCATAAAATAACGGTCATTTTTTTAGCGTTTTAAAACAGTACATAATGTAACAGGGGGAGGTCCGAATCCGTTATAACGGCCATTTTTAAACCATGGTAAAAATGTCAAAATTAAAGATGAGATGGTTGAGCTTTTAGGTTCCTATTTTACTTGAGGGATTTGAATTAGTTCCCCCCTATCGCATTTTTTCCAAAATGAAATAAAATATGGAAAATCTGTCGCCGCCCACAGATATCGTGCGCTCACTAAAAAAATATTCTTGTGATAAGTCCTATTGTTTTAATTATTGGGGGGAGGCGGTGTTTGGTCACAAATTTTAAATTGCATGGAGCTTATTAATGGTGAATACTGATTTAGTGAGTGTAATCAAAATTCAGTATTCCCGGCCGGTGTAGAGTTATACAAGGTTAGCCTTTTGATGGACAACTCAAAATTCTTTACCAAACATCCCCTTGCTGCATGAGTTAATTTAGGGCATATAAGGGGAAAATTAGATGGAGAAGACTCCAAATTAAGTCGATGGACTCTTTTGTAGCTACCTCCTAAAAAAGTGCAAAAATCTAACGGCTAGAGATAACCAATCAAGCTGATATTTGGTATGTATATCCATACGGCCAGTGGGCCCAAAAACATTTTCTACGGAGGGCCACACCCACAACAGCTCTGCATCTTGTTTTATTCATATATAATGGTTTCTACAAAATTGTTTTTTTTTTAAATTTCGTCGGACATTGTCCCTCAAAAAAGAGAGATCACCTAATACAAATGAAATTATAATAATATTAAATAAAATTTTAAGGAAAAAAAAAGGGAAAAGAGAATCTTCTTTCACTTCTCTTGATTATAATCAAAAGAAATTAATTTAAAAAAAGAAAAAATATTATTTTTTTCTTCTATTTTTTGGTGCAATTATGGGAAAAGGGGTTCAAAGTCCAATCACAGGAGAAAGAAACAGTAAGACAACTTGTAACATTTTCGATCCATCCACGAAAATCCATCTCAAAAGAAAGATCCAACAACAACTTTTGTCTTTCTTTCTTCGACTCTCTCTCTCTCTCTCTGCAACAAAATCTACTTGCAGAAGCAAAAGAAGAACTTCTCTTCTGCTTCTTCTTCTTCTTTTACATAACAAATCTCTTTAGATTTTGGAAGAAAAAGGCAAAGAAATGAGAACCCACCTCAGATTTCAAACAAAATATAATATAAATGAAGTCAAGATCAGTAGAAACATCTGACAAACCCAGCAAGTTAAACAACAAAATCTTGAAAAACAGAAACAAAAAGAGCTAAAGAACAAGAAGAAAGAAAGATCAGTTTTTTTTTTCAAGACCAGTTAGAGAACAGAGCTTCCCATATCTCTGTGAAAACTTCAACAATCACTCTATGGTGATGAGAAGAGTTCAACGACAGAAAACACTGTAAAAGCTGCTCAAGATCCTTAGCTGCAAATATTTGTTTCTCTATGATCATCTCCACCATCGAAGTTCTGAAATCGCTGTAAGGATCGCTTGAACGTTTCACTACTGCAAAGCTTTCTTCAACCTTCCCCTTTGTGACAAATGAGCAAAGACCCATATCAGAAATTTCAGAATTCCTACTCACAGCTTTTCTCCGACAAGAACTCCTCTCGTTCTGGCTATGAGACTCGTAAGAATCAGAGGAGAAGCTCTTGGAAGAGAAAAACGTCTCGCTTTCGTCTTCACTGCTAAACCACCCACCATTTGTTTCTCCAGACGAAGAATTTAATCGATAACTCTCTTTCTTCTTCTTCTTCGTCATGTGGTTTTTCTTAATCTTCTTTGGTTTTTTCTTTCTCTCCTTTGTTCTCTTCGAAGGTGAAATGGGTGACGCAGGAGGACATGTTCTTCCTTCTGTATCAGCGGATTTGAAGCATACCCTTCTGTCCGATACTTTTCTCCTCTGTAACGCCTCCTTTGTTACAATACAGTCGTTTCCGGGCATCTCCATCGATTCCGAGCATCTGGGTTTGCAAATGGATGGAAAAGTTCGAACCTTGGGAGATATTGGTTCGATCAGATGGAAGTCTCGACGGTTTTGAGCGAAAAAAACTGGTCTTTCGATAACATCTGATACGTCTCGGGACCTACACGACCCGAATGAAGCACGAAACATGCGAGAGATTCGCAGCTTCAACCGAGACTCCATTAGAGCGATTTTTGGAGAGAGATGGTGGGTCTTTGAGATATAAATACAAGAAACCGAATGAGGGTGGCCCTTATTGAGATTTGAGAAAAGCTCTGATGCTTTTTACTCTCTTCGTCTCCTTCTGTGTCTCGATAAGAAAAAAAGATTAAAAAGATGGGCTTTAATGGTAATTTAGGTTTTCTTTTTGTCCCTTTTTGGTGGTTTTTAAATCTGCTTGTTTGACAATAGGTCGATTTTGCAATTTTGTATTAAACAGACGAATCAAACGTGAAGGTCAAATAGGACACCTATTAGGTAAATGTTTTCCTTGTTTGCTTATTCAGTAAATATTCCCCACCATAATACCGTGCATATATAGGAGGTGGGGACCAAGTATTTAAGCCACCTATTGTGGGCCATGTGTCAATTTTCAAAATTCAAAAAACTGAGTTTTGCTATTTCAACATACAAAAACCATCAGTCTGATGATCTTGATTAACCCTTTGATGTGTGGACTTCCAGTCACAATGATAATTACTAGCCATTTGATCATAGGATGTACTTCTAACGGTGATCGACCAACCTACTGGAATCTCATGGCCAGTCGGATATACAGCACAGTCCGCTAACTCGATGAAGCCAGCATCAGGACATAGCAATCGCTAATTATCATTATCTGCTGCCTAGACCTTCAACTCCTGTGACGAAGGAAAGCTAGCGAGCAAAGCAAACTCTCCTGTGTTGATGCAATAGACTTGGGTTCAAAAATTCGCCTAAAAAGAGGCACACAATTACAAATATGTATGGGTCAAGATCAGAGGACAAAAAATTAGCGTGGGCCAATATATAAATTATAAGTTTTGGAATGGGATGATTTTTTGTGAGGATGGTTTCTATGGTTAGGAGATCATCCTCCCATCCTCACAAAAATTTAAATCATTCCGATATTCATAGTAGGTTTACAAGTTGAAGAATTATGGATCGTCTACTTTTACCGTTAACTTAAACACCACATTTGACGGGGTTAGAAATTTCAGAATAAGCTGATTTTTTGTAGGGGTACTGATCTATATGTTGAGGAGATCAAATCAACCATTGATTCATCTTCCACGGGGGTACGCTGAAATTGTTGTCAATTTTTTCCAAAAATAACCTTGAATTATTTTTAACCTGTGGTATACGTACAAAAGGGTATCTTAAACATTAAAAATTATTTAGAAGAGAAAACCAAAAAATTAAAAAGTAGTTTTAGAACCATAGACCATGATCAAGCTTGCTTTGATCAGTAAACAGTCTTGGACTGATCTAACCAACAACATGATCATCCCATCCAGGTCTCAACCTCCACCCCCACCATTAATAAACAACTTTCACACATTATTTTAGCAAACCACCAAATTTTCTTACCCACCAATGAAAAAACAGGAAATATTTTTCATGTGGGCCTACAGAAGATGGTCCACCTAATGAATGGTCCAAATCAACAAGATGTTGACCCAAACATGCCTATATAGATCTCTCACTCCCTCAGTTAGTTCTTTTAGCTTACAATATAAGAGGAAATGTTCCCATCGCTATCTTTAGGTAGATGGCTTACTTAAGGACTTTTTCTTTTAATTATCTCACTAGTTGTTGGAGAAGTCAGAATGTATTTCCTTTTAATTATCTCACTAGTAGGTGGTACGTGTGTTGCACGTGGGTGATTCTAGGGTTGTTTTGGGAAGAGAATGACAAAATAGAAAAATTTATATCAAATGGGTAATTTTAGAAATACTGGCAAAATAAGGGCAGTTTTAGAAAATTTAGCAATTCTGGAAGGTAGAAAAGCAAAATTTTGAAGTTGGAAAGGTCCAAAAGATCATTTACTCTTGGGGCCCGTTTGGCAACACCAAAATAAGTTACTTTTTTGCTTCTAAAAGCAAAAAGTTAAAAAGTTTGTTTGGCTATCCATTTTGGAATTGCTTCTCAAAAGTCAAAAACTTTCTTTTTGTGGAAGCAAAAATTTTTTGCTTCTTGTTTCTGGTGGAAGCAAAAGTCAAAAATAATTTGCGGAACCCACGCTTCTAATTTTAAGTGAATCTTTTCAAATGTCAATTTTACTCTTGTAAACCTCACATTATGAAGTGTAGATAGAAAACATCTTATGAATGAGAAAAAACAGTAATGATTTGCTAAGAAGTAGGTCAGTAAACCATCTCTTTTTTGAAAAAATAATTACCTATAAAATGATTCACTTGGTGTATCTTTTATTATTGATCACTTAATTAATTTTTTTCCAAAAAAATAACATATTAATATTGGTTTATGATCACTATTAATGGTTTATTAGAGTATAATATGTATATAAAATTATAAGAAAATGACTTTTTGCATTAATTCTTGCAAAACTAACTTTTTGACTTATAAGTCGATATTTCACCAAACACACTTTTGCTTCCAAATGACAACTTTTAAATTCAGCAACTTAATTTAGAAGTTACTTTTTGCTTCCACTGGTTTGCCAAACGGGCCCTTAATGAAACTATTTTAAGTGTCATGGGTATTTCAGTAAAAAAAATATTTATATTGGTCTTTCGCTCTGCACGCGGGATCTGCACCTTTAAATGTACAAATCTTTTTCTAGAGAACTTTTCTGTAATCACCATGCAAGGCCTAATTGGTATATGGCTTTCGTAAGTGATCAATTAAGCCCCTGTAATTTCATAAATGATGAGAAAGACCCTAAAATGAGAGGTCTTATCTAAGAGGGTCAACTTTTTTTATACAATTGAAGTTGCATTGGCATAGAGGAAAGAAGCTATGTTTAAAGGACTAGGAGTGAGTCACCTTTTTGCAGTCATAATTTCACCCGTGCTTTCTGGAATCCAACGGTGGTTTTTCTTTGGCTAAAAGTGAATGCCAGCTCAACACATCAACCATTGTTGGATTCTTAAAATCCACATCCCATGCTAGGAGTGAAATTATGATAGCAGAAAAGTGAGTCCCCAGATCCCGACCCAAAAAATCCAAATAGGAACCTTTGATTGAACTGAAGAACTGCTCCTAGTTTTCATACTTTTAGCCATTCAGGTCTTTTTCCCTTAAGGGCATTTTCGTATTTTTACATAGAGATACGGAAACCCTAGTTTCGTCTTAGAGTTATATATACTTCAGTTGATCAGAAATGATGATTCATGGTATTGTGAGCATTTCTTTTTGCTTCAGAGCATAGTAGAATCGGTATGGATCCATGGACATACCTCAATCTAGAGCGAACCTCATAAATCTATGTGTTGTGGTTGTTTGCATCTTGGTCTTTTATTTGTTTATTATTCTTTCTTCCCGACACTATTTATAGAAGATCAGCTTGATGGGTGATTCATACCAACACTGTATCCAAAAGATCAATTTGATGGGTGATTTGTAACAGTTATACTTTGTCCCATCTTAACTGACCTATATACATGTTGCATGTTTGTCCCATCTCTAGTCACAATTAATGGACAAGATCGTACGTTGACCATGATTGTTATCCTAAACATCCAATCAACATGTCAACAAAATGATTGAAGTGATCAAATTGATAGGATTGATTGGCATAGGCATGAAGCAAGTCATATATGATAGTATGTCATAAGCCACCACATCTAATGGTCTCACGGGTTTCAATACCATTGATCCTAAAAAAAAATTAACAGCCCAGATTGCGGGACCCATGAAAACATTATCTGGGACAATTTAATATAATGTGTACAATCCATATGATATTCCCTAAGGTAAAACATATAATAGCTCTCGTGCTACCAAACCAAATAGTCTCACGTGTTCCTACACGATAGATCCTGCAATTCAAAGATTCAAAGTTTTTTTTAACCATACCTCGACTTAGATACAGATTACCCAATAATACCACGTGGTACAAAATTTCGGGTCCACGATTGCCCCTCCACTCCTGGTGAACCTACCAAAATCAGCCTGATTGATGATGCCTTGTTTTTCATGGGCAGCATGACAGGCCCATAAAAGGTCTCCAAGCCCATAATGTAAAATGCTCAAATTCAAAGGCTGAAAAAACAATCAATCAAGCTGATTTTTGGTGTGTAGGTCCAGCAAGGAGTGATCCAAACAATCATGACATAAGTGGGCCCAATAGCATATGCCATGTGGCATTTTGGGGGATTTTTATATCAAACTTTTGATACAGAGCTCAGTATCAAAGTATTTTTTCAACCACATTGATATAAGCAAAATCAACACGTACATTTGATTCAATGACACACTTCATACACCATAGATTACAGGATCAGTCATGTTGGAATGATAGATTTTGAGAGAGAAAGAGGATTTTGAAATGTGGGAAGGAAGGACAAAGGCAAAATTGTCACCTTTCCCACGTTATCTAGTGGTACGTTTTCCATAAACACAACATATCACCGTGACCCCATGTCGTGTTGGAAGTAAAAGACAAGTAAGAAGGGCTAAGATGTTTTGGTTCATCGAGGGATTGATTCTCTCGGACAAAACCATCTCAAACAAAAACGGGTCTCAAAGGGACTCAAAAAATATTTTAAAAAAGGGCTGACTCTCATGACTCCCAAAAGGGTATCTAAAGCCCTAAAAAGCTTCCAAAAACACACAAACAGATAAGATGAGTGCATCTCATCCCTTTATTCAAGCTCCACCAAAAGCAAAGTGACAGTTTTAGGTCACTTGGACTCGACTTTTCAAGTAACAAGAAGAACCCATTAGAGAAGATACATCTCCTGGCCCACTTTTGCATGTTTAAAAAGGGCCCACATTAGTTTATTTAGGGTTTTTCTAGTGGGATCTGACTTTTGGTGTTGTAAGCTCTGACTTCTGAAGTGGGGTTTTTGTCCATCATATTGGTTTTAGTTATCAAGCAACTCTAATTCACCAAAGTAAAATGTTCTAGTGGTCCCAAGGGATAGAATGGTCCTACCATTGGATTATAAGTCCTTCTCATTTCAAATTTCAAATTTCAAATTTCAAATTTCAAATCAAAATGACCACAGCCCTTGGATTTAAGATCAAATGTGGAACTGCAGAGTTGGTCATGCTGTGGGGGTATTTTAGTAACACCCCCCTGAAATTTGAAAGTAATTAGTAATACCCCCTTATACTTTTAAACTTCTGGGTTACCCCCTTGACCTAGTTTAACCAAATCATTTGACTAACCTGACATGCATCATGCGCATATAAATGCACTTATAAAAGGACCATAATATTGCAATTACAATGCTAACGATGTGTGATTCAAGTCCGTTGTAACTTAAGTAAACCACTGTTAAGCTAGGTCAAGGGGTAAATCCTGAAGTTTAAAAGTATAAGTGGGTATTGCTAATTACTTCCAAATTTCAAGGAGTGGTTCTAAAATATCTAAAAAAAAAGGTTCATCAATCTAAACCGTTCAATTGGGATTTATCTTTTGATGGACCAGTTCAGTGATCCTAATCAATTTTTTTTTTTTAAACGGCCATTATAATAGTAACGTCACATATTAAAAAAAAAAATGGGATTAGCGTTATAACGAAAATAATGAACGTTGTTTAAAGAAAAAATCATTTTTAACTGAGGTTATTTTAAAAAATAATAATATTAAACAAGTGTATAGGTGGCAACTTTTGAGCGCAATTGATGCAAGTACCATCCTCAAAAATTTTCTCGATTCCAGAAATTATTTTTTCTTAATAAGATTTGCCGAGTCCGTAAGGTTTTGGGACTGTTGCCCCAAAGCTGGCCCACCAACTAAACAAAGGCCTCAAATAAACGTAGGCCACACAAGCAAAAGGCCTCAAATAAGCGTAGGCCTAACTTTAGAGAGGGGGACATTTTTTTAGTAAATCTTTGATGGCGGCCCTTATTGGGGAGAAAATATTCAGTGGACCCACGGAACAGATCTCCTGCATGTAAGTTTTCTAAAGTCCGATGAGTAAAACTTTGATGACAGGGTCCTGTCATTGACAAGGCGCAATATGAGTCACGTGGCACATTGTTAGAGGATTCTGACCATATGGATGTTTGGCAAATCCCTATGTGGACCTACGAACCAAAAATCAGCCCGATTAGTGATTGGGTCGTGATGTAACAAGGTATACCTGAGATCTTTTCAAATGCGGAAGCGGCATTTTTGGTAGTCACCGTTGTCATCTGGGCCCACTAACCGCATGGATGTTTAGCCCACCCCTTAATAGACATTCATACCAAAAATCAGCTTGTTTAATGATTTTTAGCCAGTGGTTTTAGTACTCAAAATCTGGTTGCATTCAACGACTATAAGAACGCCTTAAAAAGTGCTAAAAAGTTTTAAAATCTAATGGTTATAGATTACCAATCAGAGTGATTTTTGGTGTCTATATCCACCAAGGGATAGGATAAACATCCATTCGGTCAATGGGCCCAAATGACAGTGGTGAGTAACAAAAATCGTGCTTCCGCATTTGAAACAGTTTCAAGGGTACCTGGTTTCATCTTTTTCCTTGGTGATTTCTAGGCGTTGGGTTGGAATTATTTTCATGGGTTGATTTTAACCGTGGGAATTTGAGCATTATTGACCATTATTTGAGGTACAAAGATCCAAAGGTTTGAAATCACTAATCGAGATGATTTTTGGTTTGTAGGTCCACCTAGGGATCGAAAACACATCCATACGATCAGAGTACTCTAACACATCCAGTATGAGCCCCGTGGCATATTCTTAGATACCACTGACCGTATGGATGTTTGGCCCATGGACTTACAGCCCGTGTCCCAGCCCACCTCTTCTAAAGACCAGGCCTGGGCTTGGCATTTGGAGCCCAAGCTGGTCCGTAAGGCCAAGACTCCCAACAGTCCCATGCTGTTTACCCCTCCTTTTGTGCCCAATATGACTGTTGGACACTCCAGCTCAGCTGACCAGGCCGAAGGTCAGCACACCTAAGGGCCGAGGACCGGGGCCTGGGTTTGAAATTTGGCTTGCAGCCCCGCCCTTTTACACCCTAATACACACCTGATTAGTGATTTCTACCCATTGGATCTGAGTAGTACCCCAACTCGAACCAGGAATTGGACTCCTACTCAACTCGGATAGTCACTATATTGTGTTACACAATTGGATTGACTACGAGTCAAAAACCTATTTTTCTTTAGGGTCGGGCTCAGTTGACAGATATAAAATGATAGATAAAATGACAGGGACACAATATAAGCCACGTGGTACACTGTTACAGGACTGGATGTTTGTCCTATCCCATGGTGGACCTACAAACCAAAAATGAGCCTGATTAGTGATTTATAGGCTTTGGATTGGACTTATTTTCATGGGCTGATCTCAACTGTGGAATTTGAGCAGTATTTGACGTACAAAGATGCAACACTTATAAATCACTAATCAGGCTGATTTTTGGTTTGTAGTTCCACCATGGGATAGGACAAACATCCATACTGTCAGAGTCCTGTAATAGTGTGCCACCTGGCTTATATTGTGTCCATCATTTTACCTGTCATTTTATATCTGTCAACAGAGCCCGACCCTTTTTATATCTGTACTATGCAATTTTATTTTTTTGTAAAATTAATATTTTTTTTAAGAAGGAAGTTGCAGATACACTCATCCATACATTCCGTCCCTTATTAATTTTTAAAAAGTGTCATAAATTATAAATGGGTCGGGCCCCGTTGACAGCCCTAAAATGATAGGATTCTATACAGGACACAAATATGTGCCACATGGCACACTCTTAGAGGACTCTGACTGTATGGATGTTTGGCCAATCCTTAGGTGGACCTACAAACCAAAATGCTGCCTGGTTAGTGATTTCTAGGCATTGGATCTTTGTATCTCAAATACTGCTAGAATTCCCATGGTTGAGATCAACCCATGAAAATAAGTCCAATCCAACGTCTCGAAATCATTAATCAGGCTGAATTTTGGTTTGTAGGTCCACTTAGGAATTGGCCAAACATCCAAACGGTCAGAGTCCTCCAAGAATATGCCACGTGGCATATAATGTATCCTGTACAGAATCCTGTCTTTTTAGGGCTGTCAACGGAGCCTGACCCATTATAAAATTGGTAAGTAGTATTTTGCTTCTAAAGCTTAGGTAGCAATTCGGCTTCTAAAGCTTAGTTAGCAATTCGGCGTATGGACAAAATTTGGGACAGGAATAATACAAATATAATTCATTTTGAAAATTCTGAAGTACGGTAAAAAAAGAAAAGTCAAATAAACACCTAAAAATCACTAATCAGGCTGATTTTTGGTTTGTAAGTTCAAACATCGGTCAGAGTCCTCTAAGAGTGTGCCACGTGGCTCATATTGTGGCATATAATGTGTCCTGCAGAATCATGTCATTTTAGGGCTGTCGACAGAGCCTGACCCATTATAAAATTGGTTAGTATTTTGCTTCTAAAGCTTAGTTAACAATTCGGCCTACGGAAAAAATTCGGACAGGAATAATACAAATATAATTCATTTTGAAAATTTTGAAATACGGTAAAAAAAAAAAAGTCAAATAAACACCTAGAAATCACTAATCAAGCTGATTTTTGGTTTGTAGGTCCAAACATCCATATGGTCAGAGTCCTCTAAGAGTGTGCCATGTGGCTCATATTGTGTCCTGTAACGGGAACCTGTCGTTTTATGGCTGTCACTGGAACCCGACCCTTTAAATAATGAGAACAGTTTGGTCTTTAAATTCTGCTGTTAACAGACTTCGACCAAGTTCGTGATCAATGACGGTAAAAAATAAGTCAAAAGGGAAACGCAACGAAATGAAACAATTGGAGAGTAACGCAAAAATCCCTAATATTTATGACTAATAATGAAATACAATTACTATTTTACCCATTTTAAATCAATTCCACTAATTTTCCTAATCTCACTACTTGTTTCTTGGATCCTCAAAGAGCGCCCCAATCTCCTCCAAACTCTTCCCCTTCGTCTCGGGCAAAACCACATAAAAGAATATGGTAGATAACACCATAATCCCTGCGAGCACAAAAAACGTTCCACCAAACGAGATCTTCTCCGAGACGGAAAGAAAGCTCATAGCCACCACACCACTAACCAACCGGTTCACCGACACCGCCAGACTCGACCCTTGGGCTCGTAGTCGCATTGGAAATATCTCGGAGGAGTAGACCCATGTAATGGGCCCAAGCCCAATTGAAAAGAACGAAACATCCGCGCATACTGCCACCACACATATAACAATAGCCCACGTCGGCTTCTTCGTAGAGTTTTCGAGAAACTTTGAGCCCAGGCCCAGCACAGCTAACGACATGGCCATACCCGTCGTTCCTAACAGCAAGAGAGGCCGTCTCCCGAACCGGTCCAAGAATGCAGCTGATATCAATACGAAAGACATCTTTGCAATGCCCATGATGACAGTAACGCCGACGAGTTGTCGTCTTCTATGAATTCCGGCTGCCTTGAACACTTCCGGGCAGTAGTAAACAACAGCGTCATTGCCCGATGCTTGCATGAAGAAATTGATGCCGATTGCTGCTACGAGAATTCGTCGAACGGGCCGGGATGGTCTCAGTAGTTCCTTCCAAACACCTTCCCCACGCCAATTGTTAGAAGTAGATGTGGGATCTGAACTAGGGGTGGCACCAATGGAAGCAGCCTTTGTTATTTCTGCGAGTCTCAATTCGGCTTCTTCCACTCCGTCCGATGTCTTGATCAGCACCTGCCTAGCTTCCTCCATCCGGCCACGAATGACTAGCCAACGAGGTGATTCTGGCATTGCAATCACAGCCATTGCAATGCCAATGGCGGGGAGTGCTGCAATCCCAAGCATCAGCCTCCAGTTCATGTTCCCTGGCAGACCTGAGAGTAAGGGAGTCAACTTTACCTGTTTAACGAAACCAAAACAGAACCAAATCCGAAAATACCAGTTCTGGTTCCACATTTCTAGGAATCGGCTAAAAAGAACCGGAAACGAACCAAAAATAACAATTCCGGTTCTGGGTAGTTAGATTTGGATACGAAACCACTAGGAACCGAACTGATATATAAATATAGTGGTAAAATTGTAATACTATCAAGATTTGTACCAATATACCCGAAACCGATCATTTTGTGAACCGGAACCAATAAGAACTGGCAATATCAGTTCTGGTTCTGGGTACATTAGGAACCAGAATATAAACATAGTGGTAAAATTGTAATATTATCAAGATTTATACCAATATTCCCAGAACCGAAACTGATCATTTTGAGAACCAGCAATATCAGTTCTGGTTCTGGGTACATTAGGAACCGATATATAAATATAGTGGTAAAATTGTAATATTAACAAGATTTGTACCAATATACCCTATACCAAAGCCGATCATTTTGAGAACCAGAACCGATAAGAACCAGCAATATCGGTTCCGTTCTCGGTACAATGAACCCATATATAAATAGGGTCGGACTCAGGGACCCACATTTTTGAACCCCACTTTGGCGTACCCACATAGAAGATGAATCAATGATCTCCTCATCATATAGATCACCCCTACAAAAAAAAATCAGCCCATTCTGACCGTCAAATGTGGTTTTCAATTATCACGGTGAAAATTGAAGATTCATAATTAATTCTTCAACTTCTAAACCAGTCTATGAATATCAGAATGATTTGAATTTTTGTGAGATGATCTCCTCAGCAAAAATCAGCCACTGATTAATCTCCTATCTGGGTACACCAAAGTGGGGGTCAAAAATGGGGTCCCTAGAGGTAAAATTGTAATATTATCAAGATTTGTACTAATATACCCCGAACGGAAACTAAAAAGAACCAAATAATCTGTTCCATTTCCAAATCCATCATTTTGAGAACCGGCAATATCTAAGGTACCGAACCGGAACTGACCCGTTGACACCCCTACCTGAGAGAGCATAGTTGAAAATGTAACCAAGTAGAATTCCCACATTGATGAAGACTTCAGGGAGGGAAGTGAGGAACCCTCTAGTTGAAGCTGGTGATAGCTCTGCAGTGTACACAGGTGCGATCATGAGGGAGTAGCCTACTCCAATCCCAGCCACCACCCTTCCGACCATCAAGAAAGCAAAGGAAGGAGCAAGACCCATCAGAACCGCTCCCATCAGGAATGTGATCGCTGCCAGGACAATGGTGTATCGTCTACCAATCCAATCAGAGGTCTTACCAGATGCTAGGGACCCAATCAAAGAACAAGCGTTGAGTGAGCCGATCAAAATTTCCTCTTGGACGGATGTGATCTTGAGATCATCCTTGATGAACAACACCGCCCCACTCATCACCCCAATATCTGCACACACCATCAGACCCAGGGCCATCTCAATAGAAGTTGAGGCCTAAGGCGAAAATCCTAATTGAGGCCTATTTTTATGTAAAATATTAATATAAATTAAAACGAATTAAAAATTTTAGTCATTTTTCTCTTAAATTTCAATAATACAAAAAAAAAAAATCAGCGAAATGCCCCTCAAATCTCATTTTTCTGACCCTTTTCTCTTTTAAGTTTCAATAAAATAAAATAAAAAATCGTCAACCAAAGGTCTCCTAACGGAGTGCACGTGCAATATACTTGATGCTTAAATAAAAATTACATTTCCCTTGTGGGTGACATTATTTGCACACCCCTTTTTTGTAGTGACACCACAACTTACCTACATACACCTAAAGTTGGAGAGATAAAAAAATGAATGAAGAAGAGGAACCCACCACCACCATCATCTTCTTCTTCACTACCACCACACCACTCCACCACCACCACAACCGCACCTCTTTCACCACCGTAGCCACAACAACTGCATCACCACCGTCTTTTTCTTCTTCTACTGCCACCACCACCACCGCACATCTCTCTTTCTCTCATAAAAAAAAATTTCGCTCGTATCGGCAGGCAACGGTGGACATGGCTTTGGCCATGTTAACCGTTGCCTGCCGATATGGCCAAAACCATGTCCACCCTGGCTTGTCGATACGCGCGAGATTTTTTTTTTAAAGAGAGAGAGAGAGAAGAGGAGGAAGCCTGCCGCCCATCGCCAGGTGCGTGAGAGAGAGAGGAGATGTACTTCTTCTTCTTCTTGGTGAGTTTTTTTTTTTGTGTGTAGCTTCTTTGCACACACAATTCCAAACCAAGAGGTAGAGAGAGAAGAAGATGTACATCCTCTTCTTCTCTCTCGATGATGTTTTTGTGTAGCTTCTTTGCACAAACCATTCCACACCAAAAGGTGTGTGCCACTACAAAAAAGGTGTGTGCAATTAACTCCACCCTTCCCTTATTTATGCAATGCGAACCATAAAAAGTACTAATTAACTTGGGGGCCTTAGACCGTTGTCTCAACCATGGTTTAAAAAACGGCCCTTATAACGGATTCAGACCTCCCTGTTACATTATGTATCGTTAAAATGCCCAGAAAATAATGGACGTTATTTGCATTACAACGGCAGTTATTTTCCGTTATAGCGAAAACAACAACCGTTATTTTCTAGAAATTTTGTGAAAAAACGGCCATTATTTCCCTTATTTTCTTTTTTTGCCCGGGCGTTATAGTTCGTTATAACGTCCGTTGTAAAGGAAAAAACAGTAACGCCCCAAGTCCGTGTTATAACGGCGTCCCCCTTTTAAACCTTGGTCTTAATGGTTGAGCCGGCCTTGTGAGGACCAATTCTTATATGGAATAAACAGAATCTACAGAGGAAGGTAAGGATTGAACTCACCATAACCCAACAGAATCGAGTTGGTGGAAGCCAAAACAGCACCCACGAGTGCATACTTATTCAAACCACGCGCCGCCTTATGTTCTTGGGCTTCGACTTCAATGGCCTCTCCGCTGATCCCCGCTAAAGCCATTTCTCTGCTCTTCTTCTCAATCTTTAGATCAATTTCGCTACAATTTCTCTTCAAGAATTATGAAGGGGTTAATGGTGTTTGTTTAATTTCAGCACAGAAAGTCTGAACTCTAAAGGAATGCTTCAGACAGGAAAGAGAACCGACCAAGCATTCATGCATTTGCTGCTTATTAGGATCTCAGCTAGGAAGGAATATGATGAGTTGGCAACAATGACATCAGTAAACGTCTTTTTCTAGAACCAACTTCCCGATATGCTTCCACGTGGAGAAGTAAACGTTCAGAGTCATAGAGTAGTCCCGGTACTAGCATAATTTCTATACTACAGGCCTTTTTACCTGGGGTCGGGATCGGGCGACAACCATTTTTGACAACTATTTTTTGACGACCATTTGGCGGACCCATAGAAGATGAATCAATGGCTGATTTTTGGTGAGGAGATATTTACCCCAAAAGATTGACCTTTTGGGGAAAGGCAAAATAACTATGTATACCAATGGGTCATCGGGCGATTCGAGCCAACAACTACACGTGAACAAAAAAATACCATCCGCTAACAAGCCCTCTCAACAGGAATATACTGCGCTGAGACTTGAACCCACGACCTCCCAAGCCTTAAGGCTTTGGTTACCATCATTTACCCCAAAAGATCAACCTTTTGGGGAATAACGAAACAACTATGCATACCAATGGGTCATTGGGCTAACACAACACGTGCACGGGCAAATACCATCCACTAACAAGATCATCCTCACAAAAATTCAAATCATTCCGATATTCGTAGACTGGTTTAGAAGTTGAAAAATTATGGACTGTCTATTTTTATCGTGTTACTTGAAAACCACATTTGTTGGGGTTATAAATTTCAGAATGGGCTGATTTTTTGTTGGGATGATCTATAGGAGATCATCCTCACCAAAAATCAGCCATTGATTCATCTTCTGTGTGGGTATGTGGGTCCGCCAAAATGGTTTTCAAAAATAGTTGTCGAAAATGGTTGTCCCCCGAACCCGACCCTTTTACCTGTGCATATTCTTGTTAATACCACACGACTCATCATTTGACCAAAAACCTCAACCACTATGACAAATAAATATGGAGATACCTGTACCCATATCCGTGTCTTATATTTTAGAAAATATCGAGTTATTTCAATTCTCAGAATAGCTTGTTATTGTGCCACAATCTACCACATGTGGGATGAGCGAAATAGATGTATTTTTTTAAAAAAAATTTAGAAATGAAGAACAAATTATTCATAAAATTTCATTGGAAGTAACTTCTAAAGTTTTCAAGACTGGTGTTCAAGTCGAGGATTGTCCAAATACTAGAGATGTTCTACTTAATTAAGATGTCGCTCTATGTTCAAAAGTGAAAAAGATTCGTTGGTCTTTTTGAATCAAACCAATTATCCTGGGGTTTGCTCTAAACTCATATGGGTCTATTAGAAACAAAATATGTGGGTGTAGTGGCATTATTAGGAGTAATTAATGGAACAAGTGAAGAAGCACCGATGTACTGAGCTACTATGTTCATAGGCAGTCAACTTGCAAAGGATTAAGAGATTAACAAGATCCTTATTTCCATTGATTCAATGAACATGATTGACATGCATCTTGAAAGATCGTTATAAATGATTTTGGAGAAGTAGAATCCTCGCCTTAAGAACATTAAAGCTGCTTCAACATTTTGAAGAGTGGGACATTAAGCATACATGGAGGGAAGCAAACAAGCTTGTAGACTTTTTATCTACTTTTATTCTAGTGATAATGGAATTCTGCTTTGTCCATTAGATTTCCTATCTATTCTAGTGTGGTGCGATGTAGACTTCAAACTATGGATCTTTTATAGAAGAGAGTGAGAGTTTTGGATCATTGTCCCCTATGCTTGCAAAGTGGGAAATCATTTGATCACTTGTTCTTACATTGTAGAAGCGCATGGCTCATTTGGACAGGGCTACTCAGGGAGTTTGAGATGTTCTGAGATGTCCCTAAGTCGATTAAGGAGTTATTCTTTGCTTGGAGAGGGAATGGGTTTGGTCGACTTGGGACTTGGGAGGAGGAAGTGGGCTTTGACACCTTTAGCGGTAATATGGGGTTTGTGGAGGGGGAGGAATAACAAGGTGTTTAAAAGAAAAAGTATTCAACTTGAACGGATTATTTTGGAGATCAAGGCGTTGGTTTATTTTTTGGGTTAAGTTGTACGAGAAAGGGGAAGGCATTTCTTTTGAGGGAATTGTCTTCAAATGGCCAGATCTGGTTAGCAGGGGAAGAGATTAGTGGTCGGGGGGAGACAGTTGGGATGTTTGGTGTTGTTCTATATTTTTTTGTTGTTTTTGTTTCCCTTTGTAATGTGTTTTGGCTTTTGGTAGGCTCCCTCAACCTCTAAAGGCCCCATCTAATAAATCCTTTATACTTGTGTGGAGGACAATACTAAATGATGTAAATATATTCAGATGTAACTTCCTTTTTTATCAAGGTCAGGTAGGTTTCTGCCCAACCCCAAGCTTACCCACCAAAAAAAAAAAAAAATTAAGAGCAGATTTCAAGGTAAGAGATGGATGCAGATGAACCACAAGATTAGCTGCTGGGACCATCCTTTGTGAGCCATAGTATGGGCTATGGACAAGTCGCAATCTTGTTTTCGAGGTGGACAAGATCCTCAATATGCAAAGCACCATGTTAAGACACCTCACAACTGAACTGTTTTTGTAGCTTATGCTTCCTATGGAGAAACCTTGGTCCCGACGTATTCTTCCTCCATCACCCAGATCCGCACATCACAACTGCCGCATCTCAGTCGTGAAACACCTCAATGCCCCCATCAACAAGGTGCACGTGCATCGCACTTGGCGTCACCTAGCATTCTTATAGATTTATGACCATATGGATGTTTGGCCTTAGAGATTTATGATCATATGGATGTTTGGCCCAACCTTAGATGGACATAAAAACCAAAAATCAGCCAGATTATTGATTTCTAAGCGTTGGATTGGCATGACTTGATTTTAACCGTGGAATTTGAGCATTATTGACCATTATTTGGGGTACAAAGATCCAAAGGCTTGAACTTACTTATCAGGCTGATTTTTGGTTTGTTGGTCCACTTAGTGATTGACCAAACATCCATATGGCCGGCATGCTCTAAGAATGTGCCACGTGGATCATATGTAATATGTCGTCGGTCAGCAAAGTCATACTAGTAAAAAGGTGTAAACTTCGGTCACAACCCACAATACGAGCCACATTGCACACTATTAGAGGGTGCTGACCGTATGGATGTTTGGCCAGTCCCCATCAGCCTGATTAGTGATTTCTAAGTGTTGGATTGGATTGAAGTTATTTTCATGCGTTGATTTTAACGGTAGGAGTTTGAGCATTATTGAGCGTTATTTGGGTGCAAAGATCCAAAGTTTGTAAATCACTAATCAGGTTGATTTTTGGTTTGCAAGTCCACCGAGGGACTGGCCAAAAATCCATACGGTCAGTGCCCTCTAATAATATGCCACGTGGCTCGTACGGTGGGTTGTGGGTTGTGACCGGCTTCGGGTTGCCGGTCACAACCGGGTTGTGACCGAAGTTTACTCAGTAAAAAAACTAAAAAGTACCCCTCGAAAACTCGAAACCCTAAAAACCTGAGACCCTCTTCCTCATATATATTGTCCCCATATATATTGAACGCTTCGCTCTCATTAGCTCGCCAAGCGCTCGGAAACTAGGGTTTCTGCAACTGCGAGAATGGTAAGTTCATCTCTTTCTCTCTCGCGTTTTGATCTGTAAAATAAACCCTAGCTTTTGATCAGTAAAGTAAACCTAGCTTCTTCATCTCTCTCTTGCTCTAAAGACCTGTTAAAGGAGTTTAATCTGATCTGAACAGGGTAAAGGGACAGGAAGCTTCGGTAAGAGGAGGAACAAGACTCACACGCTCTGTGTGAGGTGCGGCCGCCGAAGTTTTCATCTTCAGAAGAGCAGATGCGCCGCTTGTGGTTTTCCTGCGGGCCGGATCAGGAAATGTGAGTCAGCTATCCGAGCGATCGATTTGATTTATCTCTTCTCTTCTCTTCAATCTTTCATTTTTCCTGATTTCTGTGTTATCTGATCTGGTCTTTTGTAATATTCAGATCATCGTTCATTCTTTTACTGGTTTTTGTTTTTTGAGTTGGATTTCAGATAACTGGAGTGTGAAGGCGATTCGGAGAAAGACCACCGGAACTGGTCGGATGAGGTACCTCCGCCATGTTCCTCGCAGATTCAAGAGCAACTTCAGAGAGGGTAACATGTTTAACCTATGTTTTCCTTCTGTACTGATTAGCTAGCAGTTCTCGCTTAGTTTCATCGATTTATTTTTTGCTTTTTTTTGTTTGGATTCAGGTACTGAGGCTGCTCCAAGGAAGAAGGGTGCTGCTGCCTCCTTTTAAGGTGTAGAAGGGGCATTTCGGGGCGTAATTTTGGTAGTCTGTTTTAGTTTTGATTTTCGTGAATTCTGGGAACGAGATTTGAGCAATTTGTTTAACTGGTATTGCAATAGATGTTCTCTTATTTTGGAAATGGGTGAATTACTATTTTAATTTATCTTGGCTTATTGAAAGTATCAGATTTTCACTTTGATATAACGTTGATTTTAAGTACCGAGATGCAGATAGATTACTACATGTTTTCCAATGGCTTGTGGAACCAATTTAGCTGAAGAGCACTAAGACTGCATTTTTCATGTAGATTCTGCTCTACTTATTTTAGCCGTCTGACCTTGAATAGAGTTATTGTTTATGATTGCTAGACATACTGTTGTAATTTCATTGTTGTTGGTTAGTGTTTGGCTCGTGCAATTCGTCTCCTGGTTCCTAGTGCATTTAGAAGTTGGTGGGGGCAAGGCTTAAGTTTTTGTCAAATACAGGTTTTAGCTGATCAGCTCATCTTGTTAGTGGATGTAGAAGTATGAGTTCACTATCCCACAACTAAGCACGGTTGCATGTGAATTTTTCCTATGACTTGGCCAAGCCGGTACCAACTCGTTTGTGTTTTGTTGGTGGTTGGTTTGCATATCAAAACTGGGTGGTTTAATTCGTGCCAGGTTAAGGGGCAGTAATTTGTTCATGAAAATGATGGCATGAAGTTGTGCTGTTGGAATTGGATATATGCTTCCAAGATACAAGTTTTTGAAGCAAAAATATGGTATTTCAATGTGTAATTTTCATACTCCTAAGGCTTTCGAGGACCATCAAAATTATATTGCGAGATGAAATGTTGGTGAAAATATGGACATCAATATGATTGCAGAATATTCTTAGCAGCCAATGAGTTACCACCACAAAATCATGCTAAACAGTTGTTAGCTCTTACAATCTGTTTTTAATCCAGTTATCCATGTTCTGAATGAGCGGTTATGAATTCGTATTGCTTCAATGCAAACTGAAGAGGCATTTTGTGAAATGGTGGTGAAAAAAATTGTAATCAATGAGATTCTAGGAGTCATTGATTACAATGCGAACTACTTATCAAAAAAAAATTTGATTACAATGCGAACTGAAGAGTCCATGTGTTTTGTTAGGTGTCTTGTATTCTACAGGAATTTTACTGTTCATTAAGCCACAGCTTTACACGGGGCTAGGGTTGCATGGGGGCAGCGTGCCCCCCCGGTTGCCAGGGCCAGAGGGCCTATGTCGTTTTTTTTATCCATACAAGTTTGTGTTAGGGTACTTTGGGTATTTCATTGTACCAGAGATTATACATATTCTCTGAAGAGACATTGGGGTTTCACTTGTATGTTGAGTGTGACAGGAAACTATTGTAACCCTAATTTTTCAGAGATAGTGAAAGAGCTCTTTTCACACGAGGGTTTGTGGAAGATCGATGTTCAACACCATGGTTAACAAACCTAGAATAGAATTAGGCCCAAAATGTATGTGGAACTTTTGAATCTGTTCTTAATTAAGTCATCTACTTGTCTTGAAAGGATGGATGTAGGTTGATTGGAATTGAGGGTGAATTTAAATTACTGAATACACCATGATGGACAAGATGTGTTGATAATGATGTCCACATAAGTGGTTTGTCTGATTGGGGTGATGGAATGTTGGTGAGGCCCTGAGGACTTAGTATTTCTATCGAATAATATGTTTGCCTTGGTATGCAGCTCTCTTGCAATGTGAACTTATATTGAATATGGTGATTCCTCTATTATATGGTGCCTGATTTGTGTTTACCTAAATTATCGATTCTTGATGGTGATGGTGGGAAAGGATCAAGATAATTAAGTCTATGAAAAACAGTTTGGCCCTGGTAGTGGAGGTTGTAGCCTGGGTTTTTTTAATCGGTGGCAAACAGGACACTTAGACTTTCTTGCCTCATTTCTCATCGATTCTAAAGGAGTGAATTTGGTAACGGGATCTGTTCTTTGAGAACTCTATTAGCTCCTTTTGTGTGGATTCAGCTTCATGGATTTGTTGGTTAGATCATTCGTACATGTCACTTGAATGTTTTTGAGATCTCTAGAGCTTTTGTTGCTTGATTTTACTCATTTTTCATTAGGTTAGCTGTTGAGTCATTGGACAATTCGTCAGATTATGAATTCTATAGGATATTTTATTCCTCATTATTGCACATTTGGCAAATATTTTTAATGGATGAGAAGTTGGATTTTCTTCTTTTTTTGCAGTTTGGTTGCAATTTGGTTCAATCTAGATCTCGTATTTTGAAATCATTCCTTTTCGTCTCAATTATCTCAGAACTTGAAAAGTCTAAAATACCGTTGGTCTAGTATTAAAAATCAAGTTTAACTATGAGTAAGATTTGTTTTCTAAGCAGAAGAGTGGCAGTTCTTCCGTCACCTTTGCTGCGTGTTTGTCATATGCATTTTGTGGGATTATAGAATAGAGATCCTTAAATTTGGCTTCTTACAACATGTGGTGGTTATGATAGTGGTGGTAATTAAGTATTAGGAGGAATCTTCGTTGGTTGGATATGTGTTTTATGGTGTACATGAATGGGGGAGTTCCCTTGAATTGTGGTGTAAACAGGTCTAGTCATAGTCTCAAAGAAAATGTTATTTCCTAGGGTTGAAATGGGAAGAGCATTTTTTTATTTTTGTTTAGAGGGGTGTGTTTGCCTTTTTAGAAGATTGCTATGAGGAAGGAGGGGTGTGTTTGACATCATCAATAGGGTGTGTTTGCCTTTTGTTTAGAGGGGTACCTAGGATCTTCTTGGGTAATCCAATTGTTAAGATATCTCATGGTTGAGGGTTTCTCAATATATATCCTCTTTCTATGAGGAAGGAGTTTTTATTTGAGAAAATATCCTTGTCGAAGCAGCTTTTTAGGTACCCTCCAAGGGATTTTCTTTGTAGATTAATAAAACACTTTGAACACACACAAGCTAACGTTCAAGGTATCGTCATATTCGTCAAAGCCTTACTGTTTTCCTGGTCCAAATCTTTAAGGAGCTTTGGAGTTTGTTGTTTTAGGACTTTGTTTTTAGTTTAGGATATTGTGTGTAGAGTAAGCCTTGCTACCCTCTTTTTCGTATTTTGGGAGGTTCTCACAGCCTCTTCCTTGTTATTACCTTTTCTCAATAAAATTTGTACTTGTCAACAGAAATGCAACACCATTGAGCTTCGACTTCCAGCCTTATCTATATTCTTTGCAGCATTATGTAGCGAAAAGTCTTGCATAATTTTTTTCCGTCGAAATATATGGTGTTAGGAGAATTTCAGACAGACTCAATCTTAAGAGGTTGAACCTAAAGGATTCAATTTTAAGGCATCAAGGGCAACCTGCTCTGATAGCAAATTGGTGAAGTCGAAAATAGAAAATGAAAAAAAAATTGCTTTATTTATAACTGAGATCCTACACAAAATTGAACATAGCAGAGGGTGTAGACTAGGTCGGAGGTCGAAGCTCGATGGTCTTTTCTCAATCGACAAACATAAATCTTTGATTGGGTCTTGAAGAAGCTTTTACAGTGAAAATTTTCTCAAAACAAAAATTCCCCCCTTACAACCTTGGGTTAATCACCTAATTATTGGATTTACACAAAAAGATATTAGACCCTTCTACACCAATTCAAGGGAAATCAGACTTGGAAATGGGGGGTCCCGGTCCTGTCTACACCAGTTTGTGATCCCTTGATAATGAAGCACCGCACCCAATTGAAGATATCTACGATTTTTGGACTGGATTAGTCCTTTCCTTCCAACATTATTTCCTAAACTTGCCTTTGCGGAAGCCATTGTTCTGTTTCAATGTCTTTCTTTAGTGTAATGTTTGGTCTCTTTAGCACATACTATAGCCTGTCAGGCTTAATCTTTTCTCTCTCCGTTGGTTTGGACTAGCGATATTTACTCATGGCTGGATCCGATTGTGTCTAGTGAAGGATCTTCAGCCCAGGGATAGCAGTTGGTTGTTTTGCTTTGGCAATATATATATATACAACAATTTTGACGTACCCACATGGAAGATGAATCAATGGCTGATTGTTTGTGAGGATGTTCTCCTCATCATATAGATCACCCCTACAAAAAATCAGCACATTCTGAAATTTCTAACCCCATCAAATGTGGTTTTCAAGTTAACGATATAAATTGACAGTCCATAATTCTTCAAATTGTAAACCGATCTATGAATATTGGATTGATTTGAATTTTTGTAAAGATGATTTCTTCACTATAGAAACCATCCTCGCCAAAAATCACCCCATTCCAAGACTTCTAATTTATACATTGGCCTGTGCCAATTTTTATTGTCAAAAATGTTGTATGAAATTGTCGTCCCCCGATCCTGACCCTATATATATATACACTAACACTCAGGCTCCGAGGATCCCTTTTTCGTGTGCTCAGCTGTAGATTTTGATAATCCAATGGCCGAGCACACGACTCCCGATGGGGTTAGAAAAAGGGGGTCCTAGGAGACTTCCTATTTTAATACGTTGATAACTAAAATATTTCAATAGGGTAGCTGATAACGAATCCCTAGTTCTCTCAAATCTTTCACTTCAGTGAATTGAATTTCAGGACAGCCCCCCAAAAGGCCTTGAATGCATTAGTTAAAGCCCATTTTAAGGTTGGAATTACCAAAATACCATCTTTGAATAAAGGATTATCTTGATAAACAGGGGATAAAATGGTATTTTCAGGAGGAAAATGCTACCCATGGATAACCAGACAAACAAAAAAATATATGGTTTGAGGCCATTGATCATTGGATTCAAGAGATCCACGGGGTAACAACTGGAAAAGGTAAAATAGTTGTTGCCACGTGGACCTTGGGAAAGTTTCGTTTTGTTTTGGAATTTGTCTCGGTTCTTTCACTTAACCGGGACATTCTTCCAAACCGAGAATTTAGTCTATTGAGGAACTACCAAACATATAATAGTGGCAAATGTAACCAAAATGTCAATTTTCAGACCTTGACGTTTCTAACAGTGTGTTACCAAACAGATTCGACACTTATTTTAAGACATCTGCAATTTTTTCTTACATTTTTACCAAACAGTTCATTCAGACCTTATATTCAGTACATTAAGTGTCAGGTCGTATTTTCAGGACTTTAAGATATCGAACCTTAAAATAAGTTTTACTAAACGCTAAATGTTAATCACACTGTATATAGTACGCATTTTTTTTCCCAATTCTTACTTGCACGGAGGTCTTAACATTGAATATGAATCATGAACCGAGGTTCACCATCCTCGATGCGTCATAACCACATACCTTCTTAACCTTCCATATACCACTGGATCCAGATTGCTCAAAATCTGGGACAACCGACAATATTTGAAAGTCAAGTTAGTCGTAGTCAATGGGACACGCATGCGGTTAAGAAATGTGGGCTTCCAAGCAAAGGGGCTTGTACCGTTCCGGCGCATGTCAGATAATCCAAAATTCTGTTCAATGTATGCAGGAGGGACTGTAAGATTCAAATTGATGTACATGCAGTTGGATCCAAAATGCCCAACTGATGTTCCTCACCTCACATGGCTATCAGCCCAAATGAATGATCCACAATGAAGTAGTTTGGGCCGAATATGTACGACTCCAATAGATCAAGGAATGATTTAACAAAGTACCACCAGTAGAGCAAGATCGGACCACAGACATACAATCATAAGTGCTGCACCAAACCCAAACAATTCCCCCTCGCAATCTGTCCCATTGGTGAAACAATGCGGCAGCAACCAATGCTCCAAATTAGACATGCAGAATACAATTAAAGTCGTCTGCTTATTGGGGCTATAATTCATATCAAGCTCAGGGAAAAGCAGGTTTGGGATTCATATTACGTGACTCAAAAGGAACTTGTTTGTTGGCAGGAGGACTCAATGCTAACACACAATCTACCGAAGAAGCCAAAGTTCGAGCAATGAGGTGGGGTCTTCAAATGGTGTTGCAATTTTGTCAGGGAGCCGTTATCTTGGAATCTGATGCTAAAATGGTGGTGGATGTGCCGACAGTGGGCTCTTCTAAGCTTGGGAAATTCTCCATAGCTTGGGCTATGGATATTTTGGACCTCAGTACTTGTTTTATTTTCATTGTGTTTGTATATACTCCTCGAGCTTCCAATGTGGTCACTCGTACAATTGCTGGTAGGGCCTCAAAATTTTTGGGTCCTTCAGTGTAGACTTCTGACTCACCATCTTGACTTGCATCCCTTGTGTCTGGTGAGAGCGATGCGATCCAGGAATAAGTGAGTTCTCTTTTGTTATCTTCAGTGTTTCATTTATGATATATAGTTGATTACAACAACAACAAAAATCATATCAAGCTTGTGATTTATATATATTTCACTCAAAACATTGAATTTTGATTCCGAGTCTCACCTGGTTAATCTGACATTCAACCCAAGGAGAACGAATGATAAACTAGTTACAGGACGCTTGTGATTTGTGATTGATGACAAACAGAAACCTTACTCCAGGGCAAACCATGTACCTGGGAAATGATGCAGGGAAAGAATTATCGAACAGCCTCGAGATCCTCACGATGAGACGGCCTCGAGATATGCAGTTTCACACCAACTCAATATATCCATAAGCTGCAACCAAGATGCTGGGTCTAAAGCTCGAATGGCTAACCAAACACATGTATAAAGTTCCATCTACTTTGCTTCAACTTGTCCAAACTATTGCTTCTCTACATACAACTGTTTGATGATGTCATCGAGCTCTGGAAATGCTGATAAGAGCAGCAGCTCAAGAAGGTCATACGCCAGCTGCTTCAAACAAACAGAGGACTGCACAATAAAAAAAGTAAAAAAAATTGCAAACTGTCAGAAACTAGACAGGAAATCATCAAGAGCCAACTGAAAATGATAAAACTTGCCACGTGTACCCAAGAACATATGTCGTGTATTCTTGCTTTGATTTCATAGTCATTATTTGCTACTGTGATTCAAACTTCAAATAATACAAGGATTGCTGCTCGATCAAGCTGGAAAAGGAAGCAATGTAGTAGGAAAAAGATTCCAAAGAAAGATATTTGGTCATATATGTTCCCTTCCCGGCTGTCCAATCCAAAAATGAGATTGATAGTAATCCTATGCCACAGACTTCAAATAATAGAAGGATCACTGAGAAGTTCAGAGAATGTACGGTTACAGTCACCCGATCAAGTTTCTGTGGCATAGGAAATCTCCTATGTGAATGGTGGGTCTCACCACTATGCACGAGTGGCATATGCATGTAAACAGTTATGAGGACAGCGTCGACCTTATTGGGGACATAGTTGTCCTTATTTAGAAATCTTACAGAAACTAGAGATGATAGAAAATTGTCAGAGCTAAAGGTGGCATTAATCAGTTCATGAGAGCAGAGTCGGGCCATTAGCAGATTCTTCTATTTTTTTTTTATAAGGAGCCATTAGCAGATTCTCAAAAGGAATAGAGATTTTAAGGCTAGAGTGGTACCTCTGTAGAAGATTCCCACTACCAAGGACTTCCATTAAAATAGAAAATGAGAAAGGTAAAAGAATAAGAAACTTGATTTCTAAGGCAGAAGTAAGATCAAAGAGTCATGTTTTTCAAACATAAAAGTCACCTGAAGAAAGAAATAGAGATCCTTAGCACTTCTTTCATACTCCTTATGACCAACAAGACCTACGAGAGCAGCTGGTGCATTATCTGCAGGCAGAGGAGAGAGATTGAAAACAAAAGGACAGTCTTGAGATCAACCACAAGCATTTGCATACAAGGTACCAACCAGCACCCCCAAATAAAAAAGTATTGAAGAACACAAGCAACGGTACAAGCTATTCACGCCTTGCCACGAAGTTCTCTTACTATATATTAACTACTAAACAATATGCTCCATGCAGTGCCCGGAACTCACTGATCGGCTCGACTCAGTGTGGCTAGGCTCTGAGAAGCAAGTCGAAATACTAGTTTTCACTTTTAAAACAAGCCAAATCTAGGTTTAATTCCAGCCTCTTTCTTTTTTTGGCCTTTTAAATTCAGTGATTGTCCATTAATCTGACTGAGTAGAAGTCTGAGAATGAAAAACCAATTTCAAACCGGAGTTTGAGATTTTAAACATCATCTTCAAGCAGAGTTTGAGTTTGGCAGTAAAGTGGTTCAAACCTAAGTGACCAAAGCGTGGAGCAGGAGTGGGTATGCAGGGGAGCGCCTAATTCAAAAAAGTCCCAAAGTTCAGAGCGCCTCCGGAGCGTGTGTGTGTTTAATATATATTCTCGAAAAAATCTAATAATAGTGTAGTATTCCAAAAAAAAAAAAAAGTCTAATAAAGTATAGGTGGTTTACTTGCACATTTTTTTTAGTGGTGATTCTATAATGAGGCACTCTCTGAAGTGATCTCATGGTATTTCTCATTTCTTTTTATCATTGATTAAAGGTGCATTTATCACCGGTCTTTTTTTAGAATGTTTACTTGTAGGAGCTTACTTAAACTTTGCAATAATGGAAGCTTAATCCTCCTTCAAGAATGTAAATAGAAAGATGAGGAGTTACACGCATGGTTTAAAACACGGCTGTTATAACGATAATGCACCACCCTGTTACGTTTTTCCCGTTATAACATCCAAGATACCACAAACAAACGGGATATCCACCGCCATTATAATGGAAATACTGACTTATTATTTTGAAAAAAAAATGTATTCTTAGTTATCGAGGTTTTTTTTTTCAAATAAAAACATTCTAACCTTTTTACTCAGACGTGACTGATGTGACCCCGTTATAACGGTCATAGCGGTAACTTTACAACCTTGGTTACATCTAAGACTTTATTTTTCTCTACATTTTCTAATTAAATCAAATAATCCACAAAGCTAATACAACAAAATACAATGTATATAAGAGAGAGGGGTTGGTAAATGTGTGAGAGTGAGAAAGAAGAGGTTTCGTTGGAATTTGGGAACTCAGAGGAAAGAGAGAGAGAGAGGGAGAGTTGTTTTTTTCGGAAACTCATGAAGGAAGAGAGAAAAAGGAGAGAATTAGAGAGAGATTGCATCAAATGGTGGGAGACAATCCCTACTAAGCATTTAAGGAGTTTTGCAGTGAGTTTTTCATAGTTCATAGTTGGGAGCGCCACCTTGTATCCATGGTGACTATGGTTCAAACACCTGTGAGACAAAATATTGATGCACAGTCTGTGTTCTCTCTTGTTTCTATCGTAATGCATCAAGAAGGAGACACACATACATTCAAAGACGTAGGTAAGCATAGATAGATGTGTCTTAATTGCAAAACTCTTCAATTTACACCTATATTACGAGAAGGAAAATACTAAGAACACTAAGAACATATTAACCATCAAATTGCAGGTAATATCAGGAAAATGTGCAGGAGCACTGATCTTACCAATCATTAGGTCATAAACAAACTTTGCACGCCGAGCAGCTTCTTCTCGTTGCTGCTCATCTGTCATCAAGTTGATCTCCATCCCATACAATTTATTAACATCCTCTTTCTTAGGTGAAGATATCTGTGTAGGCTGACTGCCATGATGTGAACTCTGAGACTGATTTACTGATTGGAGCGGTCGTTGACGCTTTGGATGTTTAGTTATGAAGATTCCATCGGGCCAAAGGATCTGTTCCAATTACAGAGAAACCAGATCAGGACATGCAGCACAAAAAACATAAAATACAAGATGTATATAACATAATCATCAGCTATGGCTTATCCCAAATGTTTGGGGTGAACAACATGAATCCTATTTCGCCTTTCGACTCTGTTCAGACTTCAGACTGCACTGCTGGTCCCAAACCCGGATAAAGGAGGAGGGTTACATCAGGTCAACAGCCAGCATAAAAATCGTGTCCAAAAATACCCCTATATTACCTCTACTTACTCCTATGCACTTAAGGGTAATTTAGTTTATTAAGCTTCCGTATCTTTACTTCTTATCCATCTATATATTCACTATTCTAATCAGAAAATGGAGGCTTCACTACATAAGGCCGATTATTAAACACGATAAGACATTTCCAAAACAGCCCTTGATTTTTAAGATTCCCTAAACAGTCTTTTACCCTTATAATAAGTTACATATTATACACATCCTTTTATGATTGGTTAGATAACTTAAAACACGATCTCCACTTGACAACGTGCATCGCATGTATCCCTCCACTAGTGAAAATAACACATTGGATTATGAGAACCCAAGACTTAGGGTTTGATACATTGAATCCACTATTTGAACATAATATGCTTCCTCCAGTCGTTACCTCAAAGGAGTAATACGATTAGAAAAGAAGACCTTGAAGCGGGATGTGCTGGCATTTGATAAAGGAGTAATACAATTAAAAAGAAGACCTTGAAGCTGGATGTGCTGGCATTTGATACATGTAAAATATAAGTACTGTTCAATTCAAATCAGTACTTTGTCTGACATATTCTTGTTAAGGGTAACTTATATATCAGAAAATGCTGGTACAGGGGATAATGCTTTCTTTCATGCCCACGATTTTACAAAAACCACATCTATAATCCACATAGCCTAGCTTTTATCCTATGTGTCAAATTTATCGTATTTTTGTTTACTTTAAGAATAAGACTTATGAGCTCAGAAGCCTGTAACAAGTATCAAGAGATATTGTCTTCCTTAAGTGAGGAAAAACCAGGAACAGAACCGAAATGACTGTGATGAATAAATAAACATTACACCGGCCAAAATTCAGGACCTGTGCTATTGGATCTAGCTCCAAGAACTTCAAAAAGCATTGAAGAGTTTATTGTCCAATATTTTTGAGAAAACAAGAATAGGACATACTGCACTAAGTTTAATGCTGTCTTCAAGTTTTCAGATGTCACTCATGACCACCATTATCATCGTCGTAATAAACCTTATCCCAACTATATGGGTTTGACTACTTGAATCCTGTTCCTCCATTCAATTTCATCTAAAGCCATTCATTCTGTTAAGGCGTGTTTTGAGATGTGTTACTGTTTCATACAAAATCATAATGGCTTCAACCATCACCTGCTCAACCCGCTTGATTGCAGAAGCAATTACTGATCCCGTTCGCAGAAGCTGAATTTTCTGGATTAGCCAGTCATCAAAGGCATCACCCATTCCCAGCTGCAATACCTGTTTGGCTACCCAAAAGGCCTGCCGCCTATAAAGTGAATGAAAAATACTGTTAAGGAAGAATCTGTTGGCTCTATAACATCATGACCATGAGTTTGTAAAAACTGAAAATCAACATATTCTAATGAAAGGACAGTTTTTACTGAATCATATCATATATGTTAATACCTGATCCAACCACCATCTTGAAGCTGAAAAATAACATCCACCAAATCCAATATAGGGACACTCAGATTTGGAGGGACCCACTGCATTGAGAAAAGACATGTTATCTATGTGGATCGTGAGCATGCTATAATTTACATGGTATCTATGAGAAGAAGCAGAAGAACACAGTAAAAACAGCAAGCGGAATACCGAAATAATGATAACAAAATTGGAGTGAGATAGAAACCATTTAATCAGTATATACCTCTGTAGGAAGGGTTGGGTCAGTAGCAGCATCAAGAAGTAACTCTGATGTCTCTTGTGGACTATCACTTCCTCTTTCTTTTAAAGGATTTTCAGATTTTCTGATTGAAGCACCCTTTTGCACTGCATCACCCGAATCACTCCCCGAATCCTCAAATCGATTTTCACATTCTTTACCAGGGCTCTTTACTGATGAATGTGCTATGTTTCTTGTTTTCAATCTTGAATTATCTGAAACAAAATTTTGCTTCATCTGCACATTTACCTTACTTTTGGTGCCTGAGTGTTCTTCCCTGGAGGATAAGGGATCATTAACAGGCTCAACTATGTTCTGAACCTTTGAACTCTTTTCATATGGCTTATCATCTAGGTCAACTTGAAAATTCCATGGCAAACGAAAAGGATAAATTAGTCAAAAGGAGGCAAGGGGAATTCTATAGAGAAACAAGAGAAAAAGGTATTCAGAACTCTGCCTCGAAACATGACTCACCAGATAATGTTTGGATGATAGAAAGGGAATTTGGGAACATGTACGTCTGCACTACACGGAACAAAAAGAGTGAAAAGTCTTGCCCCAAAGAATATATAGATAACTGGAGAAAAAGAGGGAAGACAAAGAAGCAATATATCAAACCTGAGAATCGACACTGAGGAAGTCCCAAACTTCTATAGATCCTGATATAGTTGGAAGCTGTAGTAGCTTCTGATAAACATTAATATAGTGAGGAGTTATTGAAAGATTGGGAGCATATGATGACAAGATTCTAAAATAATACAAAGAGAAAAATAAATAAGTATAGAATATTATGGCCTCAAGAACAATAAAGAAAATGTTTTAAGATCAATTTTTTGTTGGTAGGCTGCATTCAAAATCAAACCCTATGCCTAATAGTTAGGATGTGAGCACAATGTCAACTGGTCCAATCTTAGATTGTATGCCATAAAAGCAGAATATCTAATCCAGCACTGAATCAAACTTAACTTGACATCCCATAAACATACTATTCTGCAGTTGCAAAGTACATATGCATATCCTATAGATACATTAACTATATGCATTGCTGACGAATAAACATGATAGAAAGAGCAAGCCAGAAAGAATTCTGGCAATCTGGTCATAATGAATGTTGACATCCAACCATCTTAATTAGATTTTATGCTTCGAGCATTTATTAACTATAGACATGAAAAAGGATGAAAACTAAGATTTAAAATATCACCTTTAAATATTTGTCAAGCAATTTACACCTTTCTTGAACAACAGTACTGTCTAAACCTGATGACAGAAAATGTTTGGGTGGCAAATTAAGATTGTACTCCGGGAATTCTTTAAGTCGACGATGTAGCTCCTCAAAATGACGGAACCTAATAAAACAGCTAGAAACCTTAAGTTGCAGAAGCTAAGGCTATTTAAACATGACAGAATACTTCAAGTAACAGTGATATGACATATCAACCCAAATTGAAGAATGAAGCATAACCAGAAACTATAAAGGAATGATGGAATGGATAAACATGTCAATGAAGGGAGAAAGCAGAAAGTTAACGGAATTTTATTTAGCACCTTCTTTTGATTGACCAGCAATTATTATCTGCATCTGTAACAGATACAGAATACACTGCAAAGGTTCCAGAACCGCTCTTCACAACATTAGCACCCAGTACCTGTAAGAGTAAATAAGCTCACATCCTTCACATATATCAGTATATCAGAATGGTGCAACAAAAAAAGTATGTTCAAACATATAGAAAATAAGGAGTTCTGTCAGTAACTACCTCACATCTCAACTTTAAGAATGAATCTGCCAACACAGAATTTTCAGGGGACTTCACAGATGAGTTAGGAGCATCGGATACCGAGATAGATGACATAGATGAAGAAGCAGCTGTTCCACTATGAACTCTACCCCAGCTTTCCAACTCGGGATCATCACTAGATTCCTCTGCTTTAACATCTCCTTTTGATGCATTTAGTATATCCTGCCCATCTCCCACCAAGAAAGATGTTCTCTCAACCTCTTGCCAAACATTAACTTTCTGACTGCTTAACCTAGACCTCTTCCTACCTGACAAGGTTCTAGGTATTCTATGATAGTGAGCATGCCCTTTACCAGTCTTCCTTGCCCTATGGCCTTCAGAACTTTCAAGTGGATGCCGTATATATGAAACAGCAGCATTTCTATTATTTTTGCTATCCCAAACTTTAGTTACAGGAGAATCAAGACCTGTCACACTGCCGCCTTCGTCATCTTCAGCTGTATAAGAGCTTCCACTCTCCGAATCAACCTCCTCCAAACAAATGAGATCATGATCATTCTCTTCTTGATATGATGTAACTGGAGGGTGAGTTGAGCTGCTTCCATCCTTGTGGACATGAAAGTTCTCTGCGGTAGATCGACAATCACGTCGGGGTAAAACAGTGCTCTCGGAAAAATCACCATCGGTTGTTCCATCTTTTATTTTGATCTTAGATGACATCTTTGAGTGATCCAAAACATCACTCCCTGCTGAAAAATTCTTTTCACCTTGTTTAGCCGATTGATTTGCACCTTCCTTCTTTCTATAATTTCGCCCTTTTGTCCACATATTTTCAAAATGCTCTGGAGCAAGAGCTCGAGTCTTTCTGCGTGAAATTATATCTAGCATCTGACCCCATTCTCCTCCAGATTGATGTTGTTGGATGTATTTTCCATCATCATTCTGGGAATTTGACTGCAAAGAATTCCAGGAACGGGAGGATTGTGCATCGACAGAAAGCAATGGATCCTTTTGATAAATTGTTCCATTCACATTTTCTTTCAAAGGTTCCCCTGAGGCAATTCTAGAATTGTCATTCTTAAACTGTACAAGTTCGACACCCCTACCAGAACGGTCCAGGAATCCTGAAAAATGATCAGATGAAGTTTTTGAAGACCCATTTGTCTTGTGTTGGGACACCTCACGTGCTGAAGAAGTGACTCCTTTGTCAGCCTTATGGGTAAAAGAAATAACCAATGATTCAATCCTCTCATTAATAAACCTGCAATGTAAATTGAAGAAGAAAACTGGGTAAAGTAATAGAGCACCGAGAAAATAGAGAACAAACAGAGAAAGAATAAATACCTTGGGCTAGCCAAGTTCAAAACTGGTCGCATCACTGCACAAGCAAGAAGCTCCCTGACGGTATAACGGAAGAAAGAGCACTGCAGATCTTCCGGCTTGAATGTGACAGAGATGAGCCCATCCATCAAATGCTGCAAAACCTGTGAACATATAAAATAAAAACGACATCAACATCACAAGAGGAGCTGGTCAAAATCAGATGAACTCTACTATTCGACACCTTAACTGACTTATTAATGATTAGAGTAACTGACCCTGTGCTCAGCTTCAGCAGAAAATAAAGCAGGATGCAACTTCTTCTCGGCAACCAGAATCGACTTTAGTTCCATATCTCGGCGATCAATAGTTAGGTTCCCCAACTGCTGCTTCTCAATCTTGGCTTGACTTATACGATAAAGCTCCAAGTGAGTACAGATGAGATTGATAATATCCCTGCATTATCCCAGACTAATTAAATCCTCTGAAAATACATTTCAAAGTATAAGCAGATCAAGACTAGAGAGAACATGACATCTCCAAAAGTAAAACCTGGTAAGAAGATCAATAAGATTTATTTCCCTCACACGACACGAAACTTCTCCAAGAACACCGTTCATGATTTGCACCAGCTCCTCTGGACCGTCCCTATCAGGTGTTAAACGGGAGTACCAGAGATCAGTCACCCACTCAGAAACTAGGTGTGTGGTGAACTGATCGATTGCAGCCTCAACAACGGGGGAATTCACCTTCCTCCTCCAGTTGGACTTTTCAAGTACAACCACCTTGGAACCTTCAAGAGATTTCTTAGAAACAGGATTGGCAGTAGGTGGTTTGCTGTTGTATGCTGCAGCTCTTCTTCGCACGTCAAGGTCTAATGATATATAGCGGAGGAGAACAATTAAGGAGGCAGCAGCAGGCAAATTGACCAAAACCGAGGAACTTGTCACTGGGAAATAGGAAGTCATGAGTGGAAAACAACCGCAAGACAAAAACGGTCTTGAATAGACAAAAACAAATATTTCATTATTTCCAGATTTCCAGATACCACATGACCAACCTAGGCAGTTTACATATTCTTTGGTTCCCAACTTAGATTAATACATCTATTTTAATTTTTAAACCTAAAACAAGAACCAATGAGCATAACTGAAGACATAAAGGAGGATATGAAGAAAGAAATATATTTCCTTGATCTACTCAAAAGATATATGATAACAAAGAGAGACAAACTTGTTCAAGTTAAGATGCATGACGACAAGATCATACCATTCAGGAGCGAAGCTGTGACCAAACGTAGCTATGAAGCATTAAGGAAATCCAACATAAATCAAATGTGCACATCTCTTACCATAACTCTATACAAAAATCAATATCATAAGTCTGTCACTTAGAACGCTCATATTTAATCAGCAATAATATGTATTTATCTTTAGTACAGAAATACCAAAAATCAACTCCGTGGATCTAACACTTATTACACATGTCAAGGAAAGCCCTACTTAAAAGGCAATACCTCCAATTTGTATTATTAATTTTTTTTATTGGTTTTTACTATTATCAAATTATAAAATGCACACCCAGGATATTTTTTGTTTTAACATACACAAAAATTGTATGCAATTAGAATAAAAAATAAATAAAAGGAAACAAAAGAAAAAGTCAGAGAGGTGGTCACTAGACACCAGAACTAGTCAGCATGGAGAGTGTGCAGGACAAATCTTCTATCTGGAAATAAAATCAATTCAAAGGGAATTAGCATGAACCAATCCATCATACTTGAAAATTAGCTTAGAGATTCACAGCAACACTTCGAGGCAGAAGAACCAGAACCATATTAAGAAATAACAATCCTCGACTTTCCAGAACTTATCAACTCAACTGTTTCTTCATTGAAATGAGAAGCAATTATAACCTACCATACAAACAATAAACCAAAACCTCATCAATCATCAAGTTTCTAGCTTCTAGGCTTGTCCCTCATAATGATCCTAGCTTGGAGGTTCTTTTCTTTCCTGGCCTACTAGGCTAGCTATCACAAACGTAGGGAACACAGCCCAGAATTGTATTAGACTACCTTAAGCCTCTGAAGTCTGAACTACATTTAGCTGTCCAAAAACTAAAAACTAAGTTTGCAGCAACCAGGGCCGGCTCTACCTTAAGGCCATTAAGGCGGTTGCCTAAGGCCCCTTGGTGAGAGAAGGCCCCCAGCCCAGGTCCTACTAACCACATGGATTTTTAGCCCACCCCTTATTAGATATAAAAACCAAAAATCAACTTGATCGATTATCTCTAGCCATAGATTTTAGTACTTTTAGGACATGATTCTACCTGTTGGATTTAAGCATGTTTTTTGGCTAGTAAATACAATGGCTATAAATCATCAATCAAGCTTATTTTTTGTGTATTTATACACCAATAGGTGGGCTGAAGCCTGAACATCCACGCAGTCATTGGGCCCAAAAAATAATATCTATATATATATATATATATATACACCGACACAGGTGTCGGTGTCCGACACTTCTTTTTCAAAGAATTCCTTTCCATTACCAATCGAAAAGAAAGTGAGGATCTAAAATCTTCAGGCCTTCAAGGAGAAGGAAGTAACCACATCTGTGCTTCATTCAAATCATTGATTCTAATGGGACATGAAAAAACTTTTGAAGTAACACCGTTGCCATCTCAAAAATGTAATAGGAAGAAAAGAAATAGGAAGGAAGGAAGAGGGTACAGAAATGTCCTACGCACTTTGAAGAGTTCATTTGCATCTTGTTTATAGTTCTTTTCATAACTTGGCAATTCCTACAGTAACCTTGCCCCATTTAAAAATAACAAAGCCATACTACCACCAGTTTTTCAACTTGAATGCAAATGTGGGAATGACATACCAGTTAGATCTATGACATGAAGTTCACAACTGCAATCCTGTGTAAAATGCCTCCAAAAAGAAAAGCCCTATTTAATATCCCATGAGAGAGAAAACATGACATATGAGAGTTTTCACCAGCACTGAATCCACTTACCAAAATCTTAGGCAGGTTACGTGGTAGCTAGAAAGTAACTAGACCACGACAAGAACCCGAGAATCCTAATTGAACATGAAATAGGTTTCCAAGGAAACAATAGCACCATCCCTGACATTAACGTGAATATGTAATTAGCTCCTGATTCAGAACTGACTTTAGTCATTGTCCAAGAAACTTGAGATGTGGTCCATCCTCCAACCAACTCAGCTTGATATTGAGACCGGCATTTTACCACTTTCAATGCCAAATGTGTCGAGAACTCTGTTATCCTTTGTGAATTTCAGGCCACAATCTGTCAACTACTACTGCAGCAGGTTGTTAGGAGAAGTTTAAGAATTTAAGAAATTACATAAGTTGCATGATGTGAGCTGTTGAGAGCAAGGATCAATATTATGTACTTCTTTCCAATTGGTGGATAACCGAAAGGTGGAACCTTTTACAACTTTTCATAAGTATGTTGAGGTACCCATTAAAGGGCTCTACCTTAACCCTCTGAACTACATTTTGTTGTCCGATACCAAAAAAAACTAAGTTCGTAGCATCACAATAGATCTTAGCTTAGTAAACACCCAATACAATCTGCTTAATAAGTTTACACAGGATTAAAATACAATAACACACAAGCCTATATATCATGGTTTGTAGCTACAAGAAAACAAAGAAAATCACTCCAATGAAATTTAAGAAAGACAAGCGATGGAGGAACGCACAATCTGCACTAAGATATTCAAAAATTGGACAAATAACAACGAATACTTCAACATAAACTAACCCAACGGAAACACCAAATTGAATTCTTATACTGAAATGAAATGTAGTAAAACATAAACCCAATTCACATTTCTGTGTCCCATATCAAGCAAGTCGAATTCAACTCAGAGACGTAAAAGATATAACAATAAAAAGCATAATTCTCCAAATTCATCAGACCAAAAACTTACAAGACATGAGATAAGACAGTCCCACGGCACATATGACCAGCAAGACAACACGTTTCTTCGCCTCCTCAGCGAGGTCCCGAACTGTCTGCCTCCCCGTACTCATCTCCTCAACTCAATCAATCTTCACTCCATAAAATTCACCCTGAAATCCTCTAACAAAACAATCGAAACCAGCAACCAAATAAAACTCTCAATCCAAACAAAGGTTCCTGATTTGAATTTTTTTTTTTTTTTTTTAACAAATCAAACCGACTCCCTGCGAAACCAAACTGACTGTCTCTCCATTCTCACCATTCTCATCTCCATGACTCGATCGATCAACAACAAAACTCATCTCAATAACCTAATTGAACCGATTCAGAATTCATCCACCACGAACAACACGATCAACGAAATCAAAAATCCGATCCTCTCAATAAAATCAAAATCAAAGAGAAAAAACGAATGCTAGGGCAAACCCCATTGAAATTCGAAACTATTCTGCGTAGAAATCGAAATCAGACTCGAACGCACGGACTGTTAGTTCTCCCATTGAGCTGAAATTTCAACTGCCGATAGTTTTTTTTTTTTTTTTCCTTTTTCCTGCTTCCCTGTTTTCTGGAACCGAGAGAAAAGTCGTTTTTTAAGAGTTGCTGGCAGAAAGTATCGGAATTTACATTTCTTATTCGCATTACAAAAATATCGTTACCAAAGTTTATTTGCATTTAAACGACCACGTACACAGTCGCACCCACCTACCCGTCTTTGGTCGCTGTTTGAGTTTCCTATCGGGTCGGGCTCCGTTGACAGATCTAAAATGACAGGTAATATGACACGGACACAAAATAAGCCAGGTGGCACACTGTTACAGGACTCTGACCGTAGAGATGTTTGTCCTATCCAACGGTGGACCTACAAACCAAAAACCAACCTGATTAGGGATTTATAAGTGTTGCATCTTTGCACCTCAAATACTGCTCAAATTCTCACAGTTGAGATCAGCCCATGAAAATAAGTCCAATCCAAATCCTATAAATCACTAATCAGGATGATTTTTGGTTTGTAGGTCCACCATGAGATAGGACAAACATCCATACGCTCAGAGTCCTGTAACAGTTTGCCACGTGGCTTATATTGTGTCCCTGTCATTTATCTGTCATTTTAGATCTGTCAACGGAGCCCGACCCTTATCTTTATCCTTTATTAGGGAGAAAAAACTCGCTGGCCCGGGGGACTTCAAGTTCAAACTTTGAAGTCTCCCCAACCAAAATGTCTCACACATACTCCAATCTCTTAACTCAACCTGCGTTAAGCCCTTGGTTAGTGGTTAATAAGGGGTACTTGTCAGGCATTCTGAGAGGGGTGGGGCCAGGAATTATTTTTTCCCTTTATTAGGTTGTGTTTGTTACGCTAGAGAAAGAGTTCCAATAGAAAATATTGTCGGCAAATATTTGTGCATTGATCGGATTTTTCATAAACTGGTCCAGTTCTTAAGAAACCGGTTTTTTCATAAGAATTGGAGGTTTTCTTAAAAACGATGGTTCAATTGAAGAAAACCGACTGAAGCTGGATTTTTCAATAAGGGTGTGTTTGATTGCACGGAAAATATTCCTGAGAAAATACATTTGGAAAATGCCTTAAATGGTTGATTGATTGCAACTGAGAACACATATTTCAATCATGTGAGAAAATAAAGGCCTATTTTCAGGTGGAAATGAATTCTCACCTATCTGGATAGGAAATGAATTCCGGGCTTAGTAGAAAATATCATCTAGATTTAAATGGCTTGGTAGAAAAAATTATACATATTTAAAATGGCTATCTAACAAGGGACAGTTGTGTTTTCCCAAGCAAAATTCAATTTTCCCACTTAGCAATCAAACATGCCATAACTGAAAAGATTTATTTCAAATTTTCAATGCTATTTTGGATAGAAGATAGAGTTAACAAATTAGTTTAATGAAAGTAAGGCTGGTTGTTTCTTTTTATAAATACTACAGCATTGAAGAGAGGGAGCTGGTGGTTTCTTTTTTTTATAAATACTGAAACATTAAAGAGAGGGACTCCTTGTAAATTGTAAGAGATTAAAGCATGTGTCTTATCCCTTGTAAGGATAATACAGTTGTCGATAGGGCTGCAACATGGGCGGGTTCAACCTGAGCCCGACGGGTTAACGTTCAACCTGACATTAGGGTTGGGTTGGGTTAGCTATTTTAGAACTTGGGTCAGACTCGGGCTACATTTCGAGTAACCTAATCAAATCAGGTTGGGCCAGGGTTGAGGCTCGACCCAACTTGACCCAACCAAAATCCGACATGTAAACTACATGTATGTATTAATATAATGACAAACATTCACACTACATTTTGGCAAGTGCGGCATTACAACCCGTGTGTGAGATTTCAAAATACCATTGAAACTACATTTTGGCATTTTATGTGATCGATTG
Organism: Euptelea pleiosperma; assembly: GCA_035048495.1. NCBI lineage: Eukaryota > Viridiplantae > Streptophyta > Magnoliopsida > Ranunculales > Eupteleaceae > Euptelea > Euptelea pleiosperma. Next base: position 27,566,744 of record CM068549.1, read on the forward strand.
ATATTGAAAATACCGTGTTTTATTTGACGATTATTTTTCATCATTTCTTTAATTAGTAACTTTTACCATGCATTTGAATTAAATAAACTTTTCCCTTATTATGAAAATATTATGTTTTTCTTTAATGAGGTATTTGAAATGAAGCTATTATTTAATGTTTAGCATAACAGTTAGTGAATTGACCAATAAATTATTTTAATATGAAAAAAATATAGCAATCTTTCCAACCAATAAAATAATTAAGAAATTGATTAACCCAACCAACCTGATAGGGTTGGGCTAGGTTGAAAAATCTATGCCCGACCTTGGGTTAGGTTGGGTTAGGATTCACAGCCTTTAAGGTTGGATTGGGCTAGGGTTGACCCCAACTCGATCCAACCAACCCAAGTTGCAGCCCTAATTGTTGAGGACAAAGCAAAAGCTTGAAACAAGAAATTGTGAGAGAGTTGCAAATAAAGATATAGAGTGTGTGTGTGTGCATTGATAGTTGTTGCACCTTTGGTTGTGTATTACCTAGCTTCATTTTCTCTCAGGTCATGTGGATCCCACATATCAAATAACTCAAATATGGGCTTGATGAATGTGGACCCACTTATTAGGTCAAATGATCAAAATGGTCTCGTTTTTATCTTCTTCTTCTTTTAAGTAAAGAAAACTCATTTTTCATGAAAAAAAAATGATTTCCTATGAGAAAATCAGATCTTCCCATCAGGCTTGGCGTGAAAATATTTGCAGACAGCCAAATGCGAGGCAAATTGCATTTGCAAAAGCAAACATTTTTTCTCTAGGAAAAGCAATTGCGAAACTCAACCTTTATATATAAGGAAACCCTCAAGGTAAAAAAAATTGTTCACATTTTAGCACTTCTTTCCATAAACTGTCCTTAACTCTCTTTATATTTAACATTAACATCAAAAGGACAAACATATTTATTATTGCTATTATTATTGTTATTATTATATATATTTGATAATGTATAATATAAATATTTTATTATATTTATTCTAAGGCTTTGTATGGTGATCATGGATGAGAGGGCCAAAAGATTGCAGATACAACGTGTGATGGAAGGTAGTCCTAAAGTTTGAAAGGGTATGCCTAATTATTTGTGATTTCAAATTTTTTATTGTTCTTTCTTCATAGAAAGGTGTTTTCTTAATCTATTTTTCATGTGTTTGTTCCATTGTTGTATGATCTAGTTTAGCACTTGAAATGTTCTAAGATCGACTCAACTTGACCAAGACTTGAATGAAGCAATCCTTGTTTAACATGAAACACATCTCTAAGAAAATGTCATCGAACAATATCATCTTAATCAGGTTCTTCGACAGTTTTGCCAGATTGAATCCATCCCTTCTAAGCCACTAACACCCGAAAGAGCAAAAAGATGTCTAACACCTCGAGTTACAAGGTTGTGTATCGGGTGTTCGACCAATGCTGGAACTAGTAGAGCAACCACATATTAGCTCCCGAACACCGTGGACATCTTGTTAGCAATCTTGGGGATTTTGTTAATAGATACATTGGATGGTACCACTAGAGAATACATAAATGGGTCCAAAATCCTGAGAATAGAATTGGTTATAATCCATGGCTTTAATCTAGATCTATAGCTGCAGGAGAAAAGGAAGACGATTGGGTAAAAATCTAATATCTACGTAGCATTTGGGTTTTATTGCTTTGAATAACATGAATTTAATTGACTAACAATGTTTATTTGATGCAGCTACGACGACGAGACATTTGAAGACATCAATCGAATTGGGCAAAAATCAAGATATCGTACCATACTACAGAGGGACCAACATATTTATGACATTTTATGAGCGGGTACCCCTATAATACTCCAAAGTTCAGGAGTTGGTTTGAGTAAATGTGCAGGTTGAGGTAGTGATCAGAGTCCGAGCCAAGGTCAAGGTCAAAGTCTGAGGCGGAGTCGAGACTCGAGGCCGAAGTCAGAGTCGACTAAGTCAGAGTCAATGTCGAGGTCATGGTCATGGTCAATAGAAGAAAAAAGAAAGATGGTTTTTTTTTATTATTTTTTTAAAGGAAATCTTTTGTGTTGTTTTATTATATGACAATAGATTTGTTGGAATTGGAATTGGAAAAGAAAATTGCAAGCGATTGAATTTTGGTTACATTTTGTTCTTTGATCTCCATTTTAATGGGTTTTGTGTTATTTCACTTGTTATTTGATTCGATTAGATCTTAGCAGATTCCCAATCTATTTCTCAAGTTTCGATGCCAGTCTTATTTACATCCATCCCCTTTACTTTCTGTCATGATAAACATTTATAGCTCTAAGTCCAATCAAAGCTAGCCAAATGAGTTGGCCCATCCATGGCAAGCTTTTAGAGACCACTGATTGTATGGATGTTTGGTCCATCCCTATGTGGACTTACATACCAAAAATTAGCTTGATTAGTGATTTCAAACTGTAGATGCTTCAACATGCATATGCTTATGTGAATGCCACGTGAGAAACCCAAAGCCACGTAAAATACCTAAAAGTAAAGCATCGATGCATAGTCAACACTTGGGTGACATAAGAGACAGAAGATTGGAGATCGAAAGATAAGTCCGCACAACATGATCTTGACGTCGTAAAGAGCCACAGAGGCGCCTCATCGATTTCACCCCTTTATCAACATGCAGATCCGTCGACGCATAGACATGTCTTCGGGACTAACATTATGAGAGAAAGAGTACAAGAATGAGCAACAAACACCTGTGACCAATCAATATGGTCATAGGTGACATGTCACATCCACCTGGGATGAGGATATATTTGGTCATTTCGCCTCTTAGACCCGAGTCTATAAATACCCCATTAGAAAAATGAAAGGGGACACTTTTCCTGGGAGACCACCTACCTCTCTCTCTCTCTCTCTCATTCTCTATTTTCTCTATACGTCCATCTGTCTTGATCCCTTATGTTCTTCGAGTCTGGCGAATATGGAATCCAAATGGTTAATGACTTAGCTTAGGTGGATCTCTGAACTACCTTTTCCCGCTCATTGGACATTTGTCACTTGCCTTATCCTTTGACACTTACACAAACCTTTGAATCTTTGTACCCCAAATAAAATAAAAAATCAATCCATGAAAACGACTCTGATCCAATGCTTAGAAATCACTGATTAGGCTAATTTTTGGTCTATAGGTCCACCCAAGGGTGGGCTCAACATCCATACAATCAGCGATCTCTAAGAGTGTGCCACGTGGCTCTTATTCTGATCTGTGATCGACGTCCCTCATCGAAGTTCTTCTCAGAACATTGATACTGACAAGGGACACATTCTTTTGGGCCCATTGACCCATAATGATTGTCCCAAAACACACTAAAAATTAGCATAAATGATGAATTCTGGCTGTTGGATTTGAGCACTTTTTATCATGGGATTCATGAACAAGCATATGAGTTGTTTCCAAGCTCATGATGAAAAAGTTCTCAAATCCAACGTCCAGAAATCACCAATAACGCTGATTTTTGGTGTGTGAGCCTACGAAGCCACCAAGGGCCAAATATTCACGAGGTCGAGTGGAGAAAATATTTGCTGTCCTTTGGAGATCCCCCTCCGTAGGATTTGAGCACTTTCTCATCATGGGCTTAAGGAGGCTATGGGTTGGTTCCAAGCCCATGATGAAAAACTGCTCAAATCCCATGGCTAGAAATCACCAATCACACTGATTTTTGTTGTGTAGGTCCACCAAGGTGTAGGCCAAACATTCAGGAGGCCAGTGGACCCGAAATATTGTACTACGTGGCAATTTGAGGGACTTCTGTATCAAAATTTTGTTCTAGAATTCTGGATCATGGATTTTTTCAAGGCCCATTTACCTTACGGATACATACCAAAAATCAGCTAACCCCAAAGACAAACGCGTCCTAACAGTTAGATTTAGCATAAAAAAACTGCTCAAAGCAAACAGCTAAAAATAACATCCAACGTCTCAAATCATTTTTACGAGTAGATCTACAAAGAGGTGGACCAAATATATCCATAAGGTTGCTGAAAATGTCATTTTGGGAGGAGAACATCAAACTCGGGCTCAGGTCAGTGGACTCCAAAGAATGTACAAAACGTGTCATGTTGAGGGACTTCTGTATCAACAATTTGATACAGAATTCTGTATCAATGAGTTTCGTCTTTTTTTTTTTTTGCAGAAAAAATAGATAACCTCTCTCTGCTCCTTCATTTTCTCCCTTTCGACGTCAATTTCATTGTAGAACCCTAACTCAAGTTGCTCCAGAAACCTTAGTTTTGCTCGAGGTCGATCGATCATGGCTCCTCCAGCACAGACGCAGAGATCTCAGTCTCCTTCTCAGCCTTCCGGGTAAGTAATTTCATCATCCATCAAGCTCTACTGATTATCGATTTATTCTCATCATTGATCGAACTCGTTCTGAGGCCCTAATTCTTCTTCTCAGTAAAGGAGAAGTCTCAGATCTGAAACAGCAACTTCGGCTGCTTGCCGGGAGCCTAGCGCCGGGCATCGACGATTCAAAGCGAGAGCTTTTCAAGAAGGTCATCTCTTACATGACGATTGGAATCGATGTGTCGTCACTTTTCAGCGAGATGGTGATGTGTTCTGCGACATCCGATATTGTTTTGAAGAAGATGTGTTATCTCTATGTTGGGAATTATGCCAAGGGGAATCCGGATCTGGCGTTGCTTACGATCAATTTCCTTCAGAAGGATTGCCGGGACGCGGATCCAATGATCCGAGGGCTTGCATTAAGGAGTTTGTGTTCATTGAGAGTGGCGAATTTGGTCGAGTATCTTGTCGGTCCGCTGGGATTGGGGTTAAAGGATAACAATAGTTACGTTAGGATGGTTGCGGCAATTGGTGTTCTTAAGCTGTATCATATCTCCGTCACGACTTGTATTGATGCAGATTTTCCATCAATGCTTAAAAGTCTCATGCTTAATGATTCTGATGCTCAGGTAGGCTTGTTTCCCTGCCAAATAAAGTTTAAAGGTCTTTTTACTTTAATGTTCTTCTCGTGTTTGGGTTTATTTGTTGTCTTACATTGGAAGCTGTGTAGTGACATTTGAAGTAGTTGCAATGAAGAACACAGAGGAAAATACAATAGACTATGGATTGGGAGATAAACTACAAACTGGTTGCTTTGGTTATTCTATTGTTAGATTCATAATTTCTACAATGAAAATTGTTTAGCAAATGGGTGTCACGCATGCAGTCTCATGCAAGATCTGTCATGGAGAATTCTTCACATGTGCTAATGTTTGTCGGGAGTGATTAAGCTACGCTTAGAAGTATAACCTTTTCCAACATTAGCAACTTGATGACAAAGATCCAACACCAAAATACTTGAGCATAGAAAAGAAGATATTGCACACATTAAAGCCTTGGGGATAATTCAATTTCACAACAGAAAACAATCAAAATGTCATTAACAAGTCTAAGTCCTCTCATTATGAAATGGTAAACCTACTAGACACTTGAATTCTAATACCACTGAATGTTACTTCTTTTTGGTACCTAATTTTCTTGAAGCTTTCAGAAAGGCAAAAATAGAAAAAGAAACTGCAAAATCCTTATCTTACAGAATAACTAATATAGAGAGTAACTAACTTCAACAACTATTACTACCAAAGTACCAATAATGCTAAATTTTTTGCTATTGAGTTCTCGACGACTTTTTAAGATCCAAAACAACAGTCTCACATAATTGATAGAAATCCATTGGAATACCTCGAAAGATATTTGGGATAAGCTATACCAATAAAAAAAAATAATATTTGGGATAAGCTATAATCACCTAAAATAGACTTCAGGTGAGAAGTTATACTTCTTGGAATCCATTACATCATCCTCCCCTGATTGAAAAGGAACTCAACCCAAATAAGTTTCCTGTTTTATGTATCAAGTATCTCATTTTTTTGATCAGGGAAATTTTATTGATAATAAAACGGGCCCAAAGGAGGATAAGGCGGCCTCCTAGGGGCGATACAACCCACAACTTGGAAAAAATCAAAATTCCATACACAGGAACCTACTCCCCTCTATACATCTAAGAGTCTCACTTAAACACAAAATCCTCAAAAAACAATCCTCTACACTCCGAAAACAACCCAGACCACCGAAACATGGTCACTTTAATAGATACAATTATACGCTGCTCATCTTCTTCTTTGTTTTCAAACGCTCTCAAGTTCTTCTCTCCAAAGCCCCCAAACAATAGCAAACGGAAGGATACTCCATGGCCTTTTGCCACATGAAGAGAAAGCAAAAACTGCCAAGCTGCAAAATCTTTTCTTTACTGACCTGGGCATCACCAACATCACCCCAAAAAGGCCAAGGAAAGTATCTCATGGTATAAGCTTTCCAGTTGTGAAGCACATTGACATTTTTCCTTCTTGAATAAACTTCCTCCACATTGATTTTGAAGGTAGCTTTTACGGTTTTACCAATCTATATAACCTCAAGGCATCTTCTAGCATGTTGCTTGAGTTAAGCAAAAAACTTTATGTACCTGATTTTTTTTCGACCGGTCTTTATGTACTGGATTTGACTAGAGCAAATTGTTAGAGATAATCTTGGTGATTGTAAAATCAAGGTCGAGTAATATTTATCTTGATTTTTTTTGTTTCTTTTGCTTTTCTCTTTTTTATCAAATCCTTCAGTATCTCTAATTTGAATATGATGTTATGATATACAACTTCATTGTCTTGTTACTTCATACTTGCTTCCTCATCAATGGCTCATTGCTTCTGTAATTGGGTTATTTTGACTCAATGTCAGACTTTTTAACGTTATTTGACTAATTTCCTTGCAATAGTGTACTGAATAGTGAGTTCCAATTTCCTAGATGACAAATCCAGATAACGGGAAACTTGGGCTTTATAGATTCTTCTCTAAAGGCTAGTCAAAAATAAAATAAAAAATGCACGTACTTTGCACACGAGAAATGCAAATATGATAAGTAATTATTAATGTCTTAGTAAACATCTATAACATAAACTTTCTTTAATACAATGGTACAGAGGCTTTAACCTGTTTATAATAGATTATTTTTTTTAGTCCAATATAACAAACACACATGCATGCATAGTGATATTCAACAAAGTAAAAAGGAAAAACATTAATGCAGCTAGAAGTCCCAATCTCCACTGATGTGAATGACACCCTGAAGAATCGAAGAACGTTTTGATGCAAGCAAGGAAGTCTAGTTTATTAGCCTTCCAAGGAAGAACACGGCAAATACTTTTCTAATCTAAAAATAGAACCTGCCTCCTTTCATATGTGTAAGAAACCTGTTTATTTTTGCCACATGGCAAAGGGTTGTAGGGATGGAACTTGCTACATTGGGAGGGATGAGGTGCCATGGGGGATGAAATACGAGACCCTATTGAACAACTACAAAAACCATAATGGCCGTGACGATATTCAAGGCCACTGTGTGGCAGCTGGCACTGAGCCTTTGGTGGATGCCATGCAATGGCTTCTTGAAGTTAATTGTTACAGGGGCACAGTTAATGAGTTTAATCTTGATTGGCTGTTTCAAGTAGAGTGGACAAAGGGCTTGATAAAATATTTAATATGACAGGACCAATGGATGCTAACCAAAAGAGTTTTTTGTTCATCTGAGAATCAGAGAGGATTATTAGGATTTAGTTTTAGCAATCAAATTGGATAGATAACTCAAATAAGGGTATTACTTACCATGAATCTGGTAATTAGAATGAAAATCAGGTATGAACATCCCAGGAGAAGATTATGAGGTTTACACTGGTAAGAGAAACACAAGGGAGAGAGTATTAGACCTTATGAATGGGGAATAATTTCTCATGAAACAGCAGGTTCTAGATTTCAAATTGACCATGTTCAAATTCAATGCTACAAAAAAAAAAAAAAACCCTTTGAAAGAGATCAAACGGTTCTTTCTCCAAATGAAATATCGAGTCATTTTCCTTTTGACTAGTGGGTATTTCTATTCATGTGAGAATTATAATAAATTACATATAAAGTGCCCCACCAATTATATTTTTTTTACTTTGGATCATCCTGGATGATGAATTAATTTCCAAATACTCCCCATGGTGGAGACCACACCGGTCTTCTTCGTGAAGTGGCTGATCCTAATCATTTCTGTCAGTTGACCAATGACAATCACCTCTAATCAAACCAAAATGGCTGCATGTGACATAAACATTTGCTAGAAAATACAACCTGCAGAGACCCAAATCCCAAGGGACCAAACTACTTCGGCAATTAGATAATAATCAACAAGCCCATAGAACTGATCACTTAGGCAAGAAGACCCACCTGAATAGTATGCATTCAGCTTGGAAGGTATCAACAAGGATGGTTACACTGAAAACAAGCTTTCTTTAAGCAATGGGACAAATTGCAGGATCTACTATTTTCTGAATCAGGAAGGATAACAGCAGTGAAGACTATAGTCACTAGTCCGATGACAATTTCTCTTGAAATCCCCATTTATGTTTTTCTACACAAGCATTGACACAAAAGGATCTTCTAAATTTTTTTTTATTACTGTCATCCATGATTACACTGACATAAAAAAAAGTTTTCTATGTTTTCTCGTTTCCTTGTTTCTAGCTGATTTTTATTCATGTTTGTTCTTCTCATTGTTTCTCAAATAAAGTCAAGGTTATAAAGATTCTTCTTCTGATACATGGTTAGTTGCATTATGATCACCAAGAATTATCAAAAAAATAAAATATTATCACCAAGTAAATGTTTATTTTCACTGTATTGTGTATTGCATACAAGGGTCTTGCTGTCACAATATGGATATGCCTGTAATGTGACTAATGTCATGAAACTGGTTTTCTGGTAATAACTTTGGTAGCTAAAAGAGGTTACAAGTCGTTCTATGCTTTAATTTTGAAAATTATAAAAAATTTGCATATATTTATATTAATCTAGTGGTTGTTCCATTATAATATTTTGCCAGGTAGTTGCAAATTGTTTATCTGCCTTGCAAGAGATTTGGAGCTCGGAAGCCAGTACATCTGAGGAAGCTTCCAGGGAGAGAGAAGCCTTGCTTAGCAAGCCAGTAGTATATTACCTCTTGAATCGGTATGTTCTTTATTTTAGATATTAGATTCTAATTAATAATTTTTAGTTAGCAACCATGTCATTGAGACAGATGCGTTTAACTTATACTTGGGTCTAACGGGATTTCTGGGAACCTATGTATGTTTGGCATTGATGGAAACACTAGAGTTGTTTTAGGAATAACTACGTACCTTTTGGAAGTGATTTGAACATGAATGAACTGTGGGCAGTGTTTATGTGCTATTAGGTGAACATGTTGTGGCAGTTATATTTTCACCCATGGACACATCTAAACATTTTTTTTTGGTTGGATATGTTCATTGACATTGAGATATATTCAAGGAGAGCCTGAGTGTAAAGGCACAAAACCAAATCTATAATAGCACAAAAGAAATCTATCTACCGAAACTCAGAGATGGAAGCTTAGAAGATGGATACTTCCTTTATGTGTTTAACTTGCCTCTTGAATTTGTACATTTTACAACATTGCTGAAGCTGCATAAATGAAAGTCTCCATCTTCTCTGTATGGGTAATAATCTTGCTGGTAACTTTTATATCTTGTTGATAGGAGCCATAATATCATGTGACTGAATTGATTAAAAAAATTATGTATCTGACAGCATGAGATGTACAGGATGCAGTCAGCACCCTTGAGAAGATGACTTTGTTTGTTTGGTTGTCCTCTCTGTGCTGATCCCCAGATTTCATAGATATATAGATTAATAGATGTCCTCTTGCTTAATCAGGTGAGACTTGTTCCCAATTCTCCACCCGTCCTTAGAAAATCATGTTGGCTCCTGTAGAAATTATCGGCAACTGCACCTGGAACTTTCCTATTATAATTGATTAAAAGCAATATAACGAATCTGTTATTTCTTTCTGGATATAATTGGTATTTGGTCAAGAGTATTGAATTCTGCACCTGGTTTAGTTAGTTTTGGGTGGAAATCTTAAATTGCAAACTTTTTTTTTTGGTAGACAAGTTGCAAATTTAATGTCAGGTTAATTTTACAAAACAAAGCTTCTCTGCCTTTTTCTCTGTCCCTGCGAATATATTCTTTTTTCCATTTGCAATTTATGATCTTGCGGGTTTTAGCTAAAGTAATTACTATTGATGAAGCATTCTTCCTTAATTTGGTAGTTCCTATTCCTATCCCTGTTTACCCACCAATAATAATAAGACTATTATAATAGTAAAAATAATATTGAAGCATTTTTCTTTATAGTAATGCTTCACAAGAATATACTAGCTTTTATACCCAATGGTAAAATAATGAAGCATTCATTTACAGTCATGCATCCACAAAAATACTTCTACACCATCTTTTATACCCATTATTTTTGCAGGATCAAGGAATTCAATGAATGGGCACAGTGTCTTGTACTTGACTTGGTATCGAAATATGTACCCTCAGAGAGCAGCGAGATATTTGACATTATGAATCTCCTTGAGGATAGACTTCAACATGCAAATGGTGCTGTTGTCTTAGCGACAATCAAGGTGTTCCTACATTTGACCTTGTCCATGACTGATGTTCATCAGCAGGTGCGTGTTAAAATATCATTTTCTCTAATCTTGGTTAAGTATTAACAAAAAGAATAGTATTATAATTTTTATAATTTGTAGTATAACCCATTATATAATATAATCACTCATTAAAGAAATAAGTAATATAATATGGCTCAGGCTCTGAGGACCCCCTTTTTCTGACCCCTCTCCGTGTTCGCGCACTCGGCCGTGGATTTCACAAATCCAACGGTGGTTGTCAGCGCCCCCAAAAGTAAAAAAAATGATGCCAGCTCGGCGCTGACAACCACCGTTGGATTCTTGAAATCCACGGCCGAGCACACGAACACCAAGAGGGCTCAGAAAAATGGAGGTCCCCTGAGTCCGACCCATATAATATACCCCTTTATATAATATACTCACTCGTTACTAATATACTCTTAGTCTGAAACAAAGCTTGTGAAGGGTTTTTTAATGATCACATGGCCCAGGGTCCATGGACGTTGTCATGGTGCATGGTGGTGTCATTTTTTCATTGGTCAAATTGAGGATTTCAGCCTCTAGGACTGTGCCTCAAGGCATTTTCTTATGCCTTACTTCAAGGTTCACGCGTCATGCGCCTTTTTAGACATTAGGAAGGATGTTGGACCCTTGTCCAATCACCTACGGTGTGTGTTTGCATCGTGATATTCTCAAACATTTTTGTGAAGTTCCATTGTCATGTCATTTACTTGCTGAGATCTGCTATGAATTATTGCTTTTAGTGTTATAGTGTTCAGAAACTTTTCCTTTGACCCTTTTCATTAGATTCTTCCTTAATATTGCTTTTGCCTCCTCAACATGTGATGTCTCAGGGTGACTGGACTCGATGCCTTTCGTCCCCTGGGTAGCTGCTAAGTTATTTTATCAATAAGATTGACATGACTTTAACAGTCCATTTTCATTGTAGGTATATGAACGTATCAAAGCCCCTCTGCTCACCCTAGTGAGCTCTGGAAGCCCAGAACAATCTTATGCAGTATTGAGCCACTTGCATCTCTTGGTGATACGAGCGCCAATGCTGTTTTCCTCAGACTACAAACACTTCTATTGCCAGTACAATGAGCCATCGTATGTTAAGAAACTGAAGCTCGATATGTTGACTGCAGTGGCAAATGAGAGCAATACGTATGAAATTGGTAAGCATTCCATTCTCATTCTGCATTCTTAAAGTCTCATGGTTTATACTTGATATTGGCATATCTTATTTCTTTTCTTTCTCTCGTCTTCAGTGACTCCTCTGGTCACAGGTGTTGTTCTTCCTTGATATATTTTCATGTATGACCACTGCATGACCTTATTGAGTCCATTTCAGTGACGGAATTATGTGAATATGCTGCAAATGTTGATGTGCCGATCGCAAGAGAGTCAGTTCGGGCCGTTGGGAAAATAGCACTACAGCAGTATGATGTGAATGCAATTGTTGACAGGCTTCTTCAGTTTCTTGAGATGGAAAAGGACTATGTAACTGCTGAAGCGCTGGTAAATATTTTGTTTTCTGGATGCTAAACTAAAATGCTTTTTAATGTGATAGATGTATTGGATTGGTAAAACTGAATGATTATAGCTGTTGTTTTCCAAATTGATATGAGTATCCATTGACTTGCCTATGAAAACTTTACGTGCAGGTGCTTGTGAAAGATCTTCTAAGGAAATATCCTCAATGGAGTCATGATTGTATTGCAGTTGTTGGGAATATCAGCAGCAAAAATGTTCAAGAACCGAAGGCCAAGGCAGCTCTTATATGGATGCTGGGAGAGTATGCTCAGGACATGCTTGATGCACCTTATATTCTGGAAAGTCTTATTGACAACTGGGAAGAAGAGCATTCAGCGGAGGTAATCAAATTGTCTGTTGCAGAAAATTTCTTTCTATATGCACTACTCTGATTCCTTAAACTTGGTTTTATCGGCCGCCAGATGCACATCTTTCTACTAATATTATCTGCTAAGTCCATACGAAGAGCACTGTATCTTAGAAGTCCATAATAATAAGTTTAGTTAAATAGGCAACGGCAAAAATGAAGAGCTTGTAGCAGTCAGCATTTTAATTAGAATTTTTTCGTTTCTTTAATGTGTCTGTATAATAGAAGTGCCAGTTCACCAATTTATTTGGGACATGTGAGACTGCTTCATGTATGAAACATTATGTTGCTTTCCGTTCTTAAGGGATGTGAATACTTCACCTCGGACTTAGGTCTTTATATGTTAAGTTTGGTTGGTCTAGTAATTTGAGAAGAACATATGAATGGTTGTTCTGATGCCAGTGCATCTAGACTGAAAATTGTGCCTCATGGCTTAGCCAAAATAAAAAAAAATTAGTTGAAATATTGAAGTTCAGAAGGGTGAGAGGCATAGGATCAAAATCTGCGATTAATTTTAGAAGTTGAATTTAGCAATAATATAATTGGAAAGTGCTTTTAAAAGGTCTTTTGTGACTTGTGAGTTTCAGATTGTTTTCTTTCCACGTATAAGAACAAGGTTGGGTTGTCTTTAGAAGTCTCTAGAATAGAAAAAATAAGTTAGTAAAGTCTTGAAGATAGTTTTAGAAGAGAAGTGATAGTAGACATTTTGTTTTTATTTTTTTCTTAGAAATCTCTGTTCTAGTTTTACATTTCCCCATGTTAGTCATTCTAATCCTTCTCCTTTATATGTATAGTATAGTTCTTTTTTTTTCTCTTCTTTTTCCACTTTTCCTATCAGAATGTTAAAAACAAACAAACAGAGAAAAAAAGATCCAGAGCATAACAAAGATCTAAAATCAGCCTTTATGGTTTTGGTAGCATCTAAAGCCCTAGGTCATGTCGGCATTTTGCAAGAAAAGGTTCTTCCTGATAAAGTAAACAATTTTAGTGCTATTCACTGCTTTGAATTGTATTTTGTGCATGAACTTTGTTTTCTGAAAGTGGACATGTAGAAGCATCTGTTCCTAATTTATAAATTTCTGCAATAGCTTTTACCATCAAGGTTTCTTACAGTTCTGCTACTGTTTTCGTTATCTGTTTATCTATCATCATAACTGATTTGGCAGACGCCGTGCTCATGCTGGGTTCAACTCCTTTTTAGCCTTGTGTGTTGTTGCCATCTTCAAATAAAATATTAATTTATTTCATATTGGTTGCTTCATCTTATTGCAGGTTCGCTTGCACCTTCTCACTGCAGTACTGAAATGTTTTTTAAGAAGGCCACCTGAGACTCAGAAAGCCTTGGGAGCTGCGTTGGCAGCAGGTCTCGCCGATTCTCACCAGGTGTTGGTTGATCTATATTTTATTTTCAAAATAAAAAATGTCCAGTTGATACCTTTATAAGTTGTAGAACAGTTAGTTCATGAAAATTCTATTAAATGGTCAGTTGACTGCAGGATGTTCATGATAGAGCCTTATTCTACTACAGGCTTTTGCAATACGATGTCTCTGTTGCAGAACGTGTGGTGAATCCTCCCAAGCAAGCAGTTTCAGTCTTTGCTGATACTCAGAGCAGTGAAATCAAAGATCGCATATTTGACGAATTCAATAGCCTCTCTGTTGTATACCAGAAGGTGCCCTAGTTCTCTTCCTTATAATTTTAATACGTGATTTCACATATGGATAGCCCACTCATCTGATTATGGCTCAATTTCCATTCTTTTATATTCAGTTATAGGGGCCTCTATTTTTCGTATTCAGTATTTTTGTGAAGATGTAACATGGATAAGGATAAATTCAGATATGTGGAGGAGGTTTATTGAACCTCAGATTTTGGTTAACCCTTGACTTCCAGTATGAAAAAGATGATCTTTCTTTTCTAGAAAAAACGAATTACTTGAGTTATCTCTTTTTTGAAAATGTCCCTTCAGACTAAAAACAAAACTGATACAGTTGCAAAGACAAAGACGGTGGTGTTTTGTTATTCTAAAGAGAATTTTTGAGGGAAAGGGTGAGAATTTGGCATCAGTTATTCTAAACATTAAGGGGATGATGCTTTTGTGGTCAAAGGCTCATTGGGAGTGCCGAGGCCTTTTTTTTTAAGATTTTGCTTGCTGTTGGGACATCTTATGCTCTAGGGACGCGTAGTCGGAGTTTTTTTTTGGCTGTTTTTTTAGTTGTTCTCTTTGTTTTTTCCAGCCTTTAGTTGGTCATCTCGACCACTTTAACTGTTTAGATTGTAACGGTTTGCTTTTTGCCTTTTAATGAATTCTATATACAAAAAAACCAAAAAACAAAAAAACAGAAGATGGTGGCGTTTTTTAACACAATGGTTAGCTGTTGTCTTGTGGCATTGTCATACTCAAATCTTTTGGACTATTGGAATTCTCAGATTTTCCTATGTTGTCGTTTTCTGTGCTGATCATAGTCAGCAATTTTGATCATTGTTACATAAGACTATAAGATTACATTTAATAGTGAAGCACTATATAGATAGTATTATTATAAAAGTTTGGTGACAGCTGTAATAATCTTTTCCAACTTTAGCACACCAGGGATAAGTTACCTCGTTATTCTATGTAAATTTCATTGTGCGCCTATATTTGTTGCTATTTTCTTTATTCTTGTGTGATGCATGTAGCTGGATGATTAGGCTTTGGATTGTCATTTTGAGCCAGAAAAATCTTTTTAGCACAAAAGGATTTTTTTCAAAATAAGAGATTTTTAAGCTTATACTTATCAAAGGAAAAAAAGAAGAGAGTTTTTGGAATCTTGGGATGAAAAGTATTCCATAAAATGATCTTTTTTTTGGGCCAATAAGTCTTTTTATAAAAAACACCTGAGTCTTTTCTTAGGTCAATTTTTTTTTGCAAGCTCTATGAACATAACAAACAAGGAAACCCTACTCACACCCCTCCCCATCTATCACTCTCATCAATCATAGTGGTGGGGTCCACAAAGTGAATATAAAGACATTTTTTCATTAATGATGATCCAAACAACCTTTTTATGTTTTGAAAAATGCATTCGCCATCCTATGGAAGAATCTCGTGTTATTGTCTCCCTCCTTCAACCACTTGACTCTAGATTTTTGTTTCCAACTGATTTCCTCCATCATCATTAGATGCTGATAATCTGCTTTCAGGTTAGCTCTCCTACAACGATCATCCACTGACAAAGGATTAACCTTCTTTTTTATGTCTATCAAGGAGATCTCCTCAGGCACAGAAGCCTTTATTTGATCTACCTTGCCAAATTCCTCCTGATTCTACTCCTTAATCTTGTCTTTAAGCGCTTTAAGCTTTCACCTAAAGACTTCCCCTGCTGTTCCTACAAATGAGAAGGAATTCCACCACGTCTCCACCTTCTCCTTGAACTTCAAATACCGCAGTCACATGTTTTTAAAACGGAAAGGAGAGGGATGGGTACCGATTCCACTACAATCAAGGAGGGGCACATGATCAGATGCTGGTCTAGGGATAGTAGCTTGAGAAACTCCAAAAAAATGTTTCTCCCACCTATAAAAGATCAAAAATCTGTTCAACCTACTGAGTGTAGGAAGTTGGAACCTCCTAATTATTGGTCCAATTAAACTTGCCCCCTCCCATCGGAAGATCCAAAAGGAAGTTCCAATTAATAAAATCATTGAATTTCCTCATGCATGAAGTCACCCTACTACCACCATTCTTCTCAAAAGAAAAGCGGATGACGTTAAAGTCACCACCTATGCACCAAGGAAGATCCCATACCCCCACCATGTCATCCAATTCTTCCCAAAACTGAGGACTAGAACTCCTTTCAGTAGGACCATATACCCCAGATAGCACCCAAGAGAGCTGTTCATCCACACAATTATAAAGCAACGACATCGAAAAGGCACCCACCAAAGTGTCTGAAACGTCTAAGAATTGACGATTCCATATAATCACGATACCTCTCGACGAGCCAATAGCCAGGAGATCATGCCACCCAACATCTCTAAATCCACACAGCTCCCTAATCATACAAACATCCATGTTTCCAATTTTCGACTCCTGAAGCATCACTACATTAACACCCCATCTTTTAATCACTCTTCACAATAACTCTTCTTGCCTTACTCCCCAGTCCTCTAGCATCCCAATACAAGGTTTTTAACTTCATTGATCATTACTTGCCTTTCTCGCTCTCCAACTAGCTCCATCCACCGAAGTATTTCCAGAATTAAACTGGCAAACACTCTTCATTGATCACTAATTTTTGTCTTTTGTTGATGATTCTCATCATCTCGTGCTTTAGCCACTTCCTCGTCTTCCGTGTTTATCCCTTGCAATGTCTCAGAGGCTCTTTCCTAAGCTAAATGGAAAGATGCAATGGTAGAGAAAATGCGTGCTCTTGAGAAAAATGACACTTGGGAGTTGGAGTTACTAAGTGGCAAAGAACCAGTGGGTTGTAAATGGGTATTCACTGTGAAGTGCAAGTCAGATGGTTCAGTAGAAAGATACAAAGTCAGGCTCGTCGCCAAAGGGTATACTAAGACTTATGGAGTAGATTATCAAGAGACGTTTGATCCAGTGGCCAAGATCAACACCGTTAGAGTTCTCCTATCTCTTGCTACTAACCAAAATTGGCTTCTCTAGCAATTTGACGAGAAGAGTGCCTTCCTTCATGGTAATTTGGAGGAAAATGTGTATGAAGGAATGGTTTGCAAGTTGAAAAAAGCTCTCTATGGACTGAACAAATCCCCATGAGCTTGGTTTGACAAACTTAGCAGAGCCATGCAAAAATATGGATATAAACAGAGTCGAGCCGATCATACTTTATTCACCAAACACAATCAAGGAAAAGTCACTATGATGATTGAGTGATCAAGATGAGATGTCTTGGCTGAAGTATCTACTTGTAAAGGAGTTTGAAATCAAAGATCTTGGAAACTTGAACTACTTTCTTGGGATTGAAGTGGCTGAATCCAAGAAAAAGGATCTTTATCTCATAGAGAAAGTATGTTCTTGACCTGTTGAAGGAAACAAGTATGATGGGTTGTAAACCCGTAGAGACACCCATTGAAAAGAACCGCATGCTTAGTGATGACAATGGACACTTATTGATTGATGTTGGTCAATATCAGAGACTTGTAGGGCGGCTCATCTATCTCTCTTACACTCGATCAGACGTAGCTTACACTGTTAGTGTAGTGAGTTAGTTCATGCATGCACCAAAGACCACTCATCTAGAAGCCACTTATCGGATCTTACGCTACCTCGAATTTGCTCCTGCTTGTGTTGCATGGACTCTTGAAATCAACAGGCGAGTCGTGTGTCCCTACGCAGATTCGGACACTGACTCGCCTAGGACTTAGTTTTTTTAACTGAATTTTTTTAAAGAACATAAATATTCAATATAGGGAATTTGGATTTGAATTCCTTGGGAGAGAGAGAATAGGGTTTTGCTTCTAAGACTTGATAAAAACCCTACCAAAATCTACTAAGAAAATCCAGATTATTTCGCCATGGATTCGTCGTTATAAAATAAAAATAAATTAATAATTAAATATTCAGCTGAGTCTCGGAATCCTATTTTTTAGGGTTTGCCAAGTTTGACACCTCGTATCCGTCTCGGGCTCGACACACGTGTCCGTGTCCATGCAACACAGGCTCCTGGCAAAGGTCTCTTATTCGCTTCACATGGTCATAGAGGTGTAAAAGCTTATATTGATGCTGATCGGGTTGGTTCTGTGATAGACAAGCGTTCTACATCAGGGTACTGTTCATTTGTTTGGACTAATTTAGTGACATGACGAAGTAAGAAATGGTTTGTTGTTGCTAGATCTAGTGCTGAAGCCGAGTTCAGATCGATGGCTCATGGGGTGTGTGAACTGGTGTGGTTAAGAATGCTCTCAAAGGAACTTGGATTTGCTGTTCAGGGTTCGATGAACTTGTAATGTGATAATACGGCATGCATTAGCATTACTCATCATTTTTTTTGATAAGGTAAAATATTATTGAAAAGGGGAAAGACAAAGGATACAAACAGAGAAGGGAGGTCTAGAAGACCGAGAGAGAGAACAAAAAACTTAGTACCCCTATACATAATGGACTCCCATTTAAATACTAGATCCTCATCATAATCCAGTTCAGTATGACAGGACGAAACATATAGACATCGGTTTTTTATTGAAGAAAAATTGGACTGTGGGCAAGTGTGCACTCCTTATGTTAAGACTGAAGACCAACTTGCTGACATGCTTACAAAAGCAATCCTTGTTTCTCTCTTTCATAATATGTTGGGCAAGCTGGACATGTGTGATATCTATACTCCAGCTTGAGGGAGAGTGTTGTTGTGTTTGTGCATTCCCCTCTTTGAGGCAGATTTGTCTTTTCTCTCTCTCTCGCTCTCTCTCTCTCTCTCTCTCTCTCTCTCTCTCTCTCTCTTATTATCTTGTGCTGTACTCTTAAGGGGTATTATGGGAAACCCTATTTTACATATACAAGAATAGGGTGTGAGAGAGGAGACCTGTACAGATTACAAAACTTTCAGTATCTTGACCAAAATTTCAAGATTTTTTTCAATTTTGGCCTGCACTGAAGTTGATGCGGAAACCAATATTTAAAATGATGTGGAAACCAATATTTAAAACCTCAACTGCAGGAGTCTGACGTTTGCCCGTTGTTATGACTAAAGTAAAATTTATAATTATCTTTGAGTATTTCTGAAAAGTATAGTTGATGAATACCTTGACATTGGTGGTGTTGTTCAACGGTTGCTCAAAGTTCTGTACTGCTACTGATTAAATGCATTGGTGAGATTCATGTCATGAAGCTGTTGCATTGGGTTTGCCTTCATACTCCGGTATGGTTACATATGAATTGTCTTAACAATTCAAAGGTTGTTTTTATTTCCATCTTAGAACTTCAGTATCGAGACGGTTTTTTCTTGGAAAACAGATGGTTTTCTTTTCATGATGGTCTCAGAGATGATTAATTGCCGAGCACATTCACTTCGTGTTTTCTCTACGTACTCAACTTCGTTAGGAAAGACAGCCAGAAGTAGCTAATAACACAGTTCACTTCACTGTGGAAACTTCTGAAGGGTATCAAACCCTCACAAGTTTATATTTAAATATAAACCTTAGTTTTGTATTTGTTATCACCAGTTATCACATTTTGGTATGCTTTTTGCTTCTGATTCGACATATTCTTGCTTTCTTTTGTCTATATTTGAATATTCAAAGGGTTTGGAAGTGGACTATATATCAAACTGAGGTTTTAAAATTCTTTGCAGCCTTCTTACATGTTTACTGATAAGGATCACCGGGGGCCGTTTGAATTTTCCGAAGAAATTGGAAGTTTATCTGTGGGTGCGGAATCTGCAGATAGTGTAATGCCGGTACAAAGAGTCGAAGCAAATGATAACGATCTTCTGCTAAGTACTTCAGAGAAGGAAGAGAGTTTTAAAGGTCCTAGTAATAATGGTTCTGCATACAGTGCTCCTGCGTTTGATGTTTCCTCTGTATCTCTGGCCACGTCACAGACTCAGTCAGAACTGATATTTCCAAACTCTAGTTTGCCGACTTATGCCCCACAGCCTAGCTTGGCCATTGATGATCTACTCGGTTTAGGCCTACCTGCTGCACCTGCACCTGCACCACCTGCACCTTCACCTCCTTCTTTGAAGCTTAATGCAAAATCAATCCTAGATCCAAGCACTTTTCAGCGCAAATGGGGCCAACTACCAGTATCTGTGTCACAGGTTTACTTTACATTTTATTTTGTTAATTTGATCTGTCAATTATTTCTCTCAAGTATGGTCGATGGATATCCATTTTGGTGCCATGTATGGTTGCTTGAATCTTCTACCGAGGATGCTTCTTCAGCTTTGGTATCTTGCAACCCTTGATGCTTTGACTCATAAAATAACTTTTTTTTTGTTGCAGTTGCTGCTACTAATTTTCCATATAAATTTGGCCCTGTATGGTTGCCGTTAGTCAAGTTTCTAGAAGCTCTGATAGAAAAATATTGGAAGGGATAAATGATCGATTCTTGCCCATATATGTCTGTAAAAGTTTTCTAGATCAATACTTTTTGGCATACGAATCGTTTTTTTTTTTGATCGGTAAAAGATCATATGTAATAAAAGGGAGGGCTGAGTTAGCCCAAAAAGAGCTGTACAACAACACAAAAGGGGAACAGAAAAAAACAGAGAAAAAGAAACCCCATACACACCGATCCTAGAGGATCAAAAAAGGATCACAAAATTAAGAAACCAAACGGTCCCACTGGCAAACAAAGTCGTCAAATCTAAACATCTTGAGCTCTATAATGGCTGATCCCCAGTAGTACAGTCGCTTTGATATTCAGTAGTATACGAATCCTTTTCTAGAAATCTATTTTATGGTCACCATACAGGGCCAAGGATTCAAGGCGGAAACAATGCACACTATCAGGGCTCATAAACTCTTTCCAAATTGAAGCTTCCTGGCCTGTGGCCATTTTGTTGCTTGATGCACTTCTCTTCAGCATGTTAGAAATTAGAATAGGCATTTTCCTTTTACTGGATTCCTTTCTCAATCTCAGGG
Organism: Euptelea pleiosperma; assembly: GCA_035048495.1. NCBI lineage: Eukaryota > Viridiplantae > Streptophyta > Magnoliopsida > Ranunculales > Eupteleaceae > Euptelea > Euptelea pleiosperma. Next base: position 27,587,802 of record CM068549.1, read on the forward strand.
GATACATTTTCCTGCTTTCTTACAAATCAGATTTGTTGTGCAGGAATGCTCCATAAGCCCTCAAGGAGTTGCGGCCTTGACGACACCGCAAGTGCTCCTCCGGCACATGCAAGGTCATTCCATCAATTGCATTGCCTCGGGTGGTCAAGCTCCAAACTTCAAGTTCTTCTTCTTTGCTCAAAAAGCAGAGGATTCAGCAACCTTCTTTCTTGTGGAGTGTGTCATCAATACATCATTGGCAAAGGCACAGATAAAGGTTAAAGCTGAGGATCAAAGTATGTCTGAGGCGTTCTCAGCTTTGTTCCAGTCATCTTTATCCAAATTTGGTATGTCCTGATCATTGTTTTATGTATCATTCTGTTATGAGCTGTGGAAAATAGCTGGTCGTTTCTAATCTTATTCCAGTTTTATTATCTTATGGTGATGACAATGTTGTTCTTGTTACTTGATGTAATTGCCGTCTCTCAAGGAAACATGAGCCCTTTGGGGGAAAAAAATAGAAAAGTGAAAAAAGAAAGGACAACAGGTTTGCCTTTTTGTAGTAATTAAAAGGTCCAAAATAAGAATGGGTTTTCTTGCTCCTTATAGGTTGCTTGAGCCCCTCAATCTTTTTTGCAAACTTGCAACAATAGTTATAGGTATTCTGTTCATTGTGAAGATGATGGATGGTGCAAAAATTTTTTTTTCCTGCAAGGCAACCAAACGGTCAAAAAAAAAAAAAAATAGTAGAAAAAATCTTGACCCGGAAAATTCTTTACCTGGAAAAATTGCATACAAGGTTCTGAATTTTCCGCGAACCAAACGCAGCCTTGGGATGAATTCTGAATTCTGTCGAGTTACTTGCTGAAGAAATAAAGGATTGATATAGTTTTTATCTTCTATCTTGTTCATCCTGCTATAATTTGGTTCTTTGGTCCCTTATGGGCATGTCTGCCTGCAAGGTTAGTGGAAGGATTTCCTCGAAGGAGCATTTCCTAGTCTTGGTTAGTGGAAAACAGGATTTTTTTTTGGGGGTACTCATCTATCCACAAGAGAGGAAATAAAAACACTATTTCATGAATCATGCATCCTCGCCCCCTCCTATAGCTAAATGGTGGATTGTGTCCTTGTCTTATCCCAGACAAGGATAGTGCTTCCCCTGCAGCCAAACATGTGCGAGAGAGGGAGATAAGAAAGAAAAGACTATTAGACACCTGCACGCCTGCAAGGATGAAACACTCGTATCATTTAAAGGGAATGGCTATAAAATAATATCATGAAATTAGTCTGACATTTGACCAAAAGCTATTCCTTAGTGGGACCTACGGAGGGTGGGTCTAAACTACACTGAATGCCACGTGTCAAAAGAAAAGAACTGCATTTGCTAACTGAAAAAAAGAAGAAAACTTCATTAAAAAAGTCTGTGGTCTAGTCGAGCTGCAAGTATCCAATTCTGATGAAAAAAAAAAAAAATCTGTATCGTAAGTTTGCTACATAAATCCCTCAAAATTCAACTAACTCTTTTGGGCCCCACTGATGACTGACCAATGAATGTTTTGCTTCATAATCTGGTGGACCTACACACCAAAAATAGCACGATTGTTTATATCTACCCATTGGATTTGAGCGTTTTTCATCATGGGCATGGAACCAATCCGTAGGCCTATTCATGAAGCCCATTATCAAAAAGTGCTCAAATCCAACGGCTAGAAATCACCAACCACGCTGATTTTTGGTGTGTAGGTGCGCTAAGATGTGGGCCAAATATTCATGGGTCAGTGGGCTGAGGGACTTTTGTATAAAAGATTTGTTACAGAATTCCGTATAATAGAACGGTTTATGGCTCCACGTCTCCCACCCTCTGGAGAGCGATGGTTTTTGTGTATTGAGTTATACAAACGTGTTTAAGTGAAGATCTCTGTACCATCAAAGTACCAAAAACTACCCGTCAAGCTAGATGGTCCAAATCCAATGGATGGCAAGAGACGGTTTGAGATATGCTCTGATTTGCATTCCACCAATACCGTCAAATTGATGAACATACTTACCAATCGGGTCTAACATATTAATCAGCCTATCATTTGGATGGAAAGCTTGGACTTATTGAGATCAAAGGTGTAGACATAGTGATCAGAGATTACTGGGGCCACCTGGTGATTTTAATGCTTGTAAGCTACATGCGATATCAACCAAGGTTTTAAATGGTCTGTTATAATGTTACAACGATTCTTTAACGTTACCGTTATTACCAGCCGTTATAATGGGTCACATCGAGAGAATATTATTAATGGTCAGTAACTGTTATGACCGGCCGGGTCACATCAGTCACGTCTGAGAGACTATTATTATTATTATTTTAAAAATAACATCGATAAGGATAACAAAATGTTTTTTTTTTTTTCCTTTTTCAAGAATAACAGCCATTACACCCAACATGGCAGATCAAATGGTTGGTGTGTATCCTCCTCTTTCGAGAGGTCGTGGGGTCAAACCCACATAGGTAGATTTCCTCCTTTGAGCAGTGTGCCAGGAGTAGAAATCCCCTTTACCGGCTTGACTGGGTCCGTACAGGTTTTACCTGTTAATCAGTGGTGCCCTCCCACGATGGTGATTACAAAAAAAAAAGAATAACAGCCATTATTTCTATTATACTGCTACGCGCATTTTTTTTTTCGATGCTGGGTTTTATTTTCAAAATAACATAACGGGTTGGGGAGTTACCGTTATAACAGCCGTTATTTTCGTTATAAGGGCTGTTTTTTAAACCATGATTCCAACTATTTGGGGTTGCTTCAGTGGATGTCAAGGGTTCAATGCCCTGAGTTAATAGATGTCCCAGATGGACGACATCACCAGTTGTGTCCAGCCAGTGCCAGCCCTAAAGGGTTCGACCCCTTAAGTCTGAATTCTGTAACACGCTCTCTTCAGTCAAAACACAGCCATGCACCATCTGTTATGAGAAATACTTTCTGGAGCAGAACTTTGCTGACGGATGTGCGCGTGTCAGCAAATTTGATGACGGAGCACAGTATGAGCCACGAGACACTTAGAGATTACTGACCATATGGATGTTCGGCCCATCCCTAGGTGGACCTACATACCAAAAACCAGCCTGATTAGTGATTTCTAAGCTTCCGATTGGAGTCTGTTTTCATGGGTTGATTTTTAACCGAGAATTTGAGCAATATTTCGGGTACAAAGATCCAAAGGTTTGAAATAACTAATCAGGCTGATTTTTGGCATGTAGGTCCACCCGGATATGGGCCAAACATCCATACGGTCAGTGGTCTCTAAAAGTATGCCATGTGGCTCATACTGTGGTCCATCATCAACTTTGCTGACGTAAAGTTCTACTCCCTCCTTCAATTAGTTCACCTGAGTCTTTCGCTCTCTTTCCTGACCCAAAAAAAAAACAGAAACTCAAGTGGGTAGCCAGTTGAGTTGGTTGAGAAACTGAATAAAGTACTATAGAGGTGAAAAAACTCGATCTGAGTAATCACATTTCTAGATTCATTGCCTCATTTAATGATGCAGAATTAAGTTTTTAAGGTTCATGTTTTCATCCCTTTTTGGGTAATGAGAAGGAATGGAAGATGCCCTGCCACCAAAAAAATGGTTGTGCAGGTCCCTGTGATTTCAGAAATGGAAAATGAGACGAGATGGATTATCTAATGCATTGAAACAACCCCACAAAGGAGAAAGGAAAGAAATACAAGCAAATGAAACAATTCAGCTTATTGTTAAGATTTGTCCCACGTATACATAAAAAATGGGCCAAATTAGAGGAAAATATCCCATCAATTGCAAAATAGGTTGTAACAATGTGAAAGAAATCTACTGCTTGCTTCAGGACTCCAAAGCAAACAGATATCAAAAACCAAAAAAGAATCAAAAGGGTGCAATAGATATCGAGAACTTCTACGAACACGAAGAATAAAAAAGGGGAAAAAAATTGAGACTACCATATTATCAAACCCTTCATAGGGCAGCTTCTAAATCCTCCTCGATGATTGTGAGCAATTCCATGAGAAGAAGCAAAGAAAGTAAATGAAAGGAGACCAGCTTCTGTTTCTTCAGCCTCAGGGAATCTACAGAGGGTATAGTGAGAAATGTCTGCACCCTTTCTAGTCAATCTTTGACTCAAATCCTTTTTTCATTGTGTAAGTGATTGAAGGCCCGCTTCTAGATCTTCCAGGGTGATCGTGAGTAGATCGTCCGCATCCGCACAGTCAAAATCGAGCCTAAGATCCAAATTCTCTCTGGCATTCACAAGCATTGGATCCACTAAGCCTCCATTCATTTCCTTCCTTTGTTTCTCTGTCGTTTCTCTCTCTACCAACTTTGCAACGGCATCCACACTACAGGATGGGTGCAACTTGAAACCATACAGCAAGCTGTCCTCCGCTTGATTGTTCATCTTGAGATGGACAATCTGGGCTAGTTCTTCGGAGCTGAAATCACCAAATAAGAAGAACTTGGTCACCCTTCTGCAAAAGCCCTCGTTTGAGGAGATCACGCGCTTCATTGGTTCACTGTAGCCAGCGAATATGACCACAACTTTCCCACTGTCCATGACGGACATAATCTCCTCTAAGGCCTCCAACCCATAGTCCTTGTCGTCTGCTTTCTGCATAGGTATCAGCCTATATGCTTCATCCACAAAGAGGATTCCTCCCTCTGCTTCTTTTATCTGCCAATGATACTTCCTACTTAGTTTGTAAAAGTTACTCTAATTAGCTACTGAAGAATGGGAATATAGGAATTCAAATACATAGGTGACATACCTTTCTCCTAGTCTTTGGTCCTGTGTGCCCAACAAATTCCCCTACCAGATCAGTCCTCTGCACTTCTGTTACCTTGTCAGTAGGTAAAATTCCAACCATATGCAGAAGCCTCCCAAGGATTCGAGCTACCATTGTTTTGCCTGTTGAATGTAACAGTCACCCTCAGTTTGCTAGTTGCAATAAAGAGGAAATGACACTTACCCCACAAAAAAGGAAATTACAATTCTCTTAATTGAAGTCTCACAATATGTTTTGATAATCAAGTTGAATTGATCAAATCAACTATAAATTATATTATTTAACTCCTTTATTAAATAATATAAATAAAAAAAATGAAAAATGACGATATGGGCAAAACAATCATATTCTAACACCTCATATCATATTTAATTTAGTAAAATTTCATGTCATTTCTATGTAGTAATTAAACATGGGAAAGATATCAGTTGTAAGAATTTACCTGCAGTTCAATTTTATCACCCTTCAATAGATATTATGAATCTAAGTTTAGAACCAAAAGAATAGAAAACCCTACAACATTCTGTTCTTTTATGCTTTTTGACAAATGGAATTTGACATGAAATGCAAATCATTTCCAGTGGATTCAGATAGAATTGTAGGGTTGAATCAAACTTAAAGATTCGAACAATACTGTTCTCTCATGATAGGACCTCCTCTGGGAAAAATATTGTCAGCAGAATCATATAGTACATTTGTGTAGTGATTTGAGCATCAATAAAGAAAGACCTAGCTGATTCACAAACATTCTGTCGACCAATTACCAGTTCCGGGATTGCCAAGGAATGCCATATGAGGCGGCTTCCGAGCAGCAACTTTAAGCCCAAGAGCCCTGCGCTTCTGATCCAAGAGCATTCCCTTGGCCCATTTCCGTAGTTGTAGTTTGAGATCATGCAAGCCCACGATATTCGATATTGCGTCTTCAAGTTCAGCCATCCTAGCTTTCGTTTCGCTGCATGCTTCAATGGCTCTGCGCTTCCTCTGCTCCTCGAGATGCCACTGGAGGAGTTCACGCAACTTATCGCTGCCAGGGCCTTGTGAGAGATGATTGAGAGGAGTCATACCCTCCTGTTGCACAACAGGTTTTATCAGATCTTAAAAGACAGTCTATTTGAATACAAGTGGTCAGGAAAAATGGGAGTAGCTTACATTGTCCTTAACACTACAATTAGCATTGTACTCGAGCAACGTCTTCACAGTTAAGCAATCCTCTGCTCGAAGTGAGTACCAGACAGCGAGGTGCAACGGAGTCATTCCGTTCTGCAGGAAATAAGACGTGAACAGCAAAGTTTCAAAACCCACACTTCCTCATCCTCAGCTTTACTCTTGACTTCAATTGAAACAGAATAACAAATTAATAGGAAAAACAGAAAACTAACATTAGCTTTAGCCTCCACAAGAGCACCATGATCAAGAAGCACCCGTGCTGCTTCGGTGCACCCATTCTTCGCTGCCATGTGTAATGGGGTTTCTCCATACTGCAAATAAACCCCATATTAGCACCAGAAAGTCAAACAATCATATCGTCATGATCAATTGGCAGGAACTGAGATTGCCTAATGCAGGAAATTTAGTATCAGTGGGATGCAATATGAAGTTACCCACCATGTTTCTGGCTTCCAACTCAACCTTTTCTGGTCCTCGCCAATTGAACAGAAACTTAACTATCTCGACATTGTTGTAACCAGCAGCAACATGAAGCGGTGTCTGTGCCATCTGCATGTAAAAGGTCAAAAGTGGATCAATGAAATACAGGCACTCGGTAAACCCGTTCAAAGGCACTGCAACTATGAGACATGGATTCAAATTTCAATCCCAGCTTACTCACCAAAAGAAAAAGGATAAAATCACATAAATTTCCATGCAACAAGTGGCTACTTCTAGCTAAAGGGAATAAAGTAGGAGTGCCTTTGATGGCTTACAATAAATTGAACAAATTACGTCTAAAAAATGTGGATACAAAGATTTTATGGCGTTTAAAGAAAGCATAATTATCCACAATTGTTGTTGAAAATACAAAAAAAAAAAAAAATCAATGATTCAAAAGCTTCTAAATTCAACAAGACTGTTAAGGGATTCATAAATAAAATAACAAATGCATCAACGAAAGACAAAACAAAGATAACTATCAAAACCCAGTTTGAAGGAAGAAAAAAAACAAGGAAAACAACTGATGATCCAAACTGCCTAACTCAAGAAATGAAATTTCAATTCAAAACAGAAAATGATCAATGCTTCAAAACCTCCAAATCCAACATAAGTATGCACTCCCAATCAGGGGAAAATTAAAGAAAGAAAAAGAAACAGATCAATGCAACAAGAGATGCTTATCAGATCTTTGCCATGATTCATAAATCATAATTTAACAACAACCCAATTCAGAAAAACCATCCAACATTCCAAATCACACAAAAATACAGGAACCCAATTCGAAAAAACCACAATTTCAACAAAATTCATATAAAATACAACTATTCATTTTAAAAATTTAACTAAAAATACATATCTCATGTCTTCCCCTGCAACTACACAGACTCACCGAGCGATTTTAAGGGGGGAAACGCTGACATAAGCAACGTTCAACAAGAATAACGAAAATCTTTCTTTCTTTCTTTACTTATTCGCACATAATAATAAATACAAAATATCAAACCAATCAATCTAATAAAACCCATTTAGAGAGAGAGAGAGATTACGATATCATTTCGCTCGTTGAGAAGCGATGGGTTGTCTTGAAGTTTCTTCTGGAGGCTGAGGAGATCGCCTGACTGCGCGTAGCCATGGATGGTGGTGGTGGTGGGTTTGGCAGATCTCGACCGTTGATCTTGAGCCCCCGGCATTTCTCTCTCTTTTCTTCTCGGACGAAATAACACAGACCGAGAGAGAGAGAGAGAGACTATAGTGGTTTTTCTTTCTCAGAAATTTCCGTGTCGGCGTTTGTGGTCATATTTCAGGTCAAGTCTTCAATTTACGACTCCGACTCCGACTCGCACGTGTCCTAACTAAGTAACCGTCTCCCACGGTCATGCCCAAATCCCAGGTTCGGAAATTACAGCCACTACCCAAGGGCATTTTGGGTAAAAAGTTTGCCTTGAGTCAGGACTCAGGAATGTGATTTGATGAGGTAATATGTGGGTAACTGGGGAACTAAATATTCAATGGATCCCATCTCATCAGTGTGATTTAACAAGCTGACCATTGATTATCTCATTTATTTGATGGTAGAGGAAAAAAAAATAATTTAAAAATATGCACACTGCCGTCTGATCACACTGGTTATTGTTATATTATCCTGTGGCCCCTCCATGTGCACAACTTCTTGTGATATCCACCGTTGATGAGTTTGATCAAGGAATGATCATAATGTTTATTTATGGTGGATGATAAGGAGGGAAGGCCCACACATTATATAAAATTGTTACACCCTCTAGAAATGCCATATAGCACACTTTTTTGGGCCCACTGGCCACGTAGATGTTTGGCCCACTCCTTTGTGGTTCTAGCTGTTTGATATAGTATACAAAAAAATCTGCCAGAGATAAACAATCAAGATGATTTTTGGTGTGTATCCACCATGGGTGGGCTAAAGCTGCTAAACATCAATGTAGACAGTGGGCCCCAAAAAGTGTTACACGGCATTTTTGGAGGGCTCACGATCATGAACTCGAGGAGATTTTGGCTCATCAATTTTTTTTCCAAACATGGCTGCCTGGTAGTTGTGTATTTTCCGTTTGTGGTAGGTTGTGGTTGTAGATGTTCCGGTGGTTTGATGTCTCTTCCATGGTTTAAAAAAGGGCCGGTATAACTGAAATAACGGCCGTTATAATGGATTCGGACCTACCCCGTTACCGTTATTTTCTGTTATAAGTTTTCATTTTTTGGTTTTTTCAGTAAATAAAAAACATGGACTACAATTTAATTATATCAGCATAGCCTGGCGTTTCTTTGCAAAAATGTGTGGATAATCCGAAAGAACAGACAATCTCTCCTCTGCTCCGAGCTTTTGAACAAGTATTGTTCCAATGGAAATATCCATGACTGCCTCTAAACATCCGACGACATCCTGGTGCTGGAATAGTATCATCACGGCAAAAGAAAGCTACAAAGACATGAATCTGTCTATGGATGATAGGCACGAGGGAGTGGATTAATATTTGGAAGGACCCTTGGATTCTATGACCCTACTTGTATTTGAAACGAAAATCTGATTAGGTTGTTCTAGCTTTACCACACCACCCTAGGGTGGCATATCAAATGTATTTGAAGGTTAAATATCCCTCATAGGGCCCAATTTTTTATTTGGAGATTCTTGCCTTGCGAGATTTACTACCCACCAAGACTAAATTAAACTCTAGAATTTCCCAGATTGAACTGAACTTGTCTGAGATGTGGGCGATTTCTGAATCTAGCTAGTATACATGCTCTCTTTCAGTGCCCGGTCAGTGCTCGTTTGTGGTTCGCCACCCCTCTCTTGCTGCGACGTGAGAATCCATCACAACAAGATATCAGGCTTTGGCTTTTAGAAAATTGAATATCACCAATAAAACATGGATTATATCTGCGTTTTCATGTGGAAGTTATGGGCTCTACGTACGGAATGACTCCATTCATTCTTCGCCAGGTCGTCATCTTCTGGAGATTCTCAAGCTTATCCCCTCGTATGTTTCAGTCTCTCGACCCTTTAGACTTTCGCCTAGCCCAACCTTCTATTTTGTGAGGCCCTCCCCCTACTGGCTTCTTAAAACTTAACACAGACGCATCGTGGTCGTGGATGAATGACACTGGCCATGCAGGATTGGGATTCATTATTCGGGATGAGTTTAATCGTTGTCTCTTGTCAGCTGGGTCCAAGTCTAGCTGGAGCAAGCGCTCTACCGAAAAAGCCGAGGCTCGAGTCATGAAGTGGGGAATTTTGATAGCCTATCGATTCGGAACAGTGGAGCTGTGCAAAAGCTTTCATGGAGGCGTTACGAATTGGTTCTTCTGACCTGGGCAATGGTGGAGCCAGGTTTTGTTTAAGGGTGGGCAATATTGTACAAATTTAATTTGTTTCAAAGTGGGCAAAATAGTACTTTGAATTTTTTTTTTTGGGTTACTCTACGGGCACCCACGTCTTTAAGCTGGGCACCCCGCTTTGACCAAAACACCCCTCCCTTCAGCAAGGCACCCACCCATTCTCCTACCATCCTCCTCCTCTCTCTCTCTCTCTCTCTCTCTCTCTCCGGCTTTTAGCCTCCACGTTGCTGTACTACTGTGGGGGCTATGTAGTCCACGGTCAGGCTGGCAGTGGTCTACATAATCACCACGGCAATTCAGCGCCGTGGGGGCTAAAAGCTTAGAGAGAGAGAGAGAGAGAGAGAAAAGAAGAAGAAGAAGAAGGGACGGGGAAGGGGGTGGGTGCCCGGCTAAATGGATGGGTGTTTTGGTCCAAGTGGGGTGCCCGGCTTAAAGATGTGGGTGCCCGTAGAGTGACCCTTTTTTTTTTTTCTACTACAACTACCCACCCTCGCCCCTGGCTCTACCATTGGACCTTTTGTGGGGCTCTTCTACAATGGCTGTTCATCTTTTACTTTTATCCCTAGAACCATGGTTTTGAAAACGGCCATCTAAACGGTTTTAACAGCGGTTTAAACGGTAACCCCCCAAGCCCATTTTCGTTAAAACTGTTTAAACACATTTTAACGCTTTTGAATTTAACGGCTGTTTTTTATTTTAACTGCCGTTAAATCAGTTAAATTCTATTTTTTAAATTTCAAAATTTGAATTTCAGCTCCATTTTTTCCGTTAAAATCATCCGTTTTTTCCATTTTTCTATTTTTGCCCCTAGCTGTTTCAATCCGTTTTAACGGTAACGCCCCCAATCCGTTTAGCCGTTAAAACGGCCTCCTTTAAACCTTGCCTAGAACTACTAATGGGGTAGCACATACTATATAGCCTCTAAGGCTATTCATTTTCTTCAAAACCTAGGGTTTTAAAATGTTGCCGAAGTAGTGGTCGGCCGGCGATGAGACTCCGATCAGTTGGTCGCCGGTGATGGGCAGCCAACCCATTGGAATCTCTTGGCTGGTCGTCCTCCACAACCGTTCAATTTGGGGTTTAGGTTTTAGCCCAAACCCTTGTTCCAAAGTTGAAGACAAGGGCGTTTCTGTCATTTTTGACAAAAATTTAGTAGTCGACTTGGGTCAACACTGGTCAAATGACAGTGGACTGAGTCATAGGGGTGTATGTCAGCGTTTTCAAATTGTGGAGGGTATGTCGAATTTTCAAAATAACATGGGGAGGTATGTCAAAAATTCCCTTGTTATAATGATTTAATAAGGGTTTTACTTTTATAACGGAAAAAGGGAAATAACAAAAAAATAACGGACGTTTTATTTTAAAACATTATAAAAAAATAATAACCGCTATTATAACAGGATAGCGTTAAATTGGAAAATAACGCAACGGGGTCAAAGCGTCAATGCTATTACGGCTGTTATTTTCGTTATAGCGGCTGTTTTGTAAACATGCTTTAAAGTTTGTAGTACATGTGCAGACTAGTTTCACTAGCGCATTTCTAGTACTTTTTAAATAGTTGGCTTATTTTAAAAAAGAAAAAGAAAATGGCTTTATTTTACAAATTAATTGATTTAACACATAAAACCATGCTAAAATGAATCAATTTGGGAATGTCCTCTTTTGAAATGAATCGTTTCTCGATATTGGGTGTATCCGAATGCATCCTAAAGGCGGCTTTTCCAGTATTAGACGGATACCGTGCTAGTGCGCTAGAGCAATGCTAGCCTCATACGCCGTGTGAGTGCGTGTGCCACTCTGATTGGTTGATGTGAACATCAATTGGCATGCGAGGCCAGTATTTTATAAATTAGACCAGACTTGTCAATTGAACAAGTGAACCGTGTCGAGAAAAGGTCCGGGCCGGGTGAACATTGACCTGGATTTTTAAATTTATTTTATATTTTGTTAAAAAACGGAAAAAAGTTCCGAAAAATTCAGCAAACCATCCAGTTCGATGACTGGCTCCGGCTTTAAAATATTTATTTATTTATTTATTTTTAATTATATTATGAGCAAACTAAGCCCATGTGCATTTCCACTAGTTTTCTCCTAGTTGTAGTGAAACGGTACGAGGAGAATCCATGGGGTGATATTTTGGTTCGCTTTGGTATATATAACCCTGTACAAATGGTTCCTACTTTTATTGGAGTCAATTAACACCAGATTTTTGTTTGAGAAAATCTGGAGCCCCTTTTTTCTGATCCCCTCTCGGGAGTCGGGCTCTTGGCCGCGGAGTCTGAGAATTCAACGGTGGTTGATAGTGCTGAGCTGGCATTCATTCACTTTTTTAATGCCATCTCAACGCTATCAACCACCGTTGGATTCTTGGAATCCACGGCTGAGAGCCCTGCTCTCAAGAGGGGTCAGAAAAGGGGGCCAACGTATCCTGACCGAATACATAATCCATCCTTTATCATTTCTTGCATTCTCTGAGATCATGGGTGACCCAATTGCAAGTTCCACTTGGCTCGTGTACACCATGCAGCACAAAGTTCATTACCAAACAGTCCCCATCATATTTTAGTTGAGAAATGATTGCATATTAGCACAACTGTACGAATTATCGAACCTCCTTAGACTGTGTTTGACAATGAATTCCAAGATAACCCATACATGACCGCTCCGTAAACCTAGACCACGGTTCGAAGACAAGTCTTATGGTGCATGTTACCATTTGTGATCTGCTGGCCGGGGTTTAGGTCAGGAGATGAATCTTAGGATCTTTGAAGGCAAGGAGGAACAGTGGCGGAGCCAGGATTTTGTTTCAGAGGGGCAGACGGGCAAGACAGCACACCCCAAAATTGCAATTTCCCTTTAAGGTTGGCACGCACTGATCCATCCTATGTCAGGGTTGTCTCGCCCGAGATGTACTGTCCCCTTAAGGGGCCTTACATTGTCTCGAGGATTTGGATTGGGATTAGCGGCCACCAGGCTCTGATCCCATTCGAAAAGCCTGGCACCAAACAAAGAACTGCTTGAAAAACTTGAGTTATCACGGGGGGAGGTGACCCACACGTAATAAGAGTTTGTAGATATTCCAAGGATAACTTGAAACTCCTCACCAAACACTCCACAATGGATCCGGTTTGGACTGCCCAAACTCCTTATCAAACACTCCATAGGACCATAGCTCATATGGACGTTGGTGAGCAATGACGTTGGTGACATAAGTGGAGTAATTACGAAAGTACCCCTCATACGAACGAGAGAATGACCCACACGTAATAAGAGTTTGTAGTCTGTCAGGAATAATAGGCAGGTTTGTTGGTTTGGCTTGCAGAACTCCTCCCTCAACCCGTAGAAAATGCATGTACACATGTCGTTGTAGTGTAGTGTAGTGTAGTGCAGTGTTTAGGGTTAGAGGGTTGAAGAGGTGAAGCTAAACATGAAGTACTTCCATATCTCACCTTCATAACACTACTGGAATGAATATTCTTTCGGAGTGGGCCCACTAACTGCATGGATGCTTAGCCCAACCCTTGTTGGATATACAAACCAAAAATTAGCTTGATTTATAATTTCCAGCCGCTGAATTAAGTACCCCAAAATATGAAAAAAACATGTTTGAATCCAAGGGCTACAATCAATCCTTAAAAGTTGCTAAAATCTATGGATATAGACAACCGAAGGAATTGGCCAAACATCCATACTCTCATATTGCTCCCTGTCATCGACCTCTGGCTCTTGTGGCCCCACATAGCTCATTTTTGGCCCCACATCCATGCGGTTAGTGGGCCCAAAAATGAGCTATGTGGGGCCACAAGAGCCAGAGGTCGATGACAGGGAGCAATATGAGCGTATGGATGTTTGGCCAATCCCTAGGTGGGCCTACAAACCAAAACTCAGCTCGATTGGTGATTTCTAGGCATTGGATTGGAATATTTTCATGGGTTAATTTTAACCGTGGGAATTTGACCATTATTTGAGGTACAAAGATCCAAAGGTTTGAAATCACTAACCAAGCTGATTTTTGGTTTTTAGGTCATCCATACGGTCAGAGTCCTCTAATAATGTGCCACCTAGCTCATATTGTGCCCTGTCATCGGTCTCGATTACAGGGCCGTCATCAAAGTTTTATTCCGCATCCGAAGTCGTACAAGGGGTACTTTCGTAATGAGTCCGGTTTTTGTTCGGAACATCTTTGCTCACGGACGCTCACCAACGTCTATATGAGCACATGAATGACCTTATGATGCTTGCCCATCCCTAGGTGAACCTGCAGGGAAATAATCAGCCTAATTGGTGATTTCTAACCGTTGGAACTTATTACCTAAATAATGCTCGAATCCTACGGCTGAAAAAGACTTCCGGTTAGACGTCACCAATCTGGCAAATTTTGATCTTTAGGTCCACCCAGGGATGGGCCAAAGAGTAAAACTTGCCTGACCGTCCACGAGTAAAACTTTGATGAAAGGGGTTTGTCATCGGCCGAACAGGGCGCAATTTAAGTCACGTGGCACACTCTTAGAAGACTCTAACCGTATGGATGTTTGGCCAATCCTTAGGTGGACCTACAACCAAAAATCAGACCGATTAGTGATTTCTAGGCGTTAGATTGGAATTATTTTCATGGGACTTTGAGCATTATTGACCATTACTTGGGTACAAAGATCCAAATGTTTGAAATCACTAATCAAGCTGATTTTTGGTTTGTAGGTCCACCTTAGGATTGGAAAAAATCGATACGGTCAGAGTCCTCTAAGAGTGTGCCACGTATCTAATATTGCGCCATGTCATCAAAGTTTTACTCACCGGCAACGGTCAGCGAAGTCGAGACCTCTCAGGATACGAGCCACGTGGCACCTATGGAGTAGGTTAGCGTCAGTGAGCAAAGACGTTCGTGAGCAAAACCGGACACGAGTCGTATCGTAAGATTCGTAATCTGGACGGAAAAGTGACACATACAACAGTCCACGTGGCCGCCAGAAACGTGGAGATGAGGTTCCTTTAACGTGTGGTCATCACGGTTCTCTCCGCCTAAGATATTTTTTTTTTATTCTTAGGGGAAAAAGAAGATTTTTAGCTTTATTTATTTATACATAGTCATAGATACCATTTTCATGTATAATTGTGGAGTGAGCTTCACTGTAACGAAATCTCTCGATCGAGGTTGCCATGGCCACTGTGACAAAGCTCTACCTCTCTCCGCAGACCTTCGATTGTCTCAGCTTCAAAGATTCTTCTAGAACTGATCAAAAACCTAAATTTCGACCGTTTTTTCCCCGGAATCCGGCGACATTCGACGCAGTTTCGGTTCTAGGACAACAGAATGGCCGTCGTGGATTTTCTCCGCAACCATGCAGGTCGTTTAATTCTGAGGAGGGAAGAGAATCCGAAGCGAAACAGACCGGAGAGACGAAGAAAGATGGAGTACTGTTGAAGTCAAAGAAGAAAAATGGAGCTCTGTACTCTCTAAAGTCGATTCTTCTTAAGTCGTTTGGTCTCCCGTCACAAACAGTAGAGTATCGGAACGCGGTGGCGAAGGCGGAGGATATTTTCTTCTCGGTGAGGCTGAACATATAATTTTTTGTGGATTCGCGAATGATAGAAGTAGTTTTGGGCATCGTTGTGGCTAAAAAAAAAAAGTATTTTGCAAATCTAAGTTCCGTAGAATCTCTATTCTCCTGCAAATAATTAGCTTAATTTAAGTGATTTTGGTTGATTTTACTTCTCTTTTGAAGTCGTGTCATCTTGAATTCAAAATTCTCTTTTGGTTGACTAATAGTAATAGAGTTGTCTGGATCGGAAATTTCAGATTTTTGAGGTAGAATTTTGCTGGATCGGTGATTTTATAGATAATTAGTTTCAATTCAGAGTTTGTAAGAGTCCTCCTTTGGTAATTTATACTTGAATTCAACTTGGGGAATTCAAATCTTGTATTTATACTCTTCTTTTAATTGTCCAGTGCGCTACCCAAGTTGGAAGATACCTTTTGACCATGACGAGCACTGGAGTAATACTTGCAATTGGGTTTCAGTTGTCAGGTTTGAGATCACATGGTTCTTGTTATAGAAAATGTTTCTAGGTGTCATTGTGGTATGATCTGAATTTTAAATATAGATTCATTTTGTTTGTAAATTTTGATGAAGGTGGGGACAGTCAGCTGAATACTTTAATTTGGTATAGCTGGCTTGGGGGTATTATAACTGGAACAATGATGGGTGCTAACATGGTTTTAGAGGAACACAGTAGAGCTGGTCCACGGAATGTTGTCATAACTGGAAGGTACTATTTTTTACAAGTATGAAATTGCCTTTCTAAATTTCCCATTTTTTTAGTTGATTACCTATTTCTACATTTGGATTAATGGCATATTTGTCTATTAGAATAGAGAACATGAACTTAAAAAGCGTTCATGGGCGATACCAAAACATATCGGAAGTATCGGTTTGGTTTCGGATGAAACTTCGTGAAACCGAAACGAAATGTTAGTGCAAATTTGCACATAAGATAAAGTATCGTTTGGTTTTGGACGATACCGAACAATACCAAGCTTGTCACGCCCTATGGCGATACCGACATGATACAGTCAAAACATTTTGGTATCGCCCGATACTTTGAACCATGAACTTAAGCATTGTTGTTGAATCATTAAGAGGTCACATTGCAGCTGTCTGTTTATAGTAAATTCTCTGACTTATGAAGCCGATACCTGTCATATATTCAATTTAACTCTTTCTTGATTAGGGGTGTCAATGGGTATTCAGATTACTGAATTACCCGACATATCTGAACCAGCTTATTTGGTTCTGGTCTGAGTTCTTTGGACCTAATCAGATCGGGTTCAGGTACATTGCTGTACAAAATTTTTATATAGACCTGACTAGTAATCGGGTGAGGCCTGGATATAGTGGTACCAGATTCAAATCCAACCCGTTGACACCTCCAGTCTTGATGGACTTCTACGTGCAGTTATGTATGGATAAGTCACCACTGAGTGGATGACATTGAGAAATTATGCTTCTATGTTATTCATTATGTGCTTCGAACTTTTCTGGCACAGTACAAGGGGACTAGGCAAAGCGCTGGCTCGGGAATTTCTTCTTTCTGGAGATCGTGTTGTTGTTGCATCCCGCAGGTGGCATTCAGAAATCGAAACTTTGATATTTTTTTCACCATGTAACTCTATGATTGTTTGCCTATTATAGTGTGTTTGTTATCTGGGTTTTTTGTGCACTCCTTGCCATCCTTACTTGGAACTTGTGAAGGCAGCCCTGAGTCTGTACAAATGACCGTTGGAGAGCTTAAAGAGAACCTAAAGGAAGGGATGCTCACTGCTGGTGGCACATCTAGAGCAAATATGAATAATGCAAAGGTGGTTGGTATAGCATGTGATGTTTGCAAACCCGATGATGTGGAGAAGCTGGCCAACTTTGCTATCGGTGAATTTGGGTCTATAGATATTTGGGTGAGTGGTATAGTTTCCAATTTGTAATTACAATTCTCATCTGGTGGTTCTTGCATTTATCCTCTATTTCCCTGTCAGTCTGTTTCTTCTGATGTATGCATATCTTGACACTCTTGGACAGATAAACAATGCAGGCACAAATAAAGGTTTTAGACCCTTACTGCAATTTACAGATGAAGATGTTGAGCAGGTGTGTTCTTTTCTGATGAACATATTTGTTTTATGCTTGTAGAAATGGCATTCGAGAAGTTTCACTTCCAAAAGATTTAAGCGAACATGAGATCCTCTCATAGGATTATTAAGCATCACTGAAAATTTTACTTATTCTTTTTTGTAATTGGCAATCAGTTACTCCATGAGACTGTTGGAATATATTATCTTTGTGGTCATTGTGAGACCATGCACCTGAGTACTGTCCTCTGGGAATATGCTTTTGAAGCAGTAACAGAAGCTTCCAGAATCATGAAAAAAAAAACGTCTGGTTATATATTAAAAAGAATGATTAACTTCTGAACATGCTCTATAAAATTCCACGATGCTTAAAACTGCAGAGGGCCATCTGTCAGACTCTTTTTATTAGTTTGTGCAGTGGAAACATGCTCAAGAATGAGCCCTCCTCAAGCTTGCGCATGCACACACACACACACACACACACAGTTGGGCATACGCACACACTCACACACACTCACACACACACTGTACAAATCTATTGTTTTAATTATCGTTGGCTTCTTGTCCTCCATTTACGTCATGTTGATTGGCAATTTGTTCATTTCACTGGGCATGCTAGGTTCTTCTCGTAGAGAGGTTGTGCTTTGCTTCTTGAAACTAATATTCTTCCTACTGATTCTACCAATAGATTGTCTCAACAAATTTGGTTGGATCTTTACTCTGCACGCGAGAAGCCATGCGTGTGATTGGATCCCAGGAGAAGGGGGGTCACATATTTAACATGGACGGTGCAGGTTCTGGGGGTTCTAGCACCCCTTTGACAGCTGTGTAAGTGCTGTGCTTGTTTACTAGTTTAGGAATCATCTCCTCGTCCTTTTACCAGACACCGGAAGCTGCATCTTAAATTCTGTTTCTCCTTATGTAATAAGACATGAAGGTTTTTCTCACGGACATTTGTTGATTCTGCTTACATGGTTATATCTCCTTTGACTTGTAGCTATGGTTCGACAAAGTGTGGCCTAAGGCAGCTTCAAGCATCTCTTTTGAAAGAGTGCAAGCGGTCCAAAGTAGGAGTACATACAGCGTCTCCAGGCATGGTCCTAACAGATTTGCTTCTGAGGTACTGAAGATATATTGCTATTTTCTGCTATGCAAATACCTTTCCTCTTAAATTGGTTGTCATAAGTATATCAATAGAAAAAGGATGCAGCTATGAATTCATCTAAAAACTTGGAACTCAACTTCAACTATAGAGGAGGGTCTTTTGTCCCAAATCTCAATTGGCTTAGAATTCCATATGCTGCTGTGGATCGTCTTTTCTTTTATGCCAGAATTTAAATATCTCGTATTATGATATATTTTCTAGTTTTTGGGTACTGGATTGTAATTCAGAGTAATTTCTTCATTTTTAAACACCTATCTATAAGTATTGACTGTGTGTTCCCCTTTGCATCGTTTTTCTTTCGAATCCTTTACCAGTTACAGATGGATACTAACAATGAATACTGCATTGATGGTTTATTTGCAGTGGCTCAAGTCTTAAAAACAAACAAATGTTTAACATTATCTGTGAGCTACCAGAAACAGTGGCAAGAACTTTAGTTTCTCGGATGCGGGTTGTTAAAGGAACTGGAAAAGCCATCAATTACTTAACCCCACCTAGGATCTTGCTTGCTTTAGTCACTGCATGGTTGCGCCGAGGTCGATGGTTTGATGACCAGGTAATCTCAGTTATTCTTTTTTGGAATCTCTATCTGTGCACTACTAACCTTCCCCTTCTTAAAGGGTTTGAAATTATGAATTAAATCTGGTCACTGCTACTCTTATGTATGCTTTGACATACCACACTGCATGCTACACATGAAGTCCTCAGTTAAATGCCCAACATGATTATATCACTATCTAACCTTGTTACTTGACTAACTTGGACAGGCATTGTTTGTGTGATTAACATGGTGACTAGAATTTTAAGTTTATTTCTTATAGCATTAGATGAATCTTAGGGCAACTCCTTCCCAAACAGTGTAACATGCTTTTATTTAGTTCTAAAACTTGTTCAAATACGCTGATTCGACTCCCACATCACTACTATATTGATTTCTTAGCTTGACTGAGCTGAGGCAATTAAAGGATCCAATAATCTGGCAGTTTTTTACAAAATTACAGTTTGGAATTGGTACTCAACCTTGGCCAACAGTGCTGAGTTGGCCAAGTTCTGATCTAGTGAGTGAATTTAAGTAAAAACCCATAGAGCTTTTGCTGCTATCAGGATCGTTGTAACTACTGAAATTTAGGCACATCTTGTCGTAGTCCAGTTAGACCAAATGTTGAAAAACTTGATCTCAACATAGAAATTGGTCTTTCAATCAAGTTGGACTATGTTAAGCCAGTGCGGGAACTCATAAACTTCGTAAGAAACTTGGCCAATTCAACCATCAACTCTGCCATTTAAAAAAAGAAAAAAAAATTGAAATCTGGGTTTAGACTTATCCCGGCCAAACCAATTGAATGGGTCATTTGCTGACAAAAAAATTATGTTACTGATCAAGAAAAAAAAACGAAGTCCAAGTCAAACAGTGAGTCTTTGAAAATTGGTTTTTTCATGTAGCTTTATAGAATCTGCTATCAAGCAAGAGCTGATTTTACTATATCTTCCAGGGAAGAGCATTATATGCAGCAGAGGCTGACCGAATTCGTAACTGGGCTGAAAGCCGTGCTCGGTTCTCCTTCACAGATGCCATGGAGATGTACACAGAGAACACTTGGGTCTCTGTCTTTTCACTTTCTGTTGTCTGTGCCTTCATAATCCTTTCCAGTTCCGGAGGCCAATTTCATGGTACCTGAGCTTTCACCAACAATTCCGACTAGAAAGCACCAGAAAGACGCCATACAAGTTCCCTGTCTAGGCAAAGGAAGCCTAGTATACAAGTGACAGAAAGGTAAAACATCGATGAAGGATGTATGATTTTTCATCCTGCATTCTGTAACACTTGTTCTACCATTTCTAGGAACTTTCATTTCTCTGTATCATATACCCATATGTTTGACCCACCCATGTAAAGTCTTGGATGAGCTCTTTGAGTTCTGTAAACAACAGCAAGACAGAAATTATTCATCAACTGATCATTCTCCATTGAGATGCTCATAGCTTGTAATCCCTTAGTGAAGTTGTCATGAAATTCCATTTTAACTAATCCCTTGATGTACGGCTCGCCTTAGCATTTTTGTGTTTGCGCTTGTCTGCGTGGTTAGCTTTAGTCAGCATCAAGATATTTGCATCACACTCTCAAACATGGCCTAAGAAATCAACAGCTTTGTTTGATTCTTTCCATATATGCCAAATTTCTCAAGCTTCAAAAGAGTTGTCTCCATAATGTCCCAAAGAGCCTTATCTGCTCCCCACGGCCAAGATGAGGTCTTCTTAGGTTGGATTTATAGCTTATGGAAAGTACTTTTGCCAGATTTGTAGTCAATGTTTTCTTGTTAAACAGAAGCCATTGAAATCTGGCTTATTGCTTATTGCTTATAGCTTATGCGGGAAGCACTTGTAAAAAAAGTAAGTGAAACTCTTTAAATACCTATAATGCCCTTCTATTCTTTTAATACAAATTCTAAATGACTACTAAATCTTTAATAAAGCTTTTTAAACGAGCAATTCATCCTTTTTTATCCAAACCCAATGCGGGTAAATCTTACGCAAACGCAGCCTTAACGGAGTCCACGTCTTATTTTTATATTGTGAGCTTTAACTCTTCTTAACCCTTAGCATACTCTGTAACTCGCTGACAAAGTTTATTTTTGGAATAAATCTTTGACCATCCGATCTATTGCATCTTATGAACCGTCGGATAAATACAAAAAAAAAAATGTTCGGAAAAGATCAAATATAACAGTGGTTATAATCGTCCAATCAAGTCAAATAGTCAGGAAAGAGTAAGTAGATCGAATGGTTATAATCATCCAATTAAGTCAAACTTAGGTTTTGAAGATAGTCGGGGTGGGTTGTATATCATGGAATCATTTCTTCTGAAGCCGAAGTCAGAGTCATGGTCTTGGGCATTCGATATGTAAATGGGTCAGTTGTAGGCAGATAATGTTAGGCCCGTCTTTGCCCCGGGCTGGGCTGTGCCCATGTCGGAAAAGGGTGTCAGTCCGATAGAATGGAGGAACGTCCGATAGAATCTTGATTGGGAATTGAATCACAATCAAGATCTTGAACGACTAAAGAGAGTCTTGCTAACAAGCTACAACCATTTACCTGCTCATGACCTTAAGTATTGTTTCTTGTATTGTGGTATGTTCCCGAGGATTTCGAAATTGAGCGAGAGAAGCTGATTCGATTATGGGTGGCCGAAGGGCTTATCGAGGAACACCCACGAAAGACACGAAGGAGGTTACAAATGACTATTTTATGCAACTAATTGACGTGAGCATGCTCCAAGCCATCGTTTCAGATTTCAATGGTGACTTGAGAGCATGCAGAATGCATGATCTCATGTGCGACGTTGCTATTTACATGATTGAGAAAGAAGAGTTTGGCATGATTTTTGCTGATGAGAACAATGAAATCGAAAGAGGAAACCGTCGTGTGGCGATTCAGAACAATCTGACTCGTGAGTTCCCATCAAACATGGGTACATGGAGTGTCAATTCCTTTCTCATTTTCAACAAAACTGTATTGGGGGTCAATAATGCCGCTCCCTAATGGCGCGGTAGGGGTCATAGGTGCGAGGTCGATCGCCGTTAGAGTTGCGTACGCTTCACTCATCGCATAGCAAGTTAATGGACGACCCATTTAGCACCCTTGGTCAGTTACCCAATTTGGGTACATTGTTCCTACTTGACACCTATTGGGGAAGAAGATGGGATGCAGCTGCACAAGAGGGTTCGTAGACTTGGATGGTTATCATTGGTATGAAGGAATTGGAAGAATGGAGTGTCATAGAAGAAGGAACCATGCAATGCCTTTATCGTCGTCGCGACATGTCCGAAGTTAAAGAAGCTTCCACAAGGCTTTGAACAGCTCACTGCTGTCGAAAGGTTGGAGTTAGGGGAGATGCCGCAGGAATTCGTAAATAGGCTACAACATGTGGCCCAGAACTTTGTTCCTAGAATTTTTTGATGATGGTGTCCATCATCAAATTTGGTGACGGACCCACAAGTGAGCCATGTGACACATTATTAGAGGCTACTGTCCGTATATATGGATGTTTGGCCCATCCTTAGATTGACTTAAGTAGCAAAAATCGACCCAATTAGTGATTTCTAACCTTTGAATCTGAGTACCCCAAATACTCCTAAAAATCCACAGTTAAAAATAAACTATGAAATAGGGTCTAATCCAATGGATAGATATTACTAATCATGATGAATTTTGGTATATAGGTCCAACTAGGGATGGGCTAAACATCTATATGGTCAGTGATTAAGAACATGGTTTTAAAAACGGCCGTTTAAACGGTAACGCCCCAATCCCGTTTCCGTTAAAACCGTTTAAACACGTTTTAAAGTTTTTGAATTTAAAGGCAGTTTTTTTTAATTTTTTTATTTTAACGGCCATTAAAATCGTTTAAACGGCCTTTAAATTCTGAATATTTAAAAAAAAAATGGCTGTTAAATCCGTTAAATTCCATTTTTTTTAATTTTAAAATTTAAAATTTCAAAAATTGAATTTCAGCACCATTTCTTCTGTTTTTTTTCTGTTAAAATCCGTTTAATTCCGGGTTTTTTTTTCCATTTAAGAGTATGTCACGTGTAAGGTGCTTGTTAAGCTTTTTTATTTTGTACTTTTGGTTTTGAGCCTTATTTTTGAAATGATGTAACAGTCTTGGGGCATTACCGTTCAAACGGCCGTTTTTCTAAACCATGTTACATACCGAGGTTCCATTGTACACCTCTCAAGGGATTCTCGCGCGCGTGTTTGGGGTTAGGAGAGGGGTGTTTGGTTGCAGCAGTTACTCTCCTCAAATAAAGTTAGCAGGGATACACTTACACTCCCATCCCGTGGCAACATGGATCCTATTTTGCCATTTGTCGTAATCTCAGTAGATTTGGAGATTTGGATAGTCCTAGAAATTGAACAATTCTAACCATCTAATTGATGGACTCTTTAATGTGAACAGTTTTGTTAATTCACCCTAGACTTGGTCATAACATGTTTTTTGGACTGGTTGACTTGGTCATAACTCAGGACCGCCTAGCCCTCGGGTTGACTTGGTCATAATCTCGAGGACTTGCAAAATTCTCAAAAGATATTTTAACCATGGTTTTGAAAGGGAGCTCATATTTGCACACCCCATTTCCTATCCCAGTGGACTCCCAGTCGGGCACACCCCAAAAAGAGAGATCTCTCTAAAACTTGGCTGACTGGTGATCACTGACCGCCCACAAAATAAGACACTTGGCACATTATTAGAGGACACTGACGGTATAGATGTTTGGCCAATCTCTAGGTGGAC
Source organism: Euptelea pleiosperma (assembly GCA_035048495.1). Classification (NCBI taxonomy): domain Eukaryota; kingdom Viridiplantae; phylum Streptophyta; class Magnoliopsida; order Ranunculales; family Eupteleaceae; genus Euptelea; species Euptelea pleiosperma. The sequence goes on from CM068549.1 coordinate 27,611,678, forward strand.
CTACAAACCAATATTCAACTTCATTAGTGATTTCAAGTGTTGAATAGAGCCATTTTCATGGGTTGATTTAACCGTGAGAATTTGAGCATTATCAACCATTATTTGGTGTCCAAGATCAAAAGGTTTGAAATCACTGATCAAGCTGATTTTTCCTTTTTAGGCCCACCTAGGGATTGGCCAAACATCCATACTGTCAGTGTCCTCTAAAGATATGCCACGTGGCTCATTTTGTGAGCGGTCAATGACGTCACTGGTCAGCAAAGTTTTAGAGAGAGATCTCTCCTTTTGGGGTGTGCCCTGACTAGGAGTCCAGGGAGATAGGATAGGAAATGGGGTGTGCAAATATGCGCTCCCTTTTAAAAAAGTCCGTTTAAACGGTTTAACAGCGTTTAAACTGTAACGCCCCAAGCCCGTTCCCGTTTAAACATGTTTTAACGTTTTTGAATCTAACGGCCATTAAAATCATTTAAACAACCGTTAAATTCTGAAAAAATTAATGAAAAAATGGCTGTTAAATCCGTTTAATTCCGTAAAATTTTCATTTTCTTTTAATTTTCAAAATTTGAATTTCAGTGCCATTTTGTCCATTAAAATTCGTTTAATTCCATTTTTTTTCTATTTTTGCCCCTGGCCGTTTCAATCCGTTTTAACGGCCATTTAAACGATAACGCCCCAGTCCGTTTAACCGTTATATGGCCTCCTTTAAACCTTGATTTTAACCATTTGTTCTTCCTCCCTTCAATTCTGTTTAAAGTCATGAAAACATGTGCTCGTCGTTTCTACCTTTTTTTCTCTTCTCATTTTAGAACCTTCAACTTGCACGTTCCTTTTCAATCCAGTCATTTTAGAACCTTCAACTTGTACATTTCTTTTCCATCCAGTCATTTTAGAACCTTTAACTTGAACGTTCGCAACAAATTCCACATTTTCAAGGATGCATCATTTCTGATTTTGTCCTTTGTATTATTTCTACTTATCCATCTCAACAAATTGATCGGTCTTGATCATTTGGAATATGACCACAAAAGTTTTTGATGTTTTTTAAAAGCTCCGGCTCCGTTACAGGACACAATATGAGCCACGTGGCACACTGTTAAAGGATTTTGACCGTATGGATGTTTGGCCAATCCCTAAGTGGACCTACAAACCAAAAATCAGCATGATTAGTAATTTATAGGCGTTGGATTGGACTTATTTTCATGGGTTAATCTCAACTGTGGGCATTTGAGCAATATTTGAGGTAGAAAGATCTAATGCCTAGAAATCACTAATCAGACTGATTTTTGGTTCGTAGGTCCACCTAGAGATTGGCCAAACATCCATACGGTTAGAGTCCTCTAAGAGTCTGCCACGTGACTTATATTGTGCCCTGTAACCAGAGCCTGTCATTTTAGGGCGGTAACCGGAGCCCGATCCTCTTCTAGAAAGGATGGAAAAAAAAATAGTATGGTGTGAACAGAGAAGATTTGACTGGTTGAAGCCCCAACAGTTAACAATTTAAGTCATTGGCCGTGTCAAAGAGACCTAATGATGTGGGGTAGGTTATTGTTTCTTTTCTAACTTAAAAAAAAAAAGAGTTTTTTGCTTGTCCCCCTTACTTTTTTGATGCAATTTGCATCTCACCCAATGTTTCTAAAATATTTGCGCCTCACCCTTTGACCATGGTCAACGTCGTTGACCATAGACGCCCATTAACGGTCTCCGGATGGACATCCCAATATTTTTTAAATAACTATAATGGCCTTGTGTGAGACGTAAATATTTTAAAAACATTGGGTGCGATGCAAATTGCATGAGTAAAGTAAGAGGGACAAGCAAAAAATCCTGTTATTTTAAGTTTTTTTTTTTTTTTTAGGATTGTCACTTCAAAACCAAGGGGTGGGATAAACTTCCATGCGGTCAATGGGCCCAGATGACAGTGGTGAGTAACAAAAATTGTGCTTCCGCATTTGAAAAAGTTTAAGGCATACCTTGGTACATCTTTTTCCATTTATTATAACATCCGTAATTTTCATTAGAACTGCCATTTTTGAAACCATGCTTTCAGTAACCATCAGGCTAAGAAAAAACCTAAAAAGAGAAAGAAGAAAAGAAGAGAAAAAAATAATTTATTTAATGGAAACGTACGATAATTCTTGAATGGACAAAGGGTGAAGAGTCTACCCAGTCTATACGTTTGTCTTTTTTTTTTTTTTGTTCATATTAGTTTTTTCTTCTATCATCTTCCACATGATATTGAAATTTGAGAAATAAACCATTGATGTCGTTATCGTAATCAGATTCTGCAAGCTCGCAGTGCAATCTTTACGTCAAAAATTATTATGAAGGTACATATTCAATTGGAAAACCCTAGTTATATTAAACAAACTTAAGAATCTATAATTGTCTGACTTGTCTAGGGCTCAAATCAAACTTCATTCCACCCATGATTTTAAAAAACAGCCGTTAAAATGGAAATAATTACCATTATACAGTTATTTAAAAAATTCAATAACACTAATCATGGTTTTAAAAATGGCCGTTTAAAGGGTAACACCCCAAGCCTGTTTCGTTAAAACCCGTTTTGAAACTTTGAATTTAACGGCTGTTAAATTCTAGAAAATTTTGTGAAAAAAACAGCCATTAAAATCCTTTTTTTTTTTTCATTTTTAAAATTTTCAATTTTGAATTTTGAATTTCAGTGCCTTTTTTTCTGTTTTTATTTTTTGTTAAATTCTATTTTTTTCTCCTGGTCGTTTTAACGGTAATGCCCCCAGTCCGTTATGCCGTTAAAACGGCCTCCTTTAAACCTCGACACTAATTTGATATAGATGATTTTTAGAATATATGAAATAAATGCTTTTCTCAAAGAATTAGTGCATTGCTTGAAGTGGTTTCTGTGAGTTTTCATAGTGTCATGATTTTGAAGAAGTATGGATCAAACTCATAATTTTTTTAACAGGCCAAGCTAGCGCAAAGTGAACATTTTGTTAGGTGCTGACCCTCCCTCCAATTTTTTTGATAAGCTGGGAATGGACCGTCGATGTCCTTATCGCTATAAATTCTGGCGTAATCTTAAAAAGGTCGAAAATTATTAGGAAGGTACATATTCAAGTGGAAAACCCTACTTAAATTAAGCCAGCTAATAGGCTGACTTGTCTGTAGGCGGCTCAAATCTAACTTTATTCCAACCATGACTTATAAAACGGCCATTAACTTCTTCTTTTTTAACTGAAATACGGAATATCCATTCGCTATCTCTCCCACGTGTTGTATTCCGGCCACAGTTACAGATTCATGACTTATGAGTCTTCGAAGGTTTAAAGGAGGCTGTTTTAACGGTATAAGGGACGGAGGGCGTCACCGTTAAAATGTATTGCAACAGACGGGCAAAAATGGCGCAGAAATTCAAATTTTCAATAAAGAAAAAAAAAACAGATTTTAACGGAAATAACAGCCGTTTTCTTTTTCACAAAATTTTCTAGATTTTAACGGCCGTTATTTTTTTTAAGAGTCAAAACGATTTTTAATGTAACGAGCTTGGGGCATTTCCGTTCAAACGGCGTTATTTTAAACCATGGTTTTAAAAATGGCTGTTTAAACGGTAATGCCCCAAGCCCGTTTCTGTTTAAACCGTTTAAAACCGTTTTATCGGTTTTGAAAAAAACGGCTGTTTTTATGTTTTAATGGCCGTTAAAATCGTTTAAACAGCCGTTTAATTTCAAAAAAATTTGTAAAAAAAACGCCTGTTAAAACTGTTTAATTCTGTTAAAATCCGTTTAATTTCTGTTAAAATCCATTTAAATCCGTTAAATTCCGTTTTTTTTTTATTTTTCAAATTTCAAAATTTGAATTTCAGCGCCACTTTTTCCGTTTTTTTCCATTAAAATCCGTTTAATTCCGTTTTTTTCCATTTTTGCCACTGACTGTTTCAATCCGTTTAAACGGTAACGCCCCCAGTCTGTTTAACCGTTAAAACGGCCTCCTTTAAACCTTGTTTTAAACCATGGTAAAAATTAAAATCACGACACAATTTAAAACGGGAGTGCGCGAGATATGTACAGTCGGGCCCACAAAGTCGGATTCAGACTTTCAGAGCATCTCTTCCTATAAAACGTTCTTCTCCTCAGTTCTATCTTCAGCTAATAACTGACACACGTAGCCGGAGTAAATTAAAGCGTTGGAGATTTTGTCCGGAGAAAACACTAATAAGAAACAAAACAATCTGTTTCGTTTGGAATCCGGCAATGTCTAATGACTATAATTCAACAGGAAACACTACGGATCCGCCATTCTCATTCGACCCTCTACCTCTCCGCCAACACCGGCATCGTCGTCAAGTGGATCAACAGGACTCGTTGTGGGGCTTACGATTGGGGGAGTGGTTTTGCTTCTTTTGTTGGGTTTTCTGTTTATTTACTGTAAGAAGAAGAGGAGGAATCAGGGGCCATTGGATAACTACGGACACCGGCCGCAGAAAGGTGAGATTTTTGTTTTGGTTTCGGATTCTGGAATTGGGTTTAGTTGTTGGGTCATTCTCAGTTGGTGAGGATGATCTCCTCAGCAAATAGATCACCCCGACAAAAAAATCAGCCCAGATATTGTTCTTGATTAATTCAATTTTCTAATCCATTTTCCCATGGTGGTTGGTATCTCTAGATGTCCCTCATGGTGGGCAGCCCCAACAATGGCAACACAATGCTTCACCACCATTCATGAGCAATAGTGGAGGTTCTGGGTCCAATTATTCAGGCTCCGAAAACCTACTCCCACCACCATCCCCTGGTGTTGCTTTAAGTTTCTCAAAAAGCTCATTCACGTACGAAGAATTAGCGATGGCAACAAACGGCTTCTCAAATTCAAACCTTCTTGGACAAGGTGGTTTTGGGTATGTCCACAAAGGAGTCCTTCCAAATGGAAAAGAAGTTGCGGTTAAGCAGCTGAAAGCTGGAAGTGGGCAAGGGGAGCGTGAGTTTCAGGCGGAAATCGAGATTATTAGCCGAGTACATCATAAGCATCTTGTTTCATTAGTCGGATATTGCACTACTGGAACACTAAGAATGCTTGTCTACGAGTTTGTTCCAAACAACACCTTGGAGTTTCACTTACATAGTAAGTCCTTGCATTTAGTGGTTGTTCACAAGGTTTAAAGGAGGCTGTTTTAACAGTTAAACGGACTAAGGCGTTAACGTTTCAACCATTTAAACGGCCCTTAAAACGGATTAAAATGGCCAGAGGCAAAAATGAAAAAAAAAACGGAATTAAATGGATTTTAACGGAAAAAAAAGGGAAAAAATGGCGCTGAAATTCAAATTTTTAAATTTGAAAATTTTAAAAAAAAGAAAGAAATTTAACGGAAATTGAACGGATTTAACGTCTGTTTTTTTCAAAAATAAAAATAAAAATTTAACGGTTGTTTAAACAGTTTTAACGGCCGTTAAAACAAAAAAATGGCTGTTAAATTAAAAAACGTTAAAACGTGTTTAAACGGTTTTAACGGAAACAGGCTTGGGGCGTTACCGTTTAAATGGCCGTTTTTAAAACCATGGTTGTTCATATTTATTGGTGTTTGCCTTTTAGTATGCATATAACACCATTATGCTTGTGAGTCATAGCAAGAAAAGAACTCGATTTCATATATTTTAACGCCCCCATGTTGCATGTTTATAACACTTTCAAGTGGTGTTTTTGAAAATTTTATCTCCACTATGAGCAATTGGTTGCTATTTTCTTGATTCCATTTTGGAATCTATAATCAATGTTTCTTTTTTGTTCCAACATTCTACTTGGAGCGCCACACAGATTTTGAATTCTCACGATTCCTTGATGCTTTGGTCATACAATAATTTATGTGCTTTTTGTCGTTGCTCCTGCTTTTAGTAACTAAGGTCTGATCAGAGAAAAATAACTTTTTGCAGGAGAGGGGCGGCCGACTATGGACTGGGCCACCAGACTGAAAATTGCTATGGGCTCTGCAAAAGGACTTGCATATTTGCATGATGATTGTCAGTCTTCTTCTTATCAAGGAAATAAATTTCACAAAATTATCGAAATATTTATATTTTCTTTGTTATCGACAGGAAAAAATATATACATGAAAAATGTTAAATTTCACAACAGATTTCAATTCATGTCAAAATATTTCATGTGAACAGTAAATTTTGATCATTGGCATTGTAAATATGTATTATTTTGGTCGAAATATTTAATATGTATGAAAACATTTCTATCGAAGGTAGCTCAAAACTGTCACAAATCCGATATTTAATTCAATTTAACCCCTTTCCACACACACACACATATATATATAAAGGATCAATTCATTATAAATTTTTTGGTTCGTAAATCGATCGTAGAACGAAATGAATCCTATCTTGGAGTTTTTCAAATACAAAATGTATGTAAATATAAAATTCCTTGCTATCGTTTCTTGCTACAAATAGATAGATTAGGTGCAAATGCTTTCTTGCTATCTTTTCTTGCTACGAATAGATAGATTATGTGTAAATGCGTTAACTCTATGAATTAATGAGTCATTTACATTAGATTTGTGCATGATTTGAAAATTGTTTATGGTGAATTTTTTTACCCTAAACATCTATGATTGTGCATTGGGCAAAAAAATTTCAAAAAAATATTTAAATATTTAAAAAATTAAATGTTATAAGTTAATAGTAAATAGATTTTCTAAAATTATTTATAATATTAAGACATTAATATAAGTGAACCAAGATTTGTTAATACCTTGATTTATGACTTTATTTTATAATTAAAATAATAATTATCTAATTAAATAATACTTTAACTGATTATTAAGTATATCTGCCTCAACATATTATAGACTGCCATAGTCATTCATTTTCACCCTACATATGATTGTATATTATGGTTTGATAGCTTAGGAATGTATTTTTATGCTTGTTTTATCATTTCCCAAACTTTTCACAATATTTTTGTTTTCTTCTCATCATTTCAATGAAAAATGTATTATTTCTACATTGGTCAAAGTATTTTCACAAAATATTTACATTTTCGGGCTAGTCGACAAAAATAACCTTGAAATCAAAATTTATTTCCTTGCTTCTTATATTATGTTTTCATTGCAGACTTAAAAGTAGATTTTTCGATTTAAGGTTTTGGTATTGCTATTGGAGTCTGATTGTCATTGAAATAATTTGTATTTGTAGGCCATCCAAAAATAATTCATCGTGATATCAAGGCATCTAATATTCTTCTTGATTTTAACTTTGAGGCAAAGGTATGATTCCTCTCCTTGGTTGCCTGCCAATACATATGAGAAAAAGTGTAGCTTTGTCTTTGAAATTAATCAATTTATGTGCATCTCTATTCTTCAACTATAATATAAGACTAGCTGAGATTTCTTCACATATAAGTGCATAGAGGAGTAAGCAAATAAATACTTATCTTAGCTAGGCTATCAGTTTAGAATTCTTCTTCTTTACTGCCAAATTGGAGTGTCTTTAAGTAGTAAAAATTTGGTGCATTTTGTGTAACTCAAGAGTACATGTTATCTTAACCATTTAGTGACAAATGAGGATGTTTGGGTAGATGTCCTCTATTTAATACTTTGTTTTACTATTTAGTTAATGAACTTGATTTCTTGTTCAGGTTGCAGATTTTGGACTTGCAAAGTTTTCTTCTGATACCTACACTCATGTTTCCACCCGCGTAATGGGAACTTTTGGGTAAGATTTCTTTCATGTTGCTTACTATGCAGTGTTATATTTTCTTGAACATCTTGGCTCTATTATTTGTTATGCATGTGGTCTGGTACCAAGTGAAGTCGAGAGAGATCTAAATTGCTTTGGTGTATATAAGGTACGGTCTACATACTAACATGATCACTACTTGTAGGTATCTAGCTCCAGAATATGCATCAAGTGGGAAACTCACAGATAGATCAGACGTTTTCTCTTTTGGGGTCATGCTTCTAGAATTGATTACTGGACGCCGACCTGTCAATACAACTCAATCCTTCATGGATGATAGCTTGGTAGATTGGGTCAGTAATTACTTGCATCACCACGACACTTTTCTTGTTCTATATGTTGAATTTTTCAAGGAACTATCTTGTGGTTAGATATGAACATTATATAAAATTGAATGGTCGAGCACAACCAATCTATATAGATATAATAGGGCGCCTGTCAATTTATCTCTGATGGATGCAGTATGTAGTGTCCTAGGTCACAAACATTGAATTTCATTAATAGAAACTGTTTTGGCATATTATAGGCTAGGCCTGTGCTCACAAGAGCTTTGGAAGATGGAAACTACGATACTCTTGTTGATTCAAAGTTACAAAAGGATTACAACCCCAATGAGGTGGCATGCATGGTTGCCTGTGCTGCCGCTTGTGTGCGCCATTCTGCACGACTTCGACCACGAATGTGCCAGGTAACTCATTCAAGTACTTAATTGATTCACTTTTGCGAGGTTAAAAGTCTCATTTTGATAACTAAGCTGCTCACTTGACTCAACCCAACTAGTGTTCTAATTGGGTTGAGCTGACTCTAGATATGAGAGTATGTTGAAGTCTTTCAAACACCGGTTTACGTTCACATTATAAATGCCCTATCTGTACTCCTGCACCTAACCGGTGACAATGACTTAAAATCAAGCAGATAGTACGGGCCTTGGAAGGAGATTCATCTATCTCTGCTCTAAATGAAGGCATAATACCTGGACATAGCACGGTCTATAGTTCATATGGAAGTTCTAATTATGACACCAACCAGTACAATGAGGACATGAAGAAATTTAGGAAGATGGCATTGGCTAGCCGAGAGTATAGCAGTAATGAGTATAGTGGACCCAACCGCAAGTATGGTCTGTATCCATCTGGCTCAAGCAGCGAAGGACAGCAAAGCACTCGAGAGATGGAGATGAGGATGATTCAGAACGACAGTCAAGGTTTCAATGGAATTCCTTGAAAACTAATGTAGAACAAGTTGAACAATTCCAAGAACATGAAGATCAAGGGAAATCTTTACGAATAAGGGTCAAGTTCATAACTTGGCCATCAGATGTCAGATTTAATTCTTAAGACAGCATATACTCGTGGGTGCCTTTAAGAGATCTACGATCTTGAGACATTCAATCCATAGCTTCAATCACTCCCATAGTAATTCTATCCATCCATACTGCTACCATTCTTGAGTCAAGAGTGATCGTAACTAAGTCATAGTTTGGTTGTGACCTTACTTCATCAATATTGATTGCGATCGAGACCGAGTTCTTTATCATTTTCAATATTGTAAAGTTGCTTAAGTATTTAATTAAAAATACGTTGATCTTTAGTGAAGCCATTTAGAAAGTGGACATAAGTGTTGATTCACCGAACCACTATAAATATATGTGTTGCGAATTGTTGTCTATTTGCTTTTATTGGTTTGATTGCTTTATCTGTTCAAGCATATTAGTAATCAACTTAGGTTTAAATTATTAGACCTATTCACCCCCATTTAGGTCATCTTGTATCAATATCAACAGAACATCAAATGGAACATGTCCTATAGCTAGATAATTGGCAATATACACTCACCATTGTGCTTGGACAATCTAAAACAATTGCTCATCTGAGAATGTCTCGGCTGCAGGAAGTGCCTCAAATGAGGACTGAAGAACGAGTCTAGACAAGTGGTCTAGCTGCTATAATATTTTTAGAGCCTTTCTTGTCTCTGGTCTCTAAATTGAACTCTTTTTGCAAGATAATGATCCATCTAATAAGTGTAGGCTCACATCTTTCTTAGATAAAAAGTATTTGACAGCCGCATGGTCAGTGTATACTATAACCTTGGATCCTACCAAGTGGGACCTAAATTTATTAATGGCAAACACCACAGCTAACAACTCTTTCTCCATGGTACAATAGTTAAGTTGGACATCATTTAATATCCGGCTAACATAGTAGATTACAAAGGGTAACTTATCCATTCTTTGTCCAAATACCACGTCATCTATGGGATAATCACTGGCATCACACATTACCTCAAAAGGCAATGACCAATCTAGAGGTTGAATGATAGGTGCCATGGCTAACAAGGTCTTAAGCTTCTCAAAAGCTCGTGTGCAATTATTAGACAAAAAATATGGCAAGACTTTGAAAATCACGACCAACAAGCGCAAATGGGACCCCTACAATGACAAAATCAAACTGCTAATTAGACCAGAAATGAAGGAGAATCAGAAATGGATGCTCTGAGAACATTTGGATGGAACCAACCCCAGATGTATGTGACAAATAGTCACTTTTCACATCCATCTGGGGTTAGATATAATAGATCATGCACAGATCACAAGAAATGGCCATATCAAGGGTGGAGAGTGTGGACCCTTGGATCAACCAATCTAGGATCCATTTAATGGAACCAACACTGTATAGATGTGGGAAATACCCACTTTATCCATCCGTACAGTGCCAAAATTGCATTTTATGGATCAAATCAAGAGATCTTACCTGATCAAGGGTGGAGAATGTAGGCCATTTGATATTTTGATCTAGTTAGCTAACGATATAACAAATTCCATATGGATGAGTAAGTTGGCCATGATGAACAAGCCTATGGGCTCAGATCTAATTTCCATTGAGTAGATCATCAAAAAACTAGACGGCCAAAAATCAGGGGTCTAGATCTCTCTAATCTGGACACCATCTTGGGAATCTAACCCCATACGGATGTGGGACATCCCTAACTTATCCATCCGTATGGGTCTACTTTTGGAGGATGAGGTACATATCATGAGATATCAAGCCAAGATTTAAAAGCCAGAAATCAAGGGTCTAGATCTGTCTAATCTGGATCCCACCTTGGAAAACTGACCCCATACGGATGTGGGACATGCCCAACTTATCCATCCCTATGGGTCTACTTTTGGAGGATGAGGTACATATCATGAGATATCAAGCCAAGATTTAAAGGCCAGAAATCAAGGGTCTAGATCTGTCTGATCTGGATCCCACCTTGGAAAACTGACCCCATACGGATGTGGGACATGCCCAACCTATCCATCCGTATGGGTCCACCTTTGTGAGATCATGCACAAATCCTCAGATATCAAGTGAAGATCTTATGGCCAAAAATCAAGACCCAAATCTGTCCAATCGAAAATCCATATTGGGGGGAACTAACCCCATACAGATGTGGGACAAATCCAACTTTTCCATTCATATGGGCTCACTTTTGTAAGCCGATGCACGGATCTTGAGATATCAAGACAATATCTGATGGCCAAAAATCAAGGGTCCAGATATGTTCGGTTTGGACTCCACCTTTGGGAACTAACCCCATACTAATGTGGGGGACATACCAAACTTGTCCATCCATATGGATCCACCTTCGTCAATTGATGCACAGATCTCACGATACCAAGCCAAGAATCAAGGGCCCAGATATGGCTGATCGAGGATCTACCTTGGGGAACCAACCCCATACGAATGTGGGATTTCCCCAACTTATCCATCTGTATAAGTTCCTCTGAAGACATAAAAATTGAATTAGAATCGATGTGGCCGCCTCCACTCTATCTCGAGGAACTAACACTGGACAATGAAGGAGTTGCCAATGTGGTTTGCCTCTCTTAATTGTCTCTGAATGCTTCATTTATCACATAGCAAGTTAATGGAAGACCCATTTAGCACCCTTGGTCGGCTAACCAATTTGTGAACATTGTTCCTACTCAGACGCCTATAGGGGAAAGAAGATGGGTTGCAGCGGCAAGGCAAAGGAGGGTTCCCTACACTTAGAAAGATGGTTATCATTGTATCTTGGTGTATAGATCAACAAATGTTGCAGATAAATATGGATTAAGTTTTGTCCATGATGTCCAATATGTATGATGTGTACTCTTGTACTGTCATTGGTCGTGAAGGCATATGGTTGATTCCAAAGGAGCGTTCATGTGGGGTGTAAATGGGCTTGGGCTTGGGCTTGGGCTTGGCTTTTGGTAATAGTCAATAGGCCTAAGCCCAAGGCCAGATCTGATACAGTTCAAACATAGGCTCAAAACCTCTAATGTGCCAGATCCATTTACACCCTTACCCCATTGTATGATCATCAGTACTAATGCAATGTGTCTTTACTTTCTTTTAGTAGGCCCCACCACTATAATTGATGGGGCTGGCTGATACATGGGCACGAGTAAAACTTTGATGATCGAGGCCTATGTCAGTGCGCAATATGAGCCATGTGGCACACTCTCAGAAGACTCTGACCATATCGATGATTGTCCAATCCCTATGTGGACCTACAAACTAAAAATCGGCCCGATTAGTGATTTCTAGGCGTTGGATTGGAATTATTTTCATCGTCTATGTGGGTACGCCAAAATGGGTGTCAAAAATGGGTGTCCCCCCAGCCCGACCCTTTTTATATAAAAGGACGTTTTGACCTAAAATAATTTCATACAATAATTATTTTTTGAAAATGGTCAGCCAAATTCCTAAAAAAAAATGTTCAGGGGTATTTTCGTCATACAAAGACTTTTTGTCCTCATGTGGATAAAAAGTGATTCCAATCATAATCCCTTAATTTTCGGACCTAATCCCTAAAATCACGCCGCTAGAAATACAAGCACTCCCGTCACCAATACGTGTGCCATTTGGCACACTTACACTTTGCCACTTGTCGACATCACAGCTTATGAGGCAACCACATGGAATGTTCCTTTGTTTTTAACTGGTTCACTTAGAATCTAGAACCGATCAAAGGGGGCCCTTTTAAATATACTTTTTGTGCTTAAAGTACATTAGCTGGATATAATTGAATCCTTCTAGTCAGAGGACTAGAACGAATGTCATGCCGGTTAATAAGTTTAAATTTTCCAAGCAAAATACGATTGCATGTGCAGCCGACCACTTTTTAAATTCGCTTTACAAAAAAGTTGACCAATTTTGCTACAATACACCAAGAACAAATGTGTTGACTTCACATACATGCATCGTAGACACTCAAATGTAACATGTCATCATCATCATACACATCATACATCTTAATCTAGCTATTCGGGGTCGGGAATCCTCCATCACCGTTCATCGTAATTGATTTGGGTAGTTCTAGTATCAATAGTTTTGGGTGCGATCATACTAGGACTAATGCACCGGATACCATCAGAACTCCGTAGTTAAGTTTGCTCGGGCGAGAATTGTACTAAGATGGGTAACCTCCTGGAAGTCCTCATGTTGCACCCCTCGAAACCATTCTGCCGTAACAAAAAAGTATGAATAGTTTTATAGATGTTCATCACACTCGTCTTATTGATTATTTTTTTTGACACGGCGAAATTTCGTAGAGTAACGAGAAAAGATACAACAAAACAAACGGGAAGTTAAGGCAACCTCCTCCAACAAGAGAACCCCAACATACCCTATGTATGATCGATTCCCATCTAAAGACCAAGTCCTCAAAGGCTAATCCCTTACATTAGTCTTAGTGATTATTGATTATTGATCACAACCTCGAGAACTCACCAGAGTACTCAAATGATCTAAACCATTTAAATCATCATCATCAAAAGGCTTGTCAGACTCTTTAATTTTGGTTTGGCAGCACAAATCTTGTTCCTCCATTCAATTTTGGCCGTTATTTTAGGACCTTCAATTTATACGCTCGTTCTCATTGGTGTTGTCATCGGTTTTTTTATTTATACGATCACATCATTTTAATTACTCTATTACTTTATAACCTTTTGGCACTACTCTCGCACCATTTGGGTGCGTAATATCAGTTGATTTGGGTCATCATCAACATGATCATCATACACCTTATCCCAACTATGTAGGTCGGCAACATGGATCTTATTTTGCCATTTGTCGTAACCTCAGTTGATTGGAGTAGTCCTAGACATTGAACGATTATAACCATCTAAACACGGAGACTTACCAAAATACTCAAAAGATCTTAACCATTTAATTCATCATCATCAAAAGCCTTATCCAATTATAAGAGTTTGGTAGCACGAATCTTGTTCCTCCATTCAATTCTGTCTAAAGTCGCGTCATACCCTAAGTGACCACAAATCTATTGTCGTTACTACTTTAATCCGTGTCTTTTCTGCCTTCCCTCCCGTCGTTTTTGAACCTTCAACTTCGTGCTGTCATTGATATTTGTTGTACATTATCAAATCATTTCCATTTACTCCATAATTTAATAACCTATTGGGACCACTTCCACATCTTCATGGATGCATCCATTTTATTTTTATCAACTGTCTTGATCAATGGCCACAAAAGTATTTTATGTTTTTCAAAAACATGGAAAAAAAATTCAATGGTGTGAACATAGAAGATTTTGACTGGTTGAAGCCCCAATTGGTACCAATTTAAGGTCAGGATCAGGGAACACAAATTCTGACACAAAATTTCACACCAATTTTGCCCACCAATTTTGGTGACCATGATCTTCTCACCATATAGATCACCCCCACAAAAAAATCATCTCATTCTGAAATATCTAACCCATCAATTGTGGGTTTGGAGTTAACGATAAAAAATAGACGGTCCATAATTCATCAACTTGTAAACCAGGCTACGATTATCAGAATGATTTAAATTTTTGCAAGGGTGATCTCCTCACCATAGAGACCATCCGCACCAAAAATCATCCCATTCCAAAACTTATAATTTATATATTGGCCCCCGCAATTTTTTGGTGTGAAATTTGTGTCCCCGGATCCCGACTTTTTAAAGTAAGGAGACCTAAGAGGCCGCTGTCTTAAGATTTTAAATTAGCAACTAGATTCTAGAACATTTGCTGATTTGCTCCCTTGTTGCCAGTAATATTTATTTCGAAAAGAAACCATGGGGCCTATACAAATTAAAAAAAGGTATAAGGTTTCATTACCTGGTGGGCCCCATTTCATCATCATGTAACCTGCCTGCATGTGGCCCACCAACTCATCGATCATGACTGTTAACCAAAAGGTGGTGGTTTGGTAAGACCACGTCGGATAATTGGTTTCCCTTTATCTAGGGAAAAATATTATCATTTTCAAATAAATATATTAAAAATAAAGTGTTAATTGAGGTTAGAGCGGTCATTTGTCAATGGATAGTCAAAAATTCGAACGCGATTCGTATTCGTATTCAAAAAATTGGATATCATTTGAAAATTTTGAATTTGGATTCGGATATATATTCGAATAGTTTTTTGGTACGAATTCAAATATTGGTATACCCAATTTGATAATATCCGATCTGATATATAATTTAATAGTTATTTTAATAATTAATAATTATATTTATCATATTTAATAATATTTATATATAATTATAATTATTTTTTATATATTATTATTATGTAAATATAATAATTTAGTATATGTATCTAATTTTCAGATCGAAGATTATAAGATATCCGATAAGTTAATTGGATTCAAATTCGAATTCGAATATTGATTTAGAATATTCGTCAGATATCGAATCGGATTCAGATATCAGATTTTTTTTTTTTTTCGGATTTGAATTCGGATATGCTTATATTTGATCCGAATAGTATGACAGCCCGTTAAGTTTAAACGCCAATATTTAAAGCTTGAAAAATCTAAAAACAAGAAGACGAATTTGGTAATATTTTAAAATATTTCTCACACTAACTTTTTTTACTTTTTTAAATATTTACTTTTTTATTGACGAGTTGCTACATCTCTGTCTACTTACTGTTGTGCATAGCTGTTCTTCCTTCTAAAAACAGAAAAAGGAAAAGAAAATAGTTGTACCAACCCTTATTTTCAAACAAATTTTTATTTAGGGCGTGTTTGATTGTAGTAAAAAATTTGTAAAGAAAATACATATGGGGAAACGCCTTAAATGACTGTTTGATTGCACTTGAGAAAATATGCATTTTTCAATTATGTGGGAAAATAAAGGTGTACTTTGGCGTGGAAAGGAAATGAATTCCTGGCTTCGATGGGAAAATTTTTCTAATTTAAAAAGACTACCAATCAATGGAAAATTGTATTTTTCTCGAGAAAATGTGCTTTTTTCACGGAAAAATTGACAATCAAACATGCCCTTTAGTAGAAGGTAAATGGGCCATACATTATTATTATTATTATTTCTTTTTCCGAGGTGTGTACTCTGGGAAGACACAAGAGACTTCAATCTTGATGAAGACAAGATATTCACACATGGCAGATGAGATGTCGAGAATGAGTCAACATGTTTTGGTCAAGAGAAAATTTTTGAAGCGGTGAAAATTTAGAAGCGGGGATCATGCGGTTAATGATATTGCACCAGGTGCACCTGGGTTAACTTGGTGTAATATCATTGCCCCTCTACTTAGGTGTACCTGGCGCAATATTATTGCCGCTTCTAAATTTCCGCCTCTTCAAAAATATACAACCTTCACCCCTCTCCATATGACTAGTTTAGTGCAACATGGATAAGGGTGCTGTCCCATTTTGTTAGGAGTCGGGCCACCAAATTTTAAGCTGAAAATGGACTAAACCTGGCATAGAAATAGACCATTTGATGTCCTTATCGCAATCAAATGCTGCAAGTTTGCAGCGCAATCTTTACGTCGAAAACTATTATGAAGGTACATATTCAACGGGAAAACGCCATTCAAATTAAACAAGCTTAAGAATATATAATGGGCTGACTTGCCTAGCAGGGTTCAAATCAAATTTTATTCCAACCATGATTTTAAAAACGATTGTTACAACAAAAATAATGGCTGTTATACGCACACCCTGTTAAATTTTTTTTCCGTTTTAATGTCTAAAACCGGAAAAAAATGGAATATCAGTTATAACGGCCGTTAAAAAAACAGTTTTTACTGTTATCGAGTTATTTTTTCGAAAACAAAAAATAAAAATAATAATTTTCTGACCCATTTTTTACTTAGGCGTTTCTGATGCGACCTTGCTATAACGGTCATAATGTTAACGTTATATGACCGTTATAAAATTATAACGGATTGTTTAAAACCTCGATTCCAATATTTAATAATCATGATATCTTATAATAAGTTTTGATAATTAAGTTCAATATATACTATATATTTGTATAAAAGCCGGCATTTCTTACCGATCAACCCGTTTAGACCTGCAAATATTCTATTTGAATCAAGTTAGTGGGATGCATGTGTAAACCACCATTTTTGTAAATATACTAAATGAATTTGGAACAGACCGATATATAAATATAGTTTTAAAATTCTCATATTATCAAGATTGGAACCAATATACCCAGAACCAAAAATCAGAACCGACAGAAACTAAATAATCAGTTCCGGTTCTGGATCCATCGTTTTGAGAACCGGAACCGTTAGTTCCAGTCCTGACCACCTTAGAAACGGAACAATCCATTGAAACCCCTACTGACCAATGTATGTTTAACCATCCCTTTGTGGACCTACACACCAAAAATCAGCCTGATTGATGATTTCTAGCTGTTGGTTCTGAGTTTTTTTTTCATCGTGTACCTTAGAACTCATCTATAGGCCTATTCAAATCCAATGGTTAGAAATCATCAATCAACTTAGTGCATAGGTACACCAAGGGGTCAGTGGGCCCACAAATCTCTCCCACGTGTTGTATTCCGGGCACAATTACAGATGAGTCTTCGATATTTGTAGACTTGTTTGGTACCCACAGCTAATTATTATGTATTGTGAGGGCTTCTAAGCTAATACTCATTTCTTGAGGGCTTTGATGTTATTTTCTTCCAAAAGGAAAAAAGTAAAAAAAAGGAAAACGTCGACACACTTTTCCATATCAGGAGAGATACCATATTAAATGGTCTAAAAATGTTCCCCTGCGTCAAAGAGAGTTGATCTAAGCAAATGAACTGCGTAATCCTAACGGACCAGCTTTAGATCTACGGTGTTAAAATCAGGACGTAATTTAAAACGGTAGTATGGGATATACATAGAATGCGTCCTTGCAAGTTCCAAGTTGAAAGAAGAGAACTACTCAAAAAACAGCACCGCCACCAAACGGGACAGCTAACCAGAGAGAGAAAGAAGATATCAAAGAACGGAAGCGCGGACCAACTGTGTGGGGCCCACACAGTCCCAGCTGGATTCAGACTTCAGAGCATGTCTTCCTTCAAAACGTTCTCCTCATTTCTCACAATCTCTGTGCACTAATTAAACAAAATATTCTCTCTCTCTCTCTCTCTCTATTCTCGTAATGTCTTAAAGTTGGAGAGAGAGAAGGAAAGAGAAAACAGCCGGAGAAGAGGAAACCCGGCGAGAAATCTGACATATTCTCCGGTGACTGACACACATAGCCGGAGTAAAGCATTGGAGATTTAGTTTGTCAGGAGAAAACACTAATAAGAAACAATAATCTGATTCGTCTGGAATCCGGTAATGTCGTCACCAACTCCGGGAGCTTCTCCAGCTCCCACATCGCCACCATCACCACCAGCATCAGCGCCACCGCCGGCGAACTCCACTACATCTCCGCCACCTCCGAGTAACTCCACTACGTCTCCGCCACCTCCTGCAGCAGTACCACCCGCAGCAAGTCCACCGCCTCCGACAACTCCGGTTACTCCAGCCGCCTCTCCACCGCCTCCGACAACTCCGGTTACCCCAGCCGCCTCTCCACCGCCTCCTACAACTGCGGTAACCCCAGCCGCTTCTCCTCCACCTCCGGAAACCACAGCAACCTCTCCGCCCCCTTCCACAACCCCCAATGCCTCATCGCCACCACCACCGGCATCGACGACGTCTCCATCGCCTCCCTCTGGTTCTTCGACTCCGGGGACTCAAAGGAGTCCGCCACCACCACCTGTGACCGGAAGATCGCCGCCGAGTTCGTCTCAGACGCCTCCATCGCCGGAATCGTCGTCAAGTATATCGACGGGGCTCGTTGTGGGGATTGCGATTGGGGGAGTGGTTTTGCTTCTTGTGTTGAGTTTGCTGTTTATTTGTTGTAAGAAGAAGAGGAGGAGAGATCATCAGGGGCCGTTGGATTACTACGGACATCCGCTGCCTGGGCCGAAAGGTGAGTTTTTGTGTTGTTTCATTCTGGAATTGGGTTTTGTTGTTTTTTATTTGAAAATGAAGGTGGGTTTGTCAGGAAAAAAAATCTGTTCGCTTGAGAATCTGTGAATGTGGGGTTTAATTTGGGTTTTGAATCTATAAGTTTCAGAGATATATTCATCGTGGTTTGGAAAATGTTGCTTTGATGCATAAAGTGTTGGAATATTTTCTTTGTTAGATGAGTAAAATCTATGAACTTGCATTTCGTTTTGTTTTTGGAGTCCGATTCACCAAGAAAAATTTCTTGGGTTTCTTTGTGAAATGCCGAAGTATATATCTGGTCTACAATCCAGGAAAAATATATTCTAGCTTTAGGGTATATATATTCCATAGAAATATTTAAATTTTTATCAGGAAAAAATAATTTGAAATTTTATTGTTCTTAAACCTAATTTTTTCGGCACACGACCTATATCTCTGTACTACTTTCGAATTGAACAGATAACTGGTGACAATTGGGAGGACATTATATTTGATTTAGGGTTTAGAAAATGTCACTAAAAAATTCCAAAATTTTCTTGCATCACGAAGGGGAATTTTATATATAGAGTTATGTAATCCAGGGAAAATAAGCATTTTGTTCCTCTGTATGTATAGAATAGTTGGATAATTCTGTGGTCTATATAGAACAGTCATTCCAAGTGCAAACTTGGGGTTTCTACTAACAGTATGAGCTTGAAATCTGATTCCCTCATTACTTATTAAAAAAAAAAAAAAAATTATGATTCCCTCATTGAAGTCTGTACTTCTCTAAGAAGGGATCACCTGAAATACCTCTATAAACAGGCGTATATTACTAATTTCAGGAAGGAATTGTATACCCAAACTGCCCTTTAGATACTTATGTGGATAGCTGTATTTGGGCTTATTCTTGATTAAACATGTTGATGTTACACATAAATGTGAATTTCTCAAATGATTTTAGTATTGTCAATATTGGCTATATTTTGGAAATGTAGGACAGAGTAGTGTGGAAGCTCTTATACCAAAATGAATGTAGGAAGGAGGCATTGAGAGGTAGAGAAGGGATAATATGTAATATAATCACTCTACTTCTAGGACGACTCAGGGCGAGAATCAACATTAGATCTCTAGAATAACAACATACTTACCTAAAGACCAGAACTTACTGAAATTATAAGTATTCCTAGAAATTATACTGTTCTTGATTCAATTTGTTAATTTGCTAATTCATTTTTTCCCTTTTATTTGGTATCTTCAGATGGCCATTATGGTGGGCCGCCCCAACAATGGCAACACAATGCTCCTCCTCCCCCACCAGCGGACCATGTTGTCTCAGTGCTACCAAAACCGTCTCCCCCACCAGCTGTTGCATCACGACCACCACAGTCACCAGTCTATGTTCCAACGCCCCCGCCACCGCCACCACCATTCATGAGCAGTAGTGGAGGTTCTGGGTCCAATTATTCAGGGTCTGAAAACCCACTCCCACCGCCATCCCCTGGAATTGCTTTAGGTTTCTCAAAGAGCTCATTCACATATGAAGAATTAGCGATGGCAACAGACGGCTTCTCAAATGCAAACCTTCTTGGACAAGGTGGTTTTGGGTATGTCCACAAAGGAGTCCTTCCAAATGGAAAAGAAGTTGCAGTTAAGCAGCTGAAAGCTGGAAGCGGGCAAGGGGAGCGTGAATTTCAGGCGGAAGTCGAGATTATTAGCCGAGTACATCATAAGCATCTTGTTTCATTGGTTGGATATTGCACTACTGGAGCACAAAGAATGCTTGTCTACGAGTTTGTTCCGAACAACACCATGGAGTTTCACTTGCATGGTAAGCCCTTACATTTAGTGGTTGTTCATATTTACTGGTTTTTGCCTTTTAGCATGCAAATAGCACCATTATGGTTATGAGTCATAACATGTTGAAAAGAACTTGATTTCATATATTTTACTCCTCCCTGTTGCATGTTCATGACACTGTCAGTGGGGTTTCTAGAAATGGTATCCCCACTATGAGCATTTGGTTGCTATTTATTCTTGGTTATCAATGTTTCTTTTTTGTTCCAATATTCTACTTGGGACACCACACACTTTAAATTCTCACGTGCTTTGGTCATACAATAATTAATTGTGTACCTTTTGTAATTGCTCCTACTTTTGGTAACTAAGGTCTCATCAGAGAAAAATAACTCCTTGCAGGAAAGGGGCGACCAACTATGGACTGGGCGACCAGACTGAAAATTGCTTTGGGCTCTGCAAAAGGACTTGCATATCTGCATGAGGATTGTGAGTTCTTCTTATATTATGCTTTCATTGTAGACTTAAAGCTGACATTCTGATTTAAGGCGTTGGTATTGATATTGGAGTCTCATTCTCATAGAAATAATTTCTATTTGCAGGCCATCCAAAAATAATTCATCGTGATATCAAGGCTTCTAATATTCTTCTTGATTTTAAATTTGAGGCGAAGGTATGATTCATATCCTTGGTTACTTGCCAATAGATATGAGAAAAAGTGTAGCTTTCTCTATGAAATCAATGTATGAGCATCTCTATTCTTCAACTACAATATATGACCAAATGAGATTTCTTCACATATAAGTGCAGGAGGAGTTGCTCCATTGCATATAAATACTTATCTTTAACTATTACTTTAGGATTCTTCTTCTTTACTTCCAAAATTGGACTGTCTTTAAGTATTAAAAATTAGGTGCATTTTTTATGACTCAAGAGCACTTGTTATCTTAAGCATTTAGTGACAAATGAGGATGTTTGTGTAGATATCCGCCATTTAATATTTTGTTTTTATTATTCAGTTAATTAACTTGATTTCTTGTTCAGGTTGCAGATTTTGGACTTGCAAAGTTTTCTTCTGATACCTACACTCACGTTTCCACCCGTGTAATGGGAACTTTTGGGTAAGAATCCTCTCATGTTCTCTGCTTACAGTTTGTTGTAAATTATTAAGGTTTGAAAATTTCAAATCATATGTCCAATCACATTGGTCAATAGTTAGCCTGAACCTAGCTAACTCAGCCAGTGTGATGCTTTGTGTTAAGTTCTTTTAGTTAAAGACTTCCAAGAATTGGTCTATTGCTGGTTTAGGTTAAGCTAGGCAGAGCATGTTGGCTCTATTATGTGTTATGTGGTCAGGCGCCATGTGAAGTCAAGAGATCTAAATTACTTTGGTATATATAAGGTCTGCATACTAACATGCTCACCACCTGCAGGTATCTAGCTCCAGAATATGCATCAAGTGGGAAACTCACAGATAAATCAGACGTTTTCTCTTTTGGGGTCATGCTTCTAGAATTGATTACTGGACGTCGACCTGTCGATACAGCTCAATCCTACATGGATGATAGCTTGGTAGATTGGGTCAGTAATTACTTGCATGACCACCTCACTTTTCTTATTCCAAGTGTTGAATTTTTTCAGGGAACTATCTAGTGGTTACATGTAAACTTTATATAAAATTGAATGGTCTAGCACAACCAATCTATACAGATATAATAGGCCTGTCAATTTATATCTGATGCAGTATGTAGTGTCGTAGGTCACAAACATTGAATGTCATAAAAAGTTAACAAAATTAAACTGTTTTGGCATTATAGGCAAGGCCCTTGCTCACACGAGCTTTGGAAGATGGCAACTACGATACTCTTGTTGATTCAAAATTGCAAAAGGATTACAACCCTAACGAGATGGCATGCATGGTTGCTTGTGCTGCTGCTTGTGTGCGCCATTCTGCACGGCGTCGACCACGAATGAGCCAGGTAACTCATTCAAGTACTTGATTCAGTTTTGGGAGGTTAAAAGGCTCATTTTGATAACTAAGTTGCTCTCTTGACTTAATCCAACTAGTGTTCTAATTGGGTTGAGCTGACTCTAGTTATATGAGAGTATGTTGAAGTCTTTTAAACACCGGTTTGCGTTCACATTATAAATGTCCTATCTGAACTCCTGCACCTAATTAGTAACAATGACTCAAAACCAAGCAGATAGTACGGGCCTTGGAAGGAGATGCATCTCTCTCCGACCTGAATGAAGGCATCAGACCTGGACATAGCACGGTCTACAGTTCATATGGAAGCTCTGATTATGACACCAGCCAGTACAATGAGGACATGAAGAAATTTAGAAAGATGGCATTGGCCAGCCGGGATTATGGCAGCAGTGAGTACAGTGGACCCACTAGCGAGTATGGTCTGTATCCATCTGGCTCAAGCAGCGAAGGCCAGCAAACCACCCGAGAGATGGAGATGAGGAAGATGAACAAAGATAGTCAAGGTTTCAGTGGAATTTCTTGAAAACGGATGTCCATTTGGCTGTAAAAATCTACCCCCTTTTTCCGTTTCGGCCACTTGTATGTTGCCTTTTAACTGCAAGAATGGCAAGCAACTTGTGTCGCATGAGATAACATACACACTTTTTTTTCTCTCTTTTGAAATTTCTAATGATTTTTATTGTATTTATTTGCTTATACAACAAAATAATGGAGAGTTAAAACTGGGTCAGTTCCTTTGACAGATGCTACAAGATTGGCATTGGTTTAGTTGTTGAGTTTTGGTGAGACTTTCTTACCTGTATCTGTTGTCGTTTTTCTTGTCTTGCTTGACTTGAATCTTGGTTGTTATGTTCTACTCTGTTGGAGACTAGATGACAAATCACTAAAAGCTATTTTTTTTAGCTGGATGAGGTGTTTGGTATCGAATTTAACTATGCGACGCGATGACGAATTAAACAGGGGCAGCATTGTATGGCATTTGATTATGCCTTGATTTTAGGAAGTTGGAGAATGTGTCAGTACGTGTCGTCCTCCAGTTGATCTTAGTTCCGACCCTTGTACCATTCAAGTATTACTCAGTTTTGTGTTGGGGTCAATAATGGCACTCCCTAAGGATGCGGTAGGGGCCCACGGGTGCGAGGTCGATTGCTTTACTGGATCGAATCGCGGAACAGGCCTGCAGGTGCGACGTTGATCGTGGTAAAAAAGAGTTAAAGTTTGCCTCTTCCCGACAAGATATCTTTTCAGGAGGAATGGCAGCTTGAATGACCCTATGGCTCTCCAGGTTCTAGCCAGACTAGCCTAACGTGCTATGAATAGGTGCAACCGCGTAAGAGGCACTTTGGTCAAAAGAAATGAATCATTGAAAGCAGATCTCCAAATTTAAAAAAAAAAAAAAAAAAACTGTCCATTTCGCATGTTACTTGGCTTCTCGCTCACATGGCTTTGTTCTCTGACTTGGAAAAATAAAATAAAATAAAATAAAACACTTGTAAATTGTAAGAGTGGGACTGCCATGACTCCTCTCTTTTAACTTTACAACGCATTTTCCACTAAAGTTTTTTTGTGGTATTTGGACACCCAGTTGTGTCGCCTAAGACAAGCCATTTGCAGCAGGGACCTCACATCAGTCCGAGACGGAGTTGGACCAGGCCGATCCTGATCGGGATTGCCGACCACCAATCAGTCCTTCGATCCCGGGATTTTCATCCATGAGCGTACATATTAGGCACATCGGTTCTAGGTCCCGTCACTTTCAATTTTGGTCACGCAAACATATAGTTCCATAACCAACCCGAAAATTACCCTAGTTTATTGTATCGAAAAGCATCTGTATTTAGAACAAAAAAACAAAATTTCTAATCGACAAAAGGAACTAGTAGGCGCTCGACAAAAAAAAAAAAAATCTAAGATAGGGTTCACAAGTTAAAATGTGTTTGATCATGAAAACTTTCATGGCCATTCATGGGTACGAATGATTCTAAGGAGAACCGATTCCAGTCAAGTCTTAATGGGTATACATGAATTGGAAAAACGGACCGGGCCCCTACTGATATGGCATATGGATGAAAAAGTTTCAGGGATACCTTGTTACATCTTTGGGTCGGGCTGAGGGACCCCATTTTTCTGACCCCTCTTGGTGTTCCTGTGCTCGGCCGTGGATTTTAAGAATCTAACAGTGCTTGTCAAGGCCGAGCTGGCATCACTTTTGGGGGCACTGAAAACTACTGTTGGATTCGTGAAATCCACGGCTGAGCACACAAACACCAAGAGGGGTAGAAAAAAGGAGTCCTCCGACAAGAGATGGAGCTGGCGTGATTTGAAAAGGGAATATTCTTAAAAGATCATCTCCCATGTGTCACCCCCAACATTTGCCACATCGTTTGAGTCACTCTATGGTACAAAACTGTGTCAAAATTTTGATGTCCCTCGAATTGCCACATGTCACGTTCTTTTGGATGTACTGACACATTGAATGCATAGCCCACTTCTAGGGGGACCCACACAACAAAAATCAGCATGATTAGTGATTTCTAGCCACTCAATTTAAGCACTTTTCCCGTGCCCTGAAAGCCAAGCACTTCCCTAAGTCATCCATTTTTTACGCCTCTTCTAAGCCAAGTGATCCTTGGGTTTGGAAAAGTTTAATCAAAGCAAAAGATACATTCAAAGAACACTTCTATTGGCTTTCGGGATAAGGTTCCCAAGGACCAAAATATCCTCAACCCGCCGCCACTCCGCCGCCACTAAACTGTTCGATCCTTCTGGTAAAGGACCTAATCCTTCCTTTTGACTCCCTGCCCTCCCCTTCTCTTCCACCCTCGGGGTGGCTAAACCTTAACTCAGATGGAGCTTGGGACCCAGGATCCAAGACAGCGAAGTTTTGGGTTTTATCATCTGAAATGGCCCCTAACCAGCTTATCCTAGCAGGAGGCAACAAGGTTCACACCGAGTCAGCGGAAAAAGTTGAGGCGCTTGCTATGAGGTGTGGCCTCCAGATTGCGATGGATCAGGAAAAATGGAGAATTGGGGTGGAATTGGACACGCAAGGGCTTGTTAATAACTTTAGCTGATCCTTGTAGGTAGTTGCGTTTGAGTTAATATAATCTTGCTTACAAAATAAAATAATTGAAATTTTTTTCATTAAGAGCTCATAAATAGACCTAGGGGTCGATTCCAAGTCCATGATGAAAAAGTATTCAAATCCAATGGATAGAAATCAGTAATCAAGCTAATTTTCGGTGTATAGGTCCAAGGCCAAACATTTTTGAGGTTAGTGGGGCCAAAAGAATGTGTCACATGTCAATTTGATGGACTTTTGCATCAAAATTTTGATAGAGTTTTGTATCATATATTATTTTGCGAGAAATTTTTTGATCGGGCGTCCTGCTACTTATAATTAAGTGCCGCCTGTCATAGGGTTAAGGTGGCCTTTAACTGTAGTTACCCTTTAGTGTGGAGAAAAAGAAACTACAGTTGAGTGCCACCTTAAACCTAGGACAAAAGATCCACGACACCTGGATCAAAATGTGTCATGATAAAAAAAAAATTATTCTTCTTCTTTATGCTTTGCAAGGTTTTTTTTTGGGTGGTATGAATGACAAATAAGGGACATATTTGTAATTTTTTTTTTTGATAAGTGGGTCTTCTGAGCAAAAACACAGGTGCCAATATCCCGGCCCTAAAAAATTTATGTTTTAGAATTATACATGTATGTGGATCCATAGGTATGGATAGGGGTATCAGTGGATCTGGTTTGTGTCAGGTATAGGTATTTTTCACATTTGAAAGATGGACCCAAATCCAGCCAAACGACCGAGAGGAACTGGTAATTGACTATTGACTTATTGGGTCCGAGCAATGCAGGCCGTCTTAATACAAGTTGAGGCCTTAGGCGAAAACTCTAAATGTGGCCCTTTTTTTTGTTTTTTCAGAAATACCCCTAAACCTAAGTAAGAAGATGTTGCTTGAAAAATGTGTTATTTCAATGTTTTAAAAAAATATATTTTATAAATTAAAAACACGTTTTTCAATGAGAATTCAATGGTGGATACAATGTTTGCATACTTCTAAGTCTGCAAAGAATTGCATACTAGATTTGTCCAAGTGTAGCATAGTCTTGTGTGATTGGAGGGGCCTGACGCAAATGAACATGTAGGACATTTTCATAAAAAAATATTAAAAACACTTGAAAATTGCTGAATTTGGGGGCCTTGCCTATGGGGGGCCTTAGGCAACCGCCTCATCTGCCTAATGGTCAAGTCGGGCTGGAGCAATAACTATAAAACTTTCATCAGTAGATTCAATAGCCAGATCCCTTGTTAGCAATCACCTGTTTAATTCGCAAATTTTGCAAATTTTTTAAAGAATTTTTATTCGCCCGAATATTTCAAAAATTCAGAAATTTTCAAGCCCAAGTGAATAAAACGTGTTTTTATATATTTTTTTTTAAATATCGCCAAAAATATAATGCACCAGGAGCGTTGTTTTTCACTGTGAAAGGCTGTTTTTTTTTAAGTGTCAAAAAGGTTCTTACAGTAACGGGATTGGGGCGTTACCATTTTAACTGTTTTTATTTTTATTTTTTTTGTGTGTTACCATTTTAACTGTTAAAACGTCGTTATTTTAAACCATGGTTAGAAGCTTTGAGAGTCACATGAAAGTGTTTTTTTTTTCGAAAAATTTCTAAAAAGAAAACAAACTTTAATCTATTTACAAAAAAGAATACAACTTTTTGCAAATCCCAAAAAAGAAAACGAAACGCCCTTTCATTATGTGGTACATGTTAATCAAAAAAACGCCCTTTAAAAGGGCGTTTGTCAGTAAAAAAAACGCCATTTTAAATGACGTTTTTCAGTAATAGACGCCTTTTTAAAAAACTTCTGTCATACCTCTGACAACTGACAGACGTTATTT
Organism: Euptelea pleiosperma; assembly: GCA_035048495.1. Taxonomy (NCBI): domain Eukaryota; kingdom Viridiplantae; phylum Streptophyta; class Magnoliopsida; order Ranunculales; family Eupteleaceae; genus Euptelea; species Euptelea pleiosperma. The sequence goes on from CM068549.1 coordinate 27,639,335, forward strand.
TAAAGGGCGTGTGTCAGTAGAAAACGCCCTTTTAAAGGACGTTTTTCATTGACAAACGCCCTTTTAAAGGACATTCAGCTGTTGGGATCCGTTCCAAAATTGACTGTTGGGTAACAGATAAACGTTATTTGAAATGACGTTTTTTGTGACAGAGAGAGAGGAGAGGCGGGAGAATAGATGAAAGCGACTTAGGAGAAATTTAAGTCGTCGTCTGGCAAACGCCCTTTGAAAGGGCGTTTTTTTCATGAAAACGTTTTTTAAAAAACCATTTCTCAAGAATAAACGCCCTTTAAAATGGCGTTTGTCAGACGTGTCAGCCATCAGTCATTCGTTAGTCAATCGGCGACTGATTCGACTGACAGCTGACGACACGCATTTTAAAAGGGCGTTTCGTATTTTTTTTTTGGGATTTGCGAAAAGTTGTATTCTTTTTTGTAAATAGATTAAAGTTTGTTTTCTTTTATGCAATTTTCCGTTTTTTTTTTTGTAAGCATCAAATGAAGTTTCGAAGGCCTTGTAGTTGGAGGGAAGGTATTGTAGGCTGTCCCGTCTCGCAGACTAGTAGGTACGTGGCTATGATGGGGGTTTCTTAACACGTGGAAACCGGACATGGACAATCTTGACCGTCCATCTGGAATGGCGACTTAGACAATGTCCTTTGCACGTCATACTCAAATCCCCTGTTAGAGATCAAAGGTCTATATAACTTACGATCGTTGGATCAGTGTAAATCATTTGATCTGGAAGAATATCACCCAGACAGGACCCATCAAAAGGTGGACGACCCGGAGACCCTTTACGAGTGCCAAGTGTCAATATCAGAGACGAGATTGGTAATTCTAGTCCAAAACAAGTGGCATTTTGGGCATTTGGTCCCTGAAACTGTATTGGATGCTGGATTCCTCTCCTCGTCCTCGCTGTCTTTGATGATGATCATATATAACGTTTGGTTGGTCAGCCAAGTAATTTTCAATTTTTTTGCCTCCAAAAAAAAAAAAGGGTACTCTCTGTCTCTCTCACTCACAGGCGAATATCAGCGAATTTCCAGAATTGCTAGGATTAGGGTTTGATTTTCTTTCTGAAAATCCTAATTTTACATAGATTTCTGAGCTTCGAATCCATGGCTTCACGAAGGAGGATGCTTCTAAAGGTCATAATCCTCGGAGACAGCGGGTGAGTTTTTTTTTTTTTTTTTTTGAATCGTTTCTGATGCATGAGCTATACTTGTTCTATATCAATTTCTTGGATTCCTTTTCGTTTGCTTGATTGCAGAGTTTCTATGGTTTTCTCTAATTTACATCTGTTTTTTTTTTCTTCTTTTGATAGGGTCGGGAAGACATCTCTGATGAATCAGTATCCTTTTTAAAAGCCCCAGATCTCTCTCTCTCTCTCTCTCTCTCTGGTAATTATGTGGGTTGCATTGCATGGTTTAGCTGTGATTTGCCTTAAACGATGCGTTTAGATATGTGAATCGTAAGTTCAGTAATCAGTACAAAGCAACCATTGGAGCAGATTTCCTAACAAAAGAAGTCCAATTTGAAGATAGGTTGTTCACATTGCAGGTGAAAGTTTTTAGCTGAAAACATAAGATAATTTTTGTTAATTGGGCATTTAGTTTTTATTTTGCTTGTTGTTCCTTAATTGCTCCCGTAAATCTAAAATAACTGCGTGATGGTGTGCATTGGGTATTAATCCATTTCTACAATGTTGCATGCATTCCTTGTTTGCTTTTATTAATAGATTGAGTTAACTGGCATTATTGGAAAATTCCCTTATCAATTCTATTTACATTGGATTACTAACCATGTGAATTACGGGATCTAGACTTCTGCGATCTGGGTGCAAGTTTCTTAATGTTGTGACAGATGCCTTGATAATTTTTATCGATGAATTGAGTTAAGAGCTATATGAATTGTTTCTCGGGTTCCTTGGTAACTTCAACAACCAGATCTTAAAATCTCGTAAAAGGACAATGGACTGGAGTATTGGGGGAGTGTGGAGCATTGGTTAGTGAGATGAATAACGTTTATCAAGTTGCTTTTGATCTATAGTTGGGGATTGTATTGATCCAAACAAGAGCAAGCAATAACCCATTCACAGTTCACAGAGCTTCTGCCTTGGCCTCGTATAGCAAGCACAAGGTTTTGTTTTGTTGCTAGTCATTCCCTTAAGAGCATAGGTCAAACGTTTGACAGTTGAACCATCTGGTTTGAATGATTTTAGTTGAAGAGAAATTTTTTTTTCTATTTTCTGGTTTGTGGGGTTTATCCGTCCAGAAAAGTGACTGGTTATTGAATCGTCTACTCTGAATCGGAAGGGTGATCCAAGGAGGTTTTGGTATGGGAAATGTTAAATTTAGCTAAAACTACCCATCTTGTTTAGGTTGGCAATGATTGTTTTGATAGGTTTGGAGGTTTGATAGTGTGGATTTCTATGAATTGAATAAATTTGAAATTATACCAGTGGTTCAATTTCATTCTTTTAATATACATGAAGAATACATCCTGGTGTTTGTCAAAGACAAAAAATTTGGAAGTGGGATCATAAGGGGCTCTTTTCTAAAGAAATCATTTTTATTTTATTTCGGAATAAGTATTTTGGTTTTTGAAGTTTGGAGAGTACCATTGCCTTGCAAAAATTGAGATTTTTTTTTTTCAGACAATGACTAGGAATGTAGTGCGGGACACATTTGACTTGAAGAAATTAAGAAATAAATTCTTAAATCATACCTAAGATATAGAGATCGATATTGCACCAATCGGATTAAGAATCAGTGGGAGTGTGAAATTTAGCTAAAGTTACCCATCTCGTTTAAGTTGGCACCATGTAAAGGATTGTAGTTTCTGATTGTTTTGAAGGTTTAGAGGTTTGTTAGTGTGGGCTCTGAGGTTTTCTAGGAGTTGAATAATATTAAAATTACTCGCGGTCGTGGTTCAATTTCCTTTTAATATACACAAAGAATACATTCTGGTGGTTGGCGAAGACAAAAATTTTGGAAGTGGGATCATATGGGGCTCTTTTCTAAGAACTCATTTTTATTCTAGTTCGGAATAAGTATTTTGGTTTTTGAAGTTTGGAGAGTACGATTGCCTTGCAAAATTGAGATTTTTTTTCTAGATAATGACTAGGAATGTAATGCAGGATACATTAGACTTGAAGAAATTAAGAATATCAAGAGCCTAAAATTTTTTGCAAATTCTAATTATTTCTTGAGAGAAATTAAGTTTTTATCATTATTTGAAAACTTGCACAAACATCCGAGGTATCTTTGGCAGAGCTCATCCCTGCCCGGTACCAGGCATGCGGACGTGAGATAGCTTTTGTGTTTTCACCAGATAGTACTTTTCAGTTTCGCTTCTATCCTACACGAATTAGCTCTTACTATTGAAGATCCCTAAATTATAGGTTTCTCATTATCTGGTAACTTTGGGATGACAATGTCTGCTTAAAGAAACTGAGTAGATTGTTAAGGATAGAGAAGCTTGAAGAATTTGGTACTGTCTTATTAAGGGCAGAGAAGATGCAGGGGAATTTCCATAATACGACCACTTTCTTTTGTTTAAGGTTGACACATTTTGTTCACATGTTCAGATATGGGATACAGCTGGGCAGGAAAGGTTCCAAAGCCTTGGTGTGGCTTTTTATCGTGGTGCAGACTGCTGTGTTCTTGTGTACGATGTGAATGTAATGAAGTCATTTGATAACCTCAACAATTGGCGGGAGGAGTTTCTGATTCAGGTAAACGTCGTCACCTGTTTACAGTCCAAGGCAGCCCAACTTTCGGAGAACCAAAGTCTAAATATTTTTTTTTCTATGGTTTAATGTCCAGGCTAGTCCATCTGACCCTGAAAACTTTCCATTTGTGGTGCTGGGAAACAAGATAGATGTCGATGGTGGCAATAGCCGGGTGGTACGATGTTCCCTTTTTCCCCGTCTTTCCAGCTTCCTCTCTGCTCAATTTGGAAATATGCCAGTCTTTGCAAAATGAGCTCATCAGAAATAACTCGAAACCAGTTTAGCAAGTGTTAGAGGTGTACACCTTGGGGCACGCCTTGAGACAAGGCGTTAACAAATGCCCTGATGCTCAGAGTAAAAGTGGCAATTGACATGTGAGAAAAGCACGTGCTTAGCCATGGGGCATTCACCTCATAACTTTGGAAATGGAAGTGAGAAGCCCATGATGAGTTGTTAGGCCTGTACAGGGGTGCAATGAGCATCAACCTCAATGCTCACGCTAAGCATCATATCTTTTCTTTTTTTCATTTGAAGGTGCTAGGCTAGTGTAAACTCTAAAATATTTTAAGTTGAATACAATGTGCATTCAAAGCAATGTCTATTATAGAAACATGCTATTTTCTCTATGATGATTTATATAGAATTTATTATGACAATTATAAAAAAAATGATTTATAAGGAATTTTTACAGTACTTGCCTCACAGATTCACTTCCTCCTGAATTTGAAGTAGGTTGTGTTGTGTTGGGTTCTCTGTTATTATCGTCCGACCATGTTTTTTTATGATCAAACAAAAACAAGTTAAGAGGGTTTTTGGGAAATTTTCCTTATTATTTATTAATTTGAAATAGGAGTGCTTGTGAGGCTTATGCCTCATCTCACACCTTTGCATTTGAAACATTGCTCAAGACGACCTCTTATGTTTTCCTGCTTGCTGATTCTGCCTATAATTTGTATGGGTATGGATTCTCCCTTTCTGACTTTCAGGTGTCTGAGAAGAAGGCCAGGGCATGGTGTGCCTCCAAGGGGAACATCCCCTACTTTGAGACTTCTGCAAAAGAAGGTTTCAATGTGGAAGCTGCTTTTCAGTGTATAGCAAAGAATGCTCTTAAGAATGAACCTGAAGAAGAAATGTGAGTACTTCTAAATGCTTTCAGATTCTTTTTCATATTATCTAATATTTTATTTAATTCATCAGTAATGTCTTTCTTAATTGGTGTCTACATTTGTGTTCTATCAATATTTGGAAAATGCTATATTAGCTTTTGAATTAATCAGTTGTAGTTGACGGGGCTTCTAATCAACTCAACTGAGTCTAAGACGTGATTTAAAACCTGTAGAGGTTCGAATTAGGGCAATATAAAATGCTGTTTCTATCGAAACCCAAGAGAATTTGAGCCAGCATTTGTGAACCATGATGATTACATGAACTTTGCAAAGTTTAAATTCTAAGCAAACATTATGATTTTGGAGCTGCTCTCTCTTACGAGGGATTAATTAGTTCCTAACATTTTGTTTTGTTGGTGATGAAGATACCTTCCCGACACCATTGACGTTGGGGGTGGAGGACGGCAACAAAGATCTTCAGGCTGTGAATGTTAAAGTGTTTGGCTCAGAAATTCCGTTTTGTTTCGGAATGGAAAAGCAACTGCATTTTCTCCTCCCATTCATTATTCAGTGATAGTTAAGAGAATGTCATTAAGGTTGTATGTATATTACAATGATCAGAAAGAGAGAAACTGAAGTTTGCTGTATTTTGTTTCTTGTCTATGGATTCCATCTATTGCTTTGTGCTCATGTATCATCCATCTTTGGTGGTGTGCTCTCCCATTCACAGGATGCCTAAACTGTGGTCTCTGACTAGCTTATTTCATTCCAATCTCGATTCATCATGCTCCTTGAATTACACAATCCTTTGTCGATGGGATCTTAGTATCTTACTTTGGCTCAATGCAAGGTCTTAAATGACCCGTTATAACGGTCCCTTAACGTTACTGTTATGAACGTTATAACGGGTCACATTAGTCTTGGCCGAGGAAAAAAAGTTGTCAGAACATTAATATTTTTTTCAAAAAAGAACCACGATAACAGAAAAGTAACGGCCGTTGTAGTAGAGATCTTTTTTCTGTCCTGGGCGTTAACATTATAACGTATATTTTTTAAACCATGGTTCAATGAGCTCTGCTGACAAGAGCTCCCCCGGTTGTATATGATTCTAGCCATTTGATCATCCAGTCAGTTTGGTTTTTCTGCCGATCTCACAAATGATACCGTTAAAATGGTACGAGTGCGATGAACTATTTCTTTATACTATTGAGCTGCCGTTAACGGATTATCACGCGAAGCTATAAATGCAAGAGTCGGTGAGAGAGGAAGGGGCATATCCTTGTGATCGGTAACCCAAAAGAAAAGGAAAAAAAAAAGTTTGATGGAGAGCTAATAAAGAGCGTTTTAGGGTTAGAGTTCAAGGTTTTGAGGCTTTGCAAGTCATGGAGAGTAAGAGGGATGAAAGTTGTTTGCTGGAAACGATTCTGCCGCCAACGCTAGAAGATGCAGGATTGGAGGACTGTGCTCTCCCACCTGAAGCCATCAAAGAAGCTTTCTTCAAGGCCGCCAACTCCATCCGATCTCTTCCCTCCGATGAGGTCGAAAGTGACGCGGAGGACTGCGTTGAAGACCCCGGCCTGACCAACGGGGAATTGTTCGATTCTCTGATCGGGGTAGACCCCAACTCATATCAACCGAGACCCTGCGGGACTGAGAGAGGCGATGCTCTGTCAGAATTTCTCGGCGATCAGGTCGCTGCAGGTGTCACTGGTGCCAAGAATGCAGAAAAGGGTACTACTACCGACAGAGTATTGGGTTTGTCAACATCTGAGGGAGGGAAAAAAGCATGTGTTGATGTATTACAAGGTCTGAAGATCAAAGACGATGATGGATTTGAGAGAGACGAGGAAGAGAAGGAAGGTGAACAACCCATCTTAGCTGAAGCTTGTATTTGAATGAACCCAATAAATATACTCTCTTCCTTTACTCTCTTTGTTTTTTCAGTATAGATTTTATCGAGAAACAAGCATATGTAGCTTTTCATGACTGGAAAATTTGGAAGAAAAAAAATGAAAATAAATATCAATGGACCAAATTTTAAGTTCCTTATCTCTGTTGAGCAAACCCAGAAAGTCTATCATTTTCCTGTACTTGTTTCTAACAATGGTGGCAGAAGGAATAACACGGTGAGCTTGGAAAAAAAAAATTATCAGAAACATAATCTATATGCTTCTTATTCCAATCTGTTGCATATACTGAGGGTTGTCGAAGGCGATCAACATGCACTGGCCACTGCTTCCAAAAAAAAAAAAAGCAAGATGACTTTGAGAGATGGTGAGTTTTCGCCATATTCATGATTCTTACTCATACATGTAAGTAGCTCCGGATATACATGCAGCTTGTAAATTCGTGTTAGGTTGTGTTCCTGAGCTGAGGCCACAGCTGATGCAGGCTCCATTTCTTCATGAAAATAATGAAAATGCTTCATTGTTAAGAAAATGTCAGTGTTCCCATCATCCCTGGTGGCCGTTGCCCCTACTGTCATCCTGCTGATAGTCCTCGGGACTCAGAGCATAAAACCTCAAAGATCATCAACGGTCTGGAACCTTGGGATGACGATAATCCAGTATCATACTCAGGAGGCATTCTTTTGAAAGTTTCCCAAGAAATTTTTGGATACAAATATATATGTGAATCAATGACCCCAAATCGCAAGTCCTCTGTCCATGGAATCAATGCGGTGCAATTACACAGCCAAATGTATACACCATATATCACATGGTTTTTCTTCTCTTTTTCCTTTTCAATATAATATGATATGCCAACTTTGGCATTTAAAATTTATACAACTAATGACAAACATAGCACAGAATGAGTTACCCATTGATATCCTTGAATCAAATCTTCAGAGAACAAATCTCTGACTTCAATTATCAAGTTCTTTTGTCTGTTTTTCTGCTCAAAGTTGATACTTCTTGGTCTGGAGGTTGAGATGGAACCTTACTGAGGAGCCACACTAGACCTACACCGATCAGAGCACCGGAGAGATGCGCAATGTGATTAACATTCTGCAGGGCATATCCACCGCCAAATTTGCCTGACAATCCCGCTGAAGCTTGTGCTGCTTCCATCACCTAATGTGATCAAAGGGACATAAAAAGGAGATCAACATAGATCCAAGCATAAGCATGAACTAAATATCCTAGGTGCAATTATTTCAACCAACCAATTGAAACCCTCAGATTTGAGAAAATTTAAGAAAACAAATCTCCCAATGAAACATACAAGGCACCAGATTCAATGAAAATTTTAATTGGTAATTTTCTGTGTGCCCGGTAGTTACTGTAGTCTTTCACTAGGTGTGTGTACAGAGATGCTTTAACAGTCAATTCTTGCAACTGCTTTACATCTGATTTTGGAAAATTAATAATACTCATGAAATGAACAATATGAACTTGGCAACTAATAGCTTTACTAGCCTCGCCTTAAACTGCGATTTTTTCTAATTGCAACCTTCTGGCTAATTTTAATCCATGAGAAGAGCTTCAGCTTTATTTGAGTCACTTTCCCTAACGAGACACAAATACACATTAATAATATTTCCTTTGGAACGAGACATGAATAATATCTCTTTTGGAATTCCGAAAGACCTCAATATCCGATGGACCCGGGTTGCCCAAATAGCCATCAAAGTTACACTTCAGAATTCTGAAAGATGCCACCTAAACCCAATGGACCTAAGGTCATGGTTCATTGTTTTGGCCGAATCTGAAACTGTTCACTTTTCGTTTTGGTTTCGCAATAGGACGAGTAAATATACGTTTCGGTCAATTTCATCCGAAACCAGGTTTCACAATAGCAAATGGTCATTATGGTTTCACTAGGTGTCATCTGAAACTATCAAAACGAAACCTGGTACTTGCTACCATGGCCAGGTTGCTCAAAGAACAACCCTCAAAGCTAAGTTTAAGCTTAACTTCATCTTCTCTTAAATGTTGCCATTCTATTTGAATGTAGAACCAGCTGCTAAGTTCGGGTATGTAAAATATATGGTACGGGAAAAGTTCAAGTATAATTTAGAGTTGCCATTCAAAAATTCACGGGATTTTTTTTTTGATAAATTGAAAGTTTCCAGATTTTTTAGTGTGGAATAATTAGACTAACTGAACAATTGAAAAGTGCAATTGTACTATATGTTTCTCAAAACAAAAAGTGTATAATTCGCCAACTTAGCAAGTAGGGTCGAGATAGGGCACCATGCTATTGCTGTCCAATCTCTCCAGATCTCACAACTTAGGCTTTCAAACTCCTTTGGTGCAAGGGCCTAATGAGCAACCATCACCTTAACCTCTTATAAGTGTAAAATAATTAGAAAATTTATTTTCAGAGGTTCTTTAGTTCCTTTCTTCCCACATTCCCCATAAGATGGCATGAAGGAAACTTCCCCAAAACACATGGCTAGGGCTAACAAAAGGACCCACATTCCATTAGGAAACCAAGTGTAGAATCTTAGAAGAGACCCAAAAAAGCCTCACTAGATTTAGAAAGTGGAACCACACGCTTGCAGCTATCATGTAATGCATAGACAAAGGATCGGTCATTTCTCTGTCTTTCATGCACCTCACACAAATATGAGGAGATATGGACCTATTCCTACTTCTCTTTTTGGCAGACATCACAAACATTAATCATTCTAAGAGCTGCTGTCGACGCAAAAGATTTAATCTTAGGTGGAACACCTGAACTCCAAATGTTTTTAGAACATAAAGAAGAGGAAAAAAGAGAAGGATTAATTAAAGCTTTGAAGAAAATATTCCATTAGACTCACAAGACCATAGTGTAACATTCCACCGGAGAAAAAAATAAAGACTTCTTTTGAACTTCTTGATTATTAAAATAGAGGCCACATTTTCAATTTCAATTTCCACTAGATTCCATATTTTAAATGATTCATGCACAAAAAATTTCAAACAAAGTGAGTTGAATTTTGAATCATATTGTAGGATTTGCATCTTAGATTTTAGGTTTTCAAGAACAATGCACACAGGCAATGGAAATGACCCCAAAAGCATATGATCTCAACTCAATCAACCCAAGCTTCTCTCAGATATAATGCCAACAGTAACTACAGCCTTTAGCCATGATAAGAAATGAAACTTATCACTAGTCATTCCCAACATATTCCTCTCTATGCCAAACCAACAAACCGAAATTGCGATGCCCAGCGTTCCCATGTGCCAAAGGCAATCCATATGGTCTTCGCGAAAAGTGCTTTTGACAACCAGTAGGACTAGGAATGCGTTGACAGTTTTGAGTTTGATCCACCATACATTGTGAGGACCCAAACTATTGCTTTATAAAGTCGAGAATAGCTTCACTCTAGAAGACTGTGTCATATAGTTGTGTTGGAGGCAAAATTGTGTCGTATGGTGGACGTCAGCAACTCAACATCATCATCATATGCCTTATCCCAACTATCGGGGGTTGGCAACATGAATCCTATATCCTCACTCAACTCTATTAAAAGCTATATCTTCTATCAAGGTATATATCTTCAAATTCTTTCTTACAGCCCCACTTCATGTTATTTTCAGCCATTCTCAATTCATACCAAAGCACTCCTCACTGGTGCCGTTGTTGGTCTTCATTATACATACCCAACCATCTCAATCAGCTTTCCCTCCTTAGTTGATCTCCCTATTGGGGTTATCCCTAGATTTCCTTGAATGTGCTTGTTTCTAATTTTGTCTTTCCTAGTTTTTCCACCCATTCATCTAAACATCCTCATCTCTGCTACACTCATTCTATGACCATGTTGTTTCTTGATTGCCCAACATTTAGCTTACTAAAGTCTTACTGTTGTCTTGCAAAAAATTTCCTTTGGTTTGATAGGTACACGTCGATCACATAATACTCTAAATGTGTGTCTCCTCTTTAGGCACCCAGCAATGATTTTATGGGTCACATCCTCACCAATCTCTCCATCATTGTGGATAATTGAACCTAAATAACGAAAGTGGTCACTTTGGCTATTTCTTGCCAATGGATCTTAACTAACGTCTCCTCCCTATAATGTCCTTACCAAAGTTGCATTGCATGTATTCTGTCTTGGTTCTATTTATTTTAAAACCCTTAGTTTCTAAATTCTCTCTCCATAGCTTCCAATTTTGCATTTGCTCTCTCTAGTCTCATCAACTAATACTACATCATCTACAAATAAAATACACCAATAATTATCAAAAGAAGACACAAAAAATAGCAAACACCAATGGAGCTCTCCTTGAATAGTTGACGTCATCAACTCAATTTCCAAAACTGTAAGCTTATTGACTGAAAATTTACTTTCAATTTTACACAATTTAAAGTTTTCTATCACTAACATGCATGAATTTTTAAATAAGATTTGTGATTTGGAAGCGTTTTCAAACTATTTCAAACTTTAACATGAACATAATTGGGTAAATTCAAATCTAATATTGCTGTAAACTGTATCTAACAGTTTCGCTCAAGGATAAAAAAGGAGTGGAGGATAAAATCTAGGGCCCAGAAATACGCTTAACTACTTAAGAACAAAGAAGTATGGATGGTTTTGGACTCGGACTCTGAACATCTTCACTTGCTAAACCAGAGCAATAATGAGAACCAGTCAACCGAAACATAAATTGTAAAAGCTGTAAAATGGAACTAAGCGCAAGGAATGACCAAGAACCCATAACCTGTTACTTTGGGATGAAATTCCATTCCTGATATCAGATGAGCTAATTATTTATTGTAAGCCACCATCCTCAAGGGGTGCTTTTTCCCTTTATTTTGGAAGGTGTCTTGAATTTTCAAGGGTTTATGCCATTTTCTCCCTCAGCACTATTTTTCAGGACTGTGTTTGCAGGAGTTAAAACCTCTACTAAATATATTCATAACTTTAATATATCTCTAAATTTATTGTGAAAAAGTTATTGCACCCCAAAAGGATGCTTTCCATATATGTTTTTTGTTAAATTAGCTCATTTATTTCTAATATGGATGATATTGCTTACCTTCTTTATAACAAACTGGCCCAATATAAGAACTTCAAGGATCTTCCTCCAGTCCCAACACATCTGCAAGAAGCATTACAAGTCGTCGAAAAACTTATCTAGATTGTTATGAGAAGGTTCTTGAGTAGCAAGACTTGAGCTACCTTGACAAGGACACTAATTGCGAAGAGTCCAAAAACAGCACCAGAGGCTCCAACAGAAACAGCATTTCTTGGGAGAACCAACCACGAGACAAGGTTTGCTCCAGCACCTGTTAGAATATACGAAGTCCACAGTGCAAAGTTTCCTTCCTCCTCTTCAACAAGCTTCCCTATAGGAGGAAAAGCAGAAAGAAATGAAAATACTCTAGAATCTCTATAAATACAAAGGCATCCTTTTCAATAAACTTTCACAAAACAAAGTGAAGAAATAAAGCTTTACCGAAAATATATAAGAAGAATAGGTTGCTGGAAAGATGGTTCCTGTAAAGGTTTATTGGCAAAAACAATAAAAAATCCTGCGGTCAAAAATTTAAGAACTTAAAAAAATCATATATTGATAACAAGCATAGACCGTAGACCATAAGCTTTCTTATGTGATCATCAAATCTTCTTTAACATATCATTTCAAATGATGTTGGAACCACACATCCTCGGACAGTAGAGAGGCCTCACCAATTAGCATGACAGAATGTTGCAGTCACAAACTGGTACCAAGCAGGCCAATTATGGTACAAGTATAATGCTTTGATCTCCCGAAGCTGAAAAGGTAGTAAATTAGTATCAGTTTTGACTGTCATAAACACCCCCTACCATCTGATACTACATGGTGTTGTCAATCCTAAACATGTAACGCTTCCCTTAGGAAATAATATAGGCTGTTTGGCTCAAAGAGTCAATCTCGAGACTCGTCGCACTAGACAGCCAAGCCAAGGCCCCACATTTCACAAACTAAACTTCAAATGAGAAGATGGTTGAATTACCAATCACGGTATAATATTCATTGTATTAACTGATAATCCATGTAATGGGTACTCAATATACTTAAGTTCGGCATGCCATACTCATGTCTCGGACGCACACGACACTCTTTTTCAAATAAATCTTCATTTATGCCAATACTTTGTTTTCAGCTATTATTTATACGTTGTTTATATGATTTATATCAACTTTCTTTTTATATTATATTCTTAACACGGACAAAAGTATTTTTTAAATATATCTCTCAATATATGGAATAAAGTATATAGACGTGTCGATGTATTGGGTTTGTGGGATCAATGTGTCTGACACTATGCCGGTATCTGACACCGACATACGTGCATGTATCTTGTTATATAGCCAATAATGAACCCACAAAAAAATAACAAATATAGAAAATGTTCCATCATTGCTTTGCCAAACCCGGTCTGTGTAAATTCGTCAACACCATGACTTCATAACAATTATGCGATTTATTACCATTAAACAAAGTAAAAGATCTTACAGTACATGAAACCAATGATCGGCCGCATAAACTCCAAGGTTTAGAAGTAGGATCCAGAATATTCCATTGACACGCTTGTCTGCCTTCCGTTTCTCTTCAGGCTTTCCAAGTTCCAGCTGTGATATCATATCTAATAAAATCATGATTAAATTTCTTAAAAATGAACACACCTACATAAACATGCTGAGAAAGATTATAAGATCCTCGCATTATTTAATAAAGCCGTTTAATGATTACTTAAAATAGACAAGGCACGTACACACATCGTCACCATCATCATCTATGCCTTATCCCCATGGTTGAAAATCTCATTCCGTCTCAGTCGAGACGTCAGTTCCAGTAAGGTAGCGAGACGTGCCAACAACTTATTTAAGTATTGAAATTGGTTTAGAACCTTATTTTCATTGTATATGTACTTTTACAACACTTATAAATGCTAAAAATAAGTTTTTAACTAAATTAAACATTAAAAAATGGTTTAACCGTATTGAGAAATATTGTGTTTTTTTCTATTGTCTCGTAACGCCAAATTACTGAGATAATGAAATAGAACGAGATTTTAAACCTTACTTATTCCAAATGTTTGGGATTAGCAACATGAATCATATTTTACCCTTCTGTCAAAGCATGTGTATTTAGATCTTTTCTTATTACATCCATCCATTTTACATACATACATTATGGGGTATTGTTTTATATTGTGAAGCACAGATTAGGCTTTTAACCTTTTGTTTGGACATTTAAATTAGCTACCCCTATAAGGTTCTTTAATAAGACAATTTCATAATTTCAACTCACGAGACTTGTTGATGGGAGTTCCCATAGTTAGCAATATGTGAACAACAAAACTTTGGCCACTAAAAATGCAAGCATAATACGATTTTAGTTAAAAAACGAGGTAAAAAACATATGAGAACCTCAAAAGATCAATGAGTAAGAAGTTTGTGTTTAATAGGTTTTCATTATATATATATATAGAGAGAGAGAGAGAGAGAGAGAGAGAGAGAGAGAGAGAGAGAGAGAGAGAGAGAGAGACACACACACACACACATAAACCCATGATGTGATTTAAACTAGGTAGTAATATAAGTATAATAGTATCAGAACTATATAACGCTTTCCTTAATCTAGTAATATAAGCAACTCACATAAGAATCCTTTATATTTTTTTTGAAAAATATGTTTAAAGACATAAAATAGGTAAATCTACTACAGATAAAATTTTCTTTATTTTTTAAAACAAAAGTGAATTTTATTTGCGAGATTTTTTGGAAAAATGTAAAATCATGGGATTGTTCCAGATAATTCAATATTTCATTTTTTTTTTTTTTTGATGTTTTGAGAAAACATTGGTTTTAAACATTTCCAAAAACAAAGTTTTTCTCTTCTTCAAAAAACATGTTTTGATAAGAACCTCATTCTTATCTACTCTTAGAGGGAGTCACACTCTTAAAATTAACTAAAACTAAGCTAATGTAATCGGCAAAGCTAATAGGCGTAAACTAATGTTTTCGTGTTATTCATCTTAACACATTACATGAATTTATAGATTCTTCTCAACATTTAAAATAGCAACTCTTAATTAAAAAATTCCTGATAATAATAGACTTTTCTTTAAAATAATAACTCCTAGCTAATAATAGATACGGAGGATCGTAACATTGTCGCCGCCTTGAATTCGACTTGTTCACAAGTTGATGCTGCCAGGATCCCAATCCTATTTGATGCAAGATCATCCACCAAATCCCAAGGTACTGATGTCAACGTGAATCCGAAGGTGGTGTTGGTAACACAAATTACGAGGTAGTCTATCATAAGGTTGTCCGATAACTGGACTGGATCTCGCTTCATTGGGCTTCGTGTCTGCATAAAGCTGGGGCGACATGCAACTGAGGAGGACTTCAAGCGATAGGTGGAAAGAGACTTTGGTCATCAACAAGTGGAAGGAGACCTCGGTCGACGACGGTTGGAAGGAGACTTCGGTCAACGACTGTTGGACCCGAAGGAGTTTGGTCAACAACGGGTGGAATCGAAAGAGTTTGGTCAGCTACAACCGATGGAGCCGGAGAACTACAGTTGGTGACTGAGGATTCCAAAGTTGGTTTTCGTTCTATGGCGGATGGAACTAGAACATTCCGAACTGTGGTGAATGGAACCGAAGGAGATCTTCGGCTTGCGATGGATGGCACCGGCGTAGGTAGTGGAGACGGATAGCGCAAAGGGATAGCTTGAACCGGTGCTTGGTGGAGAAGCAGAGCTAGTAAACGCACTTCAAGGGTTTCATGGAGGTTACGCACCGCTGCTTCAATCCCTCCCACTCTGACCTGGAGATCTGCGACACTATTCCGCATCATGACAACCTCCTTTCGAATATGATTAAGCTCTCGTCAAATTTGAGAAGCCATGGCCACAGGTTTGGGACGTTGACGCCGGCAATGGAAGACATGGGATCAATCACTCTAATACCAAGTGATAAGAACCTCGTTCCTATCTAGACTCTTAGAGGGAGTCATGCTCTTAAAATTAACTAAAACTAAGCTAATTTAATCGGCAAAGCTAATAGACATAAACTAATGTTTTTCTTGTTATTCATCTCAACGCATTACATGAATTTATAGATTCTTCTCAACATTTAAAATAGCAACTCTTAATTAAGAAAGTCCTAATAATAATAGACTTTTCTTTACAATAGTAACTCCTAGCTAATAATAGATATGTGGGATCCTAACATGTTTAAGATGGGGATTCGCTAACTACAGTCGCATTACCGCCAAGGGGGTGTTTGCTAACAAAGTTTAGGTTGCACTACGCCAATTTTTACTGTAACCATATTAAGTTGCATTTGGGTCCGCCAAGATTTTAGAGAATTCAGATAGAATGTGAATTTCGTGTTTGCCCATCTGCAGGTCCATTGAGCACTTCTTAAAACCAAACCCAAGCATAGTTAACTTAGAAGAGTAAAATTCGTTACCAAGCACACCCTAATTATCTTCAATAATTCATTTTAGGTTGAAATTTCTTAACCAAACAAAACACAGATTGAATTTCCACCAAAATACAATCGAATCCCTCATTAATTGGGTTTGTTAAATAAAAACCAAATCAAAATGTGATTGCAGTAAATTCGTAGAGAGGAGCAAGAGGAGGTACCTGAGCCGCTCATCTTGCAAACGTGTCGAAATCGAGCGGTGGAAAGAAGAACCATTTGGTCTCTGTTGACGAGTCTTCTAGAATCGGTTGAACGAGTAATGGAGGGAATTTTGAAGCGAGCAGGATTGAGGAGAGGGTAGGAAGTTGTGAGTCCATTTGGAGCAGTGTTAAGCGTGAGAAGATTGTGTAACTGCCCCATCTTTGCTTGCTGAGACAATGCTCCAGTAAAGTTCCATTTTATATACTAGTAGGTGCACACGTGCGTTGCACATGGAGAGTTAGAGTTGGACTGAGGATATGAACATTAATGAATTTTATAAAAGGGCCGAGAGTAAATATTGGAGAGAAGGCCGGAATATCTTTTTCATTTTTAATAGTGTGAATATTGGAAATCAAAAGTTTTTCCCTTTTTAGATGCCGGTTGCTTGATGATGAGTTATTTGGTTGCTTGATTGTAGGAGAAGATCACCTCGATAGAAAGAAGTTGATCTATTTAATGTAATTGATGGAAAAAAGGAGAGTATGTAAAATTTGAATTGGAAATTAATCAAAGAGGTCCCCACCCTTGAAGTGGTTTCTTTTCCTATTCTTATTCTTTTTGAAGCGGCGATGATGCGCCAATGATCGTGTGCCACATATACCTATGTTACTTTTTAAAATGCTTTTTTAAGAAAACCAAAATCCTAAAATATAGGAATATGTGGCGTGTGATCATTGGACGCATGATCGCGGCTTCAAAATTGTTTTACAAATTGAAGTAGATTGAAACATGTTGAAGGAGAAAAATAGGTAAAAATACATTCAAAAGCACTGATGTTGCCACCAACAAAGAAATGAAAAATGAATCAATCTTTGGTCATGCCGTGCTGGCCATGTATTGTTCAGCTGCGGCGTTAAATAATGACATGTGGATATGAGTGTACGGGCATGTAGAGTTGGTTGTTATGTACCCTCCTTTAGTGGGAGGTAGTGGGTTCAATCCCACCCTGGTCAGCTTTCCAGTTGAGGCAGTAGAAATCACGACTGGTAAAAATACGCACCATATGCCTTCTACCATCTTTCTGAAGCACTTACTATAGATCCAAACTCTAGAACGTACACATGGCTGATCAATTTATACCATTCAATTGGATGAACTCCCTTAACTGGGCCCATGGGTAGGGGTGCAACTCGGTAACAAGTGCTCAAATCCGGAAAAATTTTAGATGCAAAGGACTTTGGATGCAGTCCATGCAGAGGGGTCTCGTGGCCCTACATGGCTCATTTTTTGGGGCCTACTAACCACATGGATTTTTACCCCACCCCTTGGTGGATATGCATACCAAAAATCAGTCTCATTGATTTTCTCTAGCCATAGATTATAGCACTTTTTAAGGATTGATTATAGCCATTGGATTCAAGCATGTTTTTTTGCGTTTTGTTGGGCACTTAATCTAACGGCTAGAAATTATCAACCAAGTTCAATTTTGGTATGAATATTCACCAAGGTGTGGGGTAACATCCATGCGGTTAGTGGGCCCCAAAAATTGAGCGATGTAGGGCCACGAGACCTCTCTACATCGACTGGATCCAAAGTCCTCTGCATCTAAAATTTTTCCATCAAATCCAACCTGAAAAAATCGCCAATCACGATAATTTTTGGTGTAGATGAACCAAGATGTGGGCCAAACATCCATGGGTCAACTGACCCGAAACAGTATTCCACGTGGGATTTTGATACAGAATTCAGTATCCTAGAACGGCTCCATCCTCCCATTCCCAACTTGCTTTAGAAAAAAGTTTGAAGAATGTAAAGACTTCATAATGGTTCTAAGATACAAGGATTGTGAGAAATAATGTTTTAACTACGTAAATTATAGCTCAGAAAAAGGACAGTGGCGCATGGTGCAGAGCACTGCACCACCTCACACTACAGTCAGCAAGGGGTGGATCCAATTGGACAACCAGGATGGAAGTTTGAAGAATGTAAAGACTTCAAAAGGGTTCTAAGATACAAATATGGTGAGAAATAAAGGGTTTTAGCAACCTAAATTATAGCGCCAAGAGGAAAGACAGTATGGCACATGGTGCACTGCACCACCTCAGGCCTCAGGGGTGGTCCAATTGGACTACCTGGATGAAACGATGTGTATGCAAATGGTGGGGGAACGATGGGGCAGTGACATATAGAATGGCAGTATGGCACACCATTCTGGGCATTCATGCCAGAAAAAAGACCATGATGAATTTTTCAGTGGATGTAATTACCTTGGAGGATGACACTTGGAACCTTTTCCCTTCGAAAGGTTGATGAAGGTTTTCATAGAGTCAGATATCTAGAAGATAAAACCTCACAACCCATTTTGCCCTATAGATTCAGAATGAGATTCAATGCAAAAAATGAGATTGGTGTCATAAAGGGAAGAAGATGGAAGATAGAAAATTAGCGAGAAGATGAAACAACTTCAATGCAATTGAATATTTGTTTATTTCAAGAATTACAGTAATTACAACCTACCAAATATGAAATGTATGTGCAATAGATAACATGTATCTTCATTCAAACCTCAGCGTTTTGATATATTCTTGGAAGTAGCTTTCTTTTTCAACCATTTTAACCCTGTCCCACTCTCCTGTCATCAACAAAAGTACATCATAGATCACCGTTAAGTCCATATAACAGGAAAATTCGTCTTTCAATTATGACATGTAGAATTAGAGTTTAATAATATTGACACCACCACATTAACCTTACCACTCAATTCAAAGGGAATATCTAAGTTTACTGTCCTTTAGATAGTAATACAGGTTTACCAGTGAGGAGCCATGTCTGTGGAGCAGATGCCTATTTTGTCAATTTTAGGTGTGAAGTCATGTATTGGTCCTTTTTTTATTTGTTCTTTATCTTTCCATCATTCTCTTTTAGTAGGGGTTTTAGTAACTGTAAATGTGATTAAATAATAGATTTTGGATTTCTGGTCAATTGAAAAATGAGACATCTCGACCCGAACGATACAATACAAGCCAAGACAAAGTGAGACAAACAGCCTATGTATCAGTTCAGTATATTTGAGACTGAGAGTCTAGGCGAGACATTCTGAAACGAGAAGATACTTTGAACCATTATATAGTACAATTTAAGGGACGTGGGTAACGCCTAAACCTAAATTGACTTTTTTTTTTTAAATAATTTTTCCTACATGTTCCTAATGCAGCATTCAACTTGATATTGGAGCATATTTTTGGATGATAAAAATCAAACAAAAGATTTTTACAGAGAGCTAGTCGACTGTACTATTCCACTTATATGGAATTATATATACAAGAACTTAGCAATCCTAGGACCATGTTATACAATCTACAGAACTTTACACAACTTCACGAAAGGATCATCTGCTGCTGCCTGCTCATTACTTGGATTGCATGAAAAACTCGTGACCATCTTTCAACTAACATAGATCGATGCCACATATGCTCTTACAGTTCTTCAGTGATGACAACGGTCTCACATTAATCACGAAACAGCTGACAACCCCAATCCAATTCCTTGAGAAGCCTCTTCAACATGAAGCAACATTTCACAATTTCTTGATCTATATCCCCACATAACCAAAAGACAAGAAGTTTCAGGTGCACTACACCGATACGTTAGCTTTCGAGAACAATAAGAGAACACAAATAGAGAGCCATTGAAAACATACCTGCCAGTAAGGAAGATGACGAATTTTCTGGCTAACAACAATTCATTGAACTCCATAACCTATAAACCCCTCAACAGATCCGATAAGTAAAATAACCGGAGCGGAAAGACAATCCAAAGCGAGACCAGCAAGAAGCCCAAAAGCCTTCCCAACATCTTTGGCGACGGAGAGATTATTAAGCTCTAATTGAGTAAGGGCCATGAGAGATTTCAGAGCGTCAGAGTAATTCGAAAACGTGTAATTGTTTCCAGAGATGGCCTGAACCCAAACTGCCGTCACAAACCCAAACCATTTTCCCGCTGGTGACGTTGGAGATACCAGAACTCCCATATCTCTAACAAACAGAGAAACTAATAGACACAACAAAAAGAAAAGAGAGAAGGGAAGAGGAGAAATGAGAAGGAGAGAGAGCTTCACAATGGTACTAACCTCTAAAACTCGCAATCGATTCCTATTTTTGGTGTGCAGCAATATGTAGCAATCGGACGACTTTTCCATGTTTAAGGTGAAGAAATGGAGAGTCGTTGGGCGGTAATGAAGACCCGTTTCGATTAGTGTTGTAAATGGCGATAATGGAGAACCGGAGAACCATTTCGAGATGAGAAGAGGAGACGTTGAGGAAGCGGAAGAGTGCGAGAATAGGGTTAGGAATGAGGAATGGTTCGAAGGAAAAAGGTGAATCGATTTGGGGTGATGGATATTTTGTGAAAAATAAGAAAAAATCAAGGATAAAATAGGAAAAAAAAGTTTTTTTTTTATACCGACATTTAGAAGTAGTATAGATTAGGGGAACGCCACGTGCGATACACGTACACCTTACACGTGGCACGCTCTTAGAGATCACTGACCACACGGATGGTTGGCCCATCCTTAAGTGGACCTACATGCATTAAAATAGCCCATATTTCCAAGCATTCGATTGGAGACATTTTTCCGAGTTAATTTTTAACAATGGATTTCGAGCATTATTTGGGGTACTCAAATCCAAAGGTTTAAAATAACTAATTGGACCAAACATGATGGCAAGAAAGGTAAATAAAAATCTATCAAGGGGTATTTATTAAAGAGTTTGTCTAGAGCTACACCCATTTCCCATTTCTTACATCCAGGTCTTACACCCGGGGGTGGGGCCCACATGGAGATCATGTTGGACAATCCAACCATACATTGAGCTGTTCTTGCCATGATGATCATCATCACCAAAAATCAGGTCATTTCGACATTGCCCAAAAAATAAAAAATTGACTCAAAATAATGGTTTAATTGGATGGTTTGGATTTTTCAAATTAAAATCTATTTTTCATGAGATTAGGAATGTTGAATTTTCCTAATTTTTTGTAAGCGAGAGTAACCAAAGCATGAAAAACTCATTGTGCGGTTGGATTGTCCAACGTGATCTCCATGTGGGTCCCACCCCCGGGTGTAAGACTGGATGTAAGAAATGGGTGTAGCTCTAGGCAGGCTCTTTATTAAAAGGGAAGGCATTTATGAACCGAGTAAATGGTAGCTTTATGGGTGCCCATAGGCACCACATAGGACAAAAATGACCCCTCCAATTTGGGCACCCACCCCTCTCTCTCTCTATTGTAACTCTCCCTGGGCCTTTAGCCCCCACGGTGATGAACTACCGTGGGGACTATGTAGCCCACGGCTAGGAGAGAGAGAGAGAGAGAGGTGGGTGGGTGCCCAAATTGAAGTGGGCATCTTTGGTAAAAAAATGTTTGGGATGTGGGTGCCTAGCTTTAAGAGGTGGGCGCCCGTAGAGCGACCCTAGAGTAAATTATGTACTTTTGTCTTTTTGTTCCTTTGTTTTTTTAGGCATTGGGTTGTGAGTGTGTTGCGTGCCCCAACCCTAGTTTTGGCTTTATAATAGCATAAATAGATACTAGGGGATGCCACGTACGGTACACATTCACCTTACACGTGGCAACACCCTTAGAGATCACTGACCACATAAATGTTTGGCCCATCCCTAGGTGAACCCACATGCAAAAAAACAGTTAGTGATTTTTAGGCATTTGTTTGGAATTGTTTTCATAGGTTGATTTTTAACAGTAGATGTTGTGCATTAATTTGGGTACAAAGATCAAAGGTTTGAGATAACTGAATGACATAGAAAGTAATTAGGAGTTCATCCAGGGGTGGAATTGAAACTTAAGAAAAGAGCTCATTAATGAGTCTTTGTAAGTTGATGACATGTAAGCAAAGGAGGAGAACTTTGATTATGTAATCCCTCATCACGATGACGAGGAACCACAATATGAGACATGTGGCACACTCATAGAGATCACTAATTGTTTGGATCTTCGGCCATCCCTAGTTGGATCAACGTACCAAAATCCAGCCTGATTAGTAATTTCTATCCAATGGATTAGAGTTATATTCATGATTTATTTTTAACTATGGATTTTGAGAATTAATTGGGTTACTCATATCCAAATGTTAGAAATCACTAATTAGGCTGATTTTTTGGTATGTAAGGCCGCCTAGGGATGGAACAAACGTCCATACGATCGGTGTCCTCTAATAGTGTGCCACGCAGCTAATATTGTGGTTTGTTATAAACCCTTTTTATTACTTGTCGGTTTGACGTGATATGAGGGGAAGTTTTAACTCTTTTTTTTCTTTTCTCTTGGACTACGTAGCATTTGTAGGTGTGCCTCTTGTGAAGCCTACGATCATCGCCCAACCCCCAATTTTTGCTTTATAATTGCATAGATAGACACTGTGGTTTGTCATAAACCTTTTTTCTTTTTTACTTGTGAGCCTGACGTGAGATGAAAGGAAGTTTTCTGTTTTTTCCTTTTCTCTTGCACTACATGTAGATGTGTCTCTTGTGAAGCCCGTCACCCAACTTGGTTTTCGCTTTATAATAGTATAGATAGCCTTCACGACGAACAGGTACATATGGAATGTGATTGAAGGATGGGATCACCATTCATTGGAATGCATAGAAATTATGGAGACCGGTAACAAAACGACAGTCAGTATCATCTGATCTAGTCGATAGCTGGCATAGGAGATCTGTCAAGCTAGAGTCTGGATCAAATAAATTGTGGGTCCCCTGTATGTGCCACACTGCGTGATTTAAAGGGCTGGTATATTGCCACCCACGTCTTTATGCTCTCCACCCACCTTAATTTTTCATTTTTACATGTCCACCCATATTATGCTTAGCACCCACTTCTTATTCTTCTTTTGCCACCACCACTCTATGCAACCCTCGGCTATCCCAATTGAGGTATACATGAAAGCCTCGGTTGGACTGCCTGAGGGTTAGAGAGAGGGGAGAGAGAGAGAGTAAGAGAGAGAGGAGAATAATGAAGAAAGAAGAAGAAGAAGGCGGTGGTGGTGGGTTCCTATTCGTCTTTTTTTTTTTTTTTAAGAGTGGCAATATCCCAATCATATCTATATATCTATACTATAGCAGAGAAGCGAGTAGTATCGTTCTCTCTCCTCCACATCAAGTTGACGTGGCACTCTCCTCATGCAGAGTGTCATGTCAACAAGTCTCAATGCTATGTCAGCCACCTCTAATTACCTCAACCAAAACGTCTCTACTTCAACTAAATTTAGAAGCTTAATTTAAATAAAAGAATTTATTTCTCAAACCAAAACGTCTTTCATTCTTCATTCAAAATTAATGACATGAAAAATATTTTTAAGATCTCTCTCTCGGTTGCCTAAAATATCTCTACAAGAGAAATCAAAATAAAACAATTCACCTCATGTAGAGTGCCACATCAGCGACCTAATTAACTTTCTATCCCCTCCATTCTCTCTCAATAGGTGCATTAAAAAAATAAAAAAAATATTGGCATTTCAAAATCCTTATATTAAATAGAAACAATAATGAATAAAAGTCCTATACATTAAATAAAAAGTTAATCAACCCCTACCATTTATTGAATTGCAACTATGCAGCTTACAAAAACGTGCCTTTTATAATTTATATTAAATAAAAAGTTATTCAACCGTTGCCATTCATAAAATGTCAACCATAGATTTTACCAAAACATGCATTTTATAGCGTTTTATTTTCAAAATGGCTTTTCCCTTACCCGACCATCTCATTCTCCTATAAACGTCTCTTGCCTTTTCGGTAACATCTCTCCCTTGCCCAAAGACGTTTTAAGTTTCAATACGTCTTTCCATCTCCCAAAACATCTCTATCAAAACTAATCATACACGTTATATAGAGTCATCCAGAGTCGAAAGGAAAAGCATGAGAAGAAGATCAGAGGCTCATATACGAGTTTGAGAAATATCATTAATAGCATACGTGCACAACAAATGAGTTTTCAGAAAGATTGGAGGCTTTGAAAAATCTAATTCCTACAAAAAAAAAAAAAGAAGTAGATGAAGGGTGTTTTCAGTGGTGGTGCTGTTGTTAGTGGTGACGATGGGTAAAGTTGTGCTTGAGATCAGTCTGTCATTTAATGATTTGTTTGTTGATTGGAGGGTTTTTTTTTTTTTTTTCTGTTCTGTAGATGAAGATGTAAGTTTTTTGCTTCTTTTTTTCCGTTAACGAAGATGCATGTAAGCAAAATGTTTCATTTTTTTGGAGTGTGAGAGTAGGGACATGAAATAACTATAAAATTTGTAATCTCAAACCATTTTTTGAACTTCACTTTTTTCTCTTATTCTAATATTTTTAGTAGTTTATTCTGTATTTTTTTTCCCGATTATGAAATTGTGTAGTTGCAAAGCTTCCAATTTCTTGAGTCCAACAAACTGAATGGTGTGAAAATCCATGTATCTCTTTATTGCTGTTTTGACCATTGGCAAGAGGTCCACGGGGCACACACCAAAAAGATATATATGAAAGGAAAATGCTACCTTTAAGACAAGTAACACTTCGCTGACCGAGGATTGCCTACAGTTGAAATCAACCCATGAAAATGACTCCAATTCAATGCTTAGAAATCACTAATCAGGTTAATTTTTTGTTTGTAAGTCTACCTAGGGATTGGTCAAACATCCATATGGTCAGTGTCCTCTAAATATGTGCCACATGGCTCATCTTGTGGGTCGTCGGTCAGTTAAGTTTTACTCGTCTTAAAGAGAGATTTCTATTTTGGGGTGTGAGAATATGCACTCCCAAACTTTATTCCCCAAGTATGACCAGCTGACAGACTTAGACTTCTAAAAATTATAGCACCCTTTGCTGGATTAACACCCTTCAATATCCAATCAACGTAGATATTTTTCGTAAGAGTGTTTAAAGGGGTCCACAGAACACAGTCGGACAAAATTAGTTTAGAATTTCTTGTTCCTTTTCTTTTCTCCTTCTAATTTTAATTGTACAGTGTGCACATAGCTCAATACAACCGCATGGCCCATTAAAACTGCTTTGCAGACCCTTTAGCGGGCTAGGCCACGGGCTGTGTGGCCCAAGATAACGGGCCGTGCAGTCCAGCCCAAGAAACTCTCTTCACGGTACGGGCTAGGCCGGGGGTTCAATTTCAAAAGCCCGGCCCGAATGCTTAGCAGACTAGACTAGGCCAGGCCGCGGACCAAATTTACACCCCAAACAGGTTAGGTCCAAATCCCTTGTAACGCGGTTATTTTCGGCTGTTTTTAAGAATTTTGGAGAAATTCTCTCAAATTAGGAAGCCACAGTCACTTGCTCAAAACATTTTCTTGGACCACAAAAATTTTCAAATTTTAGGATACCTATGAAGGCATTCATACTTCAAAGTCCAAATGACTCATAAAAACCTGTGGTTCGGTGATTTGACGATCCAACAGCTACTTTTTGAAAAAAAAATCATAGGTTTTCTTCAAACTTCTAGTTCGACATAAAGTGGGACCAATATGTCTTGAAAATCCCGTTTGGACCTTAAAAGACCGACGAGCCCTTTTATGTGAATAGTTTAAATAACACAAAAGAAGCAAAACAGAGGTATTTTTGGGATATTTGGATTTAGTGTTGCACACGCAAGTAGGGGCTTCGTCCATTAATAAGTAGAATAGAAATAGATGTTAAATGGTCAGCAAAGATGTCGCTAATTTGATTATCTCCTTTTTCATTCGATGATGTATCAATTTTGCCTACAAGCTCACATTACACTAGAGAAATGATACGCGTTCAAATTGATCTGGAACATTCAATCACTGAGGTGGCCCACCAATTGAACAATCAAGATCAACCCATAGTAGGGCAATGTGTATTATGCATTCTACAGCTAGTGTTAGAACAAACTCCACCTTTGTGGTGTTTTTTTTCACACAGCATTGCTGATCCCAAACCTGGATAAAGGAGGAGGATTACATTAGGTTAACATCCGTTGTAATACTCGTCTTAGGAGTTGTGTTCTCAGCTGTGGATTCCGAGAATTCAACAGTGGTTGATAGTGCCAACCTGACATTCACTTTTTGCAAAAGCTCAACCACCGTTGGATTTGTGAAATATACGACCCGAGAACACAAATCCCGATACGAACCAAAAAAGAGGGGAAATAGGATTTATATTACGACGACCAACTAGTTGGGTATCGGGATAAGGCGATGATGATGATGATGATGGCGGCGATGAATTACGTGTTACAATAGATAAGTTTGAATTGGAAACTTTCTTTCTAAAAAACGTGGAAAACGAAATGTAAGGTAGTTTAAATTGCAAACTTTCTTTTTAAAAAAGTAGAAAATGAAAAGTAAGGGTTAAGGAAGGGAGTTGGGGAAAATTATAGACAAAGTCAGGTATAGTGATTTTTGTTACTCACCGCTGCAATCTACACCACTGACTGCATGGATGTTTAGCCCACCCCTTGGTAGACATTCATACGAAAAATCAGCTTGTTTAATGATTTCTAGCCATTGGATTTAATACCCAAAAAATGTTGAATCCAATGGTTAGAATAACGCATTAAAAAAATACTAAAATCTAATGACTAGATATTACCAATTAAATTGATTTTTGTTGTTTATACCCACCAAGGGATGGACTAAAAATCCACGCGGTCAGTGGGCCGACAGGGCAAGTAACAAAAATGACTATACCTGACGCCTTTGACCGTCTTTTTCTGAATTCAAAAGTGAGATCCTCTTATTGGCCTGTTGGGAGTTGGATTCTTTTTGTCGTCGTTTAGGTCATTATGTGACACAAGAATCATATTTTTCTCCATTAATTCATTTTAATTGCGTATACATTGTATAATCCCTGTCATATTTAAACGTGACATCGTGACAATAATTTAATACTTAATTATTTGACTAATATATATATACAACCACTCTAACAATGTGAACAATAATGTTTTAGGTCAATAATGTGAACAATATTATTATATATATAGAGAGAGAAATATGTCATTTTCCAGTGATGACTAGGATTCCGCAAATTTATCGATGAGGTGGATCGTACCCGCCAAACGTGTATTGCCATTTGATCTCGATTATTCGGTTTTAAGGGATATTTTGGTAGGTCATCATGGCGAGAAAATAAAATACTTGTACGCAGTAAAATTTGTCGGGGGCGTGTTTGGCATTCATTTGCCCCGCCACCAGGGGAAAATTGTTATTTTCAATAAAAATGAATTTTTTAATATATTAAAAAGATAAAATGAGACCGTTTGGATCTGTGACCTAATATTGGGTCCCATGCTCACCTAACCCATATTTGACTTACTTTGATACGTGGGATTAACACAAATTGAAAGAAAATGAAGTACACTAGCTAATATATACGCACCAAATGTTACTGAATATTGACATGCACATTTATTTAGCCAAAATAATATTCGTCTGGCTAAAGATTCACCGTTGAAACTCTCTCTCACATACCAAACAGGCCCTAAGACTATTGATTTTTAGTACATAAATTATAACGGATAGGATTCGAAACTAATGTTTATGATAGGTTTTAGTTCTCGATACACTAGTGCCCCGATTGTAATGGACCTGTTGATACTCAAGTTTCTCCTTCTATGCTAGATGAAGTACTTAGTAATTTCAGTAATTTAGGGTATTTTTACCATAGTTACTAGGATACTCGTCCCCTGATGTTTTCCAGTTTTATTACCAGTATCCTTGGAAACCAATTTCCAAAAAGAACAGGCTCCCAGATCAACTTTTTTCCAAGAATCCTACGAGCGAATGTGCTTTGGCAAAAAGTGAATCCAGTGAATACCAGTTCAACACGCACACTATTGTTGAATTCTTGGAATAAACGCCTGAGAATAGACATCTCGGGCGTTTAGATCTTTCTCTCTCTCTCTCTTAGGTACACGAACCAATGAGCATACATACATGTGGTGAGATTCACTAAAGATTGCGTGACTAAGATTCTCATCTAATGTCGCTCTCTCTTTCTCTCTCTCTTGGTTTATTTACATGGTAAAGCCAACCTGGTTTCTTTAACTATCATCGACAGCCAAAAATAAATAAATAAATCAACCCTCTATCACATTATTTTGGGATGGCCATCGAAATATGATTGTTGGTCCATGAAATGTTCAAAAAAATAAAATTGTATAGATTGCATGGTCAATAACACTTCATTGACTATATTTTTTCTCGCATAAAAAATTTCTTAAGTTGATACAATATAATGGCGAATGGTAAGTATACACATGGTGGTTGGAGGTAGGATTCACAAGTCAATGGGTACTTGTTGTTTTCTATAATGCTGTTTCCCTTGTTATTTTATATTCGTTTCCCATATCACATGAAATTTTTAGAGATTATTTCTCATTTCCAATGGGATCTCATTTTTAGAGATCCCATTTACCTTTCCTTGATTTTTCAACAAATTAGTATTACTCCCCTATACTTTCAAACTTTAAGAATACTTTCAACAAGTATTTATCAATTCCGATTTTAAGATTACCCGGTTAGTAACCGAACCGGAGCCGACATGAAATTGGGTACACTGGTATTTCACTTGAACCAACCCGTTGCACTCCTAGGCTTCCTCATAGGTCAGGGTGGCATTTTGGCCTGCCTGGGCCGGGCTGGCCTGACCTGAAGTGCAGGCCGGGCCAAATTGGCCCAAGTGCAATTTTTTATAAAAAAAAAAAATATATATATATATAAGGGTACGTATGTGTTGGTGACCAAATCGGGCTGGATGGGCTGGGCCGGTCGGGCCAGGGCGTGGGTTGGGTCGGATCTCAAGAGGGTGGACTCGGATCTGACTCGGACACCACAACGGGGCGGGCTGACCCGACCCATACGGGCCACAATGCCAGGCTCACTCAAAGGGAGGAGGACCAGGGACCACCTTATATCCACCTAAGTCACATTTCAGGTCACACATCTCATACTAGATTTGTCCGAGTTAGGAAGATCCAAGTACAGGTTTTAAGGTTGTTTTGGTCATTTAAGGTAGTTCATTTCATTTAATACTTAACTATATACGGAGGATCTACATGAACCTTATTCAGTAATCGTTGACAAAATGCGGGGTTATTTTGGTAATTTAATATTTTATATGACAAAAGAGGCGGCTTTTGGCTTTGAATATAGACTATAGAGTGAACCTTCAATGACTGCAGCCAATATGAGCCACGTGGCACATTCTTAAGAGGACACTGATCCTATGGATGCTTGGACAATCACTTAGGTGGACCTACAAACCAAAAATGTGTGTTCGATTGAAGTTATTTTCATGGGTCGATTTTAACAGTAGGAATTGGAGCATTATTTGGGTACGAACATTCATACGGTCAGTATCCTCTTAAAATGTGCCACGTGGCTCATATTGGCTGCAGTCAGCGGGGTCGCTGACTGCAGGTGTCTTCAAAGGTTTACTGTTGGAGAGTTTATAAACGTGCTGCCAAAAAAATTGATGTTGGCTTAAAGCTTTGAAGTCTCCCCGAAATGGAAATGCCAAGTGGATCATTTTTTTGGGCCCACTGGACTTATGGCTGTTTGACTCATCTCTTGGTGGACCTACACACCAAAAATCAGCTACTGACTTCTACCACTTATATTTAAGCACTAGATCAAGTCAACGCCCAGAAATGATCCTATTAAAATGCTCAAATCCAACGGTTAGAAATCACCAATTAAGCTGATTTTTGTTGTGTAGGTCCGCCCAGAGGTGAACCATACATCTGGGCAGTAAAGAGTGTGCCACGGGCTTCGATGACAGGCCACTGTCATCAAAGTTTTACTCATGGTTCTGTGGGCAGTAAGGAGTGTCACGTGGCATTTTTATAGGACTTCAAGTCAGTGCAGCCGCTGACTACCTCACAGTTCTCGGCACGTACCCGAACGCTTTTTTCCACGTATCAAGTGGCTTTTTTAAATTTTTATTATAATGGCAAAAAGGTACTCGGTTACGTGCCGAGAGATGTGTGGTAGTCAAGAGTTTCGCTGACATCCCGCTGTCATCAAAGTTTTACTCCGGGAGGAGCAAAGTCGGGCCAGTAACGTGCTCCCATAATTCGGAGACAAAACCCGCAACTCTGCCATTGATTCGAATATATATCCCCATTGCTTCAGCCGAAGAAGATAGACAAACAACTCTGTTTTTCCCTAATTTCTCGAATTTCTTCTCCATTTTGGAACCAGATTTCGTAATCTCCAGCCGTACCGGCACGGATTACCGATTCCAGCGTTTCACGGACTTCAAACCGCCGGTAAAGTCGTGGAATCTGTAGAACTACCGACCAGAAAAAAGGGAAAGAACCAGTTGAGCTTGTCGGTATTCTGACCGACTGTTACGAATAGAAAGATCGATCGGTCGTTCGACGGAGTTGGAGTTACGAAAATTTCGGTTCCATTGTTAATGTCGTTTCGTTGAACGAAAGGTTTTAACTTTTAACCTTTCCGGATATTTTCTTGTTAGATTCAGGTCGGAGTCGGTTTAGATCTTCTGATCTGGACTGGTGGAGTCGGTGAAGAAAACTGACTGAAAGCTCGAATTTTTCTTTACTTCAAATTCACCCGAACTAACTAAGAACGGCGATCTTGGTGAAGAGGGAGTACCTTTCTGTATCCGGATTTAATTGAGGGGAACTATAGGAGAAGTTGGGTTTTGTCTTTAAAATCGGAGATTCGGACAAGTAAATTCAAGCTCGTTAGTGTCGCTAGCTGCAGAATTTCGCCAGAAAAAAGGAGGAAATTTAGCAATCTGATGGCTGAAATTGGAGCGAAATGGAAAGCTCTAAGATCAATCGCGTTCATTGTTCTTCTAGCATCTGTATTTGTTTCAGCAGATCGAAATCTGAAACACGAGGCTTCAAGGAACAATGGAACTGATGAGGTTGAATCGGATTACCTTCTGAAAGTTGTTAATTTCTTATGGCAATCGGATCAATCGGGTTACCAGCATGTTTGGCCAGTAAGTTAGTAAACTTTCTGATTCAGTTTTTTTTTTTTTTTTTTTGAGATTCAATTTTTATTTGTTGGACTGTTTTGTCAGTTTAGAGCTAGATTTAAGAAATTTAAAGCTAAGTTACTTGAATTATAGTCTCTTTCTTCATCTTTTTTTTGTTTTTTTTTTTTCTGTTCTAGTTTGTAAGAATCTGATTTTTGAAGACACTGGAAGTATGTATGATTGTGAATTTGGCTTTACAGGCAATGAAATTTGGCTTGCAAATCGTGGCTGGTACGATTATCGGATTCTTTGGAGCAGCGTTTGGGAGTGTAGGAGGTGTTGGTGGAGGTGGAATTTTCGTTCCCATGCTTACCCTTATTATTGGATTTGATGCGAAATCGTCGACAGCAATATCCAAATGTAAGAGATTCTAGTACTTTCTGTGATGGCAATTCGATGAACAGTTCTCTATCTAGACTCTTTATTAGTTTTTATTACTGTTCAGAACCCTTGTAAAATGTCAATGAAGAGTTTTTATGCCATTGACATTAGGATATGGGAAGGCTTAAAAAGTAAAACCAGACTCAATCTCAACCAGAATTATGTCTGAGTCGACTCAAAACTCGCTCAAGTACGGGGTTAAAATCCTGTGTTATAGTCTGTATTGATGAGTTTTGAGTTACTGGTTGACTTTTCACGTACATTATTGAGTTTTCTTGGGCCCTCATACAACTAAGTTACCACCTTGACATGACCTGGTTCTTGAGTGAGCTGATTTGTCTTGGCATTTTCTTGGAGTCTTTTATTCTATTTTTAACCATTGGGATGTGAATGAATTCAATGAAAACCGTTACTTGACTAAGCTTATTTTCCCAAATTTTACTTTTTGAAGACAAATGTCATCTTATTTCCTCAAGAGTTTGTCTAGAGCTACACCCATTTCTTACACCCGGTGGCGTCAGATCATGCTGGACAATCCAGCCATAAATTGAATTGTCTCTGCCATGATGATCACCATCACCAAAAATCAGTCCATTTCCATATCGATAACCATTTAAAAATTTGACCTAAAGTAATGGTATAATTAGATGATCTGGATCTTTCAAATTCAAATCAATTTTTTGAGGTTAGGAATGTTGAAATGGACTGATTTTTTGTGAGGATGGTCTCCACAGTATGAACAACTCACAGTGAGGTTAGATTGTCCAACATGGTCTCTATGTGGGCCCTACCACTGGGTGTAAGAATTGGATGTAAGAAATGGGTGTAGCTCTAGATATACTCTTTCCTCAATACCCATTTAAGGTAATGCAGATATTTCTTTGGAAAATTTCACCCTGTACTGTTCTATTGAACCAGCTTAGTGCAACTGCTGAGTTTATAGTTTCTGTTTGTTTGGTCAGGTATGATCATGGGTGCAGCAGGTTCAACTGTCTACTACAACCTTAAGCTAAGGCATCCAACACTTGATATGCCTATTATTGATTACGACTTGGCTCTGCTTTTCCAACCAATGCTCATGCTGGGCATTAGTATTGGAGTTGCTTTCAATGTGATCTTTGCTGACTGGATGGTCACGGTCCTTCTAATTGTTCTTTTCATAGGTCAGGTTGCTTGAATTGTACTTTTCTTGCTATGTATTGGACTCCCAAAGCATCCTCTGATCAGTTTTGGTGGTTCTGCAGGCACGTCAACTAAGGCATTCCTCAAAGGTGTTGAAACATGGAAAAAAGAAACCATATTAAAAAGGGTCATCCATAACTTCACTCATTTTCTGTGCTAGAGTTGTTCTTATTCATCTTAACTCAAATCCTTCCTCCAGTTCTGAATCTATCTTTTTCTGATACAGGAGGCTGCTAAACGCTTGGAGTCAAATGGTGAGTTGGTCTATTCCCACTACATGAAGGATTTCTGCACACCCTGACTTTGTTAAGTTTCTTGAAAGTGATACATCTCCTCCTTCCATGTTTAATAAGGTACTGGTAGTGAAGAAGTGGAATACAAGCCTCTACCTAGTGGCCCAAGGAGTGGCACTCAAAAGGAGACGAAGGAATCCAAAGAACCAACGGTCAGTATATTCTATAAGCTCTATTTCCACGTCTGGCTCGGAGCTTCCACGATTAACTTCTGTAACCATCGCAGGTCCCTATTCTTGAGAATGTCTACTGGAAGGAACTTGGTCTTCTTGTCTTCGTCTGGGTCTCATTCCTTGCACTGCAGATAGCTAAGGTTTGCTGTTTCTAGTATACGGTCCTTAGTAAGATGCCTGTATCTTAGGATTTCCTCATGCTTTTACCATGAGCTAATTGATGGAAAATCTGCCTGGGCTTGTGGATACAGAACAATACGACAACCTGTTCAACTGCATACTGGGTTTTGAACTTATTGCAGGTACCTTTTATTGCTTTGATCAGACGTAAATACTCACTCCTCTTTTTCCTTGTTCTGGGTCTTTAACCGGCAACCTCATGGTTGCAACCCGAAGCACTTTCCAAATCAGCTCTGGCTCAATCCCCCCAGTCCCTTGAAATCTGGTTTTGAAGCATTATTCCTTCCCATGTCTTGCAGATCCCTGTTTCTGTTGGGGTGAGTTTGTACGAGGCAGTTAGTTTGTACAAAGGAAGGAGGGTGATTGCATCCAAGGGAGAATCGGGCACAAATTGGAAAGTGCATCAGCTGATTCTCTACTGCTCCTGTGGTATACTAGCCGGTATAGTCGGCGGGCTGCTTGGTCTAGGTGGAGGATTTATTTTGGGTCCTCTCTTCTTGGAGCTCGGCATCCCTCCTCAGGTGCATATGTGCAGTCTATTCTCATATTTAGCTGAATCTAGTGCTAGAGTTTAGTCAATGTTTTTGATTGCTCATATTAATTGCAAATTTTGTTTTTCTGAATTGTTTCAATGTTGTGAACTTTCGGATACATTCTTTATACCATACCATAATCACTCATCTTTGGGTATTCCACCACCTATTATGGGTGAGTAAGCTTTATCCCACTCGTAACCTTGAGGTTGAGAGAGAAATCACCGTCCAATTGTGCTATTGTCCCCACTCCAGTTTACCTCCCAATTACACTTCCCATGATTATGGACACTATCTGGTTTTGCTGGAGTCATTCACCCAACTCCATTTCCAAATGTCCTTTTCTGTTATATGCATATCTATGCAGTAAAAAAATATAATTTGACTGGTTTTCCACTCCAAATCTACCAAGGTAAAAAGAACTGAATTCCAATTACTTTGTTGCAGTTTCTTAACACATCAGAATTGGCCTTGATCATGCATGCTTAACTCTGAGAATATTTATGCAGGTCTCGAGTGCTACAGCCACCTTTGCCATGACATTCTCCTCATCCATGTCCGTTGTAGAATATTACCTTCTGAAACGTTTTCCAGTCCCTTACGGTAAGTGAATCCATCCATTACCCTCTAACTTCAGAAGAAAGAGGCACATTTACATTTCCACCTGGGTAAGATATTTTCCAATGATTAAAATTTTTTTATTTATATGTGTCCAATTTATTTTGCAGCTCTCTACTTTGTTGCCGTGGCAACTGTTGCAGCCTTTGTAGGGCAACATGTAGTGAGAAGACTGATCATTATATTAGGGAGGGCATCTCTCATCATCTTCATTCTAGCCTTCACAATCTTTGTGAGCGCAATCTCACTAGGTGGGCATCATTTTTAATTTACAGAATTTATATGGCGATATCTTTTCTTTTCCTTTGGTTGATTAAAAGGAATTTGAGTAATAAAGGCATTTTGTTTATTTAACAGGTGGGGTCGGCATATCAAACATGATTGGGAAGATCGAACGGAAGGAGTACATGGGATTTGAGAATCTCTGCAAATATGATGCTTAGTATGTAATTTTTTCTCTCCAATTTATGGTGTTATTCATGTTGCTCAGGCCTCAAGCTTGGCCCCATCCTTCTGTAACTCTTATTTAATTGTTCTCTGTTTCAAGGCTTTTTTTCGTATTTCAATTATTTAACTCAAATATTGTCTATAACCACTCTACCAACTAAGAAAATTGTAAAAACACAAAACGTTCCTTGAAAATCAGAAAAACCCCGCCCCAGAAATGGGGACCAACTGAAATCCTGTAATAACCCAACCATCGATCACACCAACTCATAAATCTGGACCATTCACTTGATTGCGGGAGGAGCACATCTTGGATGGACAATACTCCACAAAATGTGCAAATAAATTATCCTAACCTTATGATGTATTCATTATTCTCGCTCTATTGTACATGGCATGTCTCATCTACATCTCGAACTCGACACCTTTGGATTGGGTGGCGAAATTTAAGTACAAACATTGACCCTTACATGCATTTATGTGATGACACATGACAAACCATTTAAATAATTTTGATTAAGAGAGAGATTCATATTGTATTGTTGTAATTGCCGACGTGCTTTGAGTTACGTGCACTCATGTGCAGAGCCATTTCCCTTTGATTATTAGGGACAACACATGGGCACAGGCCAAACATACATGGTGCATGCCTGTACCATATGACATGAGCTCCCACTGAGAAAATTTTGGCTGTCAAGGATGAGGTCGCAGTAATTAGTTGAAGTGTGATCCACATCACTTTTGGAATATCTCCTTTTAATACATGTGGCCCCATTGCGACCCGTGGTTTTATTATTGTGACGCACTGCCACAGATAAAAAATTTCCGTTTTAGGTGGTACATTTTGTCGTCATCCGAGGTGGCACATGTGCAGTCATGCCTCTTAACACGCGATGCTTTTTAATTAAACTGGCGATTGGTAGCCTGAGCTGCCACAACAGATTTTTTACCTTGTTAATACGGGTTTATTGCCATGTAAGATGCTAGCATGGCGAATCCAGAACGTCTATCTCCCTTCGTCTGCAATACTTGTTTTTTTATTTTTACTTTTTTGAAACCAAGCCCGACCCAACTCGCGGCCCAGGCCCAAGATTTACTTTTCCCACCAGGCTCGGCCCAGCGGGCCAAATTGGCACTCCTAGATCATTGTGATCTTATAAATTATAAGTATTTTCTCTATCCATTCATTATAGTTCTAGTGAATGTAGAGTCATGCGAAGGGATTTGACATGATTTTACACAGGCTGTCAACCTGACATAATCCTCCTCCTTTATCTGGATTTGGTACTAGCAAAGTAGTATAAAAAAGACTACGGTAGAAAGAAAGGATTTGAAGACATACTTTGACAAAGATGTAGCTTTTAATAGAGTCCGAGGATAAAATAGATATTATCATATTGCCGACCTTAGATAATTGCCATAAGGCATATGATGATGATGATGACGACGATTGCATTTACCTCCGAAGTGCAGATGACAATCATCTAATTGTGGGAGTCAAATTTGCTAGCTGTTAATTATGATTATCTATCAAATTACATGGAGCGGACTTTGACAATTGGCACTAACCACCCGGGCCTAGTTATACGGGTTTGGTGTTCCCCGTGCAAATTCTTTAAGCCGGGGCTACAGCCGCTACACCATGTGGATGTTTGAATTATCTTTGTTATAATATCGTCCCTAATACACTCCTTTGGGAAGATATCTATATGCACTATAATAACTTCCTCAGTAAAGAAACGTACGCGCTTGGATATTTTGAAAAATAAATCGTGTCTTCGTGGATATGGTAAATATTTTTTTTATAGGTAAACATTTATTATTCCTCGCCTCAGGTAAGAACCAGGTTTTTGGAAATTACCCAGAAGACTCGATTCCAGGTCTGTGGGTACAACCCCTCACAGTCTGACCAACTCAGCTGTTGAACGCTTCTTTGCACATGGTAAATAGTGTTGTAAAAAGTGAAAAAAGTGATGTCAGGTCAGCACTATCAACCACCATTGGATTCTCAAAATCTGCGGCCGAGAGCACAACTCCCGTGAGGGGTTAGAAAAAGGAGGGGTTCCTTAGGGTACAGAACCTCGGATTCAATTCAACCCGACAAACGAAAACTGAAAATATAAGGAAACGAAGATTCACTTATCAAACACCTCTTTTCACCTATATGCGTGTAATTACCGGTGCCAAAAGATGACCAACTGAATTGGGCTGTTCTTTGA
Source organism: Euptelea pleiosperma (assembly GCA_035048495.1). Taxonomy (NCBI): domain Eukaryota; kingdom Viridiplantae; phylum Streptophyta; class Magnoliopsida; order Ranunculales; family Eupteleaceae; genus Euptelea; species Euptelea pleiosperma. The sequence continues at coordinate 27,676,796 of CM068549.1, forward strand.
TGCAGTCCTCTGTATCAAAATTTTGATGCAGAAGTCCTTAAAATTTTACGTAATAGACTCGTTCGGGCCCTCTTGCCCCTTGAATGTCTGGCCCACACTAGGATAGACCTACACACCAAAAATCAGAATGATTAGTGATTTCTAGCCGTAGGCTTTGAGCACTTTTTCATCCTGGGCTTTATGAACAGGCCTATGAGTTGGTTTCAAGCCCATGATGGAAAAGTACTCAAATCCAATGGCTATAAATCACCAATCACGCTGATTTTTTGTGTGTAGGTCTATCATAGTGTGGGCCAAGCCCGAATGGATCCACTACATTGCAATTTGAGGGACTTCTGCATCAAAATTTTGATGAAGTCGGTATCCTAGATTTTTCTAACTGAATGTGTCAAATACAACCGTACCGTCATTGATATTTAAGACTTTGCCATGTGGCGCTTTTAGGTGCAGCTCGGACGCAGATCAAAATTTTATGACGGGACCACAGTATGAGCCATGTGGCAGATTCTTAGAGACCGTATATGGATGTTTGGTCCATCCTAGGTGACCTACAGACCAAAAATCAGTCTCATTGGTGATTTCTAATAACCTTTGATCTGAGTGCCACAATAATGCTCAAATCCCACTGTTAAAAATCAACCCATGAAAAGGACTCCAATCCAACGGTTAGAAATCACTAATCAAGTTTATTTTCGGTACGTAGGTTCACCTAGAGCTGGGCCAAACATCCATACGGTTAGTGATCTCAAGAGTGTGCCACGTGGAAGGAACTTTGACAAGGACGTCCGCCGTCAAAAGATTTTTCTTGTGGGAGAGGTCCGAAAGATTTCTAATTCACTGAGTAAAACTTCTATCACAACAAATTGTAAATCACACAATCACAAGCCAATGAGTTCTCGGCACGTACACAAGTGCTTTGCAACGTTCCATTTGCTTGTTCTTTGAGGTGTACGTGCCGAGAACTCATTGGCTGTGATTGTGTGTTTTGCAACTTTCTTGTGACAGAAGTTTTACTCCTAATTCACTGACCAGCCCACGATATAAGCCATGTGGCACACTGTTAGAGGACGCTGACCGTATGGATGTTTGGCAATCCCTAGGTGGACCTAAAAACCAAAAATCAGCCTGTTTAGTGATTTCAAACCCTTGGATCATGTACCGCAAATAACGGTCAATAATGCTCAAATTCCCACGGTTAAAATCAACTCATGAAAATGACTCTAATCCCCACCTATGGATTGGCATACGGTCAGTGTCCTCTAAAAATGCGCCACGTGGCTTATAATGTGGGAGGTCACGGATTCGCTGACTGTCGACGGTCAGCGAAGTTTTACTCTAGGTCTCCTACGTTCCCTACCCAACCAAGCCTTGAAGAACTAGTTTAATATTACGACTGTTTTTCACAAAACCAACCCTGATCTCTTTTAACGGAAGAAAGGGAGGCCCAAAAAGGGATCCCACGCGGTAACCAAACACGGTGTAAGAAGGACAGACTTGGACGGACCATGGCTAGCCCCATTTTTTTGGTTTTCATTTTTTGTAACGCCTTTATCTGTACTTGGAGTAGAGGGAGAGGAAGGGAGAAGAGAAGAGAAGAGATGAGTTCTCTGCAGTTCTTCACTCCCTCCTCTTCTTCCTTGAAGAACCGTAATTTGAGTTCCAAGCAATTCACCTCTCCCTCTAAAAACCCTAATTTCAACCTTAATAGCTCAAAAACCCCTCATTTCAGTCGAACCCAACTCACTTCTTTCTTTAAAAACCCTAGTTTTCTAGGGTTTAAGCCCTTCTGCCCCAGAAATCCCTCTCAGAGACTTAAATGCAATGGTGTCAAAGACTCCAGTGAGGAAACTAAATCATTTTTGGACTTGGACAATGGTGGTGGTGGCGGTGGAGACGGGGACGGAGAAGAAAGCGATGGCGATGGCAATGGCGGCCGGGTTGAGGAGAAGACTGGTCCCTTTCCTGAATGGTTGAATTTGACCTCAGATGACGCTAAAACGGTTTTTGCGGCACTTGCTGTCTCCCTTGCCTTCCGGACATTCGTGGCTGAGCCTCGATTCATCCCTTCCTTGTCAATGTACCCTACATACGATATTGGAGACCGAATTGTTGCTGAAAAGGTACCCTTTTTTTTCGCCTTATAATTCTTAATCTTGTTCAGATTTCCTTCTGTTGAGTTTTGACAAGTTTGGATTTTTGTTTGAGTGTCATAAACAAGGAACTGGAATTTTGATAATGCTTTAGAAAGAACAAAGATTGTTCGGGTTTTATTAAAAGATTTTAGAAGTAGCAGTAACTATGTAATTCTGGGTTTTCTTTTGAGTTGGTATGAGAAGATTATTCGGGTAAGAAGGAAAGGTGATTTTGGCTGAAAGTAGAATTATGGTTTGTTTGGTGCTTCAGAAGGTGACAATAATTGGAATTTATACATATATGTTTTTTTTTAATGTGATCAATGCTGAGCGTAAAACACCCTAAGGTGTGAAAACTTACATTTTGTTAATCAAGCATGGTTAGATGTGAACACTATAACCTTAATTTGGGTGAACAATCGTGAAGCCTTTACACTTCAATGTTCAACCCAAAAACTGATAAATGGGGATCTTCTCGTTATTCTTTTGGGTTTGTAAAGTGAAGTTTTGATGTGAGCAATATATCAATAACAGGTGTTTTATCTCAACATTGTTAGGTTTCTTACTACTTCAGAAAACCATGCGCCAACGATATAGTTATTTTCAAAAGCCCGCCGGTCTTGCAGGTAATGTGGTGTGTTGAAAAGGTCGCAAACTCTTTAACCTAAGCATGTGTTTTTTAAGCATTGCAGCACTTACTTTGCAGGAAGTAGGATATACTGACGAAGATGTCTTTATTAAACGAGTTGTTGCCAAGGAAGGTGATGTTGTGGAGGTGAGTCTACCAAACTCAATACGGTATGTGTCTGTGCTCTGAAAATTGAATTTTTTTCATAACTATTCTTTTTTGTAAGCAATTTTTCCAGAATATAATGGAAATAGATGTAAGTCACTTTGTTACCTATTTGTTCCTTCTTTACTTTTTGGTGAACTGTGTATTGCTTGTTTTAGAAAGCTACAAGATGAACATAACAACCTTTCCTATGGTTAGACAACTAACTGCTAATTTTCTGGTTTCAATTTTTTCTAGTCATTATGATGTCATACCTGAGGTTCACGAGCAGTGGCGGAGCCAGGAAGGGACCAGGGGGGGCACCTGCCCCCCCTCAACTTTGAATTTCTTTAAAGAAAACAAAAATTTACTTCCTATAGTGCCCTTTTCCTTTTGTTTGGCCCCCTGATTTTCTATTTTTTTGCGATTTTACCCCCCTTGAACAATTTTTTTTGTGATTTTGCCCCCCCTTGATCAAAATCCTGGCTCCGCCACTGTTCACGAGCATGTGTTAGGATAGGTTAAATACAAGACATTCATTTAAAATTGTGCAAGGACACTCCATTTTTTGGTATGTTTTCATTTGTGAATTTTACCTTGGAAACAATTTTACCTTGCATTGATATTTTAGGAAATGATAAAACAAGCATGAAAACACACACATAAGTCATCATAATATAATTAACAACCATTTGGAGTAAAATGTTGATACATGCTGGCACAAGTATTTTAGACTTCCACATTGATATGTTCAAATCATGTCATTTAAGTACATAAAAGATTGTAGAGATTTGCCGAGGCCATTGTAGAAACAGCCTCGAAAAGCATGGTTAAAGCTAAATTTTGATTGTTATTCGTTTGGTAATCCCAAATTGGTAGGCATTGGAGGCTCATTCTGAGATGAGCACGGATTATCTCTTTTGGTTTTCTTTGGTCCTATTGGTTTCAAAGATGCCAATGAGGCGGAAGTGTATGCACTTCTAAAAGATTTGGAGATCTATAGATCTTGTTTCAATGCCCCCAGTAATTGTGGATGGAGATTTAAAGAATCTATTGTTTGGGCATCCAGCACTTTGGAAGGACCATGGAGACTTTCAAACATTGTGGTTAAGAGTAGAGACAGCAGTATAAACAAGGAATTTGTACTTAGCCACTCTTATACATTTGCTAATGTTTTGGCCGACTCTTTGGCCAATATGGTGTACACCATCGCTCGTTGAATATTGGAAGCTATCATTAGCTTTCCCTACTTTTTGTTTCCTCTTTAAATTAAGTTATATTGATATATGGAAGTACATAAAAGACAAGAGCTACCGATCAAAAAAATATATAAGACAAGAGCTGCCTTATGACCTGAGGAGATCAAAACCACATTGACGTAAGACCTACAATTCTCTTTCTTTCATTTTTTTGATAAGTAACAGAATTTTATTAGAAAATGAAAACAACTACAAGGAAGGGAAAAAATTTCCCTATAAAGAAAACAAAAATACAATGTTAGGGGAGAAAGTTCCCAATATACAAAACAGCTCTGTGGACATCATCCTTAGCAAGATGGTCTGCCACATCGTTTGCTGCCCTCAATGTATGAGAGAAGATGATAGATCAGCTCTTAATTAATTCTCTGATATGATCTAGGATACTGTGCAGCCGCCGGGGACAAGCCTTATCCTTGGATACCCATCCAGTAGCGTTTGCAGAATCACCTTTACTATTAGCTGACCTGAGATTTTTATCTTTAAAGATTTGTAAAGTATAGCTTAAGAACATTGTGCCCCTATGGCCAAATGGAATCAGAGACAAGCCCAAAAAATCTTCCAGCACTCCCTTAGAGTTAGGAGACACCCAATAGATACCAAACTGAGCCAAGAACAAACTCCATAGCTCTCTTGCAAACAAGCAATGCAGGAAGAGATGATTGACGTTCTCCTTATTCTCCTTACACATCACACATCTATTGGGGATGACTATATTCCCGTTAATGAGATGGTCCACTGTCAAGAGCTCATCTAAAGTCCTTATCAAAAAAAGATCTTATCTAAAGCCACCATCCAAGCAAACATTCCACTCTAGACGGAGCATGGCTGCCCCAATCTTCTCAACTGGAGCTCTTGCTTCAGAGAAACCAGCAATAATGTTATAATAAGATTTCACTGAGAAAATCCCTCTAGGACTGCCTTCCATATCCACTTATCCACCCCCAACATCGGAATGAACCTCAAGTCTACCAAGGAGATTCATGCATTATTGAATTTCTCTTGCAAGGAGATTCCAACAAAACACCGAAGCCCATACATACTAATTTATTAATCTCCGTACATCATTCATAATTATTAATTTTTTTAAATAAAAGTATAATGTATATATTTTTAGTGGAAATGAAATTTTTTTTTAGTAATGTTTCATTTCGGTCCCTGTAAAGATAGAGATATTTTGGTATATCTCATAAAAATACATCAAAATTTGATACCATGCTTGGAAAGCAGTTTGACTGTCACGATTTGACTAGGGGTAGTTTTTTGCCTTTGCAGGTTCATGATGGAAAGCTTTTAGTAAATGGTGTTGTAAGAAATGAAGATTTCATCATGGAGCCACCATCTTATGACATGACACCAATTGTATGACTCTCTTAACACCATTTATGTGCTTCTTTATAAGAGTTAGTGAAGTTAACGTATTAAGACTACCACCTGGTTGAAGTGCATTTATTTTCTGCATTTTATCTTCAACTTGCCATGCATTTGCTTTGATATCTCAGATTTGTTAGATAACTTAATTCTTCAACACATTCAACACATCTTATGTGTCAACAAAATACACCAATGAGGTGTGTTAAACTGTGAAATTTTGCAAAACATTATTGACTTGACAACTTCCATGTTTTCATTACACTGCAGCGTGTACCGGAGAACTCAGTCTTTGTTATGGGTGACAACCGCAACAACAGCTACGATTCACATATATGGTAATAGATTCCCTCTTAAGTTTCTGCACTATGAACTTCATATTTGCATGTTTCCATGATCTTGAATGGTCCCCCATTCTGCATTTCTCTTGTTCGACTTTGAAATTGTTCTGTTTTCAGGGGTCCTCTTCCTGCCAAGAATATTATAGGAAGATCAGTATTTCGTTATTGGCCCCCAAAGAGGATCGGCAGCACAGTTTTTGAGGGTGGTTGTGCCGATAGGAAACAGGAGAGCAGTCCATCATCTTAATGAGAACCCAGCTTGTAGATTTCATCCCAAAGGCACTGGCGAGTGCGTTCTGGGGTAGTTGATGCCATGTTCTCTGTCTCAGATCTTGTGGTCAGGGACTTGCCTTAGGTCTCTTTCTTGAGTTATCAGTATTCATGGAAGAGAGAAGGAAAAGAGAGGCAAAGAAGCCATTTTTTCCAAACAGGCTTCTTTTATGAAGCCCTTTTGTTGATCATAATGTAGACTGATCATTGTACTTCTATTGATGTACTTCAATTCTTTAAGCAACAAAGATGTAATCACAAAGTCTCTGAATTAGATCCATGGATTAGACAAATTATTCAATGAGCAAAAAAAAAAAATGAAAGATATGGCCAAGAGAACAAGCACAATGAGAAATCAAATGGAAAGAATCAGAAAAAGACAAGAAAAAAAAAAGATTTCTAACCCCAAATATAAATATTAGTCCCAACGAGACAAGTTTTGATAAAAGATTAGAATCGCCAAAAAATACTTGGCAGATATTAAGACGTGCCCAATTAATACGTAATAGCACTATTTTATGAAATTTTTCATTGAAAGGATATACAGAATGCCCGTACATACCGCCTCGTCTTGTGATGTGTATGTGCAACTTCCTTCTATATATGCCGCCCATCCTAAAGAAAACATCAAAATAACGTTAGATTCCATTAACACCTCACAGAAATTCCTTCCTTTGTGCAATTTATTGTTAAATTTCAGATGGTAATCTCATGATTTGATTTGGATTTTGGATCATTTGATTGATGTGGACCTCTTGAATTAGCATAGCCCAAAATTTCGCAGTGAGATCACGCTAGCCTTCCAATCAATCACATTATTCAGATGATCAGGAAAAAAAGAAGCAACGCCAAACATCCAAACGGTCAGTGTCCTCTAAAAATGTGCCACGTGGCTCATATTGTGGGCGGTCAGCGGTTTCACTGACCATTGACGATCAGCGAGGTTTTACTCCGCTCATAATCACTGACTATCCGTAATTGTGGGATGATTGGATTCGTCACAGATAGTGAATGATTCTGTTTGGACAGTCAACACTCCTTCGACCTGTTCATTTTATCAAAGCTATGGCTGGACGATTCAACAATGGGACCTGGAAATTGCTTGGGTTATAAATCATTTCTCACGTAAAGACCACCCTGCTTCTTTACTTAGTGCCACGCTTTACAGGATATGGGAACTGCCTGATGAAGGTTTTTGGTGCAACAATACCGATGGAGCTATGTCTAGTGATCGGGCTGCGTATGATTTTATTCTTAAAGATCGTGAGGGAGTGCCTTTGGGTTCAAAGTACACGATATCGTTTTAGTATCCTTCATGCATGATACCAAAACGTATCAGAAGTATCATTCGGTTTTGGACGAAACTTCATGAAACCGAAACAAAATGTTAGTGCAAATTTATACATAAGATGAAGTATCGTTTGGTTTCGGACGAAACTTCATGTAGCCCAGTTGGTATCGCCTTAGGATGATACGGAAATGATACAGGCGAAACATTTTGGTATCGCCCAATACTTTGAACCATGTTTGATTGTATTACTTTTCATTTTGCTTTTAGAGACCAATCGGGCAGCTAATTATTTAGCTTCTTTTTTTATAATTATAGAATTTATTAAGAGGCAACACCCCAAAGAGAACACACAATAGCCTAAGAGGTCTAGATGACCTACAAAGGATTAAAGCAAGAGGATAATAGAAAGCAAAGCAAAATAGCAAACTAACAAGCTTCTCTAGAACATAAGAGGTCTCAACAGAACACGAAATCTTCAAAGAAAAAAAATCCTTACACTCTACAAAAGCTTTAGACCAAAGAATATCAGTCTCTTGATGTTGACAATAACATTGGCCACCTCTTCTTCCTTGCCTTCAAAGACTAATATTTCTTTCCTTCCATTATTTAGCTTCCTTATGCTTGTCCAATGTAAAAATTACTTTTTTACCTTCTTTGTTTCCTAGCAATCTATCCAAAATTAGTGCAGAGGACGCTAGTGGTTGTAAATATGCGTGGTTGTAAATTCTTGTGGTAGGGTGCAATCATACCAGCACTAATACACCGGATCCCATCAGAACTCCGCAGTTAAGCGTGCTTGAGCGAGAGTAGTAATAGGATGGACGACCTCCTGGGAAGTCCTCATGTTGCACCACTCGAAACCATTTTATAATTTTTCTCTGTTAACAGTATAATTTTTCTCAATAAAATCTGGTAGGGGTCCTGTCTAACCCCAAGTTTCCCTCTTGGAGAAATAGAATCACCAATTGCATGATCTGGATAATGGGATCGGGCACAGTATAGAGTTTAAATAATTGGTTGCATATTATGAATTTTGCCATCTTAATACTTGCTGAAGTGCAACCATAGTGTCTAGTCTGCAAAGGGAAGAAAGATTTTCAGATCAACTCAGGATAGTTTTACAGAAGGAAAGATCAACATTCATGGTGGCAACCACAAAACCATTAGGTGTTGGTCATTAATTTTAAGCAATGTAGTAAGCTACACTAATTTTTTACTGCAAAACTACAGACATCACATGATGGGCTGAAGCAAAGATTTTATTGGATAAAATGTTGCTTGCTGTTTGCACAAATATATCAGGAAGAATGAATAAAAGCAAGCAAGCATAGAATGTCATAAATACTTTAGATATATTCCTAAGTTCCTATCAACTAACAATCAATTGTTGACAATTTGCCGGTATTTGAAAGCTATTTGATGGCTTCATCTTGCTGGTGTATTATTTTAAAGTTCATCTTTGGCTGTTTGATCCTGAGTTGGGATTCCTCTGATTCCTCTGTCCGCTGCAGCTCTTACATTTTTGTTGATGAATACAGCCAAGTCCTTCAAGCTTGACTTTGTAGAAAGTTTGACCTGTGTTGTTAATGAATATCAGGAATTCTATTCCAAAGGTTAAGGATAAAATGAAAACCGAATAAATATCATAATATAATTACCGGATTCAACTTATGACCAGATGGGTAAAACAAAAGCATTGGGTATTCATTTATCTGCAAAAAACAAGAAAATCAGTAACCGTTTATCAGCATGCTCGTTTTTGCTGTCCTAATCAATATCACTATTTAAAAAAAAAATCTAGTGTACTTTCTCATCAGTAAAATTCATAGTAATTCTTAATTAGCTTTGAAAAAGTAACCAATTTTTTATTCCTTAAAGGTGCAACTACTTTTTCTTGGCAGTTGGTGCCCTCCTAGAAGACTGATAAGCCAATATCAATGGATCCTCACTAATTCATGAAGAAAAAAACCTATATTGTCAAAGAAACAAGGTTTGATCAAGCATTTACAGAACTCACTATAGCGACTTGACTCAATTGAGAGTCCAATCGAGTTAAGAAGGAGACTACTTTTACTGAACTTGAGAAATCTTGATCAAGTGCATGAGAACTCGATGGACTACCCAAAAAAATCAAATAATTTGATTGAAAAACTCGATCAATTTAATCAACCTAGTTTCTGGTCAAACTGGAATATGGCGTTCATTGAGTTCGATTCAAATTTTGAGTTTTTAAACCTCATGCCAAAAGTTCATCTTCAAACTGGAATTTGTGGTTGCAAAAGGCTTCTTTCCAGCTTTTGAGTGGTAAAAAAAAGTAAATGAGGACAGAATGATAATGCTAGCATCTTGACAAGAAAAGGGGGAAGGGCCTGCATTCTGAACATGAAGTGACTAACAAATATTGTAATGATTTTAGTTATTCGGAAAGGATGCTTTTTCATTCACTCAACTACTATTGCGGGTTTCTATTCTTATAAATCAAGTAGTGGTAGAATCAATACCTGCAGCTTTGAATGTTCATTTGAAGAAGCATCTATTCGTGCAATGATTAGATTATCCAGCCCTTTGAAGTGCTTAGCCAGCTTCTCTACTTGCTTGCTTGTGGCCTCGCAGTTGATGCACCACGGCGCGTGTACCTTCCATTTAATGAAAATGGTCCAAACAATTGATCATTGATCAAAATAGTTTTTCTTTTCAGAAAAAAAAGAAGCAAAAATAGTACAACTCAAGCAAGACCACAAAGATATGAATCAGGTTCATGGAGAAGATAGGCTACAGCTAACATACTAACCTCTAGAAGAACGTTTTGGGGACTGCTCAAAACCGAGTCGTCAAACGTCCTGCCTACAACTGTCTGGATGGTTGTATCCTTCTGCAATTATCCAGAAGTACTGATATCTCATCAACCACATCAGAAAATGGTAAACTGGGAAACAAACTTCCACTTTCCACCTTTCGCAAACTCCATTATTGGAAAATCAGCGAGCAAGGAATCAGTCGGGTTGATCATTCTCAGAAAAGTAAAAACCAACGAGTTTTTGAGATTCGATTCTTAGCCAAACTGAACATCATCAAGCTTCAAGTCCAAGTCCTAATTTGGATACATAACAGACTGACTAGACTTCGGGATTGGAAGGTAAAACAGCAATAGGGTCCTCCAAGCTTGGAGCACAAGAGAACTACAATTCAGACTTCCATGATATATTCGTTACATTAGCTTTGGAACTCTTATGCTAGTGAGATGAGAAAATAAATTAATGGGCTCACAGTATCTGGTATAGGCTGTGATTTGAAGTATGGTGAGAGAGTTCCATTTAGAAGTCCCGAGCAAAACTCCTACAAGAGCCCATGAAAAACCAACTTAGATCTCCAGGTCGATACGTCTTGGAAGGTTAAATCATATGGAGTAAGAAAATGTTACTTCTAATTTGCTTGGTGTCGGATCTGACTCTAACAAGTACTTCGAGGTAATTTTGTTATCGAAAGCAGTCACCTAATCAGCCACACATAAAACATAACGGGCATCAGTAAAGTGATCTAGCTGTGCTAATGATAAAAAGTTCAATAAAAAAAAGGAAAAGAAAGGAAGTGATCATCAAGAAGACTCACAACAGTATTTTCTGATTCTTCAAGCCCAAATAAAGTAAAAAATGGTTTCGCAAGGTCATCCTCTGCAATGTCTACATATACAAACAATATCTGCAGGCAAAAGGCAATTTTAGAAATCACAGTCTATTAATAAGTGTATCAACCACTCCAATGCATTCTGAATTGAGTCAAAGTATAAAAAAAAAAAAAAAAAACCTTTGATTTGAACTTTCTTGCAACATCTTGAAGAGGCACAAGGAGGTTCTTGAAGTCATTAGCCTTTGCAAAGACGAAAACCTGGACAAAAATTGGATGAATGTCATTACATGTTTACCATATAAACTTAATTCAATTTCAATATACATAGTTTGAGAATAATAAGGATTGGATTTTAGCTATTGAAAAGGAAAGAAGGCCCCAACATGTCACGTGGAAGGTCCATGGAATCCAACAAGTGGGATTGTTTGAGGAGAAAGAAACTGATCACATACCAAGTAGGTCCGAATATAGAACAATACAACTGATTCTTTGAGTAAATATTCTTTTTTTAATTACTGGACACATGGTGATCATATATTTTGTTTCATTTTTACGTTATTTTTCTAATTATTCATTTTTAATTATTTTTAATAAAAGAAAAAACATGGGAGCATGGACTTATATCTCATGCATCTCGAGGTACCAATACCTCTACTCATGCCTCTGCTTTTTAAAGACAAAAACAAGACTTCGGAAGAGTAATACTAACCTGGAGTTTTGTAGGGTTGGAATAAACTCTAACAGAATTAAGTTCAGTCAGTATAGTAACTAATGGAAACTTGTTGTATTCCAAGAACTCCAGTATCTTGTCCTTTTCGAAGGTGTCTTCTGTGGAACCAAACAGATGAGTAATGATGAGAAATATTTAAACATCCATAACATAATACAAACCAGAACTCCACATATCCAATATAGAGACAAGTATTCTTCTGCAGTTCAACTCTAATCTACTTGCACAAAAGTGATTGCAACAGAATGTTAACTCAAGCTGATCATAAGACAAACAAAAATAGAATCTTAAACTATTTGACCAGACTGTGTGTTTAGTTTGAAACACAATTTCCGAGAAATAGTAAAGAAGATATGTGAGATTGACATTTATATCTATAGACCATAGTCACCCTTTCAACACTGTAGAAGAAATCAACTAAGCTATAGAGTAAAGATAACAATCCACGTTAAAATAAAAAAAATCCCTACTTAATTTGGAACTGCTGAAAGATAAGATATAAAGTGTTCAAATTCGAAGGCTGAAAGCCACATATAGATATGACAGGATGGTAGTGGGAGTGGTTGGTATGAAATCAACAACTTACCGAATGTCACATATTTTTCTGGTTCACTTTTGACAAAGCCGAGGAAAAGATTTTTAGTATTAATATCTGGAAAAAGAACTTTGGCAGCTTCGGTGCTGCTAGCTTCTGCAAACTGGATTTCACTGTTTGCAACTGCTGCTTTTGTAAATTCTTCATAACCAGTTCCCTGCAAAACAAAAATCTCATTAGAACATTTCAGTACTGCAGTAGTAAACTAGGGCATAAATACAGATGGTTTGTTGCCAATATTTACATGTTACTTAGGCATATATGATCCTCTCATTAGACTGAATAATTACAAATAGTACATGGAAAACTGAAACAAAAACAAGCCTGTGGCTCCACATGACACATGCTCTCCATGAAAATAACAAAATTAGGAGATCATAGACAAAAATTCCTATAAAAATGTAATTAGAAATACCATTCTGTTCATTCTGATTGTTATTTTGTAGGCATCATCATCATTAACAACACATATCATCAACAACAGTAAATGAGTTAGGATTATTTTACTGAGACCATATTAGGTAAGCACAGAAAAAAAATTGGTGTTAGGCTATGTAATGTGTAGGTCGAAAATGAATAGAACTGTGAGTCTGTGACGGATATCAATAAGAACTGAAATATTGTTGAGAGAAAGAAATGTTGTATTTTCACTGTAGTTGCCTGATAAGGTAGAATGGCTGCACAATCTAAGATGCACAAACCAGAACAGGCTTGATTATCTCAAGAAATCCGCACTAGTAATTAATAAATTCAATTTACAGGAGGTTCTGAGGTTTCAAAGTTAGCTGTACTGAATTTAAAAAATCCAACTTGAGATTCCGAAATAGTTGTTACTCCTAATAGAATCTCAATCTGCCACAACCATAAAATATGGTATTTTCATTTTTTTCCTATACGTATATTTAGGCTAAATGAAAATGAATCAGTATGACCAAAGGCTTCGAATAGTCGGCGATGATAAAGAGAGTGAGTTATGACTTCTTCTCAACAGTCAGTAAGATTTCCAATACTATAGAATGTCCCATTGAACAAGCATTGATCAAACCAATAAACAAAAGCAAGAACTCTAAATTCAGAAATGGGGTTGATGAATATTTCATGGATAACATTCTGAGTATTTTCTGTAAGAAAAAAAAAAGTTCCCATACCTCAAATTGCTCAAAGAGACCAATAACAAACATCCGGTGCTTCGTAAGAAACTCTTCTGCCTCAGTTATAGAGGTTAGTCTAATAACGGGCATACCAATCTTTTTTCTCATCCAAATCACTATTTCCTCCCTGGTTAATAATTACCCACACAAAAACAGATCAAGTTGAATTCTGGGCTGTCACTAATGGCAATTAGAACAAAAACTACAATTTGACAAAGGAAGAATCTCACGCTGCAAATCCACCAGTATACAGTTGAGAGCTCCCATTGACGAAGAGAAGCAAGGTAGGGAAGCCTTTGATCCCAAGAAAAGACGCTACCTTTGGGTAGCGCTCCGCATCGAGCTTTGCCAGCAAAAGAGGATTCCCCATCTCCTTAAGAGCAGTCGCAGCCTCTGCAAAATGAGGCATCAGCTCTGCACTTCTAGCACACCAAGGAGCATAACCCAGAACAAGAACAAATTCATTAGTGTCAATTATCCTCTTGGTGTTGTCATTCCTGAGTTCAAGAACAATTCTCTGGGCCTTTCTTAGAACCTCAGCCTCAGATGACTTAACTTGGGTCCCCTCTTGTTCTACTTCTTCATCCAATGCTAGTAGCTCTTCAAAACCCTCCAAATCATCATCAGTATCATCATTTATAACAGGTTCAGAAGCCATGACAGAGATGAAGAAACCCAATAAAAGCAAAAGGGTAAGCGTGAAACTAATGAACCTGGAACTGGGTTTTGTTGTAGACATTATGATGAGCACCTAAAGGTTAATGGGTCTGAAGAACTCTGTAATCTTGAATAAGATCTCTGAAGCAAATGGGTATACAGAAAATTCACTCAGAAGTCTGTAAATCTTGGAGAGAATCTGTTTCAAGGAAGTGGGTATTGTTTGGTGAGTGAACTATAAAGGATAGATGGGTCTGAAGGATTTTCACTCAAAAAGCTTCAAATCTTGATGAAAACCTGATTGGGTTAGTATGAAAAAGAAATGAAAGAGAGGAGTTCCGTTGGTTTGTTAGTTAGGAGAAGACATTGAAAAACAGCTAGAACATTGATTGGACCTTTATATTTTTTGGTGGCAACATGCATTGAACTCGTGATTTAAAGTTTTAAACGTTAAGGGGTCAAAGGAAATAGATTGTCTTTGGCACAAATGAGTCAGAGTGACACTCTGAGACGCTGTCGTGTGCAAATCTTTCCCCGAATACCTTTTTGGGTATAAATATTCCAACTGTTCTTTTCCTCGAACTGGTAGTTTTTTTTTTTAAGGGTGGCGTTATTTGCACACACACCTATTTTTGAGTTACACCCACCCCTACCCAACCCTAGGTGTGTGCAAATAAGTTACAAAAAAAACAAAAAAACTCCACCACCAATAGAGAAGAAGACCTCCTCCTCTTCTTCTCCCGGCGGCCTCCCCTTCCTCCTCTTCTTCTTCTACTCCAAGCGGCTTCTTCTTCCTCTTCCTCCTCCTCTTCTTCTTCTTCTTCTTCTCTAAGGGGCCTCCTCTTCTTCTCTGAGAGGGAGAGGGAGAGAGAGAGAGAGAGAGAGAGATAGGAAGAAGAAGAGGAGGAGAAGGAAGATGAGGGAGGGAGAAATCTCTTTCTACCCCTCTCCGTAAAAAAAAAAAAAAAAAAATTCGCTCCATCTCGGTAACGCAGGATGGACATGGCTTTGGCTATATCGGTAGCCCACTGCTGACATGGGCTACCGATATGGCCAAAGCCATGTCCACCCTGCGTTACCGATACGGAGCGAATTTTTTTTTTTTTTTACTGAGAAAGAGATAGGGAGAGGGAGATGGAGAGAGGAAGGGAGAGACACACGCGCACACACACACACAGGAAGAAGAAGAAGAGGAGGAGGAGAAGGAAGATGAAGGAGGGAGAGATCTCTTTCTCCCCTTTCCGTAAAAAAAAAAAAAATTCGCTCAGTATCGGTAACGCAAGGTGGACATGGCTTTGGCCATATCGGTAGCCCGTTGTTGATATGGCCAAAGCCATGTCCACCCTGCGTTACCGATATGGAGCGAATTTTTTTTTTTTTACTGAGAGAGAGATAGGGAGAGGGAGATGGAGGGAGGAAGGGAGACACACACACACACAAAATATAAGGAAGAGGAAGCCGCTCGAAGAAGAAGAAGAGGAAGAGGAGGCTCCCCGGAGAAGAAGAGGAGTAGGTCTGCCGCCCACCACTAGGTAAGAGAGAGAAGGAGGGAGGGAGTAGTGGTGGTGAAGAAGAAGAAGAGGACGGTGGTGGTGAGTTCCTCTTCGTTCGATTTTTTTTTTTCCTCACAACTTTGGATATGTGCAGATAAGATGTGGGTGTCACTCAAAAAAAGGTGTGTGCAAATAACGCCACCATTTTTTAATTGGACTATTTGGAGTAAAACTTTGATGACATGGCCCTGTCATCGCGACCGATGATAGGGCACAATACGAGCCACGTGGCACACTCTTAAAGAAACATAAAAAGAGCATTTTGGATAAAGTAGGGGTAATTTTGAGATTTCATCAATTTTAAACGCAAGAAAGGCCTTCTCTTTGGAATAGATGATAAACCATCGAATCAGCTTGGTCCCTATTTTCCCTTTCTCACTCATCTTCTTCAAGAACCTAAGAGCCAAACCCTCGGCTCATCTGCCACTTTCCATGGCATGTTAGTTGCAATCTGATAGAAACTCAAAAATTGTTTCAAGTTGGAGAATGAACATTGCTCTTAAAGTGCAGTCGACTCAAAGAAAATTCTTCTTCATTCCAAAAAAATAAGCATTACAATCTATATTACGGAAAATTGCAGAAAAGAAAACCAACTTTAATTCATTTACAAAAAAGAATACAAGTTTTCGCAAATCCCAAAAAAGAAAACGAAACGCTCTTTAAAAGGGCGTTTCATGACGTGGCACATGTTTATTAAAAAAACGCTCTTTAAAAATGTGTTTTTTCTGACAAACGCCCTTTTAAAGGGCGTTTTTCAGTAATAAACGCCTTTTTGAAAAACGTCTGTCAGTGTCAGTCCGACATCTGACAACCTGACAGACGTTATTTTAAAGGGCGTGTGTCAGTAGAAAACGCTCTTTTAAAGGGCGTTTTTTATTGACAAACGCCCTTTTAAAGGGCGTTTTTTGATACCCCAATTTTTACGCCCATTTTGGCGTACCCAGAAGATGAATCAATGGCTGATTTTTGGTGAGGATGATCTCTACGGTGAGGAGATCATCCTCACAAAAATTCAGATCATTCCGATATTCGTAGATTGGTTTAGAAGTTGAGGAATTATGGGACGTTTTTTAAAATTTCTCAAGAATAAACGCCCTTTAAAAGGGCGTTTGTCAGACGTGTCAGCCATCAGTCATTCGTTAGTCAGTCGACGATTGATTGGACTGACAGCAGACGAAACGCGTTTCGTTTTCTTTTTTGGGATTTGCGAAAAGTTGTATTCTTTTTTGTAAATAAATTAAAGTTTATTTTCTTTTCTGCAATTTTCCGTCTATATTAATAGACTCCAAAAACAACTAGACCAACAACCCTACTTGCTAATTAGAAATCAGCGCAAAATAGGGAACTAGAATAAACCCAAACCTGATAAAAATCAATTTCTAAACAACTCCAAACTTAAAATAAACCTAATATGTCTCCTCCAATGCTGTGGGGCTTATGTGGAGTCTCAACATTTCCAACCCTTTAAGATCAACATTGTCCACAAGGTTGAAATGTCGATTAATGGCTATTTTTTCTTCCCGAAGCAGCGCAATTCCAATTGCTTCAGAGAATGTGACGGCCTTGAAAGTTGGACATCAGCCTAGATTTCTTCTTCGAACCCACTAATGAAGCACCCGATCAATTGTTCTTCAGTCCAACAATCAGTATTGCAAGCAAATTGTTCAAACTTTGCCTTATAGTCACAAACAGTATTGGTTTGGCAAAGTTTAGATAACATTATGTGTACATTTTCATAGGCCATCTGACCATTTCGGAACACAAGGGTCGACGAAATCCTCCTCCGTATCAAGCTTCTTGTTCTATTCCATCCACTCGAACCATGGTAATGCTTCCCCTTCTAGATGGAAGGAAACAATGTCCACCATCTAATCCTCGGATATTGTGGGTGCATAATCTGTACACGTGACAAGAGGAGGTATGCTACTTTTGGGTATGCATGATTCTGTCAATATAGCTCATTAAAGCATGGCAAAGCTCTGGTCGTGGTGTTTTAAAACTCGTTGAGTCAACTCAAATCGAATAGACAACGGACTTGGTGCGTTGTTTTTCTTTAAAAACGACTCACCAATAAGTTTCTCAAACGCTTAGTAAACTCAAACTCAACCAAATCTTATAAATTCTGCTTATAAAAATATGATATTGATATATTAATATTAATATATTACTCAAGTCGGGTTACTTTGGGTCGAGTTCGAGTCTTCGAGTTAACTCAACTTGGTAGACTTTCGAGTCAAGTTGAGTTTTCGAGTTTTAAACACTGGTCATGACAAAGCTCCCAACAGTACTGCCAGTTTCAACTTTGCATAAGGATGTGTGTGGTTTGTAGATTAGTAGATATTTTGAGATCTCATGAGGGACCCAGTTCATGAGCACTGGACAAGTCCGCCCAACGTAACTTTCCTTGTCAGAGTATACCTTCCAGTGTTAGGACTCCAATGAAGGAAGATAGAATTTCCAATTCGGATATGTCCTTGACTCAAATTAGAAACCAGTTCAGTTGGGGAAAGGAAGACCCTGTGCTCTTTCAAAAAGGAAAGGGTCGATCTTAAGAGATGAAGTTTATTTCCCTTAGAAAACCTTCTATTTCGAGGACATCAACCAAATCTTATATCAAGGGACTTCATCCCACCACCTAAGCTATGCAATTTTGAAACTAAAGTAGATCATGCTTAATTTTGTGATAAAGAGGAGTTGACTTGATCGTCGAAGTCTCTTATGGCAGCACTGCACTAGTACACTAGGACTCTTACGATCTTATTCTCTTGCAAGTTCTTGATTTGCAGAGCTCGATTGGAAATTGAGGAGGTGTGGACATCCGAAAGAGCCCCTACATCTTTTGGCATCATCTATAGGAAATCAATTCTTTTTTTATTTTCACATTTACGATCAATGTCTCCAAGATGGAGAACAAATAAGAAAGATCGATGTCTAGTCTCCAACAAATCACTCCCTAGAATTTGAGATCCTATAGCGACAACTTGAGGAATAGATGGCCAAGGAGAGGGAATACATCAAAAGGAGATCAACTATCTTTGAACTCAACTTGCATTCTTAGAGAAACAACTACGTAAAAACCCAATCCAAGAGGTAGAAGACAAAGCTACTAAAACTCCGTAAAAAAACCATCTGCAAGGAGGTCCACAGAAATGATGAAGAATCTGATTCATGTTCAACAAATTTTTGAGACCCAAAGCTTGGGAGAAGTTTGAAATCAAAGACCCCAGTGACTGTCGCTGATTCCAATGCAACTACTCTTGACGAATGGATGAAGAAAGACGAAGAGTTCACGATCTCATGGTGATCAGAACCACTGGTCACCTAGCTAGCACGAATTGCTAGAAGAGAAAAAACATATTCTCCTTTTGTTAAAGGAATGATGGACAAAGAGATGAACAAGAAGCTCATTGTCTTGAAGTTCATCGTTTTTAACAGAGTTATTGATCTTATGGACTACATATTTCATTATGGAAAGGTTATGTCCAAGCAAGCACACGAGGAGCACCTATGTAAGAATGAAAGTGAAGATGCTTCGTATAAGAATAATGTAGGCTAATGTTCTAGAAAAATTGGGATCTAGCTCATGGTCGAAACGAGTAAATCGTAAAGAACTCATGTAATAGATCGAAGAAGTTGTATAATTTGTTATCTCAATTTACATTATAAAGTTGTCAAGTTCAAGACATCAAATTCACTAAACAGCTAATAAATCCGATAGACTTAAACTAAGTAAATGTTCAAGTCCAAAACACTCTTTTGTCCATATATAACATTTTTAAATTACACATTTGATTAAATTATAGATTTTGATTCTTGTAGGGCATTGTTATTTATAAAGTTGTTTTATTCAACTAACAAGTTTTGAACATTAGATCTCTTTGTTGCTTTTCAAACTTGTCTTTTTTCTTTTGTACTTTAAACTTTATTAGAAATTTGAATGAAATTTGAGGGAAAATCTTTAGAACCCTTTTCAAATGATGTGTGCATTTGCTTGGGAGAGAGTATAGTTCTGTTAGAAGGATGAGAGCTGGAGTTTAATGGTGCCTTGCCCCTCGGGTCTCCTAACTTGTGGGCCCATTGGGCACAACTATGCATCACATTAGATACTAGTGTGTGCATCAAGTTGGGTTGGGCTGTAGAAATTCTTTTAATTTTCCAAAAAGAATTTGACTAAATTGTTTGACTGTTGACTATTAACCGAGAGACTTTACTTGACTATTGGCTTTTAAACTAGACGTTGCTACACGGTTACAAAACGACACTTCACTGACTAGGAGAAACAATAACAAACAAAGGGCAAGGGCAAATCTGCTTTAGGAGACCAAGTTTAGGGGGAAAATTTGTCTGAAAATAGAAACAGTGAAAGATCATATCTTCCTTCCATGTTCTCTTCTTCTCTATTACACACAATATCTCTATCTCTTTTTATTTTCAATCAAAGGTGCTTTCATTACAAGTTTGCTAGTCAACAATCTTAAGAGTGCTGCCTATTACTAATCGAAACTATTGATTCTAGGGTTAGACATCTAGTGTCAAGTCAACAATACCACAGAGTGTATGAGGCAAATCTGACCAAGGCCAGCACTACAAACGCATGCCTTATAAGTCTCTCTTGTTTTCTTATAGAAATTTCAGAACCAGCTGAGGGACTCCTGTTAAGATGAACCCAAGCACAGTAGAAATTCAATGATTAAAACTTTAAAAGGTAAACAACATAGGATGTGGTTTTACCTAATGACCTTGAACACTGCTTATGACTTGACTAAAGACCAATGAAAATCCAACCTATGTGATCTGAATTCTCTGAGTTGTCTTAATTGAAGACCAATGAAAACCCAACTAGTTGGAGACGTTTGGATCACCATTTTTCAAAACATTTATTTTTAGAAAAAGATTTTTCTGAAAATATGTTTTTCTTAAAAAGGCCCCACCAATATTATGTCTTCAATTTTTTTGGAAGGGTACTCCTACAAAAAATTGAATCTTTGTTTACTATGTTCATTGCGCAAGCAAAATTTTAAAAAGTCCTTTTTACCTGAAAAACAGCTTTCAACTATTTTTTATAAAAATATTTTTTAGCTTAAAACATAGATTTGCATGGAATAAATACTTTTAAAAAAGATCCAAAGATTCAAATAACCTATTATTTTGAAAAAAGTCTTTTTGTGAAAAAAAAAAAAAAAAAAGTCTGAAAATGGTGATCCAACCATCCAAATACCCCGTACTGAGTCTAGCCAAGAGAAACACAGTCTCTTTTCTCTGGTAACGTTTTTGCCTGTGCTGATTTTGACCCAATATTCAGCTCGCCTTCCTATCTCGAGAAAGGCCTAAAGCCGATTGACAACAACTTCAAAAACCTGCTCTCCTACATGGCCTTGTAAAATGATCCTAAAATCCATCAAACACTGGACAGATTTTTTTGAGGAGTTCACCACCATTAATCTTTTGCTTCTTTTTGTAGTAACATTGTTGATATTTTTATACATTCTCATTCCTACTTCGGGATCTAGTTCAGATTATATTTGAGGATGTAAGTTCATCATATGATCTCTTCAATAAAATGTCGTAAAAATCAAGAAATTTTGAAGGTTTATAGAGAAAATGAGAAAACCAGTTGAACTAAGGAGAGTGAGAGAGTCATCAGATAGGAGCGAAAGACTTTAAAAATAATCAGAGATTATTATCAATCTCATCTGAACTATGCAACTGTTCATCACATGACTTCTCCTCATCAATCCATCCATCTTCACAAAAATAAAAACAATTTAAAAAAATTAAGCTTTAAAAATAAATAAATAGTAAAATAAAATAAAAAGATGAAGAAGAGAGCCTCAGAAGGAAGGCAGTAGGATGGATGTAATCACTATATTTCATATATAACAATTATTACCATTTTCTCATCATCGACTCGACGACTCCTTCATATTATTACCCAAAAATTATAATCAGATCAAGAACAAGTAAAAAAAACTAAATGTTCCAAAAAATCAGAAAAAAAAAAGATTTGCCTCATTGAGAAGATTAGTCTGTCAACATAAATTGATTCAGACATATGCTTGTCTTAAAAATAATTATAATCCTCGGCGATCTTTCTGAATTCGAAACAAATAATCTAAAAAATTACAAGATTTAAAATCCAAGAAAAAGCTAAAAAGAAACAAAGCAATTAACAGAAACAAAGGATCTATTCATGGGGACTCAGAATATGGGTGGTGATATATCAGGATGGTCGGCAAGGCGGAAATCGCCAATTACGACGAACGAGACCTTTCACTGTAATATCGTCATCGCCCCCCTCTCCTACTTAAACCTAGAAACCCAACATTGCGCTCAAAACACAAAATAACGAAACCCTAATCTAGATCAGAAATAGAGGAGGGGAGGGAAACCCTAGAAGGGCGAACATTTGGTTTTCGTCATCACCTAGCGCTGGTATTTATAAGGTTTCTAGAGTTAGGGTTGGGAACTTGGGGTCTCATTCAGCTTCTTTCTAAAATGCGCGTGGTGCATATTGCGTTGGGGGTGCAAATGGGCCGGGCTTGGACAGGGCCCGGGTAAGCCCGAGCTCAGTCTGGAACCGGACTGTGTGCGTCCCTAATCACGGAACATTTAGATACTATCACTGTCCACGTGGGTAATAAGGAGAAGATTTAAACCATAAAATAACAGATCTCCTAGCCCACTACTCAGCACAATTGGATGATCCCAATCATTCAATCAGCATCAACTTTTGGGCGATTATGAATAGAGATTAAGGAAAAGTCGCCTGATCAGACGGTGTAGATATATTGGAGAAAGTTGGATTATGACAATTTCGTTTTAATGTTGAACTCCGGAAATTATAGCAGGTGCAAGTGAAAAGCAAGTTTTTTGTTGAGCTCATTGCCGTTTGCTTGTCAAGGCAGAAACACAATCCACCGTTAATTTGCACTCCATAAAAATCAAGTCCGACTCGAACATTTCCGCGTACTCCGAAGCGCTAACTAAGCGGTTTTGATGACCATTTATAGTTGGTACTTGGTAGGGCTGTCAACATGTTGGCGATGGTCCTGGCTAACGTTTTCAGCCCTCGGCAAGACCTGGGCCTGAATGTCGAAATTTTTCAAATTGGGGCCTGCCCCAAGCCCAGCCCATGCATAGTATAAAAATAATAATAATAAATAAATAAATAAAATAAAATTCTACCCATGTAAATGACAAAAATATCCATGTCCAAAGCTTTAAACACGCCCATTTGATGAGACAACTAATATTCCTTGGGAAAGGATAACACACAGGAGGCTGGGCTTGAACCTGTGATCTCAATGTTGCAACACAGAGTACCATCCAACTGAACCACGGGCTCGACCCCTTGGTGCAGAGGAGTTCAATCATATGTACAAGAACTCTCCTTGAACTTGATGGGTTTGTTGTTAATAGAGTCGATGACTATGGGACAAGCAACGTTCCTTCGGTGCTTCGTCCTCACTAGCTTCCCCACTACATTCCCTCTTGATCGGATTTCGAACTCTAAACTCAATGGAACTGCGCCACTGTTCTCCGAAACTGTTAAGCTTGCCCCCGCTCCATATAGAGGAACCTTATTTCCTTCCAGCGTCACAGATACAGTTCGGTGACTCTTTCTAGGTTGATAGTATTTCTTCAACTGCAAACATAAAACCGTAAAATGGAGATACGCTCAACTGTAATATAATTGTTCCTGTATAAAAAGTTTAAAAAAAGAAAAGGTGCCATCAAGTACTCAAAATACTCGATGAATTTTGAAGAAGACGTCTATAGAGTTAAAAGGCAAAATGGCACCACATAAGTACTCGAAAAAGATGGATTATAACATAAACCTTTTTAACCTCAAAAAGTCCAATCAAATTTTCCAACAGATTCTTGGACTACTTTCTTAGTTCATGATGCATTGGCTATTGCCTTTCTGCCTGTTTTATTTTTGAGTTTCCGGGTGGAATCCGAGTTTTTCAATAATGGCTCCATCAATGTATATTTGTTTTGAATTTCTAACGAACAAAAAAATGGGAGACAAAATTCTTACCTGGCCCGTTGCAACTGTAATCTCCGAATAGATGAGATTGACAGGCGTGGAGCTGACATGAATTCCAAAAAATGTAGCTGGGTTGTATACACTCATCTTCAAGGAACAGTTCACTGTCAGCATCTTGGTTGGTACCCCTGTGGAGTCTGATCCCTCCCCGAAATAGAAATTATTTACCGATAAGCTCTGCAATGGCAATACTCTCCTTAAGGGGACAAATACTACATAAGAAATGAAGAACTTTGCGCAGAAAAAAAAAAGAAGATAGTTCTAAAATACGAAGGAAAGAATAAATGCTAGAATAATGAAGTCACTGCAGGATTTCTTTATCTTAATCCAATAGTTTTGACATACAATGAACTGTACTATCAGAAGCAACACGGATAAAAATAATGTGGCAGCTATCACTCTTGAAGCAAATCTAGTTCATCTGGAGTCCACCTCTGCACCATTGGATACCCCTGAAAACACTGTTCCAACACTATTTTCAAAAAAAAATTGAATTTCAAAAATTTCAGAAGTGTTGTGAGGGTATCCAATGGTGCAGAGCGTCGTTGAGCAAAAGTGGATTCATTCTTCTGATAGCCAAAAAAACCAAGAAAAGAAGCTCCTTGATATTTTGTGATGCTTCATAAATTTTTTATTTTTTATTTTTTGGATTAGTCTGCCGAAATTAATGCAGAGCAAGAAAGGCAAAGTAACACATCCCAGTGGCAGAAAGCAAGTGGAGCATGTCCAATGCGAAGTTGAAAAGCTCGGTTTAGCTGGTCTCTAAGAACCCAGTCCAAATTCTGATTGTATAAAAAGGATCCATCATATTTTACAGAATTATGAAGTTTCTTATTGACTTCGCTGACGGGAACTTGGAAAACTGAAACACCAATTTATAAGTTTGAGTCCGATTATGCGAAAACAGGTCACAATTTTAAAGGAAAATGGCACCAAACATTGGCTGAAATCACAGGTTGAGAAGACACAAACCCAAGGCCAGAGAACTCATTTTTATGCATAATAAGAATAAAAACAAAGTTAAAGAGAGGGAAATCAAATCCATGAACCATAAATACTACTAACAACTCCAGCCGAACAAGAATAGAAAATTATTTGATATCTACCATTCTATATACTAACAATCCAACATACTACCAACAGCAATGACAATTGCAAATTACAGATCAAAGCTTACAGGAGTTTAAAGCCTATAATGAAGAAAATTAAGAACCCCCACATCTTAATTTTCTTCCCTTCATGTTTCCTTCTCTTGACTTCTAGCAAAGCAAAATACACCAGAAACAACACATAACACGAACAATCCTATGGGTTTAAACATTAAATAAATTTATATATAGCTCAAATTCTTCCCTCTAGTGTAATGCTTACGATGAAACTCTCAATCTTAAAAAAGCTAAAAAATGATTAATGACAATTCAGCTAATTGTAGCTTCTGAGTGGAGATTTTTGAAACTACGAATTCCATTCCTTAAGGTTATTGCATATTTTTTAAGCTTCTGTGTTCTACATGAAATATTTCAACTATCAATAAATAGCATATACTAATGAACAATAACACTAATTTGGCATATCACTTACATAACTTTGAAATGGAACTCAAATTCCTGCCTTCATTTTCCCTTTCTGAGATGAATTCATCACTTCCTAAATATCCCAAATATAAAACAAGACATCCATGGAGAGAAGCTAATACAATTGCTGATAATTCAGCAAATGGTGGATTTTGTGTGGATATTTCTGGGACTTGGGGATTATTGTACCTCTACGACGCTTCTATTTTTTAAATGAAATATTTCATTCTGAGAATGAACAAAAGCACATATAATAACTAGTAACAGTAACTTGACATACCTTCACAACAACCTCTGCTCTGTAAGGCCGGCCCGCACCCCAGATAATTAGAGAGAACACAGTAAAAAGCAGAACAAAGCCCAAAAGAGCAATCAAGGCCTGACAACGTCGAGAAAGTCCCCTTCCACCATCAAGGTCATCATACGATCCCTCTTCCTCGATCACATCGCACTCGGGCCAACCCTTGTCGTTTCTCTTCTGGTTCCCTTTCCGAACTGAAGAAGACCTTAATGTCCCTGAGAACCGACTGGCAGAAGAATTCCTCGAATGGCCTCCAAAAGAAGGATGTGAAGGCGACTCCATTGGACTGTTGTAGACTGGAGTCGCCTGCATTGAAGAGGACTTGTCGCCATCGTGAGAGTCCCGCGAAGGGCTCTGTACATAGTAAACAGGCCTTTTCGGAGACCTTGAAGGCGAAGAAGGGGCTAAACTGGTGACGTCGGATTCAGACTTAGCGTGCATCATTTTCAGAACTCGATTATGTAGATCGAGACAAGAACACTGAATTACTTCCAAGGAATTCAAAGCTTCAACTCATCTGTTTTCTCCTGAAATGCTTAACACTTCTAGAAGAAACTCCTCTGTTGAGCCTTGAACCTCTTCGATCTCTTACTGAAGATAGAAAAAAAAAATTAAACGAGAGCGACTATATCACGAGAAGATTACCACAAAAGATGAAGTTTGAGCAATTTCTTGCGTAAGAAAGAGAATCAAAGCTTCTAGTACACGCAAATTTTCAAGAAACGCTCGAATTCAGGATTCAAGAACCTAAATTTCACTAGTTAAACTCAGAAAAAAGAGATATTTGCTTTAATTTCCACCATTTTGGTAGGAAAAAAAAAATCGATTTAAGGTCTGAAATTTCTCAAAGAAACACTCAAAATCCAACTCTAGAAGAGCTTTAGAGAGATTACTTGCAGAATATTTCAACGAAGCTCGGATGCGAAATTATACAGAGAAGAGTGACAGCTTCTGCAACCTTTCGAACCGGGAAAAAAAAGGCTCGCTCGAATAAATTCTCGAAACCTTCACGGGAAGCGACAATTCAAATGTTGAAAGAACGTCGGCATGGATATGAATTGCGAGAAATCTTTCAGATAATCAGATCTGAAGCTCTTCTCCCTCTCTAACTCTCGCTATGTTTCTCTCTTTACAGTGCAAGAAAACAGTACGAGACGGTTTCGTATCTCCGAACAACCAAGAGCTGCTGCTTCCAAGCTCTATTTGTAGTGTAGAGAAAGCAACACGCGTTGGTTAAGTCTCAGGCTCGGAGTCCGAACCTGCGTCCACCTTATTCCGAACCCAAACAGCCTGTAGGCTCGGACGCAGGTGTCGGTAGCTTCCTCTCCATTTATTAATCTAATTATATTGAAATTTAAAAATGCCTTTAAATTTTAAATCCGTTATTTTCATTTTAATGTCGGTAGCTTTCGCTGCATTTATTAATCTAATTATATTGAAATTTAAAAATGCCTTTAAAGTTTAAAGTCCATTAATTTTCATTTTAATTTTATTACCTACTCGCACGTGAAAATGGAGTTGAGATCAAAGTTTTTAGGCCGCACCCTCTTGTTTTCCTGATAATTTTTTCTACTTAAAAAAAATGTAATTAATTTTCCCTTGTTTGATAGCCAATTTGATTTTGCAAAACTTTTCCGAGAAAATAAGATTTAATCTAATCCTGGAATCAAGTCGCTCTACTAGCGCCCACGTCTTTCGGCTGGGCACCCCCACCCCATCTCATTGTCCCCTCTCTCTCTCTCTCTCTCTCTCAACCCCACGATGGTTCAGCACTGAGAGGGCTAAGGTCGAGAAAGACAGAGAATGAGGGAGAGGGAGAGAGTGAGGAAGAGATTGAAGGGAGTGAGAGAGATTGAAGGGAGTGAGAGAATGAGAGAGAGAGATTGAGAGATGGGGGGAGAGAGAAAATTACAGTAGAGGGAGAGAGTGGGTGAGAGGAGAGGAGAGAGAATTACAGTAGAGAGAGGAAATGAAAAGAAGAAATGAAGAGATGGGGTGGGTGCCCACACTGGAGAGGGGGTATTTTTGTCCAGGGTGGGTGCCCACACTGGAGAGGGGGGATTTTTGTCCAGTGTGGGTGCCCGTAGAGCGACCCCCCCCCCAGAATCCATTTCTGTTCCGCACAGGTGAGAATTCGTTTCCATGAAAATCCACCCTTATTTTCTCACATAATAGAAAATTGCATATTTTCTCGCGTACAATCAAACAGCCGAATCAAGTGTATTTTCCAAAAATAAAATATAATAAAATAAATAAATTATGATTTTACAAATTCTTGCAGTTAAAATATTTTTTTCAAATAATGTATGTATGACATTTTCCTTATTAAATATGTGAATTTTATCGAAGCTTTGAAAAATTCATCTATATTATATGTTTTTTTTTCCAATAAGGGCGTGTTAGATTGGTCGCTATTTAGCCAAACAACACACTCCAAGGGTTTACAGGTTTAACAAAGGTAGAGTGGTCGCTATTTAGCCAAACGACACACTCCAAAAACACTCCGCCCGAGATGATCGACTAAGATTATCGATCATAACCAAGGTCTAAAGGAGGCTGTTTTAACGGTTAAACGGACTGGGGGCGTTACCGTTTAAACCGTTTAAACGGGCCGTTAAAACAGATTGAAACGGTCAGGGGCAAAAATCGAAAAAAAAATAGAATTAAACGGATTTTAAAGGTTTTAACGATTTTAACGGAACAAAAAACAGAAAAAATGGCACTGAAATTCAAATTTTGAAATTTGAAAATTAAAAAAAAAATGGAATTTAACAGAATTTAACGGAAATTAAACGGATTTAATGGACATTTTTTTCACAAAATTTTTCAGAATTAAACGGATGTTTAAACGATTTTAACGGCCGTTAAAACAAAAAAAACGGCCGTTTTTCAAAACCGTTAAAACGTGTTTAAACAGTTTTAACGGAAACAGGCTTGGGGCGTTACCATCTAAACGGCCGTTTTTAAAACCATGATTCATAACAAGCTTCGGGAAGTACTTAGCATACATGATTATTGAAGTGGGCCCAGGCTAAAATCACCTCGTTATCAAGAGATGATTGGATGTCACCACCTGCCATGAGTGATGATTGGGTTGTGTGAGGGCTCACTCGTTTTATTTCTCTCAAAACTATTGAACAACAACTGACAAATGACAACCATGTATTCTTTTTATATTAATAGTAACAGAAGATAAGGTTGGTAGCTTTTGTGTTTTTGGTCTTACAAGAAATCAAACAATAGTTTATCTTACACTCTCAAGTCTCAACCTAATTAGGGTCTGTGTGTACTATTTGGTAACTGCTAGGGTTTGGCTACAAAATGATTTTCAGTTCATTTTAAGTAAGCCTTACTTATTTTGACCCCCACCGTCATTGAACCAGTGGACTCTCCGACTCATTGTTTCAACCAGGTGGTCAGACAATGGACACACAGAAAGGTCTGGTACTTTCGTGATTGCCACTCCCTTGGATGTACTCGTTATATCAGGTTACATGCCTAAAAAGCAAGAAGGACATTGTAGACTCATATTGCTCTGGAGACTGATTCACCAGCTGAACCAGCCGATCCGAGTTTTAAAAACCTAATTTTGAGACACAAGACCATTTGCATTTGGTTGGAGTTTGGACCTGTATTTTTTTTTTTAAGTGTATCCAATAATTGCGGTATAAAAACTAAACAAATATTTTGCAAACCTAACGTCCTTGTTCTTTTGTAGAAGATATCGATGGTGTGAAGGAATAAACAATATAATTGTATCAGGGCATATTTATAGTTTGGTAAGCATAATTTTAAAAAAAAAATGTAGCACGCATGCTGGGGTTTAGATTCACAATCAATGGGTCCCACCAAGGAGATTCTCTAGGTCAAGCTCGTCGGATGATTGTAACAATATGACCTAATGGAGGGTGGAAAGAGAATTCTAATCAATTGCTCCGAAAAATATATAGGTTACTAATCGGATGGTTACATTCATTTCATGGGTAGTGGGCCCAGAGCATTTTTTGGAATATTTTCATCCCAAATCATGCGGGCTCCACCTCCCCATGTATTGATGGACGGCCTTTGATTGGCACCATTTCTGTCAAGAGTAAAACTTTGATGACACACATACCCAGTACCCAAGTAAGTTTTTTTTGGGGGAAAAGCACTGAGTACACCCTAGGTACGTGTGGTGAGGCTGAGGTGCTCAGCCCGTACAAAATCCCCCTTCGGAGAACTGCAGCCCTTTCATCTCCTTTTATGACAGGGCCCAATCATCAAAGTTTTACTCTTCTATCAATGGACGCGCGAGGCAAAATCCCCCCCTACGGAAATTATTCTCTAAGTACTTTAGCCTCGAGCGATCAGAAATCAAAGTCAGAAAGTAGAATGGTATAACTTTGTGTGGAGCAAATTCTATATTCCCAAGCACAGCTTTACTGCTTGGATAGCTGCAAATATACGATCGTTTGCGATAGACATAAAGTTATACAAAGATCTAAATGCTTGTTCAGCTTGAACTCCAATGAAGATGAAAGTCACCTGTTTTTTAAATGCAGGTACACGAGAATGATATGGAAACACACTTTTAAGCTTATCTCGGTACTCCGAACAGATTGGTGACTGGACTCGTGAGATCAACTAACTAATTTCGACCTTTAGTGGTTTGGACACTGCCGCAACCGTTAGAAAAAAAAATATGTGCTTTCATCTTGTAAGAGTTTTCTTTTGTAGCACATCACACACACGTTTTAATAAAATCGGTTCCATAGTTGCCAACTAAGAAATTGAGATGAATTAGGAAACTAGTTCCCAAAGACGAATTTCTCTCACCCAAATCCTCACTCCTTACTGCCTGTTATTGCTGAAATTGTGATGATGCTTCTGGATGCATGTACAAAAGATTGTAACTGTCTTTTAGTAATTTATCTGGTTGGGGTCCGACCTAAACCCAGCTAACTCACACAAAAAAAATTGATGAGAATTGCTCTATTTTGATGTTTTTCCCCACCCCATAATGCCACCCAGCACTCTTTTTGAGTCCACTGTCCATGGATGTTTGGCCCACCCTTTGGTGGATCTACTAAAAAAAGACCCCTGATTGGTGATTTCTAGCCTTTGAATTTGACCATACTGATAAAATTCTCAAAGCAACGGCTATAATTCCACCCCCGCCTGGCTTGACTTTTGGTTTAGATCCACTAAACATCCATGGGAGGGGAAAACATCAAACATTTGACCAAATCTCAACAGCCAAAATTCTCTTCTTTTTGGATGTTCAGATGAAGTGCTTTATTAGTGATTCAAATACTGTCAACCCTTGGATTGGCCACTGCACAAAATGCATGCTGTAAAAAGCTGTCTCACCCATCAGATTGACAGCCTTCATTCGATGGCCAAGTCAATAATAATAAAAAAAATGGTAGTAGTCCAACATCAACGGCAGAAGTGCATAGTAAGTCAGGATCATCAAATGGTGCAAATTTAGGCCAGGGCCACCCACATTGGTGATCACATGGTCAATAGATCACAAGAAAAATCAGGAAGGTAGACTAAAGTTGGCGAAGAAAGACTAGAAAAATAGAAGCAAAATATGGTACAGTAGAAGTTGACAGCAGTAAAGACCAAAAAGAGTTGGAGCTACACATAAGACACCCTTGTTTAAAGAAAAAATATAGTCCAAAAAGCCAAACAACCCATATTTCCAAGCTGCTACTTCTACATTGGGCAAGGCATTCATTGAGAACCCATAGAAGAAATGCTACATATGCCATCAGAATCTGACATTTCGAAGACACACAAACAACGCCCAAATTCTGCCTACCTGTAAACTGACACAAACAGATAACATGGTCTTTCCGATAGCTCAGCCTCAAACTAGGTTGATTAGAAGTACATGACTCATCTGTATATAAATCTTCGTTCTTAGTTTCTGCCAGATCTACTTCTGTCCACTTGGATTGTCGGTGTGTCCAATGTTGACAGGATCTGGGGCATTGACATGCCCCCTGAGACAACAATCTCTGCATTCACAGCATATATAATGTGACATCTAGATAGACTTCCATGGAGATTAATTTCCCATTGTTATGCAGGTAAATAGAATTATAGAAAGAAAAGCCGAGTGTTTGAAAGAGTAGAGTTGATCCAGAAAAAAAAAGATTCTAGTCAGATGGTTATGAAAATCCGCTCCAGTCAATTTTGTTGGGTCAGATAGTCTCCTTGGTGGCCCATTGGATGGTGAGTCCCAACACCCCTGAATGTGAGCCACCTCACATTTACAGAAGAGGCATGAAGGACACCTTCCCAGTTCCCTCCCTGCGTCCTAACCTGAGTATTTCTCAAAAGAGTAACAAATGTAACATAAATACCACTTACCAATTCCTTCACGGACCGATAAGTTTGGTCTAATGACTTCTTTAGAGTTGATTAGGAATATATCGCCGATGTAAAGATGGTTAGTTGGAACGTAGACACAGCACAGCTCCTCTTCCCCGGAATAACTCTGGATCAAAAAATCACAGGTCTGAACGTAAATAATAATTTCCTGAATTAAATAGTCTCCCAGGTTTCAACACTTTTAAATCCCATGATCCAATGTTTGGACATGTGGTTGCTTACATGAGGCTGTACCCCTGGATTGAGAAATCATCCAGGGTTCTGGAATCCTTGAGACTATTCAACATAATCAAAAATATAAATAGCTGGAACATTTCTTAAGAATCTTGAACATAATTAAAAAGCAAATGAAATTTTTTCTATTTCTTTCTTCTTTATCTTCTTTTTTTTCCTCTTTTTGTGGGGTGGAAGGACTGGAATCAAGCAATGCTACAAAACCTACAATTTATGATTTGAATCCTACAATTCAAATCATATTTAACCCAAACGATTTGAATCTTATGTCTGAATCCCTTTAGTTAAAAACCCTATGATTCTCCGTGTGAATCTTTTCAAGTACGATTCATAACTTGAATCTTAATATTTGAATAAAAACACAAGGCACATTTTTAGGTGAAAACAACCAATCATATGTTTGTAACTTTGGTTTTGCTTAAATGTTAAACACTAATAAAAAAAAATCAGTAGGCATTTTTACTAATTAAACAAATTTATAACATGTTTCTTGCTATATCTTTCCAACAAACATAAGATCATTTTAACATAGTTCCACTATAAACCATGGCATTTTTTTGTTTACTTTTATTTTACTCTTTAATATTTTTACTTAAAAGGGCACTTAAAGATTAAAAATAAGTTCATAAAGCCCTTTAACCAAGAATTCCTAACACGGGTGACAAGAAATGCATGTCCATGCACACTAGTAAGTGTGTACAAAACCTTGTCATCAAATGATGGTCATGAAATAATTAAGGCATATTATATCATCATCATCATCATAAGCCTTTTCTTAACGATATGGGGTCAGCTGCACAAATCGTGTTCCTCCATACAATCCTGTCTAGAGCCGTCTCTTCTGTTAAGGCAATATTCTTAAAATCTCCTCTCAGAACCTCAGCTCATGTCCGTTTTGGCCTTCCCCTCACCCTTTTAGGCCCTTCGACTTGCACATTCCTCCTCACTAGCTAGTGCTGTCATTGGTCTTTGTTGTACATGACCAACCATCTTAATCGACTTTCCCTCATTTTGTCACTTATTGGGGCTACTTCTATATTTTCACGAATGTGTTCATTTCAAATTTTAAATTTCCTTGTCTTGCCACACATCCATCTCAACATTCTCATCTTGGCTACACTCATTTTATGAACATGTTGTTTCTTGATTACCATACATTCTGCTCCATAAAGCATCATTGGTCTTATTGTTATCTTATAGAATTTTTCTTTTAGTCTGATTGAAACATGTCGAGCACATAGTACTCCGGAAGCACATCTCCACTTAAGCCACCCCACTCTAATTCTATGGGCAACATCCTCCTCAATCTTTCTTTCCTTATGAATAATAGAACCAAGGTAACGACTTGGTCAGTTCGAATTATCTCCTCGTTGTCAATTTTAATTGATGGGTATCTCTATCTGCATCCTTACTAAAATTGCATTCCATAAACTTTGTCTCGGTTCGACTTATTTTAAAACCTCTAGATTCCAAAGTATTTATCCATAGTTCTAGTTTTGCATTTACCTTATCCCTAGTCTCGTTGACCAATACTATGTCATCTTGGATATGAGTAGTTACTTCATCTATAACTAAAGCAAATAGGTATGGACTTAGAGCTGATCCTTGGTGTAATCTCACTGTGATTGGAATCTCACTTGTCTCACCACCACTTGTTCTAACACTAGTTATTGCTCCCTCATACATATCTTCTTTTTTTGATAAGTATAAACTTTATATCTTTAATAATGTCAATATATCCATTTAGGATTCCCTTCTTTCCCAATGTCCACTGTAAATACCATATATCTCGACCCGAGACAAATCCCGAGGTATGGTCCAACACAAATCCTGAAGTTTGACCTTGTACACATTTCGAGGTGCATGTTTCTCAATATTAATTCCCAAGGCACGTAAAGAAAAACAAGCAACCTGGTTACATCGTATCGCTACCCACAATACACTTGAGTATCTCCTTATCTCTTATCCAACATTAGAAAGCATCCTTGTTTAGCAAGTATTCTAATTCTTATCGATCTCTCACAATTAGGAAACTTTCTATTTCTTTGTCTCCTAATTTTAGTAGGATTAGTCTTTTATTTTTTTAATCCCTCCAAAGAAGAAGGGAGAAAGGACATTCAGTATTCAATAGGTATCTACACTTCAAAAAGAAGAGCATTGTAACTCAGAAATATAATAGTGGAT
Organism: Euptelea pleiosperma; assembly: GCA_035048495.1. Lineage (NCBI taxonomy): Eukaryota > Viridiplantae > Streptophyta > Magnoliopsida > Ranunculales > Eupteleaceae > Euptelea > Euptelea pleiosperma. The sequence continues at coordinate 27,711,266 of CM068549.1, forward strand.
TGCCTCCACCGATGGGGTTGAGGACTTAGTCGACCAGATTCCGGAGACGAACCTCGTAAAAAATGGTTGTCTTTCTTCTCATCTCTTCTTCACATTCTCTTTATTGTTGTATTTTATTGTATTTATGGCTTGATTAATGTATGTTTATTGTTGTTTGTTTATGGTGTAGGAATCTACGAACATCCAACGGTACGCCTCGGGTTCAACCACCACAAAATGGATATATATTTCCCTTTTTTTGTAATATTGGTTGACTTTGCACGGCCAAGTCATCTTTTCCCTTCTTTTCTTATTTGATAGGGAAGACACTACCGACATTGATGGCGGCTTTGCGTCGTTCCCACAGACGGCACCAATTTGTGGTGGGTGAATCCGAGGCATGCCATCAGATGTTCGTGAATTTGTGCACCACAAACAAACAACAATAGACATACATTAATCAAGCCATAAATAAAAAAGTAAAAAGAGAATGAGAAAAAGTGACAAGAGGGACTATCGTTTTTACAAGGTCCGTTGCCGGAATTTAGTAAACTACGTCCTTAGGCTAATCGGTGGAGGCAATCTACTATGATATTTATGAGTTACAATGCTCTTCTTTTGGAAGAGTAGATGCCTATTGAGTACTGAATGACCCTTCTCCCTTTCTTCTCTAGAGGGGGTTCTAATAAATTGAAAAATAAAAGACTAATCCTACTAAAATTATGAGACAGAAATAGAAAGTTCCAATAAGAATTAGAATACCTGCTAATAAGGATGCTTGCTAATGTAGGATAAAAGAAACGTGCACCTCGAAATGTGTACAAGGTAGGACCTCAAGATTTGTGTTGAACTAGACCTCGGGATTCATGTCAAGTTGAACCTAGAGTCGAGATATATGATATCTACACCCACCAAATTAATTCTCTAGGCACTCTATCATATGTTTTTTCTAAGTCAATAAAGATCATGTGGAGATTCTTCCTCTTTTCTATGATATTTTCCATCATTTGTCTAAGTAAGAAAATTGCCTCGATGGTTGACCTTCGCATAAATCCAAATTGGTTTTCAGATATCCTTGTCTTTTGCCTTAATCTTTCCTCCATCACTCTTTCCCATAGTTTCATAGTGTATCCCATTAGTTTGATGATACAATAGTTTATGCAATTATGTATGTCTCATTTGTTCTTGTATTAGGTACAATAGTACTTCTCCATTCATCTGACATTTTTCTTATCTGTAATATATTGTTAAACTTAGTAAGCCATAACAATCCAATTCTTCTCATGCATTTTATGTCCTTTAAGGCCCTATCTGTCTTTATCTTAGCTGAAGTTGCTTTCACCTACTCTAATACCCTAATTCTATGGAAGTATGTATGTTCTACATTCTCCCTAGTATTTCCATCCAGTCCTATATCCATTATTTTATTCTCATTTAATAATTTCTAGACATAAGTCTTCCACCTTTCCTTAATTTCTTAATATTTCAATAAGACTCTCTGGTTGCCGCTCTTAATGCATCTAACGTGATCTATACTTTTAACATTTCTCTCTCTTGTTCGTGCAAGCTTGTAGACATCTTTCTCACCCTCTTTTGTCCCTAATTTATTATATAGATTCTCAGGCTGTCTTCAAGGAAAACAGATAGGTAGATAGAAGATCGGTAATTGTACGTCGGTGTTCTTTTCCTGCAAACAAACTAGTTATTTTATTTATTTTTTGATAACCGATACTAGCCCCTACTCCCTTTTCTTTCTCTTATGAGAATACGCGTAATGATTATGCAGATGTACAATTTAGTTTGACAAAAGAGCAAGTAGGATTGAGGTAATGATAGTTTCAAAACAAAGAATTGTAGCATGGGATTTGTTCAGACCTGAAGGACAACAGCCGAAGTAATGAACCCAAATGCATATTCACCAATACGTGGATGCCTTATGATGGCCACTTCCTTGAAGGCTTGTGTGTTCTGATCTGCAATGATAGTGAAACAGAAAGTTAGCAACGCCAACCTGAAGTTATTCAATGAGAACATGAGGAAGAATTAACAGAGAGTATACCGGGTGATATGGCGGCACTAATTTGCTTGGACGCATTGTAAATATGGCGAACAAATGGCATCCGTTTGATAAACCATTCCCCGAGGCCCAGAACGGATGCCCCCAGCCATGATGACATGAACACCCCAACCAAGAAGATGAATGTTATAGAAGTTACAAAACCAAGACCTAATCAAGAGGAAAGAGAGAGTGATTGTATCAAAGAGATGACAGGATAGAGAAATTATTTATTGGGATACCGATAAACCACAGAAAAAGAAAACAAGATCAACAAAATTTCAAGACAATTAAATGGGATATATGCAGTGAGGACAGAACATATTTGATAAAATTGCTATGTTACGCATCTATGTTGAGCACTGACATAAGTGTCAAATGCCACTCAACATGTTTTTTTTCTTTCTTTGCCATTGTCTATATGGTTCTAACGCAGTTGCATTTCCTGTTTGAGGATGTTAAGCTCTATTCCTTTTCTGTATCTTATGTGCAAGGCAATTGCCTTTACTTTTTGGCAACGGACAATAGGACAATCTATATGGAACTCCTCATCAAATGATTGTGGTGGGAGGTGAAGGTAAATGAAGCTCATGCGTTGGGTTCTTGTCGAGAAGTAAGGTTTACAGGTGAAAACACTGGTCCATTCATTTCATGTCTGGTTTCAGAGGTTCCAGTGTGTGGCCAACTTCATGATATATCAGGTTTTGGGGTTTGAAATTCTTGTATGGTCGGATTCTAAGACTTATGGTATAGGTGAATCTTGCTTTTGTGAGATTTTATGGGATTTGTATAACTAATAGTGGATAACATTATAACAATGTGTGCAAGCAAGAGTGAGAGGCAGGAAAGATGCAGAACCATTGAGTCCACATCTTAGTTGGAATTTACTGGATGCTGAGGTTGTCAGTCTAGTGAAACTGGCAACATCCAAGAAATTTTTTTTTTCAGATATATAGTTCAAAAAAAGAAGATATGACTCTAAATAGAGCTAAAGAGCAAAAATATGACTCATGTTGCCAACCCTAAATAGTTGGGATAAGGCCCAGATGATGAAGCTGATATATCGTGCATCCTGCACAAATCAAAGCCCTGCCATACAGAGCAGAAATATTGGCCAGCAGAGGCCATCAATCCTCAAACAGATAGTAGCAGAGAATTGTCTCAGCAGTTGCCTCCACTTACAATAAATAAGAGAAAATGGAAGCAAGTTAAGGCCTCACAGTTCTCTCCAATACATACAAAACTAACTTAAGTCCAATGGACATGAATCTGAAGATTTATGAACCATGCATGTCCTCAACCCAATCCTACACTCCTTCACCAAAAAAATTTCTTTTAATCAATTAGTAATTAGAAGTATTTAGTATGGTTTAAAAATCGGATGTTATAACGAAAATAATGGCCGTTATAACGGAAACGGACCTCCCCGTTACGTTACATACTGTTTTAATGTTCCGAAAATAACGGTCATTGTTTTTGTTATAACAGCCATCTTTTTAAAATAACGGCCATTATAACGAAAATAACGACCGTTATTTTCCGTTATAAATTCTGAAAATTTGAAAATCAAATTTTGATTTTTGAATTTTAGATCCGTTATTTCCATTTTTTTTTCAAAGAAGCCCCTAATTTATCTTTTAAGGTAGAAAGTGTGGTTGTGAAGCAGCTGTAACATGTATTGAACTTCTCAAATGCCAAGACACTTGTACATTTTGTAAGAATCCGTCACGGGCTAGATAATCCATTTGTGATAATTATCTAAATCATGTGTAACTCAACTGTCAAGCAAGAATGATTTCCGAGTATCTGGGGTGAAGTGAAATGTTAATAATTTCAATGTCTTACATTAACCACAAACTGAAAAAAAACACAAAAAAAAGGGGGGGGGGAGAAATGAGATGTGACAGGAAAGGAATGCATACCAAAGATGTTGATTCCAAGTTGAGCGTAGATCGGAGAGAAAAAGCCATCCACGAAATGAATAAACCACCATGTAATATAAAAAGTGATAGCTATTGGAAATAGGATGACACTGCAAAGTGCAAACTGATGAGCTACAGATACAACAATAGAGAGAGCACAATAAAAACCACTTCATTTAAACACAACCACTAGTCAACAAAATAATTAAATCTCCTTAGCTTTTTCATTACCAATCAAAAAAAAAAAATGTTTAATCTCCCTCACATTCACATAATTCAGTGATATGTTCATTTATTAGATTTACGGAACTAAAAGCTTATCTAGGTTGCCAAATTTCCATTCACTTACGCTTGTTATTGGAATTTAAAATATAAATTCCAAATTTCATCCTTAACTAAATTCTCATTTAGAATCACGATAAATGATATAACAAATCTTATGATGTCTACAGAAAAGGATAATAAAATTGCTTAATTTCGCAAAACATGCGTGTCTATAACAGTGTGGCACTAGAAAGGGACTGCTTGATCACATGTCAAATCATATCCAAAGCAAACTTCTGCCATAACCCAACACATTAAGTTTCACTTATGCTTGTTATTAGAATCTAAAATTTAAATTTGAAATTTCATCCTTAACTAAATTCCCATTTAGAATCCAACTAATTGCTATGCATTTTTTTATTGAGAAAGCTTGTTGGAGGATTCTAGATCAAGCAACGAAACTGGAAACATATTTTTCACTGACTATGAAAAATTTGATAAATTCTGAAGTAAACGATAAAAGAATTCCTGAATTTCTTAAAATATGCACATCTATAACAGCGTGGCATTACAAAGAAACTGCTTGATCGCAGCACAGGTCATATCATATCCAGAGAATCTTCTGCCATAACCTAGTACATTAAAGTTAAGGAAGTCTCCTCCAAGCATAAAATGGTGTTGTATTGGGTCAGGATACATTAACAGATAAAAATGACAAATCGAAATGACAAATGGTTGTGGCGCCCACATGGAGATGAGATAAGGGCTGATTTATGGTGAGGATATTCTCCTCAGCATGGATATCAACTTCACAAAAAATCAGCCCATTTCGATATCTGTAGCCTTACGAAACATGTATTACAAGTTGGAAAGTTCTAAACTGTCCATTTTCTCCGTTAACTTTAAGTCCGGATTTTATGTGGAGTTAAAGTTTCAGACAGGGCTAATTTTTTGTGATGCTGGTCTCTATTGGTTAGGAGATCATCCTCACAAAAAATAAGCCCTTAACTCATCTCCATGTGGGCCCCACGACTGTGTCATTTTATTTGTCAAAATGTTATACCAACAAATATATATAGAGAGAGTCGGGGTCAGGGGACAACAATTTTGGCGTACCCACATGGAAGATGAATCAATAGCTGAATTTTGGCGAGGATGTCTCCTCACCGTACAAAAAATCAGCCCATTCTGAAATTTCTCACCCATCAAATGTGGTTTTCAAATTAACGGTAAAAATAGATGGTCCATAATTCTTTAACTTGTAAACCAGGCTACGAATATCAGAATGATTTGAATTTTTGTGAGGATGATCTCCTCACCAAAAATCATCCCATTCCAAAACTTCTAATTAATATATTGGCCCCTACCAATTTTTTGTTGTCAAAATTTTTGTCCCCTGATCCTGACCCATATATATATTTACCTGGTTCTCCATTGTCTTTCGGTTAAGGAGGCTTTGTGACACTTCTCACTCTAGGTCATTAAATAATTACTCCCTAGAGATGTTATGGATGTGTGTGACAGATGGTAGTGAGGACCTTTTTTGTGGAAGAGTAAGATCCTTTGGAGTATCCTCCCTTTTGTGCATGCTGAAGGGCTTGGAGGAAAGGAACACACGGTTTTTTTTTCTCATCGAAAAGGAACACAACAATTTCTGAAGATAAGTCTCAATAGATAGGAGCAATTGTCAATTGATTAGAGAGTGAATGAGCATTCTGAAAATTATAAGAATTTTACAAGAATGGACTTCAATAGACGTAAGGAGGAGATTTTGATATGTGACGAGTGGTCGAGGACTGTGGGGACCAGTTGGTAAAGCGGGATGGTACCCGCTGGGTAATGGGGAGATCTCAACCGTAGCAGTACCATACACTTAGGAGTCTCGAACTCGTGGTCTCCCATAATGAGAGGGTAGAATTAACCACCAGACCAAGCAGGCAATGTGTAGAAGGAGACTCATCTTTAAGTAGGAGATGTACTATTACACCACAACAATTCATATTTCTAAAATAAAGATAAGGAGTAAATACAAACCCAAGGGGAAATAGTTTCAATATAAAGCTTCAAGGGACCATAAATTAAAAATTATAACTCAGGTATAGGAAACAGTAGAATGGATTTAATCATAAAAGTGATATTTTTGGAGAACAACTTTTGATACAATGAAGAATATTGGATTAAGAGTCAAGAACATAAGCAAAACTTCAGGTAAGGTATGCAACAATTCATATCATTGATATCCTGATTATACAGTAGAGGTGAAATCGCACGAGTCTTACAGAAACAGCTTAATCATATACTCAGCTATTGTCCCTCAAATAATTATGCATGCCACCAATCCAGACAGTTCAATTGACGGAACACCTCTTTTGATGAGCGATAGCCCAAAAATCCCCCCATTGACTCTATTCATCCAAGGTCCAACGAATGAGCTATATTTAGCTATTGTCTTTGTAACATCAGTGACCGTCCAGAATGAAGCAAACTAATTGGATGGTAAGGAATTAGGATTATCCAATTGTTGTGATTTTGAGATACGGTCCATCTAGGAGGTGGCTCTTCACTTGAATGTCATGGATCAAAGGTAGGACAAGTGGTTCAACAGCTAGTAGCCAAACATATGATTTAGCTGGTTCTATAACTATATCCAAACCTTATGCCTGTACAAATAAATGGTAGGAAAAAAACAAGATACAAATGTCCAAGAATTGGGGGAAAATGATCACCATCCGGTCATGAACTTTTTTGAAGCCCAACTGCGAACAACTTTGTAGAAAGCCTGCAATATGACACCATGATTAAATGCAAAGCTTTCTTAATGGGTGCCCAAAAAAAAATCAATATGCAGATAAATCTATAGAACCATAATAAGCAATTAGTTGCAACTTAATAAGCATCATAAGCTGAAATTTTAATCTCATATTCCAACAATGTGCATAAAAGCAGATAGCTTATTAGAATCAAACATATTTAAATTCAATTACTAAAGATTCAATGTGCTGATCTTCGGGAACACATGCTTTCCTTTATCAGCTACATGAGGCTATGAAATATTCCAAAGTAATGGTTTGAATGCTCCAAAACACGTCAAACGATAGGGGACTAGTTTCACCAATTCAGAAAGTGTTGGGGTGATTTTGAAACAATTTATAATTGAGAGAGAGTGTGTGCATGAGGATTCCAATAAAAAAACAGCAGAAAACGATAAAAGTACAGGCAAGGAGTTGAGTTTTTATTTTCCTATTGATTTTACAAAAAAAAGCACCATATCAGATTTTTATCAAATTTACATATCTTGAGAAAATAGTGAGATGCTTGTGAGAGAGCTTGCTAAAAAGGGAAGGAACATTATGCAGGCAAGGTTATGTGACGTGCTATAACTCAAGTTGCAACTTAAAACTATTGCCAGAGCATTAGGCACATAAATCATCATTGTAGCTTTGATAATGGATACTCCAACGAGGTGTGTACTCAGTTAGCAATCCTTTTTCTTATTGATACCGTGGTAGCAACTAGCAAGACTTACGTTTGTAAAATGCGAAAAAATTAAATCATAGCATAGTGCACTCCCACTGGTAGTGCCCAAAACCAACTCCTGCTGCTGAGATTTCATCAAGGCCGCTTTATTGGTTGATTTTGTAACATTTAGAATTTTCTTCGCTTCTAGAACCTAAGTAATATACCAGTTTCTACAAATAAAAAAATTCCTACGTCTTAAAAAATATGAATACATGATTTCAAATATTTAATTTTTTATTTTTCACTTGCTGACACAAAAGAGAACCGCCACTAGTCCTTTACTTGCACCCATAAATAGATGTTCTATCACTTCAAGCAAACAAATTCTAGAGGGAGCGAGAAATTAATTTGTGGAAGGAGCATACTCGACAAGTAATAGGTTATTCTTTAAGTTTTTGCTTGAACAGACGCAGAATTCAACTTAACTAAGTAACTTAGATCTCATCAAATTTTAATTATGGTCATCGATATCCCACCATACAGCAAGTCAAATGATTCAGTATTTTGGATGAAGGAACAAAAAAGAAGAAAAATGAAATAAGTTCGCTTTTAGTGCATGTAAAAAACTAAAGGGAATTTTTGACATACCCCCCCATGTTATCTTTAAAATTTGACATACCCCCCCACAATTTCAAAAAGCTGACATACCCCCCTATGACTCGGTCCACTGTCATTTGACCAGCGTTGACCCAGTTGACTACCTAAATTTTTATTAAAGGACGAAAGTGCCCTTGTCTTCCACTTTAGAACAAGGGTTTGGATTTAGGCCAAAACCTAAACCCCAAATCAAACATGAAAGAGGGAGATTAAAAATAAAAATTAAAACCCATGTTGGTAAACTTGAGATTTTTTGATGAATTAAGCAAATATCGAGAAGAAAAAACCACCAAAAATAGATAAAACTCATGAAGGAATATTTTAAAATTGAGAGAATCCATCTTTCTCACATCTCAAAAGCTTAAAATATAAATTGTTTTGTCTTATTTTTCATTTATGTTAATGAAAATTTTAAAACTAAAATTTTATGCTGTTTTTTTTTTTTTTTACCTTGGGTTTTAAATTATTGCCGGAGTGGTGGCCGGCTGGCCATGAGACTCCTGTTGGTTGGTCGCCGGCGATGGGCGGTACCCATTGGAATCTCTTGGCCGGCCGTCTACCACAACCATTTGATTTGGGGTTTGGTTTTTGCCCAAACCCTTGTTCCAAGGTTAAAGACAAGGGCATTTTTGCCATTTAATAAAAAAATTGGTAGTCAACTCAGGTCAACACTGGTCAAATGACAGTGGACCGAGTCATAGGGGGGTATGTCAGCTTTTTCAAACTGTGGGGGGTATGTCAAATTTTAAAGATAACATGGGGGGGTATGTCAAAAATTCCCAAAACTAAAAGAATAATACCAAGGTTTCCCCTAAACCCCATTCATAAGGAAAATATCACATAAAATTACAGAAGCAACCAATACCCTGACACTCCCACTGATCCGACATTAACCCATGTGAGCAACTACAACACTTAAGTCATGAACGACTAAACAGATCTCAAAAATGAAAACCTTGAGTCACACTGAGTCAAACTATAAAATACAATATCTGCCCCCACCACCCACACATACACACACACACAGAGGATTCGCCTATAATCCCAGGGCCCGTTAGTTATGACTGCTGACTTATGTCGCATTTACATGGGTACGGGTGTCAGAGTCCGACATGGATGCGGAGTGTCCAATTCGATGAACCTTGAAAATAGGATTCGTGGACTCGGCAGTATGCATTAAATAGTGTGAAATAAATTAATTGTTTTCATATATTCATAGACAAGGGAATACATAAATGTAATGTTGTATTTGTTGCATAAAAAAATTCTATTGTAAGAGGTAGAACTCATAACCTATGGCAAATGTTAATTAGTATCTCGAAAGTGAGAAAAAAAAAACAGAATTTGGAAGTGTCGCACAAGAATGCATATCAAGTTGGACTCCAACATGTGTCCGACACAGGTACTTTGCTAATTTGCCTGTTTAGAAGAATCCATGCAACAGGTACTTTGAAGTTACAGTGACCGAATTTTGGACAAAATAAATGGGGATTTCTCTTACAGCTGATGAGGATTTAGATTCATCAACAAGTTTTCTAGTGTGCAAACTAAAACGACCAAAAACTCTTGTGCCTTTCCTTATGATACGCACCCTATCCTCACACAGATCTCTTTCCTTAATTACTGCTTAGATCTCCTTCCTTAGTTACCCTCTTCAATCTCTCCCTCAATTATCTCCCTCAATCTTCCCTTTCTTGAATCCTTTCTTTAAATTCTAGATTCTCAATAACCGAATCCTTAAATCGGTTGTCACTTGCTAATTCAATGTTGGGTTAAGTTAGGAAGTTCGGCTTCTATAAATTGTAACCTGTTCATCAAGAACATCAGGCTTGATTAATCAATTGTTCTAGTGAACTAAGGAGGTTTACGGCCACCTCGAATCGGCCATCTCTTCTATCTTCTGTTTTTTATTTTATTTTATTGAGTATGCATTCAATACGATCGTAAGGATCGTAACATTTGGTATCAGAGCCGCGATCCGCGACCAATGACGAATGATGGGTATGGAACACGATTTCAGAAAATGGAGGTGGAAATTCGAGCTCTCAAGGAAAGCCACGAAGGGCATGGGCAATTGCTAACAGAGATATTGCAGAAGCTGACGAAACTTGAAACGACAAATAATGACAAGGAACAGCCACAACCCAACGTCAGGAGAATGATCAACATGGCATTGTTAATGCCGCTCGAGGAGATCTTGAAAACACTCGGATACAAGCACGCACAGTTCGCCTCGATTTCCCTCGTTTCGATGGCGAAGATCCCGAAGGATGGGTGTACACTATAGAACAATTTCAGAAATTTAATAAAATCCCAGACAATCAGATGGTTGAACTTGCTTCAATGCATCTAACGGGAGACGTCATACCTTGGTACTGATGGTTAAAAAAAACCATGGGAATCGTTTCATGGCTGCAATTTACACATGCATTGTGTGCACGGTTTGGACCACCTGAAGGTGATGAACCAAGCGGAGCCTTGTCGAAGTTGCGTCAGGTATCTTCTATTCATGACTATCAAACGCAATTTGAGAGGCTTGTTAATAGAAATAAGCAACTACCTGAGTCCTTCTTAGTCGGATGTTTCATCTCCGGCCTACGTGACGACATTCGGGCTGGCGTCAAAATGTTCCAACCAATCACACTTGCGCATGCTTATCAACTTGCCACATTGCATGAAGAATCCACACAAGCTCTCAGGCGATATACTTGTCCCATTCCTCCAAAAAACCTTGCATTACCACCCTCATCAATGCCTACTTTGGTTAGCAACGAAGGAGTCCCACCACCAAAGAAACTAACGATGTCCGACATGAATGAACGACGAAAAAAGAGACTCTGTTATAATTGTGATGAAAAATTCAGCCCAGGCCACCGTTGCAAGGGTCAATTGGCCATAATAGAAGGGTTCGAACCAGATGAAGACGAAGGTGATCACCAACCATCAAGTGACGATGAGCAACCTCAGATATCCGTATTTGCATTAGCTGGGTCAGCAGGGCCTCAAACCATGCGTATTCAAGGGATGCTGAAGCGTTTAACGATTTGCATCCTCATCGATTCTGGTAGCACCCACAACTTTGTCAATGTGGGACTACCTAGACGTATTGGATGGCCAGTGCATGAAGATCAACACTTTGAAGTTGCCTTAGCCAACAGAAAGAAACTCCCTAGCAAAGGTATGTGCCAAAATATTCCCTTACAAATAGATGACTACCATTGTACCATCGATTGCCACATTTTACCATTGGGAACTTACGACATGGTTTTGGGCATGCAATGGCTCATCTCCTTGAGAGAGGTTCGATGGGATTTCGCACAACTACGGATGTATTTCCAATCCGATTGCAAGAACTACCAACTGCATGGTCTCAAAAGCAACACACCTGAACTAGAAGGTACTCGGACAATGATACGAACAGTTGACAAAAGAAAACAAGGGATCCTTGTCCAATTGTGCAGCTTTGAAGGAGAAGATCGACAAGTCGGCATTCCCAAAGAATTAACCACGATATTAACAAGATTTGGAGGTGTGTTTGACGCACCAACAAGGCTGCCTCCAATTCGAGTACATGATCACAGGATCGAGCTTAAACCAGGAAGCAACCCAACCAACGTCTGGCTGTATCGTTACCCATATTTCCAAAAAAACGAAATAGAGGAGATCGTGTATGAAATGCGGAATGCAGGAGTAATTCGTCATAGTACCAGCCCCTATTCATCACCAGTGCTCCTGGTGCGCAAAAAGGACGGCACATGGCGTATGTGCATCGACTACAGAGCCTTGAATGACATCACAATTAAGGACAGATATCCAATTCCAATTGTGGATGAATTATATATGAGTTGCACGGGTCTCGTTTCTTCACCAAGTTGGACTTGCGATCAGGGTACCATCAGATTAGAGTCCGTGAGGAAGACATTCCAAAGACAGCGTTCAGCACACACGAAGGGCATTATGAGTTCTTAGTCATGCCCTTCGGTCTCACCAACACACCATCGACATTCCAAAGCCTAATGAACGACGTCTTTCGAGACCACTTGAGGAAGTTCATCTTAGTCTTCTTTGATGACATCCTCATTTATAGTGCAGATTGGGACTCACACTTGCATCATGTGACCATCGCCTTAGAGCTCTTACAACGTCACAAGCTATTTGCCAAGCGGTCCAAGTGCCTTTTTGGGAGCACCAATGTTGAATATTTTGGCCACGTAATCTCCTGTGATGGAGTGAGAGCCGACCCAAATAAAATATCATGCATGGTGGACTGGCCGGAACCACGCAACATCAAGGGCCTACGCGAGTTCCTCAGCTTGATTGGGTATTATAGAAAGTTCATTTCTCACTATGGAAAACTCAGTAGCCCATTGATTGCTCTCCTCAAGAAAGATGCCTTCCACTGGACTAAAGATGTCTCTCAAGCCTTCAAAGCATTAAAGGAAGCTATGACCCAAACTCCCGTCTTAGCGCTACCCGACTTCTCTAAAACTTTCATCATCGAATGCGATGCTTCGGGAACGGGGATCGGTAGTGTCCTCATGCAACAAGGCCGTCCAATTGCTTTCCTTAGCAAGGCTTTAACTGGAAAAAGTCTCGATTACTCGACCTATGAAAAGGAGCTACTAGCTTTGGTGCATGCAATTGACAAATGGCGACCTCTTGGGCCGCCACTTTATTGTTAAGACTGATCATATCAGCCTCGAGCATCTCCTTGATCAGCGTATTGTCACACCGGCTCAACAAAAATGGTTAACCAAGCTCATGGGGTATGACTACGAAATTATTTACAAAAAGGGTGCGGAGAACATGGCAACCGATGCCTTATCACGACGGTTTGAGCAGGGTGCGCTCCATACCATGTCACAAGCCACTTGGGAAGGTATTAAAGAGGTTAAAAATGCTTATAAGGACGATCCAATGTTGCTCAAGCTAATCCACCACATCACCCTGAACAAAGAAGAGGTCCCACATTACTCCTTCCGTGACGGGGTGCTACAGCGTAAGGCTCGAATGGTACTACCTTCAACGGCACCTATTTGTATGAAAATTTTGTGGGAATTGCATAACTCACCTACAGCAGGTCACTCGGGCTACAAGAAGACTTATGAAAGAATTGCACGCTCATTTTATTGGCCAGGAATGACGTCCGACATCAAAAGGTATGTACGAGAGTGTGACATATGCCAAAGAAATAAATCAGAAAATCTTCACCCTACTGGTCTCCTACTGCCACTACCCATTCCCGAGCAAGTCTGGACCGATATCTCGATGGACTTTATCGATGGTTTGCCCAAGTCACAAGGGTACAATGTTATCTTTGTGGTAGTGGACCGTCTCTCCAAATATGCACACTTTGTACCATTATCTCATCCATACACTGCGGCTAGTGTAGCAAATGCTTTCATCAATAATATCTTCAAGTTGCATGGCATGCCAACCTCGATTGTAAGCGATCGCGATACCATATTTCTTAGCACATTTTGGAATGAGCTATAGCGGCTACATGGAACGCAATTGAAAATGAGCACATCTTACCACCCCCAAACTGATGGGCAAACGGAGGTGGTAAACCGCACGCTCGAGACATATTTGCGTTGTTTCACTGGCACTAAACCCAATCAATGGGCCAAATGGTTAGCATGGGCTGAATGGTGGTATAACACCACTTATCACGAAACTACAAAGATGTCACCGTATGCAGCAGTTTACGGACGACCACCTTTGCCTCTCGTTCAATACGATGGCAATTCACTAGTTCATCAAGTTGATATTGAGCTCCGGAATCGTGACACCCTTCTCCGAATCCTCAAGGAAAATTTGCAATGGGCTAGGGAACGTATGAAGATGCAGGCCGATAAGAAGCACACTGAACGAACATTTCAGGTAAATGATTGGGTGTTTCTACGCTTGCAGCCATACCGACAGTCATCAGTGGCTCTCCGACACTCGGTCAAATTAGCTCCAAGATTTTTTGGACCCTACAAAATCATGGAACGTATCGGCCCAGTTGCATATAAGCTTGAATTACCTGAAGGATCCCGCATACACCCTGTTTTCCATGTGTCACGGCCCAAAAAGAAGGTGGGCTCTAGCACGATTACCTCCACCAACCTGCCTCCAATTAATGAAGACAGCATCATCCAAGTTGCACCATTGGCCATCTTAGACCGTCGAATGGTGAAACGTCGTAACCAAGCCATGACAGAGGTCTTGATTCAATGGATAGGCACAATACCGGAAGACGCCACGTGGGAACCATGGCCCATAATCCAACAACGCTATCCGGACTTCAGCCCTTGAGGACAAGTGCGGTTTAAGTGGGGGAATATGATATGCACCCAATCCTCACACAGATCTCTTTCCTTAATTACTGCTTAGATCTCCTTCCTTAATTACCTTCTTCAATCTCTCCCTCAATTATCTCCCTCAATCTTCCCTTTCTTGAATCCTTTCTTTAAATTCCTAGATTCTCAATAACCCAATCCTTAAATCGGTTGTCACTTGCTAATTCAATGTTGAGTTTAGTTAGGAAGTTCGGCTTCTATAAATTGTAACCTGTTCATCAAGAACAGCAGTCTTGATTAATCAATTGTTCTAGTGAACTAAGGAGGTTTACGGCCACCTCGAATCGGCCATCTCTTCTATCTTCTGTCTTTTATTTTATTTTATTGAGTCTGCATTCAATACGATCGCAACACCTTATCAACAAAAGACAAAAAATGGTTTATAATAACAATAAGACATTGGATTTTGAATAAAATCATCAAATCAAATAAGAAGTATCAAAACGAAGAGAACAATAACTAAAACAGTTTTCAGAGAAATCCCTTTAACCAAGAATACTGAATTCGGTTTAGCCCTTGAACAACAAATACATAGAAAATGAATTCAGTACTTTAAAAAACATTTCGATCCAATCGAGACAAACACAAAACAGTAGCCCTTTAGACTGAAAGGTGAGTAGAATAAGGTTCTAAAAAAAACCTTTAAAGCAGTAGAATTGTTCTTGAGGAAAATTATTACAGCCATGAAATTGAATTAGGTTTTGGAAACACCCTTGAAGCCAAAAAAATGATATAAAATAGACAAAAAAAATTGGATTTTGCTGAACCCCATTCGCCCAAATAGGTTCTGAACAAAACCCAGAAAAAAAAACATCAGTGCAAGCAAAATAAATCATAGAAATAACAATTATCACAAATGGGTTTCTAACAACGCGATCAAATCAAGTAAAACGGTCCTTCAAATCCCACTAAAACACACAAACTATCCAAAAAAAAACATGGGTTCTAACAAAATCAACACGACACGAAAAAAGAAAGAGAGAATAGTTCAAATGAGAGAGGGAGAGCTGACCTCTCTACCGGAGTGATGAGAAGACGAGGCGGAAGAAGAAGAAGGTTTGGAAGATGCGTCATCGTGGACTGAGTCAGCGACTGGTATGAGAAGCTCTCGATCTCTCTCTCTGTCTCTGTTCGCCATTACAGTAGACGATTTGTCATCGCCCATGAGAAAAAACAGCTTCAAGTCTTCAAGAGCTCCTCTTTGGAGAATTCGAAGCGAACCAAAGCTGAGTGTCTGAGTTCCTGAAGTTCCTTCCCGATTTTCTTTTCTTTCTTCCCCGTATTATATACGGTTTATAATCCAGATCATGTGAAGTACAGAAATAGACAGACCTAAATGACTTGTCTTTTCCTGACTTCTTAACGGATTACTCGAGTAAACCTTCTGTCACAAGATGTCGTGTGACCGAAGCCGGCCACAACCCACAATACGAGCCACGTGGCATATTATTAGAGGATAATGACCGTATGGATGTTTAGCCAGTCCCTCAGTTGACTTTGCAAACCAAAAATCAGCTTGATTAGTGATTTCTAAGCGTTGGATCTTTGCACCAGATAACGCTCAACCTACGGTTAAAATCAACCCCTGAGAATAACTTCAATCCAACACTTTAGAAATAACTAATCAGGTTGATTTTTGGTTTGCAAAGTCCACTGAGGGACTGGTTAAACATCCATACGGTCCGCGTCCTCTGATAGTGTGCCACGTGGCTCGTATCGTGGGTTGTGACCGGCTTCGGTCATAATATCTTGTGATAGAAGTTTTACTCGGATTACTCCACTGTCTCACGACTCTCACCCGATCCAACATAGCATGTGAATATGGTTCGAGATATCGGGATCCGGATCCGGATCCGGATCCGGATCGGTCCAATGCAGAACAGGATCGGTGCATCTCGCCCAATCCAAAGTGAGTCCTCCTTGGGAAACAGTGATCTCGGGTCGAGACAGATCCATTTCTGTATCAGGTCGGTGAGCTCTGATCCCGATCCGGATCGACCATGACTTTGAACCATTGTGATGGTGCCTAATCATACGTGGTAATGGTAGGGCATGAATGGGGTGGATCAGATCCATCCTCTTTGGACCCATATTTGTAGATTTAGATCCTTAAGATAAAATTTGAGACTAAAACGGGAGGAATATGGATCCAGTTGTTTTGACCCGAGTGGCCCAGTCGTTGTTTGATTGGATTAAGCTTGCGTTTTTGTCTTGGAACCGACCCGATCTTTTTACTGCAATTAGTTATCTTGTAGTAGATCCAATCCACATATCTATATAACAGGTGACAGTCTCTCCTCTTGTATGCTTCAATAAAGAAGGGCCGAGATTTTATCCCCCAACTAGACGGTGGATCTCAGCCACTCACACCTGAATTTGGCAAATACTTTGTCGGGAAGTGTCATGGGCATGGGCAACCCACTAATATATTATGAGTCAGGTCCAGATCATTGATTATGGATCGTGGTTTAGATTTGGACCATGTGTTATGGATCTGAGTGCATCTAGATCAAGGTTTAAAAAATGGCCATTATAACGGATTTGGACCTACCCCGTTGCGTTATGGACCGTTAAAACGCCCAGAAAATAACGGCCATTATAACGAAAATAATGGCCGTTATTTTTCCGTTATAACGAAATAACGACCGTTATTTTATGGAAATTTTTGTGAAAAAAAATGGCTGCTATTTTCGTTTTTTTCCGTTATTTTCTGTTATATTATGTTTTTTCCGTTATTTTCCGTTTTTGAAATTCAAATTTTAAAATTCAAAATTTGAATTTCATCGCCATTTTTCTCGTTATTTTCCGTTTTTTTTTTTTTCCATTATTTTCCCATTTTTTCCGGTTTTGCCCCTGAGCGTTTTTTTTCATTATAACAGAAAAAATGGTAACGCCCCCAGTCCGTTATACCGTTATAACGGTCCCCTTTAAACCTTGTCTAGAACCAGGTGTGAGTCGATATGTTACAATGTTGCGTGTGGGGGTGAGGTGGGGATAGGTTGATGGCTGGGTCAACCCGGTAACCCCACCCAACTGGATAGGCTGGATTGACCATTTTTACGGATTGGAACTTACCTGTTCTTTTTGGGTTTTGGGTCGAATAATTCAGCCCCAAAACAGTTTCCAGACGGGTTTGGACCTATTTTGGTTAGACTTGGGTCAGGGTTGGTTTTGAACCATTCCCCTGGGTAACAAGTCAGAAAATCCCATAACGAGCAAATCTTTGATGATGAACATGGCGGACCACAGATTAGCCACGTACGTGGCACACTCTTATAGACCTTCACCGGTGGATGTTTGGGCCATCTCTAGGTGGACCGACAGACTAAAAATCAGCTTGATTAATGATTTCTAACCATTGAATTTTAGTCTTTTTCATGGGTTAATTTTTAACCGTGCAATTCGAGTATTATTTGGGTTATTCTGGTCCAAAGGTTAATCAGGCTGATTTTTTGGTATCTAGATGCAACTAGGGATGGGCCAAGCATCACTACGGTCGGTGGCCTCTATGATGTGCCATGTGGCTCATTCTGTCATGGATGTCAGTCATCAAAGAGTTATTCCTCTATAACATATTACATTGAAAAAGGAAAAATAAGAATCATATTTCATCCTTTTATGTACTTCAAATTGATTGATGTAACCCATTACAACGGTCATTTATTCTACTTATTAATGAACGAAGACCCTTCTTATGTACCTAACAAAATTTCTAAAAAAATTGTCTCTATTTACTTTCTGTTTTTTTTATTTATTTGTACTGATAGAAGTGTTCTAGTCTTTACAAATCTATTTGAATGTCTGTCAAACTCGTGCGTTAAGAATTTTGTTGTCTCAGCAAAAAAAACTTGATCTTAACGTTTTTTTTTTTATACGAGCATCCACGCCACACCTATAAAAGCCACATGAAATATTGTTAGAGATCCATGACCATACAAATGTTTTAAACATTCCTAGATGGTCCTGTAGACAAAAAAAATCAATCGGATTGGTGGTTTTTAATACTGTTGGATTTTAATCTTTCCATGTATGGGGATGAATTTCAACTGCAGATTCGAAATTTATTTTGGGTACTAAGATTCAATCCATAGAAAACACTAATTAGACTATTTTTTGGTTTGTGGGTCCACCTAGAGATGTTTCAAATATCTGATCATAAATCTCTAAAGTATGATCGTGGCATTTCATCATCGTTAGTTGTGTTCAAGCATAACAGATAGGTCCTTGGGTAGTTATGCTCGATCAAAAAAATTAAACAAGCAGAGAACAAGGAGAATCCCTTGAGTGCAAAACCCTAAATTACCAGTTATCATATAACTATTTGAGATGTTGGATTTATTGACCTAACTTCGAGACGTTATATTAATTAACATTAATGCATTAATATTGCATAATGTATTAAGATAAGTATGCTTCATTTTATCTGCACACATGATTTGTTTGGCTACATAATAAGATGAATACATAGACACTTACACGTTTTGATTACAGAATTGTGCAAATATATTACTACAACTATAAATGATCCTATAATTATTGATTGACGCTGTATACATGCAATACATGCGATGTGCATGTAGTCAATGAATGTCTAACTTACGAGTTTAATGGACTCATCCTTGTATACGATGCCATTTTTGCAGGACATGGTTAATAGATTTGGTGAGGACTTAAAATAGTTGAATAGCAGTAGTTAGGAGCTTTGGCTTAACAGTTCAGTTATTTTCGTTAATGGCTACATGAGAGTTTCACGAGTTATTGTCGTTATATTATTTCTAGTTGATGTTTTAACAAAACTTTTGATTCCAATATGTGGTTTTTTAGTTGGATCCGTTGTAATTATATTTCAAATATTATTATTTGATGTGGCTTTTATATTGATCTGACATTTTATGAGATTTTGTGATTCTCGTGATGTATTGGAATTTGTGCCTAGTTTGCACATCGGATTTAGTGTATGGATAGAGATATTCCAGTGTACGAGTTGCGAGACGTGACATTTTAAATTTGATTTAACTTTGTATTTTTAAAAAAAATTTGAATTAAAATTAACGGCTTTATAGATTAGATGGACTCAATGTTAGGTCACCCCAATCTGCTAGTACCAATAACTTATCGAATCGCGTCTCATCTGAATTTGTCATATGATAAGTTAGTGGATGGGGTCTGGACGAGTAGAACTTTATTGACTGCAAATGGTCAACAAATTTTCTCATCACCCACAATATGAGCCATGTGGCATGTTCTTAGATATTTTAGACCATACGGATGTTTGGCCCAACCCCATATGGACTAGCCTGATTAGTGATTTCAAAGCGTTGGATTGAAGTCATTTTTGTGACGATCAACAATGTTTCTTACCGTCCACAATATAAGCCACATGGCATGTTCTTAGAGATTTTTGACAGTATGGATGTTTGGCCCAACCATAGACTGACATACAGACCAAAATTAGCTTGATTAGTGATTTCTAAGCATTGGATTGGAGTCATTTTCATTAGTTGATTTTTAACCGTAGAATTTGAGCCTTATTGACTATTATTTAGGTACAAAAACCAAAGGTTTGAAATCACTAATCAGGCTGGTTTTTGGTTAGTAGGACCAACTAGGGATTGGCCAAACATCCATACAGTCAGCGTCCTACAATTGTTTTCCACGTGGATCATATTGTGGGCCGTCAGCGAAGTTCTACTCGGTCTGGACCTACTCTGGACCAACGTTGATCCGATCGAACCCAATTCATTGACAGCCATAAAACGTCAGTTTCTAAACAACGCATCGCACATTCGCACTAGGCACACGACTGGGTCCTGCCACTTCAAGTCCATGACACATCATACGCATGCAGCGCAGGTTAGACTTAGAGTCAATGCGTCGTCTTATTTTATTATTGAGCGGAGCTGGAATGCTGGATAGAGAATCCTCGAAATCCGCTCTTTTTCTACTTCGTCTTTTCTTTCCAGTTTCCACCCTCCTCGGTCTCACATTCTCATTTATCCACGAAATCGATCGAATCAAAAAGTACTTTTTTCTTTTCCTCTCGAAATCGTTCTTTCCAATCTCTAAACCCTAGTTTTCTGGTTTTGGGAGGAGAATAAACGATGGTTTTCTATTTTAAAGTCCGACCAGAGGCCGGAGATTACACCATTTTCATGGGCCTGGACAAGCATGAGAACGAAGAGCTCATCAAATACGGATTCCCTGAAGACATCTGGTATCGTCTTTCTTCGATTTCAATCGATTCATGGATTTTTTACCTCCAATTCAGTGACCTTCAGATGTTATTTTGTAGCTCCTTTTTTTTTCCTCGATTAAATTCGCTTAATTTCGTTATGTTTGCATTATATTTCGTTTATGACCGTAGATTCATGAACATACAGTTAAATTCTTTGTTTTTCCTTATTGTTTAGATTTGTTTTGAAAGGTAAGCTTAGGGTTAGGCAGGACCCCAACCAGCTATATTAATAAAAGATCTAAAAAGAATTATAAATACTTGGCACTGATCGTGTCGGGATTCGTTGTTCGATCGGGATTTGTAGAGCTGTCCAGGGGCACAACACTTCATAGAAGCGGAGAGAGTGCGGGGTTCGTGCCCCTCCTTGGCCCCCTTCATATGAGGTGTCATGAGTTTGCCCCTTCATACGAGGTGTCACGAGTTCGCAATTCATTCTGCTGAGCAGGTTTTGACAATGATCCTTCTGTAGGTTTACGTACGAAACTTTGTTACGACTTCTCCTTTTTCTAAATGACAAATTTCAATAGATTTCTCGTGACGTCACATGTAGTGAACCTCTCATATCATTCCGATACGAGCTCTTCACTGGACCATTCAATTGGTAGAGTTTTATTTAATGGGAACAAAAGGCAGAGATGTAATCGATGCAAGCTGATGACTCAACACTTACTTGGAATTCTTCGTTGAAGACCAACGGTTGCAATGATCTATCTCCATCATGATAAAATTTTCAAAGATTACTCAATTCTGTTGGCTAAGACAATAGACTCGTTGAATAAATAATGTAGTGAGAGTGCGTCATTGAACATTTAAGGGCATTACATATCTGTTAGCCTCAAACTTCTATAGCCTAAACTGCTATTGTCCCTCTAAGAAGCTAGCCATGGAGTGGTTAAGGTCTCGTTTGTTAACAGAATTGATCAAACAAATCGCTCTACCAACTTAGAACGACCATGCACCACCATTCATAAAATCAGGAAATAACTCTCAGCCTGTCAATCCTTACCTTGTTTTCTTGATAAGTTTTCCCGTGTTGAGTCAAATTAAACTAGAGGCTCCACTCCTGTTGGTGCTTTTTCGTCAATTCCTTTAAATTTCAACCCTGTGACCATACTCCCCCCTAGAACCTAAAAACTTTGATTTTTCATAAGGTAATGTAACATCCACCAATCTTTGTTGGTATCGTTTATGGTTGAGACTAGGACAATATTTGATTGCCTTCAAGTTCCCAATCTTAGATTTTAATTGATGAAAACATTATTGAAAAATGCTTTTCTAGTGGTTTTTCTTTTTTGATCGGTAAAAGAGATATATTAAAAGAGGGCTGAGAGGGCCCTAAACTATACTTTTCTAGTGGTTCATCTTACATAATTCCAGCAATTTCACATCTGATTATGAAATACGAATACCCCGACTAACTTGTTTTCCGATCTTAAATGCTAATGTAATAGGACCGAAATATTATAATGTTTTTCCATGCTAATATATCCAGAGATTGGTCTTGCTTTGAACACTCTGATTTCTCCAAAGTAATAGCACTGGAGGCACGACCTGACCAGTTAAGGCCAGAAGCGCATTGCCAGTAGAAGGTACAAAGCAATTGGTACACACCCAGGGGCGGACTGGTCGGCCCAACCAAAGTCTAACTACCAGTTTTTTTACTGCAACAACTTAAATATATGCTATTAGAGTTGGAATTACCCTGATTGCTGGCAACATACTTGCGCTCAATGGATATTCGTTAAGGGATTTATATTGTACTAATTTCAATTACCAAACTCGATGAGCCCGATATTCTTATTTATTGTGACTACCTCCTCATGTCAGGATTAGGTAATTTGCGTGCTTAATACCTTCCTTGATTGTGGTAGCCGTTCCTCAGGCTCCCTTTCTAGAAACGAACCCTAATTTAGTCAACTTTTACTACCATTGAAAGTTGATTTGATATAAATTTGAATGATACATCACCAGCAAGGGTCGTGCGATCAATCGACTTATTATGAATCATCAGAGCAATGGGTGAAGCTGTGTATATGCATTCATATTAGAAGTCATGTCTTTTTGCACGTATTGGCTCTAGAATTACTACAGTTATCCGAGTAGCAGGCACCATCAAACAAACTATGATTGATTTAACGAGCCATTCGCTTTTTCGTTAGGTGTATTTCAAATTAATTAAATATTTCAAAATAAAATTTTAATGGATTGCTTATGCTCTTTTATTTTCCTAGTCGTTTGAAGACTTCATTTGGTGTCCTTGTCACTATGAAGGTCAAGAGACACCTTGTTGGAACCTTCTAGACCAAGTATGACTCTTGGTACTCCCTATGTACCTTCTCTTCTAAGTTTTGCATAGAGAAGAGAAATGTGGACATGATGATAAAACTTAGTTCACCTAGGGGTTGTACACTCATTAAGGGCTCTTTTGAGAGCATCATGTGAATCTTATGCTGTCCATAGGTGGTCTATAATAGGCCAACAAGAGGCCAAAACGGGATTACATATTTTTAAAGCTCATTCTAAAATCTCAAATGGAAGGTTCCAGAGTATTACCAACAAAATTAGTACAACACCAACAAAATTGGGTTTAGAAATAGAAAATTCCAAGTTTCAAGGATAGTTCCAGATCTATATTCCAGAAATGGATCGGACCAAACTTCAACGTTTTAGCCCTCTTCTACCCCTTTTTTTTTGCTTTGACATTGTACAAAGCTATCTTCGCCGTTGTAAGACTAATGATTTGCTATCTGCATGGTCGTTAGACTGTGTATGATTTTCTAACTTGTTCTTCGACTAGGTTTTGATTTGATAAAAATGATTCTTCTTAACGGAAATTTTGTCAAAATTGTTTTCTAAATAGAAATCTTGGATTTTATCGTAAAAGTGGGTAATCAAACCGAGGTTTGTACACTCTCATGTGAGGAGCGCACTTCTTTGAGACTTGGATTGAATTTGGGCTTGTTGTATCTCGAAGATAGTGTTGTCAAAAATTTCCCTGTTGCATGTGAGGGAGGCTCCAACTATCTTCAAGATAGAGATATCTGGTCTCGAGCCTAGCATTAGTAGTTTATTGTTGATGGTGATTTTGTTAACTTGATTTTTTTGCAGGAAAATTTGAATGTACTCACTTAAGTTCAACGGTTTGAAGATAGTTGCCTCTTGGCATCTTTACTAAGTTCTGATGTTTCTTGAGATTTAATCCCAGCTTCAAGATATTGAAGAACAATTGCTCAATTGGAGTATTCTCATATCATTGAGAGCCTAATATATGCCATGTACTACACGAGGCAAGATCAACATTTGTGGAGACACATTGAGCAAGTTTACTAGTGTAAACAGATAAATTAGATCTAAGACTCAGATAAGGTAATCAACTCTCTTTATTGATGATAATCACTTTAATACACAAAGCAGCGTAGCTAGAAGCAATAGTAAAGAGGAATCCATGTTATCAGAGTCCAGAGTTTTGCGGACTAAACGGTTATAGAGACCACAAAGAAGGAAGATGAAGAGGAGAGGCTAAGAAGAAAGGAACATAGTAGAAGATCAGGGCAACACACCGGCTCAGGTCCTCCCCCTTTTTCTATTTATAGTGGAGGGTAGAAGGTTAAGAGGGCACGATGATAATAAATGTGTTAATTTTTATCGTGCGTTCGTATTGTGCCACGTGGATCAAAGCTGGCGCCGTCGTATTTGATTACAACTCTTTAATCTAACACGTGGCATATTACGGTGCCTTTGTGCAGCCCAGAAGGCGGTCGATCAAGCGAGTATCCTGTTCCCAAATGTTTTAGCGGTTTTGCGAACAAGATTGCCTCTGATCAACTTCTCGTACCCTTGCCCCTCTAATCCTACGATTTATCTTTGACCCCTCATGCTAGTGCGCGACACTAGATAGCGTGGCTAAAAATGGAATTCCTATTAGTGGGCACATGACCTTTGCGCGAGCAAGACTATCGTCTTAGCGTAATATGTAAGTACTAAATAGGTACTTTATGAGTATACATCATTGTCTGGCGTGCGGGCACCGTCTGATAGATAGTTGCATATGCGGGTGCCGTCTGATATTTGTTTGGGATATCTATAACTAGTAACCCCAGCGTAGAGCATTTGAAGGCTCTGGCTAGAGTATTGATATACTTGAAGGTGACTATGTGTCATAGTCTTTATCATGGGACATTTCCAATAGTGATCGAGGGTTACAGTGATGTGACATTGAACTCAGAGATAGAAGAGTCCAAGTCAGTGAAAGCCTGGATATTCACCTTGGGTGGTGGAGCGGTTTCAAGGATCAAAGAAATAAACAAGCATTACTAACTTTAGTGGAGTTTGAGTTTAATGCATCGTCTTCTGCTTGAGAAGCAGAGTGACTCTTGACATATTATGCTTGAGAAGTAGAGTGGCTCTACATTTGAATAAGTTAGAATGAGTTTATTGAATCATCTTCTTCTGGAGGAGCAAAACAACTTATAGATATTGGCCCTTATCAAAAAAACTTAAAGATATTGGTTGATATTCCAACATGGAGCAAACTGGTTCTAGTCTTGGATATGTATTGTGACAGGTTGTTATGCTGAGAGCATGTAGTGAATGCCATAATGGCATAATGATGTGAGAGAAATCTTGACTAGTGGAGTAATTTCCATACAATAATTAGGGTCATTTTGGCAGATCCACTCTCAAAGGGACTTGGTAGAGATTGCGTCTCAAACATTGAGGGGGATGAGATTAAAACCCATAGATGATTAATTGTAATTACAACAACCCAACTCAGTGAGTCTCCTGGGTTCGATGGAAAACAAGTATTGTAACAATTGTGAGAAGCACAATTGTCTCTCCCTCCGATGTGTGCTTATCCTTAAGTAAAGGTTGAGATTAAGTTCTCTTAATGAATCTATAGACTTATGTTGGTTGGGGTGTTACAGGATGCACATCTGATGGATTCACTGAGAACTCCAATGATGGTAGGTTGAGATTAAATTCTCTTAATGAGTTTGTAGACCCATTTGAGTTGGGTACCACTGACAGAACTCACCGATCTAAGTGTAGAAGTTGGCCCGCTTCTTGTAGGATTTGTGGTTTGATCCTTATAGGGCTCAAATATTGGGATTTATGCGCATGGCCGAAAGATGCCAAAGCTTTAATCGTACATATAATCTTTGAAAGGATCGTGTATGTGACATTTTCAATTTATAATATTGGGTTATCAATTCAAGGCTGGTTTCTTGAAATTTAGATAAATCTTGAAGTGTTTACACTATGTAGAGGTTCAAGTCCAAAAGACACCTTTACTTATGCATATGACTTTATTGATTACCTAGTTTTCGAATATTGTTTTCAGTCGAGAATTCGATACAAGTAGGGGATTGTTAGGTGCGTTTCAAATTAACTAAGCAAAATAATTTTTCAATGGACTGCTTAGACTCTTTTTATTGTCCTAGTCGATTATAGACTCCATTTGGTGTCCTTGTCACTAAGAAGTTAAAGAGACACCTTGTTGGAACCTTCTAGACCAAATATGACTCTTTCTACTCCCTATGTGCCTTCACTTCCAAGTATTGCATTGAGAAGAGAAATGTGGAGACGAGTGTAAAATTAATGCACCTAGGGGTTGTACACTCATTAAGGGCTGTTTGAAGAGCATTATGTAACTCTTAGGCTGCCCATAGGTGATCTATAATAGGCCAACAAGGGGCCCAAACGGGATTACATATTTTAAAGCTCATTCTAAAATCTCAAATCTCTCTGAGAACATAGAGTATATAACAATGCCCACAGATGTGGGTTCAAAAATAGAAAATTCTAAGTTTCAAGGAGAGTTCCAGAGCTATTCTAGTACTGGGTTGAATATGAGTTTTGCTAAATACCACAACTTGTTAACCATCATCTTCCCTCTTTTTTTATTGCTTTGACACTAGACAGAGTTATCTTCATAGTTATAAGACTGTGAACAATTGCTATGTACGTGGTCATGAGACTGTGTATAATTTTCAAACTCGGTCTTGGAATGGGTTCTGATTTGACAAAAAACAGAGTTAACCGAAATTCTGTTAAAATTGATTCTAAATAGAAAATTTGATTTGTTTTCTAAAAAGAGAAAACATGGATTTTATTATAAAATTGGGTAATCAAACAGTGGTTCGTACACTCTCATGTAAGGAGTGCACCTCTTTGATACTCAAATTGGGTCTAGGCTTGTTGTATCCCGAAGATAGTGTTGTCAGGATATTCCATGTTCCACATGAGGGAGGCTCCAACTATCTTCAAGATAGAGATATCTCTCCACGAGCCTAGAATTAATTGTTTATTGTTGCTAGTGAATTTTTTAACTTGATTTTTTCAAGGAAAATTGGAATTTACTCGTGTAAGTTCTAATAGTTTGACAGTCTGAATTAGTTCATACTTACACATGCATGACTTAATCTTTCAGACAAGCATAGGACTATTTGCAGGATCAACCAGGTAACATTCCTCAGCGATGTTGACACCGCATGAACACTACACGAGCTGTGCTCGGAATAAGTCATGGTGAGTACGGTTGTCGATCGTGTCCATCAATGAATACAATGCTAGGGCAATTCGTAGGCCGAGCGGCCACAAGCCCACCAAATTTTCCGGATCCATGAGCGCATGCAAAACCCATGGACCATGCTCGCGACAAAAGCATCGATGCATGAGCCTACGTCAAGGGCCACCATGTGTCACTGTGAGGTTAGCGAGGGGTGGAATAGGACATGAGCGGGGACAGATACCATCTCAATTGGTAAGCATCACAGGAACCCCACTGATGACGTCCAAGGTGCATTGACACCCTTGGAACAAAGCTGGAGAGGAACGCATGTGTGCAATTTCTTTTTTTATTTGATTTGATTTGATTATATTTTTGTGATTATAGTTTCTAATTTGTTTTTTTTATCACAGTTATCAATTTGATTTTGTAGGTTATTGGTTGAAAATTTTCCGTTTTGATTTCAATTTTCATGCACTATTTTGTAGTTTGTTTTGTGGATTTTCCATCTCATTCATTGATGCCCTAGTTTTTGGTGTCCATTCAGTCATTGTGCAGTTTCATGCCCTAATTTGCTATTTTTCTTGATGCTTCTCTCAGTTTATGCGTGTTTCGATTTCATGCCCTAATTTTGAGTTTGTTTGCAGATTTTCTGGTTGCCACAATCAAATACTGTACTTTCAAGACCTAGTTTTCCACTTGCCAATCAAATGGCATTGTACTTTCATGACCTAGTTTTCCACTTTGTGTTGTAGAATAGTTGAATTTCTGTTTCAAGCATTGGTGCTCTGATCCAATTCATGACTTAATGGATCTTTAAGTTTCATGCCTTAAAGTTTCCTTGTTATGAAGATCTCTTGACATTTGATTTAATTTAAGAAGAATCCATAGAGAAAGCTCAAGCGCACAAGTATGTCTCTTAAATGCAAAGTTAGTTTGTCAGATACTTAAAGTCCCTCCTAACCAACGAACAACCATGAAGTCTCCTTGATTCATTTGGAGTAATGGCAGTGATGGAGGTGAGAAATACCCGAGGAAAATCTTGCCACAAGAGAATCATAAGTACCCCAAGGGCTTGAATATTCCACATTTGTAAACAGTTGAATATTCAGTGTTTGCAAGCGTGAAATCAAACTGAGCCAATTGAAGAACCAGGATTTTCTATTTAAAGTGGTTCAGTATTATTAAATAAATTTAGATTAAAAACTTCACTAAGTAATTCCAAAATTTTAGAAAACAAACATAACATGCCTTATGGACCTCATCACAGGAACCATAAAAAGATTCACAATTGAAGCATAATATGCGTAACCATGAAACCCCGTAGAAGTTCGGAGCAACTTCAAAATAGTTATATACACCTATTGAAGAATAAACAGAGTTTTTATTTTATTTTGTTATTTCTTGGGTTTTCACTTTTAAGAACAGTAAACTTTTGAACAGGAAAGAAATCTACCTCCACTCATCTTCCAAGTAACTTAATGGTGCATGACAGAAATTGCCAAGGAAATCAGACATCAGCCACCTAAGAAACAACTTCTCCACTTGGTGGAAATAACAAATTGGCTTTGGCAACAAAAATAAGAATTTTTGGTTTTGGATTATGTTGCATGGATTCTTTTATGGGCGAAGTACTTGTCTCAGACACGCGGATTCTTGTGCGACACTTCCAAAATCTGTTTGTTTTTTCTTTTCCTTCCAAAGATACTGATTAACATTTTCATAGGTTATGAGTTCTATCTTTTACAGTTGAAGTTTTCTATGCAACAAATACACCATTACATATATGTATTCTCTTGTCTATAAGCATGTGATACAAATCATCAGATATTCTATCATATTATCCACTCATCATCATCATAACCCCAACAATATAGGGTTATCACATAATCCACTATTATATAAAAAGAAGTTACTTTGTTTCACAATATTTAAAGCATACTGTCGAGTCCACAACCCCTATTTTTAAGGCTTGCCTAATCGAATACTCTGTATCCATGTCGGACTTCGACATCCGTACCTGTATGAATGCAACATAGATTTTAGACCTGATAAATTTCCAACTAGGATGATAGATGAGGTAGTTCAAATAACTTGTCTTTTATATAGTTGAAAGAAATACTATGCCACATTAACTACAACCCCAATAGTTTCTTGTCTTGCCTCCTAATGACATGAAAATTACCTTAATATGATGGATGATTGAAGGCAAATTTTTTTGGGTAAGTTAACTTTCCTAAACAGATAAAACATCTCCCAATTCACATCTCTGTGTAGTTTGTGCATTTGTTAATTGGCTGTTAACTATGTCACTAGACAGGGCTACTGTCCTTCTTGAGTCACAAAGTAATGAAGCATACAAGATAACAAGAATAAATGCTAGGATACTTCGATGAACGTCTCATCTGTCTTACTTATAGTTCAAGGAACTGAGGAGAGGATTCTGGACTACCACCATAGATAAACAAGGGGCTATGCTCACCTCACCTCCAAAGTCCAAATCTATTGCAAGATGCTCAGCTTGAGCCCGGGCACAACGCTGGAGTCTAAGTTTCGCCTTCCACATACAGCTTCTAATCCATTAAAAAGAGCCAAAACTCAATTTAGGATTTAGGAGCTCCAGCACCTCGAGGCATGATCAATCGGCTCAAATTGGAAGCAACTAGACATGAAACCTCCAATTTGGCATAAAATTTCGAGGAATGAAATTGGGTTAATATAATCCCACCTAACTTTTTGGACACGAAACATCTCATGTTGTCATGTGACAAGCCCAACCACCTTTAAGGCTATAGATTAATCAGGACAGGCTAATCATGTCCCATGTTGCAATCATGTAATTCTTATAAGTGAACCATCTCTTTCCCTTCCCCCTCTGCCAATAACTTTCTTCTCTCTTCTTCAGTAGGATAGTCTATTTACAGACTCGTCCTCATTTGTAGCTGGTTTTCAATTTAGATACACATGCTCGGTTCTTCTTTTCAATATTTGCATCTTTCAGACTCATAAGAACTTGTTTGACAGGTTGTGTCTTATGCAGGTTCCATGTCGATAAAATGTCATCTGCCCATGTTTATTTAAGACTGAAGAAGGGCCAGACTATCGATGATATGAGTGAAGGCGTACTGGAAGATTGTGCGCAG
This sequence comes from Euptelea pleiosperma, assembly GCA_035048495.1. Classification (NCBI taxonomy): domain Eukaryota; kingdom Viridiplantae; phylum Streptophyta; class Magnoliopsida; order Ranunculales; family Eupteleaceae; genus Euptelea; species Euptelea pleiosperma. Next base: position 27,741,833 of record CM068549.1, read on the forward strand.
CTCGTTAAAGCAAATTCCATCCAAGGCAAATTCTATATGCAGTCTCTCTCTCTCACTCTCTCTCTCTCTCTCACTCTCACTCTCTCTCTCTCTCTCTCTCTCACACACACACACACACACACAATGAGCATAAAAATAATTTCAGCAACATGATTTTATTACACATATTCTTTGTAGAGGAAATGTGTACCAAAGAGCATTCTGAATATGGATTCAGCTTTATGCTTCTACAGTTAAAAAAATATATTTGTTTCCTTCTACTATGATCTTTCTTTTTCGTCATCCCCATGAATTAATGATTGCAGTTATATAAAACAAGTGTTCGTGTGACATGATTTGGTTACTTGGCAGGCAACAAGGTGAATAATATTGATGTTGTTTATACCCCTTGGCACAATTTGAAGAAGACTGCTTCCATGGATGTTGGGCAAGTTGGTTTCTACAATTCTAAGATGGTTAGTATTCTATATTTTTCGTTTTCAAACCATATACTTAGTGGGATTATGTTGTGCTTGTAGCTTGTATTTCTTTTCTGGATAAAGTATGAATTTGAACATGTGAGGAAAGTGGATCTTTGTCAATTCTGACTGAAATTAGTGCTCGGTATAGGTCCGCACTGTGAGAGTAGAGAAACGCATAAATGAGATAGTTAATAGATTGAACAAGACCAAGGTGGAAAGGAAGCCTGACTTAAAAGGTAATTTTATGATCTCAACTTCGATAAAGTTTCCTTGACCTTACAGTTGATGATGCCTTTGTTACCAAGTACTGCTAATTTTAGCCTGGGCATTTGGGTTCCCATCAGTATTATAAGCATTTGTTTTGGAAGGATGTATTATTTATCATGTTATTATATCAGGGAATCTGTAAGCAACATTCTGTTCTTCCTTATATTCTTCTTTCTGTTTTTTATTCAGAAATATTTACTCTTTTTCTCCCTGTTTTACATATAGAAATGAATTACAGATTTTGAATGTTTATTCTTTCCCTGTCCTGCCTAATTTGTTATAAGGAGCCTGTTTGTTTCTGATTATGCAGCTGAGCGAGAAGCAGTTAATGCGGCAGAAAGAGCAGAGAGAAAACTCCACCTGAGAGATAAAGTAATTCCTATCTTTATCCTACTTAGAATGGTGTACCATCTTCCTCCTAGGAAAGTCCAAGCTTTCTTGGCTGATCTGGCAAATTTAGACATGGATGTGTAGATAACATTCCAACAGATAGTATAATTATATTGAGAGTTATAATGCTATATGAGATGTAATGTTTCTAATATATATAGCAAGAACCAGGCTCCCGGGACTAGTGTTTTTTGACAGGCTCCCGAGACTTAGATTCTTGGGTGTGGATTCCGAGAATCCAACGGTGGTTTGCTTTGGCAAAAACTGAATGCCAGCTCAGCGCTATCTAGTCTATATATATTATTACTATGCATATGTATATATATAGTAAGGCGCACGTCGATAAACATAAATACGTTAAAACTATGGGGTTCAATTTTATTTGTGGTTGAAATCATGCGTTAAACGTTGTGAAAATATTTGTTAATGTTTACACAGAAACGGCGAGAGGAGATGGAGAGGCTTGAAAAGGAGAGACAGACAGAGATACGGAGCTACAAGGGCCTTATGGTGTCGGAAAAGATGACTTCTAACAAACAGATTGCGTCAGCAAACAAGTCCTTGCAGGAACTGGAAGAGGATTTCATGTGAGATCAGCACCCACCGGCCAAGGTTTAAGTGAAATGTCATAATTTGCCAAACGTCGCCTGCTCATTGCTGCCAAAAAAAATGCAATTTATTATACCAGCAGTAATCAAGTTTTCACACGCAGATTTGACCCCTCCAATGAAGGAATCCAATTCAGTCGGACTTGTTTTTTTTATGATTGGATCTTTGATGATAAGATGAACTTGATATGCCAATTTGAAGGTGGATTTAATGATATTAATTATGTCTGTTTGATATTTACATATATTCCATACTAATGGTAATAAACATTACAGAAATCTTGGTATCTGCTGGTTCTTCATGCAATTGTTGATTGATAGACCAGGGTACTACAAGCCTTCTCTGTGCAGGATTGTTTTTATGTATTCGTCACTTTCTACTCCGATTTTGTTGGTGTTATGGTAGATGTGTTCGCTGAAACACACATTGGCTGATATGAATTGTTAGAACTTGGGGATTGGCTGGACTGGCATTCAATAGCCCCTGATTTTTTTTTTTTACTCTGCCACTTATATTTTGTTTTGGGTTGGTTCATCGTGTAGACCAGAAAGTGATGTATGGGATTGTTAGCGGATGGTGTGTTCCCCCGCACATGTTGTGTCGACCTGTTTGTATACATAGTTGTTTCGCCTTTCCCCAACAGGTCGATCCTTTGGGGTAAATGGTTGTTTAACATGGTATCAAAGCCTTAAGGCCTGGGAGGTTGCGGGTTCAAGTCTCTAGCGAAGTGTATTCCTGCAGGGGGGGAGGTGTTAGTGGATGGTGTGTTCCCGTACATATGTTGTGTTGGCCCGTCAACCCGTTTGTATACATAGTTGTTTCTCTCACACACGTGTTGTGTTGGCCCAATGACCTGTGCCTGTAGGTATATATACAATTACGTATACAAACGGGTCGACGGGCCAACACAACATGTGCGCAGGAACACGCCATCCGGTAACACTCCCGCTCAACGGGAATACACTCTGGTGGAGACTTGAACCCACGACCTCCAAGGCATTAAGGCTTTGATACCAACCATTTTACCCCTTCCGAAAAAAGGCAAAACAACTATGTATACAAACGAGTTGAAGGGCCGGTAACACTCCCACTCAACGGGAATACACTCCGGTGGAGACTTGAACCCTCGACCTCCAAGGCATTAAGGCTCTGATACCAACCATTTTACCCCTTCTGGAAAAAGACAAAACAACTATGCGTACAAACGGGTTGACGGGCCAACACAACATGTGCGCGGGAACACACCGTCCACAAGGATAGGATATCTCTATTAGGCCTTAGCAGTGCTGATTTATTTGAGAGCGAAAAAAAATCCAAAAATTTCGTGGATCTTTTGTTACTTGTTATACATTTGCGCCTTACGTGAGAAGAATGGGCCACGTGTAGGGGTGCGATTGATCTTTCGTAATTTGTTAGACAATTTGCGCCTTTCATGCGAAGAATGGGTCGCGTGTGGGGTAGGGTTAATCGTATGTCCCAATAATTTAAGCTTTGGCTTTGTTGATCCGGTAGTTCGGCCGCATCTAGAACTGTCACATACAACACTATTATAGACCATTGACCGAATGGATGTTAGGCCCATCCTTAGATGGACCTACAGACCAAAAATCAGATTATTTTCACGGGTTGATTTTCAACCGTGGGATCCGATCTCTTTTGGGGTACACAAATCTAACAGCTACAAATGACCAATCAGACTGATTTTTGGTCTGTAGGTCCACCTAGGGATGGGCCTAACATCCATACGATCATTGGTCTCTCAGAGTGTTCCACGTGTCATTTTTAGATGCATCCTGCACGCCAAGAGTAAAAAATGCCACGAGCTAAAATTTCTTGTCCACTAGCTGGGTAAGTAACTAGTCTACAAACCAAAATTCTGCTTGATTAGTGATTTCTAGCTTTTAGGTCTGAGTACCCCAAAAAATGCCTGAAATCCCACGGTCAAAAATAAATCACGGAAAAGATTTAAGTGCCCCAAATAATGCTTGAAATCCTACAGTTAAAGTAAATCACGAAAAAGATATTATCGAAAAAGATATAATCCAACGTTTAGAAATCACTAATCAGGTCGATTTTTCTCTGTTGGTCCCCCATGGGGATAGCCAAACATGAGTAAACCTTTGCTCACACCTGTGTTTGAGCAAAGCCGATCACACACACCATAATATAAGCCACGTGGCATACTCTTAGAGGACGATGACCGTATAGATGTTTGGCCAGTCCCTCGTTGGACCTGAAAACCAAAAATCAGCTTGATTAATTATGTCAGACCTTTGGATCTAGTACTCCAAATAATGGTCAATAATGCTCTAAAGTCTACGGTTAAAAGAAATCCATGCAAATGACTCCAATCCAACACTTAGAAATCACTAATCAAGCTAATTTTTGGTTTACCAGTCCACCGAGGGACTAGCCAAACATCCATACGGTCATCGCCCTCTAAGAGTTTGCCCCGTGGCTCATATCGTGATGTGTGATCGGCTTTGCTCACACACAAGTGTGAGCGAAAGGTCAGTAATCTCTAAGAATGTGTCACTGGTCCGTCATCAAAGTTTGTTCTTTCCACACGGTGAAAACATGCGTGCGTGCTACGCACTCTGTACATAAGCGAAGCCGATCACAGCCAACAATAAGAGCCACGTGGCATACTCTTAGAGGGCGCTGACCGTATGGATGTTTGGCCAGTCCCTCGGTGGACCTGTAAACCAAAAATCAGCTCTAGTAGTGATTTACAACCTTTGGATCTTTGCACCCAAGTAACGCTCAATGATGCTCAAATTCCTATGGTTAAAATCAACCCATGAAAATAACTTCAATCCAACGCTTAGAAATTACTGATCAGGTTTATTTTTGGTTTGTAGGTCCACTAGTAATTAGCCAAACATCCATACGGCCAGCATCCACTAAGAGTGTGCCACGTGGCTCGTACCGTGGGCTGTGATCGGCTACGCTCTCAAGGTTTACTCATTAGATAGATTTTCTATTTTAACCTTAGGTCTATTTATGTTAGTTCGTGAACGAATCTAAAGCCCTCAGAATTCAGAATTCACAAAACCGCTAAACCCTAATTTTTGCAGCTCTCCCTCTCCGCTGCAAATAATTTTTGAGCTCCGGAGACCGTACAACAATGGCGACAGCTTCATTGGACGTAGAAACAGAGAAGAAAGTCCTTCGCCAGGTTCAAAATCTGATCTTTCTACTTCGAACGTTGTTTTCTCGCTTTCTCGAATGTTTGATTGGTTGACGAATCGTTTTCTTCTCTTTTCAAGGTTGAGTTTTACTTCAGCGATAGCAATCTACCTAGAGACGATTTCCTCAAGAAATCGATCAACGAGAGCGAAGACGGATGTATCCTTCAGTTCAGTTGATACTTAAATTTGATTTGTAGCTCTGTGTACTTGGCTATTGTGTCTTCTAGTTGCGATTTTCCCATTTTTAATCTCTTTTGATTGATCTTGACTGTAATTTTAGTGGTTAGCTTAGCTTTGATTTGTTCATTCTCTCGTATGAGAAGTCATCTCGGTTTGGGAGGGAATGTGAAGCCAGAAGATGTGTCCGAGGAAACGGTGAAGGCTGTGGCTGAAACCTTAAGGAAATCTATTGTTCTCAAAGTTTCCGAAGATGGTGGGGTTTCATATTTTGCGTTTGATTACGTCTTATCTGTTTTGGATGGTATTTAATATTTTTTTATTTCTAAATTTTTCCATTTGTGGAATTTGTTTTTCAGGAAAAAGGATTGGTAGGAGTACTGAGCTTTTAAAACCAGAAGAGGTTATAGAGCAAGTGGATGTAAGGACGATTGCTGTGTCGCCTCTCGAGAACGATGTTACTCAAGAAGATTTGGAGTCCTTCTTTGCTCAATATGGCAAGGTATACCTCTTGATCTTTGCTTGAAATAATAATTTGGTTGGAAGAGTTAAACTCATTGTAGAACTTGGTTGGGGTCTTTGGTGGATTCAGTTTGTGGGTATTTTTAGAACCTAATGAATCAGTGCGAACCTCCTAATTTTTATTCTAAATTGAGTTTGCTTCTGAACCATTTTAACCAATTCATTGAGTTATATGTAAAACTCCAATCACCATCCCTCACAATAGAGTGGGATGGGATTTGTATGAAACCCATGAAAAGTTGTGCTTTAATTATATTCTTGGTTACTTGGGTGCAGCATGTAATAAGTCACTTAGAGATGTCCTGAGCTACAAGTAATGCCGCATCAATCAATGCATGTTATTTTCGTTGGCTGGTGATACCGTGGTTTTACTTTTTCTGTATGTCTCATGTCCTTGCTGTTTGTCTAGGATGAGTGATTAGTTTTCATGTTGACTTTATTAGTGACACTGCATACCATATCATTCCTATAAATCAAACAACTATGACCAGTGAGTGTTTCATGCGAGTCAGGTTCCCATGACAGGCACGACTTATGTTATTTAGTGTTCCGAGTTAAGCTCTGGCCAACCTTTCCCATCTATTTATTTGTAGTTTTCTAGGACACGTTCTTTGTTGCAGTTCAAAAATAAATACTTTGTACTAGTTACATGTGTTAGAACTTAGAATTACTGACCATATCCACTTTGCCATATAAGTGGGTGTTGTTTCTTAGTTTCTGATGATACGTTTGCTTATTTCAGGTGAATAGCGTGAGGTTACCTCGTCATGTTACAGACAAAAGGTTCTTTTGTGGAACTGCTCTGATTGAGTTCTCAACAGAGGAAGATGCCGGAAACGTTTTGAAGCAAAGCTTAGTTTATGCAGGCGCTGAGCTAGAACTAAAACCAAAGTAAGCTATACTTGTGGTTGTAAATGAGGTTGTGTGTTTGTGTGCACATGTCCATTTGTGTTTCCCTAATGCTGGTGTTCATCACATGTGCTAAAACTTGAGGGGTTGAATCTGAAAATATAGGATGCTCTGTGGAACAGTTACATTCCTTTTGACCCCTATGGAGTTTGCAGTGTAATTCCTATTCAGTTGTGCTTGATTTGATTCAGTAGGAGAATAAAATGTTTATCAATGTGGGACTCACAAAATTTTTGGTTCTATAGTTCTGCTATGTGTAGTTATTGCATTATAAGTTGAAAATCAAGGGAAACTATGATATGTTTTTGATAAAGTAAATGTGTGAAGGTTGTCTCAACTTTAAACTCTTGAGTATTCCACCAATATCTTATGACGATCTTATGTAGACTTGTGATTTTCTTATCAATTTGCGCCTTTTGTTTTCATTTATTAGTATTTATTTGTACAACTTACAAGCGTTGAAAATTTGGCAGTTGACAGATCGCCAAATTTCATGAAGAATTTTAGTGAGATATATTATAAAGAAATGCTTGCCATTGTTTGACATGTAATTATTGATTGAAAACGTGAACCTTATAATCAATGTGGTTATTGATTGTCGTGGATGTTTTGGTTATGCTTCCATAATTCCATTTGGTTTCTGATGTTCATCCCGTACATCCTCAGTTCAAAAGAACTGGCAGCATGACTTTTTCTGCATAGATAAGTGCATCTGTGATGCTAATGGAATTACAATTGTTTGGTGCCCTAGAACCAAGCAGGAACATCCTAAGAATTAAAACCGTGTATATAAACGCATTTCTGATGACATGATGCACTTAGTCAGCGAACTTCATGTACCTTGCTGAACCTTATTGTATTCACAGACTCTTTATCTATGTTATCAGTCAAGGATATCAATTCCCTACTTCTCCAAGATCTCGCCCAATACAGCTCAGAAATCCCCATAGACATAGCACATCCAAAATTCTTACAACCAAGAGTGACAACCATGATTATGATCTCAGCTTCATTCCAGACCCATATAACTCGAGGAGATCGTGTTTCCACTGAGCAGCCACGATGGCTTCTACTAGAAAGGATGTCTGTTATAAACTTACTTATGGAATAGAAGGTATGATCCTGAATACTTCAGGAACGCTTCCAATATATATGAGGTTTAGCCCTCTCCCATACTTTGTTACTTCTTGACCCTCTCAAATCAATTTGGCGGGCATTGTTTGATTAGCAAACTTCGAAATTGAAGGTCAAGCCTTTTCTTATAGAGTAGAACACCTTCTCCGGCTGGTGTGATGCAGTTAGTGTTGTTCTTGTCCCTGTGGATTGTTGATGTGGTAAAACAGTAATGATGTGGGCTATGATAGACAATGACTGAAGGATACGTAATGATTAATGGTTGATTAAGAATCTTACTTGATATTATTTGCACAAAAGTATGTCCTAATACAAATTAGATGGAATGTTTTTTTTTTCAGATGCTATATTTTCTGAGTTATATTGGTTTTTGACATGTTGGTTCCTTTGCAAGTAAAGTCATATGGTATATGCAAGGTCAATCCCTGTTTATATATCTGGATTCTGAATCGGTCATGTCTATCTCGATACAATTGTTCATATCAATTTTTTGTGATTCAGGAAGGATTTTGATGTTGAAAGAGGAAAAATGATGGAACTTGAGAATTCTCGTTCCTGTAAAGGTTCAGACAATAAAAACAGTTCCAACACAAATGCAAAGTAAGTTCTCGCTATTAAATTGAATTGCTGAGACCATTTTTTCTTTTAACTATATGTTAACCTGTTTACTTTTGTTTTGTTCTTCTTTTGGGTGTGGCTGGTGGGGTATGATATCACAGCTATCCCAAAGGTTTAATTGTTTCATTCAAGTTAAAGCATATGTCAGTGGGAGGATCTGCAGAACATAATGGTATTCATGAGGCAACTGATGATGGAGATGTTTGCAAGATTGAGAAGGAACTAGTTTCCACAGAAAATGCACCGGAGGAGAGTAAACAGGAGGCCTCAGACAATGTTGAAGATGATGAAGAAAAACCTTTAGATAATGTTGAGAAGGAGAGTGCAGAAAAAGATCAGAAAATCACTGAAGAGAGTGGAGAAAAACATACAGAAGATGCCATTGATGAGAGCGAAGAAAAGTCTCCTGAAGATGCCAGTCAAGATAGTGAAGAGAAGGCAGCAGTTGGAGAAAGGCCCTCAGCTGCTTTCAATAGAGACAACAAGGATATGGTCTTGCGTGAGGATCTAAAGAATGTCTTTCAAAGATTTGGAACTGTCAAGGTATTGTGCAGATCAAGTTCTTGACAACTATTATGATTTGTGTTGCCTTTTGTTTTATTGACATTTCCATGCTTTCGATTAAACCAAATATTGTCTATTTTATTCTTGTATCTATCTCATATATATGAATGAGGTCATTCTTTTATCACCTTTGGTTATGAAGGTGTTTTTGTCTTGTAAATTTTCTTATAAATGAACATAGCCTAAAGAACTTGTTTCCTTGTCTCACCATGTTCTTTCAACTCTTTTCATGTGGTAATGAGTACTAGAGTTCTGCTTTTCACTAGACCTCCATTATTGTAGTAGTTTGCTATATCAGCCAGTTCTCTCACATGGGTATCCTCTCTCTAATTGTCCTACTTTTCTTCATTCTCTTTGAGCCAAACTTTGTCGCCCCACTTTTATATTTGTTTTCTTTCTTTTTTCTTTTCTCATCATGACATGTATCTTTGCTATCACCTCACATACCACCTTTGCTAACTTTTTTTTTTATACTCGTTATTGCCATTTATTTTAATCCAAACTATTCTTGGCTTAAGTGTCAATCATGCTAATTGTACTCTGTTGGCACACTAAGTGAGCTTAGTAGGACAGAGTTTTTCTAGTTGGGTTGATGAATCCATTTCCCCTCCCCTCTTTCACAAGCAATTTATTCAGCCTAGGTGCTTGATTGGCTAAACGACAATATACTAGTGCTATCCTTTTCTACTACATTCATGTTTAGCTTGCTGACAAAAGATGTAGAAGCACTAGGAAGCCAACTAGAATGTAAAGGGTAAGGAGGGTTTGTTAGAAGTTAAATTATTGGTGTTTGTAAGTCTTCTCGTTGCAGCACTATCTGATCTTGTGCTACGGATTGTCTAGACTATATCATTAGGGCTGAAAATATTGCATAGCTATGGTATTCAACCACTCATTGGTGAAGTATCCAAAAAGAGTAAATGGAAGACCAGACAAGGATCTTGAGATGAGAAAGAGCAGGGTATAACATGCATGCTTGACAAAGATATGCTCCTAGGAGTGCCTATAAATTTTAGGTCAGTAAGTCTGTTTTAGTGTGAAAGATAGACAACAGAATCTTGAGATGGGAGAGAACAGGGTATCACATGCATACTTCTGAAAATATGCTCCAGGATCCATTTTCTTTCTCTTTGTAGCTGTGCGGCCCGTGCCTAAGTCTGTCAGTGGAAAAGATCCCTTATTGCTGTCATCTTTCTTATGGTAAATTTTAGATCAGAGACAACAGAATCTGTAATTCCTTGGGGTGTTCCCACAACTCTGCTTATAAAGCTGAACAATTAGTCTTGGCCAGAAATGCTGTCCTGCATTTCCAATTACATAACAGTAGTCAATGGACATAGGTTCTATTGAATACTTGTGTTCCTGAAAGATTTGGATTAATTCAACAGTTTAGACTGCTCACTATTGTCAACTGTTTTTCAAAAAATGTGTTCTGACTTCTGAGAGTTGGGAAGTAGTGGCACAAAATGTCAAACACTAAGTTTTGTATTATTATTCTTGGACCTCACATCAGTCTGACAATTTTCTACTTTGTTTTTCATTTGTAAAGTATGTTGACTTCAGTATGGGGGCGGATTCTGGATTCATTCGTTTTGAAGAGCCAGAAGCAGCTCAAAAAGCTCGTGCTGCAGCAGTGCTTGTTGAAGCTGGTCTGAGCGTGAAGAATTACTTTGTCTCTTTAGAAGCAGTAACTGGTACGCTGCATCCTCTGTATGCATTTGATTGGAAATATTTCTGCTTTGTTGTTTCTTGCATGGTTACAAGTATGAATATTTGAGTCTGACAAGCTACAGACCATCCCACTTGGCCCAACCCCAAAAGCATTGTATGTGGATCCAGTAGTATAACTAAGACCAATTTGGAAATTAACTGTTTATATAATAATAGGGCTATAGTGGGTATACAGCAGCTATATAATGAGTTGTATCATATAGATGTAATGTTTTATTTTTGGCATAAAAAGCTTCATATTGAGGTCAGAACTCAAAACATATGGTTAAGTTAAATGTGCTGTGCTCAATGTAGAAATGACAATCCTTGTGAAAAAAATGTAGAAATGACAAGAAAATTCTGAAGTGTCGGTCACGTGTGAATCCATGGAGGTTGGAATCTAACATGTCGACAAATGTCCATTTGGAAGGATCTGTGCAACATAGGTCACATCACATACACCTTATTGAAAGCATTTGTAGATGTGTGCCTGTTTGTTTTGTGATGTTTGCTTATTATTTATATTGGTTACCATCTGATGCATGTATGATGTGTCAGCAGGAACTGCTTGTAAAAAGCTCAATCCTTTGCATTGGGACCTTTCAGATGTTAATGTGTATCTATTTTTCATATCCAGGTGTATGCTTTCTTGCTTGTCTATTTTTCATATCCAGGTGTATTTTTCAACTCGTCCTATTATTAGCTTGAGTGTGATGTAAAAGGACTGCATAACTTGGACCATAGTTCTAAAGATGTGGTTTAGTATCAAACAGAGACTCCAAATGACACCTCGCACACATATATATTATACATCTCTGCAAAATACATTAATTTATGCATACCATAATAGAGCTAAACATACCAAATACTCAACATTAAGAAAAATTAGAAAGAACATGAAAAAATTTAGGGAAATCTATACCTTTTTCCTTGTAGGCTAGGGAAATTGTATTTTAAACAAAAAAATGCGTGCAGTTATGTATGCTTGTGTCAGCTTGCACAATCAAGTCATATGTAAAAATCCTAGGAGTCACATGTCACTGAAAGACTTCAGTGTTACCTGGCACTAACAAAGCTGCTGTTCTGTCTCATACTCTCAGGTGAGGCTGAAATGGAGTACTGGAGCAAACTTCGTGGGAGTCAGGAAAGACGCCGGGATAACAAAGGCAACCGAGGAAGGTGTGCATCACACTAGTGCTATTTTCTGTATAAACTAGTGGCTGACTTTATCCGTCTTTCAGGTTTTTTAATAATTACCTCGAAAATTGTGATGTCACAAAACCCCACCTTGATTTTGCAATTTTTGTCCTATAGGCATGATGAGTATGGAAGAAATTGAGTAGAAGTCTGCATTTCTATCATTTTAAAGTTCCAAAAGATGATGAGGTTGTTTATGCATTGCAGGGGGGGTAGAAACTATAGAGGCGGGAGACGGTATGATGGCAAAAACAGTCACTCCAGGGAAAATGATTATGCTACTGAACGACCAAATAAAGCTCAGAAAGTTGCAGCAGCTTAGGAGGTAGTACTATGCATCTTGATCCGGTTTGGAGATGATTGCCAGAGGACACTTTCCTCGGAATCTTGTGCGAATGCAGGGCGATGGGTGACTTAATTTTCAAGAGAGCTAAGTCATCTTTTATTTATAAAAGCTATAATATTAGTTTGTGATTTCTCAATCCGTTTTTGCATAACGGGAATACTTAATCTTAAAACTTTTTTTCCTTCCCATTTCTCTTCTAAGCCTACAGCATTAATGTTCAAGCCTGTAATACAAGTAGGTCTACTTTTCTATGTTTTGAGCGCCACTATTTCTAGCGTATTCCGCGTTTATTTCATGCATATACAGACCATGTAGAGCATAATGGGTACGTTTGGGTAAAGCTTAAAATAGGCTAAAAGTAGGAGCTTAAGAAAGCAGTTTTTTCTGTTTTTTTTGGCTATATTTGTTGGGTTTGCCGATGAAATTCGGCTTACTGCTTATAGCTTATGCGCCTAGTTCTTGTGAAAATGCATGTCACCCAAATTCAAAATTTAATGGAAATCTTAAAATGCCCCTCAAATTGTAACGTAGTAGACTTGTTCGTGCCCACTTGCCCCTTGAATGTCATTTCTGGCCCACACTATGATAGACCGACACATAAAAAATCAGCATGATTGGTGATTTCTAGCTGTGGGATTTGCGCACTTTTTCATCATGGACTTTATGAACAGGCCTATGAGTTGGTTCCAAGCCCGTGATGAAAAAGAGAGAGAGAGAGAGAGGTGGACAGGAGTGGTGGAGAGAGAGAGGTGGACAGGTGGAGACTGGAGAGGGAGAGTGGTGGAGATACATCCTAAATATATTCTTGATATTTATAGCACTTCGTATGGAAAATGATATCACTTGTCACTGCCATCCTGAGGAGGACGTCCTCCTTGGTGCCTGTTCTCAACTCACTGGCTAGCAGTGCTCTCTACTCACAGAAGACCTAATTGCACCTATTAGAATATGGATAGGAGTAGGACCACACATCGAACTTCCGGAATACCACACAAACAGCCCAATAAAACTTTGAGGACAGGACTTTGTCATCGAGGCCAATGACAGACGTAATATGAGCCATGTGGCACACTCTTAGAGGACTCTGACCGTATGTATGTTTTTCCAATCCCTAGGTGGACCTACAAACCAAAAATAACCTCGATTAGTGATTTCAAACCCTTGGATATTTGTACCTAAAATAATGGTCAATAATGCTCAAATTCATTCGGTTAAAATCACCCCAAGAAAATAATTCCAATCCAATGCCTAGAAATCACAAATCGGACTGAATTTTGATTTTTAGGTCTATCTAGGGATTGGCCAAACATCCATACGGTCAGTGTCCTCTAAGAGAGTGCCACGTTGCTCATATTGCGTTCTGTCCTTGGCCTCGGTGTCATTAAATTTTTACTCCTTAAAGAGTAAGGACATCTACCTTAAAATTCAACACCGTTCAATGATCGTAACCGTCTGAAAGGACGGCAGACCCTTTGATCGGACATTGTTTTGGTTCGTCAAAAAATTACGGAATATAGTCCAAAACAAAAACAAAGACATGAGAACAGATGGACGGCCACTTGTCAACCAATCTTGTGGTACAGGAGATCTACCGCGGTGGAGACACATCTAATGGTCGGTTCCATGCACCCTCAATCCAAAGCTAGAGTCTTTACGGTCTACCAAACGTGTACGTTAAGTATCCGAAGTCTTTATTTTGAAGAAAAAGATGTAACAAGGTATACCTGACGCTTTTTACCGTAAGGTACCAAAAATTTTGTTACTCATATCTGCCCTCTGGGCCCACTGACCGCATGGATGTTTAGCCCACTCTTTGGTGGATATGCATACCAAAAATCACCCTGATTGGTGAATTCTAGACATTATACTTTAGTACTTTTTAAGGCGTGTTGTTAGCCGTTTGATTCGACCATTTCTTTTAGTACTAAAATACCCTGCTAAAAATCATCAAAAACAGATTTTTTGTATGTAAAATCATCCATGTGGTCAGTGGGCCCATATGCAGCGGTAAGTAACAAAAATCGCGCTACCTGATGCCAAAACGCGTCAGGTATACCTTGTTACATCACGACCCTTATTTTGTCTATATTTCTAAAGTAAATCCAGTGAATCCTCGATTTATTTTCTGCCTCACTTCCTTTATCCTTAACATTATTATTATTAGGATAATTATAGTGTCCAACATCGTTGGACACAGAGCGTCCAATGCCAATTAAATCATGCCACGTGTACCTAAGAAACTTGGAGACCATGCCAACCGGTTTTCCGTCGTCGTTTCCTACGTTTTGTTCTTCAAAAAAGGGATAGATTCCCTAGGTAGCCTTGAAAACTCATTCATAGTTGAAGCTGACAAGAGAGAAAGAGAGAGAGAGAGAGAGGAAAGGAGAGGAGTAAATGAGGTTGGGTTACGTGCCAACATGAAAGTTTTCAGCTGCATAAATCCTTACCAGGTTTCGGCTTTCCTTTACATTTGGAAGAGAGAGAGAGAGAGAGACTTTCTGGGGTTTGCATAAATCTTGGGCCTCTTCTATAAATTTGCTGTACATTTGGGAGAGAACAAGATAAGAGGGAATCCTCTCTGGGTCTTGAAGACAGAGATAGGAGAGAGCAAATCCTTGCTGGGTTTTTCTTGTTTCTGATTATTTAGAGAGAGAGAGAGAGACTTCTGGGGTTTGCATAAATCTTGGGTCTCTTCTATTATTTTACTTTACATTTGGAAGTGAACAAGATAGGAGGGAATCCTTTCTGGGTCTTGAAAACAGAGATAGGAAAGCAAATCCTTGCTGGGTTTTCTTATTTTTGATTATTTTTTGAGAGAGAGAGAGAGATGTTGGAAGGTAAAGCTTTGATAGAGGACACAGACATGCCAGTGAAGATGCAGATCCAAGCCATGACTTCAGCTTCTCAAGCTCTTGATCTGTACGACGTCTTCGACTGTAAATCCATTGCTGCACACATAAAAAAGGTTACTCAATATGGAACCCACAGCCTTCTATCAAATTTTTTTATGGATTTAAATTTTTTTTTTCTGAAATTTTTTGTTGTCATTTGACAGGAATTCGACAACAAATATGGGTGTGGATGGCAATGCGTGGTGGGTTCCAGCTTTGGTTGCTTCTTCACTCATTCTCAAGGGACTTTCATCTATTTTTCCTTGGAGACCCTCAATTTCCTCATCTTCAAAGGGGCCTCTTCTCCTTCTTCTCCTTCTTCCACTTGTTGATACTCACTGTAAAAACAACTATTTTCCTCATCAGTGTATCCCCCTCTCTCTCCTTCTCTGGTCCTTTTTTCCTTTTTTTTTGGAACTGGGGCAGTGTTTTAAATGGAGAAAAGAAGACCCAAAATGAGAAAAAAATGGAAAAAAAAAATTAAATCCAAGAAATACCCACATGGGGTCTTTAGCTTCTTCTTATATTGTGATTGGGAACTCTGTAAAATGCTTTAATGGAGCATCTGTAAGGCTGTTTTGTTTGTATACATGATGGACTAGTAGTTTTCTTTTGGTAGGGGATAGACTAGTAGTTATGATTCTTCTATCTTTATTTCAATCTGTGTTCTAAATAGCTAGGTTCTCTTTACATTCTCTATCTTATGAGTACTATATATATAATTATAATGTGACCAGTGTAATGTGGGATCCAAAGTTTAGCTTGCACATATTACAAGTTCAAGCCATAAATCTCTGCAATCTCTATGCTTTAGTTTGTTATTTCAATACAATTGAAGGAATACATCTTCAACCCAATTGATCCAAAGGCCAACCTGATGAGATATTTCTGTGAAATTCAGAGTTGAATTTGCCCACTAAAAGCCTATCTAAAACTTGACATATTGATGTCAAATGGCCAAATCCATAAAACCTAAGTTTATAGGATTTAGGGTCTCAATAATGGCTTAATTTTATGAACCCTAGTGGTCCACTAGGGGTTGGGGTCACTATTACACAACACAAGATCGAACAGAATCTGACGTTGCACATATATATCTTGAATGGATGTGACAGTCATTTGTTTGAGTAGTCACAAAGGAGACAGATTTAGTACTACTTGGGCGACCATAATTATATTATACTAGTGGGTGGCCAAAAACGTTTGCCAAAATCGGGTGTGAGTGGCTGAGATCCACCATCCAGTTGGGAGATAAGATCTCGACCCTTCTTTATTGAAGCCTATAAGAGGGGGAGACAACCGAGCTCCCTATTATATAGATAGTGGGTGGCCTGTGCCCATGGCACTCCCCGACATAGCTGAGATCCACCATCCAGTTAAGGGGATAAGATCTCGGCCTTCTTTGTTGAAGCCCATAAGAGGGGGAGACAACTGAGCTCCCTTATTATATAGATAGTTTTGGAAGGAAAAGTCAAAAAGGAATGGGCCCTTGGCCTAGATCCAGCACATAGTCATGTATACAAACCTAGGCCTAGCCCAACAATACACATCTCAAGGTTTAGGCTAGAGCCCTATCTTCATTTCCAGCGTGATTAGGTTATGGAAATGGTTTAATTTCCTGGATGGCCCATCTAGATTTCTTATATGAACACCCCTTTTCTTGCCACATCGAAGAATGATGTCGCCAATCCAGACCATCCATCTGATAGAGGTCCTTTTAGATCGGCCATGTGGACAGTTTCGCTATCTAGGTCCCACTCCATTCCCAACTTTTTTTATTTTTTTTTGAAATAGAAAAGAGGAAAGGTGAAGGGCTATTGAGCTGAAGCATGCCATATGATGAGACATGTAAAAGAAACCCAATCTGTCCAGACTTCTATCCTAGACAACCATCCTATGAACACCCATCCTTTGAACTTTTATTTGGCTATCAACAATATGGTACGCCTCTAACATAAAAGGCGGGTGACAGTTAATGGGAAATCTGTTTCTCACAAGAAGCCTGGTGGCATTTTTAATGAGAAATGTGTGGGCCCGGATAAATATTTTCGTGAGAAAATGACACGCCAAACCAAACGCAAAGAAAATATGATTTGTCTGGGTAAATATTTGGATTTGCCTACAACATGACTTACCAAACATACCCTTATTTTTTTTTTTTTTGAATTTCTACACATTTGGATGGTAAGGATCTCAACTGTTTCTTTGTACTGTATTTCACCAATTTGCTCCTCACTTTTTTTTGTAAGAGAAGTATTAAAAGAACAACAAAGATGCAACAAGGAAAATAGGGAGAGGATTATGAACCTAGAAAACCGAGGGTGGCAAAAACAGAGAAAAAACAGGAAAAAAAGAAATAAATAGGAGACGAAGAAGAAGAAAAGAGCCCATCTAAAAGCAAAATCTTCAAAGAAAAGTTTAAAGATCTTAGACCAATTGAACAAAAAGGCCTTGATAGAAATGACAAGGTGATTTTAACCTTTCTCCCCATCGTCGAAAGCTCTACGGTTACTTTCCTCCCTATCATCGAAAACTCTATGGTTACTTTCTTCCTTATCGTCAAAAGCTTTACGGTTCCTCTCCTTTTACAACCCCGATGTGATGTCAATTATCGTTACTTTCCTCCCTATCATCAAAAGCTCTATGGTTAATTTCCTCCCTATCGTCAAAAACTCTTGGGTTCCTCTCCTTCCACAACCCCCATATGATGGCAAACGGAAGTATGCTCCACAAACGTATGCCACGAATCAAGAAGGCTAAAATATTCTAAGCACCAATAGCCTTTGACACTGTCCTCGACATTTCCTAATGAACCCCAAAAGGTGAGAACAAGCTCCATACCTCTTTAGCCACGTGACAATGGAGAAGGAGGTGACCCGCCGACCCGCCGACTCTCCACCGCCCCACACTTGTAGAAAAATTGACAATGACTTTTCATCCATTTTCTATTTACAGTGTTAGGAAAACTTTTAGGGTCAATTTCTAGTTACAGTGTTACAAAAACTTTTAGCCATTGGATGCTTGGAATCCACACCCGACAAGGCCTATCGCGTGAACCTGTCATAAAAGGCCGGTCACAGGAGCATGACCCATAAATGCAACATGTTGAGAAGGTTAAATGGATTCAATTTTACAATTGAGGCTGTGAGGGAAAGTGAAAACAAGGTATTAGGTCTCTAGAATTTGAAAGAATTTTAGGCTCTGTATGGTTGCCCTGAATAAGTTTTCTAGAAATGATTTTTGCATATAAATGCCATAAAACTTTTTCTGTATCAGCACTTTCTCTAATTAACCACTCAAAAATACTTACAATCCCTACCATATTTAAAACCATCTTAACACAATCAAACGACTGGTGTTAACAGCGGCTGGTTCAGAAAGTATGCCTCCAAGTTTCCAATCACAAGGTCTGCCATCACCTTACGAGTTTCAAATGTGGCAGTTCCCACATGAGATAGTAGGATCACGTTGTCAAGCCCAAGCAATTGCTCGGGTACGTTCGGCTCATTTTCATATACATCGAGTGCAGCCCCACCTAGCCGACCTTCAAGCAGTGCAGACACAAGCTCAGGCTCATCGACAAGTGGACCACGCCCAATGTTCACAAGAATGCCCTTCGGACCCAATGCCTCAATGACGTCTCGGTTGACAATGTGATGAGTCTCTTCTGTCAGTGCGCATGAAACCACAAGGACTTGACAGTCAGCTGCCAATTCCACTATTTTCGAATAGTAATTGAAGTTTGTGTTTGGTTTCTCTGATCTGGAGTAGTAACTGATTGGGCAGCCGAATGCTTCAGCTCTTTTGGCGATCGCGGAACCAATACTGCCCAGCCCAACAATGCCCACTGATTTGCCACTGAACTGCAGAAAGCTCAAAAAAAACATAAGAATCATCATTCCTGAAATTTGAAGTCTGAAATCTTTTTAAAACCAGGGTTATTAGGAGTGTGTCTCTTGAATAATCGACTCGACTTGAATGCCTTACGAAAGTGATTGTTTTTGTCTCTGCCTTGACACAACCAAACAGATCCCTCAAAAACTTGATTTGTGACTCAGAATCCTCCAAGAAAAGCTGTGTTGTTAACGAACTATAAGTGAGAAATGTGCACACTGCTACTACCAAACCTGAAACCTTCCAAGTTGCCACCTTTTACTGCTCTAGCCAGCATTCTCCCTAGGACTTCTACCACCACAATGAACAGGAAAGGAGAGAGGGGTATCCTTGTCTACCCATTTGAGCTCTTTAAGTAGCCAGAGGGAGAAAATGACAAATGCACTTCGATATCCATTTTCTCCACCTCGGCCCAAAACCCATCCTTCCCAACATGTAATCGAGGAAGCTCTAGTGGACATGGTCATATGCCTTTTTCCATATCAATCTTGCATAATAGACTCTGCTAGTTGGATCGTCTTCTATAAGCACAACTTCCAATATTGTCTACCTCAGACAAATGCACCTTGCTTAGGAGAGATGGCAGAGGAAGCACTGCTCTAATCCTAGAAGGCAAAACTTTTGCCAAGATCTTGTAAGCTTAGGATGAAACTTGCCTTGAAAGACTCAATTATTCTAGTTCACTAGATTCTTCATTTCACATGAAAGTCTAGTCTTTTGACCTTATAGTGTTCTGTCGATTAAGTTCATGTTAACTATAAATGAAAAAAAAATGGTGGATGTAACAAGTTGACAAGGTTAAATAGATTCTATTTAACAATTGAAGCTGAGGAAAAGCGAAAACAATGTATTAACTCTCTAGAATTTCTCTAGAATTTGAAAGAATTTATTGTAAAACGTAACATATTGTACAGTTTAAGTATAATAATTTTATTCTAAAATATAGCATATTTTACAATTTTATTCACTTAAGATAACATGTCATCCATTATGTTGAAAATTGACCTTTCACGAACCAACAAAAATAGATAGAACCGAAAAGAAAAATCGCACCAGCAGAACAGATTTACGTGGTCTGACAATGTGCCTATGTCCACAGGTGAGAAGAGCACTTTCAATATCTTTAAAGAATTAGGTTTACAAAAGTTCTCTCACTCTCTCTAAATATTAAGTAAAACCCCAACGACCTTTACAGTATACATAATCTCAGGTACAATGAAATACCCAAAGTACCCCCATTACAAGTTGTACTTCAACACAAACTGTACGAACTTGTACAGACAAAAAACACCATTGGCTCTGGCAACGGGGGCTCCGCCCTCGAGTCCCCAGGAAAGGACACGCTACCCCCTTGCAACCCCCCAACTAGCTCAGTACCCACGTAAAGTTGTGGCTTAATGAACAGTAAAATCCAAGCATAAGTGTACTCCCCTGCAAAATACAAGACATCTAACAACACATTAGGCCATTAGCACCATTATCAAACGGCAATGGCCCATTAGGCCTGAGACAGCTCAACTTATTTATCGGCCTTAAAATGAAGCCTAGGCACAATTTATTGGATCTATAATTGCAGTTCAAGCGTAGGACACATGTTGAGCTTCAAAGCCAATTGGGGTAAGCCCAGCCCATTTACACCCCCAGCAAGGAGGGTCAAAGCACCCAACCACTTAACCACTATAACATACTACAACCCCTACCATATTTACAGCCCATCTTAACACAATCAAACAACTGGAGTTAACAGTGGCTGGTTCCGAAAGTGTGCCTCCAAGTTTCCAATCACAAGGTCTCCCATCGCCTTACGAGTTTCAAATGTGGTAGCTCCCACATGAGGAAGGAGGACCACGTTGGCAAGCTCAAATAATTGCTCAGGTACGTCCGGCTCATTCTCAAATACATCTAGTGCAGCCCCACCTAGTCGACCTTCAAGCAGTGCGGACAGAAGCTCAGGCTCATCGACAAGTGGACCACGCCCAATGTTCACAAGCATGCCCTTCGGACCCAATGCCTCAATGACGTCTCGGTTGACAATGTGATGGGTCTCTTCCGTCAGTGCGCATGAAACCACAAGGACTTGACAGTCAGCTGCCAAGTCTACTATTTTCGAATAGTAATTGAAGTTTGTGTTTGGTTTCTCTGATCTGGAGTAGTAACTGATTGGGCAACCGAACGCTTCAGCTCTTTTGGCGATCGCCGAACCAATCCTGCCTAGACCCACAATGCCCACTGATTTGCCACTGAACTGCAGAAAGCTCAAAGAAATATAAGAAGAATCATCACTCCTCCTAGAATGCTTTTTGTATAGTGAATTTCAGTTATCATGTACGTTCCCCCCCCCAACAACCCTAATTTTGCTAAAAAGAGAAAAACTGAATAAACTCTGAAATTTGCAGTCTGAAATTCTTTTAAAACCAGGGTTGTTAGGGGTGCATGTCTAGTGGAGAGTAACTTAGCAGCGAACTTGCTAAGCGAATCCACTGCTGAGTGCCTAGCAGCAAAGTTTTACTCCTACGTAACGGTTAATTGGCTTAATAGGTGGCAACTTTGTGATTGACAAAAAGGTCTCTTTTTACTCATCAGTGCATGCAAAGAATACAACAGAAAGCATCTCATTACTTTCCACCCTTGATCCACTGTTATCAAAATCATATCTAGTAACCTAAATGTCCTCTAATTTACTTGAGAAGCTAAGGAATCACCTAATTCTGTCCTTGAATGCACCTAAAGATTGAAGCTTGGAGGAACAACAGAATCTATGTTACTCGGATACAAGTGCAATAACAATGCAGCTTGGATTGGAACTTACAGTTAAAAATTGAAGCATCCGACACAGATATGGCACCCCATTTTGAAGTGTCAAGGTAAAATGGACCAAAAACCTCCAACTATTCTCTGCAAACAATATCTGATTCGTTCTCTGAACAATCACTATTATAGCCTTCGAGAACATTGCAACTCACAGAACCTCACAGAACTGCACAGAACAAAAGATCCACCCAAAACTTAATTCTATTCTATTCCAAAACCCTCCCTCCCCCAGCCATGACCTGTCCAAAACCTAATCCCTTGGTGACGCTCTATTCCCACCCTATTGAGGGCCCTCCAAGTGCCCTGATCAACCTAAACCCCTTCTATGTAACAAGGAAATTCCATTTCTGACAATTTGGCTCTTCGGAGTGACTATGGCCATTAGAAAATTGGATGATTAGGCATCATTTTGGATGATCAAATAGGAGGGGACGCAGATACCACACATGGTCATTTGATCATCAATCCATACCATCCAAAGTTTGGACCTATCCAGGATTTGCTTTGCTCAAACAATCGTAACCGTCTGAAGAACAAAATTTTGCCACATTGTACACAAAAACATTGTAACATGAAAACTAAATGATGTTGGTTGGATGGTTCAAATCTTTCTGAAAAATGAGAGTTTTCACCTCCAGCCAGTCCAAGTTGTGGCCTAACATATGGATAGTTTAGATCGACTACCACGCTGCAACATATATGGCATTAGAAAACTATTATAGTTTCAACTTGAACTTTCCTATTTTCCACAATCGACTCCGCATGAACAAATCACACTCACACACTTTCCTCAACATCGCCAAAATCAAACTGATCACAATATCAGCAACATCAGCAGTCAAAACATTGGGTGTGGTTGTAATCTTAACTTCCCTCTCCTTGCATTTCACGAAATCTATTTTATCCAAACCAACACTACAAGTCGAGACAATTTCCAAATTCAGCGACGAATTGATCAATTCGGCATCATTCCCTACAATTGAATTCCTGACAATAGCTCAAATAGAATGAGCATTCTCTAAGATTGGGAATGTTCTATGTCTCAGATCTGCAGAGACTAAAACGATGTAGATGGTTATCAAAGCAGAGGCAACTTCAACCCAGGGTTCGCATACGCATACGCATCCATCCATGTAAGTCTACAACACGCATACACTCATCCAAGGAAGTAATAAATACATACATACAGTGATATCTTCTTATGATTAATCCTTGCAAGCTGATTCTTATTCAACCAAAGTCAATGGTTTCGTGGACACTCCAAAAAATTATAGAAAAACCCATTAAAAATAGCAAATATTAAATTAAACAAAAAACAACAAATCTTAATACGTATATAAATACGTGCACAAGCTTACAACTTTTAGTTCATACGTTCATAATTACGTACATGCATGGAAGACGAGGTCTTAGGTGTTGCTCTCTAATATCTGTCCCTCATGTTGGTCATGGAAAATATTTCCTCATGGCACCATTTTTGGGCCCACTGACCCCATGAAGATTTGGGCCACCCCACGGTGAACCTACACGCCAAAAATTAGCCTGATGGGTGATTCCTAGCTGTTGGATTTGAGCATTTTTCATTATGGGGTTCATGAATGAGCCCATTGGTTAAAATATTGAGCCCAAACCCCATAATAGAATAAAATTCTCGAATCCAATGGCAGGCAACCCCCTTTCTTTAGTGCTCCGGTGAACCTCTTTTTTGCTATTTTTTTGACAGATTTGCTGAGATTTTGAGCTCTAATGGCTGGCCCTGATCTTCAACAAGTTATCCCATAGAAAAGCAAATTTTCTTGAAATAATTAACCAAAGGCTGTATAAATGCTTTTTCTCAAAATAAGTACTTTTCTGACAAGGTGAGCCAACACCGAAAATAACTTAAATTAAGTTGTTCACAAAAAAGTAAAAAACACTTTTTTTCAACTAACCGCAATGCCAAACGCAGCCTTAGTGGTAAATTTTTGGGAATTTTTGACATACCCCTCCATGTTATTTTGAAAATTTGACATACCCCCCCATAATTTGAAAAAGCTGACATACCTCCTATGACTCGGTCCACTGTCATTTGACCAGTGTTGACCCGAGTTGACTACCAAATTTTATAATAAATGACAGAAATGCCCTTGTCTTCAACTTTGAAACAAGGGTTTGGGCTAAAACCTAAACCCCGAATCGAACGGCTGTGGAGGACGACCAGCCAAGAAACTCCAATGGGTTGGCCGCCATCACCGGCGACCAACCCACCGGAGTCTCATCGTCAGCCGACCACTACTCTGGCAATAATTTAAAACTCTAGGTTTTGAAGAAAAAAAAAAAGCATATAATCATATTTCTAAAAATTTCATCAACAAAAATGAAAAACAAGAATAAGATCAATTTAGAATTTAAGATTTTGAGACATAGATTTTGGAAAGACGGGTTCTCTCAAATTTAAAAAGAAATCGTGTTCCATCGTGAGTTTTATCTCTTTTTATGGTTTTTTATTTTCAATCTTTGCTTAATTCATAAAAAAACAAACAAAAAATCTCAAGTTTATCAACAATGTTTTTTAATTTATTTTTAATCTCCTATTTTCATGTTGGATTTGGGGTTTGGGTTTTGGCCCAAACCCAAACCCTTCTTCCAAGGTTGAAGACAAGGACACTTTTGTCCATTAATACAAAATTTGGTAGCCAACTTGGGTCAACACTGGTCAAATGACAGTGGACCGAGTCATAGGGGGTATGTCAGCTTTTTCAAATCAGGGGGCATGTCAAATTTTAAAAATAATATGGGGGGTATGTCAAAAATTCCCTAAATTTTTATGTGAAAGTGCAAAAGGCTGGGTAAACTAAAAAGCCAAAAATAAAGAAGGTAAGAGAAGAAGAAGAGCTGACCTTTGTAGTCAAATTGAAATCTCCTTGCTTCCACAACCCACTCCTCACATACCGATCACACTCGGAAATCCTCCTCAGCATTGCCAAGATCAAACTGATCGCTAAATCAGCTACGTCATCGGTCAGCACATCGGGCGTGTTTGTAACCCTAATGCCTTTCTCCTTGCATTTCACCAAATCAATCTTATCCAATCCGACGCTGTGGCTAGAGATTATCTCCAGTTTGGGCAATGAATCGATCAATTGAGCGTCGATTCTAGTCCTCGGGCATCCGGCGATAGCTCGGATAGAATTCGAATACTGTTTCAGAAATTCCTTCTTTTTAGGGAATTTCCAGAATCTGAAGAGCTTGAATCGCCTGTCGAGCTCTTCTTCAAGGTACTTCGATATCGGATAAGTCATCAGAACTCCTGGGGTTTCCATTTAATTAGAGAAGTAGAAGAAACTAGGGTTAGGGTTAGGGTTAGGATTTGGTTTCTCTGTTGTTCTTTTGTTCTTTTCAGTGGCGGACTCTGTCCCAATTTTTTCGTCGGAGTAAACTTTGATGACAGGCTTCTCGCTTCAGTCTCGAGAAAATTAGAAAAGCTAACCTTACATCTGGCGTTTGTTAAAATAAGTGTTCCCACTTAAAGCTTAAAATGCTTAAAAATAAGTAATGATTGATTAAGTGGCTTACGTAATGAAAACTCTGCTTGGTGAAGATCTTTATGTCTGAAAACTTAAGATAAGGGTACAATTTAGATTTTAAAATGTTTATATGGATATTTTTGTCTTAATTTTATAGAGGTGACTTACATAGGAGGGTATTACGAGCATTCAAAGAAGAATCATAGAGGTCACTTACATAGGAGGGTATTACGAGCATTTAAAGAAGAATCATAGAATCTTTTTGGGGAGATGCTTTTTACCGTAATCGTTGAGCGCAAATGCTTTTTACAGAATTAGGTGCTTTTTACCGTAATCTTCTGGGGAGATTTTTTTTACTTTTCACTGAATTTCAGTGATTTTGGTGCAAGATCTGAAATTGAGTTGTTTATCAAATGCCACTTAATCACCTAAATCACTTAAATTTCAGCCCGTACAAATTTAAGGTATGAGAAGAAGTTTTACGAAAGCCACCTATTTTTCGTCTACAACCCTTGGTAACTTAGATTTTTTTTTGTAGCTTTCTTTAACTTTCATTAACCTAGATTGACAAACAACTTTTTAAAAAAGATAAAAGTACTTATTTCTTCAACCTTAGATTACAAGAATCAAAAGAGATTTGGCCAAATTCCTAACCCTGAATCAAACAATTGTGATGGTTGACCAACGACAAGACTCCAATATATTGGTCACCGATGATGGGAGCCATTATCTTTTGTACCTTGTGCTCTTGAGTCTTCAACATCTTCCCAACATGGCCTCTTAGGTCTTCATTAATAATGATAGCGATCATAATAAATGTTATAATGTGGCGTGTTTCCTACATGGGTAGGTAAACTTACCTAAGTAATGGGTGTTGGGGAAGCTATATTTCGAACACAATAAAAATTGGTTTTGAAAGAAAATGAGAGGGAAACTTGAAGGGAAGCAAGTTTGTCTTCTTACTCATGAGGTTTGAGAGATGGTGATGGACGGCACTCCAGCAATTTATGAACGTTATACGCTTGGGGATATGGATTCGACCAAAACCCCCCTTTTTGTTCTTTGTGATCCATATACATATGGCGGACCCTAATTGGGAGGGCATCCTTCTCGAGTTCGCCTTTCGTCAACGCCACGTGGTACACTCTTGGAGATCACTAATGGTGTGGATGTTTGGCCCACCCTTTGGTGGACCTATAGGCAAAAAATTAGCATAACTGTTGATTTTTAACCATTGGATTTAATATCCCGAATAATGCTATTCCCATTGGTAAAAATCAACTCCTAAAAAGACTCAAATCCAACAACTAGAAATCAATAATTGGGCTGATTTACGGGATGTAAGTCCACCTTATGATGGTCTCCAAGAGTTTGCCATGTGTCACATAAAACAACGTTGTTGACGGAAGGTGGACTGTTACGATCCTAAAGGTTAAGACTTAAACTTACCGGACTTCTATCACCTAGGTACTTTTGGTGTATTGGTTTGAGTCTTAACATTTGGTATCAGAGCCAACCCCACGTCATGGGTTCAAGTTACGGGAGGGGCGACCTGAGGAAATGGCTACTTGGGGGCTCGCTCAAAAAAGAGAAAATAGGGGTACCAGAAAAAATGCCCGGGGCTCGCTGACAAAAAGTGAGAAAATAGTGGTACCAGAGTGAAAGCCGCTTTAGAGTGGGCCACCGTGGACGTTGGCCTTGAAGCAAGGTAGAATGTTACAATCCTAAAGGTTAAGACTTAAACTTCCCACACCTCTATCACCTATGTGCTTTTGGTGTATTGGTTTGGGTCTTAACATGGACTCTTCCCAGAAAGCCTAAAATTGTTATATGATCCTTAGTATCGATGTGATGTGAATTTGAGGACCATCCAATGATGTGAACCTAAGGTGGATGGTTCTTGTAGCGAACTGCAAACATATCTCATCAATATCATCATCTATGATTTATCGTAAATGTTTGGAGTTGGTAACATTGATCTTATTTTGCCATTCGACTATGTTTAAAAATATATCTTCTGCCAAAGCATCAGTCTTCAAATCTGATGCAGCTCAGATTGATGCATATATCAGGTAGCCATGGTGTATTTTGAGAAGCTCGAGAAATTGAGGAGAGGGGAGGAAGTTCGGGAGTTCGAAGAGGTTCCCAAGTAATAGTAAATGGATTCCATTGGTCGCGATAAGGTTGCTTGCCGCCTTGGTCCCCCTGGAAAAAAAAAATCCTGGCTCCACCACTGGATGAAACCCTAGGTTTCCACAAACACAAGAGAGAATTGTAAGAAAGTCTTTTTTTTAGTGAAGAAAGAGTTGAGACTACAGACTTTTTATTTATTTATTTTAACGGGGGGAATTCAAACGATCGTTAGAGAATAACGTTGAGTGTTAGAGACTTTTGAGGACCATTCATTTTTGGTAATTATTAACTATCGAACTTGAGAGAAAAATGGCCAAAATGTGAGAATTAAGGGGGGCGGCCTTTGGATGACATGTTTTATTTTATTTTATTGAGACTTAAAAGAAAAAAAAAGGGGTTAAAAACGTAGGATTTGGGAGACCTTTGGTTGACATTTTTTTTCCTGTATATCAAAGACTTGAGAGAAAAAAAAGGCTAGAAAGTAAAAACGAGGGACTTTGTGAGCCTTTGAGCGACGTGTTTTAGTTTTTCTTCTTTTTCTGATATATTTAATACTCGAGAGAAAAAAGGGGCTAGAAAGTAGGAAGGTGAGCTAGCCCTAGTCCCTGATTCATGTGGGGCTGAACAAGGATGGTGTGAGCTTGAGGACAGCCTCCTGAGATAGACAACCTTCAACTCAATTTGGAATATGTTTGGATCCACTTAAGAGGACATTGTCCCTAAGTATTTAATGAAATTGTGCAACTTGTGTTCAAAGACTTTATGGTTTTAGCTGTTAAAATGAAAATATCTGCCGTTATAACGGATTTGGAACTCCCCCATTAAAATATGTACCGTTTTAACGCTCAGAAAATAACGGCCATTATTTTCCGTTATAAGTCGTTGTAATGAAACGGAAAATAACGGACGTTTTTTCTGATAAAAATTTGTCAAAAAGTGTGATATTTTTCATTATAAATTTTATTGAAAATTTGAATTTTAGAACCATTTTTTTTCTGTTTTTGCCCGTGCGTTACAATCCATTATAACGGCTGCTATAACGGAAAAATGTAATGCCCCCAGTCTGTTATACCATTATAACGGGGCCCCTTTTAAACCTTGCTTTACCCTACTAATTGCAGTCATCGAAATTAAATAAAAAAACTGACAAAAATAAAGTAAAATAAAATTGCTTTTTCTTTTTGCCACATCACGAATCAATATTGGGCTGACACTTGTCATGCAGGGAAATTCTGAGGTGGGAAAATGCATGGACCCCTTTGACCCCATCAACTCAGCTGCCATGTGTAAAGGAAACCCTGTCACTCCAGAGAAGAAATCTAGAGTGTAGCACCAGGAAAACCATCTCAATGCCCTTCACTAGAAAAACAAAAAAATGTGTTTTTATCTCAACAACACATCCCTCAGGATCTAACCACAAATCAGTATTTTCATTTTATTATCTCTATAATTTGACCAAATGCCTACACAATAAGTTGCAACAGTATGAATATCATAGACATTAATCTGTTAAGAAAATACAAATATATCCTTGAAATCCAGATGACTAAAATACCCATACTCTAATGGCACTGATTAAAGTATCCTCAGTGTTCTTGATCTTCACAATGACCATTATACCCTCTTGAAGTCCTGACCAGTAGTCTCAAATCTACCCTTTGTATTGACTTAAGTACCCTTTATGTACATTGTTACGACTTTAACCAGGCCTCAAGCCACCATTCCTCCCAAAAAGATATATTGTCAAGAGAGGGCAAAGTTTAGCCTTTTTACCACAATCGACATTGCACCCACGGACTTGTTCCGCGATTCGATCCAGTGACCTTTGGCTCTAACGGCAGTCGACCTTGCACCTGCGGGCCCCTAGTGGGCCCTTAGGGAGGGGCATTATTGACCCTAACATACATGACATAGCAACCACACCTGGAAGTGAAAATATTGTATGTGTTAGAAAACCCTTAACATTTTGAACACCAAAAGTATGCCCATCTCTCTCTTTCTCAAACATGTAGAGAGATCTGCTAACACACAAGATCTGTAATAACCTCCTCAATCAATCCATTAAAAACCTGCTTCTCCACTTCACCTACAACTTGATCAGCTTCATCCACAGAAAATTCATTCATCCAACCCAAATCCCACACACCACTAACCATAACTCCCTTCCCCTTGAGATCACTCTCTAACATATTACAAAGAATATGTATAAGTAGAACATCATCCTCAACCTTACCATAACTTCTCAAATTCTCAATCCCATCACAGACTTCCTCCACCAACTGGTCTAGAGAGATGTCGATTCTCGGATCCACTACTCGGGTCCGTAACAGAGGATGAACCACCTGTGATGTCCGGAGGCTTTTCTGTTCCATGAGCTCTTTTGCACAGTCCAAGATGAGTCTAGTATTGATCATTTCGACATCTGATATCCCAGTTGTTTGTAGAACTATAGGTTGGTTCATGTTGAGATCAAAGAAGTCTTCTGCACAACTGAGGAATGATGGGCTGCTCAAAAGCAGCCCCTTTAGATTGATTTCTGTTTTCGTGGTTTTCTCGAATGTGGTTTTGTGATCGACATGCTGCTTTGATTCTTCTGCAGACTCATCGCCACTGCCATGTTGGCTGATCTGTGCAGTAACTTCGCAGAGAGAACTCTGGTCGTCATCACTGTGGTCTACATTGACAAAAAAGATACCAGAATATGTAAACATAAACATATATGCATGTCATCACCTACATATGCACCATAATTTTTTACAGACTCGTATTATCTGCAATAATGTCGTAACTCTAAATACATTAAACTTTGATATCCCAGAAACGAGTACATCGTTGATGCTACGCTGATCTCTAACATTTATATGTTACTGCTTAAGTTATCTTCATTTTGATGAGAAAACTAGACTGTGTTCCATTATTTTAAATCCAGTTCAACTAAGTCCTTATTGTCATGAACTATGCTACACTCTCTTGAATGCCTTAATTTGGTTGTATTAAACTCAATAATTTCAACTTCCTCTTCACCAAACTACATGATCATCATATCAGATGGGTATTTTTGTTTCTGAAACTAGGGGATAGTTTGATCTTTACGACAAAAAAGAGTGCTATCCATGTTCAGACCTGAATTTTTGGAGTTGATACAACTTACAAGATATATGTATGTGTACACACACCATAGAAGTGAATCACTGATGTCATTGTTAAACAATTTTCGAATTTGATCAGAGAATCATGAGAAATCGTTGTTAAACTAATGTGACAGTTCTATTCAACCCACGTCTGTTTGCAGTCACACAAACAATCAGTAAATCAACATGTATGTGAGGTGCATATATGCATATCCATCATATATGCACATACACTCACACATACATGCCTGCGTCAGTGAATGATGTTACACCATATGTGAATTACAAATTCAGTTTTTCATATAAAAAAATGGGGTTACCTTCAATCTTAAGGTTGGGGGCCTCCATCTCTTTTTCTGTGAGGAGTTGATCAGCAATCGAAGTGCTGGTTGTCGTGGAAACAGAATCCATTTTGTATGTCTGATCCATTTCCTTGTCGCCATCTTTGCATTGCAAATTATCAGTCTGCACAGAAGATAATTGTTTTATACCTTCACAACAAAAATTATTTATCTTACTTTTCTGGGTGAATTCTACTGAAGAGTCTAGTTTCTTCATTTTACCTTTTTCTTTAACATTCCCCTTTTATGAATTGTAGAACAATAATACATGGTTTCATAAGAAGCTGAAGTTCAAGGTCTGAGACTACCACAAAGATAAATAGTAAGGAAGACTCACAACTGAAGTAATTTCCAGAGATTCTTTCACTGGTTTTGCTTTTCTTGTCGGCTTTTTCTTCGTCCGATTGATGGGATTTTTTGATATGGGTTGTATTGAGCGTGTCGAGTTAGGATTTTTAGTGGTACTTTCTTGGCGCCGAACATGATTCTTCACGATGATCGATCCATTTTCTGGCTTCCTTGACTGTGTAGAGGTGGCTCTGACCTGGTCCTGATATCTTGAAACAGTTACAGATTTCGCATTCTCCTTCTCCACTGGTTTTCTTCTGTTGGGTGACGCCTTTTGCATTTTGTCAGCTTTCTTGTTAGTTTCCTCTTTTTTCTGTGTTTTATGATTCAGAGGAACAGAAGTCTTCATTTTACTAGGAGAAGCCTTTTCCATAGTCTCAGAGTTTTTTACTTCATGTTTCCTGAGTATCACTTTAGACTCCAAAGCTCCATCTTCCCGGATAAACCTTTTGGTCGGAGGCTGTTCTTTTACTTCCACTTTTCCAGGCATCCCTTTAGGATTCAAAGCTTCCTTATCCTGGTTTGATGTTTTAGTTGGAGGCTCTTCTGTTGCATCCAGTTTTCTGAGCATCACCTTAGGCTCCAAAGCTCCCTCTACCTGGACAAACCTTTTGTTTGGAGGCTCTTCTCTTGCTTGCAGTTCTTTGAGCTTCTCTTTAGGATACAAAGCTTCCTCTTCGCTACTAAACTGTCCCAACAGAGTCCCTTCTGTCTCTTGATATTGAAAACGCCAAGGTTTTATGATTACGATGGGTGGCATTTTATCATCCAACCTCTTTTTTGAATGGGAAGTATTGGAAAGGTGGGACTGAAGCTTGGGTCCTTCATCATGGTTACTCTTCAAAAGTCCTTTAAATTGCATGGCTTCTATGATATCTTTAAGTGTTCTTCGCTCTGGATTTGCATTCCGATCCACAAAGTAAGGCTTCCTTGTCTTTGGCATTTCAATATCGACGATGGGTCTCCGCTGATTCAAGTTATTCTCATTCTCTGATTGTTTTGGAGGGATTTGGATTGGTTCTGCGGGGAGTTCTTCCAGACCCATTAGCTTGGCGATCACACTTGGGGCTTTTGCCTTCTTCTGTTGGGCCATCGAAGAAACAGAACAGTCGGCAGAGCCAAAGTTGTTGTAAACCATTGAAGATTGACTTGAGCTTGTGGAAGGGATGTCTGAAATTGTATCGAATGTACTCTGACCCAAAGAAGCCTTTTCTTCAGGTGAAGTGATCGGCAACAGGTTTTGCCTGGCAAGACTCTCCTTGATCACTTTCTTGAGTTCTTCAATGCAATTACTCGAAGACCCATCAACAGAAAGGCGTGGATTTCGCAACCCTTTCTGGTAATCTTTCTCTCCAAATCGATCCGAATGAATTCTTTCAACCTCCACATCTAATCCTTGTTCGGACTTCGGTTTCTGTTTTTGCTTCAATTGAGCCATGAATTTTGAAGCTTCTTGCAGCTTGCAAAGCATGACTAGGGACTCCTGCAAATCCAAAGCACCTTTCAATAGATCTCTTGCAATATCTTTAGACTGCCCATCAAAGCTCGGCCCCTTCGACCATGTATCAATCATCTGGTTTAGCTTTTGAGCTCCTCGAGAGACCTCCAACAGCTGAAAGGTAGATGGGGTGTGTAACTCTTCTCTAATTCCCTTAGAGACCACCACCTCTCCTTCCTTACACACTGAAGACGGATTCGAGTCCTTCCGAGTTCTTCGGCCATCGAACCGATGCTCAGTCTTTCGGGAACCAGTCTTGGACTTTCTGATTGTCCCACATTCAACAACTCCATTCGGATCATCACAACGGACAAATGATCTGTAAACAATTGATCTCAGACTGTCTTGAGGCATATTCTATAACAGAAAATTCCATTGACAAGGTCAGATATTACAAAACCGAAGGAATCAAACCTTCCAAACCCAATAAAATTATGTGAGAACGCTTACATCGTTTTGGATTTTCTAATAATAATCTTCGACGATCGGCTTCAGAAAATACTCTTACAGCTCTGTTGCAGGGAACAACACACGCAAGATGAAGAATTAGTTGCCGCCAAAACAAATAAAAAGTTAAAAGCTTAAATAAAATATCCTTCTTTTCAAAATTTCAATGCTTAGTTCTTGGGCTTGTTCAAATTCTGCTCTCTCAATAATTCTAATTTGTCTTTCTCTTCAAACATCCCAACCAGAGAGAGAGAGAACCCAGATTGAAATTTGCAGGAAATCAGTCCCAAATTGGAAGATTAATACAAAAAAGTTGAAAACAAATAAAGAAGTTACAAATTAAACTCAAAATATCCTTCTTTTTCATGGAAAATCCCAAACCTGAGCTCTTGTGTATACACAAATTCTGCTTTCTCATTGAAATTGGACTTTGCTATAACTGATCAACCAAAGCTCCTCTCCTTTAGCACAAAACCAGAGAGAAACAAATACCCAGATGAGAAATTGTAGTAATTTGATAGTAAAATGAAAGATTAACTCAAAATAATTGAAATTAGAACTGAACCCATTAACAGTAGTGGAGATTTCTCACCCCCATATGAGCTTGGTTTCTACCATTACTGATCAACCAATGCTCCTCTCTTTTTGACCAAAACCAGAGTAAAGCAAGACCCAAATGATAAATTGAGGTAGTTCAGACCCAAGATGAAATATTAACTGAGAAAAACTAAAAATTGAATAGAACCCATTAATACTTTTGGAGATTTCTCACCTCCATGTGAGCTTGGGGAGTTGCAGATCCACAGAGAAGAAGAGTTGTTAAATTGACTTTCTGGTTTCCACCAAATTCAGATTTTCAAACCAAAGTTAATTTAGCTCTTTTTTTTTATTGACTAAGGTGCAATGGGATCGTTGAATTAAATTGGATTTTGATATTGGGAAGTACTCTTGTCTCATGTGTCTTGCAGAGTATCAAACAAGCAATCTGTGTTCAAAGTTTTGCTGACAGACGTCCGTCAGCAAATTTGCTGACTGACCAAAATATGAGCCACGTGAAACATTATTAGAGGACACGGACCATACGGATGTTTGGCCCATCCCTAGTTTGACCTGCATACCAAAAATATTACTGATTAGTATTTTAAACCTTTGGATCTTTGTACCCCAAATAATTCTCAATAATGCTGAAATTTCACCGTTAAAAACCAACCCACGAAAACGAATCCAATCCAACGCTTAGAAATCAGTAATCAGACTAATTTATGGTCTGTAGGTCCACCTAGGGTTGGTCCAAAAATCCATTCGGTCGGAAATATCTAACAATATGCCACGTGGCTCATAGTGTGGTCGATCATCAACTTTGCTGACAGACGTCGGTCAGCAAAATTCTACTCTGTGTTCAAACATGACGAGAGCAGAAAAGATTTGAAAAAAAAAAAGGAAAAATAAATGCAAATAAAGTGTTCACTCTTGCGAAGAAAAATAAAATGACCAAAAAACCCATAAGGATAAAATTAAATTCCATATTATAATTTCTCCAGGGAATCTGAAAAATGTAATTTCAAGAGTCTGAAGAGATCTAATTGAATCACACAATTGGTTCAATTCTGAGGCTACAATGAGGCCATGAAACTCACATCCAACATGGCAACTCAAATAGTTGGTGTGTATCCACCTCTTTCGAGAGGTCGTGGGGTCAAACCCACACAGGTAGATTTTCTCCTTTGAAGTGTGCCAGGAGTAGAAATCCCCTTTCTTGACTTGACCGGTTCTAGGTTTCACCTGCCGTCTTCCGTGGGGCCCTCTCACGATGGTAACGTACAAAAAAAAATGAGGCCACGAAACTCATGAAATGAAGCCAATGAGGCTAGAGATCCAAACCATACCCACATTTTTCCGGTTTGGATCCTCAAAAGTGTAGTCCAAATAAAAAAACGGTTAAGACTATGGGTGTCAATTTTACCCGTTTAACCGGAACCAAAAACACCGGTTCCGGTTCCACATTTTTGGGAACCGATTAAAAAGTAACTGGAATCGGAACTGAACCGACAATAATGGTTCCGGTTCTGGGTAGCCTAATATGGAATCGAAACCGATAAGAACTGGTATCAATAAATAAATATAGTGTAAAAATTCTCAAGATTTGGCCCCATATACCCGGAACCGGAACCGACATAAATATATAATCGGTTCCGATTCCGGATCCATCACTTTGAGAACCGGAACCGTTAAGGAACCGAACCAATAAGAACCGGAACTGATTATTTTGATTCTGGCCACCTTAAGAACCGAACCGAACCGACCCGTTGACACCCCTAGTTAGGACCCTAGGTGGATCCGATTCGGGATGGGGTATGGATATGATCCGTATAACCATCCATATAAGGCTAGGGCCATTCGAAATGGATCATAGGTCCGCTTGGGTATGGATAAGAACCTGTTTGGATCTCCATCTATTTGCTACTAAAAGATATACATTTTTTTTTACACAAGAAAGCTCTTAAAAATATCTTTCCTTGGTGTCGAAATGGCAATCCAAACAGGCCCTAAGTCTATGGAGATATGGAGATTACTTAGATTTAAAAAAAAAAAAAAAAAACTTACCTAATTGCATCCCCTACATGTGAACCATGTGCTATACCATTTACAAACCTAAAAGAAAACTTTGAATTAAGCATAGAGGTCCTCTGAGTCCAACTCAATTGAGTCAATGAACGCATTAGGCGAGTTGACTGGGACTGACCAACTGAGTCGACTCGATTATTAAAAAAAATATTTGGTCAACAACTTTGCTTATATATTTTTTTGTTTCCTTATTGGTTTAGGGTTACATCAACTTACATGTTGTTTTTCTTTTTTCCATGTGCTATTTCTAGCTACATAAGGGTTATTTTGGTCAATGGGTAATAAAGGCCTAGCAAGCTACTCACATGAGATGCTTGAATGCTTTCACAGGACTCTTGTTGTAAGGTTGGCCCTGGATCTCATTCTCAACCCCTTTGCCTGCCCATCATTAATGTTCTCAACTCACAGGTCTCTTATTTTTGTGTGTTTTTATAGACTGGAATTAGCAATCTTTAAGCATTTTTTTTTCAGGCCAGATGGCTCACCTACAGAGGATCGATGGTTCAGAAAAATTCATACGATTTGAATGGCTCCGATTGCGTTTAATTTTGACGTCATAGATCTCCTCCCATGGGATGGGGGTTCTTCCTGTTGGGTCATTTGGAAGTAAATTGTCCAACCTACGTAAAGAAAAGAATATACCAAACCCACACTCTCGGTCAGCTCCAGCAAGTCTTTACATAAAGAATGGTTTTCTTTTTAGGTAGCCCATATTTGCACACCCCATTTCCTGTAGGGGCGGACTCCTCGTCAGGGCACACCTCAAAAAGATCTCTCTCTCTCTCTCTCTCCAACGAATAAAACTTGACCGACTGGCAACGGTCACTGACCGCCCACAAAATGAGTATGAATGTTTGTCCAATCCCTGGGAAAAATTAGCCTGATTAGTGATTTAAAACCTTTTGATCTTGTACCCAAATAATGGTCAAATTCCCATGGTTAAAATAAACCCAAGAAAATGGCTCGAATCCAACGTTTAGAAATCACTAATCAAGTTGATTTTTGGTTTGTAGGTCCACCTAGGGATTGGCCAAACATCTATATGGTCAGTGTCCTACAAAAAATGTGCCACATGGCTCATATTGTGGGCGGTCTGTGGCCGTCACCAGTCAGCAGAGACATCTCTCTTTTTGAGGTGTGCCCCGACTAAGAATCCGCCCCAATAAGAAATGGGGTGTGCGAATATGCGCTCCCTATTTTTATAACCGAGGATAATAATCAATCATTAAAGTATCAATATCTATAATTAATCAAACTAATATGCCACGCAATGCTAGAATCACCATGGTGAATTGGGGTGTGAGGTGGGTGGGTTTTATTTTATTTATTTATTTATTTTTGTGGTAATGCTCGCCGGGATCATCGGGGTCACCCCTCATCTTTTACAGGAGTTGAAGTTGAGCCACAAAAATGAGCCAAAAAAGGGTTAAGTGGAAACCCTGCTCCTTGACCTCATGCTCTCAAACAAGATGTAAAGGCCCTATACCAGCTTAGGTCTGATTAGCCATATCTAACCCTACATCCAAACACTCCCTCGAGCGAGGAAATATGACGCATGCACGTCACTGTCTATTGACAATATGCATGTATTCATCGACCACCCAAACCGTTCAATTGATATCGACAACCCAGTCGATCACAGTTGGTTGGTGTGTGTATACGTACCCTCTTTTCATGGGAACAATCTAGGGGTGTCAATTTGTACCCGTTAACTTATAATAACAGTTCTGGTTCTGGATTATTTGATTTTGGATAGGAATCGGAATCGGAATCAGATTCTATATATATGAATATATTATTAAATATAATCTTAAAATTGTCGTCTTATCAAGATTGGAATCGACCTGGAACCGACTGGAACCAAACAATCGGTTCTAGTTCCATCACTTTGAGAAACAACTTTGGTTCCGGTTCTGGGTACCTTTAGGAACCGAACCGGAACCAGCCTGTTGACATTCCAAGTTCAATCCCACCCTGAGCAGGTTTCCTCCACTTGCTGTCATCCCACCGACGGTTTTTGGATTGACAATCCAGGTACATGTGATATATAGAGGAAATTTAAGGAAGATTTTAAATGACCCGTTACATGGTCCCTTAATGTTTACTGTTATGACCGTTAAACAGGTCACGTCAGTTACATCCCAATAAAAAACAAAGTCAGAATATTAATATTTTAATTTTTTTGTAAAAAATAAATAAATAAGCTGGTAATTTATTTTTATTTATTTTTTTGCAAAACAAGGGCCATTATTTCCGTTATAATGGATATCCCATTTTTTTTTATTATGGGAATAACTGGAAAAACATAATGTGGTTAGGGCGTTAATGTACCGTTATATATTTTTGTTCTAACTATTAGCAGCAGCAAATCAATGCCAGGGTACCTAAAAGTCGCCACGTTACAAAGAAGACAAACCTGGGTTAATCTTAAATATTTTTTTTTCTTTTGGGTGAACTTTATTGCATGGTGTTGTAATGAAAATAACGACCATTATAACGGTAACACCCCGATCCCATTATGTTATTTTCCCGTTATAGCACCCAAGACCGAAAAAAAAGAAGATATTCGTTATAACAGAAATAGCGGCTGTCATTTTGAAAAAAAAAAAAAAGTAATTTTTTTAACCTTTATCTAGGTTTTTAGAAAAATATTAAAATAATAATACTTGACCTTTTTTTTTTACTTAGAGGTGACTGATGTGACCCGTTAGAATGGTCGCAAAACATTAAGAGACCATTATACCGTTATAATGCACCATTTAAAACCGAGTAAAACTTCGGTCACAGCGCGCACAGCCCCACAATATGAGCCACATGGCACATTTTTAGTGGACGCACGCTGGACTGTATGGATGTTTGGCCAATCACTAGGTGGACTTACAAAAACTAAAAATAAACCTGATCAGTGATTTCCAAGCGAAGGATTGAAGTTATTTTCATGGGCTGATTTTAAACGTAGGAATTTGAGCATTAATTATTTGGGTGCAAAGATCCAAAGGTTGTAAATCACTAATCAAGCTGATTTTTGGTTTGCAGGTCCGCCGAGGCCCGAGGGACTGGCCAAGCATCCATACGGTCAGCATCCTCTAATAGTATGCCACGTGGTGAAGTTTTACGCATTTAAAACCTTACTTTATTGTTATTTTTCATTTATTTAGGTGACATTAGTTATTTCTTAGATTAAAAAAATTAACAAAAAGAACAATATATATATTTTTTTAATATAATGTGAGAATATAAGTAAATAGATTTCTCTACATGACTTTTTTGTGGTGTAGCAAGTTGCCATGTTCGAGCCATAACATGTTTTTCATGGAAGTGGGGGACAATCGTCACATGCACGCTATGAATCATAAAGTGCAAAAAGAAAAAAGCTTAATTGAAATCCATGCAAATCTACACCTTTTAAAAAGTACAACAATCAATTTCAAACGTAAGAGGGTTTTCAAAAAGAAAAAGTGAATCAAATTCAAACTTTGGCTGCTAAATTCATAGTGGGTTTGATCTTTATGGTTTGCAATTCCTTGTCATTAGCCTAATTTGGTTACTTAATCGCATTGTTCGGACTATTCTAAGTTTGTAGTTTAGATCCTAACACAAATTGAGAGAAAATCGTCTAAAATCAATTTTGCGCAGCTTGTCGACGACGGATGATGTTTACTAGGGACTAAGGAGAAATCTACATGTTAAAATGTGTTGAAGGGAAACAAATGTCGATGGTCG
The DNA here is from genome assembly GCA_035048495.1 of Euptelea pleiosperma. Lineage (NCBI taxonomy): Eukaryota > Viridiplantae > Streptophyta > Magnoliopsida > Ranunculales > Eupteleaceae > Euptelea > Euptelea pleiosperma. The sequence continues at coordinate 27,781,276 of CM068549.1, forward strand.
AATCCACAGTTAGCAATACATGGATTTTACGATCTGAATGGGGCAGATTAAAATCTAGGTCCGACTTGTATTTTTTGTGGGTTTGGATCCTTAAATAAAGATCTGAATCCAAGCAGCTGTACGTTGATTGTGATCTTCTGGAGGGTTTTGGGGTTGGGAATAGAGCATTTGTTCTCTCACTTGCAGTTTGCCGATGATACCTTGGTATTTGTAAAGACCTTTTGAGCAAGTACTTTTTCTCAAAAGACTTCTATGCTAATACATAAAGGCTGTGTTTGATTACCAAGTGGGAAAATTGTATTTTCCTTGGGAAAACATGGCTGTCCATTGTTAGATAGTCATTATAAATTTGTATAATTTTTCCTAACAGGCCACTTAAATCTAGATAATTTTTCCTACTAAGCCCAGAAGTCATTTCCCATCCAGATAGGTGAGAATTCATTTCCACCTGAAAATGCACCTTTATTTTCTCATGATATTGAAATATGTGTTCCCAATTGCAATCAATCAGCCATTTAAGGCATATCCCAGATGTATTTTCTCGGGAAAATTTTCTGTGCAGTCAAACATGGCCTTAGTAGTTTTGGAGTTGCGTATTAACCTATCAAAGATTAAAATTTTTGGGGTGGGAGGAATGGAAGGTCTAGAGAGTACTTTTGTTGGGATATTGGGTTGTAGGATCGGTTGCTTGCCTACTTCTTATCTCGGCCTTCCTTTAAGCGTTGGATATGCTCCAAGGCCCTGTGGGATCTTGTTATAAAGAGATTCAATAGTAGGCTGGCTTCGTGGAAGTCTCAATATCTCCTTAAAGAGGGAAAATTAGTTCTTATTAACAGTACACTCTCTAAACATTCTTATTTATTTTTAAGTCACTCTCTTCTCTATTCCCTTATCCATAGAGAAGTTGATTTGGGATTTGCTATGGCACCATAGAGATAACATCTCGAAGTACTATCTGGTTGATTGAAAATTAGTTTGCTTACCTAAGTCAATGAGTGGCTTAGGAGTTTGTAATTTGAAAGCTACTAATTAAGAGTTGTTGGGAAGGTGGCTTTGGAGATTCAACAATAAACTTTCTAGTTTGTGGAGGTAGGTGATTGTAGCAAGATATGAATGAAATCTTTTCGTTAGTTAGTGGGGAAGCTTGTATCTCTTATGGGTGCAATGTTTGGAGGGGTATTATGAACGTGCTTCCTCTTTTTTATAATGGAGATCCATTTCAAGGTGGACGTGGGCAACATGGTGAGATTTTGGGAGGATTGTTGGTGTGGGGACTTTCCTTTTAAAGAGGAATTTCCATTGATCTTTGTGGTTTCACATAAGAAAGTATGCATAATTCATGAGTTCGTGACTAAGAAAGGAGTGAACATTACATGGGCATTCGGGTTCGGGAGAAATCTTAATGACTGGAAGATAGGGCCCATTTCATGTGTTTTGCGGATGTATTTTAGAGCTACTTGACTCGGGTCTCGCTTACAAGAGAGTGTGAGCATTGTCTTTGGATAGTTCTTTTCAGTAAGTTTGTTCTGTTCATTGTTGGTTTTGAATAATGAAGCGACTTTCCTAGCAGCTTCGATTTAGGGTTCTAATGTTCCATCTAAGATGACAATATTCTTCGCATGGATGATGTCTGAGGACAAAATCTTGATTATAAATAATTTGATCAATAGGAAGAGGATTTGGTAAACTTTTGCTTCACGTGTAAGGCGAATGGAGAATCCATTAATCACCTCTTTCTATACCATGATCTAGCGTGGCATGTTTAGGGCTTCTTCTTCTTGGCATTCAATATGTGTTGGATTCTTCCTAGTTCAGTCATTGATATCTTCTCAGGATCCTATAACTATGTCTTTTCCTCTAAGGGTCATATCTCCCTTAACCATGATTTGGGGCTTGTTGAAGGAGATGAATATGAGTATATTTGAAAGGATGGAAAATGAGATTCAAGCTATCGTCGTTAATAGTAAGACTCTTATGTTTTGGTGGGAAAAGTGCTTCAACGAGTTTAAAGTGAGTTTTTTTTTAAGATTTTGTTTATAGGAGGGATGTCATTGTTCATAGCTCTAGTTAGCTATGTTATGGCTTTGGCTTTGTTGATTTTTGTTTTTTCCCTTGTATGCTTTGCTCCCCTTTGTAAGTCATCTCGACCTATTTGATTGGGCTTACCTTAGGCTTTGCCGCTTAATAAAAGAGTCCACTTATAAAATAAAAATAAAAAAATTTAACCATGTCAGACACAAATCCAAGTAGTATGACCCTAGATCCTCTTTTAGGTTGCTGTATAAGGTCGAATTCAGGTTTAGTCTTGGATCCTTATTATAAGTAGCTATATTTGTAGTGGATTTAAATGATATACGGGTTAGATCTAGATCTTGACCAGGGTCGATATGTTCAAAGTAAAATCTAGATGATGATATAGATAGTGCCGACCTTTTCTCTGCCATAGTTTTAATAGATGGATGTTCTAAAGAGACAAACAATCACCCCATCATGAATAACTTCACTCATCATCATCAGACGCTTTTTCCCAACGGTATGGGGTCGGCTGCACGAATCATGTTCCTCTATTCAGTCTTGTCATCATGAACAAGTCACTAATAACATTAAAAAACTTTTAGCAAATGCTAGTGTTTCGACATGAGCAATGGGTTAATTAGGATCTTGACTATCCTTGTGTAAAGCAACATATGATGGAGGCAAAATATATTTTTGTGGGTTTGGATCCTTAGATAGAGATTCAAATCTAAGCAGGTCAGACACAAATTCAAATAGTCTAACTCGAGATCCATTTTTAGGTTGTCGAATAATATAGGATTCGGGTTTTGAGCCTTGGATCCGATCGAACCGTTAATATAAATAGATTCATAGCTGATATGAACTGCATATCCATATGTGGGTTAGGCTTGGATCTTGATCCGACATCCAGTCGGCATGTTCAAAGTCAAATCGATCTATATCATGATTTAGGTGAGGATCTACCTAAGAACATAAAAACTTTGAGCAAATGCTATTGTTTCAACAAAAAAAATGCTATTGTTTCAACATGAACAATGGGTTGGGATCTTGACCGTGATTTAAAAAAACGGCTGTTATAATGAAAATAACGATCGTTATAACAGATTTAGACCTCCTTTGTTATGTTATGTACCGTTTCAACGTTCCGAAAATAACGGGCTTTATTTTTCTGTTATATATTTTATTGACAATTCAAAAATCAAAATTTAAATTTTAGCACCGTTATTTTCCGTTTTTGCCATTGAGTGTTACTATTCATTATAACGGCCGTTATAACATGAGAGCTGGCAAGAGTAATCTTTATTTGACATGGGATTGAACCTGCGACTTTCTCATATAAAGGGTACACACCAACCATCTACTCTAATTGGTTGAGTGTACATTTATTTGATGTTGATCATCGCATATCGAAAATATGGAAATTAAATGGTGCGCATTCGTCCATGTCATAATACGACGTAAATTAGATCCCCTTTTATGATAGTAGTAGTGTATCTAAACAAAATTAGAAAGCGTTTATTTAATGGGATGACTCAGCCACAGACCGATAAAAATGCTTTTTTTTTTTTAAATATGGTTTACGGGAAGAAAAAGGTTTCGTTCGGGTCAATCGGTAATCTTACATCTTTAAAAAATACAAAAATATTAAAATTGACTGCGTCGGTATTTTATTGGTCTTTCCTAAATTACCCGTTTAGCATAACTTTAACAGAGTCACCCCATCGAATATTTTCTCAAATATAAGTCGCTACAAATTTTCTTTAATTAAGTACTTATTTTTGGTATATTTCTTATTTATTTACTATTTTTTAACCTATAAGTGTTTGACAAGTGGTATATCAATAAAAAAGACTATCAATTTATAGAAACATATCAATGCTATCGATAAAAAAAAAAAGGTTTATGGGGTGTTTGGATTGCCATTTTTCAAAAATATTTATTTTAAAAAAATGACTTTTCTGAAAATATATTTTTGAAAATGTGTTTTTCTTAAAAGGGTTTGGATCATCATTAATGCAAAATGTCTTTATCTTGTTTTAGTTGGCCCCACCAATATGTCTTTATTTGTTTGGAAGTGGACTTCTACTAAAAACTGTTTCTTTGTTTATTATGTTATTTGAGCTAGCAAAATTTTAAAGTCTTTTTTACTTGGCTTTAAGCTATTTTTTATAAAAATATTTTTTGGCTTAAAAAATATATTTTATGGAATAAATATTTAAAAAAAAATGCTCATCCAAACAATCATTATTTTAGAAAAAGTCATTTTTTGGACAAAAAGACTTTTCAAGTTTAAAAATGACGATCCAAACACCCCCTTAAATATCTAACTGTTATAATGTATAACAGCTATTATAACGCTTATTTTCAAAATAACAGCCATGAGCAAAAAAAAAAAAAACTAATAACAACAAGGAGTTAATATTTCCAAAGCACATTTTACTCGAGTAAACCTTCGATCACACTGCAGTAAGCGACGCGCGGCTGGCTGCAGCTAATATGAGCCATGTGGCACATTCTTAAGAGGACACTAACCGTATGGATGCTTGACCACTCACTAGGTTTTCCTACAAATCAAAAATTATCCTGAGTAGTGATTTAAAACCTTTGGATCTTTGTACCCAAACAATGCTCAAATTCCTACGGTTAATATCAACGCATGAAAATAACTTCAATCCAATGCTTAGAAATCACTGATCAGGCTGATTTGTAGTTTGTAGGTCCACCTAGTGATTGGCCAAACATTCATACAGTTAGCGTCCTCTTAAGAATGTGCCACGTGTCTCTATTGACTGCAGTCAGCGGCGTTGCTGACTGCAGTGTCATCTAAGGTTTACTCATTTTACTTCTTCCATGGCAGTAATTTGTTTTCACTCCCATTTTGCTTCTTCAAAGCAGCATTCACTTCATCCGTTACGTGGGAAAAAAAAGTTGTTATAGGGTCACCTGTCGTTGGATATTTAAACCGTCCAACACCAATAACAAAAGTAATTGTCGGTAGTCGTACTGCTCATCATAAAGTAATTGTCCGTACGCTTCGCCACCGACTACAACCGGTGGCTTGCCGTTGGAGATTCAAAATATAAAGCGGAGTAGAAAGAGACATAATAAAACTCGAGAAGGGGACGGCGTCTATATTTGACAAATTTACAGATGCGCGAATCTCTACCGTCGATATTCTACAATCTGTTCGATATTTAAACGTAGGGTTTGAACTACAGAGTCCGCCCCTTTTATTTTTGAAAAAACTAGGACCGTTTCGCTTACCCTCTCTCTCTCCCCCTCTCTCTCTGTGGAATCATGGTGCCTTTACAGATATTTCTCCATCTCTGATGAGAAATCCGAGATTTCTTCGATAGGATCTGCAATGTGTACCGAATCGATTGTTTTGTTAATCGCATCGATTTGGTCTCTCCATCGATTCTCTGGTTTCAACCGTTCAAAGCTCAGAACGGTGAGTTTTTAGTTTCTTTTGTTTGAATTTCGAATTCGTTCGTTTGATGTTTTCCCTATGGTTTCATTTGGGAAAAATTCGTTGAAGATTTATGAGTTTTGGCTTTTTGAAACTAAATTTTTTCGGAGAAGAGGAGAAAAATGTAATTTTTATTTTTGAGAATTTATTGCAGTGTTTGACGAGAATGTAAGTGTGTTAATCAGTTGATTTTTGTTGTTTTAAGCCTTACGTTGTAAATGAGAGCTTGTTGAAGATAAGGTTTTGTTTTCGTTGGGAACATTTTAATTGGTTAATACCGTTAATTAGGGTCCTAATTCACCGGTTAGGGTATACTGGGTTGCTTGATAGTTGTTGTGTTGGAAGAAAATGGAGTCATTTCTGCATTTGCCCAAATTTCCCAGCGAACTGAGTGAATAATTGGGTTTGACTTGGCTGATTAGTAGTAGTATGTGTGACTGAAAGTGTTTCCAGCGGTTAACTTGGGTTCTTCTCAACCTAGCTGTGAACTCGCATACAATTGGGTTTGATCAAGGGGAAAATGTTTCCTGGGCTGTCAATGGGACTTTATACCCTGTTAAGACGGGTTTTCCTTGCCAGAGAATGCTGATGTGTCAAATCCTGACCACCCATTTGATGGATGACCATCTGGATTGTCCACGTTTACTGCATCTTTGTCCATGTCACACCCATACCCTACCATGTATTTCATTCCCCCCCTTAAGAATGACAGCCCTTTAGTTTTTAAATAGAAAAAAGTGAAAGAAAGCTTCCTCCTTTTGCCACGCGGCGGAAGGGAAATTGGGCTGAACATGATGGGATGAGGTTGTCCAACAGGTAGGTCCCCCATGGTCTTGACATCTCAGCTGTCACATGTGAAAACCTTATATATGCAGGGAACAAAGTCTGTTGTGTCACCCTAGAGTACCTGTCTCCTCATTGAAACATACACCGTAGTTGTTTAATTTGAACAAAAGCTCTTTTAGAATGAACTTTGTTGAATTTGGTTATTTATATTCTTCTTGTTCAATGGAAATGGAGATCATCAATGTTTGGTTATTCAATTTCAATCTTAATTTAGTGTTTGGAACTAAGGACTCATTTTGTACTAGATCTTTAATTGGTTAAATAGAACACAATATTCATTAGAAAGACTTGTCAATGGATACCATGGTTTAAAGAATTGTACTCTCTTGGACCTCTCGGCTGAGGCATCTTGTTGCAATAAGGTACGAGATGATACATAAGTAGTTAAAATCTTGTTTTATAGTATGTTTGTCTTTTATTACACACATAAAAGATAAACGACATATATTTAGCTTAATTAAGCACTAAAATTAATCTAGTCTAATTTATTCCTCATATTTGCGTATCAAGATGTATCGGGATTTTAAAATTTGTTCTGTCTCATTTTGTCTTGATTGAGACATCTCATTCTGTAGCTTATTAAGACGCTGAATGAGAGTGAGATTTTAAACCTTGATGCTCATTGGAGGTTGAGGCAATTCAGTCAATCATTTTTAATTTTTTTGAGTCCTTATTTATTTAAGAAGTCATCAGTGATTAGGTTTCCATTGCTTGTCTTAATTGTAAATTCGAACGTCAAATTATGTTTGTCAAAATTCATCTTTTCTTATGAATAATAATACTAATTCATTTTCAAAGTTGATGGTTTATTCTTTTGTTTGTTTGCTTTGAATGGGTGTCATTTGCTTGTTTGTTTCTTCCACGATGATTCATATCCTTTTTTCTTTTTGTTTTTCCTGAAAGTAAATTTTGAGATTGTTTTTCAATGCTTTTCTTCTCACGTTTTGATCTTTGATTTCTTTGTTTCAGTTGGAGCTTCTTCTTCTTAGTTTGTTTATTCATTCTTTCATGAAGGGTTCACTTTTCTTTTCTGATTATCTGTTCTGTTTGTTTTTCCCCTCTTTTAGCTGGTGGTTTTATCCTCCCAGAACGAAGCATTTGTTGCTTTTTAGGCAGGTTGATGATGGTTTGGGGAGCCTATTCTAGAAAGAGTTGCCATCGAGTGGGAATTGGGGTATGTGGCGATTCCTGCAGATCAAAGAACAATGTCAAGTGACGAGATAAAAGGTGCCAGGGGAGCTGAAGTTCCTGTCACTGCTCCTCATAACGGGGGCAGTGATGGCTTTCCGAAAGCACGACCTTTGCATGGGTAAACTTCCACAGCATCTACATGTTAGCAAGTCTATTACTTTTCATGTTTCTTTTCTTTTGTGCTTAAGATTCTATTGTAATAATGATTGTGTAATTTTTTCTCTGATTGTTAATTGTTGACCTTGAACAATAATAAGCATTCATAGTTTTGCACGTTTTTATTTATGCTTATTGAGGTTGATTCCTTCTGAACACTCATTTGTTGGTAACAATCATGTGGTGGGTGCGAATGTCATGGGTCTACAACTGCTTAGTGTTAACCCACCACCATCACGGTTTCTATAATGGTCTGTGGACACTTGCATTGCACAAGGATTCATGCATTTTTTGAAGGTGGTCAACCTGAATTTTTTTAACTACTGGTCGGTTCTTATGGTTTTTAGGATATTAGAGTTTTGGTTTAGCAAAGTCTCTCTCTCTCTAGTTTACAACTGATTTCTTGATTTATGATATCAAAAAGAGTAGCCATTGTTTTAATTGAGAGGATGCTCATAGCTTCAACCATTGATGGTACACTTGTAGGAGGACTAGTGGCCCTACAAGACGCTCTACAAAGGGACAATGGACAGCTGAAGAGGTATTTACTGAAAAATAAAATTATAATTTATCTACATGAAGAACTTGTTCCTTGTTAGTTATTAGTAATATGACTCTCATGTGCTGCAAAATGCCAAAACAATTTGTGTTGGGATGATCCTATAAGTTATCTTCGTGGTTTGTATTTTTATTTTTAAGTATTAAAGAAGTTTTAACAAAGAAACCTGCTCACTCATTGTATACAGTTATGATCTTCTTTTATTTTTTCTCTCAAGTTTTTGAGCAGTTTGCAGAAGCATTTGAAAATGGAATCATGAATATTTGATTAGGTGCCATGTGCAGTTTTCTATCTATGTCTTATATCTATCTATATATATATATATGATAAGGTAAAAGCTTTATTGAAAAGAAGGGGAAAATACGAAGGGCGCATGAGGTCGAGGGGACCTCCAAAGAGAACAAAAAGGAAACTAACTACCCCTACTCATAATGGATTCCATCTAAAGACCATATCTTCAAAGGTGACCCCTTTACACTCTTCAAACAACTTAGACCAAAAAAAGAGAAGAACCTCGATATTGATAACTATACTCTGGATGGACGCCTCCTTGCCTTCAAAGATCTTCTTGTTGCGTTCACACCAAAGGCCCCACTAGATCGCAAAAGGTAAGAGGCTTCAAAGTCTACGCCCAAATGTGGAAAAGCATCTATAGACCAACTATCAATTGAGGCCGGGATCGTCCAATAAATACCGAAGGCGCCAAAGAAAATCCATACTTCTCGGGCTAACATGTAGTGGAGAAGGTGGTTGACGGATTCCCTTGCAACTTTGCACATAAAACAATAGTTTGCTATAACCCAATTTCTTTTGATGAGATTGTCCACTGTAAGAATCTTTTCAAGGGTAGCGCACAACACAAAGAAAGCGACCCTTGATGGAACTCTTGACCACCAAAATTTAGATGTCGGGTAGTCTTGACACCAAAAAGGAGTCAACAAATCGAGATGGATCTCTGCCTACTGTCCTCTCACTCATAAAACCCACGGATAGAGAATAGCTCATCGGAGCTACCAGCCCACCTTATAACATCCCCCCTAGAGCTGTCCAAGACTACACCTTCCAACTTCTAGAGAAGAGCTGCCATAGCGGGAATCTCCCAGTCATTGAGATGACATCTCAATCCAAGGTTCCAAGAGACACCATTATCATCCTTCACGAAGGCATTCTGGACGGTGCTATCTTTCAAATCCGAGATCCTATAAAGGCGAGGAAACTCTTTCATGAGCATCTTATCCACACACCACACATCGCTCCAAAACCTCACCCTATCCCCCTTACCAACATTGAATCGAGTACCTTCTTGGAAGTCAGCCGTTATCTCTTGGATACCTCTCCACACACCGCATCCAAAAGGAGTACGGACTTTACTGCTAAACCATCCCCTCGGTTCCCCGCCATGCCTAACTACAAGTACCTTTCTCCATAGGCTATCAAGCTCCACAACGAATCTCCATAGCCATTTGCCAAGCAGGGCTTGATTCATGATTTTAAGGTTCTTGACTCTTAGGCCACCCACCCTCTTTGGGGAACACATGAGTCTCCAATCCACCAAGGGGGAGCCTGATCCTTCAACTTGACCAAACCAAAGGAAACGGCGAAACATCATCTCAACCTACTGATCACGGACATCGGCATGGTAAACAGGGATAAGAAGTAAGTTGGGGGGGGGGGTTAGAGAGAGTGCTTTTATTTAACACTAATTGCCCCCTTTTGATAGGTACTTGGCCTTCCACACTGCAAGCCTTTTCTCACATCTTTCTATAACAGGGTCCCACAAAGCTTTCTACTTATAGGGGGCGCCAATAGGTAGGCCAAGGTATGACGTTGGGAGAACCGCTACTGAAACCCCCAGATGGAATGCAAGGCTTTGAATGTCTACAATATCACACACAAGGCAAACTTTGCTTTTAGTAAAGTTAACTTTTAGACCCGACACTGCTTCGAAACACACCAGAGGTCTTTTAAAGCATTATATTGCTCCCTATCTACCTGCAAGAAGATAAGAGTGTCATCTGCAAACTGCAAATGCGAGATCATAGGACCTGAATCTCTAACTCTAAACCCATTCAGCATCCCCTGGTTGGTGGCTTTGTCTATCAACCCGCTCAACACTTCTACCACAATGATCAAGAGAAAGGGAGAGAGATGATCTCCTTTCTTTAATCCCCTAGAACTCCAAAAGAAACCTGTTGGAGAGTCGATAATCAAGATCGAGAAGGAGGCCGAAGAAATGCACTTGCAAATCCAATTTCTCCACACCTGGCCGAAACCCATCCTCACAAGGAGGTAGTCCAGGAAATCCCAGCACACGTGGTCATACGCCTTTTGTAAATCGATCGCCTTTTGTAAATTGATTTTACAGACAATACCTGGGCTCCCAGATCTGATTCTCTCGTCAGTGCACTCATTAGCTACAAGCACCCCATCCAAAATTTGCCTACCATACAAAAAGGCCCCTTGCGAAGGGGAGATCACATTGGAAAGAACTTCTCTAATTCTCGTTGCAAGGACTTTGGACAAGACTTATAGAAGCTACCCACCAGACTAATCGGTCTGAAGTTGTCTATATCATCCTTGCCTCTTAGGAATGAGAGCTAAAGGAGTACTATTGGACCATTTCATATATAATATTTTCTCTCTATGTTTTCGATGCCCTTTGAGCTTGAAAGTTTTATAAGCAACAACAAGGTCATCTATGTTCTATAGTGCATAATGTTGGGCAGTCAAGAAACAACATATTCATAGAATGATTGTAGTAGAGATGAAGCTATTGAGATGGATTAGTGGAAAGATCAGGAAGGACAAAAATCAGAAATCATCACATTCAAGGGAATCTAAAAGTAGCTTTGATAGAGATAAAATAAAGGGAAGTCAATTGACATGGGTGAGCATGTGCAATGAAGACCAACGACAATACCAATGAAAAGATTGTAAGATGATGACAAGAAGGCTGAAAAGGATGTCAATTGAGGTAGTGAGAACTAAGAAAAGATCTTATAAGCTATGTTACCCGGATACAGCAAGGATACGGGACTGACACGGTGTGGATACGACATTTACACTTAAAACAGAAGTACCCGACTCGGATACGGCACCCATTTTGAAGTATCCGGGTATCATAGCTTATAAGACACACACTTTAACATAATGCATGGGCTCTAGGTAGAATTTAATGATGGAACATGATTCATGTTGTTGACCCCAAATAGTTGAGATAAGATTCTATAAATGATGACGTTTTGGATGTCCTATGGCATATTTTTCATTTTAAAGAACTCTTTTAGATTCTGCTCCCATATAGGTTGATGTTGACCCTCTTGAGCTTATTAGACAATCATATTGTTCTCTTTTATAATGAGCATTGAACCTGTCGTGAATTTTGGAGCTCTTTCTTTTCCTTTTCCCTCTTTGTTACATACTATTAAGTTTGAGTTGTTTTTTAGAATTTGCACATTCTACTTACTTCTTGAAAAGTAATCAGAATTCTACTTATATATTGAAGGTACTAGCGTTGGATTTGCCACTACACCTGGTCTATTTAGTTAATTGGTTAATCGTATTTCAATGATCTTTATGTATTTTTATGCAAATGTAGACATTTTTTCTTTTTCCCGACTTGTTTGTGGTTTTGACTATTGCTTGTATTGTTGGAATGATGAATCTCAAATTCTCTATGCAGGATACACTATTGTGCAGAGCTGTTCAACGTTATAAAGGAAGAAATTGGAAAAAAATCGGTATTGTTTATGGAGCATTATGTTTATTTGTGTAATATATTTTGAAATTTATATTAGTTGTTGGTAACCTTTTGTTTTCTTTTCTAGTTATTACTTTAAGCTACATTTTCCAGGTCTTCTCTATGATCTTATTTAGTGAATTGTACTTGTTTTATGGGAGTAGATCAACACATTGTTTACCAGTATTTGTGCAATTATGCTAATACTTTTTGGGCCTTTGGAAGTGTGACTGCACTTAGTTCAGTTTAGTAGAAACAAACTCTGCTCTTAGTCATGAAATCTTGAAGTTGTTGAAATACGTTGCAAAGAGTTCTAGGCAGGGTTTTAAGTTTTTATTTTAGTGTATATCTCATTTAGCTTGGGGATGGAATAGTTTGTGGGAATGGATATACTGTAAATGTTTCAAAATTTATGGAAATTATGGAAAAACATACAGGCAATGTCATAAAGTTGGAATAAGGCTTTTGATGATCATGATGATGGAAAATCAATTTTTCATCAAAAATTTAGGAAATGATAAAATAAGCATGAAAAGACTTTCATAACTCGTCATACTACAATAACCAACCATTTGGATTGGGAAATGCAAGATCAGTCATGGTAACACTGTTATCTGCTCCTCAGACTTAGACATTTAATTGTTCATAATCATGTATTTCCCTACAACCTGAGGATGCCATAATAACTACATGGATCTATGACCAATGGGTTTCAATTTTTCTATGTTTTATTTTAAATTATGTACATTAGATTATATCATCAAATGAACTAATGATTAAAAATTATTTGTATTGAGTTTTCCGTTTCATGTCTTATTTACAGCTAATTCACTAATTTCCATAAATTATTCATGATTATTCACAGATTTCATATATTTTTGAATACAAAAAAAATGTTTGTGGAAATGGAAAATTCTAGTAATGTTGCATTTTGGTCCCTATGGAAATGTAACCCATTCCATACATTTTGTGGAAATATGTTGAAATTTCGTACCATGGTATTAGGTTTTGAAGATCAGTTCTAATGTATAACGTTTCACAAAAGTAGGAAATGAACACTTTTAATATTAGGCAACATGGTTTAGGCTGGACTGCAAGACCTGGGCAAAGAGGTGATAGGAATTTGAGAGAAAATGGAATTGAACCGTGACCTCCCATATATAGGGGCATGCTTTAACCACTATACCAAGAGGCTGTTGGTAGAGGACCTTTCTGGGATGAACAATATATCTTACAAGGAAAGAACATCATATCTTAAAAGACTGATTGTTTGATACTTTGATGAGTTTAATACTGTATTCTATATCTTACGATGTAAACTAGTAATAATATATTTATAAGTTTGATAAAATGTAATAGATAATGCTATAAAACCATGAATGTGGGTTTTCGAGTCTACTAGCTTTCAGCTAGATATTGTACCTAGGTCACTCTTCTGGTGGTCATGTGAAGGGCTGCTTTTTAATGATCTTATTGTTTGAATAGGTTTTTAATATAAACCATTTTAATATACATTTTGCTTTTTAATGTTGGTGAGGACCACGATCTACCAGCTTCCTTTGGGGAAGGTTGCAGAGGAAACGAATTATTTTTTTCCTCCTAAACTGAATTTGAACCATAGAACACTTTACAAGACTAGGGGTGTCAACGGATTGGTTCCGGTTCGGGTACCAATGTAATCAAAACTGGAACCTATTATGTACGACAATTTTAGTTCTGGTACCAAAATATGTGTTCCAGTTCTCTCATCGGGTATAAGGTTCCCATGTGTTGTATGAAAATATGAAAACAAATAAATAAAATGATTTTAATACTATATTTTATAAAATTAGAGATCTTTAATACTACTATGTACGTCGGTTCTGGTTCCCATTGGCTCCAGGTCTTTTTGGGTTTAGTTTGAAGCAGCTAGTCCGAAACAACGATAATTGGGACTAGTTCCCATCGGGTATCGTAACTGGGTACCCATTGACACCCCTATACAAGACTGGCATGCCTTACTCAATTATCCAATTCAACCTTAAAATTAATTATGCCCTAAAACTATTTAAACTCTAAAACTCCTAAAATAAGTAAACTCCTTAAAGTTGTGCTTGATTCGTGGAAAAACTACAACCTCGATAAAAAATGATTTGGGTTGATATTTTTCCAACATTTATTTTGTGTGTTTGTTGGGTGTCCTTAAATTGCAACTTCCTTCATCATCCCTCTTTCTCTTACTCCTAACAATTTCGTGGAAAACTATAAATTTAGAAATTAAATTGAATATGAAACTTACAACACTAGGGATTAGAAACCACAACAAATCTAAAATAGGTCTAAAACTAGAAATTCTTTAACAAAATACACTTGTTGTAGAAATCCCTTAAAATCTAGTCAAATCTTTAATAAATAAATGAACTAAAACTACAAAGAACCACAAATCAGGCACCAAAACAAATCCACATAAGAAAGTGAACAAAAATCTATGAAAAACCTTAAAAAAACCACATGGATATCAAAAAACAAAAACTTAGAAAAGGCACTAACAGATATGAAATATTGACGATAGACAGATAAACACTTGTTTCTCTCTCTTTCTCTCTTCGCGATGACGATTGTTGCTTCTTCCCTTTCTAGAGCTGAACCCCTCTCTCTTCTGGTGTCTACTATTGACAGCTTGAGAGTTCCTTGATTACTACGCCAGGGAGAACGATTGATGTATTTTCTCACTAGAATCGCAACGTTCCTGACCTCCTTTGCTTCCTTCGACCTTTTTGGAGAGAGAAGGAGAGGTGGGGTGGGGGTGGAGAGCTTTTCTAGGCGCGAAAAAAGCAACGGACCAACCTCAAGTTAGTCGGTTGCTTTTCCCCATTTTTTTTTCAAACGCACTAGTCTAAAACCACGCCAGGTTCATTTTCTTCCGCGAACCAAACGCAGGCTAACCCTATTAGAAACATCAAAATTTCTTTTTCAAAAACCAAACTAAAAGGCTAAATGTCCCGTTAATTTGTTAGATTATCAACACCTAAAAAAACCTACCAAAGTCACTAGGAAAATGTTGATCATACATGATCGATCCTTTATGATGTGATTTTCACGACCGGATTGCACAAATCAGAGGCCAGGTTCCAAAGTTATGCCCCTAGGAAGGTCATTTATAGAGTTTATTTGTATACAAAATACACATGTTTAGTTTGCGCTAGTATGGTTTTTCAATAATAATCGGTTTCTAGCACCGACTTATTATCAATGGGTTTGTGGGGGGTTTTAATGGTTGATTTCATTTTCTCATGAAGAACTTTGGTTGGTGTCCTTTGACTTTTTTTTCTAAGTCCTTTTTATCTGTTGGTCAGATATGGCATAAGTATGCATTGGTGTATTATATTCGTCGGCTGAAGGTGTTTTGAGATGAGAAAACTGATATGATATGTCCTGTCCCATAGTCAAGACTGGTGCTCTTTTATAGAAGTGTTTTGGTATACTGGCAATTCACATGCTACTCGAAATCATTTTCCTGTGCTTTTCTTGTGTCATTGAAATTCAGCTCTATGTTTTTTTTTTTTGTATAGTATTCCAAAAGACTGAATTTTCTGTTTGGTTATGTTGTCATTGATCATTTTACCTCTGCCCATAGTCACATTTTCCATTTTCTTTCACTTGTTGCCCATACCCTAATTGCAAACTTGTATGTTAAGTGCACAAAAAATAGTGCATTTGTGTGATCTAAACCACAATTGGGACCACTGTAATTACTTTTCCCTGAAACTGGAAACCATTTCCTTGGCTTATGAATGCATTTATTGAATATGAAATACACACATAAGGGGCATCTTGCTGGGATGTTTGAGGTTTTCTTTTAGTACATGATTTATGGTTGTTTGTGTTAGTGGAGGATGTGTTCCCGCGCACGTGTTGTGTTGGCCCGCCAACTCGTTGGTATACATAGTTGTTTCACCTTTCCCCAACAGGTCGATCTTTTGGGGTAAATGGTTGCTTACCATGGTATCAGTGCCTTAAGGCCTGGGAGGTCGCGGGTTCAAGTCTCCAGCGGAGTGTATTCCAGCTAAGGGGACGTGTTAGCGGAGGATGTGTTCCCGCGCACGTGTTTTGTTGGCCCGACAACTCGTTGGTATACATAATTGTTTCACCTTTCCCCAACTGGTCAACCTTTTGGGGTAAATGGTTGCTTAACAGTTTGAACACCCCAAAATGCAGTCATTCCTACTTGTTTTGGGTATCTACGCATTTGTATGGCGTCACTCTCTGCCTCATGGCTTATACCATCTGGAAAACAATACTAGAACAACCTAGGAAAAAAGGATTTTTTCTTATCAATATTTTTTAGCTCATTTTTGTGCTAGTCCAATACATTTCGCATACCATTATGTTTCTCAGTTTCTCTCATACTCCAGACAGTATGAGTTCATTGCTCAATCTGTGGCCTATTTGCTCTTAGTTACTCATATACAGTTGCATACATTATCTTACATGTATTCTTGGGCCTTTTGCAGCGGAATGTTTCAAGGATCGGACTGATGTCCAGTGCCTGCACCGGTGGCAGAAGGTCTTGAATCCAGAACTTGTTAAAGGTCCTTGGTCAAAGGAGGTGCGCAATTCTAGATTTTTTGGCGTCTTTATTAATCCCTTCCGTAGTATCATATTGATCTCATTGCAAGCATTTCTATCGGCTGGAACCCTTTTGAACATGTGCATGTAATATATATTATAACTTAAATATTTTATTTTGCAACATCTTTCAGGAAGATGATATAATAATTGAGTTGGTGAATAAATATGGGGCAAAGAAGTGGTCCACCATTGCACAAGCATTACCTGGACGTATTGGAAAGCAATGTCGGGAAAGGTACGGCTTGAAAACCATTTTGGCTGAATATTAAGGTTTTTCCCTTACCATTCAATACATGTGCTTATGTGTTTTGTTCAATCTTAAGTTATTTACTGAAGTCTGTCCAAGATGTACAAATCAGTGTATCTCACTTAACATTCACTAATACTTTTCTTTATATGCTTCACTGGAGGCTTTCTTGTACTACCAGTGAACACTCTTGGTGCTATAGGAAAACCATGGTTAAACTTGCAAATTCAATCTAGCTTTATGGTACGGAAAAGACCTGGTCACGCCAAATCTTGAAGATCTTCAGTAGCAAGCATAGTGCTTCATTTAAGAGTGAAATAGATAGATTTTAACTACCATTTATTCAGGAAAATTGCTATTGGAGATGTCAAACTAAATTTGGGATGGGATCCAGTCCTCACATCATTGAAGTAATGAATAAATGTTTGAACATGCTTCCCACTTGCAAATTTCTAATGTTGAAAAAATCGCCAAAAATCTCCGATTTTTTGAATTCACGAATCAATTGTCGATTAATCGGCTGAGACCCATTTTTATTTTTATGTTTTTCCCATTTTGATTTTGATTTTGGAATTTTGATTATGAATGGTGAATCATGCTTATGAGTTATGACTTATTATTATGGAATTATAGATGTGCTTTTCATCATATAAATGTGTTTTGTTAAAAACAACATTTCTAACTTGAAACATGCCATGATATACTTTTTATAATTTTGTCATTTTTTTCTGATTTTTACCGAATTTTTCTGACTTGACCTATGTCGATTTATTGCCGAATCCCGACTTTATGAGTTGTGACTATGGTTGATATTTATAAAATACAGAACCTCTTATCCCATCTCGGAAAAAAGTTGTATCATATTTGCCTGTTAATGGAACTTCACTCTTCTCATATTATTTTGACATCACAAATAATGGCTTGCCTCCGTAAATGTTTAGATGTTTCAGACCATTTGGTCAGTAATTGAACTTTTCTGACTTCTATTAAGCAATCCTTTTCTAACGACAAACTGCAAGCTTCCCATATTCAACACAAATTGCAATCACAGCAGTTTTGCCTAAGATGCAATGTGAACAGTAACAGAATCCTCTTATGGTTGCACATCGATAATTCTATCTACCTTCCACTCTATTTACTTTTTTTAAGTGTTCCAACTGGACCATAGATTATAAATATTTTGAAGTATGCATCTTCTTGTTGACACTCCTTTTTTTAACACACTAAATGATACACGATCATGGGCCCACATGGACAAAAGGTTGATTTTGTGAGGAGGGAGATCATCCTCACAAAAATTACTTCGTTCTGAAACTTTTGAGTTCTAACCCAATTAAATGTGGAGTTCAAGTTAATGGTGAAATGGACGGTCCAGAATTTCTTGACTTGTAATCCACTTTTCATGGGGTCAGAAATGTCGGAATGATGGAAATGGGTCATCCTCACCAAAAATCAGCCCTTGACTCACCTTCATTTGGGCCCCACGATTGTGTCATATGCGTGCATGATATGGTCCCCTTGTTCATATAATATACTTGGTTGTTCTCTTTTTAACTTTGAGGGATGCACTATGGGATCATCTCTCAATTTGTTATGATATGATTGCCTTGTCTATTTTTTGATTTTATTATTCTTTTGGTGATAAATATATGCTACACTCCAACTTGCATTAATTAATGTTGACTTTCAGGTGGCATAATCATCTCAATCCTGCCATAAACAAGGAGGCATGGACTCAAGAAGAGGAGTTGGCTTTGATTCATGCTCATCAAATTTATGGGAACAAATGGGCCGAGTTAACAAAGTTCTTGCCTGGAAGGTAAGCTTCCAGCTGTCATTTTTAAGGAAAGATAATAATGTTGCTGCATTCTATTTCTGTGAAATCAAAATTTTCTTTTGCTTCTTTGTAATAACTCTTTTTTAGTAAATTGCTTTTTGTAACCTTGCTCATTTGGCTAGGATATTCACTTTTCATGTTGTAAGAATCTGTTATTTCAATTTGGTAATGGGGCTGGCGCATATACTTGTTATTTACACTTTTGTGGAGCAAAATTTGTATCTGCATTTACACATGTTAAAATTTTTGTTCCCCAACATGAATATTGAAATAGCTTTGTGATTGTATGGCTTCAGGACAGACAATGCGATAAAAAATCATTGGAACAGCTCTGTAAAAAAGAAGTTGGACTCTTATTTGGCATCGGGGTTACTTGCACAGTTCCAAGGCCTGCCGCACGTTGGAAACCCAAACCAATGCATGCCTTCATCCTCCTTGAGGGTGCAGCAAAACAGTGGAGATAACAGTGGTCTCAAAGATGGGGCAGTAGTAGGGGAAATATCAGAATGTAGTCAAGGTTCAACTGTTGTTGGTTGCTCCCAAAATGAGTGTGACATGGCTAATACTGTTCCCACAAATGCACGAGAGGAGTTTAAATTGATAAAGGAAGGCGGTCGAAGAAATGGGCAAAGTTCTAGTTCATCATCATGTTCCAAACAATATTACACATCTCTGGAAGAAGTTACATGTGCAGTCCCAGAATTACATTGTGGAACGGGTATCTCTGCTAAGTCGTCTGAGCAAAATTTATCACATGAGGCTGGAAGTTCTGGCAATCAGGATTGCCAATTTAGTCTGCACGAGTTACCTAATACCTCTGCGCTGGAAGTAATGCAGGAACCATCAGGTTTATTTGAAACATCGAGGCATTGTATAACATGTGTGGATGAAAACCAGGAAACAGGAACTGTTCTGTTACAAAGCTCCATGGGGTTCAATGCCTCTACTTCAATGGGGAATATCATCATCCACACTGATAAACATGAGCTGGCATCAATATCTGAAGCTGATTGCTGTACAGTTACGTTCTCAGAGGCAGGGATTAATGGATGCTTTTCTTTGGGAAATCTGATGAAATGCTCAAATATCATTGACTTTGATGGATGCACAGATTCATTAATTTGCCAATCTGAAATTCAAAACTCTGAATCTGCGGGAAGTTTAGCTTCACATTCCTATTATCCATTGAGATCGTCTGATATGTTAGGAACTTCGTGTTGTCAGACTTTATTGACTGGTCCTGCTTCTTTACTTTGCCCTGATGATGAGAAACTTATATTTGGTAGTGAATGTAATGAGGTGGGAGACATGTTGAGTGGAACTCAAGACTCAGATGCCTTTATCCATCCCAGTGGCTCTACTAATTCTCCTTGTGATGGTGATATGGAGAAGATTTGCCTGCCTGTGGAGCCAGATGGGGCAAAGGATGCTTCAAAACCAATTCCCGTGGATATTTTTGGTTCGCTAACCTCTGATACTTTAGGACCTCTTCCCTGTGTGGATGAAAGCACAACTGTTAATACAGAACATCAGGATTCAGGAGCTCTATTTTATGAGCCTCCTCGTTTTCCAAGCTTGGAAATTCCTTTTTTCAGCTGTGATCTTATACCAGCTGGTGGTGATTTGCAGCAAGCTTACAGTCCACTTGGGATCCGCCAACTGATGATGTCTTCTATGAATTGCTCTACTCCATACAGCTTATGGGATTCACCATCTCGAGATGATAGTCCTGATGTTGTTTTGAAGAGTGCCGCTAAAAGCTTCTTATGCACACCATCCATTTTGAAGAAACGGCATCGTGAGCTCTTGTCGCCCTTACAGGAACGACAAAAAGACAAAAAACTTGAGAGGGACATAAATCAAGGGCTATCTTGTACATCCATGGTGACCAGAAGCGAATTTTCTTGTCTAGATGTTATTTTTGATGAAAATAGGAATTGCAGAGCTTCCATGTCATCTATTGAGGGGGCTCTTCTGACTCCAACATATTACCAGAAAAAGAATTCTGGTGCCTCCACTCAGGATAAAGAAAATTTAGACAATGGTGGCACCACATATTCAGATGTTAGAATTTCAGAGGAAACTTTTGATAGTGTAAATCCTCAGGACAACATAAAGCAGGGAACCACTGGTGTTGATGTTATGGCAAAGGTTGATGGTGATGGTACAATCCAAATGGTGAGTTGGGCTTTTGTTTACTTAAATATTTCTCAAAGCAGATATGTGTTGCCCTAAGGTGTAGCTGATATTGTAGAATTGCTTTCTGAAACCTTATTTCATGACATGCACAATGTTGCCCTATCTTCATTTTAGGAATTTTATTTTGTATGTTAGTCGCCCTATTGCATTGTCATAATATTTGAACATGTTGTTTAGCTGTTTAACTGCATTGAGCCCTGTGTTCTGTGACTTCTGTCTACATCATCAATCCTTTTTCTACTCTGGTCAATCTCCGGAAACTATTTTACTTGGCTCATTAAACTGTAAATTGCTGTAGTGATTTAGGTTTTGGTATCCAATATACAAATAGTTGGTTAATGTTGTTTAAGTTCTGTTTTCATGAAATGTTATGTTATATCTATACCATTATCATGTGTGGGTAGGCACATAGCAGAGTTGTTGCTTGTTCAGGTAAGACAATCTTGATCACCAAATATTTTTTGATTTCAATTGATCTTTCAGTACTCCTTGTATTAGTGATAAAGATTTTTTTGTCAGAACATTCAAGTCGTTTTTTGTTTTCCTTTGATCAACATCTTGGTTCTATGCATATTTGTGGTGAAGCATCTTGTGTATCCTTGCTAGTCTACTATCTAACAACTAACATGGACATGAATACGTGTGTCGGTGTCTGCGACTGATTTTAAGTGTGTCAGACACACTAATCCCCACAAACCCGATATGCAAACATGCACATACAGTTTATTCCATTTGTTGGAGATATACTTCTTAATATAATATTATAATTTAGTTTAGGTTAAGTATACACTACAGAATATATGTAGGTAAGCTGATATACATTAAAATCATACAAATAAGAGTTGAAAAAAATATTAGAATAAATTAACATTTGTTCGAAAGAGTGCGTCGGCATATATTATATTCACGTACTAGACATGCTATCCAACACGGGAAATCCTTAAAAAATGGAGTGTAGTCTATTATGAATCTATGCTATCCTATGTAACAACGACACGACATTTTTAGGATTTTTGGCCGTGTCGACACAGATACGTGTGTCGACATGGCCAGACACCGGGATGGACACGTACGGCAGTGTCTAATTAAAAAAAAAATCATTCCACAGCCTGAGATGCCGCCATCGCCGTTGCCGTCACCACGCCAACCCATGAGATGGGGTTAGGGTTCTAGAAAACCCCTTTCGGTCTTCGACCTCCTTTCCCTTTTGTTTTGTAATCTCCTCCTCTCCCTTTCTCAAAGACCAAAATTAGCCTCTCTATATTTCAATCGGGACCAACATTATAAAGGGAGTGGGCTTGGGTCTAATTAGTGGCCCACTCCACTTAAACCTGGGCTTAAATATATTTTATTACTTTTAAGGCGTGTTTATAGCCGTTGGATTCAACCCTGTTTTTGAGTACTAAAACCAATGGCTAAAAAGCATCAAACAAGTTGATTTTTGGTATGAATATTTACTAAGGGGTGGGCTAAACATCCACGGGTCAATGGGCCCAAACTGTGCCAAGTGGCACATTTTATGTATAGATGTTGGTTTTAAAAAAAAAAGTAATAAACCACACACCAGGTGCGTCATTTCTGGTTAATTTTGAAAAAAGAAAAATAACTAAAACTACAAAGAAAAACTTTTTTATTTTATTAATAATGTTAATACTAAAAATTAAATTATTAGTTTAATATATTTGTACGGACGTGTCTCCGTATCAGACTTTTTAAGGTTGCCGTGTCCGACACCTCGTGTCAGTGTCGTTGTTACATCGATGATATCTTAAAATTCAAGTATCATTTTTTCTCAGGTGCAACATTCCTCTGGAGTCATTGTTGAACATAACATGAATGATCTTCTATATTAGAATAAATTAACGTTTATTCGAAAGAGTGTGTTGGCATATATTGTACTCACGTGCTAGACACGGTATCCAACATGGGAAATCCTTAGAAAATGGAGTGTTCTTGTTAAATTGTTAGTCTATTATGATATCTGAAAATTCAATTATCATTTTTTTCTCAGGTCCAACATCCCTCTGGAGTCCTTGTTGAACATAACATGAATGATCTTTTATTCTTTTCTCCTGATCGAGATGGTTATCCTACAAGCAGAGCATTGACTGCTGGTGCTAGGACCCCGAGATATCAATGTTCCAGGAGCTTGGAGGCTTCATCAAACCAAGGTGGCCTGATTAGCCATTCAGAATCTTCGTCAGGGAATTTATTTATTTCTCCAGCTATTGGCGGAAAGAAGCATGACAGGCATTTAGTTGCAATTACATCTGCACAATGTGATCCATTGTCACACCCGCTCGAAGTTACATTTGATACTGCTGGGAATGATGCTGACATTGAAAGATTTAGCATGTAAGTCTGCACAGTCACTTTATCCTTGATTACGTCACTGCCCTGATGTGGCTAAAATGTTATGATGAAAACTTGTTCTGTGACTTTATATGTAGGGAACCAATAGAATGAGAGATACATGGTGCAGGACTATTAGTTTTAATTTTCTATTTCGATAAATAAAAAGTAGTGTATTGAAGAATAGGGCCAAAGCCCTGGTGAAGTTGAGTCAGTCTCACTGGGTTGAATTGTATGAAAAGGCTGTCCCATCTAAGAGAATTTTATTCAAGGCATTGACTAATGCATGTTCTTGATTGTATTTGATAACATATTGAAATGTACATATTATCATAGGGCACATTTTTATAGGTTGTATATACTAGAAATACCTATAACCTATCTAAATGTACATTATATTATTATTATTATTGTTGTTGTTGTTGTTGTTGCTACTAATACTACTACTATTACAAGTATTGACTATGTACATCACACTACCTATGCTTGCACGTCATTCTTGATGCCTTTTTGTTTTATATTTTACAATTTACATGCATAATCCTAGGTGATGCTTGCACTTCAGAATCTCACTAGTTCTCTTGCTCTTGCTCCAATAATTGCTGCCTAAACTAGATTCTAGAGCAAGTAAAAAAATTTGGCCTTTAAATTAAGTAGAATTGACATTTGGGTGTGTGCAATTTCTCTTCAAACAAAGTTAGGGAGTTCATAGTCTGCTGATTTAGTCTTCACCTCCTTTTTTACTTTTATTTCATAAATGTTCTACAAGGTCAGTATCAGTAATCCATGATTATGCCTCTTATGGTTTGAATGGCTGACTGGGTTTTGGCTACAGATATGGTGACACCCCTGCTATCAAGAGAGGGATTGAATCTCCATCGGCGTGGAAGTCCCCTTGGTTCATGAACTCTTTTCTGCCTGGTCCAAGAGTTGATACAGACATAACAATCGAGGTATTACAAGTTTGTCTAGTTTATTTTCTTCAATTGTATGAAATGAATTGAGGTCTATCATCAACTTTTTTAAAATGTCGATATATTACTTTACCATGTAAAATAGCATGAATACAAAAAGCCTAATAACATACGTTCAAGAAAAGGGGTGGGGGTGGTTTACCGTGTTGTTTAAAGTGCCAAAGCAGCCAAGACAGCCAAATCACTCAAAACGACTTATCCTCGTTGTCCTTTTTCTTTTCTTTTTTAATGCTGATTTATTTCACTACATAAACTTGCAGCAGAAACCTGTAATTTACTTGTGATTTGGAGTAACTGTTATGTTTTATCAGTATACAAATACCTACTTTTAAGGTGGTTGACCTTGCTTACAAAAAAAAAAGAGGTTGACCTTGCGAGGAACCTAGCAGTTTGGATTCTGAGTTTTCATTGCCTAGCCAGATTGTGACTAGGGCTGAAGCCCAATTAGCAATACCATACTTGCAGGTTGATATGTTCAGGACAAGCATGGCCATTTAGAGGTCAAATGAAATTATGAGATTCAAAACTGTGGCAGTTTAACCTGCCTTAACCATATGCAAATGAAATTAGCTGCCATATTTGAGCCACATTCATTATCAGTTTGCATGTAGGTCTATCTTCACCATAAAAGATGCTTCATTTCTCAGCCAGCTTTTGGTAGTATGCTTTTAGTAGACTGCAGCCTCAGGCCTTCTCAGTCTCCGTTATTCATTCTTGTTGTGTTCAAAAGAAATAGGCAGCCTGAGGTTTCTGGTCAGTTGCCTTGCTGACTGCCTGGTCAGCCTCATGTAGCCTAGCATTCTGATAAGGGTCAGGATCAGGGGACACAAATTTTGACACAAATTTCACACCAAAAAATTGGACACGTATGGTCGTGTGTGTCACCCTCTATTTTAATAAAATTTATTATAAAAATAATTTATAAAGAAGGTTGGGGTACTTTTTAAGTTGTTTAACACAGTTACAGTTGTTTGATAGTTTTCCCTATTTATTATGTTATCGGCTAGCATGGCACATGGAAATGTTTCTTCTTTTACTTTTTTATATATTTCTTTCCTTATTTTTTTATTTAAAAAGAAACTTCTGATTTAAATATAACTAAAATATTATATTATAATAAATTTGTGTGGATGTGTACGCGTTCTAGGGCTTTTTAAAGGTCTGTGTCAGACACCTTGTATCTAATATCCATGTTAGTTTATATACTATCCAAATAATTTTGGAGAAGGATCCAAATGGATTATAAATAGTATTGATTTTCTTAGGTAATTCCTGTCCAGCTTTGTGGCAACAGATATTTTAATTTCGGTAACCATGTCAGATGGGGTTTACGGGTATGTAGACTAAATACAGCCATTGCCCTTTTGATATTCCCTTCTGTTGTATTCCTACCTTCGAGGCATTCTTTAATTTCTTTTGGCCAAGTTGTGATGGTTCCTTTTCTTTCTTCCTTTCCATAAAGGTTTAAAATATCAGTAACCTTAAGCTGAAAAAATTGTACGTATCGCAATACGTATTGATTCATTACTGATATACTGGAAAAATATTTGGTATGCTTAGATACACGTCGATATATTACTCTAAATTATTTTTGATGCATAACCTAAAAATGATGTTTAAAGTAATTGTACTACCCATACATCCACATATACTAAAAAGAATCGCACTTATGTCACCGATACGTTACGATATCTTAAAATATGATGCCTAATATGTTCAATAGTTAGAGAAGCTAAAATGATGTGTACAGCATTAAGGGGGCGTTTGGGAACGAGAAGTAGCACTTCTACTTGTAGTAGAAGTTACAAGTTGATTTTTTACCTCTGAAAAAGTCATAGAAATTAAAACGTGGGGAGGCTTTCTAATTTTTGAGAAGTAACTTCTCTTAGAAGTTAAAAGCTAAAAATTTTAGCTTCAGTTTTAAGTTAGTTTTTAACTTTTCAAAAGTTAAAATATGAAACACATCCAAACTAACTTTTTAACTTTTTGGCTTATAAAAGTCAATAAGTTACTTATTTTTGTGTTGCCAAATGCCCCCTAATTCTACCTCTACATGTCATTTACTAAGACACATTTTGCAATTTAATGCTATTTTTTTTTTATTAATTTAAATATTTTTAAATAATAAATTGGTAAGATTGTTAAAGCATTGATATGTATTGTAACGTATCATGCGATACATTACAATAGATAGAGAATTTGGCCACTACGCCTATGAATTGTATCTGTATCTTCAAATTATGATAAATATCATACCGTACATTTCCATATGCATTGATACTTTAAACTATGTTTGTCATATAACATGGAAACTCATGCAGGACATAGGATATTTCATGAGCCCTGGTGATAGAAGCTATGATGCCCTTGGATTGATGAGACAGTTGAGCGAGCATACTGCAGCAGCATTGGCTGAGGCCCAGGAGGTTCTAGCAAGTGAAAATCCCGAAGTTCCGTTAAAAGAAAGACACTCTGGAGACAAGACTTTGGCACAAGAGAACAATCAATTCCCAGATAATGAGCTGGAGAACCTTATTCCTCAGCCTCCTGGTGTCTTGGTATGTCTCTCTTTGGTTCTTGGATTATTCTTGAAGAAGCATTTTTCCTTTTTCCCGTTAATACTCCTATTCGTCTGCCTGCACTAGAGCTTGAAAGTCTAGCAATGCAAGTCACCAAACAGAATTAATATTTTGGATAGGATTGGTGCTGCTCCATGTACATAACTGTCCGAACATGATTACAAAGTGTATCAATGTGGGATCCAGCAGACAGCCAAAATCCCTCCGAGCTTCACACATGATCGAGATTTGAGCTGTTCTATGGGCCTCATGTTGCTGCAATTTGTGATCGAATGCCGCAACATGGCTTTATCGCCAAGTGGTGTACAATCTATACTTTTTAGAATATCAAGGAATGACAGGGGTCCAGCCCCCTTTTTCTAATAATAGATTTTATTAGACGAGCAACAAAGATACAACGAAAGGGCTACGGGTTGAGGAGACCATCTAGCAAGTCGAAAAAAACAAAAAGGTGCTAGACCACTCTCATCTATGCGAAAAGAGAGTCCCACCTCAAGACAAAATCCTCAAATAAAAGCCCTCTACATTCTATGAATATTTTAGACAAAAAGAACAAAAGGGCCTTAATAGAGAGGATAATGCGTTTTGAAATCTTTTCTATGATGTCCTGGTGTCCAAAACCAACGATTTGGATTTATTATGTATTTTATAACGTCATGTTTTAAACTGGAATTCCAAAATTAAGACGAACTTGGTAATGTTTAAAACTTATAATTGTTGTTTCCACGTTTGACCTGGGTAAGCGAAAGAAAAATTCATGTGTCAATTTTTAAAAACTTGATGGGTTGATTTGACACTGATAACAGATTTTATCAGTTTCTTGAAATGGTTGCTGAACTCTAGCCAAGCAACCTAATGTCTGGGGCCCTGTTTCATGGCATAATATATTTTTCGATAAAGGTAACTAATTTTACTTGGTGGAACTCATCTTTTCTCGTTTTTACAGCCTGTCCAGACGGAACGACGAGTTCTTGATTTCAGTGGATGTGGGACACCTGGGAGGGGATCAGAGAACAGGAAATCCTCCGGGGTTGCTACTACAGTAAGTTTCTCAAGCCCATCTTCCTATTTGATGAAGGGTTGCAGGTAGTATGATGGCTAGTGGCTTGTGCTGTTGTTATGCTTTGGAATATATATATGCCTTCTTTTTTTTTCCTCCTTTTTATCTTATTTCTTTCGTCCATTGTCACAGTTTCTGTATCTGATATAATCAATTGATTAATGAGGTTGTAGAGGGTTGGGCTTGTTTGTGGAGTTCCTGTTTCCTTTATTGTATTTCTGAATGCATATCACATGATCATAAATCTGTAGATTATATGGGGAAGACACCTATTTGTGAAGAAAGTCTCGACAAATTTTGTAACATAGATGACTAAAAACTTGTGTTCCCAAAATCTGCATACCCTTCAAATGCTAGGACACTATTTAGTAAGCACAGCCCCAAATTTGCATCCTTCAGTATGATCTTGACTCTCCAATAATGAACAGCCTTGTTTAAATGATTTTGGACGGCCATAGATTAAGTGGGCTCTAGTCAATTTTAGCATGCATTCCTACATTTGGTACCATGTGGCATATGCAAGTGAGCGAGTACCAACTGATTCTGAGTGGACAGTGATGGAAGGTGTGTTCTATCATTTGCACAATTTTAGCTGTTTTCTCAAGCACACTGATGTGAGAATGCCATTGTTGATTGTGCCAATCAGCTAGTTTTTGTTTTGTTTTAGGCTCTGATTGTGCCAATCACTGCTACTACACATAGTGTTACATCGTGCACCAAATCATCGGTCCAGTTGTTTCATTCGATCGGCATTTTGTTGGATACAGTACTTCATAATCTTATCTGGTTATCCTAACTATCCTATCCTAGCAGAAACCAGAACTTGGATAAAAGGAAATGTAGCTACAATTGAGGAAAAAGGTCCACAGAATAGAGGGTTATGATCATTTGATCACATGATTTTGCGCTATGACCCATCTCTTGATGAATCGATGGGCTTTGATAATTTAGTTCGAGTAAAATTCCGGTTTGTAATGAATAAATGTGTTAAAAAATTCGGCGAAAATAATTTATGAAATAAAATGAACAAAAAAATAAAATATTGACAATTTTTTATCATAGGAATTAAATTTTTGTGTTCAAAACGTAATAATCCGGGGATAATTCATGAATCATTTGAGTTATTAAATAGGACATTGTTCGGTTCATTTTTATTTATTTTTTGAATAGTTTGTACGTTTTTCGCATAATTAGAGAATATTTGGAGAATTTACTATGGATTTGAGTCAAAATCCCTAATTTTCCAGAAGACGCTCCACTTTTTTAAATGAGAAACAAAATCCCAAAGAATGTTAGCACTGGCACGTACGAGAGATTAAGCGTGTGCGAAATATTAAGAAAAGTAAACTCGTGTTAAGCCAATGTGCTCAAGATGCTTTTTATTTGATCGAAGGCCATTAAGAGACGTGCACATGTCTTCAAATTTTGTGAAGTTTCGTCCCCCCACCCAAAATGCCACGTGGAACCCTCTTTCGGTCCCCACTAACCTTATGGATGTTTGGCCCACTTCTTGGTGGACCCACACACCAAAAATCATCTTGATTGATGATCCCTGGTTGTTAAATTTTAGCAACAAAAAAAGCTAAAAAATTCAATGGCCAGAAATGACCCCATTAAATTGCTCAAATCCAACGGATAAAAATCATCAATTAAAATGATTATTGGTGTCCACGAAGAGGTGAGCGATGCATGGATCTGTGGACCAATAATAATGTGCCACGTGACATTTCTGGTCTTAAGAACTTGTTAACGACAATTGTATCACTAGGCGCTCAAGGCCCGCCATCATGGGCCCTATGTAAGAGATCTGCTGGGCCAAAATTAAGCATGAATGGATGACTTTTAACCATCAAATGTCTAGACTTTTCCTTGGAACTTTATAGTTAAGTTTTCACCATCTAAAGAAATAAAATAAAATTGAATGGCTGAGATCATTAGATCATATTGATTTTTGGCTCTGTAGATTGCTTCGGTGGGACCCATTAAATCTTAGGCTTATCCCTATCTTGCCTGCCTCAGTGTCCTCATACTCGGTTGTATCTCCAACCGGTCTCTGCATCTTCAAATTTGAAGAAGCTTTCTCTACATCTTCAAATTTGAAGAAGCTTTCGCAAAA
This sequence comes from Euptelea pleiosperma, assembly GCA_035048495.1. Lineage (NCBI taxonomy): Eukaryota > Viridiplantae > Streptophyta > Magnoliopsida > Ranunculales > Eupteleaceae > Euptelea > Euptelea pleiosperma. The sequence continues at coordinate 27,811,227 of CM068549.1, forward strand.
TCCAACTCCAACTGGTCTCTATATCCAACATCAAATTTAGACCCCCTCTATATTTATCTATTCTCAAATATAAAGGGGCTACTATTCACTTTCTCTGAACATAGAATTTAAAAAATGACCGTTGTAACAGATTCGAACCTCTCCCATTACGTTATATACCGTTAAAATGCTTTAAAAATAACGTCCGTTATTTTTCCACTATAACAAAAACAATGTCCGTTATTTTCTGTGAAATTTTGTGGAAAAAAAATGGCCGTTATTTCTGTTATTTTCCGTTGTTTTCATTTTTGAATATTGAAAATTTGAATTCCAGCGCCAATATTTCCATTATTTCTCCGTTATTTTCCATATTTAACCCTGAGCATTACAATTCGTTATAACGGCCATTGTAACAGAATAAATTGTAATGCCCCCAGTCCGTTATACCGTTACAACGACCCCTTTTAAACCATGTCTCTGAATTTTATTTTTGTCTTTTTCCTTCTGTCAACTTTTTTTAAGTACGTTTTTGTTCTTTGAAAATTGCAAAAAAAACCAAAACTTATATTAAATTTATTTTATGCATGTCCTTTCGACAAATGTGAAAATTTAAAATCAACCGACCAAATTTAAATAAGATGCATTTTTGAATGGAGGAACATGATTCGTGTCAACCCTATACCGTTGAGAAAAAAGGCTTATGATGATGAAGAATAGTTTTTAGCTCATATTCTTTGTTCCTTTTTTTAGCTCAACTTTTTGTATGTTATTTTTAAGGTGCATTGCACCAATGCTTGTCACTATTTCTTATTTTAAGATGACTTCTAGAGAGAGAGAGAGAGAGAGAGAGAGAGAGAGAGAGTGAGTTCCATATCAAATGTTTGATACATTGCCATGTGGCAGTTTTTCAAGCCCACTAACCCATGAATGTTTGGTCCGTCTCTTGGTGGGACTACACACCTAAAATCAGCTTGATTGATGATTTATAGCCTTGTGATTTCAGCACTTTTTCAACAAGGGTTTCATATGAAGTAGTGCTCGAATCCAACGGCTAGAAATCACCAAGGTGTAGTACTCCAACATTTATGGCATCAGCGGGGCCCACATGAAGATCATCCTCACAAAAAAGAAAAAGTAAATTTTAAAACTTCTAACCCTATCAAATATGGACCTAAATTTAACCATGAAAATGGATGGTTCAAAACTTTTCAACTTGCAATTCACTTTTTATAAGGCTACAAATGTTGGAATGAGCTGAAGTTTTGTGGGGTTGATACCCATATTGAGAAGGATATCGTCACCAAAAATTAGCCCTTAACTCATCCCCATGTGGGCCTCACATTCATTTAGTCATTATTTTATTAAGAATAGCATGAGTCAACGAAAGATAGGTTTCCCTTGCATGTCTTCCCGGGCTTTTTGCCAGCTTTGACCTTCAAATCGAAACTCAACCGTCCATCCTTATTAACAAACCCAACAAAAATAATCTCCTTTTTGTTTAATCTCCTTTCTCCCACCACCCACCTTTTCTTTCTCAAACATGCACCCCACGTTCCATTAACACAAAAAAAAAAAGAAGAAACAAACAAACATAAAACTCCTTCAACAATTCTCTCCACAATTTTCTGTCTAATTGCACCAAATCATCAAAACCAGTTTTTTTCATCTTCAGTTCATCATTTTGGGAGATGGGTTTCTCATCTCTCTTCCATCTTTCGCTCTTAGAATAATAAAAATTCTCTCCAAACAACTTCTCTAAGGTTGAAGGCCTGAACATTATCATGTTCTCCTCTTCCTTGTTCATCCTTTAAAGCTCTTCTCAAATTTATAATGGTTCGAGCTCTCGAACAAAAGAACGCCTTTCAGAAGTCGAAGTCATTCTCAGCTAAATTGATGTTCGAGCTTTCAGGACGCAGGTCTCATAGCCAGATCATGGAGAGTGCAAGTGGTGGGGCAATTGTGGATGATAAGATGCTATCGAGAAGTCATGGTGGGAAAAGTCCAATCAATCATCGCTCGTTAGAGAACCAACAAATTTGTTGCGCAATCGCTCGGTCCAACGACAAGGATCCCAAATCGCGCTTGAGCAAGGATGGCACTGGAAGCAAGGACCGATCTTCAGGTAACTCTTTTATTCTCCTTTTAAATTTTGATCTAATATAATTATGAATATTAATAAATTTGATTTCTAAAGCACCTGAAGATCGACGACAGCTTAATATGAAAGTGCTTAGAATGTGAGGTTGTTCATGGTAATTTAAAATTGGATACAATGCAAAAAAAAAAAAATGTGATTTACGCAAATTTATTTCCATACGAGGAGGTATCTCGGACGATCATCGTTTGGGTTTCTTAATTCATGTTCTATTAATATGTTCATAGTTTTAATTTTGTCATTTTTCTTTTTGTGGGTTTGATTCAGATGTGGAAATGATAAAAGAAAGGTTTGCTAAGCTGCTGTTGGGTGAAGATATGTCAGGTGGAGGAAAGGGAGTTTCGTCGGCTTTGGCATTGTCGAATGCCATTACCAACCTAGCAGGTACTTTGGTTTATATATCTCAATTAATCTCTTACCGTATTTAATTTCGAGTCGTAGTAATCTAACGAGGTTTAGAAAATGGTTTATTGTTAAAGAAGAAAGAAAATAAATGGATAATTCCCTAGTTTCTTGAATAGTAATGGACGCCCCTATAAGGAATTTTTAGATTTTTCTTTCCAAAATGTTGCAGCAACTGCTGCTGAAAAATGTATCTTAATCTATATGATATAGACACCCAACAGTGAAAATTCTAATGCCTGGTTATATTCTCTCCTTTCTTAATTCAATGCAGCTTCTATCTTCGGTGAGCAATGGCGTTTGGAGCCCATGTCGGATGAGAGAAAGAAGAGGTGGAGAAGAGAAATCGATTGGCTCTTATCCGTTACCGATCACATTGTTGAATTCGTCCCTTCTCAACAGAAATCCAAGGATGGAACAAACATGGAGGTGATAAAATCTCTCCCTATGTGCGTGTGCACGGGCTATAAATCATAAAGTTGGAAAAATATATAGTTCTGTCTCACAATTTGCTTTAAATTCTACCTTCTTAAACCTCAAAACTCTTGATTCAATAGATAATGACGACATGCCAACGAACTGATCTTCACATGAACATCCCTGCCCTACGCAAGCTTGACGCAATGCTAATTGTAAGAACTCAATACTCTTTCTCCTTCCAACTGTTGGGAGCTAGAGAGGCTGTCTTATGTGGAATTTGAATTTTTCATCTTATATATGTCCAATGGATTTGTGATAAACAGGACTACCTAGACAATTTCAAAGACGAGAATGAGTTCTGGTATGTGTCTAGAGATGCCGACGAGGCTGACAAAGGACACAGGAAGGACGACAAATGGTGGCTACCCACTGCCAAGGTTCCCCCAGATGGGCTCTCCGATGGCTCGAGGAAATGGTTGCAATTTCAGAAGGATTCTGTGAACCAAGTACTCAAAGCAGCCCTGGCCATAAATGCCCAGGTTCTATCAGAAATGCAGATACCCGAAAACTATATTGAATCCCTTCCTAAGGTAAAAGAAGGAAAGAACAACCCATTGATCTGGTTCATAGAATATTGGAGCCTTGCTTGATTTTTCTTCTTCTTTTCCTTTTGTTAGAATGGGAGAGCAAGCCTCGGGGACTCGATATATCGGAGTATTACTGATGAATTCTTTGATCCTGAGCAATTCCTGTCGACTCTAGACCTGTCGACAGAGCACAAGATCCTCGACCTCAAGAACAGGATTGAGGCATCCATTGTAATTTGGATGAGGAAGATGACCCATAAAGATGGCAAGTCACCTTGGGGTTCAGCAGTTAGTTTGGAGAAGAGAGAACTCTTTGAAGAGAGAGCAGAGACCATCTTAGTCCTTCTCAAGCACAGGTTCCAGGCATTCCTCAATCCTCACTGGACATAAGTAAGATCCAGTACAACAGGGTATGAACAATAACATTAGTACTATGTTTGTCTGTCTTTATGGATCTCCAACTATATACACAAGCTTAATTGAACCTATTTGTGAACTATACAGGATGTGGGGCAATCTGTTCTAGAGAGCTATTCAAGGATACTAGAAAGCTTGGCTTTCACAGTCATATCCCGAATTGAAGACGTCCTTTATGCCGACTCTCTCACTCGTAATCCATCGTTGGAGGAGTCGAACCAAAGTCCGCCATTAGATTCTACACCAGTGAGAGAGCCAGTGAAGTTCCCAGACCCTGGTGAAGATGTAGAGAAGCTGAATTCTGTGGAGACACCCACTTCCATGACACTATCAGACTTCATGGGTTGGAATTTGGATCAAGGAGAGAATGGGGAGATGAAGAATAAAGATTCGACGGGTTTAGATTCAATGTTCAAAGATGAAGATGGAAAGTTAAGCAAACTTACTAACATTGTGACCCACAAGAAAGTTTCCTACATAGAGAAGCTTGGGAGCTTGGGTGGTTTAAGAAGCCCGACGGCTCGCCATTAAAAGGACTAGAGAAAAAGAGAGAGAGAGAGAGAGAGAGAGAGAGATACAAAGAGAGAGAGCTTGAATTCCAAATGTAAATATTCAGACCCACAAAGGAGAATTTGTGATTTGCATTGTTATTCTTCCTTCCCATTGTGAGATAGGGAAGTAAGAATGTTGGTTTTGTTTCATTTGGTTGACGCTTTCTTCTGTAATATAAATCAGCTTTGAAAGGCTTAATTTGTAGACTTGTAGCCACTGATCTCTGTTTATTCTGACAAAAATTTCCAAGTGACTCCATTGATTCTTCTTGTCCTCCACATTCTCTGAAATATCAGTTTTTCTCTACAACTTGTGCTTGTAGCTTTTTCAGGGATCACCAAAATGCTCTCAATGTCATTAAACAACTAATAAGAACATATAGGTTTCGATTAATTTCTGAATAACAAGGTAAGAGGTCCTTACAAGGCCTAGGCATACTTACAATGTTGGAAACAATAAACTATGTGGGTCCCTCCGCAATTAGATCTTGCCACGTGGTCCAAGCTTAGGGGGCAACTGTGGGCCCTTCTTGATGGGTAGTATGTCACCTGAGGCAGTGGAACTGAGGTAGGCAAGGGTGGAGCCACCTCCCAATATCAAGAACTTGAGCAACAAACCTCTTTTAGTAAATGGAGCTGCAAATGTCTCAAAGAACTTGCTCTGCATTTCCATGTTCATATAGGAGTTCATAAGTAATAGTGTAATACATACTTAACCAAAATTAAAACGAGTATTGCAAAAAAAAAAAAAAAAAAACAAACATCGAAGCCGCGTATTAGGGATTTGGGTCCGAACACGCGATCACATTATCTAACATTATTACGGCATTGGCTCGTTGTATATTTAAGAACCCTAATATAATGGCCATTATTAACCATTATCCCCCGTTAAAACATCCGTTATTCTATTACGTTATGCTGTTATTAACTTTTTAATAATTTAATTTTTTCAAGATTAAATGTATCATACATAGAAAAATGTACACTGTTACAACGGATGTATAACTGTTACAATGGCGCGAACATTTACAAGATTTTATGGTAAGAACGGCGGAACCGTACAAACCTGGAGGGGGTTGTAAGGCGACGGGGCGTCGGAGCCGTACAAGTCCCATTGGCCAGTAGTGTTGCCTATGTCCTCCAAGTCAAAGTAAATACTCTTGTCTCCATACTTGGCCACCACGGCCCCGGACCTGCTTTCATACATGTAAGGATTTGTTAGTAAAAATGTGACAATTATCAAAAAATTGATGCCGTAATCGGATTCTCAGACAATCGGGTTCGTTACCTAAGATTAGTGCGCATCACATTCTGTCGAGTCGGCTTGACGGAAAGCTTGGTACCGTTAAGGGAGCTTCCTCCAAGGCCCTTAATGGTGACCGGCTGTACCACAGCTAAGGTTGCTAGAGAGGCCATGACTTTGCTCTACTAAGTTTTTTCCTTTTTTTTTCAATTTTTCTTGGTGTGTTTATTGTGTAAGACTAGAGAAGTATTTGGATTTGTCTTTTGCCTGGATATTGGCCTGCCACGTGGCGAGTTGGGTTTTCTTGAGATATTGATGGAACCCCATTTAGGAGATGACACGTAGCTTGTAGCTGGATAAGCCTATCTTTTTCGTTATCTCTCATTAGTTCACTTCTGTTAACTTGGTATCTTCTGTAAGTTCATTATAGATGTAGGGGAGAGCAAGATCCATGGATCTTCCCTTGGAAATCTCCTTGATAAAAAATCACTCCAGTCAGATGATTATAACCATCCAATCTAGGGATTTTTTTTCGTCTCAAGGCCTGGAAGGTCGCGGGTGGGGTTCAAATCTCCAGTAGAGTGTATTCCCGCTCAGGGGCGTGTTAGTAGACGGTATATTCCCACGCACGTGTTGTGTTGGCCTGATACACATTTGTTTTGCCTTTCCCCAATAAGTCGATCTTTTGGGGTAAATGGTTATTTTAACAATTATTACCGTTCATGTTTGACGGGGAAAACTCCTAAGTGGGACCAACACTTTTTACACACACAGATCCAATTTGGTCCATGAGACGGACAAAGGTTTTAAATATCCACATCTATATAACAAATCAGCTCAGTTGTCTCCCCCTCTTATAGGATTCATATATAGATGGCTGAGATCTTATTCGGAATTGGACGGTGGATCTCAGCCACTCACACTTGATTTGGGCAAATGCTTTGTTGGGGAGTGCCGTGACGGGTTGGGCCACCCACTAGTCTATATAACAAGGGAGCTCAGTTGTCTCCTCTTTTTATAGACTTCAATAAAGAAGGGCTGAGATCTTATCCCCTAACTGGACGGTGGAACTCAGCAACTCACACCCGATTTTGGCAAATGCTTTGTCGGGGAGTGCTGCAGGCACGAGCCACCCACTAGTCCATACACAAAGGGAGATGTTTACATTCATACACATACTTGTACATACATACATACATACATGGTTTGCCTACTCTTGTAGACCATATGTACGGTCTCAAAATTTCCATGAAGGGAAATTTGACCCGGTATTCAATAGCTAGGTCACATATACATACAAGTTGGGGTACCTCTAAATTTAGTAGAATAGCAACCCCTACTGTCAGAAAGCAAATAGTTACCTCCAAATTTAGCAGAATAACTACCAAACTCCATCAATAACAATATATTACTAAAGGTTCCCCCAAATTTTATCTGAGGAACCTAAAAATTCAGACATAACCATACAAATATAAAAATGGAACCTCTAAATCTAGCAGAATAACTAACCAAATTTTATTAATAACCACACGGTCCTTAGCCTATTAGGGTACCCCTACTTTGGTGGCAGAAAATTTTCCCGAGAAAATACATATGGGAAATGCCTTAAATGGATGATCGATCGCAACTGAGAACACATATTTCAACCATGTGAGAAAATAAAGGCGTGTTTTCAGGTGGAAATGAATTCTCACATATCGGACGTGTGGATACCATATCTGACCCCCTATTCTCAGAAGGACATGTGGACATACGGATTCCAATCCCACTCGTATATACATCACGCGAGGTATGAGGCCAACTCATACGTCAGACTTGCGTCGTATTCCTAATCATCTGAGATGGGCCCATTTTAATTTTTTCGGCCGAGACTCCTTCAACTAGAGTCCCTCAGTACAGCAGGAGTCCAGCTCCCCCTAAATCAGGGAAGGCAAAAGAAAGAATGTCCTAAAAGGAGACCTCCTCTTAAGACCCAAACCAACACACCAAAAGCACCTAGGTGATAGAGGTGCGGAAAGCTTAAGTCCTAACGTTTAGGATCGTAACATTCCACTACGCTTCCAAGGCCAACATCCACAGTGACCCACACTGAGGCGGCTTTCACTCCGGTACCCCTATTTTCTCACTTTTTGTGAGCGAGCCCCAGGCTTTTTTTCCTGTACCCCTATTTTCTCTTTTTTGAGTGAAGACTCAAGTAGCCCTTTAAAGATCGCCCCTCCCATGACGTGTCCGGTTGGCTCTGATACCAACTGTTAAGACCCAAACCAATACACCAAAGCACCTAGGTGATAGAGGTCGGAAAGTTTTAAGTCTTAACGTTTAGGATCGTAACACCTTATCAAGATAAGTATTTACATCAACTCTACACATTGTTTCTAGGGTCTTCCTGATCTCATCCTCTCCATGACTGTGTCATTAGAGAATCTTTTGTAGGTCCAACCCCCGTCTCGGAGTGCGGCTGCTGCTGAGGATCAATGTGTGCTCTCTTCTTGCCTAGACCAGTCACTGGGGATTGAGCCGAGAAGGTAATTCTCCCCACAGGGCGGATCCTAAGATGGAATGAATCGGTGCCTGTCAATTAGGGGTGTCAACGGGTCGGTTCCGGTTCGGTTCCGGTTCGGTTCCTAAGGTGACCAGAACCGGAACAAACGGTTTGGGTACTTATCGGTTCCGGTTCTCAAAGTGATGGTACCAGAACCGGAACCGATTATGTAGTTTTTGTCGGTTCCGGTTCCGGTTTCGGGTATAACGGGTCCAATCTTGGTAATATGAGAATTTTTACACTATATTTATATATTGGTTCCGGTTCTTATTGGTTCGGTTCCGGTTCTTATCGGTTTCGGTTCCATATTAGAGTGCCGGAACCGTAACCATTAGTTTCCGGTTCGGTTCCGGTTCTTTTTAATCGGTTCCCAAAAATGTGGTACCGGAACCGGTGTTTTCGGTTCCGGTTCCGGTTCCGGTTCGGTTCCGGTTAAATCGGGTAAAATTGACACCTCTACTGTCAATCCGATCTGGATTGCCCAATCCAGAACGGAATCGGCCGAGACTTCAAACAAGTACATAACTTCGTGCTTAAATAAATAAAAATTGGTCATAAAAGTCAAAGTTCAGACTCAGTAACATAGACTGGTCAAACTGAGTTGGAACTACTTTTATTGGATAATATTCACCAGATATATATGGTCTACATCCATGTTGTTGACCTCTCCTTCACTTCTGCAACTCCCTCCATTAAAATCTCTCAAGATTATCTTTCCTTAATGGGTCTTCACCAATTTATCTTCTCTACAAACCCTCTTCGTTTATCTCAACATCAAAACCATCTCCACCTTCATGAAATCGATGCAAGGGAGTGTCCTGTGATCCAGAACGGGATCTGCCGAGACTTCAAACCATGCCAAAACACCGTTACAGTCAGGTGAATGCCAAAACAAGACCGTTACAGTCAGGTGATGCGCGCCTCGCACCCCAACCAAAGTACAAGAGAACGGCCAGTCCACCAAGATCGTTCCACAAGAGCTCAGTATCCCTTTGGAGTCTCACCAATTTCAGCGTGAGTAGAAAGATCTTTATTGCTTTGGAATCTCTACTGCATTTAACTGTTATTTTCCTTGTTCCTACTTTAGTTTTGGTTAATTTTTTGGATTGATCGAGGTGACGGGGAACGGTTTTTTTTGTGGATTCTTTTTGTTGAACTCTTTTACTAAAATGGGTATCAGCAAAATGTTGGAAAAAAATTGAAGTTGTTCCAGAATTATGGCTGGATGGCGAGCTTATCAGTCAAGTTTGGGAATTTTGATGAATCTTGTAAGAAGAATTAGGATGAAGAATATAAATGATGATGATGAGTGTTACCATCAATTCTAGGGCCCATCGTCCAACCTTGACCCTGGTGAGTGAAGGCAGCTTTTGAACCCAGGCCCGTAGTATCAACACTTGCAGATTTTAACAACTTAGCAGGTTGACACCTTCAAACCACCAACTATAAAGCCAACTTATATATTGCTTCCCATAAATAAACTGGTTCCAAAATTCCTCACATTCTGCTGAGCATTTTTGCCCCCAAGGTCTCAACACAATCAAGTATTTCAATGTAACTTCCTGATTGTTGAGGTGACAATTATTTGAAAAGAGAACAACAAAAAAGAATCCACCACAGCAAGATGAAACCTAAAAGGTCTACTACGTAGTGTGCCTGTAATTGATTAGACAACAGTGGTGACGGCTGCATGGATTGCGTCTACAAGGTGAGGGACTGTCTTCGAGCTTAGACCCGCCATGCTAATTCTCCTGCACAACAAGGATAGTTAGTAAAAAGGGTGTCATGAAAGATGATTCAGATCAAAGCTAACACGGGAGCATATCGTTACCCATCCGATGTCATGTAGATGTGGTACTCTTTGGTAATGAAGGCAACTTGTTCTGTGTTCAACCCTGTGAAAGTAAACATTCCAATCTGCTTGATAATGTGACTCCAGTCGCCTGGTGTACCTGCCAAACAGTAAACACAAATGAGTTCTAAAATCGTGGACTTGACATGATATTCCAGCACATCAGACATCATTTACTGCCTTCTTTGTTTCGAAGAGACATTCACCGCATTCATATCGTTATACGTCCAGAGTGAAGGTAACTTGACTGAGAACTCTGGCCAAGTCAACAAGGTTGGCCGGGATCAAGTTTCAATTACTAATGACATTTTATGGATTATCTAAAGAATCGGCCAGTCAAACATCAGTATGCTGACAAACTAGGCTGAATTCATCAGAGGTGGAATAGATTTTTACACTGGTTTAACAAGCATAATCAACTACAGCTCACAACAAGATGAAATACAATCCAGCAGTCATAGGCCACTGAAAAAGGACCAAACAAAATGGCCCATTCAAGCAACTTCATCTTTCTTATGGGTCCCCTGGAACTTCGGACTGGGTCAGCCAAGGTGAATCACCCATTAGAAATTGCCAAAAAGAGGTAAAGGTGTCTCTTGCCTAGAGTGTTCAAAGTGCTAGAGGGTGCCTGTTTGCTTTTGGAAAGTCACCTTAAACCATCAGGTGCACCAGTAATCCTAATCGATAAACTAACATTGAAACCAGAAAGGAAACTGCAGGATGAGAAAAGGAAAACGAGATGGACTTTACCTTTAGCACGTAAAGCATCGAAGAGCTGTTGGCGCATGCTGATAATGCGGTCAGCCATTGCCTTCAACTCAATAGTCCATTCGTTATACATATCCCTGAAAACCAAGCATAAGTCAAACTTATGGACATACTTAAAAGGTATTGGATCTAGGAAAAAAAGAAATTGCATAAACCGGAATCTATCATTTATATGCTTCACTTTTGCGCGTAACTTGTACTCTTTATTTATTTCCGGGTACTATTATGCACCTCTTTTTTTTTTTTTTTTTTCCGAAGGGTGTCCCCACCCACATAGAATGGGACTAATCCCTCCGGCTGCACCACACCTCTTCACTTTCAAAAATATTCGCACTTTATTCTTTCGCAATAAACGGAGAACACTTTATTTCTATTTAATTCATGTATAATTTTTACCTTGTACTTCCAACAGTTACCACAAGACAAACATATTATCTACTTTGATAATGTCGATCAGTGTCTAAAGCTTCTTATACAATTGAAATTTTAATTTTACATGCATTAGTATTGTTTTTCAAAACAGTCAAACTGCTTAGGATAGACTTTTCAATGGTTTGCCCTAAATTTATACCTGTCCTTGAGAATGGTAGCCACAATCGATGCACCATGAATTGGAGGACTGGAATACATGGGCCTGATCACAAGTTTCAACTGGCTCTCAACTCTGCTTGCCACATCAGTTGTCTTGCAGACCTATAAAATGAAAATTTTGCTAGACATTAAGATCACAGGACAGGCACTTGATGCAGATTTTCTGTACCCTTGAACTAGAAAAATAGTAAATGTTAGTGTCTGGGAATTTAACAATGGGTTTCAAAAAAGAAAGGCTACTCTAAACTCAAAGGTACAATTTTATTCTGATTCAATGAGAAACTACCAGTGAGTTTCAAAGCTCCGCACATGAAGCAGCAATAGCCAGCAGATCCACATGTTTACAAAGTGGATCTGAAGGGTAACGATGGAGTGTGAAGTTAAACCAAATGTCAGATTGAACAAAAACAATTATGATTTCCACTGCCATAACAAATGGTGACAACTCTACCCAAAGCATAACAAAAGATAAGAAAATAGAGGATATGTTTATTTGATAAATGTGATTTTATAGTCAAATAATGATAGTTTAACGTAGTGGATGCACGTACAAACAAGGAAGATCTCCGTCTCCTACCTAAGTGCAACCTTGAATCCACAAGGACAAGAAATACAGGGAAAACCCAAGAGAAACTGAAAATTTCATTAATTCTCAATTCGTAATATAACAAGACTCACAGACTATCGAAACCCGAACTTTCCTGAAATACTAAGAATTACCAAAAATAGTAAAATTCCTAATTCTCATGAAATTCTTAAAATAACCTTGAACTGCTAAATGAAGACCTTCCAAAACAAACCGGACAAAAAACAACAAAAAATAAGCTAAACGAAAATTTGCCAATAATAGTAAGTTTTTCTTAAAACTGCAATTTGACTCTCAAAAAGACCTCTTTTGGCCTCAGAAAACGGCAATGTATCTTTAGAGCTCGACGAGACAATCTACGTGCAAATGCTATAATAGCTAATCCGAGTTACGAATGCCAAGTTATGGCTGTTTGAAGTTGACACTACCCTTTCAGCTTGATTTTTCTGATCTTGATGTTCCAGAAACTGTTCAGCAACCCGTTCTACATCATAGTTTCACGTAACTTTCTTTCAGAGCTGCATATTTACTGTGAGTTTGAAGGCGATCGACCTCTGGTGTCCATGTAAGACAACAAAGCACTGGGATGTCAACAGGTTAGTTTCAGGTTTGGTACCAGTTAATCAGACCTGATTGTGATAGCTAATGGGACTATAAAAATGAACCCAGACCGAAGCAAATTGATCAGGTCTATCGAGCATTAAAGTAGCAGCTCTCGGGTAATGAGTAGAGAATTTGAGCAATCAGGTACCCATAGACAACCCTACCAAAACATGTCAGTGTCCATGTCCAAGTTAACCGATGTCAAATGTATATAATTGAGAAGGCTTTTGATATTAGTTAACTAACGAGTAGCTTTTGATATTATAGGTAGGTAATTATTGCATAGAAGGTGGTCTTAGAGTCTCACAATGCTGAGGGCCCCAACACGTTCTCCATATAGTCCCATGTTCTTTGCATAACTCTGAGCTGCAAAACATTCACCACCATCCGCTACAAATAAACGAACTGACTGTGCATCTGAATCCAGGCTGCCACTTGCAAAACCCTAATAGGTCAACAGAGTCCCTCATCAGTAAAATCTATGGTACAATTTGAATGGTACAACAAACAATAGTCAAAACCATCTTTTACTTATCATTATTATCTTAAGATTAATGATCATCATCTTGATTTCTGGGACCTTAACAAACTTCACAATACCAAACTGGTTTGAGCTCTGGAGCATTTGTTGTTACCTGATAAGCACTGTCAAAGAAAGGCAATAACCTTTTCGATCTCATCAACAGCCTGATCTGCTCCCACTGCTCAAGGGTTGGATCGACACCAGTTGGGTTATGAGCACATGCATGAAGAAGCACTATTGCTCCTGGTGGGGCAGAACCAAGATCTTCTAGCAGGCCTGTTTACCACATAAAGAAATGTCACTCACATGGAAACAGCCCCACAAAAATTAGATGGAGAAAAAACAAAAGGTTCCAAGCAGGATACTATAGATGGGGAATGGAGGAGTTATAGACACTTAGTTTAATATAGTATTGGTGTTGTAAAATGGGTACCAAGATTATAAAGTTATCTACAGTACAATAAGAAAAAACCTATTTTAATTGGAGTATGTGATTAGTAAAAAATGAAAATATTGTATTCAATACTTTATCTTTGATATGAAATAATGGATTATGGACCACAGCTAAATGAAGATGCACTGATCGGAGAATGATGTCAATTAATCCAGAAGAGATCAGCAGTATAGCTATATAAACTCAACATAGAAGCCAGCTTCAAACCTTGGAAGTTTAGTCCACGTGTTGCCGGATCATAGTAGCGATAATACTTCACAGACAACCCTGCTATAGTGAAAACTTTCGGATGGTTTCCCCATGTTGGCTGTGGAATGTATATTATGCGCTGGCAAACATTTAAGACAAAATTAAGCTGAAGTCATCCCCTTGATCAATATACATATGATGTCTAACAAAAGAGAAAAGAGTAAGCTCTGTACTTTGTAGTAATGTTTCGACAGAAACTCAGCTCCAACCCTCAGTGAGCCAGTACCAGACAAGCACTGTACGGTAGCCACCCTGTTCTCTTGAATTGCAGGGCTGTTTCCAATGCAAGCAAAATATTGCATTCAGCTAAAGAAAACTACAGCATAAATTAAAAATAGATGTAATACCATGACATAAACAAATAATCTAGTCTCCCCATCTATTCATCAAGGGAAAAAAAGGGTCGGGGTGGTTCTTTTATTTTTATTTTTAATAAAGAATTTAAAATGAATAAATTTTTCCAGTATTTCGTCCTTTGTTCCCCATAGCAACTGGGGATCGAAAAGCACCAAATTTTGAAAATATAAAATGAAAAAAATATGAAATATCAACTGACTCATAGAAGCCTTTGTCATTTATGGAGGACGGAATTTAATTTCAAAAAGACATATTATGATCATCATCACTAACTGTGCCTCATACTAACTGTTTGGGGTTGGCAACATGAATCCCATTCTGCCAAACTTTCAGAAAACAAAAGGAGTTTGCAATTGTTCAAAAGAAGAAAAAAAATCCGAAATTTTTACTCTGCCACGGCAAAATCTACATATACTTTGGTACATTGGTTAAGAGGCGATTGTGAGCATCTTGAAGTTAAAAATGGAAATCTTGTCTGCTAATCTGGAGAAAACGGCGTCTTAGGTCAGATAACCTGGTTAATTTCTAAACAAGAGTCTCTCTGTCTTTCTCCATTGAAACTTCAGTATCTTCATTTTAATTAAAAAAAGGGGTAGTCTTTTATTGTGCTTTAAGAAAAAATCTCAAAAGGAATAGCAAGATCTTCAAGGGCAAGGAGGCATCTAGCTTTGATATCGTGTTATCTATCAAGGCTCACATCTTCTTTTGGTCCAAGGTGTACGAAGAATGCAAAGGGATGTCCTTTGAGGACTTGTTTTTTAGATAGGACTCTGTTATGCAAAGGGGTAACTAAGAGTTCTTTTGTTTTTTGTTTTGAGGGGGTTTTCTCGACCTCTCGCTTCTCTTAATTGTATTCCTCCTCTTTCATTTATACTACTTTACCTTACGGAAAAAAAAAATCAAAGGAACTGTGGCCTTAACACACAAAACAAAGTTCAATACTTCAAATTCCATATACCAACATGTATTTATCCAGTACTGCATTTATAATTATACAAAAACCCGGATGAAATTCTTACCTATCAGCACCAAAAATGAGCTTCGCACTCAACTTATTAAAATCTGCCAATCCAGTGATAGGAAGATACTCTTTAATGCGCGACCTGAGTATCATACAAATTCAAGCTCAATGTCTAATTCAAATTAAGTTAGAAATAGCATTGGCAAAGTTCTATAGCCTTACCGATCATTTACTATCAGCTGTTCCGCTCGTCTCACAACATTTAAAACAAGAGGCTTTCCTTCCTGTTATGTGAGGGAAAGGAAAACCCAGAAAATTTTGATTAATCAAAGGTTATAAGAAGAACAAATCGACGAACACACGAGTGTGCGCGCTCATGTGGGTCGTGTGTGCATGTTTCTTAGGCGAAAAGAACAATTTTCACAATGTCATCGAAGAAACACACCTCAGTTCGATAAGCACCTACACCCAAATTCAACTTGATTGGGCTGGGATCCTTGTTATATGCAACAGTGACCTGTTTGGTTGATAAATTACAACAGAGTAATTAGAATACAATTTAGCAAAATTACAGTCCATTTAAGATTTCAAACCGAACGATGCAGAACACAGTTAAGATTAAAAGCTTAACTAATTGTCAGTAGTTAATAGATCCGATCGATTACAAAGGGCAAGAAAGTAAAAAATTAGAAATTGATCTTCACAAGCATCACCTAGTTTATTTCAATCTTCCTGATTTGATCTAATCGAATTTTGATCAAAATCAATGGACAAGCAACCAAGAATTAGAGCAAAATCTACAGTAGAAAAGAAGGAAAAAGGTAGATTAGAACAGCAAAGAGAAGGGCAAATCGAAGAGATTTACCCCTAAGATCGGATCTTCAGGAGCTCGAATGACGTGTGCGAAGACAGAATCGCCAGTAGAGGCTGAAGTTGCAGAGGCAGAGATCGTCTGGTTAGGGTTTTGGGACTCCATGGACGAAGCTGACGAGTCTCCAAGATGCCTCACAAACGCACTTAACCTTCGTTCCGTAGGTGAAGCGCACGGGACTTTTGGGCGCATTTTAGTCTTTTTATTTGTTTTAGATATAAAATGCGCTTTATTGAACGGAGTCTCATCCTTTTATAAAGGGAATTCTAAGCTGATGTGGCAACCGATAGGGGTTGTTATCTGGTGACGTCGAAGGTACGTGGGGCCTTTGCTAATCTGAGATAGGTGGGCCCACAAGATGGCGTGACAGTTAGAGCGCACGTGGCTTAGTTCTAGATAGTAGCGGTTATCGAAGTACACGTAAATCTAGACAGAATTTGGAATACGGTAACAGTGGCGCATTTTAGTTGGATAAATCTAGTCTGCAACTGTTTACAGACTTAAAAGTATTTAAACATTATCAGTACGGTTGGATGTCCCTTGAAAAATGTGTTATTTCAATATTTTAAAAAACAAATATTTTATAAATTAAAAAAACGTTTTTCAAGGATAATTTAATGGTGGATACAAAGTTTACATACTTTTAAGTCTGTAAACAGTTGCAGACTAGATTTGTCCGACTAAAAGTGTACACATAAGGTCTTACCGTTGATATTTATCGTGTTCATGTAGTTTGTACTTTGTATCTCGAGGAACATCTAACAGTGTACACATGAAGAGGACGATAACATTTGAAGCTAACCAAAGCCACATTGGGAGGATGGTTGGTGGCATACAGCTTAGACCGAGATGTCACGAATTCCAATAAAGTGGACTAGTTGGTAGGTGGGTGATGGTTAAAAATTAAAATTTCTGACGGATGGAGAGTAAAGATATAACGGACTGGAGGCGTTACTATTTTTCCGTTATTATAAATTGTAACGAAAATAATGGCCGTTACTTTTTAAACACTTTAATGGTACATAAATGTAACGGGGGAGGTCCGAATCCGTTATAACGGCTGTTTTTAAATCATGATTAAGAGTATCTATATCTATTTGAGATTCTATTTATCTATAGATTCTGTACTAAAGCAAAGATCTACTGATGTGGCACTTTTTCCAAAAACAAAAATCTCTCTTTCTATCTCTCCTCCCCCGTGCACGTCTCTATGTGCCCCCACATCCTGTGACGGAAGCCGGTCACAGCACTCGATACGAGCCATGTGGCTTATTATCAGAGGGCGATGACCGTATGGATGTTTGGCCAGTCCCTCGTTGGAGCTACAAACCAAAAATCAGCCTGATTAGTGAATTACAACCTTTGGATTTTGCACCTAAATGACACTCAATAATTATCAACCGTCAAAATCAACCCACGAAAATAACTTCAATCGAATCGGTTAGAAATCACTAATCATGCTGATGTTTTGTGTACCCGTCCACCGAGGGACTGGTCAAACATCCATACGGTCATTACCCACTAATAGTATGCCATGTGGCTCGTATTGAGTGCTGTGACCGGCTTAAGTCGCAACATCTTGTGACACAAGTTTTACATGTCTATCTTCTACTCCAACAACTTGTTGTGTAAGATTCAAACGCGAAGGCAGTGACGGTCAAAAAAATCTCCCTGCACGACAGCACAGCCAGATGATCCGTTGATGGATTGCAGAGAAAGATCGTTAGTCCTTTCACCTTCGCCGTCAACATTCCCATTGTGGGTGGAACTTCTAGCTATGTTAAGGCTACAGTTTCGAGGAGTTCCAAGGCTTGACGAGTACTTGGAGTCTTGGAGTTACAACGGGAGTAGAACCATAGTATGAGCCACATGGCACGCTCTTAGAGACCAGTGACCATATGGATGTATGGCTTATCCCTAAGTGGACCTACATACCAAAAATCAGCTTGATTACTGATTTCTAAGCATTTGATTGGAGTCATTTTCGTGAGTTGTTTTTAATCGTGGAATTTGAGCATTATTTGGAGTTATTTTGGGTACAAAGCAAGGTTTAAAAAACGGCCGTTATAACAAAAATAATGGCCGTTATAACGGATTCAGACCTACCCGTTACGTTATGGACCGTTAAAACGCCCAGACAATAACGGCCGTTATAACAAAAATAACGACCGTTATTTTCTGAAAAATTTTGTGAAAAAAAAGACCTTATTTTCGTTATTTTCCATTATTTTCCTATTATTTTCTATTTTTGAAATTCAAATTTCGTTATTTTTCCTTTTTTTTTCCATTTTTGCCCCTGAGCATTTTTTCATTATAACGGACAAAACGGTAACGCCCCCAGTCCGTTATAACGGTCCCCTTTAAACCTTGGTACAAAGATCCAATGGTTTGAAACAACTAATCATGTAGGTGACACATTCATATGGTCTATGGTCTCTAAGAACGTAAGAATGTGCCATGTGGCTCATACTATTTTCAGTCATCAATGTTGATGACGTCTGTCCGTTAGCAAAGTTCTACTCTTACAGCGGAAGCACAAAACGCACAAATGTAGGCCCAACATGATCGCCGGTCACACTTCACTAACCGTGCAAAATTAGTGAAAAAAATTACACTTCTCCTCTTCAGCTTACAATTGCTTTTTCTCTTATAGAAGGCAATTGTTCACCGTGTGAGATACATGGAGAGAATTGTGCCGTATGCACGCCTTACGAGGAATTGTAATCGTTTCTGTTCGCTTCTTTTAACCACTTGATCTTTCCATCCAACGGTACACTTATAAACACCATGTTCTTGTTACAAGAGCTCTACCGAGCTTCAGGCAATTGAAAATGGTCTCAAGATTTTGATTGATATGGGCTACAACAAGGTAGACGTGGGATATGATTCTCTAAAGCTGTGAAGTGCATTCAAGGTAATGAAGCTCCTCCTTAGTACAGCCTCATGGACAGGACCTTAAATTTCATTTTTCATGATTTTTGATCCACCATGTATCAGAGAAACTAATAAAGTCGTTGATGCCCTCCTATAAAGTAACAATTGGGGTTGGCACCCATGTGACATAATTAGAACCCTCTCTACTTTCAAAGGTAAAACCTTTCCTCTCTGTTTGGTACCTGAGAAAAAGAGTTTTGATGGCGAATATTTAGCGGGCAAATATTATCTTGGCTAAATATTTGCTCATATCACTATTTAACAATGTTTGGTACGTGTACGAGCTAGCTCACTTCAACTTACTTCATTTTCTTTCAATTTGAGTGGGTCCCACATATCAAAGTAAGTCAAAAATAAGTTGGCCAGAGTGTTATGTCAAAGGATAAAAAAAACTCATTTTTATATTTTTTATATATTAAAAAATTAATTTTTATTGAAAATAGTGATTTTTCGACGAGAAACTAAAATTCTCACCAAGGCATAATTGGCGTGAAATATTTACTAAGAGGGGGGGAGGTGATCAAATGTTTTCCCGCCATGGCTGCCAAACGCACCCGGGCGAATATTAGCGCGTGCAAATATTTCATTTTCCCGCCGCGGTGCGCTACCAAACAGGCCCAAATGTCCCTTCGCAATTCAGGCTATCTGGCACGCCCACGGCCCAAATGTCCCTTCGCAATTCAGGCTATCTGGCACGCCCACATCCCTCATCAATATGATGATGAGGGACAAGAGTATAAACCATGTAGCACACTCTTAGAGACCACTGACCTTATGGATGTTCGTCCCAATCCTAGGTAGACCTATATTCCAAATATCAGTCTGATTAGTGATTTCAAACCTTTGGATATGAGTACCCCAAATAATGCTTGAAATCTTTGGTTAAAAATCAACCCATGAAGACGACTCCAATCAAATCCTTAAAAAAATACTACTCAGGCTGATTTTTTTGTATATAGGCCCACCTAGAGATGGGCCAAACATCTCGTGTATACATCAAACGTTACGTCTCCTTAAACAAGCTAACAACCCACAAAAAACAAAACTATACCTCCGTAAGCTCACAAAAAGTCATATTTCCATCTATGTCATATGTATTTACATACGCAAAACGATCCGATACGTTACGTTCCCTTCAGCAATCTACCCGGTTGCCCTTGACCGCTCACTTGATTTCTGTGGTTCCGGCGATTGCATCTGACCCGTCAACTCTATCTGGGTCCCTTCGTGCCCCATATGATTCATTTTCGACTGTGGGATTATTAGCCCTGGACGAAAAACCACTCCACGGAAAATGGCGTCGGAATCTCCAATCCTAACTGACATCAAATATCCCGCATCAAACACCCCATCAACCACACCATTTATGGGCCGTCCGATCATCATCGACGACTCATTCTCATCATTTGATTTCGATCGTTTTATGTTCAGGCTCTTTGCACTAACGAAGTTCTCATTTTCCGTCGACGGCAATACCCCTAACATTGTGATTTCTCTTGGAAGCAACGCGATGTCAGTTTCTTCCCATTGTCGCTTCTTCACCCCCGCCGGTGGGTCAGATTTCCGGCAATGGCTCATTTCCATGATCTAGGCTTTGCATCATAATAAAGAAATTAGTGAAAACACAAGATTAAATTAACAAATTCCCAACATTACAAAGATAAGAACAGATCTAACGGTCTAAACTGAAAGAAGTCCACAAGATATATGGGCATGGATGGTTTGATAATGGGGTTGTGGATGGTTTTTTCAGCTGATTTTCTGGGTAGAAAGTTATGAGAATACCTGAAGTTCTCTTCTCAGTTTGTTTGGTATCTCAGTGAAGAGTGAAGAACACAGAAAAATCTGGAGTTTTTGATGTTGTCTGGTTTATTCTGAAACGAAAAGCAGATATATATCGTGAGACAAGGCATCAGAAACCCGAGACGTGGTGGGTCTCCAAGGAGAGAGAGAGAGGCTTTAAGCAAAATCAAGAAAGTGGACTCATGGCAGGAAGTTGGGAACAAGCGTCGCGATTTTAAATTTGTCGAGATTTCTAACGTCACGTCTTTGATATTATGCTTTTGAGTTTTGATTAATCTACAGTCTACACTAGATATCAATCCTATGGACCGTGAGAGAACCGTCTACCAACTTCTTTCTTGTGGCACACAACATGGTTTAAAACAAGGTTTAAAGGGGACCGTTATAACGGTATAACGGACTGGGGGCGTTACCAACGCTCAGGGGCAAAAACGGAAAAAATGGCGCTGAAATTTCAAAAATGGAAAATAACGGAAAAAATTGAAAATAACAGCCTTTTTTTTAATAAAATTTTCCAGAAAATAACGGTCGTTATTTTCGTTATAAAGGAAAAATAACGGCCATTATTTTCTGGGCGTTTTAACAGTCCATAACATAACGGGGTATGTCCGAATCCGTTATAACGGCAGTTATTTTCATTATAACACGGCCGTTACAACGGTGAGAGCATCTCCAACTGAGATCTCTAAAGCAGAGCACCAAAAAAAATATTTTTCAGTGTTAAAGTACTTTTAGAACACCTCGATTAAAGTTAGTGTTTTAAAAATCCGACCAGACCGACGATGATGAACATGAATTTTGAAGAGAACCGGCGGTTTTTTCAAAATCAGTGGTTCGACCGTCAAACCGGTTCAACTATTGGTTCTTCCGCACAGTTTGAATCATGAATCCCTACATATGAAATCCTAAACGTTGTAACAGCCGTTATAACAGATGTACTTAAGCCTTGGCACATGACTCAAAGTGGACCTGATTGCCTTAGGAAAAAAAAGTGGATTGGTCAGATAATCTTTGTCTTCCAAAATCTCTTATAGATTCTTTGCTCATTTGGACAGATGCGAGATCATTAACATTGCCGATGCCACCGTCGTCGTTGTCGTCGTCGTAACCATCATTATTTGCTTTTTTGAAGAAAGAAACGGTCGCTAGACTCATCATTCTTCAAACAAAGAGGGCAATGATTGACAACACTAATACCTGTCCTCCAAAGAAGATCCATGGTCTAAACTCTTCCCTGAACTGTGCACCAAACCAATAACCAAATTTTCGAAGGCGTCTTGTTACCCCAAACTCGACTCGTCGGAAAATCTTATACCCCACAATCTTTGAGCACCACATAGGAAGAACGAACTGAGAAAATCCCTTTATTATCAAGAGTCCACCTTCTTCTGAGCAAGCTACTCCAAGTAATCATCTGCTAATTGAATTGCCTAATCTTATCAAAATTACTCTGCTATTGCCCAACTTGGTGGAGGATTACAGCAGGTTAGCAGTCAATGGGAAACATTCGTCGAATCCATTTTCGTTAATCCTGTTTTTGTTATACTGACACAAGTAAATAGCATAAAATAGGCAAAAAAAGATAACTCTTCCCTGGAACGGCACCGTCCCTATTTTTGGTTTGTTTGGCTGGATAGCAAGAACTGTGAGGTGCAAAGTGGGCTCGGTCCAAACTCATGGAATCCCAAAACTCAGTCGGTATACATTCAAAAATAGGCCTGTTGCTGTTACAGGGTCCATCCAAACACCCTGCCAATGCTAGAAGATCTTACATTTAAGGAAAAGACTAAGGACGTACCAAGTATTTTATAACAACCAAATATCCCTGCCATTTTTGGTTTCAGCATGAACTCTACGAGCTGTACCTTTAGCTGGTGCAGTGGTAAACCAAGTTTTTCATGGGGTACATTTGTGTCAATTGATATTTTAGAATGAACAAATGCATGCCTTTGGGAGGATGACACACCTCCTAAAATCACTGCGACTCACAAGAACAAAATAGTTGTTATGTCGACTAAAATTCTCCTGTGTAGAGTTAACATTGTAATCAAATGCACCTTTGAAGAGTCCCTCAAATCCGGTTCGACATTCAAAAACAGAGCACATTGAAGTGAATCTACACATTGTAATGCACGAGAACTTATAACTCAAACACATTGCACTGAAAATTTCAGGTTACTGATATTCTACGCAAGGCGGGTCCGATTTCAGTTCTTGAGATACAAGCTAAACCCATGACGGCTTTAGTTTCAACTGAGTCAAGTAAGCTTTTTTTCAGAGGATAAATAAAGATATAAAGAAGAACTTAGACTTACATGGCCTTATTTCAGCTTTTCCAATGCCTTCCTCCAATAATGCCTGTATTCAATTTTTGTAAAACATGAAACATCTCTTTCATGGACAGATTTTCTTTTTTGTTGCCATGATTCAGCAGGCAAGGAAGACAATTCGGTTGACACTTCTGAGAATCTCCAGCATTTGATGACATATTTGGAAATATGGATTGCTGGTCAAGATATAAGTGATGCTTGATTTGGTTTCATATAACACAACTCTCTTGTGGGTTCCCTCCCATTTCAAACTTCAAAATTCCTTTCAATTGTCCCTGGTCCATTAAGATTTACTGGCGAGCCAGGTCGGATCAGAAATGATTGTCTCAATTCAGATGGGTTGAATACTCGAGAATGATTCATCGATTCAGGCCCCATAGCCCAAAGAATGACCACGAGCATAATGGCATTGACCTGCAAATGACCAGTACAGGTATTAGTTTGATAAGTCACAACAAATGGTTTCTGAATCAAATATGGAGAACGAAACTTCTTTGTTCATGGAAAGTATAGAACAGGACTGGATCAGAAATGCGTACTTGGACTTGAAAGGTTAAGGGTAACCAGGTTGGATCCGGTCTGGATTAAGGTCTACCCAGATCCAACCAGATTGATTATCCAACCATAAAAACTGACCTCCAGATCAAAAATGCATACCAAGACCCAATTTGAGTTAGTAGTTAGATCCCAGTCATTTATGACCAAGTTCAAAGCTTTACAATGTACATGAAATTTAAATGAATATAAGAAGGTTTCTAACAGGCAACTCTATAGCTAAGATTGTAATTTTTACCTGTGCAAATAAGATCATGATCATGATCAAGCGGCACACATTTACATGGAAGCACAAGAAGGTCACAAATTCCTTATCTTGCTCGTAAATGTATTTGGAAATCGTCTGTCATAAGAGAAGGTAGAGAAACTTAGAAGGCAGTATGCAGTATGAGGTGAAACTGTGAACTATAAACTCTACTGAATGGTACATAAGTATGAGGTACTTGAAAACATACAGCTTTCCAGTCCATCTTGAAGAAGATCACCACAATCAACCCACCTTGAAGGAAAAGAATGGAGCAAACAGATACAATGTACTTAAAAATGGTTAAGGAGCAAACTCTATGACAGAAGAACTTCAATTTTTGATTTGCAATTTGGGAAACCTTCTTTGATAGAAGGAAGTTCAGTAGTATATAAGTTAATTGGAAAGGATACAATAGAAAGGGCTAAAAAGCTGATGCAGTTAGCAACCATATGACCAGAGAGCATGCTCAAGCACACAACAATGCCCACAGCTAAACATGTGTAGATGAACCTGTAAAACAGAAATTACAGTACCAAACAATTACAATTGGCGCAAAATTGAACAAGAGGAGAAGATATTTTCATGAACAGGTGAATGAACAAAATTGGTATGAGAGTCATTAGCCAAAACTCCATGGTTTATGATTTGAACCCTACCGAATGATTTGAATGTCATAGAAAACGATTCGTAATTTATACTTGAATCCTATTCATGAAACCTATTAGTCCAAAAGCGCCATAGAGAGCAACAGTAGTCCACAGACTGCCTAATTGTTACTGAGTAAAATCCCCTTGTGCTTCAGGATACCATAGTAGCAACAAAGAATGTTCTAAACTATTAGTAGGAGTAGAAACTGCGACGGATTCCGAATCAACAGATTTATTGAGCGACTCGAGTAAAGTAATAATAATAACAACTTTGTCGTGGATGCGAGTTGTAATTTGGGATAATGTCATTCAGTTTAAATTATCTAATGGATTGACAAGAGAAAATGGAACTGCAGGATATATCAAGACTTCTTAAAATTTAGGGAATTTTTGACATACCTCCGTGTTATCTTTGAAATTTGTCATACACCCACCCCGCCACCACAATTTGAAAAAGCTGACTTACACCCCATGACCTGGTCCGCCATCTATGACCATCGTCGACTCATATTGACTAACAACTTTTTTTAAAGGACGAAAATGCTCATTTCTTCAACCTTGGAACAAGAACATGTGGGTTTAGGCTAAAACCCCAACCCCAAATCAAACGGCCACCAATGAGAATCAGGTAGGATGGGCGGCCAACCCATCAGAATCTCGTGCCCAGCCGTCCACCACAACTGTTTGATTTGTGGTTGGGATTTTAGCCCAAATCCACGTGTTCTTCTTCTAAGGTTGAAGAAATGGGCATTTTCATCCTTTAAAATAATTTGTCAATCAATATGAGTCAACGAGGGTAGATCGGGCCATGGGGATAAGTCAACTTTTTCAAATTGTGTGGGAATATGTCAAATTTCAAAGATTACATGGGGAGTATGTCAAAAATCCGATTAGAATTAGCATTTTAATCTTTTGCCAATAGGATTTGATTAGAACAAAAAAATGAAAAATAGGACCAGATAAAAAAAAAAAAAAAGTACTAAATAAAGAACTCCACAATCCTCAATTTGAAATAAATATAAGAGGAGACAAAGGGGAAAACATGGCAAGGAATAAAAGAAAAGACATCTTTCCTTAAGGAGGTAAGAATGAAAGTTCAATATCATTTGAAAAGACATCAAACTTAAAATCATCATCATCATCACAAGCCTTTTCTCAACCATATGGGGTCAGCTAAAAAAATCATGTTCCTCTATTCAATCTTGTCTAAATAAAGGAAATAACTCAACTAGCAGATAAAATGGAAAAACCTAACAATTTTATTCAAGAAAAGGCAAAAGGTGGGATACCCATTTCATCTCAAATGGATAAAAAAACAGAGAGAGAGAGAGAGGGATGCCCAGATGCAATTAACTAGACTGTATTTAAAACCAGGAAAAAACATAAATAGAAAAAATAAAAATAAAAGAAGAGAGAAAAAAACTAGCTACCAGGGTTTAGGAAGAGGTGATAAAGAACCCAAAGCAGCAGCCTCTTCTCTCCACTTCTTCAACAACCAAAGAGAGTAAATAATCATCCCAGTGCCACAAAAGTTAATCACCAAGTTGACTGTCCTCATTGAGTGGTGCAAGCAACACCTACTGCAATTTATCATTGTTGGCTACTTCAAATCTGTGATGGGCACTCAGCCCCAGTAGTATGACGATCAGCTCCGCATTGAAACAATTTCTTCTTCGTGTTCTCTCATCCCGTCTTTAACAATGGGACCTTTTTTTTATAGGGAGAAAGAGCTGATAACCCACAGGATTTCTTGTTAAAATGAAGAGAGGGAGTAGCGTAATTTTGTGAACAGTGATGCTCTTGATGAGGATGAGAGAGAGAGAGAGAGAGTTTGAAAGTTAGCTTATTGAATGTGGAGATCGTTACACCTAACAGCCAAGGACCACGGTGGTCGTCATTTTGTAACCACCACTTTTCTCTTGTTCAAAGTCGTTGCACGCTTGGAAGGTTGCAGCGATGGGGGTTGAGGAACAATGTCGTCGATCCAGACCGTCCATCTAATATGAGATCCCCTGGATTGGCCACCACAAAATTGCCCCTCCAAGTCAGCCCCATATCTTCCCATGTTTTTTTTTTCCTCGAAAGAGATATATTTTAATATTTTTAGGGAATTTTTGTAACATCCCCAAGACAAAGCCTTCCGGCATTGACTAACGCTCAAACGTGACCTTCGATCATGTAAGTGCTAGTAAATAATCATTGGGTCGGGCTCAGGGGACCCCATTTTGAGAGTAAAACTTGTGTTACAAGATGTTGCCACGGAAGCCGTTCACAGCATTCAATACTAGCCACGTGGCATACTATTAGAGTACTATGACCGTATGGATTTTTGGCCAGTCCCTCGGTGGAGTGGTACACAAAAAATCAGCTTGATTAGTGATTTCTAACCGATTCCATTGAAGTTATTTTCACCGGTTGATTTTAACTGTACGAATTTGAGCATTATTGAGCGTTATTTGGATTCACAAATCCAAAGGGTGTAAATCACTAATCGGGCTGATTTTTGGTTCGTAGATCCACCGAGGGACTGGCCAAACATCCATATGGTCAGCGCCCTCTGATCGTGTGCCACATGGCTCGTATTGAGTGCTGTGACCGGCTTCCGTTACAACATCATGAGACACAAGTTTTACTCCCATTTTTCTGACCCCTCTTGGTGTTTGTGTGCTCGGTCGTGTATTTCAAGAATCCAACGGTGGTTGTCAACCCCGAGCTGGCATCCTTTTTTCACTTTTGGAGGCGCCAACAACCACCTGAAATCCACGGCCCAGTGCGAACACCGAGGGAGTCAGAAAAAAGGACGGGCCGGGGGTCGTGGTTGTCTCGGAGCCTGAGCCATAATCATATAAGGATCAAAATATCCTTACGGGCGTGTTTGATTACACATAAAATTTTTCCGATAAAATACATCTGGGAAATGCCTGAAATAGCTGATTGATTGCAACTGAGGACACATTTCAATCATGTGAATAAATAATGGCGTACTTTCGGTTGAAAATGAATTATCGCCTATCAGGATGAAAAATGAATTATCGCCTACTAGGGAAAATTATCCAGATTTAAAATGGGGGCCGGGTTCGGTGACCAACAGTTATAATGCACGAATTATTCGCCTAGCCCAAAAGTTCTCAAAAAACTTCGAAGCAATTGCAGAGTTCAGCCAAATTAAACATTTCAAAAAATTGAAAAATTAACATATAATTTACCAATCATTCAGAAACTTAGGTAGTGATATTAAGGGGTCCATTAAAATCCAAGCCTTCAGGAACTTGTCCATTCCTCTCTATTGGGTATGAGCGAAGAAACCAGAACCCATTTTTATCCAAAACCTAGAAGATAAACCTTTTTTTTTATCAAGATCATTTGAAACCCAACCCATTTTGATAAGTCACCTGAAATATTTGAATACTTGACAAGAACTACTGCACTTATGATACCTAGCATTTACTGAACTCAAGCTCTTTCACACCATTCTTTCCAAAACATAGTAGATTAATTTTTTCCGTCCAAGAATACATGTTCGAACTCCTGAGTTAGCGAATTGCATGGAAATTCCTTAAAGAAAATCTCTGCATGGAAATTTCTAAATAAAATTGGCGACTTCCGTCAACAACAAGATAATTAAATAAAATTACATCTCTCTGCCCACCATTGTTCACCTACTCAAAATGAAAAAGGAAGAAATACAATACAAAAAAGCATTCTCTCACCCATGCATCACAAGAAGAATGGAAAGGTGAGTGGAGGAAAGGAAGCCTCGCAGAAAAGATGGGAAGTCTCAGTTGTTTTTTTTTTTTTTTTTCGACAAGTTCACTCAGTTGAGTTTTACTCTGTCCATATCATTGATCATCTCTTCAAGCTGTAGAGCAACATCATCATTGGATACAACACAAAGCATAAGCACATCTATAGAGAGGAGGAAACAGCAGCAGCAGAATCAATAAAAAAGGAAGAAAAGTGGTGTACCTTAACAATCTGACGCATGAAATAATCACCGTACCGTTTTGCTGATTTGGATTCAACAACGCTTATCATATCCTGTATTGAAAGATAGATCGTGAATTCCTACAAAATCTCCTCTAAAAATGTTCTGAAAGGGATGATCCATGTGCAACAAGCGTCTCTCAGAATTATTAACCTACTTTTGCATGTTCCTTGTATTCTTGTGCACATTTTATTTGCATGAAGTTCAATTCAGTTTACATAGAGTAACTTTTCAATGTTTTTCTAACCTGATATTTGTCTTTATATCTCTTTATATTAAATTACGAAAATACACGAGCATGCTCACACGTCATTTTTCCACATGTCCTGTATCCAACACTCATTCTATCAAACCACACATGTTGGGCATTAAGGTTTTGCTTGTATTTTGTCATTTTATGTACTATTTATTTAGAGATATATCCTCCATGAATCCAATATCGAAATTAAATTGATAAAATCGAATACATACATCGTTAATGTAGAAATCTACGTCAGCATTGGAGATAATCTTTCCATCACTGTTGACAGCATGCGTTTTGTGCTTGTAAGTCATCAAGATTGACCTGCAGGAATGCAAATCTCAACATACAGCTCAGAAGATCATAACAAGTTTGAAAAGGAAAGGATGTATGAGCCTGAATAGAATCCTCATTCAAGTCATAAAGCAGCAACCTTAGAGTGGGTTCATCCACTTCCATATAAGTTGCAAGCTTCCCAATTGAGATGGTGGAGTACAATTTCAAGAAGGTCCGGATGCCTGATAACAACTGTTGCTGCTTCACTTCATATAGGAACAGCTTCAGCTGAAGCCTATAAGCATCCTGCAACAATAAGGAAAACAATCTGATCAGTCATCCAGAATGTGGAAAAAACAATTTTAAGAGCAGGACCAAAAAGGCTCCTTGCCCAAATGTTCCATCAGAAAAAAAATAAATAATCATAGGTATCAGATATTATGACAGGGTAAGCATAGATAGAAATGCCCAGCAGTGAGACCCTAGCACAATGAATTATACACATTTTTTTTAATGACTGCAATGATTTATATCTCAGCTGTGAGATCACAGGTTTCCATCATTGCTACCCCAGCCACCACCAAAAAATAAAAAAAAAACAGAAGGAAAAAAAAAAAAGAGTTGCACTATACTGCGAAGCCATGAGGTTAATTAAACACATAAAATAAGAAATATATAGAAATACTCTGAAGCTCTATCAAGAGTATAAACTATAATTGGAAAATATCCTAATAGCATATCAATGTGTGTACAACTTGGTCAGATGAATCAGATGATCCTTGTTATGGAGTTAGCAGCCATATCAATATGTGTTCAACGTGGTTTTCCAATGAGTTAAGCTACATAAGATCCTTGTTACCTAGCTGGTAAGTGGGTTTGGTTAATATTATTCCTTGTACGCCCAACTCCAACAAGAGAATTATGCTGCCAAACTCTGGATATTACAACTCCAATCTCTCTAGGATAATGAACATTTACAAAATAATACGATCTTAACTTTTCATTTTCTTTTCTTGGTAAGTAAAGAAAATTTATTGAGAAAAGAGAAAGGGAGGAAACATAAACAAATTATGAGAAAAACCAATTGGAGGTCAGCCACAATAGCTTCAAAAAAACAAATAAAAACCTCAAAAGGATATGCCATGAGTTATGGCCTCCCAATTAGAAATGAACTTTAAGGATTTGCAAGTTGTTTAGTTTGAGGAAATTTTGTGTAACCATGCCCATGTTTTGGCTAGACAAGTGTTCATGTTGTAGCTGGTGGAAAATAGGCAAGATGCCTTCCCCATAGAAACCCTGTGATTCAAAGAAGAAAGGGAAACACTTCAGCCCTCCTCCTATGAGAGCTGACATAATACACATAGTAGACTCTATTAAGGAATCGGGACCAGCACGCCACCTCTACCTCGACAATCCCAGGACGTTTCCTCGTTGTGTACCAACGACAAAAGGAGCATTAACCTCCTTTATCTCTGACAGACATCGGCAGCTGCATAGCAGCCATCCCAAGTTTCCCAGCACGAGGATCAGGCTGATGTAGACCCAAGCTAATTACTATCCCCTGCACTCGGCTTATAGAAGGATGAGTCAAGAGGGAGAGGGCGACACTTGGAGACCCAGACTATACACCTTAACCCCGCACTCCAGTATCCTCTCCCAATGACTTTAGTCTCTATTTCAACCCCACTACCACCAGGACTCTTGCTTCTCTCCCACAGTGGTGGTCTAGGTATAGGCATCAAACGGCTATGATCCTGGTTTAGGTGATGACCTAAGCTTCTCCTTGACCCAGATCCCAGTTCATCCCAGTCTCCTTTTCACTCCTCTTGACCTGAATACGGTCACCCAGTTCCCAGTCTGCTTTCCCAGTATATCTCCCTTGTAAACACATGTCAATTTTTCTCTTTTCTTTTTTTTTAACTGTGTAGAAATTAGTTAGTTTACAAGATTATGAATCAAATTTCCTTCAGGAACACAAAGAAACACAAGGTACAGCTGCTTGGACAGGAAGATTAAGGACATTACAATCATTTTGCTGAGCTGAAAACGAGAGAGTAATTAGTAAAGATTTAGAATAACGAAAGGCAGAGCTCCAAAAGAGCTAGTCTACCATAATGAGGATTTAAAACAAAATGTATAAAAACTCACAAACTGATTCAAAACTCAACTAAGTTGATTGTGTCTATAAGACTCCGAGAAACAAAGTCAAACTCTGATTTTCAAAGAGATATGAAGCGGCAATGATCTCAAAAAGATCAAATGAGAGAGCTCCCAGTAAGTTAAATTTTCCTCCAAGTAAAAGGACAAAAAAAAGTATGTGATACCTGGTTGTAATTTACAAGAGGCTCCTCATAAAGTGGAGCTGAAGGGGTAATGAACTTGGGGCATGCATATGAGAAAAGCTCGTCATAGAGAGCATAGGCCTCGTCATCATACCTCTGCATTCTCATCATCTTGTCACCATACTTCTCCCTCAATTGGGTGTTCACATCCTCCGCAACAAGTTTCACTTGGGGGCAGAGAGAAAGGGAAATTGCCAGCAAAGCATACATCTGCTCATTCTTCTTTAGAATCTGCTCATACTGTGGAGATTTCTGATGATACTGCTTGGTCTTGAAGATGTACAAGAGAATCTTACTAAATTCACGTATTGCCTCTACATACCTGCAAAAATCTCATGAATATGTTGGTGTGAGATAAAATAGACAATACTCAAATTACAAATAGCATAAAGAGACACACACATACATATATAACAGGAAAAAACACAAAAAAAGAACAGAAGATCTTGAAAAACATGCAAGTTGTACATTTGGCAACAAGTTTTCCCTTCCCCCTAAATGGATTTAGTTGCTAACAGCCTCATATTCTTGTATCTTCAGATTCTCACTATTGGAGCCCATCCGGACTCTGTCCTTACATGAAAACTGGTCTATGTTGCGGGTGTTCACACACTTGGTGTTGTCTTACTTAAAGGGATATGGCTTTATAGTTTAAGATTCTAGAAACATTATAACTGTGTTTTATGGATTTATGATAAAAGTACAAGGTTTATTAAAGAAACTATGGAGGCCCAAAAGCGAGATGCCTTTACATCATATTGTGACTCACAAAAAAATTCAAAACCAGAAAGTACTTAAGCCAACCCAAAAAGAAAATACAAATATTAAGAAAAGATAGTAAATAGAGCAGAGAAAGCAACATACCTCCGCAACATAAGATTGACAAACCCATAGTGATATATGGTAGTAATGTGGCTTCCAATAACAATGGTGTAAACACCACCTGGTTGACTGATGTCAATGGGAAGCAAACACTTCAGACCAGTGTGATAATCACCCAAAAGACAATGAACTCGCAGCAACCCCACCATGCTGAAATATCCCAATACTTTCAAAACATTGCTTCCACCATTGTAATCGTATCCATCGGTTGCAGTGAACTGTTCAAGGCCTTCTTTCTCCTGCTCCAAGATCTGGATGATCATTGACTTCTCCACGAGTGCTTGCAAAAAGTTGAGCACACCATACACATTCCATGCCTATAACAAACAACCAATTATTATGGTAAATACACCACTTAGCATTAGGATGATCGACCAATATATATATATATATAACTGCAGAAACAAAATAAAAATCAAGCATGTACAGCATGTGTGCAAGCATCCACCCATATACAGTAACAGTACCGCATAGAAAAACAGTTTCAATGATCAAATCCATGGACCCATAATATAATCTTTAATAAAAATCTTCAAACAACAGACGGGAAAAAGTAGTACATTTTCTTTTAACCAAAAACACCACAAAACACACCTCAGAGAGCAAACTAGTATCTGAAAATATTGAACAAAAATATTATATGCTCATACTGCAGAAAGCATCCCCAGGAAACAAAAAATTCCTCCAAATTCCTTGAAAGCCAGCCTATAACAAGAGATATTTAATCATACATAATGTGTATAGAGGGGGAGGGGGTGGGGGGGGAGTGCTCATAATCCTTTCTGTCCACCATTAATGAACACAGGAACTCCATATGAACTCCGTTCAAACCACTTCAAAAACTAGAAAGGACAAACGCATACATTAATATAAAATCACAGTACTTTCGTCTACAATCCACCCACTAAGCAAAAAAATTGAAGAAAATACCTTAAAAATAATCACTCATTCTACACAACCTACCAAAATCCCTACAAATCCAGAAACTTAAAAAACCCAAAAATCTAACTTTACCAACAATTCACCAAATAAACAGAAAATTAAGAAGAAAAAAAGACACATTTCAACTATAAACCAAAATACTAAAACAGAACAAAACTAACAGCAAAAATAGAAAGACCATTTTTTTTTCTTCAAATGCAATCCAATTAATCAAAAATAAAACCTGATCATACTGCCTGAGAAGATCAATCTCCTGCTCAGTCTTGTTCTTCATCTTCGCTCGGTACTGACAATAAGACTGGAACTGATAGACAAACTCATCCACCATATCCCACAACCACTGGTTCGGCAACTGCATATTCACCACTCCATGCAACACCACCTGAAACAAATTACAGTAATTGTCCCACGAATCGATCCGCTGCTTCGGCGTCGGAGACAACCTCGCGTACAGATGACGAAACCACATCTCCCGGTACAGCAAACAGAAAACGTGATCGTTGTCGACGTAAGGGGCTACCGCGTCGACCGACGGCCATGGACTCTCCTTGAACATCCGATCGCTTAGTTTCTGAAACGAGCCCTCGTACATCTGGTGGATCTCGTACACGTTCTTCTCCCTGATGTGCCTGTATAGGTGAACAACGAAGGTTTTCACTGAGTCGGGGACGAAGTTCGGGTCGTATCCAAGGTCCTGCTGCTGTTGCTGGCGGTTGCCTCCGCCCATGTCGTCGTACCCGGCAGTGTCATCGTATTCGTACGAAGCAGCCATGTTGATCTCGATTGGTGTTGCAGAGATTAGGGTTTCGTTATGTAGAAACACTAGGAGGAGAAAACTAGGGTTTCTTCCAGAGATTAGGGTTTTTGTGGTTTTGAGGGTAACAGTTGCAGAGAATTGGAGAGAAAAGTTGTTTTGCAACTCACTAGGTAAAGATGAGCTACGTGGCGCACTCTTAGAGACGAATAAAACTTGATGATAGCTGACTGTCATCGAGGCCGATGACAGCCCAGAATATGAGCCACGTGGCATACTCTTAGAGGAGACTGACTGTATGGATATTTGGCCAATCCCTAGCTGGACCCACAAACCAAAAATCAACATGATTAGTGATTTCTAGGCGTTGGATTATTGGTGTTATTTTCATGGGTTGATTTTAACAGTGGGAATTTGAGCATTATTGACCATTATTTAAGGTAAAAAGATTCAAAGGTTTAAAATCACTAATCACTCTGATTTTTGGTTTGATTGGCAAAACATCCATACAGTCAGAGTCCTCTAAGAGTATGCCACATGGCTCCTATTGGCAAATAACAGTCCGTTGGTGACCACTAACCGCATGGATGTTTGGCCCATCCCTAGGTGGATATAGGTATAAAAAAAGAGTCAGCATGATTAGTGATTTATAACCGTTTGGATTGTAGTCTTTTTCATGGGTTTACTTTTAACGGTAGATTCAAGCATTAATCGGGTCACTCAGATCGAAAGGTTAGTAATCACTAATCAGGCTGATTTTCGATAGGTAGGTCATTGTTCAAAGTCATGATTCTAAAAAAGGCTTTTTAAGTTCGTGTTGCATGGGCCTTTTGGAAGAAGTGGCGGAACAAGAAAGTTTCAACTCAAAGGTCAGATTAGAAGTTAGTTTGGAGGGGTGAATCTCTGAAGGGTCGCTCTACAGGACGTGGGGGGGTGTTTACAGTAGAGAGAGAGAAGGGAGAGAGAAGGAGAAGGGACGGGGAAGGGGTGGGTGCCCGGCTGAAAGAGGAATATTTTGGTCCAAGTGGGGTACCCGGCTTAAAGACGTGGGTGCCCGTAGAGCGACCCATCTCTAAATTGTAGTAACTCAACTCACAAATAGAAAATCAAAAATTCTGAAGTTGTTTTTACGAAGTTGTGAGTACCAGATTTCCAAACACCTCAAAACGTCAACATGTGGTACTTTGAGATGCGCAACATTGTTACCTGACAATAAGACACAGATGACACAACTATCACCCAGCTACCTCTTGGGTACTAATAGTCTAAGAGCTCTCCAACTAAGATTGGTACAACCCGAGAATCTTCCCCAACAACGTAATTATAGCCTAGATACTTCTCAGATAATAACTATCAGGTAGTACTGATCCGAGAGCTCCCCAACAATGGTATGTAGAACGGATACAAACTTAAAAATAAGCAGACATTCTACATGATACTTGACCTAAAAATTCATTCAATTGGTCGACATCGCACCTCTATCTTTCTTGGATCAAGTATACAAAATTAAGGAATCGAAAAATCACATTTACAAGTAATTTGGCGTGGAAGTATTGTAAAAAGGGATGATTATAATCCATCTTCATCACATTCTAAGCTTGTCTTAATATTCTTCAGTGTATGTGATACAAGAATGTTAACATTTTCGACAGATTCAACGGTTAGTTTGGCTGTGGGAGATATATTAGCCAGGATTTGAAATGCTATAGTAAGCAAGGATCCCCCATCCATGGTTTTTGGCCTAGAGGTGATCACAAGAGGAGGCCTTGTCTCGAGCCCGTCAGGAAGAATTGAGAACCCTGAAGTCAATATGGCAACGTTGCTCGAGTCACATCCTGTCATCACTGATTGCATACTGGTGATATCCACAGGAGCATAAACTAACATGGACTCATAAGCATTTGTGCAACTATCCTGGATTACCCACTTACTACTATCTTTGGATTTCGTCGCCTGGATTCAACAAGCTAACACATGCTTAGATACAAATTTGAATTAAACAAATGGTGTCGATCACGTTAGTGCCTGTAATATCCTAAGGTGAAATTGACCAACATAAGAAAGAGGACTCACATGGATTGTTACCGCGTTGCCTCGATCTTCTCCTTTGGCCAAGTTTGCGATGCTTTGTACTGGACCTCCAGTTGACATGGTGTCCCACTAAAATTTACACAAGAAGTTCATTATTACAATTGATTATGGGTACAGTGAGTTGCAGGTTCAAGAGATGGAAAGAAATCTGCTTCACCTCATTCCTTCGAGCTTCATCTCTTAAGAAATCAAATAGGGTGTGGGGAGAGACAGGCAAAAATACAGATGAAACTGCACAGAGAATCATCCCTAGAGGTTCTCCTGGGTCATTCAAGTTCTTCCTAGCAGACACCCTTATGTCGTCTCCCCATTTAGTCGAGAGCTTGGACCATGTGTTATAGCTAGATGCACCAACTGCGCGACAAAAGATCTGCGTCATCCGTTGTGCCAACTGCAGAGTGCTTTTTCTTCCAACCAATGTGGCAACCCCTAAGGCTCAACAATATTATTGTCATAGTAACGCGAAAATAATCCTACCGGAGAATCGTGGCAGATAAAAAAAAAATCACCACAGATTCATAATATAAGAGACTAATATATTGAAACTTACCACTTGAATCCTTTGTGGGAACATTGGTTGCCATGAAGAAAACAAGCCGCTCACACTGGAGCTGCAATGTTTCCATCCAGTGCGTTGCTCCAAATGCCAGACCATTGCTAACAATAGAATGATACATGGTGTGAACAGCACTTTTCTGGCATTCTAAGTGCTCTACCCAAATCACCTGCAATGCAAAACCATCCGCAATAAAACTCGAAAATTTGAGTGCAGTTAAGAGTTGTTGCAGAAACATACTTGATTTATTCAGATACCAGAACCAATTCACTGTGATATTTTTCCTATTTAAGTAGTTTTAGTCCCGCATTTTCTTCGGAGGTATGTGTGGCCAACTCAAATCCATTATTTTTATTAATCCAACGACCGTTCAATTTGGATCAAGCACTAATTTCTAATAATAATTGCAATTGTGGAACCATTACATTAAATTCTATTGTATGTACCTTGCAATGGCCGTTGGACTTGTCCTCTATGATGCAGCCAGATGCTCGTTTTCGACATTTTACAGGGGAGGAACCGGTGTTGTCTTCAACTTTGTCAATTGAGACATCAACAACTGCCCAACGATCGGGACTCTGTTTCTTGCAATATCGGATGAAATGCACCTGTCTTGTGGGTACCATTGGCGTGAGCATTTGTAGCTCCGCAAACATCTGAAATCAAAACAAAGGTAAAATCTTCATCACAGTTTATATAAAATTTATGTGCCACAAATATATAACATCAAAACACAGACATGTGATGTAGCACCACACCAGTTGAATTGTCCAAAACTCACTCTCCCATACACAAACATGTGTGCGCGCACTCATTCACACACTAATATAAAATACTCACTAGTTGTACGGCACCATTTCTGTTGGCGCCTTCACCACTTGAGATTACATCAATGGTAGCCGCCTTGGAGATCATGCAAGGAAACATTTCCTTCCATTGATTCTACAAAATAAATGAAGAAGAACGCGAGGAAAGCGGAGTCATTTAAAATGCACTTACATGTAACATTATGCATCTTTGTATGTTTTTGGGTGTAATGATATTCTCAAATACAGACGGTTTACAAGTACACCCATTAACTCTATTCAAATAGATCTATCTTTACAATCAAACCACCCCTTAAAAATGATTCAGAAGCGTCTTCGCGACACATTAAATGCGTTGCTTGCTAGCATTACTCAATACTAATTAATACTACCCTGAAAAATATTACCACATCCATGAAAGCTTGAACTAGCTTGGGGAGGTCCACGGAGACAACACCTGTCTCCCTTGACGCCTCGATGGATAGCCTGACTGGTCCATTGCCTGAATTCTCAGGTGAGAACTCAAGAATGTACTCATCGTAATTGAGTATCTCACGGCCGTTCTCAACACTTCGGATCCATAGGGGGTCACCTGCAGTGGCCATCTTTGTGAGCTCTTCCATTGCTTGGTTGACTATCTCCAAAATTCTTGATTTCTGACGCAGGACGAGAGGCTGTTCTGCGATTTGATAGAACACCTTTGGCTTCGCACCGAAATAGCTTGGATTAGAAAGCTCCTGCATCAATTTCTCTAGCTCAAAATTTCTGGTGTAATAATCTAAGGAGCTTCCATTCTCTTGGTCATTTCCTGTAGAGCACGAGAAGCTAGGTGATGCTGCTCCACTCGAGTATTTTCCGACAGTTGCGCGTAATCTTTCTAACTACACATGGAAATCTTCTATCGCTGAGTCTTGCAATGACAACAAAATCAATCAAGGATTAATGTAAATTATTTTACGAACCTCGGCTTCAAGTCTTGCATTTTCAATTCGTAGCTGTTGTTTTTCTGTTGTTGTCCTTGAGTTTCTGGCAGTTCGGCGTAATTTTTCTAACTACACATGGAAATTTTCTATTGTTGAGTCTTGCAATGACAACAAAATCAATCAAGGATTAATGTTAAATTATTTTACGAACCTCAGCTTTGAGTCTTGCATTTTCAATTCGTAGCTGTTGTTCCTCAATTGTTGTCCTTGAGTTTTCGGCAGTTGCGCGTAATTTTTCTAACTACACATGGAAAACTTTTATTGCTGAGTCTTGCAATAACAACAAAATCAATCAATGATTAATGTCAAATTATTTTACGAACCTCATCTTTGAGTCTTTCATTTTCAATTCGTAACTGTTGTTCCTCTGTTGTTGTCCTTGAATTTTCGGCAGTTGCGTGTAATTTTTCTAACTACACATGGAAATCATCTATTGCTGAGGCTTGCACTGACAACAAAATCAATCAAGGATTAATGTTAAATTATTTTACGAACCTCATCTTTGAGTCTTTCATTTTCAATTCGTAGCTGTTGTTCCTCTGTTGTACTCCTAGCATCTGCACCAGAGGTGGCAAAGCCACAGTTCGGGCAACATGCCTTAACGGTCGCCCTCAAGGATCGATTTTCCTCTTGGATTTTTTCCATCTCCGATTTGAATAGAGAATTCTCATGGCGCTCCCGCATGGCCTGCAACAACCTTACCAGTCACCATTATGGGAAGAAAAATAATGTGACCAAATAATTGATCACGACCATTCAATCGATTGATTACAATCATCGATTAGGTTGACTTCTAGGTGGGACCATTACATGGTAGGTCCCACTCAATTTGTGAACCCTGTGCCTAGAATGAACATACCCATTTGAAAATTTTCATACAAGTATAATTGACAATGAACCAGCTTTGACCAATGTTGACCAGAAGATAAAACAAGGATCATGGGTACCTTGATTTGGGTTCGACGATTTTGAAAAATCTGGCGAACAAAACTTCTAAATCGGATGACTACAATCACCGATTAGGTTGATTTCAAGATGGGACCATTATATGGTAGGTCCCAAAACTCCACATGTGCACCCTGTGCCTAGAATGAACATACCCATTAAAATTTTGAAATTTCTATAATTGGCAATAAACCAGCTTTGACCAATGTTGACTAGAAAATAAGACAAGGATCTTGGGTACCTTGATTTGGGTTCGACGATTTTGAAACCAGAACTTGATTTGCCTAGGATCAAGGTCTAATTGCTTGCTCAGTTGTTGCCTTTGCTTCAAATTTGGATGGGAAGACTCTTTGAATAGCCTACAAGTATCAATGCAACTCACTAAGTTAATTTAAATTTCTTTTCTATAATGAAGTACTCAATTTGTTTTTGTTTTTTTTAAATTGGAAGAAATTCAATAGCTTCCCCCGAGAAAAGGAGACCCAGTTGAGATAAAAGATTTCATTTTTCAATAACCCCTTTATTGATTATCCTTCTGCTGTAATTTGAATCAGCCAAGTTAAAACAAATTTAGCGATGTAGTGCCATTTACTGCAGCACCCCATCATCGACGACTCAATTAGACTGAGTTGACTCTGAACGATTCCTGAGTTAACCCAGCACTGTTTTAACTTTTCATCATTTTTGAAAAAAAAAAAGAAAAGAAAAGAAAAAAGAGTGCAAAGCAAGAACAACTCACGCTTCCAATGCTCTGATCTGCTCAGTTGTGTGTCTATGAAGCTTCTTTCTTTTCTTCTTGTTCTTATTCTCCTCACCATCCTCCTCCCCTTCCACTCCCTCGACATCGGCATCGTCCTCTGATCTTCCAGTTTCTGTGTTCTCCCTGCTAACCTCCACTGTCACTTCTCCGCCACGGCCTCCGATCTCTTCATCTCCTTCCTCCACCTCCATACTTCACACTTCCAATTTTTTTGCGACGCTTGTTTTAGGATCGATTCAGAACTGTTCCTGATTGGCTTAAGAAAGGTTCCTCTTTTTTAGTGTTTGGTTTCTTAGGGTTAGGGTTTCTTATTTCTCATGGTTTGTTGCAGTCGGGGGAGTCGAAGGGGAGAGATGCAGTTCACGGAAGCTGATAGACGCATTAAATGCCTTCGGTGAGGAAAGACTAAAAGCTCCTTTTAACAAGACTAAAGGACGTAGAATTTTAAGAAAAGGCGGACTGAAAAGAAGGACATTTTCGTAAGTCAGTAATTGCGTGGGTAACCCAAGCAGAGAACTCCTTACTGAGTAAAACTTTGCTGACCGTCCCGATGACAGCCCACATATGATCCACGTGGCACATTTTTAGAGGATGATGATCGTATGGATGTTTGGTCAATCCTTAGATGGACCTACAAACCAAAAATCAACCTGATTAGTGAATTCTAAGCGTTCGATTGGTGTCTTTTTCAATAGTTGACTTTAACTGTGTGAATTTGAGCATTATTGCCCATTATTTGGTACAAGGATCCAAAGGTTTGAAATCATTAATCAGATGATTTTTGGTTTGTAGGCCCATCTAGGAATTGGCCAAACACCCAACCAGTCATTGTGGTCTAAAAGTGTGCCACTCGGTTCATATTGTGGGTGGTCATCAAGGGCAGTCAATAAAGTTTTTGAGAGGCTGGCTTAAATTAGCCCTTTCAGTGGTAGGGAAAATACTTTGGAGGATGATGCCTTATGCAGTAATGCGGGGTTTATTGATAGAAAGAAATGATAGAATTTTTCGAGGTAAGGAAAATTCCTTTTATGACACTCTTATTAGTATTAAGGCTTTCTTATTCAGTTAGGCCGTGTTTGATTACTAAGTAGGAAAATTGTATTTTCTTTAGGAAAACGCAACTTGTCCATTGTTAGATAGCCAGTATAAATCTGTATAATTTTCCCTAACAAGCCATTCAAATTTGGATAATTTTTCCTACGAAGCCTAGAATTCATTTCCACCTGAAAATACACATTTATTTTCTCACGTGATTGAAATATGTGTTCTCAGTTGCAATCAATCAGCCATTTAAGGCATATCCCAGATGTATTTTCTCTTAAAAATTTTCCGTGCAATCAAACACGGCCTTAGGGGAGCAGGTTCCCAAGATGAGAGGGGAGATATGGCTTTCAGGTTGGATGTCATTTTGGGGAGTAAGTAGTGGGTGTGGGTTTGTTGTCTTTCTTTTGCTCTGACTCTACTTGTATGCTTTTTAAGATCATCTCGATCTTCTTTTAATATATATTTGGACTTATAAAAAACAAAATGATTTCAATAAGCTTTTAGGGCGATGTGGCCAGATGCGTTTATTATATGGCCAGGCGCGTTAAAGGCATTATAGGACAAATGCCACTTATATTGCCTAACTGGAATGTCCAAAATGCCTGCTTCTATCATGTACACCACATAAACTGGTGCTCCCTCACCTTGAATATGCACTACTTGAGTTCATACAAGGCTAGCCAACATGAGTAGGGTCTACCTCTGAAGTAGCTTCAGTTTTCTCTTGTATGAGTGTTTGGTTACTGCTTTAAACCTATCATAAATGGACTTCCTTGCAAACAAAATAGCGCTCGCTTATCAGCTTGCATACTTTACTCAGGAGTGGAACTATCCAGCGCGCGGAAAATAGATGCATCGGTCCATCTAGAGGATCCCGTGGGTCAAAGCGAGGCCTTATCGTACGTTTCAACCATTTTGATTTATAAATTCAATCGGTACACATTGCACCTCTATCTTTCTTGGATCAAGTATATGAAATTAAGGAATCGAAAAA
The DNA here is from genome assembly GCA_035048495.1 of Euptelea pleiosperma. Classification (NCBI taxonomy): domain Eukaryota; kingdom Viridiplantae; phylum Streptophyta; class Magnoliopsida; order Ranunculales; family Eupteleaceae; genus Euptelea; species Euptelea pleiosperma. Next base: position 27,853,455 of record CM068549.1, read on the forward strand.
TCACTTTTACAAGTAATTTGGTGGATAATTATAATCCATCTTCATCACATTGTAAGCTTGTCTTAATATTCTTCAGTGTACATGACATAAGAATGTTAACATTTTCGACAGATTCCATGGTTAGTTTAGCCGTGGCAGAGGTATTAACCAGGATTTGAAATGCCATAGTAAGTAAGGATCCCCCATCCATGGTTTTCTCCTCTGGCCTAGAGGTGATCACAAGAGGCCTTGTCTCGAACCCGTCTGGAAGAATTGAGAAACCTGAAGGCAATATGGCAACGTTGCTCGAGTCGCATCCTGTCATAACTGATTGCATACTGGCGATGTCCACAGGAGCATAGACTACCATGGATTCGTAAGCATTCGTGCAACTATCCTGGAGTACCCACTTGCTACTATCTTTGGATATCGTCGCCTGGATTCAACAAGCTAACACAAGCTTAGATATGGTGTCGTCGTGTTGATCACATTAGGGTGCATGTCTGTAATATCCTAAGGTGAAATTGAAGAACATAAGAAAGAAGACTCACTTGGATTGTTACCGCGTTGCCTCGATCTTGTCCTTTAGCTAAGTTTGCAATACTTTGTACTGAACCTCTGGTCGACATGATATCCCACTAAAATTTACACAAGAATTCCATTATTACAATTGATTATGAATACAATGAGTTGCAGATTCAAGAGATGGAAAGAAATCTGCTTCACCTCATTCCTTCGAGCTTCATCTCTTAAGAAATCAAATAGGATATGAGGAGAGACAGGCAACCAAACAGATGAAACTGCACAGAGAATCATCCCTAGAGGTTCTCCTGGGTCATTCAAGTTCTTCCTAGAAGACACCCTTATGTCGTCTCCCCATTTAGTCGAAAGCTTGGACCATGTGTTATAGCTAGATGCACCAACTGCGCGACAAAAGATCTGCGACATCCGCTGCGCCAACTTCAGAGTGCTTTGTCTTCCAAACAATGTGGCAACCCCTAAGGTTCAACAATATTATTGCCGTAAGTAAAAAATAATCCTACTGGAGAATCGCCGCAGATTCACAAAATTGAAACTCACCACTTGAATCCTTTGTCGGAACATTGGTTGCCATGAAGAAAACGAGCCGCTTACACTGAAGCTGCAATGTTGCCATCCAGTGCTTTGCTCCAAATGCGAGTCCATTGCTAACAATAGAACGATACATGGTGTGAACCACACTTTTCTGGCATTCTAAGTGCTCAACCCAAATCACCTGCATTGCAAAACCAATTCAGTGTGATATTTTTTGTCTTTTTCTTTTAGTCCCATATTTTTTTTGGAGGTACATGTGTGGCACATTCACAGCCATTGATTTTATTTAATCAAACGATCGTTCAATTTGGATCAAATACTAATTTCTAATAACAGTTGCAATGGTGGAACCATGACATTAAATTCTATTGTATGTACCTTGCAATGGCCATTGGACTTGTCCTCTATGATGCAGCCAGATGCTCGTTTTCGACATTTTACAGGGGAGGAACCAGTGTTGTCTTCAACTTTGTCAATTGAGACATCGACGACTGCCCAACGATCGGGACTCTGTTTCTTGCAATATCGGATGAAATGCACCTCTCTTGTTGGCACCATTGGTGTGAGCATTTGTAGCTCTGCAAACATCTGAAATCAATACAAAGGTAAAATCTTCATCACAGTTGTACGAAACTCACTCTCGCCCTCGCTCTCATACACAAAATACTCACTAGTTGTACGGCACCGTTTCTGTTGGCGCCTTCACCAGTTGAGATTACATCAATGGTAGCCGCCTTGGAGATCAAGCAAGGAAACATTTCCTTCCAGTGATTCTACAAAACAAATGAAGAACACGCGAGGAAACCAGTCATTTAAAGCGCATTTGAATGTAACATTATGCATCTTTGTATGTTTATGGGTGTAATGATATTCTCAAATTCAGACGGTTTATGAGTACACCCATTAAAAAATGATTCGGAAGCGTCTTCGCGACACATTAAATGCGTTGTTTGGTAGCATTCCTCAATGTTAATTAATACTACCCTGAAAAATTCTTACCACATCCATGAAAGCTTGAACTAGCCTGGGGAGGTCGACGAAGACAATGCCCGTCTCTCTTGAGGCCTCGATGGATCGCCTGACTTGTCCATTGCACGACTTCTCAGGTGAGAACTCGCGTATGTACTCATCGTAATTGAGTATCTCCCGGCCTGTTTCAACGCTTCGAATCCATAACGGGTCGCCTGCAGTGGCCATCTTTGTGAGCTCTTCCATTGCTTGGTTGACTATCTCCAAAATTCTTGATTTCTCTAGCCCAAAAGTTCCAGTGTAATAATCTACAGAGCTTCCATTCTCTCGGTCATTTCCCGTAGAGCACGAGGAGCTAGGCGATGCTGCTCCACTCGGGTATTTTCCGGCAATTGCTCGTAATTTTTCCATCTACAAATGGAAATCTTCCATTGCTGAGTCTTGCAAGGACAGCAAAATCAATTAAGGATTAATGCTAAATTATTTTACAAACCTCAGCTTTGAGTCTTGCATTTTCAATTCGTAGCTGTTGTTCCTCTGTTGTTGTCCTAGCATCTGCACCAGAGGTGGCACAGCCACAATTCGGGCAACATGTCTTCTTAATGGTCTCCCTCAAGCATCGATTTTCCTCTTGGAGTTTCTCCATTTCCGATTTGAATAGAGAATTCTCATGTCGCTCCTGTATGGCCTGCAACAACCTTACCAGTCACCATTATAGGAACAAAAACAATGTGACCAAATAATTGATCACGACCATTCAATCGATTGATTACAATCATCGATTAGGTTGACTTCTAGGTGGGACCATTGCATGGTAGGACCCAAAACTTAATATGTGAACCCTGTGCCTAGAATGAACATACCCATTAAAAAATTTTGAATTTTTTTTTGACAATGAACCAGCTTTAACCAATGTTGACCAGAAAATAAAACAAGGATCATGGGTACCTTGATTTGGGTTCGACGATTTTGAAACCAGAACTTGATTTGCTTAGGAGCAAGGCCTAATTGCTTGCTCAGTTGCTGCCTTTGCTTCTCATCTGGATGGGGAGACTCTTTGAAAAGCCTACAAGTATCAATGCAGCTCACCAAGTTAATTTAAATTTCCTTTCTACGAATGAAATTATTCAATTTGTGCTCCAAAAATGAAAGAAATTCAATGGCTTCCCCCCCAAAAAGGAGACCCAATTGAGATGAAAGATTTCTTTTTTCAAGAATCTTTCCTGCTGTAATTTGAATCAGTGAAGTTAAAACAAAAATTTATGGGCCATCCGATCGAAGGGGTCGATCATGTGCCCTTTATCACTGTGGTTCAATTGAAAACAGAAGCACCCCATCATTGACGACTCAGTTAAACTGAGTTGACTCGGAGCGATTCATGAGTTAACCCAGCACTACTTTTAACATTAAAAGAAAAAAAAAAAGAAAAAAGGAAAAGGAATGCAGAGCAAGAACAACTCACGCTTCCATTTCTCTGATTTGCTCAGTTGTGTGTCTATGAAACTTCTTTCTTTTCTTCTTCTTGTTGTTATCTTCCTCACCATCCTCCTCATCTTGTACTCCGTCGATATCGTCCTCTGATTTTCCAGTTTCTGTGTTCTCACTGCTAACCTCCACTGTTACTTCTCGACCACGGCCTCCGCTCTCTTCATATCCTTCCTCCACCTCCATACTTGACGCTTCCACTGTGCCCGCATTGCGAAAAACACCGGCCTTCAAGAACAAAAATTCAAAAAAAAAATAGAAAAAACCAACAACAAAGAGACCCAATTAAATTAAAATCAAGGGGGTTATAAACATCCTTACAAGAGTGAGAGACAGAGCTGGAGAAGCAAAGAAGTCTTTCATACGAGAAGTTTGAGGGTTCGACATGTCAACGGCCATAGTTTTGGATGATGCAGGTATGGGTTTGAGAGAGAGAGAGAGAGAGAGAGAGAGTTTTGTGTGTACCTTGGATTTAAGGATATAAAACAAAGAAATTTTGGTTGAGAGAGAGAGAGAGAGAGATGAACTGTTTAGTACCTGAGCTGGTAGGTGTTGAAAGTTAGATACACGGGAAGAGCGAATTTTGAAGCTTTAACCGACTTTAAACGGTTGAATACCTAACTGTTTTTTCAGTTCTATACCGGTTTGGCTTGAGCCGGCTTCGAATAGGTTACTGAGCTCAAGCTTCCAACTTGAAGCTAAGCGCTGTGCAGCAAAAATGAGCATAGACTTTTGTCTTAAAGATACTGAGGGGGGGAAATTTTGATGTTCCTTCAGAACATCAAATTATTGCTATACCCATAATTTGGGCCGCAAAAAATGGAAATGGTTATCACCCTTCCTTGTGGTGGCCAACTAATTGAGTGTGTGTGGAGCAGATTTTTTGAATCAGCGAAGCCGTGGCTTTTAAACAAGGGTTGGGCTCAGGGGGACCCCGTTTTTTCTGACCCATCTCGTGTTGGTTCGCTCGGCCGTTGGATTCCAAGGGGCGGTTGTCAGTGTCGAGCTGACATCACTTTTACACTTTTTGGGGCTCTGACAACCATCATTGGATTCGTGAAATCCATGGCCGAGTGCACGACCGCCGAGAGGTGTCAGAAAAAGGGAGTCCTCGGAGCCTGATCTTTCAAACAAACCCGGATATGCTTTTGAACAGCAGATTGTGGCGTGATTTGATTGGCATTTTTGAACCAGCAGATTCCTTGAAGCTGCGAAGCCATGGCTTTTAAACAAACCCAGATATGCTTTCGAACAACGGATTGTGGCGCAATGTGATTGGGCAGGGCTCCACCGCTTCTCTAAGATTACAATAAGGTGACCGGTGGGTGCTGTCAAATTGTTCGGAATTAGAGTCTTCTAGGATTAAACCTTCGCTCACACCGGGCTGTGAGCGAAGCCGATCACAGCCCACAATATGAGAGGATGCTGGCCCGTTGGATATTTGGCCAGTCCCTCGGTGGACTTTTAAACCAAAAATCAACTTGATTAGTGATTTTTAAGCATTGGATTGGAGTCATTTTCATGGGTTGATTTTAACCGTAGGAATTTTGACCATTATTTGGGGTACTAGATCCAAAGGTCTAACAACACTAATCAGGCTGATTTAATTATGAGCATTATTGACCATTATTTGGGGTACTAGATCCAAAGGTCTGACAACACTAATCAGGCTGATTTTTGGTTACAGGTTCACCGAGGGACTGGCCAAACATCCATACGGTCATCGTCCTCTAAGAGTGTGCGACGTGGCTCATAGTGAGGGCAGTGATCCTGTGTGAGCGAAGGTTTTCTCATCTAGGATCCACATGGGCATGTGACTTTCCTCGTTTAATAATTTTATTATCTTATGACATGTCGTGACAGTATTTAAAGGGTTGAAGGGAATTAATGCAATTAATGAATTTGCATCTAAGTTTGCCTTAATTTTCTTTACCAACAAAATTCTTCAGTTTTTTCTATAATTGTGATCAAAGACCTTTATGTTGAAAACGGATGTAACTGTGGCTGTCCGCGGCATATCCGGCATCGGTTACAAGCTCACCATCAATATTGTAACGGACCATGCAGGTCTCTCTCTATATATGTGTGTATGAAAGATGAATGATCGATACACAACTTATTCATAACATGTTAACAATTCCGGTTCTCAAAATGATGGATCCGGAATCAGAACCGATTATTTGATTTCTGTCAATTCCGTTTCGGTTCAGGGTATACTGGTTCCAATCTTGATAATATGAGAAGTTTAACACTATATTTATATATCAGTTCCGGTTCCTATCAGTTTCGGTTCCATATTAAAACTACCCATAACCCGAACCATTATTTTCGGTTCAGTTCCGGTTCTTTTTTATTTGGTTCTCAAAAATGTAGAATCGGAGCTGGTGTTTTCGGTTCCGGTTCTGATTTAAAGGATAAAATTGACACCCCTAATCACTAGACTAAAATTTATGTGTAATAGTAAATCACACATTTTCGAAATTACTAATTGTAATCAAGCCACTATGATTAAGAGACAATAAAGATGATTGAACCCTGGTTATTATGAAATGGGTAGTTGTGGAATGGTAGATAAGGGTTACAATCACATTGACTTTAAGAAACTAAGTACTTTAAAATTTATTACTCTTGTTTTTCAGCTTTTGGATCTTTCTCTCTTTCTACTTTATCATCCATCTATCTTGTCACCAATCAAATTCTTTTCCCTTTATTAAGGAAAGTAAAAGAAGTCAAAAAGAAATCTAGAGGATCATCTTTCTTCATCCTCAAGTCTTTCATGGTTTCTTAGGTTGTAAGCTTTGGGTCTCAATGGGATGGGAAAAATAAGAGATAGAGGGAGAAAGAAAAATATGCAAAATTTTCAAAATGTAAGGAGGTGGGTAATGTATGAAAATTAAGATTGAAAAGGAAAAAAAAAAATGGGGTATAGGAAATAGAAGGTGGGGTGACAAGAAAATATTCCAAAAATTGATGTGGGCACCATCACCCCATGTATAAATGAGCAGCCCTTGTTTTACATGACGCCTTTTAGATTACGTGTTGCATTCCTATCAAAAAATTAAACAAAAATAAGTACTTCTGCTACATATCAAAAAATTAAGAAAAAAAAAAAAGTACTTTTGATACAATGGTGTCCACAGCAATTTGCTTGATTGTCCCATTTGCTTGCAAAATGGGGAGTCACTCCTGCAATGATCTTACATTGTAGGAGTTTAGGGTGTGCTGGGTAGCTCCTAAATCAATTAAGGGCTTCAGAGAATTCGGGAGACGGTGTGGGCTTTGACACCTCTAGCGGTTATATAGGGTTTGTGGGGGGAGATGAATAATAGGGTGTTTGAATGTAGAAGTCTTCAATTGGAGCAAATGATTTTGGAGATCAAGGCATTGGTTTATTTTTGGGTAAAGTTGTACGAAGATGGAAAAGACATTTCTTTTGAGGACACAGTCTTCAAATGGGCGCAATTGGCTAGTAGAGGGATGGTTTAGTATATGGTTCAAAATCTCGAGATCAGAGGTCAGATTAGTGGGCTTCAATCCTGATCCAGATCAGTCCATTCCATCTCACCCGAGACAAGGTGAGACTCCTTTGGTAAACAATGGTCTCGGGGAGAGACAATCCAATTTTGGATTGGATTGGTGGGCTCCGACTCCGTTTCAGATGTAAGAACATGGTGATAAAGCTCACATGGAGATCATGTGGGATAATATAACCAGAATTGACCTATCCTCATTATGAGTACCTGTTTTATACCTAATTAATGTAAAGAAGGTGGTGAGAAATGTTTTCCCACCCACTTTGTAGTTGTGGAAGAGTAGATGAGATAAAGGGATGGTGGACGCTCGTTAGGTAGTAAATGCCAAAGAAATTGAATAGAGGAGGTTTAAAGAGCCATGATGAGTGTTTGTACACTTTTGGAAGCTCATCATCAATGCCTTTGTTTTATGTTCCCATGGCCAAACAAAAGTGAACCTAAAAAGTTCACGTTTCTTCTCGGCCGTAGATCCCCTAGAATCCAACGGTGGTTTTGCTTTTGCAAAAGTGATACCAGCTCAGCACTATTAACCACCGTTGGATTCTCGGGATTCATGAGAAAAAAATCGTGGACTTTCTTGGTTAACTTTTGTTGGACCTTGAAGACGGCCGAAAGTGAACATTCAAAGGTTCACTTCCTCCTTTGAGTCTATAAAGACGCATGTACTTTGAAGGTTCACTATCCACCCTTGATGGGCTTTGCCTACTTATAATTATTGGCCCATTTGAGATATAGCACATGTATGATCTATCAACGTCTCTCTATTATTTAGGACCCCATATGATCCATCAAATTTTGTCTTATGTGAGGCCCACATGATTTATCAACTCTAGTTATTATGTGCGGCTCACAGTTGGACCTGTATAATCTATCAACAATTGTTCTTATGTGGGTCTCACATGGTCGTGTAGAACCAAACGTCTGTCTTGATCTTTTAAGGTAGGCACCTTGAAGACGTGGACCTTCAAGAGGGTTTGAAGGTCAAGACGTGCAAGGACCCCATATGTAGGTATACAAATGAACCGGGCCTAGGCTTAAATTTTATATATTGGCCCAAGCCCGAGACCCAGTTTGATACAATTCAAATTCTGGCCTGAAACCGCTTACGGACTATCCTTTTACACACCTGGGTCTATGTATCAACATGACAAACTTTACCAACTTAGCAACTAGAAATTATGATAATTATATTCCAAAATGATGATAATTGGAGGCGTCGAGACAAAGGAGTTTCGTTCAAGATATCGAAACACCTCAGGATTTCGTTCAAGATATTAAAACCTCAATTACAGGACTCAAATCCATAGCTAGTTATGGTATCAAAACATGCTTAACCAGTGCACCAATTGGGTTGATTGCTTATATAAATTTTTATTAAAAAAACGGGTTAGACCCCGAGAAGATGTACTTAACTCGTTCGTACGGATCTTTAACTCGTTCGATTCAAGAATCATATTAATAGAAACAGAAAATATAAAGCATTATCTAAGTAAATCCTCAAATGCACTTCATATCATTCGTTTGTTCCTCCAAGGGATATGCAGTGAAATAGAGGGAGAAAGAAAAATATGCAAAATTTTCAAAATGTAAGGAGGTGGGTAATGCATGAAAATGAAGAGTGAAAAGGAAAAAAATATATATATATATAAAAAAAAAGGGGTATAGGCAATAGGAGGTGGGGTGACAAGAAAATATTCCAAAAATTGCTTTGGACACCATCACCCCATGTATGAGTAGCCCTTGTTTTACATGACGCCTTTTAGATTACGAGTTGAATTCCTATCAAAAAATTAAGAAAAAAAAAAGTACTTTTGCGACATATAAAAAAATAAGACAAAAAAGTACTTTGGCTACAATGGTGTCCACAGCAATTTGCTTGATCAGTGTCCCATTTGCTTGCAAAATGGGGAATCACTCCTACAATGTAAGACGATGTGGGCTCCTAAAATGAGTTTAGGGTGTGCTGGGTAGCTCCTAAATCAATTAAGGGCTTCAGAGAACTCGGGAAGACGATGTGGGCTTTGGCACCTCTAGGGTGTTTGAATACAGAAGTCTTAAATTGGAGCAAATGATTTTGGAGATCAAGACGTTGGTTCATTTTTGGGTAAAGTTGTACGAGGAAAGAAAAGACATTTCTTTTAAGGACATAGTGTTCAAATGGGCAGAATTGTCTAATAGAGTGAGGGTTTAGTGTATGGTTCGAAATCTCGAGATCGGAGGTTAAATCAGTGGGCTTCAATCATGATCCAGAACGGGATCGTCCCATCTCACCCGAGACAAGGTGAGACTCCTTTGGTAAACAATGATCTCGGGCGACGGATCGGTGGGCTCCGATTCCGTTCCGGATGTAAGAACATGGTGATAAAGCTCAGATGGAGATCATATTGGATAATATAACCACAATTGACCTATCCTCATTATGAGGACCTGTTTTATACCTAATTAATGTAAATATGGCTATGTTCTAAAACTCGGAACTCGGACTTGGGACGAGTCACCTCGATGACTCGGGAGTTGACTCGGCGAGTCATTAAATTGATTATTATTTATTTAAATATATAAAAAATAATATTTATTAAGAAAAACTTTGAAAATAGAAAAAAAAATATAAAAAAAATATTTAGAAAATCAGAAATAAATTTGAGTTTTGACTGGACTCGGCCTTTAAATGGGTGACTCGGCTGAATTGTGAGTCAACTCAGACGTTTTGCCGAATCAACTCACCGGACTATACAAATCCGAGTTTGTATGCCGAGTCGACTCAAAATACGATCAAGTCGAATCGAGTCGGACAAGTCCTGAGTCAGATGGTGGTGAGAAATGTTTTCCCACCCAACTTTGTAGTTGTGGAAGAGTAGATGAGGTAAAGGGATGGTGGAGGCTAGTGAGGGCTACCACCAGACAAGTACTATTAAATTGGATAAAATATAGGTAGTAAATGCCAATGGAATTGAATGGACGAGGTTTAAAGAGCCATGATGAGTGTTAGTACACTTTTGGAAACTCATCATCAATGCCTTTGTTTTATGCAAGGTTTAAAGGAGGCCGTTTTAACGGTTAAACGGACTGGGGGCGTTACCGTTTAAACGGCCGTTAAAACACATTGAAACGGTCAGGGGCAAAAATGGAATTAAACTGATTTTAACGGTTTTAACGGAAAAAGTGGCGCTGAAATTGAAATTTTAAAATTAAAAAAAAAAACTTTTTTAACGGAAATTAAACGGTTTTAAAGGCCGTTTTTTTTTTTTCACAAAATTTTCAAAATTAAACGGCTGTTTAAACGATTTTAACGGCCGTTTAAACGATTTTAACAGCCGCTAAAACAAAAAAACAGGGGTTTTTTTTAAAACCGATAAAATGGTTTAAACAGAAACAGGCTTGGGGCGTTACCGTTTAAACGGCCGTTTTTAAAAACATGGTTTTATGTTCCCATGGCCAAACAAAAGTCAACCAAAAAAGTTCATGTTTTTTCTCCGCGTAGATCCCTGGAATCCAACTGCGGTTTTGCTTTTGCAAAAGTGATACCAACTCAGCACTATTAACCACTGTTGGATTCTCGGGATCCATGAGAAAAAATTCGTGGACTTTTTTGGTTAACTTTTGTTGGACCTTGAAGACGGACGAAAGTGAACATTCAAAGGTTCACTTCCCCATTTGAGTCTTTGAAGACACATGTACTTTGAAGGTTCACTCTCCACCCTTGATGGGCTTTGTCCACTTATAATTATTAGACCATTTGAGATATAGCATATGTATGATCTATCAACGCCTCTCTATTATTTGGGACCCACATCTGATACATCAACTTCTGTTCTTATATGAGGCCTCATGATCTATTAACTCTTGTTATTATGTGCGGCTCACACGAACTATCGATCTCTGTTCTTATGTTGGGCCCCAATAATCTATCAACATTTGTCCTTACGTGCGTCTCACATGGTTGTGTAGAACCAAACGTTGGTCTTGATCTTTTAAGGTACGCACCTTGAAGATGTGGACCTTCAAGTGGGTTTGAAGGTCAAGATGTGCAAGGACCCCATATGTAGGTATACAAATGAACCGGGCCTAGGCTTAAATTTTATATATTGGCCTGAGCCCGAGACCCAGTTTGATACAATTCAAATTCTGGCCCGAAACCACTTACGGACTATCCTTTTGCAGACCTGGGTCTATGTATCAACATGACAAACTTTACCAACTTAGCAGCTAATAATTATGATAATTATATTCCAAAATTATGATAATTGGAGGCGTCGAGACGAAGGAGATTCGTTCAAGATATCGAAACACCTCGGGATTTCGTTCAAGATATTAAAACCTCAATTACAGGACTCAAATCCATAGCTAGTTAAGGTATCAAAACATGCTTAACCAGTGCACCAATTGGGTTGATTGCATATATAAATTTTTATTAAAAAAACGGGTTAGAACCCCCCGTAGACCCTGAGAAGATGTACTTAACTCGTTCGTACGGATCTTTAACTCGTCCGATTCAAGAATTATATTAATAGAAACAGAAAATGTGAAGAATTATCTAAGTAAATCCTCAAATTCACTTCATATGATTCATTTGTTCCTCCAAGGGATATACAGTGATCTTCGATTTTGCTCTTTTCGTCCGAGCACCTTAGTATCCTGCAACAAATTAACTCAATTATCTTTGTGTTACAGATAAATCAATTGAATATGAGTGTCATTGCACAGGCCGGGAACTAGAAGGCGAAAAACTTTGTTCTTCGGCGCATAAGAGCCATTTTTTGCTCGTGAGCGGCTCTCCACCGGACGCGTACCCCTCAACAACCCTCACTTTATAGAGATTTTAAAATTTTACAATGTGAGGGTTGTTGACTTGTTGTGGGTACATGTTGGGTAGAGAGTCCATCTTGTGTATTGTGCTTGCTTGTGTGATTGTGATCTAGGCAGTAACCGGGAGTGATCAGATAAGGCTTAGTCACGTATAGGGAGATGAGATTCTTGTGAAATGAAGTGTCCGTGACAGTTGGTATCAAAGTCCTGATTGATCAGGGTGTGACGTCATGATTCGATGGGCCACTAGTTCCACTATTCAACCCCCTAAGGTTGAGTGCAGGTGGCCAGGACTCCACTTCAAAAAGTAGGAGACTCTGAGTGCAACTCTCCTTGGGGTTACCCCTTGGAAAGAGTGGGGTAATAAGTGGCTCAGTCCACATTAACTCTCCCAGTACACTCCGGCATGTGTGGAAGGGGTGACTATTGTGCTCTGGGGGACTAGTTGGATGCTCTAAGAGGCCCAGATACCCACGGTTTCAACCAAAAAAAAAAAATTCGACTGTCAAAAAAGGCCTTGGGAGGCTAGAAACCTTACCTGGAAATGGAAGGAAGGATTCCGATGTTTGGGTAGTACGGACAGGTCTTCATGAACAGGCAAGACTGTAGAGAGTCCAAATCCTGAAACAAAACCAGACCAAAAATCACTAAAAAAGATTACAGAAGCAAATGCAATACTCTCTTCCAACCCTCAATGCTCATAAAATGGGAATTCAACTCAACAAAATGAAGTCTTTTTTGTAACCTGAAGCTGAATTGGTACCGAGTTTCTTAACCCCATTATGCGATTCAAAAAGCCTATCTAATGCTGATTTACGAGCAAATGTGTACGGAAAAAGTGGCATTTCTTCATCTGCGTCGAGTTTATACATCGGCGTTGTTTTAGAACCAACTGAATCATCGACGTCCCTGCGTTAATGAAAACATATAATAACATAAAACCCACATGATTTTTCATCTTATATTTGGGTTATTTGCTAAATCAGATTAACCCAAACATTGAGGGGGTCTTTGCGGGCACAGATCTATCCTGTATATAGACTAAATCCAATATCAAATTTATCCACTGTTTGGCTTGCAGAGGTTACGAGTTTCTGCAGTCACAGGGCAAGTGCTTTCCTTTCAGATATGGTTTTCACTTATCAGGCGTTATAAAAACCCCACAACCAAACATGCCATTTTTTTTTTCGAGGATTTCATAATGGGTTTGTGCATCCAATAAGGGATTCCCATCTGTACAATGCAGATGTGGGCCCCACCCTGCAATTTACAGATGGCAGTCCTTGATTGGATTCACAAACCTACACAAAAAAAAAAAAGCCTTTGCATCAAAATTTTGCTCCCCCATGTACGAATTTGAGTATTTTCTATCCAAAGAAAGGATATGATGAGTGATGTACCTTAAGACTCCATCTGAGTTCTCAAGACTTGGAATCGCTGATTAAGAGAACAAATGTATGAGTGCATTGCGCACAGTCTGCTTATGTTAGCAAATAATTTTACTCTAGAATCGAATATAGCAAAAATTAGAGATAAAATAATTACGTGGTGAAGTATAACGCGAGTGATGTCGGGGGAAATTCGCACTCCAGCTTAATTTAGTAAGAGCAAGGTTTTGAGCGTATTTTTGGCACGTGAGAAGTCTCTGATAAACACATGCATTGAAGTTTAATTAGTTTAAACTAATAAAAGGAAAAAAAAAGAAACTCTTTACATCTTAACGGCCATGATTAAACTTCATCGAGATGTGTCAATGATCATTTAGGGGGTGTTTGGTAACAAAGCTAAGGTTGCCTGGTGCCAATTTAGTTAGGCACGTTATTAAATTGTATTGGGTATGACTTAATTTTAGGGAGTGCAGATAATTTGTTCTGGGACTAGTTATTTCAGAACCGGAATCGGAAATATCCGAAACTGATTAGACCCAGAACCGATAGGACCTGAAAGGTTCCGGTGCTTAACACACTAGTACCCAGACTGAACCAGAACCGACATATGTATTAGTGTTAATATGTCATTTTTTTTTTCTAATATTTTTTTATATATATTCTGATACCAGCTGTACCTGACTGGTAACCGATTCCTATCAGTTCCAATTTTGTTTCCACTTATTTGAGAACCGGAACCGATAGGAACTGGAAGCGGTGTACAGAGGTCCTGAACTGAAACTGACCAAGTGGATCCAACTTGGTGTTCACTTTCATTGTAGGGTAGTCATTAACTGATTTCCCAAACATTCCACCCCGATTAGTAGGGTTGGGTCCAATATTTTTTATGGAATTTCTTGAAAAATGGTCCAACTTGGATCCACCCGTTTAAACCCGACAGCTAAATAGGTCCAAGAATTTTAAGTGTTTTGATCTAGAAAATTTTTATGAACATATTTATAGGCAAGAACCAGAACCAAAATCAATCGGTTACGGAAGCCAATGTGTATAATAGGGTTTGGTTCTAGGTATATCGGTACCCAAACTAAAACCAACTCGATGATGCCCTTATTTCAGCGTATAAGTTTGGGCAGGCTAGTAAACTTTTTCAACAAACACGCCCTTAGATGATTGTGTTCATTATCAAAGTTGATGACAGACCCACAATGTAAGCCACGTGGCACACTATTAGAGGCTACTGGTGGTATGAATGTTTGGCCCATCCCTATATGAACTTACATAACAAAAATCAACTTGATTATTGAGTTCTAACCTTTGAATCTAAGTACCCCAAATACTGCTAGAAATCCACGGTTAAAAATAAACCATGAATTTTCGAATAGGTTCACCTGGGGATAGGCCAAACATCTATACGGTCAGTGATCTCTAAGAGTGTGCCACATGTAAGTTGCATGTGCATATTGCCCGTGCCGCCTCCCCGCCCCGAGACCATCCAAATCTACTTTAAGCTACATTTATAACTGTAATAACGATATTTAACTGCCACTCCTTTGCCGTTATAACGTGTTGTAAAAAAAACTAATAAATACTAACTTGTTTCAAGCAATCGATCCGAAGCTCCGTCTCTGAAAACTCATTATTCCCAGATAGCCGACACTCGAGATTCGCAGAGACGCACCCAAGATGGTCAACGACAGTAACCATAGCCCTGCATAGGTACTCCTTTGTATTTTCCATCACCCTGCATTAAAACACATCCTTGAAAAATGTTATAACGCCGTTATAATGGTGATGGTCCAAGCCCTTATGTCATTTGGTACTTAACGCTAAAAAAAGACGTTATAATGTTATAACGGCTTAAATGGACATTAACCGTTATTTACGAACGAAAATGTTACCCGTTGTCAGTCATGATGGTAATGTTGCCCATCCGTTATGCAGTTATAACGGTCGTTTTAAACTTGCCTTGAATTTCTTTTTCTATTTAAAAGAATAGAATATTTTGGTCAGTTTCGTTAGAGTAGGAAGCATATTTCATGTTTCTCTCCTTATTGATACTCCATGCTGCCCACCAATCCCCAGTTAAATTTGACCATCTATTCCATCAGAACCATCAAAAAGATGTCCAATAGAATCAAGCTGTTTAGGAAGCCACAAATATGTCATATCAAATGGTAGATTTCATCAAGACCAATCAGTAGTCAGGGTCCACCTGATGAGTCACACACTTCGTAATTGACTCGTGGCAGGCTCGACCACCATTTGATAGCTTTTGGACAGTATTTATTTGGCTTAATATACTAAGGCTGTATTTGGCATTAAGCAAAAAAGTTAAAAAGTTATTTTTAGCTTATTTTCTGAATATTTTGATTTGAAACGGATCAAAACAACTGTTTTTGCGGGTTAAAGAAATTGAAAAGTAGTTTTTCAACAACTTATAGCTTATTGCTTTTGCGGACAACAGTTTCTAAACTAAAGTAAAGCTTTACAAATGCCTAAATTGCCCTTATTATTTTTTAACTTAGGTCCCTCCACGGGCACCATGCCTTTAAGTTGGGCAACCACTCGTTTTCCTTTTTATTTTTTTTGGACAAAAAAACCCATCCCGTTTGGGCACCCACACACCAACTACATCTTCTCCAAATGACCTCTCTCTCCACCGACATCCTCTCTATCTCTCCACCGCACGACCATCACCCCCATTATCCACACACACTCTCTCTCTAAACTACCGACATTGACAATTTTAAATTGATTTATTTATTTTGTTCTCCAATTGAGTGAAAGAGAGTGTAGTGTGATGTGGCCATTTGGAGAAGACAAAGTGGATGCGTGGGTGCCCAAATAGAGGGGCTTTTTTGTCCAAAAAAAGAGGAGAGAGAGTGGGTACCTAGCTTAAAGGTGTCTATGTTCGTAGAATGTTTTTAAAAAACTCAATTTTATTGAAAATAGTGATTTTCCCGCGAGAAAATAAAATTTTCCCATCAAAGCTTAATCGGCGTGAAAATATTTACATAGGGGGGGGAGGTAGTCAAATGTTTTCCCGCCGCAGCGGGCAAATTTGTAGGCCCGGCTAAATATTCACCGGGGGCAAGTGGTTGCCAAACGCGCTCGGGCGAATATTTGCGCGAGCAAATATTTTATTTTCTCGCTGCAGTGCGTTACCAAATAGGCCCTTAAGAGAATTTGCTCAGTTTCGTTAGAGTAGGAAGCATATTTCATGTTTCTCTCCTTATTGATACTTCATGCTACCTACCAATCCCCAGTTAAATTGGACTATCTCTTCGATCAGAACCGTCAAATAGATGTCCAATAGAATCAAGTTGTTTAGGAAGCCAAAAAGATGTCATATCAAATGGTAGATTTCATCAGGACCAATTAGTAGTCAGGGTCTACCTGATGGGTCACACACTTCCTAATTGACTCGTGGCAGGCTTGACCACCATTTGATAGCTTTTGGCATTAGAAAAAAAGTTAAAAAGTTATTTTTAGCTTATTTCTAATGTATTGATTTGAAACTGATCAAAACAACTATTTTTGCGGGTTAAAGAGAATGAAAAGCACTTTTTCAACTGCTTATAGCTTATTGTTTTTGCGGACAACAATTTCTATAAACTAAAGTAAACCTTTATAAATACCTAAATTGCCCTTATTATTTTTTAACTTGGGTCCCTCCACGAGCACCCATGCCTTTAAGTTGGGCACCCACCCACCCACTCACTTTCTTTTTTTTTTTAGGACAAAAAAGCCCATCCTGTTTGGGCACCCACACACCAACTACGTCTTCTCCAAACGACCTCTCTCTCCACCGACATCCTCTCTATCTCTCCACCGCACGACCATCACCCCATTATCCACACACACTCTCTCTCTCTCTCTAAACTACCGATCAAAACAACTATTTTTGTAGGTTAAAGAGAATGAAAAGCAATTTTTCAACTGCTTATAGCTTATTGTTTTTGCGGACAACAATTTCTATAAACTAAAGTAAACCTTTATAAATACCTAAATTGCCCTTAATGTTTTTTAACTTGGGTCCCTCCACGGGCACCCATGCCTTTAAGTTGGGCACCCACCCACCCACTCACTTTCTTCTTTTTTTAGGACAAAAAAGCCCATCCTGTTTGGGCACCCACACACCAACTTCGACTTCTCCAAACGACCTCTCTCTCCACCGACATCCTCTCTATCTCTCCACCGCACGACCATCACCCCCATTATCCACACACACACACTCTCTCTCTAAACTACCGACATTGACAATTTTAAATTGATTTATTTATTTTGTTCTCCGATTGAGTGAAAGAGAGTAGTGTGATGTGGCCGTTTGGAGAAGACAAAGTGGATATGTGGGTGCCCAAATAGGAGGGGCTTTTTTGTCCGAATAAAGAGGAGAGAGAGTGGGTACCTAGCTTGAAGGTGTCTATGTTCCTAGAATGTTTTTAAATGACAAAACAATCCTTTTTCCAAATAACAAATGATGGTGCGGGACACTTGCAGGGGGTAGCTAGGTTCCACCATTCGATGGCCCCATCTTAGACATCATCTATTCCAACCATTTGATGATCCTAACTATTTGATCAACTACATTCCTTCAACCGGTCAAAAAAGGAAGTATAACAAACTGGGTAATGCAGAATACTTGTGGGTGGCCCAAGCCCATGGCACTCCCCCACAAAGCGTTTGTCAATATCGGGTGGGAATTGATCTCAACCATTGATACGAAGCATAGTGGATCTCAGCCACTCTTTATTGAAGCCAGCTAAGATAAGAGGGGTATAAGACAACCATTGTCACTTATTATATAGACTAGTGGGTGCCCCGTGCCCTCGGCCACTCTCCGACAAAGCATTTTCCAAAATCGGGTGTGAGTGGCTGAGATCCACCGTCCATTTAGGAGATAAGATCTCTGCCCTTCTTTGTTGAAGCATAAGTGAGGAGACAACAACTGTGTTTTGTTATATAGATAGATAAACCCTTTACCCAGTTATGAACTTCACCAAAAGAGAGAGAGAGAGAGAGAGAGAGAGAGAGAGAGAGAGAGAGAGAGAGAGAGAGAGAGAGCTTACATTTTCTTCTGTTTGGCCTTCGAAAATGTCATTTCACAATAATCAGCAGCGTAATGGAGCTGAGAACGTAAATCTTTGAGCTCCTATATAATCGCAAAAAAAAAAAAAAAATTTAGCTAAAAAAACATCCAAAAATATCATAAAAAGAAGAAAAAAAATTGTAGAGAGTGAGAGAGTGGTATGCACTTGCAGAGATTTGTCGAAGCGAGCGAGGTCGTCGGATTTGGCTTCTGGGTTTTCATGCGGAGATGATTTGGAGTCGAATTCAGCTTCTAAGTCTTGGGGGGGAGATGGTTTCAAGTCCTGCATTCTGTGTTCTTTACTATCTTTCTGCCTCTCTCTTTCTACTTTTCTCTCTCCCTCTCTCTTTAAGCTCTTATATAGTGTTCTTTGTTGAGTAGAAGAGAAGATGAAAAGAAAGAAAAAGATTATAAAGATGGCAAAAGCTCTCTCTCTCTCTCTCTCTTAATTGTTGGGGCCTTGGGGGCTCCTTTGATGGGAAAGAAAGAGAAAGAAGACAAAATGTGGTGCACTCTCGTGAACTCTCCCTCTCTAAACTAACAGAGGTACAACCAAAGCTCATTAAAAGAGATTCTCTTATGCCCCCAAATCTCTCTTGTGAGTACGGAAGACAAGAGAGAGAGAATATGCCAAACATATTTTCAGCCCCGTGATCTTGTGACCCCTCCTCAACTCTTTTTTTTTCTTTTTTCGTTTATTCTTGTTCTTGAAAACGACTCTCAAATTTGGACCATTATCCAGAAAATACTTAATTATTATGGTTTAAATTTGTTCAATAATAATTTAATCCTTCATCAATGCATTATATTTTATAGTAATATATTTAAAAAATACTAATTAATCGAATAAATATAACTCAGTATGTGAGGATATTTTAGACTTCCGCCATCTTTTTTATTCTGCAGTTTTTTTAGACGTTGTAATATATCTGCTCATGAGGCTCAACTCTTCTACTCGGAGAAATTTTTGTTTTGACCCCTGCCACCATGACTATCCTTTGTTGAGCCACGTGGAGCGCGAGCCTAAGTTGTGTAGGTTTTTTTTTTTTTTTTTCAATTATGAAATCTCTACTGTTAAAAATAGAATAATATATAAACCCATGCTTTATCCTCAATTTTTTTTTCCCTCAAGTGGCCTGAAAGGAAATACATCTAAAGCAACCGCGACAAGTAAAAAAATACAGTTACCCTCCACCCTCTAATCCCTCTCTCTACTAATCAACTCTCCCCATCCGAATACGGCATCTTCGAAAGAAATATACCTTTCCTTTCCTCATACAACTTGACCCAAAAATATACTAGTGCTTTATCCTCAATTCTAATCAATTTCAATGCCTTATGCTTTACTCAAGTATGTTGTAATGGCATTATATTCGAAACTTTTGATGAGCAAATTCTAAATATATAATCCATATCACCGTTATAATTGTCATAATAACAGCGTTATAATGGATTTCACTCATCCAAGTTATATACGAAAATAGCACTATTGTGTTTTTATTTTTAATAATGATTTACACTAAATTCGACATTAGAAATTTTAGTTTTTTTTTTTTTTGAAAATGCTAGATGAAAAAACACAACCTACTGGTCATTTCTTCCATCATAAAAAAATACGCAGTTGAGACCATTGTCTGTTGGATGCAAGACATCCACCGTCCATGAGGCAACAACTATTTTATCTTTCGCATTTGTTGCCTCATGGGTTTATTGTCTGGTGGACAACAGATCTTTTCAATCCAATTGTCAATACCGGCCCTCAACCATATACCTTTTTAGTCCGGTCATCATGGGGTAGCATTTTCCTTATAAATAATCTTAGGGTGTGTTTGATTGCCAAGTGAGAAAATTGCTGTCCATTGTTAGATAGCCATTTTAAATCTGTATAATTTCCCCCACCTGAGCCATTTAAATCTCTGGATAATTTTCCCTACTAAACCCCGGAAGTCATTTCCACCTGAAAATACACCTTCATTTTGTCACGTGATTGAAATGTGTGTTCTCAGCTGCAATCAATCAGCCATTTAAGTCATTTCTCAAATGTATTTTTTGGGAAAATTTTCTCTGCAATCAAACACGCCTTAATGTCGGTATTCTCTCTAGTCCCATAGTCGCTATCATCAATGTCAGAGATGGCTAAAACCTCTTTATGTATGCTTCTTCATTTACTGTGTACTACGGTTTCACGTTTAAATTTTGTTTTCTTAATTATTTGCTATTGTCATTATTTTATTATCAAATATTATGTATTAATAATTTATAAGAAAATCATGATTAATGGGTCCCGTCCCGACAGCGCACTTGAAGTTAGGAGTGAACCCACCAGCGCTGATTTTCCTAAAACCATAATCAGCCCAATTGAACGATCTTAGTCATCTAATTATAATATAAGTATAATTTTTTTAGATTGTTGTTTAGAATTACATCAAGACACCTGCTGGGCCCTACATTACATCAAGACATCTGTCTTGTATTCAAAGTTGACCTCTCATCATGATCATCATCACCACCATCAGGCATTGAGTTGGAGTAGGTTTCACAACAATCACTAGTGTCTACACCCACCAAAGAATATCAATACATCAGTAGATTCAGTACAAAAGCTCAGTGAGAGAATGAGTGTAAAGTTGGCTTTTCCACGGAACAGGCTTTTCTTATACAACTCTGATCGTCTGTGGTTAGATTTTCAGTAATAAAAAAAAAATGAAAATTGCCCTTGTACTGATGCAACAATGATTTCATTGAGACTTCATTCAGTGGTTGCCAGTTCCAGTCCTGTTAAGAGTATCCATTTGTGTATGATAATGAGTTAAAACCGATCGCCCGCCTTTTTTTTTTTTACACAAATCCGATGGCATTATATACTCTATCACTAACTTCCATCCCCACCCGATCACGGAGTTGTGACAATAGTAGCCGGAAAACAGTGAAGTTCATTCACAACACTTAAATAGGAAATCTCACACTCGTTGCCTGCTGGAGTTGCTTCGGGTTGGATAAGCAACCTCCTGATAATCGTCAGGCCCGTCTTCTTCATCAGATGATAGGAGGGATGACCCCATCCATGTCTTAAAGCCTTCATTCAGACGCCTCTCCATCTCCGGAGTCACCTCTTGAGGGGCTGCCTCCAACATCTCCAGCCCAAGATTTCGACCGGCAAAGTCCCCTTCATCAAGAATCATCGCCGCTTTCCTTCTCAGGAAGAAGGCAGCGCCCCCATATAAAATGACCAGCCCCCATGATGCGATCTCGTAACACCAAAACAAAGCCAAGGAACAGCTGCTACCCAGAGTGAGGAGGCTCGAACCAAGAAACAGCGCGAGAAGACCATAGATGACAGAAAACACAATGTTGAGAATGGATAAACAGCGCACCCCACCTGCACAACGTACTAAGTTAAAATAGATGACATGAAGGGAACGCTATTCCCACATACACAGGCTAGTATCTGGCAAGTGAGCTCCCAAGACCAAAATCCAACTTAATTATCCAAGTAAAGAAGGCAAAGTCTATGGTCGGCTTAACCTTATTCTTTTTCTTCTATTTTATTTTTACTTTTTGTGCCAAGTAACAAAAGTGGAAATCAGTAATAACAACAGAGATATACAGAGAAAGGGAAAAGCATTCCTTAACAAAAAGAAAGATAAAGGGGAAAGCATTACCTAACAAAAGATAAAGGAATTACATCAAGACACCTGCTGGGCCCTACATTACATCACCTCACAACCCATAATGAATTAATGATGGCATCCCAGCTACATACGATCCCCTCAGCTTTGGTATTCTCAAGCACTTTTACGGCAGGTGACCAGTCAATCAATAGTCTTCTAATAGCTATACAAATCTCCTGCAGAGCTCCTGATGTTTCAAAATTCTATTGTTGCACTCCTTCCATACACCCCAACAGACGGCATAGGGCAGCAACTTCCAACATCACGACTTGGAAGAAGCAACCCGGGAGTTGGAGTCTCTGAGATATGAGAGAAGTATTAGGACCTCTTCGTTACCAATGGTAAGTCTTAATTTTCGAGGATGAAATCCCTTTAAGAGGGTTGGATTGTAATATCCTAAACTCTTAGTCGGGGGTAACTTCGTAAATTCCTTAAGTTAGAACATTATGTTGACCTTTCAGAATTTTGAGCATGCCTAAATTTCTTAACATGTGCGTTGTACTGTAAAACTTAGAAAATTTTCAAGGACAGCTAAAACCTAAAACTATGTCACATACTTAAACCTTGTACTGAGAATACTATGATGGAACTGTTTCCATTTCACTGCCTACAACAATGCAACATGACAATGGCTCAGTATGAGGCAAAGTTCACTGAATTGTCTCGTTTTGCAACACACTTGGTAGATACCGAGTCCGCTAAACGCAAACAGGTCGAACGCGGTTT
Source organism: Euptelea pleiosperma (assembly GCA_035048495.1). NCBI lineage: Eukaryota > Viridiplantae > Streptophyta > Magnoliopsida > Ranunculales > Eupteleaceae > Euptelea > Euptelea pleiosperma. The sequence continues at coordinate 27,876,175 of CM068549.1, forward strand.
GAGACTCGACATTTGGGGAAAACTCACGGCTCTCATGGTGAGGGAATATGGAAGCTTGGTGGAAACAGCTCTACTAGTGGAGCAAGATCTCGCACTGACCCAACAGGTCGAAGAATCAAGGAAGAGGAACAGTTCGGGACTACAGCAGGGGGACCCAAAGCATCGGGGAAAACTCATGACTCTCATGGTGAGCGAATATGGCAGCTTGGAGGAAACAACTCTACTAGTAGAGCAGGATCTCGCACTGACCCAACGGGTCCAAGAATCAAGGAACCGGAACAGTGCGGGACTACAGTAGGGGGACCCAAAGCGACCGAGAATTTTTGAACAACAACAGTACGGACGGGACACCAGTTTGGTCAGGGTCGACCAACCGGACACCCGTCGAGCCAAATGAGACAGACAGGACAGCAATCCGGATAGATGCGACCGATTGGCTAGCCATTGGGCCAGATGAAGTAGACCGGGCAGACGGCAGGGTGGCAACACAATAGCAACGACCCTAGGCCCAGCAACAGTACGGGAAGAACCCAGCACTGACAACTCAGGGACGAGTCTTCGACTTAATGACGCCGGATGAAGAAGCGACCAACATAGTGGTCGAAGGTACACTCCTTCGCATAAGCCTCACATTTTATAGTGCATTCTAGAGAGTACTAGAGTTGGAATACACCATTTGATATACTCACAGTAACGTGTACCACCTTTGATCGACTGGAATAACCATTCGAGAAGATGCCCATTCTCATAATTAATATAGGAGTAGCCTTGTATGGTAATAGAATATACTTGCAAACATCCTTGTATCTTTGTATGCACACTAAAGAAATCAATTTAGTTGGTACGTGGACCTCACTAATTTACACGCCCATACCATTCACTAGATAGTGTAGAATCTACAAAAATATTATTATGGACACCTTACATCTAGTATGAGGAAATGGTAAAGATTAAACTTGCCAAGTTGGAAATAGTGCTATTACAACTTACTAAGTTAGAAAACGCTATTAGAAACCACTTCAGAATGAAACTATAATAGGATGAAGAGGTTTGGAAACTTTCAATATGTAAGGTTAGCAAAGATTATTGACCGTGGAGATCATTCTCCTAACACACCAAAGATTACTTTTAGCATGGAAATCATAAACGTTGGACCATGTGACACCTAGAGCCTTGCTCATTTAGGAAACATACCTCCATTGTAGTGCTGACTTTGGAAACTCCCAAAAGATGACCTGCAATGCATAACCGTGCCACCCATAGCAGCCAACCGAGGATCTTACAAAAGAGGAAACTGTGGGATGTGATGGGACCCATTGATGACCACTCCAAACAAACTAGAACGGTCACATAAGAGGAAGAAAAAGAAAATAAAAGGGGAGTGAAATGAAAAGAAACCAAAGGAAGAAAAAGTTGGAGACAAGCAGTGGGAAGACTTTGAAGAAACGGAGAGGAGACTCAAAGTCTAAACGACCTCACCGAACCCAGGAGAACGCACACGGCTTCGGGAAGAGGTAGGTACCCTCGACAATAGTATAGATCTAGTCCTCCAAATGTTTGTATATGTTACAAATGAATGCTTGTGCGCAATATGAATGATATTCGAATCTGGTAATGATTTTTGTTATCTATATTGCTGGAATTAATTGGTTTGACTATATGAGATATTGCATCATGGGGCAGGAAGTATTGTTGGTCCAATAATATGACCCTTTCTGGGAACTAAGAGAACCCTTGTTGGGACACGGGGACCCTTGGAGGGAGGAGGGGGCGGGAACGGTCATTTATTTTAATTATCCTGTCATTGATTAACATAGTTGTGCTTAGATTATTTATAAATAACGTATGAAAATATTATGGGTGTTGGATCTCTATTATTGTCTTGGAGTAGAGTGGAACTACTGAGCCTTCGGCTCACGGTTTTTTCAAACCGATGTATACATTTCAGATGGATATGCGTCGGAGGAGACGTGTGCAGCCAACGGAGGCAAGACGGAGTGCGGTTCTAGGAATGAGGACGATCCATTGGTAGACGACTATTTGGCAGATGCATAGCCATCACCGTTGCTTCTCTTTTTAAGACGGACATATTTTAATTTTATGAACATTAGGCTCAACCGAGACATTATGTAATCAACGTTATATTTTTTTTGTTTGGAAATGGCCTTTTTTGTTTTAAATGTTCATTTGATCTGACTGAGACATGATATGATCTCACCACCTTCTTGGTCATGAAACCTTATCCTTCCTTATATTTGAACATCAGATTTGACTGAAACATTTCGTATTTAATTATATGGTTAATGATGTATGGTTGCTATATGTCCTGTAAGTCCGACATTCAATATATTTTTTTTCGCGTATGTTAATCACACAACCTGAAGAATAATGTGAGCCTAACGAGATCAGGTTCGCATTCGAACCAGAGAAGTTATGTATGCATGTCAAACCTTAGTCGTGTAACTATTGATTGGAGCTGAGCCCTAAGGTTAACATTTCTGACCATGAATAGTATGTACAGAATGTAAACCTCCTTTTGTCGTTAAATTCTAATTGGGAAACTAACCAGATCCAACGACTGGTTAATATAAGATGTTTGCATTTGAGTAAGGCTTCTAAAAATCATGGATTCCACTCTAAGACCATATCAGATCTGATGGCAAAGGTTAGTCTACCGACCAAAGGTCAGACCTGGTAGGGTCAAGAGTGTGCCAAGCTAGTCAAGGGAAGTGTGGTTTCTAATGAAGAAAGGACTTCTAAAAACAGCAACCTATTGACTCATTCATATAAAATGTTGGATAATTTGTAAAGAAATAAATGTTATACATTATAGTAGGTACGTACATACTTATATCTTGATGATGTATGTCCACTTATTTTATTATGGTATCCCATACAATAGTGATGCACTACCAGTGACCCTTACATAGACGATTAGAATGGTAATGATGCATGGATCATGTTGACCAAATTTAAAGCCCATGTTTAAAAGGAGACTCTTCAAACCTTGATGAATTTGAATGATGAATAGCCTAGAAGTAGTTCAGTTGATGCTACTCTTGATTAACTTGATCGTTTTTCTAATGGAGATGTTTGTTAACCGTAGGGGATACATACTCTTGTTTCACGATCATTGTGGATAAACATTTGAAAATGAAGCAATAAAAAGAAAGGGATTTGTGTTTGCTTACTCATGCATTAAATTAAAAAACATACTTTTTTGTAACTTATTTGATTCCTCACAAAATGTCAATATAGATACGGATGTCGAGCACTAGCTCCCTCGAGGAGTGCAATAACTATCGTTTAGTCGCACGTCCGGGAGTACCTTGACATTTGAATTTCTTAATGGCGCAAGAACCTCCGAGGCATGTACCGCTATGTACCAAAGAAATGAAGAGAAGACGGGCACGAAAGAGAAAGTCCACTAAACACCATTGACGAATTAAGAAACAGGTGGTCGACCTAGACCTAGAGTCGGGGGCGAGTAACGAGTCCAAGATTCAGATTATGGACCATAAAAAGGTGACAACATTGAAATTAGAGTCGAAGATTTACTACGAGTCAGACGATGATATGGATGATGGACCCGACCAATTGCCATCATCAAACTGTTCACGGATCAGTGGCTCGATAAGCCGTTGAAGTTTTTGATTGAAATGTTGACTAGTTACATTATTAAACAAATAAATTTTCGCTTCCACATTAATTTTGAATTTTGCAAAAAAAACGATACTAAGAATAATTGAAGGTTTATGACGAAATTGTTTCTGAATTATTGATTGATGGTTATGTTTCGATTGTGAGATATTGTCTCCATTTATCACGACTTGAATGCGGATCTGGGTTGAACCGTATAAAATGGGTCAAACCCAGGTGCCCAGATTTTTGGTCTTGACATAACCACCCCTCCCGAAGAGCCCAAGGCAAAAGATTTCATCAACCACACTCAAGCTCTACCAAAAGGTCTAAAATTATACGACTCTCTATCTTCTCTATTTTAGTTTTTAGAAATATAACTACATTTGCCTCTTATATTTTACCAACTTTTCCACCACCACCCTCTCGAAACTACCCAAACGCCTCACATTCCACGATAGTATTTTTATCTCATAAAAAAACTTGTTCTTCTTCCCATTCCTACAATCCCCCTTCAGACGACTCTCCTTCATACTTCAGATGGCATGCTAGTCACATCATTTACCTTGAAAGCTTAACTCTCCCTATCCCCTTTCAAATTCTCACCCGAACTCAACGGCTCCTGAAGTACTAATGCCACAACCACAAATAGGTGAGTAGTCCTCGATTTCAAAGCACGCACCCATACCCTCCTGAATATTCCCCTCAAACGACACCAAGCTAAAGTCCCCCAACCTCTCCATGACTAATTGAATAATCACCATAACACGTATTATTAACTACCCCACCAACCGAAATCTCTTTCCACAATTTCCTTAAGAACAACATAGAATTCTACGCACCACCTATCCACGTAAGTCCCAAAACACCCCCTGTAGAAATTATGTTAGAGAGGAGCCATTGGGAAAACCAACATCCCTATGCTCCAAGGATATATCTGCATACGCCAAAGGAAACGACATCCCCATGCTACTAACATTTCCTTTGGAACTGACACGAAGAACCTCACCAAAGACCTTAGATAATTACAACTCAAAATTACAAATTGTTGAGCCCCAATTGTTTCTACCAAAGCTTCCATCAATATTTTGATTTTTGGCCTCATCTTGCTTCTCTAAAATAATCGACTCCCGACTCTCCTTCAAGGTGACAATCTCATCCTCTAACTGGTGCATAACTGAATTCTCGAACAAAGCGACCTCAGAAAGAGAAGAAAAGGCATCTTTGACCTCCTTACTAGATTCATTGTATAAGTGGGTGCATTTCATCTACCCAAATCTATAGACCCAACAACCCCCTAGTTGCTATTCCGGAAAGCTATGTCAAAAAATGGTGTCAATGCCATTAATTTGGTTGTTGTTTGTTAAATGACTCTCTCCACAAGAGCCATCATAATCCCTAATTCCCTATTTCCATCCCTAGCTTCCTGTAATGCTGAGAACATATAGAATTATTTGCCCTCATTATTTTTCTTGCCCCACAATATAGATGTTGAGTGAGATTCTGAGAGGAGATTTTAAGAAACTTCCCATGGATGGATTTCAACAAAACTGAATGGAAGAACAAGATTCTTGCAGCCAAGTGGGATCGCCTGGTTTCCTAAGTGTGGTTTGGGGGTCCGAGTGTTGGGTTTCGTGGTTTTCATAGTCCTTTCGCGCTTTTGTTGTATGCCTTTTGGGCCTTCTCAGCCCTCCTTTCATATATTTTATTTTACTGATAAAAAAAAAAGATTCTTGCAGCCAACACCCATACCTTTGGGAAAAGACTTATGATGACGATGATTCTTTTTCACGCCCCATCATCATTGTTTCTGGGTTTCCAACGTATGAGAGCAAAATCCCAAATGATCTCCTGGCAGAGTATCATCATCTGTGCGAAATTTATACCCCAAAAACCCTTCTCAACCCTCCATCAAGACACATCAAACCCCTTTCATGCTGAAATGGGGTCTACAATTGAGATGTAAAGCAACCCGACAACCCTAATTCCTCCCTTCTCACTAAGAGGGAAAAATAACTTAACTTTCTCAAAAATTACTAGCAACCAATCTGCCCATTGGTTCCAATAAGACCTGGGTTAGTCTCCTTAAGGTTCAAATTTTCTCCCTCAATGCCTTTAAGCAAAAAACCCCGACTAGCATTATCTCTTCCTTCTCTGAACTACCTGATGTTCTCATGTCTCTCTAGTCCCTCTCCATAAACCCGCCTCAACTTCTGCTTCCAAATTTACAACTAAATCCACAAATCTAACTGAATCACTTCTCATGGACACAACTCTAAGATGTTGAACGGAGATTTTTTAGGGATATGGAATAGAAGGAGTCCCCACTACTGTTGCCTCCTCAACAAAGGTTAAACAAGAACAGAGACGACAAATTTGGGTTTTTGTTTTTGAGGAAGTGCTCGGATTTGATCCCATGTTTCTTGTGCACAAACGTCTATTATCTGCCATCCCAATAACAATCGTCGGATCATCATTGATTAATGAGGTTTTGGATATGATATCATACATCGCTCCTTTAATGCTTCCTTGATCCATCTGATCTACTATTGGATCTGTTTGATCTACTACTTGGCTACATGTGTCCCGATATCTTTTCCTTTCAAAATGGAGTTTGCATGTTTCCAACCCATGCATTAGTTGTATTTAATTCCTTGTTCACATCAGTCCCATCCACGTGTCATGTTGTTTTTAAAATATTGGGCCCATCTACTTCGTCTATAGCTAACACGTTCCCACTCGGCTTCCACATCATTACATGTGATACATCCATTCCAACTGTCAACATCTTTATTGGTCTTATGCAAGTGTCCATTCCGTGCACACATCATCATAATTCTCAACAAACATCTGCTTCTCCCCAACATCCACTAGTTCGAAGTCTCCATCGGGTCCCAGTTACTCATCTACCTTAACCATAATTTGAAGGAACATGCCTAGGTCGATCATCAAAATCACCTTGGGTAAGTTCGCGAGACTACCTTCTTTAACCTCAACTCTGACATGGTCATCTCTGGTCCTTCTTGGTTCCAAAATCGATTTCTACTAGTCCACCACACAACCCCCAAACAGTTCTGGTACTGTCGAAACCCTTAGATGGGATAGGACCCCACAAAGTTTAATCCAATCGCTTCTAATAAAGGCTTCTAGGGTGTATGTACCACCTATGGAAGGCTATAATATCTTCACCGATGAGAAAAGAACCCAAGCTACCGCATACATGAAAATCCACCTCCCTATTCACGAAAAAACAACTCTACTAAATCCAAATAAGTGGAGTTTAACCAATTGATAGACCTAAAATCACCCGAGTCTATTGCTGTGTCCCCCCACAAAGGCTTCGATGATGTTGAGTTGCAGACTAAGGTACGGCTCCATTCTCCAAAAATGTTTTCCTCTCCTGAATAGTGAGTTTTGATCATCTTATGGCCTCCAATAGCAATGACAGATCCAAAAACTCTCTCTAGAATACTATTGATAGGATACATAGGCAATATTGACTTGTGAGCGACAGTCAAACCAACCAACTTTCCTAAGAGTGGTGTTACAGATATACCAGCCTTCCATGTTCCTATCTTCAAGGAAGATTATTCTTTTGTTTTAATGGATGGAAGGATCTCCATTGTAGATAACATCAAACCCTTTTGTTGGATTTTCTCTCAGTGAACAAAGTCCTTCCACCGATGAACCTCTTCATAAGAAAGTTCTTTGCACATGATACGCCTATTCAGGATTGACATTTTGCAGCATATGAGCTGATCTACTGTTAGAATCTTGTTCAACACTATTATACAAACAAGGCCTCTACAGGCAACAAATTTCCCCAAATAGACTTGATTGGCAACTCTCCCCCAGAAAATTGCATCAATATATATCACAAAACAATTTCCCCAAAAAATCACCTTTTGGTCCGCATTCCAAAAATGAGCCTCAAACCCCTTATACCTTTTGTTAGTTAGCACTTGGGTTCATTGAACATTGCTTTCTCAAGGCTGATTGGTTCTTTTGATTGAAATAAAGTGATTATGCAAGCCCTATACCAAGTTGCCTATCATTCTCCAGATAACCAGGTTGAATAGGAGTAAGGAACAATTACTTTGCAGGGGGTTGGAGGACTCCTACACATTAACCTGAAGGCTAATGAAGTGGCCAACTAGCTCACCTAGCATGGCGTCACAATATCAATTTAAGTTACAGTCTCTCGACAACTTGATTTGCTTCTCCTTGTTATTCTCTTAATCTTCTTTTTCAATTTTGGTTGCGGATTAATGAAAAAAATTTACTCTTAATTACAGAATTATATGTTGAAAAAAATAAAGGAATAGAAGACCTAAATTCAAAATGACAATTACAAATAGTAAATAATTGATTGAAGACCCAACTTTGTTTGAATCCACTAGTTTCTTATTTGAAATCACTATTATAATAACAACTGGAACATGTGACAGGTTTATTTATGACCTTGATAACTCTGCAAGGACATAAGGACTATAAAAGTTACATTTCCCAGCCCTTTCTTTTAGAAGAATTAAAATCGAAAAAGGGCTAGAGATGATTGCAGATCACTAAGAAAAAGATCACAATTGCATTCTTTTGTATTTGTATAGCATGAACTGAAACAATGAAAACACTAAAAATAAAATCACATGATATCATGTTGGAGAAATCTCAGCAAGGCAATGTAATAGCCATAAAGATGAAAAAATAAAAAATAACGGAATATGAAAGAAACCTTCTTTTACCAATAATCAAGGCATATTAAATAAGAGTACCAGTACAAACAAAAGAAAATGCTAGCTGGGATGAGGACCAATGTATTTGAAAATGGATTGCTAGAGGTACGCTTTCTGTAAGTTCTTTCTATAATTTTCTTTTAGGTCTTTCAGATGAAAGCTCACTGGTGGAAAAGATTTGGGGAAAATCTATCCCGCCGAGAGTGGAAGCATTTCCTTGGTGGTCGTGTTGGACAAAATCCTGGCCATGGGTCACCTGATCCATTGAAAGCAAGTTGTTTCAAAGTGGCGTGTTGTGAGCAAGAACACGAGGAGTGTGTTAACTATCTTTTCATTTATTGCAAAGGGTAGGGAATTTGAAGCTTCTTTGTAAGATTCTTTAGATGATTGTGGGCAGAGCAGAATAGAAGGACCTTAAGATAAAAGCAGGTCTTTTTCAATTAGTAATGCTATATGGAGATTGTTATGGGCTTGATGTCTACTGTCTAAGAAATTTCATGGTTAACGGCACGAACTTAATTTTTCTAAATAGCAGAGAAGATCGAAAGATGAACAGACTACTTAGAAGAAACTGGGCGGCCGGTGCACCAAGCTCGAATTTGATGGAGGTGCCTTTGATTCTCCACAATTAGCCGGAGGTGGTGTTTTTAGAACAATCTAAGAGAAATAATCAAGTCGTAGTCAGCCCAATAGAATCCGCAGACTCTAGCAAAGAAAAAAAGAAATTAAAGATCTTCGAGGACTTAAGATTTCCAAGGACAATTTCACAGGCTCATTGGAGGTTGGAGGTGATTCAACAAATTAGGTCGTGGCAGGGCATATTTAGGGAAATATCCTTGAGGACTTGTTAACGTGATATGCCACGATAGGGAGTTGGTTAGAGGGTAAGCTATTATTCCTCCCATACACGAGTGTGAATGATTAAATGGCTATTTCGCTACAAAATAGAAAGTATTCTCTTCCTAAGTATCTAACATATTTCTTAATACAAATACAATCATGACTGTTACTTGTCAAGAAAAAGGAAAATGATATAGAGCCCATAGAAAGATACTATTCAAACATTCCTACTAAACGAGACAGAAATAAGAAGATATTAGAGAAAAGAATAACAAAGTTATAAACTTCATCTATTCTAGCCAAAAGAAAGATACAATAGAAAGAGGTTCACAATCCTACTTGGTAGATATTTTACTGAATAATTTAACAATTAGAGATATTTGCAATAATGTTTTAAGAGTTCTTATAAGTAATAACCAAGACAAAAAAAAAAACAGAGCAGTTTGTGTAGATCAATAATACCGGTTGTTTGTGGCATTCAATATTTGCAGATAAAACATACCCCTTTTTGACGCGCAGTAATTATTCTCCACTACCCTTAAGCATCCATGTCTTGCTGGTGCAGAATATGCAACAGCAATTCCTGTGACAGAGATAAAACCATGAGAAACTGGGACTTACAGACCTAGACAAAGCAACTAATTATCCATAATGGTTACTTGCATTCCAAGCAAAATAATACAAAGAAAGATGAGAAGAAAATCTGATGAAACACATCCATTAACAGACAACATTTTCTCAAAAGATTAACGAGACAACAACCAAAATGATACAAAACTGCTGTAAGGCTAGAGCACAGTGGATTGCATTACTTCTCTAGATTACTATACCTTGAACAAAATCACAAAAGGAAAAAATATGAAAGAAAAATTGACCCAGACAGCTGATTATTAAAAAAAAATTCTAGCCCAAGGACCGATCAGCAAAATCAGCAATGCCAATTAGAACCAAAACAAACAATTAGGATAAACATTCCCGAAATGTTTTCCTTGCATTTTAATGATTTAAGTTTCCTTTATCCTACTTATGCATTATGTGACCAGACGGTTGTCTAGGTGGCCTCCCCAAAAAGTCCATGAAGTTGCCAAGTCAACCTGAGGCTCAACCCTAGCCACCTTCCCCCTATTGGATTTTGCATGTTAACAGCTATAAACAAAGGATGTTAAGATATAAAGCTAACCAATAAAACCAAATGGTAAGCAGATCACAAATATGCAATAATGCAGTGGGACAGCTAACGGCGCCGAACTACATAAATGCATAATCCATGTGATACTGTGGATGAATCATAATGGTGTGGAGGGAGCACCAATAGGTGATAAAATAAAGGAAAATAGATTGAGATAGCATGGTCATGTGCAATGAAGACCACTAGGGGCATTGGTGAGAAGGAGAGCTTTGGTTATCTTTTAGCATTATGTGTTATAAAAGACATATACCATGAAACTAATTAAACAAGTTTTAGTGCTTAAATTAGGCTTTTGACACGAAACTATACATTCCCCTACGTATCATCTCGGTGTAGTACCGGGACGAGACATCTTGGCCAAAATGTCGAACCGAACCCCACCCTCAATAGACTAGACAGGTTCCTAGTCTCTGCCGACTAGGAGGACCAATACCCATGGGTGTCTCAGGTAGCAATTCCGAGACCTACTTCAGATCATGTGCCTCTCTTGCTCGAATGTAGGGGCATCAGATGTCGTCCTATTCTGTTCCGATTCAAAAACTTGTGACTCCAAAGTGAGTTTCAAAGATAAGGTGGCGGAATGGTGGAACACCTTCACGTTCACAGGCAATGCATGGGAGGTGCTTAGGAGAAAGTTCAAAGCTTTGAAAGGGCGGATAGTAGAGTGGAATTGGGAGGTTTTCGGGCAGATGGATCAGAAAAGGTCAGCTATTCTTGAGGAGATTTCTCTCCTCGACAGGGAGGAGGAAGACAGAATTATCCTTGGAGGCCCGCAGCAGGATAAACGATCTCAAAGCGGAATACCAACTTCTTATGAAGCTTGAGGAAGTCAGCTGGAAGAAGAAATCCAGGATTCGGTGGTTGACGGAACAGAATAGACGGGTGTTCGAGGGGAGAGAGGAATCGGAAGAGAACATCATCCTTAGCATTAAAGGATTATTATTCTTCTGGTTTTTAAAAGTGCCGTGGGTTGTTCTTCGAGGATTTTGTATTCTGATGGGACTTGATTTGTTCTCGAGATCCACCTTAGTTTGTTGTTTTCTTTTGTCCTGATGCTGATGTAGCTAGTGTTTTTGCCTTTGGCAGGTCATCTCGACCTCTTAGGCTCCTTGTATCCCCTCTTTGCTTTCAATAAAAGATTAAACTTATCAAAAAAAACATATTCCTTATTGATTTATAAAAAAAATAATTCATTCCTAATTGTGCAGATTCAAACTGAATCCAAGTGTTTGATAGCTTCTCAGCTAATTTAGTGATCAAATGTGTTTAAAGGTCTCATCAGCCAAGATGCATCCCATGAACCAATTAGTCTAATCTAAATATAAAAAACCCTAAAATCTGAAAGACATAAGAAAACCACATCTTAATGTAACTAGAACAACAATCACCTGCCAGAAGGTAAACAAATGAGGCGAAGAAAATGATTGCCGAAGGGATGAACACAACCATCCAGTAATAATCCGCCGCTTCCTTCTCCGTAAGATAAAATGCTCCCGGAAACAGATCAGAATCCCCACTCGTGTTAATGGAAAGAGGCAGAAGCCGCCGATCGTGGCAGAACGGACGTTTCCCCTCATCAGACGGAAAGACAATGTTCAAGCTAACCGAGGCAGAAATAATGACTGCAAGCCATATAATCAACATAACAACCATGACCAGAGGCCTTTGGAGTCTTCCCCAAGCTTTTTCTTCCTCTCGAAGGCTTTCATATTCATGCTTCGGCATGAAAGCCTGACGAAGGGCATCGCTGATGATAGCCATGAAAATGACCTATAGAGAAGTCTAAGGTTTCTGGATCTGATCTGCTCTAGCCATTGAAAAAAGCAAATTAAATCAGACAGAAATTTAGGGTTTCCGGATCTAAGTTTCCCCCAAAACCAAATCCTAATTTCTGGTTTCGATGGAGGAACAAAAAAAAAATCTAGGGTTGTTGACCTCCTATAGAAGAAAGAAAACCCTTAGGGCTGAGAGGTTTATTTTTGTTGCTTTCAGTTCCATGAAGCACTTTCACGCTTTTTTTTTATCTGTTTTCTTAGTTGATAACCAACCGTAACTGATTTAGCGGGCATTTCACGACGGCGGTGCTTAAGATGTACCGCGTACATCGCAACTCCTTGGATCCGTATGTGTAAGCACATCGTAACCGTCCCTATTACAACATTTGTGGATTCTAGAAGCATCTTGTTCTCCAACACGCGGGGAATCTTTAAGCAAAGCTTGTAAAACGTGCATTTGGCGCGATGTTTCCTCCGCTCACCATTTGCACGACACATACTCCTAAAACTGATAACTATAATACTGAAAATCATAAATGAGCACATCCGAGATGATTTTAGTTGTGGGCTGTGAGCGAAGCCGATCACAGGCCGCAATACGAGCCACATGGCACACTATTAAAGGGTGCTGACTGTATGATATTTGGCCAGTCCCTCGGTGGTCCTGCAAACCAAAATCAGTCTGATTAGTGATTTACAACCTTTGGATCTTTGCATCCAAATAGTTCAAATTCCTACAGTTAAAATCAACCCATGAAAATAACTTCAATCCAATGCTTAGAAATCACTAATTTGTGATATCGTATCTATAACGAAATTTAAATTTCATGGATATCATATCTACATAATAGCAGAACGAGCACAAGTCGTGACTACATTTTTTCCTTGGTTGATGTATCGCACATTTGTTATATATTTTTCTTATTTCATCACCATCTCTTTGGGACTGATTAATATTTTATTTAGTTCTTTCTGTAAGGATCTTCCTGTTTTTTGTAGTTTGGTCGAGATTCGGGCTCGAGGGCATTAATTATTTTACTTTGGACCCCATTTTTTTTATGTCTTTATAGCAAACCACCTTTTTTTTTCTTTTTTTCTTTTTTGTAGCAGTTGCTCTTACAAAGGAGATGGTTTGCATGTAGGGGGAATTTCAATGAAACTGTGAATACTGAAAATCATAAATGAGCAAAGCCGAGATAATGTAGTGGTTGCTCTTACAAATTAAGGAGATGGTTTGCATGTACAATGAATTTTAATGAGGTGTACTAATGATGAGTAAGAACACTACTGATGATGACGACGACGACGACTATCACATCAGCAGTACCCAACCCCCGTTACCAGGGGTTTCGGAGAAGGACAGCAAGCGACTGTCAATTGACAATGTCAACAACCGTGGGTGACATTTTTAATAGACGGAATTACCCCTGCATAGATACGGGGCGGATAAAACTTTGATGACCGGCCCTGTCATCGCAGCAAATCTTGGCACGTGGAATTTGTACAGGGCTGACCACCTCGGCCTCACCACACACGTACCCAGGTGAGTACTCCAGTGCTTTTTGCCAAAACACTCACCTGTGCATGTGGGTGGTGAGGCCGAGGTGGTCCACCCGTACAAAATCCAAGTGCCGTGATCTGCTTCGATGACAAAGCCTGGAAATTTTACTAATACGGGGGCAACTAAAGCCTATCAACCAATTTTTTTTAGGAGAAACATTTGCTAGCCCAAGTCCCCCCACCCAAAATGTCAGACAAGTACGAGTCAATCCCTTAACCAAACCAGCTTTAAGCCCCTGGTTAGTGGTTAACAAGGGGTACTTCTCATACATTTTGGGAGGGGGACATCAAAGTTTGAAGTCTCCCAGGGCCAGCCAATTTTTTCTTTTTTTTTTTCGCGTGTCTTTGATGATGACGTGGGTTACCAGGATTGATGTCAGACCACAATATGAGCCATACGGCACACTCAGAAAGAACACTGACCGTATGGATGCTTGGTCCATGCCTAGCTGAACCTGGAGACCAAAAAATAGTCTAATTACTGATTAATAACCATTGGATTGGACTTCTTTTCATGGATGTATTTTTTAACTGTTGGATTCGAGCATTATTTGGGTTACTTAGATCTGAATGTTAGAAATCACTAATGAGTCTGATTTTTGGCATGTAGATCCACTTAGGGATGGGCCAAACATCCATACATTCAGTGGTCTCTAAGAGTGCCACATCACTCATACTGTGGTCTACCTAGGGATGGGCCAAACTTTCAAAGTTGAGGTGGTCAGTTGACCGCCACTTATCTCACTCACTTTCCTTTCCATGTGGCAAATTTAAACCTGTTAATCCTCCACCACATTGCCCAAAAGGCAATGTTCTATCAGTTTTAAGAATCTAGATGGCTGTCATTGGCAGGAAAAAAGTGAAGCCAAGCCCAGTCCATTTCGGGCCTTTAACGTAGGCTCATACATGGTGAATGTACACGCTCTGGCCTAGCCGCCCCCAGCTGAATGGCCCACATCCCTAGGTGGTCTACAGTTCGAGCCCAGTGCAATACTCTTACGTTGCCCACCTTCAACTTCAATGTTTATTGTTTATCTCATCCTTAGGTGGACCACCGTATTTGCCACTTGCAACACTCTTTGAGACCACTGACCACATGGATGTTTGGTCCATCCCGTGGTGGACCTATATATAAAAATGGGCAACATTAGTGTTTTCTAATCTTTGGATCCAAATACCCCCAAATCATGTTTGAATCCAACGGTTAAAAATATACCCATGAAAAAGTCAAATTCAACAATTAGAAATCACTAATCAGGCTGATTTTTGGTCTGTGGGTCCACCTAGAGATGGGCCAAACATCCATACGGTCAGTGGTGGCCCATACTATGGTCTATTATCAACGTTGATGACCGATGTCCATCAATTTAAAATGTTATCAGTTGTTATTGACACTGTTGATTGACTGTCCCTTGTCGCTTTGTCCACCCTTGAACAAAATCCTAGCTCCGCCACTGACAGAGACGTGTGAAGTTCTTCTTTGGATAAGCAAAAGACATGTTAAGGTTAGTTCCAATAAGGTGGATTTCCGTATCTTATATTGTACTAGTGGGTGGCCCGTGCCCACGGCACTCTCTGACAAAGCGTTGCCAAAATCGGGTGTGAGTGGCTGAGATCCACCATCCATTTGGAGGATAAGATCTCGGCTATTCTTTGTGAAGCCGACAAGAGGGGGGATAAGTGGGGAGACAATTTCCCTGTTTTGTTATATAGATAGGGTGGCCCACGCCCACGCCCACGCCCACGGCACTCCTCTACAAAGAGTTTGTCAAAATTGGGTGTGAGTGGCTGAGATCCACTGTCTAGTTGGAGGTAAGATCTCGGCCCTTCTTCATGAAGCCTATAAGAGGGGAGACAACTTCCATGTTTTGTTATACTAGTGGGTGCCCCGTGCCATCGGCACTCCTCGACAAAGAATTTGCCAAAATCAGGTGAGCGGCAGAGATCCACCATCCATTTGGGGGGGGATTATATCTCGGCCCTTCTTTGTTGATGCTTATAAGAGGAGGTATAAGTATGAAGACAACCAATGTGTTTTGTTATATAGAATAGTAAATGCCCGTGCCCATGGCACTCTTCGACAAAAGCATTTGCAAAAATTGGGTGCCTTCAGCACTAAAACGGTATAACGGACTGGGGCGTTACCGTTTTTTCCATTATAACAGTTGTTATAACGGATTGTAAAGTACAAAGGGAGAAATGAAAAAATAACAGAAATAACAAAAAATAACGGTGTTGAAATTCAAATTTTGAATAAATTGAGGTCAAATTAGGTTGATTGAGTGGCTGAAATCTAACCGTCTACATTAAATCGATGGATTTGATCTCAACCACTCTTTATCTAACCGTCCACATTAGATGGATAGATAAGATAAGAGAATACAACTGATTTGTCTTGTTATATGCGTGGGTGGCCCGTGCCCATGGCACTTTCCATCAAAGTGTTTGTCAAAATTGAGTGGAAGTTAATCTTAGCCATCGATATGAAGCATAGTGGATCTCAGCCACTCATTATTGAAGCCATATAAGATAAGAGGGGTATAAGACAACCACTGTCATTTGTTATATAGATAGTGGGTGGCCCGTGCCCACAACACTCTCCAACAAAGCATTTGTCAAAATTGGGTGTGAATGGCTGAGATCCACCATCTATTTGGGGGATAAGATCACAGCCCTTCTTTGTCTAAATAGATAAGAGGGGGTATAAGTGGGGAGACAACTTCCCTGTTTTGTTATATAGATAGATATATAATGTGTGAGGTAGGCAAAACACACGGGTGGGCTTCCATTATTTTTTTTTTTGCCGTAAGCGATGGGCTTCCATTATTGAAATTTTGTGACTATAAGTAAACCTTTATATGTAAGTTGAGCCTAAACTGCCCCACTTAAAAACATAGTTAAAGGGACAATTGGGTTGGCTACTCTCGTCCAGGATGAGGTCTAGGCTGAAAATAAATAGATCCATGTGCCTAAATATAGAGTCCAAGCTCAGCCTATTTGCATAACAAGTTACGGTGTCGTGTGCCCCATATTCCCACTCCAGCCTAGGTACCTTGTTCCCTATTGAGTCATTTGACTTCCTTCTCTTGGTGCGGTGACCCTAAGACACTGGTTCCAAAATGTAGCTCCATGATATTCTTATTAGTATAAAGGCACTCATCTTCAGTTGGGGGAGCAAGTTCTCGGAGATGAGAGGGGTTCACTTTGGAGATATGGTATTTAGGCTGGATGACCTTTTAGCGAGAGAGTAGTGATTAATTTTTTGTACCGTTTTTTTATTTCTATTTCATTGTACACTTTTTTGAGATCTTCTCGATCTCTTATTTATACATCTTTTGGACTTATCAAAAAAAAAAAAAAAATGTAGCTCCATGTTATTAGGTTGCGGTGTTTAACTCAAATTTAAGCTCGAGTTTAGCAGATTTTTGTAACAAAAATTAGCAATAAATCATGTTATTCATGTACCATTTTCAACTATATTTATTGTGGTTACGGGAAGGAATTTGTTGTTCTACCTCTATTTTTTTATCTTTTTTTTTTTTTTTTTTTCGGGTAAGCATATTTTTCATATTTTTTTTTCATTTTTGGATAAATGTTTTTTTTTCTATTTTTTTGATAATCAGTTATCCTTTTTTTTTTTCATCTTTTTATTAATAAAGAATAGCGAAAGCCAACAGATGATCCTCGTTATCATCATCGTCAGTGCCGTATCTAACCTAATTTTTAGGGGGAAGTTAACACATGATGCCTTCAACTAATCCATATCTGTAAGGTCAAAACCCTAGATAACTAGTTGTTATAGAAATTTTATATTAATGGATCAGGCTCTAATCCCATCTCCCTTTCGCAAATTAAAACACCCATTAATCAGCTAAGTCTTCAAAACATTTTTTTTCTCGGACCCGCCGTTCCGTACGCATCTTTGATGCTTTATCAAATGCATTATTAAATTAATCTATAATGTGATGTGATGTGATGTGATGTGATTATTGTAAGTATACGACAGCCCGAGAAACCGAAAAAAATGATTTTCTTAATAAAAAGAAGAGGCGATTATTTAGAAGCTACCGAAGAATTGCATTTTTCATTATGGTCTGACCGAGCGACAACGACTTATATATGTTCGTATCGCTAAAAAAAGCCAAAGGGTCTGCCCTTAAATATACTATATTAATATATTATCCCATTGAAGAAAGGGATGCCTCCTCTGTTTGCCCCAGACAAAGGGTGTTGAATTTATTTATTTTTTGGGTAGGGAAGGCGAGCTAGACCAGCTAGATATACCGTGCGCATACCTCCATTCGTGGCACGACCACAACACAAGGGAAGCCTTGAAACCGAGACCTCCCAAGCATTGAAGTTATCGAGCTCAATGTATATACCATGGTTTAAAAAATGGCCGTTATGACTTATGACAGTCAGACCTCCCCCGTTACGTTATGAACTATTTTAACGCTCAGAAAATAACAACCGTTATTTTCCATTATAACAAAAACAACGACAGTTATTTTTTGAGAAAATTTGTTAAAAAAGCCCATTTTTTCCGTTATTTTTACAGTTTGTTATAATGGAAAAAGGAGTAACGCCCCCAGTCCATTATATTGTTATAACGGCCCCTTTTAAACCTTGGTATATCCTTTTACGTGGAATGATGATTCGTACCCACCATTTGTTGGATAATTATAACCAGTTGATGTGATACGCAGTTGGACGAATATAACAAAGTCCAATGTCAACTTTTGTCATCAGTGAACAAGCTTGGGTAGCAACCTAATGTTTTTAAACGCGGACCGATCATTGAACTGGTGGACTGTCTTGTTCACCGGTTCAACCAGTTAGTTAGACGGATGGGATGGAATAGGCCTCTCGTTTTTCTTCTTTATCTTTTGTATATTCTCCTCGGTCAGCCAATAAGGCCAATAAGGCGGTCCCCTTGGGCCCCAGGTGAGAGAAGCCACCTAGCCCACTAACCACATGGATGGCCCACCCTTTGTTGGATATACAAACCAAAAATTAAAACTGATCGGTTATCTTTGACCATAGATTTTAGTACTTTTAGGATTGATTCTAGCTATTGGATTTAAAGATGTTTTTTTAGTAGTAAATCCAATGGTTAGAAGTTATCAATCAAGCTGATTTTTATTGACTTTTGCCATTGGTGCTCTTGAAAGTGGGATCCATTAGGTTTTCTAGCTAGTTGCTTGCATGAGCGCCATGTGTCGTTGTATTAAATCCAATAACAAAAGCCTCGTGCAAAAGAAAGGTACAAAGGGGAGAACAATACCAAAACACGTAATTAACGGAATGGAATAAAGGAATAATGGGACACGTGGTTAAGATTTCATATTGCGGGGCCCAGACAAATTCAGATCACTTGATCCAAATCTTTAAGAATTCGATGCTTAACAAACTTCGCCATGGGACCCACAGAAATTATGATCCACTCCACTGATTAAACCGTTTGTGGGCCAGATCTACACTAGTTAGTGAAGTACACGCAGATGTTTTTTTTTTTTTTGTAATAAATAATAGGACACGCAAATGTTGCGAGTCCTTTTTCTGCTCACACGTGGCAACTGACAATATGGATGTTTGGTCCATCCCTCCGTAATTTCTACCCGTTACATTTGAGCCTTTTCATATATTAATTTTTAATGGTAGGATTCGAGCATTATTTGCGGTACTAAGATCCGATGGCTAGAAACCTCCAATCAGTCTGAATTATTTGGTCTATAATTCTACTCAGGGATGTGCCGAACATCCGGTATGTAAGAGTGTGCCACGTGGCTTATAAGCCGTCCATGAGGAAAATTCTTCGCGAACGTCCGCGAGCAAAAGTGGATTCGTTGATGTGTGCCCGCTAAAGTAAAAGAGACATACGACACGTATGGTTGCACGTGTGAAACACTAATGGGGCACGTGGCTTTACTTGGTTGGTCTACTATCGCCTTTTTTTTTTTTTTTTGGGTTTTAAAACGGGTCTAAGCAGAAAAAGAAGGGATGAGCGAATAGCGATCGAAAGCAAATGTTTCGGTTGAAACTATGACTCTGAAAAAGAGAAGAGAAGAGGAGACAGAGCGAGAGAGAAAGAGAGGGCTTCCGGAAACTGAATTTCTTGACCTAGTTTTCTTTTCTCTCTGATTTTGATCTCTGATCATCGAAAGCAAGAAACTTTCTCTGAGATTTACTGGAATTCGGTCCGATCTTACCGGAAATCTGTGTACCAGTTGTCGGTTTCCGATTTCTCGTTGGCTGTTTCAGGATCGTTTTCGGTTGAAGCTATGGTGAGTTCGCTGGTCGAAAGAGCGACGAGTGATATGCTGATCGGTCCCGATTGGGCGATGAACATTGAGATCTGTGATATTCTGAATCGTGAGCCCGGGTATGCGATTGATTTGCCTCTTGTTCGCGTTCGTTTTGTTGATCCTGGTTTCGGAATCTGTTATAATTTGTTTAATATCTAGTTTATGACTCCCTACTGCGTTCTGTTTGAATTTTACTTGGTTGATCAGTGTATGGATCGGAAGAAGGAATTGTATTGTGATTTGTGTTTTGTTTGTATCCTTTGTGAATTCTTGAGAACGATCTGTGGATTTGATTAACAGTTTGGACTTTGGAGTTCTGAAAAGAAAATAGTACTTTTGTGAAGGAAAAAAAACTTGATCTTGGTCTGTTGTGCGCACTGCTTTTGTGCATCAACTGTGTTACTTGGTTTTCATTGAAGAACGGGGGCGCTTGGTGCAAGTAAATTTGATGAATTTTGTTGCTTTTGATCACCTTCAGTTAAAATCATAGCACAAATACAAAATAAAAAGAAAGGAAAATATAAATGGAGTTAAATGTTTACAGATTCCATGATTTAGTGATTTAGTGACCATAGCTTAGATAAAATTTTCTGCTGGTCCAATTTCTGTGGTCACCACAGAAATAAAAAGAGAAAAGGAAAAGAAGGAAAATTTAAATGAGCTTTACTTATCAAAAATAAAATAAAAAATTGAGCAAAATGTTTATAGATTCCAAGATTTATTGACCATAGCTTACATGAATTTTGCATCTAGCTAGCTCTGGTTTCTAGTGTTACCCCTTTTAGACCTCCCACCATATTATCTTTACATCAATACCATCAGCCAGTGTACCCCTAGAGGATACAGCGAAGAGTTGTTTTCTTTTTATTTTGAATTTTGCTGTGGGATGAAGTCAACCTTGGTAATGCTGGCGTATGGAGCGAAATTTGTTTCTCATTCTGTAATGTGGACAAAGACATAATCTATTTTTTATCCAATTTAGTGAACTTCTCATTGACAAGTTTTAACTCAGTGTCAGTTTTATACTCCAAGTGCACTATCTTGTTCACTGTGATGCATTCATGTTCATAGAAATAGAGTAGCAAGAGGGAAACATCATCTCATTGTAGGGCCATTGCTTCTTCCATCCAGGCATGTTCGTGCAGTTTTCATCTGTACTTTTGTCTCTTTTGTTAGCCATCAAGAAATTTTTGTTGCCTGGTACTGCACTCAGTCGCAGCTGAGGGCTGGTTTTTAATGCTACGATATCCATTTGTCTCTTTGTTTTGGTATAAATGAGATGGAACCAAACTGAGATAAGTTTTATGTTGCCGAACTTAACAATGCTATTCTATTGGAAATTTTGAATGCTATAATCTTTAACTGAGATGACTTGCGTAGTCCATTTGCTCCTATGTGGAATGTCAGCACTCCCACATTCTTGTTCTATCTGTGGTATATTCAACTGCATCTTTTTTGTTGTTGACACACATGGAAATTTTTTCTGTTTACTTCTTTCTCCCAATTTGATTCTGGTTCATCAGGCAAGCAAAGGATGTTGTTAAGGGCCTTAAAAAGCGCATCGGAAGTAAGAATCCGAAGGTTCAACTTCTCGCCCTTACAGTAAGCACCATAGAAACTATGTCTCTCTTCTCCATTGTTTAAAGTTGGTTATTTCTTGAAATCTGTTATCTTTTCTGTTCTATAATCCATAAAAATGATGAATTACGGACTATACTGTGTCTATTCTTAATGATGAATGTTCATTGTCTGTTTCGACTTTTGTTTATTTAGGGTTACTAACTAAGATCTGTTGCATAAGATTTCAACCACCCCGTTTGCTACTTTGTGAGAAAATCTGAAAGAATGGTCACTTTTGTCCCAGTAAATCTTTGATGTACTAGATGTCTGGAAAAACAGAAGTTTCCTAGCACTAGAAACATCTTGTCGAGGTCCAAAGAACTAATTCAGTTGATGCTAAAACATTGGACCTTAGTATTGATTGACATCTAGCTGTTTTAGTGCATCTGGTTGAGTTTCAATGACATAGTTTACGTTTTATTTGTGTAAAACTGGCTGATGTTCATGGAAAAATCATTAGAATTTCTCTAGTCTTATTGGGAAGGCAGATCCCTGTGAGCTGGAGATCAAGACACTCCTGAAACGGCTTCAATCTTTTATGACCACTTCGAAGTGCCATTGGTATTTGAAGATGATTCATGCAATGCTATAATCAGCAGGCATAAAATGCAGAGGCCCGTGGAGATTGGTTAGTGTGATAGACTATAGGAGGGAGTTGCGAGGGGTTGGAATCTTATTTTTTCAATATGATAAGGTGCACTTACAAGATTGCCAATTCCTTAGCAAAAAGTGGTGTAAACAGAAAGTTCTTGTTTTTAAGGAATTTTCTTCTTTAATTCTTATACACACTTCCATTATATAATAAAATGTTTCAAAAAGCATTTGGGGCTTATGGATTCAAGCCAGGTGTAGGTAAAGGTCTCGAGGTACTCCCTAAAGGCTCATGCACACTGAAGCTTACTCTTCGTTGGGCGCACTTCTTGTCTAGGGTGTTACGGAGATGAATCTGTGCACCAATTGATATGGACCTTTGATACCCTAACCTCTTGCCTACCAATTGATCTTGACCGTTAGAATGATAGATAACCTTTTGATATTGGCATTGGTATTTATCCAACTCAAGGATATGTAAAGATTGAGGGAAAAACTCATCAAGTTGATTCATATATGGGCATCGGTATTTATCCAACTCAAGGATATATAAAGATTGAGGGAAAAACTCATCGAGTTTATTCATAACCAAGTTGACTCACCTTGATAAGAAATCAATTGGCTCAATCTAACTGTCGAAATATTGATCAAGATTTTTTTGCTGGATCTATTAGTTACTCAAAGATTCGTTTGACTCAACTAGACCAAGACTCTTGAGTTACTTTCTATTTATTTATTTTATTGTCATTTTATAGGATTTGTTGAAGTTGTGGGGGCATTTCTATGCATAAATGTTTATTTCAATTGAATTTAAATTTGGACTAAGGATTTTCATGTCCTCGTAGGTGAGAAAACCTAAGTACCTAATACCACCTCCCTTCAATTGTGACATTTTTTTGAAACAGATCTTTCTTTCTCATGCTTTTATCAATATCTTTATTTGTATTACAAAAAAAGGAAGCTAATTTAGTTGGACTTGCTATGTTTGCTGCACATCAGCTATTGGAGACAGTAATAAAGAATTGTGGGGACATTGTCCATATGCATGTGGCAGAGAAAGACATTCTTCATGAGATGGTGAAGATAGTAAAAAAGAAGGTTCGGATAACTCATGCATTTTTTGTATGCTCTTTTGTGTCTCACTTATTTCCTGGTGAAACCCTTTCATAATCTTGCTTTCCTACATGCTTGCAGCCTGATTTTCATGTTAAGGAGAAGATACTGACTCTAATAGATACTTGGCAAGAAGCTTTCGGAGGACCAAGTGCAAGATATCAACAATACTATGCTGCATACCAGGAGTTGTTGGTAGGCTTTGAGATTTCGTACTCAGAATAGTTTTCTTTTTAAAGTATTCTATGAGATAGACAAGGAGTTAAAATAATACGCTAAAATGTTAATTCATATCTTCTTAGGGCATTGTCAGAGTATGACTTTACAATAAAGTAGAACAAGTTATAATTTCTCTATCCCGACTTTCACTTTCTTGAATATCATAATTGTAGGTGGAAACTGAGTGAAGCATTACATTGTCATTCAGTTTGCTTCTACAGCTTGCTGTATAGGAATAATAGTGTTGAGAATGAGTATTAATATTTCTTTTACATTGTCTAAGACAAATTACCTATGCCTGTCTCAGCGTGCTGGAGCAGTATTTCCTCAGAGATCTGAGAGGTCTGCACCCATATTTACTCCTCCGCAAACCCAACCTCTGACATCTTATCCTCAGAACTTGCGTAATGCTGATTACCAGCAAGATACACCTGAGTCTTCTGGGGGTTCTGATTTTCCCACCTTGAGGTATAGCTTCAGCTCCTCTTTCTATTGTCTTCCTAATGCAAGTTCAACTTATGAGCTACCAAAAAAATTAGCATTCCACCAATCTCTACTTCCTTTCTCTGCTAACATTATACTTAGTCTATTTTTAGTGTTTCTTCCGTAGCTGCATGTGACTAATAGATTTCAAAGACTGTATATATGATTGTGTTCCAGTTATCACACTGGATTACTAATTGTAGAAGTTTCCCTGTCTTAATACTTTGGTTGTACCAAGTTTCTAATGCTTGCCATTATGAGAAGTCTCAAAAGCATTGGCAGCCTAACCACCTTTGAGATTGCTAAAAGATCCATTCAAAACCATTCTTCCATCCAACCGATTAATATATCATTAGTATGAAATGAAATCTCGGACGATGATCAGTAAATGTAATAAAGATGTGCTTTGCCTGCACTTGTTGCCCTAGGCTCTTTCTTCTATCCCATTCAATGCATATTCTGAAATTCAGTTGATCTCTAGGAATGAATGAGGACACAATTTCGGTGCTTCACTGGTTGTAAATAACAACTACACATCAGTTTGCAAGAGAAGTAAGATGTTCATAAGCAATGGGATTCTGAATTGTAACTTTGCTAGCACTCAGGAGCTCTCTTGGGCATCCAGGTCCCTTGGGTACTGGTGGCACTATTAGGGATTTTAAAAGGCACTCTTTGGCTTATGTGGGTGCAATAGGAATTGAAGATTCTAATGCGATGGAAGTAATTGCTTTTCTGGAGCAGCAAGAATATCTACCCCTTAGTTGCATGAAACAGGAGCAATAGCGGGGGAGGACTTGGGTGCTGGAGTGAGGAAGCGGCTGTTGCGAACAACTTTTAGTTGAATTTTTTATGGAAGTGGGAGCGGGAGGGAGAGCAGGTGCAGCACCTAGGGTAGAAGGTTCCTGCAACTAAGATTTGTCCCCTCGTTTTCGTTCCCTTAGACACTGTAGTATGATTCCCTAGACGTAATCATACCAGCAAGTCATTGAGGCCCATACCCTTGGTGGCTCAAGTATAAGGTGGAGGAAATTCATGTTATAAGTCAAACTTCAGTGCTACTTTTCACCATCTCCTTAGGGAGGCTAAGGAAGTCCAAGTCACTAGCTAGGAATTGGGTCTGTGATCTTGGCTCTCTATTGACAACTAACTTCTCTTTATGTATTCTTTGAGGCTATTTTTATCCTGGTTCAAATATTTGAAATTTCTTAGCTATTATGAATATAATTGTTGATCATAAATTCCTTGCCACGGGACCAACTTTTCTGATTTCCAGTTCCACTTATCCACTGTTAACTGTTCCAATATCCAATTATCAAATTCATAGTAACTGTTTTTTTCTAAGTACGTTTTAATTTTACGTAACAAATTAAAGTAGATGAAAAATTCTGAATAAAATTACTTCATACTCCTTTTGAGATCCTGTGGAATGAAAACCATCACCATTCTACTGAATTGCTAAAGGGAAGCCTCATGGTATAAATTTGACATAATTGGGCAACCTGACAAGTGCACCTTTTCATAAAGGTAAAAAATGAACCAGAAATAACAAGCAACGTGAACCTGTTTTTTTTTGTAACACTGCTTATGGTTGCAGCATTTTATATTACATCTAATTGCTAGTGCTCACTGTTATTGGTAATCAACTCTTACTTATTACAAGTGTTTCCTGTTGTTTTAATTTTTATCTCCTTTTTCAGCCTGACAGAAATTCAGAATGCACGTGGTATTATGGATGTCCTTGCAGAAATGCTAAATGCTTTAGATCCAGGGAATAAAGAGGTATTTTTGGTATAACATGTGGGTGGACATCTTTAATAAGGAAAAGAAAGGGCTCTTTTTTCTTTACAATACTTGGACATGGCAGAGTTCATATCTAAGCACCATAAATACCATTGTCCAAAGGGATCACTTGTTTACTGGAATTTGGGCAAGTAGTAAAAAATTTGTTCAATGTGGCTCCAAGTATCAGTCAGAACTCGGAACTGATTTTAGAGATGTTGCGAAGTACGCAAGTTTTTATTACTTCCTGGGTTGACCCTGTGATATCAGATTACCCAAGTACTCTGAAGTCAGGGTTTTAACATTTATATATAGTCTACATTTTGGATCCCTATCACATTTTTTGCACAGTATATGAATCCCAAATTCAATTTCTATGTATGTGCTGAGTCATCTTAGTGCCAATTTTCAGGCGCTTAATGTGGCTCCAAGTATCAGTCAGAACTGGTTTTAGAAAAGTCGTGAAGTGAGCAAGTTTTTATTAACTCCTAGGTTGACCCTGTGAAATCAGATTACTCTGAAACTAGGCTCTTAACAATCCTATACAGTCTTGCATGCATTTGGGTCCCTTTTACATTTTTGCACAGTTCCCAACTTCAATTTCTATCTACATGCTGAGTCATCTTAGTGCCAATTTGCAGGGGCTTAGACAGGAGGTAATTGTTGATTTGGTTGAACAGTGTCGTACATACAAGCTGAGAGTGGTACACCTTGTTAACACAACTTTGTAAGTCCTTACTTTTCCCATTACCCAATTGATGAAAATGGTAATCTGCGTAACAAGGGCACAACACTCTTTGTTTTTAAACCATGACGATGAGCACCAGAACAATCATGGAATTAGCACAGACTATTTTTGTTTTCTTTTTAATAATTTCTCAACTTTCATGATATTGTACTCTCATTTCATCTTACTTCTGGGCATTTTTCTTGTCTTGTGGGTAAGCTGGATTGAAATGTCAACTTAACTATTGCAAAACATGTCATAGCAACTGGGGCAAAGGTAGAACTACTTAGGTATCTCTATATGTATAGAATCATTTTCATGTGAATGTTTCCGCCTATGTTACTCAGGTACAGGTACAGGTGTTGATTAATATACATACCAGTTCCCCAACACGCGTGCTTATATTTTTTAGGAAAACTATAATATTTTGAAACAGTAAATGGAGAGATTTTTGGAAAGTGGAATAATAAGAGTAATCTAAAAGTGCTTATATTATCTTATGTTAAGTTTGAAAGTCCGCCGTAAAATTGGTCAGCAATTAGAAATATGTCTCTATATTGGTCGAGGCATGCACTGTGTAATAGAAGTTGCAAAACGCAATATCTGTCTCACTTGTACACCATTCCAAACGGCATCTGTGGGTAACATGGGTTTCCAAATATCTGTCTTTTCAATGTCACTATATCTAACACTGACAAGTGGTCTTGTCCAAATTACATATATGGTAACATGGATGACAATAGCAGTGAGAAATGTTTTAGACTTCAAATAGGAACTTTGTCCTGTTTTGAAAGATTCCAAGGAATTTGTTCCAATTGACTTGCAAAACAGTTAAATTGTGCTAATTGTTTTTAACTTCTTTCAGGGATGAAGAATTGCTTTGTCAAGGATTAGCATTGAATGATGACTTGCAGCGTGTACTAGCCAAGCGTGAAGGCATTGCTTTAGGAACTTCTGTTCGAGTGGAGAAACCTAAACCTCTTCAGGCACTAGTTGATGTTGATAATCCTCTCGTTACAACCAGAGATAAAAGCACACAGCCTGATGGGAGGTAATAAAGTTCTTTCAGAGAACTGTTTTACTTCCTCTACATTATTTATGGTAGCTTAAAATCATGAATACATTGTGTTATTATTGGAATTGACCATATTCGATGTTTACTCTTGGCGCTTGTTTGGGAACCAGGAATTAAGGAATTGGATTTGTAATTCCTAGTGTTGCAATTTGGTGTGTTTCAGTGGCCAAATCCTAGAGAATTATAAGTTCAATTCCCTGAAAAACTGGTGTGTTTGGGTGGCCAAATCCCAGAGAAATATAAATTCAATTCCCTGAAAATCTGGGATTTACAAGTTTTATCCGGAGGGGTAAAACTTGTAATTCCACAATCCAATTTCTTCACTATTAGATTAAGACCATCAACGTGGGTCAGATCCAAGTATATCTAGAACCAAACATGACTTTGCACATGTAGGCCCGGTTTTAGATCTGTCTTGGATCTATATCACATGATCTATTCTAACCCATGATCCACATCACATTATACAGGCATGATCCCACTAACACATATGTGGGCCGTATCACTGGCATGAAATGGATCAGACCTAATTCGAGAAATTAGCCAAATTTTTACTGTTTACTTCCGAATTAAACGAATTAATTCGGCAAAATTCATAATGACTCGATCCCACGACCTAAACCCAGGACCCGAATCTGACAAAAATCAGATTATTTACATTCTTATCCGACCCGGTTTGCATTTGGTTCATATCTTAAATATCTGAACCCACAAGATGCGGGTTCAAATTGGGTCTGATCTATAATCCTATCCATCCCTCTTAGGCTCTAGTTGGATGCCATCTTTTAGAGCATTTGCATAGCCTTTATGGTAAGATTCTTATCAGAACAAAGAATGCGATCCAACTAGGATACAAACACTTAGCATAGGATTCGAACCCAGCCCATAGTCGAATCAAATGCCATAACACAGAACTCATTAAAATTGGTATAGATTGGGTCAGATATTGAATCTGTGCTGCACTATTTAATTGTTACTGGCTCTAGTTTAATACCATTGGTTGTTAATTCTATACAATTTCTAGGTACTCCTAAACACAAGATTTCTAATTTGGGGAATTAATCCTTTAAAGAATCCCAATTTTTAGATTTGCAATTTCATGGCTGGTACCCAAACAGATCCTTGGTTGTTACAAATCCTCTACAGTATTTGTCTCGGTTTATGTTCATGAATGTTCTAAGAATGGGTTAGTCATTATTTACCATTCTTTTATTATCGTAGTTGTCCATATTGGAAATTTATGATCTGTTGGGACTGATTACTCACATTTGGACTTGATGAGGGATTGAGTCCAAGTTGACCTGAAGCTTGGTTGAGTAAGTAGTTAATCTAGTTTTTCAAGCTTGACAAACTCATCGTGTAATCTGATCTTTCAATTTTCATTTATTTTATGAGTGTTCTATCGAGTTTCTTGGGTTATTTAAAATCCGAGCTAATTCCTCACTGGGATCCAAGTTTGTTCCCATGGATCCTTCACCTCTGCTTTCCTCCATCCTCCTCTTACCTGATGTTAAAACTTTATGAAGGACTTCCCAATGTCGGGTTGAGTCTTCCTATTTGGGATTCTTTCTGGTATTTTGATATCCTAGCTGTCACAACTCACAATCACCCTATACTGCCATAGTGAAAATATTTGATTGATTTTTCTGTGCAGGCCCACTTCAAATGCTAGTGCAGCAAGTCAACCTCTCCAATTACTGCTTCCTGCCCCTCCTGCATCTAATGGCCCAGTAACACCTTCGGCAAGGGTTGATCCCAAAATGGACCTTCTCAGCGGTGAAGATTACAATTCACCAACAGCAGAGAATTCGTTAGCTCTTGTTCCTGTGGGCGAACCACAGCCAGCCAGTCCCGCATCTCATCAGAACATTCTTGCTCTATCAGATATGTTTCCTCAGAACAACAATACCACAGATTCTTTCAATTCTCAATCAGCCTATCCAGGTGGACAAACATACTCTCAGCAGCCACTGCAGTCCCAACAACAGAGATTTTATTCGAACGGAAGTGCCATGAACATGGGGCTACCTCAATATGAGCAGCAGTCGCAATTTACCCGTGGCAACCATCTAAGCCATGGTAATCCTGTGTGGAATGGGCAGGTTGATCAGGGTTTGAACCACGAGCAACAGCAGCCCATTTATGGTGCGTCTCTACCTTCATTGTTTTCTTTGAATATATGATTGCATGAGACTTTCTTCTTTAGGCATCTCTCATCTTTTGGAGTTTTCAACTGGTATAGGTGCTCAAAGTAGCAGTGGGACCCTGCCGCCACCTCCCTGGGAAGTTCAGAATATGGACAGTACCCAGCTGGTGGGTACACATCCCCAATCAATGCAGGTCACCCAGGTAGTGGTCACACACGCCCAACCAGTGCAGAGTGGCACACATCCCCAACCCATGGCTATGGGGCATGACCAGGTGGTGGGTATGTATATTCAACCAATCACAAGTGGCCAGCTGGCAGCCATGCATAATCAGCCAATGCAGAGCAACAAGATGGTGGGTATGCATCCTCAGCCAATCCAGGGAGGCCAGATGATGGGCATTCTTCCTCAGCCAATGCACGGCGGTCAGCTGAGTTATGCACATCCTCATCTGATGCAAAGCAACCAGCTGGTGGGCTACGGCTATGGTCAGCATCCACAAGCTCAGTTCCTTGACCAGAGGATGTACGGTCTCTCTGTGCAAGATGACAGTGCTTTAAGGAGCTCTTCCTACCAGATGCCTACTTCTTACGTGCCGACCCGGAAACCATCCAGGCCTGAAGATAAGCTATTTGGAGACCTTGTAGACATGGCAAAGCTGAAGCCAAAGAAATCCACTCCCGGTAGACCTGGAAGCATGTAATATTGCCTAGTGGTTTTGCTATTTTTTTGTTTCTTATTATTATTTTTTTTTTCTATTTAACTTGCATATTTTTTTATATTTATTTTTTCACATTTTAACTCTCTTTTTTTGAGTTGTTTGTCTGGCGATTGAGGTCATGTACATTCCTGTAGAAAAGAAAAAAAAAAAAAACGGAAAGAGAAGGACTTGTCTTTTGTAGGTTGAATTTATGGGATTCGAATTTCTTGTTCTTGGAAGACTTATTGCTTGGTCTTTGAAATGAAGTACGGAGTTAGCCGGTTTTTACGTTGTTACACCCCTAGATTGTTACATTGTTAAATTTCAGATTTTTATATGAAACCAAGCAACTGTTGAGGGATTGATATCTCCTTTTTTTTTTTGTTGATCTCAAAGGAAACAAGAAAAGAAGGACAAAGCCACCTATATACATGCACTAAAGCACACAACCTTCACTCCAAAAGTACCTCAAAGACCTCACCTCAAAAAATATACTACCCCAAATGAAAATGAAGGCCTTAATGCTTAGAATAATATCTTGAACAGAGCGTTCTTGTCCTCTAAATACCCTCCTATTCCTCTCCAACCAAAGGCCCCAAATAATCTCAAACGGCAACATCTGCCAAATAATAACCCCCTAGACGACACAGAGATATGAGGCCAACTTCCTAGAACTACTCCAATAGACTTTGGAAAGACCCATAAGAGGTCCGACTGCTTCAATAGTGAGAATCTTGTTTAAAGAGATGACCCAAGCAAAGAATCGTATTTTCATAGGTACTTTAGCTTTCTAAATGTTGGGACAAGGGAAAGAGGTTAACGAAGGGAGGGTGGATAATGAGTCGTAGAATGAATGCACTGAAAAACTTCCCGATTTGGAATGCACCCAAGTACGGCAATCCACCTCAGTGTTACAATAGAATAATTTTTCAAACAATCCATCAAAATTCCAAATTGTTCACTTTCCCATACAAAGAGATGTCTCTTAGGCCTAAATCCTAAGGATGATCCTGAGGAGACTTGATAAAAAAAAGAAGCAATGAATCCTTCTGTTGTCAAAGAGAGTACAACTACGGAAAAGCCACTATCAAAGAGATGTTACCCATCCAAGTATCCTTCCAAAATCTAATCCTATCTCCATCACCTAATACCAATCTTACGTTCGTTAAAAGCATCTCATCGACCTTGATAATTCCTTTCCACACCCCACATCCAAATGTAATCCTAGGGGTCTTGGACATTCAACCCTCGAGTTCCTAAGGCCGAAGGGGTGACCTTAATTTAATGTACAAAGGGTTTTTACTAGTTCAACCAATTTTCTAGTGGGTGGCGCTAAAATGCCCAATAAAAAAAAGCATGAGATTAAGGGTTTCAATGGATAGTTGAAAATTTGGATATGTATTCAAATATTATCCGAAATTTTTGGATACTGGATTTGAATAATTTTTATAGGCGAATTGGATATTATTGGATATCCAATAAGTTAATCAGATTCGAATTCGAATATTGATTTAGAATATATATACACAAAGGCGAATTGGATATTATCAGATATCCAATAAGTTAATCAGATTCGAATTTCGCATATCGATTCAGAATATCTGTGGGTTCCAAATTGAATTTGATATCGGATGTTTTTTCAGAATATGCTTATATTAGATTTGAATAATCTCCATTGACAGCCCTAAATAAGATCACCAATAATAATGGCTTGAGGAACATGAGCTACAATATTATTCAATGAATGTATGTGGTTATTGGACCTCGGGATTACCACTTTGTGATGTTTTGTGATTACCACTTTTGTGATAAACCCAGACTGGCCACTATCCGGTTCTTCGGTTCAAACGACTGGTTAATCCAATGGCTGTCTAGGTTTTTTCGATCTTTTGCCTTTTTTCTGCCTCCTCTTAGGAGTCGTGTTCTAAGCCGTGGATTCCATCCAACGGTGGTTGATAGTGCTGAACTGGCATCACTTTTCATTTTTGGCAATGCCAGCTCAACACCATCACCCACTATTGTGATTCTCGAAATCCAAGATCGAGAACACGACTCCTGAGCCTGATAACGATGCTGTACCTGACCATTGGGACAAGTTAGCCAGTTCACTGGTTAAACCAGTTGGTTAGGTAACCCCCAATTTAAAAAATGGCTTTTTTGGTTTACCCCCTTACTTTATTGATGCAATTTGAATCTCACCCAATGTTTTTAAAATATTTACGTCTCACCCTTTAACCATGTTGACCATAGACGGTCATTAATGGTCTTCGGATGGACATCCCAGTATTTTTGAATGACTATATTGACCTTG
Source organism: Euptelea pleiosperma (assembly GCA_035048495.1). Lineage (NCBI taxonomy): Eukaryota > Viridiplantae > Streptophyta > Magnoliopsida > Ranunculales > Eupteleaceae > Euptelea > Euptelea pleiosperma. The sequence goes on from CM068549.1 coordinate 27,908,981, forward strand.
GGTGAGACGCAAATATTTTAAAAACATTGGGTGTGATACAAATTGCATCAATAAAGTAAGGGGGACAAGCAAAAAATCCATTTTTGAGGTTTTTTTTAGAATTGCGAGCTCAAAACCTTTCTTCATTTACTTTTGGCCCAACCGTAGGTAGACCTATTGACCAAAAATTAATTTGATTGTTAATTTTTAAGCATTGGATTAGAGTCATTTTCCTAGGTTGATTTTATCCGTAGAATTTGAGCATTATTTGGGGTACAAAGATCCAATGGTTTGAAATCACTAATCATGATGATATTTGCTATGTAGCTCCACTTAGCCATGGGTCCAACATCCGTACGGTTAGTAACCTCTAAGAGTGTGCCATGTGGCTCATATTGTGGTCCTTCGTTATCATTGATGAGGGACATTATATGAAGGTGAGTTCCGTGTTCCAAGATTTTATGTCTAATGCTTAAAAATTAACGATCAGATTAATTTTTGGTACGTAGGTCTACCTATTATTGGGCCCAAAAGTAAATAAAGAAAGGTTTTGAGCTCACAATTAAAAAAAAAAGCCCCTCAAAAAATAGATTTTTTGCTTGTCCCCCTTACTTTATTGATGCAATTTGCATTTAAAGAGCTCGTAGTTGGACTTTGGGTTGGGTCGACCGGTCCGCCCCTGGGTGTGCACCGGTCGTCTCGTCCCTTCTACCGGCGATGCGCTCCTGGCCTTAACTGGCCAGGTCATGCCTTCGGTGCTGTTACTTTGAAAAAATTAGAGTGCTCAAAGCAAGCCCAAGCTCTGGATACATTAGCATGGGATAACATCATAGGATTTCGGTCCTATTGCGTTGGTCTTCGGGATCGGAGTAATGATTAACAGGGACAGTCGGGGGCATTCGTATTTCATAGTCAAAGGTGAAATTCTTGGATTTATGAAAGACGAACCACTGCAAAAGCATTTGCCAAGGATGTTTTCATTAATCAAGAACGAAAGTTGGGGGCTCGAAGACGATCAGATACCGTCCTAGTCTCAACCATAAACGATGCCGACCAGGGATTGGCGGATGTTGCTTTTAGGACTCCGCCGACTCCGCCGGCACCTTATGAGAAATCAAAGTTTTTGGGTTCCGAGGGGAGTATGGTCGCAAGGCTGAAACTTAAAGGAATTGACGGAAGGGCACCACTAGGAGTGGAGCCTGCGGCTTAATTTGACTCAACACAGGGAAACTTACCAGGTCCAGACATAGTAAGGATTGACAGACTGAGAGCTCTTTCTTGATTCTATGGGTGGTGGTGCATGGCCGTTCTTAGTTGGTGGAGCGATTTATCTGGTTAATTCCGTTAACGAACGAGACCTCAGCCTGCTAACTAGCTATGTGGAGGTGACCCTCCACGGCCAGCTTCTTAGAGGGACTATGGCCGTTTAGGCCACGGAAGTTTGAGGCAATAACATGTCTGTGATGCCCTTAGATGTTCTGGGCCGCACGCGCGCTACACTGATGTATTCAACGAGTCTATAGCCTTGGCCGACAGGCCCGGGTAATCTTTGAAAATTTCATCGTGATGGGGATAGATCATTGCAATTGTTGGTCTTCAACGAGGAATTCCTAGTAAGCGCGAGTCATCAACTCGCGTTGACTACGTCCCTGCCCTTTGTACACACCGCCCGTCACTCCTACCGATTGAATGGTCCGGTGAAGTGTTCGGATCGCGACGACGTGGGCGGTTCGCCGCCGGCGACGTCGCGAGAAGTCCACTGAACCTTATCATTTAGAGGAGGGAGAAGTCGTAACAAGGTTTCCGTAGGTGAACCTGCGAAAGGATTATTGTCGAAACCTGCAGAGCAGAACTACCCGCGAACCGGTGATGCTACGTGCGAGGGGGGCAAGGGGAAAGGGTGCGGGCCCTGCACCTTATGCTCCCCTTCTCCGGGCCGCGGGATCATGTCGACCTCGATCGACCCCGTGGATCCCGATTAAACAACGAATCCTGGCGCGATCGGCGCCAAGGAAATTTTAACGGAATGGGCGTGTTCAAGTTTTTAAAATATTTGCATCTCACCCAAGGTCATTATAGTCATTTAAAAAATATTGGATGTCCATCCGGAGACCATCTATGGTCAACGATATTGACTATGGTCAAAAGGTGAGACACAAATATTTTAAAAAGCATTGGATGAGATGCAAATTGCAGAGTAAAACTTCTGTCACAATCGGATTGCAAATCACACAAACACAGCCAATGAGTTCTCGGCACGTACACCTAAAAGCAAAAGCATATGGGTACGTTGCAAAAGCACTTGTGTACGTGCTGAGAACTCATTGGCTTGTGATTGTGTGATTTACAATTTCGTGTGATAGAAGTTTTACTCCAAATTGCATCAATAAAGTAAGGGGGTAAACCAAAAAAGCCCTTTAAAAAATAAGAGGCTCCAATAATTTCTAGGGTCTCCAAAAGCGTTTCGCTCCTCACTCACCAGTTCTTTGCTTGCTCCGTCTCTTGCAAACAGCAACAAAAGAGGTAAAACCTCAATTTTTGCTAACCATTTCTGCCCAAAATTTTGATCGTTTCTTTGATATTCGAATTCTTCGATTCTTATTCAGAAAACCCAGATATGAAAAATCGAATTTTTCCCAATTTATGCCATAATTTTCAAAAAACATTTCTTCATTTTTTCAGGTAGAAATGGCTTCCACCACCATTTCAATCGTACCTCCCTCATTTTTCTTCCATGGAAGAAAAACCCTTTTCAGAACTCCCCTGAAACTTCCGGTTTCCGCCATCGGAGGTGAGCTTTTTGTGTCAATTTCGATTGGATTGTCTTCAATACCAAACGTAGTTTTTTCTTTCTTTTTCTTCAGTTCTGCTGCAAAAGAAACTTATAACCATTAAGCTTCAATTCAATTGTACATAAGGCAAATCGCCAGTCTTTGGTATTGTTTCCATTATTATGTGTGCTTGAGCTTCATAAGCTCGACTCAATACATACATGTCTATAAGCTCCCAATGAATGCAAATTCAGCAACCAAAATTTGGGAGTCATTGGATTCAATGGATCATATCAATCGGTACATTGTATAAGCTCCCATGAATGCACTTGTTACACAGTTCATTTGTACCTCGATTTTACGATCGGTTTTCCTTATGTCGCAGAAAGACAGAAAAATGTGAAGCTTATCGCGAAAGCCACTGGTGAAAGCTCTGAATCTTCAACCTCTCTGGATATTGTGAAATCTGTTCAAAATTTTGTAAGTTTTTTACTCTTTTTCAATTAATGGTTCCTTGACTACTTTTCGAAAAATCAATAGGTTTTTTTTGAACTCTACAAGTTCAGCATTTTGATTATTTCCTTAATAGTTTGTTTTGATAAAGGTGGACTTAAGCATGCTTGGGTTAAATGGTGATTACACCTTTCCATTCTTTATTATCTCTTTTCGAAAATTAAATAACTTTCCTCCTTCAGTATTCCTTGGGTGCTTGCCGAATCCATCAAGAAAACCATTCTTAGCTGGTCTGTACCCAGCCTTCCCCCTTGTGGTCAGAAATTATGGAGCATCTTGCCTTTCGCCATATGGTGGGGACTGTGGAAGGAGAGGACTAGAAGGGTGTTCGAGGACAGGGAGGCTTCTTCGCTCGATATCTTGCTCTCCATCAAAGCCTTTATCTTCCTAAGGTCCAAGCTTTTTCCAGAGTGTTAAAGGGATTGCTTTTGAAGATTTAGTTTATCGATGGGATTCTATGATTTTTAGGAACAGTTAGGTCCTTGTATCCTTAGGCGTTTTGTTTTTGCAGGAGGCCTTCTTATCCTTTCTGTATTTCGCTCTCTTTAATATATTTTACCTTATCAAAAAAAAAAAAAATTAAATAACTTTTTCAGTCTGATAAACTACAGCAACAGAAGTTAGCTTGTTCAGTTCCATGAGCTTCTTTTCTCAGCTTGTGATAAATCAGGAAAATGTACAGCTCAGAGTCTGCTTTTTTTCTTCACTAACTTTGCAACTATCTATATTTCTTGAAAATTAAAATAGTTTTGCTTCTCATTCTACGAGCAAAACATTTTTTTTTTTACTGTTATGGCTGGTCCATACAGACATAAATGCATAATAATTTTTCACTTATTCTATCTAATTTCTTGAAACAGTGGGACAAGTCTGAAGATCGACTTGCTCTTGCGGGTCTTGGATTCGCTGCTGTGATCTCTCTGTGGGCATCAGCTAATCTAATTGGGGTAATTACTACAGTTCTTTCTCTCTTATTGAAAGTGATTTCGAACAAGATTAGCAAACAAAATGATAGAGATTATATTCTTTAACTTGGTGGTAAAATATTTTAGAGAGGGAGGGATGGTGGAAGACAGAGGAAAAGTATACTGATACTGTTGTGTGAAAGGATATGATATCCTCTTTGTTGAAGTAATTGACATTTGAGTTATTTTTTTTATTTACAACCTACGGCAAATTCCGGATCAATTTCGCAATATTTTTCCTATTAAGATATCCCTGTTTATGAGCTTTTCTCTATCTCGCACTACTGTGACTATCCATTACACCAGATATCAGCTTAACGAGAAAACTGATAATTTTTTTTTTCTGTAGGCAATTGACAAGCTTCCTCTTATCCCAAGTGTACTAGAATTCATTGGGATATTGTTTTCTTGGGTAAGTAGTCTGATACATTTACCCATTCTTAATATGATACAGTTATGTATAAACTTCCCTTTTCTTTCTTAATTGTTTGTGGTTCTCTATTTCTTTCAGTGGTTCATATATCGTTTTCTCCTATTCAAACCCAGCCGGTAAGAAATCTTCAAGTCTTAATTTTTTCCGAGTTTCTTAATTGAAACCTGATTTCTTTTAGTTGTGAGCATTAGAAATTAATATGTGCAAGTACTTAGGTACTGATAAAAGACAATGCGTCACTGTTCATTGTTAATTGAAAATAAACAGCTAGAGGATTTGCATTGATTCGCATCATTCTCATGGACATAAAATGAACTTTTATTGTCTTCATTTACAGGGAAGAGCTGTTGCAAATTGTCAAGAAATCAGTATCAGATATTTTGGGCCAATGAAAAAATTTGCAACCAGATAGAACAACAGGAAAAAAAGAAGGGAAGGGAGGGAAGGGTTTGTGCAGCCAAATCTAATTGTGTGTATGTGCGTGTTTTGTGTATTAAGGCTCATTAATCGATCTACGACAACGTGCTTTGGTTACATGTTTAAAGCGGTGTTCTATCAGTGAAGATGAATCATTATCTGTAATAAACATACCAAAGGGAAAACTAAAACCGTAGTTCACATTTTTAATTAGAAACTTGATTTCGCATGCAATGAAGATTTTTTTTTTCTTTTAGAAAGCTAATTTGTAGCAGGTGAGGATAGATTCTCAGTTGGCATCAGCTGGTTGCGGAGCAGAGGGAGAGAGTGGCACCCTTATAAATAAGGTTTTGGAGGTTGGATCACTGGGTCCGGAACTTGAATCAACTTGGTCTCAGTGGTTAGTTCATCCAGGCCTGAATACGAATCAACTCGGTTTCCAATGTGAAAAAGAGGAATATTTGTGAGTCAATAGTAAGTCTGATATCTCAGCCAAGACTTGAAACCATGCATGAGATCTTGATGAGCTACCCATTGGGACACCGTTCTCCTCGTTAGCTAGGTGGAGATGAATTGATGAACATGAATGTGAACTAAATATTGATTTTAATACTCGTTTGCAATGATCAAGAACTTCAAGGGATACCGATAATAGTGAAAAATGATGGACTAAATGCACTTAAACGTTCTTAAATACCAACATGTGAACGGGCCTTTTCTCATCCACTGGTCCCCCACTGCTAGAAAAACAAAAATTTGCATGTGTCCCATCTTATCCTCGATAAGGACTACACATCCATGAAGCCAAACATGCCAAAGCTCTTTAAAATGCGTGGAATTAACAATTGACAAGGCAGCACAGAAACATGGGGTCATTGAGATCTTGACATTCCTTGCTGTGAAAAGGCAAGAACAGGTCTCACTTGCAAACTATGGTTAGGAACTTGGGACCCTAGTTAACAATTTACCATTAAATACATGTATTTGGCATATTTTTAACTAAACGTATTATACTGCAGTATTACTTGAATATTTGATAAAAATTGTATATTTTATGAGGAACTGTAGCCGTATTAAATGCATATTATACACATTATTTTGAATTATTGGAAAAAAAACTATTTTTAACTGGAAAAAAAAAATAAAAAATAATGTTTTTAGAAAATTTTAAGTACTTTATATTTTATTGGGAATTTTTGACATACACCCATGACCCAGTCCACTATACATTGACTGTTGTTGACCCAAATTGACTAACAATTTTTTAGAAAGACAAAACTACCCCTTTTTCAACCTTAGAACAGTGGGTTTGGGTCAAAACCCTAACCCCAATCAAACGGGTGGTGGACAGCTGGCCGTGAGACTAGTAAGTTGTTTGATAAACTGCAAGGAACAGAGTAAATACCCCAAATGGTTAGAGAGATTGGACCGTTTGCGGGTGTGTTTTTGCAGGGCTAGGTTACTGGGTATGACAGATTATTAGCTTTATGTTAGAAATCTATCACAACCGGGCCTTGAACTAAATAGCCGATGGTGTTTCAACCAAACTATCTTTGGAGCCAAACTTGTGAGGGTGGTCTATAGCACATTTCAGCCTGATTGATGATCTATACCCATTGGATCTAGAGCATTTGTTTTTCATTGCGGGCTTGAAACTCATCCATAGGCATGTTCATGGAACCCATGATGAAAAAATTGCTTGAATGGCTAGAAATCACCAATTAGGCTGATCTTTGGTGCGTAGGTCCATAAAAAGTTGGGCGAAACATTAACGCGGTCAGTGTCATTTTACGCATACAATGTAGGCTGATTGGTGTCATTCTACGGGTAGCGTTGAAACTTAAGTAAAACTTGTCACAGCTTTGTGACAGAAGCTTCTTGCAAATTATGAGCCACGTGGCACTCTCTTAGTGGACGCTGACCGTATGGATGATTGGCCAGTCCCTCGGTGGACCTCTAAATAAAAAATCAGCCTGAATAGTGATTTCTAAGCAATTCGATTGAAGTTAGTTTCATGGGCTGATTTTAACGGTAGGAATCTAAGCATTATTGAGCATTATTTGGGTGCAAAGATCCAAAGGTTGTAAATCACTAATCAGGCTGATATTTGGTTTAGGTGTCACATAAATAAATGGCCTATTATAAGGTGTCACAGTTGCACGTTCTCCAGCTCTACAAGGCCATTGACACCATGGAACAGTAGAACGTGTAATGGGAATCCAAGTCTCTTGGGGGCTATGTTATCTTGGTCCACAAAGCCATATTCCTATCGCAAGAATGGAGTCTATGACAGTAGTGTCCTTTACATAGTTTTCACTGTTTAACATCCAGCCTGTTTGGCTTATCAGAAGAAAAATCATGTTTGGATCTCTATATTGTGCCAGAAAAAAGATGCATTTAGGAGGATTTCAAACTATCTCTGGCACCAAAATGTCACACATACTGCAATGTATACAGTATCAACCACTTTGACATGGTTTTCATATCCAATGCATCTGCCAAAAGCATCACCTAAACAATTCCACATAACAGCATAGAACAAAAAACTAATATCGAATTCGTCGCTAAAGCTGCGTAACTCGTCCTTGAGCAATAGCTAGATAGAATAATAATAAAAACCAAATGATGCAATGTGTGTTATTCCTGGAGGTTCATTCCAACTTGTCCACCGTGAGAAATTCTACACAAAAGTTTTGGGTGCCGTGTGTTCAGGCTCAATCCGAACTTTTCACACTGTAATCACAAAATCTGGTGCTATGCAAATAACATCTTATCCAAGTAGTAGTCACCCTGCTTCTTGTTGAGCATTAGAAGATTTTCAGGTTGAGAAAAGGACATGGAAGGAATCAAAGTACAGTCAATCAACATTTATGAAGGCAGATGCTCTTCTTAAGATACCAAGAAACCCTTCACCAATTCATTTCTTAAGTTTCAAAGTCGAAGAGAAAAATGTCACCATGGATCCAACATCATTAACCCAACAGAAAATCTACCAGGTGCTGAGCCAACACTAGGGAGATTCTGTCATAAAGGCATTGAGATGCCTGCAACATGGACAAAAGCAAGCGTTAGAACAGATGTTAAATGCCATAGATGATGAATATCCCACATACCATTTGTGGGTACCTGAGACAGGTACGGTAGTCTCTGTTATAGTTTATGATCTTATACTTAATAACATCTAACAAAATATTAGGAACCACCATCATTCCAGTGTGCATAATATATAACTATAATTTTATAAAACTCTTAGAAAATGCAATCATCATCGTCAGCATAAGTGTACTTTGTTTTTGGACTGTTAAACCCATAAAACAAAGTATCAGTTACAGCACACGGACATTCTGCAACACCACAAAAAAGTTGCTTTTTTGCTGCCAAAAGCAAGTCAGTTCGTTTGGATGTCATGTAAGAAGTTGCTTCTGAGAAATCAAAAAGCTGTTTCACAATGAAGCCAAATTATTTTCTTTTTTCACTTAAGTGGAAGTAGAAGCAAATTGTTTTGACTTAATTTATGCACATGTCGAATTGAGTTTTTAAGTGAAACTTTCGTAATATCATGTTTGCCCCTCTCATCCTTCAAGAGAAAATATAAATGACCACTTTACCTTTTTGAATGAAAAACATATCCCTCTAAACCTTTAATACAAATTATAATGACCACTTCGTCTTGGTGTTGGATACTAAATGGCCCAATGTCCAAATCTACAATATTTCCATCTTTCCACTAAAACAGCAGGAAAAGAACTTCAAGTAGATATCCAAAGAGAAACCGTTTATGATGCGGAACCAATTCTTAAAGAAGAGCAGTTACATCGAGTGACATGGGAGAGCTTTGACGATCTCATATAACATGATTTCTCCATGAACTGAAGAAGAAGACTGCACAATAACATATTCCACACACTGTGTACTTCTCATGGAAAAATCTGCAAGCTTATTATTGATGGAGGGAGTTGTGAGAATATTATCTCAACAGAGATGGTAGACGCTGTACAAGATTGCATGGTTTAAAAAGGGTAATGAGGTAACAGTTTTTAAATGTTGTTTGATTTCTTTCACGATGGGAAAACATTATAAAGATAGCTTATGGTGTGACATAGTTTCAATAGATGCATGTCACTTGTTGTTAGGTAGGCCATGGCTATATCATAAGCACCATCCATAATGGGTAAAAGAACACTTATGCCTTTTTCCATGAGGATATGAAAGTGATCTTAGGTCCATCGAAGAATGAAAGAACACCCAAGTCTAATAAGGAGGAAGGTGTAAATTCCTTAACATGGCTCAATTTTTTGAAGCCGATGAAAGTGGTGTACTGTATATGTTGGTGACACATTTTTAGTGAGGAAGTTGAATGATTCACGACAACATTACTCTATGCATGATGTAGAGTTTTAAGCGATTATTCAAAGCATTTCATCACCGGAGGCTCTATTTTATTTTGGAAATCATTCTTTATATATTTTTTTGATAAGTGTAAGAATGTATTGAAAAGGCAAAAGCCACGCAAACTACAAAGGAATCAGCTCTAGAGGTCGAGGTGACCTACTAAAAACCGACTTTAATGCTTAGAACAAAAAAGAAATGGAAAAGGATGATGTAGACTACATCATACATCCCTAGTACACGAGATCCCATCTGAAAACAAAACCTTCAAAAAAGAGCCCTCTACAATCCTTGAACATCTTCGACCAGAAGAACATCACCCCTTTATATTAAGAAATATTGCTTGCGTGTCTTGCCTCTTCCCCTCGAAAATTCTCTGATTTCTCTCCCTCCAAATATACCAAATAATCGCAAAAGGAAGCATCCGCCGCAGAATCTTCCCTCCAGAGGAGAATGCATTCGATTGCCACCCAAACTGAAAATCCATAAATGAGCCTGGCATCACCCAACTCATCCCAAACTCCATTAGAAAAGAATTCCACACCACCCTGGCTACATAGCAATGTAATAATAGACGATTGACATTTTCCCCAGACATCACACAATAGTTGATGATTATGATATTTTTAGTTCTCAAATGATCCACTGTCAATATCTTCTCCAATGAGGCTAGCCAAGTAAAGAATGCAATCTAGGTAGGAATTTTAGAGCTCCATACCAAAGAAACTGGATATTTAAAACCTGTTGATTCCTCTTAAACCCAAAGTTCCACCCCAATGTCTCCACTCCTCCTTGGACACAATCCTGGATTGACCAAAACATAAGAGAGAAAAAAGTCGGAAATTCGATCTTAAGAGATGTGTTGCCACACCAAGTATCCTCCCAAAATCTCATTCCATTCCCTGTCCCTGTTACATACTGGACTCTTCTTTCGAAATTCACAGTAACCTTCAAGATCCCCCTCTACACACTACATCCATACGGAAAACGAGCCTCACACTAATCCACCCAAATAGGAGCAGCCCATATTTACTTGCTATGACCCTCCTCCATAGGCTTTCAATCTCCAGCCCGAACCTCCAAATCCATTTTCTTAACAAGGCTTGATTCAACACTTTGATACTCTTAATCCCTAGACCCCTTTTAGACTTGGGACTACAAACTATTTTCCACTCCACCAGATGAAATTTGTGATTACCCTCCCTATCATGCCACAAAAAATCCCTCGAATATCTTTAAAAAATGAGCATCATACTACTCGAAACCGTGAATAAAGACATATAATAGATAGGCAAGCTAGTGAGAATGCTTTTAATCAATTCCACTTTTCCCCCTCTCGAAAGATATCTCGTCTTCCATGGCCAAAGTTGTGTTGTGATGTAAATGACATGTTGAGAAGTGTCATATTTGCCAAGATTCCAAAGGACACTCTCATAACACTAGTATGTACGCTCCTTTACTTGTACCTACATCTCCGTGGGAGGATATTAGTATGGACTTAGAGTTGGCACTTCCACAGACTCAACGATGTATAAATTCTATTTTTATTGTGGTGTACATATTCTTGAAGATGACACTTTTTATTTATGCAAAGAGACTCTTGATGCCTCACATGTTGCTAATCTTTATTTTAAAGAGATTCTGAAATTTCATGGTATAACAAAGACGATTACTTTGGATCGAGACACTAAATTTCTCGTCCACTTTTGGAGGACATTTTGGAGGAAGATGGGTGCTCAATTGCAATATAGTAGTGCCTCTCATCCTCAAACAGATGGTAAAACTGAGGTTGTCAATTGAAGCCTTGTGAACTAATTAAAGTATTGTGGGAAGCAAGAAGCGACAGTGGGATTTGGCCTTATTGCATGTAGTGTTTGCCTATAATATTTCCAAGAATCAATCTACAAGAAGAGTCTATTTGAGATTGTCTACGGATGGAATCCTAATCATCCCTTAGATTTGGTACATTTGCAAATCTCTAAGAAAGTTAGTGATACACAAGCAATGGTTGAGAATATTCGGAAGATACATGAACTAGTGCAGCAAAAACTAGAAGAAAGCAATGTGAAGTACAAGAAGACAGCTGACAAAGATCGACAATGTAAAGAATTCAAAGAAAGGGAAATCATGATGGTCTACTTGCGAAAGGAAAGATTTCTGATGGGAAACTACAACAAACTCAAAACTGGAATGTGGAACCATTCGAGGTGTTGAAGAAAATTGGGATCAATGCATATTAGATCAAGTTGCCAGTAGAGGTGGAAAACCTTTGATATCTTTAATGTAGCTGTATGTACGAGTACGAAGCCAATGATGATGCATCAAACTCGAAGATGAGTTCTGTTCAACCGGGGAAGATTGATGCAGCTGCAATACAGAAAAATAGCCCAGCAGACCCAGCGGTTTTGGAGTAGTTATATTTCAGTGAAGAGTGCGGATCAATGGAACTGAAAATTTTAGCCATTGCAAGTCCATACATGTAAAAACAAAACCCTAAAAAGGCTTCCAAAAAAGAACATGAGGAGAACTAGGCAATAAGGGAATGAAGTATGCTCTATTTTTGGACTGTTAAACCCAGAAAAACAGCAGTCTGTAATAGCAAACTTAGTTTCTATTTTAGTGGTTCACTAGGGTTCAAAATTGATGGTTGAGATTAGTTTTAGAAGGGCTAATGAAGTATAGAAAATTCTGATTAGTTTTAGAAGGGCTAATGGAGTACAGAAAATTCTGATTTATTTGGGTCTATATTATTTGATTTTTAATAAGCCATGGTTATAGAAGAAGTTTTATTTAGAAATTCTCATTTGATTTCTTATTTGCGTTAGTAATTTATGTCAAAAAGTTTTACTAGGACATTATTTAGAAATTGATGCGGACATCTTACCGCCATACAGGGTTTATCACATGCGCGGGAAAAAGAACAAGGTCAACATCGCATTGTGGGTTAGTCACGGGTGTTTTTGAAGACCCACACGCACATGTGACACATCAAAGAAGGCAGCACGATGTGCATGTGGGATAGGTTGCGGCATTCGTAAAGGATTGCAAATCACGCGGTGCGTACGTGGCGCAAATCAAGGGAGCTTCTTGAGCTTGGGTCCAACTACTTGCGTCCAAGTCCATTCGTTAAAGGGTTTAATGTTACTTGGGATTTTAACTTAAAGACATTATGTTTAAATAATCTCGACCCTTGCTTTGATCCAACGGTAGATATTAGTAGGGTTTTATTTACTTTGTTTAAATACCATGTAAAACAATTTTTGCGTTTTTAATGAATGAATGAACAATTATGGGTTGATTACTTGGACGGGGGAAAAACGAAATACGTGCGTGCTTCTTTTGCATTTTCCCTTTACGGGTTTGGTGTGAGACCAATTGATCGGATCGTCTACGTGTTCCAGGTATTTTTCTTTCAAGGTCTTCTTTTCGGGTTTTTCGCATTGATCTCTCTCTCTATTCTTCCCGCACATTGCCTAACCACACTGAACTCAATTTAATATTCGCTTAGAGTCGGATTCGGTGTGATATTGTTGCCCTGATATCACTGTCTCCACCATTAACACACATAGGAAACTTCAGAAAGAAAAAAAAAACTGTCACGTAACCTACAACCCGCTAAACCCACAAACCCCTTCCCCATTGTCGTTGACGTAAACCCCTACCCAACCCTCTCTCACTGACATCACGCTCAAACCCTACGTCAGCCTCCCCCCTCCTTCACTTAATTCCCCTCCATTAGACATCAGCCCTACTCCCAACCTATAAACCTATTACACACCTACCCAAGTCTATAACCTACAAGCCTACCCATTAAAGTTCAACAACCCCATACCCCAACCTGCTACTCCACTCCCTAACCTCTCCTTTTAGCGACGTCAAAATCCAACCCTCACCTATTGACCTCAAAGGTCATACCCCACATCAGCCACCTAACACAAACAATTCCCTCCATCATATGTCAGCCCCACCCAACCTATTAATCCAACTTCAACCCCTACCCAATTCCCCCTACCTATCGTCCTCCCCTTTACCCACGTCAACTCCATTGTCCCATGAATCTGCTCCAACCCGATTACCTCTCCACAATCAACCCTAACCGTCCAATAATAATTAGATCTCCTCTCCCCTCTAGCCGAAACCCTCTAAATCCCTGTCCTCTTTGCGAACCAGTCCATTGAGAGTAATCCCTACGGCCAACCAAATGCCCGAATGACCCCCAACATGCTCGTTTTGCAATGATAATTATTGTGTTTGGATGTGTCGAGATTTGATTCATTTACGGCATCACCTTGTCCTAAATTCCATTGTGGCTATGTTGATTCTTGATTTAGCCTTGAACTTTCACTTCAAACTTTTGATTAGGCACGAGAAATTGCATGTTGATTGTGCGGATTAATCTTTAGCCGAGAAAAGTCTAAAGCTCCCATTGGACTCCGTAGATAATTATTTGGGGGTTCACATTGCCGGATTGTATCTCAACCTAGATCCTCACATAATTACCTACGTGGCCTTCTTGATTGCATATTATTGAAAAAGAGGCCCCACACTTCCCGAGCTATCTTGCAATGAAGAAGATGATTGACTGATTCCTTAGCTTCTTTGCACATCACACAATAGTTCGCCACCACCCAATTTCTTTTGATCAGGTTATCCATCGTGAGAATCTTCTCTAGGGAGGCGCACCACACAAAGAAAGCAACTTTCAACGCCACCCTCGATCCCCATACCTTAGATACAGGGAAGTCATCACTCCTGGGAGGGATCGGGAGAGCCCCCACCAATCTCCGAACCGTATCCACCATAACGTAGTACGATCGGATGGTGAATAAGCCGTTAGACATTCCGATCCACCATACTACATCCTCCCTAGACCTGTCTATCATCACCCCATCCAGCTTCTGAAGGAGAGTTGCCATCTCTAGGATTTCCCAATCATTAAGGTTACGCCTCAACCCCAAGTGCCAAGTCATACCGGTGTTCTCATCCATAATGTGTTGCACCATGCTATCTTGACGATTAGAGATCACGAACAAACAGGGGAAATCATCCTTGAAAGGTCTATCTCCGCATCACACATCCAACCAAAACTTCGCCCTGTCACTCTTACCTACCTTGAACCGGATGCCCTTAATAAAGGAAGCTGACATCTTCTGGATCCCCTTCCACAACCCACAGCTGTAAGGGGAACGGACCTTCTACTTAGCCAACCCAAAGAGTCAACCCCATGCCTAGCCACCACCACCTATCTCCATAAACTCTCAACCTCCTGAGAGAAACACCATAGCCATTTGCCTAGAAGGGCCTGGTTCATGAGTCTAAGATTCTTGACGCCTAGGCCTCCATTTTTCCTGGGAGAGCACACGAGATTCCAGTCCACCAGCAGGTAACCAGTTCCCTCATCACTGCCAAACCAAAGGAAGTGACGCATCAACTTATCCAACTTTTTAACCACTCCTGTCGGCATAAAAAAAAAGGATAGGTAATAGGTTGGAAGATAGGAGAGAGTGCTCTTGATCAACACTAATCTCCCACCTTTTGACAAATACTTAGCCTTCTAGATGGCTAATCTCCTCTCACACCTTTCTAAGAGTGGATCCCAAAGAGCTTTAGAACGATAGGGGGCTCCAAGAGGCAGCCCAAGGTAAGTAGCCGGCAGATGACCAACTGCCACCCCAAGCGAAGAGGCAAGGCCCGTAAGGTTCTCGATGTAACCTAACATCACTTCAGAGCATCAAAAAGTACATCCAGTCCTCACTTGGGGAGCGGCAGCATTGAATAGAACCACAGTGGCACCAACATGTTGTAGAAGGTGAAGATGGGTGGGTAATTATCAACATCTGTAAATCCCATCTCATCCACCAAAGCCAAAACAAAAGAATTTTTTTTTTCCTTCAACCATGTTCCCAGTCCTTTTTACCAGTCACATTTTGAATGAGTTTGCTCAGCATTAACCGATGAGTGTAATAAAAGAGAATCTTGCAATTGTAAGAAATATCAATTGTTTTAAATATAAATACCTCAGTGGATTGCTATTGTTGCGCCAAGAAAGATATTTTAAAGAGTTTTCTATGTGCAAACAAACAGGTCCTAACATTTAGAAATATAATAATAGTTTTTTTTCTGTTCTAATCAATAAATGTCAATTTGAGGTCAAATTTACATAAAATTTCACTCACATTTCATCTATCAAAAGCATGACAATTAGAAATGCCATCACCAAATACTAAAAATAACAAACAGAAAAAATACACCTTGAGGAATCAATCCCCAGCTCTGAGATTCTGCCGAAAGGATCGATCTCAATCGAGCCGAAGCAATTGCACTGTGCAATGGCATCATCGATCCCAAACTGCTCAACACCAACGGTAATCTACACATAAAAAAACGCACCAAAAATAAAAAAATAAAAACAGTGAAGGATTGAAATTGAAATCTAGGGCAACATATAAGAATGATTGATTGTGTTCAAAGATCTCACCTTGAACTCCTGGAAATGCGCCTTACAGAATCAGAGACCTGTGGTTGAGAGCTCGATTTAAGCGGAGAAACTGAAGGTGAGATTGCATTTTTATGTAGTTTGAGAGCCAGAGATGGAGAACGCGCAGATAACCTAGAGAGAACTCTTGAAGCAGACATTGTTGTTGCAGAGCTTCACAAGGGTTTATGGGTGGGTTTAAAAGGGTTTTATGCCCGGAACCCCAAATGAAGATCCACGTCCCTATCTTAAACTACACCCGATGCATAGTGTGCGCATATATGTGTTTTTGGCTGCGGGGATAGTTTACTCGTGGAAACACTTATTCCGGATAAAAGGGAAGGGTGCGGGGTTTCCTGGACTGGCTATTCAGAATGGAGTCTACAAGGGTTGGGTTTCTTACGCATGTCAGCTGTGATGGCAAACCCGCTGATTTTTGGTTTGTAGGCCCACCTAGGGATTGGCCAAACATCCATACGATCAGCATCCTCTAGGAGTATGCCACGTGGCTCATATTGTGGCCAAGCAAAGTTATATTCCCTAACATGTTTTCCACGTCTCTCTTTCACCATGTGGGGGGAAGTTTTTAGCTCAATAGCGAAGCGCGCCACATATAACCATGGTTACTTTTTAAAAATATTAAAACCAAATCCTAAACCCCAAGTATATGTGGCGCAGGATCATTGGGCGCTTGATCGCTGCTTCTAAAACACGCTGCTTCAAAAAATTTCTCCAAAAAAAGGGAAGTGATGCGTGACCCACTCAGAGGTAGATGGTCTGGACTCTGGACTGGCCATATCAACTTTTCAAGTGGCAAGAAATAGCTACATGCATATAAGAATTCTGGACGAGCCGTCCAGACAACCTTGTCTTGCAAACGACCTTTTTTAACTAGCTCCAGAGATGTTGACTTGGTCATAATGTAGTCCTCCGTCATTGACCTAACTTGACTAAACAAATTTTTTGAAAACGATGAAAATACCTTTCTCTTCAACCTTTGGATGAAAATAACTGTCAAAGACTTTTGGATAAAATTTAACAACCAAGAGGTTCTTTTTCCACATTTGCACCCAATCAAGAGAAGTTAGTTTAACTAACATGAGGAAGCAAAATAACAAACTAAAAGGTTAATGGAACTGCCAAAGAACTGTTATTAAATTAATGGTACCTTAGCGAATGTAATTTGGACTAAGCAATAAACAATGAAAAGATTGCTCACAGAATTACAACTGAAATTAAACCAGTCTCTGATAATAGTCTGAATCTATAAATCTGTAAGAAGTAAACTTATTGTTAAGCGCACATATCGAGGTACGTGCTAAGAACGATGTCCTAAAGGCGAAAACGCCACCATACAAGATGCAGTCAGCCTCTTATAGCGTACACCTCCAACGATTCAACGATCTTCTTTGCTATACCAGCACTGTATGAAGAGACAAACTCATTTGTGTAGAGTACTCAAGAAGATAGTTGCAGAAAACAAAATAGAAGATGAAAGAAGAGTTCTTATACGTTGTCTCTAGAGAGAGATACACCCCAAATAAATAAGGAGACTTCCTAACAAATGCATCCCATCCATGGGACACATAGTTACTCATGAATAGGTGTGTAGAAGTTATACAACGAAGAAAACAGACCATGAAAGAGTCAAAGAATGAACGACTAAAAAGGACATAAATGTAAATAAGTAAAAGATGAATGAACCGTTGTATAAAAAGACAGGTCAGTAGATACCTACAATCCACGGCCCGGCACGGCATAGGCTCATGTGATGCCTAAGGGGCACAAAAGAAGGAGGCCCAAGGGCTCCACCCTTAAGTTCAACTCTTTGTTATCGGATACGTATTTTATATGTATTCTACAAGTAAATGTAGTCTTGTAAATACCTCATAGTGAGGGGTATTTATGTCTTTGTAATGGCCTTCATATAAATAATAGTTTTGCGAGTCATGTGAGCAACACATGCCATCTCCTTTCTCTCTTCTCCACTTCTTCCATTTGTGAAACCCTAACCCTAGAAGATCTTCCAACTTGGTATTAGAGCCTCAAAGAACAAGAATCACTTCAAGAGAATTGACCAGAGGACTTCCAAACAGGTTCGGCAAGGCTGATGACATCATCAAATGTCATACGACTAACATCAGCAGTCGTACGGCCAGGGTTGCAGTTCCAGAACCCTCCCTCTTGGTTGAAGTTAATTTTATAGGATTTTTGGTGATTTTTGCCGAATGTTTTGGGCCTTTTTTTATGCTGCTTTAGCCCATCTGCATAGAATTTTCTAAAAAAATTATTTTCTGATCTCTGGATGTTTCTGATCGAAAAAAAGATTTTTGCCCTAGTTTTTTGCTTACTTTAACTCACCTATTATGATAGCAATCTATTACCACCAACCCCCGTCGATTCTATAGCAAATTGGGACTTTGGTGAAGTGTTTTCCCCCAATTTTTCATACCGCTGGTGGCTTTTTTAGCCATTTCTAGGCTCGATCTCACATCTCAGCCCTATTGCTTCCTTTGGGTGAGTTTGTTTAGACTTTTAACCCTCCTCTACACTGGATCTAACTTGTGAGAGATGGATTTCCCTCTCACGTGCCTCTTATTTCCATGTCTTAGTGTATTTCAGGCTCTTTTCTGAGCTACACGCCACTCAGATCTACCCCAGTTAGTGTTTGGGTTGTCCCCAACCATCTTCGTGTCGTGTGTTCTGCCTTGGTGTAGCTATGTCTACTGAAGGGAATCCTAAAGAGTCCATAGTGGGTACAGAAGCCACCTCAAGCCGTGATAGAGGGTCTATGGTGCCTCCATCTGTCTTGGAAAACCCTTGATTGTAGATTACGATAGTGAAACTGGATTGGCAATAAAGAAACTGGGCTATACTCAGAGCCAGGCGGATCACACTCTGTTTGTCGAGCATCAAGAAATGAGCACCTGGTCCCTTACTGTCTACGTCGATGACATCATTCTTACAGGGAATGATACAGCAGAGGTAGCCAAACTAAAGAGACAACTAGTAAAAGAATTTGAGACCAAAGATCTAGGAATTCTCAAGTATTTTTGGGTATAGAGGTTGCAAGATCCAGCCAAGGGATCTTCATCTCTCAGAGAAAATATGTTCTAGACTTGCTAAGAGATTCTGAGAAACTGGGAGCGAAGCCTGTAGAGACTCTTATAGAGCAGAATCACAAGTTGGGTGATGATGGTGGTGAGCTTCTTCAGGACATAGCAGCTTTCAAAGATTGTTTGGGAGATTGATCTATGTCTCCCTTACCAGACCAGATCTTGCATATGCCGTGAGTGAAATAAGTCAGTACATGCACGCACTCAAGGAAATTCACCTAGAGGCGGCTCACAGAATCTTGAGATACCTCAAGTCTGCTCCGGGCCGAGGTCTGCTTTTTAAGAGAAACGGCCACATGAAGATAGAAGTCTACACTGATGCAGATTGGCCAGGTGCCAAAGATGATAGGAGGTCTACCTCAGGTTAAACCTTGCTTTGTTTTTAAAATTTTTGGCGTACCTACTCCCTCTCACAGTCACACACTCACACTCCCCCACCATTTGTAGAAGCAGACTTACTAATCACAACTTAGTATGACCTAACTTGACTAAGCAAATCGTTGACCTAACATGACTAAGCAATTTTTTTGAAAACGATGAAAATACCCGTTTCTTCGACCTTCAATCATAAAACAAATGAGGATTTTGGTCGAAACTTAACCCCAAATAGGACGATTGTGGTGGTGGGTCGGCCATGAACTCCATACACGACTATCAACCAGGTAGATTGGGGTGTATGTTGTATGATACTTTTATAGAAGCAAACACATACATGCAATGTCATAAATGCTACATAATTTTAATTAGAAGGGTAGAACTCATAACTATGATAAGAGGAATGCTATTATGCTAGCAATATGTATTCCATTTCTAATTCATGCACATTCACTTCATTGAGGCCTATCAGCATTCAGAGGTGTAAGACCAATTTGCCACCTTGTAATTCTGCACAGCCAAAACACTAAAGTTTTTGGATGGTCCTTGCATCAAGTATTCCCAAAAATCATCACGTGCACAAAAAAAAATTAATTTAATTAACTGAAATGCAAAGGTGTCAACTTTTGAGAGTACTTGCTTCGGTTTTTTGAATGCCACATGGTACATATTCCTACCCTTTTGAAAGGCACTTTTTTTTGGCACTATGGTGTTTAGGTTTGATGTTCTCTTAGAAAGATGGTAATGTAGTGAACTTTTTCCTTGTTCTTGGCGCCTTCCGTCCCTTGTTTTCTCTTGAGATCTTCTCGATCTCCCTCTTTTTAATATAATTTTTGAACTTATAAAAGAAAAATCAGCCTGATTGATGATTCATTGCGGTTGGATTGGAGCATTTTTCATCATGGGCATCATGAATAGGTCTATGGATGATTTCCAAGCGCACATGACGAAGAAAAGCTAAAATCCTACAGATAAACTTGGCTAAAGCTTCATCATTCACCTGCCAGCAAACGGGCATGTAAATCCCTCTTGGCAGGTCAACAGACAAGGCTAAACGTCATCATTCACCTGCCGGTAACAGGAATGTAGATCCCTCCCGGCAGGTCAACAGATAAGGCCAACGTCATCATTTGTCCACTGACAGATGGACATGTAAATCCCTCTCGGTAGGTCAACAGACGAGGCCAAACGTCATCATTCATCTGCCGACATACGAACATGCAAATCTCGCTCGGCAGATCAACATATAAGGCCAATATAATCATTCGCTTGTCGGTAGACGGGCAAGTAAATTCCTCCTAGCAAATCAACAGATAAGGTCAACGTAATCATTCACTTGCCGACAAACGGGCATGTAAATCCCTCTTGGTAGGTCAACAGATAAGGCCAACGTAATCTTTTCACCTACCGGTAGATGGGCATGTAAATCCCTCCTGATAGGTCACTACCAATCACAAACATTACACCTTGCAGGAAATCCCAGTCGTCTATTCAATCTTGTGCTTCTCCTAAATAGATCTCCATTCTCTAATAGAATACTTGAGAATTCATATTAGGACAGTTGAGATCCAAAATAGGAGAAGATGGGAATAGATCTAACTGAAAGGGGAATGGTGTCAGACAAGATTCTTTCAACAAACTCAACCAACGAGGAACGAGATAAAGAAATGGATCTCTAACATAATTGGGTGAACGAATCACCAAAAAGCTATATAATGAGGGAGGGACATAGGAAAAGGGGTCGATCGATTTGAGATCAGACTATTCCTTCTCTCCCTTCAATCTTGCTTGGAAAATAGGATCTTGACTTGAGATTTCTTGTTCTTTTCTTCTATCTTCAGTGATCTATCTGCCATTTTCAAACATGAACTGATTAATTGAAGGAGTCAATTATTCATCTCAAGAGAAAAGGAACATCAGATCCGAAAGCTCAAGATTTTATCCAATCGCTGAATCATCAGATTTACCTCAAGATTAGAGTCCGATGTTTCCTCAAAGATTATATGGAGAGATCCAAATTTTTTCCCCACAGTGTGGCAACCCAAGTTTTGACTTTAAAGTAGTAATAGATAAATGAGTCAATAATGGTGAAACCAAAGTCATTAAGCTGAAATCTATGACTTTTTTTATTGCATTTTCCCTAGTGATATAGATAGATATAGTTTTCTTTAGAAATTTGTTAAAAGAATTGGAGATTGATTGGGAAAGGTAGGGCTGTCAATGGATTGGGTCCAAGTTAGATTAGTGTTGATCCATACCCGATCTGATAAGACATGTGGATTTGGGCTAAAACCCCAACCGGAAATCAAATGACTGTGGTGGATGGCTGACCATGAGATTTCAATGAGTTGGTCGTCCATCACTGACGACCAACCTACCGGAGTCTCGTGGCCGGCTGTTCACTACTTGAGCAATTTTAAAACTAATTTAACTTTAGGTATCACAACGACCCTGGACTTTGTTTGGGTCTATGTAACAGGGGTTCAGATTGTATTCTCATAAAAAATATTAAAATGGAACATGAAAATGAAGTAAATGGACAAATTGTATTGTTAGTTTTGTTTTAAATTTGGAGAATTTTTTTTACTTTGTATTTGAATCGCGTTGCGTTTTGAACCTCTCCTTAGTAGAAATATATTTGTGTTTTCAGAGATGTGAACCAATGTAAGGTTTGTTTTGAAGTTCATCTTATTGCAGGAAAAAGCTCTGGAGATTATTTTATAATTTTTTGCTAAAAAAACAGGCCTTGATAAATCCAGTTGTTTTAATGTTTTTTACTTAAATATTCATATTTTTGTCTTCTATTTTTGTTATAATAAGCTAAAACGTTCCTTCTTTTTTTTTTTTTCTCAGAGTGCAATCTTTACTGTTTAAAACATGTTATACTGTTCAGATTTGATAAAAACTTGCACAAGTTCTTAAAATTTTAATAGATCTTCCATCTCTTTCTCTAATCTGGAACTTCGTTGTGAAGTTTTGTTCTTCTGTAGATTTGAGTAATTATCAAGATGAATCACCTCGTCCTTCAGAAGAACGCCTTTGCTCCTGTGACGAGATGAGGAGCTCCGTTTTCGATCTCCTGTTGTCTACCCTAAACCCTGACGCCTCGGCCACTTAAACCAGGCCATTAACAACCTCATTTACACGTCTTTGTTCCATGGTAGAAGATTTTGATTTAAGGATAATATTCAAATTTAAGATCCATTTACACATCTTTGTTCCAAGGTTCAAGAAATGAGCATTTTTGTCCTTAAAAAAAATAGGATCGGGATCAGGGGACCAACAAGTTCACGTTTATTCTCGGCCGTGGATCCTGAGAATCCAAAGGTGGTTTTGATTTTGCAAAAGTAAGTGCCAGCTTAGCACTATTAACCACCGTAGGATTCTCGGGATTCACGGCCAAGAAGAAATATGAACTTGTTGGTTCACTTTTGTTGGTCCCCTGATCCTGACTCAAAAAAATATTGTTAGTCAACATGAGTCAATCTTAAACAGTGGACCGGGTCATAGGGGTAAGTCAACCTTTTCAAAATTTGAGGTGGCATGTCAAATTTCAAAGATACCATAGGTATGTCAAAAAATTCCAAATAGTTTAAAGGTAGGATTGGGTTGTTGAGAAGGTGTGAACATATATGCTTACAGAAAAAAAAAAAAAAAAAGATGGTGTGAACACATGACATATCCTCCATTGTGGAAGTCACGGGGTTCAAGACTTCTCGTGAAGGTCACATTTTTTTTTTTCGCGTGGAGGTCCCATTACGTTGACTTGTTGATACTCTAATATCTATACCTAAAAATTTAATGGACAAGAACACCCTTGTGAAGGACCTCCTATTGGTATTTTCGAATGGGTCGTGATGTAACAAGGTATACCTGAGATCTTTTCATTTGCGGAAGCAGCATTTTTGGTAGTCACTGCTGCCATCTGGGCCCACTGACCGAATGGATGTTTAGCCCACCCTTTAATAAACATTCATACAAAAAAATCAGCTTGTTTAATGATTTTAGCCGTTGGTTTTAGTACTCAAAAAATAGTTGAATTCAACAGTTATAAGATTGCCTTAAAAAGTGCTAAAAAGTGTTAAAATCTAATGGTTATAGATTACCAATCAGGGTGATTTTTGGTGTGTATATCCACCAAGGGGTGGGATAAACATCCATACGGTCAGTGGGCCCAAATAACAGCGGTGAGTAACAAAAAAACCGCTTCCTCAAATGAAACAATTTCAGGCATACCTTGTTACATCTTTTTCCTTTTCGAATTGTATGGACTAAAGACATGAAAAAGGAAAAAAAAATTCTTAGGAACATTGAAGTCGTGGTCCTCGTGGTTGTGCGGCTTGTGCCCAGTCGATAGAGAGTAAGACTTGTCTGGTCAGGTCTACCTGACCACCCACAATATAACACACGTGGCAATTTATTAAAGGACACTGACCGTATAGATGTTTGGCCAATCCCTAGGTGGACCTACGAATCTAAACTCAACCTGTTCAGTGATTTATAAGCGTTAATTGAAGTCATTTTCGTTGGTTGATTTCAACCGTAGTATTTGAGCATTATTTACCATTATTTCCATACAAAGATCCAAAGGATTGAAATCACTAATCAGGCTGATTTTTGGTTTGTAGGTCCAATTACGGATTGGTCAAACATCTATACGGTCAGTGTCCTCCACTAAAAATTGTCAAGTAGCTTATATTTTGGATGGAGGCAAGTCTAACTCTTGCGGACCCAAGGGAACCAAAGAAGCAGGAGTAAAACTTCTATTATAGCGTTTGACAGTTGCTTCTGTCACAATGCAAAATACAGGCCATGTGGAACACTATTAGTGGACTATGACGGTATCGATGTTTGGCCAGTCCCTCAGTGGATCTCTGAACAAAAAATCAGCTTGATTAGGGATTTATAAGGGATTCGATTGAAGTTATTTTCATGGGTTGATTTTAACGGTAAACATTCGAGCATTATTGAGCGTTATTTGGGTGCAAAGATCCAAAGGTTGTAAATCACTAATATGCTGATTTTTTGGTTTAGAGGTCCACCGAGGGACTGGACAAACATACATACGGTCATCGTCCACTAATAGTTTTCCATGTGTCCTGTGTTTTGTGATAGAAGCATCTGTCAAACGCTGTGATAGAAGTTCTACTCAACTAAGAACAGACGTACAGGTTACAGGAACGCTGGCGTGACGTGCCCCGAATGAAGTGCAGTTTTGAGTAGAACTTTCTGACGGACATCCATATTAACGTTGATGACGGACTACAGTATGCGCCACGTGGTTCGCTCTTAGAGACCATTGACCATATAGATGTTTGGCCATCCCTAGGTGAACCTACATACCAAAAATTCTAAACCTTTGGATTTTGTTTTAATTACTAGACCTTTGGATCTTTGTACCCCAAATAATGCTCAAATTCCACGTGATACACAGTTAGATGACTCTGACCGTATGTATGTTTTTCCAATCCCTAGGTGGACCTACAAACCAAAAATCATCTTGATTAGTGATTTTAAACCTTTGGATCTTTGTACCTCAAATAATGGTCAAGAATGCTCAAGTTCTCATGGTTAAAATCAATCCATGAAAATAATTCCAATCAATGCCTATAAATTATTAATCGGGCTGATTTTTTTTTGTTTTTAGCTTCACCTACGGATTGGACAAACATCCATACGGTCCGAGTCCTCTAAGAGTGCCATGTGGCTCAAATTGCGCCCTGTCATCAAAGTTGACGTGTAAAACTTCTGTCACAACCCACAATAGGAGCCATGTGGCACACTATTACAGGGCGCTGACTGTATGGATTTTGGCCACGTGGACCTGCAAACCAAAAATCAACCTGATTAGGGATTTTTAATTGTTGGATTGAAGTTATTTTCATGGGTTAATTTTAACAGTAAAGAATTTGAACATTATTGAGCGTCATTTGGGTGTAAAGATCCAAAGGTTATAAATCATTAATCAGGCTGATTTTTGGTTTACAGGTCAACCGAGGAACTGGCCAAAAATCCATATATCAGCGCCCTGTAATAGTGTGCCACATGGCTCGTTTTGTGGGTTGTGACTGCTTCGGTCGTTGTGACCGAAGTTTTACTCAAGATTTACTCAAATCACTATTCAGCCTGATTTTTGGTACGTGTGCCAACGTAGGGTGGGCAAAACACGAGTAAAACTTCTGTCGCAATCGGATTGCAAATCACACAATCACAGCCAATGAGTTCTCGGCACGTAGACCTCAAAGCAAAGCACATGGGACGTTGCAGAAGCACTTGTGTACGTGCCGAGAACTCATTGGCTTGTGATTGTGTGATTTACAATTTCTTGTGATAGAAGTTTTACTCGGCAAAACACGGTCAGTCGGTCATCAGTGGTCTCGAAGAATGTGCCAGGTGGCTCATACTGTGGTCCGTCAGCAAAGTTCTACTTGGCAGTTTTTGATGTAATGCTGTCAGCCCGAGCAGGACGGTCACTCTACCTCCAAATCGTTCGATGGTTCTCGATATTTACCTCACACAGACTCAAGGGCCATCCAACAATGCTGTCAGCTCAAGAAGACGTTCTCCCTATCCCCATGGTTCTCACTGATGATCATCGAGATTCATGTGGTGTGTATCACGATGATCAGTACGCTGAAGACTTGAGAGGACTTCGCGGGTTCCTGTTCTTTAATATGTAACTTCGACGCTATTACATTGTTGACCACGTGTCGCACGTAAAATCTTTTTAAACGAAAGACTCGCTTTCGACTTTCGAGGGACAATCTCCACTTCGCGCATAAAAAACGAACAGCTTTCTCGATCGATCGACAGATAAGATTTGGAGATCTTTCTACTTCAAGAACCCTAGATCCGGTTCTGCAAATCCACCGAAGCAACCATGGCGAACATGAGAGTCACGATGGAGGTCGGCAGTGACGGAGTTGCAATCATCAAAATCGCCAATCCTCCTGTTAATGCATTAGCTCCTCGGAGTATGCTCGAAATCCCTCTTTTTATATTCAGTTTTCTGGGTTTCGAAATCTAACGTGTTATTTATTTATTGCGAATTAGGGTTTTTGATTCGTCGGAAGCGTTTGATTTCGATATTTAGTCGTTTTGAGTGGCGAATTTTATGAACAGTGGTTTGATTTGCTTAAAATAAAATTTTGATTTTGTTTGTTTTTTTGCATCGCAGTTATTGCCGACTTGAAGGTGAAATACACAGAAGCGATGAGTAGAGATGATGTTAAGGCTATAGTTGTGATGGGTGAGCATCAGTTTCAGTTACTAAGTTTTGAATTTTTTATATTTTTATGTTCTTTGGTGTCCTCTTGATCTGATAAACTGAGTTTGGAATTTGAAGGTTTTTAAGCTCAGGGTTATATATATTTTGATCCACAGCAGCTCAAACTGCTACTTGAATTTGAAATAGTAGTCATAGGATATTAACAGTGTGTAAAGTATAATTCTATGGGTATGATTGGGACGCATGTAGGGGAGGGGAGTTTCCAGACCATCTGATTTGTGGGCCCATCTAGAAGGCTCGTAGAAAGAAATCAAGTTTACTAGATGATCCTAAGCATAACATAAATGAACTTTCATCTGGGCCATCACTCAATTGGATGTTTAAGTTCTATCAATAGGGCTGATTTCTGGGCTGTGAGATTTTTTAGGTGGGACCCGTTGAATTGTGTGTTTTGGATCAATGAACATGTGTATTAATTCTGGAGAGGCCCCAGAGTTTTAATACTGCATTATGAGCATAACAGTATTGTAGTATCCCATCATTTCCCATAGAAACATTGTACAGAGTGTGCATGGGTTTGATTTTTTAGCCCAAGCGTGCCACTGGATGGAATCTTCTAAGACCAAGATTGAATTCGAATATGAAAATAAATCTAAACCAACTATGCTTAAAACAGTGCTCTTTGTGCTTTCTTGCATGTTTATATTGAATATCGATACTTTGTAAGTTTCTACTCGATTTAAATTTCAGTCTCATTTAGTCATTTATAATCCTGCTTATGGGTTATTTCTATGTGCAACTAGCTAAGTGCTATGACATAGGAGCAAAATTTACTCTTACCACATTAGTATTACATGATTTCATCTATACTATTATCAAGCAAAAACCGGGGTTGCCACTCACGGTTGTGACAATGAAAGGCCTCTTACTTTAGCGTCAAAAGCTTCCCTCATTAATTGCCTCTCTATTCTAAAGACAAAACCTGGGCTGGAGTACGCCCCTTCACAGTTCAGGTTGTCCAGCATGTCCACATCCCTCATCAATGATGATGAGGGACAATAGTATAAGTCACGTGGCACACTCTTATTGATCACTGATCGTATGGATGTTTGTCCCATCCCTAGGTGGACCTATACACCAAATATCAGCCTGATTAGTGATTTCAAACCTTTGAATCTGAGTACCCCAAAGAATGCTTGAAATCTACCATTAAAAATCAACCCATGAAAACAACTCCAATAGGTCCACCTAGGGATGAAACAAACATCAATACGGTCAATGATCTCTACATGTGTGCCACGTGTAAGGTGCTACCACATGTAAGGTGCACGTGCATCGCACGTGGTGTTCCCCCAGTGACTATTAACATGCAATTGATCATCTAGTGATATACCAATTCTCCTTTACTCGTGCATTTATTACATAAGGATTTTAGTGGACCTTATTAGAATTATTTTTGAGGTCTTTGGTTTTCAAATATGATTGATTACTCCTGCATTGATGCTTATTTTCTGGTCTCTTATTATGGTTTTCTTTATTTGTTCCGGAGAAGGCGAGGGTGGGAGATTCTCTGGTGGTTTTGACATCAGTGTTTTTGAGAGAGTTCACGAGAGTGGTATGTAAATACATTTTACTCTGTGCACCTGGACTTACACTAATATAACATTTCTCTTCCATAGCCAATTATTGGAAATTTATCAGTGTGTTGTTTGGCATGGCAGGGGATCTTTCAGCACTTCCTGATGTATCTGTAGAGCTTCTGGTCAACATAATCGAAGGTCTTTATCTCACTCATTATTTGGGTATTTCAGAAATGTTTATCTAACAAAAGATTTCAAAAATCCCGTAATAATCCAAATATATTTTCTCCTTATGCATGGTTTGTTTTCCGTATTGTCTTGATATTAGATGGCAAAAAGCCTTCTGTTGCTGCTGTTGAGGGACTTGCACTTGGTGGTGGCTTAGAATTGGCAATGGTTTGTGATTCTGCTAAATTGGATTAGTTCAATTTCATTTACCCTTACGAATTTGATATTCAAAATCATTAGTTATTGCATACTCCTGATTAACCTTATACAGGGATGCCATGCACGTATTGCCACACCAAAAACTCAACTAGGTTTGCCGGAGCTGACACTTGGAGTTATTCCTGGGTTTGGAGGTACTTTTGCGTTCTTTTAAAGTTTGAATATCTCCCAAGGTCCAGGGTTCTAATGAGTTATTTTTATGACATAATGTGAAACTGTCCTCACTAAACAAACACCTGGTTACTTTTAAGGCACTCAACGTCTTCCAAGGCTGGTAGGGATGTCGAAGGCTGTTGAAATGATGCTGGTAAGTCTACTCTCTGTTCTAATCCAATAAAAAAGCTGGAGGTTATATAGACATCGACTTAAGGTGCTGTAAACCATTACTCTTCCGCAATATGTTTGCACCTTTCATTTTGAGTCTTAGCATGAAACTTCCTTTTACAAAAATATTTGGCCCACTTCAAGCAAATTGCCACCCACTCAGGAATATAAATATGGTTATTACTTTTGTTAAGGTCATTATTCCTCACAATCATGTAATTTTTTTTTTTTTTTGATACCAACAAAAAATAGTGTTTCTACACAATCACGTATTCATGCCCCTCCATTAATTACCTGCAACAGAATGCTGAATATAAAGCACTTCGTTTTTTAAATTTTTTTAGAGGTTATTGTCATTCCCTGAAAATATGAGTCTTTTTAATCACAAATTCACAATTGTGCTCATCTTTTCACAGATGAACATGCATACGAATAGCTATATAATCAGTTCATCCTTGGATTGTTGGGTTTTGTAGGCTTGTAATCTTTTGGATTAAGAAGTGGGTGGGGTTAGGGTATTTTCATGTTTTTCTTTTTCTTTTTACTTCATGCCCATAGGTGACAAATTCTGACACCAATCATTTACGCGGAATTTCCTGGATCCAAACTAAAAAAATCATGTTTGTCATCTTAATTATCTTTCCTGACTATTTAGAAAGTAATTAGTGGATTACCAAAAAGAAATGGTAATTCTTCAGTTGGTTTTTGCTTTGTAGACACATACTCTTTGTGGTCAATTACCTGATTATGCCATCCAATTACACTTGCATCTGTAATTCTGATTGTATTGTATTATAATCCTTTGCAGTCATCAAAGCCAATTATGTCTGAAGAAGGGAAGAAGCTGGGTCTTATTGATGCTATTGTATCTTCCAAAGAGGTGCTGAAAGTAGCACGAAACTGGGCGTTAGACATTGCTGAGAGGCGCAAACCTTGGATAAGTTCTCTTCGCAGGACTGATAAACTTGGTTCTCTGTCTGAAGCACGCGAAATATTGAAAGTTGCTAGACAACAGGCAAAAAGGACTGCTCCAAATATGCCTCAGCACCAAGCATGCCTTGATGCAATCGAGGAGGGAGTTGTTTTTGGAGGATATGCTGGTGTTCTGAAGGTATGTATGCTTTTTTCTTTGTATAATTCTAACATAGTGCAGTTTTTCTGCATTGACAAGGAAATGTTTCTTTTATTTCCTAGATCTCTTGATTTACTGTAATGGCTAGTTCATCCAAGGCTTTAGTCCATTGCATATATGAAGGAAAGATCATGCCAATGTTGCACAACAATGGCATGCTACCTATTTCCAGGATATGTTTCCCGGATGCTAGGGTCATTTTTATAAGATCCTTTTGCTCCTAGTCTGGGTTCCATTACTGGCTAAACTGAGATATGCTGATTGCAGGAAGCCAAATTATTCAACGAGTTGGTTTTATCAGACACTTCAAAAGGTCTTGTTCATGTCTTCTTTGCCCAACGTTTAACATCCAAGGTAAAATTCTTGATGCAATTGAAATATAGCTAATCTCCATTAGCTCGTCTGTATGCATGCTCTTCATTTTCTTCTTCTGGTAACATATCTGGTGGGTCCTGTGTTGTAGGTTATGTGGATACTGTTCTTTTCATTTTTTTACATTGATTTTACTGGGACAAATCTACGTCAATAATCAGACTGACTGGTTTTGTTTGCTTATTGTGATTAGCTTTATAACCTCTCTTTGTAGTTAATTAGCTATAAAGCAGCTCAACTACATCCTAAGCAAAACATGCATACACTGTCAAACATGGGCTTGCCATGCAATGTACATAATCTGAAGAATAACTGATAATGCATATTTTTTATATTAATTAAGAGAACAGTTTCAAAGAGGAAGTAATAATCTTACCATATCATGTTCCTAACTTTTGTTATAAGGACATACCTCTTATATGTTATAACATTATTCAGTATGGACTACGCATATGATACACTTTATGGGGTATAGAACTTTATCTGGATATCCGACCACTGGTAAACCAAATGCATTGGATATTTTTAAGTTTTTCTGTGATGTGGGAACGAAAACATGCACTGGTATCAGACCGCCAAAAGGTTTTAAACATAGCAACCTAAAGGCTCCAACATGTCTGTATTGTTATTCAACAATACATGTAGCTACATTATTAGATACATCAGTTAATAGAAGTCAAAAACCTGTCTAAACATCACAATTTAGTAAAAATACATAAAAATGTATTTATGGTAGATATACTGATGCAAGACGGGCACGGGTTCTACAGTCGGATCGTGTTTTGGTGAAATCACTCTACTGGATTTGAAGGAATCACTCATTTGGGAATGGTTTTGGTGAAATCGCTCCATTGGATTCATTCCTTCGGGAAGAATCACTCTTCCGTTCCAGGCATCTCACCCAGCAAAATTGGAAATCACCCCCAAAAGAAAATAAATCTTCATTCAACTAAAAATCCACTTCCTGGGGTTCTCCCATTAGATATATTTATAGAATTCGGAAATATTAACTTTCGTACTTTTCTTAAAATTTTACTTATAAAAATTAAGCAAACTTCCTAATAGAAGTTTAGAAACTAACAGAAATTTCTAACCAAGTTAAACAATCATAATTAACTTCCTAAAAAAAATTCCTAATTAAAATAGAACAAATCTTAAGCTACTCTTGTGGGGTCATTGGCTTATATTCTCTTAACTGATTCGGTGTAGCTCAGGACCACTTTGACATGATACTTTTGCATCAAACCCTTCTGGTTGAAAAGAATTCGACCTCGAATTTGGATGTAGACAGCAAGAAGGAAAATTGATCTAGGCCTTTAGATCGATGGGAATCACTCCCTTGGCTTCACACCAAACCCCTTTCATAGGAGCAATACCAAAAGGTCTTCCATCAATCATCATCTTTGAAAGATTTGGAGTAGATCTTTGACAGCGCGATGAACAAAGTAAAACTTGTATCAAGATTTTGTTTATGATTTGATGCAGGACGGGCATGGGGTCTGCAATCGGATCGGGTTTCAATGTCTCCACCGGATTTGAAGGAATCACTGCTTTGGGAAGGGTTTCGGTGAAATTACTCCACCGGGTTTGAAGGAATCACTCTTTCGAGATTGCAGGAATCACTTTAGGAAGAATCACTCTTCCGAGTTTGAAGGAATCATTGCTTCGAGAAGAATCACTCTTCCGTTCTAGGCATCTCATCCAACAAAATTGGAAATCATTCCCAAAAGAAAATAAATCTTCATTCAACTAAAAATCTCCCTCCCCGGGGTTCTCCCATTACATATATTTATAGAATTTTGAAATCTTAACTTTCCTTAGAATTCTACTTATAAAAAATAAGCAAACTCCCTAATCTAATTTTGGAAACTAATAGAAATTTCTAACCAAGTTAAACAATCATAATTAATTTCCTAAAAAAGAAATTCGAAACTAAAATATAATAGATCTTAAGCTACTCTTGTGGGGTCCACTAGCTTAGATCCTCTTCACTAATTTGGTGTAGCTTGGGACCATTGTGACATGATGCTCATGCATCTAACCTTCTTGGTTGAAAATAATTTGACCTCGAATTCGGATGCAGACAGCAAGAAGGAAAATTGACTCGGGCCTTTAGATAAATGAGAATTGCTCCCTTGTTATCACACCAAATCCCTTTCACAGGAGCAATACCAAAATGTCTTCCATCAATCATCATCTTTGAAATACTTGGAGTAGTTGATCTTTGACGGTGTGATGGACAAAGCGAAAGTCTGTATTAGGATTTTAGCTCTGGTAGCAAATTTTATGCGAGACGGGGACATGGTCTACAATCGGATCGAGTTTTGGTGAAATGATCACTCCACTGTTTGAAAGAATCCTCCATCAGGAAGCGTTTCAGTGAAATCGCTCCACTGGATTTGAAGGAATCACTCCTTCGGGAAGAATCACTCTTCTATTCCAGACATCTCACCAAGCAAAATTGGAAATCACTCCCAAAAGAAAATAAATCTTCATTCAACTAAAAATCTCCCTCCTTGGGATTCTCCCATTACATATATTTATAGAATTCTGAAATCCTAACTTTCCTAATTCTCTTAAGATTTCACTTATAAAAAATAAGCAAACTTCCTAATCTAATTTTAGAAACTAACAAAAATTTCTATCAAAGTTAAACAATCATAATTAACTTCCTAAAAAAGAAATTCTTGATTAAAATAAAACAATCTTAAGCTACTCTTGTGGGGTCCACTGGCTTAGATTCTCTTCACTGATTCGGTGTAGCTCAGAACCACTGTGACATGATGCTCATGCATCAACATACTCTATTAAAATACAGAAGAAACGATAAATTAAAATTTTGTTCTAGTAACTGAATTTTTTTTTTTGATCGATAAGAGAGATATATTAAAGAGGGCTGAGGGGGCCCAAAAAACTACACGAGCAAGACAAAAGAGAAGAAAATGGAAGGGCAAACGAAATGCCAAAAGCTACGAAAGGACCAAACGCCCCAAAAAGACCCCAAGCCCACAAAGGGTGCCCCTACAAAGATAAGCGATCCCACCGGAAAACATAATCTGAATGGCTCAAGAACGGGATTAGCCGAGCCCCAATAAAAGAGAGTGGCTTTGATATTCAAGGTAATCTCGTCGATGTTGGCCTCCTTCCCTTCAAAAATACGACGATTTCTCTCTTTCCACAACTCCCACCAAATTGCAAAGGGGATCATCCTCTATAACGGTCTTCCACTAGACGAGAATGCATTGGAGTACCATCCTTTGAACGTATCTAGCACTGAGAACGGAAAGACCCAAGAGATCCCAAAATGTTGAAGAAAACGCTCCCATATCTCCTTAGACACTTGGCAATGAATGAGCAGGTGATTAGACGTCTCCTCCCGACAACAAAGGATACAACGGTTGGGCATTTGCATACCTCGTTTTCTGAGGTTCTCCACAGTAAGAATTTTGTCGAGAGATAATTGAATGTCTTTGTTATGTTTTTTGGTTCACTTTTTCATCCCGAATGGTGTTTTAAAGCTTTCTTGTTTTATAATGGATGTACATTCTAATGTTGCATATCTATTTCAGTTTAGTTATCAATTACTACATTTCCTTGTGTTTTGTTGGATTAATGGTACTGAGTTGATGCTATATTGGATTCTACTAGAATATGGAACTTGTGGCCAAGATATGATGTAGCCATGTAGTAGATTTAGTATGCTAAATTGACATGTTCATTGTTGGCTTTTTACATGACTAAATTACCCTGCCGCTAGCCGCCTTTTTCTGAATGAAAATTTCTCAAATTGTACTTTGTACAGGTACCTAATGTTACTGATGTTGGACTCAAGCCAAGGCATATAAAGAAGGTTGCTGTTATAGGTGGAGGTTTGATGGGTTCTGGAATTGCTACAGCTCTTCTTCTGAGCAATATATCTGTTGTTCTCAAGGAAATCAACACTGAATATCTGCAGAAGGGGATGAAAATGATAGAAGGTTCTTATTTCATTCACAGTTCTTTAATGGTTTGCCTCCATTAGCAATAGATGCTTTCACTTATAATAACACACATCATTCGTAGATAACATTTGGAGAAACTTCTCCAAGAAAGAAATATATGTTATAGAGAAAACTTGATCATTTTTTCATTTGTGCTAGAATCAAGGTTTTGGCATCAACTTTGGTCCTGGCAGAAATCGAAACAAAATTTCAAACCGAATTCTTTGTCAAGATACTGGAAATTTTATATAGAAGTTGGTTGAAATTTCATAATTCTTGAAACTGAAACAAAAAAATTCAAAATTTCGCCAAATTTTAAACCTTGGCCAGAATTCTGATCAGCAATCATCTCTGATATGTATAACTGTTGAGTGTTTTACCTTTGAGAAACTCATTATTGTACTGTGTCTGCCAGCCAATCTTCGAGGCCTAGTAACAAGAGGAAAATTGACACAGGATAAGGCAGAGAAAGCCCTCTCAATTCTTAAAGGTGCATTGGATTATTCAGAATTTAAACATGTGGATATGGTGATAGAGGTGAGTTTTTCACTCTCATCCCCTTCTTTCAGTTAGATGGTCGAAATATTCTTGAATTAAGGTATGAAAATTGAAAGACCGTTCTAAATGAAAGCTGTAGCTATTTTAGTAGCACAGATGGGAGTCTAGAGATGTGGGTAGTTATGGCCAACAAATATCTGATTATCTTGTTTATCAGTTAATTTGTTACTGTAATTTGCTACATTATGATTGTGATTTCAGCAGGGTTGCCACCTTTAACGCTTTGTGCATTGGAACAGGAAAGTCAAATCATGTAACTTGTCTGGGGGTGTCAAACTCGAGAGCTCATGAGCTCTTGACTGCTACAATTTCTTCTCGTGTTTAATATCTTGTATTATTATGATATCTAGGAAGGACCTTTTATATTGAGGATGCGATAGCTTGAATTTGTGTTGCTTTCTGGAAGTGGTTGAACATTTTCTGATGCAGCTTTGCTGTATCTGCAGGCTGTTATTGAGAACGTTCCATTGAAACAATCAATATTTAGTGAAATTGAGAAGTTCTGCCCTCCTCATTGCATTTTGGCAACAAACACATCTACTATTGATCTCAATATAGTTGGAGAAAAGACCAGTTCTCAAGATCGCATTGTGGGGGCACATTTTTTCAGGTCATTTCACTTTTGTTTTATTTCCTTTTATTTTCTTCTTGGTACGTGCATTCAAAGATAGAGGCATTTGTTTACAATTAGAGACATGAAGCATGGTAATGAACCAACATAATTTATGTTGGGGAACCATTTGTTACCAGTAATCCTCTCGCAAGTGATGGAACTAGAAAAAGATATATTTGAACATGTTAGATTTGCTTCAGCATTCTTAGTATGCCACTGCCTCAGCTGGTGCACATTAAAAAGTTTAGTTTCAGCAATTTGAGAAAGGATTTAAACATTATTTATTTTTTATTTTGGCATTAGTTTCAGTAATGAAATTGTACTAAAGATAAATAAGTATACAAAATTAGGGAAGATAGTTCCCTATGTACATAAGTCTCTGTTGCACCACTGTTGACCTATGTAACAAGGACATGGACACGTGTGTTGGTGTCCAACACGGATATGGAGTGTCGGACACGCTGACAACGGCTGTCGATGGATATTATTCAAATCGAATATAAGCATATCCGAATCCGAAAAAATCCGATATTCGAATTCAATTCAAAATCCGACGGATATTTTGAATCAATATTCGAATCCGAATCTGATTAACTCGTCGGATATCTGATTCATCCAATAAGTAAATCGAATTCGAATAATATCCGATAAGGGTAATCTTATGGGGGTATTCCATAAAGTGCCCTGTTGGTACACTTATTTTACTAGAGTTTAAAATTTATTGTATATATAATTAATCTTTTGGATCGGGCATTATCGAAGTAGATATATCAATATCCGAGAAGTATTCAAATATAAAAAGTTACCCAAATCCGATATCTGAAATTTTCTGATAATATCCAATTATTCAAATAGGGATTCAAAATTTCGACTATCCATTGACACCCCTAATGCTAACACTCACAATCCTGATATGTAGACGCGTCCATACAATTCATTCATTATGCTGAAAGATATATCTTTTAAATACTTTAGTCTATGTTAGGTATGCAATATAGAAAGAATATATTTAGATTAAGATGATATACATTTGATCACATAAACCATATATAAATAATAGCTAAAAACAAATTTTTTAAATAAATAGAGATTTATTGGAAAAGGTGTATCGGCGCATGTGAAAACAGCAAGGTTTCCGATACAGCAAATTCTTAGAAAACAGAGTGTCCTTGTTACATAGCTATTGACTAAAGTATCATCAACATTGTTCGCATCCGTTAGTATGAGAAAAAATTTGTAGACTACCATGTAATAAATTCTTTAATGGTCTACGCCATTGACCAATCTCCATACCATATCATCTTATTTTTCATCCCAAGACCTTAATTTTAAGTTACTTAAAACTCTCTAAACTTTCAAATTTAATAATTTAAAGATATGTGATGCTTTTCGGAAGATTTGAAATTGCACTAGTCTTATATAAATGGCTAAATCCTGTAATTTAATAATTTAAAGCTATGTTGATGATTTACATAACAGGTGAAATTGCATGAGTCTTATATAAATGGCTAAACCATATAGTCGGCTATTATCTGTCAAATAGTTACACATGGCACCTACCATGCAATTGATGACATACCTCTTACATTAGCCATAGCCCCGAAATCACACCAACCAAGTTGATCCTAACCATCCAAATTGAACTGTTGTTGCACGCTTTTTTCGGTAGTTGTAGTGACTGTTCAAAATCAAGCAACTATGTGGATGGTTAGGAATTAGGATCATCCAATCACTGTGATTTTTTGAGATTTGCTCCATCCAAGAGTCATCCCATCACTTAAGAAAGTATGGAGGATATAAGAGCTTCCCTTTTTTTTTTCGATAACTGTTGTATATCTATTATTCCCAGAAAGTGCAATACTGCTGCACATATTTTGGCCCAATGAGCAGTTCACGATGGTTGTAATAGGGAGAGATTTTCCAACCCTCCCCAATGGCTTCCAAAAGCCTTAAACACTGATGTGGATGATGTTATTTATTGAATGAATTGACTTTGCTTACCCAAAAAAAGAGAGAGAGTAGTAGTAGGATAGCTATTAGCTGACTATATGATTTAATCATTACATAAAGCTCTCACCAAACTTATGCCTTTTCAGAAAGAAGAAAAAAATGAAGAATGTATCTTTGTCGGTGCATTTTTGACATTCTTGTAAATTAACAATAGCTAGGAATATATTGTTTGGCGATTATATGATTAACAAGAATGATAATTCGATATATTTCTAGCTTAGCATTTGTACTAGTAGTCTTATTTCCCTGGCAGAGCCTATTTTTTGAACTTAGCATTCTCTACTTAAACTTCTAAGTTTCTAACACTTGCATTGTAATGTTTTAGATACTTTGAATATGCGTTAAATTTTTGTATAAAACTAAATAAGTGGCTAGCATCCTCTACTTGTATTTCTAATGCTTAAGTTGTATTTTTTAAGATATTTTTTTTTATAAGTATTTTTTAAGATATTTTGGATGAGTATGATTTTGTATAAAACTAAATAAGTGGATTCTGATTTTTGAGAAAGTTACTTCATTACTCTGCAGTATAGCAAGAGTATTTAGTGATTTCTAGCTGATTTGGAGAACTCATTATGTTGATATTCTCCAGCTAAATCTTGGCAATTTAATATTTTTCAATGAAAAGTCCTCTCATAGCCCCAGTGGTAAAATAATAGTAATACCACCTCAATGCCAGCTATTGGGTATAACAATTATGATATGATATTTATGATGTCATTATTCCCATGTTCAGTGGTCTGCATCAAAGTGGTATTATATTAACTTCCCACTGGATCTATGACATCATTGTCCCTAATTTAATGAAAATGTCTTAGTTCTTGAAGTTCTTGATTTTTCCATGTGATTTAGTTCTCATATGCTCTTTAATGAACAGTCCTGCTCATGTGATGCCCCTCCTGGAAATCGTTCGGACACAGAAGACGTCTGCACAAGTAATCCTTGATCTCATGTCAGTTGGGAAGACCATAAAGAAAGTTCCTGTTGTAGTGGGAAATTGCACCGGCTTTGCAGTTAATCGTACCTTTTTCCCATATTCACAAGGGGCACATATCTTGGCTAACCTAGGTGTGGACGTGTTCAGAATTGACAGAGTGATCAGCAATTTTGGCATGCCAATGGGCCCTTTCCAGTAATGTTCTTGATCTACTGACATTATTCCTTGCATGTGAATGGGTAGATGTACTGCACATGTAGATGTGCACATGCGCACTACATATGTATTAAGGAGCAGTTCTGAAAATGTAAAAATTTAAAGAAAATCTAAATAAATCCAAAAGGCCTGCACCAATGCTCGTACTAGAGAGTAGAGATCAATATAATACAAGTGATTGGTCTCAACTTGATGAGCTATCTTGTCCTCTGCATCTTTAGTCCCTCTTTATGGGTATGGCCAGTGGAAACCATCCTAACAGAATCAAAGATGTTAAAAATGTCCCGTACAGTTATACCAATCTGAGATAGCCTTCAAGGAAGGTCCACTTATCTTTATGTGGTAGTTCCTCAATCAGAAGAGATCAGTGCTTCCATTTCACTGGCTGGCTCCACTATCTCAGCGAGCCTGCATAATGTAATATCATCCTTGACCAAGACCATGTGAAACTCCACCAAACTGTTCCTGTCTAGGATTAGCTTCGGTCATTATATGTGTATTCATGCTGTACTTGCATGTTTACTTTGTATGTTGTGTGCATACTAATTTGTTTCTCCTGGAGTCCATACCTTTCCAAAATGTGTGTTATTCAATATTTCAATACATCCTTGTGATAGTGTCGTGCCTTTTGCATGTGCATACCTACGGAGTTGATGTTGGATGCACAAATGCATATCTATGTTTTCATGTTCCTGATAGTTGCTGTAGTACTGCACTTGGTTTTCATTGGCAGACTTCAGGACTTAGCTGGATATGGAGTAGCCATGGCGGTGGGTAAAGAGTTTGCCACTGCCTTCCCAGATCGCGCGTTCCGGTCATCATTAGTTGATCTTCTGGTGAAAAGTGGGCGAAATGGTACAGAGGAAAATTGCAGCTTATACACTGACTCAAATCTTTCTTATGCTGTCCCTGCCCTTGTTCTTGCCTTATAATGTATAACATTTCGGTTTCATGTATTGCTTTTGATATTTCAGGTAAAAACAATGGAAAGGGATACTATATATATGAAAAGGGAAGCAAGCCAAAACCTGACCCTACTGTGCTACCAATTATTGAGGAGTCTATAAGGCTTACTAAAATTATGCCTGGTGGAAAGGTTTTTCACTCTCTCTCTGTATTGATGGACAGACATCTTCACTTTCATGGATTCATATGCATATCTGTAGATAGATGCCATTGGGCCTATATGTTGTTCATTAACACTTGCACTCACACAGACATAAATGCTCTTTTTTCTACCTGTACATGAAGAGTGCCTAACATGCATGGTGGAATATGACTCAGCCTGTTTCTGTGAGTGACCAAGAAATTGTGGAGATGATACTCTTTCCAGTGGTGAACGAAGCATGCCGTGTTATGGATGAAGGAGTTGTTGTACGAGCATCGGACCTTGACATTGCATCTGTTCTGGGAATGAGTTTCCCTTCTTATCGGTGAGTGCCTCTGAGACATAAATATATTCTCCTGTTTAGGCACTTTTACACTGGAGCCATGTCGTAGTAGCCTCATTGCTACCTTCCACTTTTTAAAGTTAACTAAAAAATCATTGCATTCCATAATTAAGCATAGAGGGACATTCTTTCTTCTTTGGATGGAAGCTATGAGAGCAAATTTAGTAATCTCATTTTTGCATCTCCTGTGTGTATGATCCGTTCCCGTTCCCTTGGTATGTTGGAAGTGTTATTGTATCCTTGGCAGATTTAGCAGCTTACTCTTTTCTCCTTGGCCTCACAGATGTGCATGCTGATTATGAAGGCATGCATATCCAACACATGGTTTAATAGGAAGCCTTTTTCCACTCACAAATGTCTATGTTCTAGGGATCTTGTTTCTGCCATTAGGATAATACTGTAACAAATGCTGTTGAACAAGAGGTTCCCACATCCTTTTCTTAGCTTGGGCTAC
Organism: Euptelea pleiosperma; assembly: GCA_035048495.1. Taxonomy (NCBI): domain Eukaryota; kingdom Viridiplantae; phylum Streptophyta; class Magnoliopsida; order Ranunculales; family Eupteleaceae; genus Euptelea; species Euptelea pleiosperma. The sequence goes on from CM068549.1 coordinate 27,949,716, forward strand.
CGAAGTTATTTATTTCCTTTCTCCTTTTCTGGGATGTTTTGATATTTTAGGCATTTCTAATTAAGCATTGTTACAGTCATTGATTTTTCATGCATCACCATATACAAAAAATAAATAAATAAATACTCAACTTTCTATTGCACGTGTGCTGAGGATCTTATGAGATAAAGCTATCTCTACAAGCAAGTATGCAGTTCCCAATGCGCATGGCTCACTGCAGTTTCCTTTTTCTTCCTCTTTTGTAGTGGTGGTATTGTATTTTGGGCCGATTCAATTGGATCTGGCCATATATATTCAAGTCTCAGGAAGTGGTCAGAGACATATGGTAGCTTCTTTAAACCTTCAAAGTTTTTGGAAGAGAGAGCAACAAAAGGAATACCGTTGGTAAGAACCCTCTCCCAAATTTCTCTATTTTTAATCTATTTATTTTACTCCTTGTTGAGATTTTTCATGAATAATATCATCATTGAGTTCAGCCTTTGTATCCACCAATTCCACTTTGGCAAAAACTGGCCATTCTGCACAGTTGGTGGATTGGGGAAGCAGTCTTAGGTGCTTTGTTGGTAATTTTGATTGCCTGTTTCTATTTTAAGTTACCTTAATGATTAACTTTTTTGTGCTACAAAGGCATGAAAAGCTCTGAAATTTTTTGGAGATCTTTCCTAATCTTACATGATATTCTAAACCTCTTTTTTTTTTTAGGATTACTGTATTTATTATGAACCTAGAGTTACAAATGCCTCACCTCGTAGTCTTGCAACCAGAGAGCAAGGGACTCTCAAAATGAGAACTTTTGGCATAGCTCCCCTCCTAACTGGCTTTACCAGTTGCTTTTGCTTGACAGGGAGTCTATGCATTAGTTCTGTTTTTCTGTAATATAAACTCTGCTTACTAAAGAAAAAAAAAACGCAACTTCTCTTACCCATAGAAAGAATTTTGAGTCGTGAAAATCATGTTCGGTTTATTTCCAAACGCTCGAAGCAAAAATGTCTTGTTTCGTCGCTAGTAAAAAAGTGTTGAAAGTGCAGTATCTTAAAAAATGTGCTAATGTTCTTCCTTTTTCCTACAGAGTGCACCTGCTTCATCAGCTCAAGCTTCAAGGTCACGCCTGTAGGTAACACATTTATGTGAGCCCCTGGTACCTACGAAAGTATGTAGGAAAATAAAATTATGATTTTGACTGTCTTGGGAACCCCTGGGAAGTTTCCAATGCAATAAGAATTCAGTTCCGAACCTTATGTATATTGTTCCCAACTTTTTTTGCTTGGCTATATTCAGTTAAATAAATTGATGCTATGTGTTTCTTTAATGTGAATCACAATATTAAACTATCTGTTCTCCTACTATACTCTTACTAAAGTTACAAGGGTCTATTTTGGTAATGGATTTTAAGTTGTGTGCCGATTGTATAACCCAGTATTACTAGTGAAAGGAAACTCCTAGTCTGGGTTTTTTTTCCCCTTAAAAAGCAATTATGGGAAGCAGACAGATTATCTGCACTCTAAATTCATGGCAGACCCAAGCACAATGGTCCCTTGTAAATTTGTGGACAACTGAGGGATTTTTGATGATTTGAAAGTCTTCAATCATGGTCGCAGGTGTAAGTTCAAAAGCATTGTACTGTATGATCAACAGGTAACAGGAACAAAGTGGGAAAAAATTCACTGGCCCCGGGTTACTTCAAACTTTGAAGTCCCCCTCCCAAAGTGTGTGACAAGTATCCCCTGTTAACCACTGACCAAGGGCTTAAAGCGGGTTGAGTTGAGGGATTGGGGTATGTGCCAGACATTTTGGGTGGGGAGACTTCGAAGTTTGAGGTCCCCCGTGGCCAGCTATTGTTTTCTCGAACAAAGTAATCGTATGAAAGTTTGTACTGTATGATCAACAGTTAACAAGAACAAAGTAGTCACAGGGAGGCAAATGAAGAAACTTGTGCGGTTGAAGATCTAGGAAAATTGTTGGTACAAAATCTTTAGAACATATGTTGTGAGGAAGACGACACAATATAAAGAGAATGAATGAACTCTGCAAGTTGCTTTTTCTTAGGCAAGGTACATCCTCAAAGCCACTCAATATTTCACTCTTGAATTTGTCGTCCCGCTCTGTCAACCGAATGTAATTGCAAAGGATGAATTAAATGTCCAAATATGTTTTTTGTGTTGAAAATGGTAAGATAATTCTGGACTAAAAAGTCCAAATGGTCAGGTTATTTTGACACGCTCATGGAGAAGAATTAAGGAGCTGTCTTTTTTTTAGGAACCGACATCCCTAATATGCCATGTGGCACTCTTTTGGGCCACTGACCCATGGATGTGGGGGCCATACCTTGGTGTACCTAACCACCAAAAACTAGCTTGATTGGTGATTGAGCCTTTGGGATTTTACCATTTTTTTTCATCATGGGCTGGGAACTCCTTCCTCTATGGGCCTGTTCAAGAAGCCATGCTCAAATCCAACAGTATGAAGATGAAAATAAAACTTTTGAAGAGGGCTGTATGTTCTGAAATTGTGGTTGCATTAAGGGTGCCGCAGCTGAGTGCGTAAAAAATTGGCATGTTTTTAATTTTATAAGAGATGCCATTTGTATTGAAGTTGCCGGAAACGGAATGGTACGACGAGAAAAGTTAGATACCAATTGACTTGTACCAATATTACCAACTTATCAGGCTAACTTTAGAGATTTTCTATATCATATATTCTACTTATTAACCGCTGAAGGCCCTTCTTGCGTGCCTAACGCTAAACCCCACCCTTGTTTTGCTTCTTTCATATATATATATACACACACCTTTTTAGGGTTTTTTCGTCATCACACAACATTTACTTTTCAACTCGCTGCAAACACATTAAATGCATTCATATGAACTACGATGAGAAAACATTTGACGACAGACCATAGTGTGAACCACATGGCATACTATTAGAGGCCACAGACCGTATGGATATTTGGCCCATGCCTCAGTAGACTTACGCAACAAAAACCAGCCTGATTAGTGATTTCTTACCTTTGGAACATAATGCTCGAAATTCATGGTTAAAAACCATGAAAAAGACTAATTCAACGGATAAAAATTACTAATCAGGATAATTTTTAGCATGAAGTCCACTTAGGGATGGGCCAAACATCCATATGGTCAGTGGTCTCTAAGAGTGTGCCATGTGGCATCAACGTGACACCGATTATTTAGTGTCAAAATTCAAGTTTGCAAAAAAAAAAGGTTAATTTAAAGTCCCCGCACATACCCCATTATTATAAGAGTAATGATCACATGGTCTAAGGTCCATGGATGTACATGGTGGTGTCATTTTGTCACTAGCCAAAAATGTACCTCAAGTTGCATCCAAATAGTAATACTCAAATTCCGCAGTCAAAAAACATGATAATGACTCCAATCAAATGCTTAGAAATCACTAATCAGGCTGAAGTTTTGCATGTAAGTTCACTAGGGATGGGCCAAACATCCATATAGTCAGTGGTCTCTAATAGTGTCACTTCGAAATAATGCTCAAAATCCACAGTTAAAAACAAACCATGAAAAAGACTAATCCAATGGATAGAAATTGCTAATTAGGATCAATTTTGATATGTAGGTCCACCTAGGGATGGGCCAAACAAAAAGAATGTATGAGTATGCCATGTGTAAAGTGCATGTGGCATCCCCTAGTTTCTGAATTCAATCTCTATTGCAATATTAATTGATAAAACAAAAAGAATTTAAATTTCATGTTACTATTTTTATTACAGTGAGAGGATCACGGGGAATCTGCACCGCACATCTGGGTGCACACACCATTCACGAGTCACTGACACTTAAAATGTGTGGCATGTACTCCTGGGATCCTTGGACACAACTTAACATTGGTTTAACAATAGATTTTAGCTGAACTCTAGGATTCAGGGTGTCAGTGGGTTGGTACCAGCATATCCACACCAAACCCGATTACTAATCTGGTCTAAAATGGACTTGAAGCCAACAAAGTCGGGTTGGATCCATTGGGTATTCAGATATCGGGTACCAAGACCAGGATGTCAGGTGAATGGGAATTCAGGTACCCATTTACACTCTTACTTATTCGCATGAGATGGATATCTTGCAGATTTAAAAAGCTCTATGCATTATGGTATTGAACGGGATAATGGAAGAAATAAAGGCATTTTAGAAATAATGGGAAAAAAAATGCTGCACCACACACACACACACACACACACATACTGAGATGCACCTGGAAGAACTATATAAATAAATAAGGAAAAATGGATCCAATGGTGATTGTTTCTTCAACCACGATCGGTTCCAATGATGGGCCCCCACCTTTTTTATAACTGCATCCAAGAGCAGCCGGATTGAACCATGGCTGAGTATTACAGTGATGCAGTCATATGCTTTGGACCAGCCTCTCTCTCTCTCTCTCTCTCTTTTACATCTCATTCTCAATCTTTGGTTTTATATCTCCATTTTCAGCGGGGCGTCCAACCTTCAGAGGCAGACTGTTATTAGATGTGACAGTGACTGGACTCATCGTCTGAGATATCTCAGCAGGTGTAACAAGAGTTCTTACAATGCCATTGCCAACGGGTATTGGTTGACTCCCTGATTCTGTTTTTGTGCCCAACGAAGAATAACTTTTTTCTGTAATGTGAAAGGGAATGAAAGAAATATCATTTCAGAGCGCTTACATGGAGACAACAAAAGTATAATATACATCTTGCTTCCAACTCTATATATATACACACAAAAATAAGAGGAACAAGAGGCATCCAGACATTCAGCCTTGATCCTGCCTACTGTGCACATGGTCCACGTGCCAGAGGGGATGGGAACCAACATCCTGAGAATCACCCACCGATTTTGTTTAAGGCAGTCACTGGGGAACTAGGTGGATTTTCGGGCTAGCACAATAACCCACCTAGCCTCCCTGCTTAGGTGGACTTTTTTACACATGGAACCTGAGGTGGCAGGCCCAAAGGGTCCCACATGATTCATCACCTGACGCACTTCCCACGTCGCAAGTTTCAGCCACATAACCCTCCACTACATGGCAAAAAAATGCATGGTTCTTGCACCTTTTTCTATTTAAAAATTAAAATAATGACGGGCAGCTATACAGAGGGGAAACATGGTAGGTAGGGTAGGGGTATCGGTCCGACATGGAAAAGGGAAATGTCCAAATGGTCAAGCGCGGTTTTCTGTCCAAAGATTGGCCTTGCATCACCCACCAGAGGAGCACCCTGGGAGCCCAGCCAGTCATTTTGACAACACTGCCTCCCACTTGGGAGAAATAGTTCCAAAAATCAATCTGATTGAATGGTTTTAAATAATCCTATCTATCAAATTTGTTTGGGTGGCCAGAAAAGAGTATGGCAAATGATTAAAAGAAAAACATAATTTAATAGGATGGATGTTGGTTCCCCTAGAATATGTGAACGTCTGCCAATTTACTCCGCCAATCAATGGAGGTGACCTACAATGACAAAGATCCTTCTAAACCATTTGGAACATTTTGGACAGATCTTGTTGACTTGATGGAATTTTTGCTGTTTCAAGTGGTTTTATCAGTTCAAGAAATTCAGCTTGGCTTCTGGGTGTTCATAACTCAACTAGACTTGCAATTGTTTTCAGTTTAGAAACAAAGAAGACTAGGAAATAAGGTAGAGAAAGTTACCTTTTATTGTTCCATAAGTAACGAGGCTCCGTAGATAATCCCGGAACCCTGTCAAGACAAGCCTTTCTTGCTCCGCACAGACCTCTGTCATGCCATGCCCAGGTGGCAAGCGCAGAGGCATGTTGCTGCCACGGCCCAAGGCCCCATTTGGGGCTGCAGCTGCCATGAACATTGTGTCTTGCTCATCGCACATCAGTGCTAGCGTTCCAGGAGACATCGGCCTTTTGCTCTGCATGTCAGAACCATCTGATCCAGAATCATCCATGCCCATTTTATCAGCCTGGTTCCCACTTGAACGGTCATCAGCCAGAACCTTCTGAACAACAGATTCTTTCTGGCTAGCTTCTCCGTCTTGAGTCGAAGAAGCTAGGGAGCTCTCCATCTGTTCTTCTCTCTCTGCTTGCTTTTCTATTGTGCCTTTCTTCTCTGGAAATGTTAAATTACAAAATTCAAAATAATCAGACCCCACATTCATTCAAAGGATGATGCAGATCTAACTTTGGTAGCAAACTCACTCAAAAGACCCCCCTGAAAATGTATACAGGCATACAGAAATTTCTGTAGGAGTCGATATATACATCTTTCAAGTTTTAGCAGCTTTTATCCTTCAATTTTAATTCAGTTACTCATAAAAAATAATGAGGTAAACCAAACCTGGTAGCTCAGCCAAGTCGATATGCAACAGCAATTAAAATGGGAAATCATTATAAACTAGGTAAGAAAACAAGGAAAAGAAATCTAGGATGGGGTGTTTGGGGTAGGACTTGGGAAGAAAGAAATCAAGGCTTTCGTAGTTAGGAACATCTGTAGAATATGAAGAAAAAAGAAGCACAAGGGAAAGTGAAGTGACTATTTTTTTTTTGGGTATTCTTTATAGATAAGTATAACAAGTAGCAAGGCATTCTGAAAAGAAGCAGAAAAGAGGACTAGAAACTAAACTCTCCATTTCAGCCATTTATAAACTCATCAAGTTCATGGAAAAAGAAAAATCAACTGGGAAAATCAAATAAAAAGGCATAGATAAGATATTTCTGGGTACTAAGTGGTAATATCCAGGTGAAACTGATTAACACAGCCAACTTCGAAATCCAGTACTGATTCATATATTTATTATTTAAATCTAATGTTTAGTTCTGAAAATGAAAGTAAATTGGAATTCTTCATATCCTGGGAAAAACTTTTCACATTGATATATACCTGCAAGTGTCTTTGCAGCTTCTCCTGATACTACCACCAAAACTGAGCAAAGCTCGTTCACATCCTGTGGTTGGAGAATGTCTGCTAATAGAGACCTTCACCATGAGCAGCAGTTTTAGTTAATTCTTGTTATGGGAGTTTATAGCAGAATCAAAGCTTCCATTAACTACGCACAGGATAATATGATCAGACAGGATACCTATATGTGAATTTTGAAGAGCCCAATGCTGCAGGGTTAACAACACGAGCAACAGGTATGGACGACAAAGAAGAAGAGGGTGTAGAAGATTTTAGATGATTCACCTGATAAAAATAAAAAATTACACTCAACCAATGCTGCCATGAGTTATAGATGTACCAAATGTCAGAATTAGATATGGATGGATGGATCCATAGACCACAGAAACTGAGATTGGAAGCCAACCAAAAGAAAAGATGCAGCACAATATGCTGCATCTTTCAAATTCCAGTGACCATGAAAACATGCAGCAATTCCTGCTGAAGAACAGCCTCTCTCTTTTCAAGGATGTGGTACATCAGGGTATACCACATCTTTTTAACATGAAGGCATGATTTGCTGTAGTAACAATGAGTTACTGAATTCACCAACTGATGAGGCAAGACTATCTCTTTTCAAGGATGTGGTACATCAGAAAGTACCTGAGGGAATTGAGCAAGCCTGTGAACGAGTGGATCCTTGACCATTGTCCCGAAGAATAGGTCCTGATTTTTTCTCTTCTTGGATCCTGGAGGGGAGCCATAGCCAGAGGATCCAATGGCCCCAGTAATTGCCGCATTGGCGGCTACCTGCTGGATGTAGAGGGCATTACCATGGTCTCCATGGAAGAGAGCTCGTCTCTCTTCACTACCTTCAAAGTTTTTGCAGTCGATGCATTTACAATTTTCAGAGCACAGAATGTTGGCTTGGAAGCACTCACAATACTTCTTGAGGCATCCTGATTTCTTGCAGTGACATCCCTTGTTGTGCTTTCCCACCATTGGGACATCTCCTACTTCCTCCTACATTTGTTTTGAACCAGTCCATATGTATGTCAACGGCAACCAAGAAAGAATACAATTCATTCACAAGATATCGAATAGCAAACAAATTAATAAATATTCTAACCTCCTAACAACTTCCTTATTCGTCTCATCAACAGAAATATATAAATAATATATTTTAATGCCGTAACCTTTGCAATATTATACATATCATTGCATTTGGAATGATGTAAATGCAAGAAAAATGATATTTAGTTTATAATTTTTTTTAAATATAGTCAATATATTAGATGCGATAATGCATCCGTATCCATGTACTGGATTTTGGGAAATGAAGAGTCGTATCCCTGTTTCCCATAACAGCATTTGTATCCATATCTAAATGTGGGCATCTTAGTTATGTACTCTTACTAGTGGGTGCCCCGTGCCCTCGGCACTCTCCGACAAAGCATTTCCCAAAATCGGGTGTGAGTGGCTGAGATCCACCGTCCATTTAGGAGATAAGATCTCGGCCCTTCTTTGTTGAAGCCTATAAGAAGAGGGGGCATAAGTGGAGAGACAACAACTGTGTTTTGTTATATAGATGCTTATTGGCCAGCTTATACATGACATCCTATTGTTTTTCTTTTTATGGTGTGTTGTATTCTTTATTCTTTGCTCATTTACTTTTAAAAGTGTTTTATGCATTATGAGTTTGTATGTTTTATCCCATCAGGAAATTAGATGTTGATAAAATGTACATCAGTACATGGAGATGGACAATAGGGATTAATAATGTTGTCATCATATCTACCACGTGTCTTGTTTGTTACATTGATATCTTTGCTTTCCATGACTTGGAAGGGTACCCCAAGAAGATGCATTTCAAAGCCCGTGGATCTAATTTGTCCCGAGAAGAACGATGAACATGCACATAGCAAACACACCCAAAGACTTTTCGTGGAACAACAAAGCTAGGTGCCCTGAAGCAAAAGGGATAAAAGAGTCTAAAATCTCAAGACATGAGATGGCATACGGTTGATGAGATAGGCCGCAAGTAAGACAGACTCCGACCAATAGTGTTTCAGAACCTACATGTCAAACCAGAGAGCACGCTCAACTTCAAGAAGGTGGTGATTTTTTCGTTCAACAGTCCCAGTCTGTTGAGGTGTGGAAGGACACGAGGTCTAATGAACGATGCCATGAGAAGCAAAGTAGGATTTAAGGCCCCCATCTAAGTATTCCCCTCAATTGTCAGATCTTCAGTCTTTGAGAGTGGTATAGAACTGCGTGGTAACCATTTTATAAAACTCTTGGAAAATGGAGAGCACTGCATCTTTGGTTCTCTTGAGGTATACCAAGGTACAACCGTTGAAGTCGTCAACAAAAGTCACAAAGTATCGATATCCAAATAAATAAGTCACAGGCACAGGGCCCACACATCAGAATGCACAATGGAAAAAGGAACAATACTTTTATTTTCACTAATGGGGCAAATAGAGCGACAATATTTTGCAAGTTCACACGTTTCACAGTGAAACGGGACTGTAAAAATAGATGAAAAAACAGAAAGATACGCTTTAAGATAGATACTGGGACATGACCTAGCCGATTATGCCAAATCATTAACTGGTCTTTATTGACTCGACTACTACTACTGATGCTGACTGGTGCGCTGACGAAGAAACTGAAAATCCAGGATGTATAAGCCATCGTCCTCACATCCACTGCCAATCGTCCGCCTCTGGTCCAAATCCTGAAACACACAGTGAGAAGGAAAGAACGTTACACTGCAGTTAAGAAACTTTGTGAGACTACTAACGGACAATAAATTAGCCGTGATTTGAGGACCACATAGAACAGATGACAAAGAGAGAGAGAGAGAGCTAGGGTGACATGGACAACCCCTTTGCCAGAGACAGGAATAGGTGACATCAGTTATCCGAACTTTATCACGACTAGAACAAATACCATAACTCGAAAACAAGGACATACTAGTCATGTGATCGGACGCCCCTGAATCAATGATCCAAGTAAGGCTGGCGAGAATAGTAGAGACGAAAAAAGCAAACCTAATACCGGTGCGAGAACAGGCAGAAGTGGAAGTGGAAGCCAGGCCATTGAGTTGGGCCATCATGCGGTGAAGTCACTCGAGATCTGCAGGAGAGAACGAGTCCATGTTCCCAGAGGAGGTAAACGCTGGAGGTGCGGTGTCCTGAGTAACGGAGGGAGCCTCATGTTATCCATGTTTAGTTGGGAAACGCTGGCAAGTATTCGAGGCTGTCCTGGGGGTCGCCCATGGAGCTTTTAGCAAGTGTCCTGGGTATGGCCCATGCGTCCGCAATGATCACACTTGGGTTGCGGCCGTGCGTCCCCGGACACCTTCAGACTCGATTTCTGGCCCTTCTAATTGGTAGCAGCCAGGGCAAATCAGTCATGAGTATCACTCCCATTGCAGAGCTGCTTAACTGAACAACGATTGTCCTCCCCCTGAATATAAACATAAACATGTGCTAGAGAGGTAGGGGCAGGATCCCTGCCAAGAAATTGAACGCGAGCTCCCTCAAAGCTAGGATGAAGGCCAGAGAGAAATTGGAAGATCCGAGAACGTTCAACCGTAACCTTAAAAGACTTAACATCATCTGCGCAAACTGGAGAGTAACTCTGGTAGTGATCTATCTCCTCCCATTTGCTTTGAAGTGAAGCATAATAGGTACCCAGTTTCATCTCCCCCTGTTGAAGACATGCAATCTCTTGCTCTAACTCATAGAATTTAGCAAAGTTTCCCACCTGAGAATATGTCTGAGATATAGCATCCCAAACATCTTTGGCCATTGGTAGGAACATGAACCCTTTGCTAATATGGGCTTGCATCGAATGAAGTAGCCAGGACATCACGGTTAAATTCTCCATAACCCATATCCTCTGAGATTTGTTTGTCGAATCTGGTTGTTTGGCAACACCGGTCAGGTATTCACTGTAACCACGTCCCCCAATGTACATGAGAGCGGAAGTCTTCCATTCTATATAGTTTGTGCCATCAAGTTTCACTGTGGTGATGCAGAGCTGAGGGTTATGATCTCCATGAGACCCGAGAGTTCTGTAGTCACAGAACTACCCTCAGAAGAAATGCCAGAGACCCCGGATGTGACTTCAGAGGAACACATCGGAACAAAACCACTGAAAATAGCAGGTAGCAGATCGAAGGTTCACACAGGTCCGAAACAAGGTTCGGAGGATCCCCAGAGGCTAGGGGTGTCAACGGGTCGGTTCCGGTTCGGTTCCTAAGGTAACCAGAACCGGAACAAACGGTTCCGGTTCTTATCGGTTCGGGTACTTATTGGTTCCGGTTCTCAAAGTGATGGTACCAGAACCGGAATCGATTATGTAGTTTTTGTCAGTTCCGGTTCCGGTTTCGGGTATAACGGGTCCAATCTTGGTAATATGAGAAATTTTACACTGTATTTATATATTGGTTCCGGTTCTTATCGGTTCGGTTCCGGTTCTTATCGGTTTCGGTTCCATATTAGAGTACCGAAACCGTAACCATTAGTTTCGGTTCGATTCGGTTTCGGTTCTTTTTAATCGGTTTCCAAAAATGTGGTACCGGAATCGGTGTTTTCGGTTCCGGTTCCGGTTTGATTCCGATTAAATCGGGTAAATTGACACCCCTACCAGAGGCCCAACATGTAGTGTGCCTAGAGCAGTAGGGCCCAGAGAGGTTTAATTTTTGGAAAAAATCAAAACCCAAAAAATGGAGAGAAATCCTGGTGAAAATGGAAAGTAGGGTTCGGATGGTCAAAAAAATCCGAACCAAGTATTCAGCAGTCCGTATTGGTGTTCTGGAGAGGGTGGCTAGGACCTACCTTGGTGCGAATCTCGAGAAAATCGAAAACCCCATATTCTGGGGATTGGGCAGATTTTTGGAAACTGGCGTTCCAACGGTCAGAAAATTCTGAAATGAACTTCTGACAATCCCTAGGAGTATTCTATAGAGGCAACTAGGGTAGGAGCACCTATAATGATTCGAATCTCAAGGAAAACAACAATCTCCAAAATACTCGAAAAACATGTTGGTCGGAAACTGTTGAAGAGGCTTGTAAAGAAGGAACATACTAGATCTCTAATACTGCTGAAGGAGAAAACTAACCAGGAAATCAAAACTTCTGGTGTTTTGCTTCAGGATGATCCACAGATCACGTAGGAATGCTCTCTGTGATTTCTTCAACAGCTCTCGTCGGCTCTGAATACTCACATATCCGTCTTAGATCGGAATGAAGGCTCTAGGGGACAAAGACATGTGCTCTAGAGCTATCATGCTCTGATACCATGTTGTGATTTATGTTGTAACCAATAGAGAAAGAATAGAGAGAAAATAGTAATGGAGGCGGAAGAAGGTAGAGAAAGAGAAGAAGTGGAAAAGAGGAGAGGTTGAAAGAGATTAAGTTAAAACAAAAAGAACTTCCCACATGGGAACTGGGAGGCAGCCCACTTATGGACACTCACGTGGGTGTAATACATAAACTCCAACAAGTTGAACATGTGTGCCATTTATTGATTCATATGAGTGTGTAACGAGGGAAAATTTTGAGCACAAGTTTGTTCATGGTTGCTTGTTGCCTAGTCAGTTGTTTACTTTGCAGCGGGGAACCATGGATTCGTAACCTTGTACATAAGCTGTTATGCTTTTTGTACAGTTCAGCTGTTTTGGGGTTGTCTCCTACGCAGAGCAACCCTGTCATGTTACTGGTTGCTTAGACAACAGCAAGTATTCTTCATTTTCCATTGTTGCATCGCAGCATAGCCACATTGGGTTTTACATAGGTGTCAACAGTCTTGTACAATATGTTTATTGGTTTGCATCAACCAACTTCATACTTTATTTTCGTGTTATTAGCCAGAGCACTCGTAATTAGTTTTTACTGATATGTGTATTTTGGGTAGCTACTACCATCAATAGAACCCACAACAATGAGTACACGCAGGTTATAGTGAATGACGCATAGTTATCTACTAAGCAAGCATAATTTAATTTCATTTTCTATATACAATAACTATGAAATTCTCCGGCACCATACTCATGTGATGCTTATCTAAGAATGAGATATGCATGTTAGTGTTTATTATTTATGCATGTGCTGGTCTATTAACAGGGTGGATTTATATGTGTGCCCTTAGCTGCATTAGAGAGAGACAATAGTTAGTGGAACATTAGATCATAGAGTATTTCCATACGTTTTCAAAAGTTATCTATGAGAAAAGTTTTTTAAGCCCGCTATCTGTATACATAGAGAAAACTTTCACAAACACCAATACCATAAGCACAAAATCAAGCATAATCTCTATGAATCTATAAATGTGGTAATGTCAAAAGAGGGCAGCAAACCCATACGTTCAGGCAGGCCACAGAATTGCATGGAATGCATGGGAAATATAACTAAACATGAGGCAAACATAAATGTTGTTAATCCATGTGCATAGGAAGATTGTGGCAATTATGAGAGAGAAAACACTTAATGATTATTGAGTCTGCATATTCTCAAAAAACACGCATTCATTCAGTCAATCTATAGTACCCATGCTCTATTATGCAGACATCATAAACTATTAGAGCTCAGCTCCAGCAAATCATGAAACTGTTCACTCTGATTCCCAGGATACTTTTGAAAAGTTCATTTCAGTTACAGCAACAGTTAGCATAAAATTGGGAATGATATCTTGACATTATATCTGGCTGACAAAAGTAAACAAGGAAAGTTAACGGCTTGACAAATGATAATCCAAGTACCAGATGAAACATCATAAGGCACCAAGGAAAACTAAAAAACTAAATGCCATTTGTTGAAGCAATTATGAACACAAAACTGGAAAAAGTTTTACTGGTGCATACTTGATATTAAGAGCATTGCATGTATGTTAAATAAATAGGTCATGCAGCCTGCACTACCTAGAAAGCCAGACATAAATAGTTCTTAAAATTTGCAAGTTCAACTACATACCCTAGTATCCCGAGTTCCATGTGGACTACTAGCGATCTTTGGCCGGAATGCATTTGGATTACGCTCTAAAGTAGCTTCTATAGCTTCTTGCCTAGAAGCCTCATTCTCACTGTTATTATAACAGTTTGCACAGTTACACCCCTCACAGTAAATTCCAGAAGCAAAGCACTCACAATACCTGATCATGCATTGCCAGTATTAGCTTAGCTCAGTAACAAGATTTAGCAAAAGCCAATAAGTGCATACTATTAAGATCAAATCGATATTGCAGCATAACTAAACATATAAAAAAATCAAGCATCTTCAATGTTTTCACTCAATGTAAGGTAATATGTATTCACTAAATGGAAGGTAGAGTTAATCAATTATACAGAATGCATCCAACCAAGTGAATCCATTCAGATACAAAGGGAAAAAAAAGAAAAAGTCCAACTGCATCGGGACAAAGGATGGCTTTATTTGACAGGGTCGTAAAGGAGGAGATTAGATATTGCATCTCTATAAGTGTATCAGGCAGCTGATGATCAGACACAATGTTCTACCTTACAAGACGACGTCTTCATCACAGTTTATAGCCCTTGAGTGGTTTGGAGAGTTAGTTTACAGTTATACGAATCCATCAGCCAGTCCTTTAAGGAGAGAGAGAGAGAGTGCAGGGCCAAGGAACCCTTTTTAACATTCATTCTAATGCGAATCCATCAGCCAGACCTTTGAGAGAGAGAGAGAGAGAGAGAGAGTGCAGGGCCAAGGAACGCTTTAGACATTCGTTCTAATGTGAGGAATATATCCAACAGGGCTACTGAGTTCCTACATATTCATGCAATGATCTAAGTGTAGATATTAGCAAAGCCAACTCTGTTGCTAATGAAATTGATATTCCTTGTACCTATCAAAAAAAAATTGATATTCCTTGTGTGAAGCTTCCAGTGGTCTGCATTTTGGGGTCCATCCCCCAATTACAGAAACATGTAAACTCCTATTACTTCACTAGTAAATAGAAATGGTAAAGTACAAAAATATTCTGATTTAGCCCATAGGAATGAGACAAGATTCAGAAAAAAAAATACACCAGGAAGCTGGAAGTAAATGGTAAGAGTGGTTTCCAAGACCCAAAATTTGATGCATAATAAAGTATGCACACCAACTCCAAAGTTAAAAATAAAATCACTTCTTTCTGAAGAGTTTTCCATAGGAGAAATGGAGACCAAGATAATGTACTTACAACTTCAAGCATCGTGAGTGTTTGCAATTACATTGTTTTTGTTTCTTCGGAGTACCATCTTTCACTTCAACACTAGGCCTTGGTCGTGATCTTGGGGACTCTGGCTTTCTGAATAAAGATATATGAGTGTTAGAGTTACACATCAAAACAATTTTTTTGTTTAAAATGGACAATTTTAAGTTTGTCTAAGAGGTTCCGCTAAGTACACAATATCATATTCCCAAAGCTAAATAATGTTCATAAGCATATGGATAGACTTCAAGTTTTTGAAGAAAAAAATATTACATTAAAGCATCAAAGTATTCGTGCAATGATGTGAAAAAGAAAAAAGTCAATCAAGCGCAATCAATACTCATTGCATATCACCAATATCATGAATCATTTTTTTTATAAACAATTTTTTTTCTATTTGTTATTTTTATCCCACGAATGATAAATAGTAATACTAAATAATATCATTCCCAACATAACCCAATTCTTTTCCTTAAACAGAGAGAAAATGCTTGAGTATGTGTATAAATATTTTTATAGCTAAATAAATATTCTGAAGGTTGATGCTCTTCAAGGTTTTCCAACTATTTTCTTAGTGGGATACATCAAACACCCGAATGGCACAATGTAAAAGAAACTAGTAACCATTGCATAAAAAAGAAGAATAAGACAGAAAGAAAGAAAAAGGAAGGGAAAATTAGTTATATTCGCATATTTTATCCAGAGAATGATGTGAGATACATACTAGTGATTCATCAACAAACTCATTATTGATTTTAGTTTTCTTGAGAGATATTACTATGTAGAGAAATTTTCTGTAAATAAGCTGTAGATTTTCATATTTTCCAGGAAGTTCAAAATATTAGGCATCAGACACACCTGAAATACCTTATGGAGGAAACCCATATCAAGAAAAAATGATACCCATTCTATATTCTCTAACTCCAAGGTTTAGAAATTTTCTCACAGAAATTTCAGAAAAGAATTTCGATATATTTAAATATTTCACTGAGAGACCACTGCAAGTTGAAAGACAATAGACTGCTCAACAAGAGGCCCAAATATTCGATCTTCCCATTTCAAACGAACCATCTTTAAATTCAAACACAAAAGCACACAGATTTACCAGTTTAATTTTGAAAATAGAAAATGATTATCACACATTCTCTAATTTTTCTGATAGTATCTTCGTGCTCTTATTAAAATAACCAGAATTAAGTTCTCATCAAACATCAATTAAGAGAGAGAGAAGATTCGAAAACCAATTTTCTTTATAAAGCAGGGAAAAAAGAACACAATCGATCTACAGACAAAGAAATAAAAAAAATTCAAATAACTAAGAGGAGAAACAACAAGAACAATGAAAGCAAAACCCAAATCCAAAATCTTCAACTCCCAAGACCAAATCGCTCGAACGAAACAAGCCAACGGGCAATCACAGAGTTACAGAAACTTACACCGCCGGTAACAAAGGACGAGGAGGCGGAGGCGGAGGCGGCTGTGGCTGCGGCACGAGCTGCAGCTGCAGCTGCGGCTGTGGCTGCTGCGGGTGCTCCGGCAAGACAATACCCGTTGATGCGCTGCAGAACACCGTGAAATCCAGCTGCCTGGCGAGCTTCTTCAGCGGGAAATCTGAGGTCGCCGTTACCATCCCCGTTGTCATCGTAGCCGATTGGAGATTTTTCGGCGGGAAATCCCCCCCATCTCTTTGCTCCATCGGTCTCAAATTCAAAAATAAAATAAAATAAATAAAGATTGAACAACACACAGATTAATTCAAAATCCTCCGATTTCTCTTCAATCACCACAAAAACCCTCAAAAATCTCCTCGAATTCAAGAAGTTTCAGATCGAACAACAGTTCAAAGATCGCCAAAAAAGAAACAGATATATTTTAAAAAAAAAGGGGAAGGGATAAAACGGTGCCGTAACGCAGCTTCAGATAAACGTCGGAATCCGGCAAATGTCGGCCGCAAAAAAGTTGCAGAGGTACCGGAATCCGACAGCTTCGATCCGTACGGACGGAGAGACGAGAGAGAAGGAAGAGGATTTTTTGCAGGGAAAATATGTATCAAGAGAGAAATTGAAAGAAAGAAAGGAGAGAAGAGAAGCTAATAGGCTTCTTTCCTCCCTCTCGAGGTTTTGAAATTGAATTTGTAAATATTTCGACGGCTGGATGAGGATGGATGTTGAAGAGATTGATCTGTCGGTTGAAATTCATAGGGGAATGGATGGATGGTTGGTAGCCGTCGGATTAGGAAACATGTGTATTTTCAAGGAAAGTGGCGTGAGTGCAAGTGCGGAGGGAATTTTGTATGTTTGTGCTTTATTTATATAAATAAATAAATAAATTTGGCGCTAAAAAGGTCTCCTAATAAGTTACTTTTATCATGATACGGTGCGCCTAGGGTGCACGTACGCTTGGTTCCGCTCAGCAAATTTGAGGTCTCTGATTTGTAAGACCAAGCGCGCGGTGCACGTTAGATGTACCATATAACAGCTCTTCTTTTTTTTTTTTATCACTGCAGCTCGATATAATTTAACTCTTTTTGACACGTGGATGGTATGGATTTTCTAGTTTTAGCACATGGGTATTAATGGGCGGTTTGGATTTGAATAATAGTTGCCAAGGGATGTACTAATGAAAGGGATTTTTTACCCAAAAAAAAGGAATTTTTTTATGGGTCAGATTCGAGTGACCACCATTTTAGTGTACCCACATAGAAGATGAATCAATGGCTGATTTTTGGTGAGGATGATCTCTATGGTGAGGAGATCATCCTCACAAAAATTCAAATCATTCTGATATTCATAAACTGGTTTAGAAGTTAAAGAATTATGGACCGTCGATTTTTACCGTGTAACTTGAAAACCACATTTGACGGGGTTCGAAATATCAGAATGGTCTGATTTTTTTGTTGGGGTGATCTCCTCATCATAGAGATCATCCTCACAAAAAATCAATCACTGATTCATCTTCTCTGTGGGTACACCAAAATGGGTGTCAAAAATGGTGGTCACTGGAACCCGACCCTTTTTTTTTATTTATTCTTTAAAGAATAGTTTTGCAAGGTGCGTGTGTACAAACAAAATTGAAGAAAATCAAGACTCGCAAGGAGACAAACGAGTAGAACTTTGCTGATGGACCAGTATGAGCCACGTGAAAAACTGTTAGAGGTCGCTGGCCGTATGGATGTTTGGCCCAACTCTAGATGGACCTATAGAACAAAAATTAGCCCGATTACTGAACTCTAAGCGTTGGTTTGGAGTCGTTTTCATGGGTTGATCTTCAACCGTGGAATTTGAGCATTATTTTGAGTACAAATATCCAAAGGCTTGAAATCAATAGTCAGAGTGATTTTGGTATATAAGTCTACCTAGGGATGGTCCAAACATCCATACGGTCAGTGATCTCTAAAAGTCTACCACGTCGCTCATAGGGGTCTGTCATCACGACGTCCGTCATCTACCGTAAGCAAAGGTTTAGAGATAGAAGGATGATCATGATCTGATGTACACATATATGAGGTGGGACCCGTTGTCCGATATATCCCATTTAAGAGATCTCCCGCGTCACGAATCGATCTGATCAGATGATCACAATGATCCTATCTAAAAACATTCTCTTTTTTGAAGCATTTCTCGTTTTTTTGTTATATCATAATCATTTGAAAGAATACAATAAGATCAAACAGTTAAGATTATTCGATCGAATCATGGGAGATCAATTACGGAAATCGTTTGAATCACGGGCATCTCACACCGTTGCTTATCCGCCACGTGTATGTGTAAGCTACTTTGATAAAAAATCTAAATAAGTAAAAAAATTTACGCAGCATGGTAGAAAACATGATGCTTATGCAGGAAGCAGGATGCACAGTTCTCGGGACCCACCAAGAGGGTCTTCTGTGTCAAATGATGACCATATCTATTCAGACCATCGTATTCTTTTGGGCAGTAGAAAAATTATGGTGAACACTGAACAACACGGGAAAAGTCCAACGATCCGACCCTATGCACCTATTTAAGTGGGTATGGATAATAAAAACATGATCCATGTATATATGGGTCGGTATGGTCCCACCTCCTAGCACTGTTTAATCTAGATCAAATGTTGATAAGATCACACACCTGTTCCATCTTTTTCAAAAACCTACCCAATACAGATAGACCAACCTATTTATCCCTCACCTAAGCAGCTGGAGCCATTAAACCTCCAATACAAGAAAAGAGAAGGTTAAATTCTCAACAAAGAAAAATAACAAATGAGATGTTGAACCGTTTGAAGTCTCATACCTACAAAGGGCTAGGATCTGAAACGAAAATTACATGAATTTCACTTAACCTCCTCTCACCACCTCAATAAAGTATCCCCTAAAAAAACACCAAAAGCATCATCTGCTTGAACTAAACTGTCCCTCCTGCTCAGCTTCATCCATTTGACACTTTTCCCAAGCTAGTACGGGTGGCCATCGATCCGGTCTCGTGGTATAGCCCGTCGCTCTTCTCTCCCTCTATCCAAGTACGGATCCCGACGATAATCTTTGGGTGGTCCTCCCCTCATTGGGGATCGGCTCCTCTCTCTCATATCTCGTGCCCACCGACCACGAGGTGGTGGTTGAGGAGGAGGGGACAGAGGTCGCCGCTCATTCCTTGCATCATATCCCCGCCTTTCATTAAAGAAGTTGTCCCTCCCACGGTCTCTATGGCCCCACTCAGGAGGCATTGGCCTATCAAACTTGCTCCTTTCCCTGTAATCTTCCTCTTCACGATAATCCGGTCTCTCTCTTCGCATGTGGTGATCTGGAAACCTTCCTCCATGCCTGGGATGTGGTGGACCAGCTGCAAACTCCCTAGGACCATCTCTGCCCCAACCACGAGGTGGGGACCTATAGCCATTTATGCTCCTACCTGGGGAGCGATCCATCGGTGGGCCAGAGAAGCGTGGTGATGGAGCATGTGTAGCCGGTGGGCCTAGATAATTCCTCCGAGGACTGTCATCATGTCCAATACGAAGCCGGTTGCAGTTGTTACAGTACTCTCTTCGTGCAAAATTCAGGTTACCACATCTGAAACATCGTATGCATGGAAAGTCAGAGAAGGAAGACAAGCATGCACAAGTTACATAAAATAACTCAAATAAGTAAGAACTGTCAGATGCCTTGACTCACAAATGCACAATGGGGACCAAAAATCTTGATAACTACATAAACAGGAAAAAGAAAAAGTTCATGATGGTTCTGGGAGGTTGGGTGCATTGAAGATACAAATCCATATGCGACTCCACTTAAAAGTAAAACTGGAACTAAAAATAAGACGCAATATCACAGCTGAAGTTAAATTCCATGATCATCTAAGCTTTTAATTCCACTACCATATAAAACAAATGCAAGCTGTGGACTTACGAGGGATCTGGGCAAATCCAATCTCCTTCTCTCGGAGACACATTTGGATTATTTCTGCTCATACCTTCGCCTCTGAGTAGCTCAGGATCAAATCCAGGCCCATCAAAACCTCGCCCAGAGGACCTACCACCGCCCCTTCCTCGACCATAAGGGGGTGAAGACTCTCGAAATCTACCAGGACCTCGACCACCCCTGAATCCGCGGCCTCTGTGAGGGCGACCCGAATTATGGAAATCGGATCCATAATGATGATCCACCTTTCTACGGTGCAAAGGCGAACCAGAACCTGCACGCAACCCATATCCTGGAAGGGAGGCCAGCAAGGTCCAAAAATAAGCAATCACTAATAAAAAAAATCAAGTGGAAGGACAATGTGCTTATGAAAGCTGATGGTTTGTGATCCAATAACATGCCAGTGACCAAATAAGTCTGCAATGACAGCTACCTGAATTTTCAGCCTCTCCCTCCATATAGGGCATGAGTAAAAAACCAAAAGATGTTAGTGCAGAAGATCATAACAAGCTCAAAAGATACCTGCCGGAGTCGTTTACTTTCACGAGCAACTAGCCCGTATTACAAGTTATTGTAACTGGAGTTATAAGCACAGCGAACCATACCCATACTCACCACAGTTAATAACAGACCACAAACCCCAAATACAAAAGCAAGGCCAATGTTCCTAAATGCAGAAGCTGTATCCATCTATCTCATAAACCATTAAAGAAGTTTTAGGCCCTACATATCTGCAAATATCAGCCAAATGACGGATGCAAAGAGACCAAGACTTAAGAAGCAGACTCCTTGGTATTGGGTCTGAAACTGTAATTCATCCATATCAGCCAATTGCAGATAAACAACGAAGACTATAAACCTAAAACTCAATGAGGACCAATGCCTAAAACAATGATCCAAGTGGTAATTTATTTGGAGATCTTCATTCAGGAAAAGCGCCTGCCAACAGGGGCAAATGAAATGAAACCGAATGGGATTAAACCACCAAACGAGAAGAAGCCACTGAAGTGCTGATAACCACCACCCAATTCATCAATCCGCTGACTACAATTTGGCCAGTTCTTTTCATAAACCATCTTGGTATCTTGTGAGAAGAAGCTTGATTGAACAACCCCAATTTTGACTACCCAATACAAGTTTTAAAGGAATTCCCATCCCAAACCTATTGTATACCAGGATCATTTCCAGAAGAACTGGCAATAACCATATCAGTATTTCCATCCAAATAGTAGCTGCTTAGTAATGTCTGTCACTAAAGTTCCCTTTAAACTGGGAAGCAACTCCAATCTTCGACTACAAATGGCTTCAAGTAACGTAAGTTTCCAACCTTCACTTCAGTTTTTCATTCTACTGCCTCTGTTTCAATTCACATATAACAGCTGCCACTGTGTTGAGTATTATTTAACCATCCATCCACCATGAAACAAATTCAGCTATTTATCTACCGTGATAATGATAACATTTAACAGAAGCTGTTATACGTAACAAAATTCCCAAACCTCCCTGCACTTATCCACCTACTTCATGAAGTCCAGAAAAGTATCTGCCTCTGTTGCAAGTTTTATTTAACCATCCAAAAAAACAATTCTAAAGATCTCAACCAATCTACTGATTCATAAAGTATATCCAAGATCGCGGGTCTAGAAAACAGATATTAGAACCTTAAAGATTTCCATCGAAATTGAGACATTCCAAGATTTGCAGAAATTGATGGAAATCATATTTTCAAAATACAATCTTCACTGAAAAACTTCATCTGTTAATGACAGAGATCCCAGCTTTCCAAGAAAATGGTGGAACTCTATGACATTCATAGAACTTCCATCTTACTGCAGTGAACTTGAAAGAAGTCAATCCTTCTGCTAGCTAAAACTTAAAGCCCACCAAGACATCATCTTTCTCCTGTTAACCATTTAAAGACAGCATGAAGACCTCCAACTCTTCCCAAAACCTAGTCATATGAACATCTATAAATTCTTAACGCAAAAGCCATATTCATCTGGTACTGCAAATTAGTAACTGCGTTTGGATTTGAAACCCATATCACAGTCGCCATTCCCGCAGCATTCCAAACCCACCCACGGCTTGAGCACCAAACTGTGGCATGTATTCTTTTAAGTTATTGCAGCAAACCCACAAGCTCATACATTGTAAAATGAGTATAAACAATAGAATTTCCGACATATCCATCCCCAGGCATACTCCAAGTTCAAAAAATATTTTCCTAAAACCAAGGTTTCCGTACCAACATTCTTTCATCAATACCCAAGTTCTGGCACCAAGCAACTTTGAAAGCTGTAACACACAACAAGAAAGTTCATTCTCAATTTGACTTTCTCCATGACCAGAAGTGGTAGACCCCAAATACTCAGCATGTAACACAAGGCATTACCAACAGGTTTTTCACACAAATCAGTACCATTACCATCTAACATAAGCAGCATATATTATCAGAAGATGTTTTGAAATAAGCACTATTTAATTAACGCTAAACAAAACCTGTCATCACAAACTGTTTCTTACAGAAGCAATCCATCTAATCATAATTTCTTAAATAGCAGATATGAGGATGTTAATATGGATAAGTGGAAAGACTGAGAAAGACAATTAGAAACGAGCACATCTGAGAGAATCTAAAAGTAGCCCCAACAGGATAAAATAAAAGAAAGTCAAGTAAGATGGTTTGGCCATGTAGAACAAAGATCAATAACGACACCAGTGAGAAATGGTGTTTTACTTCAGCTTGAAGGCTCTAAAAGAGCAAGATGAAGGCTGAAATGATGTAAACTGAAGTAACAAGAGAAGATTTTAAGACGCACTCCTTATCAGAGAATATAGCTCTAGATAGAACTGAACGACAAAACAGGATTTAACGCTGCTGATCACAAGTAGTTTGAATAAAACATTAAATGATGATGATGGTAATTTACTAAGTAGAAGATATGTAGCAAAGCAACACATAAAAAGAGGAAAAAAAATGAAAGAAACTATCAATAACTGGGTAGTGATCAATCCTTTCCTTTTGAATGCATGAGAAATTTAGCTAAAAAGGCTACAAAGTTTTGGGGAAAAAAAGTGAACCAGGAGGTTGAGGTGTTGTTACAGGCAACGTCTAGCCACCTCCCACCAATCAGGTTTATACTCAATCACTAGGAGCCTTCCGAGAGCCCAAGTTGTGGGCCGTGATCTAAGGGACAAAATTACCATCTCAAGCTTCTCATCGGCGAGAGCTAGAAGGCACCCCTCATTTGAGGGCATTCCAAGACCGAGTCCCACCATGTGATGATTGTGGTTTGTTTGAACTACTTTGCCAACTCAAAAATAATTAAAGAAATAAGATAAGAAGAAGAAAAAAAACGGTCGTCATTGTCCATGCATTAAGATTAGGACTTGTTGGTGACTCTTATATATTGATATTAAAATTCTTTTGTTTCATGCTACATTTTGCATCTTTTTTAGTAAGACTTAAGGTTATCTATCAATACTTAGTAGCCGTTGCCTTTATATTAAATACTCCTTGGATTTCCTAAACCATCACACGTTTCATGGATTAAAATTTGAGAAAATTTTAGTTGTCAATCAATCAATCTTTTAAATCCTGCTAGATATTAATCTCTTAATTGATATGTTATTCAAGATTTCTTTTAATAAACTATTATTGTCACATTTTATCTTCCTAGCTGTAATCTTATTCCTTCACTCTTTGCTACATTCTGATGTTCCCTCTACATCCATTATCATTTATTTATT
The DNA here is from genome assembly GCA_035048495.1 of Euptelea pleiosperma. Classification (NCBI taxonomy): domain Eukaryota; kingdom Viridiplantae; phylum Streptophyta; class Magnoliopsida; order Ranunculales; family Eupteleaceae; genus Euptelea; species Euptelea pleiosperma. The sequence continues at coordinate 27,973,936 of CM068549.1, forward strand.
ATGTCAATGCAATTTTACTTATTACGAAAGTCTATATTAATTCATCATCATCATCATCATAGCCTTATCCCAACTACTTGAAAATGGATAGACAATTCTTGTTCCAAGATTCCACTTATCTAAGCCATATCTTCCATTAAAGCGTGCTCATGGTTTAAAGTTTCAGTCGAAACCGAAACGTTTCGGTTTCGCTATAGGCTGAGACAAGATACGGGTTTGTATCAGAAACCACTAAGTTTTGTTTAAGTTTCGATAGTTTCGCCTCAGTTTCGGTAGTTTCGGCCTCAGTTTTGGTAGTTTCGGCCTCAGTTTCATTATTTTTTAGAATTTTTTGAACTTTTTAATATTGTTTCACCAAGTTTCGGACCGAAACCAACGAAACTATCGAACTACGACCAAAATTGCCGAAACTCTCATTTACTTTGGTTTCACCAAGTTTCGGGCCGAAACTACCGAAACGAAACCATTGACTTTGAACCATGAGCGTGCTTCTTCAAACATTTACTCACTACCTAAATTCTTGTCATTTTCAGCCTTACCCTTCAACCTCCACCAGAGCACTCCTCGTTGGTGCCATCAATAATCTTCGTTCCAGATGATGAAACCATCATAAGCAACTCTACTTTGTTTATTACCTATTATGGACCAATGTTAATGCAAAGGCGGTAGAAAAACTACAAATATATACATATATAATCATTTTGCTCATAAGTCATTGGGCTCTTACCAGTGTAGTTAAGGCACACCCAGGTACACACCTGAGGCCACCTATAGCGCCTATGATGGCCTAAGAGGAGACAGCATTAGTGAGGCATATTCCTTGAGCTAGTATTGTCCTTAGGAAACGATGATGCCATAGAATCGTCCTTAAGACACTGCTAAAATTCCTCTTTTGTACAAAAGTCGTAATCTACCCCATTACAAACTTTGAAATTCGTGTGGTGAGAACCTCAATAATCATCAGTGGTTTGGAGCTTGGGATGATGATGCAATGGTAAAATCCTTAGGACGCTGCTAACATTCCTCTTTGTACAAAACTCAATCTGCCCCATTACGGAAAAAAAAGGTGCTCCAAACAAGATCTTTCTATTCTTCTCTATTTCTCTTCTATTCTTCTTGAGTTCTTTTAGATTCTGTTTTTGTTTTACCAATCCATTATAATTCTGATGTGACCTGGTTTTTGTCCTAAACCCATAATCCATCTCACTTCCATCGCTCTACCTGTCAACTCAATTTTCAACCATACTACACTCCAAAGAGCTCCATAATACCACTTAAAACCTAATTTCACACTCCAACGCGCCCAATATCTAGCCACTACTCTACCTAGAAATAAAAATTCTTTTTACTTATTCCTTCTTCAGTTCTTCCCCCCTATTTTTTCTCGGTAATTCTTCTATTTTGTTTTTTTACTTTTGGTTCTTAGGTTCTTTATTTCTTCTTTTGTGTTTAATTTTGTAACCCGAACAGTACAACTTGAAGGTGCGTTGTTATATCTTATGACATTTATGGTTTCTTATTTGTTGTGTTTTTATGATATTTTTATTCATGTTTAAATCATTTTTCTTCACAATTGCAATTTGCAATGTTTCTTACTTGACTAGTGGTCCTTGCACCATAAGTGAGCCTTGATCCTTTAACAACCTCGGCTCCTACTTAAGCACATAAGCATTTCCAACCGCCCGGGAGACAACACAGCGCTCAAGGAGGTCAGTCAGCAATATATCTGTTTGATTGTGACTATGAAAGATCTTGAGTTTGCCAATCCTTGAAAATCCCTACTTACTCTTCAATCCACGCATTCAAGGAATCATGTTTAATCAGTAGAAATTGACACTAGAAGAGATGGACCCAAAATGAGGACTAGAGCATCATCCATCTCTAAATGACCGAAACACTGATTAAAAGCTATAAATGAACCCACTGAGGAGAAATAACATAGTCTCCATTGTGAGACTATAACAAGCTGTATCAACTGAGCATCAACGAATGCAGATTTTCCGGTCCAACCATCAGTGTTGAGCTAATCCAACTAACTAAACTCACATATTTATCCCTTTATATGCGAAAAACCCGAATAAATGAACATCCTTTTACATCTCGTGTTTACGAAATAAGCGAATTTCAGAGCGAAAATAGAAGGGTTGCAGATACTCCTGCTTCTAGGGTTTTGGAAATTGCGAAACAACTTCTCTTTTAAGGGTTTTACCAAGCAAACCGATTTTTCTTCTTGTTTTTTAAGAGTTTTTGAACACAATGAAGAACCCTAGCTAGCTTTCTAGGGTTTTGAGAGATGAAAGGGGGAAAAGAAAGAACAGAGACAAACCTGAGTTTTCATGGTATCGATCCGAGCGGGAATACGGAGGTGGGTCTCGACGGACCTCACCAGGCTCATAATCGCTTCCTCCACCGCTCTCTGTAGGCCGTACAACAAGGCTGCTCAGGTGAGGCTGATGCGTCGTCGTCGTTGTTGTCTGCTCCCTCTCTCGTGAACCCATTACCCTTCCTTCTCAGTCTGTCTCTCGTTTTGCTCTCGGACGAAATAAACCCTAGACGCGTATGAGAAAGTGGAAAGCTGTTGTGTTGAGCATCAATACCTGTTCCGCGTGTTAATCAGGCTAAATGTGCCACGTGCCATATTCATTACCTCTTCGTGACTTCGCACATGGAATGTCAGCTTGATAGGTGAATATTAGCCATACGATTTGAGGATTTTTTCATCATGAGTTTCTATCCATAAGGCTGGTTCCAAGATTTTGGTTCACCGTGAGGTGGCTCAAATAAATCGCCAAGATTGTGCCACGTGCTATTATTTTGTCGATCAACACATCTGACAAGTATTATTGTCCCACACCTCAGGTTTGCTTTATGAATATCAACGTTGTTAGCGATGTATTTCTCATTTTAATATCTAGAAGACGGTCTACCATCCTCGGACCTTTATAGATCGCGTGATAGAGGGAGAGGACGACGAGTCTATGGGCCCCCCCACCTAAGAGACGCCTCATCCCATTTCACCAATGATGGGTCCCACCGGCAGGAGACGGGAGACCGACAATAAAGTAAAACCTGCGGAAGGTTTGTGGGTCCGGCCAATCTAGCAGCCGTTGTTTGTTTTGTTCCATGGCTTTAAAAGCGGCCGTTTAAACGGTTTTATCGGCCGTTTAAACAGTAACACCCCAAACCCGTTTCCAACCGCTTAAACATGTTTTGACGCTTCAAATTTAATAGCCTTTTTTTTTTGTTTTAACGACAGTTAAAAGTTTTAACGGCCATTAAATTCTATTTTTTTTTTTATTTTGAATTTCAGCGCCATTTTTTCTGTTTAAATTCATTTTTTCATTTTTTCCCCTGCCGTTTCAATCCGTTTTAACAGTAACGCCCCAGTCCGTTTAAAATGGCTTCCTTTAAAACTTGGTTTGTTCCTCAATGAACTGGACCGTTTACGTAAAGTCGTAGGGGTCGATGTCTCAAAAAATCGGTGATAAAACTTTGCAATTAGGCGATGTGGTGCACTTGGAGTGCCCCGTACGCTACTTTCGGTCCAGCATGATATCAATTAGGGGTGTAAATTTGCCCCGTGACCCTACACATTTATTTGGGGCCCTACACAAATCCTATAATTCTATTTTCAATTCCAAATATGTGATTTCTAAGAATTTGAATTCAAACATTAGAAATTTCTTGTGTTTTATTGCACTGATTGGAATTTCTAATGAATTCTATTTTTATATCTTTAGATCAAGGTTTAAAGGAGGCCATTTTAATGGGCGGTTGTCGTTAAAACAGGGGAAAAAAAAAAGACGGGGCAAAAATGAAAAAAATAGAATTTAACAGATGTTTTTTTTACAGAATTTTCCAGAATTTAACGGTTGTTAAAACGAAAAAACGGCCATTAAATTCAAAGTGTCATAACGATTTTTAACAAAACAGGCTTGGGGCGTTACCTGCCGTTTTTAAAACAATGATTTAGATATGTAAGAGAGTTGAATTTTCTATCTATATAACAAAAACAAGGAGTTGTATTATATCTTATCTTATCTTATTTGGTTTCAACAAAGAATGCCTGAGATCTTATCCTCAAAATGAATGGTGGATCTCAGCCACTCACACCCGATTTTGGCAAACGCTTTGTCAGAGAGTACTGTCGGCACAGGCCACCTACTAGTCTATCTACATTAGAGAAATATCATCTCATGAACTTTGTTATAATGATTGTTATTTTTTTGTCATCCTCCAATTTACGGTTACAAATCACTAACCGTGTGGATGTTTGTCTCATCCCTAGGTGGGCCTACATAGTAAAAATAATGCTAATTGGTTATTTATAAGCTTTGGATCTTCGTACCCCAACTAATGCTAGAAATCCTACAGTTAAAAATCAACCTATAAAAGGCACCAATCTAATGGTTAGTTACATCCCTAGGTGGACCTACAAACTAAATTAGGCTGATTAGTTATCTCTCAAGTTGGATCTTTGTAACCTCAACTAATGCTATATATATCCCACGGTTAAAAATCAACCCATAAAAAGACATCAATCAAAGTGTTACAAATTTGTTATTCGTTGTTGATAGTCCACAGTATGGGTCACGTGGCACATTAGTAGAGACCACGGACCATATGAATGTTTGTGCCATCCCTAGGTGGACTCTACATGCTAAAACTCAGGCTGATTAAAATTTTCTAACCTTTGGATCCGAGTACCCCAAATAATACTCAATATCACACAGTTAAAAATCAAAAAAAAAAAAAAAAAAAACCAATCCAATCCAATGAATATCTTGTTGATTTTTGATGTACAGGTCCACCTAGGGATGAGTGTGAGAGTTGGAGCCCGAAAAAAATTCTCTCAAATCTCTCCGCCTAGAAATATAATTCCTAGAATTCGGTCATCTCAAACACAGAGATTTGCTCAAATCCGACTCAATTCGTGGGTTACCAAACAGACCCTGAATGTCCATCAAACATTGAGAAAAAAAGATTTTAGAAAGTAGGTCATCCCTTCCGAAAAAAACTCACAAGAAACCTACTTCTTGTGAATCATCACATAGCCAATTAGTGGTAGAGATCAATTTCCGTTACAGCGGATTGTAATGCATGGAGGCAACAACTAAAAAATAACGGAAAAAACAATGCTAAAATTCAAAGATTGAATTTCAATAAAAGTTATAATGAAAAAATTACAAAAATAACGGACATTATTTCTGAGCATTAAAACGATACATAATGTAACAGGGGAGGTCCGAATCCGTTATAGCATTCGCTATCTCTGTTTAAATGGTAGAGATATGGAGGTTTAAAAGTCTAAAATACCCTCATGTGCATAAAGATAAGATAAATGTAGAAAGTCTGGGATTAACGACCGTGATAATGGTAACGCCCGGCGCATTACATTATTTAGCAAATATTACTAAAATCCCACAAAAATAACACAAATACGAAAAATGGGCTCAGAGATAGTGGCAGTTTTTTTTGGGACACTTTTTTTTTTAAAATGAAAATATTAATATGCTGATTTTTTTTAACTCAGACGCGACTGATGTGACCTGTTATAATCATTATAATAAACGTTAGCGTTAATGGACTGTAATGTGACAATTTTGAACCTCGGAGATACGGCACAGTGTGCCCAAAATAATATAATCTAGGGCTTTTTTTGCTTTACCCCCTTATTTTATTGATGCAATTTGCATCTCACCCAATGTTTTCAAAATATTTGTGTCTCACCCTTTGACCATGGTCAACTTGTTTGACCGGACGGTCTTCCGATGGATATCCCAATATTTTTTAAATGACTATAATGACCTTGAGTGAGATGCAAGTATTTTAAAAATATTGGGTGTGATGCAAATTGCATCAATAAAGTAAGGGGGACATGCAAAAGATCTGTTTTTTTGAGGATTTTTTTTTTTTTTTGAACATTATGAGATCAAAATCTTTCTTCATTTACTTTTGGCCCAACCGTAAGTGGACCTACAAACCAAAAATTAATTTGATTGTTACTTTTTAGGGAATTTTTGACATACCCCCCATGTTATTTTGCAAATTTGACATACCCCCCCACAATTTGAAAAAGCTGACATACCCCCCTATAACTCAGTCCACTATTATTTGACCAGTGTTGACTTGAGTTGACTAACAAATTTTGTAGTAAATGACAGAAACACCCTTGTCTTCACCTTTGGAACAAGGGTTTGGGCTAAAACCTAAACCCCAAATCGAATGGCTATGGACGACGACCAACTAAGAGACTCCAATGGGTTGGCCGCCCATCACCGGCAACCAACCCACCGGAGTCTCATGGCCGGCCGACCACTACTCCGGCAATAGTTTAAAACTTAGTTTTCAAGAAAAAAAAATAAAGCATACAATTATATTTTTAAAAATTTTCATTAATAAAAATGAAACACAATAATAAGAGCAATTTAGATTTTAAGCTTTTGATACATGGATTTTGGAAAGATGGGTTTTCTCAATTTTAAGAAGAAATCGCATTCCCTCGCGAGTTTTATCTATTTTTATGATTTTTTATTTTCGATCTTTGTTTAATTCATAAAAATTTAAAAAAAAAATAATCTCAAGTTTACCAACAATGATTTTTAATTTTATTTTTATTTTTAATCTCCTCTTTTCATGTTTGATTTGGGGTTTGGGTTTTGGCCAAAACCCAAACCCTTGTTCTAAGGTTGAAGACAAGGGCACTTTTGTCCATTAATACAAATTTTGGTAGTCAACTTGGGTCAACACTGGTCAAATGACAGTGGACCGAGTCATAGGGGGGTATGTCAACTTTTTCAAAATATGGGGGGGTATGTCAAATTTGCAAAATAACATGGGGGGGTATGTCAAAAATTCCCTACTTTTTAAGCATTGGGTTAGAGTCGTTTTCTTGGGTTGATTTTATCTGTAGAATTTGAACATTATTTGGGGTACAAAGATCCAATGGTTTGAAATCACTAATAAGGTTGATATTTGGTACACCTAGCTATAGGCCCAACATCCGTATGGTTAGTGCCCTCTAAGAGTGTGCCACGTAGCTCATATTGTAGTCCCTCGTCATCATTGAGGAGGGACATTAGTGTGCTTAACAACCCTTGAAGATGAGTTCCTTTTATTGTTCACAATCCTAAAAAAGGGTTGAGCTCACAATCCTAAAAAAATCCTCTAAAAAAAAAAAAAAGAAGATTTTTTGTTTGTCCCCCTTACTTTTTTTATGCAATTTGCATCACACCCAATGTTTTTAAATATTTAGGCCTCACTCAAGGTCATTATAGTCATTTAATAAATATAGGGATGTCCATCCGAAGACTGTCTATGGTCAATGTCAAAGGGTGAGACGCAAATATTTTAAAAACATTGGGTGAGATGCAAATTGCATCAATAAAGTAAGGGGGTAAAGTAAAAAAGCCCTATAATCTATTTATTAATGGATAAAATAATTTTTAGAAACCGTTTTTTTTCTTCTCCAAGTCCTTGAAGCGTGTAAAACACAGGATCCCGAGTTTGCTGTCTCCCGTTTGAAGTTCCCTCTAAAATGCCACATGTCACATTCTTTTGGGCCCACAGATCTATGTATGTTCGGGGTTCCAAATTTAGCTTAATTGGTGATTTCTAGCAGTTGGATTTAAGCATTTTAATGAGATGATTTATGGCCGTTGGATTTTAAACTTTTTTTTAGATGCTAAAATAAAAATGGTAGAAATTATCAATCAAGAAGATTTTGGTGTATTGAATTGTGCCAACATCCATAAGGTCAGTGGGCCCAAAAAAGTGCTACAGATGGTCTTTTGGGAGTGAAAGACTTCAAACTTTGAAGGTCACTGGAACAGCAAATATTTTCTCTAGGTATAGTGTAGACTGTAGACGAGAGCTCAGGTGTTCTTTTGTTTCTCCGTAGGCGCCAAAATCCCAAATGAAAACCTGAACCCACAGCACACGTTAGCACCGATTTTCTCACTTCTCTTCCGGAAAACGGTTGTAGAAATCTTCGCTTTAGATTTCGTACCCGTTCTTCTTTTCACTCTGTTCTGATGAAAACTAGGCCCCTTGGCGCACTTTAGCATTCACTCTGCAACTTCTATTAATCACCCCTCGAATTTCAGATCTTTCTCTTCGCATTTGAGCATTCGAAACTTCACGTAAGAAAAGAAAAAGGTAATGAGCTTCGAATTCTTCTGTAGAATCTATGGAGACCTTTAGCTGATTAGTTTTGTTCCATCCAAAACCGATTTTTCGGATTTGAATTCTTTGTCTTTGCTTCAAACATCTGTTTTTGATGGACTTAATCCAGACAGTGTTTGGCGCAAAAATGGAGATCCAACCATGTCCTTAGTTTCTTTATTCAGTTCCTCTCTCTCTCTCTCTCTCTCTCTGAATCTTTGATCTGCTATAGATGTATCGGTATCGATTCCCTATTTTTGGTGCAAAGATTTGATTTTTGAGGTAGAGATTCCCTTTTTTAAGTGAAAATCTCTATTAGATCTGACATTATTATAACAAACTGAAATTAGTGCCAAATTTTAGTTTTAGATGTGAATTCTTCTTTACAAGATCTAAGGTCAGGCTTATCTGCAGTAGAAATGTGCAGTCAGGGTTATGTTTTGGTTCCTCGATGCAGTTTAGGATCAAATATATATGTGTACGAGAATTCAGATCTAGTTGATTGAAATACATCTTTTGAAATTGATGATTAAAGCTGTAGAATTGGTATTGATATGCTCTGGGACTGGGAATGATTACAATTGTTGTGGTGACGCAGTGTGAGCCTTGAAGTCTTTAAAGATTGGGATTTTGAGAGAAAAGTTGATTTTTCCAGAATGCGGGGGCGTCAAACTATTCGTGAACCTTCCTCGATGTACAAGCGTATGTCGTCGAGAGATTATATGTATGTTGTTGACAAAGAAGATAATTCAGGTATTTCTAACTGCCTACACATTGTTACAGGTCCTTTACTGTTAGTGTCGAACACTGGAACTGCGAGGCCAGAAATTGGGGTTAAAAAATAAAGATGTAAAGTTCGGTACTTTAAAGGGTGTGATGCTTTGTCTGTTTGGTGCTTGTATTGCAAACTCCAGAAACTTCATTATATCTAAAATTTTGGTCTCTTTGTGATGTATCTCGGGAATTCACTGTTAAACTAATTTTAAGCAGATAAAGTTGAGAATCTAGAAACTGATTGTAATTCGTTCATGACTTGAAATTAAATTCTTGAATGGGTTTTAGCCCATTTGCAGAATGGTATGGGGAAAGAAACTACAAACCCTTCGTGGAGGCTTTCTTTGCCGCATATACTTGTGGCTACAATTTCTTCGTTCTTATTCGGCTACCATCTTGGGTGTGTTCTCTGTCTTCGGAACTCACTGCCTTTTTTATTTTCCTTTTAATTCTCATTGTAAATATTTTTAGGAATGTATGATTGAGAAAATATGGTTGAGGTGTTTGCTTTTGTTGTATACAGAGTAGTTAATGAGCCACTTGAAAGCATTGCCTTAGATCTTGATTTCAGTGGGAATACCCTGGCTGAAGGTACTGTCTATGATACATATTTCTATGTTATTCGTTTATTTTTTTTTGTTTTACATTTGGATTTCCATCTTGATAGTTGTGTTTACTTTATGAGCAAATGAAGGTCTAGTGGTGAGTACGTGTTTGGCTGGTGCCTTTGTTGGATCTCTCCTTAGTGGTTGGATTGCGGATGGGGTTGGGCGTCGTAGGGCTTTCCAGTTGAGTGTTTTGCCGATGATTATTGGGGCTTCTATAAGGTAATATCTTCACAGTTTTAATCAAAATTTGATTTTTTATGATCGTAGATATCTGGCATTTACTTTAGGTTTTATTTAATTACTTCAATTCATTTCTTTTGTAAATGAGAACTAATTGGAGCTTTATCAGGTTCTTTTTTTCTCATTCCAAGTGCTTGGGCTTTGGTTACTTTATTTATTTTATACGGAGATCCATCTTTATTGCAAAATGCCAACCAAGTTATCGATTGAAAGTTGTAGGTTTTAGAAAAGTCAACTGGTTTTGAGATTGTAGACAACTGATTTTGAGAACCAAAACCTGTTAGACTATAGCCAGAAAACCATCCTGATCGATCAACCCCCTCATGTATTGACATCTTCTCAACCATTAGCCACTCGTCATGAACTTGGCCATATTCACAAACCAGACAGTGACAGTGCAAGTGCACGACAGCACCGTACATACATACATACATACATAAAGATGTACGCATGAATGCAGGTGCATCCTCAGTTCCATCATATATTTTTTGCCCATTTACTAACTTGTAAATCCTAATACACTGTCAGAAAGATCAATGCCTAATACAGGCAAACAATTTCAAGTGAAATAACATTGTGATGCCTAATACAGGCATAAAGTTACTAAAGGAATAATATTAAGTATCATTGAGATGGGGTTATCAATGGGTCGATTCCGGTCAGGTACAGAACCAGAACCTATTATATATGTCAGTTCTGGATCCTATTGGTTCTGGTTCTGGTAGTGAAACAGGTGGTCCTAGAACTGGAACCGAAAAAAAATATTTTTTACTGTAGAAGAAACTTGACATCCTTAGTACTATATATAGCTTGGTTCTGGTTCCTCTAGGTTTCGGTTTTGGTCCTGTCTGGGTACCAGTGTACCCAGAACCAGACCCTATTATATACGTCAGTTTTGGGTAATCTCGGAACCTGGATAATTGGGACTGGATTGTGTCAGGCATCAGTTTATCGGTACCCATACACCCCTAAATTGAGGGTACACTCAAACATATAGTTTGCTTTGTGTCCTATTAAACATTCACTGGTTTTCTCTGAGCCGTTAGAACTGAAAGTATAGTAGTGAAATAGTGATCTATTATTTTTCTTCACCTACTATGCACTCATGCAAGAAGGAATGATACATAGTTATGACTGTAAAACAATTGCATCAACAACACCATCCCTGTCTTTCAAAATAGTAGTAGTTTAGATGGTTATTTTCTACCTTTTAGCTTGTAGAGATTCAATTGTCCCAAGTACTCACAATCATGCTCTTAATAACCTCGCACTTCACATCTTTTATACGTATTATAGCTAAAAGATAAGTTTTCTGGTTTGTAGTTTTATTTTTACTGTTGTTGAGTTTATGTTTTAGCTTATCAGAGAAAGATCTTTTTCAAAAACATGCATTTGCAGTGCAACAACAAAAAATCTGGAGGGAATGCTTCTTGGGAGGTTGTTTGTTGGAACTGGAATGGGTCTGGGTCCAGCTGTTGCATCTCTCTATGTGACTGAGGTATGAGAGATGGTTTCTATTGATTATAATTATTGAATGATATTTGTTGGTCCTTAATGTTGCTGGGCACTTTTTCCTCATCTGATCTTGTTTTGTCTACATAAGCAGGTTTCACCTTCTTTTGTGAGGGGTACTTATGGAAGCTTTACTCAAATTGCGGCATGTCTTGGACTTATGGGGGCTCTGTTTTTCGGAATCCCAGCCAAGGGAATTGTGGGTTGGTAGGAAACATGTATTGGAAGCTACAATTTCTTAGAATTTAGATGATCATTGTTCAAAGCCAAATATGCTTTCTTAATTCTACTTGTGCTCAGGTGGCGGGTGTGTTTTTGGGTATCTGTCATTCCTGCTGCAGTACTTGCTCTTGCCATGGAGTTCTGTGCAGAGAGTCCTCATTGGCTTTACAAGGTCATTTGCTTTCACTTGCAATTTATTCCCTGCTGTGAGATGATTGATCTCTTGTGTTCAACTTTGTTCCCCTATTTATAGGTTCGTCTGGCCTGAATCTCTCTGTTTGTCTCTTATATAGATGCCTTTGGTTCTTAGAAACATTTCCTTGGACTTGTAAAAAGAATTAAACAACCAACTCACCCTTTATTGCTTCCGATGACTAGAATTTTCTTGTAAGATCATCTCACAGCCATATCAAGAATATATTGAAGAATGAACAGAAATTCTTCAAAGGAATGTCGAAGCATGGACACCATACAACAATCAAGAGGGAACCTGATATCCTGATCATAGATTCATATTCTATAATCTCTCCTCTCAATCAATCTGCTCTGGAATGACCTTGTCCAGTCTTCAACCCCTTACACATTTTCTTTTTAATTCCCATTGTATGCAAAGAAATCCATTTGAGGGTGGCCCTTGTAGAAAAGCAACCGCTTAAGATTGCTTATTGCTGTGCTACAGCGAGGGAGATGTGCTGAAGCTGAAGCTGCATTCGAGAAGCTCTTAGGAGGATCACATGTCAAAACTGCAATGTCAGAACTGTCAAAGTCAGGAAAAGGAGATGATACAGACGTTGTTAAGTTCTCAGAGTTGCTCTATGGTCGCCATTTCAGAGGTATCTTTGTGAATTCATTGATGCATTTCTCTGTTCCTATTGCATTTTTGCACATCCCTATTCTTTTCCTTTTAAATGCTTTGCCATTCTTTGTTTCCTTTTGGCAGTTGTTTTTATTGGGTCAACCCTATATGCTTTACAACAGCTATCTGGTATCAATGCTGTATTCTATTTCTCTTCGACTGTCTTTAAAAGTGCGGGGGTACCCTCAGACCTGGCAAACATCTGCATAGGAGTTGCAAATTTGTCGGGTATAGATGACTGCATTCTCAAGTAACTTACTTGTGCACCTATGGTGGAACTATGACAAACTTTTATTTTTTTGAGTGAGTAATTGTTTTCAGGGTCAATTATTGCAATGACTTTGATGGATAAACTAGGAAGGAAGGTGCTTCTCTTAGGGAGCTTCTTGGGCATGGTAATTGTTCTCAGAAACCAATTGCTGGAAAACAACTTTTCATATATTCCAGTTGGTATCAGAATCTTATAGATTCTCTGTGTGTGTGTGTGTTGGATGGGCTCAACATTTAATTGTCTGACCTAGGAAATCTCCTAGGCCAGAAATCAACCTGATCAGATGATGATAACCACCAAAGCTATGGACTTCTCTTTGGATGGTTTGCCCTATTTTTTCTAAACCTCCAATGTAAACTTCAATAGATTGGATTATTATGATCATCTGATTGGGGTGATTTTTTGCGTAGTAGCTGTCCAAAGGTGGGATACATTGAATGGTGAGACCTGTCCCTATATGCGCACACCTGTCCAAAGGCGAGATACAGTATGGTACTCATATACTTACTGTATATAAGACTCACACCTCAGGTTTCACCTGCTTTTGAATGCATTATATCATCAGAATCTGACATTTGTCTTATGCATTTGATGGATTTAGGCAGTAGCAATGGGCCTCCAGGTCACCGCAGCAAGTTTTTATGTACCAGGCTCTGGAGTTCTGTATTTATCTGTTGGTGGGATGTTACTGTGAGTAATCAACACCTTGGGGATCTTGAAAATGAATTGATAAGAAACGGATAAATCAACTGTTAGATTTTCTGACATCTTCATCTAATTATTAAAGACAAATGCAGATTTATCTCAAAATGCTTCCATAGTTAACTTGTATTCTTCTAATATTTCTGATGGGTATCTTTTGATCTTCTGAGATGTTCATTCCCTCTGTCTTTTTGAAATAGTGGAAATCAGAAATCATGTCTGAACATGTTGCAAAATGTTGTGGAAGGCATTGATTAAATATCAGAATCGAGTTGGAAACCGGTCTTTGAATTCCTAAGTTTGACTCAGCCAAGCCGATGAATCAGCGCCTCATCTGAGTCAATGAATTTCTTAAAGAAAGAGTAAATAAAAAGAACATGGACCACCAGAATATATATCTGGAATTTGTGAAACAAATCTGGGTTTGTTATGGTATCTAAAATCACTTTAGAGTGGTTTGGACTTCGGACATAACAATGCTTCAGTTATTGCTATGGTAGGTAGCGGAACAAAATGGCTTTAGAACTGTTTGGACATGACTATGCTATGGATTTGTAGCTAATTGTGAACTTTTTTATGCAGGTTTGTCTTAACGTTTTCACTGGGAGCTGGTCCAGTCCCAGGTCTCCTCCTACCTGAAATTTTCCCTGGCCGAATTAGAGCGAAGGCTATGTCAATCTGTTTGTCCTTGCATTGGGTATATTTCTGCCTGCTGTCCTTTTGTTCGAAATAGTGCAAACAAATTTTTATATTCTTTTAGTTTGCAAGCTTGGTAGTAGTTGTGAAATACAGCTTTGGGAACTTCGACTACACTTCCAACATTGGTCTTGTGCAGTCTGACCTCAACTCTGCTCAGTTGATGGAGCTTGCCAACATGATACAAAGTGGCTTACTCAATCTTGAGTTCTATAAAATTGGAGTTTGGACTTGGTAAAAGGGGCCTGGTCTCTGCGATTCGACTCAGCTGGATTCTGAGTCAATCAGCAAGTGTTTTAAGACTGATCTCGTGAAACGGACAAATTGGGAAAGGTGTCTTAATCTTTTCATGGTATGCCATAGAATGGGAGAGTTGAAATTCTCCTCAATGGAGTTCTGTTTGTTTCATTCCTTAGTATATTGCTGATATCTAAGTTATGCTAACTTTTGATGGGAGGCCATTGATAGTTCAATATTTGTTGGCTTTCGACAATTGAGTAGTGTTTGTCATCTTTGCTCTTGATCAGATGGTCATTTTGGGATTGTTCTGCTGGTCATTTTTGTGCTTTTTATTGCTGCAAGATTCAAGTACTCCAGTTATCTAAGTGGATGGTTTCGTGTAATTAACCTTGCTTAAATTCATGAACTCAAGGTGCCTTCTTTCTTAAGCTTTGGGTCTTGTGGTTTTCAGATGGTCAACTTCTTTGTGGGATTGCTGTTCTTGCATTTGCTGGAGCAACTTGGACCACAGGTCTTGTACTCCATTTTCGCTACCTTTTGCTTGATGGCAGTGGTTTTTGTAAAGAGGAATATCGTGGAAACCAAAGGAAAATCTCTCCAAGAAATTGAGATAGCACTTCTTTCGGCGTAGTAAAGGAATTTCTTGTAATCGTCTAAATAATTTCATCTTTCCATTCTTAATAGAGGAATCATATTCTATCAAACAAATTTATGGGGTTCAAATTTCAGCTAAAATTGCTCTTACTGTAACTGCACCTCTGGGGTTCAAATTTCAGCTAAATTTGAACAAATGTTCTCATGTAGGTGCACCTCTGGTTTATCCGCGTAGTTTCCTTGCGAACACTTCGGTTGTCCAGATGGTGGTATGATCAGAGATTTCTCCTGACAGAAGTTGAGTGTTAGCCATTCATTAGGTGCTCCCCTCAACAAGGCCAATGTATATACTAAGAGCTTTTTTTTTTTGTATGTTGTGAGCATCGCAATGTTATTTCTCTTGAAATTGTTTGCCTGTATTAGGCATTGATCTTTCTGACAGTGAATTAAATGGGCAAAAAATATATGATGGAGCTGAGGATGCACCTGCATGCATGCATACATCTTTATGTATGTATGTATGTATGTATGGTGTTGTCGTGCACTTGCACTGTCACTGTCTGGTTTGTGAATATGGCCAAGTTCATGACGAGTGGCTAATGGTTGAGAAGATGTAAATACACGAGGGGGTTGATCGATCAGGATGGCTTTCTGGCTATAGTTAACAGGTTTTGGTTCTCAACCTCAGAACAAGGGTTTGGGTCAAAACCCTAACCCGTAACTTTTTCCAAATGCCATTTCAAATGGCATATATGAACTGGCGACGCCATTTTAAATGGAACCTTGAAAAATACTCTAATCCAACTGATAGAATTACTAATCAAGATGAATTTTGGTATGTAGACACCTAGGGAGGTGACAAACATCCATACGGTAGTTAGTGGTCTCTAAGAGTGACACGTGGCTTCTAATATGGTCCATCATCAAAATGACATCTATTATTGTGTCAATATTCAATATTTTTTAAAAGAAAAAGAAAGTTCATTAATTAATGTCCCCGTACATACCATTATTAAAGAGTGAAGTAATGATCATATGGTCCAAGGTCCATGGATGTTATCGTGATGCATGGTGGTGTTGTTTTGTCATTGGCCAAAATTGTACCTCAAGTTGCGTGCAATTAATTTTAAGTTTTAGTTAATTAATTATTTAAGTCTAGTACACTTGACCAAATGAACCATGTAGCCCATTCTTGAAGAACACTAAACGTATGAATGTTTGGCTCAACTATCGGTAGACCTACATACCAAAATTCATCTTGATTAGTAATTTATATACGTTGGATTAGAGAATTTTTAAGATTTATTTTAACCATAGAAAACAACGTACTTAGTGCGTCGTTGATGAGAATTATTTAAAAAAATGAAATGGCGTCAGCGAGTTATCGACCCCATTTGAAATGGCGTCAAAAAGTGTCAAACAACATTTGACATGGTGTCGGCCAAGTAAGGGCATTTTGGCCTTTTTGAAAATTTGGGTGGGGCAATGCGCGTCATTTCAAATGGCGTTAGTTGGCTATCGCCATTTGAAATGGCATCTCACGTTCGTTTTTACAATTTTTAAAAATAAGGTTTCCTTTTTAAAACTCAATTAAAATTAATTTAGGTTTTTTTGAAAAATTTCTAGTTGATTTTTGGGTGAGAAAAGAAGAAAACATTCGCTGGCCCCGGGGGCATCAAACTTTGAAGTTTCCCCACCTAAAATGTCTGACAAGTACCCCAATCCCTTAACTCAACCCGCGTTAAGCCCTTGGTTAGTGGTTAACAAGGGGTACTTGTCAGACATTTTGGGAGGGGGACATCAAAGTTTGAAGTCCCCCGCGGCCAGTGAATTTTTTCTCTGAGAAAAGGAGTACAACTATGATGATGGACGTCGGTTAGCAAAGTTGACACAAACCACAATATGGACGTTCGACCCAATCCTAAATGGACCTACAGATCAAAAATAGCCCGATTAGTGATTTTTAAGCGTTAGATTGGAGTTGTTTTCATGAAATAATTTTTAACTGTGGAATTTGAACATTATTTGGGGTACAAATTAAGATTTAAAGGTTTGAAATCACTAATTAAACTGATTTTTGATCATATAGGTCCACCTAAGGATGGGCCAAACATCCATACAGTTAGTAGCCTCCAAGAGTGTGCCACATTGCTCAAATTGTGGTATGTCAGCAACGTTCTACTAAACAACAAAAGACTTGCGAGCAGCAGCTCTATGTATCATCGTGCAACACATTAAGAAGGAAACATGGTGGTGCTACGCCCACACGTTCATACTCAATGCCTTGTGACCTTCTCTTGCTAATTTATTTTCTACTTGGTTTACCTCCTTTAACATATGTTTTGCCTACCGGATTACTTGATTTCTCTTTAGGAGATTAGTTATTTCTGTCATTCAAAGTTTAAGTTTTATTTTGTTTACCTAAGGAGGCTTTGAACCTAGGACACATGGATTTATATGAATCCACTTATTTTGGTGTTTTATGTTCTTGGTGGGTTTTGAACCTATAACACTTGACTGGCACTAAGACATGTGTGTGCTTGTACTTTTCACTTGAACTTAAAATTTTGAACGGACAATTTTGGAGGGAAATTAACTTAGTTATTAGTTTTCTCTTAATCTTTATATTTTTTTACACTTCTTTTTTAGTACTACATTGTTTGGGAAATTAAAAGACATTGGACCAAAAGAGTAGAGTCATTGGGCTTCCCAGTTTTAAGCCCAATGGACACAACCATGCACCACATTAGTCATACACGCACGCTGAGTTGGACTGAATCGAATTTGATTGCTAGGTTGTGGGTTCTTGAAAGACCAATAAAAAATATTTGAGTGTTTTAAATTTGACTTGACCTTAAGAGACCTTAATGGTCTCAATTAATTTTGACATTTGATTATTAAATCTTTAAACGTTTAGCAATCATTGATTTTCTGCCCCATTTATTATTTAATTATCTACTTGTTTTATGACCGTTTTAGTCTTAATATCAAAGATTTAGGCTAAAACGTTCGTCTCCCTTACTCAAGGACTTTTTAAACCTGATGTAATTGTTGATGCAATGAATAATAAAATTTTAATTAATTTGATTTTATAAAAAATAACCTAGCGGCTCCTTTGACGAAAGGACTAACCAGAGAGAGATAGTTAATATGACCTCGAGAGTAATAGACTTAAAACCTATAAAAGAATAAATTACTTCAATTGAAACCCAATTTATATGATTTGAAAATCCCAAGATCTAGATTCAATATTGGAAAAATTAGTTGGAAGTGATTAGTGAGATAGCACTATATAGAGATATCTCTCCTTCCCATTTCTATGATGTAGATAGTGCAACTTGCCGATAGCGAATGTTGAGTATTAACCTTTTAACGAATCTGTAGTTTGGTTATCAAGTAGGGTATGACAAAGTATCATTGATAGATTCAGCCACGTGATTGTAGAAGTGAGATAGCTTCCAATATGAGAACTAAAGTTGATTCTCTAAAATGCTTATAATAGGTTGGGATTTAGCTCTTAGTCCTAGAGAGAAAAAATTATAAGAACTAAATAGTGGATCGTAAAAGTAGTGCATGTCTGTAGTAAATTAATTGTCTTGATTTACATTATATAATTGGGCAGTACATGACGGACATTAAGTTCACTAAACAACTAGTAAATTCGATAGACTTACACTAAGTAAAGGTTTAAGTTTAAAAAATACTTTTATCGACTTGGGCCGAGCTTGTCAAGCAATTGTAACTACAGTGTTGAGCTTGGCCTAGCTCCAAGGCCCGTAAGAGGGCAGGCCTTGAGGCAGACTGGGCCAAAGATCGGGTTTGGACTGGTCAATTTTAAGGAAAAATTTAAAAAGTGAAAACAATGTAAAAATGTTAGGCCATTTTCAAGGCGGCCGGGCAGGGCTGCGGCTAAAATTACATGTTGATACCTAGGGAGGTTTGAACCCAGGACAGATAGATTTATATGAATCCACTATTTTTTAGTATTTTGTGTTCCTAATGGGTTTGAACCTAAGACACTAGAGTAACTCTGAAACACGTTCGTTGTATTTTTTAACTTGAACTTAAAAATTTTAAATGCAAATTTTGAAGGAAAACTTAGTGAGGTTTCTTTCAATCTTTATACTCTTTACACATCTTTTTTAGTCTCATACACGGTGCTTGGAAACTAAAAATAGTAGAGTATAGAACATACTCTACTTCTAACTTTTGTTCCTTTCAAGTTATATTTTGTTAAGAGAGGGGGCTACCACTGAGGCATATATAATTCGTTAGAATCGAAGGAGTTGGCCGGGGGTGCTGCCTTCCTTTGGTTGAGTTGTTGAATAATGAGAGCATCCGTCTACAGAACATGCCAGCGTCGATCATCCGTCTTTTCAACAATTCTTACTTTACAAATTACAACTGCTTTGGAATTGGATATTGCTACTGGATATTGTGAGTTCTCACTTGCATATTTGATTAATTCAGTTGATTACATATGCTACATTGGCCCTTCATTATTCTCTATTTTTCTTTTGATTCATTTAATTGCTACTGTAACAAAGACATTGCAAGTAACAATTTCCACTACGAGGTTGCTGATTCTCTAAGGTGCAATGTGCTATTGTTGTTCATGGAGTACTCAATGATGAGAGTGGATTCACCTTCCTAATGAACAATTCTGAAACCCCCAGCAAGGTTGATTGCTAGCATTAGTACTCCTGCCCGCATTGCTAGGCATCAGTTGAAGCAGGCTGTGACTATGAATCTTCCTTGGCTGTTTCGAAGAACACAGCCCTACTGCTGCCCGCTTTCTTCGACCTGTGATGGACCCATTGAAATTCACTTTGATGTGCCTGATCTCCTTGGTAGCTGTTCCTGCATGAAGAGTCTGGCTACAAAGTCGAATGATATCTCTGTTACGAAAGGCTTCCTCAAAACTTTTGAAAATTTTTTCCTTGTTCTATAACTATAGTACCAATGTTTTCGAAGACCAAAGCATTTCTAGCTTTCCACATCTGCCAAAGGAGGAAGTCCCAATGCCCTACAAGCATTTCTAGCTTGTGCACCACTCTTACGAGCTCCATAAGAATAATTCAGGAAAATTTATTTCTGGATTATTTAGTTTTGAACATGGAAAATCATTTTATAAGACAAAAAATTGTCAATATTCGACTTTCCTTTTGTTTTATTTTATTTTTTAGATCATTTTTGCCAAATTTTGAACGCATTTTTTAAGGTTAAACCGAATTGTACTCGAACATTTTCCGTACCGTGTTTTTGCGGCACTCCGAATTGCTAATTAGGGTTGGGGGATAAGACCGACAAGTTCTTCTACTGTCCATATGCGTGTATCGAAATCAGTCAATTGAGACACTCCAGGGACAACTTTCTCAATAAGGGGTTCTGGGGTGGCCCACTTTGTCGAGCCAAATGTTCATCTCCTCACCCGATCCGAACCTATGTACCACTTGATACCTTGGGAAAGAATGATTTTGCCTTTAAGAACACCTCCAAGCCTGGAACTTTGAACCACCGAATGATCGTCACGTCTGGTTTTTCTCTTCGTGCCAATTCTCGAGCATGGAGTAGGAAGTTTGGTCTACCTGCCCTTCTAACATTCCAGGCTGTACTATCATCGCTTTCGTCTTTTCACTGATTGGTCCATTTTCAAAGTCGACCTGCGTGAATTTCTTTTTTGATTATTCCATCAACTCTCACCTCTGAATTTTGCTTTCTTTGGTCCGGCCTTTGCGTTTGAAGATTGCTATGGCGGGTCTTAGAGTGCTCCTTCGAACATGAGGCATCTAGGGAAGGTCAGTGGGTTGTATTTCAACCAGAGGTTCTTGTCCCAAACCTAGACTCCACAGTTTGGGAAAAGAGACTGTCATCTCTCCGCCATTTTTGGACTGGAGATCTTCATGCCATCTTGTCTAGTGTTCTCCATTGTCTAGATCGTCTTCTCCATATGACCCTCAGTCTCGGGTCTCGGGTCTCGGGTCTCGGGCTGCTTATCCATAAGACACTCTTCTTGTGGGGTATTTGGAAAGAACGCCATTATCGCCACTTCAAATTGTATGAAGAAGGGAGGGGTTTTAGATTGGAGGACGTGGTGTTCAATCGGCCGTCTATGGTCGAGAGGGATTAAGGCGTATGGGGGTGATGGTTTGGACGAGTACTTTTCCGGGGGCATTTTTGTAGAGAATTTTTTTTAGCGGCGACGCCCAATGAGCCGCGCCACATATACCTGGGTTGGGATTTGGTTTTAAAAAAACGTTTAAAAAAGTAACCTTGGGTATATGTGGCACATGATCATTGTAAGCCTAACAATGGATAGGTCTTAAGTTCTATCCAGGATAGAGCTATACCTGCATCCAAACACCTTAACAAATTTACTTTTACTCAAAAAGGGTGTTTTGGCTGCTGGTTTAGTCTGGTCAGTCAGTCACTTAACTTCCTATTTGGCTCCAATTCCGCAAGGCCTAATTGAAAATAAATCGAATCCTTGATTGGAGGAGATTCTGAAAATTTTAGTACTCTGATTGGTTAAGACTTGCTTAGGTCATGGATTTGGTCGGAGCGGTCGCACGGTGAGACGGTGAAATGTTGGACGAGTTAAATGCTACAAAGGTAACTTGTTCCGCTTTTTGAAAAGCAAACAAAAAACAAAAAGAAAAAGAAAAGAGAGAGAACCAATGCCAAGGTTGATTTCACGGCCGTTATAATGTTAAAGCACGTTTTTATCGGTTTTGGGCGTTTCTTTACAAATAATGTAACAGTCTTGAAGTGTTATAACGGGCGTTATAATAATTTTCTTAAATCAAGTTTATTATAACTTCAAAAATAGTCCTTCGATAAATTTTCAAAAGAGCCCTTGTCTTTACAATAAGTTAGGTAACTTAAAACACGATCTTCACCCCTATAAGTTTAATTTGGTTTTAATTAGTGTCAAGCTCAATGAGTTTAATACATTGAAGGTGCCATCTTGCTCAGTTGGTAAAGTTTGTGGGTGATGATACCATAGACCCGGGTTCAAAACCCGCCTTCACCGAGTTACTGACCTCTTAAAAACAGGCTTACCTCGCAAAAAAAAAAAAAAAAAAAAAAAAAAAGAGTTTAATGCATAGTTGAGAATAAAAATACCCTGCACACATGGTGTAGACCCTGAAGTATGCGAACATTGCATGCACCGTCGGATGCCCTTGAAAAACGTGCTTTTAAAATTAATTTTTTTTTTTAAACAGTGAAATAACATTTTTTTCAAGGGGCATCCAACAGTGTACACAAGGTTAATTTGCACATTTCAGAGTCTGCACCACATGTGCAGAATAGCTTTGCTCCATAGTTGAGGAGTAGAAAAAAAAATTTATCTATTGAGTGATGATCACATAGGCCGGGGTCCATGGATGCATCCATGGTACATATTGTTGGCAACTATTGATTAGTTGCCAACACACCTCGGGCTGCGCAGTAGTTTTTTGAAATACAACATTTTAACTATTTTTAAATAGATCTTAAAGAGTAACTTACCAAAAATAAAAAGAAAAAATCATCATATTCTTCCTTCTCTACTCTCTCCCAATGTCTTCTTCTATGGACCTCTCCATTCTTCTTTGCACCACTCTCCCATGGGATGCTATTAATGGAAGGAAAAATTTGGTGGTCAAGACTTGAGATCACTTCGGGCAATCCAATGGTTGGCATTGGCCCTAGGATTTGAGGTTTTGTATAAATAAAAAAAACCCCGTAAATAGGAGTTGATTTTTTGAGATCAAATTTATCTTTGAAGAAGAAGCTAGCTCATGGAGCTTTTTTTTTCCTGATTGATTGTGAGGATCTGTTGAGCCATGCTCTAGCCTCAACCACCACATGTGTTGTATTGTTCTTGCACTCGGCCACCATTCAAACCAAAAAGAGCGATGATCACATCCCAGGCAAAAAAAAAAGAAGATATTATTTGCCCAAAAATGACGATCCAAACAACCTAATAAGAATTGAAATAAATGAAAAAAAAAAATAGAGAAAGAGAAGAAGATGAGGCAGAGGTTCTATTCGAGAAAACTTGCATGCACTTCATCCAATCTAGATCAGATCCTTCCATTAATGGCGTCCCGTAAAGAGAGGTGCACAGAAGAATGGAGAGAAGTGCTGAGGTTTTTTTTGTTTTTGAGGAGAGAAGAAAGAAAAAGAAGAATATGAAAAGGCTTTTTTCTTTTTCTTTTGGTAGGTTAATGTTTTAGATCTATTTTAAAAATAGTAAAATATTGTATTTTTCAGCATTAAATTATGAAGCTACTGTGCAGCCCGAGGCGTATTGGCAACTAATCAAAAGTTGCCAACAATAAGTACGTTGGACACGTCCATGGACCCGGCCCATGTGATCATCACTCTTATCTATTCACCCTCTTTGTGGGACACTAGTCTCTATGAGGGAAATTGCATAATTTAAATTTATGCTTTGGTAATTATGCCAATATCCTATGTAAAATTTCCAAAACGTACAAGTCTGCCATTGTAGTGCTTCAACACTGCATGCATTGTCAGCCCTCAGATGTTTCCATTATTGAATCGGGGAACAAGATTCATATATCCAACCACGATAAGATGTTTTACCCCCAAACATCTGATCAGGTGGGGTTCACACCTTACTATGTGGGCATAAGCTCACATCGCATACATCTTCATAGGCTCATGCACATGCATGTGCAACTCCCTTGGGCGTTGCTTCCTAGCATTCCTCAAGTGGTTTTCCGTCCACAAACATATGGTTGCTTTCAGGGCCGGCTCTACCTTAAGGCCCCAGTCCAGGTCCCACTAACCACATCGGTTTTTAGCCGACCCCTTATTGGATATACAAACCAAAAATAAACCAGCTGATCGATTATTTCTAGCCATAGATTTTAGTACTTTTTAGGACATGATTCTAATCATTGTATTTAAGCTTGTTTTTTGGGTAATAAATCTAATGGCTATAAATCATCAATCAAGCTGATTTTTAGTGTATTTATCCTCCAATAAGTAGGATGAACATCCATACAGTCATATATAGGGCCCAAAAAATGATCTATATGCAGGGCCACGAGAGGTTTCGCCTTAGGCCTCAGCTTGTATCGAGACGGTCCTGGTTGCTTTGAGTCTCCATCAATTAACACTGATCCGTCGTGAAGGTTGGGGAAAAAAAAATAGGAGAGAGAATTCGCTGAATACAGTTAGGGGTGACACTAAATTCAGACTGTCGGGTAACTGGTTCGGGTTGGGTTGAGAAAATCCATATCGGTATCGTAACTGGCCCTTTTCAATCCAGCGAGTTATAATTAACATGGTTACTTTGGGCTGATTTTGTTTTCTGGGTAGGTCAACTAGGTCTGTTTCGGGATCAGTTTCGGTTATATTCGGCTGGGTTCGGTTTACTTCCAACCCATGCCAAAACCAACCCAGGATGGCCAATGGCCTTAGCACACTAAAGAGAGAATCAGTCGTCACGTCTCCTTGCTTAAAAAAATTAATGAATTTAGTTTAATATGCAACTTGATTTTTTAAAATTGTTGGTACGTTGTCATGAAAATTTATTGAAAAAATAAAGAAGACGTACAAAAGGAACCCTTGGAGGGGAAAAAAAAAGCTTCAGGACAAGGAAGTAATCCCCACCATAAGAGTAGTACATTCCATGGTTTTAAAAACGGCCGTTTAAACGGTAATGCCCCAAGCCCGTTTCTGTTAAAACCATTTAAACACGTTTTAATGGTTTTGAAAATAACAGCCAGCCGTTAAAATTGTTTAAACGGCCGTTTTATTCTGAAACATTTTGGGAAAAAAAACAGCCGTTAAATCCGTTTAATTTCCGTTAAAATCCTATAAATTCCATTTTTTTTTAATTTTCAAATTTCAGAATTTGAATTTCAATGCCATTTTTTTCCGTTAAAATCGTTAAAATCCATTTAATTCCATTTTTTTTTTCCATTTTTGACCCTGGCCGTTTCAATCCGTTTTAACGGCCGTTTAAACGGTTTGAATGGTAACGCCCCCAGTCCGTTTAACCGTTAAAACGGCCTCCTTTAAACCTTGGTACATTCAACTTGAAAATTAGCTAAAATCAAGGTTTAAAATAGACCGTTATAATGGTATAGCGGACTGGGATGTTGTAATTTTTTTTTTCCGTTATAACGAATTGTAATGTTCAGGGGCAAAAATGAAAAATAACAGGTAAATAACGGCACTAAAATTCAAAACTTCAACTTCAAATTTTCAATAAAAAATAACGTAAAATAACATAAAAAATAATGGAAAATAACGGAAATAATGGGTATTTTTTCACAAATTTTCTCAAAAATTAATGGCTGTTATTTTCGTTATAACAGAAAAATAATGAAAAAGGGCTGTTATTTTCTGAGCGCACAACAGGAGAGGTCCGAATCCGTTACAACGGAGCCCATGGCTAAAATATATCCTGATGGGAAATTTCTTTTCTATGGATATGATCAAAATCCAAGTGTGGAGGAGGTTTTTCGATCCAAGGGCATCGGATGCTAATTACATGGCATTTCCCATCAAGAAAGCTTTATAGAAAAATACTGAAGGAAAGAACCTCGGATGGTTATAAAGACAACCTTTATCATCATGGAGTTGGTGTACTTCACTTAGAAAATAAGAAAAAAAGAAGGAATAAAGCAAAAAATTAGAATTCACCTCACTTTTCCCTTCACTTGTTACTTTAATTTTGATATATATGCGTCGAATCAGGGACTGCCATTTGTACATACAAGCGTAGGTGGGACTCTCATAATATATTTTAGAATATTCTCCTGTCAAATCATGTCTCGCGCTGTCGTGTACAGATGGCCAACCGTGATTGGACACACATACATACCTATTTTACACAATTCCACGGCTATACTGTAACAAATATCATGGAGAATATCTAGGTCTGTGCTATACGGAGAATGGAATCAAATTACACATTGTGGGACTTACCATCTATGTTACCCAAATACGCCAAGGACATGACCCCAACAAAGCATGGACACGACATTTACACTAAAAATCGAAGTATCCAACCCGGATAGGGCACCCATTTTGACGTATCCGAGTATGGTTAATAATGGAGAAAAAGTTCAATAGATGGTCACGGCCATGGTTAAAAAAAAGTTACGACGGCAATGCTCCAAGCCTGTTACATTATTTGCTTAAAAAAGGCCTAAAATCAAATTAAGTAATGAATTTAACATTAATGGCCGTTATAATGCTTGTTATCTGCTAACAAAATAATACTATTTTTACTGTATCTTTTTACTATGATGTGACCCGTTATAACGGACATATAACCGGTAGCCCTTGGTTAGGTCATTAAAAATATATAATTTTTTTTTAAATTTTCTGTTAACCTAATTATAGTTTTTTGATAGGTAAACTGAAATTTATTAAAAAATAAGGGGTGCTTGGAGGATAAGAAGGCGTCCACATACACCAAGAGAAACATAAAAAATAAGAAAACAACAAACAAGCAAACCACCCCTGACCAACTCTCCAAAACAACAAAGAAGTCTCCCCTTTATCAAGATAGATCAAAGCATCCCATTTAAAAACCACCCCCCTCAAGAAAATCTATTTCCCCTCCCTATACAACTTGGCCCTAAAGAAAGATTAGTCCTTTAATCTCTAAAATCAACGTTTTCTGTAATTTGCTTCTCCCCCAAAAATCCCGTTATTACGTTCTTTCCAAAGACTCCAGATCATCACTGCAAACGGAGTTAAAGCCAAGCCTTTTACTTAGACCACTGAAAGCCCTTACACTCTCCCACGAGAGAAGAAGTGGCGACACCCAGGCAACTCCAAAACTCCTCCAAAAAACTGACCACCCTCCCAAGCCTACTTACAAAGAAGAAAGATATAGTTGCTGGATTCATCCCCATTCTCCAAACAAAGAGGACAATAATCCACAACGTTAACCTAACTATACTTACTCGAGTTTTTCGGACACAATTTCTGGGATCGAATTTGATTTTGAGAGCGAACATTTGATAAGGCTGATTTTTTTTGTTTACAATCCTATATTGGGCCCACTGAATAGTGGCTCTCACCTCCTCCATGTGATCCATGTACATGCCCCTTCAGATAAATTGGAGAAAGCCAGGTAGTGTTGCCGTCAGTGTTAGAGAATGTCATCCCTAGGTCTACACGATTTACATCAAGCAAACCCGGAAGTCCATTCAATGGTCTGGAATCTTGGGAGGATGTCTTTCGTAAGTGCCGACAACATCATTTTCCAATGGGGAAACTTGAGAGAAACCTTGCTCGTTCCTCTCCTCGTGAAGCATAAAAGATTTCAAATTTCAAAAATTTGAAATTAAATCAACGTTGTTTCAATTTATTTTTTCTTGAGTCTTGTAGGAAGTACCTGTTTTTAGATAGTCAGGGTTGTTGAGACTTGAGAGTACGTACTGTCTGAGTGCCGAGCTGCTTAGGAGTTAGTAGCAATGTTTTATGCTTTCCTTTTAACTAGTGTTATTATTTACCTTCATCCCCAGTAGGGGTGGACCCTATCGTCTTTCCCTAGGTCTTGACCTCTGATGGTCCTCGAGATTCACATCAACAAATCTTGAAAACCATTCAACGATCTAGACCTAATTGGACGACAACGTTACCATCATTTTCCTTCGCTTTTCTGGCTTTTCAAAAGAATTAAGAAAAAGCCCCTTTTTTTTCTTAATTTTCATGCATCTTATTATTCTTTTTTGCAGTCCTTGTTAGGTAGCAAGGCATTATGACAGAAACACTTATTATGGTGTCTTAAGAAAGTTTAGTAAAATAAAAAAAAAACAAAGCTCCATAAATCCATGGTTCATCACCCTTTTGTTTTAAATTTTTTTTTAATTAGAGGGACGCCGGCGCAGAATCTCAGTGGTTCGTGACAGCAAAGCTAGATATAAATATATCCATTTCTTCATTCTTATCATAAGAAATAAAAAAAAAATCAATACAAAGATTTCATTAAGGAAACATGATCCATAATCTATGGACTTGTAAAAAAAAAACTCAATTTTTCTCGTCATGGAGGCAATTTCTTCTTACTGGTCTATCTCGTACGTAAATGGGGATAAAGCCACCAACTTTTCTTTCTATTTTTTAAAGTTTTTTTTTTAAAAAGTAGGTAAACTTAGCATCAGCAAGGAAGCTTGATGACTTTTGTTGAGGTTCAACCCTCAAGCCAACCTTAAAGTTGGGGAATAATATTTATATATTAGCACCACAATAAGGTGAGTTTGGTGGCTGTCCGTCCCTGTTTCAATTCGGCCAAAAATACGGACAAAAAGCTGTTCTGCGTCATCAATAGGACCTTTGTTTTGGCACATTAATGGTGATACTGGGACCATCATCTTATTCCATATGCATGCATGTATGTATGTATGTATGAAATCTTATCATCCAAGAAATTTAAATATAGGAATGCTAGCAAGCAACCCTTAACTTTAATGGCGTTGCAGCTAGAGATGAAACCCCACAAAAAAAAAACAAGAAACTGACTAGAAAACAATACCCAGAATTTAAAATATGTATTTTTTCTTGTATTTTTGCTGGCTGCATCTCTGTTAACTCTGTGCGTTGCTTGGTAACATTTGTATATTCGCGTATTACTCGCATATGATAATTGAAATTTTTGTTCTTTTTGAAGAAACATTTAATTAATATGACCGTATAAACTAAAAAATCAAAAAAATTGTGAATTTTAAGATTAAACGAATAAAACACGTCTTATTTCAGTTTAATACACTAATTTTGCATTTTTTTTAGAATAAAAGCTTATTAAACAGCTGTATAAATGAATTTTTTTGTAAATCAGTTTTTAAGGCTAAACGAATACGACACTTCAACAATGATTGAAGTTTTATATCCTGAAATTAAACTCGAACTTTTCCGTTTCGAATCTTTGCCGTATGCCGAATTGCTAACTATATATGTTCAAGAGTACTGCTTATAGGAAAGCTAGCAAGCAACCCCTTTAAGAGTTGCACAGATGCAAACCCATAGAATACTAAGAAAAACTGACTTGAAAACTACATCTTTGAATTAAAATTTATATTGTTTTCTTGGGATTTTGTGGGGTCGTTGCATATATGTGAAGTTCCATTGAGGGATTGCTTGTTATATGAGTCCTCGAAAAAATAATTAAAAATAAGAATATTCGTGTACGTTTCATATAAGTGCCAATCTTAGTGTGTCGTCCACAACAAAAAGTGGGGAAAAACAAGAACTGGAGAACTACAACAGGCGGTCTACATTGTTCGTACACATATCACAACCATCTGATCAAAATCAGACCCTTGTTAGGTAATGATGATTCCCATCCGTGGGTGGTGGGGTCATTTGTGGCATCAAACTTGACAGCTGCTGGAAGTGTGGGACGACCACTACTCTATTTAGAGTCTCGATGAAATCACCATCCTTCTCGATCCCTTCAGTAGTGCGGTCCATTGAAGCTCATGTACTTACCATGCAGTCATTCGTGGGCCCGATTCATATGCTTGCTTAACCAAAAGGAGGTTGACCGGACTCATATATTGCTCAGTTGGATGGGCTCTGTGTTGCTATACGTACCTTGAGCTTGCTGATCTGAACTGAACCGAGTCCGATTTTCCTACGGATATGAGTCGTTGGGCCCTCTACTTTGCAGTTTGCACAACACACGTCCTTAAACCTGTCCTAACCCGCTTAAACTTAACCCTGGTAGCCCTAAAGGGAGGGTCGTAGAAACCCTTTCCAAGAACACTCCTTTTGTAGGAAAGTTTTCCTGCTACATTACATAACGAATAGGGAGAACATTGCTATCGACCTGGAGAGAGGTTGTCGTCCCATGGTCCACGCCGTTTGATCGATGGTACGTCCTCAAATCCATCAAATGGTGCAGGCAGTAAGCACAATAACCCGCCTCATGAAATAATATATATGTAAAAAGCATCTACTTCGCGTCGATCTGGACTGTTGAATTTATGCTCCCACCTGTTGCCAAATTATTCATCAATTGATGGTTATGAGCTCGCATTTGATAATGTGAAATTAAGCCAAGGTTCACTCTAAATGTGTACCTACCCACCAGGGGTTAGCGCAGATGGTAGCTAGCGACAGGGGTTTGCTACCTCTAGTCGTGTGTTCGATTCTGTGCACCCCTCAATTTACCCCGCTGCACATAGGGAAACTTCCGTGTGGGTCGGTGCGGTGCAGCCGGAGGGATTAGTCCCATTCTATGTGTACCTATTATGGGTAGAGATGGTCATACCGACGGGCTAAACTACATTTTTTTATTATTATTATCAAATGCCCATTGTGATCAATTGTTTCATTAAAATCATAAGGGTAAACGAGTCATTTTGGTTGGTTTGAAAATTAAGAAAAAAGAATAGAAATAATTGTTTTGTCTCAGTCCATATTGATTGTATATTGCAAATTTCAAACTCCATCTATATATATATATATTAATAAAGGTAATTAATTTCTTCATTTATCAGTTTGATTATTATAAAGAAAGTAATAAAAGAAAAAAAATTCAGAAAATTCGTTTAACACGATCTCCTCGTATTATTTTGTTGTTTTTTCCTTAAAATTCACAAACCCTCATTATCACTCTCACCATCAATCCTTCTCTCCATACTAAGTGATCCTAGTGTAATACCTTCACCCCCTTGGTTGATCAATCGTAAGAGCGAACATCTCTTCATATATCGCAATCCAAAAAGGCGATCGATCTTCTCTTTTTTATCTTTTTCTAACCTTTTCGGTTGAGTTTATTTGTTGCTTAGACATCGATTCAAAGTTTCTCTACTTACATTGGTGTAAAGTATAATGGCGAACGAGTTCCAGAAATCTACTTTCAAATAACCTTTTACTTTTCACTAGAGCTAGCACATTTTGTTTGGAAGGGACTTTTACTAAATTGGAATAAGTTCCGCGGACCTGAATTTTTTCACTTAAATTTTCACCGAAGCTCTCGGGCGTGGATTTCGAGAATCCAACAGTGGTTTTGCTTTGGCAAAAGTGAATGCCAGCTCAGCATTGTCAACCACCATTGGATTCTTGGGCTATGGATGAGATTTTTCGTGATGAAAATTTAAATTGTCTTCATCTCCTTCTATATTTATTATATATTTATGTAATACAAATCCTAATTAATTTTATATTTAAAACTAATTAATTCTTTCTTATTCCATCTTTAGAAAAGTTTGAAATCACGTGTAAAAGAACGTGTCACCCACTACTATATATGAAGTTCCCACTAGGATTTATCAACATGCGATCATTACCCCATTAGGACAATTTTTTTTTGCCAGACACCCCATCACCACATTTTTTTCAAAATCATAGTGATGATACCACTGACCTGATTTCTACCAAAAAAAAAAAAAAAAAAACTGACCAGTGACCATTTCTCTCTCTAAAACTCTCTGTGTTCAGTTGGGGTGGCAACAAAAGATGAGAAGACGGCTGGTCAAAAGGAATCTCAAGTGGTTTATTAGGTTAGAGCTAGTAGGGCTAGGGTTAGGGTTAGGGTTTGTAGTACTCGTTTTATCACCATAAAATTAGGGTTTCCCATATATAAATGGGTGGTGATGAGAGCAGCACCGAAAACATGGGACATGTTGCACCTCTCTCATTTGTCACCCCACCCTTTATGTCTCTTTCTCTCTCTCTCTCTACACACGCACAATGGCGTGACTCATGACATGGCATGGCGGGATTGTAAAACCTTCTTTCACGGATAGATAAAAAAGATAAAAATTCTCTCTCTCTCTCTTGTTCGCTCGCTCGCTCGCTCTCTCTCTCTCTCTCTCTCTCTCTCTCTCGTATCGAAAAGCTTCAAAACCCTAAAAAGCTAGGGTTTCGCTCGTTTTCGCACTCGAATTTTGTCCAACCAGCTACGAATATTCTCTCAAAATTCATCTAACCAGCTTCGCCGTGACATGATCTATCTTCTGAGACATTTTTCTAGAGATGCCGTGGAGTTTCCAATTCGAACAGCTGAGAGATCATTTTCGCCTGAGATTCAACTGAGATAAGGTCAGTTTGTTCTCTCTAAGAACTCTTTGATCTTCCGTTCAATCATCTATGATGGATAGTTTTCTGGCTCGTACGTATGAGCTTTAATTGAGTTCGAGCTCCGTTTTTTTTCTCCGTTTTTAAGTTTCCTTGAATCTAATTTATATAGAATTCATCTACGAGCTTGGCTTTTGCTTTAGATTTCATTTTTCACTTAAGAACTACAGCTTTTTTAAATATTTTTAGAAATTATTCTGTGGTTTGGTTTTCTCCTTCCTTTTTGTTGGAATTAGGGTTTGCTGTTTCGAAGTTGCGTAATCGTTTGCAGATAAACCCTAATATGTTCCTTTTATGGACTAAGATGCGTGATTTTATGTTGTAATTTGGACTTCAAAGAAGTGCGCTTTGAGCTAGTTTTGTTTGATTTTATCGCAAAGAGTAGTTTAAACATCTTGTTTTTATTGTTGGAAGTTTTATTATTTACAAGTAAACCCTAACATGTGTTTGTTTGTTGTCTTAACAGTGCTATTTGATGTTGTAAGTTGCAAATCTTGAAGTGGGATCAGGTACATGTTTGATTGTAGTGTGTTTGTTGTCTTAGTTGTGTTATTTTATGATGATATACTTTGCAATTTCTAGAATTGGGTGCAGCTACCTGGCTGATTGTATTATAATTGTTGTTTTAACACATTAACTGCGTTATTTTATGATGTAATTTGCAATTAACAGAAACGGATTCATCCACATGGTTGATTGTGTGCATTTGTTGTCCCTTTTTTCTTCTTCTGATCAATTGTCTGCGTTTTGTTGTCTTAACTGTGTCATTTAATGAATTGATTTGCAATTGGTAGGAGTGGGTTCAGGTACATGGTTACTTGATTCTATTGTGTTTGTTGTCTTAGTTGCGTTTTTTTATTTTATGTAATTTGGGATTAATAAAAGTAGGTTGCGCTACGTATTTGATTATATTGTATGTAAACAACGAAAAAGAAGAAAAAAAAAACTTCAGATTTTTATTTT
Organism: Euptelea pleiosperma; assembly: GCA_035048495.1. Classification (NCBI taxonomy): domain Eukaryota; kingdom Viridiplantae; phylum Streptophyta; class Magnoliopsida; order Ranunculales; family Eupteleaceae; genus Euptelea; species Euptelea pleiosperma. Next base: position 28,006,841 of record CM068549.1, read on the forward strand.
CATGGAGGAACTAGGATGTGTTATTTTTCACCATTAAACCCTATTAAATGCTGAGATTCAGATTTTGGTTTGTTATTTTGTGATGTAATTGTAGAAGTGTCTATTAGCTAAATGATTGATTCTATAATAAATCATGTGAATAAACATGTCATTCCCACATAAGTTCTTTTTCTATGGTATTAGTTTTTTCAGATTTCAACCGTCATCTTATGATTTACTTTAGAACTTTTAGGCATTGGTAGCAATAGGTGTGATGTACCAAATAAAACCTCATACTTGTAATAAAACTAAACAAAAGAAAATTAAAATATAAGAGAGGATGATGTGGACTAGAGGATGTATGACATGTATTATTTCTTTTTTGCTAAAACATGTAGATTGTAAAAGGATTTCCTATTCTGGATTGTATGAAGGCTTGTTGTTGATTTGTGATTTTTTGTTGTTGTACAACACATGAGGTACATCCTTCTTTATAGCCAAGTAGGATGGTTCGAGTTTGCCATTCTAGAGTATACCATAATTAGTGCAATCTTATCGATATACATGGAAAATTAAAATTTCATGTTGATCACCTTTTTATTCATTGTGAAGTTGCCAAAGAGATTTGGTGTCACTTCCTAAAGCTAGTGGATCTTAATTGGATTTTTCCGAAAGATGCGTTGCAGTTATTACTCGATGGCAAGGGGGTCCTTTTCGAAAATTTGGTAGGATTCTTTGGAAGTTGACTCTCTTAGCCAATTCGCGGGTCATATGGGAGGATATAAATAAAAGGATCTTTGAAGAGAAATACTTGAGCACTTTATATCGATATTAATGATAAAATTATGGTGATGGTGTCCCATTGGGTTCTTACATCAAAGGTATTTAAGGGGTTTAGCCATTGTGACATATTGAGAGAGTGGGAGGTGGTAGTGGGGTCGTCGCCGTCCTCTTTTGATATTCAAGTAGGTTGGGGCCCTCGACCGAGGAGACGATCAAGTTAAATTTTGATGGGGGTTCGCTTGGTAATCCGGGTTTGACGGGGATAAGAGACTTATTCCAGGACAAAGATGGAAGAATCATTCATGTGTTTTCGGGCCTCCTGGGGGAATGTGATTCTAACAAAGACAGCTCTCTCTCTCTCCTTCAAGGGTTAAAAATCTCTAAGGAGCTAAATTTGGGTCAGATTGTTGTGGAAGGTGATTCTAGTAATACGATTAATTGGTCTTTGGAAAAGAAGAAGGGGACATGAAGATTAGTGCATATAATCAAAGGAATTTAGGAGTTTGTTTCGACAATGAATATTTCGTCTGCTTAGTTCCGAGATCAGCTAATGCAAAGGCGGATTCCTTACTTAAGGATGGTGTTCTTACAGAGGCTTTGTTTAGTGACTCAGTGATGCCGTTGTAATCGTGTCCTCTTTCATGTTTTTTCTACTTTTTTTTTCACCTTCTCTTGTACTTTTCCTCTCTTTCCTTAATAAATTTTCTTATGTTACGATAAGAAAAAACTCTTCTAGAGAACCTTTAGTAAAATATTTAAATTGTTTAGTCTCAAATTATATTTTCTAACCCCCCTTAATTTGAAATCTCATATTTTCCTTTTAGTAATTGAACTTTTATGAAGGTACTGCCTTAGTGCGTATATTTGCAAGCTATTCTCCCGTTTTCAAATTTTGAGCTTAATTTCTCCCTTCTCCACTGATTCTTTGAAGAAGTGACGTTCAATTTTGATATACTTTGATCCACTACGGAATACTGGGTTCTTTGTCATAGAAATCGCTGACATGTTGAATTACTAGAGTATTCTTTTACTACTGTGTAGTGTATCTTGCTAAGTTCATTTATATACCTTAAAACAATGCTGACCACATGAACTATATTTGGTCTTGTAATTTGGAGATAACTCAATGAGCCAACCAGGCTTCATTGATGCATCAACTTTTTATTCTCAATCAATTTGTAAGAGCTTTTCATTTATTGCCATAGTTTGTGACCTTTGGTTGCATCCATTCATGTTAAATATCTTTAGAATATCTTCTGCATATTTTTTTGTGAGATTAAAATACCATCATGAGACTATCTCATCTATCTCAATAGGCCCAAATCTATCATCTTGAATTTCTTCGTCATTGTTTTCTTGAATTCTTCAATCATATTTGAACTTGTACTTCTGTAGATTAGATCATCTACATAATTACAAACTATGAAAAATCTTGTGAACTTTTCCTTTTTATGTATGGTGATGGGAAACTAGGACTTCTTTGAAAACAATTTTCATGAAAATAGTTTTCTATTTTTCTGTTTCGTACTCTTGGTGCTTGTGTAATGCTTTTCATAGTTGATAAAGTTTTTCTTCTCTTCCCTTTACCACATATCCTTGTGGTTGCTCAACATATACATCTTCTAGTTCTCCATTTAAGAATGCAAATCTAACATTGAACTGATGAATATGAAGTTTTTTTTTTTTTGATAAGTTGAATATGAAGTTTTAGTTGTGCTGCAAGTGCTAAAACAGTCATACTTGTTTCCAATCATGCAACAAAAGCAAATGGTTCATTGAAATCAATACTTGGCTGTTGCGAGTAGCCTTTGGCTACTAACCTAGCTTTGCATTTCTAAATTGAGCCATCCTCATTGTACTTGTGTGAGTGACAAAATTCACACTCATTTGATGTGTGCCATGCGTTATTTATGGGATAAGAGAGAACAACTCTTTTTCTTTACTCTTCATCTTATCCCAATAAATCTGTTATGAAAACTAAATTGATTAGGATACACATTGATCTCTGTGATTTAAGGGGATGATCATGCTGTAAGATCGCTACAAAACACCCTCCCTTTTTTCCACATAAATGGGGAGAAAAATGTACTATGGAAAAGGAAAAGGGGTTACCGTGCAACCCAAAAAATTTGCGCTCACATTTTGGTGCTGTCCAATGGAATTGATCATCATCATCCCAACCTCTATCACCGATGGCCGACCACCATAGTCACCAGTCCGTCTCTCGAGTCTGCTCAAACCCCCTCCATCGCTTGCACCGTTATGAGCTAACCCCACCAACCGCTGATTTCTCTTTAATCAGACCCCTCAGTTCTGGTGTTCCTTTTTCACAGATACAAATGTATTCCATGGCTGCAGCTTGAGCATTTAGCTGTTGCCGAAGCATGCACCTTGTTGGTACGCCTCTATTGGCGACACACCAACATACATCCCAAAACCCACAAAACAGACATAGTTGGCGCTGGGCTCGTCTTCGTTGGCTGTTGCACATCAGCTACTACTCCAACAACCATTCCTTGCCATTGTAGGTCATTGTCCACAACTCGCTAGTTACCACCTTCACCCTCTTCTACCAACGCCCTAACCATATTTGCAGTAATCATCTCGCGGCCAAACAAATTATCATCTTGATCATTTTTTGGTCGTTAGTGACTTGCCCTCCTATAGCAACCCTTTTCACTGTTGCTACAAAAGAAAAAAAAGATTCTCTTCTCAAAGACCCTAAGACAAGCAAATCCTATCACTAATCATCCATCATGGCAAGGTTCATCATCACCAAAACATGACCAAAAACACTATCACAACCCATGCATTGGCCCCCCTTTCAATTGGGCATCTTGATCACCAAGGTTTGGCCACCACTTATTGCTACTTCAACATGAAGAACAACCAAAAGAGTTTGGATTTGAACCAGCTGCCTGCCCTATAACCAAGGTTTAAAATTTCGTTTCGGAGGAATGTCTCGGTCAAGTGAAAGAGGGAGATAAACTCTAAAACGAAACAAAAATTCACGAAACATTGAAAAAATGGTAAACCAACAAAATTTCCGAAACATTCTGAAATGTTCCCAAAATCATGAAATCATATTTTTTTTTATTGTATTGGATTATATCGTAATGTCTCGGTTTGTCTCGGCGAAACAAATCGAAACATTCCAAAATGAAACGAAATGGAACATACGAAACATTCTGAAATTTCAAACCATGCCTATAACTCAAGCACCACCTATGGCCATGAATCCACCAGTCACTGTTGGATTTCATGTAATCCGAACCACCATCTTTGCCCTTTGCCACTGAAAATTTAATGAGCCATCAATCTTTAAGCTTCATAACCATGGTTGAATTTGGTGTTGACAATGCCGACTCATGCCTGTCAACCCTTGCCGTGACCAACGAGTCCAAGCCTTGGTATCTGTTGTTCAGTAGTTATCGCTTGAGTTGGTGTGCACCTTTGCCTCTGTCATTGCCATCTGAATACTCTACATTGAAGGAGACTCGTCGTTGAGCCGTGGACTGCCTATGACCCTCGAAAGGAGCAATCTTCTAACGGTCTGATCCTGAGCTAAAGTCTAGGCCCAAGCCAAAGTTTGAGCTCGAGTAAAAACCAAGCAAAAGCCAAAGCTTGAGCCAGAGCCAAAATCCCAGCTAGGCCGCTAAACTAAGCTCATAAGCCCCTTCTTAGCCCATTAAAAAGACAATTTCCATTTGGCCAGAAATAGGGTGTTAACTCGACACTCCAACTTCGACCTGCCACATGCCAATTTAGGCATATGGAAACAAAATGTGACCTATAACTCAGAATTCAAAGGTGGTGTGTTAACCATCTTTTAATGTGATCTCCAAGGGAAGCAAAATCGATTTTTATCTACATACATGTAGGAGAACGATAGTGATCATATGCATCTAGGGACCTACTCTGTGATCCTGCTTTCTAGATTGTCTGATCATGCGATGCTATCTCCTAAACGTTTTAATTAGGTGATGCTACCCCTGGATGATTTGATCATGCGGCACCGCTTCCTACATGAACTGATCATACGTTGTTGCTCACAAGGAACAACTCTTTGATCAACCAGCAGGAGGGAATAGGGATAGTGCGTAACGGAATGATTCAAACTGATCTCAAACAAAATGGTCCAAATAAAACGTTTGTTGTTCTAGGGGTGGTGCTGGCTCGGGGCTCTCACGAAACTACCCCTCGATCAACTCTATCGTGTAGAACAACCCCTTGATTGACCCACTCGTGCAGGACAGCCTCTCGATTGGCCCGCTCATTGTGAACATATCCTCAAACAACCTGCTAAGAGCCCCTAGTTCATCCGATCAAACATTAGATGACTTGATTGCATTTATAAGACACGTACGGAGAGCTTTTTTAGTCTTCTTGGAAGTGGACCACTGCCCTCCAACAAGCTCATCCTCTGAGGAAAAGGCTATTTGAGTGACAAAAAAAGGACGCTCATGCGATGTGTACCACACGTTAGTATGGGATAGGAGAGAACAACCTCTTGTTTTAGGTTTCATCATATCCAAATATTCTGTTATGGAAACTAAATCAGTTTGGATAAGCATTGATCCCCATGATTTAAGGGGATGATCATGGTGTAAGATCCCTATAAAAACAACCCTCTTTTTTAAATGGGGAGGAAAAATGTTTTACAAAATTACAGAGAGGAAAAATATTTGAAAAATCAAGAATAGTGAATTGGCTCACTTAGAGCCCGTGGACATAGTTGTTGTTCCTGCAACGAACTACATAAAATTTCTTGGCGTTCTCTCTATTTCTATTTCTTTTTCTCTCTTTGAGCAATCATGTGATTTGGGTGTGCACACTATTTCTGAGGCGACTGATGGCTAGTCTAGAAATTTGCACTCACAGCTTGTTCTTGAAAATCTACTTTAAAACAAGTATTTCTTTCGAGTTGATCAGTGAGCTCCTAGGTATAATTCTTTTCGATAACTTTATACTTCTTCAAATTTTTGACGTTCACAAGGAATGAATGCTCCATCACAAGATTCATATATTTCTTTTAAGGAACGAACATCTCATGGGGGTGATTCTGTGGATGATGAGCTTTATCCTGAGCTTGAGCTTAATTTTGATTCTAATGAACTTGGATTTAGTGTTCTTGGATTTGGTGGTGGTGAACCTGTACTCCACCACATCTTCAACTGGCTTTGGTACCTGTTTTTATATTCGGTATTTCATTTCCAAATATCTATTTCATCCAACATAAGATCTCTGTTGATAACCAGTTTTCTTTTTTCTTGTATTATGAAGACGACAATTGACATGCCTTTGGTTCATCACTATATCCAATGAAGATACATTTTTCACATTCGTCATCAAAACTCCTATATTTTTTAGGCCTCAAATGGAGTCCTATTTCGAACTGACTTTGGTGGTGACCTATTAAGAAAGAAATTTGATGTATTTATTACTTCTGACCAAAATTCATTTGAGAAGCCTTTACCTTTCAACATGCTATGCATCATCTCCACAATTGTTTGATTTCTTCATTGTGCCACATCTTTTTGTTGCGCTGTGCATCTTGTTGTTAATTCTCTTTGAATTCCTTCTGCCTTGCAATAATTCTATAACTCATTAGATGTAAATTCTCTACCATGATCAGTACTGTGCACTGTTTGAGGATATCCACTTTGTCTCTGCTTATGTCTTGGATTCTTCAGTGGCAGCAACTAATTAAGGCAATCTTATCAATATAAATGGAAAAACCTAACTAAGAATTCTCTTCGACATGCCATACTCTTCCAGAGAACTCTAGTCAGCTCTTGTTTTATTTTCAAATTACATTTTCTAACACTTTTGAGCATGTAATTGATTCAATCACATTAATCATGTTCTTGAGCACATGATTGATTCTATAACACCTGTTAATGTATATGTATAGGAAGTGCTGTCTTTTTGGGCTGCAGAGTTGTTCTGTTGGTTTTTTTAAGATGGAGGAGAAGGTTATAGGGGAGAACAATTGTGACAGAAGTGAGTCAACTCTTGTTTCCAAGTCTGGCAGGTCTCTCATTGAATCGAGATCCATGGAGCTTGTCAATGCTAATGAGAAGCAAGAGGTTGGACTATGTGGGCACTTCTCGATTAGGTAAGCTTTGAACTTAATTATTTTGTAGATAACTTCTGAGCATCAATAATGGTGTGACTTAATGTGTCCTAGGGCGATTTAGTTGTTACTCAAGTGTTCATGAAGTATTATTCTGGATTCTTTTCAGTTTCTCTGCAACATAAGTATTGATTTTATGGTCTCACTTCTCATGTTGAGAGTGGGGATCTGAATTTCCCGAACAACAATTTACGCTGCGGGTCATTTTGTATATTCTTTTTGTGAATTCTAAACATTGTATTAATTAAATTTGAAAGACGAGATGCGTTGGTATGTCACTTATTCAATACATGGTCCAGTTTTGTTGTTCTTTATCCAAATAATTAATCAGACAATTTTGTATTTATTTTTATCAAGTGAAGCTAAATATGTTCAAAGATGGAAGCAGACTAATTGATTTCAGATAATGACTCCCACCGGCTACTCAAACTGATGAAAGAACCTACAGTCACTCAGATCGATAAGCACACAAAACAATGAAAAGCATACACATTAGGCTGACATGCCAAACATTTTTGAGAAACAAAATTATGCTCTTAGAGAGTTTTTTTATAGTACTTTGGCAGGCATTAGTCTTCTGTTTCATGTAGTAAATGACAGACTGCTGGATCTGAACAACTTTTCTCTATTGTGAATGCAGAGGATATGTTGCTGAGATTCGTAGAAAAGATAGTAAGATTTGTTGGCCATTTCCCACAGTTAATAATCATAAGGACTTGGAAGAACAAACAGATGTGCTTCCTCCTTTAAGTGTCGCTGAATTCAGATGGTGGCGTTGCCAAAAGTGTTTGAAGAGGACTGACACTATAGGTGCTGCAACAGAAATTGGAGTGCTTGCAAATTGTTACAATAATGGATTTAAAAGCAGTATTACTTGTTCTCATGGGAATTCTATCATGTCATCTCACGGGGATGCAAGAAAGTTGCTTTCTGGTTTTCAACCAGCATCTAAAGAGCACATTTTTGAAGGAAGAAAGGCCAGTGCAGGTGCTTCTGTTAATGTGAATGATAATGAATATTACTTATCATTATGTAGTGATAAGAAAGAGAAAGAAGCTGCACTAGTGCACCCTATGAGAGAAGGTATATTTTGCCCAGTCTCCTAATAGTCTTCCAATATTTATAAAGAGTTTTGACTCATTCCTTTCTGTTTCTGCAGATATCTGTACATTTAAAAGCCGTGATGATAGTGCAGAAGAGAATGTGAATCAGGCAACTTACGGAACAATCTGTGATGCAAAAAAAGTCAAAACATGCTTGACAGGTGAAAGAGTTACACAAGAAGCAGGAAAGTTTAAGATCAGTTTTGAAACAGACAAGCGTGGGTGCAAATTATCTGCCTGTGAAACTCCAATTGCTTCTCAGTCTGTTTGTCATGACAAGAATGCTTCAGAAACATTAAATCTTAAATCAAAAGGTGATGGATTAATTGATTGCTCTAAGAAAAACAATGGAAGTCGTGAAGTTTCTAATGTTGTGTTTAATATTAGAAACCTGAAATGCACGAGTAACAGTTCCACTGAAATCCAGCACAAGGAAAATCCAGGGTTCAGCAGGAACAATCTAGTCAAGATGAACAAACAACATGGGAAGGTAATGGCAGATCATGGGATGTGCGAGGTAGTAGATGGCGTCATTCATAAGAATGCGGCTCTAAATGCTGTCACAAGTCATACAAGCAAATTTCATTCCATGGAATTAGATGAGAGTGAGTATGACTTATCTGAAAATGATGAGAACTTACTTGGAAGTAATATTTTTGATCAACATCATGTAAGTCTGCATGATAATTCAGGTGGAACTTTGCAAAGGAGGAAAACACGAAAGGTGCGCTTGTTGACTGACATCATTAAAAGTGAGGCATTGAGCACGTCTGGCAAAGATTGCCATTCTAACAGAGACACAAAAATTGATCATATCAAGACAGAGTCTGCTCATTCTAAAGCAGCAAGAGATGCATCCATTGGGATAGGTCTACATCCTGGTCCTGAAAGTCAGGTGGCTGTCCAAGGAAACGATAGAAAGGTTATTTTGGGTAAGAAAATGAAAAGGAATATGCCTCAAGATGGAGATGAGGGGCCTTCACTGATTAGCTGGCCAAAGGGTGCTCCGGAAAAAGTTAGGCTCTTAAAGGGAGATGCAGAAACAAAAGACATTGACCCTTCAATTGTTAATTCTGAAGCAGAAGCTGATGCATCTGTTAGAATAGGTTTAGATCCTTGCTTCAATAGTTATTTGACTAACCATAGATATGATAAAAAGCTTATTTTGGGTAAGAAGAAAAATAAGATGCCTCGAATTGAAGAGGAACAATCTTCCTTGATGAATTGGCAAGAGGGCATGTCCGGAGAACTTCAAATTATAAGGAGAAATGTAGAAATCGAATTCACTGGGACTGAAACAGTTCCTTCTACATCAGAACGAGATGCATTCACTGGAAAATGTCAACATCCTCGTCTCAAAAGTTTTGTGGGTGCACAAAGAAATGATAGAGATTTTATTTTGGGTAAGAAGAAAAGTAAGAAGTCTCAACTTGAAGATGGGAAGTCTTTGATGCCTTGGCAAGAGGGCACGTCTAGAAAAGACCAGGTTATAAGGAGAGATGTAGAAATCAAGCATAAGAGTGTTGGAACCATTCCTCTTAAATCTGCACGAGATGCATTCACTGGAGGAGGTATGCATCATGGTCTCAAAGATCTTATGGCTACCCATAAGAAGGCTAAGCGAAATAACATGCTCCAAGTTGAAGGTGGAGGTAACATTCCTCGAGTTGAAGGTGGGGGTTCTTCCCTAATTTTCCAGCCAAAGGTATGGGCTTTTTTTCAGCTACTGCTAACATCAGTGCAAGATATTTTTTTTAGGATGCTTGCTTTAGAAATATGTGGTGTGCTTGGATGATCTTTTTTTTTCTTCTTTCTTTTCCATCTTCCATTGTTGGTCATCTGGACCAACTATCCTGTTATGAATGAATATTTTGTAAGCTCATCTATTACATCGAAGAATATGAATAACATCTACATTACTTTAATTCTGTTCTCAGAACTTCTATATTGAAGGTGTATCAATTATTGTAACATCCCCAATTTCTATTTTCAGTGTATCATCAAACAATCAGCATTTAACATTCTTGACATTGAAAGAACATTTTTGAGCGGCTAGAGAAATTTTCAGATATTTCAATACCTTCAAAACTTTAATATATCATGCAGGTTAGTTTTTCTCTGGAGGGGTTATATTCTGACCTGACACTTGATGGATATATGCAATCTACTGTTGTGTTAGTTTGGAAACACATTGTTGTTCTCTGTTGGAGTTGGTTCTTTGGGAGAGAACATATAAGGGGCACAATCAAATTTGTGGTTAAACTCCTTAATGTTGTATCCACCCACCCACAGTCCCCATGAAAATCAATAAATAAATAAAGAGGGAAAGAAAGCAAAAGAAAAAAAGAAATGAAAAAAGCCACAATCAAATATATCATTTTTCTCTTAGCTCATTTAAGCCTGATTGTTATGATATCTCACATTATGGACCCCTGGTATTTTGTTATTCTTTCTAAGTTTTTCATATGCAAGGAAATTGGGTTCATTTTACATTTCTACTTTTTTTGGGAATTTGCACAATTGAAATCTGCACTTAATGAAGCATGAAATAATGAGTCTTCAACTATTTGTTTTGCTCTTGCTTCTTGGTGCTCCACAAAATATTTCTTAACTTGAAACTGAACGTGTTCTATTTCATGTAAACCAGATAAAATATATTATATATATATATATATATATATATATGGACAGTAACTGAGAATAGACACCACATGGGAATATTTGAGCAGTTTCCAACCATTTTCTCATCTAAGAGCCGAGTCTGAGAACTGTTCAATAGAAATTCTCAATTTACACTCGCTGTCATAAATGGTTTCGTAGTATTTTGGTGTCCAGATCTAATTTTGGTTATATTAGAAATAATTACTTTTTCTAATGCATCATACTTTTTATGAAGTAAAATTATGTATAGTTTTCTTAATATGGGTAGTTTATATTGATTTATTAGAATGTCTTGATGTATATCTTCACGTATGCATGCATACGCAATTGTATATGTTCATGTATGTATGCATTTTTATGTGAAGTTATGCATAGACTTGTTTGTCCTTTCTCTTTTCTTTTCTCCTTTGTTGTCTGTGTTTTTTCTTTTGATGAATTCTTCTGTTAATCGACCTGTTCAAATGGTAAAAAGCATATGTGTATTTGGGGAGAAGTATTGATGTACTTATTTCAGGTTTCCTCTGGTACATGCAATTATGGGAACTCCACTGTTGTTCAAGGGCATCCCAAAGATTCGAATAACCAATGTGATGAAAGAGCCAATAAGATGTGCGAACAGGCAACTTTGGATGACATCCCCATGGAAATTGTTGAACTCATGGCCAAAAACCAGCATGAGAGGCTTCTTTTTAGCGCTGAAGGTACTACTGGGAACAGTTACTGCTTGTCAGGAACAACTGAGAAAGTGAAGGATACTGATAAAATGGATTTTACTGAAGTTCTTGGCAATGAGATGTTGAGATTGCTGCTTGAGAAGAATTCTCACATGCAAAAGGCTCAGTCCAGCAATGAAGTCAGTGCTGTGTGTGCTACAGGTAAAAGAACGGTACCTACCGAACAAAAATCAGATGGCTACCCTTCTCAGGTCAGTAGCAAATACAACAATATCCATTTCAATGTAAGCCAACAGGAAAAATCTAATGCCTCTGTGGGATATGCCACATTTTCACAGTGTCAGGAGAAGCTATCAAGTGGGGTCCAGTTTCCTGTTAGTGGTCCCAGCAGTAACAGTGGTACTCAAAATTTCAGTTGGAATGGAGATATGGTGGGACACAGCTGTTCGCTTACTTGTTTGCAGTCCTTAGAAGGATATCATACGTCTCAGACTGTTTCACGACAGAGTTCATGTAGGGAAGACCATCATGTTTGGTCCTCAATGATACCGAATTGCATGCCTTTTGGAATTAACAACCCTAAAAAGTTTGTTACTGAATCTTGTAACAAAAACACGCTTTCTCAATGGCCAGAACCATCGCCAAAAGGGAACATGAGCGGGCATCAAGGTCTGAAATCTATGAATACAAATGCTATCCACCTTCAAAAGCTGAAAGGGAACTTCGAGTCTGAGACAAAGAAGAGAACACATCCAGAATTTCCATTTGCTTGTACAGAGAGAGGAAATGAATATCATCCAAAAAAGATGGGGCCTTTGGATTTATATACCAATGAAACCATACCAGCAATGCATTTGCTTAGACTCATGGATGCAGGGGCATGCTCAAGTAAACCCGTCAATTTGGAAGAGAATCAGAAGTTCACCAGGCAGCCTCCCTTTCCCCATGATCGTCACCACAAGGAGTCATCTGGGCTGAAGGTTGAACAATCCAAGAACAGTGAGGCCTTGATGTGCCCACCTTCATCTGATTCCTTTGATAAAAATTGCCATATGGGAAAATCTGTTGAACATTTTCCTCCACTTTCTAAGGTCAACACATATGCTTCTTCAGTACAGAAGGATGCCAATTTTAGAAGGGCCACTGGGTTTATAAGTAGGCTTCCGGATGTATTGACGTCTCATTCCCTCAAATCTCAAGGGAAAGAGAAAACAAAAAGCTCTCAGCCACCCACAGAACCCAGAGGCCCGAGATCACACAGGTCTGCCTCCAGAGATGGTAGTTCAGGTAAAAATCATGAATCAGTTTCTGTCCATGATCCGCAAAAAGCATTCATGTCTGCTTCGAATTCTATACCATTTCCCCTACACTCTCGGGCAATGGAGAATTCAACCACATGTGTTGAACTGGAGGTCAACAAGAAGGATGGAACAATTTGGTCTGCAAAATGCAGTTTGGGGACTGAGATCTGCACTCTTAACAGAAATCCTGCTGATTTTAGTGTACCAGAAGCAGGAAATGCTTACATGATTGGAGCCGGGGATATAAAATATAGAAAGATAATTTCATCAGGTGATAGATCTGGGTTGACAAATCCAGATGGGCACAAGCGACAGAGGATGATGAAGCTCACGGCAATACAAGAGCATGTGCGGCATTGAATTCTCTGAAAGGGTCTGGGAACACACCGTAAGTGGTAATGCAGGGCCTCTATCATCATCCATTGGTAGAGAACAAACCTCTAACTGCTTGGGTTCAACCAATAACAGTTATAGAGGCATGGCATTTACAACAGCAGTGCAGTACCTAGAAGTGTTTCTTGAATTCTTCAATTCAGGGGGGGATATATCTGTTCTGTCGACGGGAGGGGTCTAAATTTTCTCACCGACTCCTATAAGAAGAGAAAAATCTCATAGGTTCTATGGACAATAAAAACAACAATTATCAAGTCTCAACATGTGTATGTTGGCATTTTCTTTGTCCAAATGCAGCTTTGCACAGGTATTTCAGTTTTCATTTGCATCTAAAAACTTTGTGAATAACGGATGCAATATGCCGCTGAAATATGGGAGAGCTGGAAATAAGACTACTCGAATATCACATTGTGGAAACTAGAATATCAGTCCAGGTATTAGTTTTTCATTTGTAATATTTCCTTACAACATTAGGTATTGAAGCAAAATTGTAAATTGAACATGTCTATAGGATATACTGTTTGTGTGCACCTGATGTAGTTTTTGCCATTACAGTTTTTTTTCTTAATCATGATGGTCTTTTATAAGTTTAATTTAATACCCAGCCAATAATCCTTTGGAAAGTGGAAAGGATCTGTAGAAAGCGTCGTCAAATTTGATTTTGACGATTGCTCCTGAGGAAACTCAGATCCTGTTGGGAGATTAGGGTGCTTTAATAAATGGAAGAAGATTGTCTCAGAGATTCAAGTGAAACATAAGTGGGAGCAATAATGGAGGGTATTTGTATCTGTTGGCGATTCTGAGTATTCCTCTTGTCATGAAAGTGATTCACACTGCAATTAGATGAGTTACTAGTTTGAAACCAAATCCACAGAGATTAGCAGGCTTAACTATGAGATGGAAGAGGCAATTCAGACAAAGATACCATTTGATCATTCCTTCATCAGCCCGAGGTGTCCAACACCAATCAAAATATCCCAACTGTTGGGCACTACATGCTCCCCGGACCATGTGATCACCATTCATAGCGAAAGAGTGGTGATCACATGGTCCGAGGTGCCCAACATTTGGGATACTCAGTCAGCTAGGTGTTCGACCCCCACCACTATTGTGCCACGTGGGTATAAGGTGACCGGCCCACTGTTTTCTCTAGTTTCCCTTTAACGAGACCGTGTTTGATGTCGCCGGGGGACTTCAAAGTTTGATATACTCCCCGTCCAAAAGGCCACGTGGAGTATTCTTTAGGGCCCACTTACCTTATGGATATCTGATCCACCTCTAGATGAATCTACAAATCAAAAATCAGTATAATTAGTGATTTATAGCAGTTGGATTTAGTATTTTAATAAGGTAGTTTTTGACCGTTAAATTTGGGCCTGAGCCATTTTTTTGGTTGCTAATATATAACAGTTATAAATCACCGATCAAGCTGACCTTTGGTATGTATGTAGGGCCATCTTAACCATAAATGCTTCCAATAACCCCATCTTTTGCACCTCTCAAGGAAGGGTAATTTTAGTCGCACCCTTTAAAATGCGAGGGCACCCGACCTGCTGAGAGCACCCCACCCACATTGCAAACTCTGTGAGGGCACCCTTCCCCCATTTCAGCACAAGAGTAACGTGTAAAACTTCTCACAACGGGTTTGACCGAAGCCAGTCACAACCCACAGTAGGAGCCACGTGGTATATCTTAGTAGACGTTGACCGTATAGATGTTTGACCAGTCCCTCGCTGGACCTGCAAACCAAAAATCAGCCTGATTGGTGATTTACAAACTTTGGATCTTTGCACCCAAATAACGCTCAATAATGCTCTGATTCCTACGGTTAATATCAACCCATGAAAATAACTTCAATCCAACACTTTGAATTTACTAATCAGGCTGATTTTTAGTTTGTAGGTCCACCGAGGGACTGACGAAACATCCATGCGGTCAGCATCCACTAAGAGTGTGCCACATGACTCCTATTGTGGGTTGTGAATGGATTCGGTCACAAGACTCACAACCCCAATGTGAGCAGAGAAAACAGTTGATGAGAGGGTGCGTAAAAAAATTTCACAAGGCTATTTTCGTAATAAAAAATATATGGTAAAAATACCAAGGGTTTTGAGTGCCCTCACATTTTCTGGGGTGCGACTAAAATTACCCCTCAAGGAAATCTTCAAAGCAAACCCAGTTTAGATCTTACTCATCGGAAAGAAACAAAAAAAAATGCCCAGTTATCATCATCAACACTAACAATAAGAATTTCAAACTAAATTTTCTGTGCTAATCCACAGTCAGTAACTCCAGCACCTTCTGGGAACAACACAGGGTCCTCCAGCACAATTTCTCTTGAACCATCGATTGCATTGCAAGCATGATGCTGGAAGACCTTGTGATGTTCCCAGGAGTGGTCGCCGTTGATTAGCCTAGAAAATTTAGTTTTGTTGGGGTTTATGACCCAGGTACTGCAAATAACAAGGACATCTGTTGAGCATCGATCCATCCTAAACATAACCAACCACGTAGTGGCTATACAATTACTAAAAAGATCTACAACTCACTGGTTTTAGGGACAGAACAAAAGCTGTTTGAGACACAAAAGTATATAGAGGGGGAGAGCGTGGCAGCTCATTTTGATTTTTTGGCATATATCTTCTGTTGCTGATACAAATAGAATTCCAGCAATGACTAAAACAATGGTACATCATTTACCCTCTGATCTTACCTTTTTCATCCCTTATGCTTAAGGGAATCGAATAGAGAAGCCAGTACCAGTGGTCGAAACATCCACACCACCAAATTCTTCAAAATCAGAATCTGAACCCATGTCCTTGTAGTCACACCAATCTCCTGAGGATCTCTCATCTTGCCCACTGTTTGTAGACGGAACCCTGAGCTCATTTACCGGAACTGGTAGAGGCTCTTCGTTAAAGTACCTGTCATGTAGCAGTTCTACTGCAGTAGCTCTACTTGCTGGGTCATAACAAACAAGTCTCTGAACAAGACGGATTTCATTGTTGGAGCAGTTCGGCAGGCACCCTTCTAAACCTAGTGGATTTTCTATCTTACCAAAGGAGATCTTTCCATAGTCAGGAAGTTTTGAACAACCTGGCCAGGTTTCCTCAGTTAAGTTGCCCAAGACATTGACGATCCTGCTAAGCTGATCAATATCTGAAGTTCCTGGAAAAAGAGGTTCTAAATTGAGAAGCTCCACAAAAATGCAGCCCAGTGACCATAGGTCGATCTCTGGCCCATAATCCATGGATCCATAAAGTAGCTCAGGGGCCTTGAACCAACGAGTTCCGACACAGGATGTGAGAGCACCAGATCCATCTTCTCCGCATGCCTCTGCCTCATAGTTTTTCAAAGGATCATCTTCCATGTCACTTGTGGTGCACGTAGCAAGACAAGAAGTGTCTCCATCGTGAAAATTAGGATCCGTATCTGTTTCATCCAAAGAGTTCTTAGCCTTGAAGACATCTAATTCTTGCAAATATTCTTCTTTACTGATAATTCTTTGCTCTTGGTTTCCCAAGCCTTCCGTGTATGTATTGTCTATTTCAGAAATAACTTCGGGCTGTTGGGGTGGCCATGTCTGATTTGGAGTATTTTGCTCATGTCGGTCATCTTCCTCAGTAACAAATTTAGGCTCCGGAAGTATCCTCGACTGGAAAAGCAACACAAATCACATTACAAGATTCAAAACCTAGAGAAAATGTGAAACTCATATGTTAAGATGGCAGTAAATGTGTTGTTGGGTGTCATCAGGCACATCAAAATTTATGAAAAGACAAATTACATCCTAATACCCACATAAGGAATATATTAACACCCATGCTAGAGATAGCATTGCAATAAGAGAGTATTCTCATTATCAGCAGATAATACGAATCTTAACAAAATTTAAATGGGATGCTCAACATCAGATTTACTTTCTGGAGGCACTATGGCATGCTTTTAGCTATTGTGAAATCACCACAATATCAAGGGTGCAACTTTTTTGGATGGCATCTTTGGACAAGATCTTGACGGTGGACCATTTGAAAGCCAAGAAGATTATCATTGCCAACTTCTGTTCTGTGTAAGCACAGCGGGGAATCAGCCTTTCATTTGTTATTTCTTGCCTCTAGCTGGTTCACGATGGCTCTTTCTTCGAGAGGGCAGATTTTGTGGCGTATGTTCCCTTTTGCTCTCTGCTGGAGTTCATGGAAGGAGAGAAATCTTAGAATCTTTGAAGGCAAGGAGGAAGACATGGCTAATATCATTCTAAACATTAAGGGTTTGATGTTTCTCTCCAAATTATTTGTTGAATGTCGCAATTTGTTTTTTGAGGACTTTGTGTTCTGTTGGGATCTGCTTTGTTTGAGAGATTGTGATTAATTCTTCCTCTCTCTCTTATCGATCAAAAAAAAATTCTTCCTCTCTCTCTTGTTGGGTTTGTTTTTGTCGGTTTTGCCTTTAGTTGGTCATCTCGATCTCTTTGGCTTCTCTTGTAACCTCTCTTGGATTTCAATAAATTTATAATTATAAAAAAAAAGGGTGCAACTCTTTTAGCTTCTCTTGTCCTTTTCGGATATATGATCTTATATTTTTTGCATGTGTGACTGTGTCAAAAGCAAATTGGGAGAAAAGGAGATACGGGGACAGAAATCAAAGTTCAGTGCAGAATACTGAAAATCTAGGTCTGGGATTTAGTCCTGATGGCCTCCAACGATCCGATGTCTACTATTGGAACCATGCCAGAA
The DNA here is from genome assembly GCA_035048495.1 of Euptelea pleiosperma. Taxonomy (NCBI): domain Eukaryota; kingdom Viridiplantae; phylum Streptophyta; class Magnoliopsida; order Ranunculales; family Eupteleaceae; genus Euptelea; species Euptelea pleiosperma. The sequence goes on from CM068549.1 coordinate 28,024,604, forward strand.
CAACTATTCTATGAGTAGACCTTTTTCCTTGAGCAAATGTTATAAAATCCATTATGATAGTGGGTTGTGCACCAGAAAGCATGGGTTATATGTCACTGGGAATTAATACAACCATGTTGATCCTCAGGGTGAGTTTATGATCAAGTAGTCCAGCTCCATATTGGATTTACTTATCACCCTCAACGAGGTCTATGCATGGGGGGTCGCACCATTAATGGGAGCAATTTCATGCCCGTCCTGGGCACATACACATGGTAAAATAGGTCAAAATTTGCTTAGATGTTGAAAGCAGGAAAAGGCCTCTAATTGTTGTTGACATCTTACCTAGGCTAGCAAAATCTTATAGAATCCGTGGGAGTTACGATGACCAAGACAAAGTGTACTAGAATGGTCGTGGTAAGCGAAGATAACTAATTTTGAAGTCTGAGAACTGAAGAGGTCTTCCTTGCACTGCTCTCAACATTTTCCACCAACCCATCACAAGAACTGTAGTGGCAGAATATCATAATTAGCATTATTATGTTTTCATTGAAGTCTGTGCAACACAAATACAGATCCTTTTGAATTGATGAAAAACTAGTGTGGGAATCATGAGCTCCTATACAATATGTACCCAATAAGAGTGATCCATCGAAATCCAAATATTAATACCAAGACCATACCCTATGAGTGTGATCCTTCAAAACCAAATATTAGTACCAAGACCAGCCCTACTAATACACCTTGATGCTAGAGAGGCTTATGTGTATGAACTAAAGACAGTGACAATCATGTGGTGTTTCAGGCACCATTGATGAACTTACATATTTAAATAGAGGGCCCAACATGGTACAATTTTGGCATAATCTTGACAGGGATACTAAAGGTTCTACCCATCTCCACACTCCACCTCATGATATAGCAATTCAAGCAAAAGCCTTTTACAATCTTTAGTGACAAACAGTTGTACAGAACATGGGTTTGTTCTGAATATCTAGATAACAAAGCTCATACGCATTGAACATTCTATCTTCCAAGAATACTTTCGAAGATCACACACACCAATTCCCTAATAATCTAAATCTACTGTGAGATTTATTATTCTCCCAATTAAAGTGTTATAACAAAAAGATGTTTATGCAATTGAGGGCGAAAGAAAAAACAGAGAAATTTCAATTTTAGAGCATTTACCTGTCCAAAATCCGCCAATTTGAGAACACCATCGTCAGAAATCAACAGATTGGCGGGCTTGAGATCTCGATGAACAATCGAACTCCTGTGGCAGGCATCGACACCCTGCAATATCTGAATCATCCACCGCTTGATCTCGCCAACAGTGATCCCATTCTCCCGATTCCTCTTAGCTTCTCTGATCACAGAAGCGAGATCGGTCCTTAGGAATTCAAGAACAAGAACGGCGTCTTCTTCTTCCCGCCAAAAGTACTCGTAGAGATCAACAATGTTTGGGGAATTTTGGAGCAGTTGAAGGGCTTCAATCTCCCTGAAGGCGCTCTGGTAGTCGTGAATCTCTTTGAGAGCGACGATGAGACCGTCGGAGAGGCGACGAGCTCTGTATACGTCGGAGTAAGCACCAGAACCGATTCGTTCGAGGATTTCGTATAGTTGAGTGATCTCTGTGCGGCTGTAGATGCTCCAGCTCCGAGAGGGAGGATCCATTGCGGAGACGGAGAAATCTATCTAAGGGTTTCTGGTTTAAAACTTTGAAGACAAATGGTAAAGATGGCGGAGTGGATAATCTAGGGTTTTTAGTTCCAGAGCTGAGGGGGAGAGAGACTAAAGTCCCGATTTCACGGTGAAATAACGGAAATACCAGTATGTTTGTAGAGACCGGAGAATGGAGTCGTGGTCATCGTGGATGTCACCACGGAAGTTTAAAAACTTAAAATAAAGGTATTTTAGTAAGGGCAATTCGGATTTTGTTAGACGAAAATACCCTTAGACCAAAAAATAAAAAACCCGGCTCCCCTCTCTTCGTCCCTTCCTCTCGGGCTTGGGGGACCCCATTTTGGCGTATCCAAACAGAAGATGATTAATCAATGGCCTCAAATTCAAATCATTCTTATATTCGTAGACTGGTTTAGAAGCTGAAGAATTATGGACCGTCGATTTTTACCGTGTAACTTGAAAACCACATTTGATGGGGTTAGAAATCTCAGAATGGGCTGATTTTTTGTTGGGGTGATCTATATGGCGAGGAGATCTTTTGTTGGGGTGATCTAAAGTTTCAGCCGCCTTTGGCGATCGTCCTCCTTAGGAGATTGTTTGTCCGCTTCAGGAAAACGTTCTCCCAAGAGTCCAATCAGCTATGTGGTCCTCGAGATAGGACACATGGTATACTCTTAAGAGGCCAACGACTATGGATGTTTGACCATCCCTATGTGGACCAACAGGCCAAAAATCAATCTGATTGATGATTTCTAGCTGTTGGATTTGAGTCATTTTCTTGAGTTAATTTTTGATGGTGGGCTTGACCGTTATTTGGGGTAGTCATATTATACGGTTAGAAATCACAAATCAAGCTGTTTTTTAGTCTCTAGGTCCACCTAGGGATGGGCCTAACATACTTACTATCAGTGGCCTCTTAGAGTGTGCGTTTTTCGCTTCTCATGCTTTTGTATTGCTCCTCATATTCACTAGTCTTTCTTTCAACCTCTCACCCCTCGGAAAAGTTGACGACGGACCACAGTACGCGTTACATGGCACACTCTTATCGTATGCCCAACCCTAGGTGAACCTACAGACCAAAATTAAAGGAGGCCATTTTAACGGTTAAACGGACTGGGGGCGTTACCGTTTAAATGGCCGTTAAAACGGATTGAAACGGCTAGTGGCAAAAATGGAAAAAAAAAAAATAGAAAAAATGGAAAAAAAAAAAAACGGAATTTAACGGAAAAAATGGCGCTGAAATTCAAAATTTGAAATTAAAAAAAAAAATAATTTAACGGATTTTAAGGGAATTAAATGGTTTAACGGCTATTTTTTCACAAAATTTTCAGAATTTAATGGTCCTTTAAACAATTTTAACAGCCGTTAAAACAAAAAAATGGCAGTTAAATTCAAAAATATTAAAACGTGTTTAAATGGTTTTAACGGAAACGGGCTTGGGGCGTTACCATTTAAACAGGCCGTTAAAACCGTTTAAACAGCTGTTCTTAAAACCATGTGTTGTGCAACACGGAGAAAAGATTCACCAGGCCCGGGGACATCAAACTTTGAAGTCTCCCCATCCAAATTGTCTGACACATACCCAATCCCTTAACCCAACCCGCGTTAAGCCCTTGGTTAGTGGTTAAGGGGTACTTGTCAGACATTTTGGGAGGGGAAGGAAGCAAATTTGATGATGAGGGACAGTAGCAAGGGAGTAGAACTTTGATGATGAGGGACAACAATATGAGCCACGTGGCATATTCTTAGAGACCACTAACCATATGGATCTTTGGACCATTCCTAGTTGGCTTTACCTACCAATATTCAGCCTGATTAATAATTTCTATCCATTAATGGATTTGAGTCATATTCATGATTTATATTTAACTATGGATTTCGAGCATTATTCGAGCTACTCAGATCTAAAGGATAGAAATCCCTAATCAAGCTTCAGATTTTTGGTATATTGGTCTACCTACGGATGGAACAGACATCAATGCAATCAATGTCCTCAAGAGCGTACGTAACTCACACTTGTCCCATCATAAACCTAATTTTTTTTAAATAGACTTGCTGACATAAGGATAACTTTTTTTATAACACAAGATCGGACTTCTCTCTTTAATAAGTAGAATAAATATTAATTGGATGATCCTTTAATAAGTGTTAATCTCTCGATTGTGGTCTTCAAGTCCATTCCGCCTCAAGGTTGTAAATGACCCCTTGGACGCCAGTACACTCTGGGACTTATCCCGGTACATTTACAACGTTTAACAGGGGTGACTTGCGTGTCCCATGGGATCGGTCGGGTGCTCTAAGTGGCGAAACTGGGTTGGGCCTTTACCATTATAACGATCATTTCTTAAACCATGAAATGCTCTACCAAGTATGAAGCACACGGCTTTTTACATTTGAAACGTGGGGCAGATGGTTATCAATCAAGACGTACTATCTAATCTTTTCTCTGTGCGTAAACCCATGGACTGGGGCACTGGAAGTTTTCTCGGCCTTCCATTCTCAATCTTAGCTGTGTATGGAAACACTTGGATTCTTGAGTTAACACAGAAAACCAAGTATCCCATACGGCAAGGGCTTGACCGGAATGACTGAGCGAGTTCAAAAAGAGGCAATTATGATGCCAAACCATTAATGAACACCAGCATCATACCATCAGAAAGATGAAATTTGAAATTTTTTTATTTGCACATGCGTGCGAACCAAATGGTGGTAAATATGAACGATGTGTAAACTTTGAAATTTACGTATACAAAGTTAGTGCGAACCAAATGCTAAAAAATAGTGTGGGAGCACAAACCATTGCACACGTAATGCCAGAAAATGCGTATATATGAAACTGATAAAAATGGGAATGCATTTGGGGGAGCTCATCCCCTTACCATCCTCACTCCCCCAAAATAGCAACCTCTTTGGCATCCCACGAATCAATGGGTTGCACAGGGTGGGGTTTGTATACTGAGGCTATCATTCGCATATGTGCCGCTTCGTAATTTGGGCAATCCTGGAACAAGTCTCATGAGTACTTGCAAGAAAGGTTTAAAAGGGGCTGTTACAACGGTATAACGTACTGGGGAAGTTACTGTTTTTCCGTTACAACGGATTGTAACGGAGGGGCAAAAATGGAAAATAACAGATAAAACGGCCCTAAATTCAAAAATCAAAATTTGAATTTCAAATTTTCATAAAATTTATAATGGAAAGTTATTTTAACACTTATTTTTCAGAAAATAACGGTTATTTTTATTATAAGGGAAAATAACAGCCGTTATTTTCTGAGCGTTAAAACAGTAGATAACGTAACAGGGGAGGTCCGAATCCGTTATAACAGCAGTTTTTTAGACCATGCTTGCAAGCAAAACAACCTTATTGTGCAAATACACTGCCAATCAATGGAACTTGAAACGCAATTGGACCAATGAAAATTCGCTAAACTTGATTATCTTATTGCGCTTACGGAACTTGGTTGAGTCTCTTCCGAATTTAGTCATGGAGAGTTTGAAGCTTCCAGGAAAAAACAAAGGAGCAAGCCAAACTTCACAGTATAGGTGACCCTACACTGTAGAGAAAACTTTGATGAATCCAGCCTATATTTCAAATGCCACCTCGCACACCCTTTCGGGGACATCACTGGACATATGGCCTACCCCTAGGTGGACTTATACACCAAAAATCAGCCTGATTGGTGATTTATACCCATTGAATCTGAGCAATTTTTTTCACCGTGGGCTTGAAATTGAAACTCATCCATAAGCCTGTTCATGAAACCCATTGATGAAAAAAATTTGCTAAAATTAAATGGCTTGAAATCACCAATTAGGTTGATCATTAGTGCGTAGGACCACCAAGAGTTGGGCCAAATATTCATGCGATCAGTGGGCCTGAAAGGGTAGTGTCGTTCTACAAGTCGGCCGTGTTGAACCTTCGGAGTTCGGACCAGAGGGTTTGGATATGTTGAATATAATGTGATCGTCCAGCATTCACATTAGAAAGGTCCAGACGTGTCCCACGAGTTGGAAAAGTAGCCTAAATTTTGTTGATCTTGGAAGTTGACTTAAGAGTCAGTCTGCCAAGATGTTGTGAAGGACGTCTTCCTTGGGCTGACTGCAACTCGATCTGCTCGTATTCGAGTAAAACTTGTGTCACAAGATGTTGTGACACGTCACAGCACTCAATCCGAGTCACGTGGCACACGATCAGAGGGCGCTGACCGTATGGATGTTTGGCCAGTCCCTCGATGGACCTACAAACCAAAAATCAGCCTGATTAGTGTTTTACAACCTGTGGATTTTTGTACCCAAATAACGCTCAGTAATTCTCAAATTCCTACCGTTAAAATCAACCCATGAAAATAACTTCAATTGAATCAGTTAAAAATCACTAATCAAGCTGATTTTTTGTATACCAGTCCACCGAGGGACTGGCCAAACATCCATATGGTCGTCGTCCTCTAATAGTATGCCACGTGGCTCGTATTGAATGCTGTGACCGGCTTCAAGTTTTACTCGAATACGAGCAGATCGAGTTGCAGTCAGCCCAAGGAATACGTCCTTCCAAGGTTCAAATAGTTAATGGTCCTTGGGATTCACATCACAAGAATCCTGAAGTCCATCGAACGGGCTGAACTTACTGTACAATTTGACCCGTGGGAGACGGGGTCTCGAGTCAACCCAGAAAACCAAGTGTCCCACACGGCAAGGGCTTGACCAGAACGACTGAGTGAGTTAAAAAAGAGGCAACTATGGTGCCAAATCATCCATGAACACTAGCATCACTGCATCATGGCCTCCCCCCTCTCACTTTCAGTTGTGGTGTTAGTAATGTCCTGTATTTTGGTTTCTTCTTCAAATGCCAAGTCCGCGGTATCTGAATCATCAGCAGAAGCGAAGTCTCTCCTCAGGTGGAAAGAGGGACTCATTTACTATACCCCATCGTTGCTTGATTCGTGGAACGCTACTACTATCAGCCCGTGCAAGTGGTCAGGAATAGTTTGCAACAAGGCAGGAAGCGTAACCCAGATAAACCTACCAGATCAGAGACTGCAAGGTAAGCTTGACAAGTTCAACTTCTCCTCCTTTCCAAATCTCGAACGTCTCAATCTTGCCAAAAATGCAATCAACGGAACCATCCCGGCCAACATTGATACTCTTTTCAAACTCACCCACCTTGACCTGTCTTCGAATTTTCTTAAATGTATCCTCCCTCTTTCGCTGGCTAATCTCACTAGCATACTCGAGCTCGACATTTCTTGGAATCGAGAAATAAAGGGTGAAATAGATGGGCGTTTTTTCACTAACTGGACCAGACTCACCTCCCTTCAACTCCAATATAATGAACTTACCGGGTCAATCCCTCCCCAAATAGGCCTACTCACAAGTCTCCGTGTCTTGCGCCTCTCCAATAATCGGCTTAACGGATCAATACCATCAGAAACAGGAAATTTGACAAATCTCGAAGAGCTGGACTTGAGCAATAACAGGCTCTCCGGTTCGATCCCTCATGAAATAGGAAAGATGATGAACTTGAAAACTTTATATCTCTCTAGAAACCTTTTGACTGGCTCACTTCTTCCACAAATAGGCCTACTCACAAGTCTCCGTGTCTTGAGCCTCTCCTATAATCGGCTTAACGGATCAATACCATCAGAAACAGGAAATTTGACAAATCTCGAAGTGCTGGACTTGAGCAATAATAGGCTCTCCGGTTCGATCCCTCATGAAATAGGAAAGATGATGAACTTGAAAGCTTCGCGCCTCTCTTCTAATCTTCTTAACGGATCGATACCATCAGAAACAGGAAATTTGACAAATCTGGATGAGCTGGACTTTAGGAATAACGAGCTCTCCGGTTCGATCCCTCTTGAAATAGGAAAGATGATGAAATTGAGAACTTTATATCTCTCTAGCAACCTTTTGACCGGCTTACTTCCACAAATAGAACAACTAGAATCTCTTGTTATCCTTGATGCATCTCAGAACAAATTCACTGGTCCGATCCCTTCAAATTTGGGTAATTTGACTTCCTTGACTTCTCTTGACCTACACCATAATCAAATCAATGGTTCAATACCAAATGGGTTTGGGCAATTAACTCAACTACAAAAACTTAACCTTTCTTCAAACCAACTTGGTGGAGAGATACCAGAGGATTTGAGCAAAATGACCATGTTGTCATCTATCGATTTGTCATGCAATTGTTTGGAAGGTCCTATTCCAGATAGCGCTTTTCAATTTGCATTACCACGAGCATTTATGAACAACTGTGGCTTATGCGGTGGTGAAGTCCACGGTTTGCCACCCTGCAATAATGCATCTCATACAAATCTCAAGGTCATTATTATCTCCATTATTTTGACCACAATGTTTCTTGCATTTGGAATTGCTGGCATTTTAATTCTCTCTCCACGAAAGCGAAAAAATGTTCAAACTGAGGCAAGAGCAACAAAAAATGGAGATCTATTATCCATATGGAATTACGATGGGAGGATTGCGTATGAAGATATTATTGAAGCAACAAAGGACTTTGACTTCAAATATTGTATTGGTACTGGAGGTTATGGGAGTGTTTATAAAGTAGAGCTACCCTCCGGCTTAGTAGTAGCTTTGAAAAAACTTCACCGTTGGGAATTAGAAGCTCAAGAGTTGGCTTATGAGAAAAGTTTTAGGAATGAGATACAAGTATTAACTGAAATTCGACATCGAAACATTGTGAAACTTTATGGGTTCTGTTCTCACCCGCAATGCATGTTTTTGGTTTACGAGTATATGGAAAGGGGAAGTTTATTTGGTATACTAAGTGATGAAGCAGAAGCTGTTGAATTAGATTGGAATAGGAGAGTGAATGTGATTAAAGGTATTGCTTATGCCTTATCTTATATGCATCATGACTGCACCCCACCGATAATCCATCGAGACATATCAAGCAATAATGTTTTACTGGATTCAGAATTTGAGGCTTATGTCTCCGATTTTGGTACAGCTAGATTGCTAAAGCCTAATTCATCCAATCGGACTATTCTTGCTGGCACTTACGGATATATTGCTCCTGGTGAGTTACGCTTATACTTGCTATTAATTTTTTTTTCCTTGTTCCTATTACTATGATTTCGCGAGGCAATTTCTTGACCTTAATTTTCTAATTTTTTCTCATTCTTTGGTTTCTTCATTTGGAAAGTCTCAAATCAAATAATCATGTTTTTCTTTTGAAACCAATTAACCCTGTTTTTCTTTTTGCAGAGCTTGCTTACACCATGGTTGTGACCGAAAAATGCCATGTTTATAGCTTTGGAGTATTAGCGCTAGAGACAATAATGGGAAGGCACCCGGGAGACCTCATCTCCTCAATATCATCGTTAGTTGCTCAAAATATAATGCTAAAAGATGTGCTAGATCCACGTCTCTCGCCCCCTATAGATCAACAGGTTACACAGGATGTGGTTTTTGTAGTGACGGTGGCACTTGCGTGCTTACGATCCAAGCCTAACTGTCGGCCAACCATGCAGCATGTTTCGCAGATGCTACTTGCTCGCAGTCCGCCTGTCCTTCATCCCCTTCTTGCAATTTCGCTGCGGCAACTAATGAGTCTCCAAATATAATCGGGTTGATTACATTCATTGCAAAGTTGATCATGGTTGTTCTTTGTAACAGTGGGGTTATTATCATATTTTGTCTACTGTAGTAGGTTTCAAGTCTCTTTTCAAACATTAGTAGAACCGCCTACAATATGAGCCACGTGGCATATCCTAAGAGATTTCTTACCGTATGGATGTTTGGCTCAACCCTAGATGGACATATAGACCAAACATTAGCCTGATTAGTGATTTCTAAGCATTGGATTGGAGTCGTTTTCATTGGTTATAATTGGTTATAATTTAACCAAAACAAGCCTAGGCCCAACCCATTCAAACCCCCTACTTATCAACCAAGCTGGCATTCACCATGGCAAAAAGTGAATGCCGGCTCAGCGCTATCACAATCGTTGGATTCTTAAAATCCACGCCCAAGAATCCAAGTCCTGGGAGCTTGTTAAAAAAGACAAGTCCCCGGGGCGATCCATGGTTTAAAACTGCCGTTATAGTGATAATGCCTTGATCCCGTTCCATTTTTTTCTGGACCAAACATATGGGATACTTGTTAAAATGGGCTTTGCGCTCAGGCTGTGAGCTGAGTTTAGTTTAGGCTATTGGGCTGGGCCTTTATGGGCTTACAATTTTAGGTCACTTGAAAAATCAAGTTGGGACCATGTTACATGTTTTCAAGCCCAAAGAGAGGGAGGTTTGTTCAGAATAAATCCCAAAATAAAGTTTTATCACTTGCTCACCATTGGGATTCTCCTATGGTGGATATGCCACATGGACTCCAAGCTATCGAGAAAAGCCAAAAGCTGGCTTTTGACATCAACTTGAAAAGAATTAGAATGGCCTCAGACTCTATTGTGTTTGTTGGGCTTGCAACTTGGGTAGGCTCAACTCAACTTTAGGTTGGGCTTGGGTTGAATTAAACAAAGCTCGGGCTGGACTCCGGCCTAAAAAGATGAACCCAATTGAAACTCGGCTTGGGCTTGGGCTTAGGCTTCGGGCTACCGAGTCCGACTCATCATTATTTATCTTTGGGAATCCCTCTCTCAGTCTCAGACTAACACTTTGGATTTTATTTTGTTGAGGTTCCATTGCTAGGGGCCCTAAATAGGTGTCCCGACCATCACTGTAAAACCCTAAAATAAATATACAATATATTATATTGTTGGGCTATCAAGAAAATGGGCCTAAGCTTGGGGCCCAAATCAATTAACTATTATAAAATGTATATGACCGTACAATCCTAATCCTTTTCTTAGTTATTGTACCTGCCGATTAAATCGTCAATCCAGACCATTCAACTAGTTTGACAGCCTCACCACAGGATGTTACACTACGGCTCGGATCAATGAGTCGTTGGACCCCATGTTGTTTATAATTGTATTCATTCAACACTTTAAAAAAATAAGATACTATTTCAGTTGAACCTTAGGACCAGAGGGTTAGGATGTTGGATATAATGTGATCGTCCCGATCCAGAGGACGGTCCAGCATTGACGTATAACGGTCCAGATTGATCTTGAATCTAGACTTACGAGTCAGTCACCCAACAGAATAATGAGCAGAGTTGCAGTCAAACTCAGGAAGACTTGGATGGTCCTTGGGATTCACATCACATAATGTTAGTGGATGATGTTTTCCCGCGTACTTCTTGTGTTGGCCCGTTGGTATTCATAATTGTTTTGCCTTTTCCCAAAGGTCGATCTTTTGGGATAAATGGTTGTTTATATGGTATCAAAGCCTTAAGGTCTGGGAGGTTGCGGGTTCAAGTCTCCAGCAAAATGTATTCTTGCTGAGGACTGAAGAGGCGTGTTAGTGGATGGTGTTTTCCTGTGCAAGTGTTGTGTTGGCTCCCGTTGGTATTCATAATTGTTTCACCTTTCCCCAAAAGTTTGACATGTGTAGCACATGGTCATTGGGTGAACCGTGAACGATGAACACTTGGACTGGGCACAAACTAAAGTCCAGACCTCTTGTGTTACATGCGCTCTCTAGGCCATCTTTTTTTTTCTAAGGAGAGAAGTAATTTTTTTTGTGACCCTAAGGTCAACAGTTCTAATAAGTCGTCCTTTTTTCCATTAAAGAACAAAGAATAAGATGGCATGTTGCCATTGTCTTATCTTATGTTAGTCCAAATGGTGGTAGGTAGGACGTACAAGTAACCGACACTTGGCCTTAAAAGAGATTAAGTGAAGTTTTTCTGAGGCATACACATTTCCTAAGATGTGTCCAAACTGCAAGGGCCAAAAATTGTTATAAGCTTTACACCCATTAGGCTTCAATCCCTCAAAAGTCAAGTCTCACTAGACGGTGATAATGCGTTTTGATTATTCACGCCGGCCTCGCGGGTTACGGGTTTTCACTCCTGTAGGTCCCATTGGATTGATGTTTTTCTATCTAGCGGGTATAGCCCATGGGTCATAAAATATGGGTGATTGTGTTTTCTCCTGTTCCAAAAATGCCCATCTATAAAGCAAGGTTTGTAACGGTAAAATGGACTGGAGGCGTTACTGTTTTTTCGGTTATAACAGTTCAGGGATAAAAATGGAAAATAACAAAAAATAATGGAAAAAAAACAACCCTAAAATTCAAAATTTGAATTTCAGATTTACAATAGAAGAGTCTCAGAGAAATAACATTCGTTATTTTTGTTATGACGGAAAAATAGCTCAAAACAATGACCGTTATAACGAAAATAAGGGTAGTTTTTTTAATTCATGCTATAAGTATAAACCAAGGTTTTAAATGGTCATTGACTCCGTTCTAACGGAATAAGGGTCCCTTAACATTGCCGTAGTGAATGGGTCACATCAGTCACACACCTGAGTAGGGTGTCAATTTGTACCCAAATAACTGATATCTGATAGGAATTGGTCCAATTATCCCAGTTCCGGGATTAGCTATTTTAGAATCGAATGCAAAAGGGTGGGAAGTAACCGAAATGACCCGAACTGAAAGTATGTAATTAATAGATTCGGGTTCTTAGTGCACTAGTATCCAGATCAAACGGAAACTGATCACTGATAATTGTGAATCAACAAAGAAAACCAAGTCTCCCACGCAGCAAGAGCTTGACCAGAACGACTAAGTGAGTTCAAAAAGAGCCACTTATCATGCCAATTGCCAAACCATCCATGAAGACTAGCATCATGGCCTCCCCACTCTCACTTTCTTCAGTTGCTGTGTTACTACTGTGCGGTAGTATTTTGGTTCCGTCAAATGCTAAGCCCGTGGTATTTGAATTATCAGCAGAAGCGACGGCTCTCCTCAGGTGGAAAACTGGAATCACTTACTATGGTGGTGAGAGCTCATTGTTTCTTGATTCGTGGAACGCTACTATCAGCCCATGCAAGTGGTTTGGAATAGTTTGCAACATGGCAGGAAGCGTAACGGGGATAAACCTACCACATCAGAGACTTGAAGGTGAGCTTTACAATTTCAACTTCTCCTCCTTCCCAAATCTTTTACGTCTCAATCTTACCAGCAATTCAATCAGCGGAACCATCCCGGCCAACATTGGTACTCTTTCCAAACTCACCCACCTTGACCTGTCTTGGAATTATCTTTCTGGTACCCTCCCTCTTTCGCTGTCTAATCTCACTAGCATGCTCGAGCTCGACATTTCTGGCAGTCATAAAATAACAGGTGAAATAGATGCGCGTTTGTTCACCAATTGGGCCAGACTCACCTCCCTTCAACTCCATACTAATAATCTGACCGGGTCAGTCCCTCCTCAAATAGGCCTACTCACATGTCTCCGTGTCTTGCGCCTCTCTCATAATCGGCTCAACGGACCAATACCATCAGAAACAGGAAATTTGACAAATCTGGTAGAGCTGGACTTGAGCAATAACGAGCTATCCCGTCCTATCCCTCTTGAAATAGGAATGATGATGAACTTGGCAATTTTGAGACTCTCCAGAAATCTTTTGATAGATTCCATCCCTTTCACAATAGGAAACTTGACTAAGCTTACTGAATTGTCGCTCGATGGAAATAGCATTTCAGGATCCATCCCTGATGAAATTGGAAATATGATGAACTTGAAAATTTTGATACTCTACAACAACCGTTTGACAGGTTCCTTCCCTTTCGCGGTCGGAAACTTGACCAAGCTTATTGGATTGTGGCTCCATTTAAATAGCATTTCGGGATCCATCCCTGATGAAATTGGAAATATGAGGAACCTGGAATTGTTGACACTCTCCGACAACCGTTTGACAGGTTCCATCCCTTTCACAGTGGGAAACTTGACCAAGCTTATTGGATTGCGGCTCGACGGAAATAGGATTTCGGGATCCATCCCTGAAGAACTTGGAAATATGATGAACTTGAAAAGTTTGAGTCTCTCCAACAACCTTTTGACAGGTTCCATCTCTACCACAATAGGAAACTTGACCGAGCTTACTGAATTGCGGCTCTATAGAAATAACATTTCGGGATCCATCCCTGTCGAAATTGGAAATATGTCGAACTTGGAAATTTTGATACTCTCCGACAACCTTTTGACAAGTTCCATCCTTTTCACTGTTGGAAACTTGACCAAGCTTATTGGATTGTGGCTCGACACAAATAGCATTTCGGGATCCATCCCTGTAGAAATTGGAAATATGATGAACTTGCAAAGTTTGAGTCTCTCGAACAACCTTTTGACAGGATCGATCCCTGTAGAAATTGGAAATATGATGAACTTGATCAGTTTGAGTCTCTCCAACAACCTTTTGACAGGATCGATCCCTGTGGAAATTGGAAATATGATGAACTTGGGAACGTTGAGTCTCTCCAACAACTTTTTGACAGGATACATTCCTCAGTTGGAAAGATGATGAACTTGAAAATTTTGAGGCTCTCCAGAAACCGATTGACAGGTTCCATCCCTCGAGCTATTGTACACTTGACCGAGCTTATTTATCTGTACCTGGACCACAATCAAATTTCTGGCACACTTCCTCCACAAATGGGACAACTAACATCTCTTGTTTTCCTTCATGTATCCTGGAACAATTTCATTGGTCCGATCCCTTCAACTTTGGGTAATTTGAGGAATTTGTTTGATCTTTCCCTAGACCATAATCAAATTAATGGTTCAATACCAAATGAGTTTGGGCAATTAACTCAACTACAAACACTTTACCTTTCTTCAAACAAACTTGTTGGAGAGATACCAAAGGATTTGAGCAACATGGTCAGCTTGTTATTCATCAATTTGTCAAACAATCATTTGGAAGGTCCTCTTCCAAATAGTAGTGCCTTTCAATTTGCATCATCACAATCATTTATCAACAACAGTGGCTTATGCGGTGGTGAAATCTCAGGTTTACCACCCTGCAATAATGCATCTCATACAAGCACTTTCACAATGAATCTCAAGGTCATTATCTCCATTATTTTGGGCACAATGTTTCTTTCATTTGGAATTGCCAGCATTCTCTTCTTTTCTCGACGGAAGCTAAGAAATTTACAAACGGAGGCGAGAGCAACAAAAAATGGAGACCTATTATCCATATGGAATTACAATGGGAGGATTGCGTATGAAGATATTATTGAAGCAACAGAGGATTTTGACTTCAAATATTGCATTGGTGGTGGAGGTTATGGGAGTGTTTACAAAGCAGAGCTGTCCTCTGGCCAAGTAGTAGCTTTGAAGAAACTTCACCATTGGGAATCGGAAGCTCAAGAGTTGGCTTATGAGAAAAGTTTTAGAAATGAGATACAAGTATTAACTGAAATTCGACATCGAAACATTGTGAAACTTTATGGATTCTGTTCTCACCCGCGATGCATGTTTTTGGTTTACGAGTATATGGAAAGGGGAAGTTTATTTTGTATATTAAGTAATGAAGTAGAAGCAGTGGAATTGGATTGGAATAAGAGAGTGAATGTGATTAAAGGTGTAGCCCATGCCTTATCTTATATGCATCATGATTGCACCCCACCGATAATCCATCGAGACATATCAAGCAACAATGTTTTACTGGATTCAAAATTCAAGGCTTATGTCTCCGATTTTGGTACGGCTAGAATGCTAAAGCCTAATTCATCCAATCAGACTACACTTGCAGGCACTTATGGATATATTGCTCCTGGTGAGTTACGAATATAATTACTATTGCTTTTTTTCATTTTCCTACATACTACTAATATTTCATAAAGCAATTTCTTGACCTTTTCTATTTTTCTCTCATCCTTCGGTTTCATCATTTGGAAGGTGTCACGTTGATTGGTTGATGTGTTGAATTTTTCTTCTTAATAGTTTATCTTATTATTTTTGGCCAACCAAGTTTTAGCTCTTAATTCTGAGGCTAAGATCATTGATCATTGTTCTTAATTTTAGGTCATGGTCAAGCGTGGTCTCTCTATTGAATGGGCTTAATCAGTTCATGGGTGGGCCACTTGTACCTTGGATACAAAAGTTTTGTATTGGTCACTTATATAGAAGTATGAATAGAAACACTTGGATGAAGCAAGAAATTTTGAACCACAAACTTTGTATAGTCTTACTAAAATGATCTTGTCATTTACGAACAAGATTCAAATCTTACTTGATACTTCATTCCACCCCTAACAAGGAGCAGCACACATTTTTATGACACCAAATTAATCTTGTGTTTCTTTTTGCAGAGCTTGCTTACACCATGGTTGTGACTGAAAAATGCGATGTTTATAGCTTTGGAGTACTAGCACTAGAGACAATAATGGGAAGGCACCCAGGCGAGCTCATCTCCTCAATATCATCATTAGTTGCTCAAAATATACTGCTAAAGGATGTGCTAGATCCACGTCTCTCACCTCCTATAGATCAACAGGTTACACAAGATGTGGTTTTTGTAGTGACGCTAGCACTCACATGCTTACGTTCCAAGCCTAAATGTCGACCAACCATGCAACATGTCTCTCAGATGCTACTTGCTCGTAGTCCACCTGCCCCTCGTCCCTTTCTTGCAATTTCACTATGGCAACTAATGAGTCTCCAAATATAATCGGATTGATAATTTCATTGGAAAGTTGATCGTGGTTGTTCCTTTTAGCGGTGAGGTGATCATCGTATTAAGGTTTAAGTCTCTTTTCAAAGTCAAATCACAATAAACAGTCTTCTGGTGTAGTGAATGCAAGAGATTAAAGAGCAATGCCACAATCTTATTTGATAAATTACCATGTAGTGATGTTGTTACTTGCAACAACATTTTTTTTAATACTCGTTTCCATTCTGTATGACATGAAATATTTCATTAGCCATTTTTGTTTTTTGTATCATTTCTTGCACTTGTTCCTCTTTTTGGAAACTATTGTTACAATTTAACCATCCCAGCGAGAAAATTTTTGAAGCGGTGGATTTTTGAAGCAGCAAAGCAATGGACAATCACATGGCACCACAATCTGCTGTTCAAAAAGCATTTCTGGGTTTGTATAAAACAACATCAGAAATCCACTGCTTCAAGAATTTTCTCCCTCTGGAGAGCATCTATGTTGGATGGGAATTTGACGATGTTTCTGATCCTGGGGTAGACACAACCGCAGAGAAGTCAACCAGTTACGAACACGATCGGACCCGGCCAACAGCGCAATGATGACTTCCATGACAGATTTTGGCAAATTCAGTCGGAAATTTTTGTACAGTGAAATTTACAAAATCATCCCTCAAACTTATAATACCTATGTACCATAACCAGTTCACTTGGTCCGAGGTGCATGTCGTGCCCAACGGCTGGCACATTTTGATTGGTGTTGGACACCTCGGCTGCTAAAAGACTGTGCCTACATCCACGAATGAGAAGAGCTCTTTCACTATCTTTAAAGAATCAAGGTTACAATAGTTTCCTATCTCTCAGTCTCTAAATGAACAGGTGAAACCCCAATGCCGTAGACCCAATAAATCCTACCCTCAAATTGTACCCACTAAATCGTCAATCCAGACCATTCAACTAATTTGACAGGCTAGTGTTGGGAAGAAAGAACAATAAACAAACAATAAATCAAAGATGCAAACAATCACAATATAGAGATTTACGTGGTTCTCTCTAGATTGAGGTACGTCCACGGATCCACACCGATTCCACTATGCACGTGGTTCCTTCATGTACCGTGCTTCAAGCATCATCCGTTTCTACATAGCACAACAGCTAGGAGTAGCCACTACCCTCATTGGACCCCATGTTGTTTAAGAACTAATCAACTCCTAAATATTTTAAGTTCATAACAGTTGTAAAATGTTATTGGGATATACTAAAGAACATTGATTTCCAATGACATTTCCAAGGATGGCAACAGCAGGTCACCATCTACTGCTAAACAAATATTAAAAAGCTGCTACGTTACCTTCATGGCTTCATCTAGATTGTAAATATCGAATATAATTCAGAAAACGAAACCTCCAAAATTATGAGCTTCCATGCATTGAGCAAATTAAGTTCTCGATCGATAACATCAATTATCAACAGCTTCTTATGAGCACAAAAGATATATATGTTCTATCTCTCTCCACACTTACTTCGCATCCCATCTCAAAACTCCGGTGAGAGATGGACAAGCTTGAAACTGCTCCAGAAGGACTTGTGGGTCAGATGACAGACTCATCCGGCAACCCTTCTCCAGTGACTCCCCAACCTAACATCCCGATTGAGCCGACAACTCCGACGGTACAATTCCCACCTCCAGTTCAATCTGATGCGACTAATCCAATCCCCACTGACGCACTTTCGGAAACTGAGACATCCCAATCCAACAACTCAACTGATGATACAACACCGGCTGTGTGTTTCCCACCTCCAGTGAAATCTCATGCTACTAATTCAGTTCTTACTGACCCACTTCTGGAAACTGAAGAGGCTCCCCAACCTAACATCCCGATTGAGCCGACAACTCCGACGGTACAATTCCCACCTCCAGTGCAATCTGATGCGACTAATCCAGTCCCCACCGACGCACTTTCAGAACCAGCTGAGACATCCCAATCCAACAACTCAACTGATACAATACCAGCTGTTTGTTCCCCACCTCCAATGCAGTCTCATGCTACTAATTCAGTTCCAACTGACCCACTTCTGGAATCCGAAGATCAACATCTGACCCACACGACATCCCTATCCAGCAATTCAACCGACTCGACACCCGTAGTGTCCTTCCCACCTCGGAACAATCTCTTGCTACTACCTTGGTCCCCACTGATCCAATTACAGGAACAGGCAATCAACATCTGATCCAGATGACATCCCAATCCAGCAACTCAACTGACTTGATACCACCCGTGTCTTTCCCCCCTCAGGTGCAGTCTGAAACTACTAATACAGTTTGCGGTAACCAACTAATGGTAAGCGGAAATCATCACGTCGCTCATGTGACATCGCAATTCAATGGTAACACCGACTCGATGTCAGCTGTGGTTTTCCCACCACCCACCAAATTACTGGAGAACAATGCAGTTCCAAGGAATCAGATTCCAACGATGGCGGCGAGTCGTTCGGCGAGGCAGCAGCAGCCCACGCAGCCACAAGTGGTTCTAATACCAGCTACTGGGACTCCTTGGACAAGTGGTCTTTTCGATTGCTGCCAAAACCCTATGAACGGCAAGTTTCTTTTTTCTGCTCTACATTTATATAATGAAGAACACCATGATAAATGCTTTTGTGACTGTTAGAATTAAGAAACTATGGCATTCTTGAGAAGATTAGAATTCCCATCTTCCTTTACCATATTTCATACATGAGGTCACACATATAACAAGATCAGTCCCCTCCATTTGATAAATCCCACTCAGGCAATTCTTACACTGAGATAGGAGAACTTACGAAATGCGAATTGGGTGAATTTCTGTATTGGCTTTTCTTGTACTCTGTTCAATGGTGAACCATGTAAATCAATCTCTATGCCCTTGTGTGTGAAATTGTTTTCTTTGTTCTCTCTCTTGCTTGCATTACTATCGAACCTAGTCAATCCTCGTTTTCGCAACAGATCTCCTAGTTCAAAAATCAACCAAGCTGAATGATCTTAATTTCTTAATCATCCAACCTATCCATCCTGATACAAGTATTCCTCATTTCTTCATGTATAACACCACGGAAACTCCATTCTTTTGTTTTCTCAGTACATTATAAGCTTCACAAGTTTCTCCATCTAAATTCTTTCTATTCTGGCAGCTTTCATTACTACGGTTGCACCCTGTGTGACCTTTGGCCAAATCGCAGAAATAGTGGACAACGGGAGCACAAGTAAGTCACTCCCTTGACATGAAATAAATCTACTGAGACTATATATGGTGGCATTTCCGTAAGTTTGACATGTAGTTCATGCGTGTTTCTCTACAAAGGCTGTGCTTCTGGTGGGCTGCTTTACGTGCTCTTGTTCATTACAATTTCCCATTGGAATGTCGGCACCCGGTACAGGCGGAGAGTAAGGGTTGCTTATGACCTCTCCGAGACACCACTAACCGACCGTCTGGCACACGTCATATTTCCATTGTGTGCACTGTGCCAAGAGTTTAGAGAGCTTGACAACCGAGGTTACAATCCCTTCCTAGGTACATAAGCATCACTGATGCACCACTTGTACGTGCAACTGCTGGCATAGATATTGATTTGTGATGCCATTAAGTGATGACATGTTTAAATTCCATGCAGGATATCGTGGCATCATAGCCAAACTTCAACACGAAGAGAGGCAGCAACAAGAGCCGGGCAACAATCCTCCGCAAAATCAGTTCATGATGAGATGAGAGCAAAACTAAAAGCTTAATACCAACTATCTCACAACATACAACATGTTTGTTATGTACCAATACTAGTGGGCACGCCCACATGCCCACGGCACTCTCCGACAAAGCATTTGCCAAAATCGGGTGTGAGTGGGTGAGAATCGTGAGATCCACCATCCAGTTGGGGGATAAGATCTCAGCCCTTCTTTGTTGAAACCCATGAGAGGGGAGGATAAGTGGGGGGAGACAACCACTGTGTTTTGTTATATAGACTAGTAAATGGCCCGTGCCCACGACACTCTCCGACAAAAGCGTTTGTAAATTGGGTGCCTTAGGCACTCAAATGGTATAATGGACTGGGGCGTCACCATTTTTTCCATTATAACGGCTGTTATAACAAATTGTATCGCACAGAGGGAGAAATGGGAAAATAACAGAAATAACAAAAAATAATGGTGTTAAAATTCAAATTTTGAATAAATTGAGGTCAAATGAGGCGGATTGAGTGGCTGAAATCTAACCATCCACATTAGATCGATGATTTGTCTCAACCACTCTTTATTAAATCGTCCACATTAGATGGATGGATCAGATAAGAGAATAAAACTGAGTTGTTTTGTTATATGCTTGGGTGGCCCGTGCCCGCGGCACTTTCCGACAAAGTGTTTGTTAAAATCGGGTGGGAGTCAATCTCAGCCATTGATATGAAGCATAGTTGATCTCAGCCACTCATTATTGAAGCCATATAAGATAAGAGGGGGTATAAGAAAACCACAGTCACTTGTTATATTGATAGTGGGACTACAAGAAATAAGGCCTTCCGCAACGGACATAGCCCGCTGCGAAAACCCTTCCACGACGGACTAGCGGTACCTCCGTTGAGAAACTTTCGGCGTCGGACTAAGACTATTGCGAGTCCGTTGCGGAAAGTACACATTCCGCGACGGACCTTGCGACGGCTATGTCCGTTGCTAAAAAGCTCTATCAACGACGGACTAAAAATTGTTCGTAATTTTCTGCAACGGACCTGGACCGTTGCAAAATTTGTAGTTTTGTAAAAAAAATAATTTACAACAAATGCCCAGAAAAAATGATACGAACCTGCGAGACAATTTCTTAAAATTAAAAGAAATAACTGAAATCAAGTATCTATTACATCATATAACAAACTTCTTCATTGTCTCACCACTACCAATTGCAAACTGATGTAAATCTTCATCTTCGTCAACGTCTTCATTGTTAATATGGATTCTTCAAAGAAAATTTTTTGAACCATGAAAATTAATCAAAATTTTACAATCACTACATCCTCTTCTATGCTTCAAATATTGCATCTACACTCAGAATTGCACGTTTTGACTTCATAAACTTCAATTTACCCATCCTAACAAATACATGCATCTCTATTTTAGCCTGGCATTGCTGTTGCGCTCCTTCACTATAAGACTCCAGTTCAAAGCTTCCAAATCTTCTAGTTTCGCGCTCCTTCACTATAAGACTCCAGTTCAAAGCTTCCAAATCTTCTAGTTTCCTTTCCATCTCAACAAATTCTTCTAGTTCCCCTTCCTTCTCAACCAGGTCTTTGCTCATTGTATCCATCCTTTCCTTAACTTGCAAATAGTCATCACCTCCCATGTGCTTCAATACATTCAAATTCCCTTTCATCCGTTCAATCTCCTATTCTTGAGCTTGTTTGGAACAAAGGAATTATTCTTTTATGAAGATCCTCTTTCTCCCTCTAATAGCAATATAATGACAACCAGAAAATAAATTTCGTGAATTCTGAAATTGGAATAAATTTCAAGTATAGAAATTTTTTCAAGACCTAACAATATATGTCATACAACTCATACCTTTTGATCTTCAGTAAGCCTCGAGACATTTTCATCAACCTTCATTTGTTCCAAAGTTGCCATTGAAGTGAAATTTTTCTTGGCATTCTGAACAAACAATAAAAACAATGTTCTCCATCATCTTTTATGAGTACTTTTGATTTTCTATCAAACATCTTTACAAACTAGGTCAGCTACTGCTACAGTTTCCATGTGAGCTTCTTTCATATTATAATTAGAGTTGAGTCGAAGGTGCCAAACACTGACGATGCTATAAAGGGGCTATCAACCACTTTACAAAAAGCTTAAGAAAAACATAAGATGTTTTGTTTGCAGCAAATGGAAAGAGCAACAAATATCAAACTTACCTCCTTCACCATCTTGGCAAGTTCCATCATTGTAAATTCACCTACAATGTGACATTACTCTCTAACCTTCTACAAGACAAATCAAACACAATAAAATGAATGATTTGTGAAGGAATAACAACATCAATTTGGGACCAAGAAGATAAATGCAGACAACTACTCATCCAGTGCATCACAACAAAGTTTAACTTGTCTAAGGCTGTATTTCAGCCATTGTCCTAGAATCATAGACTTGAGCACTGATTGTTTTCAAAGATAATTGTAGAAAGCAAAACTTCTCTTTTTTCTGTCCTTATTTTCTATCTCCAATTGTAGCTTGCCATGACATCAATTCTTGAAGTCTTCACAATATTTATATTGATAATACAAGGAAGTTGAAGTAAAAAAAAAAAAATAGTGAGAAGATAACAATCTATGGTGTTGTTCCTTCAAAATGCTTTTTATCTCATTGCCTTTATCTGGTCACCATGGAGACCATCCTCAAAAAAATCAGCTCGTTTCTACATTTCAAGCCTTAGCCTAAAGTTATGCACCACTTAAAAAAATTCTAATCATCATAAGTGAATGTGTTACCTTATCTCCACCATTAGCAACATCCATATTAATGTCAACCATATTGTTTCAAGCTCCCCTGGGCCTGCTAGTATCAACGGGTTCAATTTCAGGTCAGTTACACTAGATTACAGTCAGGCTCATTAAATGGATTGTAGTATCAAGAGTCAGTATCGATTTTAGGCTGAGGAGGATCTCGAGGACCATCGAACAGTGTGGCCCCTAGAAAGCATTTTTTTTTCTTAGGCTGACATCATCTTCCAAAGAGTAATTCACTATTATTATATTTAAAAAGTAGATAAAATACATTGCAATGGTAACCTAGAACTTTTACCTGAACTCACCAAGAATTTTGTCTGTCAGTAATGCCTGACGCCCAAGAAATGGAAGGGGGGGCTTTGATTACTAGTATTCTCCCCAAGGAGATATCTTGCCACTAATGAAGTGGGATGACCTTCAAACCAATTCTGTCCTTTAGAGAGAGAGACAAGTTCGCGTAGAATTTGCTTCCATAGCAAGATAAATGGTTATAATTGGATTTTTAATTTGTAAAGAATCCATGGATACCAATTTAAAATTCTCAGCAGATGTCTCTACCAAAAATGTTGAAGAGAGAACATTATGAACATTATCTCTGAAGCTAGGAAAAAATGGAAATATATCTCTAACCAAGAAAGAGTGTTATAAACGTATAGAATTTCTATATAAATGCATGTTCATATTTGATGTTTTACACAAATACATTGCCGAACAACACACATTATTTATTATGACCAAGGTTGAATTTGATCAAAAGCACCCACTTTGGAGCTCCATTAATTTTATTCCCTATGAAATAAGATGGATGATGCTTGAACCGGCAACGCATATGGCAATGCTTAGCATCCTTAAACATATTGATCTCGAAGGAGAGAGACTAATTTTCACATACAAGAATAGTAATCAGCAACTAACCTTAAAGCTGCCGAAGGTTCAGATTCTATTTAACACCTCCAAAATTCATCCTTTACTTTTTCTTTTTCTTGTGTGTACAACAATAATATGGTAGAAGAGCTAACAAATTGTAGATCAAAATTACAATTTGGTGAAACAAGAATTCAGAAGGTTATCATTCACTAATCGTAATTTGTGAAACATGATACAAACAGAGAACTTCTTGACACACGATTATTCGGAACTTTCCAATTAACTACTTGTAGCAATGAAATGAAATGCAAGGACTAATATCTTGATTCAAACACTTCAACCCCAGCAAATACTGATACGACTTGATACATCTTGGGCGAGTCAGAAACGAATTGGCCGGATGAGTCGTGCCTTGATAATTCACTGGATTTAGGTTGACTCACTAGTACATAGTGTGACTCGGGCAATGCCTTGTGCATTGTCTAATAAAGTATTGTACATTATTAACCTGTCCAAGATTTTAATCATTGAAAGTGCTCAAGAAACTTATGCTCAATGTGCCCCACAATAAATTTGTCTTTAATGTTACTATGCTTTTCTTGTCTTAATAATAAAGGCATATCATATTACAGTTAGTTTGGGAATCTTGGAGGCGTTGATGACAACTATGAAACTCCAACCAATTTCTGTTCTTACTAACATTGAAGTTCAGATAACCGGGCAGTATTAGTTCTTGTTTAAGTCATGTGTCTTGAATTTTAACATGCAGAAAGGACGATATAAAGTAAAGAGCTACATGACATAGAATCAAAGGCAGATCTTTCATTTGTACTACTTTAAGCAAAACATAATAGCATTTTACAAAATAACAAGCTAGAGATACTATGTTCCATTCTAACACTTCCACCTATAATTCATTGGGAAGTTGGATTCCCACCATATGGTAGGAATGTCAACATTACTGAAGTCTACCCATGTAATAAGTGATCGCGGAAGTCTGAAACTAATTAGTGTACCCTTTCTACAAGAACCCATCCTATTTATCCATGAACATGCATTTACGGTAGTTCTTGGCTACAACACCTGGAGGTGAGAAACAGTAGGAGGCCGAATCGAATGAAAAGGAATATAGGACTGGACCCAATTTCTCTGGGATTTCGATCCATGAGGCTAAATCTTCAAGATGAGCTTTTTATCACATGTACCGACCATCCCATGATCACCCACCCTAATTATTGTAACATCCTTAAAAATCCCTCTCTTTTCTAGACCTCAGATTAATCTCCCAACCATCCCATCAATCCTTGCAACCGCCTCTGAGATCTACGTATCATCGGGTCCAACCTAGTGGCCCTGATGATTCGGGTCTTCGAAATACAGTCATAAACACATGAATCGCACTACTAGGATGATCAAAATAGCCTAAAACAGTATCATACCTTTCTTCAAATGGAACAGAATCATTATAATGCCTACAAAAATTCAAAGGGGATTTCCAAGAACCTTTGTTTACCTCCTAACGGGGCAAGAAATAGATGCTAGCCTTGAATCCATGATTGACTAGTCTCCCAAAGTGGTTTGCCTAACCACCATTTGGGTTCGTGACTCCGCATCAAAAAAGTCTCGCTTGTGACTGGGTCGATGAAATAATTATTGATTATGCCATGATAGGCAAGGTAAAGAGCTGTGACAATGGAGTAATGGTTTGGGAATGTTAGATTTGGGAAGACAAGGATCAAACCCGTCTCGGCTTTAGTCCCATTAGCGATAAGACGATCGATGTTTGATGTCGGGGTCTTGAATTGGTAACCGAATCTGAACCCATCAGAGGAAATTAGGAGAACGACGGGACGATGGAGTTGACGAGGGGCAGGCAGTGGATTCAAGGGGTACCGATGGGAGAAGGAGAGGCAGAGAGTGGGAGAGGGAGGGAGTGAATGAGAAGTACCTGTGTCGGTGTATTATACCTTATCCTTGAACCTCCGTTGGATGACTTTCCTCCATTTGCTGCTTGAAAGCTTACATGCACAGGAACTGTAAGATAGAGATCATGGAGATATTAACTGTTAGGGTTAGGGTTAGGGTTGGGGAGCAAATCGATCTTTTGGAGTTAAATCGATCTTTCGGAGTTAGGGTGAAGTGAACACGTTAGATGAAAAGTGAAGTCGTGGAGAAGGTGAGAGACATTTGCAATAACTTTTTTAGTTTTCGACGACGGGCCAGCAAATCGATCTTTTGGAGTTGGGTAAAGTGAACTCGTTAGACGAAAAGTGAAGTCGTGGAGAAGGTGAGAGACATTTGCAATAACTTTTTTAGTTTTCGACGACGGGCGCACACTATTGCCCTACGAAAAAAAATTAATTTATTGAAAAAAAAGTTAATTAAAGATAGTGGCAACAGACTTTTGTATAACGCAAGAGACCAAGACCGTTGCAAATTTGCAATGGATAGAGTCCGTTCCAGAAGTTCAAGTATGGCCGTTGCGGAAGACCATTTTTCTTGTAGTATGGGTGGCACGTGCCCTCGACACTCCCTGTCGAAGCATTTGCCAAAATCAGGTGTGAGTGGCTGAGATACACCGTCCATTTGGAGGATAAGATCTCGGCCCTTCTTTGTTAAAACAGATAAGAGGGGGTACAGTGGGGAGACAACTTCCCTGTTTTGTTATATAGATAGTAAATGGCCCATGCCCACGGCACTCTCCGACAAAAGCGTTTGCAAAAATTGGGTGCCTTCGGCACTCAAATGGTATAATAGACTGGGGCGTTACCTTTTTCTATTATAATGACTGTTATAACGGATTGTAACACACATAGGGAAAAATAAAAATTCAAATTTTGAATTTCAAATTTTTAATAAATTGAGGTCAAATGAGTGGGAATGAATAAATGAGGGGGGTTGAGTGGCTGAAATCTAACCATCCACCTTAGATAGACGGATTCAATCTCAACCACTCTTTATCTTATGAAGCAGGATAAGATAAGAGAATACAATTGAGTTATTTTGTTAGGTGGCGCCTATGGCACTCTCCGACAAAATATTTGTCAAAATCGAGTGGGAGTTAATGTTAGCCATTGATATAAAGCATAGTGGATCTCAGCCACTCATTATTGAAGCCATATAAAGTAAGAGGGGGTATAAGACAACTGCTGTCACTTGTTTATATTAGATAGCAGGTGGCCCGTGCCCACGGCACTCTCCAACAAAGCGTTGCCAAAATCGGGTGTGAGTGGCTGAGATCCACTGTCTATTTTGGAGATAGGATCTTGGCCCTTCTTTGTTGAAACATGTAAGTGGGGGTATAAGAGGGGAGACAACTTCCCTGTTTTGTTATATAGATGTTTGTCATTAATAAGTGGATTTATCTATTCTACTATATAACGGACGAAGGTCCTTCTTGCGTGCCTCACGCTAAACCCAAAATATGCCCAAAATACCCCTTTTTTGTTTCATTTCATTTTATAGATTTTTTTACTTTGGAAGGGGTTCTTCGGTCTTATTGGTATCAAAGACACGTCAGCCCGACAACTCTTCAATACTCTCTTTTATTACAAAAAAGTAGGGGGACCGCCACGTGCGATGCAAGTGCCCCTTACATGTGGTGGCACCTTAGAGATCAATGACCTTATAGATGTTTTGTCCATCCCTAGGGGGACCTCCATACGAAAGTTCATCTTGATTAGTTATTTCTGTCAGTTGGATTAGAGTCTTTTTCATTGTTCGTTTTTAACCGTAGATTTTGATTATTATTTGGTCAGTGACAAAAGGACACCGCTATACAACATGATAATATCCACGGCTCTTGAACCGTGTGATCATTTCTATTTTAATAATGAAGTATATACAGGTAACTTTTGCTTTTGTTTTTTTATAATTTTCTAAACATCCACGTTTATAATGGACCATGTTATGAGCCATGTGGCACACTCTTAGAGACCATTCACCGTATAAATGTTTTTCCTATCCCTATTTAGATCTACATGTCGAAATTCATCCTGATTAGTAGTTTATATCAATTGGATTAGAGTCCTTTTCATGGCTTATTTTTCATCGTGTATTTCAAGTATTATGATCCAAAGTTACAAATTACTAATTGGGCCTATTTTTGTTACATGAGTCCATTAGGGATGTGCAGACATCCATACAGTTAATATCCTCTGATAATGTAACACGTATCTTATAATGTAGGTCCATCATCAAGTTCAATGATGGATATTGTTATCTAATTTTTTCCAATGAATAGTTTAAGTGCAGTGCAGTATTTGCTTGCACAGTTGTGTTGGAAATACGGAATGACCAAACAATCCTAATGAAT
Organism: Euptelea pleiosperma; assembly: GCA_035048495.1. Classification (NCBI taxonomy): domain Eukaryota; kingdom Viridiplantae; phylum Streptophyta; class Magnoliopsida; order Ranunculales; family Eupteleaceae; genus Euptelea; species Euptelea pleiosperma. The sequence continues at coordinate 28,052,502 of CM068549.1, forward strand.
TAAAACAATTTCAAAATATGATTGAAACAATGCTTGTCCATTTAATGATCTTGAGGGAAATAGTAGGAATAAGATTTTTTTGTTTTTTAATAAAAAAGAGCATTGAAGAGTTGTAGAACTAAACTGACGTGTGATTATAGGTATGACGTGTCTTTGACACCAAAAAGACCAAAGTGACCATCCTAAAGTAAATAAATTAAGACTATGAAAAGAAACAAATAGGGGTAAGTTTGACATAATGGGGTTTTTAGTGCGAGGCACGCAAGAAGGTCCTTCGTGCGTTAATAAGTAGTATAGATCTTATTCCTAATATTACCCTCAAGTTCATTAAATTGACAAGCATTATTTCTTTCACATTCCAACGCAATTGTTCAAGTAATCATTACATTTAACGTGGCACTTAAACTATTCATTGGAAAAAAATTAGATGATAGATCAATCATCGAAGTTGATGATGGACCCACATTGTAAGCTGCATGGCACACTATCGAAGGATACTAACCATATGGATGTCTAACACATCCCTAAATGAACTTATGTAACAAAAATAAGCTTGATTAATAATTTCTAAACTTGCGATCGTAATTCTTGAAATATACGGTGGAAACTAATAATTATGAAAAGGACTCTAATCCAATGGTTATAAATTACTAATCAGGGTGAATTTTGATACGTAGATCTAACTATGGATGGTAAAAACATCTATACGGTGAGTGGTATCTAAGAGTGTTCCATGTGGATCATAATATGATCCATTATCAACTTGGATATTTTAAAAATAAAAATAAAAACAAAACCAAAAGCTACCCTTACATACTTCATTATTAAAATAGTAATGATCACATGGTTCAAGAACCATGGATATCATGTTGTATAGTGGTGTCATTTTCTCACTAGCCAAATAATACTCAAAATCTATGGTTAAAAACAAACAATGAAAATGAATCTAATATCCAATGGACAAAAATAACTAATCAGATGAATTTTCGTATGTAGATCTCCCTAGGGATGGGCAAAATGTCTATACGGTCATCGATCTCTAAGGTGCTGCCATGTATGACACCAATGAGCCTAGTATTGGTTTTATGAATTGATTTTTCTTCAAACTTTAACAAAAAATACACAAATTCTGGACAACAAGCTTTGGTCCAAGAGGACCCTCTGTACTATGACGTCCCTACCACTGAAGAGACATTAATTGTAAAGCAGGTAATTAGATGCGGATCTGCAATGCAACTCTAAAGTCTAAACATCAACTTCCTAGCTAGTTCGGACCAGTGCGTGCCTCCTCAAAGATTTTGGTATTTGGACCAAAGCTTGGCAAGGCCCCTTCTATCAGAGCCTGTTCTTGGATTCTTCCCCCTCTGGGCGTCATCAAGCTTAATTGCGACGTAGCTTCAAAAGGTAATCCAGGTATCGGCGGATCAGGGGTTCTATTCCATGATTACAATGGAGCTTTCAGGGGCGTGCTCTTATGATTAGTGTTGGGGTACGTGGTTTTGATCAACTACCTTGCGGAATGCCTTGCCATAGTTGACGGAGCGGATTCAGCGATATCAATGGGTTGGAAGAAAATTTGGGTGGAATCTGATTCCCAAGCAACAATTAATTAAGACCTTCATTAATGATGATGTGCTATGGAAGGTTAAAGCACAATGGAATGCCATCAAAACTAGACTCGAATGGGTTTGGTTTAGTTGATCGAACTTGGAGAGAGGTAAATTTTAGAGCGGATCGGTGCGCCAATCTTGCCTCTTCTCTGAGGTGTGGCACTACGAAATGGTAGGATCAAGTCACACAGTTTTCACTAAGATCTCGTTCTATCGTTTATTAGCAAACTGGTGCATCAATCTCCTCTATCCATCATCAAGAACAAAATTACTGGATTTTCTGCAAGGGTCGTGATGTAACAAGGTATACCTGAGATCTTTTCATTTTGTGGAAGCGGCATTTTTGGTAGTCACCACTGCCATCTGGGCCCACTGACCGCATGGATGTTTAGCCCACCCCTTAATAGACGTCCATACAAAAAATCAGCTTGTTTAATGATTTTTAGCCGTTGGTTTTAGTACTCAAAAGATGGTTGCATTCAACGGCTATAAGAACACCTTAAAAAGTGCTAAAAAGTGTTAAAATCTAATGGTTATAGATTACCAATCAAGGTGATTTTTGGTCTGTATATCCACCAAGGGATGGGATAAACATCCATGCGGTCAGTGGGCCCAGAGAGCAGCTGCGTTGGGGGGGCGGCAACACGGTTTGTTGAGAAAAATTTTGAAGCAGTGGGCCAATCACATAACGCCACAATCTGCTGTTGCTTCCGTATAAACCCAGAAATGCTTTTTGAACAGCCGATTGTGGCGTCATGTGATTGGCCACTGCTTCGCTGCTTCAAAAATCCACTGCTTCAAAATCTTTCTCCGGTTTGTTCTACCTTGTTACAATACAGTGGGAAAATATTCCAGTATAGTGCAATATGGAAACTGACAATCAACATCTGACCCACATTACACCCCAATCCAACAACTCAATTGATACAACACCGGCTGTGTGTGTCCCACCTCCAGTGCAATCTCATGCTATTGGGAGGGAGAGACTTCAAATTTTGAAGTTTCAGGGGGACAGCGAATATTTTCTCATTGGCCACTGCTGAAAATTGCCGATCAAGCTGATTCTCCGTGTGTAGGTCAGCCAAGAGATTGAGTGAACATCCATGCGGTCAGTGGACCCTAAAAAGTGCTCCTTGTGGCATTTTTCGAAGGAAAAAGATGTAACAAGGTATGCCTGAAACTGTAGCAAATGCCGAAGCTGGAGTTTTGTTACTCACCACTGTAATCTGGGTCCACTGACCGCATGGATGTTTATCTCACCCCTTGGAGGATATACACACCAAAAATCACCCCGATTGGTAATCTACAACCATTAGATTTTAGTATTTTTTAGAACTTTTTAAGGTGTTCGTATAGCCGTTGAATGCAACCATTTTTTGAGTACTAAAACCAATGGCTACAAATCATTAAACAAGCTGATCTTTGGTACGAATGTCTATTAAGGGGTAGGCTAAACATCCATACGTCAGTGGGTCCAGATGGCAGCGGTGACTACCAAAATTGCCGCTGCTTCCGCAAATGAAAAGATCTCAAGTATACCTTGTTACATCCCGACCCTTTTTGGAAAGGGGAGATTTCAAATTTTGAAGTCTCCAGGGGACAGCAATTTTTTGAGTAAACCTTCGCTCAAATCGGGCTGTGAAGCGAAGCCGATCACGGCCCACAGTATGAGCCACGTGGCATACTCTCAGAAGGCGCTGACCTTACGGATGTTTGGCCAATCCCTCGGTGGACCTGCAAAACTTGGATTGCGGCTTGACAGAAATAGCATTTCGGGATCCATCCCTGCAGAACTTGGAAATATGATGAACTTGAAAAGTTTGAGTCTCTCCAACAACCTTTTGACAGGTTCCATCTTTACCACAATAGGAAACTTGACCAAGTTTACTGAATTGCGGCTCTATAGAAATAACATTTCGGGATCCATCCCTGTCAAAATTGGAAATATGACGAACTTGGAAATTTTGATACTCTCCGACAACCTTTTGACAAGTTCCATCCTTTTCACTGTAGGAAACTTGACCAAGCTTATTGGATTGTGGCTCGACACAAATAGCATTTCGGGATCCATCCCTGTAGAAATTGGAAATATGATGAATTTGAAAAGTTTGAGTCTCTCCAACAACCTTGTGACAGCATCGATCCCTGTAGAAATTGGAAATATGATGAACTTGATCAGTTTGAGTCTCTCCAACAACCTTTTGACAGGATCGATCCCCGTAGAAATTGGAAATATGATGAACTTGGGAACGTTGAGTCTCTCCAACAACTTTTTGACAGGATACATTCCTCTAGAAGTTGGAAAGATGATGAACTTGAACATTTTGAGTCTCTCCAGAAACCAATTGACAGGTTCCATCCCTCGAGCTATTTTACACTTGACCAAGCTTATTTATCTGTACTTGGACCACAATCAAATTTCTGGCACACTTCCTCCACAAATAGGACAACTAACATCTCTTGTTTTCCTTCATGCATCTTGGAACAATTTCATTGGTCCCATCCCTTCAACTTTGGGTAATTTGTGGAACTTGTTTAATCTTTCCCTAGACCATAATCAAATTAATGGTTCAATACCAAATGAGTTTGGGCAATTAACTCAACTACAAACACTTTGCCTTTCTTTAAACAAACTTGTTGGAGTGATACCAAAGGATTTGAGCAACATGGTCGGCTTGTTATTCATCAATTTGTCAAACAATCATTTGGAAGGTCCTCTTCCAAATAGAAGTGCCTTTCAATTTGCATCATCACAATCATTTATTAACAACAGTGGCTTATGCGGTGGTGAAATCTCAGGTTTGCCACCCAGCAAACATGCATCTCATACAAGCACTTTCACAATGAATCTCAAGGTCATTATCTCCATTATTTTGGGCACAATGTTTCTTTCATTTGGAATTGCCAGCATTCTCTTCTTTTCTCGACGGAAGCTAAGAAATTTACAAACGGAGGCGAGAGCAACAAAAATGGAGACCTATTATCCATATGGAATTACAATGGGAGGATTGCGTATGAAGATATTATTGAAGCAACGGAAGATTTTGACTTCAAATATTGCATTGGTGCTGGAGGTTATGGGAGTGTTTACAAAGCAGAGCTGCCCTCTGGCCAAGTAGTAGCTTTGAAGAAACTTCACCATTGGGAATCGGAAGCTCAAGAGTTGGCTTATAAGAAAAGTTTTAGGAATGAGATACAAGTATTAACTGAAATTCGACATCGAAACATTGTGAAACTTTATGGGTTCTGTTCTCACCCGCGATGCATGTTTTTGGTTTACAAGTATATGGAAAGGGGAAGTTTATTTTGTATATTAAGTAATGAAGTAGAAGCAGTGGAATTGGATTGGAATAAGAGAGTGAATGTGATTAAAGGTGTAGCCCATGCCTTATCTTATATGCATCATGATTGCACCCCACCGATAATCCATCGAGACATATCAAGCAACAATGTTTTACTGGATTCAAAATTCAAGGCTTATGTCTCCGATTTTGGTACGGCTAGAATGCTAAAGCCTAATTAATCCAATCAGACTATACTTACAAGCACTTATGGATATATTACTCCTGGTGAGTTACGAATATAATTACTATTGCTTTTTTTACATTTTCTTACGTACTACTAATATTTCGTAAATCAATTTCTTGACCTTTTCTATTTTTCTCTCATCCTTTGGTTTCATCATTTGGAAGGTGTCACGTTGATTGGTTGATGTGTTGAATTTTTCTTCTTAATAGTTTATCTTATTTTTTTGGCCAAACAAGTTTTAGCTCTTAATTCTGAGGTTAAGATCATTGTTCTTAATTTTAGGTCATGGTCAAGCGTGGTCTCTCTATTGAATGGGCTTAATCAGTTCATGGGTGGGCCACTTGTACCTTGCATACAAAAGTTTTGTATTGGTCACTTATATAGAACTATGAATAGAAACACTTGGATGAAGCAAGAAATTTTGAACCACAAACTTTGTATAGTCTTACCAAAATGATCTTGTCATTTACGAACAAGATTCAAATCTTACTTGATACTTCATTCCACTCCTAACAAGGAGCAGCACACATTTTTATGACACCAAAGTAATCTTGTGTTTCTTTTTGCAGAGCTTGCTTACACCATGGCTGTGACTGAAAAATGCAATGTTTATAGCTTTGGAGTACTAGCACTAGAGACAATAATGGGAAGGCACCCAGGCGAGCTCATCTCCTCAATATCATCATTAGTTGCTCAAAATATACTGCTAAAGGATGTGCAAGATCCACGTCTCTCACCTCCTATAGATCAACAGGTTACACAAGATGTGGTTTTTGTAGTGACGCTGGCACTCACATGCTTACGTTCCAAGCCTAAATGTCGACCAAGCATATTGCAACATGTCTCTCAGATGCTACTTGCTCGCAGTCCACCTGCCCCTTGTCCCTTTCTTGCAATTTCACTATGGCAACAAATGAGTCTCCAAATATAATCGGATTGATAATTTCATTGGAAAGTTGACCATGGTTGTTCCTTTTAGCGGTGAGGTGATCATCGTATTAAGGTTTAAGTCTCTTTTCAAAGTTGAATCACAATAAACAGTCTTCTGGTGTAGTGAGTGCAAGAGATTAAAGAGCATTGCCACAATCTTATTTGATAAATTACCATGTAGTGATGTTGTTACTTGCAACAACATTTTTGTTTAATACTCGTTTCCATTCTGTATGACATGAAATTTTTCATTAGCCATTTTTGTTTTTCGTATTGTTTCTCGCACTTGTTCCTCTTTTTGGAAACTATTGTTATAATTTAACCATCCCAGCGAGAAAACTTTTGAAGCGGATTTTTGAAGCAGTGGTTAATCACATGGCGCCACAATCTGTTGTTCAAAAAGCATTTCTGGGTTTGTACAAAACAACTTCAGAAATCCACTGCTTCAAGAATTTTCTCCCTCTGGAGAGCATCTATGTTGGATGGGAATTTGACGATGTTTCTGATCCTGGGGTAGACACAACCGTAGAGAAGTCAACCAGTTTCGAACACGATCGAACCCAGCCAACAGCGCAAGGCTTCCATGACAGATTTTGGCAAATTCAGTCGGAAATTTTTGTACATTGAAATTTACAAAATCATCCCTCAAACTTATAATACCTATGTACCATAACCAGTTCACATGGTCCGAGGTGCATGTGGTGCCCAACGGCTGGCACATTTTGATTGGTGTTGGACACCTCGGCTGCTAAAAGACTGTGCCTACATCCACGAATGAGAAGAGCTCTATCACTATCTTTAAAGAATCAAGGTTACAATAGTTTCCTATCTCTCAGTCTCTAAATGAACAAGTGAAACCCCAATGCCGCAGACCCAATAAATCCTACCCTCAAATTTTACCCACTAAATCGCCAATCCAGACCATTCAACTAGTTTGACAGGCTTGTGTTGGGAAGAAAGAACAACAAATCAAAGATGCAAACAACCACAACATAAAGATTTACGTGGTTCTCTCTAGATTGAGGTACGTCCACGGATCCACACCGATTCCACTATGCACGTGGTTCCTTCATGTACCGTGCTTCAAGCATCATCCGTCTCTACATAGCACAACAGCTAGGAGTACCCACTACCCTCATTGGACCCCATGTTGTTTAAGAACTAATCAACTCCAAAATATTTTAAGTTCATAACAGTTGTAAAATGTTATCGGGATATACTAAAGAACATTGATTTCCAATGACATTTCCAAGGATGGCAACAGCAGGTCACCATCTACTGCTAAACAAATATTAAAAAGCTGCTACGTTACCTTCATGGCTTCATCTAGATTGTAAATATCGAATATAATTCAGAAAACGAAACCTCCAAAATTATGAGCTTCCATGCATTGAGCAAATTAAGTTCTCGATCGATAACATCAATTATCAACAGCTTCTTATGAGCACAAAAGATATATATGTTCAATCTCTCTCCACACTTACTTTGCATCCCCTCCAAGGCTTTACACCTAAGAGCTCAAAACTCCGGTGAGAGATGAGCAAGCTTGAAACTGCTCCAGAAGGACTTGAGGGTCAGATGACAGACTCATCCGGCAACCCTTCTCCAGTGACTCCCCAACCTAACATCCCGATTGAGCCGACAACTCCGACGGTACAATTCCCATCTCCAGTTCAATCTGATGCTACTAATCCAATCCCCACTGACGCACTTTCAGAAACTGAGACATTCCAATCCAACAACTCAACTGATGATACAACACCGGCTGTGTGTTTCCCACCTCCAGTGAAATCTCATGCTACTAATTCAGTTCTTACTGACCCACTTCCGGAAACTGAAGTGACTCCGCAACCTAACATCCCGATTGAGCCGACAACTCCGACGGTACAATTCCCACCTCCAGTGCAATCTGATGCGACTAATCCAATCCCCACCGACGCACTTTCGGAACCTGAGACATCCCAATCCAACAACTCAACTGATACAACACCAGCTGTTTGCTCCCCACCTCCAATGCAGTCTCATGCTACTAATTCAGTTCCAACTGACCCACTTCTGGAACCCGAAGATCAACATCTGACCCACACGACATCCCTATCCAGCAATTCAACCGACTCGACACCCGTAGTGTCCTTCCCACCTCGGAACAATCTCTTGCTACTACCTTGGTCCCCACTGATCCAATTACAGGAACAGGCAATCAACATCTGATCCAGATGACATCCCAATCCAGCAACTCAACTGACTTGATACCACCCGTGTCTTTCCCCCCTCAGGTACAGTCTGAAACTACTAATACAGTTTGCGGTAACCAACCAATGGTAACCGGCAATCATCACGTCGCTCATGTGACATCGCAATTAAACGGTAACACCGACTCGATGTCAGCTGTGGCTTTCCCACCACCCACCAAATTACTGGAGAACAATGCAGTTCCAAGTAATCAGATTCCACCGATGGCAGCGAGTAGTTCGGCGAAGCAGCAGCAGCCCACGCAGCCACAAGTGGTTCTAATACCAGCTACTGGGACTCCTTGGACAAGTGGTCTTTTCGATTGCTGCCAAAACCCTATGAACGGCAAGTTTCTTTTTTCTGCTCTACATTTATATAATGAAGAACACCATGATAAATGTTTTTGTGACTGTTAGAATTAAGAAACTATGGCATTCTTGAGAAGATTAGAATTCCCATCTTCCCATATTTCATACATGAGGTCACACATATAACAAGACCAGTTCCCTCCATTTGGTAAATCCCACTCAGGCAATTCTTACACTAAGATGGGAGAACTTACAAAATGTGAATTGGGTGAATTTCTGTATTGGCTTTTCTTGTACTCTGTTCAATGGTGAACCATGTAAATCAATCTCTATGCCCTTCTGTGTGAAATTGTTCTCTCTTGCTTACATTACTATCGAACCTAGTCAATCCTCGTTTTCGCAACAGATCTACTAGTTCATAAATCAACCAAGCTGAATGATCTTAAGTTCTTAATCATCCAATCTATCCATCCTGATACAAGTATGCCTCATTTCTTCATGTCTAACACCACAGAAACTCCATACTTCTCCCTTTCCTTCATTCTTTTTGTTTTTGTCATCAGTACATTATAAGCTCCACAAGCTTTCTGCATCTAAATTCTTCTTTTCTGGCAGCTTTGATTACTACGGTTGCACCCTGTGTGACCTTTGGCCAAATCGCAGAAATAGTGGACAACGGGAGCACAAGTAAGTGACATGAAATAAATCTACTGAGACCATATATATATGGTGGCATTTCCATAAGTTGGACATGTAGTTCATGTGTATTTCTCTACATAGGTTGTGTTTCTGGTGGGCTGCTTTACGTGATCTTGTTCTTGGTGATTTGCCATTGGAATATCGGCGTCCGGTACAGGCGGAGAGTAAGGGCTGCTTATGACCTCTCCGAGACACCACTAACTGATCGTCTGGCACACGTCATATTTCCATTGTGTTCACTGTGCCAAGAGTTTAGAGAGCTGGACAACCGAGGTTACAATCCCTTCCTAGGTACATAAGCATCACTGATGCACCACTTGTCTGCAACTGCTGGCATATATATTGATTTGTCATGCCATTAAGTGATGACATGTTTGAATTCCATGCAGGATATCGTGGCATAATAGCCAAACTTCAACACGAAGAGAGGCAGCAACAAGAGGCGGGCAATAATCCTCCGCAAAATCAGTTCATGATGAGATGACAGCAAAACTAAAAGCTTAATGCCAACTATCACACTGTACAACATGTTTGTCATTAATAATAAGTGGATTTGTTTTAATTGTATGACGCCAATGCTACTAGTATTGGTTTTATGAATTGATTTTTCTTCAAATTTTAACAAAAAATACACAAGTTTTAGCCCTACATGCCATGTATGATCTTATTCATCACCTTGTTTAAAATGAGATTAACTTGCACATTAGATAAAGAACAATACAAGAGGACTCTCTGCACTATGACCCTCTCTAAACATCAACTTCCTAGCTAGTTCGGACCAGTGCCTTCTCAAAGATTTTGGTCTTTGGACCAAAGCTTGGCAAGGCCCCTTCTATCAGAGCCTGTACTTGGTTCCTTTCCCCTCCAGGCGTCATCAAGCTTAATTGCGACGTAGCTTCAAAAGGTAATCCAGGTATCGGCGGATCAGGGGTTCTATTCGATGATTACAATGGAGCTTTCAGGGGTGTGCTCTTATGATTAGTGTTGGGGTGGTTTTCAACTACCTTGCAGAATGCCTTGCCATAGTTGACGGAGCAGATTCAGCGATATCCATATGGGTTGGAAGAAAATTTGGGTGGAATCTGATTCCCAAGCCGCAATTAAGGCTTTTATTAATGATGATGTGCCATGGAAGGTTAAAGCGCATTGGAATGCCATCAAAACTAGACTCGAATGGTGCGCTAATCTAGCCTCTTCTCTGAGGTGTGGCACTACGAAATGGTGGGATCGATGGGCATCCCCTGTCTATGTATAGTTTTTCACTTAGCAAAAAAAAAAGTGAGTTGTAAAGGGGAAGAATTCAATAACCATGCACACGTACACACATACATATATTGAGATCTCAATGTGAATCAGCTCCATCAGGACATAGCGCTTGTGTGAAACCCCAAAAGGATTTGAGAAAGGGATGGAAGGGAATTTTCTGGTCCCGTAGGATTTTCCTGCATTTGTCTTAAAACAAGGCCCTTCTAGTTCAAGTCACAGAGTTTTCACTATGATCTCGTTCTAGTTTATTAGCAAACTGGTGCATCAATCTCTATCCATCATCAAGAACAAAATTACTGGATTTTCTGTAAGGTAAATGTGACATGAATGCGACATCCTCTGAAGTTACATAAGCTTCCTCCTCATGTCGATGATGGGACGATCGAGTTGGTAGCTGGTTTTTTTTTGAAGATATTTGATCTAATATGTAACAAAATGATCATTTGGCTAATATTATTATTCCGCGAACACGTCCAATACGCAAACCCAATAAATCCTATACCCTCATATTGTACCCACAAAATCGTCAGTCCAGACCATATAACGGCTCAGATCAATGAGTCATTGGACCCCATGCTATTTCAGTTTTAAAACACTGAAATAGAGTTACACAGTGGCGGAGCCAGGGTTTTGTTCCGGGGGTCAAAGTGGTGAAGATGAGCTCACTGACCGCATGGATGTTTAGCCCATCCTTTGATAGACATTCATACCAAAAATCAGCTTGTTTGATGATTTTTAGCTTGTTGGATTTAGTACCCAATTTTTTTTAGAATCCAACGGTTAGATACATGCCTTAAAAAGTACTAAAATCTAATGGCTAGATATTGTCTATCAGGGTGATTTTTGGTGCCTAAATCCACCAAGGGGTGGGCTAAACATCCATGCGGTCAGTATGCCCAGAGAGCAGCTGAGTTGAGGGGGGACAGCACGATCTGCTCTACCTTGTTACAAGTGATTCCTTCTTCGTAAAAGTGAAGGTTTTCTCAATGGGTCGGGAATTCGGGATCGTGGGGACAACCATTTTTGACAATCTATTGGCGGACCCACATAGAAGATGAATCAATGGCTGATTTTTGGTGAGGGTGATCTCTATGGTGAGGAGATCATCCTCACAAAAATTCAAATCATTCCGATATTCCTAGACTGGTTTAAAAGTTGAAGAATTATGGACCGTCTATTTTTTACTGTGTAACTTGAAAACCACATTTGATGGCGTTAGAAATTTCAGAATGGGCTGATTTTTTGTTGGGGTGATCTACATGATGAGGAGATCACCTCACCAAAAATCAGCCATTGATTCATCTTCTATGTGGGTCCGCCTAAATGGTTGTCCCCCGATCCTGACCCTTTCTCAAACTACGAAATTTCTACGTGGAGTACTTTTTAGGGCCCACTGACCTTATGGACGTTTGTTTCCCCTATTGATGGATCTACACATCAAAATCAGCTCAATTGATAATTTCTAACCTTGGATTTGAGCATTGTAATATTGTAATTTTTGACCCTTGCATTTGAGCACTTTTTTTGGATGCTAAAATATAAGTGCTAAAAATTGCCGATCAAGCTGATTTTCCGTATGTAGGTCAGCCAAGAGATTGAGTGAACATCCATAAGGTCAGTGGACCCTAAAAGGTGCTCCTTGTGGCATTTTTGGAAAGGGGAGATTTCAAATTTTGAAGTCTCCAGGGGGCAGCAAGGTTTACTCACACCGGGCTGCGAAGTGAAGCTGATCACGGCCCATGATATGAGCCACGTGGTACACTCTTAGAAGGCGCTGACCTTATGGATGTTTGGCCAATCCCTCAATAGACCTGCAAACCAAAAATCAGCCTGATTAGTGATTTACAACCTTTGGATCTTTGCACCCAAATAACGCTCAATAATGCTCAAATTCCTACGTTAAAATCAACCCATGAAAATAACTTCGATCTAACAATTAAAAATCACTGATCAAGTTTATTTTCTCGTGGGCTTTTATACTGGACCAATTCGAAAAAAAAAATAAAAAAAAAATTTATTTTAAAGGAATCCAAGCTGTTGATTCAAGTGGTAAGTGAACTATCGTGGTACCCAAGATACATATCGTTGTCCATTGATTTATTTCCTATTTTTCCTCCACAAAATTCCAGCTATGGTTTAAAAAAAAACGGTATATGTCCCCGAAAACATCGGAGATGCGCATGCAATTGCATGTGTAGGGCCACCTCCTGTGGGCCATGTACATCGTATGGGATGTCTGGGTTCATCGTCGTTGTCGTCATCACCGTCATTATCATAAAGATAGGCGAGAAGGAATCGATACTCCGTTGAGGTAGTATCGATTATTTGATGTCTTTATACAAAGAAGAAACTTAACCATGAAGGCCTTGTGTTGTCTTTTCTAATTAGGTTATTAGTTTGTTTTATCAATCAATATGGAACACGCGCTTACGCGGTGCGTGAGCTACCCGCTGCTCAATTAATATATTTTCCTCATTGGACATACATACCCATATTGAAATTGGTTCCATATAAATAAATAAATAAATAATTGAATGGGAAATATGGAAAGTTCTAGATTTACTGGGTGGAATCAAATTTGGGATGAAAGGGGATTTTTTGATTATGTAGGATTTTCCTGCATTTGTCTTAAAACAAGGCCTCTTAGTCCAAGTCACAGAATTTGTTGTAAATCGATCTTTCACGAACTAGCAAAAAATAGAGAGAACTGAAAAGATCAATCACACAGAACTGCATTTGTCTTAAAACAAGGCCTCTTAATCCAAGTCCCAAAATTTGTTGGAAATCGACCTTCCATGAACTAGCAAAAATAGAGAGAACCGAAAAGATCAATCACAGATATAACAAATTTACGCGGTTCGGCGATGTGCCTACTCCATGGATGAAATAAGTGATTGGACCCCATGTTGTTTAAGAACGAATCAACTCTTAAATATTTTAAGTTCTTAACAGTTATCAGAAGTGACTGAAAAATACTAAAAAACATTGCTTTCCTGTAGCATTTCCAACAATGACCGAAAAATTCTACTAAAACACACATTAAAAAGCTGTTACATTACCTTCATGGCTTCATCTGGATTGCAAGTATCGAATAGGATTTAGAAAACGATAACTCCAAAAAGATGAGCGAGCTTTCCATGCATTGAGCAAAGGTCGATAACATCAACTATCAACAGCTTCTTATGAGCACAAAAGATATGTTCAATCTCTCTCCGCACTGACTTCACATCCCCTCCAAGGCTTTACACCTAAGAGCTCAAAACTCTGGTGTGAGATGGGCAAGCTTGAAACTGCTCCAGAAGGACCTGTAGGTCAGATTACAGACTCATCCGGCAACCCTTCTCCAGTGACTCCCCAACCTAACATCCCGATTGAGCCGCCAACTCCAACGGTACAATTCCCACCTCCAGTGATATCTGATGCAACTAATCCAGTCCCCACTGATGCACTTCCGGAAACTGACAATCACCATTTGACCCACATGACATCCCAATCCAACAATTCAACTGATGATACAACACCAGCTGTGTGTTTCCCACTTCCAGTGAAATCTCATGCTACTAATTCAGTTCTTACTGACCCACTTCCGGAAACTGAAGTGACTCCCCAACCTAACATCCCGATTGAGCCGACAACTCCGACGGTACAATTCCCACCTCCAGTTCAATCTGATGCGACTAATCCAATCCCCACCGATGCACTTTCGGAAACTGACAATCACCATTTGACCCACATGACATCCCAATCCAACAACTCAACTGATGATACAACACCAGCTGTGTGTTTCCCACCTCCAGTGAAATCTCATGCTACTAATTCAGTTCTTACTGACCCACTTCCGGAAACTGAAGTGACTCCCCAACCTAAAATCCCGATTGAGCCGACAACTCCGACGGTACAATTCCCACCTCCAGTTCAATCTGATGCTACTAATCCAATCCCCACCGATGCACTTTCGGAAACTGACAATCACCATTTGACCCACATGACATCCCAATCCAACAACTCAACTGATGATACAACGCCGGCTGTGTGTTTCCCACCTCCAGTGAAATATCATGCTACTAATTCAGTTCTTATTGACCCACTTCTGGAATCCGAAGATCAACATCTGACCCACACGACATCCCTATCCAGCAATTCAACCGACTCGACACCTGTGGTGTCCTTCCCACCTCCGGAGCAATCCCACGCTACTACCTTGGTCCCCACTGATCCAATTCCAGGAACAGGCAATCATCATCTGATCCAGATGACATCCCAATCCAGCAACACAACTGACTTAATACCACCCGTGTCTTTCCCCCCTCAGGTGCAGTCTCAAACTACTAATGCAGTTTTCGGTAACCCACTACTGGTAACCGGCAATCATCATGTTGCTCATGTGACATCGCAATTCAATGGTAACACCGACTCGATGCAAGCTGTGGCTTTCCCACCACCCACCAGATTACCGGAGATCAATGCAGTTCCAAGTGATCAGTACATGAAACATGGGGCACAGCAACCTACCAATGTGCAGAACATGGGGGCAAGTGGTTTCTACGGTGTGCCGATATGTCAGACTCCATCAATGACAATGAGTAGTTCAGCGAGGCAACAGCAGCTAACGCAGCCACAAGTGGTTCTAATACCATCTACTGGGACTCCTTGGACAAGTGGTCTTTTTGATTGCTGCCAAAACCCTATGAACGGCAAGTTTCTTTTTTCTGATCTACACTTACATAATGAAGAATACAATATGATTGTTGTTTTTGTGATTGTCAGAATTAAGAAACTACGGTATTCTTGAGAAGATTAGAATTCCCTCCTTCCCTTACCATATTAAATGCATAAGGTCACAACCTCTATATCTTTTGTACTCTGTTCAATTCACATACAGTGGAAGTCGCCCATGGATGTAGCCCTCGGTGGTCAACCATGTAAATCAATCTCTATGCCCTTGTGTGAAATTGTTTTCTTCGTTTTCTCTCTTGCTTGCATTACTATTGAACCTAGTCAATCCTCGTTTTCGCAACAAATCTCCTAGTTAAAAAATTAACCAAGCTGAATGATCTTAAGTTCTTAATCATCCAATCTATCCATCCTGATACAAGTATTCCTCATTTCTTCATGTATAACACCACAGAAACTCCATACTTCTCCCTTTCCTTCATTCTTTTGTTTTGTCAGTACATTATAAGGTCCACACACTTTCTGCATCTAATTCTTTCTATTCTGGCAGCTTTGGTTACTACGGTTGCACCCTGTGTGACCTTTGGCCAAATCGCAGAAATAGTGGACAACGGGAGCACAAGTAAGTCATTCCCAAGACATGAAATATATATAATGGCATTTCCATAAGTTTGACATGTAATTCATGTGTATTTCTCTACATAGGTTGTGTTTCTGGTGGGCTGCTTTACGTGATCTTGTTCTTGGTGATTTGCCATTGGAATATCGGCGTCCGGTACAGGCGGAGAGTAAGGGCTGCTTATGACCTCTCCGAGACACCGGTAACTGACCGTCTGGCACACACCATATTTCCATTGTGTGCACTGTGCCAAGAGTTTAGAGAGCTGGACAACCGAGGTTACAATCCCTTCCTAGGTACATAAGCATCACTGGATATTTAATTCCAAATGTAATTGTTTTTCTCAGGCTGAGTCAGATGACAAAGGCATGCATTGGATGGACATGAAATAAACTCTACTTTTTGAACTAAATCAAGATGGTGTAAGACTAGGATCCAAACATTAAAATCAAGTTTTAGCATTAATTACTGCTCCCATATCTCTTTTCCATTAATATGGTGAACAGGTTCTTCTGCCATAACAGAGAGGTAATATATTCTCCATGTACTACTGTGCAACTGCTGGCATATCCTACATGTACTAAATTGATACGCAATTCTAGACATTGATTTATGATGCCATCAAGTGACATGTCTAAATTCCATGCAGGATATCGTGGCATCATAGCCCAACGTCAACACGAAGAGAGGCAGCAACAAGAGGCGAGTAACCCTCCACAAAATCAGGTCATGATGAGATGAGAGCAAAACAAGAAAGCTTAATACCATCTATCAGACCATACAAACGTTGCACAATAAAATGGATTTATTTTAATTGTGTGACACCAATGAGCCTAAGTATTGGTTTTATGAATTGATTTTTCTTCAAATTTTAACAAAAAAATTACTTTTTCTTCATTGACTGGTAGCTGATTCTTTTAGACCATGCCATATACACAAATTCATGTCTAAATGTATACATTATTATATTACCGTATGTGTTCCACACCACGATCCATTTAGCTACAGCATGAGCATTAACAATTCACATTCATGTCTTCTCTGCGAACGAATACGTTAATTAAAATGGGTTCATCCCCACATGCATGTTTTACACGCAGTATTAATCCAATATTCAGATGCAACGTAGTAATAATCCATCCGTTAAAATGGATTTAATCCAACATCAATGTGGTGTGAGTTTCTCCATGTTCACTAGAATGTGTTGAGTCCCACAGCCACATAGTATAAGAAATTTCATCTTGTTCATTAGAACAGGTTTTAGCCCTACATCCATGTGTTACCTGATTCATTACCTTGTTTAATATGAGATTTACTTGCACATTAGTGTGTTTTGGTTTTCACAAAGATAAAGAACAATACAGGAGGACTCTCTGCACTGTGACCTACCACTGATGAGACATTAAAGTGGCAAAGAAACTAATCATATCGAATATAGTTGTATTACAGTATATACAATATGCAAGTCTTACTTCCGCAACAACAACATAGCAAAAGACATTTCTACTAGTACCAGAGCATGAGAGAACAAAAAATTCTCTCTGCCCTTCTTGTCCGTTGTAAAGGGGAAGAATTCAATAGCCAATGATTTGATGATGTCACTGCTGCTACCATGCACACACATACATACATATATAGAGATGTGAATCGTCTCCATCAGGACATAGCACTCGTGGGAACCCCAAAAGGATTTGAAAAAGGGTGGTTCATGTCAGAACTCAGAAGTGGTCTTACCCGTCGCCCGTCTGCATTTCCTAAGCAACACAGCCTCCACACAGGATACTCCTGGACAAAATCTATTCAGGAGAAATGTATTTTTAGTTGATAAACATGGCTGTAGTAGTCACTGTCTATCAGTAAAAATTCAAAACTAGAAGAAAGAAGAGTTCATTTAGAATAGGAAAATGTTTGACTAGACCTGAGGTCCAGTCAGGTATTGCTGACCTTAGGTCAAATCAATTTGATTGCATGTCCTAGAGATGCATGTCACATATAAATTTTTGTCCCATCTGATGTGTTGTGGACCTCAGATCTACTCTAACACAGCTCGGATAGAATAGGGATAATAAACTAATGTGACTTGATACTGGAAAATGCAACAGTAAGAAGATATCAAATGGATGTTCAAGGAGTCCTATCCTAGGAGTTACATGTGTTGTGTAGCTCTTATACTGCTTCGGTAGCCTCCCCACCTCCCCTGACATGAGGAGCTAACAAGATTCGAGTTACAAGACCGATTGATTGTGGCCATACATAACTAACCTAATATCAAAATGTGACGGATCCTGATACACACCCCCTTGGAAACCATTGCGAGTCTTAAATCTTAACCCATGACATACTCATACTGAACCCATTGCCGCTTTCTAGCAGTCAGAAAGAAAGCAAGCAAGCCAGAAAACCTGCGAATGGATCCGAATCCGGAGAGTGTATACGGAGCGAGCCTAGAGCGAACGCACCAAGGAAACAGATGGCCTGTCACGACTCAATTCAATGGAATTGGAGTTTGTAGAAGGCCTCCTTATGAATACATAAATAAATCACACCGTCTTCTCCAATCCCTGAATAGTCAGAGCCTCTCTCACTCCCTACTTCACTCACCTATTCACCCATAACTTCTGAGTTCTTGTGGGCTGTTCAAGTTTAAATCACAGACAATCTTCTTTAGCCTACTTATGTGTCACATCTCTTTCAGTAAGACCTACAATAATTAGAAGAATATAATGAATATGTGACACATTAATTCTAGTGGATTGCTTGTATTCACAGGTTCTCCGTTTACTTAAAAACCCAATAGACCATTTCCTTCAATTAGAAAAGAGAATCCCCTCTAGTTATCAGATAAGAAATTAACCCATGCATAAAATTACTGAGAATTATAAATAACATTCCAAAAACAAAATTCATGAACCAATTTGAAAATAGTTCTATAAGGGGAGGGCATTGCTGAAATATTCCACAAAACAAATACCAAGCAAACAATTATTTGTTTATTAATGTAAGAAACATTTGACTTGAGCTATAATACCCAAAAAAAGTTGACCACTTACACAGTTGAGCAACCAGATCCCTCAGCTTCTTCTTCACCATCTCTTTCCCCCGAGGAGGTTGAAGAACAATCATGATTGCAGTATCAAAAACAGCCTTGACGTTCTACCCAAACAAAATGAAGAAAGCATTATAAGGTCAGTCAGTATCGATTAAAGAATAATTTTATTGAAAAAAAGAAAAAGAAAAAGGAAAAGGTCCAACAGTTGATGAGATTCAAAACGTTCTCTAGGTCCATGTCACCTCTTCACTACTTGCTGAGTTCTACAGCTGCACTCAATTAAGCTGCTACACCAATTTGTTTCCGCAATTCTTCCTCCTAAATATTAAAATCCAAACCAGTTCGGCACTTCAGCTTCTTCTATGCAAGGTATTTTCACAAAATAACACTGAATGAAAAACTCAATATCTACTTGATCAGATATTATTGCACCAGAACCACATATGATCAGGCAGATACCTTTGTTGTCATGAAGATCTGAATATAAAAAAATATTTTGACAGAAGAACTGCCATGGTCACAATAATGTAAAAGAAAAATTGTAATGCCAATAATTGCAATTGGAGCATATTATGTTCCAACAATTATGAAATCAATATCAGCATATATCAGTTTTTTTTTTGTGTGTAAAGTATATATCCCTGTTACCCAACTTTGTCCCAACAATAACAATTGGAACATTGTGCGTAAATGGGCATAATCGATTATCAAAACTTATAAAGTATTAAAAGCACAGACAAACAGTCAAAGAACTCTAGGATCTAGGGTTAAAGTTAACATGATAATCACCCAGTTGGTCTAATATGATCCACAACATGTACGAACACACACACACTTTCTAGATGAGCCATCTGATTTTTTTTTTTTTTTTGCTCTTACTGCATAAAACGGATGAAATTGGAAAGATCAAGAAATTAAGAAACAAAATAAATGAAAATTTTTTTTTTTACATGACCCAGTTGAAAAAAATAATAATAATGCAAAAAGAGGTGAATCCCAGAGCCGGTTGACCTCGCTCCCGCCTCTCCTTTTGGTTAATTTCCGTTCCCTCGCACGTCCAAGGTTGTGGGATTCGTCCAAAGAGGAAGCTTTCCGGCGTCCTCAAACCCAGTCCTAAAAAACACACAGCCCTTAATCGCCGTTATTATAGGCTGTTATTAGAACAATTTCCAGCGTCCTCACTGCTGCCGGAGCCCCGCAGCCCGCCGTAGATCACTGCCGTCCGTTAGTCGACCGGCCGTGGCCATGTGGTGGTGGTACAAAGGAGGGTGAAGAAAAGGACATGGTGGGGATTTCAATATTTGCTTAAGTATAGGGTTATGAAACCCAAACCCGGCCCGAAAATTCAAAAACATTGCCCGGATTAGACCCGACCCGAACAAGGATGTGACTATAGCCGTTGTTTAATACATGGTTTTAAAAACGGCCGTTTAAACGGTAACGCCCCAAGCCTGCTTCCGTTAAAACCGTTTAAACACGTTTTATTGTTTTTTAATTAAATGGCCATTTTTTTGTTTCAGAAAATTGTGAAAAAAAATACAAAATTAAATCTATTTGTAGAAAAGAATACTTATTTTCAAAAATTGTAAAAACGAATACACATAGCCGTTCGAATCGGCGTTAACTTTTTCAAAAGGTAATACCCAAAAAGCCCTTTAAGTAGCCGATTGAATTGGAGCCAAATTAGATTTGACGCCGATTCAATCGACGCCAAAATTGATTTGGCTCCGATTCAATCGGCGCCAAAATAGATTTGGCGCCGTTTCAATCGGTGTCAGAATTGATTTGGCTTCGATTCAATCGGCGCTAGAATTGATTTGGCTCCGATTCAATCGGCTATTCGACCGTTGCGCACATACCCGACCGTTGCTCATAAACTTTTATATCGGAAAAGTTTATCGTATCGTAATGCTGAAAAATTAATCAAATAAATTTTATATGTATTTATCAAATAATTGAAAAAAAAATTATAAGGGTCTAACCATGGTTTTAAAAACAGCCGTTTAAACGGTAATGCCCCAAGCCTGTTTCCGTTAAAACCGTTTAAACAAGTTTTATCGGTTTTGAAAAAAATGGCCGTTAAAATCGTTTAAACAGCTGTTTAATTTTTAAAAAAATTGTGAAAAAAAGGGCCTTTAAATCCGTTAAATTCCATTTTTTTTTTAAATTTCAAAATTTGAATTTCAGCGCCACTTTTTCAGTTTTTTTCCGTTAAAATCCGTTTAATTCCATTTTTTCCCCTGACAGTTTGAACGGCCGTTTAAACGGTAACGCCCCCAATCCGTTTAACCGTTAACTCCTTTAAACCTTGGGTTTAACCGTTTCAAACGGAGTAAAAATGAGTTTGGCTCCATTTGCAATGGCGCCAAATCAGATTTGACTCCGTTTGAAATGGAGCCAAAATGGTTTTGGCGCCGTTTGAAACAGAGCCAAATTCGTTTTGGCGCCGTTTCAATCAGAGTCAAAACGATGAGGGTAAAATCGGATTTAATCAAAAAAAGTTGTTTTGGCGCCGAAGGAAATGGCGCCAACTTATTGACGCCGATAGAAATGGCGATGTGTATTCGTTTTTACAATTTTTGAAAACAAGTATTCTTTTCTACAAATAGATTTAATTTTGTATTTTTTTTCACAATTTTCTGTTTTTGTTTCAATAGCCGTTAAAATCGTTTAAACAGCCATTTAAATCTGAAAAATTTTGTGAAAAAAACGCTGTTAAATCCGTTTAATTCCGTTAAAATCCGTTAAATTCCATTTTTTTTTAATTTTAAAATTCAAAATTTGAATTTCAGTGACATTTATATGTTTTTAATAGCTTTTGGTGCGGTGAGGATGCGATGATTTGTGATTCATTGTTAACCCTTGGATGGATGGTCCCCTCAGTCTCTTTGTGATCAGGAATCCAGAAGAACATGTCTGAAATACAACGGAACATTGGGCTCCAAAGGTGAAAAACCTGAAACATTATTAGATTCATGTGTTGGAGTTTGATAGTTTGGCTAGTTGCGTGTAAATACAACTCGATGGAGCAAGTGGCTAGTCGTTGGAGTTGACAGATGTCTTGGTTACTTATGTTTATTGCTTTTCTTAGATTTCATGTAGTAGGATTTACTTTTGATATTCAGATGTAATGGATAATGGATTTTATCACTTTTTATATTAGTTGGATGATGAGTTTACTTTGGAATGAATGAACATGAGTTAATTTCAGTACATGTTATTTTTCTATATTGTATTATATTGTTTCTACCTTAACTTTTAGTATACTCGATATTTTAGTTCATTCTAAAGCCATTTGTCTTCTAATTTTCATGTTAACATTTCTAGAATCCATGCAAAAATTCAGATATTGATCTTTGGTAGATTTTAGAAGTTTCTATTTTATTTTATTTTTTTTTGTTTTTTATAGTTTTCTATAAAAACTATAGATTTTCTAGGAAAAATATGTATGTTTTTGGATTTCTATAAAAACATAAAAAGTTTAAATCTTTCAGTTATATTTCAAACCTTTTTTGTATCACTTGGTATAGATAACCAAACTATTTTCTAAAGAGTTTACATTTTGGGATTGTGCGTGGGTTTTCGCTTACAAATTTTTGAAGTTCGACTTTAGAACTTCTAATCTTTTGATTTTTCTTCTATATATATGAACCCCTGAAAAAACTTCAACATATGCCCTTATCCTTCGTCATTCTAGATTCGGGGTCATGGGCCCTAAGAGGATTCCGGAGCTGTTCTAAAAATCAGATAAATGGTGCTAGTTCAATTTTTCACAACAAAAATACTTTTCGATGTTCTTCGTCGTTCTTTAGAAAAACCCACATAGCACCTACATTTTATATTTTTCTTACTTAGATCTTTAAGTTTTTTTTCTTCCCAAATATAGGTAGTAGGTTTTCTAACTACAAAAATTGAGTTCTGAAGATTTTCTGCAAGGCAGAAGTGTTCTGTAGAATTTTTCAAAAATTAGAGAGTTTATCGTTTTTCATCGTTTTGCTTACATGCCCTAGTTTCTTGTCCGGTTTTAAAATTGTTTTACCAATGTTTTTCAATAATTTCCTTTTTTAGAGTTGATATGGCATTCAACAATGGGTATTAATTAGTTAACATGCGTGTTTCAAAACTTAACAACTACATAATCGAACTTTAATATACTTTATTTCTATTTTAAACCCACCACACCCTGAGACCATGGGTTTGGGTTGCAGATTACAGGTCGGACCAATGTGTGATAGGTCGGGTCATGTAGACCTAGGATCAATGCATGACAAGTCTCGATAACGCCTTCCCTCTGATAGGTGCATTAAGTGTACGTTGTCTCGTACACCCTATGCTCATGAAAACCCTACACATATTTGGTTTAACCACGTCTTCCATTACATTCAAGTGAATTGTAAAAGACGTTGATATTGTTACTGTTATTGTACTAGGGACAGTTTGTTTAGGGCATCTCCAACAGCTATCCATAGCTATTCTAATGTTTAGCTAACAACCAGCCCCTCTTACGGATGGAGAGTTTGAACAAAAGGTGTTGTCTCCATCAGCTTCTTCAAAATAGAAAAGATATCTAAAAAATGACCAAAATACCCTTTTTTAGTTTTTACTTCGCTCCCATCAGCAGTAATAGTCATTGGGGCTGACGAACATTGTTGGTTAAGTCGGCAATCAGAACAAGAACTTTGGTTCCATGAACATGGACTAGCTTCTCCAGAACATCTATGACGATAAACCAACAGCCGAGGTCATGTTTGACACAGGTGGTGCCAGTGGTGGTTATGTGGAATCGAACGACTGTTGCTGCTGATGGTAGTGAAGCCGTGGACGAAGACATTGGTAAAAACTAAAAAGGGTATTTTGGTTTGATTTCTTTTGTGGGTATTTTGGTCATTTTCTAAGATATCTTCTCTATTTTGAACAAGCTGACGGAGACAACACCTTTTGTTCAAACTATCCGTCGGTAAAAGGGGCCCGTTGTTAGCTAACCATGAGAACAGCTATGGATATCTGTTGGAGATGCCCTAAACAAACTATCCCAACTATAATAACAGTAACAATATCAACGTCTTTCACAATTCAATTTTGTCGAGAATGTAAAGGAAGACATGGCCGGCCTTGTTAAAATAAAGATCCTTAGAGAGAGCAAGAGAGAGAGAGAGAGAGATGACGTCATCCGATGATGTGGTCCCTTATAATCTCCAACTCATCGTTCGATACACTCGAAGACAAATCTAAACCCCTTTTAAGTACACTCTTTTTTGCTCTCACAATTCAATATGACATTCCTCTAGTGGCACAAAAGATTTCCAGCCAAAATGGGCAAACTCGAGAATGTGGGTCAGATGAAAGACCAATCCGGTACCTCCTTGTCGGAATCCGGTAATCAACAACTGACCCGTTTGCCTTCCCAAGCAAACAATTTGATCCAGTCTCCTGTGACAAATTCATTTTCTGGTGATTCTACGCCGGGCACTGGTGATCGCAATCTGACCCACATGACATCCCAATCAAACCACCCTACAGTACAGTTCCCACCCACTAATCCGGTTTACGGCCACCCACTGCCGGAAACGGCTCATCCGAATCTAACTCAGGGCCCACCATCGCAAGCTAATTATGTGCACAGCATGAGTTTCAATACTCAAGGCCAGCTCCCGGTGACCCAATACCATATTGGCTCGCAATTTCAACCAACGGACACACAGCCCGGAATCCCGATGGCTCCGTCTCCACAGATTACGGGTGGAACAACTAACCTGCACCTGCAGGTACTGAACCAGACACCATCTGTCAATGATGTCTCATCAGTTGGAGTTCCTTGGTCGACTAATCTCTTTGATTGCTATGATGATCTCCCCAACGGTAATTGTTCCTTATCGTACGGTTCTAAACAATTTTCTAATTCGCCCAGGTACCATGGTAATTAAATTACAACTGTAATCCAAGCCGTTCTCTCGTTTCATCCTGATTAGTAATTTATATCCGTTGGATTAGAGTCTTTTTCATGGTTTACTTTTAACAGTGGATTTCAAACATTATTTGGGGTGCTCAAATCCAAATGTTAGAAATCACTAATCAGGCTGATTTTTGTTATGCACCTCCACTTAGTGAAGGGCTGAACATCTATATGATCAGTGGCCTCTAATAGTGTGCCACGTGGTCTGTCATGAACGTCGATGATGATGTCACCATCAAATTTTTTCTCAATATAAACACATTTAATGCGTTCACACTGAGGGAAAAGTAAAGTTACGTAAAGACTAAAATAACACAAGAAATGCCTTGGAGTGTTATTAAGTAGAATAGATGGCAGCTCGAGACAATGTCAACCGTCTGATTTGTATGACAACATAAGCTTAATGTTTTGTGGTGCAGCTATCATAACAACGGTATCACCTTGTTCGACCTTCGGGCAAATCGCCGAGATATTGGACAACGGAGACACACGTAAGTCAAACCAAAGCCATCCAATAAGCATCCTAAGTCCAGCAGCCCATCATGCAATTGCATGTGTAGGGACCATCCACGGTGGGCCATATACGTTGTATGGGGTGAATGGGATCATCGTCATCGCTGTCATTATCATCATATTAAGAAAATTTTCCAGTCTGACGAAGTTGTTTATCAATTTGAAGGTTGTCCTCTTGGTGGGCTGGTTTATAGCCTGTCGTTCTTGGTGTTATGCCATTGGAACTTGGCTAGCATGTATCGCAGGAAATTAAGGATGAGCTACGACCTAGTGGAGGCGCCGCTTGATGATCGTTTGGCTCACATCATCTTTCCATTGTGTTCCCTCTGCCAAGAATACAGAGAACTAAAGAATAAAGGCCGTGATCCTTCCGTAGGTAATTAATCTATCACTAAAATTATATGGACTTTGTAAATAGGGTCAGGCTCAAACTGGCCTGATTTTTTTTGGAGGATCATGAGATCATCCTTATCCAAAATCAGCCCTAAGGGCCCACCCATGTGGGCCCCACAGGGTTCGTTTGTGTCTAGTACGATTGGACACTAAAATTATCCTTTCGAAAATGTTGATCTTAAATTTTAAAAATGATCTCGAGATGCTGCACAATTGAACGGTGTAACGTGCCGGTACAAGCCAGTTAACTTGTCTACTTAGAATTGCACAAGTAATTGATTTTTTGTTAACTAATGGGTGACCCGTGCCCCCGGCAGTCCCCAAAAAAGCATTTGTTCACATTGGGTGTGAGTGGCTGAGACCCACCGTCCAATTGTAGATAAGATCTCAACCATCTATATATGAAACCTATAAGAGGGGAGACAACTGAGCTGATTTATTATATATATATATATATATATATATATATATATATAGTGGGTGGCCCGTGCCCACGGCACTCTTTGACAAAGAGTTTTCCAAAATCGGGTGTGAGTGGCTAAGATCTACCATCCATTTGAGGGATAAGATCTCAACCACTCTTTGTTGAAACTGCATAAGATAAGATAAGAGATAAGACAAATTTCCCTGTTTTGTTATATAGATTAATGACTGAAATATATTCCAACATTTTTCGATTATTTCCTTGGGATTAACAATTAAAATTTTCGTAGGATATCAAAGCAAATCAGATAACGTCGAAGGAGGGACAGAACTAGATAAGCGGGAGGGACTCAATCCTCCGTTAAGGATGATGATGACAAGATGTTGCAAGAATTTCTTTCCTTGAAGTCCTTTTAATTTTCCCATCAAACATCACCTATGTTTAATAATAAGCTAAATCTGATTAGTAGCGAGCGAGATTAGGGGTTGGAAGGTGGTGGGTGATTTATATTGTTCTTTTTTCTTCTTGTATTTTAATTTTCTTTGTATCTTTTAGCTTATTGGTTGACTACTGTAGCCTCCAAGGCCCTTCTCAATAATAAAGAAGTTATACTCATCAAAATAATATATTAAGCGAGTGGGTGGCCCGTGCCGACGGCCCTCCCCGACAAAGCATTTGTCAAAATCGAGTGTGAGTAGGTGAGATCCATCATCCAGGATAAGATCTCAGCCCTTCTTTATTGAAGCCCTTCTTTATAAGAAAGGGTATAAGTGGGGAGACAACCACTATCGCTTGTTATATAGATATTCTATGGCATTTCCAAGGATGGCAACAAAATCTTCATATCTACTTTGTGAACGCTACATGGCCTCATCCAGAAAAGGAAAACACCATCGTCTAGCATCTTCATGAAGCATACTAAAGATCTCCTTGGTAAAATCACCAGAGTGATCAGGTAGGGGCCGGGGTCTGCCTAACAACAAGCTTACATGCCAAGAATGTTGTCTAGTCCAACAATGTTGGAGACAAAAAGCATGCAACGACAATAAAGTTGGAGTCGCTGACCACCACTGACTGGCCACAATATGAGCCATGTGGCACACTCTTAGAGGACACTGATCATATGGATGTTTGGCAAATCCCTATGTGGATCTACAAACCAAAAACAGCCTGATTAGTGATTTCTACCTTTGGATCTTTGTACCCAAATAATGGTCAATAATGCTCAAATTCCACAATAAAATTAACCCATAAAAATGACTAATCCAACTCTTAGAAATCACTAATCAAGCCAATTTTTGGTATGTATGTCCATCTAGGGTTGGTCTGCTTACACAAAAATAATAACAAAAACTGTGCACGACAGAGATCATTATGGGTTCGAATCGTTTTCATGGGTTGATTTTTAACCATGGATTTTATGCATTATTGACCATTATTTGGGGTACAAAGATCCAATGGTTATAACAAACACCCGAAAGCGTGGCACATGCCATCTTTTCGTTATGTAAGACTAGGATCCAAACATTCAAAATCAAGCTTTAGAGTGTTAATTACTACCCTCATACTCTATTCAATATGGTGAATGGACTCTTCTGTCGAAACAAACACCCGAAAGCGTTCAATAGTTCACAAAATAAATCAAGTTTACGCACTCATCCCATATAAGATTCACATTGCAGCTATAACATTCAAAAATAAATCGAGAAAAGAGTCTTTCAGGATATAACTGGCAGATGCACTGCTTATGTGCAAAATAGATTCGCATTTTCAAGAAATTGAGTTATGATGCCATCAAGTGACATGTTTAAATTCCATGCAGGATATGGTGCATCATAGCCAGACTTCAACATGACGAGAGGTGGTGACAAGTGACGAGTAATCCTCACGAAAATCAGGTCATGGTGAGATAAGAACAAAACTAGAAAGCTTAATACGCTATCATACCATACAACATGTTTTTTTATGTACCGACATATACTGAAACATGCACCATAAATGGATTTGTTTTTCACTATTGGTTTTAGAAACTGATTTTCCTTCAAAATTTAACAAATAAAAAGACCCAGATTTTACTTTTTCTTCTTCATTGGCTGGTAGCCATTTCCTTTACGGTATGGCTCTTTTCATCTTGTTCATTAGAACGGGTTTTACCCACATCCATATGTTATTATACTCATCACCTTGTTTAAAATGAGATTTACTTCCACATTAATATGTTTTGGTTTTCACAGAGATAAAGAACAAGACAAGAGTAAAGAGGTCTCTCAGCACTGCAACAACCATACTACTGAAGAACATTACAGTGGAAAAGAAACTGATCATATTTAATATATCTATATAAATAGAGTAAGCAAGTCTTACTTCCACAGCAACAACAAAGCAAAAGACATTTCTACTAGAACCAGAGCACGAGAGAATGAAAAATTCCCTCTGCCCTTCTCATCAGTTGTAAAGGGGAAGAAAAGAATTCAATAACCAACATTTAGATGATGTCACTATTGCTACCATACACACACACACATACATACATAGAGATGTGAATCGGCTCTATCAGAAAGGGTGGTTCATGTCAAAAGTGGTGACTCATACCCATCACTCGCCCGCATGCCCTAAGCAACACAGCCTCCACACATGATACTCCTGGATAAAAAAAATTCGGGAGAAATGTATCGTCAGTTGATAAACATGGCTGCAGTAGTGCATTGTCCAACAGTGAAAATTCAAAACTAGAAGAAAGAACAGTGCATTTTAGAAAAGGAAAATGTTAGACACTTAGACTAGACCAGAGGTCTACAGCCAGGTATTGTCGATGTCATTGTAAGTCCTAGATTTTAGTCCATCTGACAAGTTGTGGACCTCAGATCTAATCTAACACAGTTCAAATAGAATGAAAAAAATATCTATCATTAAAAGGGAGGATCATCAAGGTAAAATATCAAGGTGTAACAGACAATAAACTGATACGCGACTTGATAGTGGATACTGTAACAGAAAGCAGATAATGAAAGGATGTTCGAGGAGAGTCCTAGGAATTACATGGGTTGTGTTGCTCTTGTATTGCTTCGGTAGCCTCCCCATCTCCCCTACCATGAGTGGGCAAGATTTGAGGTACAAGAAAGATGGAATGTGGCCATACATAACTCACCTAATATCAAAATAGGATCGACTCTGATACATGCCCCCATAGGAATCATTTTGAGTCTTAACTCTTAACCCA
This sequence comes from Euptelea pleiosperma, assembly GCA_035048495.1. Classification (NCBI taxonomy): domain Eukaryota; kingdom Viridiplantae; phylum Streptophyta; class Magnoliopsida; order Ranunculales; family Eupteleaceae; genus Euptelea; species Euptelea pleiosperma. Next base: position 28,081,920 of record CM068549.1, read on the forward strand.
TGACATACTCATAATTGAACCCATCACCGCTTTTCTACAAAGGGACCAGACGGCTTGTCACAATTCAAATAGATGGAATTGGAATTTGTAGAGGGCCTCCTTACGAATCAACATAAAAAAAAAACCATCTTGTCTTCTCTAATCCCTGAAAAGTCAGAGCCTCTCACACCCTACTTCACTCACCTATTCCACCTATAACTTCTGACTTCAGGTGGGCCTTTTAAGTTTAAATCGTAGACAATCTTTTTTAGCCTACTTATGTGTTGCATCTCTTTCAGTAAGCCATAATAATACATTATTAAAAAGAATACGATGAACACATGACATTCATTCTAGTGCATTGATTGTGTTCACAGGTTCTCCATTTACTTAAAACCCATCAGACCATTTCAACCCAATTAGAAAAAGAAACCTCTCAAGTTGTCAGATAAGAATTTAAGCAAAGCATATCATTGTACAAATTAAATAACTTTCCAAACACAAATTCATGAACCAATTCAAACAAAGTTCTACGAGGGAAGCGCTTTGCTGAAATATTCAATCAAAACAAATCCCCACCTAACTATAGTTTGTTTATCAATGTAACACATTTGACATGAGTTATAAGCCAAAAAAAAAAAAAAAAGTTGACCACTTACATAACTGAGCAACCAGACCTATGCCTTTTCTTCTTTGCCATCTCCTTCCTCCTAGGAGGTTGAAGAACAACCTTGATTGCAGTATCGAAAACAGCCTTGACGTTCTACCCAATCAAAATGAAGGAAGCATTATAAGTTCAGCCAGCTTTCATTAAAGAATTATTTTCTAGAAAAAGATAAATTTAAAATGTTCTCTAGTTCTAAATGATCTCTACCTGTTGAGTTTTAGAGCTGCACTCAATATAAGCTGCTGCACCAATTTGTTTCCTCAACTCTTCCCCCTAAATATTAAAATCCAAGCCAGTTCAGCACTTCAGCTTCTTTCTATGGCAGGTAATTCTACAAAACAACACAGAATGAAATACTCAATATATACCTGAGCAGACGTTATAGCACCAGAACCCATATGATCAGCCAGATACCCTTTGTCGTCACGAAGATCTGAATATTCAAAAACATAATTGACAGAAGAACTGCCACCGTCACAATAATGTCAAAAGAAAAAACTGTAATGCCCACAACTGCAGATGTACATGTCAAAAACCCCAAGAAATATGAAATCAATATCAGGAATATATCAGTGTTACTTACCTAACTTTGTACCAACAAGAACAATTGGAACATTGGGCGCAAATCGGCGGAGTTCAGGCATCCACTGGTCAAAAAATTTAAAGAATTAAAAGCACAGACAGACAGCCAAAGAACTCTAGGATTTAAGGTTAAAGTTAACATGAAAATTACCCAATGGCTCTAATATAATCAACAACTACATGTCAGAGAACAAAGAGAGAGAAAGAGAAAGCAAAAGAGGAAAATGGAAAACGACCCACTTTAATTCGAAATGAAAATTAACTACCTTTTCCAAACACAATCGAAACAGAGAGATAACAAAAAGCAAAAAGGGGAAAAGATGAAGAGCAAACAGAGAAGTAAAAACATAAAGCATTGGCACTAAAATCAATACCTTCTTGAGAACATTCTCATAGCTTGCCCTGCTGAGTAAAGAGAAAGCCAAAACAAATATGTCTGCTGCTCTATAACTCAGTGGCCTCAACCTACTATAATCTTCTTGGCCTGTAAATCAAACAAGAACAGAAACTGTTGTTATGGACAAATAACAGATATTTTTAAACAAGAGAACAAATCCCAAACATAAACCAGAAACTTCAGCCTAGAAGATTACCTGCAGTGTCCCATAATCCCAAGTTGACAATGCTCCCATCCACAGCCACATTTGCACTGAAGTTGTCAAAAACAGTGGGTACGTAGTCCTACCAAAAAAAAATCCCAAAATGAGAGAGAGAGAGAGAGAGAGAGAGAGATCCCTGAAATTTACTGCTCCTAAGGTGGCCATTCAGGCATGCAAGAGTCTCATAACTTTCTGGATGACCCATTTGAGAAAATTCATGTTTTTTTATGTAAAAAATGTGATTTTTTCTCTAACTTAACTGCATAAAATGGATGAAAATGGAAAAAACAAGAAATTAAAGGGAAAAAAGATAAAAAATTATAAGTCTTTAGATGACCCATTTCAAAAATGATAATAATGCAAAAAGGGGTGAATATTTGTGCTATTTTTGTTTGGAAAGAGCTGCAAACAAGAAAAAACACAAAACAGAGGAAAATCTCAAAGTAAAATGCACACAAGAAAAAACATTCCCACTATTTGAGAACAAAATCAGAAAAAAAAAATAGAAATTACAGAAAACCCAACTCCAAGAATGCTCTTTTCTCCCCAGAGAAACCAACAGGCAAGAAACAACAGAAGCCATAAATTAAAAAAGAAATAAAGAAAAAAAATTGAGAAAGAAAAAAAATCGAGGGTTTTATCATTTTTTTTCTTGAAGAAACTTACTGTTGGGAACTTGTTACTGGTATAACAAATGAGCATACAGGTCTTCCCAACTGCTCCATCTCCAACTGTCACACATTTAATGAACTTGGAAGCACTCATCCTCTCTCAACTTAAAATTGCAGAAAAAGCTTCTACTGCAACTCCTTAGCAACAGTAGTAGATGAAACAGTCTTAATTAATTCAGAAAAAGAGAGGCTTTTTTCTCTCTGGGTTTGAATTAAAAAGATGAGAACAAGAAGAAGAACACTGTTAGGAGAGAGCTCTTTGTCCTGTTACTCCTGTATATATATATATATATACACAAATATATATGAGAGAGAGAGAGAGAGAGATTTGGTAGTCAAAGGCTCAATGAGTCTGTCTCACTGCAACTTTTGTCCCTCACTAAATTTCAAATCCAACAGAAAATTTTTTGAAATGCAGAAAGCGGAGTTGTGGGCCCCAAGCTTCAAACGGCACTTGGCTTCACATGCTGGGATCCAACTATCAAAAATAAAATAAAATAATGCGAGAAGAAGCAACCAAGTAATTGGAAAAGTACATGATACAGAATACCGTATCAGATGTTTGATACAGAAATCTCTCAAAATGTCACATGGCCTACTTTTTTAGGCCACTGATCTTCTATCCACTTCCCCTGATTGGTGATTTATAGATGTTTGATTTGAGCAATTTTTCATTATGGACCTAACGAACAAGCCCGATGGTGTTTTGAAGCCCATGAAGAAAAAGTGCTCAAATCCAACAGCCAAAAATTACCAATCATGCTGTTTAGGTATTTTGGTGTGTAGATCTACCAAGTGTGGACCAAACATGCAAGGCCGTGGGCCCCAAAAAGAATGCCACGTGGAATGCTAGGAATGCTGTATCAAAATTTTGAACGACTCACTATTTTAATCTACTAGGAATGCTAGTAAGCAACGTCACAAGGTGTTGCATAGATGCAACGCAGCATAAAGACAAGAAAAAATACAATGTACATTAAAGCGTGGTTTTCCCTTGAATTTTTCCTCGTCTTTTGTGGAGTTACAGTGTGCCACGTCATTAAGGTGTTGCTTGCTAGGAGTAAAACTTGTGTCATAAGATGTTGTGACGGAAGCCGGTCACAGCACTCAATAAGAGCCACGTGGCACACGATCAGAGGACGATGACCGTATGGATGTTTGGCCAGTCCCTTGGTGGACTGGTACACAAAACATCAGCCTGATTAATGATTTCTAACCGATTCAATTGAAGTTATTTTCATGGGTTGATTTTAACGGTAAGAATTTGAGCATTATTGAGCATTATTTGGGTGCAAAAATCCAAAGGTTGTAAGTCACTAATCAGGCTGATTTTTGGTTTGTAGGTCCACCGAGGGAATGGCCAAACATCCATACGGTCAGCGCCCTCTGATCGTGTGCCACGTGGCTCGTATTGAGTGCTGTGACCGGCTTCCGTCACAACATCTTGTGATCCAAGCTTTACTCGCTTGCTAGCGTTCCTAAAAAAAAATTCTATTTTAGCTTCACCAAATTACTCTAATTTTTAAACGGAACAGGCCCAGGGGACCCCTCACGGGAGTCGTGTGCTCGCAGGGCCGTCTTAATACAAGTTGAGGCCTTAGGCAAAACTCTAAATGGAGCCTTTTTTATTTTCAGAAATACCCCTAAACCTATGTGATTTCAATGTTTTCAAAAATAAAAAAAATTATAAATTAAAAACACGTTTTTCAAGGAGAATTCAATGGTGGATACAATGTTTGCATACTTCTAAGTCCGTAGACAATTGTAGACTACATTTGTCCCGCTGTAGCATAGTCTTGTGTGATTGGAGGGGCCTGAGGCAAATGGACAGGTGGGGCCTTTTAATAAAAAAAAAGTAATAAAAACACTAGAAAATTTCTGAAATTTTGGGGCCTTACCTGTCGGGGGCCTTAGGCAACCGCCTCATCTGCCTAATGGTCAAGCCGGGCCTGTGTGCTGGCTGTGGATTTCAAGAATCTGACGGTTGAGCTCTGGCAAAATGCGAAAAAAAAAGTGAATGCCAGCTCAACACTATCAACCACTACTAGATTCTCAAAATCCATGGCCGAGCACACTACTCCTGAAAGGGGGTCAGAAAAGAGGGGTCCCCTGAGCCCAACCCTTTTTAAATTTACATTCACTTATTTTTGCCGTCCAATTTCTTTGACTTTAAAATTTTCCTATAGTTTTAAAGACGAAACTGAATTATACTTGGGCTCTGTATGGTTGCCCCAAATAAGTTTTCTAGAAATGATTTTTGCACGTAAGGCTATGTATGGTTATCAACAATTTAATTTGGAGGAAAAGGATTTATATGTCCCAAAGTGTTGATATAGAAAACGTTTTATGATGTTTACATGTAAAAATCATTTCTAGAAAACTTATTTAGGGCAACCCTATAGAGCTTAAATGTAGTAAAACTTTTTATATATCAATACTCCCGCGTACACTTTTTTTTTTGTAAAACCTTTTGTTGATCACCATACAGACTATTTTTTTCGGACTTATCAGTGAATCACCAATCAAGATCGCGAAGAACCAAAAATCATATTGACTAATTATCTTAAGCATAGGACGATCATCAATGGAAATTAAACGGTCAAGATCGATTAGGTTATGCATGTGATACACGGTGAAGAATCCATTAAACTTTTATGTCCAAGCAATATCTTAGGGGTGTTTGGTAACAAAGTCTATGTTGCCCCACTGAGGACAATCCCCTATGGTATAACTCATGCGGCTATACAACTTAAATTTTGTCACTAGGCCAAGGCCGGCTCAACCATTAAGCGGTTGAGACAATTGCTTAAGGCCCTCACGTCAGTTAAGGCCCCCCAAATCCTAATTTTCTACTTTCTAAACTCCTTTCTTTTCCTCAAAAGTCTTAAATAATACAAAAAAAATAAACACGCCAACCAAAGACCCCCAAATCCTAATTTCTACTTTCTAGCTCTCTTTTTTTCAACAAATTCTTGAAGTATGCATTAAGTTGCAACAATTTTCGTTTTTGCCCCTTCACTTTCACCCAAGTTTTTAAAATGTATTAAAAGTATTAACGTAATTTAGTTGGTTACATATGGGTAAAATTGCCTTTTACTTTTATAAAGTTTATTTAAAAAAGAGAGAAACATGGATCTCTCTCTCTCTCTCTCTACAAAAGAGAGAAAAGGAGATTGAAGAGATCTCAAGGAAGAACAGAGAAAGAGAAGGCAACAAAGATAGAACAATCACAGAAGACTACCCTTTCCTCATGGTAGATTCGAACTTGAAGACCAAATCAGTAAAGAATAGGCTCCTTATCCCATGAAAAATGGACCCCCAAGAGAACAATAATGCCTTGATACTCTGAAACAAACCGAACAATGTCCTATCGAATGATTTGGAAACATTCATAAATTATTGAGCATGTTCGGATAGTTCGCAAACTATTCTGAATTATTCCCAACTCATTCATTTTTTCATAAGAATAACAAAAATGAATTATCAATTCTTTTTTAATTTTGTTTTTTGTATTTTATCATCATCATCATCATTATTATTATTATTATTTTGCCGAACTTTACACGAATGTATGAATGACAAACTCGAATTGCAAAACTTTTCTTATACCGCAATTTTACCGAGCTCCAAATTACTAATTATGCCCCTAGACACCAAACACCAAAAACCAGCCAGATTGGTGATTTATGGCAGTTGGATTTGAGCATTTTTCACCAGATTAAGCATTTTTTGGGTACTCAGAATCCAATGTGGCTAAACATTACTAGCCAGAATGATTTTTGGCGTGTGGGTTCACTAAGGTGTGGGCCAAACATTCATGGGTTCAGTAGATCTGAAAGAGTAGGCCACGTGGGTTTTTTAAGGGAGTGCACAGCCAATGAGGCTTCCTAGCATAAATAAGTTCAAACTTCAACTTTAACAGATTTAAAATTCGTAATGAACGACTACGCTCCCGACCAAGTCTACATAGTCGGCAAAAGCACAGCCATTCATCTCCTCGTTTATTGCTCTCCGTTTTTATAAGTAAAAATATTTTAATAAGAGCAGATGAAACTTGGGCAGTAAGATACTAATAAGATTCTAATTGACAATTCCGATTCAAAATTCCTCAAGCGGGTTATGTGCATAGTTAGCAATTCAGCATACGACAAAAATATGGTACAAGAAAAGCTTGAGTATGTATAATTAGGATTTGGTGATCGAAACTTTTTTCAAAATTTAAAAAAAAAAAAAAAAATCAAAAAAAGAGTCTTATACAATATTTTTTTAAATATGTAAAGAATTCTATGATCATTTGGCTAAGTTCAAAAATTGGTGAATTAATCCGAATCTTTGAAATAAATATTCATTTCAGCAGAAATGTTTCCCCGACTGAAAAAGAATGTTTTGATGCTAATGAGAGTTTCCTGAAATGATCTTTAAAATGTTATGATGCCCATTAATTATAACAGTAACACTCTAAACCCGTTTATTTGCTAAATAACACTAAAACATGCTATAAACCTTAATCTTTCATCAGATTTGATTTATGACTTGAGACCCATCAGTCAATGGGTCCTACTTAACACATCTTCTAGATTCAAAATCAAGCTAGCACATCTCAACCATCAATTTAAAACCCCAAAAAATTAACTATAGTGATTATATAAGGTGGTGCTTATTTTATTGGGTCAGGATCAGGGACACAAATTTTCACACAAAATATAAAAGGCTCAGGCTCAAAGGACCCTCTTTTCTGACCCCTCTTGGTGTTCGTGTTTCATGAATCCAATTGTGGTTGTCAGCACCCAAAAGTGATGCCAACTCGACGCTAACAACCACCGTTGGATTCTTGAAATCCACTGCTGAGCAGACAAACACTGAATCGGGTCAGAAAAAGGGGGTCCCCTGAGCCCTACCCATATATAAATTAGAAGTTTTGGAGTGAGATATTTTTGGTGAGCAAGTTGATGAATTATGGACCGTTTATTTTTAACCATTAACTTGAAACCCACATTCAGTCGGCTTAGAAATTTCAGAATGAGATGATTTTTTTTGGTAGGCGTGATCATCTCACCAACTTTAGTGTGAAATTTTGTGTCAAAATTTGTGTCCCTGATCCTCCTATTTTATTTGAGAAAGAGAAATAGAAGTCCAACCTTGGAAGAACAAAACATTGAGAAAGTTAAGAAGATGAACTACTTAGGAAAATGTACAGTAAGGTGTTGTCGGGGACCACAACAACGTTTGAGACTTGAGAGAGATGTTTGTCCAAGTCCTCGAAAAAGATAAATGATAAACGACGAACTTCTAAAAGGTAAAATAAATAGTTGTTGGAAACTACAACAAAGGACTCCTCGTGGTTTCTTGTTATTACAATTCAATCCCTTGTAAATTACAAACATGCCCTTAGTTTAATCTACTCTAGTACTAATCAGATTCAAATGGACCGGCCAACCATTTTAAGGGAAAAAGACAAAGGAAGAAACTCACCTAACAAGTAGAGGTATAGACATGCAACACGTGGTGGTACAGGTGGAATGAACGGGTGGAAGCCAATGAAGAAACACGTGGCATATGAAGAGCGGCATTCGTTGCCTAAATAGGTTCCATGGTTTGAGATTTGTAAGGTAGCAGCACCATTTCTATTACTCAGCGCTGCCATCTGGGCCCACTGACTGCATGGATGTTTAGCGGCCCACCCCCACACACTAAAAATCACCTAGATTGTTAATCTCTAGCCATTACATTTTAGTACTTATAACCAAGGTTTAAAAAACGGCTGTTATAACGAAAATAACGGCCATTATAATGGATTCGGACCTACCCCGTTACATTATGGACTGTTAAAACTCCCAGAAAATAACGGCCGTTATAACGAAAATCATGGCCGTTATTTTTCATTATAACGAAAATAACGACCGTTATTTTTAGAAAAATTTTGTGAAAAAAAATGGCCGTTATTTTCATTTTTTCCCGTTATTTTCAGTTATATTCCATTTTTTTCCGTTATTTTTCATTTTTGAAATTTTGAAATTCAAATTTTAAAAGTCAAAATTTGAATTTCAGCGCCATTTTTTCCGTTATTTTCTGTTATGTCCGTTATTTTCCATTTTTTCCCATTTTTTTCCGTTTTTGCCCCTGAGCGTTTTTTTTGTCATAACAGCCGTTAGAACGGAAAAAACGGTAACACCTCCAGTCCGTTATACCGTTATAATGGTTCCCTTTAAACCTTGCTTTTAGGATGTGATTCTAGCCGTTGAATTCAACCATTTTTTTAGTACTAAAAATCAACTGATAAAAATTATCAAACAAGCTGATTTTTTATATGAATTTCATCCAAGGGTGGGCTGAAGCCGCTAAACCATGGTTTTAAAAAACAGCCATTGTAACAGATTTGGGCTACTCCGTTACGTTATGTACCCGTTTTAACTCTCAAAAAATAATGGTCGTTTTTTTCCGTTATAACAACAGTTATTTTCTGAAAATAATTTGTCTAAAAAGGTCTATTAATTCTATTATTTTCCATTATAAATTTTATTAAAATTTTGATATTCAATTTTGAATTTTAACGCATTTATTTTCTAATTTTTTCTGTTTTTGCCCCTGTGCATTACAATCCGTTATAACGGCCCGTTATAATGGAAAAAACAATAACACCTCCAGTGTCCGTTATACTGTTATACCGGCTCCTTTAAAACCTTGGGCTAAACATCCATAGGGTCAGTGGATCACCGATGACAGCCGTGAGTAACAAAAAGGGTGCTAGCTTAAGCTTTTGGATTAAGCTACTAAGGCTAATACTAAGGTGGATTAGTAAAGTGTTCTTAAAGAGGCTTTTTTAGTCATTGGGATGCCGTTGTAGTTGTGTTTTCTTCCCCTCTTTTTTTTATAAATTTTCTTTTCCAATGGCGCAGACTTGATCTGACGCCAATTCCAATGGGGTTAGTTTATATCTGAACTGGCGCCCGATCAGATCTGATGCCAATTCAAATGGTATCAGTTCATATCTGATGCCATTTCAATTGGCCCCAAACTTGATCTGACGCCAATTCAAATGGCACCAGTTTAGATATGGTCCTTGGAGTTCATCATCAGCCTTGAATGAATCAATCAATTTGGGAAAATGGCGTCAGAATCGCTCTGACACCAATTGAAATGGCGCCAGCTCCATTCTAACGCCATTTCAAATGGCGCCAGAGTGGTTATTAAGCCATTTTAAATGGAATGTCATTCAAACGTGAGGGTATTTTCAGATTTTGAACAAAAAAATCGAAAATTTCAAAACAAGTATTATTTTTTATAAATCGATTTAGCTTTATATTTTTTTTTTTTAAATTTCCGTTTCTTTAATTTATTATCGATAAAAAATAAAATAACTAGGGATCCCCATCCACCAATCCAAGGCACACCACACACATGACTGCGCACCGGAGAAGTCTTGAACCCGAGACCTCCCACAAAGGGAAGGTACTTGTCAACTTTTCCTTTCAGTATGCATGGCTAAATAAGGAGAATAAATTTGATGTTGTCGACCAACATAAGAATAGGGAGCGCATATTTGCACACCCCATTTCCTATCCCGGTGGACTCCTAGTCGCGGCACACCCCAAAAAGAGAGATGTCTCTAAAACTTGGCTGAGCAGTGACCACACTAACCGCCCACATAATGAGCCATGTGACACATTATTAGAGGACACTGACCGTATAGATGTTTGGCCAATCTCTAGGTAGACCTACAAATCAAAATTCAACTTGATTAGTGATTTCCAAGTGTTGAATGGAGCCATTTCCATGGGTTGATTTAACTGTGAGAATTTGAGCATTATCAACCATTATTTGGGGTACAAGATCCAAAGGTTTGAAATCACTAATCACTCTGATTTTTCTTATTTAGGTCAACCTAGGGATAGGCCAAACATCCTCAGTGTCTTCTAAAAATAGGTCACGTGGCTCATTTTGTGAGGGATCAGTGATTGTCACCGGTCAGCAAAGTTTTAGAGAGAGATCTCTCTTTTTGGGGTGTGTCCCGACTAGGAGTCCACCGGGATAGGAAATGGGGTGTGCAAATATGAGCAATGTGGGACCCACCCTAAATGTAAAGGTGGCAATTCCAGGATGCGACCAACTAGATAGCCGTGTGGGCCGCTAACATAAAACTTTTTCCCCGAAAAATGCTAAAACATGGCACCTAAAATCTCTAGTGACTAGGGGTGCTAATTCATACCCAATTAACCAATAGAAACCGATCCCGATTATTTTGGGACTAGTTATTTTAAAACCGAACCCAAAAAAGACTCGCAATTGAAGTATGTAGTATGTAGTAGGATCCGATTCTTGGTACACTAGTATCTGAACCAAATTAGAACCAATACCAAATTAGAACCAAATTGAAAATTTACTATTAAATTATTATTTTTATTTATTTTTTCACATTTTTGTATATAGCAAACGGGTACCTGATATAACTGGATATCTATCAATTCCAGTTCTGGATCCACTTGTTTAGGTACTGGAACCAATGGGAACCGGAACTACCATACCCAGTAAATCTGCGTATTATATGCGTTTAATACCTGAATTTTTTGTTTTTTTGAAGAAACGTTTAATACTTCCGTATAAAATAAAAAATTAGAAAAATCATGAATTTTAAGACTATACAAATAAAACGCGCACTATTCACATTTAATACACGAATTTTGTGGTTTTTAAAAAATAAAAAAGTATTAAATGGCTGCATAAAATGAAAAAATTGGCTTCCTGCACCAAAAGATTATTTTCATGTAGTTCTCTAAGCGAAAAAACTCCAGTTCAGAGTAAAAATGTTGATCATGGTTTAAAAAACAGTCGTTATAATGGTAACGCCCCGACCCAATTACATCGTTTTGAAAATAACGGCCAAAATAAAGAAATGGGCCTAGTGTTATAACAGCTGTTATATTTTGAAATTTGTTCTTTTTTATATTTGTTATGAAGGCTTTTTTTTAAAAAAAAAATTAATATTGAGACCATTTTCTGATTCAGATGTGATTGATGTAACCCCTTATGTCCCGTTATAATAGACATAACGGTAACATTTTTACATTTCCAGCCCAACGTTATAGAGGACCATTTAAAACCATGATGTTGACTTATTCCTTTTGCACTCCAGTGCAAATGCAGTGAGTTGCATTGCAGTCACTTACCATCGTTTTTGGGTTGCACATGCTTGTATCCATTTTTTTAAAGAGTTTGCAAGGCAACTCATTTGCATGCCCCAACCAACATGTAATCCCAATACCATGACAAGTGGCTGTAATGACATGTGTTATATCTGCGCTCCCTAAAATCAAGTTGGTACTAAGGGGTGTTTGGCAACACAAAATAAGTAAGTTATTGACTTTTATATGCCAAAAAGTTAGTTGGGATGTGTTTCATATTTTAACTTTTGAAAAGTTAAAAACTAACTTAAAACTGAAGCTAAATTTTTTAGCTTTTAACTTCTCATTACTTCTCAAAAATTAGTTACTTCTCAAAAATTAGAACGCCTCGGGACATTTTTTAGCTTTTACTTATCTTTCCCAAACGCCCCTTAAATTTTCTAAGGCACTGCACCAGCTTACAAAACTTGTGAGCATGAACTGGTTTACAAAACTTATCCACCCAGTGGCGGAGCCAGGAAGGCCCCCCTTCAATTTTGAAAACTCTAAAGAAAAAACTTATTTTTACTCTCTAAAAATACACTTTCCGGTTTTTTCATTTTGCGTGGCCCTCCCTCAACTTTGTTGCATGCCACTATGACCCCCTTGGAACAAAATCGTGGCTCCACCCCTGACTCCACCAACTACTTTTCACCTACAATGGGTCGTGTTAATCAATCTAAGAATCCTAAGACCATGGGATTCAAGAGATCCATTCCACAAGGTAACAACTGCAAACGATAAATCCTTGTGGAGCAAGGACCAGGCAATGAGTAAAACTTTGCTGACCGCCCACAATATGGGCCAAGTGGCACAATTTAGAGGACACTGACCGTATGGATGTTTGGCCAATCCCTAAATGGCCTTACAAACAAAAAAATTCAACTTGATTAGTGATTTCTAAGCATTGAGTTGGATTGGAGTCATTTTCATGGGTTGATTTTAACAGTGGAAATTTGAGCATTATTGACCATTATTTGGAGTACAAGGATCAAAAGGTTTGAAATCACTAATCAGACTGATTTTGGTTTGTAGGTCCACCTAGGGATTGGCCAAACATCCATACAGTCAGCATCCTCTAAGAGTGTGCAATGTGGCTTATATGACCGTCGGGCAGTCAGCAAAGTATTAGTCGGCAACAACTATTTTATCCTTTGCAGTTGTTGCCTCGTGGATAGGGGTGTCAACGGGTCGGTTCCGGTTCGGTTTCTAAGGTGACCAGAACCGGAACAATCGGTTCCGGTTCTTATCGGTTCAGTTCCTTAACGATTCCGGTTCTCAAAGTGATGGATCCGGAACCGGAACCGATTATGTATTTATGTCGGTTCCGGTTCCGGTTCCAGTTCCGAGTATATTGGGCCAAATCTTGAGAATATTAGAATATTTACACTATATTTATCTATCGGTACCGGTTCTTATCGGTTCAGTTCCGGATAAACGGGTAAAATTGACACCCCTACTCGTGGACAGTGGATCTCTTGAATCCGTTCTGTGCCTTCTTTACAAAACAGTTTCATCTCTCAAATAAAGTGTGCAAGCCAATCAATAAACTATTTTGCTGAAAGAGTCCATCCACAACCTATAAAATTACTCAGGCCCACCATTCTTTGGATCATGTCATGATAAATCCGTGTTTCAAAGGATCAAATTGATTGACTGATCACAACCGTATGATTCTGGTTCTGTGGGTCATCCAAGTGGTGGTCCATCAAATAAATGGTTCCTATTAGTGGTTAGAGCAACCAAGCTTGGGCCATATTAGTGGTTAGAGCAACTGTACGTGAGGCTAGTGGAGTAGCAAACTAGACATTAGCTAAAGAAGGGCACTGTAGGAGAGCATGAAAGGCCGTTTCTGAAACATGTCCGCACAAGGAGCAAGGACTGAATGCTATAATACGCCCATGGGTTTTAGCTGAAGAAGGCTGAACACCTTGAAAAAGTTTTCCATAAAAAAAGAAGACATCGGAATGGTGCTCGGATCTTCCAATTTGCTTTCCATTGCTCGGATCTTCTAAGTTTCTACTTTTCAGCCTCAAAACATTTAAAAATGGATGATAGCCTTCCTACGTTGTCACATTTGATCACATCATTATTTTTTTCAATGGCTCAGGCACCAGTTATCGCCCGAAAATGACAGGCTCCGGTTACAAAACACAATATGAACCACGCGGCACACTCTTAGAGGACTCTGACCGTATGGATGTTTGGCCAATCCCTAATTGGACTGACAAACTAAAATTCAGCCTGATTAGTGATTTCTAGATGTTGGATCTTTGTACCTCAATTTCCCACAGTTGAGATCAACCCGTGAATATAATATTATAATATATGTAATATATAATATAGTAAAAATTCTTATTTAAATATGGTGTGATGCACTACAAGTATACTTTATGGTACAACGACGCATGTTGTAATACACAATTTTGTGTGTGTTTTGATTCTCAGTGGGGTGTGTGTTGCAACAAACGTTTTGATGTACATTGAGGGCTCCGGTGCACATTGTGAGTCGCTCACATTAGTACAAACACACGTTTTTTGGCTGAGTAGCACACAACAGTGCCAATACGTGCACATTTGTTAAAAACAAACACAGCCTAAATCACTAATTATACTGATTTTTGATCTTTCTGGACTCATCATTAGATGGACTAAAAATATTGTGGCCGCCCTAAACAATACTCGAGGTGGCGTTTTGAAGAAAGGGGGCAGCGGGAGATTTTTTTGAAGCAGTGGCCAATCACAGGGCGCCACAATCCACTTTTTGTAAAGCATTTCTGGGTGTTGTCAGAAGCATCAGTGGATTGTGGCGCCCTGTGATTGGCATTGCTTCAAATTTTTTCTCTGGACTTTGAAGTCTTCCAGGGACATCAAATACGAGCTCATGTTTCTGGGACCAAATTCCCTCCATTTCCAGACTGACCAAAATATTAGAAGGAAAAAGATGTAACAAGATATGCCTGAAACTGTTTGAAATGCGGAAGCACGATTTTTGTTACTTACAGCTGTCATCTGGGCCCTCTGACCGCATGGATGTTTATCCCACCCCTTTGTAGATATACATACCAAAAATTGCCTTGATTGGTAATCTATAACCATTAGATTTTAGCACTTTTTAGTACTTTTTAAGGCGTTTTTATAGCCGTTGAATGCAACCATTTGTTTTAGTACTAAAACCAACGGCTCGAAATCATCAAACAAGCTGACTTTTGGTATGAATGCCTAATAAGGTGTGGGCTAAACATCCATACGGTCAGTGGGCCCAGATGGCAGCGGTGACTACCAAAAATGCAGCTTCCGCAAAAGATCTCAGGTATACCTTGTTACATCACGACCCATATCAGAATGCCCCAAGAACTTCCGCGATTAAGACCTGTAAGTGCAAATCACACAAACCCCACCACAGGTCAGAGTTTCAGATTTTTCTGTAAAAAGGTTCAAATTACACCCGCGAAGAAAAGAACTACCTAATAGTCTTCGATGGGAGATGAAACTCACAGGTAAACTTACTGAGAATCGGTCGCCATTAATGTGACCTGATGAGCTCATTTAAAGCTTCCAACTACTTTAAACCTCCTTGTAGTTATCGCCTACGGCGAGAGAAACCTGCAAATTCATTGTACTTCGGAATTTTAGGATTTCTGCTCGTCTCTCACCGAAGAATCCCTAGGTTTTCGTTCTCTCAAGCTCGGTCATTTTCAAGTACGTTCTTTTCGTCTCCATCTCTTCTTGGATTACTAAAGTTGATCTAGATTGGAGATTGGAATTGTTAGAATTGAATTTGTTTGGATGAACTCGTACCTCTGTATTGTGTTGAATTTGCTGTTTTTTTCGTTCTGTTTTAATTTTGGGAGAAAATTTTGTTTTCTTTAATGACAGTTCGTCATTAGCACTGCAGTGATTTTGGATAAAGTTTTAGTTTTGTGCTGTACTATGCTGGTTGAATTGTGTGTTTTGAGATGAAAATTGGGATTCTTAATGGTTGAATGAGTGTCGTTACTCGTTAGTGATGTTTTTAACTAATGTTATGGTTGAATTTGACTACTCGTAAGTAATTTTTTGGTTTTTGTGATGAGAAATTGTGCTTGATTGTTGATTGAATTAGGGAATCATTGGTAGCAGCAATGAATGGTGAAAGTTTTCTTTTCCTAATTTGTGTTCCTTGTTAGATTAAAACAGTAGAAAAATGAAGTTGTAGCTAAGGCTAATACAGTGGAAGCTTGCTTAGCTGCATATAACCATGGAATCAGTTATAATTGATGATATTAATATAATAAAAAATAGAACTATGCTTTACCTTGCCGATAATGGTGAGAGTTTTCTAGGGAGTCGATAGTTGATAGGTATTCCATTTTAGGGTTCATTTGGACACTCACAGGGTTCAGTGGCAGCAATCAAAATACGGGGGAAAACATTGGTAGAGGCAACTTCTCTGCCGTAAAATGGCACCAACTCTAGTTTGGGCCCTTTTTGCTAGGTGACGTGACTTTTAGGTACAAGGTGGAATCACAGAACACAGTTATCACACATTCAAAACTAGCACCAGATCTGTTTTTGGGGTTTGTCCAAATGGTCCCTTGTTAGATATTTCTAATGAAAAGTGTGAGTTTGTGTTTGAGCTTGAGTTGTTCAGTTGTGAGGGGATGTGGGATTGAGGAGCTGCTGTATCGCTATTAAGAAATAGGATGCTGAACATCTTATACTTATTTTTGTTTTTGCAGTAACAGATTTAATTTTCTTACTCATTTTCAGCTTTATATCCACAGTATCATCATCTCGTACATATATGGAGGTGGTCAAAGCAGCTGCGAGGCAGGGATCTGCGGCAGGTGAAAGTATTGCTCTTAGAGTCGAGCAGAAGAGTTACAGTTACGTTCAACTCATCTCTTCTGCTTGGAAGATATCCAAACTCTTATGCAATGGAGGCATTAAAAATGTACGTCAAAAATCACTATTTCTTGTATCTACATGTGGATGAAATTGCAGATCCTGTTTATGCAATATTAGAAGCTTTGTATTTGAGTGCAACTAATATGTTTCTAATGCTGTCAGCTGGTAATGGAACTATTAGACTTGTTTTAAGTCTGATCAATTCATATTCTAGTTTGTGTAACCTTTCAATGGTATTTATATTTATTACATGCCTATTCAGACATCTGAAGGCATCAGAGGAACAGGATATCTTGGTGGAGCTCGGATAGGAATTGTGGCTAAACCTTCAGCTGAATTTGTTGCTGGGATGCTAGGGACTTGGTTTAGTGGAGGAGTTGCAGTTCCACTTGCACTTAGCTACCCAGAAGCTGAACTTTTCCATGTGATGAATGATTCGGTTTGCCCTGCAACATGTTCCCTTTTCCTTTTCCCTACTTTTCATAATATAAGATCATGCACACTTGCACAGGAAGATCCAGATATAATGAAACATATATCTGTGATCATCCTCTGTTATATTATTCTTATACTTTTCTTATTTTCTTTTGATTCTTGTTTGTTTGTCGATTTGCCAGAAGGTTTCATATCTTAATGTCAAAACTGCAATTAATACTTCTCTTATTAGTGTTTTGGATTTTTTGATGTCTGTGATATGTATCAGATAATATTTTTTTTTGAAACATGTAGGTAGAAAATTACTCATAATTTCCAAACATAAATCCCACATAAATCTGTATCTTTTTTTTATTTAAAATGATTAGTCATTCTTTCGAAATCATTCTTTTAATCATTATTATAGATTTTTTTTATAATTTCTTTTCACGTAAACAGAAATTTTCATGATTAAGGATACCTAGCAGATGGCCAAGTTCTTCTTACTAGTTGAATGGTTAAATTAGACCACAGTTTTGGTTTAATAGTTCACGTGAAATATTTGATGAAAGGGCTTTATCTAGAAACTCACTTGCATGAAGTACTTATATTTCTAAGGCATTCTACTATATTTCATGCTTTATTTGTGTCTTGTAAGTTTTCTTATAACATAATGTATGTATAACTTTTATAATGTTTGATTTGTAGGATGTCTCCATGCTTTTGAGCACTGAAGATCATCAACAGCTTATGGAGAATGTTGCTGCTAAATGTGCTTCTCAATTTTCTCTTATTTCCTCTGTTCCCAGTATTCCACCAAAGATAAGTACTCATGGACATTCACAAATTGGAGAAGTGGCTATGGAGAAAAACCTGTTGGAGGAAATTGAAAACTCAACAGTGCCAGAAGGTGATCCACCGTGCAAGGGCCTATAACCCTATCTCTTGAAGGAACGTGAAATAAAGTTTAAGGAGAATGTTTTCTTATGGTGCAGGAGATGACCCTGCATTGATTGTGTATACTAGTGGTACTACTGGTAAACCTAAGGGTGTTGTTCACACACACAAAAGCATCAATGCTCAGGTACTTGTCTCAACACCACTTCACGTGTTTCAAGGCTTGGGCTCTTCTTCTAACATATACTTCCATTATATTATAGTCTAATAAGCATATCCAATATATTTGGACACCTTCTAATCGTTGCCAATTGTAGTAGTGGTATATGTTACATGACAATGAGTTTATTGTATGGGTAGGCACGGTCCTATATTTGCAATTTTGCGCATGTTGGATTCCAAGAAACCATACTCTGTCAATGTAGATACTACTTTGATGCTTCATTCACTTGTTAGGCCATTGTTCAAACTTTTTTCTAGTCTGATTGGTATCAAGTACTTGAATGAAGTGGAGGTGAGGGTGCTTCATAGAGGGCTTGAATGTATGTTCAAACTTCAATTCTCCCTTGGTTGTGTCGGGTGATTTGAAGAATGCTGTAGTTTTGGTGCCGGGTATCTTGAAATGCCTGTGGAGGCTCACCAATACTGTGACAATATTGATGTTTGTGTAACCAATTAACCAAGAAAGTTTGTATAGTCACACTTACGGAAGTCCCAATGAAGCTGCATTGCATTGGCAAATGAGGGTGTATGTTGGCAGTGTCAGTTCATTGTAGGCCCTTCTTAGCATACTCTCTTTTTCCTTTTTGTTTTAATTTCCACTCCATGCTCATAATAATATATTTCCTTTGATCAGCAATGCACACACTTATAGTTTTAAAAGTTTATGATGCTAACATTATCAATAGAACGTAGGAACTAGATTTTGGGATCTATATTTGTGGATAAGCTTCCTTGGAGCATTCTCCTCGAGAAGTAGTTTGTCATTCACAAACATTTTGATATAATATGAATGTAAGTCGGTATTAGAATAATGCATTTATGGTTTATAAACTAAATACAGTGTCTCTCCTCTAGAATTTCTTCCCTATATCTTTTTGCCATTTGGTTTTAGCAGTAACTTTTGCCACAATGTTTGCTCATCTGCAGGTCCAAATGTTGACAGAGGCCTGGGAATATTCATCTTCGGATCAATTTCTGCATTGTCTACCCTTACACCATATCCACCAAACACCATAATTTCTAGAGTTAAAAATTCAGTTCATCATGGATTTGTATGTTGAGATAGACTTTGCAAAATTCTCTGTTGGCATGTCTTATTTTTTGTGCTCCCTGAAAACTTGATATGTTCTGTGTTGTGTGGGATCCTTAACCTGTACTTTACATGTTCATGGGCTTTTCAATGCTTTACTTGCCCCTCTTTATGCTGGTGCAGTGGTAACGCATTCTAACTTATCTTCTCATTAGTTTCATAAAAGTTGACTTTTGGTTGAACTTAGGCTGTTTTTGTGTGCTACCAAAGTCCTTCCTTAAAATTAAAGGTTAATCTGGTTGCTCCTTTTAGTTTCGTCTATAATATATCTGTTGGTGTATTGTTGAAGGTTGAGTTCATGCCAAAATTTAGTGTGAGGGGAATCTGGCAGAGATGGCGTGAATCATACCCAAAAGAAGGAATTAAGGTCGATGACTCTATTACTGTGTTCACAGGAGTAAGTCAAGTCCTTTTTATAGATGATTACACTCTGTATAAGGCAAATAATGATCCTCTTGGTCATTTGTTTACACTAACTGGAACACGTTTGTGTTGTCTTTTCTGACCTCGCCTGGATTTGAACATACGAGAGCATTCATCATCATCATCATCATCATCATCATCATCATCATCATCATCATCATCGCCCTGTCCCAATTTTCTTGTGGCAGGCACATTTATCCTGTTCCACAATTCCACTCTATCCAGGTCCATAACCTCCTCTAATTAGTATACCTTCATGTCCTTCTTCACTACTTGATTCACCTTCTCTTTTGGCCTCCCTCTTCTTTTTTATAACCTTCAACCCGCACCAGTGCTCTCCTCATCTGTGCCATCAACGGCCTTGGTTGCACATGACCAAACCATCTCAGTCAACCCACCCTTATTTTATCAACTATTGGAACTACTCTTAGGTTCCCTTATCTGCTGATTCTGTAATTCCAAGTGTATATACTCATCCATCTCAACAAAGGATAATAATTGGGTTACTTGATTTCTGAGCTTTTCTGAAAATGTGTTCTTCTGCAACGTCTTGCATGGACTGATTTGTTTATAGGGTGTTAGCTACAATGGGCTGTGTTCTGCATTTGCTGCTTTATAAGTTTATGAATACCATCATATTTCACTCCTTAAGAGTCAAAGAATAAGCTTGTCAGGTTTTATTGTTATGTAGTTATAACTATTTCTCATCATGGGGTGATATATCCAGAATGCAAACATTCCTTAATTTCAATTATCTGCAAAGCTTATAATTGTCCTAAGTTGTTGCAACTTATTCGCTTAAGTTTTTCATACAGTTAATTTTGTAGTTATCTGGTTGTCCCAGTGAAATTATTACAGTAGGTGCTTTTTTGATACTTAGGTTCCAACAATGTATACTAGATTGTTACAAGGTTATGAAGCAATGGATCAAGAATTACAAGCTACTTCAGCCTCAGCTGCAAGCCAGTTGCGCCTTATGGTAATTAGCGTCAACTTCCTTCTTTTGTTATTTCATATATGCTTCTAAGCAGATAGCTAGTGAATCTGTATATGTTTTATTTTTACTTGTGGAAACCGACTGTAAAATTCATTTTGGAACTCCATTATTTAAGGTATTAAGGCTTGAAAACTTTTATACTTGTAAGCACTTGATATATTATTTAGTGACCTATGTAACGACATGGATATGTGTGTTGGTTTCCAACATTGATATGAAGCGTCAGACACCCAGACCCCCTCAAACCTGATACACCAACACATACATACAAATTTTTTCCACTTAGTGAGACTTGAGAGTAAAATTTTAAAATACTTTAGTACTTGTTAAGTGTACAATATAGAAAGAAGATATTTAGATTACATTAAAATCAATTAAATAATATCTAAATAATAGCTGAATACAAAATATATTTGAATAAGTTGAATTTTTTTTTAAACTGTGTTGAAATGTGTATGTACGACATGGTCTCTGACATGGAAATTATTAGAAAATGGACTTGTTAATAGGTAATAAACCAATATGTTTTATATAAGCACTTGCTACTGTACAGAGTAAAAATTTAATTCTTGGAAAAAGGAAAATATTGTAGTAACTCAATATGTTTTATACCTTTGAGCTCTAGTAAGTGTGTAAAAAACTCGTTGTGAGTTGGAGTTCATTGAAAAGAAAATTCCTATATTAGCTAAAAAAGATTCATGTAATGGAAATTCCTAAATTATCAGATATAGTTAAATAAGAACTCCTGCAGTAGTAAACAGGGTAGATTTGTTATATTTATAGAGGTAAAAAAAAAGTGTGAGGGGAGCAGGTGGAACCAAACCAATGAGTTTTCTATATATAGATGAATCAGCATTGCACAACTCCATTCCAATTCTTTCATTTTTTCTCTTTCTTATTTTCACTGAGTGGCTTTTATTTCCACTGTCAAAAAAAGTTTGTAGAGATACCTTGTGAGCACTGAGCAGTAATCTTGAAGTCAATAGAACTTAATTCTCTACACATTGTGTATAATCTTTACTGGAAATTTTCTCATTTTCCTTTATTTATTTAATATTTTTAGGTTGTAGTCATCCTTGTTGAAATTTAACCTCACACATTGCTTCTGTTTAGCTTGTGTCTTTGTAATAGATACTTACTGGTAAGCCCATACACTTCCTGTGACTAAAATGAACTGATCCATGCTTAGACACTGGTGTAAATTTTTTTATTTTTATTTTTATTTTCCAGATGTGTGGCTCCTCTGCACTTCCCTATCCTATTATGAAGCAATGGGAAAGCATAACAGGCCACCGCCTCTTGGAACGCTATGGCATGACTGAGGTCAGTGAATTAGTAATCTAATTAAAGTTCATCTTCTGTTTGCAGGCTATTTATATAGTCAACAAAGAAGAGGTTTATTTTAAATTAATTTAAGAAGCATTCTTGCATTGGTTATTAATGGCATGATATTTTGTAGTTTGTCATGGCATTGTCTAATCCTTTAAAAGGTATACGAAAGGGGTGCACAGTCGGCAAACCACTTCCGGGTGTGCAGGTTTGCAAGATTCTTTGAGTCTTTATCAGTCTTAACATCATTAATTTGGTTGGTTGGATATCAGCAGGATATGTCATTCAATTTTGTTAACATTTTGCATCTAGAGCTCTCTCAATACTTTGACCAAACCTATGTTACCCGGATACGGCAAGGACACGGGGAGGATACGGCATTTACACTCAAAATGGAAGTATCCGACACGGATACGGCACCCATTTTGAAGTATCCGGGTATCATAGGACCAAACTTTGTTTCTTTTATTTAGCCTTGAACAGTGCGTTTGTTGACCAATTCTAGATTTCCCATAGGTTCCCCAGTGTGAAATAATCTTAATCCAATGTTTCTGAATATGTCAACAAAGCTTGGTACATGCAACCCGAAAAGAAAACATAGCCTCCATGCTCGAGGGTACTCCTGTTTATAATTACCATCGAGTTTAAACTATAGTTTTTAGATTTATTTTTTCACACTGATGCATTATGAAGAACTTTTCTGGTGAGTATTTCTCATAATTGTCTTTTGTGGTTATGATAGGTCAAAATTCTTGCAGAAGATGAGAGTGAAAGTGATACTATGGGGATGGGGGAGCTTTGCATTAGAAGCCCTTCAATGTTCAATGAATACTGGAAACGACCTGAGGTACCTTCTGTATGCCTTTATGGGTTCATAGTTGATAAAAATGTTTACTTTTTCAACTAATTAAGAGTTGCCTGCTTGCAAACAAATATTTGATAAAATTATATGGACATTTGATGCTTCTGCTGTGGCAAATACACAAACAGGTATATGTTTGTTGTCTGTCTTTACTTTGGCATGGATAGAAGCCCCTCCCAATTTGTTCTTTCTGTGGATCACACAAGTTAAATCTTGAAACCTAAAGGTTTTTATATCAACTTCAACGATCTGGGTCTCATTTACAAGTCATCAAGAGGATGACGTCAAAGATTTACTTTTGGATGTTGGTGACCAAAGAATTTAAAGAAACCTCCTTGAGTACTTTTATTTCTAATTTGAGGTCATATGCTCAAAGTGATTTTCACGCAGGATCAAGGAAATAAATTTCCCGAAATTAACGAAATATTTCGCGAAATATTTCCATTTTCTAGGTTACCGACAGGAAAGAATACATACACGAAATGTTTCCATACATGTCGAAATATTTCGTGTTAACAGTAAATTTCGGTCAATTGACGGTGTAAATATGTATTATTTTGGTCGAAATGTTTCGACATCAATAGAAACATTTCGATCGAAGGTAGAAAATGTCCCATTTGAGCACCACAAATCTCATATTTGATCATTTAACCCATTTCCATATATATATATATATAGAAGACCAATCCATTATAGACCGCTATGGTTATTCATTTCCACACTACATATGGTTGCATATTATGGTTTGATAGTTTATGAGTGTTTTTAGGCTTGTTTTTATCATTTCCCGTACTTTCCACAAACATTTCTATAATATTTCCATTATTTCCGCATTATTTCCATCATTTCCACAAAAATGTATTATTTCCACACTGGTTGAAATATTTCCACGAAATATTTCCATTTCCGGGTTGGTCGAAATAAACCTCGAAACCGAAATTTATTTCCTTGCGCAGGATGAATCTGTAAGCTCTTGTGGCTGGTGTCTCTTTTGAGAATTTGTATAGCTTTTCTCTGTATTTGTCTTCTTCAGGGTTTCGCCCCCTTTAAGACATACCCTTTAATTATCAAAAATAAAAGACCTCCAACGATCTGGGTATTCACTATCATGAAGAAGATGCATGATGCAGGAGCATGAATGGCTGCTGTTTTTCAGTAGATTTGCACCATGCCTTATCAGTCTTCTTGCCAAAAGAGGTGGGCTTATAAAAAAAGAAAGAATAAGAAAGAAAGAAATCTTGGTGGACTTTACACTATATTTAGAGATATTATTTCCTCTTTTAGTAGTTAACTTTTTTTAGGATTTAATTAGAATCTAAGATCTTTTGAGTTAGAAAACTGATAGTCGGTCTTTATTCTTCTTTTGTAGTAAATTTTGTTGAATATAGTAGTATTTAAGATTTTTTCTGTTAGGAAACTAGTAGTTGGTAGGATGCTATTTTTGGAAAGTTTGTATGGACTGGTATTGTATATGGAAAATAAACAAATGAGAAGAAAATTATTTTGAGAAGAAATTGAAGCTTGTAGCTTTCTTCAGTTGGTGCGAAGCTCAATTTCCTTGTTTTGAAGCTAAGTGTCCCCCATTTTCAATTGGTTTCTGTGAAGAGTTTGAGTTGATTTGGGTTTTTTTTTCTTCTTATTTGGTTTGATTGCCTTGTTGTTCAGAGAGTTATTGATCAACCCTCTCTGACATCAATATGGTATCAGAACAGAAACCTTGGTAGAAAAAAAAGTGGGAGAAGGGAAAAAAAAAATACAGTAACCTTACAAACATGAAATATCATACGCGATGCAACGTGGGAAACAAAATAGCTCGAATAGAAATTGATCCACTAAGTAGCTACAACTATACCTCTGAACATGTAATAGAAAAATTGATTGAAATGAAAAGTGCATTTCTAGGTATGTTTGGAGGGATATATATATCGATATTTCAACCATAGTTTCCCCAAAAGTATATGACATTATATATACCCAAAAGTATATGACATTATATATGCATACATGCATGTATATATAATGTCAAATACTTTTGGGGAAACTATGGTTGAAATATCGAGGCTCTATGATCCAAATGCACATACTTTTCAAAAGGATAGATGCAAGTTCATTTTGAGAGGACTTCCTCCAACTGTTCCTCCTACCGAAAATCAAGCTGAAAAATGAAGATAAAGTGTAGGGAGGTCATATCTTGATGGGTTTGTGTTTGATAGCATCTCCCAGGAAAAAAAGTGATTGGTTAGAGAAGCCTTTTGATGAGGAGATCTTGGAGGCGATTAAAGGTATGGAGGGCGATAAGGCTCCTAGGCCAGATGGATTCTCTTTGGTTTTTTCTAGACATTGTTGGGAAGTGGTAGGCAGTGACTTCTTGAGAGTGGTGACTGAGTTTCAGGGCGAGGCTTTCTTGGATTATGCGTCCAATAACACCATTATTTCCTTGATTCCCAAGAAGCAAGGGGCAATGGATATCTTAGATTGTAGGCCGATTACGCTAATTGGTAGTGTGTATAAGATTTTGACTATCTTTGGCATCTAGACTCAAGAGAGTATTACTTACTATTATATCTTCAGCTCAAGGGGCGTTTGTTAGTGGGTGTCTTATTTTGGACGGGGTTCTTATATCTAAAGAGTGCATCAATGGACGCATTCATTTTGGTGTTATGGGGGTGGTATGCAAGATAGATATGGAGAAGGCTTATGACCACGTGTGCTGGGAGTTCTTGGATTATATGTTGGGAAGGATGGGCTTTGTCGCGTTGTGGTGGAGATGGATTAGGAAATATATCTCTTCAACATCTTTTTCTGTGATGGTCAATGATTCTCCAGTTGGCTATTTCAAAAGTTTGAGGATCTAAGACAAGGGGACCCTCTTTCTCTTTTCTTATTCATAGTGGTGGTTGAGACTTTGGGAAGGATGGTTGTGAAGGCATTGAAAGGAAGTCAACTAGAGGGGTTCGGAATTGGGGACAGGGTGGTGACCATCTCTCATCTCCAATTTGCAGATGACACATTACTTTTTATGGGGGCGTCGAGTGATCAGTTTAGGTTCTTGAGGGGCTAGCTATTTTGCTTTGAGGCAGTTTCTAGGCTTCTTATACACTTGGCCAAAAGTAAGGTCTATGGAGTTGGAAATGTTGAGAGGAAATCTACGCTTATGCTAGGGTGTGGTCTGGATAGCTTTCCTTCGACATACCTCGGGTGCTCTTTGGAAGCAAGTTATAGGTCCAAGGCTCTTTGGGATTCGGTGATTGAAAGATGCGAGAGAAAGTTAGCGACGTGGAAAGCGAGTTATTTGTCAAAAAGGGGTAAGGTAGAGCTCATTAAAAGCACATTATCTAGTTTGCCAATTTATTACCTCTCATTCTTTACGATGTCAGGGAATGTAGTTAAGAGGGTGGAAAAATTGATCAAGGATTTCCTATGGAATGATAAAGTAGGAGAGGCCAAGTATCATCTTGTTAAGTGGGAGACGGTGTGCTTGCCTAAGAGAAGACGGGGTTCAGGAGTGAAGAATCTGAAGTTGATGAATGAAGTCCTTTTAGGGAAGTGGCTATGGAGGTTTGGAGTAGCGGTTCGGAGCCTTTGGAGGAGGGCGGTAGCTATGAGATATGGGTGTAGTCCTTTGGGGTGGGTTAGTGGTGCTGTATGTTCTCCTTATGGATTCTCATTGTGGAGGGGGATCTTGAATGTGTTCTCGGACTTTTCTAAAGAAGTGAAATATTAGGTGGGAAAGGGAGATCGGGTCCACTTTTGGGTCGATAGGTGGTGTAGTAATTTGCCTCTCAAGGAGGAGTTTCCGGTGTTGTACAACATCTCATCTAACAAAGAGGAGGTGGTAAATGCCTTTACGGTTGTAGATGGTGAGTTTGTGTGTAGGGATTTTGGTTTTAGATGAAACTTAAATGACTGGGAGGTAGATCTAGCGGCGAACTTGCTCGAAAAAATTATCTCTTACCACATAGGTCACTCTGTGGAGGATGTTTGGCTTTGGAACAGTAATTTGAATAGGTTTTCAGTTCAATTCTTTTATTCATCCCTCGATGTTGCCATGAGTTGCTCCTTTCTAGCTTGAGTGGTGTGGGGATCCAAGGTCCCATCCAAAGTGGTGTTCTTTGCTTGGTGTGCTATCCATAAGAAGATTCTGACTGTGGATAACCTGATCAAGAGGAGAATATTGGTGAATTATTGCGTTATGTGCAAGGTGAACGGATGATCAGTTAACCATCTCCTCTTGCATTGCAACTTTGCTAGGGAGGTGGGTGTCACTTGTTTTTCTTGTTCGGGATGGCAAGGGTGATGCCGAGTTAAGTGAGAGACTTATTTAGTGGGTGGACAACCTTTGTATTTTCTCCATGTGGAAGACATGTGTGGAGTTTTCTTCCTTTTGCAGTGGTTTGGGTTCTTTGGAGAGAGGAACCGGAGAGTGTTTAATGGAATAGAGAGAGATGGCCTGCACATCATCACGGATGCAAACTCTATGTTTTATTGGTCTAAGATCTTTAAAGAATGTAGGGGTTTATTCTTCAAAGATTTTTTCTTTAGATGGGAATCTTCGTTGGATAGGGAAGAGTAGTATTTCTTGTTGTTTCTTTTCTCTTTCTTCTCCCTAGGAGGTTTCCTCAAACCTCATTTGCCGCTTCTGTAGTTTTTGGGCTTCTTGAATCAAGCTATACTTATAAAAAAAAATCATCAACTTCAAAGATCGTGCCCTATTCTACTATGCCATTCTACAAGAACAGTAGTACAATATCAGAGAGGCAAATTCAGAATTACCTGAACTCAAGGACAAGTTCTTTCAAACTCGGGAAGATTGACGCAGGAACATGGATGAGTACTGTCTTTCAGTACACCTGCACCACACCTTATCAGTCCTCTTGTCAAAAGAGATTGGCGTATAAAAGAAGAAAGTAAAAAAAGATTTATTTAGAGATCTTATTTCCTTAGGAGTAAAAATTTGTTAGGATTTAATTAGTATCCAAGATCTTTTCAGTTAGGAGACTGGTAGTTGGTAGGATGCTATTTTGGTAACTCATGTTTGGAAAGTTTATATGGACTGTTATTAAATATGAGAAATAAACGAAAGATAAGCAGGTTATTTTGAGAAGAAATTGAAGCTTGGAGGTTTCTTTGGTTGGGTGTGAAGCAAAGGGCCCCCATTTTCAACTTATTCCTGTGAAGGGTTTGAGTTGATTTGGGTTTATTCTCTTATTTATTTATTTTTCCAATTATAATCTTGTTGTACAGAGAGTTGTTAAACAATCCTGTCCGTATCAATGCAACTACATGTAAAATCCAAGAAGAAACAAAAGAGAGATCAATAGAACAATGGAAAACCTATGTGCAATTCAGTTAATGGACAATACCTACCTTATCCTTTAGTCATGTCATGTCAGTTCTTCAATTGTGTAGCTGTAATGATTGTAGAATTAGCGGACAAATGCTATAGCATCGACAAGGCATGTCCATGTGAGATTTTCAAGGTTTTGTGCGTGGCCACTGATGTCACAATTTTGAATTTCTGGAAAAATATTATAGAAATTTGGGTATGAAAATCAATAGTTTGTTGTTGGTCGATGCTTATGAATTTGAGTAAATTAAATGAACAGGAAGATTGGATGGAATGGTGTAACTGTAAAATTCTTATGCTTTATCATTTTCTAGTTGCTCATTTTGGTTTGTACGTGTGATAATCATTTTAGGTTACAAAGGAATCATTTATTGATGGTGGATTCTTCAAGACTGGTGATATGGTTAAAGTGGATGAGGATGGGTACTACATTATTCTGGGACGTAAGGAAAACATCATTTCTACATGATTGGTATTTCTTTTTCCAATTGACTTGGATTTTCAGAAAACATAGCCTTCTGAAATTTTTGCATGTGGATAATTTATCTCAAGAGATTTCAAGGATATTCCGTACTAGCATCTGGTGGAAACTTGTTATGGATAATGTAAATATGAATGCGGTGCTGATGGCTGCTGACACAAGAACTTGCAACCTATGGAGCTTTGACACGGAGATGTGCCGTGTTAGACATGGATAGGAGGTGTTAAACATGGTGCCCATGGAAACCTGAATCACAGGCATATCTGTACTGTCATATCATATATGATAATATTGAAAGATATATACCACTGAATTGCGGAAAGACATAATATATGGAAAATGTATCTATATAAAATAGTTAAATATGCAAGTGCCACAAATAATGTGTGGAGTTATATAGCGAATCACATATTTTAAAAGTCAGTTTAAGTGAACTTATGACTGTTCAATATTTAACGGGTGGTTCTCAGTTGTGGTCCTACCACCTGATTACCTACCGAAAGTAATGTATTGTAGGCCCAGAACTCACAATTGTTTAATCAAAGATCAGACAGTTGTTGAGTTCACTTGGACCAAGTTTCTCTGTAGTGATTTCCCACCATACAATTTCTCGTAAGTTGTATATAATAATATCAAAGAAATGAATGAAGTAGATGATGGTTGCTTTTCTGATGGCTGTGCTGATGCGTGCTCCATATGCATATAAGCCACGTTTGACACCACATGTTTTCTCTTACCACAGAAAATGGAGTGTCCATGTTAATTAGGATGGAACTAACGATATATGTGTATGTTTGATTTTGCTCTATTTGTATAACATACTTTGTGCTGCTTGCATAAATTGCTTCTGTTTTAAAATTCGGCGAAATTAGCTGAATTAATTCCGAATTTTGAATGGCCGAATTAAAATGTACATGTATTAAAAAATTCACAAAAATTGCTGAATTAATTCGTTTAATTAAAGTAAACAGTAAAAATTCGTCTAATTTCTCGAAGTTAAGCCCTTTTTAGTACAAATTGTAAAAATTCATCGAATTAATTTGTTTGTTTCGAAGTAAACAGTAAACTTAGAAATTTTTTGCCAAAACGTTGGCAAAACACACTGATTTTTAAGGATATGATAAAACAAGCATGATAAAAAGCTTATAACTTATTATATCATAAAAACAACCATTTAAAACAACCTAAACAAGATTAATATCGTTTCACTCAATTAAGCAAAAATCTCCAAACTTCTCTAAGTTAGCGAATTTTTACAAAAATTCTCTAAATCGAATTGAACTTCCCCGAAATAATTCTGAATTTTAACTGACCAAAGCTTAGAACCTTGGGTATTTTGAGTCCGGTCTGTACCATCAGTTGTCGTGCCTGATAAAGAGTCTCTTTATATTCCTATGTTTATTACAGTACCTTTTCCTATTGGAATTACCTTAAATCTTTTTAATGATTATTGGCAGGTACAAGTGCTGATATCATGAAGGTTGGTGGATATAAGCTATCTGCATTAGATATTGAAGCAGTGCTTCTAGAGGCAAGTGCTCATCTTCTTGATTTCCAATTTGTGGTTTTTACAAAGGAAAATAATGGTCATAACTGACCTCTCCTTTTCTATTCTTTACTTTTATCATTATTTTTAGATTTGTTTTTCAAGGGAACGGATTTCCTGGAGCCACACTCCAGAACGTTTCAGGAGTGGCAGGTTTTTCTTTACATGTGGCAGCTGAGGTGGCAGGCTCAAATGTGTGCATTTTGCCACCTCAGCATCTCCAAAAAAATGCAGCAACTTTCTGCCCAATAGCATTCTGCATGGTAAAAAGACGCATGTTTTTTTTAACTCTATGGAAAGAATTTTATTCAATACATAGTAGGGCATAGGCATGATGTGGTTAAGGGAACTACGTACATGACTAATCCAAGTACAATACATAGTAGGGCATAGGCATGATGTGTTTAAGGGAACTACGTACGTGACTAATCCAAGTGGTTGTCTGTCGGATGGACTGTCTGGATTGGCACGTTATTCCTTCATGTGGCAAGTAAACCCTGCCACTCTTGGAAAGAATTCTTGAGTGTAGTTCCAGAATCCTTTTCAC
The DNA here is from genome assembly GCA_035048495.1 of Euptelea pleiosperma. Classification (NCBI taxonomy): domain Eukaryota; kingdom Viridiplantae; phylum Streptophyta; class Magnoliopsida; order Ranunculales; family Eupteleaceae; genus Euptelea; species Euptelea pleiosperma. Next base: position 28,112,621 of record CM068549.1, read on the forward strand.
TTTTTAAAATATTGTTATACTACCAAGAGGGGAAGAATGAGAAACCACAAAAATGGAACAGGAACCTGGGAGAGCAGTATTTATAAGACATAACCATGTTTTTATCTTAGATTGTGGGGCTGTAGCATGTGGGCTGAAAGTTTTTTTGCAGCATCCTGCTGTGTCAGAGTGCTGTGTGCTGGGTTTACCAGACAAAGACTATGGAGAAGCTGTATGCGCAATAATTGTACCGGCAGCAGATGCAAAGAGAAAAGGGGAGGAAGAGTTTAAGCCCGCTATCAGCTTGGAAGAACTTCGGACCTGGGCTAAGGAGAAACTTGCTCCATATAAGGTTTTTTTTGTATTCCCTTTTCCATTTATTTTTCTGTTTCTACATGGTAAGATGTGGTTAAGTGTAAGACTTGGATGAACACCTTGCTTTTCTTTTTCCAAAATGATATTCTTATTATAGTCTTGAAAGGAAGAAAAGTCACCTCAGACCCACTATTCTCTCATGTTTCGTAGCCACGATTTTTTTTTTTTTGTTAATAATTTCATACCCGAGGTTTAAAAACGTGAAATCTGGACTTAACAAGGGTCCAAGTTGGAGTCAATTTAAAACTCAGTTTGTACTTGTAATCTTTTCCAAATTAAAAGGCTTAGGAAGTGGTCCAACCCTTGTTACATGGCTATGGGTACGAGTGTCAAATTCAGAGTTCAATGTTGTGGGTGTGCTAGTGGAGAACCTGGGGATTGTCACAAACTTTAGTGCAGAATGTTATGCTATTGGTCTTGGTGTTCAACGTGCCATAGAGCAAGGCTGGCTTAGGCTAGGTGGAAACTGATTCTGAAGCAGCAGTCAATGCTTTCATCACCGGAGACATACCTTGGAGGATTAAGGGTTTGTGGGAAATCATCAGGGGTAAAGTTGAGTGGAAGTGTATAACTTCCACGTGGAGGGAAACTAACTTCAGTACAGATAAGAGTGCTACTATGGCATGTTCCTTCCCACAAGGATATAGGCAATGGTGGAATCTCAGGCCTAGCTTTCTTAGTAGTATTGAGGATCCCGAGAGGTCCTATTTTAGATTTATTTCTTAAGTTCTAGGGGCTGAGTTGTGCAAATGATGGATGAGAATGGGGGTGCCTACATAGTTGGGATGCCTGTTCTCATTGTGACGCAGTTCCTCCCCCTCCCAGTGTATTTGTATTTGGTTACTTTCTTTTAATGATATTATTTCTAAGCAAAAAAAATTAAAAAATGTTATTGCCATCATATCACAATTAGGATTTAATGAATTAGATGATGGGATATCTTATGGATAATAACATATACCTTTTAGCATTCATGAATTTAATTTAATGTTATATTTGCGACATTAAAAGTTTTTGTTGGAAGTAGTAGACAAAACCATGGTAAATGTTAGTTCATGTGCATGTAAGGGAAAAAAGCGTAAGTAATGTCACACCTGAATAGGTGGAGTGTCGGAATCCAACATGTGTCAACACACAAACATGGGCACTTCACCCATACAGAAGATCAATGCAACATTGAGTTCAACATCTGACTCAGTTTTTTTCATGTACTCACCGAAGCCTTTTAAGTCTATTAAGTATTTGGTCCAGTTTGTTAAAGCACCAAATTAATTTTTTTCCTTGGGCTAAGGGGATTCTGAGTTCCCCTTTAACCCAACCTGGGTCTTGCTCAAGATGAGTTTGACTGTGCTGAATTTTTGAGTGCTTGATTAACTTTTGAACGCTCTTCTTCATTTCCTGTAAGTAACTGATGTACCTCTTTCCAGATACCAACGAGATTGTTCTTGTGGGATTCACTTCCCCGTAATGCCATGGGAAAGGTATATTATTATTATTATTTTTGTTAGAAACGTTTTGATTTATTTCTTTTTTCTCTTTTTCTCGATCACAACTTGCCATTTAGCTTATGCGATTGTGACTTTTTGTATTTCATTCAGGTGAATAAAAAGGAGATGAAAAAAATGTTAGACTGCTGAAAGACTGAAGCCTCATGCCGTTACGGTTACAATTAAGATGGAAGGGTACAATGGATCGACCTTTAGTTTTTGTGTTTTTCTTCTCATTTATACCACAATCAGATGGAGCAGTTTTCTTGTCTCGTATTATTTCACAACATAAGCTCTACTAGTTTGAGCAGATTAATTAGTAGCTTACATATTCGTTTTTGAAGTATTGTTGTTTCTATTAATATGTTAAACATAATAATAAAAAAATATCAAATTATCTAGATCGATCAATATTTTGTTCGTGAATTATCTTTTAGTAGATGAACAACATCATTCAACAATTGCGAAATACTTTCCCCAAAAAAATGAGCGTTGACGAATTGGCAAAAGTTTTTTGATGAACAGTGATCCATGTTTAAGGATTTGGAGCTTATTTTGATATTTGGTTTGGAGTGTTGCGCCAAACCCCTGCAGTGCACAAGCAGGTTTGTTATTTACGTACATACATAAAATAGGAGTAGTTTCTCTGGTGCAACACTTACTGACACTGGAGCTTTTCATTGTAGTGTGGGTTTTTCTTTTTTCGTGTGGAGGGCTGATGCGGCCAATCCAGACGGAGTAGATTTTTGAAGTGTGGGTGACGATGCAAATTCAATGTTTCAATCAGGTCTGTGAATATATACATGGCAGGGAACTGCCAAAACATTTTGCGGGGTCCCACCTTGTCAGGTATAAATTGGCGGTCCACGTTGACACGTCAATTTTGAATACATCAACCTGATCAGCTTTGTATTTGTTAGAGTAATGAGAACTGTGGGAAAGTTTTTAGTGAGAGCATCCAAATGGATCCATTTCACGTCCAATAGCTGCATAAATTTTTAGTTACTGGCTTTTGAAAGTTAGTAAACTTTATCACCCCCACCCCAAACACGAACACCACAGGTGGAGTTGTATTTCGTTGAATATCAATTAGCTTCAAGTCCGAGGCTTGGCGCCTCTGCATCCGACATGTTCATAGGAATACAGGTACATCTTGGATGCGGAGGTGTGTAGCCCTCTATCATTGAAGCTAACTGCTGCTCAGTAAAAAAAAAAATTGGGATCCCAGATGCATATCTAACTCTTAACCAGGTTAAGTTACATTTCTTGTTTGGAGGAATGCGCATAAATAACTCATGGGTCGGGCTCAGGAGCTCCCCTATTTCTAACCCCGTATCGCGAGTCTGGCTCTCGGCCGTGAATTAAAAAAGTGAATGCCAGCTCAGCACTATCAACCACTGTTGGATTCTCGGAATCCACGGCCGAGATCCCGGCTCTTAGGAGGAAAAAGGGGGTTACATTTTTCCTTTGGAGGAATGCTGCAATGCAGTAAAAGATACAAAAAAAAAAGAAGATTTTGTTTCAATCCAAGGTATGGCTTTCTAGGTAGTATGCAATGCATTAAATGATAAAATGCTATTTTTTCAATCAAATGAAAAGCTGTAATTAAAGGTTGCATGCTCCACAGAATACATAAAACAGGGTAAATTTCCTCCACATACTATTCAACCAGCTACATAGTTCATACCCCAAGCACAAGTTCAATTATTTCCATAATTCACTAGCTGAACATTGTCAAAAAAAAAAAAAACCCTGGTAAGTTCATATGGCCATCTTAGAAGAGAGGCAGCAGGGTATGGGGGAGTCAGAGAGCCTTGATGATGTCTTCAGCACTGGTGACGGTGAACTCGCCTCCTGATTCGATGTTTGCAGCTTTCACCTTCAGGTTATCAACCAAGAGTGTGAACCTGCGAGAGCGAGTTCCAAGACCCTTATCTGCAAGATCAAGCTCAAGGCCGAGTGCATGGGTGTAGGTTGCTGATCCATCAGCAAGGAACTTAACATGCTTGTTATCAGGATATGTCTTTGCCCATGCCTTCATCACGAATGGGTCGTTAACTGCAATGGAGAACCACAACCAAAGTTACAAATAAAAAATTAATCCAAATTAAGTTAATAGAGCAGTCTGATTATGGGTTCTCTTAAAACACAAAAGGAAATACAAATTAAGTTAACAGAGCATTCAGATTTTTTTTTTTTTGATAAGGAACAGAGCATTCAGATTATGAGCATTCATCATCATCATCATCATAAGCCTTATCCCAACTATATGGGATCCGCTGCACGAATCCTGTTCCTACATTCAACTCTGTCTTCTATAGCTATGTCTTCTATTAAGGCAAAATTTGCCAAAATTTACTAAAATTCGCAAATCTCGGGTTTGCCTGAATCAAGATTTGGACCTTCCTAATTTTCATTCAACATTGAAGCAAATAATGTGACAAAAAACATATAAAGGAAAAAAGAAATTAGAAAAATACCACTAATAAGCAATATATCATCGATGCCCTTTGATTTCAGATCTTCGGCGTGCTCGATGAAACCCGGTACATGCTTCAAGCTGCCACCAAAAAATTAATAAATAAAGAATTACAATATTAAAAAAATACCACATAAATATTAGCTTTTAATAAATACACATAAATATCATATTGTTAAATACAAAACAGCATGAAAACATGCAGAATAACATGGTAAACTTGTACAATGACCAAAGTACCCTTAGATATTCAACTTACTGAAATGACTAATTTGTCCCCATAAGCTGTAATTAAGACACAAGTACACTTGGCCTCTAAATGGAAGTACGTGATCACTTGATATATGATCAGCAGCCCACCAATCCAACAGTCACTATCAGTACATAGGTTGGTGACAGTTAAATATTTACTTTCTAAGATGGAATAGTGAGTGTGCCTAAAATTGGCCTTCATCAGGATCGTACACGTATCGCCTTGAAATTCATAAAATGAGTTTTTATTTCGACAACTTGGACCCAAGTACCATAAGTCGGCCCGAGTTGTTCCACAACATAAGACTTAAAGCTTCGCCAACTTCATTCCATACAGAGTTTGGTTTGGCAGAAGGGAGAACCGACTTCCCAACAGTGACTAGCTCGGATGAAGGAGCCTGGCTTCTCAAGTAAATTAGTATAATTCCAATGGAATATACAGATCTCACCTGCTCGAGATGAGACATGACCTACTTACTCAGAATCATGACATAAAGAAGTAACCATTAACTTCACACAAGCTGAGAATGTCATATTGTAGCTACACTCAGCACGTGAGAAACATCACATACCACAAGACCTCTATTCCTCAGTGTAAGGAGACGAAAATCTATGACCTACATGAAGATCTCTCTCTTATACTCTCTTACTTATACCCGACTTGAGCAACTAACTTACTAGTTCACCGGTAAAAACAGTTAGTCATTCAAGTTGGACTATTGAGGTGTTTGGTCACATACCCTTCTTTTACCAAATTTGGGCCAAACAAATAGTCATATCACAATAATCCCTCATTGATCTTGATTCTTGACCGATAAATTGATAAACTGCCAATTAGTGCTAAATTCACGTGGTCTAAAAATTTGGGATTTCTGAAAAAAATTTATGGGTTTCGGGCATTTCGCCGGAATTTAAAAGGTAAGGGAATCTATATAACAAAACAGGGAAGTTGTCTCCCCTCTTATACCCCCTCTTATCTGTTTCAACAAAGAAGGGCCGAGATCTTATCCCCCAAATGGACAGTGGATCTAAGCCACTCACACATGATTTTGGCAAATGCTTTGTCGGGGAGTGATGAGGGCACGAGCCACCCACTATACATCTATATAACAAAATAGGACGGCTGTCTCCCCCTCTTATCCGACTTCATAAAGGATGGCCGAGATCTTATCACACCAAATGTACGGTAGATCTCAGCCACTCACTCAATTTTGACAAACACTTTGTCGATGAGTGCTGTGGGCACGGGTCACCTACTATTTACCTACATATAAGGAATGAAATGGGTTGGATTTACATATAGCCCAAGGGTCAGGCTCAGGAGCCCCACTTTTTATGCCTCGAGAGGGGTGTTACCGTTAAAACGGATTGAAACGCCAAGGGGCAAAAATAGAAAAAATAGATTTTAATGATTTTAACAGAAAAAAGTGGTGCTGAAATTCAAAATTTAAAATTTTGAAATTTGAAAATTAAAAAAAATAAAATAAAATTTAACAGAAATTTGATGGTTTTCTTATAAACCTCTTATCTTATATGGCTTCAATAATGAGTGGCTGAGATCCACTATGCTTCATATCAATGGCTGAGATTAACTCCCACCCGATTTTGACAAACACTTTGTCGGAAAGTGCCGCGGGCACGGGTCACCCACGCATATATCAAGACAACTCAGTTGTATTCTCTTATCTTATCCATCCATCTAATGTGAACGGTTAGATAAAGAGTGGTTGAGATCAAATCCATCATTCTAATGTTGACGGTTACATTTCAGCCACTCAATCTGCCTCATTTGACTTCAATTTATTCAAAATTTAAATTTCAACACTGTTATTTTTTGTTATTTCTGTTATTTTCCCATTTCTCCCTCTGTGCGTTACAATCCGTTATAACAGCTGTTATAATGGAAAAAACGGTAACACCCCAGTCCGTTATACCGTTTGAGTGCCGAAGGCACCGAATTTTTGCAAATGCTTTTGTCGGAGAGTGCCATGGGCATGGGCCATTTACTATTCTATATAACAAAACGCATTGTCTCCCTACTTATACCTCCGCTTATAAGCATCAACAAAGAAGGGTCGAGGTCTAATCCTCCCCCAAATGGTCGGTGGATCTCTGCCACTCACCTAATTTTGACAAATTCTTTGTCTAGGAGTGCCGGATCTCTGCCACTCACCTAATTTTGACAAATTCTTTGTCTAGGAGTGCCGATGGCACGGGGCGCCCACTAGTATCTAACAAGAGAGGGTTGCACAGAAGCAAGCCCGCAAAAGACAAGAAAAAATTGTCAGCAAAACCTTTTTTCCTCGTCTTTTTTGAGGGTTGCCCGAGTTGGATTTTTTTGGCCCCTCATTTTATCAAAACCCATGGGCAAATCTGATTTTTCAGACATCATTCCCTTTGTAACTGTGCTGCCTTGAGTTGCCACAAATTTCAGATTCGCCCCTTCAAACTAATCTTTCCAACCTACTTTTGCAGAAAATTTCGCCAGATTTTGCAGCCCTAGACGGTCGGTTAACCTGAAAGAACCAGTGAAGGTAGCCTGAAAAGCTGAGAGATTACCTGCAAGTAGGGGTGAAAGCACCGGGGACTCCGAAGAGGATAACCTTTTTACCGGCAGCTAGGGAGTGTACGGAAACCAATTGGAGCTGGTCGTCCTCGTCGAAGGAGGCGAGGGTGCCGTCGGGAATAGCGTCGCCAATTGCAATCGGAGCCATTTGCTTATCTCGCTCTCACCACGTGATGTGATGTGATGTGATGTGATATGAAGGTGCAGGGCGAGCGAAGTATATATAGGCCGACTGCCAGTTGGAAATGATGAGCTTTGAAGAAATCGTCAGTGCGTGCTGGCCCCACATCTTTGACCCCAAAACTAGCCAGATTACTGTACATTTGTCAAATGAGGTGGAAATAGTGAAAACGCGTTCCAGGTGTTTTTGCCGTCTTGGAAGGGAAGCCGGCAGTTGGAGTGATTTTCCAACTTCCCAACTTCCCATTTGGCAATTTGTTACAACTCTGTAAGTCTAAAATTGACTTAATTGTTTGTGATTGTTTTACGAGGGTTTTGCTCCATTGTATCCGACATATGAATATGCTTTCAGCCGTCCACTGCTTTCTTGGCTGTGCATCTATGCCACCTTAATCCCAGGACAGGTGGCACTTAATCCAACCGTTTCTTATGTGTAATGGGTATCCAAAGGTGCAGAGGCATCATTGAGCAAAAATGGATTCATTTTTTTGTCATTTGGCAGAGTGCCATGTGGAAAAAGATATATAAGGTGGTGTAACATGTTGACCCTAGTGCCTAGGTTACCAGAAAGGTTGGGTAGTCACATATTCAATGATGTGGCACAATTGGAATTGGGTTACGTGGCCCATGCAATCTACCACATATAAGAAAAAACATGTCCATCTAGAGAAGAATCCTGGACTAACATCCAGAATCAACCCTTGAAAGCTGCTTTTGTTTCTTGCATATTTCCCACATGTTTGTTTGCTTCTTTAGTAATCGAGGCATGGTCCCTACTTTAAAGTGAATTCCAAGGAGATGTTGCCATTGTGGGGTGTCAATTGGTACTAATTAACTAATACCAGACATGACCTAGTGTCGATCATAGCTTAAAAAAGTGACAAAACTAGATCTTCCACATAGGTCGACTAAGAGAACCACCAAAGGAGGCAAGGAGAACTCAAATAAATGCTATTGGAAATGAAAAATGCAAGAGAAAACAAAGTGAATTAGTGAAAATTAAAGGTTGGGGGAGGGGATATTTACAGTTGAAGAGAATGGGAGGAAAACGCTCGTGATTTGAGAAAACCTGAGATCGGTTGACTACCGTGTCAGACTGTACTACTTCATCTTGTTCGTGCACATCTTCTAGGACGTGGAACTCTGCATTGACCGAGACATCTCCTTTTACTTCTCTTATATCAACCATTTGATGCAAAAATAAAACTCATCTCCACATTTGGATTCTTAACTTGTTATTTTACACTCTATCACAAGTCTTCTCCTAATCAAATAAATTTGTTCTTTTACACTCCATCTAACACATTTATCACAAGTTTATCTTAATTAAATAAGCTTTTTTACTCTTCTCATGTCAATCCTTAGATGCAAAAAGTAAAACTCATCTCCACCTTTGGATTCTCAACACAATCTACAATAACTACTCTATAAATAGAGGCCTATTGCTCTTCAAAAACCTCAACTCTTTCCCTTCCAGAGCTACAATCTATTTTTATAGTCAAATTCTTTTTATAAAAATGTCTTCAAGCATGAATTTATCTCAGTCAAAACGTGGTGGATCATTCTCAATTGTAAAAGACCAAATCTTATGTAACGCATGGCTTGAGATTTCTCAAGATCTCAAAGTGGGTACCAATAAAAAAAATCAATTATGGAAGCGTATTTCTGATTTGTTTAAGAGTTGCAAGCCCAACAATGACAATTTTACTTGAACACCCAAGTCTCTTTTATGTTGTATGAGTATAATTATGAAATCCAACAAATTCCGGGAATACGTTTGTAGAGTCGAAAATCTTGATCAAAGCGGTGGTGCTTCTAAGTTAAATATTGTAAGTATTTATGCAATTAGTTATAGACTATTTTTTTTTTTAAATTTTGACTTCTTTTATATTTTTTGTAGTTGATAAATGTTAAAGTCATATTTGCACAAGATCCAAATAAGAAAAAAAAGGATTCTTAATTATTTGATCACGTGTGCCCCATCCTTAAGGAAGCCGAGAAATGGGCTGCTACCATTCCGAAACGACACCAATTTGAGTTATCTAAAAGGTCTCAGATGTGGATGTACACCGAACCACTATAAACCTTTTATCTTCTGATTGTAATAATAAATAAATTTCATTAATTGTAAGCTCCACAAGTAAACTAAACTATATATAGAAACTATGTGATCCCATGTAGCATGTAGTATCACAATAGGATATATGTAGCACGCAACATCACAACAAGATGCTCTGAAACGCTAGGAGTTTTCGTATTGGGTTTGCTAATCCAGTAATGTGATTGGGCTGTTAGACTCTTTGTTGAACAACTCTGTCACCTAACATTATTCTTTTAGTATTTTAAAGCTTCACAAACATCTAAAGGGGCCTTATCAAAGCTTGGAAACAAGTGAACCATTTCAAATCTGGTTTGGATGTCTCTGGTTCCCTTAGTAACCTGGAATACTTAATTTTTTTTTTCGCACAGTCCTTCAGCTTCACTGTTCTTTGTGGAAAATGCAATTGTGGGGAATAATTTTAGCCTCAAGCCATGTTGGCTGTGCTGGAAGAAAGAACAATAAACGACAAAGATGCAAACACATGATACATAGATTTACGTGGTTCCCTCAAGATCGATCGAGGTACATTCAGAGACTCAACGTCGATTCCAGCGGAACCGGGGTTAACATAGTGTGCGAAACCTACAGAATGGCGTGTCGTCTCGAGTCCCCTAAATGTATGGTGCATGCTAAATCCGTGCTAGATAGACATTTAAATCACCTTAGAAACCAAAAAAAAAAAAAAATTAAGTGCACCAACATAAAGAAATCTTAGAAAAATCTCATTTTGCCATTGGGTAACTGCATATGATCACATCTACAAATAGTACACTGGAGAGAAAATAATAAATGATCGTTCTTTAAATGTTGTCTGGGGCTTTCTTTTCTTGATGTAAATTCTCCCAACGTTCTGACCATAAGCACAACTCTTCCTCTTTCGTGCCTTCTTCCTCGCAGCCCCCATAAGCACGACTACAACCAAGAAAATACATAAAATTAAGCAAACCCAAGACAGTAAGAAGCCAGTAATAATAATCATAGTGACCCTTGTTAAGGTTATTTGATAACCATTTCTCATTTCCCCCTCTCGCAGAAACTCCATTCAAAATCTTTATTAGGACGGACCCCAACAAACTCGCAACAGCCAACCCTACAGCAAGAATAGCCCCTGCAATGCTAGACATGCTCTTGGGGAATTGAGAGTAATAAAACTCTATTTGACCAATTGTGTTGAAAGCCTCAGCCAACCCAATTAGGCATTGTTGTGGCACTAGCCACATAATTGACATGTCCACCACGGCACGCTCGTTCTCCGATATCCCTTGCTTGATTGCAGCATTCCGTCGGATTGACTCCACTATTGCCGCGACTGCAGTAGCCGCACATGAGAATAGTAAACCGGTGCCCATACGTTGTAGATGGGTAAGTCCATTTGGTCGTACGAACTTGGCTAGTAGGGGGACGATTATGCGATCATAGATGGCAACCCATATCGCTAGAGTGAGCAGTGCAAAAACATGTATAGAGCCTGGCGGAATTTCGATTTTGGAAGTGATGTGTCCATTCATGGATCTGCCCTGAAGTACAAGGACCGAGTTCTGAGTAATGACCATCGCGATTATTATTCCAGTCGACCATAAGGGGATTACTCTCATCAGAGATTTTAGTGCTTCTACTTGCTCCACTGTGCAGAGATCCCATGGTCTTAAAGCTGATCCATCAGGCTTCAAGTCTGTCTGAGGATTTCTAATGATGCAAGCTTTGTTTAAGCACCTACAAGGAGCAAGTAGTGGAAATGCATGTACACATAATCAACCAACTTTTTAATAGAGAATTATATGATCACCTAGGTCAGAGTCTGTGTGATCAGATGATCTTAATGATGATCACCTAGGTCAAAGTCAGTGTTATCAACGATGATGATGATGATGATAGTGATATACCTTAGTTTGTCGGTGGGTGCAACAAACTTTGAGCCCCTAACGTAATGGTACCATCCATTAGTGTTCCTGGGAGGGAAAACAAGATGTTTGTTTTTGTAAGATACCACAATCACTTGAACAATTCCGGTAAACAAGCTCTTGTTGGCCGCTTTCTTGACGTAAAGGGAAGAACCAAGCAAGAACAAAACAGCAGACAAGGACATGAGAATGACTGGTACTCCAAAACCAATTTTCCATCCCGAGTAATGTTGAATATAAACGATCACAGTCAGAGCAAGAATGAGCGAAACCCCAACTGATGCATAGTACCAGTTGAAGAATGTCTGTAAGACCCTCTCATTCTTAGGGTTGTCTTCTTTGTCAAACTGATCTGCACCAAAGGATAAGGCACATGGTCTAACGCCACCGGATCCAATGGACATGAGCCCAAAAGCAGAAAATAATAGAGCAAGTTGGCCTGTCGTCGGGCTACAGTCTTCGAAATATAGCAGGTTGCAACTGTGAGGCGTCGCCCCTGGGATCATGGTTGTTAACCATAGTAGACTCATCCCCTGTGACAACAAAGGTAATTTGCATCCAATGTATGGTGAATTGACAAAAAAAAAAAAAGGGATGCCTCCATGTCAGTCCATCAGAGCCGAGATGTGATACACCATGTTGGCTAGCCCATGGCATCTAGGCTTGTGGGTGCCCAGCTTAATTAAAGACATGGGTGCCTGTAGAATCATCCAAAAAAAAAAAAAAAAAAAAACCAAGACACAAATGATAAAACATTCAAGAAATTAACCAATTTGCTTACAAGAAGGCTAGAAAATGATGCCAAAGAGATCACCCGAAACCGACCCAAGTAAGAATCCGATACGAAAGCCCCAACAAGAGGCATCAAATTCGACACAAAGGACCACAAGAGCAAAACAGCTGTTGCTGTGTCGCTATCCATCATGTACCAATCTTTCAAGTATAATACCATATTTGCTTGAAGCCCATAGCTTGCAACCTTCTCAAACGCCTCGTTTGCTGTACAAGTAGAAAAAAAAAATATGAGTATGGTATGTGTGCAAGCATGTATGTATCTATGCATATATGTACAAGGGAAATGCCATCACCTATGACAAAAGGCATGGTTTTAAGGCCACCCTTTTGCCTTGGAGGCTTGTGGGTTATCTTCTTGTCATTGGAAGGAAACTCCATCGTCTCCTTAGCAACTATTTTCTGGGTTCACAGTCCTCTAAGAAAATAAAACCAAGATATGAAGATGGCCTTCTTCAACTTATAAAGCGACAAAGTCGCACTGCGTTTTTCTTTTTCTTTTTTTTGAAGCCAAACTTTAATTATAGGCTTAAAAAAGCTTCTATCAGTTTGGGCTTTTTATGTAAAGAACAAAGAGCCGTTGCCAATTTGTTTTGTAACGGCTTCTTTAAATAGGAGGGTCCTTAATTAACGTAATCACTGGACTTATTCCTGTAGTTTATCTTTTGAAATTCTTGGACGTACAATCATTTTTCAGACCGTTGGAAGTTTTTTGAGGTTTCTATGGTGACAGAGCTGTCCAAAACGGGAGAAGCGGAGATATTGGAACTACTGTTTTAACTGTTCCCCTATTTCACAGCGCAAGCCAGTAGTCCGTTTTGCCTTTATTACTAGAGGATTTATGTGATTGGACTGTCCAGGTTTTTTGTTTTTTTAAGTTACCGTTATGTCCGTTGTAATGGGTTACTTCAGTCACATTTGAGTCTAAAAATGGTACGACCATCTTACTGAAGATGCAATTCATGCGATCATCTTATGGTTTTTTGCATCCCCTTTGTCCCTTCGCTGTTCTCAGTTGTCCCGCGCCCCATGATATGGGGGACCTGGTGGCCTGGGTATTTTAATCTGGAGTATTTGGTAACTTCGAACCAACTCCATCCATAGGACCTATTAGGTAAGTATATTCTTTTCCGTTTATCATATTACTTTCCCCTATTTTAGTAATAGGAGGCTATATTCATTGTTTCATGGTATCAGAGCGAGAACCCGTCAATTGCGCTCTTCTCCTTGAGAACACTTGTTTGCAAACGATATTCGCTGTTATTTAACAAGATAGACATAGCCGTCCCTACCGCCATTGCTTGGTAATTAAGTACAGAAAGCCAATATTGGGCGATGAGTTATGTCACTTGAGATCTCGTCTGGCTACATGGATTGATTAGTTCATTGGGATTTTAAATTACAAAGCCACTACCTCTCTTATGTGACAATCCAAGTGCTATTCACAAATCAATGAACGTGGTTTTTTTATGAACGAAAACGAACAAAACACCTTGAAGTTAATTGTCATTTTGTTCGTGACAAAGTTCTTATAGTGGGTTTATCAAGATATGTTCCGAGTAAAGATCAAATTGCTGATATTTTCGCCAAAGCTCTACCATCGGACCTTCACACTTCCTTGTTACCAAGCTTTAAATGTTTGACCCATTTAAAGCTTTTAGGTTTTATTTTTAAAAAAGCGAAGGCACACAGGTAAGAGAAGTTAAGTAAACCCACACTAAACGATTTTGTATGATTTGTAGAGTTTCTCGACTTGAGAACTCTTTCTTCATTGATGGATTTTATAGAGGTAAGGTATGATCTTTACAAGGTAATTACAGGGTGAGAATATATGAGTAGATCTCATATTTGCAAGATTTGAGGGTTCATTCTATTTAGAATAGAAAGACCAATAGGTCAAACGTGCTCTATTTGGTAAGGCATGTTTGATCTTTCCTTGATGAGATCTTGCCTTCCTTGATTGATGCAGATCTTTATATTCTTGGTAACTTCTGTTTATGCTGGATATTCTCTTTCCTTGATTAATGCAATCCTCCATATATTTTGTAAATTTCTTCCAAGATTCTATTGTAGATTTTTGTGGAGATAATCTTGTATCCGTTGGAGAGGATGACGTGGCTAATAATGATGTGGCTGGTGTTCCTGGTGTTGCTGATGTGGCTGATGTGTCACCACGAGTTCTAATACACAAAGAAATCTTAGAAAAAAACCCATTTTGCCAGTGCATAGCTGCATATCACATCTATAAATATTTAGTACAATGGAGAGAAAAGGATTCTCTTTGATGAGCCTCTAAATTTTTTCCAATACTTTTTCTTGATCCAACGTTCTGACCAACAAAATATACAAATCAAACTGAAAAGATCATGGCAGTTCCCTAGACTTCGACAACTTTTCCTCTTCAATGCCTCTTCCTTCATCTGCAATAAGACTGGTTCCTTCTTCCTCAGAACCCCCATAAGCAAAACTACAAACAAGAAAATAAAGAAAATTAAGCGAACTCAAGAGGGTAAGAATCCAGTAGTAATAATCATAGTGACCCTTGTTAAGGTTATTTGATACCCAGCTCCCCCTTCCCCCACTTTTAGTAACATCATCCACAATCCCTACTATAAGACTCCCTACCAAGTTCCCAACAGCCATTCCTAGAGCAAATAGAGCCACTCCAATGCTTGACATTGTCTTAGGGAATTGAGAGTAATAAAACTCTATTTGCCCAATTGCGTTAAAAGCCTCAGCTAACCCAGTCAGGCAATGCTGTGGCACTAGCCACATAGCTGACATGTCTACCACGGCACGTCCATTCTCCAAAAACCCTTGCCGAATCGCAGTTCTTCGTCGAACGCTCTCCACTGTTGCCGAGACTGCAGTAGCCATACATGAGAGTAGTAATCCGATCCCCATACGCTGCATATGACTAAGTCCACGTGGTCGTCCGGTGAACTTTGCTAGTATGGGGACAACTATGCGATCATAGATGGCAACCCATATCGTTAGAGTGAGAATTCCGAAAATGCTGAAGGAGCCTGGTGGAATTTGGAAGTTTGAAGTGAGATGTCTGTCCATGGTTCCTGCCTGAAGTACCGGGAACGCATGCTGGTTGATGGTCACTGCAATCATGATTCCGGTCGACCACAAGGGAATTACTCTCACCAGTGATTTTAGATCTTCTACTTGCTCCACTGTGCAGAGATTCCATGGTTCTAAAGCTGATCCATCGGGGTTCAAGTCTTTCTGAGGATTTCTAATGATGCAAGCTTTGTTTAGGAACCTAGAGGGAGAAAGAGGAGATGTACACATAATCATCGACCAACTTTTAAAAGAGAATTCATCAAAATAAATCATCATCATAAGCCTCTTCCAAACTTTTAAAAGAGAATTAAAAGTCTCTTTTACAAATCAAAGTATGTAGGGCTTTGATCGGATACTTTTTAAATCGAATATAAGAATATCCAAATCGGAATCCGACGGATATTTGGAATCAATATTCGAATTTGCATCCGATTAACTTCTTGGGTATCTGAGAATATTCGATTCGTTCAATAAGTAAATTGGATATAACATATTAGATCGGATATTATCGAATTGGATATTCAAATCGGATATTGATATAAAAAATGATCCAAGAAGAGCAAGAGAAATATCTGTTACTAAAGATTCCTTATCAATATCCTTTCACAGTCGGGTCGGTTCTCACGCATAGAAAACCTGCCTGACCTCGTATTGTTAATGTATCCCCTATTGCACAAATCTAGTGTGGAAAAGAAGGATCCGATGGTGGTCCATGGCTCAACCTCATAGTCCTCTTCATGGGGTCGAGCCTTTGGGGGTGACGACCCTTTTTAGGCGTTTTGTTAAGAGACGGTTATGAGTTATGACAACAAATACACATTGATAATGACGAAATATCAACAATTTGGTGATTAGCACAAAGATTCAATGGGGTAATCCTGAAGTTTGAAAGTATAAGGGGGTAGTACTAATTACTTTCAAATTTGAGGGGCTGTTACTAAAATATCCTATGTGTAACATGGACGACGACGACGATGACGATGATGATGATGAGAACAACAACAACAAATGATGGTGATGGTGATGGTGATGATGATGATGATACCTTGATCGTCCGTGGGTGCAACAAGCTTTGATCCCTTAAGGTGATGGTATGATCCATCAGTGGTCTTAGGAGGGAAATCAAGATGTCTGTTTTTCGAGGCCGCGACAAGCACTTGAGCAAATCCGGTCAACAAGCTCTTGTTGGCCTTCATCTTGACATAGAACGAAGAACCCCCGAAGAACAAAAGAGCAGACAAGAACATGAGACAGGCAGGAACTCCCAAACCAACTTTCCATCCTAGGCTATCTTCAATATAAACAATAAGAGTCACGGAAATCATGATGGAAACCCCAACAGACGCATAGTACCAGTTGAAGAAGCTCTGTAATACCCTCTCGTTCTTAGGGTTGTCTTCATTATCAAGCTGATCTGCTCCAAAGGCTAAGGAACATGGTCTAATCCCACCAGCTCCAATCGACATGAGCCCAAAAGAGGAAAATAGGAGTGCAAGTTGGGCCGGCGTTGGGGATATGCAGTTTTCGGAATCTTTTTCGCAATCGGGAGGTGTTGCCTGAGGAATCATGGCTGTTAACCATAGTACAATCATCCCCTGTGACAAAAAAATTAAGTGATTGGAGTTATGAATAAATGAAGTGAGGCAATCCAACCCATCTGATTCATGTGTGGTGTGCCATTTGTGCGATCTTGATACGATGATGATGATGACGATGACGACGATGATATGGTGATGATGAAACATAAAACATGCATGTTAAGGTGGCTGTTGATGACTTAAGGGTGCATCCAATTGATCATTAATTAAACTTTTGAAAACCAATACACAAATGAAAAACATTAATGAAATTGCTTACAAGAAGGCTAGCAATGGATGCCAAAGCGATCACTCGAAACCGACCCAAGTAAGAATCCGATAGGAAAGCCCCAATAATGGGGAGGAAATTAGATATAGCTAACCATAAGTACAAAACACTTGCTCCTGTTGCGCTATCCATGTGATACTCACCCATCAAGTATATAATCATATTCGCCACAAGCCCATAGCTTGCGACCTTTTCAAACGATTCGTTCGCTGTAGAAGGGAAAAAAAACACATTTATGGGATAATTCTACACAATAATATCACGAAATTTTCCAAGTTATGTATGTGTATGTGCATGCATATACGCATCTATGTATGCATAACAGTTCTCATGTAATCACCTATGATAAAAGGCATGGTTCTCATGCCACCCTTTAGCCTTGAATGCTGTTGGGTTATCTTCTTTTGATCTGAAGGAAACTCCATCCTGGAGGAACTAATTTGGTTTCCCTGACTTCTCTAAGAAAGAAAACCAAGAATTAATGGAGACAGTCTTTTGAAGTTTTTAAACTTTTAAAGCACAAAGGCACTTGTCTTTCTAAGTCTCTGTCATATTGGTTTTGACGTATGGTATCGTGATGGCGTTTTTAATTAATTAGGAGGGTCCTAAATCCTAATTGGATCTTGGTCATGATCGAGGACTTCTCATGCCTTTACTACGTGGGAGGATTTTATGGATAATACATATGGAAAATGATATATAGTATCGTCCTAAGGTAAATAGTGTTGTGTTATAAGGACAAACGACATAGAAACAGTGCGGTTCACTCGCTTGGCGGAGAAAACATAATAAGAAAAGTATATTTTTGACTTGCAGGTCGGCTTACAATAAGAGAAATAAGAAAAGTGTTATAAGAAGATTTTGTATTGTGAAAGAGGTTTAATCGTATTTACTTTTTTTTTTGCTAAATAAAGATTGTATTAAGGAAAAAAGAACTATACAGAACGCACAAGGGCGAAGCACTCAACCCTACGACATCCCAACTAGGTTAGCACACCCCATAGGGAAGAGACCCCGAGCCCAGGCGAAAAACAAAAAAGTCAGTAAATCTGTAATATTTAGAATGAGGATCCTCCATCTAAGAGGTTCTAGCTAGAAGATAATACGAGAAGTTTGAATTACCTTATAATTATGTATTTTTTTTCTAGATTCGTTTTAAAGATCTTATTTGTTTAACAATTAATTCTTTAAGTTATAATTTGATTATGTAGAGTTTGAGAGTGTTTTGAAGTCCAATAGAAGTAATTTTCTGCGGGTACTAAAATCTTTCTATTTTTTGTACTAGTTAATTTCTTATATAGTTAAATTTTATCTGTTATTCGTGTATTATACGCGTTTAATACCTGAATTTTTTATTTTTTTGAAGAAATGTTTAATACTTCCGTATAAAATAAAAAATCAGAAAAAAATCATAAATTTTAAGACTATACGAATAAAACAGGTATTATTCGCGTTTAATACACGAATTTTGTATTTTTTTACAAATAAAAACGTATTAAATGGCTGCATAAAATGAAAAAATTGGTAAAATTCAGACCTTTTAAGGCTAATCGAATATAACATTTCAACAATGACCGAATTTTTTTTATCTTGAAACCGAATTAAAATCGAACTTTTCCCGTTTCGAATCTTTGTCGTATACCGAATTGCTAACTATGGTCCACACATGAGGTAAAAAGAGGCACAAATGAGGGATACATAAACATTCTCTCGACCCAAAACAAAGCTATAATAGTTTTTCAATTTCTTTCTTCTCTTCATTCTTCGTGGCAGGTATCGCGACATGAAACACATCCGAAAGTCAATGCAAACACATTATTATAATTAGTTCTTCAATGACATTTTTCTAAGGCAATTAATCCCTACTTTGGGAGAAAATTTTTTATCCATGGTTTTTTTTGATCCATGGCATTCTGACACTTAACTGTAGTTAATTATCTTAACAGTGGAGAAAAAATAACTACAGTTAGATGCCACTTAACCCTAGGACAACTGGCATTTAACTGCTATACTTGCATGAATCAAAAAGCCATGGATCAAAAATTTTCTCCTACTTTGGTATCTTCAAATTATGTTAAGGAGATGAATATTGCTTAGTCCATGTTTGATTACCAAGTGAGAAAATTGCATTTTCCTTAGGAAAATACAACTGTCCATTGTTAGGTAGCCAGTATAAATCTGTATAATTTTCCCTAACAAGCCATTTAAATCTGGATAATTTTTTCTACTAAGCCCGGAATTCATTTACCATCTAGATAGGTGAGAATTCATTTCCACCTGAAAATACACCTTTATTTTCTCATATGATTGAAATATGTGTTCTCAGTTGCAATCAATCAGCCATTTAATGCCATCCCAGATGTATTTTCTCGGAAAAATTTTCCATGAAATCAAACATGATTACCAAGTGAGAAATTGCATTTTCCTTAGGAAAACAACTGTCTATTGTTAGATAGCCAGTATAAATCTGTATAATTTTTTCTAACAAGCCATTGAAATCTGGATAATTTTCCTACTAAGCCCGAATTCATTTCCCATCCGGATAGGTGAGAATTCATTTCCACCTCAAAACACACCTTTATTTTCTCACCTGATTAAAATATGTGTTCTCAGTTGCAATCAATCAGCCATTTAAGGCGCATCCCAGATGTATTTACTCTGAAAAATTTTCCGTGAAATCAAACACGGCCTTAGTGTTTTGTCCTCATTTTTGTAAACTAGCGCAAGCAGCCTAATCATGAGTAGTGGTTTCCGTCGGTTTCATCGATGTACTCAAGAACAAAACAGAAAGGAAGGGTACAAGTACAGAAGTAGTGTCATCTATAATATGCGAAGAAATGGATCGATCTGTAATAATAAATTCTCCCTTATTAATTCTTGGTTTGTTGGCAATAATATGGAATACAGGGATTTGTTTATTGCAGCTCTGAAAGTATAACAGCAAATGCCATAGCTGACATGAAAGAGTTTCTTCACCATTTCATAAAGAATATTTGTTGTCGCGCGAGATCATTGTTAGCAATTCGGCACTAAGCAAAAATACGCCATAAGTACTTATGTAAACCTGTCTACGTTGTTAATTAGGGGCTGTATTCTAGCTAGAGTGAAAGGTCTTGGGTTCAAAACCTGTATGCACCAGCAGATTTACTTGGTCTCAAGTCTCAACACCCCAATAATTTTAATTATTTTCATCATTGCTCCTTTAGTTTAGTCGATAGAGCACGTGGCTTTTAACTCCAACCTGAGCCTCACGAGCGCAACCCAATTTTGGGTTGGGCTTGGCATGGCGTTTGCATGGATTAGGTTGGTGTCAGGCTCATATATTACAATCTGATCAAAACTCAGGTTGGGCTCAGGTTGAGACTTCAAGCAACTTGACTGTCATGTATACTGCAAGATGCATTGCAGGAATTAATTTTAGTGTTCATTAAGCCACAGCTTTCATGGGTCCAGTGAAAGAGAGGAAACTAGTGTAACACTATATTTTTTTTAGAGAAAGTGAAACAGCTCTTCTCGCCCGTGGACATAGGCATGTCTATGTGATTGATATATATGGTTCTCTATATTTTTGCTAGTTAATTAGTGAAAGTCAATTCTAAATATCGACCCAACTTGAGCTGGACCATAACATATCTAATATGAAGTTTAACTTTTAACTTAAGGTCTGTTTGGTTATCAAACATGGATTTGGAATTGAAAACAGAATTTCAAAACTTGTGTTTTCTAGAAATTTAAATTCCAAGAATTGAAAATTCTTGTATTTGGTTGCATCATGAAATTTACTTCGAATTCTCAATGAATTCTAATTTAACTCTTTGGATATCTAACAAAATTGAAGTTTCCTATTTGAAACATTTTGTGTAAGTGAAATCAAGGTTTAAAGGGGACCGTTATAACGGTATAACGGACTGGGGGCATTACCATTTTTTCGTTATAACGAAAAAACGCTCAGGGGCCAAAACGGAAAAAAAACAGAAAATAATGGAATATAACAGAAATAATGAAAAATAACGGAAAAAATGGCGCTGAAATTCAAATTTTGAATTAATTTCAAAAATGAAAATAATGGAAAAAAAATGGAATATAATGGAAAATAACGGGAAAAAACGAAAATAACGGCTGTTTTTTTTCACAAAAATTTCAGAAAATAACGGTTGTTATTTTCGTTATAACGGCCATTATTTTCTGGGCGATTTAACTGTCCATAACGTAACGGGGTAGGTCCGAATCCGTTATAACGGCCGTTTTTTAAACCTTCAGTGAAATATCCTATCACACATGCAAATACTTACAACATAATGAATATGGATAAAAGTTCGTCTCATTGTGTACGACACATCGTTAGTAAGTTCGTGTACGATAAGCAAACTTTACGAATTTTTGAACGCATTTAACTAGGAGCCATATTATACACATATTATTTTGAATTATCAAAAGATAGATCTTAATACAAAAAATGCAAAAAATATTACTTTTGTTGTTTTTATTACTTTTATTTTATTTTACTTTTTTGCTTAAAATTTTAAATGAATTTTCAAATGACAGCTTGAATTATACAAGAAATTTTGCGTACCCTATTATTGCCATATGTCGAATCTATAATTATAGTAACATAAACATGAGCAAATGGTCCCCTACCTTAACCCCAAATAGGCCAAGCTTGAAAACTTATGATATTAAATATAAACGGCTTAACAGATGAAAAATATAATATATAGAAAAAATTATGATATTTAATATGATAATAGAATAGTATGGTTTTTTACCTAAAGACAAAATAATAAAAAGAGGGTCATTTTCTTGAGAGAGATATTTCCACAAGCTATAAATTTTTTATATATTTTTTTCTTACTTACGTACATAAATTTGTAGATTTGTGTATCATTCAGGTTACTGAGATTGTTAGTGTCATAATTCAAATTCTACGTTCTTTCTTCGTTTTTTTTTTTTTTTTAAAGTAATAAGAATAAATATAAATATTTTTAGTCTATATGTTTATGTAACTGGTTATCTTTTGGTTATATAAACATATTTTTAAATATATTTTTTTTGCATTTTTTTTATTATTTTACAAATTTATAAGTTTTAATAATTTTTATCTTCTAGTAAATATTTATGAACTTTTTAAGGAATAAGTTATATATTGCATTTCCCATCATTTGTAGTATCAGTTTTATAATATCTTCTGTTGTGCTCAGTTCCCGCTCAAATTCCGTTCAGCTCCTAGCACGAGTCGCTACCTCCTTTTGGATCTGTCCTATCGCACCCGTTATATCAGCCAATTCATGTTTATAATTTATTAATTTTATAGCATTTTTTATAGTTTTTGTCAATTTATAACAGTTTTGTTGAATTTTATGAAATTTTATAATATTTTTTAATTGCTCGGAAACATTTCATTCCATATCACACGGGCAGTATCGGACAATCCGGATCAAGATACCTTGAACCATGGGTAGTTCTTGATAAAATATCTCTTTGGAAACAAAAAAAGTTTCTTACCCCCTTAAAATTTATAATTCAGTTAAAGCCAAAGATTTGAACATGTAATTCTTGAAAATGGATCCTCCCAAACACAGATTTGTAATTACAGGAATTATAAATCCAAATTCTTGCTCAATATCTGGTTACCAAACAGATCCTTAGTGTTGAGGGTTTTGTATACTTTTAAGGCTGTAGATAAAGGTTTTTGGTTTGTTGTTAAAAATGAAGTTAGTTCTACCATTCCATGCGTGCCAAAATAAAATAGGAATTAAAGTTGCATCTTTAATGTCCATAAAGGTTGAGATATTTTCTTTGGGTTTTGCTGCTATACCAATTCCATGGACTTGTTGAAATTCCATATCAGAAAAGGAAAATTGACATGAATGGCATGGTTTATGAGTTGCCAGACCCAATCCGATTGGGTCAGCTCAGGCTAAGCATCTCAGGTCCAACCTCAGGTTGGGTTGGGTTAGGGTAGACTGGTCTGAAGTTCGGGTTGGGCTCAAATTGACATCCAACCAACCCAACCCGTGCTGCAGTGCAAGGTCCAGCCTTAGTTAAGTTGGTTGTCAACTCCATTTTCTTTTCTTTTCTTTTTTTGCAGAAAATGTACATTTTTTTTTATATTTCGACATTTTGTTAATTCAAAATATTAGCCCTCGAATTGCTTACGAGCAACTATAAGAACAGATAAAGAATTCCGTCTTGACCGATAATAAGATCTAGTTAGTACTTTCGGAGTACAATTCATAATATAAGAATGATGTCTCAAACATGTTCAGATAAATAAATGCTACTTTACATTTTCAGATTATCGGAACTCCGTATACAGGTATTCTAGTCAATTTTAGTACAAATACAAGTTACGATTCAATGGCCTGTAAGAAGATAAGAAAAGATACGACGACAACGTAATTTCAACTGTACAACTTTCAAGAGTTTATTCCAATAATCTGAACTATTTGGTAAATGCCAAAGAATTTAAAATTGAAAGAATTTTAGTTGTCCATTGTTATTTGTCTATCCAAAACTGCTTGCTTGGATTATAACACCCTCTTTAGCTCAATCCCCATGCCTGCATACTCACAAAAAAGTTACAGATATTAACTACAAAAATAAATAAATAAACTGTAAAATTCATCTTTAATGTTGAAATATATAATATTCTTACGTTGAGTTCAGATAGAATTTGTATGAAAAATAGCTCGAGATAAGGAGTTATTGTTGAAATTTAACAAAGAAATCAAAATTCTGGTTTATAACTTTTTATCGATTATATTTTATTTTAGTTTTGGGATGAAAATAGTCACCTGAATCCGGCCTTCGGAAGTTCCGATCACTAGAACTTCGTCCCCATCAATGGACATGCAGAGCACCTTCCCGTTGGTTCCAGTTTGTAGTGTTTCTACTCTGGTATGCTTCTC
Organism: Euptelea pleiosperma; assembly: GCA_035048495.1. Taxonomy (NCBI): domain Eukaryota; kingdom Viridiplantae; phylum Streptophyta; class Magnoliopsida; order Ranunculales; family Eupteleaceae; genus Euptelea; species Euptelea pleiosperma. The sequence continues at coordinate 28,136,579 of CM068549.1, forward strand.
CTTGGACCATACTTCGACAGTCCCCATCTTGCACCCCAAATAAATCAGCTCTGAGCTTACAGCCATGGTTCGCACTTCCAAGGTAGATGGCAGTGATCCAACCATACTTAAATTTGAAGCACTCCATATCTTTTCCATACAGAATGAAAATATTATTAATTATGACAGTCGAATGAACGTGAAGTATTAACACTCGTACAATCATAACCACATAACACTCATAAATTAAGTTGAAGAAAAATGAACGATTAGAACCCACATAACAACTACATTATCTCTATCATAGATACCAAACCAAACTAGCAGTACTCAAAAGCAATGTGAAATAAAGTAAATCTTTGACAAAAGTTAATAGAATATTGAGTTTTGTGTACCCAACAAAGAGAAAGATAACTAGAATACTGGGTCATGGAGACTGAAACAAGGTTTACAAATTGACTGAGAATCTCTGATTACGGCAACAGACAGAATGGGAGGTTGTTTTTTTTTTGAGTTTAAAATTGTTAAGGTATGATTTGATTTTTCAAGTTTAGAGTGCTTGATTCAGTGGCAGTATCCTCTTCATGTGAGATTTTGAGTTCTTGAGTCATGAATACATGATCAAGTTTAAAGCAAAAACAAGCTACCCCATTAACTCAATCGCTGCTCAAGTAAAAACAACTTGTCGATTTTTTGAGTACTTAACCAAATTTAAACATTGTGATGGTAGCCAAGGCCATGGCGTCAACTAGCTCAATGGGTCCTCTAAAGAACGTCTTGTACTGGAGACATTAAACACACACACACACACACAAAAGGTGATAAAGTGACCAAGCTTGGAGATTTCTTTATCATTCAAGTACCTTTACTGCTGCTCCATCTAAAGAACTGCTGGTTGCGTAGATGAGTCCATCGGAAACTTGCATTGCATAGATTGGATTTGCTTTTCCTAGTAATTTTCTACTTCCAGTTTGTATTGTACTCAGTGTTCCAGTAGCTAGATCAATTTCCTGAAAGTTCCAGAAAGTATGCTCAGCAAGTGTAGAATTCTAAGGAACAATCAGAAATTTCAAAGAACAAGGATTTGGATGCAGATAAGTATCACATGAACTCCCACTCGATGGAAAGGTAAACAAAACTTGGTACCTGAATACTACTATCGTTGCACCCACAGTATAGTTTCCCCTGTACAAGCGCCAAGCACTTGACATATTTGCTAGGATTGAGCAACTTGGATTCTCCAGTCCATGAATGAACCTAATGAGTGAAAACAACCAGCTCACATCTTCAGTCACACATACTGCAACTTTTTTCTTCCCATACATGGGAGCAGAGAGTTTGAAAATGACCTTAAATCTTTCATAAAACAGAAATTTGATCATTAGAACCCAGAGTTAAAATGGAAACTCAATTTGGTCTCATGTGGGCCTGAGTCAAGTCAACTCAAAATCAACCAAAAATCATAGAAAAGTCTTCCAAATACTTGATTCTGCTTTAGAAATTATCAAGTTGATGCATAAAAATGAGACAATCTGGGATCAGGTCAGAATAAAATGAGTTGACTTAAATCTTTCAACAGTTGACTCTGAAGTTTTCTGAATATCTGGTCTAGTTTCTGGAATGATGGTCAGAATAAAGGGTCCAGATCTATTGTTAAAGGCTTTAAAGCAAGAAATACATATCTTTGTTATAAATGGAGATAAGATTTAGAGGATACCTTGACACCAGCTCCATATGGAATGAAGCATGAAATGGTATTTGCAACTACTATACTATGAACCTGGTCTTTCATATCATGAACTTGTACACAATGGATTACTTCATGCCCAATAGCCCAAACCTGATAAACACAGATATGTAACTTGAAAAGTTAAAATATAAACCGATACAGGTTATGAAACAAATAACTAGAGCATACCCTTGTGGTTCTGTCAAGTGAGCCGCTGTATAGTCTCTCCCCAGATTGTAAAATTGCCAAGCTAGTGAGTGCCTTGGTATGTTCTCGAGTTTCTTGGATAAGATGAAGAACGCTACCTTTACGGCTCCATACCTTCAGATTATCAGAATAAGAATTTATACAAGAATTAAAGGAATACACATAATTATTTTAGGACTAAATTCAGTGTGTGTGTGTGTGCTGAATCTGTGTAATTTTATCTTAAATATAAACAGCGTCTTCTTCACAAACTAGTGGGTCTTGTTTTGGGTGGGCCTGTTTAGTAAGCCAGAACGATAACAGAGTCCAGAGCAGTGTGGTAGGATTCTGATGCATCCAAGTTAATGCCTCTTACACCAACAAAGGTATAGACATCTCTTGAAGGATCAGCAGAAAGTATATTTTTTTTTATAAGGTTAAGATATATTATACAAAGAGGAAAGTACAAAGAAGTGATAGCGGGAGGTCGAGGAAATCTCCGCAGAAAGTCTTGATGTCTTAGAAGTAGGGGGATACAGATAAAATCTTCTAAAAACGAAAACTTGTTAGCCTATTGGATGACAATGGGTCAAGCATCTGCCTCTCTTCATGTGAGACAAGATCACAGGTTCAAAGTAGCTATTGGTTGCCTTCGTGCCACATTGAATTTGCATTAAATTTCTGATTTATCAGAGAAGAGAACAATTTTTTAAACATGAAACTCTTGCTTCATCTTAAAACTAAGTCATCTATGCGCAAGAATCCAGTAAATGGGAATGAGGTAGATCAAAGGAATCTGAAAACATGTAATTAAGAACGGGAAGCTTCTTTACCTTTAGTGTTCCATCTGAATGGCCAGAGAATATCTTATCCTTGAAGCAAATTATTGCCAGCACTTCCCCATTGGCATTGCAATCCACTTGAGTCAACTCTTTATGATTCCACAGGTCCTGCTGCCAAACAATTGTAAGATACTTCCACTCAATGACTTACTGGAAGAGAGATAGTCAAATGCATCTAACTTACAGCACTACTGTCCTGCCCTTCTGAGAAAACTTTCAGTATATCTGATGCTAAGCTGGAGGATTTCTTGAGCTCTCTAAGACCTTTCAGCATGTCCTTCATGTTGACAGTTAAATCATGTAGTCCCTCTGAAAGTCACAGGTGAAAATATTGAGCATCAGCCCTATATCATTCCTTCTCGAATTAGTTTCTCATAAAGGATAAAAAAATGTGACTTAGACATGGACAAGGAAACCAAAGTTGCTGATTCATCTAGGTAGTCAACTAATAACTAAAATTGATTAAACAGTGTGTAACTAATACTCAAAAAATGAAAAAAAGAACCGATTATAGCTTTCCAAATAACTGTATTGACATGCTTCCAACATGTGTTAAACACTGCAAACTTTTAGAAAAGGGGGTCATCCTTTTAACACAAATCGCTAATTACCAGGATCATGGACAAAGCAGTTAAGAGCAAGCATTGCAAGAGCTTTGTCTTCAGCATCTCTTGCAGACTTGAAGATTGAGACGAACTGCTTGAGCAAGCAGACCCGAGCTGCTCCTCGTATTCCTGTGTCTGGTAGAACAGTAAGCATGTGTGTAAGCCATGTGGCAGACACAAAACATGCAGAGGATAATTCCGCATATCTGCTCTTCAGGCCTTCTGCTAAAGCTTCAAACAGTAGACCAAACTCGTGACTGACTAGAACAAACGCCATTTTTCTTTCCCACTCATCGGCAACCTTCTCTTCTTCCTATTTACACCAATTAAAACAAAATTAGCAGAAAATAATTGCACAAAAAATTATTATTATGCATTAATTAATAGAAATAAACTAAACAAAAGAACACAAAATTATGCAAGAAGTATTAATCAGCACTAAGGAATCAAGAAAAAGACTCAGAAGATTACATATGAAATCAGATTTGAAAAAAAATAAAAAACATAAAATATAAAATAGCGAAATAGTTTGCAGAAGTATGCCAAAAAAACTAACCAAATCCTCCTCGGACCTGCCAGTAATGTTGCCAAGCTCCTCCGCTCGAACTAGATTTTTGTGGGTCCTGCCGAGACCTGCACGTTTTAGAAGAAAATCTCGAGCAAGGGGCTTTCCGGAGGAAGAGAACCTTCCCTGTAGGGCCAAAATTGTCTCTGCAGCTGTTATTTGAGTGCCAGGGAAATCTGAATTCCTGAGGCATGATATAAGAGCATCTATGGCCTCTTCGCGGTACATGCTCATCTTTCTTGGCTCAGCCTACAGACCAAGACGTCAGTTAGTCATTAATTACAATCACCACTACTGTGTTTTTTAGTGTAGTTCGAGTAATAGTTAGTAGAATTAATATAATTTTGTGTAGTAACAGTGATACAAAATTTGTTTCTAAAGGCTTAAGACTGTTCAACGACAGAGTGTTGGTGTGTTATATAGATATCATACATTATATAGAAGTGTTACAGAGAGATTCGAACCAGAAGATCAAGTTGAAGAAGGAGACCAGCGACAACAGGGCATTGATCCTGGAGGGCTGTCTGTAGATAAATGAGGAGGGTATGCATAGTACTGAAAGCACCTTCATCCTTTATGATATGAAGAAGCTGCTCATTGAATGACCTCCTGGAGAGAAAATTAATTAAAATGGTTGTCAAATCCACTAATTTAGTTAATAACTGTTGAATCAGAATTTTTTTTTGAGAATCGACTGATTTTAAGAGAAGTTACCTGTTTAGCTTAACTAATTCAGATAGAAAAGTTACTATTTCGAACCGTTCTCCATCGTTTGCCCCCACAAAGCTCTCCAAAACAGGAGCGAGTTCGGCCTTATCAGCGATAGCATTTCTGCACTTTCCATTCTCCTGCATACATCTCAACAAGATCCCAACTGCTGCAATCCTCTCCTCTGCCCAGTCAGCTTCCAAGCTCCCAACAACATTTTCAATTGCTTGTGAAGAAACCACAGAACGAGCAACAGTAGATACAATGCTTTCCTCTCCACTTCCAAGTATCTGCCCCAACAGAAGAACCGAAGCCGTTTTCAGCCTCAGGCACATCTCAAACAAATCCTCCTCTTTCTTCATAATAACCATAAGGAGGGATTGGACCATGTCCATCTCAACAAGGTTCGCTACAGTAGGTCTCAACAGATAAATCAATACGACAGCCTCCACTAGCCCCTTCTTGAAAAGAGCAATGATACAATCGACATCCGAGTCCACTCTGGTAAGTGTCTGGATCACAACTTTTTCCCTTGATCCCAGCTCAGTGAGGAGAAACACTGTAGCCCTCAGCACCTGAGGATCCACAGAATTGAAAAGAATCTCGACAAACCCATTGACAACAGCAGGTTTGGAGAGCATGGTTTGAATCTCAGGTTCCACGTTAGCTTCCCGCCAAAACTGTTCAATTCGGAGGATGGCTGTTTCGGACTCATTCAGAATTTCCGACATACAGAGGTTGGTGATTGCTAGGCGTAGCTCACTAATAGTACCATCAATGGTTGCTTGGCTGATTACACTCGTAGGAGAAGACAAAGGCTTCACTGAATTTAACCCCGAGGCACTCTTTGGAAGTGAATTCTCCGATTGGATTTGGATAGAACCAGGGTTCTGTTCTTGCCAACTTGCAATAAGGCGTTTGAGCACATAGTTTGTCTTGGGCAATTGGGTGCTCTGCAGATTCTGTCGAGTGATCGGGCATGTAGAATTCCCCCTCTCGAGCCATTCTTGGATCGCTCTGCGCTCATAAGTCTGACCTGTCTCGAGTGTCACTGGGTCGACAAAGAGGTGACTAGTTATGGGGCAGACAAAATCCTTAGGAGGGGTATGCTTTCCACCACCAGGCAGGTTATCAGAATCTTCCATGAGAGGATCTGGAGAACTGAAAACAGGAAGAATCCAATGTAAGGAAGAGCAGAAGAGAACGAAATGGTGGTGGGTGTTTTTCAAATTGCATACCAGCTGGATTGTGCAGATATGGGTTGCTTCTGTTTTTGGAATTGGGTCTGTTTAGGCTTAAACAATGCCATTTCTCTGTTTTTTTCCTACAAGACACAGAACAGAACAATCAAAACAAAACAGAAAATTTTAAAAATGTGACATTGGTAAATCAGTCAAGAGAGATGAGAGAGTAAGTCTCTCTCTCTGTCTCGTGGGTATCGATCTCGACCTCTATTTCGGATTCGGATTCTGAAGAAGAAGAAGAAGCATCCGAGATGTTATCCGAAGATGACTCGGATTCAGAATCAGAATTTGAATTGGACGATGTTTTCAATCTTCTGGTAGATCTTTGGTTAGTGAGGAAATGTGGGGAAACTCTTTGAGGATATACAGGTGAAGACTTTGACTTGCTGTTGTTGCTGCTGCTGCTGCTGCTCCTATAGAATTCAACTGATCTATCTTCTCCTTCAGCCCATATTGGCTGCCAAAATGGAAAGATATATTATTGCCTGATCTTAAACTACATGACTATTAGCCTAGAATTGTGGCTGAGAATTGAAGAAAGCACAAACAAGAAACTTTTGGTTGACTCTAAAAGTCATATTTTTCAAATGGATACCAAATTAGAAAAAACAAATAAATAATAAAAAAGAATTCAAAATATGGAAAAAAAAAAAAAAAAAAAAGGAATTTGAATGGAACATATCATGCAAATTGATAAGAGTTAAGTCATAATGAGCAGGACAATCATAACCATCCAATGAATTGACTTTTCTTCAGATCATTCACCCACAATATTTATATATTTTTCAAGATCTCCATGAAGGCGGCCAAGCGAATAAACAACCCTGATTGATGCACCATCACCATCACCATCACCATCACCATCATCGTCATCATAAGCCTTTTCACAATGGTATGGGGTTGGCTGCATGAATCTTGTTCCTCCAGCATTACCCCATGACAAAAAAGTTCCGTGTCTCTAGCAGTACAGTAGTATAGCCCTTTTACTTTTCTTGGTTGACGGAGTCAACATGAATCTCCCAAAGCCAATAAGACAGAACATTTTCAAAGCAAACGCGTTTTTATTCTTTAACTTCGAAAACAAGGAGAAAAAGCAGTTCTGCTCACGGAACCTTTCAACGCCAATTCAAAAGAAAAAAAAGAAGATTAATGGCCTGTTTGGATTGCCGTTTTTAATATACTCTTAAAATTTTAATTTTGAAAAGTTTGTTCATGCTACAAATTTCTTCTTCTAGCACAAAAGTGGCAATCCAAACAGGCCTTAAATTTGAGAATATTTCTTACTTCCAGCTAGGAAAACTTAGGGCCTGCTTAAATGCATGTTCCCCCATGCGCGTTTTTCTTAAAGAACATGTTAATGGAAAATGTATCAATCTAAATTGACTTAACCTGAAAACCCTACATGGTTCTTATTTTTATTTTTCCCCATTTTACAAATTGTGAAGCCTGTGATTTTTTAGCACATTGGTTGTAAAAATGAGAAAACAGCCCTCTCGACTTGTTTACCCTAACAGCAATTTTGCAAGAGTCATGCTACCCCATAGATAACCGGACAAAAATATGTCCAGTTGAGGCCATTGACCATTGGATTCAAGAAATCCACGGTATACAAGATAACAACTATTTTATCCTTTGCAGTTGTTGCATGGTGGACCATGGATCTCTGGGGTAGCATTTTCCTTTATGCTTTGCATTTTCATAAAACGTGTTAAATACCGCAGAGCAATTTTTAGTAGGAAAATGCTACCCCACAAAAAAAATACGGTTGAGGCCATTGACCATTGGATTCAAGAAATCCACGAGGCAACAAGTGCGTAAAATAATTGTTACCTCATGGACTGTGGATTGCTTGAATCCAACAGTTAATGGCCTTAACCGCACATATTTTTGTTAGGGGTAGCACGACTAGTTTTAGTATTAGAGCAAAGATTTAGTACTAAGTCCTAAAAAAAAAAATTAGGGCCAGTTTGGATCACCATTTTTGCCATAAAGGGGATTTTTCTGCCGAAAAAGCTCTCGACAATGTATTTTTTTGCACACAAATCGCAATCCAAACAGACCCTTAATTTTTTTTTCTCTAGATAAAAAAACAATTAAAAACTGAAGAAAATGTGGGGGAAAATGAGAGATAAAAATGAAATTATGGCATTACATTATACCGTCCGTTTCTCAATCCAGTATCATCCGTCTTGATCTTCTCCTCCTCATCAAAACCCAAATTTTCACCTTCGCAGATCCTCGTCAAGATCAACGGTGGTGGAGAAATCGATCGAATTCCATCTCTATCTTCCAGTACCTCCTTCAAATACCCAACAAAAACCTTACAATTCTCATTAAGGGCATCTTCATAGTCCCTCTCCAGCTCCTTAAGCTCAACAGCTTGATCCTCACTCATCCTCGACAGCAACCTCGTGTTAGATCTGAACCTTTGATCCCCATCACGATTCAGATCCGGCGGTATCGACGACAGTATACTTGATTTCTTATCGTTGAACCATTGGAGAACAGGGAGGATGTGAAGGAGAAAGAGCTCCTCGAAGAGAACTGGAGCGATCTCCGATCTAGCCGACGAAGGATCAAAGAAGAAAACATCAAGGAGACAGAGACCCGCATCAATGGGTCGGTGGCGGAGACTGTAAATTAGGGAGAGAAGAAAAACTGAGAAGGCATTTTCAGGGTAAGTGAGGAGGAGCTTTTCGGCGAGGATGAGAGAAGAAGATCGAGTGGTCGGACTGGTGGTGGAGATGGCGTTTTCGAGGGTATCAGCAGCTAGGCTAAGTGATTTAAGGGTAATTTGGTCAGAGGACTGGATTTTTTGGCGAAAGGTGGAGAAGAGGCGGTGCCGGTGATCGGATTGAGAGAGAGTTTCAGTGATGAAGGTGGTAGTGTGGTGGAGAATTCTCTCCGAGGTGGTGGTCATGGTGGTGGTGGTGGTAGTGGTGTGGGTATGGGAAGGTTTTTGTTTTACGTTTTGGAGGGGAAGAGAGATGGAAATGGATCTGTTTGGATTCGTAATAACAGGAAATACCCGCTTTTCTCTTGCCGCGTAAGATGTGGGACGGCTCTCTCAAAAGACTAAAATACCCTTGATTACAAAAATAAATAAAAAAAACCCTCGAATTATTCGCAAATCATAAGCGAATCGTATGAATCAAGGTTCAAAAGGGCCGTTATAACAGTATAATAACAGACTGGGGCGTTACCGTTTTTTGCATTATAATGACAATAACTCGGGGAAAAAATGGCGCCGGATTCAAATTTTGAATTTTGAAATTATAATTTCAGATTTTCAAAAATTAGAAAATAACGGAAAAAACAGAAAATAGTAGAAATAACGGCCTTTATTCTCATTTTTCCAGAAAATAACGGCCGTTATTTTCATTATAATGGAAAAAAAATGGCCGTATTTTTTTCTAGGCGTTTTAACGGTACATAACGTAACGGGGGAGGTCCGAATTCGTTATAACAGCCGTTATTCCATTTTTTTAAACCTTGGTATGAATTATTCAAAAAATAAAAGGAACCAACAGCGTCTTATTCAAAGGTTTGAAAAAATTTGCGCATTTTTAACATGATCGAATTATACTCAAATAATTCATGAAACGTTTCCAGATTGTACCCGCATTATTTGGTTTTGAACATGAAAATTCATTTTATAAGACAAAAAATAGTCGATATTTTACTTTTTCTTATTTTATTTTATTTTTTAAATTATTTTTGCTGAAGTTTTGAATGTATTTAAAATGATGGGAATGACAAGGGGTATTATCGTAACTTTTGTATTTTGAAATTTCGCGGCAAAGCTGATGCCGGATGTATATTTGAAGATGGATCCAGTAGGACCAGTGCCGCCTGGCCGGCTTCAACAAATTGTCCACATTTGCACAAGTGTCCAAGCTGTAGCTTTACAGTGCACACTTTTTTGTCCTTAGCTCTTGATCGAATGGTTGCATGCCACGTGGCATTCTTGACAATGAGAACTCTTAGCCCCAAAATGAGGTACAATGTGGGACCCACAAACTCAAGAATCAGATTTTGGACTATGCTCCATCAAAATGGTGATTCACTGATTGAACGGTTGCGATCAATAACCGGATGAGTAAAATATAGCATGGTTTGGGTCCCAAGGACAACACCTTCTTGCCCAACGCGTAATCTTACGGTTGTTGTGAATGTCCATAACAAGTATCTTGTACTCTAGGGTGTGGGGCATAAAATGGGGTGGTTGACCCAAGATCCGAGTGATTTTGAACGCGTATCTTTTGTGGGTTTGTATCTTTAGAGTCTGATCCATGGTTGAAAATCTCGAGATTGGAGGCTAGATCGGTCGTCGCCAATCCCGATCCGGATCGGAGGGTAGATCACTCGTCTCGGATCGTCTCGCCCGAGATGAAGTGAGGGTTGAAGAAGAACGGTGCATCTTGGGCGAGACAACCACATTTCAGATCGCCTCGTGGCCACAGATCCCGATCCGGGATCGGCCAAGACTTTCAAACCATGGTGTACTCCCATGTCTCCTGTATTGTTACTTTATGTGATCCATACCCGGATGGAAGAGAATCTGTTTCCACCTTTCTAGCGCCGGCTGGTTCATAGAAAATTTTTATTAACCAGATGAGTGTATAACCCTTGAAGATCTCCAAGCTTTCGTGACTAGATATTCAGGTCTTAGTCAAAGCAGCCCATGATGAAAAATGTTCGAATCCAATGGCTAGAAATTGCTGATCAGGCTGATTATTGGTGTATGGGTCCACTAAGGAATGGGTCAAACATTCATGGAGTCAGTGATCGAGGACGTGGTATTTGTTGGTTGGTGTATCTAAATTGGAAGTTCCATGCACTTACATTTATAGTAGAGAAGTCAAAAGTTGACCAAACTTAAGTTGAGAATTATAGTACGTGGAAATTAGAAAAGTAAAAAATTGACCAAGCTTAAGTTAATAAGCTACAATCCACTTACATTAGAGTAGAAAGTCAAAAGTTGAACCCATGTATTACTCTTTTCGACGGTATGATTCTAGAAAAAACATAGCTAGGAGCTTGGAAAATAAAGTCTACTCAATCGATGGTTACCATCACTTGTTTAGGTCAGCTTTTGATGTAGGAGATTTAATAGAGGAGACCATATCTAATGGAGGGCCATTGGCTCAGCCCTTTCTACCTTGCATTATGTGCATATTCCTGCATTCAGGCCTGAGCTTGGGTTGCTCAGGCTTGGGCTCTGGTTGACATCAATCTGACCCATTGATGAAAGTCTCAAGATTGGCGGTCAGATCTGTGGGAGCCAATCCCGGTCCACGAAAAAATCGTCTCAGGTATTCCTAGTCGTTGTGGATCCCATCTGGGGCTGGATGGTTTTCTTCTGTGACATAGCGAAACTCTTCCATTCAACTCCAATTTAATTCCTGTATATCTCAGTAGATTGAGGATGGGCCTTGGTTCCCAGATTTCAAGCAAAGTGAATGGGCCCATTGGTCTGGCTGGATCAGCTCGACAAGCATTCAAACCTATCAGATCAAGCCCAGGCCCACACCTTGAGCGTATTTTTAGCCCATGCCCAATTCAAATCAAGCTGATTGTTTAAGCCCATCAGGTGGTCTGGCCCATTTGCAACCCGCATTCTTAGATACATCCATAGTAGAAGGAATCTTTGATACAGAAGGTTTTTCAAAATTTTGATAATCCTCCCCCCAAAATGCCACAAGAGGCCCCACTTTGCTATGACTGTTTGGCCCCCTTTCTTGGTGGAATTACACACCAAAAAATACCCTGATCAGTGATTCATAGCCGTTGGATTTGAGCATTTTTCATGATGGGCTTTTAACTGATCCATCATCCATGGGCCTGTTTATGTAGCCCATAATGAGAAGGAAAAAAAAATGCTTAAATCCAACAAACAGTGCTAGTACAAACCACAGATCAGGCTGATTTTTAGTGTGTAGGTCGTGAATGTGCCACGTATCATATTGAAGGAAAGATGCATCAATCGGTGTCAAAGATGACAGGCTCTCCATATCTGAATAACTTTTGGTAGGACATTGTTGTCATATACTGGAAGATGTGAATAATCAGAGCCGTCAACTTAATTGACCATGATGTCATCCACTTTTGGTCATCATGTGATGGAGCCAAGTTTGGACGTATTCAGGAATGATTATGCGAACAGAGGAGCATATGGGACATTAATTATAGAATGTCATGTTGTGGCAGAGTACCGTGTGTCATGTGAGGTGGGGCGCTAAAGATGTACGACACAGGTCAGTTATTCAACGATTTCAAACGGAAAAAAAAATGAAAGGATGATGTTAAGGACACACACAGAAGTATTTGTTAAGGAGAGGAACATAGGGACAATAGCCAAAGTACTGAAGAAACGACATTTTGTCACATATTTCATGTATTTGTGCGATAATGTACCTTCTACAGGTATATGCTGCCAATTCTTTCCTCTTCTCTTTCTCTTCTTGGATCATTATGCTTTGAATATAAATGGATTATTTTTAAGATTTTTCTTTTTCTTTTTTTTTTTTTGGTATTTTGCGGTGGGGTGGCGATATATGCATGTGTGGATTCTTCGTAGTTTATATACCATGGTTTAAAAAAATTTATTTCCTCTTTCTCAAACTTATCTTTTATTTATTCTGGTCATTTAACTAATCTGACAGCTCATACTATTGCTCATAGGGCACGTACTTTTAATTGAAATTTTTTTTGAAGTAGTAGATTTTTGAAGCAGTGAAGCAGTATCCAATCACATGGCGCCACAATCTGTTGTTGCTTTTGTACAAACCCAGGAATGCTTTTTGAACAGATGATTGTCACGCTATATACGATTGGCCACCGCTGCTTCAAAAAATTTCTCCTTAAGGTGGATATATAAGGGATGCCACCTCTTTGGCTTCGCGAAGTCATCGAAGCAGACACCCGTCTGTTCCACACGGGGGTGGTTTTGTAAGGGTTTTTTTGGTGTAGTAATAAATTATAGACTGGCTTACAAAAAAAAAGGTTGTTAGAAAGGAAATGCCCCGACCCCATTACGTTATTTTGAAAATAACGCTCAAAGCCAAATAAATAAAAAATGCTTAGTGTTATAATGGAAATAACGACTGTTATTTAAAAAGAAAACTTTTATATATATTTTGTCTAGGGTTTTTTTTCGGAAAATATTAATTTTCCGACTTTTTTTTACTCAGATATGACTGATGTGAACCGGTATAATGGTCATAATGCAGTAACATTAGGGGACCACTATAATGTTATGATTGACCATTTAAAACCTTGGTACAATCCCTTTTTGTTTCATCCACTCCTCTAATGTTATAAGCATGTTCCATCCAAAATAACCTTCTAGAAGAAATTAAATTTTGTTTTTTCAACTAATTAAGAAGGATATTTTTGTAACGTGTAAAATAAACTCCCCCGTTATCTTTTTATTTATTTATTTATTTAATTATTTTGAGCATGTTTTTAATTTTTTTTTCAATTTACATTTTGCTTACTGTAATTTCAATTCCTACTTGAAATTGCAAAAGCCATGGGGGTTGAACAAAGAAAATGAAAAATTATCTGATTTGAGTAGCGAAGGTTCATACGTTTCTAATTCATTTTTTGGGATATATATTTGTATTGTGGGGCTGAAAGAGAATAGAGAGAAAGAAAGATTGAACTTTGTGTTTTTAATAATGAAGGACACCGATCATCATCGCTCGTGGAGTAGGTTTCGGCCACGTAAATCGCTTGTGTCCTTGTGGTTTTGTGACTGCTCTTCGATCTAATTGATTTTCTCTGTGTTTTGGTGGTTATTGTTTGCTATTCGATTGATCCTTAGGTGAAATCCGCAACATATATGTGGGTCTCAAATATGCCTTTTATTCATTTTGTGGATTTTTTTTTTACTGGAGGTAACATATATCTCCAACTTGAGTTGGGATTTTGGCTCGAATTCAGTAGCATAGTACTAGTTTACAGGAAGTACTTTTGCCACGCTAGCACACACGCAAGTCGAGTTTTACATTGAGCTCGATAGGAGATGCAGAGGGGCAGCGCGCCCCCGGACCAAATTTTTGCTAAAGGACTTTTTTATACTTTTACATGGTGTCTTAAAAACCCTACTTCATTTTTTGGGATATAAATTTGTATTGGGGGATGAAAGAGAAGAGAAAAAAAAATATTGTACTTTGTGATTTCAATAGTGAAGAAAATCGATCATCATCTCCCGTCGAGTAGGTTTCGACAAACCATAGAAATCACTTGTTTCCTTGTGCTTTTGTGACTGCTCTTCTATTTGATTCTCTATATTTTGGTGGTTATTATTTGCTATTGGATTGATCTTTAGGCGAAATCTGCAACATATATGAGGGTCTCAAATATGCCCTTTTAATTCGTTTTATGGATTTTTTTTTTTTTTGGATTAATATCAAAAGTTAATCAAGTTGAGATCTTAATATATTTTATGGAGTTCTACTTTTTATATATATATAAAAAAAAAAGGCTTTAAAAGAATTTTAAAAAAAAAAAAAAAAAAGAAGAGGAAGGGAAAGAAAAAGGATCGGAGATACAAATTAATTCACAATTTAAGCAATATATAGAGATGAAATTGCACTATTTATCTAATAATCTGGTAGGGGATGTTTACTCGAAATGAGACAGATGATTAGTTATCATTAAAACATAGAAAATACAATCCCCCCCTCTTCATACAAGAAGAAACACAACGGGAAAAAAAAAAAAAAAGATCTACGAACTAATCTCTAAATAACATCTAAGATGATTAAATCATAATACTAGATTTGCAGATAGAAGAAAGCAGTTGTATGAGTAGATCACTGAAGAACAAGCTTATCTCGAATCAGGGAGGCTAAGGGGGACTCAGAGAATTAACCTAGTTATAGCAAACTTATTTCCAAGCTAGAAAATCATAGCAGAATGCATAGCATCATGAGCAATCAGCCTTAGATTTTAGCAGAGTGACTGCTCATGATGTTATATCATTTCATGAAGCTCTAGCAAGCTATACACCAGTACTAAACCTATCGAAAACCCCCGTTGCCAAGCGTCGGAGCCCAATAATCAGCCCCATTGTCACTCCCAACTTGCAGAGTGCATGAAACAGGAACCAGGCACAATCCTCTACTCCTCAAGTCCTTCTTCGGTTCGTTTTCCGGATCCTAAAATTACAATCAAAACAAAAGTAAAATCATTATATATGCACATTAACAATGAGTTCATTGATTGCAGAAGCCATCTAAACAAGCTGGAATACCTGATCAGTAGCTCCTCTTACCTTCATGCAGGTATCATTCAACAGCTACACAAAAATAGTACATTTAAACATAAAAAAAATTTAACAAAAAAAAAAAAAAAAAGCTAAAAACTTTGCTCCTTCAATAATTTATTTGGGTTAATAGCTTTTTAGGTTAGGACCCTCTCCACTTGCTTTAGAGGAGGTCATGGATCCAATAAAGCATACCTGACCAGGGTCTTCAGGAAATATACTATTTCTTTCCCCTTGAACCTAATTAGACAAAAAAAAAAATCCCCATTAATCAACTAATTTAGAAAAATATAATAATCATCCTCATTAATCGACTAATTAATCAACACACACATACACAATGCATGGAACCATGTACACATGCACATATCCACACACGTGCATGCATGTACAAGAGAGAGAGAGAGAGAGAGAGGGAAGGAGGGAGGGAGAGATCTTGGCGTTGCATTGGGAAATGGGAAATGGGATATATATTTACTTACAGACTGTTGATGCCTCATGTTTCCTGAACCATTAGCCAAGTACGGGGAGCTCAGGGCCTGCATTCAAGGGGGGGAGAGGAGGGAATATTTCAAAAACTTGAATTGACTGTACAAACTTCGATGATTTAAAGATGGGAGAAATGAAACTTTAACTGCGTGCTCTTACTGAACTGATTCCTGGTTGTTTGCAAAATTTAAAGGAGGAAGAAACATCACCTCAATTTGACTCTGAAGGAATCTAATGTACCCAATAGCTTCTAACAAGACAGAAGCTGTGTCAGTCTGCAAAAGATAAACCCACCCACCACATCCCTTACTGTTAAAAGAAACCCAGAAAGAAAAAAATACAGTAAAGAAAAAAAGAGATCTTTCACTTGTGCAAAGAACTTCTCTTTATGGGTTTTAATTATCATAAAATAATATTTATTTATTTATTTTCCTTCTTTCTTTCAATCTAAGCTTAGAGATAGTATATATACCTTTCCAAATGGGGAAACCAGCTGGTGAAGGGATGTTATTCTGTCACCTAATTTCTCCTTCCTCACCTGCTAAAAAAATGGAGAAAAAATACCTATTTGAGGACTTAAATTTGCAAAAAAAACTCGAGTTTTCCTTCTTTTTCTTCTTTTAATGGATGAGAAATAGATAATCAAGAAAGACCCATCACTGAGACTCAAAGGTAGTGATAGAGTTATACTAATTTGTTAAATTACCTTGAAAGTGGATTGGGTTGAAGAAGGTTGAACCCTAGCCTTCTTAAATGCCCCTCCAGTTGCTGTGCTGTTACACTTTATAGAGGGAGAGAGAGAGAAGAAAAATAAGAACCCAGAAGAAGAGATTACTTACTGAAGCAATTCAAGTTCAAAAATAGATAGTTTGAAAACAAAATTCTTCTTTTTCCATTAAAAAAAAAAAGCTGACAAGAATTGATGATAAAATGGAATTTAATAAGGCATTAAAATTCATTATGCATGAAGAGCCTTCAGTAAAAAAATTTAAAAAATGAACATAATCTCCAAAAAACCAAATAATTAAGAAGGTTAAGAAACATCTCTCTCTCTCTCTCTCTCTCTCTCTCTCTCTCTCTCTCTCTCTCAAACACACACACAATAGTCTCTCACCTCAGGTGAATGATCTGGTTGTGGATGCACCCCATCTGCCTTGCGATTCGAGAAATCCAACATATTATTACTGCTGAAACTCGTAACACAAGAACTTGGAGATGAAACTGGCATAACTTGAGACCAATTAGGTCTTGCTGCTTGAAATTCTTCGTTTCCATGACGGTACAGGTAACCAGTTTCAGATACCTCTTGCTTAACATCGACAACATGCACACTTGGCGACGGATATAACACTTGATCCTCCCAATTCTCTGACTTTTTTGCCTGAAAATGACTTAGACCCGATCTATCTTCTTCTCCCACCAACCCTCCCCTGGAAAACAATCATCACAACCTCAAATTTTTCACTTTCTTTATCAAAAACCTATGTAAATAAAAAAAAATTAAAAAATAAAAACTATCAAAACCATCAAAGAAGACAATTTGTTCAGTTAGAGAGGGAGGAGGGAAGACTGTAAACAAATGAAAATATTTAGTTCCTACTTCCTACATCAAAATCCCATGTAAAAAAAAAATTCAAAAAGTATAAAAAACCTGAAAAAGAAAAATATGAGAGAGAGAGAAAGAGAGATTTACAGAAGTAGTTGGCTCCATGACTCAGGAAGGTCTTGGTTATCAAGCCAAGTGTTTAAAGGAAGTGAGGAAGAAGGAGGTATGTACTGAGGGAAGAGAGAGGAAGGAGAAGGCAAGAAAGGAGATGGTTGTTGAGGTGGTGGGCGCATGTTATTATTGTTCCACCAGTTAGGGTTTCCGGCCATCATTTGTTGCACCGGTGAGCTCTGTAAAACACCTCGATTCATGCCTCTAAAGAAACTATTTCCTTCTTTCTTTCTCACTCTTTAACCTTGTTTGTATCCTTTTTCCTTGTTTAGGCTTGAAAACTGGCCTGAGACTTCTGGGTTTCCTCCTTCGGATGTATCGGAAGAATTTGATACATGGAATATGAGAAGCTTTGTTTTTGTTTCCTCTCTTTCCTTCTTTCCTTTATGATTTTTTTTTTCTTTCTTTCTGCTTTTGCTTTATCACAAAGTGGTGCAGAAAAGGTGGTGGCAGTATTTTCAGACCAAGAGTGGTTTGAGGCTCTTACTTCCTTAATTTGAGTTAAAATTAGGGTTAGGGTTAGGGTTAGGGTTAGGTTTTAGGGGGTATAATGGTACAGAGATCTCTCTAGCTCTGGCAGTCTAGCTATCCTTTTATCTTTTCAATTCAATAATTCATTTCAACAAACAGAATCTTAGTAGCCCAAAAAAATTATTAAAAAAATCTTCTACATTTTCTTAAGGGATTTGTACTTTGGACTGTTGTATGATGAGCCCGAGGTCCATCATTCTTTATAGGACCCCACCACCCATATGATATGGACGGCTAAAATTAAGAAGGTTTAATGGTTGGAAAAATAAACTCAATCTCGGTTATGTCCTATTCAAGTGGTGCCCCACTACTTGAACGGTCCTGATCGATTTCAGTGAGGTATAGGATCCATAATAATTGGCTGACATATAGATTATATATCAAAGCTAGCTAGTCCTCTTTCAAGATAAGATACAGAAGGACATACGAGGATAATCCAGTTCTTTGGCTTGGGGCCGTTGATGTCATCGTTGTCAAACACAAATGACATCATTGTCTACCAATCCCACGCTTGGATTTCAGTCTTATGGTGATTACCATAACACCAGAGATTATGACACGAACCGAACCAAAATAGTGGGAGGGCTAGGTCAACCAGTTGGACGACCGGTTCAACTGCCCTTACAGCTGATTGACCGGTTACGTCATATGATGTTATAAATAAATTTATTTTAAATAGATTAAAATAAAAAGGGACCAACTTGATCCTTAAAACCGCTCCAGATTGAACAGTTGAATTAAACAGTTCGAATGGTTCTCAATATTTAGAAAGAGAAAATGGGTCAATATCCACCCGGACGGGCCGGACCCATTCTGGAATATGGTTCACCGGATTACCAGTTAAACTGGCTGGTCCAGACTCCAGACTACGGTAATATGGACATGCAGACATGGTTAGAAGTCTCGAACGATCCTGTTCTGGATCGGGATAGGAGCCCGATCCAGCCCCTTTTAAACCTTGACGTGAACCACATGGCAAATTAGGTACCTTGACCCACCATTCCATGGATTCTAGCTAGGAGACGATGTCCTGGATCAAAAAATCAGAGCGATCAGATGATCATAACCACTTAAGACCTAATTCCATGGCATCAGCGGGTCTATTTGCATTAGTTCTGGTGGATCTTCAACAAAAATCAGCTAAAACTCGAGCTTTTAATTGTGTAATTAACTTATTATAGAATCGATGACCCGTATCGGCTTGAACGTAACGGTATATTATAGGGATATCGACGACACGCGGGTAAAGTTAAGATCACATAAATTGCCGATAACATGTGACCGTGACTCGTGAGGGTACAGAAAGAGGACAGGGTGGACGCTCCTTTCGAGAGGTCAAAATTATAACTATAAGTTTTACAAGACCATTACCTTAGGTTGACGAAAGAATGATTACGAGAAGGATTACTAATGCTCACAGCCGTCGGAGGATGTCCTCCCTAGAGTCCAGACCGTAGGATGGCCATCAATATTTCATGTGATGTGCATCGCCTGATGTTTTCCATATAGTTTCTATCGTCATTTCTATGTATTATTGTTTTCCGTATCACATAAATTGTAGGGTTCCTCATTTTTGTTTCTCATATTATATTTTGCTCCCTTTTTCTGACCCCTCGGTGTTCACGTGCTCGGCCGTGGATTGCCCGAATCCAACAGTGGTTGTCCAGACCCCAAAAAATGATGCCAGCTCGACACTTACAACCACCGTTGGATTTTTGAAATCCATGGCCAAGCACACAAACACTGAGACGGGTTAGAAAAAAGGGGATCCCCTGAGCCCGACCCTTTCTTATGGCTCTGGCTCAGAGGACCCCCTTTGTCTGACACTCTAGGTGTTCGTGCACTCTGCCGTGGATTTCACGAATCCAACGGTGGTTGTCAGAGCCCCATAGAGTGTTTGTGCACTCGGCCGTGGATTTCACGACTCCAACGGTGGTTGTCAGTGCCCCAAAAAGTGATGCCAGCTCGATGCTGACAACCACAGTTGGATTCTTGAAATCCAGGGCCAAGCATACGAAGAGAGGTAAGAAAAAAGGGGGTCCCCTGAGCCCGGCGCTTTTCCTATACGGCGACTAGATGGAGAAGTGTTGTCATCAGCCTCAAGAGGAGGGAAGAGTAGGGTAATAAGTGGCTCAACTCATATTAACTCTCCCGTTCGGGTGCTCTAAGAGGCCCGGATACCCACGGTTTTAAAAAAAATCACACGCTGAGCTTCTTGAAGTCAATCATAAAGTCTTGATCCGAAGGATGGTGGTCTTTCTCAAAATGACGGTAACATTTTCTTTATTGAGCGACACTTCATCTTCCAAGAGTTTTTTAGGTTAATTTGTCATCAGCCTCAAGAAGATGTCCCCCTTGGGTCGGCTGGTTGGTGGTTCTCAAGATTCACAGTTCACACAAGTCTTCAAGTCCACAGAGTATGGAACCTACTGAAGGTGTCCGTCCCTATCAAGGTGGCGGCATTATTTTCCTTTCGTGAGCCACACTCCAAAACTCTTTC
This sequence comes from Euptelea pleiosperma, assembly GCA_035048495.1. NCBI lineage: Eukaryota > Viridiplantae > Streptophyta > Magnoliopsida > Ranunculales > Eupteleaceae > Euptelea > Euptelea pleiosperma. Next base: position 28,156,948 of record CM068549.1, read on the forward strand.
CCAAGAGTTGCGGCAGGATTTTCTTCGAGAGTGCGTTTGTGGTCCGGACAGATCACCATCGCATGACAAATTGCCACGTGGATGTGCTTTGGAGTGAAACTGCGAGAACAAGTTCCTTCCTTCCTTTCCCAGCTAAGGGTAACTGTCAAAATTTCCACACCATCAGTTACATATATAGTGTTGATTTACTCGGATTGGAATAATAACCCGGCCATAAACTTGTTTTCTCGGTTCTCCTATCTACACATATCCACGTGTCATTTTAAACATGGCAATGGCGGTAGTTGGCTCAAACAAGCCCACACAGTTCACCACTTCAGCATCTCGATCCTCATGTACCAACTTTTCGCCTAATAACAATTAATATTCCATCATCGTCGTCATCATCATCTATACTTAATCCCAAATGTTTGAGGTGGGCAATATGAATCCTATTTCACCAAGAGTCTGACCAACAAAAGTGAACTAATAAGTTCACTATTGTTTTCGGACAAGAATCCAATGGTAGTTTGTGCTTTGACAGAAGTACTGAACTGGATTCCAAGATTAGTGAACTTATTAGTTCACTTTTGTTGGTCCCCTGATCCCGACGTAGACCTTTTTAGTATGTGGAGCTATGGAGCTTATATATATATATAGTAGGGCATGGAATGGAATTCGAACTTATATTTTGCGGGTTTGGTTCATTATAACAAGATTTGGATAAGAAAAGAATTGAATGCACATTTGTACTAGTAGAGATCCAATTCAGATCAGGTCGGATCCAACTTTTTTTGGTCTTGGATCCAACCCATTTGATGCCTTAATCTCAACTACTGCCATCTGTACATAGCAGAGTGGGACCCACATGATTTGATAGGAGAATATTCTAAAGTGTTAGAATTGTTGAGTTTTTCTTTCGAATTCAGCAACTCAATATTGGTCTACAAGGGAGTACTTTTGTCGTGCCAACAAGGGGTGCGGGTACCAATATTTTGGTAGGTATTTCTTGAAGGGGGTTTATGTATTTTTTTTTATTTTTTTATTACAGTGTTTTAGAAACCCTAATACATTTCTAATTCATTTCAGGGGACATATATTGTATTGAGTGGCTGAAAAAATGTGACAAAAGAAAACCTTGTACTTTGTAATTTTTATAATGAAGAACGCCGATCGTCATTGCCTGTGGAGTAGGGTTTCGACTGAACCATGCACGTGAATCACTTGTGTCCTTCTCTTCTATTTGATTTTTCTATTAGGTGTGTTTTAGTGGTTATTGTTTGCTATTCGATTGAGCCTTTAGAGAAATCCCCATCAAGAATATCCACTCTAACATGTACAAATGGCAACTAATTGAGATGGCTCCACAAAAAGTACTCCTTTCGTAGCCATGGCATGTGAGGATCGAAACTATGACTACACTAATCCCTACTGAGTTGGACCAATACATTATTTCTAAAGAGGGATTTAAAATTCAATGGCTGCAAATTCATATATTAGGGCAGAGGATAAGGTATAATGCATGGCATCCAAGTCTGTTGACAGCCACTTTGCTCGATCTAAAAGCTTAAGTTGTTAGAGGGAGGTGTCACTATGTATATTAAAGAGTCCATGGGTCTAACAGAGGTGGACTGCTAGCCATATAACCAAATAACAGACTTTAATAGTAGGTCCCATCATCACTTTGCCAAGACTCGAACCCACGACCTCTTGGGACCTATTGCTCTGATACCATGTTGACAACCACTTTACTCTAAAAGCTTAAGTTGTTAGAGGGAGGCATATATAACTATGTATATCTAAGGGTCCACAGGTCTAATAGAGGTGGAGTGCTGGTCATATAACCAATCAACACACTCCAATAACAAGGTCACCCACCACTTCGCGATGAAAATACCACAATATACATTGTAGAGCTCTTTAGTGTCGCTCTAGAAAAGCTTTTACTTGAGAATATTACATGTGATATAAAAATATTTGGTATATTCTCTTCGTTTATAAGATTATTGTTTTTGTTCATGGTAGAACTTTGTGAACCGGTGCCAGTCAGCAAAGTTGTTGACCAACCACAATATGAGCCACGTGGTACACTCTTAGAGGACAATGAGCATATGATTATTTGGTCAACCCCTAGGTGGACCTACAAACCAACAATCAGCCCGATTTGTGATTTCAAACCTTTGGATCTTTGCACATCAAATAATGGTCAATAATGTTCAAATTCCACGGTTAAAAATCAACACATGAAAACGACTCAAATCCAATGCTCAAAAATCACTAATCAGGTTAATTTTTGGTCTGTATATCCATCTAGAGATTGGGCCAAACATCCATAAGGTCAGGAATCTCTAATAATACGCCACGTTGCTCATATTTTATCCGGTCAGCAACTTTGATGACCAGTGCCGGTCAGCAAAGTTCTACTCCTTTGTCCTTAATATCGTAACATACGGCACCGTGACACACATTTAAGCAGCAAACAAACCCTAAAATCTCGAGCCTTTACCGACAAATTTAATTAAGGAATTAAGGAATAGGGTCCGTACTGCTAAAATCTTTGTCGGAGGCGCCATGTCTTTATCCTGCGCACCACTTTATCTTTCTTTTCTTTGATATTTACTTTTTTCAAAAAAATTCTTTATGTTCATCTCCTTTTTACGAAGGAGCACACCCTCTCTTTCTGTACCCACGCCAGAACACTTTGAATATAGCGCATTGCGCCATCAAAACGTATTCGGCCAACACTCTGAATTGCTAACTATTGTTGGGAGTACAGATTGGTTGATCGCTATCAACCACCGTTGGATTCTCAGATTAATCCACGACGGAGAACACAAGTAAAAAAGACGAATCCCCTGAGCCCGCCCCTTGTAAAAAATGACTTAATTTTTAAATATGGTGGACCTTTGAATACCTCTCTTTTTTTCTCTCTTGGCTTTTAGATTAGCAGTAGAGTCTTACTTTTGATTTCCTTTTACTTTTTTGCTTGTTTTTTATTGCTTTTAGATTAGTGGTGGTAGGGTTATATGGCTGACCCTTTTAAGAGCCAGTGTTTTTTGTTCTCTGCACCCACCTGAACCAAAACCTGGTACACAGACAAGGAACTGTGTGCCAAGTTCATTATTCTTGCAAAGCTTAAACCCTGCTAAGATTGGTAGATATATTTTTCTTGGATAATGATTCACAGTGAAACTAGAGTCTAAACCTCAACCATCTAGATAACAAAACAGCTCAGTTGTCTTATCCCTTATCTTATCCGACTTCATCCTAAAGGTATAAATGATGGATGAGATCTTCCCGTTCATCTCATGTGAACGGTCAGATCTTCTCCTCTTATCCCCCATGCCACTAAAATATATCTTCCTTCATTGCCCCACTTAGCCCAAGTCATTTCATTTTAGCTTTATTTTCACGATCCAATACCATTTGGACTCTCCTTTCCACCCGAAGGCACCCAATTTTTGCAAACATTTTGTTGGGAGTGCCGTAGGCACGGGTAATTTCCAACTCTTACAAAATGGGTATTTTTTTTAACTTGGTTTATCATTTTCCTAGGTCAAACATAACCATAAAACGCTGTGTCCTGTTTGGATCATCTCATTCACTTTCTTCCCCCAAGGATTTTTCTAATACATACATTATTGTTCCCTAGATATGCTTTACCCCTCATGTTTATGATCCCTAGATGACTTATTGTAAAAATCTTTGAGTAGCCCTAAAACCTAAACCTAGTTTGAGATGCCCCTTCTCCCTTAGCTTAAACCCTAGAATATAGCCACTTTCTATTCTATTCTATAAGAAGACAAGCACATAGGATACTTGAGATTGTAATCTCTCCTTGTTCTTTTTTAGTGTGATTGTATGTATGTGATCTCCAGTCATCACCTCCAATACACTTAAGTTATTATTCTTGGAAGTTTCTAGAATTATATATAGACACCTATAAGTATGATTATGTTACCTAGTAAACTCCATTAAAAATTATAAAACCTATCATTTTCCCTCAAAATCTGGTGTGAACTAACATAGAACCCTTCTTAGAGACCTCAAAACTGGAGGAATGTTGGTACTTTGGCTGACATGGTTGCCTAACCTAGGGACCTCAACATGCTCTAAGGCAAATTTTTTATTGTAAATCAACTTTTACTCATGTAGCTTGGGCCTTCAAACCCTCTACATGCTATGGCGAGCCAGTTTTTCTTGCTTTGAGTTTGATCTTCGACACACAATCCCCTCTTGGTAGGGTAGTGTAGTGCATAGTTAGTAAATTCTCGAATAATTTGCGAACTGTACGAATTATTTAAAAAACGAACTGAACAACGTCCTATTGAAAGGTTTGGAAATATTCACGCATTTTTTAACATCATCGAATTATTCTTGGAAATTTAGGTTGGGTTAAAAATTTGAGTCCAAAAATTTTCATTGGATTCTCGTGGAGACGAGATTCTCAATTAAAATTTATGTCAAAAAATTTAGGTCCGCGGATCCCCGACCCAAAAAAAAAAGGTGGGGTTGGGATCCAAAGACTCAAATTTTCATCTAAATTATCGAGTGTGGATTTCGTGAAATCCAATGGTGGTTTTGCTATGATAGAGTGAATGCCAGCTCAGAACTATCAACCACGGTTGGATTTCATGAAATCCCCAATAATGTGGATAAATTTGTCCACAATTAATTCTTAAAGCATATAAGAAAAAATGATGTGTTGGTTCTCTAAGAATGACACGTGGCTTCAATAGGGTTTGCACGCGCACGCTCGTCAAAGCATCATTAGCATCGACTTCGAGACTAATCTTATCTTCACATTATTGTTTATGTTTGGAATCATTAAAAGGTTTTGTTCTCTCTTTCTATCTAAACATCTTATTCTTTTCGTTATAATTAATTAATCCCTTTATTAATATGTGGGGAAAAAATCCCGCCGATCCTTCCCGCACGATCCCCAAGGTTTCGGATTGATAAGTAGTGATGAACTGCCCAGTGAGGTCGGCCTTACTTCCGATGATCCCGAGAGGATTGGGCCGTCTGATGTCCCCTCCTGCCTGGATTGGTTCATCGCTACTCTGGCCGCCGGGTACCTGCAAATTACACTCCGACGCTCAAGTCAATCTGAATTTAGATACTCTTTAACGAACTCTTAATACCTGTCTATCTCTTTTCTTTTGTGTTTTTTCGATCCCCTCTTCACTCGATCTTTTTTCCCTTTTATAAGGCCCTCAACAAGGAGCGCGTTGTTGTTGATGAGCCTGCAACCGTCATTTCTTGATAACAGTTTTCTGTTATGTTTCTTGGTCTGAGGGGAATGTTTCGCAAGAGCGCTCTACGAGTTGATGTTTGTGGACGTCTAGGTCTCATGCCTGTCAACTTTGGGTGACAAGCCTTTTCTACTGGCTAGTCAGCCCTTTCAGGTGTACCAATATGGAGCATTCTTTAATCGAACGGCGTCGGCAGGTGTTTAGATAAGGACGAATGGTCACTCCTGTTGTTCCGACTAGGCTTATCCTTTAGTCAGACGGTGTCGGCAGGCATTCTGAGAAGGACGGACGGCTTTTCCTGTCGGGTCTGACAGGGTTCATCCTTTAGTCGGACAGTGTCGGTAGCTGTTCCGACAAGGACGGACGGCTGTTTCCGTCGAATCTGACAATGTTCATCCTTTAGTCGGAAGGCGTCGGCCGTTGCTCTGGCAAAGTGTATCTTTTGATTCGGCTGGCAAACACATGCCCTAGCGAGAAAATATGTCTGTCGGATCCTCGGCCGAGGTAGTCCGTGACCTGTGGAAACCAACATGCCTCTACTCGGAGAACATGCCTCATTAAGTGACACGTGGCCTTGTCTTAGCTTCTCAAAAAATAGAGTACCCACATAATAGATTCTGGACTTATCAAAAAAAATGAGCTTAGCGTTATAATGGACATATAACCGAAATAATAAACATTATTTAAAGAAAAACTACCGTTATCAAGGTTATTTTGGTAATAAAATAATAATATTCCAGCCACGTGACCCATTATAAGGTTCATAAAATATCGTATACTGAAAATGCTTATAATTATTATAAAATAAGTATATATATATATATATATATATATATGCACTAATTGTATTTATTATATAAATATAATACTTTATTATAAATTCGATTTACTTATCCAACGAATCAGATATTATCGGATATCGAATATTTTTAGGATTTGGATATTCTTATATTTGATTTGAAAAATATCCATTGTGAATGATGCATGAACAGGCTCCAGACATTTTACATTAGTGTATCTAACACAGTTGAAAGTGTTCTCATTTCAGGCATGTTAGGTTTAGGACACTGTTTATTAGAACATCCTAGTTCTTCCTTGATGAAGCAACGGTCACGATCAAAGGATACAAATGGGCTAGCTAGATATTGTTTAACCTAACCATACGTGTCAAAGATCAAATATCTCTCTTGTGTCTTCTTGTTGTTTTATTTTGTCTAGGGAAGACAAGAAGACAACCCCTTGTCTTTTATGTAACAAATGGTCGGGAAATGTGGCAATTAATCCAAGTATATAAATCGAATGGTCAATATCATTCGATCAGATTGATTTTTTTTTCACCTTTAAATTAACCCCTTTTATGATGTATATAATTTTAGAGCCATGTGTACATAAATTTCTAGAATTTATTTTAGAGCCATGTGTACATAAATCCCTTATGCACGTGCAAACCCCCTCATCCACGCGCACCAACCCCTCATTAGTTAAAATTGGGAAGAAAAATGGTTTCAAGGGGTGCAACATGAGGACTTCCTAAGAGGTCACCCATCTTAGTACTACTCTCACATAAGCACGCTTAACTGGGGAGTTCTAATGGGATCTGGTACATTAGTGCTGGTATGATTGCACCTTTTTGAAAATTAAGGAGGGACGCATGACCCCTGTGGCCCCATCCTAGCTCCGCCACTGATCGTATTAAAGCCTCTTCAAGTTTTTCATTCTTTTAGTCTTGTCCTTTTATTGTCATTGATCGAGTCTGAAACATAAACCTTGTCACTTGAAAATTGAAAGGACTAATTATGTTGTGTTAGGTGTCTTGTATAATGCAAGAAGTACTGTTCTATCTACTGAGACTATAATGTTAATTGATCTTTCGATTCTCATTATTTTTGTTGGCTCGTGGAAGGTCAATTTTCAACAATCTCAATAGAACCAAAAACAATCTTCCATTTTCGGGTGAGAGTGCTAATGTTTTTAACTCGGTACAACCGACATTTAAGGGGTAAAGACCGTATGAGTGAAAACTCATGGTGGTTTAGAAGATTTACCAGCGGTATCTGTTTATAAACCATTAAAAACACTTCGATTTTTTTTTTTCATTAAATCAATCTTGATTTAAATCGAAGCCCGTGACAGTCAATGAGTTCTCAGCACATACCCGAGTGCATTTTGACACGTACCCATGTGAGTGTTTATAAGTTTTTTTTTAATTTCTTATTGTAAAAGCAAAAAAAGAACAAGGGTATAAGTGGAAAAAGCATTCGGGGTACGTGCCAATAACTCAGATAATGCAATTTAGGCTCAGGTTTGGCTTAAAACAAACCCAACTGTGAGGGTACATTTCTGACGACACATTATAGCTAGATGTGTCAACCCGAGTCCGAACCCATTTATTATACAGAAGTGGCCAGCCGTGCCCACACCACTCCAGACAAAACATTTGCCAAAATTGAGTTTGAGCGCCTGAGATCCACCGTCCAGTTCTGGAGATAAGATCTTGGCCCTTCTCTATTGAAGCCCATATAAGAAGTGGTATAAGTGAGGAGACAACTACTGTCACTTGTTATATAGATATCAACCCTAACACTAGTTCAGTGCAACATGCTATAGGGATGTGAATGATCTGATCTAATCTAGACAAATCACCAAACAAGCTTGACAAGTATGAGAAGTGACCCATTATATGTATGGAAGGAACATCGTCCATCGCATCATGATCAGTTAATGCTGTAATCCGAGATGCCGACACATGTCTCGTAACCACTGCCACCACCACGCTATGGTACATCTTTGATTTCGCTAATTTTAAAGCCAACATAAAACCCAATCCAACTGACTTGAGCATCAGAATGTCTCTTGCAAGTCTCCATACCGTTAGACCGCTCAACGGAAGGAGAATATCGGAATCTTACTGTCTGAAGCGTGACATAAGTTTTTACCTAATTTTTTTTTTTTTTTTTTATACCTCGCATCGACCAATTTAAGCAAAATTGACTGAAAATGACTTGGGAGTCATGTGGGTCTCAGAAAATGACGGGCTTAGTGTTATAATGGCCATTATAATCAGTGGCGGAGCCAGGATTTTGTTCTAGGGAGGCAAGGCGGCGGCACGCCGCCATGCGAAGGGGCGAAGTCAGGGTGAAATTGCAAAAAAGAAAAATTAGGGGGGCAAAAAAAGGGTATTTTTGGTAAGTAATTTTTTTTTAATGAAATTACAATTTTTTTTTTTTCTTTTTGTAATTTGAAATTACAAAGTTGAGGGTGGCATTATAACGAGAGTATTCCGTTATGTTGGGAGGGAAGCGTTATTTTACTGTTATCAAAGTTATTTTAAAAAGGGTCGTGACGTAACAAGGTATACCTGAGATCTTTTCATTTGCGGAAGCGGCAGTTTTGGTAGTCACTGCTGCCAGCTGGGCCCACTGACCGCATGGATGTTTAGCCGACCCCTTAATAGACATTTATACCAAAAATCAGCTTGTTTAATGGTTTTTAGCTGTTGGTTTTAGTACTCAAAAAATGGTTGCATTCAACGGAACGCCTTAAAAAGTGCTAAAAAGTGTTAAAATCTAATGATTATAGATTACCAATCAGGGTGATTTTTGGTCTGTATATCCACCAAGGGGTGGGATAAACCAAGGTTTAAAGGGAACCGTTATAACGGACTGGGGGCGTTACCGTTTTTTCCGTTATAACGAAAAAAACGCTCGGGCAAAAATGGGAAAATAACGGAAATAACGGAAATAACGGCCTTTTTTTTACTCGTTATAACGGAGAAATAACGAAAAATAACGGCCGTTATTTTCTGGGCGTTTTAACGGTCCACAACGTAACGGGGTAGGTCCGAATCCGTTATAAAGGCTGTTTTTTAAACCTTGGGATAAACATCCATGTGGTCGGTGGGCCCAGATGGCAGCGGTGACTACCAGAAATGCCGCTTCCGCAAATGAACAGTTTCAGGCGTACCTTGTTACATCCTGAAACTGTTCATTTGCGGAAGCGGCATTTCTGGTAGTCACCGCTGCCATCTGGGCCCACCGACCACATGGATGTTTATCCCACCCATTGGTGGATATACATACCAAAAATCACCTTGATTGGTAATCTATAACCATTAGATTTTAACACTTTTCAGCACCATTTAAGGTGTTCTTATAGCCGTTGAATACAACCATTTTTTGAGTGCTAAAACCAACGGCTAAAAATCATTAAACAAGCTGATTTTTTGTATGAATGTCTATTAAAGGGTGGGCTAAACATCCATGCAGTCAGTGGGCCCAGATGGCAGTGGTGACTACCAAAAATGCCGCTTCTGCAAATGAAAAGATCTCAGGTATACCTTGTTACATCACGACCCTTTAAAAAATGATAATAATACTAATTTTTTGACTGAGATGTGACCCGTTATAATGGCCAACGGCCGTGATAACGGAATGACGGTGACGTTATGTGTCTATTGTGACGTTAAAATGGAACATCTAGAACATTGCAACAAACTACCTAGAAACTGCCTCACGTGCTCTTACACGGGGCGGCCAGCAAGGCAAAGGAGTCCTTTATGCTCGTGGTCGAATCCAAAGCACTAGAAGACGAACCCCAAACTGCGAGAAGAGTCAGCGACGCACATGTTCCCACACGTGTAAAGCAAGCGTGAGAAAAAGAATGATATTGACCCTGTGTAACTGTTTCTTGGTAGCATGGGCGGGTGGTGGGCCCAATGTGGTATCGAGCGTCTGCTAGAGAACTGTGGAGGGGACAATTTGTTTCGGACTGTACCGGGGGTGAGTGGGACCCACCACCGCCTCTTTCTACCCTGATAAAGCGTTCTTGTCTTACAACACCGACAATCAACAACCTCCGTGTTCTTTGTTTTCTTCGGAAAATCAAATTGGGTCCCATTGTGTAATTATTTCTTTTTCTTTTTCTCTTTTTCTTTTTTTTTCATTTTTCATTTTCTTTTAAGAAAAAGAAATTTACAACATCATGGATACGTCATTATGACATCCTCCAAGGAAAAAAATTTGTTGGGGTCTAGACTAGACCGCAAAAAACGAGTTGGGTGGTTGAACCGGGACGGTCGGATTCAATAAAACCATGGTCCATGTAGCAACGACTACAAAAGGTAAAACAATCATTTGGGGTATTAATAAAACAATCATCAGGGGTGTTAATGCATTGTAGTGGCATTTTGGATATTTTAGCCTTACAAATTTCATTGTATTAACCCTAATAATGCATTTATTGCCCTAACTGTGCAAAAATGTTTTTGACCATATCAATTTCCTCGATTTGTTGTTCGTGTTAAGTTTTTCAGAGAACTTATTTTTAATGTAATTGTTGAAAATCAACTTTTCACTAGCTAGTAAAAAATGAACTCAAAAAATCAATCACACAGACACAACAAATTTACGAGGTTTGACAATTTGCTTACGTCCATCAGCAGTGGCGTAGTTAGGATTTTGATCAAGGTTGGGCATATATATAAATTTTCAAATTTTAAATAGGGGTTATTGTACATATTTTGTTCCAGAACGGGCAGTAGGGTACTTCAGAGTAAAATAAAAATCTTTTTCTCCTTACACTTTCATAGTTGCCCACCCTTCCTGGCTCCGTCCTTCTCCATCGGTGAGAAAAGCTCCTTAACTATCTCTAAAGAATTAGTGTTACAATAGTTTTTTCTTATTCTCTTTAATGTACAAATGAAACCCTAACATCCCTTTAGAGAATGTATAGAAATCTCTAATACAATAAAATATCTGAAATATCCCTAATATAAGTTGTACTCTAACACAAATTATACAAACTTGTAACATCCTTAACTAGTAGCTTATGTAGTGGTTTGCCTTGTAAAGCTCACTAGGCTTTGCTTTCATTTGACTTAGTAGTCAGCATTCTATAAGTGACTTGTTGATTCCACCAAGCTTTGCTTTATTTAGTTAATAATAATAGTCTTGTAGGATGATCAATGCCTCCACTTGCTTGCCGCCTTCCTGCTTAGAATGCTTGGCCTCTTAGGCCAAGTCGATCTTTTTAGGTTTGGCTTTTTGTCTTAGAAGTGAAGCTTCTGGGACAAGTTGCTTCTCCCCCACTTCTACATCCTCTTTGGCAAAGATATCTTTTCAATTTTCCGTCTAAGCTTACTCTTGGTGCTTGTTTGGAAATGCTTTATTTTAAAATATTTTTTCTGAAAATATATTTTTTTGAAGTGTTATTCTTAAAAAGACCATTTGGATCATCATTAATGTAAAATGTCTTTGTCTTCTCTTAGTGGGCCACATCATGATAATTGATGAGGACTATAGATGAGAAGTGGGAGTAGGGTTTCGTCGTTTTTATGTTCATTGAACTAACAAAATTTAAGTCTTTTTTTACTTGAAAAATTAATTTCAACTATTTTTTTTTATAAAGACTTTTTGGCTTAAAAAAATACATTATAATGGAATAAATACATTTTAAAAAATGGTCATCCAAAAAATCTGTTATTTGAAAAAAAATATATTTTAAATGTAAATATGGCGATCCAAACAGGCCCTTACTCTCTCTCAACCTCTTTGATTGGTAAGAGAGAGAATGTTGGTTATCAGCGAATAATTAGGTGTTATTAGTCTCTTTCGCTGGTAGTTGAGAATTATGATAGACCTAGACCCCTACTTTGAGACCTTAACATCCATCTAATCAAGGTTCATGGTTGTGGGAGACCGGGCCCTGTCATCGACGGAGATGACAGGACAGCAGATCTCGGCACGTGGAATTTGTATGGACTGACCAACTCGGCCTCACCACACACGTACCCAGGCGAGTACGCGAGTGCTTTTTGCCAAACCACTCAGCTGTGTACGTGGGTTGTGAGGCAGAGGTGGTCCGCCGGTACAAAATCCACGTGCCGTGATCTGCTGTCCTGTCATCTCCTTCGATGACAGCGCCCTGTCTTCAAAGTTTTACTCAAAATCTAATACAATTTGATTTCCACCAATCAATTCAGTTGAGCTTGCCTCACCTATTTGGTTGAGGCATAACTCCTTAATCCTATCATCTATTGACACGTGTCAGAGAGGGGGCATGGGCAACTTGAATAACCGGTTGAAAATAAAATAGTGCAAGCTGTCTCCACTCTTTCCTTCTTTTTTTTTCCCTTGTTAGCTTCAACTACACGTCCAGGTTGTCAATATGCTGTCTTCCACATGTCACTCAATGATTGGGGGTTGAGTAAAACTTTGATGACAGGGCCTGTCATCAAAGTCGATGATAGGGCTCAATATGAGCTACTTGGCACACTCTTAGATGACTCTGACCGTATGGATGTTTTTCAAATCCCTAGATGGACATACTAACCAAAAATTAGCTTGATTAGCAATTTCAAACCTTTGGATCTTTGTACCTCAAAAAATGGTCAATAATGTTCAAATTCGCACGGTTAAAATGAACCATGAAAATAATTCCAATCCAAAGGCCTAGAAATTACTACTGGGGCTGATTTTTGGTTTGTAGGTCCACATAGGGATTGGCCAAACATCCATATGGTCAGGGTCCTCTAAGAGTATGCAACGTGGCTCATATTGAGCCCTGTCATCAGCCTCGATGACAGGGCCCTGTCATCAAAATTTTACTTTGGGGTTTGAGGAGATGCAACAACCAAAGGGGTGAGGTAAGGTTTTTTATTCTCTTTTGCTCTTCTGCTGTGTTTGGATAAGTTTAAAAACAACAATAATAAGCCAGACTTTAGCAGTTAATAAGCACTAATCGAAAAAAAAATATATACATTTGATAAAACTTATATAAAAAGCACTGTTTTAAAGCCCAATAAGCTACCAAATGGCCATAAGTTAAAGCTGTTTCTAAACGGCTTTGCTAATTGCTTTTGTGGGAAGCTGTTCTTAAAATTTTTGTTTTACAAACTTATAATTGAAAATATTTTGTGTTACAAATTTTATCCTTCGAAACACCGAACTTTTTCCGTTATAAAAGCCGTTATAAGAATTGTAACGCTCAGGAGCAAAAATGGAAAAAAAAGGGGAAACACAAGAAAATTAAACGGCACTAAAATTCAAATTTTGAATTTCAAATTTTCAATAAAGTTTATAATGGAAAATAATGGGAAAACAGAAGAAAATGGCACTAAAATTCAAATTTTGAATTTCAAGTTTTCAATAAAGCTTATAATGGAAAAATTACGGACTTTTTCACAAATTTTCTCAGATAACAACTGCCATTTTCAAAAAAAATGGCCTTTATAACGAAAAATAACGGTCATTCTTTTCTGAACGTTAAAACGGCTCATAACGTAATGGGGTAGGTCCGAATCCGTTATAACGGCCATTTTTTAAACCATGCTACGGACTCGATCTGATATGTATTGACTGTTGACCGACTTGACTTGCGTTGTTTAATTCGTCTTATCTGTCTAATTCAATGTGTTTAGATATAAATAGTTGACTCCCAAGTCTAATCCGAGAACAAAATTGAACCAGTTATTCAGCATTTCACACTAACCCAGGTTTATCTTTAGCCTATTTTTTCGCCCTCAAGATTACGTGGGTATGATGCTTGTTACATCTTAGTACAACATGAAATGATGAGTTCCGTAAAAAATAGAACACTTTAATTTCTTTCACTTGAGGACCATTTTGACCTGAATGCATCGCTATCGGAATAGTGTCGATATAACCCTAGCTACTTGATCTTTGTTTCTTTTGCGACAAGTCTAACGCTCATCATCGTCGTCGTCGTCGACAACTTGAATTTTATTTCCTTGTTCAATTCTATTAAGAGCTATATCTTCTGTCAAGGCACGGGTGACCTAATTTTCAATTATCCATAATTCATTCGTTAGAGAGGAGTAACCTTGGACCATCTTGACCTAAATGCATCACTATCGGAATAGTGTCGATATAACCCTAGTTGATCTTTTTTTTTTTTTTGGCGAGAAGTCTAACACTCATCATCATCGTCGTCGATAATTTGAATTTTATTTCTTCGTTCAATTCTATTAAGAGCTATATCTTCTGTCAAGACACGGGTGATCTAATTTTCTTTTATCCATAATTCGTTATTTAAAGAGGAGTATTAACCTTGGACCATCTTGACCTGAATGCATCACTATCAGAATAGTATCGATATAAACCTAAGTTGATTTTTGTTTCTTTTGCTAGAAGTCTTAACGCTCATCATTGTCGTCGACAACATGAATTTTATTCGTGGTTCAATTCTATTAAGAGTTGTATCTTCTGTCAAGGTACAAGTGACCTAATTTTCAATTATCCATAATTCGTTCGTTAAAGAGGAGTAACCTTGGATCAACTTGACCTGAATGCATCACTATCAGCATAGTGTCGACATAACCCTAAGTTGATTTTTGTTTCTTTTGCTAGAAGTCTAACGCTCATCATCATCGTCGACAACTAGAATTTTATTTCTTCGTTCAATTCTATTAAGAGCTATATCTTCTGATAAGGCACCGGTGACCTAATTTTCAATTATCCATAATTTGTTGGTTAAAGAGGAGTAACCTTGGACTTTTTTTTTACCAAAGCCAATGAAGTTTAAAAAAAAAAATGCATTGAAAGAGTTGACTAAGTTGACCATGGTTACAAAAAATGCATTGAAAGAGTTTACTAAGTTGACCATGTGTAGATAATTAAGTGTGATGATGGAGGAAATGGCTTCAATAAGGAAAAAAGAAAAAAAGCCACCGAAAGTGGTCTAACAGCTGCTTAACTAACTCGTATGACATCCTTGGCATTGTTTTCCTTTTCTTTGAGACGTTAAGTACGTACTCTTTTGTTATCTGGGCAAAATGGTTGAAGCTGGACTGCAAGACATACGACGCACTAGAGCCGCATTAGGCTATGCGGGCGAGGCCTGCGTGGGGTCATTTCTACTCCATCCATGGCACCCACCAATTTTTGAAAATCATCCTTATATGAATCAAGAAAAATAGAGAGAACCAAAAATATCAATCACAAAGACAAATTAATTTTTCATAGTTCCGCAGTGTGCCTACATGTATGGGTGAGAAGAACTTTTTCACTATCTCTAAAGAAATAGGGTTACAATAGTATCATCTCTCTCACTCCCTCACTCCCCGAATGTACAAGTAAAACCCCAACGCCCTTTTAGAGAACATATAGAAATTCGCTCGTGTTGCACATAGAAAGGAAAGGAAATCAAAACTAATGCAACATAGATGGATATAGACAAATAGAAATATCTGGTGAACAGCCAATCTGCTAAGAGTGAGCAACCAATCTGAAAAGGCGTATAAAGTACTGTTTGCCCCATCTCATGAAGAGGGGTCGGAATCTTTAAGAATTAGTCAAAAAAGAGGCTAATCTCAGGTGAATACATAAGTTTAGGCAGAATCTCAAGCGTCCAATTCAATGGTCACTGTTGCATTGATCAAAAGATTAGGATCATCGGAAGTACCAATTTTGGTTTACTCAATCCATAGGAGCCTGTAAATTTTGGACAAATGGACGGTTCATAAAGCTTCGACCGCTTGATTCAAGATCCCTTCTCCCATATAATACGGAAATGCATTACAGTAATGGGTCATTGTGCATTTCCACCTCTAGGAGCTGTTTGGAAATGTGGACCAGTGGTGATCACTAATGCTTTCAAGGTGGAACCCTTGAACATTCGGTGTGGTATGCCCAATTTAGTCCCATTTTTTTTTTAATTTTTCCGCCTTAGCACCTACAAATTGGACTACTACTTTTTCGATAAGCAACCAAAACTTGTTTCCTACAAACCCCTTTTTTGACAAGACCTGGAACAATATGAATTGAGACCACCTTCTTTCTTCCCATAGCCCGGAAGAGAGGGGCTCACTTATTGAACAGTAGAGATACCAGATTTGTGTCATTCAGTGGGTCGGTAAAAGATCAATTTGAAAGATGTGAGCAAGGAGAGTTTGAGAATCAAACCCAGAAAAAAAAAATAGCCACATGGGAAGAGCTACTGAAAGTAAACAATTGGGTGAACCGCCCTGCTCACCGGCACATCGAAGAATGCTTTTCAAATTAACCTGGAATCCCTTATTCAATTGTAATGCCACTTTTGGGCATTTTTATACATAAATGGTATCTGCACTACAAATTTTCTTCTTCTTTTTTTCCCTCTAAAAAAATCAATTTTTGGGAGCTTTACTGTTGATTGAGCCAGCATGCCGTTGCATGGCGATAACTGGCTCATTGCATCGGGAGCACCGGAATGATGGAACAGCAGCACATCGTGTCCGGAGGCAGTAGTAACAGTACCTGTATGCAAAGAAATCAAATGAATTTTCAGCATCTTTTGTCAGAGAAAATTAGGCACACTGATGAGTGCATTCCAAACAATGTGGAATCATGTGTAAAATACTTGTTTCTGAATTTTCACAAAACTAAACCATACAGTTGAATCAGACGGCTACTATTATGAACCGAGTCATCATTCATAATCTTTGTAAGCAGTGATAAGGTGACAGGCCTGTCCAAGAAAAGCTGGACAGGCCAACTACACCCCTTATAGCAAGAGAGAAACTGGGGAATTGTTTCACGTCCCCTCCTTCAGTATAAACAGAAATCAATACAAGGAGGGAAACCAAAGAATAATGTAGCTAGCCCGCTACATGTTACAAATACAGTTGGGAGTCCAATTTTTGTCTTGAACCACCCTATCACCCTACTATTTCTCACCAATGAGTGAGCCTCATGTTTACAAAAAGGCTAGAGAATGAGGGGATGATGTGGGGTGAGGGCGCGAGCGAGCAGGGTTACCTAGCCCACTGACAACTCTTTAGCATATTAGTGAGCTTTTTAAGGCTCAACCATGTTGTACATATGGAGCTCAAGCTTCTAGGAAAAGCCTAATGGACCAATATGCACACTTAATTATTCAGCAGTTACAAATGTTTAGGAACATTCTTTATGCTGTTATAAGTCATATGAGAAAGAAACAGTATGACCAAAGAAATGAGTAATAACCTCATATATCTCTTTCTTTTGAAAATTCTACGCAAAAAAAGTTGTGAAATTTGGACAATTTTCCGACAAGCCTATCTGTCATCTCCAAACTTCACTCTCATTTTCCTACAAGCCTCTCTCTTCATCTCCACCCTTCACTCTTTCATCTGATCACTAATCCTATACCTATTGAAACCCTATTTGCATATTTTTACCAGATTGTCATAAAAGTCTTGGTCTCGGTAACATGAGCTTTTTACAAGTCAGACCATGAAGGGTTGGCCACGCCTTTTATAAATTTTAAGAGGGTAATCTTGGACTCAACTGCCAACACCCATCATGGGCTTGGGCCTTGTTAGGGTGGCTGTGTATGAGCAAGAACCTGGCACAACTCTGACCCTTCACAACAGTACTTAACAGAGAAGGCTATGCATTTCAAACAAATGAGATAAGGATATGCACTGCAATATACCCGTGCTGACAAGGGAGAGCGAGGAATGGAATAGTTGGATTTGCCAGGCAAATGGGGCAAGCAGTTTCATCCCCAGCAGAACCAGAAGAATTATCCTTTGAGAACGGGAGAAGAAATTTTTTGATTGATGATGAGTTGAGTAGCGGAAGAAGCAACAGCAACATCTCCTGCACACCGATGAAACAAGTTTGAGTTTTGTACTTATGGTACGGAGGGGATCAAAATCAAAACTTTTTCTCATCATCCTATTTCAGGACTAAACCGAGATCAAAGTGCCAAACTCATATTTGGGGAAAGAACAACATACCGAGAATTCATTCCACACTAATTGGCGGTTCATATACTCGAAGCTAACAGCTCGGTTCATGTTAGGGCTCCCATACACAAGCCTTGCTCTAAGAACTCTCTCGATAAGACTCCTGTACCTGCAATCACAAAGACAAGTAACATGAAGAAATCATGAACAAAAATGTTACAAGTTAATCACTAATCAACAACATAAGTTCTGGCTTGCTCTCTAAACTTGTTTAAAACTCTGAAATTGCTTTCATCCATTGAACAGATTATTCCTTGCCCGTGCCCCTCTCAATCCATCCACATGACACAGTGGGATGAACACCTCAGAAAAATAATCATCATCATCTACGCCTTATCCTAACAATCTGGGGTCGGCAGCTTGAATCCTATTTCGCCATTCAACTATATAGAGAGCTATATCTTCTATCAAGGCACATCTCTTCAAATCTTTTCTTACTACCTCATAAAAATAATAAAAAGTAAAAATCACAAACCAAGATATTTAACTGAATAGAAAATTCATGTAAACACCTTACACATTTTTTAAAAACAACGTCCTGAATGGAGCCATGTATCCATTAGTAACAACTGCTCATTTCCCACTTGGAAAACTTTTTTATGCTTTGTTGCACAGAAAATTCACCTGTATCGCATAATGATTCAGCTCAGTTACATCTAACAAATTTAGTAGAGACGGCACCAAGGTTCATATATGACCTATTCAGTATTGGAAACCCTTCCAACTATTTGGAGTTTTACCCTCGAGACTCTCACCATCATCTACACCTTATCCCAGCTATCTGGGGTTGGCAACATGAATCCTATTTTGCCATATGACTCTAGTAAGAGCTATATCTTCTGTCAGGACATATTTCTTCAAATCATTTCTTACTACCTCACTCCATGTCATCTTCAGCCTTCCTCGCTCTGTTATATTGCCTTCAACTTATCCCAAAGTACTCCTCACTGGTGCCATTGTTGATCTTTCTTGTACATGTCCAAATCATCTCAATCAACTTTCCCATATTTTATCTCCTATTGAGGCTATCCCGAAATTTCCTCAAATATCCTCTTTTTGTATTTTCCCTTTCTTAATTTTTTCACTCATCCATCTCAAAATCCTAATCTCTGCTACACATTCTAAGAGGATGATGTTTCTTGATTGCACAACATTTAGAACCATAAAGCATAGCTGGTCTTACTGTTGGCTTATAAAATTTAGCCTTTAGTTTAATAGGCACACATCGATCATGTAACACTCTAGAAATGCATCTCCACTTTAGCCAACCAACACTAATTCTATGGATCACATCCTCACTAATCTCTCCATCCTTATAGATAATCTAACCTAAATATCGAAAGTGGTCACATTTAGATCCATCAAACATAGCTGGTCCTACTGTTGGCTTATAAAATTTACCCTTTAGTTTGATAAGCAAATGTCGATCACATAACACTCTAGAAGTGCATCTCCACTTTAGCCAACCAACACTAATTCCATGGGTCACATCCTCACTAATCTCTCCATCCTTATAGATAATCGAACCTAAATATTGAAAGTGGTCACTTTTGGGGTATTTCTTGCCCGTCAATCTTTACTATGGTCTCATACCTATAAGTATCCTTACTAAAGTTGCACTGCATGTCTTCTATCTTGGTCCTACTTATCTTAGAACACTTAGTTTCTAAAGAATCTCTCAATAGCTCTAATTTTGCATTTCATCTCCAATCTCATCAACTAATACTACATTATCTGCAAATAGCATACCCCAAGGGAATTCTTGAATATGAGCAATTAATCCATCTATAAGTAATGCAAAAAAGGTATGGACCTAGGGCCAATTCCTGGGGCAAACCCATTGTGATTGGAAATTCAGTTATCTCCCCACCAACTATTCTTGCACTAGTTATTGCGATCATACATTTCCTTAATAATGTCAATATTATCACTGAAGACTCATTTTTGTCCAGATACCCACCACATCAACTCTCTAAGAACTCTTTTTTTTTTAGGTCATAAAAATCATGTATAAATTGTTCATCTATTCTCAGAATGTTTCCATTACCTCAATGGTGGTTGACTTATCTGGCATGAAACCAAACTAGTTTTCTAATATTGTTGTTTCTTGTCTTAATATTTTCTCAATAACTCATATAATTTCATAGTGTGGCTCATAAGTTTTATACAAAGATAGTTCATACAATTTTGTACATCTCCCTTGTTCTTATAAATAGGTATCATAGTACCTCCCCTCCACTCATTTGGCATTTTCTTATCCTCCAAAATCCTATTGAATAGCTTAGTTAACCAACATAGCCAGTCTCTCTCATGCACTTCCAAATCTCTATTGGATCCCACCTACCTCCGTCTTAGCTAAAGCCTTTCACTTCTACAATTCTAATCCTACAATAGTCTATAAGCTCCCCAATATCTCTAGTTATAATGTCTCCTTCGGGTTTTAAGTTCCCTATGTATTGTTCATTTAATAATTGTTGGAAATAACTCATCCATCTTTCATTGATCTCCTCGTCCCTTACCAAGACTCTCTGGTCTTCACTCTTAGTACATCTAACTTGATCTATGTCCCTAGCTTTCCTCTCACATTTTTCCAAGTTTATAGATATTTTTCTCACCCTCTCTAGTTCCTAACTTATTATATAAATCATTATACACCTTATATTTTACTTCGCTTGCTACTTTCTTTACTTTCTTTTTAGCACTTCTATGCTTTATGAAGTTTTCCTCATTTCTAGTTTGTTGCCGAGTCTTGTCACATAACATTTTCTCTTTAATCGCCTTTTATTTCTTTAATTGCTGAGTCTTCACTCCATCACCAAGTCTCTTTTTGTTAGTGACATTTCCCTTCAGATTCTCCAAGAACCTCCTTCGCCATTCATTTAATACAACTGGTCATTTCATCTTACATCACTGTGTTCTGCATCTAAATTCCATTTTCCCTCAACTAATTTCTCTCGAAAGGATATTGCTATATCTCCTTTTCTAGACTCCACCATATAACTTTTGGGCACCTTTTATTTTCAATCGTTCTCTTCCATCTCTTATGCAAACATTTATAACCATCATCTATAACCTTTTAGTATTTTCTTGCATTCCTTTAATTTGTTGGATGCATTTATCTGCCCCTACTCAAACTAATGAGTACAATATATACAAACATTAACAGATATACTGTGTAAGCATTTATATCCCCATAAGCTCTCTAGAATTGAGTCAATTGACACGAAAAATTATTTGGTAAGAGCATCATTCAAATTGATCAACATTGAGTAGTAACTGATGCTGGAAAATATACCTTCCTGTGTAAAGAAATATCAACAGGTTGCTAAAGGAGGCAGCTTTATAAAATCCCTCTAAGCGTTGTATCAAAACCCATGCTCGGCGTGCCAATGACCTCTGAAGATAATGTGAAACATCAGTGTCCGCTACCAAAATTTCAATGTTAACCATACTTGGATTTAGAAAGAAAAGCATTACCTGCTCAGAGTCACCCCATCTACGGAAAGCGGAGAATGATTGTAAACGGGCCCATATATACTGACCGCCAACACTGGCAAGGCAGTACCAAATCTTTTGAGACACAGTAAGCCCAGGCCCTTCCAATCCCGTTCTTACTGAAAATAGCCAAACCATGAAGTCGTACAAGACACGTTACAATTAACATAGAAATGGTGAACAAATATGAAGTGGTTTAGCATATTTCCACACAAATGGTGAACATAATAATAAGAATATGAGTATGAGTATGAGATGCAACAAGTATGAGATGCAACAATAAAGATCAAAATGAATTGAACTAACAAGTACATGAATAACCTATTTTTCCATAAGGGTCACAACAAATGCCATAATCATAAAATAACCAAAAGTCGTCTACAATCCCACTGAAGAAGGTAAGAGTAGAGCATCCATCAAACTCATAACAAACTTAAAACTGAGGAGAGGGTGTGAAAAAAAAAAAAAAGGTAAGCTACATAACAAAGGAACTTCATTTTGTCTTTCGGTTTCCATGGGGCTTTCTCTGCCCTCTTTTCAATATATAATTTTTACTGATTAAAAAAAACATTGTCTTTTGGTCAGCTCAAATTTCTGAGGAGCCTATTATGTTTTTTGGAGATATATCTGGGTTGAGTATTAATCTGAATAAAGGCAAGGTGTATGAGGTTGGGGAAGTGGAGGGCATTCTTGATCAAAAGCACTCTCTCCAGTCTCCCCATTTACTACCTATCTCTTTTCACTATTCCGAGCTGTGTTGCAAATAAGTTGGAGAGACTTATAAGGAACGTTTTGTGGAATGGTAGCAATGACGCTCCTAAATATTACTTAGTAGATATGAAGTTGGTTTGTTCTCCTAAAATCAAGGGGAGATCTAGGGATCAAGAATCTTAAAAGTTATGAATATAGCTCTTCTTGGTAAATGGCTGTAAAGATTTGGGAAGGAAAACTCCAGCCTCTAGAGGAGAGTGATTGTTATCAAGTATGGGTGTTGGAACCTTGGTGGGAGAGTGGAGTAATTCGGTTGTTGTTATTAGCATTTGAAGGGGCATCTCTAATGTTTTCACTGAATTCTCTGAGAGTACTAGTGTGGAGAGGCTGCTTTGAAGGTTGCATTCCTAGCTCTTTTCTCTCCAATAAAAAGGAGTGCCAAGAGAAAGACTTTATGTCATGGGAAGGGGATAATGTTACTTGGAGTGTCAGCTTTAGGAGGAACCTGAATGATTGGGAGATTGATTTTATCTTTGCCCTGCTTGGTCGCTTGAACGATACTCCCATTAGTAACATGTCAAAGGACAAGCGTAAATGGGAATGAAATCGCAATGGCATCTTCACGATTCAGTCCTTTTATTTGGCTCTTGATAAATCTAGCAGGTCTCCCTTTCAGGCTTCTGTTATTTGAGGCTCCAAGATCACACTTAGAGTGGCGTGTTTTGTTTAGACGGCCTCCTTGGAGAAAATTTTGACGATTAATCATCTTATTAGCTAAAATAGGATCATTATCGAATTTTATTCGATGTGCAAAGCTCATGGAGAATTGGTGGTAAACCATCTTTTTCTCCATTGTGCTCTGTGAGGGAGGTTTGGAGCTCCTTGTTTGCCCTCTTTGGGATGAGCTGGGTCTTACCAAAGTCGGTTAGGGATGTCTTTAGATGTTGGTTCACCTTTGGTTATTTTGCTATGGGCCATCGCCTTTGGAGGTTTCTACCTTTCGCGGTGATTTGAGGATTGTGAAAGGAAAGAAACTACAAGGTGTTTGAGGGCAAGGAGGATATGCTCAACATTAATGCTATCACGTTTGCTTGGTCCAAAGTGTTTAAGGACTTTAGAGGCCTCTTCTTTGAATACTTCACTTTTAGATGGGGGCTTTTGATTTACAAGGGAGTTTTTTCTATTCAACATTTTCATTACTTCCTTGTTGTGATACCCAGACCCTTTGATTTATCCCACCATACTCGTGTCGACACGACACGACACGACATGGATATGGGTACAAGATCCGTGTCGGATCCACCAAGTACGTGTCCGATTTTCCAAGTTCATTTTTTCCTATTTTGGGTACACACCCAATGTCTCAAACACACAGCCATGTGTGGCAAGAAGAAGAGGTTAGGGCTTTGATTGAGAAAAGAGAGTAAAGTGTTAAGCTCATATATAAACAAAGAAAAATGATAATGTTATCCACACTTACAATAATAAGTTACAAACATAACCTAAGAAACAAAATAGTTTGTATGACTCGTATGATTCACTATGCAACTGTACGATTGAATCACTTAAAATAAAATATTAAAGTATCATTAAGGTAAAACAATAAAAATGTTATTATATTAAAATATAACCTATCTAGTCGAGTCCAAGTACCCCAAAATTTAAGGGTTGAGCAATTCTAACACTTGGACACACACCCATACGCGCACCCATACCAATTCCCAGGGAGCTTCCTTGTATTGTACTCAATAGGTCTCCTCAAGCTCTCAAGAATTTGTTCCTTTGGCTTTGCATTCAATAAATCTTTACATTTCAAAAAAAATCTGAAAATTTGCTTTATTAGACACCATGTTGTTTTCACATGCCGGACACACATCAACGCTCTTCTCCAGGCAAATTTTTATTTATTCAGATATTTTGTTTCCATCTACAATTTATATGATCATAATGTATATCAATTTTATCTAATTCTTTCCATATTTCATACTTAAAATTTAAAAAAAAACATTTTTAATAATATATCTCTCAAGGAAAGACACCTCATAGCATCGCTGTTATGCTAATACAATACCACTTCAATGCCATCCGTTGGATTTGCAAACAATGACATCAAATACAGGTGTATGATATCTTTATTGTCACGTCGAACAGCTGGCATTGAGGTTCATAACACCAAGACTATGGCATCATCGTTCATATGTCAATGTATGTAATAAATTGTGTTGGTGTATCAGTTTATGGGGGTCAGTGTGTGCAACAAACTGATACTTCGTATTGGTGTCTAATACCAACTCACTTGTTTTTCTTTTTTTTGATCGGTAATACCAACTCACTTGTATGTGTCCATGTTACATAGAAAGTAAGATTAAAATACAATCTCTCTTTTAATGGCATTACATGAGTTGAAAATGTTCACGTACATTAGGATATTATATGTGAATATAGTAACTGTTTTTTTCAATATAGTATAAAGCGCTAGGCGACGGTCAGGCAGCAAGGGTCCCTCGAGCAAGGCCATGCCTAGGCGATAATTTGTTTATTTTTATAAGAATTAAGAAAAAAAAATTTGTTAAAAAGATTAAAAGAAAAATAAACAAAGTGCATGGCCACAAAGAACCAAGTAGACACGAAAGAGCAAAGCTAATTACTAAGTACTAAATAACTACTTGTAAAAAAAAAAGTACTAAATAACTACATGCAAAATATACACAAAATTTGAAATAGTTTAATAGTATCATTGTAACATAGCTTCAAAAATAGTCAAAGTCTCAGACCCCAAACCCTTAAAGCCCCACTACTCAACATCCCGAAAAATCAGTATGACGCTTACTATGTAAAGTACGTATAACATTGACCTTATATGTAAAATCTATTCCAAATATATAAATATATTTTTTTTTACTAGTGTAGACTTTGTTGAAATAACCAAGAAAGCTTACAAAAGGAGCCTAAGAGGTCAAGATAACCTACTAAAGGCTAGGCCATAGACAAAGCCCAAAATGAGAACAGTAGACGACACAAAATCTCTAGAACAAACAAAATCCCAACGGAAAACAAAGTCCTCGAAAAACAGACCACGACACTCAACAAACATGTTAGACCATAAAAACATCAAACCCTTAATGTTGAGAATGATGTTCGCCACCACTTCCTCCCTTCCTTCAAAGACCCTAAGATTTCACTCCTTCCATAATCCCTAGCATACCGCAAAAAGTAACGTCCGACGTAAAACTCGCCCTCTAAAAGAAAAAACCATCATATACCAACTAGAAGCAAGATGCTCCAAAGAAAACGGGAAAAACTCCGCAAAAACACCGACCAAACTACTCTAGCCACGTCACAGTGCAACAGGAGATGAAAGACTGACCCCCCGTTGGCTTGCATATCAAACAATAATCAACTATGATAATCTTCCCGGCAATCAAATGATCCACCATCAAGATCCTATCCAAAGAAGCAGTCCAAAAAAAGAACGTGATCTTGGATGGCAACTTAGATCCCCAAACAAAAGGGAGCCGAATAACTATCACCAATATGCCTAAGTAAAGACTTGTACAAGGAACGAACCAACAACCTGCTATCTTTCGACCATCTCCAAAGGCGCCTATCCGGCTCCGAAAGAAACAGATGACAATCATGCAGACGAATCGGTAAACAGGACGTAGCCTCAATCTTCCAATCATTTCACTTTCTTCTAAAACCAAAACTCCAAGTCACGTTGTCCCCTTCCCGGACAGAACATAACAGAATAGAAAATTTCTTTTTGTCTGAAAGGGAGAAGAGTTCGCAAAGCTTTGACTACATTAGTTTTTTTCTATTAAACATTTGTGAGAACTATTAAAATTTAATGTACAGTAATACCTCTCACAACAATGTACAGTAATACCTCTCACAACCAATAGTTGGAATCAATTTCTATCATGAGAGGATATCTGTTTTCAAAGTTAGGGTATATCAAAATTTTCTTTCTTCTATTTCCACGTAGCTCTTTAGAAAGATACAGAACCCAATCAACCCCAAGTTGAATATACAAGCTGAACTAGCCAAGGACCACATATAAAAAGAAGTGCAAAATGACATCCACGAATCACGACTATTTTTGGGTACAATTAGGAGCGTTTTGACCATCATGTATTCAAAATTTCCCTTTCAATCATCAAAAAAAATTCCCTTTCAAGATACACTCAATATGTTTTTCATGTTTTCACCACCAATCATGGAATTTCAGAGGTTATTGGTTTTATCTATAGGAATAGACATGGTAGACAATCTATCTGATTTGGGAGCTGTTTTAAAGGTATTTACATGCTAAGCACAAATCAGCCACATTCTAACACTTTCCATCAAATTGTTCAACCGGTTTAAATTACATTTTCAGAGCTTTTGTTACGTAAAATTACCTTTTCTGGAACAGAAAACAGCAATAAAACTTCTGACAAGTTTTTATGTGGTAATGAATAAGTGAAGCATTTAGATCAATTGGACATTACAAAAATTCAAGAAGCCAATCTCAGAGCATCATATCATCTTCTCTCGTTCCACAAGATACAATTGACATTAAAACCACCAAAACACATGAAACTTTCTCCGTCCCCGCGAAAATACTGAAAAAGAACTGAAGCAAATTTTTAAACGTTTTCTTTTTTTTCTCCTGTGCTCTGTAAAGTTCAAAATTATAAGAAAGCTGTGAACTTTTTTATGGTATTTGAATCATAGAGTAGCGGCAAAACCATAAATTATAGCTAGTACATATAACCCCAAGAACTAGATTTCGCCAAGTGAACGGCAATAAAAAGAAGAGTGCAGACCCTCTCACCTTCTTTACCTCTAATGGCCGTTGCGCACTCATCTCTGTACCTTAGATTCATAAGAGAATTTCCCGGAGTAGGCTTATCCACCCATATAGAGAATCGCCAAATGAAGAACTCAAGGAAAGCATCGAGCTCTGGTTCGTATTGAAATAAGAATCCTGGCTAATCCCAACAAAAGAGATGAAACACAAGTAAACCCCACTTGAAGTATTAATCAATCAATCAACCAACGCCTCAGAAGAACGCAATTATTCAGAAAACATACCTTCATCAAATTGAAGACCTTAACTAACTGTTCTTTCAACATGGCCGACATTTCCACGTCCAATCTCGCTGCGTCAATCTGATTAACTCTAGATATCAAAATCGGGATGGGTGGCTGTCAAAAAAACAACAACAAATTTAAATATACGCCCCATTGGAAATGAAATTTGCTTTGGAATACAAATAACAAAAACCGAATCTACACAAGAGAGGAAACGATTTAGAGATTTTTCCCCGCCAAAATAAAACCCTAATATCTCAACGGAATTTAAATAGGGAAGAATAGAAAGGAGGAAAAATGAAGAAAACCTAAAGAAACAAAACTCAGTCACGAAACCCTAAATCACGATTTCTACACTACAAATTCAGGAAAAAAAAAGAAGACAGAGACCTGAGAAGAATCAAAGGATTTCCATTGAGGAAATAATCTCTGATACGCATCAATCCAAGCATCCTCTGATGGGAGATTGGTACTCGAAGAAGAAGAAGAAGAAGCTAGGGTTTCTCTCTGCATCTCTTCTTCTTGGGAAGAGAGAAGAAATGAGAGAGTAAATTACAAGACAGAGAAGCTAATAAGAGAGTCTCAGAACTGCTTAGCTCTGCTGCTTAGCAGAGATTTTTTTTTTAGCGGTAAAAGACGGAGCGGTTAATTCCGTCATATTTTGGTGACAACAAGATCACTTTTTGGTCATCTACGGGCTGTTCGTTGATGCAAACGACTTCTGTATCAAAATTTTGATGCAGAAGTCCCTCAAATTGCAACGTAGTAGACTCGTTCGGGCCCACTTGCCCTTTAAATGTATGGCCATACTATGATAAACCTACACACCGAAAATCAGTTTCATTGGTGATTTCTATCCGTAGGATTTGAGCAATTTTTCTTCATGGGCTTTCTGAACAAGCCCACGATGAAAAAGTGCTCAAATCCACAAGTATATCAAAAGAGAATCTCTTTTCTTCTTTTTTATAGAGAGAATGTCAATGGCTAGGAATCACTAATCACACTGATTTTTGGTGTGTGGGTCCACCAAGATGTGGGCCAAACATTCAGGGGATCAGTGGGCCCCAAAGAATCTACTACGTGGCAAATTGAAGGACTCCTGCATCACATTTTTTATACAAAAGTCGGTATATCATAGATTTTTCAAGGGGAGGAAAATTTTAGATGCAGAGGACTTTGGTTGCAGCTGATGCAGAGGCTTCTCTTGGCCGTGTGTTAGGCTGCATGGAAGACTCTGCGCCAATGTGAAACCAATTTTTTGGAGAATGACCCTGTGCCCAGCATATAATACTCTCGAAGCCAATCACTGATAGTTGTTATGTAGGTCAAAGTTAATCCGGGCAGAGTTATTCTTGTAAACAAAAACGTCCAAGAAGTACCGGTAAACTGATGGGTGCTGTAGAGCTTCTAGGTTTCTAACCTTCTTCTCCACTAATGGGAGTAAAACTTTGCTGATACTCGATGGTCAGACAAGCCGAGGACAGCATACAATATGGCCACGTGGCACATTATTAGAGATGCTGACCGTATGGATGTTTGGCCAATCCCTAGGTGGACCTACAGACCAAAAATCAGCCTGATTACTGATTTCAAACCTTTGGATCCTTGTACCCCAAATAATGGTCAATAATGCTCAAATTCCTACTGTTAAAATCAACCCATGAAAATGACTCCAATCCGAGATTATTTTTGGTTTGTAAGTCCACCTAGGGATTGGCCAAGCATCCATACGGTCACTGTCTTCTAAAAAGGTGCCACGTGGCTCATATCGGGGTCAGCAAAGTTTTATTCCACTAATAGCAAACATTTATGGGTCTATGACATCAGTGTGTAGAGTGTTTTACTCCACCAATGGCAAACCTTTGTGGGTCTATGACGTCAGTGTGTGGAGTGGTAATCATAACCGTTGATTATTTTTCAACTTGTGGGACCCATTCTTGTCGTGATCATGGCCAGGTTTTTTTTTTTGGGATTAGAAAAAAAAAACATTAAAATATGAACAGATATTTGTAACAGTAATTTAACTCAAAGATTAAAGTATTAAACATTCAATTTGTCCAATTTGCCCTCAGAGAAGCTCCCAAATTCCCTATCAACCTCTTTAGCAACTTCCCTTTCTCCCAATCTCCTCAACCCTCTGCTCAAAACCTTGACCACATACTCATCGATCGGAGAGGTGGATCCCCACCCACTATTCTTCATCAGCGCATAAACCCTAACCACCGATTCCGTCCGTTCAGCCGCAGTCAACGCCTTGATGAGCCGAGAGAGTCCTCGATCATCACCCTTGACCAACCCCTCTTTCTCTAGATCAGATATCAGACGGCCAATCTCCTCCGACATACCATTCCTCGCAACCGCCGACACCACATCAGCATACAAAGAGCAATCAGTCTTGTACCAAACTTCCGATCGAACGGCTGAGAAGACCTTGAGAGCAAGATGGCACTGGTCTTGTCTAAGGAGCTCGTTGAGGGAGGCGAGGAGGTCGTTCTTAATCAGACGTGTTAGGGTTTTGGAGACGAGTTCGTTGATCTTCGTTTCGTCTTCTTTGGCTCGCTTCAGTGCTTGAACGGCTTGCATCGCTTCTGTACTCAGAACTCGACCTTTAACGAGCGGGCCACGATTGTCTCGTGGGCCGCACCGTATCCTGACATAGTTGTTGATGTTGTTTGATTTAGTTCTTGAAGGATAAGACGAAGAGAAGAACGAGAGATTTGAGCGGAGAGATGAAGCCATGAACACAGAATATCCAGGGAAAAAAAAATATCTGTGGGCGGATAATATTAATGTCTGAAACACTTTTAAGATGTTTCATAAGGAAAATGCTTAAAGTGACGATAATGCCCTTTTTCTTTTATACAACAAAAATATCCAAAGGAGATAGGTGAATAATGGATCGGGTCAAACAAGCAACCCGACCGCTCCAAACTGGTTTAATTGCTTCGTGTCAAGTTCTCATTGACCCATCACATTTCGAGTCAGTTTTGAGCAGTGTTTTTAAAACTAGACCGAACCAATGGTCCAACCGGGTTTTCAAGAAATATCAGTCTCGTTCATGTTGAACCAGAAGTTTAAAAAAAAAAAAAAAATCGTTCCTGTAGAACATGAATGCCCACGTATGCAATCCCAAAATTTGGGGATTTTGTCTATGGTTCAAAAGATAATGTAGCGCTTTACATTGCATCACTAGTCGCAAGCCCAGATGAACAAAGAAGGCTATGTCATGTTGGCAGACAGATTAAAACTTTTGTTGCATCATACCATGAATCATATATAGAAGGCTATGTCATGTTGGCAGACAGATTAAAACTTTTGTTGCATCATACCATGAATCATATATAATCCATTATTACATTTAATGTTAGGGCTTTCCCAAAAATGACGCGTTGCAACAACACCTGGTTGTGGTGGGAAGTTAGTAAGGGTTGGCTAGGGTGTGCTCTAGAGATAACGTGCTTGCAATAAAAGCATACAAGGGTTCTCACGCCATATTGGAAGAGGG
Source organism: Euptelea pleiosperma (assembly GCA_035048495.1). Classification (NCBI taxonomy): domain Eukaryota; kingdom Viridiplantae; phylum Streptophyta; class Magnoliopsida; order Ranunculales; family Eupteleaceae; genus Euptelea; species Euptelea pleiosperma. The sequence goes on from CM068549.1 coordinate 28,187,696, forward strand.
GTGGTAAAGAAGGTAGTCCTGAAAGATAAGATTCGTCTTGCCACTTAGAATGTTGAGATTTTAGAAGTAGAGACTACGGTGATGTGGGATGTAATGACTAAATATATTAAAAGAGTAGCAAAAGATGCATGTCATTGGAGAATCTAAAGAAAAATGTCATACATACGAGGAAATTTGATGGTGAAATAATGAGATTTAAAAAGCCATTAGAAAAAAAAAAAAAAAGAATTTATTACGAGACCTAATAATTGGTTAGAAACAAAGAAAATTTAGAAATATATAAAAACGCTAAAAAGAAAACAAACATAAAAGCATATGATCATAGTCTAAATGATTAATATGTTAAAGACGAGATAATGTAAGAAAGATGTATACAAGCTTATATGAATGAGAGAGAGAAATGCTAGTGATGTGGATCATGTTAGATGAGCATTAAGAGCGATGACCAAAAAGTCTTAGTGAAAAATAAAAAAAAATAAGGAAATGTAGAAGACTTACTTTTATAAATTATTAAACGAGGATAATATAACGTACATATGATTATATGAAAATACTAAAGAGAATATTAAACATACATATTTTCATCGGATATTAGAAGTAAAAGTAACTTTAGCTAAGGTGAAGACATCTAGGGCCTTAGATCATCTCTAACAGATCGGCATCGTCATCGCCATGTGAAGATTTTGGCAAGAAACCCCCAAAATTGTTTCTCCAACAGCATCGCTAATCCCCTCGCCATTTTGAGGGGCTAGCCAAAACTACTCTTGACCTCGCCAATGTTAGCGAGGTTTCTTCTTCGCCATATCTCCTTGCCAATTAACACTTTACCATTTTACCCTTTCTCTCAATGTTATTTTTCGGAGCTTTTCTCTATAATCCGGCGAGTTCCTTCCCTGCAAATCGACCCACAAGCGTTTCCAAACAGATCTTCTTCGAGACTGTAGCATCTACAGTTAATGGAGGACCCTCAAAGAGCAACTCAGAGTTGCGGTTATGTCGCTGTTAGTGGAGGACCTTGAAGAGCAACTCATGTCTGGCTTGGCACATTCGACATGCAGAAGAAGCCGTTCTGGCTAACGATAATGCCACGATGATTTCCATGGGTTTCGGTCGAAGCTCAATTTCTCGTTCCTTGACCACCCATAGAATCAAATTTCTCAATTCGGACAACAATTACAGCAGCAACAAGAAATAAAACCTTGTGGATGTTTGAACATCGCCGACTTCAGCACACGTACATTAAATTAAATCTCCATTTCCTTCTAAACCTTTTTTTTCTTCTGGTTGTGATATCTGGGTTTTCTAGTTTGTATTATTGATTTTTGACCGACTAAGTTTGGTTGCTACCTCAAATCCCAAACCCTAGTAATTAGGATTTGGTAGCCTTCGGGAATCAAAAGGTAGAGGATTTGAAGGCGAAGAGAAGAGAGGCGAAGATGGTGATATCAAACTAGGTTCGATGAAAGAGCATGAGAAGTTTAGCAGTGGAGAAGACATGGATGAAGGGTGGGGGTATTTTAGTATTTTATTTAATTTTTTTAGTTATTTTAAATAGACTGATGGAGAAAACACCTTTTGTTAAAGCTCTCGATCGGTAAATAAGGGTGATGATTAGCTAAATATGGGAATAGCTATAAATAGCTGTTGGAGATGCCCTTGCCAATGAGAACTTTAACAAAAAGGTCTCATCGGCTTCCTCAAAATAGCCAAGAAATTTGATAAAATGACCAAAATACCCCAACTATTTTAATAATATTCAAGAGAAAGAAAACAAGATATCCTCCTTTCTTCCCTTTTTTTAAGCATCATGAGATGTAATTCCAAATTTCCAAGTTAGATCACAGAGAACCCCAAAAGCAAAAAAATCGAAATTTAAAATCCAATACATTAAACATCCATACGGTTAGAACCCCATGCTCTTCTCTTTTTTATTAATGTATTGACAGAAGCCGGTCACAGCACTCAATATGAACCACGTGGCACACGATCAGAAGGCTCTAACCGTATGGATGTTTGACCAGTCCCTCAGAGGACCTACAAACCAAAAATCAGCATGTTTAGTGACTTAAAACCTTTGGATTTTGCACCCAAATAATGCCCAATAACACCCAAAATAAAATAAAACCAAGATGGGTCGATTAAGAACTTAGATATCCCATTAAAAGCACATTAGATAGAAATTTAAGAGAAACCCAGAAGAGGCAAGACCTTCAAAGTGCCATTGCAAGCACATGGACCTTCCATTTCATGTTTTTCGTCTCCCTGACAAATCCTACACTCAACCATCTCTCCTCCTTCCCTCTCTACCTTCTTCAATCCCTACTTTCTTTAAGAGGCATTGAAGGAGGAAACACATGTTAGAGGACGGAAGTGATTTAAAGAGACAGTTGAAGAAGCCATGAAAGCTCTGGTCACCATGTTTGGGGTCTACAATCAACCGGATCTCCAGTGAGCTCGTTGGCTGATGCCAAACTAATCGGAATACGACTCCCTTGGCCTCTTGAATTATGGTACATTGCATCGCTCCGACTGCGACTCGGCGCCATGGATTTGGTGGAGAAACCATTTCCACATCCATAAAATGAAGACACGAAAGAAGAACGACAGGGTAAAATGGTAACTCATCACATGGTGGGGACATATGGCGAAGCGATAACCTCGCCAACATTGGCGAGATGCAGAGTGCATTTAGCTAACCCCTCAAAATAACGAGGGGGTTGACAAGGCTGCTGGAGAATGTTTTGAGAGGTTTCTCTCTAAATTTTAACTTGGCGATGGAGGATGGACAGCTGTTGGAGATGCACTTAGGATCAAATAGTATCCCAAATAGAAGTGGTGAAATGTCAAATAAATTGAGAAGAGGTATTATAGTGCCTATATACAAGAACAGGAGATGTATAGAGCTGCACAAATTACTGTGGCATCAAACTTATGAGTCATACTATGAAACTATGAGAAAGAGTGATGAAACAAATATTAAGGCAAAAGACAAGAATATCTGAAAATCAATTTATTTATGTTAGGAAGGTCGGCCATTGAGACAATCTTCTTACAGATGAATGATGAAAAAATTTAGAAAAAAGAAAAAGAATCTCCATATGATCTTTATTGACTTAAAAATCGTATATATGATAGACCTCATAGAGAATTAATTTGGTGGGTATTTAAAAAAATAATAATTGAACCCCGAATGAATACATTAACATCATTAATGATATGTATGAGAGAGCAATAACTAGTACTACAATAATAAATGGCGAGGAAAGTGATTTTTCATTCACGATAGGATTACACTAAAAGCTTGTTTGATTGCCAAGTGGAAAATTGCATTTTCCATGGGAAAACACAACTGTCCATTGTTAGATAGCCATTGTAAATCTATATAATTTACCCTAGCAAGCCATTTAAGTTTGGATAATTTTCCTATTAAGCCCAGAATTCATTTCCCATCTAGATAGGTGAGAATTCATTTCCACCTGAAAGTATGCCTTTCTTTTCTCAAATCATCAGCCATTTAAGGCATTTCCCAGATATATTTTCTCGGGAAGATTTTTTGTGCAATCAAACACGCCCTAAGATCAACTCAAAGTCCCATCCATACCTATGTGCTTTAATTATAGATGAAGATTGAGATTTTAAGTATTCAGAACTAGAAGTACCATCAGGAGAGTAGCCTTAAGTTCTTTCTATGCATAGACATTTCAAGGAATCAAGACTCTACACTTCTATGTTTGTTTGTTTTTTTCGTTAAGATGCACTTACAGAGATTTTACTGTACAGAGCTGCATAGCTATTGCCAAAGAACAATAATTGGTTCTACCAAGTTCCCACAAGTTCAAAACCCTTAACATGATCTACGACATATCGAACCCATACTTTAAGATCCGAAACTGCGCGTTCTAATGAAGGTTCTAAAGCCAGAACTGCATCAACAGCCAACCGCATCAGCGTGTAAAGAATCAATACGAAACCCAACTCGAAATTAGCCCTCAGCATTTCGAACAACCAGGAAATTAAAGAGAGGACGTCGTAGGCATCGATCAACACGATCGAGAAGAGTGTAAGAGAGATAGCAAGGAAGAGGCAAATCAAGATAAGAGAAGTACCAAGAAGAAGGACAGAAGAGATGAATGAGGCATGGAGAAAGGCAAGGAGGAAGAGGTCTAAATTGGGTACCATTTGTGGAGATATGGGAAGAAAGACTGGTGCAAATGAGGAACTTCTGCTTGGTGATGAATGGAGAATTTTGCTTGAGAAAAGAGAAAAATGGAGTGACTTGCACTCATTCCATTATGCATGGAGGAAATCATGAAGCATCCAGGGTAGTTTTTTTTTAATTTTTTTAAGAAATTCAGTAGAATTTCTCATCTTTTTGCAATTAAATGCCGATACTCTTGATAGCTTTTCCTTCCATACAAGCAAAGATAAGGATTTGTTCCTGGAATGGCTTGGAGTCGAAAAAGTTGTGAAAGAAATATTGGTCTCGCAGGACCATCTCCAAACTGATGGCGCAACAGTGTTCACTCACAAGTCGGATTCCAGCAATGATAACAAGGCACAAGATCATCAAACAGACCATGACGTACATTCCATACCAGCCTCGGTTTGCCCTTGAGAAAATGTCGCACTATTGACCAATGAAGTGGATGGCTTGAAATCACTAATCAGACTGATATTTGGTATGTAGGCCCACCTAGTAATGGGCCCAACATCCATATGGTCAGTAGTCTCTAAAAGTGCGCCACGTGACTCATATTGTGGTCCCTCGCCATTGTTGATGCGTGCTGAACAACCTAAGATTGGGCCTATTTGGATAGCCATTTTTGGACCTAAGAAAGGTTTTTTTTTTCACAAAATGACATTCTTTGGACGATCATTTTTTTTTTTAAAGTATTTATTCCATAAAATTATTTTTTTTTAAGCTAAAAGTCTTTTTATAGAAATACTTGAAGATCATTTTCTACCTCAATGAACATAGTGGTGGAGCCCACCATGAGAAGAGAGTAAAACTTCCGTCACAATCGGATTGCAAATCACACGAAACAGCCAATGAGTCCTCGGCACGTACACCTAAAAAGCAAAAGCACATGGGTACATTGCAAAAGCACTTATGTACATGCCAAGAAATCATTGGCTTCTGATCGTGTGATTTACAATTTTATGTGATAGAAGTTTTTCTCACGAGAAGATAAAGACATTTTGCATTAATGATGATCCAAACTACCTTTTTAAGAAAAAGGTATTTCCAAAACAATATTCTTAGAAAAGTCATTTTTTAAATAAAATACTTTTTTGAAAAATGGCAATCCAAACAGGTAGTAAAATCCATGTAGTTTATTATGAATCATATTATTCCCATAGGATATGCATATATAAATTATTTTGATTTATTGAAAATATTAAAAAATAAATTTTCTTTTAAATTTCTTTTTATTTTATATTACTTTTTATTGAAATTTTTAGGGTGACGTTATTTGCACACACTTTTTTATAGTGACACCCACAACTTACCTACACACCCAAAGTTGAAGAAAAAAAAAACTGAAGGAAGAAGATGAACCCACCACCACCATCCTCTTCTTCTTCACTACCACCACAAACCATTCCACACCAAGAGGTGTGTGCAATTATCGCCGCCCATTTTTTAACTTTTTTTTTTTTTTTTGTAGTAATTGGGAATGGGTGGAGTAACAACCTCGAATCATACTCAAAACTTTCTCTAACCATTTTCTGTTATTGCCATATGCCGCATTGCTACTATGGTCATACAGGTCCACTATCAGGTGGGTCCCACATGTTTGATAAATATAAAACAATCTGAGTTGTATTGGATGTGAACCCTACCTCAATCATAGCTGTTATCTTGGACCCACGTATTCTGATCATATGTTTAAGCCCGACGTGATAGTCTACTAAGACCCACCACTCAGCCACATGAAAGCTGCACCCCACAACCGTCTAAACAATTTTCTGATATCATAAGTATGTTAGTGCTTGCGTCGATCTAATGGTGGTTCTCCATTTTACAAATGAATTCCTGATATGCCCCATCAATAAGTGGTCTATCATTCGGACGGTTCTGATTGATCCAGCATAAGGCTCAGAAGTGTTGGATGGCAGCATTTTTTTACCCTCTTGGTCAGACTCCAGGGACCCCCATTTTTGACCCCCACTTTGGAGTATGCGTACCAACATAGAAGATGAATCAATGGCTGATTTTTCGTGAGGATGATCTGCTCACCATATAGATCACCCCTACAAAAAAAATCAGCCCATTCTGAAATTTATTACCCCGTCAAATGCGGTTTTCAAGTATCACGGTAAAAATCAAGAGTTCATAATTCTTGAACTTCTAAACCAGTCTATGAATATCATAATGATTTGAATTTTGGTGAGGATGATCTCCTTACCATAGAGATCATCCTCAAGAAAAATCAGCCATTGATTCATCTTCTATATGGGTACGTCAAAGTGAGGGTCAAAAATGGGGGTCCCTGGAGTCCGACCCCTCATTTTTGGAGTCGGAAAGACCAAAAAAAAAAAAAAATAAGAGAGAGGGCTTAAAAACGTCGACAGCAGGATTCGAACCTGCGCAGGCAAAGCCCAACAGATTTCGAGTCTGTCTCCTTAACCACTCGGACATATCGACGATTATACTTGACCTTCCAAGTATTTAATATATAGATATGTAGGATTTAAAATTTCTCCAGTACAAAGAAATAGAGAAACAGAGAAAAGTAGATGTATGTGTTTTCCCGTCAAACTTTAGTGAGTTATTTTTATAAGGGTCGGACTCAAGGACCCCCTTTTTTGACCCCCATCTTGGCGTACCCACGTAGAAGATGAATCAATGGCTGATTTTTGGTGGGGATGTTCTCTATGGTGAGGAGATCTCCTCACAAAAATTCAAATCATTCTGATATTCATAGACTGGTTTCAAAGCTGAAGCATTGTGGACCGTCGATTTTTACCGTGTAACTTTAAAACCACATTCGATGGGGTTAGAAATTTCAGAATGGGCTGATTTTTTGTTGAGGTGATCTATATGGTGAGGTTATCATCCCCACCAAAAATCAGCCATTGATTTATCTTCTACGTGGGTATGCCAAGATGGGGTCCCTTGAGCCCGACCCTTTTTATAATTACCTCAATAACGATAAAATAGTGGTCGACAGACAAAATAACTGCCGTTACTTCCATTATAATGCTAAGCCCCTCATTTCAGTTTTAGGGGTAACTTTCTAAATAAAATATAACAGTTTAGGGCGTTACTGTTACAACGTTATTAAAACCATGATGGAAAGCACAATTTTTGAATTGTGAATACGGTTTAATGTTTGAGACTCCAATGATCGCTGCTGAAAATTCACGGAGTCACGAATCAGCTCAAAAATATTAAGACTACTTTGTAGAATATTCGACTAATTTAAAGTTTAGGGGGTGTTTGGATTGTCATTTTTCAAAAAATATTTATTTTAAAAAAATAACTTTTCTGAAAATATGTTTTCTTAAAAAAGTCGTTTGGATCATCATTAATGCAAAATGTCTTTATCTTCTTTTAGTTGGCCCCACCAATATAATGTCTTATTTTTTTGGAAGGGAACTTCTACCAAAAACTGTTTCTTTGTTTATTATGTTCATTGAGCTAGCAAAATTTTAAAATGTCTTTTTTTAACTTTTTTGTTTCGTGTGAACAAAAAAAGACTTTTTGACTTAAAAATATATATTTTTATGGAATAAATACTTTTTAAAAAATGGTCATCTAAACAATCTATTATTTTGGAAAGAGTTTTTTTTTGTGGAAAAAAGACTTTTTCAAGTCTAAAAATGGCTATCCAAACACCCCCTAAGCTAAACACGTGTTGCACGCAGATTTGTGCAATAGAGAGTAGCCCCATTTTAGCAGGGTGTCTTAAGAAAATCAGTAAATTATTATTGTTATTATTAATTTTGTTAAGCGAGATGATTTAAGCTTGGACCGCAAGACCGGTTGACCCAACAATAATGTGCTTTGACAACAAAAAGACCCAAGAACTCCTGCTAAGTGAATAAATTAAATTAAAGAAAAGAAACAAAAATAAGGGCATTTCTGAGAATATAAAAATCCAGCTTTAGTAACACTAAGGCCTTCGTCCATTAATAAGTAGAATAGATGTAAAAGGGGATGGATTCGTAGAGCAACACTCTAGAACTTTTCACGAGAGTGGGAGGATTTTCTTACATGTGGCAGTTATATTGGCCCCCAAAAAGTATATGCATCTTGCCACCTCAGCACATCCCATGTGGCAAAGTTTCACCCAACAATACTCAGTACATGGCAAAAGGAGGAGAAATTTTTTGAAGCAGCGGAAATTTAGAAGCGGCGATCCTGTGCCCAATCATATTGCAGCATGTACACCTGGGTTAACTTGGCGCAACATCATTACCCCTGCACTTATGTGTACTTGCTGCAAAATGATTGGGTGCATGATCGCCGCTTCAAAAAAAATATATCCGAAAAGAGGCATGTTTCTTTTGTCCTTTTCCAACTGGGGTTCAGAGTGGAGCAGTGCAATACTTGGTAGGATATAACCATGATGTGGACCAAGGCTCTATGGACATGGCCAATCCATAGGGTCTTTATCAGATATACGGTCTAGATACGAGGAGTAAATAAGATGGGGTAGGCGGACATTACCCGCAATATTAAAAACAAATAATTTCATCTGAAGATATTCACAACCCCTAGCATCATCCTCAATAAACTTTATAAGAGTAGGGAAAGTTGATTATCATAACAAAAACTTCGCTCATTCTGAAATTTCTAACCCTATCAAATGTGGACATAAAGTTAATAGTAAAAGGGATGGTCCGAAATTCAACTTGAATGAAGACATCATCCTCACCAAAAGTCAGTCCTCAACTCATCCTCACAGGGGCCCACAAAGCCAAGTAAGAATATCCTGACCCATATATATGCTTTTGCCATACATAAAATAATGAGAGATCATCCTTACCAAAAATCAGCACTTCAAACCCTATCAATTGTCGAGTTAAGCTCATGGTAAAAATGGACAATTAAGAACTTTTAACTTGTAATCCACTTTTCATAAGGCTAGGAATGACGGAATGGTCTGATTTTTTGCAGTTTGATATCTATGCAGAGGTGAATCCTCACCCAAAATCAGCACGGAATGCATCTCAACGTATGCTCCATAATCGCGTGTCATTTTAAACTGTAAATCGTACAGATTTTTATAAAACTCTGACAACATTTGATCCTTCTGCAAATATGAAACCATGTGGTGCTATGTAAAGGCTTCATGAAGTAATTTTAAGACCCAAACCACTTGAGCATTGTAAGATACCAAAGTGGAGGTTTTGCTTAAGAGGATACATGCGACTATAATACAGATCACAGAGCATAAGGCACTAAAAAAGCCTGCAGGCCCAAAGAAAGTGAAAAGAACATCCTTAGTTTTAACACATAAGGAATAGTTGAGCAACAAAAATAACTTCTCTTGGATTAAGGGATTCTCACACATTCTCCCAAATAACTGTATCTTAATTGAAACGAAGTTAAAAGAATACTTGAACTCGTGCATCTCTATATCAGGGTGATGGTTTTCACCTTTACTATCCCCCTTCCTAACTACTAGCGATGCAACTTCATATGTTCATGGAAAGCAACCAAAGCAGAGATGGAACAACAACCAACTTGAAAAACTGTACAAAGATAATTTATAGCCTTGAAACAAAAGGGAAAATGATAAAAATAAAAGAATAAAACAGAAAAAAACCTCACAAACACAAACTTTCTCACCTCTGTGCCATACAGTATACTGAAAAATCTGCGTAGATAGATACGCCTGCAGTATTCAAAGCAGGCAGCAGTCTGAGTTGGGGTGAGAAGGTACAGGAAGGACCATATTTCTTCATCTATCTTTCCTACAATACAAATGGTTTAACATGAAGAGTCAGTAAAATCAAAAGTGAGGTTAATAGCTAATACCAATAACTTGATACATCCAACTGCAACAGAAACAGTAACCATCAAAATGAAACCTTAACCCAACTGACCATTTTATCAGAATGTGATCCTAACTATTGCAAAGGTTTTAGAAAAAAAAAGGTACATATTTTAATCAGATGGGAATTCCCATTTGGCATTCAAATAGAAATGACAAGGTGAAGTATAATAATTTTCGCTTTAATGGGGCTTACTTTTCGTCCTTCTAACATGGGCCCCTTGCAACAGTATGAGTTTATGTGAGTGGTGCAACAACGTCTAGATTCTTCTTCATCAACCATCCACTAGGATAGAAGGGATGGGAAGCTTCCAAATGTAAATGCCAAACCATGATTCTCGAGCAATCCATTAAGCCTTCCATTTGGCTTTCATCCTCAACAACTTGCTCAATAAATGTGCTATCCTGCAAATCTCAATCCAACGTGTAAACAAAAAGCTCAGTTCAATTAGTCTTCGACAAAGGATGCAATTACATAACAGTAATGCCTACACATTGATGGTCTTTTATAAGAAAGAACGAGAGAAAACTAACTTGGAGGCTTTCCTTGACTGCGTCAAGCTGTCTAATAGGTTCCAGAGTTGGCCGGTGCCATCTCTTAGGGTCCCAGAGTATGGTACTATTGAAGGCAAACCCCGCCATGTTAGCATAGAATCTCCGGATTCTCCTAGTCCTTTCTTTTGTGTGCCATCCATTAACTTGGCTTCCATTACAAACGGGACCCTCCAGTACTGCTTTGTTCTCATTCTCTGTTAAAATGGCAACTGGCCATGTGCCAAAACGCCTGCAACTCAAAAACAAAACAGGCGGTCAATCATGACAAAGATATAACAGGAATCTGAACAGTAACAGCTTGACATCACAAAGAAATAGATAATAATGGTAGACAACATTTTTAAAATAAAAAAGTTATAATCTCCCATATAATTGTTCAGACTGGAACAATGATACGGACCTTAGTAACCGGAACCACCTCTTAGGACTGCCACTTCCACTCCGAAATCCGATCCAAAGGTTTGGGAGCTGATCCTTCTCTAAACCTTGCTCCCAAAATATCGAATCTCACTATATGGTTTTAAAATTCGACAAAATTCGGCGAATTTGGAATCAAAGAATTAAAATGTACATGCAGTAAAAAATTGACAAAAATTCGCTTAATTCGTAGTAATTTGACAAAATTCGGCTAATTTCTCGAAGTTAAGCCTTTTTCAGTACAAAAATTCGCCGATTTAGAGAAGTTTGGACAATTTTTGCCAAAATGTTGGTAAAACACACTGATTTTTAAGGATATGATAAAATAAGCATGATAAAACACTTATAACTCGTTATATCATAAAAACAATCATTTAGAGCAACCTAAGCAAGATAAATATCGTTTCACTCATATTGACTCCTCAAGCCCCGACTGAAGAATCATTCACTCCAACTCTAGCAAGAAGACATCAGAAGAATGCTGCTCATGGCAAAAGGCCACATATAGATTGATTGAATAATTATTAAAATGTATTTTTTTTTTTTTGCCTTTTTATTGTTTTGGAATGACATCTCTTTCTTGAGCTTATAAGTTTAAATTGAATTGTTTTTTTGTGAACTTTAAAGTTTAACTTTGTCTTTTACAGATGTGAATAACGCTCCGGAGGAGCTCTGAACCCTATGATATTTTTGAATTCGACGCTCCCGCGTCCGTGCTCCCACTGCCGCTCCATGCGCTGGTTACATAGATACTGACATGTGCCAATGTCTGATGCTGATACAAGTGTCAGACTCATCGACCTCCACAAACCTGACACTAAAACATACATGTTCGGTTTATTCCATATGTTGACACAAGAAAGAATGTGTGTGTGTGTGTGTGTTTTGAATAAATTAAATATTTCTTTGGTAATATGTGTCAGCATGTGTCTAACAAGTGACTATGACATGGCGTCTAAAATGGCAAATTCTTAGAAAATGGAATGTCCTTGTTACATAGATTATAGACCATAGCCACAGCCCAATAAAACATGGTTAGTGGGCATAGAAATGGACGTGAAGAAACTATGAAAGAAACAAGGGTTCAACAGCATCTATAATTGTAATATACTGTAGAAAGAAATGGGAAGTGGGAAACACAATTGCTTGTGAGAGGAAACTGGTTAGATACACACGTGACACATATAGGGGCTAGCCCCAGACACCAGCACCCAGGAGATCTCTAAGGGAAAAAAACATTGATCAGATGGCACTAACCGACCTGTAGACAATTTTCTAGTTTTACAATTTTTCTGATTGTACAAAAGAATGCCTCAGATCTGATAATTATGATCACTCAACCCAGGAGATTATTGCAATAGAAGGCCTACAAAGTAAGACCCATCGAATCAGACTATAGATTTCCCAAAAGAAAATAAAAATCTTAAGAATGGGGGTTACTTTTCTGAGGAATTTAAACTATGATTGATGAACGAGGAGATATCTGTCACTTGGACAAGTATGTAGTGTTACTTTCCACACCTTAAGCAGTTTCTACGGTGTAGGAAAAAAGTATCTTAGATGAACAGAAATATAAAATAACCACAGCAACAAGGGAACTCCATTTTCTAAAGACTGACAAATTGGATACATGTGAGAGACACTCTTCAACATGGCTGACACCAAAATAATTAAAAAAAAAGTTTTGTGTTTTTATCTTTTGCTTCAGGGTGTCCATTAGCTACTGCTTATATAGTTGCTATGTATTTTTATTTCCAGATACATTGTGACATTTAGACATTCCAAAACTAGTATTTATGCATCATACTAACTTTTGATATTATTGGGTTTTCCAGAATAGCCTTGATCCCAACCTGGTATCCACTCCTAATGCCCGACAAACCTATCCATGTCTAAGTTGCAAAGATTGTGACCATACATGTCTAACTTAAAAATTACATCGTACATATAACATGTTAATAGCTGCCTTGAATTTTTCAACACATGCAGTCAATATGGAGAATTTTCAGATATCGAGTATCCTTGTTTTATAGGAAGCATAAATAGCTCTATCTGGTAATGTGTTTCATGTCACATGCAAAATTGTGTTGGTACCACTTTCCCTTTACCCTAAAAAACAAGTTCAAATTTTATTTTCCCCATAAAAACTCAAGTAGCATACTTGTTATTTAACTGTAACAGGGAAAAAGATAAAGGGAAAAGGGTACCAAAGACACACCCTTAATTGTTGATGAAGCCTACATTCATAATAGTAAATAAAACTCACAGATTTAGCAACTAAAATAAACAACTCACATCATTCGTAGACTAGGGAGAAAAGATTTGAAAAAGTATTCATGTGAACCATGGGAAGGAATATTTTAAAGGTTTGATAACGAAAAAGAGGATCAGTATCTCCACCCAATAAAGTTAGATCTAAACTATTACAACAGATTACCATTTACACAAGCAAACAAGTTACCTTAAATTTTTTATGTTTCTGACATGGGAAAAAGGATGAACTGATGAAGAATGCAAAACAAGCCAAGATTAAATCTAATTCCACCTCATCAAGGGCGGTTACTCTCTAGCTACCCACTTTCAGCAAACTGGACACATGTATGGAATGATAGTTTGGAGTTTTTGAGAACCATTTGAATCATATAAATCATGGGGAAGGGTACTTTGGTTGTCCAGGGGCCAGAACAATATGAATCTGACCACATATTTGAGTACACTGTCCCCTTGTAGTAAGCTCCATAACAAGGAAAATGACATTTCCCAAAAACTTGTGTGGAGCACCCATGTCAGATAACAAATCACTATATATTGTTTCAGAGTAGTCCAACTTGAGCAGATACTTTTTATGTATATCTCATGCCTATATGTCTTCATTTTTCAACAAGACATCTACTGAGAGGTAAAAAAAAATTGAGCAAGCGGAAGACATTGTTCACATATCCTTATCACAGTAAGAACTCCCAAAACTGAAAGAAATCAAGCTTTCCCTAACCCTCAAACAAGGTAAAAAAAGTAACAACGAAGGCATGGGACAAAGATCTACTTAGAAGAAACAAGATCGTTTGTCTTGTCCAACTTGATCATGCCTTCATGAGTAACATGGAGATTGGCTAGTCATTTTGAGTTTGAGGTATTAAACACAACTTGAAGCACCAATAATAAATACAACAACAATTGCAGAGATGAGGAAAATGTCAGATTGAAGAAAAGTAAGTACCTGATCTCCCTCATTTGCTCAAAAAGATCGACAGAATACATGTTATCGTCATCTGCGAAGTACACAATTCCATCGAGACGGTGTATTTCAATGTGAGACAATGCCACATTTCTTTGGTGAATGCCTCTATTTCTTATGCTGGTTAGATTGTTATTACACACGAGATGTCTGTACATAACCCCAGTTTTCCTCAAGATGTTGGTTGTCTCAGCAGATTGAGAGGACATCTCCACGACTATCCATAGTAGAGGAGGTGGCACCAGTCTTAATGTATGAGCCAGACGATTCAGATAATAGGCTTGAAATGGTCGAGCATATGTTGGGGTCACAATTATCAAAAGCTTCCGATGCGCAAACTCTGAATCTTGAATGGGCGGTTGAGCAACAGGGGCATTGTCTGAAATTCCATTTATTAGCTCCCGCTTCTTCACCTCCATCTCTACGCTGGCATTGTTTTTAAACACCACAGTTTGAAATAATGGGGGCCCATTGCTGGAGTTACCATCATACTTGTGTTCACCAACCTGTGGGATGACCTCGAAGGAGAAGGCTTGGTGCTTGGACACGAGATTTATGGAAAAATTCATCGATTCAAAGGGGGTAAAACCGACAAAAATCCCAACCATAAAACAAATGATGAAATGGAAGAAAGCCCTCCTGCAAATAGGCCCCTTCGATTTTGACCTCTCCAGGGGACGAGAAGATCTCTGTGAAAATACACCAAGAACAACAGTTTGAATTCTACATAAAATAGGATGAGAATCCATCGAACTGAATAATGTAGATAACAACCCTCCTGACGGTGATTGATTCTGAGTATACGAGGATTTGGACAAGGGAGAAGGGACGGAATGGGCCTCCCCATTTTGTATAGCTCCAGCTCGCGGCACTGGAGACAAGGTTCTTCTAATTGAAGCCATTTTGAACAGACCCAAATCAAATTGATGCTGTTTAAAAGACAAACCCAGGTTCCAATTCCTTACCCAAGTTGTCCAATAACACAATTACAGCTAAATATCCAAATCAAAAGGACAAATTCATTCCAGTGGTGTTTGACACTGTAACATGGAACATCCAAAAGCTATATCCTTGTCTTTATAAGAAGAACCCAGAAATCCACCTTAATACATTCTAACTGAGAGAAAATCATCAGCTTTTCCTTGCTAAAACGTCTTCAACTGAAACAAAACCAGTGCCAGAGCAATCCATTCAAACACTACATTACAATGAAATACCCACATCAAGTAGAACTTTATATCGACAGCATCTCGGATCAAACAGAGAAAAAACAAAAATTTGATTTTCAATATTGAAACGTTCCCATCCTACCCCAGAAACCAATCTACTCCACTAACACAAAACACCCAAATCATATAGAACTTCATCCCGACCCACCACTCGGGATCTCCTTTGTTTCGATTATCTCTTCACCATAAAATCCACAAACAAAACTACTCCAAACCCAGATCGAAATGTAACTTTTTTCTCTTTAAATCCTAATGATCTACTCAGATTCTGAGAACTTGTGTAGAAAACAACTAAATCTTAGACAAAACCAATCAAACCCAAATGCTCACCAACGAAAGGCTAAAAAATCGACGAAATTTCTCTGAGTAAAACGAGATCTCGAGCTTAAACGAACCAAATATAGTATTCAGATGGGTTGGGAAGCACTTTACCGATCAATGAGAGATGGGTTTTCCATCTTTTGGAAGTGGTGGTGAAGAAGAACAGAACCCAGTAGTCAATCGATCCGTCGTCACAAAGCCTTACAGAATTCGAGCTTCGGATCTGTAGGTACCGTTCCCCCGATACTTTTCCGATATCTCTGTATCGCAGAGAGATATTACTGAATCTAAAAGGTTTCGGAATCTCCTTGAGAGTTGAGAACGGAGCAATGGAAGAGAGTGTTCGTGCCCAGTTCCCCAATCACAGTGGACCCATAGAGCAAAAAAACGATTTTTTCTCTTTTTGGGTGTTTTTTCAACCAAACATTAGGAAACTACCCAACTTGATAAGCCTGATAAGTGATAACCACTAGGATCTTACTGAGTAAAACTTTGGTGACAGGCCTGTCATCAAGGCAGATGACAGGGGCACAATTTGAGCCATGTGGCACACTCTTAGAGGACTCTGACCGTATGGATGTTTGGAAAATTCCTAGGTGGGCCTGAAAACTAAAAATCAGTCCGATTAGTGATATCTAGACGTTGGATTGGAATTATTTTCATGGATTGATTTTAACCGTGCGAATTTGAACATTATTGACCATCATTTGACGTGCAAAGGTCCAAAGGTTTGAAATCACTAATCAAGCTGATTTTTGGTTTGCAGGTCCATCTAGGAATTGGAAAAACATCCATACGGTCAGAGTACTCTAAGAGTGCTCCACGTGGCTCATATACGCTGTCATCGGTCTCGATGACGGGCACTGTCATCAAAGTTTTACTCTATCTTACTCTGCAGGCAATTAATGGACATTTTTCATTTTCTCTATATCGCTAGTTTTTAAACTATTTTCTCGAATCGTGAGAAATAGGATTTGTTGTGTGGGAGTGTGGGACCACACTAAGGCAGCCGCAGGATAGACATGGGCGAGTAAACCTTTCGATGACATCAGTCAGCGATGCCGCTGACTACAGCCAATATGAGCCACGTGGAACTTTCTTAAGAGGACACTGACCGTAGGGTTGTTTGGCCAATCACTAGGTGGACCTACAAACCAAAAATCAGCCTGATTAGTGATTTAAAACCTTTAGATCATTGTACCCAAATAAGGCTCAGATTCCTACGATTAAAAATCAACCCATGAAAATAACTTCAATCCAACGCTTAGAAATCACTTATCAGGTTTATTTTTTGTCGGTAGGTCCACCTAGCATTTGGCAAAACATCCATACAGTCAGTGTCCTCTTTAAGAATGTGCCACGTGGTTCATATTGGCTGCAGTCAGCGGCTTCGCTGACTACACTGTTATCAAAGGTTTACTCGACATGGGCCGTAGTAGACTTTATTATGGAAACTAGTTTTACCGTTTACAACAGGAATGATACGAGAAAGAGAGTTTCTCGGAGTGCAAGATCGTGAGTGAGCAAATGTTTGATGACGAACCACAGTATGAGACACGTGTCGCATTATTAGAGACCAACTACCGTATAGATGTTTGATCCATTCCTAGGTTGACCTATACGCCAAAAGTCACTCTGATTAGTTATATAACCTTTGGATATGAGTATCCCAAATAATGCTAGATATCTCACAGTTAGAAATCAATCCATGAAAACGAATCCAATACAACGGTTATAACTCACTAATCAAGCCTATTTTGTTCTGTGGGTCCATCTAGGGATGGGACAAGCATCCATCCGGTCAGTGATATATAATAGTATGCCACGTGGCTCATGCTCTAGTCCGTCATCAACGTTAATGACGGACGTCTGCCACGAGAAATTGAAATGTACGGGTAAGTCAAAAACAGGACATGATTTTAATTTCCGGACATGATGAGGAATATAATAAGCCGGTTTTGACGTGAACACAATCAATGAGGCCCTTTACCGTAGGTGACCATGTCCAAGAAAAGATAATTGGCCTTCGGCCCACATCTAAATGAACCCTACCATGTGACCCGCCAATATATTGATCTCAACCATTTAAGTTGAGGAGCCTCATGAATCTATCTATATCTAGCTATTCTAAAGCCAAAACCGGGTTGCCATCTACGCGGTAGGGCTGCAACTTGGGCGGGTTGGGTCGGTTGGAGGTCAACCCTAGTCCAACCCTATCTTCAAAGCTATGAACCCAAGCCCAACTCAACCCAAGGTCGGGCCTAGAATTTTCAACCTGAGCCCAACCCAACCCAATCGGGTTGGTCAATTTCTTAATTTTTTTTTCTTTAGCTTGATTAGTTGCTAAATTTTTTTTCATATTAAAATTATTTATTGGTCAATACAATGACTATAATGCTAGTCATTAAATAATAGCTTCATTTTCACATCCTATAAATAATACAACATTAACAAAATGTGTGTACATTTATATTCATCATCTTTATTGGTTTATTCATACAAGAATTATAAGTTCAAAATTCTCCATATAATTTTGCTCCTATAAATGCTAAATAATTTGCCTTCAACTGTAGATAGTAATACATTTGCGAATGGTAACACAAGTTATAGAAAAACGAGACCTACACATTAGCAAAACTCACGGCTTCAGTCAAGACTAAAAAGTATCTCCATTATTAGTAACATAACAATGAACTTTTCAACTGTTCATCTTCTCATACAGAATTGAAGTTAAGCCATTGGTATTGCGATGCACCAATTATAGTGGGTCACCACCGTAGATTTGTCCCAAGCATGTCTTTGATAATGTATTTGTGTGTGTATGTGTTGTATGTAGTGTGTATGTCGGGCTCAGGTTGGGTTAAAGCCTCAACTCTAGTCCAACCCTATTTGATTGTGTTGTCAAAATCAAGACCCGAGCCCAATCTGAGTATTGAAGGGGCCAACCCAACCCTAACCCAATGTCAGGTTGAGCTCGTCGGGATCAAGTTGAACCCACCCAAGTTATTGCCTTACTAAGTTGGTTTCACTTAACCCCATTATATTGCTATTTTCTACCTCATTAAATACCTCTTCATCCCAAGAACTAAAAAGTTCATTAAATCCCTTGTTACTCGTATTTACCCGTTCTCAAGTCATTGTTACATTTTCAGTCACTTGCTACCACTTAATTACTTTTCAATGTTATCATTCTTATTTTCAATACAGCCACATGCTTCACATGTTCAAACCATGCTCAACAACGTTATCACGTAAGAGGTCCATCATCAGCGTTGATGACAGACAAAAGTGCGAACCACATGGCACACTCTTAGAGACTTGTTGAAGATAGAAAGTGATGGAACTCTTGAGATAATAAAAAAAAAGAAAATATGATAAAAAGAACAAAAAAATAAGGGATGGAAGTACGATCATTAATGGATGTGATTTCCAACATAAAAAAAAATAATAAAAAAATAATTTTTAATAAAACTTTAAATATAATAAAGAAAATAAATAATAAAAGAGAAAAAAACATAGGTAAATGTATGGTTATGGACTCATGAGTTTTGATTTAAAAAAAATAGACTTTGCTTTTTAAAAGAGATAAGAAAAAAATTAAAAAAAAAAAACTAAAAGATAGATGTAAGTTTTGTTATTGAATATATATATATATATATATATATATATATAAAAAGAATACATAATTTAATCACAAGAGTTGGTACGATCATGAGTTTGTATAAAAGAGAGATGAATAAAAGTTAACAACGAACTAATCAAAAGAAATGAAGATAAATATAATAAAAACCAAACTAAAAGAAAAAAAAAAGATAGATCAAGAAAATGGCACATTAAAAGGAGAGAGATGAATATAGAAAAAGACAAACGCAAAAAGAGAGAAAAAATTCAATTACCTTGAGAAAAAACCTGCTCCGGTGATAATAATACATTTAAGAGAGCTATCTACATATATAGGTTAGGTTTGACTTTTCTTAGTAGGAAAATGATAAACAAGACTTAGTTAAAATTGAACAGATATTTTAGTTGAAAAAATAAAGATGGGAGATTGAGATGGTTTGTACGGTGGTGGTGGGATTAGGGTTTCCTTTAACAAAAGAAAATATATAATGTTAACTTGGTGGAAGGGCTTGGGCCTTACGTTGGGCCCATATACTTAATAATTAAGTAAAATTGCTTATGGCCTAAATTATACTACATATTATATATGATATATTAATTAATAAAAAAGTGTGGTTTTACAATAGAGCACAGAAAACTTTGTGGAATTAGTTTTTGATGCAGAGCTTTTGATTCATAGGACTGATCTACACTAAAGATCATAGTTAGCAAATCCTCATTTCGAAGAAAAAACCTCAGTTTTTTAAAAACATTTAAAATCTCGGTGTTTTCAAAACATTACTGAAAAAATATGAAAAAACGTGAAATATTCAACAATCCAAAACAAACTCGTTATCTTGGAATTTTCAAAAAATCTCACAAATAAAACAACGCATTATTGTTCTAAAGTTAGAAAATATTTATATATATAATATATGTCCCATATTTTGTATTTATAAAATATTTAAAAAAAAAGATTAAAATATTTATACACTTTTGGAGACCTTGATAATGGAGAAATATGTTTTAGAAATTAACTATGAGTATTGTCGCTTATATTAATAGACTTAAAGAAAGCATCATATAGTTATGGTATTATTATTATACTTATATTATTATAGTCTTGTTGGGATCCTAATCGGGCCTCAAGTCGCCATTTCTCCTGAAAGGATATCTAGTCAAGGAAGGGAAAATTTTTAGCTTTTTTACCACGATCGACATCGCACCCGTGTGCCTATTCCGTGTACGATCCTGTGACCCTTGGCTCTAACGACGATCGACTTCGCATCCCACAAGCTCCTACCGCGTCTTTTAGAGATAGGCATTATTGACCCTCAACAATTCCCCCCTCAAGAATACACTTCCCATGACCTTGGCTCTAATAACATTTGTTGGGACCTCATTCGGGCCTCAAGCCGCCATTCCTCCCAAAATGATATCTTGTCAGGGAAGGGGTAAATTTTAGCCATTTCACCTCTACGATTCGATCCCATGAGCCTTGCTCTAACAAGAATCGACCTTGCACACTGCGGGCTCCTACCATGCCCTTTAAGGTGCGGCATTATTGACCCCCAACAAGTCTATGTTATATCATACATGTGCGCTTATACATATGTATACAATTTTTGAGTGCGGAATTTTGCGAAGTCTTAACTTATTGATTTTTTAAGGTTCTCATTTTTTTTTAATCCACTTTTTTGAACTTAAATCGTTTAAACTCATATATTTTTCAATAGGCGCATGATTTGCTAACTATGCTCGAGACACAACGTCTGGTTTAGGTTAGTTTTGACTTTTTAATGGGCGCGTGTAATAGTTGGGATAAGGTTAGATGACGACAACGATGTCAAGTCTTTATTAGCCAAAGCCAACTCTAAAAGTGGCTCTAAAGCAAAAATTTGCTCAACTCTTTGCAATCAAATACCTGGAAGGAACCACGGCTAGGTGTACCATCTCAAGTGCTACCATCTATACATGGTAGAGTGGGATATTCAGCATTTCAGAATATTCTTCTGTCAAATCATATATATGGCAGCACTTGTAGTAGAATTTTGTTGATGGACGTGAGGATCACAATATGAGCCACTTGACACACTCTTTGAGGACACTGATCATATGATGTTTGGCCCTTTTCTAGGTGGACCTACATGCCAAAAATCAGCTTGATCAGTGATTTCAAACCTTTGGATACCTTAAATAATGCTCAAATTTCAAAGTTAAAAATGTACCCATGAAAATGACTAAAATCCAACGCTTAGAAATCATTAATCAGGATAATTTTTGGTCTGTAGGTCCACTTAGGGTTGGGCCAAACATTCATACTGTCAGAAATCTCTAAGAACATGTCAAACTCATAGTGTGGTCGGTCAATCCATCAGCAAAGGTTTACTCCAGCACTTGATCAGATGGCTTCACTTAACAAAATTTCTTGTACTTATCTCAACCGAAAGGGATC
Source organism: Euptelea pleiosperma (assembly GCA_035048495.1). Taxonomy (NCBI): domain Eukaryota; kingdom Viridiplantae; phylum Streptophyta; class Magnoliopsida; order Ranunculales; family Eupteleaceae; genus Euptelea; species Euptelea pleiosperma. Next base: position 28,209,515 of record CM068549.1, read on the forward strand.
ACCACAAAGTATATTCCTCATGTATAAGGGAATTCAAGTTTGTTATTCAAAAAAACAAAAAAGTTGTAATTTTTTCTCTTATACAAGTTGATGACCATAAATAAATAATTCAGGACAAACTTAGTACAAATAGTTCAAAGAACTAAATCACAACTATTAAATTGTTCAAAAAAAAGTGCAACTAGTAAAAGGGAGCCAAGTCTTTTTTTTGGTCGGTATATTGGCACCCACGTTTTTACTCTCTACACCCACTTAGAAAGAAAAATAAAATTTTGAATATGACAACCAAGTCCCTAATCCTTTTTCTCTTAAAACCTACCATTTTCACTCAAAAAGCCAAAATATGAAACAGGTGAGAGAATCCCGTGTTGAGGAGAAAACGAAGCTGCCGAGAGAGAAGAGAATCCCATCCTAGGAGAAAAAAGAGGAGAATCTCACCACTCTCCCCCCTCTCTCTCTCTACGAAAACCCAAATTCTTCAACGAATTTTTAAAGAAAACCCAATATTTACTTGATTTTTAATTTTTTTACCATACGTGAACACAAAGCAACTGCTGCTCGTCCTGAAGTCACAAATGGAGATGGGTTATCTAAAGTTGGAAGCCACCAACTTTTGCTTTGTATTTAAAGTGAAAAAGAATCTGATAGAACTACAAACTTGTTTTCAATTTACAATAGAGCACAGGCTTGAAGAACAAATAAACAAAACATAGATTTGCAATGGAGATGAAGATGAGCACCAACAAGATTTGCGTAATAGGAGGTGCATGCTATATCAGCTCTTGGCTTGTTGAGAAGCTCTTAAAGAAAGGGCACATCTTCCACACAACATTAAGGAATCTAGGTCTATCTCTATCCTCTCACTATGTTCGCCTCGATCCTGAACTTTCGAGGCAACCATGCCTATCTTGGCCTCTGGCATCCGAGGTTGCCATGGCTGGCTCGACAGTTTAGAACCGAGGCAGAGATAGCGAGAGAGGGGAGGTTAGAGAGAAAAAGAAAGAGAAAGAGAATGCAGTAGGGTGGGGAGAGAGAGACATAGTGAGAGAGAGAGAGTGCGGTGGTCCGACGGAGGTAGTGGTAGAACGGAGGAGAAAGAAGAACAGAAAATAAGATTTCAGTTCTCCACGATGTTTTTTTGGGTGGGTGCAAATTTTCTTGGGTGTAGAGGGTAAATTTCAGATTTCAGGGTGGGTATAGAGGGTGAAAAGGCGGGTATTGATATCTAGATCTTTTTTTTCTTTTTTCTTTTTTTTCTGAAACTTTAATTCTTTTGAATTCTGTAAGTTCACAAATAATTCCTAAACTAGATGAATTATTCAAAAAAGAAAATAAAGAAAAATGGTTTATTGAACAGATCGAAAAAAATGAATTAATAAGTATAACTGAATTATTCACTAACGGTTATGAATTATCCCAAGATTAGAATAATTTTCACCTGTGTTTCTCGAAGTGCACCCAAATAAAAAAAAAAGACAAATGTGTCCCTAAATCTACACCCACCTTTTTATAAAAAAAAAACCAAATATCTCACGAAGAAGAGGAACCACCACCGTCCTTTTCTTCTTGTCGGACAACCACCACCATCCTCCCTTCGTCCGCCACCACAACCATCTCCCACCACCACCTCACTCCACCGTCCTCTCTCTCTCTCTCGCATGTCGGCAGGCCAAGGCCGACATGCCTTTGTCTATGTTAGTAGGAGACAACGGTCGACATGCCTTTGTCTATGTTAGTAGGCAACGGTCGACATGCGTTTGCCTATGTCAATAGGCAATGGTCGACATGGCTTTGGTTATGTCGGCATGCCGACATAGCCAAAGCCATGGCCTGCTGACATGCATGGGATTTAAAAAAAAAAGAGAGAACGAGAGAGATGGAGAGAGGACAGAAGTGCCTTGGCGGTGGTGATGGTGGTGGAAGAAAAAGAAAGCGGTGGTGGTGGTGAAAAAAATTGACAGTGGTAGTGGGTTCCTCTTCTTCGTCAGGTTTGTTTATTTTTAAATTTTTTTTGGTGTGTGTAGATTAGATGTGTCTACATATGGAAATGATGGGTGCAAATAATGCCACCCTTAATTTTTGGACAAAAGCTTATTCCGTGGTGCAAGAAAGGCAAATTTGGTTGCCCCATCAATTTCTATTGTTATCCCCCACTAAAATTATAAATAAAATGACATCTTTATCCCCTATGTTTTCTCTTATCTTCCCCCCATAAAAAATAAAGTGTGTTCGGTCGCCCCATCACTATTCAGTTGGCTAAATCCGAACAGTGAAGTTTTGTTTGGACTTAGCAGACCGAACAATTTATGTTTTGCCATCATCAAGTTTACTAGTGTTGCTAGTGGTCTCTTATAGACATAATGGACCACTTCAACATGGCAGGGGACCTCTTGTTGTCACATTGCTGTGTAATAAGTACCAGTTGTCAGACAAGAGTATACTCCCGAAATCTTCTTCTTCTTCTCATCGGAGATGACACATGACGTGAACAAGGCGGAGAAGAAGCAAAAAGGGTGCACGATGCACTAACGTTAACAATAGGGAGAAGAATAAGATGAGAGGCAGAAAGAGAAGAAGACAAATCCCCTTTCGGACTTAGCAGAACTAGGGTTAAGAGGTGAAAAACTCCAAACCTTCAATTTCATTTTCACACAGGGGGGAACGGTGTGGGAGATAAATTGATGGGTATCCAAAATTTGCCCGCAAAAATTGATGTAAATTTTTTACTCCAAACCTTCAATTTGATGGGTATCCAAAATTCGCAAAAATTGATGTAAACTTTTTTCTTTTTTATTTAAAAAAATACTTTACACGAATTTATGAATGAAAACCCGATTTGTGGGAGGATTTGCCCGCAAAAAATGATGTAAACTTTTTTCTTTTTTATTTAAAAAAATATTTTACACGAATTTATGAATGAAAACCCGATTTGTGGGAGGAATGGTGTAGGAGATAAATTGATGGGTATCCAAAATTTGCCCGCAAAAAATGATGTAAACTTTTTTCTTTTTTATTTAAAAAATATTTTACATGAATTTATGAATGAAAACCTGATTTGTACTGGGACTTTTCCATTTTTTTTTTGGGAAATTGCTAACCATATGTTAGTGTTAGTCTCGTCCCTTGCCCTTGGATATCGTCCCATATGTTGAAGCCACTTATGTCCTTTGATATCTACGCAGTTGGAATCCCAATTAACACACCTTAAAGTTCTAAAGGAAAAAGATGTAACAAGGTATGGAAACTTTTTCAAATGCCGAGGCACTATTTTTGTTACTCCCTGCTGTTATCTGGGCCCACTCATATACACACAAAAAATCACCCTGATTGGTAATCTCTAACCATTAGATTTTAGTACTTTTTAAGACGTTCTTATGACCATTGAATTCAACCAATGTTTTAGTACTAAAATCAGCGGCTAAAAATATCAAACAAGATGGTTTTTTTTGGTATGAATGTCTACTAAGGGGTGAGCTAAACATCCATGCGGTCAGTTGGCCCAGATGGCAGTGGTGAATAACAAAAATGCGCTTCCGTTTTTTAGATCTCATGTGTACCTTGTTACATCACGACCCTTTCTAAAAAGTAAAAACATTGATGGTTTGACCATCAACGCCTATAAGATCAGTTTATTTTTGGTTTGTAGGTCCACCTAGTGATTGGCCAAACATCCATATGGTCAGTGTCCTCTTAAGAATGTGCCACGTGGGTCATATTGGCTGCAGTCAGTGGCGTCCCTGACTGCAGGCATCATCGAAGGTTTATTGGAGAAAATCTTACCCCTTTGTGAGCAAAGCCGATCACACATCACAATATGAGCCACGGGGCACACTCTTATAGGATGATGACTGTATGGATGTTTGGCTAGTCCCTCGGTGGACTTGTAAACCAAAAATTAGTTTGATTAGTGATTTCTAAGCGTTGGATTGGAGTCATTTATAAGGGTTGATTTTAGCCGTAGAATTTAGAGCATTATTGACTATTATTTGGGGTACTAGATCCAAAGGTCTGACATAACTAATCAGGCTGATTTTTGGTTTGCAGGTCCAACGAGGGACTGGCCAAACATCCATACGGTCATCGAAATCTAAGAGTGTGCCACGTGGCTCATATTGTCTTGAGTGATCGGCTTTACACACTGAGCGAAGGTAACTCCTTTCTCTTAAATAAGACGTCCTCCGCCGAGTTTTCCAAAGTCCAAAATTTTCTGAGGAAACCAGAAAATGTAACAGAAGCCCCCGGCCAGATCTGTATCCCCAACTTTCAGTTACAGAGAGAGAGGAGAAAACGACATGGCCATGGCGACTAGGGCTTTTTTGCTCCTCATCCTTTTGTACTTCTCCGCAAACCCTAGCTGCGCTTTATACGAAGATCAAGTAGGCCTCATGGATTGGTACGTCTTCCCTCACTCATCCTTCTCATCTCGCTCGATTCTGTGTTTGTTTTGCTGAATTTGATCTGGTTTCTAGCTCAATCGATCATTATCCCTGTTTCTGCACAACTACTTCTCCATGTTTCTCACTATTGCTTTCTAACGAATCTATGTACTAATTCTAGTTCTGTAATTCACGTAAAATTTACTAAACTAGTTCTGATATTTTAGATAATTTAGGGAAACATCCCCAAATAGAAAGCTTGTTTCCACTATTTCAGATAAATCCTTATTCTTATAAGAAGAACGTCATCGTTGATTTTGCTCTGCAGGCATCAGAAGTACATAGGAAAAGTAAAGCAAGCTGTGTTCCACACTCAAAAGGCAGGAAGAAAGCGCGTTGTGGTCTCGACAGAAGAAAACGTGATCGCTTCTTTAGATCTTCGCAGAGGGGAGATATGTATGTTTATATTTGGTCCTACTATGTTTCATTTTTCTGGTGTGGCATCATTGTACTTGCAATATGTATTGGGTTAGAAAGTTCATAGTTTTGAATGTTGTGTTTTATTATAGAAATGGATGTTATTGAAATGTTTTTTTGGTTTTTGGTTGAATACAGTTTGGAGACACGTCCTTGGGAGCAGCGACGCCATCGATGAAATTGATATCACCCTTGGAAAATGTAATTACCTATACATAACTAGTTTCCTTAATATGTTAAAATTATAATTTAGAACATGGTTTCTCGTTTTTTAAGGGTAGACAACAAAGTGCTTCCCGATCTGTTTCATGCTCTGCCTCTGAATTGGTTTCATGAATGCTTGGCAAAGATTGAAAATGAATGGGAGAACTGTATGTTTCCTTAGAAGCTTGCATGAATTAAAAAATAAGATTACGAAGAAAAATCACGAAGTATATGCTTTTCCTGTAAAAAAGAAAAGAATAGACTGCATATATAAATGAGAATAGTTCCCATGAATTGGTATTAGGGTATACTAAGACAGTAACACTACCCCCATGATCCGGAAAATGGTTGTCCATTGATTGAAATTTGTTTCTGAACTAGATTTGTTCTTGCCCAGGGATTGTAAGTAAAGTCATTAAAAAGATCTTTGATTGGGGGAGGAGTTTGAATTATCCCTTTATTGAATTTCTTTCCCATGACATGATAGTGTCATGGTAAATAAATGATTTCCTTTACATGTCGATGACAGACAAGATTGAAGGTGATACAAATTGTTCTCATGTCATTGTAAATTAGCCTTTTTAAGCTCTGAGAATTGGAACCCTTACTCTTTAATACGATACTTAATCCACATCTACTTACACATGGTAGCGGGCGTAGCGGTCTGTTTCAGTACTGTTCTGGCTATAGTACTTTGTTTCTTGCCCCTCTAGTATTTTGGTTTGCTTCCAATAAACACAAAATAATAAGTTGTTGGCGTTGCAACCTTGAGGATGCATCATGGGATGGAGTAATGCTCAATTCTCTAGGCGTGGTCGGGTCCTTTGGAGACTCATTCCATTTGTTATTTGCTGGAGTTTATGGAAGGAAAGAAACTGTAGAATTTTTGAAAACCGAGTATAAATTGCAAGTCATTAAGAGGATCACGTCAGAGCTTCACTTTTGGACGTCGGTGACCAAAGAATTCAAAGGAACCTCTTTTAGTACCATTAATTCTAATTTGGGATCTTATGTTCAAAGTGATTTTCACACAGGATGGCTTTGTATGCTCTTGTGGCTGGTGTCCCTTTTGGGAATTTGTATAGTTTTTCCCTGTATTTGTCTTCTTTGAGGTTTACCCCTTTAATACATATCCTTTACTTTTCAAAAAAAAAGTTGTTGGCTTTCCTGTTGTTTGGACAGCCTGCTCAGTTAGCACATATCAGAGTTGTTATTTGCCTAATAGAATGCCTGATCCAGAATTGGATTTGTGTATTCAAGACACGAAAAGCCCCAAGATGTTGCTCACATGGATTTTGCATAAACCTTCTTACCGGGCCAATCACAATTGGATATTAAGGTTGAGTGATAAATAAGTAAATTAGCACACCTACTACTTCTTTGTACATATTTGGAACTCAACACACTATCCTATGTTGGCCACAGGTTTCAATTTTAGTACACATATTTAACATTTTGCATCCCGAAAGAAGACAGTTTGGTCTAGATTGAAGGTTCAAGATAACTGCATTTGTGTAGTTCTGATTTTGGACTGAGGCACTTCCATCCCAAGGAAGTATTGGTTAAGGAGACACTACAACTAAAACCATTGTATGATGTTCTTGAAGTAGAACTTTATATTCTTATTTGTCACAATGGTGTTTTCAGCTTTCTGCTTCAATATAAGAGCATGAGCATCATCAACTTTGAAATTGTGAGGGAGTTAAGGTCATTTGGATATCTGATTGAATGTCTGAATCATTCTATTTACTTCTTTCAGATGTCATTACCCTTTCTTCCGGTGGTAGTATTTTAAGAGCATGGAACCTTCCTGATGGACATATGGTGTGGGAGTCTTTCCTCCAGGGTTCAACACCCTCAAAGTCATTGTTGTCTATACCGGTTAGTGGATAACATTCTATTTTGACCGAATGTGCACGTCTTCGTGGTTGGTATCTATGTGATCTTTCATTTTGATATATCTCTCTCTCTCCCTCTCCGAGTTTAACTGGCAGCATATCTTGACTAAAGATTTAATCATTTGATGCGGTCATCTGATCTCTCTTTTTTATTGTCGGCTCATAGTTCTTTATTCACAGTGATTTTTTTTTTATAAGTATCTTTATTCACAGTGCTTTCCACAAGCTCTCTAGAACTTGACATCAATCAAACCTATTATCTCAGACTATTACTTATGAAATAAAAAAAATAATAATCTTGCAGGTGAACTTTAAAATAGACAAGGACAACATAATTCTTGTTTTTGGTAGAGGCTGTCTCCAAGCTGTTTCAAGCATAGATGGTGAGGTGCTTTGGAGGAAAGAATTGGCCTCTGAAAGGTTAGCTAAGTTCACATGTTAAGCCTTTGATGTTGTTCTTCATTCCCTTAACATCACCCTGGCCTTCATAGCTTTTGTTTACCTATCTGTTTTCTACTATGTTTGCAGCTCAGATATTCAGCACATTTTTCAGCCTCTCGACAGTGATATCATATATGCTGTAGGATTTGTTGGTTCATCCCAGTTTGATACATATCAAATTAATGCTAAAAATGGTGAGGTACTAAAGCACAGCAGTGCAGAATTTCCTGGTGGCTTTTCTGGGGAATTATCATTTGTTTCCAGTGACCTACTTGTGGCATTGGATGCCACTGGGTCAATTTTAGTGTCAATCAGCTTTCGGGATGGAGAGACCAATTTTCACCAGACATATATTTCAGATCTTGTTGAGGATTCTTCTGGGATGGCCAGAATATTGCCTTTGAAGCTTACAGGCATGCTTGCTATTAAAATCAATTCATTTGTCGTTTTCATAAGAGCGACGGATGGACACAAGCTAGAGGTGGTAGATAAAATTAGTTACCCAGCAGCTGTTAGTGATGCTCTCTCATTATCGGAGGGCCAACAAGCCTTTGCATTGGTTCAACTTGGTGGAAGTAAGATTCACTTCACGGTGAAGCTTGCTAATGACTGGAATAGTGATTTACATAAGGAAAGCATTGAGATGGACCGTGAGAGGGGTCTTGTGGAGAAGGTTTTCATTAACAATTATATCCGTACGGACAAGTCTCATGGGTTTAGGGCCTTGATTGTCATGGAAGATCATTCACTGTTGTTGCTACAACAGGGTGAGATTGTATGGAGCCGGGAGGACGGGCTCGCGTCAATTGTAGATACGACAACATCAGAACTGCCTGTGGAAAAGGAAGGTGTATCAGTTGCTAAAGTGGAGCACAACCTCTTTGAATGGCTCAAGGTATGATTCTTTCTTTTAGGAGTGCCATAAAGTAGAACTAGTTGAGCTGCACTTCATAAACCTCATGAGTAACATTCTGGTTGTGCCGCTGCTGGTTGGGGAATGGAGTGACCATGGTTTAAAGTTTCGTCCAAAACCAAAATGTTTCGCTTGAAACATTTCGGTTTCACCAAGGGGTGAGACAAGATACCTTTTATTTCGGGTTTCACATAGTTTCGGTATAGTTTCGCCTGGTTTTGGTACATTTTGGCTGAAAGTCTTTATATAACTTGTTAAAACGGACAAAAAAGAAGCCCGGACATTATGTCTGCTATTTTCTTCTCTAAACCCCCCTAGGCTCCATAAAACTGATTTCTCGGTTAGATTAAACCAAGAAAGTCGAAGAAAAATGAGAATCGAAGGTCCATTCAAGGGTTCGTTTAAGGAGAAATCAAAATTGGGGATTTCGTGTTAACATGCAAGAATCCCATATTTTTTACTTATTCTTGAATCTTGACTGATGTAGCCATGAAACCAAAGATCCATGGTTTTTTTTTTAACTTACTTTTCTCTAAAAATATGAATTTTTTTTTTTAAAGAAGAAAATGTAAAAATTCATTTTTTAGGATTCAAATCATCTAGATCTGAATCATATACATCATGTGAATGTATTGTTTTATTTTATCAGTATTGTTTGTAGGTTTAGGGATTTGTTGCGTCCATGTGTTTTTGTTTTTGATATTTTTAGTATTTTTCCGAAATAACATAATTTTTTTTCCCTTTATTCTTCCAAAGTTTTGGAGAACATAGATCTCCTTATTTTTTTAAATATTTTTTTTATCTGAATTCTGACAATTTGTTTTCAGAATTTTTTGAAGCCATTTTCCAGGGTTTCGTGAGTTTCACCATAGTTTCATAGGGTTTCGTTCAATTTCGGACGAAACTGACGAATTGTCATGGACCAAACTGAAATGAAACCATGAACTTTGAAGTTTGAACCATTTGAGTGACCTTCGCGCAATATTTTCTCTATGTTCCAAAGATACCACAATAAGATTTATTCAGCAGTAATTTTCAGGAACTAAAAAGTTATCTGCTTAAATGAGAATTCTGGCCTTGTGAAAAGTTAGAAACTGCACTTAGCTAACTAAACTTTGGCCTTCCTGGTAATGGTCCTTTCCTGATACCTGAATATAGGTTGGATGGGAAGGTCAAGACCACCAACTAATTCTAATGCTGCTTTAAACCGGTATAACTATATCTTGTTGAACAGGTTTGAGCTTTAACCTTTCATACAACCTGAGTTTATGTTTGGTGAGACAGGAGCTAGCATACCTATTGTCTATTTTGTATTTCCTTGTTTTGTGAAGTGTTAGAATCTTTTTGTCATTCTACAAGAGTGCTAATCATTTTTTAGTTGAAGGTTATTTTTGTAGGTCAATGCGATGCTTTTTAAGTAACTGTGAATCATTCTTTACTGAAATTCAATGAACTTTTTTTGTTTATCTCTTGTTGTTACATGAGTGCACATTATTGAAAAGTGAAGTCCTTTTCCTAATCATAAAAACCTTTAGTTATTTCCCGTTTTTCAAGAAATCAAGTATTTTATCCATTCGAAAATAGCAGGGAATGCTACTGATGTGGCAAGACTGGGAATACTGGTTTTATATTTCCAAAAAACCTGTTTACTGTTATTGTTATTTTTAATGTATTCATTAATTTAAATTGAAGATACATCTTTTTCATCAGTTCCCTGCTGACACAGTCATCAATTTTATCTTATGTTTTGAAAGGGACATATACTGAAACTTAAAGGAACTCTAATGCTTGCAAGCCCTGATGACATGGCGGCTATACAAGGAATGAGGTTAAAAAGCTCTGAGAAGAACAAAATGACGCGAGACCATAATGGTTTTCGAAAGCTGCTGATAGTACTTACTAGAGCAGGGAAGCTATTTGCTCTGCACACAGGAGATGGACGAGTCGTGTGGTCTCTTTTACTGCCTTCTCTTCGCAGATCAGAAACTTGTCAAAATCCTACTGGGTTGAATATATATCAATGGCAAGTTCCTCATCATCATGCAATGGATGAGAATCCATCTGTTCTTGTAGTTGGTAGATGTGGACTTAGTTCTGATGCACCGGGTGTTCTGTCCTTTGTTGATACTTACACGGGGAAGGAGCTTAACTCTTTGAGCCTTGCTCATGCCGTAGCACAAATTATTCCACTTCCATTTACTGATTCAACAGAACAGCGGCTCCATCTTCTTGTAGATGCTGACAGACGTGCATATTTATATCCCAAAACTCCTGAGGCTATCAATATCTTTCAGCCTGAGATCCCAAACATATACTGGTACTTGATTGAATCTGAGAAAGACATTATTAGAGGATATGCATTACAGAGCAATTGCATTCTTGAAGTGGCTGATGAATACTGCTTTAACACCAGAGAGCTGTGGTCAATCGTATTCCCCTCTGAGTCTGAGAAGATTATTGCCACTGCAACAAGAAAGTTGAATGAGGTATGCTTCCTTTCAATCTGTCCTTGAAGTTTCTTGCTGTTTTGTTATGTTGTCATTCTTGATAGCTTTTTATTTTATTTCTTATTTGATGAAGTGTACTATAAATCAAATGTTGTAAAGGCCTGCTTACTATGGTTTAGTTTATCTTTACTTGGTTGGGGTAGTCTGTGCTCATTAACTTTCGAAATCACATAAAGTCCAGAATGATATTTGATTGAGGAAAACAGGAACATCATGTCAAGGATGAACTAGAGCAGGATTCTGCTGATCCTTCCTGACAAAAATGTGCCTTCCAAAGTTGAATTTCATCAGTTGTCAGCTTTATCAGAGTTTGATACAGAGTGTCTGACTTGGTGAATTTTGAAAAATAGGATTTGTGGACTCGGTCATATACTTTAAAATAGTCTGATGCAATGACACAAAATAATTGTTTTTATCATATAATAACGAGGATAATGGTCGATAATGTGATAGAATATCTTATAATTTGTGTCACATACCTATAGACAAAAGAAGACGTATACTTAATGTTATATTTTTTGCATTCCGTGCAGGCTTCTTAAGTGGAATGGAAAACAACAGACACTAAAAAAAAGCGAAAAAGAATACCAAACTTCAGTTGTAAAAGATAGAACTCATAGCCTGTGGAAAATGTTAATTAGTATCTTGCAAGTAAGGAAAGAAAAAACAAGAAAAGAATTTGGAAGTGTCGCACCAGAATTCGTATTGTGTCGGATTTCGACACGAGTACTTCACCCATTTAGAAGAGTCCATGCAACATAGATGAGATACAATGAGACGTTGGAAAAATAATATGTTTTGAAAAGTAGATTCATTACACTAAACTCTTTTTAATACTTAATTAAGCTAAAATATGTTTTTTGATGAAATCATACTACTTTCAATGATGAAATAATACTACTTTCAGTCCTTGCCCTGTGTATTTACCAGTATATTATCGGAACGAGATGTATTGGCTGAGACGGTCCTAGGCGAAACGATACTTTGAGCAATGCCTCTGACTTGTGATTAATCTACCTATTGTCACCTAGTAATCTTCAACCTTTGGTCTTCTACTATTTCTTCATTATCGAAATGAAGACTTTGTTTAATATTTTTATGTCTCTTGCATGCTGCAGTAATGTGAACTTTCAGTGCACTTCCCTCTGCATTGATCTTTAACATGATATGAGTCTATGCATGAACATGGACATGTAAAACCTACAAAACATACAAGTTGGAGAAGTACAAGCTGTGGACAATCCCTCTGAGTTTGTATCTATGTAACTTTGAGGTGTCATGTGGTTACTCAGAACCCATCATGCCTTTTTGTCCATACAGTTATGGCATACTATTTGAAAATATATTGCTAAATAAATATTTTAGCTAAAAGAAGTAAAATGTATGTAAGAGCTACTCTAGATAGATAGACATACTGTGAACTTATAATTGGTATAGCAATACTAAAAAAAGACCAAACTGAATAGTAAATTAAAGCATTGCCTTAATAGCCATATAGACGAGTGTTTAACACGCGTGCAAGCTACTCTAGTTCCATAGGTTTATTTAAGGCTATTACCCATGCTCTGCTGTTGTATGTACTGTAAAATCTTTTGTGGCTTATGTTTTCTAGGTGGTTCATACTCAAGCAAAGGTAATAGGAGATCACGAAGTGATGTATAAATATATATCGAAGAATCTGCTTTTTGTAGCTACTGTTGCACCTAAGGCCGCTGGTGAAATTGGATCAGCTACACCAGAGGAATCTTGGTTGGTCGTATATCTTATCGATACTATAACTGGTCGTATACTGCACCGCGTGACTCACCTTGGTTCACAGGGTCCTGTCCATGCTGTAAGTGGTTTTATCTTCATCTTCATCTCTAGGCATTGTTATGAGTGGAAGGAACTGATTTTCCCCTTTGCAATTGTTCTCTCTGAAGGTCATTAGTGAGAACTGGGTTGTCTACCACTACTTCAATCTCAGAGGACACAGATGTGAGATGTCAGTCATTGAAATCTATGATCAATCTCGGGCGGTAAATACCTTTGAAGTCAATTTTTCCACATTCCTTTGGTACTGCTCTGTTAATCGTTATTCCCGATTAATCCTATCTTTTCCGCATCAACTACTGTCTACAGGATAACAAAGATGTTTGGAAGCTTCTTCTTGGAAAACATAATCTTACTTCACCCATTTCTTCATATTCTCGACCGGAGGTGATGGTGAAATCCCAGAGTTATTTTTTCACCCATTCAGTGAAGACAATGGCTGTGACATTAACAGCCAAGGGTATAACTTCTAAGCAGCTTCTTATCGGCACCATTGGTGACCAGGTTAGTTAAAATCTTAAAACAAATCCAGATTCCTGAATTATCGCTGTTTTTAGTCCAGTTGTGGTTATGAGAGTTGAAAACCGCACACATTTACAAGTGCAATCTGTTGCACTTGGCTTGTATATGCATGTGTGCATGCAGTAACTGAGTGGAAACAATCATTTGACAGGTGTTGGCACTTGATAAGCGATATCTAGATCCTCGTCGATCAATCAATCCTTCACAATCAGAGAAAGAAGAAGGAATCATACCTCTGACAGATTCTTTACCAATCATTCCTCAGGTGCATTACTCTTTTCTCTTCTTTCTTTTATTTATTTTTTTTATCATGGTTCTTAAGATTGTTATTTGCTTTAGAAGAAGGTATTGGGAAGATCAGCTGAGATCTCCTCTCTTTTTCCAATTATAATAGACTGTTACAATTTACGAAGTTATAAACACCAAATGTGATGATGAATTATACATATACCTTGATCTTGTAATTTACGATAAAGACCTATTCGCAGATGTGTGTTGGCGTAAGATGTGGAAATGAGATTTACCCCTCAATCATGCTAAATTTCCGGTACACAAAAAAAGAGCATGTCACATTTTAGCTGCATTCATAAAAGTTTAAGAACTGATTTCTGAAAACTCAAAAAAATAGCTAAACATAATTTAGGAACAAATGCAAGTTTTGAAAAATTACAAAAAGAAATATAACTCATAATAAATAGAATTCATTGATGCTTAGAATATTTAGTAAGACTTTAATGTCTAGGTTAGTGTAGATTAAGAAGTTTCGAATAGCCATGCCAAAAGAAGTGCCAACAAAGTGGAGGCTGATTCAATGCTAAAGATGGTGTATATTGGTAATCTTTGTACAGTGGATGGTCATTAACTTCCTATTTTTGTTTTAATTGAATATATCTCATAATTTATGAATATGACAATAAAAAAATGCAACTTTTGGTAATAGTTGTTTTGACTTTTGAGTTAGTTACTTCTAATCATAAGAGATTAAAAATGACATAGAATAAAAGGAAATAAAAAGAATGTGAAAAATGAATGAGAATTCTGTTTAATTTGATGGTTGAAATATTTATCAACAGTCAAGACCATTCATAGAGGTTTCCTCTTCAAACAGCAGAGAGAAGATGATTGCATATATTATATTTATATTTATGGGCAAAGCTAGCCTAAGCATGTTATACTTGTTGTCCAAAGGCATACACACGGGCAACATGGTCGTTGGTCCTAACTCTCCATAAGTTAGGCCACAACAAAATTTACACCATTTGCAATGACTAAGGGGCCGTTTGGTAACACCATATAAGGTTACTTTTTTTGCTTCCAAAAGCAAAAAAGCATGTAAGTTTGTTTGGATGTCATGTAGAAAGTTGCTTCAAAATGATTTTTTTTTTGTCCTTCAAGTGAAGACTCAATTTAAGCACATGTTGAATTAGGATTTTAAGTGGAACTTTCGTAATACCATGTTTGTCCTTCTAATCCTTCAAGACAAATTATAAATGACCACTTCAACCTTTTTTAATAACAAAAATATCCCTCTAAGCCTTTAATACAAATTATAAATGACCACCTCGTCCTTCCATACCTAATAAGTTACTTTTTGTCCTTCCAAACACACTTTTGCTTTCAGATAGCAACTTCTAAAATCAGTAACTTCTAAATGAAGTTACTTATTGCTTCCAAATGAGGCCTAAGTGTTCGATGATTGAACTTTATTTTGGATAGTCAAATGGTAGTGATGTGGATGTTGAACATGTGTTGTGTGGCCATTAATAACCATCTAAATGTTTTAAAGCTTCTTTGCTTGGACGTAGCTTGAAGTTAGCATTGCATGGATGACTGTAACCAAGTAATCAATAAAATTCTCCCAGATTGGTTTTTGACCATTGCCCAAATATTTTTTTGACCCTACTTATCAAAAATAAAATAAAAATAGAAGTTGTTTGACCCTCCAAAAGAAGGCTCTTTATCAGACCACTGGAATTGTTTTGAACAATTCGAATTATGGCCCATGGTCAATCGAAGGGGCAGCCTAATAATTGGACAACTTGAATAGATGTTTGCAAGTCTCATATATGCCATCTACATCACTACTCTTTGGCCGTCCGAAGTTAATGTTATTGATCAGATGGTTAGAATCTTTCCAAACTATGTGACTTTTTCAGCTATGACCATTGAAGTTGTGGCCTAACATGCGGATGGTCTAGATCGACAAACATATGGCCGAGGTAGGCCGAAAGTGGTTCATGTGTTTTGCCACCTCACCTGCCCATGTGGCAAGTTTCACTCTAATAGCTCTCCACCACTTGGTAGGGATGCAACTTGGGGGGGCCCAACCTAACTTTGGGTTTGGCTTGGCTTGGGTTCTATAGTAGCTTAGGCTCAGGCTTAGGCCTATTTTTAGAGCCCAATCGAAACCTGGGTTGGGTTCGAACTATGGCCTTGGGCAACCCGAGTAATTTCGAAGAATGTTGGCCTGGATACAGGCAATGGAGGTGGATGTCTTCAATTTGCTTCTGTCACCACTACTACAGCCACTTCACGGCCCAAATCCATTATTTTCACAGGGGACCCTTCAGTCCTTAAATTCTTAAATTTCGATTGCTGCCGCTAATTATCATTAGACACTTTTATTCCATCCGTTGTTGATATTTGGTGTTGGATTGGTTTCACGGCAACATGAGTTTAGGGAAACAAGAGTATGATGCCGTTTTAGATGAGTGATGGTCTTAGAAACATTTTAAAATCTTTGTATGTTTGATAGCATTTCTCCAAGAAATATTTCTTTGGTTTGGAAATATTATCAAATGGCTTTTGTACTAAGGATATAAGGTCAGAGATAAGTAAAATGATCCATTGATTTTTCTTTTTGTACCTGTAAAAGAGGAAGGCATCTTGCTCATTCTACCATGACCTTTTCTTTATACATCCGCCTCCTCAAGGTGGTAATTCATGTTCATGCCTTGTCTCTGATTCTCTGGAACCCCTTGTTCTTCATTTCTCCTCCCTCAACATTTTCTCTCTACTAACCCGATGAACCGACCAACCCGATAGGGTTGGGCTCAGGTTCAGGCTGGATCGTCTGAAGGTCGGGTTGGGCTCGAGTTAAACCCAACCCTCTCGAGTTACAGCCCTACCACATGGCAAAAACAGGCATATTGAAGTATATGGGTATCATAGTCATGAACACAATTGCTTGTCAAGTAACGAAATTTATCAACATATTATGCTTAATGACCAATACTTATATAAAATCGTATCTTAATATTTACAGATTTACTTACAGAAAAAGAAGAAAAAAGAACGAAGAATAGGTATGACCCCGTTCTTTTTTCTTGGGTCTTCCCTTTGTCGACTTTGGACCTTTTCACTAGATGTAGTACGAAGGATTTTTCTTCAGGTGGTTGTATGTTATGGAGGATCACCCCGTTCGCTATTGTTTGCGAAGGATTTTTGAAGACAAGGAGTCCAAAGTAGAGGAGATTCTCATGAATGTTAAAGCCTTGCTTTACTACTAGGCTTTTGCTATCCCCGACCTCAAGAGGTTCATATTCGAGTATTTTGTTTTTAAGTGGGATCGGTTGATATCATAATTGTGATCCTGTTTTCGACTTGCGGAGTTTTTGTGTTGCCCCCCTTGGGGTTTTTTTGTGTGTCCTGCTGTATAGTTTTAGGGCCTTCTCAGCCCTCCTCTTAATAAATATCTTTTACCTATAAAAAAAAAATTAGTGTTGCTGGACATATGAATCTGGTGATGAAGGATATAGGTTTCTTGAATGCTATGAGTTCGGTAACAAGAGCTGATCATATAGATTATAGATGGTTTAGTGGGATGTGGAACAGAAGAATAAAAGAAGAGAAGTAGTAGAAGAAATAGGAAAGAAAGGGATAGAATTGAAGTGGAGGAAGCTTACTACACCAATGAGTGCCAAGTTAAATTGGGCTCACTCCATCAAGGAAGAAGCATCACACCACTTGGTAATTCACCTCTTTAAATTGGTGTCATCCACCTCAGGAAAGTAGCAATGCCTACCATAAAGTAATAAATCTTCTTTCAAATAGTGAATTACGAGAGTACAATGGGATATATATATATATATATAGTTGGCTAGACAGCAGCCCAAATGTTCTCCTAATCCAACTGAAACTCAACTCAAACAAGACGTAAATTGATAACTCTCTAGAACGTTTAGAACTTTGGCTTTCCTAAACTTATTGCAAATACTTTCCAAATATCATCCCATACAACTAAAGTAGGGCAATCTGAAATAGAAATTACTTAAGACACAAATTAAAACTAAGACTAGACTTAAATTTAAAAAGTATCAAGAAACTGGGATCCGCGCACTCCCCTTCTCGGATGTGGATTCCGAGAATCCAACTGTGGTTGATAGCGCTGAGCTGGCATCATTAATTCATAACCTGTTTGCTTAAATCATTTTGGTTTGTTGTTTTGCCTGAGGAGGTCTTTGTACTCTCTCTCTTTTCTCAATAAAGCTATACTTATCAAAAAAAAAAAAAAAAAATCATTTTGGAATTGCATAATCTTGGCTTTGTTGGAAAGCTAATCAAGAAGCTTTCTTTGAGTACTAAAATTAAGGCGGCTGAATTCTTTTGGTGTAGAAAAATATGGTCTTAAATAAAGTGATAAGATGAGATTTCATTAGATAGTTTAGTTTATATTGATACAAGGGTTGCTTTTGCAGTCCTATGTGACACACTCTCTTCAAGTGGAAGGGCTTCGAGGCATAGCAACAGTTCCTGCTAAGCTGGAGTCAACCAGTCTTGTCTTTGCATATGGAGTGGATCTCTATTTTACCAGGATCGCACCCTCGCGGACCTATGACTCGCTCACTGAGGATTTCAGCTATGCTCTGCTTCTCCTCACGATCGGTGCACTAATCGCGGCAATCTTTGTAACATGGGTCTTGTCTGAGAAGAAGGAACTGAGTGAGAAATGGAGGTGAGTCGGTCTTTCCTTGTCTTTTTCCTTTTTGACTAAATTTTGGTGTTTCCTTCAAGTTACTTTTGATTTTTGGGAGGGTTAGTCCCACTTTGTAATATTACTTTTTTGGTAATTTGGTAGCAAGCCATTGTTTGGCTTCATTTCATTGCAAAGCCTCTAATATTGAAGAGCTTAATTTGTAAAACTGAAATGCAAAAGAAAGAGCTCACAATAGATTCCAGGTAAATCACATTGTGAAAAGAGGTGATACACAAAGTGAGGTCCCATCATGTTCTCCAACACCAAGCACTTGCATTGATGTGGAAGGCCGGTATCAGCTGAGTGATTCGCGGCTCAATATTTGTTTAGTGCACAAGTGAATTCACGTTGGTCATATCATGGGAAGTTCAATAATTCTGAATTCTTAGGCTCCTGGGATTGGCCTTCGCACACTTTATGCTGCTAAATATTCCAGCAATAACATCCACTAAGAACATTTTCACAAATAGCTGCCTGGAGAAGAAAGGGTTTTTTCTATTAAGGTTTAGACCTCTAGGTGGCCCTATCGGAGATGCTCTAGTTGCAGACAAAAAGTGCTCTGGGCATCTACAACATAAACTGTACCAGAGTGGGGCCCTCGTACATGAAAGTCCTAGTACCTATTTCTCCTCCAATAGTTTTGTCGGTGGCATTGCGTAGATACAAACATCTGATATGAAACTGAATGGCATTGAAGTGATTTCAACTGGCATCTTAAAAGGGTAGCTATCATTTGAAGTTGTATACTCCTTGCTAGCAGTATGAGGTGCTTGAAGAATTGTATTAGGGGCCTAATCCATGCCATTAGGACGGTAGACGCTTTACATGGCTATGGACTTTTTTACAGCTACTACCAGGCTTCCTGGGCTCTTGGAAAACATGACTAGCTGTTTCTTGATAACGCCCACTTGCAGAACTTCTAGTTTGGTGGCTTTAGTGGCTCTGACTGAATTTGGTTGCAACAACCATCTGTTTGTGTGATAAGGCTATTCAGATGTTCACCCTTGGATCCAAGGTTCCATCAGCCGAGACAAACAAGCACTCTCGAAGACTTTCTAGGGTGCCATCATGGTTAGCAGAGATAAAAACAGGATTGGGTCGGGGAGAGGGATTAGCAATTGAACGTTGATCAAATAAGCTATTTATAACCTGCGAAGCAAATGCTTCTGTGTTTGTTAGGCTCTGTGTAGTTGCCCTGAACACGTTTTCCAGAAATGATTTTTGCATATAAATGTCGTAAAACTTTCTGTATCAACACTTCCTGACGTACAAATCCTTTTTTCTGTAAAACCTTTTGTCGATCACCATACAGAGCCTTAGATTCTAGTGGTTTCCATAATTGGACCGGTTCTGGGTGCTTCAGCCAACACAAGTTATTCCTATTTGGTGGCTCGTGGACTCATCTTCTAGTTCTCACGTCTTATCAATTCTAGACTGTTTTTGTTCGAGCCCATAGTTCGATCCAATGGTTCTGTTGCAACGGTGAGGTCATGGTTTGACTTACCTACTTGCCATCTTTTGTGCATGATCTACGCGGTGTGATCGTCTCCATTGTTGTCCGTTATGCCTAAATTTCTCTGACATTCAAGTGATGTACATGTCCTCTTGAGCGAGCAACTGTTAAATACTCATGTTAAATGATGCATTCTTTGGTTGTCTTTTTGATGATTTGAGTTGCATAATACCCCACCCCATGGCAGTAGTCATCGAATCCATTATGGTACGAGTCTTGACTTCCATCGTCGTAGGGTTATCATTTAGGTCCGGCCATTTTAGTGGTTGTCGATTGGGATCATGCCCGTGACCTCAATGTTTCAACCATAGTGTAATGATGGCCAGTATATTCAGTTAGACCCCACAATTATTCCGTTGCCGGCAAAGTGGGGTAGTGAGTTGTGACCCACAATACAGGTACAAAGACTTGGATCCGATCTGTGACTAGGCATTTTACAGGCTCAGGCTCCCTGCACTTGCCTTTTCTGACTTGCCCCGAGAGGCCGTGGTTCTGAGAATCCAACAGTGGTTGTACGTTGGCAAAAAGTGAATCCAGTGAATGCCAGCTCGGCACTTACGACAACCGTTGGATTCTCGCACGCTCCTCGGTGGAAATGCCGAGACAGTCAGAAAAGTCTAATCCCTGGGGCCCGACCCTTTTACTACAAGTTCTCTTTGGAATACATTCATGGAGTGGAGTGGCTCTAATCGCCATGCTATGCATATGTTACTCGATTAAGGCTGTCCAATCCACTGGGCCCAGCTATGTTCGAGGACCATGTCGATCTTGTGATCCTATCCATCAAACGGTTTTCCTTCATCTTTAAAGGAACTGATCAAGGTAGTTGATCGACTCGAGGAGTTTCGTTCATTGGTTTTTGCTACCACATCCAACCAATGTGATTTCAGCATGCTGGTAAACTTGGTATCTAAGGTTGGTTCATGAATTGGCGATTAAAGAACTTATGGTGGTGATCTTCTATGTTGTGTTTCCAATATGCTAGAATATCCACTTGATGAAAAATGGATCTGATCTAATGATCATAACCGTCCAATCTGTAGATTTGTTGGGAGTTCATAGACAATTAAATGAATGGAAGTAGGTTAATATGGAATGGTGGACCTCATCTTTGGTGTATAGGATTAGAAGTCAATCATTCTATGTTGCACCTGATCCCCTATGCAGCTGCATGAAAATTCATAGTCTCCTGCCTCTGTAATGCTCACCATAAGGGTGCGTAGCTTATCCCGTGTCCTACGTGAGGCTCACCTTAGCAAGGGCACGCGAATGTAGGACCCACATGTGTCACCACAAAACGTAGGACAGAATCGATAGATGCTTTGGCCAAACAAAAAGATGAGCACGAGCCTAGAGAGTAAGTGCGGTCACCCCACACTCAGGACAGTGTCCAATAAGAATTATCCACATGGGTCTCGCACCCACAGACAAGAAGCACTTTTTGCCACGTTGGACCCACCTTCCTTAAGTGGACTAGCCCTCCTTTTTTTCCTTCCCTCGTAGCCCTCTTTAGTCAAATACAATGTCAATAAGAAGATTCTCTCTTCTTCTAGAGGGTTTCATTAATTTAATGGGGAATTGCTTTTTTCACCACGGTTTTGACTTAAATCCACCAACCTCAAAGAAAAAAATATTATCAACTACCCAAATTCTTCCTCACTTATACACCTTGAAATCAGTACCAAGGTTTTAAGTGGTCCGTTACAACATTATAACCGTCCCTTAACGTTACCGTTATGACCATTGTAACCAGTCACATCAGTCTTGGGTAAAAAAAAATCAGAATGTTATTATTATAATTTTTCAATAAAACTTTGATAACGATAAACAGAAAGATTTTTTCCTCAAAATAACAGCCGGTTATAATGGACGAGGGACAATCAACAGTTTCTTTATCAATGACCAAACTATATTAGCAGATGATGTATTCCCGCGCACATGTTGTGTTGGCACAACGACCCGTTGGTATACTTAGTTGTCTTGTCTTTCCCCAAAAGGTCAATCTTTTAAGGTAAATGGTTGTAACAGAACTTTAAAGCCTGGGAGGTTACAGGTTTAAGTCTCCAGCGGAGTGTATTCCCACCAAGGGTACGTGTTAGTGGCTGATGTGTTCATGTTCACTTGTTGTGTTGGCCAGACGACCTGTTGGTATATATAATTATTTCACCTTTCCCCGAATGGTAAATGGATGTTTAACAAACTAAAATACAAAGCAGCATCTATGGCCACCCAAGAATGTAAGTGGCTTATAGTTGATGTTGAACATCAAGCAACAAGGAAACTATTCTGTTTGGCTATATTGTGACAATGAGAGTGGGATTCCATTGGAGTGTTATCGTTGTAAAGGTTGTTATTTTCTGAACATGGTTTAAAAATGTTGTAACGGCCATTATAACATAAATTATAATAGAGGTTATATGAAAATACTGGCCGTTAGTTTAGAAAAAAAATGTTTTTTGCTATCATTATCACGGTTTTTTTGAAAAAAATATTAATAATATTCTGACTTTTTTTTTGACTGATGTAACCTGTTATGACGGACATACGGTATTGTTAACTGTCCGTTAGTGTTATAATGGATTGATCAATAGTTCAATACTAAAATAATCTTCAGAAGGAATAGTTTAGTTATTTGTTTCTTTTGTTTTATTTAATATATTTTTAATATTTTTCAGTTGGTGTCCCGTGTAATATGCAAAAGTGAGGTCTGCAATATTCAAGACCACAAGTAGAGGTGGGGTTCACATCACTTTGGAATATTTTTTTTTTTTTTTTCTTTTTTTTTCTTTTTTTTTAAAATACGTGGGTTCCCACATATACGTGTTGTCTTGATTCTTGAATCTTACGAGCTCGACTTTTGCTGTCGCAACGCGAATTATAAAATTTCTAACCAATAGTAAAAAAAAAAAGTCCTTTATTGAAATATAGTGACTCAACAATTCCATTTTATTATTTGGTCTTGGCAAAAGAGAAGTCTCCAATGTTGGGTTCCTTACACGTGGCAACTGGGGGTGGGTCCCAAAGGATCCATGTTATTCCCCACCTTACTGTCTCTAGTGGCAAGTTTCAATCCAATAGCACTCCGCCACATGGCAAAAAGAATCATGTTTCGAATCCAATGGCTAGAATCACCCCATAAAAAATTCTCAAATCCCACATCTAGAAATAGCCAATAGGCTGATTTTTGGTACAATCCACCAAGGGGTGGGCCAGAGATCCATGGAGTTAGTGGGCCCAAAGAGTGACACGTGGCATTTTTGGAGGAGAAAACATGGACAAATAGAGCAATTTGATAAAAAAAAAAAATCCAATCAATGTAACACTTGTGGCCCATATTGATAGATATATTTAAGCTAATCTTTGGATTTGTTAAGAGCTTTGAGCCTCCTTTTATCTTCTTCTATGTGGTGCTTGTCATGTCTCCCATCCCCTACCCTTTTTCTCTGCTTTCAAATGGATAAGATTACCATGTCTATGATTGGATTTAGACATATGTACATGTTGAGGGCTTGAGTGTCGGGACCCACCATTTGATGGTCCTACCTCTGAGATTATCTATATCAAAGATCAACCTAATTTGATGATCACAGCCGTTTAATATATGGACTTTTCTCTGAACATGTTACTAAATTACTTTTTGACAGTCCACAACATTAATGTAAATATATTGGATGGTCATGATTTAATAATAAACTTGGGCCGGGCCTTACTTGGTTTGGGCTACAAACATTTTCCTTCAAAAAATATTTTTCTATTTTTTCTGCTACTTCGTGCATGCCAAACAATTGCTTACTGGAAAGTATTTTTGTTGGGCCCACACGTACCATGTTCAACTTCAACCTCGTCGCTGGAGCCATGATTTCGTGGCTGTCACCGTCGCCACCTCTCTATCTCTTTTGTTAGGTCATGCCCAACTCCCAGGTAACAATATTGTTTTTTTCTTTTCTAGAATGCAAACGTTTGATGCATGTAGTTTGCAGGCTTACAAACTAAGACGGGGAAAAAAAGCAGGGCTTGGTTAGGAAACAAAGCAAAATGGGTCATCTAAATATGTTACATGTAATCCACAAAAGTTTTAACTGGTCGTTATAACGTTATAACGGAAGGACAACTTAACATTACCGTTATGTCCATTATAACAGCCGTCCCAATGGGTCATTTCAATCAAAATAAAAAAACAAAATATTATTATTTTATTTATTTTTCAAAATAACTTCGACCGTCTTACGGATCATATCAGTCACAGTAAAAAATGTCAAAATATTATCGTTGTTATTTTTTCAAAATAACCTCGATAACATTAAAATAACAGGTAATGGACAAAATTACAAAACGAAAGTTATTTCTGTTATAAAAGGCAGTCCATTTTTTATTTTTTTTTTGTGGTTTGAGCTTTTTTTTCTCACAAATAACGCAACGGTTATGGAGCGTTACTGTTGTAACCGCCATTACAATGATTTTTTAAACCATGGTATCCACAACAATTGCGAAATTGATAATGATCAGTTTGGACGATCGACCAATGCTCAAGTGCTAAAATTACATCAAGTAGATCTTCCTAGATGTTTGATCAATAGATTGAAGGCTAAAATAATCCCTCGAAACTATGAACAAGAAGATGATCAAAACTATATGATCATCCAATAAAAATATTTTCTTATTTTTGGCAAAATAACATTGATAGATATCACTAAGTCTGATCAAATAAAGGTGTTTGAGGAGCTTCACTCGAAGAATTATTTGGATTTCGGTTGAAACAAACCTTTATTGTTTTGGTGCCCAAAGTCCAAGGTGCTGAGGATATTAAAGATTTCAGACTCATCAACGTAGGGATTATTTACAACATCATTGTCAAAATTTTGGCATCAATACTTAAAAAAGTGATAAGTGAGGTCATTTCAAGGGAGCAAGGTGTTTTTGTGAGAGGGAGATAAATTCTTGACAAAGAAATTATTGCCAATGAATGCATTGATTTGAGACATCGTCTAGGGACAGCGGCGTATCGTTTGTAAGATAAACTTGGAAAAGAGCTTGGGCTATTTGATTAGTAATATGGGTTTTGGATCTAAATAGAGAGATTGAATGAGAAAGTGTGTCAGTTCCCCCTTTTTTGGTTCTTATCAATGGCTTCCTTTTGGATACTTCAAAGGATTTAGGGGCTCGAGATAGGGAGATCCTCTATCTCCATTCTTCTTCCTTAGAGTTGTGGAAGCATTGGGAAGAATGATCTTGAGAGGGGTCTCAGTAAGAGAATTGTCAAGTTTTAGAGCAAGTTCTAAGGGGGTAGAAATATCGTCATTCAATTTGCAGATGATACCTTAGTGTTCACTTTAGGGCCGAGAAGTCAATTGGGGTTCTTGAAATGTCTCTTGAGGTACTTCAAGTTCTACTCTGGTCTTAATATCAATTTTAAGAAAACCAAAATAATGATTATAGGGGAGATTGGGGATCTAGAGGTCTTGGCAAAGATTATGGGATGTTCCACTGTCTCCCTACTTACTACCTTGGCCTTCTCCTCGGTGTACCCTATGGAGTGAGAACGATTTGAGACCCGGTAATTGGGAGAGTTCAGATGAGACTAGCAAGTTGGAAAAGGAAAATATCTTTCTAAAGGAAGAAAAATGGTTCTCATTAAAAGCATTATTTAGTCTTTCTATTCACTTTCTATCCTTGCTTTCCATTCTAATCAGCGTAGAGAAAAGAGTTGAGAGACACATGAGAGATTTCCTCTAGAATGATAAGGACAATTCTTTTCGTTATCATTCGGTGAAGTGAGTACAAGTCTACTTCTCAAGAAGGAAGGCCTAGGGTTTAAAAAGATTGGACTTATGAATGTGGCTCTATTAGATAAATGGATTTAACGATTTGGGAAGGAGATGAAAAGTCTTTGGCGTAGAGTGATTGCTGGTAAGTTCGGAGAGAAGCAGAGGGGGCTATAATTGTTTGGATTTATAAGAAAATTGACAAAATAACGGCTGTTATAAGGTTTTTTTTGGCAGTAACGGTCTTGGAGCGTTACCGTTATAACGTTATTTTAATCCATGCCCAAATGTAATATGAGAAGTTCACCTTCATACACAAAGCCCAAAATCCCCAGTAACAAGAGTTTATCTAGGGTACACAATGATTATACCGTAATGGTGGTCTAGCAACAAAAGATCAATGCACCTTGTACATGAGCATAGGCGGTGGAGCCAACCATATGGTGGGTCCATCATTTTCAAAATGGTCGGATGATAGTAATTAACCGTCCCCATCACAGCTTATTGACGGGCTGCAATCATTCAATCAGGCAGAATGGACGACGGAGATCTTATAGGTGGTACCCATTAAATGGTGGGCTCCACTCCTCTACTTCTATAACTGGCTGAGGAGTAAAACTTATTGCCATAAGTAACTTTTAAAGGAATTTTTACAAAGAAAAAGCGACACAATTATTATTCTGTCTAGTTACTCCCGACAAAAGTCCGGTAATATGTATCCAAGTTGGGCACACATAAGCTCTTGTTTGCAAAATTACGAGAGAACCACCCAAGAAAACTACCTATTTTCATCTGGCGTGTTTGATTCGTGTGTTTTGAACATTTCCCCGTTATAACGGTATAACGGACTAGGGGCGTTACAATTATAACGGTATAACGGTGCTCCAAATACTTAGGAAGGGGCCTTGTAGAGAAGAACCTCTCTAATTTAACGGAACAAATCCCAACTCTACTACATCTCTCTTTTCTATACCCATTACTCGATCCTTTTTATGTAACACTAGGGGGCGACACATGTGTTGCATTTGAGTAATTGTATGGGCCTCATAAAGTTTGATGATTAACCATAATATGAGCCATGTGGCACACTATTAGAGCCCATTGATCGCATGGATATTTAGCCCATCCTAAGTGGACATACATACCAAAATTCATTCAGGTTAGTAATTTCTATATTTTAGTTTCTTCCATGATTTATTTTTAACCGTGGATTTCTAGCTCTATTTGGATTGGAGCACTCAGATTCAAAGCTTAGAAATCACAAATCAGACTGATTATTGGTATATAGGTGTACGATGGGCGAAAATGTCATATGGTCAGTGTTCTCTGGTAGTGTGCCACATGGCTCACACTATTGTCTGTCGTCAACGTTGATGATGGACCTCTGCAATCAAAGTTCAGCCTAGGTGAACCTTGTGCGAAGGGCTTGCCTAACCCAAGTATTGACTTTGAAGTAGTAATAGATTCACTTGCTTTACTCCAAAATAACTCTCACAAATAGAACAATACAAAAGAGATAAAAGCTATAATTTTATATCGCAAACGCAACGAGATCGACAGGGACCGAACCATACAATCTCGGAATTGTCTCACCCGAGATAGAATATTTAATACAAGAGGCTCACATCGTCGTAGGCAAAACAACCCGAGACTGAGTTGGACCGGACTGATCTAGCTTGAGATCGAAGGTTGGTCGTAAACCGAGACCCTAAACCCTGTCTCATTGTCCTTTTTTTTTTTGTGCATTGACGTAGTATTACCGTTATAAACATCGTTAAACCGTAAAAAAATTAAAAAATTTCTGTTATTTTATTATTTTTCCAGTTTATTTTCAATTTCAATAACAGCTAAATAAAGGATGACAGCCGCTATCTGAAATGACATCCAAATAAAGTTAAGGGGTTCAGTCTTACCGTTGTAACGGTTTTATAAACGTTTTAAACGGAGTTTGGAAATGTTGGAGGATGGATGAATGAAGCAAAACAACCAAAAAAGATTGCGTGTTATAATACTAGATCGTGTTTGAGTAAATCTTACCTGACCAGCCACAATATAAGCCATGTGGCAATTTCTTAGAGGACACTGACTGTGTGGATGTTTGGCCAATCCCTAGGTGGACCTATAAACCCAAAATCAACCTGATCAGTGATTTTAAGAGTTGGTTACAGTCATTTTCTTGGGTTGATTTTAACAGTTGGAATTTGAGCATTATTTACCATTATTTGGGTACAAAGATCCAAAGGTTTGAAATCACTAATCAGGCTGATTTTAGGTTTGTAGGTCTAAGATTGGCCAAACATCCACACGGTCAGCGTCCTCTAAGAGTGTACCACGTGGCTCATATTATTCCCTGACCGTCATTGGGCAAGCAAGTTTTACTCATCGTGTTTACAGTCCATTTGAAAAGTACCTCTAGACCAGTGACTGCTGACCGGTGACCGTGACCCTGAACCGCCAGTATTAGCCCGAGACAACCAGCGTCAGCCGGTGGAGGTCAATTATAGTTGTCAACTCAAACAGAACGACGTTATGTCCCCTAACAACCACAACAAGTGACGTGGCTAATCTCGATCAGACACATTTCCACTACTCGCAGACCGTCTGATCTAACGCATGCGATTTTACTTTCAGATCACTATAATGACGGGTGATGCAGGCGTGGTAAAAAAGCTTCACTCCTTTTTCACCCCCCAGTAAAAAACCAGTTACCGCCCCCAATGAATCAAAAAAGAAAAAGAAAAAAAAGAGAAAATTCGATCAGAATTTTTCGAATCTTGATTCCAGTTTCATGAGATATTTCTTTAATTCTATCTAATTTTTGTCATATTTTCTGATTAATCTGTCAAATTGGATATGAAATTTCAGCTTCTTGTTCATCAAAAGCTCGATTTTTTTCTTTGTTTTCTGTTAAATCTCCGAAATCTGATAGCGTTTCTCACGTATCTCGGGCCGAATTTTTTCTTCTTTTTTTTTTTTGAAAAATGAAGATCGTTTTCCGGCTTCAGATTTCTGATATCAGAAGATTACAACTCATGCTAGGCCAACAGAGAGAAAAATAACAATCTGCTTCGCAACTGCCGTTTTTTTATTCCCCCTCTGATTCTTCTACGTTCGAGCGTGTGTCAGCTTTCCAGCAATTCCTCATTGTTTTTTCTAGGGTTTCGGATTCATCTGGTTCGTTTCAATCCAGCTCCTTTCTGTTTCTTTAATTTCTTTACTGGATCGAATCTCAACATCAAATCCGGCAATATCTCCCAAAACTATCATCACGGATCTGCAATTTTGTCTCCGTTGAAAATCCGAAGGAATCGTGAAAGACAGCGTTCGTCCAATCCCTTTCTTCTGCTATTTTTTTTCCTCTTTTCATTCCCTCATTTCTCTATCTCCCATTCCGTGCGATTCGGTTTCTTTCCCCTCCCCAAAGCCTGCTCTCCTTTCTCTCTCTAAAATTGGTACAATGTGTCTCCGCGCACGTTAGCATTCATGGCGCTTTTTAGCATCTTTTAAAATCAAAAGGCAATTGATTCTGTCAGCTTCAGTAGGACGTTCCAAGACCGTTGGATGGTCTTCGACATTTTTTTGATGTCATGATTATGACCATCGATGCCCAACTAGGGAGTAAATCCTCCTGAGGATGTCAGCAGCATTGCTCAAATAAAAAACATTATCTCGAAGCTCACGTTCGGTAACTTATCAGTTGGTAGCTCGAAAAAGTGAAAAAATAGCTGAATCCAACTCGGCCGGATCAATTTTGTCCGACTGCACCATCAGGAACTGCCACGTATACTATGACTGTAGTGTGTAAACGCTGCTGGACAATTTCTTAACCGGCTCAGGCAGACCAAAGATTTGTAAGTTTCTCTACGGTGATACATAGAAATCTTCGCTGGATTGGCGGGTATTTCCTGCTACATGGAAGCCTGTGGGCTATCTAAACCGTCCGTCCTTCCCCGAAAACGAAACAGTTTCATCGCTCTCTCTCTTATTATTCTAATTTCCTCGCCTTCGTTGCTGTAGGGAGTTTAGAAATATAAAAAAAAAAAAGCTACAGAAAGGAGCGGCGAAGGTTCTTCTCTTCTGTAATCAACAAAACCAACTTGTTTTAGAGGTCTCAGGGAGTCTCTCCTCTTCCCCTTTCATGCTTTCTGGCATTTTTCCACTGAGGTTCTCTCGTTGTTCTTGTTGTTGTTGAAGTTTTTAATGTCTACGCCCTTGGAACATGATTACATAGGCTTATCAGAGGTTTCTTCAATGGAAAGCTCTGAGAAGATTTCTTCCTCCTCTACTGTTTCCACAGAGGAGGATGTGAAGAAGAATGGTCTCAACCTCAAGGAAACTGAGTTGAGGCTTGGATTACCTGGTTCCGAGTCTCCTGAGAGGAAAAGAGGAGGTGGGGTTTCCCTTTTGGGAAGGGGGACTGACGATAAGAACGGGTATCCACTTGGTGTACTGAATTTTGTGTCTGGAGCGAAGAGGGGTTTTTCTGACGCCATTGATGGTTCTGGGAAATGGGTTTTCTCTGGGAGTGGTGGATCTGAGGTTGATTCGGGGAAAGGAGCTGTTTTGTTCTCTCCCAGAGGTGGGAGTGGTGGGAAGCCACTTGGTGGGTTGGAGAATAGTACGCAGCAGTCGGGTTCTGCTGCGGCTACAATGAAAGACGTCGTTCCACCGTCGCCTAAGCCGGTGCAGGAGAAGAAGCCTCAGCCTTCTGCTGCAAATGACCATGCTCCTCCTGCGAAGTAAGTTTTTTTTTTGTTAATTGCTTAAAATTTTGATGGTTTTTTTCTGTAGTGGCTCAGTTGTTCAGCTGGTTTTTTTTTTTTTTTTTTTTTTTTTTTTCGGGTCAGGTTTATATTTTATTTTGGTTCTATTGCTGTTTGTAGTATGGTTTTGATTTTATGTTAATGTGCTATTTTTCTTCCATTATTTTTTTCTATTTTCTTTTTGAGAGTTAGCTTGTGCAGATCTATTGTTTTGGTTTTTGGTTCTTTAATTGAACAAATATGTCTCCTTTACATGCCTTTCTTATGCGTCATGGTTGTTCGATGCTTGTATTTTTATTATACTTCATTTTTGAAAATTCGAGTGTTTATTTTTGCTATGTTTTGATCTAATTCTCCATGATTTTATGCTGTGTAATTTGTTTATTGATGGTTCCACTGAGAAATTTATTCTCCATCTGTGATTTCAAAAAGTGGGGTTGTATGAGATATCTAGAGTTTTGCTATGGTGGGCTGTTTATGTCTCTGCCCTACTAGCTTGGTCTTCTCAGCTTGAAAGTTCTTTCTTTATATTTTTCATGAAATTTAATCTCCATGTTTATATTTGATTTTGATTTGGATGAATTAGCTGGAAGCCTGGAAGTAAAAGTTGGTTTGGGTTGTTTTGCATAGAGAGAATACAGAATTTTTTTATTTTTATTTGATAAGTAGAGGATATAGAAATAAGCTCAAGTTCTTTTTTTTCTTCTGGAACAGGGCACAGGTTGTAGGATGGCCACCAATTCGATCCTTCCGAAAGAATACCATGGCTACTAATCCAGCAAAGAACAACGATGATGCCGAAGGCAAGTCAGGATCAGGGTGTCTGTATGTGAAGGTTAGCATGGATGGTGCTCCATACCTGAGGAAGGTTGACCTCAAAACCTACTCCAACTACATGGAACTCTCGTCAGCACTTGAGAAGATGTTCAGCTGCTTTACCATTGGTAATCTCCCTCTCTCTGTCTCTCTGTTCATTTTTGTTACATGAGATCGGCCCACGGTTTTATTTGATTGGAAAATTAAAAAGCTCAACTTAATATAAAAAAATTTGAGTGCATTCCTTTGATTGATAAAACAGAGGCAAGCATCCTATTTAATACAGAACAATTGATTATTTTGATAACTGATAAGGCAAAAACCTAAACCTCCTAATTCTTTTTCATTTATATATACCAGTTTCAAGTTATGATGTTTTCTTGACAAACTACTGGCACTTTGGAAGAAGGTTATCTTTGTTAATATGTTATCTTCATGTATTAGTGTTGAGCCGCTTGTGAAGAGCAAGGATTTGTTTCAGTTTTTCCTCTCCTAAAGTGCAAGTATGATATTAGAGATCCCTAAAGTTGATTTAATGAGGAGCTTTGATTCAATTTTTTTTTCTATTCTTCCTGTCTGAATTGGGAGAGTTTTAATTATGTTATGAAAATAAGGATTTTTTTTACTCTAAATACAATTTACAAACGTGATCGTAAGAGCTTCCAGAGTAATGGAGCCAAAATTGTTGAGAGAGTTCTGAGAAGAGGGTTGATTTGTGTTTCTGAATTACTCAGGGCAGTGTGCTTCTCATGGAGTCCCAGGCCGAGATGGGCTGAGCGAGAGTCGATTGATGGATCTTCTCCATGGTTCTGAATATGTGCTTACATACGAGGACAAGGACGGTGATTGGATGCTCGTTGGTGATGTACCCTGGGAGTAAGTACAATACCCAACTCACTGTACATGAATTGTCTGGTAACAGTCCTAGAAAAATTCCTCAGTGATATAAATTAAATGCTCTAATGCCCAAGTCATTCTGTTACAATCCATGGTTGACGGAAATTTCTCCGATGACTCAAATGGTCTAGTGCGAAGTGGCTGATGTGCAGTTATCTGATACAAGTATACAACAGAACTGCTCTAAGACGTTGGAAAGAAATGTCACCAAAGAACTGATACATGTACCATGATCTGGCAGTCCATGAAATCTTGAGATATCATCATGGAGCAGATTTTGTATCATCCTCTGGTGTACAGAGTTCAGACCATTTAATATTAGGCACAGTGTTTGAAGTATACATTCCCATCATTCAATTGACATCTTTTCCCTGAGGAGGGGTCATAACTTCTCAAGTTGGGAGAAAAGGGTGGCTGTCTGGTTTATTGTTACTCA
Organism: Euptelea pleiosperma; assembly: GCA_035048495.1. Classification (NCBI taxonomy): domain Eukaryota; kingdom Viridiplantae; phylum Streptophyta; class Magnoliopsida; order Ranunculales; family Eupteleaceae; genus Euptelea; species Euptelea pleiosperma. The sequence continues at coordinate 28,241,827 of CM068549.1, forward strand.
CTTGTGGTCAGATAACATAATTGGATTGTAATTTGGTAATTTTACTAGGATTATATGGGTAACTTGGTCTATATGTTTTCTATTTTTGTTTAGAATCACCTCACCTGCAAATTGGAATTGCAATCTCATAATTCTTTTAATATATTTCATCAACTTGATCTGAATCTTCTGATCTGATCTCTTAATATTAACTGTTACTATTATATGGTATTATCTTTGCTGTAAAGATATTCCTTATTGATTTTGTTGTTGTTTTTAATTGCAGGATGTTCACTGATTCTTGTAAGAGGCTGAGGATAATGAAGGGTTCAGAGGCAATTGGCTTAGGTATAAATAAAACAGAGCATGTGATGATTCCTGTAGAGCCTTTCTTCATTATTCCAAGTTTATCCCTTAGTCATTGACCATCAATTAGTCCAACCTAAATCTACCACATAGATAAAAAAAAATGCCTTTCGACTCACCATAAGACATGATGTGATGTGATAGTGTTTGTACCCATGTCCATTCTTCCCAAACTACCCCTTGTGACCATTTTTCGCCACTACATGCCCCTTTAAAATGAACATAATACGTATCTTAAGGATGCCTGTGATGTCCTGGCTAATTGTCCGTCTTTTCTTTTTTATAGTCTGCTTAGTATGGTAAATTAACATTAAAAACCTGGCTCAAATATCAGCCTAGCTAATAATATAGTCTCATCAGGACCCCCCAGTGCCCAAGTCCTTGGTGTCTCACCAATGTTGTAGTCTGTTAATACGTTTTTGAGTAACTGATCGATTTCTTCAAGTACTAGTTGAGTTATTTTGAGTTTTGGAGAATTTAGTCAGACCCCCCCTTTTGTTTCACTAGCAACGTATCCGACATTTATATAAATCCTCTAACAATGTGCTTCCATCTGCTTGCTTGCAGCGCCAAGGGCCATGGAGAAGTGCAAGAACCGAAACTAGCGGGAGCAACAATAGCACCACCAATGTATCTAAGTCTGTGAAGCAGAAGGCAGATTAAGACGGCGTTACCGAAACGGTGTAATCTCTTAGAAGATGTCAAGAGTTGGGGACTGTTGTTTCCTAATCCTATATACTTTTAAAAAATATCTCAAAGGTTTGGTGTCTTTCATGAACTGGATAAACTTCCTAGTAGGGAGAAAGATATCCCTAGAGACAGATCCAGGTTACCTAGGTTTGTGTCTTTATTGTCTAATCTGTATTTTGGTTGTTTGCCTTCATTTCTACCTGTGTAAATGGTTTGTTTGCTGTTTGCAAATTGGCCTGGCCTCTCTCTCTCTCTCTCTCACTCTCTTATGTGCATCAATTCTTTCTCATTCAAGATAAATGAAGGTGTTTGTACTTGAACCTGAAAGACCTTAGAAAGAAGAAAAAAAAATGGTGGGATTTTGTGACCCATTGGATCATCTCAAGTCCCATTGGATTCCAATATGAAAGGCAGTCCTCCCTGTGTTGTCTGTCAGTGTCAAAGCTCTATGTTCAAACCGACAAGAGCAATGAAACCGTGGAAACCACGTTTTCTCTTGTTTCGAAAAATGGACAGTGGTTTTGGTGAAAGGATTCCCTAATCCATACAAGGGATATACAGGTCACATGGACAAAATTGTTGGTATGCAACTTTTATAGACCAAAAGTAGTTTATTCAAAAGCGGCTGTCCAATCATTCCACTAAAGAAAAAGAAAACAAAACAAGTGGCACTGCTGTCCCCTCTCCCACCTCCTCTATTTAGGCCTCTTTTTTTTTAATAAATATAAAGGATGAGTTCTTTTAATATGTATTATATAATATCTGTCTGTTTTGGAGGTGGTGCCATGTGAACCCACATATTTCCCTATTAATATGTCTCATTTTACAAACTAACAACACCCTTTTAATTCCTGCCCCCACCCCCAAAGAAAAACCCTCTTTAATTAGATAAGTGGGAACATATATTAACTTCCCCATAATGTTCCCGACGTGGGGCCCACATGTAGATGAGTTAATGGTTAATTTTTGGTGATGAAATTCTCCTCGACGTAGATATCAACCTCACAAAAAATCAGCCCATTCCAACATTTGCAGCCTTGTGAAAAATGGATTGCAAATTGAAATTTTTTGGACCATCCATTTTCACCGTTAAATTTAGGTCTAGGTCCATATTTGATAGGGTTAGAAGTTTTAATGGAGATCATCCTCACCAAAACTTAGCTCTTAACTCGTCTGCATGTGAGCCCCACATCCATTAATAATCTATGAGTAAGAATAGCATGAGTCATTTTATTCCAGCAGATTTTACATGGTTTGGCTGTGTCTACGTCAACGGGTGAAAAGAGCACTCTTTCACTATCTCTAAAAAAATTAGGGTTACAATACTTTCTTCCCTTGCTAGGAATCTCGATTTGTACCTGTCTAACTAGAACTGAATTGGAACCGGAACCAAAAATCTCAATTCCAATTCCAATTCAACATTTTTGGGAACGGACTAAAATATAACAAGAACCGTAACCAAACTGATAGTAATAGTTCCTGTTCTGCGGAGGTTGATATTAGAACTGAATCGATGGGAATTGGAACCGATATGTAAGTATAGTATTAAAATTGTCATATTGTCAAGATTGGAACTGATGTACCTAGAACCGGAATCAATTGGAATCAAACAATTAGTTCTGGTTCCGGATCCATCATTTTGAGAATTGGAATCGATAAGAATCGACAATTTTGATTCTGGTTCTCGATATCTTAGGAACCGACCCGGAACTGATTAGAAACAGACAATCTGTTATAGTTCTAGATCCATCATTTTGAGAACTGAAACCGATAGAAACCGAAATTAATAAGAACCGACAATTTTCGTTCCAATTTTGGGTACCTTAGGAACCGAATTCGACTCCGTAATTTGAGTATATTGTAACGATAGAATAAGTTTGTCCATAATTTGCTGAAATTTCTATTAAAACCGAGAAAAAGCAAAATTAAAATTAGAAAGAACCATATGGGCCATACTTTCTTTTTGTTTTTTATCATTCATCAAGTAATTTAAAAAATAAATTGTAAAGAAAGAAAAAAAACTCATATAATGTCTAAAGATTATAAGCAACTTGTGTTGATCGTACCGCCTTTTTTTTTTTTTTTTTTATAAGAAAATAATTTCCCGCCTCTCATTTCCTTAACTTAAGGATGTCTTTCACATGCTAATTAAATCTCCTAAAAAAGGAGACAAAATTTGGGGGCCCAATGTGTTATAATGTGTGCATAATCCATATCTTATGTATGTTATTATATTATATTAATGTAAGCCGACATATCGACAAATGCTTTTTTAGAAATCGATTAAAGTTAATGACTGTGTTTAACTTTACAAATTTTTATTTTAATCTTTGCTTCTAGTCAAAATCCAATCAAGATGCCGATGACCCGATTATCGGCCAATATTGGGCTTAGTCAAATTGTAGACATTACCCTCTTTGACAATCCTTTTTTTTTTAATATATATATATATATGTATTTATATGTATATGTGTGCACATCATGTACATTACATGGATGATTGTCGAGATGTATATGACATGTTATTGTGAGGCCCACATGGAGATGAGTTATGGGCTGATTTTTGGTTAGGATGATCTCGTCCAGACATTTCTAGCTCTATGAAAAATGTGTTACAAACAGTCCATTTCACCATTAACTCTTTATGTCTGCATTCCATAGGGTTAGAAATTTCAGAATGGGCTGATTTTTTTGTGTGGATGATCAAAATGGTGAATCAGCCCTTAACTCATCTTCACGTAGGCCCCATGTATTAAGAATTGTCAGAATAATGGGACCTTATGAGTGTGCGATTTTTTTTTAGACACTGAATATAGGGGTGCCAATGGGTACTCGAGTAACCGATACGTGGTAGGGGCCGATCCGGATTATCCCAGTACCCCTGTTTTATTACTAGACCCGGAACAGATAGGACTCGGAATAGACGTATATAATATGGCCCGCTTGTACTCGGACAAAAATCAAAATTGGAATGCTAAGAATAAAAGTAAAGCTCTAAAGTTTCTTCTAAATCTGCAAATTTAAGTTATTTTTTTGTTACATTTTCCATACAAAAGATGGGTACCCGATTGCAAACAGGGTACCGAAACCAGAACCGACCCGTTGACGCCTATATATGTATGTAAATATGTACATGTATGCTCCTATGTATGTATGTATGTATGTATCATAGGTTTAACCCCTTATTTTATTTTATTGGGATAAGCATAGGTTTAGGTGTTTGGGTAAGAGACATATGTATGGGTATGTGTGGATGGCACGCCACGGAAATAAAGGAGACATGACTCGTGAATGTAAGTCGGGTCCACTTCTCTTAGAGATGGTGGTGGTTGGGGAGACATACCTATTTAACGGGGAAGGGGACGGGGATGGACGGGATGGACCGCTACATGAGAAAAATACATGCATCTATGCCGACAATCTCTCTAAATAAAATATATCTCATCTTAAAATATATATGCAATAATAAAATCCATGGCATCCCGAGGTAGATGCTTGGGGTGGGGTGCTCAAGATGATATTCATGGAAATTCTCATTCTCCCTCCTGTCCCACAATCTTAAAAATCCGACTCAAATTTCATGATTTACATCCGACGATCCTCGTTTCATTCTTATGTATCTATTTAAGTCAGATTATGACTAAAGTCACAAGTACAATTTCTCAAGGAGATAATGCTTTTTCGGTTAGGGTTTTTTTTTTTGGTAGGAAATGGATGGCATAAAGCATGAATAGATGGGATTCGATGCCTTATGTCGGGGGAATGTATAATAAACTATAACCTGAATAATAAAAATATGACACAACATGTTATTGTGACACCTCAATCTTGATTTGGTTCAGAAAATTTAAAATTAAAATTAATTTCACATGTCAAGGTATAATGTTAATGCTTATCAAAAATAAATAAAAAAAAACAAAGCATATTACTAATGAGAACGACGGAAAGGGGTATCGCCACTCATCACGTGGACTAGAAGACTTTTGCCACATGTCTTCTGCACAATCAGCATTCCATTAAGAGGATGAATAGTGTCAAATCGCCCATTAAAATGTTAATAATTAATTGATATCGACAGACTATTCGATGTAAAATATATATATATATATATATATTTTCCCTGATAATCTCATATCGGTATTTTTCAAGATAATTATAGTTACTAATATCTCTAATAAAAATGTCAATTCACTGCTAGAAAGAGAGAAAATAAGCACAACATATATTTGTCTCTTAAATTAAATAAATATAAAAAATTTTAAGACTATTTTATCCTTTGAACACGTTACGTCCAGCTTCGACTTACGAAATAACCGTCTAGAAGGCCGGTTCACTTTATATGCTAAGTATAGATTAGTCAAAGTGGTTATAACAAATGTCTGAACATTTGGGGTTTGATTGGAAATATACCTTTTGATATTGAATCTTACTCTTATCTATTACTATTTTAAAGCCAAAACTTGGGTATGCCACACGATGCTCACCTAGGTACTTATTAGTTGCCTATCAAAATAAGACGGTTACTTAAATGGGAAAATTTTTAGATGTAGAGGACTTTGGATGCGGTTGCTGCAAAGGGCTCTCGTGGCCCTACATAGTTCATTTTTTTGGACCCACTTTCAGTTTGATTGATAATTTCTAGCCGTTGGATTAAGTACCCAAAAGATATTCAAAAAGATATCACTTGAATCCAACAGCTAGAATCAATCCTAAAAGTGCTAACATTTATGGATAGAGAAAACCAATCAGGCTGATTTTGGTTCTGTATAGCCACCAAGGGATAGGCAGGCTAAACATCCATGCGGTGCTTAGTGGGCCCAAAAAATGAGCTATGTAGGGCCACGAGAGCCCTCTGCATCGACTGCATCTAAAGTCCTCTTCATCTAAAAATTTTCTCATTAAATGTATCTTCAGGTACTTAGTCATGTGAGGCCGTTTTTTGTTAATTTGTTTGTCACGCTTATGCGTGCATGTGCATGTGCGTACACCTAAACACCTATTAAATGCCCCTTTAACGTACTCACCCATCATGGCAGCTCAAATGGTTGGTGTGTATCCTCCTCTTTTGAGAGGTCATAGGGTCAAACCCACACGGGTAGATTTCCTCCTTTGAGCAGTGTGCCAGGAGTAGAAATCCCCTTTAACGGCTTAACTGGGTCCATACAAGTTTCACCTGCCAATCCGTTGGGCCCTGCCATGATGGTGACTACAAAAAAAAATACAACCCTTTTAACGGAACCTTTTTCCATGTAGAGCTATTTCAAGTGCTGCTATCTATACATGGTTATAGTTGAAGGTTTCTCTTGAAAGTTGAAACTGAAACGTTTCATCTCTTCTGTTTCGATTTCCCCATAGGCCGAGATAATCTATGTTTCGATCTGTTTCCTCCAAAACCAGATTTCATCGTAGCAAATGGTCACTACAGTTTTATCAGGTTTTGGTTAGTTTCGTTTCAAACTACTAAAATAGTTTGGCGAGGGCGAAACTGAAACGAAACTTAGTAATCGCATCATGTACATGACAGTACAATATTCTAACTTTTTAGAATATTCTTTTGTCAGATCATGTGGGTCACACTGCCATGTACAGATGGCAGCACCTGAAATGGCTCCACAGAGAAAAATGGTCAACATAAATAATTTACTAAAAAAAATGGTCTATACAGAATAGTGTTAGGTGTTATGTTATGTGGAGCCTGATGGTGCTAGAGTAGCACATGAAGGTTCAACACCGCAGCCTAGCTCGGCATTAACTTGGCTTGGGGGTTGCAGGGAGCAGTAGAGTCTCACATTTCTTTTGCCTCAGAGCATAGTAGAGTCTGAATAAGTCTGTGGATGTACTTTGATCTTGAAGGAACCACTGTGTCGCGTGTTTGCATCTTTGTTGTTCATTGTTCTTTATTCCAACATTAAGACCATCTGATCAACTTGATTTTGGGGCTATGGTTAATCTTAGAATTGGCCCACCTATTGAAACCACTATAATGATGGCAACACCATATATTTCTTCGTGACTAATACTTTTGGTGGAAAAATAAAATAAAAACAATTTTAATCATCACTAATATTGAGGATCACATTTACACAGCAAAAGATCAAAGAGATTGATTACGTAGTAATAAGCATAAAAGTCATCTACACCTCTCGTTTTATCATGGTCCCACTAACTAGAGTTTGACTTTGAGGGTCTAAGATTCTCATCTAGCCTAGGCTGGCTCGGTTATTTCCTGTACCACTACACCTACTACTCTCACATTTCGCAGGAAATTCGGGGAGTTCCATCATATGCATGACTAGGGTTGTCAATTTGTACCTGATTAACCGATACATGATAGGAACCGGTCTTGATTGTCCCAGCTCCGAGACTAGTTATTTCAAAATCAAATCCTAAAAGACACAGCACCGATAGGATTTGATCCAAAGTACTTAATAAGTTCCGGTTCTTGGTACTCTAGTATCTGAATTGGCGAAATCGATAAGACCCAGAACCGACATTTAAATAGTAGTGATGAAGATGTCAAGCTTTTCAAAAAATTAATATGAAAATTATTTTATTTATTGTTCTTTTTACACACACGGAGTACTCGATACCCAATTAATTGGAGAACCGAATATTTATCGGTTCAGGTTCTGGATCCACTTCTTTAGGGAAGTGGAAACATATCGAACCCGAACACAGTAGTTCTGATTCTGATTGTCCGTATTATGGAAAGTCTCTCCAGTCAAATGTCCTTTGGGGTGCAGTTGGGTTTCCACCAGCCTGGGTTTCAGAGATTTGACCCGACCATGAATTAATTGTGTTTGGATGACCATGAGAATTCCTCGTGGGAATTGAATTTCTCGTGGCCCACCTATGAATAAGGTGGAATCTTGCCCAAAAACTGTAATTAGCTGTGTCTTTGGTCCCACCCCAAAGCCCAAACCACATGAAGTGCGCCCCACATGTAGCAATTAGAATTCTGCTTCAAACTCGAACTCCAAGCAAACTCTCTTTACTACACCTTCTCTTCCCCAACGACTTACATTTAAACTAATCAAGTTATATTTGGCAAGGCCCGACCCGAACAAGGAGCACTCTTGGGCTGTCAATGGATTGGGTTACCCTGATTGTGGGGCCAATCTTACATCCACTTTTTACATCTAGTTCTGGGGCCCACATGGAGATGAATGTGTGTAAATCCAACCGGCAACCGTCGCATAGAGTGTTGTTGTTCATACTCTGAAGATCATCCTCTAATAAAATCAGTCCATTCTAACATTCCTAATCTCATGAAATGATCCAATTTAACCCTCAACTTTTCATAAGGTCACTAATCTCACAACAACTAGGTGTAAGAAGTGGATGTAAGAAATGGGTGTAAGTTTAAATGTAAAATAAAATACAACCTCAGAAATAAAATAAAATAAATTCAAGCAAAAAAACAGAAAAAAAGAGAGTAAAATTAGCCAAAATCACAAGAAAGTTAAATTTACATGAAACAAAACACAACAAACCCAAAACATAATAGAAGTGTCTAGTCGTCGCCGTAAGCCCGGTAGCTGTAAAGCTCTTGGTAAGGAGCATTGAAGAAGAGGTCGGCCTCGAACCACTTGGGGTAGCGGACAAGGTCACCAGTCACAAAGCGCATGGAGCGTTGACTCCCCTCGGGCACCACCTGCACCTCCCCTTGCACAATGTACACCAGCTGGTCCACATGCCAGTCCCATGCCAACCGGCACTTTCCCGTCTTCCACATAGACCACCGTGATATCCCCAGCTCCTCCAGTCGCTTTGCCGACACCCCCCGCTCCACCTTCACATTGTACAGCTCCTCCAGTGGCTTCTCCCACCGACAACTAATTTTGTTCGATTTCCTCAGTCTGCCTCCACCTCTGCCTCCTCTGTCACATATTCCAAGGGATGCCGGCAGATGGAGGGAGGAGCCAAAGCTGAGAGCTGTGAATGCCGCTGCCATATCTGCTAATGTTCCAATCTATGGAAAGGTTATTATGCAAAGTTTACCAATATTTACTACATTAGTCTCCCTACAAACCTGAGAAATATAGAATAAATACAACTGAAAACTGAAATAAAAAAACAACCAAGCCTAGATACAAGAAATGTTTCTCTTGACTAGTGTGCATGTCATGTAAATACAAGTAAACAATATGACCATCAAAAAATCCATATATAAGGAGCATGAGGGATAGGTTTTATTTCTGTCTACATTCTATCCACAAACAACCTTAACATTTCAGATGGTTAGGATGATCCAACCATTGGGATCTCTGTGATTTTTTGGCTTTGAACACGAGGGTGACTACATTGAAGATCCACCATTGTATGTCAAATGATTAAGAAGCATAATAGGATATGGTGGCAAAGAAAGAATTGCATTACTGGTCAATGTGCATTATGTATATAAACAAAAAAGAGAAAAATTTGACTGTTGAGACTTGAGAGATAAAACAACACCAGACAACAGTTGTTCACGAGAAAACATTCGCTGGTCACCACCCAAAATGTCTGACACGCACCCCAATCCCTTAACCCAACCCGTGTTAAGCCCTTGGTAAGTGATGAACAAGGGGTACTTGTCGGACACTTTGGGAGGGGGACTTCAAAGTTTGAAGTCCCCCAGGGCCAGTGAATTTTTTCCCGTTGTTACCAGCCTTAAATGGGCTTACGAGCCAGGTATTAGCAGGCATGCTGTTTTAGACATTAGTAATAAGCATCACGCACAAAGGAATATGCACCCTCCTAGACAGCTCATGTATCTGTAATAAATCCCTCAATGATCGCAAGGATAAGACCACTCGACACCAAGGCATCCAAGAGATTAGCCAGCTTAATGAAACTATCCTCAAACCCAGTGTCCTATCACAATAACCTGAGCAGATAACAGTAACTAACACCCAGAGCATTAATATTTCATCGTTCTAATACTGCCACTGACTGGACATGAACAACAAAATTATGGAGGATGAGAAAAAAAGATTTCTTTATTGCATATAAATGAGGAATTTAATCCACAACTGAAGATGTTAGTGACTCAATGAAGTATACAAGAAACACAGAGAGCATGCAGATAGAGCAGAAACAAGACCAACAAAAGGAAGATATGGAAAAAAAGAAAAAAATCTAACAAACCAAAGAGATAAAAGGAAAAATAAAAAATCAAACTAGAGCTTATGTCAGTAGCTTATTAAATGTTGTTTTTCCAGTTTTAAGCAAATTTTTCCGAGTTAAGCATAAGCCATTGAAATCCGGCTTACAGCTTATGCGGGAAGCACTTTCTAAAGTTTAAGTGAAACACTTTAAATACCTAAAAAATGCCCTTCCATTCCTTCAATACAATTTTTCCTTTTTTCTTTTCATAATTGTAGAATTTATTAAGAGCAAAAAGCCAAGAAACAAACAGAAGGAGCTAAAGAGGTCGAGATGACCTGCGAAAGCTCAAACCAAAAACAAAAGAAAAACAAAATAAGAACAAGGACAATATCTAAGCACTATCTTTGGAACATAGAAGCTCCTAACGGGCCACAAAATCTTCAAAGAACAAACCACGACACTCGATGAAGATTTTGGACCAAAGAAAGATCAAGCCCTTAACACAAAGAAGAATAGACGCCGACTCTTCCTCCTTCCCTTCAAAGACTCCGATTTCTTTCCTTCCATAAGCCCCAACAAATCACGAAGGGGAGGAGACGCCAGAGACCTCACCCTCTCGAAGAAAAAGCAAAAGTGTGTCAACTGGAAACGAGCTTCGACATAGAATGGGGCAACACCCAAGTCATACCAAACTCAAGAAAGAAGGTCATCCATACTGCTCTTGCCACGTTGCAATGTAAGAGAAGATGATCAACTATTTCCCCATTTTGCTTACACATCAAGCAAAAGTCCACGATAATAATTCTTCAGGCTCTCAAGTGGTCCATCGTCAAGATCTTATCCAAACTCGCAGTCCATAAGAAGAAACCCAAATTGGAAGGCAGTTTGGAACCCCAAACAAAAGAAATCGGGTAATAATCACGACAAGGCTTGAATAAGGCCTCATAGAAAGATCTAACCACGAATCTACCCTCTTTTGTCCATCTCCAAATCCGCCTAACCGGCACTGAAGTAGACAACAAACACTCCTGCAGATGAAGCAGTAATCAAGAAATGACATCAATCGCCCAATGATTGATATTTCTTCAAAAACAAAAGTTCCAAGCCAATTCTTCCCTTTCCCAACTGGAGCACTTCTTATTTGCGAAGGCGAAAAGACCGGGAAACCACTCCATAAGAGAGGTATCTCCACACCACATGTCCTCCCAAAATCTAATCTTATCCCCAAGCCCTGCCTTGAAAACCACCCCTTCGAAATTTTTTATCATACAACTTCATAATTCCCCTCCAAACACTACACCAATAAGGCGAGTGCATCGTTCAAAGTATCGGACGATACCGATACGTTTCGCCTGAAACATATCGGTATCGCCCTAGGGCGTGACAAGATACCAGTGTGTAATGTGTATCGCAATACAAAAAGTTTCGGCCTACGTATCGTCTAGTTTCAACAGTTTTGTCTAAGTTTCGGCCGTTTCGTCCGTATCGGCCGAAACCTAGACAACATATCGTTATCCAAAAAAAATCGTTGTCGGCAGCAAAAAATCAATATCAAAACTACGAAAAAAAAAGCATAAAAGAGGGGAAAGGTACACACAATCTTTGAGAGACCGAGAGAGAGAGATCTGTGAGAAACTGAGAGAGAGAGAGTTTACCTGTGCCGCCATCGCCTGCGCCTTGCCTCGCCTGTGAGGTACCCTCCTCCCCCCTTTTCGTTGAAGAAGAAACGAGAGCCGAGAGTTTTTTGTTGGATTCGTTAAAACTTTAAACCCTAAAGGGAGGGTCATGATGTAACAGGGTATACTTGACGTGGCATGAATATCACCATTTTTGTCACTCACTACTGCCATCTGGGCCCACTGGTTGCATAGATGTCTAGCGCACCCCTTGGTAGACATCTATACCAAAATCAGCTTGTTTTGATGATTTTTAGCCGTTGGTTTTAGTACTAAAGGAAATGATTAATCCAATGGCTAGACTCATGTCTTAAAAAGTACTAAAATCTAACAGCTAGAGATACCAATCAGTGTGATTTTTGCTTCGTATATCCACGAAGAGGACTGAACATCCACACGGTCAGATAACCCAGATGGTGCTCCACGTGGCATTTTAGAAGGGGGCATTTCAAACTTTTGAATTGCCCGTGGAACACCAAACTTTTGAAGTCCCCCCCTCACAATGCCACATGAAGTACTCTTCAGGGCCCACTTACCTTATGGATATTTGGTCCACCTCTTGAGGGATTTAGACATAAAAAATAAGTAAAATTGGAGATTAATAGCCGGTGGATTTAGCAATTTAATAGCGTGAATTTTGGCCTTTGGATTTGAGCCCTATTATGGATGCAAAAATTAACTGTTAGAAATCAACGATCAAGCTGATTTTGGTATATAGGTCCACCAAGAAGTGAACAAAACATCCATTAGGCCAATTGATCCTAAAGTGAGCTCCACACCGTGGCGGAGCCATGATTTTGTTCAAGGGCACAATCAATGAGCCATGTGGAATATTCTTAGAGATTTCATCTGACCGTATGGATGTTTGGCCCAACCTACATGGACATTTAGACCAAAAATTAGCCTGATTAGTGATTTCAAGCAAGGTTTAAAAATCGGCCGTTATAACGAAAATAACGGCTGTTATAAGGGATTCAGACCTACCCCGTTACATTACGCACCGTTAAAATGCACAGAAAATAACAGCCGTTATAACGAAAATTACAGCCGTTATTTTCTGTTATAATGAAAATGACGACCGTTATTTTCTGAAAAAATGTGAAAAAAATGGCCGTTTTTTTTCCGTTTTTGAAAGCGCCCTTTTTTCTGTTATTTTTTGTTTTTTTCACATTTTTTTTCGTTTTTGCCCCTGAGCGTTTTTTTCGTTATAACGGAAAAATGGTAACACCCCTAGACCGTTGGTATAACGGTCCCTTTTAAACCTTGATTTCAAGTGTTGGATTGGAGCCGTTTTCATGGGTTGATTTCTAAACGTGAAATAGTGAGTTATTATAAAAAGAAAGACAAACAAGCAACAACATCACAAGGGTGATTACCAAAAAAGTATATTAGACTTATTAGTTGTCCAACAAAATGAATTCAATAATATTACTTGGATAAAGGTTTGAAACAAAGATTTTAAATACTAATCAAGCTTATTAGGGCATGGGTAGTGAGTACTTGGAATGCCAGGTGAATAAGACAGACTCTGGTTCAACCCGATAACACCATAAGTCAATTACTTTGATCATAACTTAATTGTTTAACATAATTTATTTGAAAATTTCTTGCATTTATAAGATTCTTCTTTTTTTTTTTCTGATTTTTCTAGCATTTTTTCAAAAAATTTCAAAGCCTCTAGAATTGGTTTCGTTCGGTTTCACGAAGTTTCGTCCGAAATTGAACGATACTTCTGATACGTTTCGGTATCGCCCATGAACGATACCATGTACTTTGAACCATGGGCGAGTGAACATCTCTCCCATCCCAACCGAAATCCAATACTCCATATTTTCCAGCTATCACTATCCTCCATAGACTAGTGATCTCCACCCCAAATCTCCACAACCATTTTCCCAGCAAGGCCACATTCATAACTGAACTCTTTCTGATCCACAGTCCTCTCAGCACACAGATTTCCAATTGATCAAGTGAATCTTACCATTCTCCTTTATTAAATGACCACTAAACCTTTAATAAAACCTTTTAGATCACAAAAATATCCTTCTAATCATTTCATAACTTTTTTAAATGACCAATTCGACCTTTCTTATCCAAACCCAATGCTTGAACCCATAGCTATAAGCTATAACCTCAAGTTAAGCTTAACCAAATGCAACCTCAATGTAGCTCTGTAGAGAATATATTTCTTTGGCTACTTCAGGGGTATATGGCTTGAATGATAAGTTTTGGGAAGAGTTGGATGACAAAGCTAGGTTAGGGGATCTACCAGGTGCATTGGTGGTGACTTTAATATAATTCTCGGTTTAGACATGAGAAGAAAGGTAGGAGTAGAATCACAAGAAGCGTGCATGATTTCGTGAGTAGGAACTTATGGATCTGCAATTAAGTACCGGGAAATCTACATGGTCGAATAATTAAGAGAATCCCACCCTATGTCTGCTTGATAGATTCTTAGTATTCACGAGTTAAGAGGAACGTTTCCCAAGTGTATCTTAGATGGCCACTTTTAGACTAGTTTCAGACCACATCCTTTGCTTTTAGATAGTGGAGGGGTTCCCAGATTTCTATCTCCCTTTCGCTTTGGAAACATGCAGTTACTCAGACCAAAGTTCACTAATTTGGTTGTGCCTTGGCGGAGTTCATTCTCTTTTGAGGGCAAGGCTAGCTATGTATTCGGTAGGAAACTTAAATCCCTTAAAGAGAAAATCATTCGATGAAATCGGAAAAAGTTAGGAAGGATATGGAGAAGCCGTATGTCCATGTCAACTGGAGCTTTCTTGACTACATTCTAGGGAGGATGGGATTTGGGGTGAGGTGGAGGCGGCGGATATGGAAGTGTATTTCTTCGGTAACCTTTTCTATCTTGGTTAATGGTTTTCCTACAAAGAATTTTAGAAGCTCAAGGGGGTAGAAGCAGTGAGACCCCCTCTCTCCTTTTATTTCATTTTGGTAGTGGAAGCTCTAGGGAGGATGATTTCCATGACAGTTGACGGTGGTGCATTAAAGGGGTCTACTTTGTTACTTTGACGCCATCTTGGGGCTCAACATTAATTTGGCGAAGAGTATGGACTTTGGGGTTGGAAATGTAGAGGATATCTAGGGTTTAGCAAGCATCTTGGATTGTGGTGTTGATTGCTTTCTCTGTCTTTATAGCTCGGTGTGAGTTATTGTTCTAAGGCACTATGGGACCCGGTGTTGGAACGAGTTGAAAGGAAATTGGCGTTATGGAATGCAAACTACTTGTCTAAGGGAGCTAAGGGGGTACTTATTAAAATCACACCAACTAGTCTGCCAATCTATTTCCTTATCACTCTTTACTATTCCTATGTGTTTGGCAAAGAGATTAGAGAAGTTGATCTAGGAATTTTTGTGGATCGGTAGAGAGAGTAGCGTCAAATATCCTCTTATCAAGTGGGAGGTGGAGTGCTCTCTGAAGATTTAAAGGTCATAAATAGAGCCCTCTTAGACAAGTGGTTATGGTTGTTCGGAGTGAAAGTGGATAACGTGGGGATTTTTTCTAATGTCCTCACCTCCCCACCGTTTGACCAAGCTCAACAAGATGAGAACCTACAAAACAAAAGAGACTATGAAGGTCTAGGGGAACCAATGTTGTGCCGACCTAAGACACTCTGATACTCAAGTTAGCTCTGATCAAAGGGAAAATCAAGTGATAGTTTAGGGTCTAATAGTACTCCCCCTTCTTAGATTGTTGAAAATTGGCATTCCACTAACCAACAAAAAATTGAGAATTGAAAAGATCAATCACAAATACACAGCAAATTTATGGGGTTCGGTAGTGTGCCTACGTCCATGGGTGAGAAGAGCTCTTTCATTATTGCTAAAGAATTAGGATTACAATAGTTGTTGGACCAGCGTAAAGCTATAGCTCAATGAACAATAAAATACATGCAGAACATTACTTACTACAGAATACAAGATACCACCCTTTCTTGTGTTCTGCCACCCTAAAGATACCATGTAGATGTCTCAACCTCCTACGCCCTAACCCGAGGTGCACCACCAATCTTCAACACTGGGCAAGGTTGATTAAGTCCAAGCAATACTTTAACTTCTCTATATGAACTGACTTAGTCAATATGTCAACTACATTGTCCTTCGTGTGAATCTTCTCAAAGAATATTTCACCTGATGAAATTAACTCCCATATCTTGTGGACGCACATCAATATATTTGGTCCTAGCAAGATATTCCTGATGCTTTACCAAATAGATGGCACTCTGACTGTCACAATACAATTGGACTCCATTCTGATTCAACCCAAGCTCATTCGCCAATTCCTTTAATCATATAGCTTCTTTGGATGCCTCTATAGCTGCCATGTATTCTAGTTCGGTTGTGGAAAGTACTATAGTTGATTGTAGCATTGATCTCCAATAAACAGGTTCATTTGCAAGTGTAAACACATAACTTGTAGTAGACCTGTCATTAGGGCTACAACTTGGGCGGGCCCAACCCTAGCTCGACAGGCTCAACCCAACTTCGGGTCGGGTTTGGGTTGCAAAATGTAGTACATGGGCTCGAGCCTGAGTATTGGAACCCGATCAAAACTCGAGTTGGGCCCGGGCTGAAGCCTCGAGCAACCTGAGCCCGAGCATATATACATATATAATTTATATGTAATATATATTATCATTCTCTCTCTCTCTCCCCTCTCCATT
Organism: Euptelea pleiosperma; assembly: GCA_035048495.1. Taxonomy (NCBI): domain Eukaryota; kingdom Viridiplantae; phylum Streptophyta; class Magnoliopsida; order Ranunculales; family Eupteleaceae; genus Euptelea; species Euptelea pleiosperma. Next base: position 28,258,310 of record CM068549.1, read on the forward strand.
TCTCTCTCCTCTCCATCTCTCTCTCCAACTCGATTGGGTTGGGCTCATGCTGGGCATGTTAAGCCTGGCCTCGAGTTGGGCTCGGGCTTGGATTGGATGGTCTAAAGGTCGGGTTGGGCTCGAGTTGACCCCCAACCCGCCTAAGTTGCAGCCTTACCTATCATCCAAGTCCCCTGAATAGTTAGAATCCACATATCCAACAACTGATTTGAACCTTGTTGCCTTTCAAATAGGATGACAACATCCTTCATCCCCTTTAGGTATCTTAGAACTCATTTAACTGCATTCCAATGCTCTTTCGCTAGATACTCTAGATTCGCCATATACTAACCATGCTAACTGCCTAAGAGATGGCTGGTCTAGTACACACCATTACATATATAAGGCAACCTACCACAGAACATATCAACAACTTCGTCGTTTGTAGTAAGACATAGCCTTGCAGACAACTTGAACTGACTTGTTAAAGAAATAGATACCGGCTTAGTATCTGTCATACAAAACCTCTCCAACACCTTCTTTATGTATCTTTTCTGTGATACCCATAATTTTCTTGCTTCTATGTCTTGTGAATTTCCATACCAAAGATCTTTTTCACTACTCCTAAATCCTTCATGTCAAATTCTTTGCTTAATAAAGACTTCAACAGATTTATCTCAAATTTCTCTTTTGCACCATCAACATATCATTAACATATAGTATTAACAAAATATAAGAACCATCATCAAGTACTCTGAGATATACACAACAATCATACTCACAACGAGTGTATCCAATTTGCACCTTATAGGAATCAAACCACTTGTACCATTGTCGTGGAGACTACTTCAACCCATAAAGTGATTTCTTCAAGTTTGCACACATAATATTCATTCTTAAGCTTCTTGAACTTCTATGGCTGCTCCCATGTAAACTTGTTCCTCCAAATCCCCATGAGAAACGTTGTTTTTACATCGAATTGTTCAAGTTCCAAATCGGACTCCGCTGCCATTGCAAGCAACACTCTAATCAAGTGCTTCACCACTGGAGATAAGACTTCATTGCAGTCAACCCCCTTTTATGTAAGGACCCTTTTGCCACCAGTCAAGCCTTGGATTTTTCACCTTCTTTCTCTGATAATGCTTCCTTTTTCTGAGCAACCATTTGCATCCAATAGGCTTCTTTCCCTTAGGTGGTTCAACCAACTCCCAAGTTTCATTCTTCTAAAGTGACTTCCATTTCTTCCTCCATGGCTTCCATCCATTTATCATCATCCCCGCAATTTATGTTTCTGTAGCTTGCAAACACTGAGACCTTGTGTTATCAGTTATCCTACAATTCTAAATCGTTCTTGTAATCCCATATTGATTTACTCAACCTTTACTAGTAACTGACAAACAATGGTAATGCACCATCCTAATTCTTGCATTTCCAACTACTGCAAGTGCAAAGATTCCCTCAAATTGTAGAAATGGAAGTCAACTGCATAAAGTTTATAAAAGAAAAAATATATGGACAAACATCAACAATTATTCAATTCGTAACATCAACTACATTTCTATGTTTTCATGAACTTTTCAGTGCATCTGAATCAATCAAATATTGAAAACACGGTGCGGTCAATTCAACTACACTTTTTGTCAAACGATATATGAGCTAAAAACATACAATCATTTTCTTTCGGATCAGAAACAGGAAAGTGATAGTTAAGCAACGAATTTCCATCTGGGTACTTCAAAAACTTCTTTAGAAAACAAAAATCTACCAAAAAACACACTCATTGGTACACTACTCAGTACTCACAGCCCTTAAGAGTCGCACCTAAGGGGGCATTCATTGAAACTGTTCGAAAGCAATTAAAAAACCAAAATTACAACAACCCAGTAGAGGAATAACACATTACTACACATACAACCATCAAAATCAACAACTCCATTAATTTAATCAGTAAAGGTTTTACAGATAAATCTTACCCGTTAAATATCCAACGCCCCAGATTTTAATCAAAGAAAACAACGAGTTGAGAGAAACCCAAGAACTCTTCTCGCCTCTCTCTCCACTCTCCCACTCTTTTTCTCGGCAAAAGAAGAGAGGAACGAAAACCCGAGCTTTAAATCCTTATCCATGATAGTATCGTCCTCAAGACGGTATTATAGTCCCTAGGTCCAGTCGTTAGATGATTTGTGTAGTGTGAATAACGAGGACCATCTGCAGTCTGGACCAAAGGACGACAATAGGGACGACGGACACTAGGGATGATAGTAACACCTCCTCATTCCGTGACTGGTGCCAGAGGAGTAAACCTTTGCTCATACCTGTGTGTGAGCAAAGACGATCACAAACCACAATATGAGCCACGTGGCACACTCTTAGATTACGATGACCGTATGGATGTTTGGCAAGTCCCTTGTTGGACCTGAAAACCAAAAATAAGCCTCATTAATTATGTTAGACCTTTGGATCTAGTACCCCAAATAATAGTCAATAATGCATTAAATTCTACGGTTAAAATCAACCCATGCAAATGACTCCAATCCAGCGCTTAGAAATCACTAATCAAGCTAATTTTTGGTTTACAAGTCCACCGAAGGACTAATCAAACATCCATACGGTCATCATCCTCTAAGAGTGTGCCCCGTGGCTCATATTGTGATGTGTGATCGGCTTTGCTCACACAGGTGTGAGCGAAGGTTTTCTCGGTGCCAGAGTTTTCCGAGAAATTTTTTGGAGTAAAACTTCGCTGACCGCCCACAATATGAGCCACGTGGCGCACTTTTGGAGGACGCTGACCGTATGGATGTTTGGTCAATCCCTAGATGGGCCCACAAACAAAAAATCAGCCTGATTAGTGATTTCAAATCTTTGGATCCTTGTACCCAAATAATGGTCAATAGTTCTCAAATTACCACGGTTAAAATCAACCCATTAAAATGACTTCAATCATACGCTTAGAAATCACTAATCATGCTGATTTTTTGTTTGTAGATCCGGGCCGGCCCAATTTACATCCCTAGGGAGGATTCAAGCACAAGGGCACATGGGAGCTCTTGGCCGCGAAACGGAGGTGTTGTCCATGACTCCATGATCATGTCATCGACCTCAGCCTTGTGATTCCTGCTGGAGAATCTCAAGGGTATGCTAAACTTATCAGTCTCCATGCTCGAGACCCACTTTTTAATGCAGCAAAAATCTCCTTGGGAATGTGGGGTGTCATCTCAAAGGTCAGTTTTTATCTCATGGCTTTAGGGAAACGGTTGTAACATCGTCGTTGTAACAGATTCGCCAACCCCGTTACATTGTATGTATTTAACACCATATGTATTAACTATCATTGTGATGCAAATAACAGCCGTTAACTATTTCAACTGTTACACTGGTACACACACAGTCAGTGCAGATTGGTTGGTAGCTTGTAAAATTCTCCCTAAATGGGATTATTCGTGCCATATTTCAAATGAACCATAGGTGAAACTCTCATTGGAGCCCAGAGTTCAAAAGGAAGAAGCATCGCTTATGCTTTCAGCAGCGATGCATAGTTTGAGGACAAATCATGGATCTTGCACAGAGACATGAATTTGCAGACATCACCTGGTATCCGTCAAGACAAACAGCTGTGTGCAGGTACGATGCTCGAGTTCCCTTAAACAGTTCTGGAGAGATGGAAGAAAAGACTTCGTCGGGTTTCAGTACAACCCTGTCTCGGTCTCTACTTCTGTTAGAGCTACAGGTAACTTTTTGTTCCTCTAGTCTAAATTTCTCCGAGTTTGTCGAAAGATAGAGATCCCTAGCATGAACTTTCCAAGATATTGTCACACAGATGAGTCATTGGACACTTCATGGAACCTCGATGGAAAATGCATGATGGCGGCTTCGGCATTGGGTAATTCAAAATTAGTTGCTAATGGTTTGAAGAATAGCCGAATTTTCACCGGCTCCCTGGTAGTGGGTCGTCAGGGGAGAATGCAAACCTCTGCTCCATGTTTACACTCACCAGCTACAAGCTCCCGAAGCACATGCACTTGGGATTCAAGAATTAAAGGTCTGTTCTTCTTTGATACAGCAGCCATATTGCCCGCTTCAAAGTTTTGTGACTTCATCCGGGATGTAAAGAAACTAAGAGATCTGAACCGAGTGAACTCCTGCGGGAACGACATTTACACTGGGTTTCTGATACAATTCATCAAGGCTTTTGGGGCATATCTAAGTCAATCTGAGAACTCTGTTGTCGATTTAAACTATTATTGTGCTGATGAGCCTTCAATGCCGAGGCAGAACCAAGATGTTTGGGAAGAGGTGGAGCAGGTGGCGTTCTTCAAGCATGCGGCTAGGCCACATTGGGCTAAGAATAGGAACCTGGAATTCTTGGGGGGTGCAACAGAAGTATCCTAACTTCAATAAGTTTCTTGAAGCAAATAAGTAGTTGGACCCTCAAAACATGATCTCTTGTGACTGTTCAGATGAGATAATTTTTCAGGAAATAAACAGCAAAAGGTGACGGCTGTGTCTCGGAGGGGCAGTGCATATATTCGGAAGATAGCCAATGCGATCCAGAGAAAGGGTACTTTTGCGAACCAGGCCTTGTTTATAATGAAGCTGGGGTCTGCAGGTACTCACCATCTTCCATGACCTGATAGATACCGATTGAGTTCTGTGTAATTGCATTGTAACCTAATTGGCATCAATAAACCAACAAGGAGATGTTACGAATGAGTAAGCTTGTTAAATATCAGTCAGCTGAGTCACTTGAATGAAGCCTGGAACATTTTAGACAACTCCCATGACTAGAAGCAGAGTAAATGATTATAAGTTAATGTTGGGTGCCCATATTTTATCAGCAACCAAAAATATTGTTTTGGTGGTCAAATTACTCCAGATATATTCATTGAAACAATTGTCACTGGCAGTGATTTTGAGAATTCGGATCCCCTAACACAACCAAAACTCATTTACATTGTTCTAACTTCACAGGTATGAGTGAGGAAAATGTAGAACAATAAGCCCCATATGGGCAGCTGAACAGAACATCTGCCATCTATTCCAGACAGATTTACGAGCTAGATTCAGATATTTGAAGATATACCATCTGTGTATATCCATTGAATACAGAAGTCTCAAGTCTAGTTAAACCAAGCCTCTGAAACAAACCAAACCTGCCATCTTCAACAATCGGACTGGGTGCACGAGCAGGATCATATCTTGTTTGATGAGTAAGGGAAGGACCAGCCACTGGAGGGAGTTCCCAATAGACATCTAGCACCGATTCCACAAACCTGCTGTTCTGAAAATGTTCAGCAAAAGATATTGCCTTATTACTGTGGTTGAAATCATCCCGCATGTGCCCTCTAACACCCCACCATGCTTCCCCCGCCCCACATAGTTCTTCTATATCCACTGCCTTCTCCCAGAACTTCTTCCTTTTCATCCTTATCCTAGCTTCATCGCTGTCTTTAAAGCAGCTATGTCCACCACCTGCAAAAATAGCACTGTCAAAATTAAGTGAAGCAACCCAATACACAAGTTTTAAAATCACATCCACAGTAATTACCATGATACCCCTTTAGATAATACTCATTATTCATTATTCAAGACAAACTAACAACAAATGTCAACACAGTACTCTAAAACATCTGACGTTAAATTAGAAGATTATCTCAGTAAATTATACCTTTTTCTTAGTGAGAACATAGCAAATGTTATCTTTTTGGGATGTATATTTATTTTCATACAACTGTTCTTAGGTGTTAGTTAATGTTCTAAATGCCTAAAATTAGCTCTCTTAAAATTTAAAGAGTATTGCATGCAAATTTAGGCAACACGTTTCAGTTTTAAATGACATATGTTGAAGGTTGTCAGTCTTAGTAACCTAATTTATAAGTAGGGGAAGCAAGCAGCACTTGTGACTACCTCATAAAATCAAGGTAGCAACAAGAAAATCCTATATGTATAGTTTTGGGGGAAGAAGTAGAATGAATTTGCCAACTGGTTGGAGCATATTCCTGCTGTATGCTATCAAGCTGCATTACTTACCACAGCATCTCCATAGAGCTCCTTAACTATAGTAGCTTATTCATTCCTTTGTTTTGGCAAACATCATTTATCCATTGGAACTCTGTTCGTTATATTGGTACGTAATCGTACCACGACAATAACTATTATAAAATTTCAAATAAGGGAGGAGAGACAACTTCATTAACTTCAAACAAGATAAGGTTTACAATTTTAAGTAATGGGCCAGATAACAGAATACAAAGCATCTGTGCTTTATGTATAGCTTAAATTAACAAAAATTAAAATGGGAGTATGCACCTCTAATGTAGAACTGATCACATATCTGCCTCAAGGAATAGTGATCACCAGTTCCGGTATCGTAGTTATCCTCAAAGACAAGATGTCGGAAGCCAGCTTTCAGTGCCTGCTTCAGTCTACTCACCCAAGTACAAAGAAAGAAAATTCACCAATTAGGAATTTAAAGTAGAGAAAAATGAAGGACAGACCGAACGTGGTGAATGCAAAGATTAAAATTTCAATTTCAACAAGGTTTTGGACCTGGTCACCTGAAATTTTGATGAAATCATGGAAAATTTACAGTTGGTGAGATTAATATCCTTTAATTATAGAAACAAAATCTTATCTTTCAATCCCTATAATCTCCCTAAGATAAGAAAATATTTAATTATGCCTTGATTAATGGAAGAGGGTCTTCATTATCTCCTTTTCTATTAATATTTAAATAGTTTAGCCGAAATTTCAAATTTATTGGAGTTTTGATTTCAGTCTAGCCCAAAACTGAAATTTCGGATGTTTCGTCCAAATTTAAAACCTTGGGTGAATGTGTAGATTGTAAACACTACAAACTCTACCACTTCTATTATACATTGTGCGTTTAGTACTAACTAATGCATCAAAAGAAGAAAATTTTCTATTATGTCCAATAAATGTACCTTTTTAGTTCGTTCTGATGATCATCAAAGAAGACGAGAACCCGATTGAGATCAGAAACCCCATGTTTCTTAATCACACTCCCCCAATCAACACTTCCGAAATCCACAAAGTCCTTACCGGTAAAATAAGTGCAATTGCCATCGACATAAGCAGGCCCCTTCTTCAGGTACTTCTCAGGGTGCCGGGGTGAAAGCGACACAATTGGTGTGTCTGGCATTGCTTGCCGGAGAACCCACGTGGAATGCCCCTTGAAAGCCCCACTCTCGATCATCAAATCTGGTTTGAGCCACCGGGCAATGAACCAAAGCCCGAAACTATGGTCGAAACCCATCCCGTACATGTTGTTTTTAATCGGCCGGGTTTCATAAATTGGCACAAACTCTTCCAAGCCCTTGAGTAAATCCTTCGACGTCCACTCGACCGTTCGACCGAGTTTCGATCTGCCTTTTGATAAGGATAAGAATTAAATGGGGGATGAACGTAAGAACTCAGTGACTCAGCACTCAAACTCAAACCGTAAAGTTCTCTAGAGGGTAACCGAATCGCGAAAAAATAAAAAAAAAAACTGCTACAAAACCTCATCAAATCCACCAAATTTATAAAAGAAGATAGAAAAGAGCAACAAGAAAGAAAATTGAAGCGTTATCTCCTCAGATCCAACAAAAAACCCTAGAATTACAGAAAATTGGAACTCAAAGTTCAGAGATCGGAGTGCTTACACCAGGGAACGCCAAGGGATCCGAAATCAGAATCGAGGCCGTCGATACCGAAGAAGTTCATCCGAGAAAAATAGGGTTCGTTCGAAGAGACGCAAACGAGATTGGTAGAGTGAAAGGCGAGAGAAGCGATGAGAAGGAAAAGAAGGAGAAGGAGACACGGCCATAAACCCCCAATCTTGCTCATTTGCTTCGTTGCTGTCATGGCGAAGGAGACGTTCTTTCTGGTTTTCGATTCGTCGTCTTCGTTTCCTTCTTCGCTAAATTGCGCAGCTCTGCTGCGAAGGGAGAACACTCTCTCCAACATCCCGAGGAAATGAGTAACCAGTTCGTCACTGTAACTGTATAACTGTGACTAGTCTGGAGTGAGGGGTATATATGGAATAGCGTGGTGGTTTGCACAAGGAATCTAGGGTATTTTAGGAATAATGAAAAAATATTACGAGGACATCTCTGTCGGTGGGATCCAGCATTCAGAGAATGCCACCTGGGTGATTTTATCAACATCCATAGGATTGTCTCCAAGGAGTAAACCTTCGCTCACACCTGTGTGTGAGCAAATCCGATCACATATAACGATATGAGCCACCTATTAGATTACGATGACCGTATGGATGTTTGGCTAATCCTTCTTGGACCTACAAACCAAAAATCATCCTGATTCGTTATGTCAGACCTTTGGATCTAGTACCCCAAATAATGGTCAATAATGCTTTAAATTCTACAGTTAAAATCAACCCATGCAAATGACTCCAATTCAACTCTTAGAAATCACTAATCAAGCTAATATTTGGTTTACAAGTCCACCGAATGACTAATCAAACATCCATACGGTCTTCGTCCTCTAAGAGTGTGCCCCGTGGCTCATATTGTAATGCGTGATCGGCTTTGCTCACACACAGGTGTGAGCGAAGGTCTTCTCGTCTCGAAGCAAGTTCATGTCAGCCGATGTTTGATATGAGGTTCGTTTGAAAAGCTTGATACATCCTTTCCTCAAAAATGCCACGTGGCACTATTTAATGGACTACCCATCAAAATTTGGGAGAGGCTTTTAAGTGCGAAGGCCGCGTGGACCAAACAAAACGCCCAGCCCATTGTTCCCCACGTTAGCGAAAAAGCAAAACTACCAATGCAACCAACCTAAGTTTGTAGGTTTTGATTTTATTGTTTTTTCTTTCTGCTTTTTCACTGACGTGAGGAATATTGAGTAGGGCGTTTTGTTTGGTCTATACAGCCTGGTGCATAGAAGTCTTTCCCTCAAAAATCAACCTGATTAGAGCAACTCCAACCCATCTCTACATCTTCAAATATAGAGATGCTTTTTCGAGTATAGCTATCTGCTTTAGAGGCATGGTTATTAAGATTTAACTTTGATAACAACCATGACTCAAGTTTCTGAAGGTCCTACATTTCATAACTCAGAGTTAAGAGTGATGCAAACCAAAAATTCGCGCTAGTATTTGGAAGAGAGCCTGAAGGCTAGTTTCCGAATTATTGTGACATTGAGGACAAGTGGGATCGATATGTTTACTCCGAGAGTTAAGAACAACCTAAGTTGGTAAGATATTTCGAAAGAATTTCCAGATTAAAGACTTTGCCTTATGAAGAATACCCAATCTTCAAATTTTTTTTCCACAGTTCTGGTGGAGGACCATGAGAAACTTGAAGGTGAGAATGCTGTTGGAGTGCCTGATATGCTGACTTGGATGTAAACAGCCCTTGTTTATGATATACCCAAAAAAGTATGTTTGAGAAACTACTTTGACTAAGATGGATGCCTTGGATCGCCTCCGCAATTCTAGTAGGAAAAGTGAATCTTAGAAGATCAACATTCCATTGTGATGAATTAAGAGAGAAAGAAAGAGGAACGTGAGTAGTCGTTCCAGAGCAACCTTCGGTAGAGCGACTTCATCAGAGGGTTTCTTACAATACTAGAAGAACAAGCGAAAACATAGTAAGAGAGAGAAACATAGAACCTATTAATTGACGGCGTCAAGGGGAGCTTGAAGTGGTCATTGCTGGCTCGAGGGGAGCTTCCCCGTCGGTTTGCACCTAAGAAGAAATGTAAAGAGAAGAATGGGTGCGTACAATGTTTTTAAAAGAAAACAAAAATTTGGGGAAAAAACAAGGATTGTGGGGGTACATTTGCAAATCATAGGGTGCGACAAAAATTCCCTTCGTCCGTTAAGAAGTAGAATGGATTTTTAATACAAGCCTAAGATGAATACTTAATTACTTTTCTATATCAACATTTTTATTTTCAATTCAACCCCTTGTTAACCATTATTTAGGGAGCATATATTGGCACATTCCATTTCCTATTCAGGCTGACTCTGGTCTGGTCACACCTCAAAAAGAAAATTCTCTTTAGTAAAACCTAGCTAATCGGCGACTATCCACAGGATGAACCACGCGGCACATTTTTAGATGACATTGACCGTATCATTGTTTGGCCAATCCCTAATTGGACCTACAAACCAAAAATCAACCTAATCAGTATTTCAAACCTTTCGATCATGGATTGATTTTAACCTTAGAAATTTGAGCATCATCCACCATTATTTGGGGTGCAAGATCAAAAGGTTTGAAATACTGATCAGGTTGATTTTTGGTTTGTAGGTCCACCTAGGGATTGGCCGAACATCCATTCGGTCAGTGTTCTCTAAAAATGTGCCACATGGCTCATTGTTGGCGATCGTGGGTCAGCTAAGTTTTACTTGGGCGTAGAGAGAGATTTCTCTTTTTGGGGGGTGCCCGACCAAAAGTCCGCCCTAACAAGAAATGGGGTGTGCAAATATGCACTCCCTTCGTTTCTTCCGTATTTCTAAAACAACCCTTAATAATATATTATGACAACTTTAGAATTTTGATTTTCTAATTGTGCCTTGAATTACAACAATTTACAGATTCGCCCTTCTAGAAAAAGCCTCTATAACCACTTGCCTGAAAACAACTCCACCATTAAAAATCAACCCATGAAAACGACTCCGATCAACACTTAGAAATAACTAATCATGTATATTTTTTTTGGGTTAGTATGCCCGTTTAGGAGTAAAACTTCTTTCTGAGATATGCTTCTGTCACAATAAAAAACACATACCACATGGCACACTCTTAGTGGACGCTAACCATATTGATGTTTGGTCAGTCTCTCAGTGGACCTCTAAACCAAAAATCAGCCTGATTAGTGATTTCTAAGCAAATTCGATTGAAGTTATTTTCATGGGTTGATTTTAACGGTAAGAATTCGAGCATTATTGAGTGTTATTTGGGTGCAAAGATCCAAAGGTTGTCAATCACTAATATGGCTGATTTTTTGTTTAGTGGTTCATTGAGGGACTGGACAAACATCCATACGGTCAGTGTCCACTAAGAGTGTGCCGTGTGGCCTGTGATTTTCATTGTGACAGAAGCATCTATCAGATAAAACACAAAACACTGTGATAGAAATTTGGGTTGTGATGTAACAAAGTATACCTGAGATCTTTTCATTTGCGGAAGCGGCATTTTTGGTAGTCACCACTGCCATCTGGGCCCACTGACCGCATGGATGTTTAGCCCACCCTTTAATAGACATTCATACAAAAAATCAGCTTGTTTAATGATTTTTAGCCGTTGGTTTTAGTACTCAAAAGATAGTTGTATTCAACGGCTATAAGAACGCCTTAAATGGTGCTAAAAAGTGTTAAAATCTAATGGTTATAAATTACCAATCAAGGCGATTTTTGGTATGTATATCCACCAAGGGATGAGATAAACATCCAAGCGGTCAGTGGGCCCAGATGGCAGCGGTGATTACCAAAAATGCCGCTTCCGCAAATGAACAGTTTCAGGCATACCTTGTTTCATCTTTTTCCTAGAAATTTTACTCTCCGTCTAGGGTTGGCCCAAACATCCTTACGGTCAGAAATCTCCGAGAATATTCCACGTGGTTCTTATTGTGTCAGTCAGCAACTTTACCGACTGCAATGGTTAGCAAAGCTCTACTCATCTTAGGCCGTAGGATTCAAGGGACCCGCCACTTGTACCGAGACGAGGGCAGTAGTAGACTACTAGGCCGTCCTTCTGGTCTATCCAGTTGGTATATCCTTAAAAATTGAAAAGCTGAGCAGTGAGTATATCCTGTCATATTCTAATCGCTCTACTTTCTAGAACTAGGGCTCTACCACTACCAGTCCCCCCCCCCCCCCCCTTTGAAGATGAAGCTCAAGCAATTAGAAGGTCTTCTCGGAAATCTTGAGCAGTTCTCCAATCCAAAGGTTACATATCTCTCCCTCCCTCCCTCTCTCCCTCCCTCCTTGTTTCTGTAAAATGATTCGATGCAACGCCGCTGCAGGTGGAACTGGAGCAATACCCAACAGGACCGCACATTGCATCTCGGATGTTGTACACGGTGATCTTTCAAAACTTTTCTAGAGAGATTATATTAAATTTGACTGGATTTAATCCCAGTATGGTGATCACATAATAGTTTTCTAGAAAAGGATTTATAGGTCAAAAAATGTTGATATAGTAATCTTTTATGGACATACATGGGCAAGAATCGTTTGTAGAAATTTTTTCTATGGGAAACCATACAGGGCCTTAATGGAAAAAATTATGCCCAGAAAAGCTTTGATTTATTTTCAGTTGTGTTGTTTTCCATGTTTATGAACAGGCTGAGAACTCATTTGGGGATGTAAGTGGTAAGGTAGTTGCAGACTTTGGTTGTGGTTGTGGAACATTAGGTATAGCAGCTGCTCTTTTGGGTGCAGAGTGAGTAGTTTCTTGTCTCCTCCTGGTTTCTTCTAGTAACGCAAAATGTAAAATTTTCTCTGTGCTATTGGAAATGATTTTATTGCTAGACTTAAAATGGGATTTTTAACATGTTTTAAAATAAATAATTATCTTAATTTGTTTGAAAGTAACCCTGATTGGGACTGCAATTCGTAATGGCGTTACTTTTTTTTTTCTTTGTTTTCTTACTGTCTGCAATTTTAACAGATACGTCATTGGCATCGACGTCGATTCTCAATCTCTTGAAATTGCATCACTAAACGCAGAGGATCTTGAGGTAATTTACTTTTGTCTGTGCTTCGCAATATTACTTATGATATTGAGTGTTTTTTTCTATGATTTTGCATAGTGTGGATTGGACGGTTACATGAATGATAATTGAGCACTTAGTTATTGATATATTTTCTGTTTTTTCATTTTGATAAAATACCCGATTTCTATGATTATGGAGTTCAACGTTTAGAACATTTTGTGCAGTATAGATATTGAGCTGACATTGCTGCTTTGTTAACTAATTGCATGGGCAGTTGGACATAAATCTTATTCAGTGCGACATCAAGAATTTTGCATGGAGAGGTAATATTGTATCTATTTGTCATTTTTATCTCTCAACCACATTTAAGTCTATGGCAAAGGATTTTCATGCTTTTTAACATTTTTCAAACGAAGATTGGGACTACCTGTAAGGATTAGGAGTCCTGAGATTTGTTTCATATATTATTACATTAGTTAAAGACTTAACTTAAGTAGGGCTGCCAATGGATATTTTTTGAATCGAATATAAGAATATTCGAATCCGAAAAAATATCCGATATCCGAATTTTATTCGACATTTGACATTCGATAGATATTTGAATCAATATTCTAATTCGAATCCAATTAACTTATCGGATATCCTATAATATCTGATTCGTACCATAAGTAAATCAGATATATAAAATAAATTATTATGTTTATACAATATATCGGTTCGGACAATATCAAATATCCAAACCCATATCCGAAAAGTATTCAAATATCTAAAATTACGCGAATCTGATATCCAAAATTTTCGGATAATATCCGATTATTTGAATACATATTCGAATTTTCGACTATCTATTGACACCCCTAGACTTAAGATTCTTATCAGATAATGCAACTACTACTACAAAGTCTAAACTTCAGTTGTTGTACCATTGATCTCTCTAGATTGTACTGCTTAATATAAGTATGGGTGTGGAACCTTGGCCTGCCATCTCGAATTGTGTTCAGTTCAAGGTATTTCACACTTCTGTCTGGGTTGAGGCTTTACCCAGCCCTAAAATAGATTAACGTTGAGTGGGAATCTCTAGTTGGTTTTTAGAATTTGACATCTGGCTTGTGTTCTTATACCAAGAGTGATCAACTCCGTCCAATCTTTGAGGAAGTGATGGGCAATCCCATGTTGTTTTATGTCTACTAGAAATTGTTTTCTGCTAGATATCGAAGGTTAGAGGACCCAAACTTTTCCCCATACTATGTACTACCATTGACTGGGCAATGTATGTCCAGACAAACTTGACAAGCAGATACGAGGTCCTATAGAATCGTGGAATTTATATTTTCAAAGAATCAGATCTGTTCTATTAGTGCAGGTCGTTCTGATTACCAAGCAAGTTGGAACGTCATGTTTTGTTTTCATTATTTTTCAGTTGTGTTATAACTATGTAGAAGTGTCCGTGTTTGAACTTTTGGAAGTTGCTGTGCTGAACACTTAAAAGGACACTGCAAAACCTGGCACCTGTGTCATGTGGGTTGAAGTAGATTCTTTTTACATGACCTCTTGGGTGGGTAGTTGGTCTATTTGGTCTTCCCCCGTCCCGTGCTGTGAATGCTATCCGATTTAGTGTGGTTTGCTAAATCCTATGATAAGATTTTTAGTGCTGTATTATGTAATTATTTGAGAAGAATCAATAAATGCTTACTATGACGTGGGTGTAGTATGAAATCCTTATCCACTTTGTTCTTCGTTCAATGATTTCTTGTGCAGGTCAAATAGTTGACACTGTTGTAATGAACCCTCCATTTGGAACCCGGAAAAAGGGTGCTGACATGAATTTTCTGTTCATGGCTTTGAAGGTGAGAGCAAGACTATCTTATCTGATGTGTGACTTGTATGGCTGCTATCTATTGTTGTTCTAATGTTTTCATCTTAAATCAATTTTGTATCAGGTTGCTTCTCAGGCAGTCTATTCTTTGCATAAGACCACAACAAGAGACGTAAGTCAATTTCTTTGGAAGTTGTGTTTTTAGTTCGACTGTTCAGAATGGGAGATTATCCACATCCTTCCTCTAATGTCTTAATAAGATGCCTCTTTTTCCCTGTTCTCTTGTTTGTGGTTATAGCATGTGAAAAGGACAGTGTTACGGGATTTCAATGCTAGAAGTGCCGAGGTTTTATGTGAGGTACGATAACAACATTGTGGCATCGAATCACCTCTCTCTATTTAAGGAAAAACAGGAAAATTTTTAATGTGATGATTTACCTAAAAAACCTGCTTACTTTATATTTCATCTTCTCTTGTGTGCTGTTGGTATGACTGGTGGGCATGATATCATTGTGTTCATGCGTGTTCGGGATTATTTACAAAATTACAACGGTTTATATATTTTCTTTTCAGCTTCGGTACGATGTGCCCCAACTTTACAAGTTTCATAAGAAGAAAGAAGTTGATATTGCAGTGGACCTCTGGCGATTCGTTCCCTAAAGGTGTCAAGAAAGTGTAGTTATCAAACATTAGCAACCATCAACCATTAGAGGAAAGGCATGTATCATAGTTGAATACAAGAGAATAGAGAGTGGTCCTGAATCTCTTCGAATTTTTGAAGGGGAAAAAGAAGCTAAATTATCCAATTTGTTACTCTCAGATCTCAAATTACATGGGGGAGACATGAGCTTGATTACCAAAAAAAAATGAGACTCATTTGCTTGTTCTATGTTTTGTATAATATCTTGAGAACTGATATCATGGTACATTCTGATAAACCAGGTCTCTACTGTGTACTCCAAATATTAAGCAGATCCAATATTACTCCCCACTCTAGTTATGAAACCGTCATGACTGATGATCCGAGCAGAAAGTCCCATCCAATGGCTTAGGATTATTTGATTCCTTATCTTCAGACCTCGTGTGAGACAAGTAGTGGCCTATCAGTGAAGCCCGACCCATCAATCTGGACCCTTCATTTAGTAGACTACTCCCTGGATTGGATGGGCCATAACCAAAAACTCATGAATCAGTTAGAATAGCAAAATTAAGGATGGTTAGATTTGAAAAAAGAAAAGAAAAAAAGACGGGCATATTGAAGTCGTATTTTTGGAAAGAATCATTTTCGAAGCAGTTGCCAAAACTGGATGGGCTCTTCCTTTTGGGGCCTAGCCCAGTCCTAGACTGGGAAAACTGGTTGGAAGTTGCAACCTTCTTCAAGAAGCCAACTCTCTGATCCTGTTTTGGGGACGAAATCTTAATAAGTGGAGCCCAAAAAAGTGGTTCCTAGTCACCAAATACAGGCCAAAACAACTGGACCTGGACTGACTTTTTCTGGGTTTACCAAACAGGCCCTAAGCAGTGGTCAAGCCAGAAAACTGGTTCACCCTTGGGATCAGTGGGACTGCTTGAGGCGCCCACACAAACCATATCGCTGTAGTTGTGTAAATGGCACTGGTGATGTGTCCTACTCCAACTCCAATTTGTAATGTATGACTCAATTTTATGTCTAAAACAGAAATAATTCAAATCTTTCTACATGGATTTTTCATCTTTCTTCCTTACTGAGGAGAGAACCAAAACAGAGAGGTAGGTTTCTTTGTCCCATTTCTCTCAAAATTTAGATGCCAAAAGTAGAGCTTTAGATGATAATACAAAGAGGAACAACAACACTTGATCTTACTACCTAACTCTTTCATCACAACAAAAAGAATGACATAACCCTATCAACTAATCCTTCTATTTCGATCTCAAAGGCCTCCCTAGCAGCACTGAGGGTAAACCCCAACCCCATGAACTGCTCCAATGCTTCTCTCAGTGAATTCTTGCTTCTCACCTCTCATGCTTCAGTTGCTGTTTCGGCATTCTCGATGGTCTCCCCAAGAGTGAACCGGACAAACCTCCGAACTTTTATGTTCTCCCCAAGAGCGGCAACGGTCTGCTTCACCAAGTCCTTCACCAGCACACTATCGTTCTTGATAAACGGTTGCTCCAAGAGAGCAAGCTCTCCAAGCCTCTTTGAGACCCTTCCCTCGACAATCCTCTCTCTAATGTTCTCAGGCTTCGACTGTAAGTCCTCCCTCTGCATTTCCAGTTCTTTCTCCTTGCTCACTACGCTCTCCGGAATGTCTTCAATAGAGACGAACTGAACTTGTGGGCAGGCTACAACCTGCATTGCAAGATCATCGGCCAACTCTTTGAATTTCTCACTCCGGCCCACGAAATCAGTTTCGCAGTTGACTTCAATCAGTACCCCGATGCGAGAGTCGTGGATGTAGGATCCAATCCTGCCTTCTGCTGCTAGCCGGCTGGATTTCTTGTCGGCAGTCGAAAGACCCTTCTTTCTCAGGTATTCTTGGGCCTTCTCAAGGTTGCCTCCGGTTTCCGAGAGAGCTTTCTTGCAGTCCATCATGCCAGCTCCTGTTTCTTCCCGTAATTGCTTAACCAGTGCAGCTGAGACTGTCACCGTTGGTGGTCTGCAATCAAGTTTCGATCATTTCAATCCGAGACGGCAATTCTTACAGGATGTAACAAGACGCAAACACTCAAAAACATTTGCTACTGATCACATATGGCATTAATTTGCAAGTTCCTCTTTTGTTGGTAAGAAGTTTGTGAACTTGTTAAAGTCTTAAGAACACATTGAGGTAGTGGTTGGTTTTCTTCACTTTCTGGGAAGATTCATATTGAGAAGTGCTTGGTGCAGGACCCTGTAACATGCAGGAGAAAATGAAACAGATGGCGAATGTTGTTCCCCATCTGTTTTTATGATTTCCACAGCACCTGTCTTCTAGTGCTTCGGCACCATGCAGGGCCCCACACCAAATAAAATGCCGAATCCATGATTCAAAACTAACAGGATTCTTTGGCATTATATTGTGTTTATTCTTGAAAGTTTAGCATAATTATTTTCTTACTTCATGGAAACCCAGTAATCATCATAAATTTTATTTGGTAGGTAAAATGGTTGTAGGGAGGAAAAAATCACTTACTTCTCAACACTTT
Source organism: Euptelea pleiosperma (assembly GCA_035048495.1). NCBI lineage: Eukaryota > Viridiplantae > Streptophyta > Magnoliopsida > Ranunculales > Eupteleaceae > Euptelea > Euptelea pleiosperma. The sequence goes on from CM068549.1 coordinate 28,275,957, forward strand.
CCTCGACTTCAACTGCAGCAGGGTCTTTTGGTGATGCTCCAGGTGATGGTTTTGCTGCAGTTTGAGCGGCCACCTCGGCAGCAAAATCCTGGCTTTTCTTCTCCAAACCTTCACCTAGATTGTACCGTACAAACCTCTTGACTTTAATATTCTCTCCAATGGTTGCAATTGTCTGCTTCACCCAATCCTTCACCACAACCTTATCATTCTTTATGTATGGCTGTTCCAGCAGTGCGAGCTCCTCGAGCCTCTTCCTAATCCGACCCTCCACGATCTTTGATCTGATCTGCTCCGGCTTTGACAGGAGATCTTCCTTCTGCATTTCAATCTCCCTTTCCTTGTTCACAATCTCTTCAGCGATGTCGTCGGCGACAAGATACTGTACTTGTGGACAGGCAGCCACTTGCATGGCAAGGTCGTCAACCAACTCCTTGAAGATGTCACCCCGAGAGACAAAGTCTGTTTCACAGTTCACCTCGATCAGGATACCAATCCTGCTATCATGAATGTATGAGCCAATCCTTCCTTCAGCTGTGGCTCTGCTAGCTTTATTATCTGCACTTGCTAAACCTTTCTTTCTAAGAAACTCCTGAGCTTTAGTAAGGTCCCCTCCAGTTGCTGCGAGAGCCTTTTTGCAGTCCATCATTCCTGCTCCCGTTTCTTCACGAAGCTGCTTTACTAGAGTCGGGGATATAGTTGCTGCATTCCATACATCAACTGAAATCAGTAAGTAGAGAAAGAGATGCATTCTCTTATGGAGATTATGATGGTCATGTTAAACAAATTTATTATTATTATTTTTAATTCCTACGCCCTACTTTTATTTCTACCTCTACTTTGGGTGGGTTTGCTGGAATTAACTCATGATCACAATGTTGCAACCCTTGTGTTCCAAATGCTGGCCACGAGCTCAAACTCCCATAATTTTGGGATGAAATTTTTAAAGAATTCCTAAATTATGGCTTTCTTTCTATTAATGATAGCTATAATTTCAGATTTTCTTATTTCTGAGGAGATTATAGAGAGAGAAAGAAATAAGATATAATTTCTATTAATAAAGGACATTAACTAAGATATGCTTGTTATTTATGAAGTTTGCGAAATTACGGAATTTCGATTTCGACCTAGGCCAAAATCTAGGTGGAAATCAAAATTTAAATCGTTGGTTAGATAAGCAACAATAGCAATAATGAAAGAAGGCTAGAACCTTTAGTTGTTGTTTCCTGGTGAGACGGAACCTCTGCTTGTTCACCCGAGGTAGTCACACTGCCATTTTTCTCAGGAATAGAATCCATCTTTACATCTTCATTTGGTGTGGCATAAGATGTTTCATTCTCCACAGTGGATGGTGGTTGTGCCTGCACTTCATCCTTTACTATAGCATCAGCAGCTTGATTCTCTACAACTTCCACACTGACCACACTTTCTGAAGACAAGATCTGATCACCAACTGTTCCTCCAGCTGGGTCAGATTCATTTCCATCTTCCTTCACCCCATCTGTTACAGGAGCCTCCCCTGTTATCGGATGCACAGAGGACACACTCCCCTCAGGAGTCAAAGTATTAGAATTCACCTGCTCTTCCTGTGTGGTTTCATCTGAACCATCCACACTCTGTGATGAATTAGAAACTGTATTTTCAGGGTTCTTGTCATTGTCCATGAGTTCGGTGGGGGGAGCATCTATTGTACTAGTTGCCTGCTTCTATTTTATTGTCTGGCACCTCTGAAGAAGTTTTATCACCATCCACCACTTCATCCACCACAGGAAGAACACTGACCTGTTCCTCATCGCTGCTTGTAGGCTGGTCCTGCACTTTGGGAGCATCAGAGTTGGTTTCAGTTTGGATAACCTTACCCTCTATCTCCTCTGAACATTTCGGTATCACTGGAGTTTCAGCTGGTTTCTGTGCTTTCTCCCTCTCATCCAAAAATGTGGCAATATCCTTGTTCTTACGAAAAGCCAACAGAAAGGGATTGGTTGCTACATGCACCACCCCCTGGCTGAGTTTCGAGTTCAACTCTGCAACATCTTCTTCTTTCTTCATTGTCAAGGTAACCTGTCCCCTCGTAATACGCAACACCCGGACACTAACTTCTTGACCAGCCTGCAGTGTGGAGCCCCCCATCATATCTGCAAATCCTTCATTGGATTCCTCTGATGTGGGGAGGAATCCTTCCTCCCCTTCAGGAAGAGATATAAAAGCACCTGCTCTGTTTAAGTTCTTTACAGTGCCCATTAGGTCTTGTCCCTTGACAAACTTTGAACTTTTCTGTACTCCCCCCCGCTTTTGGTTGGACTTTGTAGAGTTCCTTCCACTACTACTAGCAGGAGCATCTTTCCGTTCCTGCAGCTTACTGATATCATCGTCCTCACGCATAGTCAGAGAAATCCGTCCAGTCTCAGTATTTGCTTCAACTAACCTCACCTTCACCTCTTGCCCAACAGAGACAATGCTTCCTACATCCTTAACAAAGCTATCACTCAACCTGGAAACATGCACCAGGCCATCTGTGAAAGCTCCAAAGTCAACAAAAGCGCCAAATGGCAGGATTGATCTCACTTTCCCTGTAAAAGTTGCACCAGGAACCAGTTCCTCATTTTTCACAGGTGGCACATCGCTCTTCCTAATAGGTTTTGAGCGTTTGGATTGAGTAGTAGGAGTAACACTGGCATCACCAGTTGTTGAGGGTACTTCAATAGTTTCAACGGCATCAGATGCAACTTCTGAGGTCCCACCAGTATCTTCACCTGCAACAGCAAAATCTGGTTCTTCAACAGCTACTTCAGTCCCTGTGGCTGCTAAGATATGGACTCTTGATCCACGCTGTACAGCACACCCACTTCTGTATTTAGGAAATAATCTCACTGATGTAGGCAGGGGTAGGAGAGAACTTTGTGAGCGTAATGTTTTTGTGAAATTTCTCAAAAAATTGCATCTTGTTAAACATTTGTTTTTCCTTGAGATACAGGTAGTTCCAGAAATGAATGCAACATTGCTTATCGAAGAAAGAATTACAGGTGTCATGTTGATGGCAATTACACACGCATAGAGGTTTAATCAGCAGCTAAATAAGTTTTTTATTCTTCTTTTGACCTGCACAGAATAAAGACAGGTGAATGAGAATAGACAAAATAGATCTTCCTTGAAATTTAAAAGGAGATGATCATTGCTTTACGATAAAAGATGGTACACCATCTGAAAGTTGAATAAGCAACAGAGTGAGCCTGTTCACAGTAAGTTGCATTCTTGCAATGACACTAATGAACATAGGTTTAGAACCAAATATAATATTGGATACAGATATAAAAAATGCCACATTTTGCTCCATGAATCAGCTCCATGTTCAATTAAGCAGATCCCAAGGTCGCAAATTTGCATATGATCAAGAATATACCTTTGTATTTTTTTTAAAGGTTGAAGAAAAAGTACTGTTGTCATTTCATGTATTTGTGTGCTATCTTTTCCTGACCATGCGACTGTGTATTACAAGTAGAATTGGTCCAACCATGTATACCTAATACCAGAACCCACATTAAGGTAGACACCCACCCTTAAACAGCATTCTTATGAAGACTCTTGATGAACTAATGGTCATTCTTAAGAACATCTCCATTTTGTGGTTCATTCAGTCCCCCTACACGAAGCATTGGTTCATTGATTTCAAAGTTCAGCTTGGTTGAGGAAAAACTCAAGAAATCTAGCAACTAGAGGAAGATATCACTAGAAAATAATGGGAAGGAAAAATATAAAGATACAAAATAAGGACATATAAAAAAAAGAAATAAGGATGATTGGGAGAAGAAAGGTCGATTATCATTAATGTTTAATAAACCAAAGGGGAGAAGAAACGTCGATATAGGTTACCTTTGGGTTTCTTACATACAGATGATTTTCTGGTGGTCAGGGGAAGGTGTGTGGAAGTAATACGTTCATTTAGTCTTGTCATTTTTCTCACTGGGAGCTTAGCACCATTCATACCTACCATGTCAAGGCTAATCCTGACTTTGCCATGCCATCTTGACTCAATGGAATTCATGTGGAAAGTTAACAATGAAATGAAAGAAATTATCCAGGATCGTAATTCATCCCATCTAATAATACTTCAAAAAAGTATATAGCATATCCAACCCTGACCACCCATCTGGGCTTGTACATGGACAGTAACATGACAGGAGTATGTTTCTGTACCGTGCAAACACTGGACCTTGCATTATCCTAGAAATTTAAAGCATTGTTGTAAACCCATCTAGATTTACTCAATTTGTGCTGGTATCCGACAAACAATGATGATGTACAATCCTAGTTGTAGCCTTTCAATTACTGGAAGTGGAAGTGCAAAGACTCCCTTAAAATGGCGGGAATCAATTGAATTGTAGAACTGGATTTTATATTGCATAAAGTATATAAAAGAAAAATAAATGGACAAACTGAGAATGTTACAAATTCACATATCAACAAGTACTCAATTTGTAACATAAACTGCATTTCTTCATGAACTATTTAGAGCAATCAATCAAATATTGGAAACCCCATGCAGTCCCATCTTATGTCTGGACCACATCCCACATCAGAGAGATGTTAACAACACCGAATACCACAGATGTTCAGTTCAGGTAGGAAAATGGTAAAAATTGGGATTTTGGATGTGGAGGAAGAGAACTCTTGTGCTCCAAGATTTCTCTCCCAGGTAATCTGGGGTCTAACAATCAAAATCACATAATAACTGCTAATGTTTAACCCCATGCAAGAGAAGAAATAAGCAGATATAGCTAGTAATCATCTCAAATTCTGCTCAACACTCTTCATTACATGACATTTTTAGTAAGCGCATGGAACTGTAATTCGATCACCAATTCTGAACAAGAGATGAAATTCACAAACAGTGCTAGAAAATTATCCCCAATTCTCAATCTATAGGTACCCTTTACAAAAAAATTCCATCTGGGCACTTCTAAAAATTCTCTAGAACACAAAAATCCACCAAAAAGGAAAAAAAAAAATTCCTCAAAAGAACCATTTCCAAGCTTTCTGCTTTCCCAACATGACTGGTAAGCTAAACCATCCAACACACATCAGAAAAAAAATGCAAAACAACACTCCGAAAGAACACTGATTTATACATACTCAATACTCAGAGCCCTTAAGACTAACTCCTAAACCCACAATTTGGATGAATCAAGTAAAACCCAAAAGAGAAAAGCAGAATCTCCAGCTCACTGAATCAGTAAAGAGCATTCATTGAAACTGTTCGAAAGGAATTAAAAACCCAAAATCAAAACAACCCAATAGACGAAGAATACAGTACTACACAAACAACAATCAAAATCAACAACACCATTAATAATTTCTAAAAAAACAAAAACCCCATTAACCAGTAAAATTCACATTGAAATCTTACCCGTTAATCCCCAACTGCCCCAAATTTAAGCAAAGAAAACAGAGAGCTGAGAGAAACCCAAGAATTCTCTGGGTTTCGGGCAGATTTTTTTTCATCGCTTAGAAGAGGAACGAAAGGCGGGGCTTTAAATCCTTATCCCATAGAGTTTTCCCGAGCAGTGCTAGCAAGCAACGCCTAAAGGTGTTGCACAGATTCAACCAATAAAAAATACATTTTAATTCACAAGGTAACTTTTCGTCTTTTGCGGGGTTGCATCTGTGCAACGCCATCAAGGCGTTGTTTGCGATCGTTAATTTTCCCTCGTAGATAGGATCCGGGACCCACATTTCATAGTGCAAAGCTCCATGAAAAACTCCATAGTGTGGTCCTTTTACTGCTCAATTGGTAATTTGATCAGGGACGTCTATCAGTGAGGCCACTTCTTTGAGCCAGGCCCGATTGTTCACCGTGCCGGGCCTGGGCTTAGATTAGGCGGCCCAATGGGCACTTACACTATAGTCTGCATAGCATGTAATATATATGGTATTATTTTCATAATCTATATAACAAAACAGGGAAGTTGTCTCCCCACTTATACCCCCTCTTATCTATTTCAACAAAGAAGGGCCGAGATCTTATCCCCCAAATGGATGGTGGATCTCAGTCACTCACGCCTGATTTTGGCAAATGCTTTGACGGGGAGTGCCAAGTGCACGGGCCACCCACTATCAATATAACAAGTGACCGTGTTTTTCTTATACCCCCTCTTATCTTATATGGCTTCAATAATGAGTGGCTGAGATCCACTATGCTTCATATCGATGGCTGAGATTAACTCCCACTTGATTTTGACAAACACTTTGTCAGAAAGTGCCATGGGCATGGGCGACCCAGGCATATAACAAGACAACTCAGTTGTATTCTCTTATCTTATCAATCTATCTAATGTGGACGGTTAGATAAAGAGTGGTTGAGATCAAATCCATCGATCTAATGTGGACAGTTAGATTTCAGCCACTCAATCCGCCTCATTTAATATCAATTTATTCAAAATTTGAATTTACACACCATTATTTTTTGTTATTTCTGTTATTTTCCCATTTCTCCCTTTGTGCGTTACAATTCGTTATAACAACCGTTATAATAGAAAAAACAGTAACGCCCCAGTCCGTTATACCGTTTGAGTGCCGAAGGCACCCAATTTTTGCAAACGCTTTTGTCGGAGAGTGCCGTGGGCACGGGCCATTTACTAGTATTAGATAAGTTATAGTGTTGCTTTTGATGGTTGTAGGTGCTTGTGATGAGCCTGGACCATCATATCTAAATCTAGTCTGGGCTTGGGCCAGATATTCAACGCCCGATTCATGCTACTAGGTCCATGCCTATTTGGACCTCAGCCCAGCCCGTTTGTAACCCTATATGGGTTCGTTATTCGGAAATTCATTTTAATTTCTTTTTTCCATTTAAAAATTAATTTTTTTTATTAATTTGAGAACAATGTATGTATACTGCATGAATAATACGGTTCTTCATAAAATACACAATTTTAGGAAAATTTTGAAAAGTTCAGCCACAAAATAGTGTTTTTTAAGGGAATTTTTGAACCACCCCCCCCATGTTATCTTTGAAATTTGACATACCCCCCACACTTTGAAAAAGCTGACATACCCCCCTATGACTTGGTCCATGGTCAGTTGACCAATGTTGACCCAAGTTGACCACAATATTTCACATTGAAAGACAGAGATACCCTTGCCTTCAACCATGGAACAAGGGTTTGGATCAAAACCAAACCCCCAAATCAAATGGATGTGGTGGACGGCAAGCCAAGAGATACCAATGGGTTAGTTGCCCATCATCAGAGACCTACCCACTGGAGTCTCATGCTGGTCATCCACTACTACGGCGAAAATTTAAAAACCCATTGGTATCTGGAGTTTCACTTTTTTGGGTATCTCAACTAGCATTAGGGATTCCCACTCCATATATTGATTGAATATTTTTAAACAATAATAGTTAGGAGATCATCCGTTTTCAAGCTAAAATGAGTTGGGAAAAACAAGCTTGAGTCTATGGTCAGACAACCCAATGGTTTTTTTAATTTTTGTCAGAGTGGTGGATGACCGGCATGAGACTCCAGTCATTTGACGTGGCTTGCCATACACCACAGCCATTTGATTTGAGGGTTTAGTTTTGGTCCAAACCCATGTTCCAAGGTTGAAGACAAGGGTATTTCTGTCTTTTAATGTAAAATAAGCTGGTCAACTCAGGTCAACATTGGTCAACTGACCTTGGACCAAGTCATAGGAGGGTATGTCAGCTTTTTCAAAGTGTGTGTGTGTGTGTGTGTGTGTGGGGGGGGGGGGGGGGGGGGGGGGGGGGGGGGGGGGGGGGGGGGGGGGGGGGGGGGGGGGGGGGGGGGGGGGGGGGGGGGGGGGGGGGGGGGGGGGGGGGGGGGGGGGGGGGGGGGGGGGGGGGGGGGGGGGGGGGGGGGGGGGGGGGGGGGGGGGGGGGGGGGGGGGGGGGGGGGGGGGGGGGGGGGGGGGTCCCATTTTTTAATTGCATACACAAACGAAGGAGTATCATATGGAATCTCACCCGTTAATCTGATATCCCAGGTGCGATTATGTTAAAAAAATAGATCTGACCCGAGAGGTTCATTCCCTAGCGCTGGCCCAATATTGGTGAATGGTGGGTCCAAGCAAAGTCTTAGACATAGGATCAATATATGTGGGCCCAATTAGGGTTGTTAATGGATCAGGGATGAGCCTGACTTGTGATACCTGTAGACTGTAGCTACTAGACCCATGACCAGCTACAAGCCCAATATATACATCAGGATGGGCCTTTAAGTTTGGGCTGGATAAATTAAGCCCAAGCCCAACACAATATTTAACGGGCCTTAAAATTATATTTGGGCTCAATCTATCGAGCTTATAAATGCAGCCCAAGCCTGAGATCATTAGGGATTGACTGACCTAGGCCCAACCCAAACTCCACGATTTTTTTTTATTAGTTTGTTTGGACGTTTAGGAAAAGCTATCAAGTAACGCCAGAAAGTTGGGGATAAAGTGTAGAGATGACGGACAAATTTAGTCTGCAACTGTTTACAAACAGTGTATCCACCATTGAATTCTTCTTGAAACACGTGTTTTTAATTTTTAAAATATTTTTTTGAAAACATTGGAATAACACATTTTTCAAGGGACATCCAACAGTACTGACAATGTTTGCATACTTCTAAGTCAGCAAATAGTTACAGACTAGATTTGTCCAAAAAAATTTGTATCAAACCCTTCCACAATTTAATTTTAATTAGTAAAACCCCTTCATCTTTTCAAACATTAGGATTACCCCCTTACAAAAATTTACCATGGTTAACATGGATCGCTAAATTACCATGGGTCGGGTCTAGCTCGGCCTGAGCCTGGCTTGAGATACATGTAGCTAGACCCAAGTCCAGCTACAAGCCCAATATATACAGCAGGCTGGACCTTTCAGTTTGGGCTGGATAAATTAAGCGCAAGCCCGAATTACCCTCAATTTTCCTCTCATCTCCCACCCCACCGTCTCTACCATCACCACCGGTCTCACAGCTGCCGCCTGCCACCACAATCCTCGGTTCAAATCGCAAAGAAATTATTATAAAACAATAAATTTTAAGTCCCAACTTAGTTAACAAGCTTATAAGTGTAGCTAGGAATGTAAACGGGGTGCTGACTGGCCAAGATTTAAATGGGCCTGGCTGCAAGCCAAGTTTCCAAGCCTAGGCTCGGCCATCGGCCCTTAGGTGTGCCGGGCAGCAGGTTGGGCCTCGAGATGGGCCAGGATGGGGTGTCCAATAGTCAAATTTATGACCGTTGGGTACAAAAAGGAGGGGGGGTCACTATTCAACCACTGCTGACCTGGTAGACCAGGCTCCAAAATACTAACCCAGTCCTGGCCCTTAGAGGTGGGCCAGGCCAGGTCTTTAATGGGCCGGGCTGCGGGCTCACAGGTCAAATTTACGCCCATAGTTGTAGTTCAAGCCAAGTTTTAAAAGGGGCCGTTACAAGGGGGCGCTACTGTTTTTTCCGTTATAACGAATTGTAATGCTCAGGGGCAATAATGGAAAATAATGGAAAAATGGCACTGAAATTCAAAGTTTGAAATTTGAATTTCAAATTTTCAAAAGTGAAAAAATGGAACTAACGGCCATTATTCACAAAATTTCCAAAAAATATCAGCCGTTATAACGAAAATAACGGCGGTTATTTTTTTGAATGTTTTAATGGTACATAACGTAACGGGGGAGGTCCGAAACCGTTTCCATTTTTTAAACCATGGTTCAAACTTAAAAATTGCCTCTTTTTGCAATGTGATAGGACATTGGGCTGGAACTTGCTGCACTATGATTCCATTAGGCCTCAGCTGCCATGTATAAAAAACCTAACTTGAGACTTCTTTGTTAGGAAGATAATGGTAGGCTCAAGGTGAAAGGGGGTTTTGAATCCAGCCTGGAACATGATTAGTTGGGCCCAAGCTAGGTCTGGCTGTGAAGGGCCAAATAACAGGTCAGTAGAGTCGTTTCATTAGATTTTAGCTAGACCTAAGTTTTTTGTTTTACTAAAACCCAAGCCAAGTCCAAGCCCAAGATCCCACTCTGGATCGCCAGACCTAGACCGAACAGCAATGGCCTATATAAATAGAAAATAGTTGATGACGGTTACAATTATGTTTTATGGTGACATTTCTTGGACGCACTGTTCAAACGGTGGCCCACCTCTTGATGGGCTATGACCCATAAACCCAAATAGCAGTATCTAAACCAGCATCCAACGAACACGGTCAAAGATCGAGAGAGAAGTCCTCATTTCGAAGTTAGGATCACTGGATCGGCAAAGTGGATCACCAATATAACGCTCAAAATCGATGTGCATGAGAAAACATGTAAAATATACAGTGTAACAACATGAACCATGATAGTGTTGGGTACCATCATATGCTTTCTCTGAGATAAAAATAAAAAATCACCGAAAGGCTTGCGTTATTATATTTTGTTGACCGGTAATTCGTACGGTCATACCCCGTAACTAACACGCCCATGTTCACGGCATCAACCCCATACAAGTGGCAATCATCCTAACGCCAAGTGGACGGCTAGTGATTGACGGTAAAGGTGAAGTAGACTATCTCTTATTTTATTTTATTTTTTGGTGGTGCTTATATAATCTTCCGCCGGCCTATAATCAATTTGTCGATAATAAGAATCCATGACCACATTTCATTGTCCAAACCTGCCCAACAGAGCTAATTAAAAAAATAAAATAAACTAAAATAGAATAGAATCCACGAATGGAAAATGTGATTCACGTCTTTCTTTCTACTTTCCATAATATTTCCTCAACTTTGATATTCTATAATTATTTATTAAATAACCATTTTTTTCATAAATTAAATTTTGTGAATAAAAGGCAATTTAGAAAGAAATAACACGTTTATTGAGGAAAAAAAAAACATGTTTGTTGTTCAAAAATGAAAGCCTAACCATAACGCTCGTCATATGGAACCGTCGATGGTCCTCAGGATTCACAACCACGGACCTTCGAATGGTCTGGAACCTTCGTCGGCATGATAGCATTATTTCCCTACGCTAAGACTTAAACTTTCTACACCTCTATCACATAGGTGCTTTAATTTTGGTGTATTAGCTTGGGTCTTAACATTTGGTATCAGAGCCAACCCCACGTCATAGGTTCAAGTCACGGGAGGGGTGATCGGAGGAAAGGGCTACCTGGGGGCTCGCTCAAAAAAAGAGAAAATTGGGGTAGGTACCAGAAAAAGTGCCGGGGGCTCGCTCACAAAAAGTGAGAAAATAGTGGTACCAGAGTGAAAGCTGCCTCAGAGTGGTTCACCGTGGACGTTGGCCTTGGAAGTGTGGTGAAATGTTATGATCCTGAAGGTTAAGACTTAAACTTTCTGCACCTCTATCACCTAGGTGCTTTTGGTGTATTGGTTTGGTCTTAACATTTAAGGATCGTAACAAGCTTGCTCCATTGTTGATTGCCTAGCATCCAAGGAAACCGGTTTCTACACAGCGCGTATCTATAGCAAAATTTTTTATTTTGGGTAAGCAATATATTTAGCATTAATATACAAATAAATACATATTCATATACGCATATCACATGCATGCAAGCCTGTATTTTTGAACCTTCTAACGTGTTTTATAATGAACAAAATTGGAGTGGCGTCAAGAAACTCCATGAGATTCAACAAGATTGAATAAATAATATGAGCATGGGTAGAATTATAAATAATGTTTTCACATTAGAGGAATATGACATCATCACTCCTTGGATTTCATTTCTTTTTTTGGGGGGATAATCAAGGAAAGCTTGTTAGGCAGATTTGCTTGTGTTCCCAATGTTAGAAAATTACGATTTGCTTGGCTTTTCCTTGCCATAGAATGATAATCATCTTTATAGTGAGATGAAAGCAATAACTTATATAAACTATTGCAACACCATCTTTTAATATTAATGATCAGACTCATTAATTACACACATTGGAGTCTTCTTCAACCTATATTTTTATCCAGGAATGCCAGCAAGCAACCCTTAATTAATAGAGTTTGCACAGATGTGATTTCGTGTCTCTTTCAGAGTTACGTCTTTCATGAATCAGCAAAAAATAGAGAGAATCTAAAGATCAATCACATAGACACAATTAATTTATATGGTTCGGCAGTGTGCCTTCCTCCAAAGGCGAGAAGAGCTTTCTTTCATTATCTTTAAAGAATTTAGGGTTAGAGAATATATAGAAATCTCTAGTACAAAGAAATATCCAAAGTACCCCTGATGCAAGTTGTACCTAATCACGAACTGTACAAAATTGTAAGCCTTGCAGAACAATTCCTACATAATACAAGACACCTAACCCAACGCTTGTATAACTTTATTAGAGGGTTGCTTGCTAGCTAGCTAGTAATATTCCTCATATTTTTATTTAGGAATGCTAGCTAGCAAGCAACCCTTGATAGAGTTGAATAGATAGAACACTGGAAAAAAAAATATACCCTTAAATATTACGCCTTTGAATTTTATATATATAGAGCTGGGATAAAATGACTCATGCTATTCTTACTAATTTTTAGAACTTTTTACCCTATCGAATATGAATATAAATTTGACGGTTAAAATAAATGGTACGAAAATTTTCAATTTGCAATCCACTTTTCACAAGGCCGCAAATATTGGAATGGGCTGACTTTTTTTTAGGTTGATACCATGTTGCGAAGAATATCATCACCAAAAATTAGCCATTAACTCATTTGCACGTGGGCCCCATGTCCATTAGTCATTTTATTAGTAAGACTTGCATGAGTCATTCTGTCCCAGCGCGCATATATATAGGGGTTTCTCTCTCTCTCTCTCTCTGTCTCTCTTGTATACCCACATGGAAGATACTAATAACATTCATCTCTCATAGGTAGATGGAAACCTAATCTCATTGAACATCAGTTTCAAAGATGATTTTTGATGCCTCATCTTCATATTTTTTGAACTTTTTGAAGTTAACACAGCTTCTACTTGTAAATAATATTTCTCTACTTGGATTGCCATCTTAAAATAAATTACTTAGAACTCATCTTCCCAATGGATTTGATTAAACATATAGTATAAAATGATCATAAGTTACACATTAGTCATAAAAAATTAGAGTTTAAACTAAGAAGAACTTGAATTTTCAATCAACAAGATATAGCAAATCATATCCAAGGTAGATCATGAGGCCACTCAGGATGTTGGTTCTATGAGTGGTACTTTCCAAGGAGGAGACAAAGGCGACCAACCCCATTAATACACTGCACATTTCTTACTCATCAATGGCTTCTTTTATTAGGGTTTTCTTAATTAAGGTCTCCATATCCTAAGGAACAAGAGGATTGAACTCTGTAGCATCTCCACATGTGGTCATGGATCTCTCTTTGTAGTTTCCAAGGTCACCCCCCTCTCTCCAGTTGTAACTACCCCCATAATCCCCATAATAGAATCCTTGAAGACTTCTTGGTCATCCAACTTTTATTTTTCTTTATTAAAAAGGGAAGGTCCCCACCACCCACCTTGGCTAAGTTAAGGCAAAACGCATGGAACCATGAGCATTTTTTTTCTTTTTTTTCCTAAAGCCTATAAAACCTAGAGGAATCTAAATTTCCGTATGGATTCCCTGTCTCAAATCATGTAGCTTAGTTAGCTCAGATCCCACTCAGCGCATTTTAGTATATCCACCCAAGTGTTTGTATATAATTTTTTACTCTGGTAGGTGGTCTCTACAAAGTACAAACAGCGTTGCTTTGTACATTTGACAGATATAGGTGTCTCCTAGAAGATCTTCTAGGTCAAAAATCATCTCATCGGTTGGTTCATGATCTGGGATCCATGAGGAAGAGGACTAAGTTTGGCCCTTGTGAACAGCTTGATGCACCATCTCCCTTTAGTCCTTTGAGCGAAATGCGGCAAAAGGAAAGAAAATCAATGGACCGACCCATCGTCTCTTTTATCCATGGTTCGATCAGGATCAGAGCCCACTGATCTGATCCAAAACTGGATTGTCTCGCCCTTAGATCGTTGTTTCCAAAGAATAGGGCTGGCAATGGAATAGATCGACCTAAAGATCCGAGTCGAAAAATCCGGGTCTGGAACCTTATTTTTACTTATCAGATCGGTACCGAAACAAAGAAGGTCAATCCGATCTCTTATCGGTTCGGTACCGGATCAACCCTAGACCGAATCCGATATTGACTTGATATATAAACTACATATATATATATATATATATAGGTAGTCTTTTTTCGTATTCTAATTGTTATATACATTTTTTATGTATGGCAAATTGGGTCGGCTCTGGAACTGAATTTTATTGATCAGATTGGGTCCGCATATCAATTGAATTTCTTATCTGATCATCCGACTCGAGCCTGATCCATTGCCAGCCCTACCAAAGAAGTTTTACTTTATTGTCCCGGGCGAGATGCTCCAATCCCCTTCTGAATCAGATCAATCCGGCCTCTTAACCCGAGATTTCGAAGCATGCTTTTAACCCTCTGATCTAATGACTTTTTCCTTTCTAAAGAACTTGCTATATCTCCCCTAATCATGGAGATTAAATAATCTGATTACAAATTCAACCAACTTTATGGGGGGTGGTGGATATATTAAGAAAAAAACTACTGCTATTTTGCATGAATTATGGCATTTATAGACCGAATGTATGATATCTAATAAGATTTTCAAACCTAGATTTTCTCGTCTGTTGGCGTTTATGACACATAAACAAAATGCCTAGGGATTGATTGGAAGACCAAAATTACCTCTACTAGATGTGATTGGACCAATCTTTTTAAGAATCTTGGGGGATTCTTCTTGTTTTTTTTTTTTTTTTTACTCCCAAAGTTGAGATTTGAGACACGTAAGAGTCTCATACAGGTGCAAGTCCCCGTGTATATATAAGTAGAATTATGGGGTAGTTTTTTTTTTTTTTTATTTGAGCTGTGTTGCTGTACACCCACCTCCTTATCTTCAAACCATCGGATTGTCCTCCGGGGAATCGTATCGCATGCAAATCTCGAAGACCATCGAACGGTTTCGACAATAGGAAGGACGTCAACCTGAGATGGACACCAGTAGTTTAGTATTTTATGTGGGTTTTTGATAGATATGAAGGTTTGTTTATTTAGAATTATGAAGGGCTTAGAAACCACAGCGTTTTCCAAGGGATATTGCTTTGCGAATCGTGTGGAGTAATGCACGAATAGTTTGCATGTGCCCATAATCTACAATAGATATTCTCTGCATCTTTTTCCACTTACTTTTGTCTTTCTTTTTTTTTTTTTATATTTCCACTCTTTTCCTTTTTATTCTCTTCCATCATTCCTTAAATCCACCCATTAAATCAAACCCAACCAGCAAATCTTCTCTTACCCACCCCCCACCCATCTCAAAAAAAAAAAAAATCTAATTTAGAGTGTCAATAGGCTCAAGCCCATCAAACTTAAGCCCACTAAAATTTGTCGACGTTCTGCACTGCAACCGTGAGGTCGGTCATGGGTCCGATCCTAGGTCAAATCATACTTAACAGATTGATCTCTGAGGATAACAATTAATCAACTCAAAGGTCTCTCAAATGAATGATCTCAGGTTGGCTTATCTTTAATTCTATGGGTTCTTATCATGTAGGGCCCGTAATTTGGACATTTCGACATGAATTGTCACACTGTGGACTGTGGAGGATGGAATATTATTATTGTTTTCAATATGTTTAATTATATTTTCACTTGGTCTAATATTTTGAGAATAAGTGATGAGAAAGACAATATTTTTTTTTTATAGCTGGAGAGCTTGAAGCTTTGACTATTAAGAAAAACCCACAAATGCTTGACTTTTGCTTGTAGACCGGCCCACATTTATGGGACTTAACATAAAGAGATTAGAACATTAAATCGTTCGAGCACGTGCAAACCCCCTCATACACACGCACCAGGTAAGCTGGGCCGAAGCCTTAAGGCACTACTACAAAAATCAGGAATGATATCGCTTATAAACTCAGGACTTGCGCTTCCTGAGGCGTGGTCCTGGCCATCTCACCAACCCTTCGTTGGTTCAAGGTAGTTTGATTTATGTTTATAATCATGGTTCTGGTTTTAGTGGGCTACAAATTGGGCCCACAATTGGCCTTAATGCCCATTAATCTTCACAAATACATGCGTATTGCTCATGCTAAAATTGATACGTTGCACTCTTACGGCCTACCAACCCATTAATGTTTGGCCCAAATTGGATTTTGAGTTTTTGCATCATGGACTTGGACCCAATGCTTTTCATCTATGGGCCTATTTATGAAGCCCATGAAGAAAATAAGTCTAAAATACAATAGCTAGAAATATCCTATGATGCTGATTTTTGGAGTGTAGATTCACCAAGGAGATGAGCCAACGATAAATGAGCCCGAAGAGCGACGTGGCAAGATTTGGCGTGACCAACACGTGGGACGTGTATTCGTGAGCAACACATACCGTTTTCTCAATTATAAAAAATATAAGCGAAAAGATTAAACTTTTTAGTATTTTTGGAGGAGGTGATGGTAAGTTTTTTTTTTTTCGTAATTGTCGGGTTCACATGTGTATTTAAGAAATGGAGACTTCTCGCTTTCCACCCAACAATACCACATAAAATATGATCCACAAATCATGCGTGAAACAGCTCAATTTGATTTGGTGCATGGCAACTAAGGTGTCTTCTAATATATCGCGATATTTTTCACGATATTTCAACGTAAAATCAATATCTATTATTATTTATATTACATATTTAAAAAAACACACACACAATAACGGTAACGATCGCACTCCTTCGTTATTATCGGTAACAGACACTTAGTGCTACCGTTATCTCCATTACAACAGGTCATATCAGTCATATCGCCTAGGTGCTTTTGGGTCAGGATTGGGGGACAACATTTTTTACAACAAAAATTGGCACATGTCAATGTATAAATTAGAAGTCTTGGAATGGGATGATTTTTGGCGAGGATGGTCTCTATAGTGAGGAGATCATCCTCGTAAAAATTCAAATCAATCTGATATTCGTAGATCAATTTACAAGTTGAAGAATTATAGACCGTCTATTTTTATCGTTAACTTGAAAATCACATTTGATTCAGAATGTGCTGATTTTTTGTATGGGTGATCTATATGATGAGGAGATCACCCTCACCAAAAATCAGCTATTGAGTCATCTTCTATGTGGGTACGCCAAAATTATTGTAAAAAATGTTGTATGAAATTGTTGTCCCCCGATCCTGACCCATATATATAGTTTTGATATAACGCCGAGAATTGTATTTCTCCTTAGATGAGCATCTACGAGAAGTTGCCGAGGAAATTTCTTGAAGACTGATCAGAATGTGATACGGTCTACCTTTATAATTGGATTTTTAATTATTTTAACTTTCTAAATAAGTTATTCATATAAAATTTATAAAAGGGGATTTCTATGGTACTTTTCAGGTAGACCATAAGCACTACCGTTTAGTGGTTGTGAGGTGTGACCTGGAGATCTCTTAGGCCAAATAACTGACCTCATCTGACTATCTAAAGATTCTAAAGAATCTAAACCATTGGATGGAGAAAAACTTAGCTCTTCAGGGTTGGAGAGTAAGTTTGATACACTACCTCCCACAATTGCCACGTGGTACACTCTTTCCCGCCAACTGATCCTATGAATGTTTGGCCAACATTTTTGGTGAATCTACCAACAAAAAATCATCGTGATTGGTGATTTCTAGCCATTAGATTTGAGCTTTTTCATCATGGGCCCATGAAGAAAACTGATCCAATTTAACAGCTAGAAATCACCAATCAAGCTGATTTTTGGTGTGTGTCCACAAATGAGTCAGTGGAAAAGAAAGATTGTGCCACGTGGCATTTTAGATGGAGAGCAATTTTTTTTTATTCCATACGATAGTAGAAATAATGAGTAGGATCTAGAACTTGGATCAAAGTTTGACTTATAAGAGATCTCCTAGGTAAGGGTGACCCAATGGTGGATCCTCACTCCATTGTTTGTGTGCCACATGTACTTCTATGCCAGAGGTAGACCATCCTTATGCTGTATCCTATAAGTACCTTAGTTATCCTATGAGAGAAGGAGGCCATTGTTTTATTTGAGAAACCAATATTTTATTATTTTTCTAACACTTAAAATCAAACGACAATCGTTTTCAGTATCGTAATCTCAAGTCTAAACAAAGAAAAAGAGGAAACAAATAATAAATAATTCATATAGCTTCTCAAAATGAGCAAAAATAAGGGAAAGAAGAACAGAAAATCTAAGTATATATCTCTAAATCTACACAATCTGATCCAGCGATGCAATAATTACTCGAGGCAAAGAGAGCTTAAAAAGGGTATCGGAGATCTCTGAATCACAGTTGCAGACACGTTGTAGAAGTAATTGGTTTTGTTGCAAATTTCATTAGAGAAGAGGAGAGAGATGGGTAGCAGTTATCTTGGTGAACCAAGCTTGGGAAATGGAAGATCTGGGTCTACAAGGAAGGGCAAGAAGAGCAACTCAGACAAGCCCAAGCAACCCCAGAGAGGTCTTGGAGTAGCTCAGCTAGAGAAGATCAGATTACATAATCAAATGGGTTGTAGCTATCTTCCTTCCATTCAAAATCCTTACCACACTAATCTCAACCAGGTTTCCTAATTTTCTTCTTTTTTTCTCTTCTCTCAGTTTTAAATTTTCAATCTGAAGTTTTTTATTGGTTTACAGTATATTCATGGCTGTTTGTTATGGTTGCTGTACATGCAGGAAGAGGATGTGAGAGTAGAAACAACATATTCATCAGTACCATCATCATCGTCGTCGTCTTTTTCTTATTCTTCATCATCATCATCGTTTGGTTTTCATCCCAACATCATGGTATGTCAGACTTGATTTCAGTAGAAACAAACAAAAAGAAGAGGAATCAACAAAAGAGATTTTGACATGAAATCTCATACTTTCCTTTTTTTTTTTTTTTGTGGGGGGGGGGGGAGGGATATGGGTTATGTTTATATCATATGCTACATGATTAGGGAATTGTTATTTCCAGAACCCATTTTGCTTCTGCCAGAGCTCCAATGTTTATTCACTCCCCATTTTGCTTCTTCCACTCCAGAGAAATAAACATTTGAGCTCCTATAGAAGAAGCAAGATAGGGTCTTGAAATAGCAATTCCCTTTAGTATATCAAATGAGTTTTTGTTGGATTCTGCATCATTTGTTTGGTGTTCCACCTTTACATGACATGGTCATGTCCAATATCAACATCATCATCGTCAATAAGTTCCATGAATGAAAGAAATATTGCAAGAACAAGACCCAATCTTTTCAATTTTGTTTTATAGAAAGTTGTATTTTGGTCTCAATCTAATGAATATATATACTACATATATGGTGTCAGATGGGTTTGGGAGAGATGGAAGGAACAGATATCCGATATGGTGACTCCCAATCTAGTACTACAGCTAGGTACTTTGATTTGCTTGTATTAATTCTTGTTTTTATTTCCAGCAAGAGCTTCTAATAGAAAATTTCAGCATCTTTGGAAGCTTATATTAGTTCATGAAGCTTCTAATCTATCTGTGATTTTCGTCATGACCAGATGGAACCACAACAATGGTATCTTACAGACCCAATACTCTATGCAACCGAGCGTAACTCGACAGCTCTTGAGCTTAAACATGGAGGTTTGTTTGGAGAATTTATTTATACTCTTTAATCAAGACTAGTATATCAGCGGTTTCTTGATGATAGACATGATAATGAAATTTGTTTTCCACAATTTGATCTTATACAGGATTCGGTGCAAAAGAAGAGAAGGAAAGATCGGTGTGATTCGATGGGCTCAAGCAGTCAGAACTCCGATTCAAGCGAAACAAGAGAACTAGATTTAGATCTGAAACTATCGCTTTAATGTGCGGTATATAGTGCAACTGGAAAGAATGGATTTAGAATTTTATCTATAATAGTGAGTTCATGATCATAATCAATTGGATTTGAAATTTCCAACTCACAAGTTGGGCAAGTTGACAGTTGTGTTAATTTTCATGTGGAATGACTCATCTTCTGCAATTAAAGGTAGATTGACTTTCTGCATAATACATGAAATTTCTTCTTGTGACATTTTATGAACTGTAAAAGAAATGACAATGGAGAAAAAAGTATATCTACTACTTAGCCTAGTAGCTCTCTGAAAGATTTCCATGCACATACATTTATATATTAGATTCATAACTCTTTTGTGTTCAATTTACCTGTAAAACAAAATTTCTGCTAACTATTAGCAGCAAAATTCGAGCTGCGCGGCGTAACAAAAAGACGAAGACGGATTAATTGAATATAGATTTTTTTTTTTTTTTGGTTATGTGGCAACTTTTGGGAGTGTCAATTTTTGCTGCTAATTGTCGGCAGCAAAAAATTTCTCATCTGATAATGGTATTATAGCTTTGTTAAAGAGAAGAAAACAAATAGATTGACACTCATAATGACAGTGGAGATTAAGTTTTTCTTAGTAGAGATAAAAGTGAGGTGCTAGTTTTCAGATTCTCCTAATCAATTTTGTTTATCTAGAAGTAAGTTGTATGGCGTTATGTTTTGTCGAGCCTGATGGTGTTAGAGATACTGCAAATCAAGCTACAACACTCCAGGTTGAGTTTTTGTCTTTTTTGGAGGTATTTTCCTTAAGGGCGTTTTCGTATTTTTACATAGAGATACGGAAACCCTAGTTCCGTCTTAGGGGTTATATACACCTCAGTTTTCGTGAGACGATTATGATTGTATTGTGAGTTTTTTTGCCTCAGAGCATAGTGGAATTGACGTGAGTCCGTAGACGTACCTAGCTCGATCTTGAGGAACCATGTAAATCTCTGTTGTGTGATTGTATCTTCGTGTTATTTATCCTTTCTTCCAACAACATCAACATAAAGAGGATGAAATATTTAAGAAATGTAACCGTCACATTGATGATGGTAGAGCACGCTGTTAAGGATAAGGGCTTGATGGATTTGAGGGACTGAGCTTGGTCGTCGATGTAGGCACGCGAGAGGAGTTGTATTAAAGGATGTCTCTGGCCAGTCATATGCTCTTTGTCTTTGTCTTGCTCATTGATGGTGGATATATCAGTCTTAAACTTACAAAATCTTTCTCAACTTAACCAAGATACAACAACATCACTCTTTCTTTCAAGGAATGTGACTAATCCTCCATTGATTCACAAGTTTGCTTCTCCACGGAGCAGACGACATGGAGCAATTTGAGAATCAAGCTTGATCCAAATTGTTTCCAAATTGAAAATTGCTGATGATAGAAACCCCTTTAAGCATGACCACCAAATCATTATTTTCATGAAATTAAGTTGTTTTGAAGGTGGAGGAGGGACTTTTTAAGGTGTTTTCCAGTCCTATATATTGGAGACGTGGAATCCAATGAAGCATAATTTTGTGCTTTCAAGAATGAGCTCCAAAATTTTAAAGTCATGTTCAAGGATATCTTCCAGAGGTGGAAGGTGATTCTCTATATGTCATATTTTTGGTAACAGAACTTAAATTAAACGCCATAAGAAATTCAATATCTCAGGAATGTTCGACCATAGGGTTGTCTGTAAGAAAACTGATCAGAGATTGGGGTGGGTTCCCTTCCCATAATGTAAGAGATGTGAACTTGCATTGTGTCCTATTTCGGCCATATGGGTCAGCTGCAAAAATTTACTTACTAGATAACAGTACTGCACTTAAAAGACTTTACGAAAATCATTCCTGAGCCTCCCCTGATGTAGTGATAAAATTACAGGACTAGAGACTCATGAAAATCATTCCTGAGGTTTTCTTGATGTCCACCATCACTTTTTTATGTACCATCATGTGGGGATTCGACTTCTCCACGAATAGCTTTGGTTTGAGTTGGGCAGTTCCTTTGTCTATCAAGGATTTGCTTTTAGCTTGGCATTATAAGGCGTTTGGGGATCTCGGCAAGAGATTATGGGCCCTTGTTCCGTTGGCCCTCTTGTGGGGTGTTTGGAAATACCTAGCGGAACAGTAAGGTCTTCGAAGAAAGATGCTCTTCTCTTGAAGCTCCCATGTTGGAAATTAGAAGCTTTATTCATTTGGGTCTAGTTGTATGACGTTGGGAGGGTTGTCAGAGATTTGAGGATGTGGTGTTCAATTGGTCGTTTCCGATTAGGAGGGGTTAGGTTGTTTGGGCAGGTTGTAGGAGGGATGTGTGCTCTCTTGGTTTCTCTTGCGTTCTTGCTTTGCTTTCTGTTCTTGCTTCTTGTTTCTCTCCTTTAGTTTGCCTTGGCAGGCCCCCCTCAACCTCCAAGTTCACAAGTATTGATTTGACTCTATGCTATGCTTGGAGCATTCTTAATCTAGTGTTATCATGAGGATCTAAACCAAATCAACGAAAGTGAGAGTTCCACAATGATAAGATGGAGATTTTATGTGAAATATTCTGCCAGTGAACTCCTTGATATATGCAGATAGGGTATGTTGAATTCTACCCGTCTTACTTTACTCCCGCACCCATGTAAGGTTCCAACCCTGCTAAGTTGTTCGAAATTATTTTTGGGCGTTACAAGGCCTTTTTTTGTTGTTTGGTGAAAAATTGTACAATTTCTAGTTTTGGATGTTTGCCTAGCTAGTTGATTTAGGCTGCATTTGGGTAAGCTTAAAAACTGCAATAAGCGGGCTTTTAGCATTTTAAGCACTTATATATATAAAAAACAATGCGTCGGGTAAAACTTAAAAATCACTTTTTTAAAGCCCAATAAGCTCCAAAATCACCAAAAGCAAAAGTTATTTATGAGTGGCTTCTGCTAATTACTTTTGCAGGAAGCCGTTCTTAAAAAAAATTCTTTACAAATCTATTCTTAATTTTTTTTAACACTGAGACTACCTTTTTGAAACCCCCAAATTAAGTATTTTTTAAGTGTATTTAACCACTGTAAGGGGTAAAATAGGTATTTGTAATAAAAAACACTATTTTTCTTTTACCAAATACACTATATAAGAGCTTTTGAAAAAAAGAAGCAATTTTCTTGTATTACCAAACGGCTAAAACAGCTTAACTCAAACACTTCACATATAAGTGCTATTAGGTAAGCACTTAAGCTTTAGGCCCTACTTGGTTCGCTGCAATGGGATGTATTTTGCACTCCGGTACAAATGAAGTGAGTTGCATTGCAGTCACTTACCACACTTTTTGGGCTGCACATGCTTGCATCCATTTTCTTGAGTCTGCAAAAAGAGCTTGGCAACCACTTGCACGTCCCAACCAATCACTTAATAGTAATCCCAAAACTGTGGCAAGTGAGTGCATTGCATCCAATTTGCATTGAACAAAGCAGGGCCTTAATGGGTTTACGACTTATAAATAAGCCATCCTTTTCGGTTTATCTTGTAACATTTATAGTGAAAGTTGTCAATAGTTGGACGTCCCCTTGATAGTGAAGTACATAAATCTGAGTGCCTTGTGCGCGCGTGCATGTGTGATTGTTTCACTCTTGTTTGCAAATAATCATGTTTGAGAATCTAATTCAAATGGACCCAATTAGATGCTCAATTCAAAACCCCAATTCGATTACGCAATACATGGAATTGGGCCCGCATGCTACGGGAAGGGCCGGCAAAATAAAAAAGAGTTCCACCTATGTTTTTCCATATTTTTTTATATGAAATCGATCTTCTCTCTATCTCTCTAGTTTTGTTCCTTTCCGGTTGAGAGGAGCCCAATTTTTCTTGACAAAACCAGTCTGTCCCAATCCTTGTTATGCGCGAATTTTCCAAACCTTTGAATAGTACGTTGTTCGGTTCGTTTGTAAAATAATTCGAGTTGGTGCGGGTTTTCAAGTCTTCAGTGGTAGCTGCGTCTTACTTCCGTTTGAGCAAACAAGATTCGTCGAGCGACGCTGCGTCTTGTGCTTGATGCTTGGTAGGAGTTTCCTTGCAACGTCTTTACAAAAAGGACACTTATGTGCCGAATATACCTAAAGTAAAGTATCATTTCTCCCTGTACTTTAGTGGGATGCGTGTGCCCGCCTAATACATGTACGTAGTTCTTGTTATGTGGGGCTCACTTGACACGTGTGGAAGACTTAGTATGTGTAGCTTTGATATGTGGCTTACTAGCTTGATACTTCCCAACTAATTTGTGGGTCCTTTTATCAAGGTCCACTTGGTATGTTTGGTGGGCCGGCGGCCTGATATATCTGGTCTTATAATGTGGGCTATTTGATATATGGGGCGGGCCTACATGTTAAGTGTACCCTTGATATTTGGCATGATTGATATGCCAGGCCCACCCGATATGTATTTCCCAAATATGTGGGGATACCACCTAACATGTGTGTTTAGGGCATGAAATCAGTCGGATCTAATTAGATCCAAATCTGATTTTGTACGGCATAATCCATATTTGGATCCATTACTGATGATCCATATGGGGTCAAATTCAGGTCAATGTGCTACGAAATGACAAGTTTTAGTAAGGATCACACCCCAAACACAAGATCCGATCTAATCTGAATACAAAATATTCGAATCAGATTAAGTTACATAGATCCATATCCAATCCATTTTTCGGATCTCATCTCAATCATCCAGACCAAATCTGCTAACTACCGGTTTGAACAGGGTCCGATCTCAGGTTTAACACCACCCCATTTCATGTCCTATGTCTTGATATGTAACACCCTCTTGATGTCTTGATGTATGGGGCCAACTGTGTAGGGCCCTGATGTTTAGGGTCATGTATTAGCCTCGCTTAAAAGTAAACCAACAATGGGATTCATAAAGAAAAAGTTCAATCCATGGAGCATTTTAGGAGCTCTTAGTTGGTGATCTCTAGCCGTTGGATTTGAAAATTGGAGCGATTGAGAATAATAAAAAAACTTGATGGGTTTTAATTTCCCCCTTTCTATGTAGAAGTAATTCCGTCAAATAAAAATGTCAGCAACAGTTATAGAAATTGTTGGTTGACCATCGCTCGTCGTTGCCGCCTTGCCTACCGTTGAACAAATCCTGGCTCTGCCACTGGCCAAGTATGAGTCAAAAGATTCTCTTTTTAAATCATATGGGCCCCGCTCAATGTCTAAAAACATTCCCACCCATGTATCTGACCCAGCATTGGTCTCATCGTTTAGCCCCCATCAAATTATTTTCCCTATGGAGATCACTGATTCGCTAGTGTTAAAATCCAATCCAACTAAATGATCATAAGATTCAGAGAAAAGATTCGCTCCTCCCAGGACCTTCAAACTTTGAAGGTTCCCCTCCCAAAATATCTGACACGTACGTCATGGTCTAAACCCAACCTACGTTAAACTCTTGATTAGTTGGTTAAGGGTGGTTAACAATGAGTATGTGTCAGACATTTTGGGAGGGGACCTTCAATACTTCAGATTCATAGCCATTCAATCTTTCAAGAGAAAATTTTTAAGCGGCGGGATTTTTTAACATGCAACCAACGATCGCACGCCACATGTGCCCATGGTTTAGACTTTGGTTTTAGAAAGTAACCATGGGTACATGTGGCGTGCGCGATCGTTGGTGCATGATCGCTGCTTCAAAAATCCTGCCACCTCAAAAAATTTGAGTAAGACTTCTGTCAACGGATTGTAAATCACACAATCACAAGCCAATGAGTTCTCCGCACATACATCTCAAAGCAAAAGCACGTGGGTACGTTGCAAAAAGCATTTGGGTACGTACCCAGAACTCATTGGCTTGTGATTGTGTGATTTGCAATCGGTTGTGACAAGTTTCACTCAAAAAAGTTCTCATAATTCACATACTTCTCGACATTAACAAAAAAATAATAATATTAAGACAAACAAATCCACTTAAAAATGTCAAAGAACAAATTTTACGGTCATTCGATCGACCTTGGGACCCATTGAACGGTGGATACCACTCCATGCATGGGCGACACCTGTGACAACTTACAACTATACACTGTCCTTATGATCTATCTTCTGGAAGACTCTTATATACGTAATTCAAATCATACCATGTAGCTGAACTGCTGAAGGCGTTCACGTCGGAAGAAAAATGAACTCCACAGCTGGCCTTCTCTTCTAACATAGTCTCCCGCACGATTTTCTCCTACTTCCCACCGCCGGCCAGCTCGGCTACACAAACGCTCTTTTCCAGTATTACCACCAACATTGCCAAGAACTACAGAAATACCCTCACTTCTCTTGCATCATCCATCTATTATTCGACGTCTCTTAAGACGGTGTGCCATATACATGGCTCATGTTCTCATCAATTTCGGCCGTTGGATGTATCATAGTTTAAACAATTGCATTATTGAACAATCCCCACCATCCAACCGTTGGACTTTTTGCCTACATTAATCTATCAAACATCAACGTTTTAGCTCTAGATCACATCTTAGCATTTGTCAGATCAGCGTCACGGGGCCCATCGCACGAATGGGATCTTACTTGGATGATCCAGATGTTCCTCATCATCAAATGACCACACTACCCTGAACATCTTTTAGTGACCAGCATAACTAGCACCCTTCATCATGCAAGTAGAGGATTAAAAATGGGTTTTTCATAAGGAGGGAAATATGTAAGAAATTCAAAAACATGAGAAGTCAAAAGTCTAAAAAACTAATATTTCTTTTTTTTTTTTTTGTAAGTCAAAAGTCTAAAAAACTAATAAAATCATGAAAACAGGGTCTATATGGTAGTTATGAAGAAAAATAAAATAAAAATTAAAAATGTATAATTAAAATTGCTTGTTAGATGCTATATAAAGGCCAGAGTCACCACCTTCAAAAGCATCCCCACCTTCAATTCAAAAAAGACTGAAGGTTGTGTTGTCTTCTTTGGTTGCAATGGGGAGCTTGCAATCCTTGTTCTTAGCTCTTATGATCTCTCTAATTGCATTTCATCAAAGTCTTGTTGATGCTACTTTTCCTGAGAACATGTATTTCAATTGGGGTGCTCAGCACTCGTCGATCCTGGGAAACGGTGACGATGTGAATCTTGTGTTGGATAAAACATCAGGTATTATTATCTCCCTACAATTATCTAATTACTGTGATCCATTTTTGAAATTTGCGTATGCAGTGCTTCAATTCGTCTTTCTACCAATGGAGTCATATAAAATGTCAGAATAATCTCTACGCTTTACCAAAATAATACATCAAAGTAAATAAAAATAGAATTTGTGAGTGTTCTGAATTTAGAATACAAAAAGGTGAAAATTTATCGCCATCGAGAATGCTTCAAATGTTAGTCCCCACATTGTGATTTTAATGTTGAGAGCAACCATCCTTGCCTGACGCAGTCGTTGGTTGAAATGCTAGGATGGTGTTTACTTATTGTAAACAAAAAACACCTGGATGGTATTAATTGGAATTCGAACAAATAATTCGTCAGAGTAATTGGATCAAATCGTTTCTCTTGATGAGTTGCCTATGCCATACAACCTCTACTGTCCTACATCTGTGTCCATGCGCAGCACACGCAACAAGAATAGTTTCCCATTCTTGCTTCCTTATTCAAGTATTCCATTATGTTTTAGCTTGGTTATCTTAAAAATATGGTTGCTTCTCCCATTCATCTCAAATGTTGTGTTGTATATATAAGGAGCTGTTATGCAGTGTTCATTATGTTAAAGTTCTTGCTACTACCTGTAAAGAAAAGGGATTAGTTCTCTAAGTATCTTATACTCACCAACCTACTGTCTGGTCTTATTCCTGTTTTTCAGGCTCTGGAATTCAGTCAAAGAGAGGGTTCCTCTTCGGAAGCGTTGAAATGCTAATCAAATTAGTACCAAGGAATTCTGCTGGCACCGTCACAGCCTACTATGTAAGTACTGATTCAAGCAAAGAGGTCACAAGTTCTGGATCTCCTCACACACCAACAACAGCATCTCTACAATGAAACCATAATTTTACTGTGTTACCACATACCCAGATCCTTCTAAACCCCTATAAGTACCTGGATATGGCTCCACCATAACCAAATATTTTACATCTAAAAATCCTAAACACTGCAAGAAAGTATACATAGCAGTGTCCATTAAATCTTGAGACTTGCAGGTTGAGCAAGTAGGCATCAAGAGCTATACCAACACCTGAAGTCCTATACTCACACTCTGGGTAACATAACCCATCACACAAGAAAGTAGTTAAAAGTCCTTTCTCAATTTTGTGCAGCTGTCTTCTACCGGAAGCAAGCACGACGAGATAGACTTTGAGTTCTTGGGGAATGTATCGGGACAACCTTACATCATCCACACAAATGTCTACACTCAGGGAATTGGTAGCAGAGAGCAGCAATTCCACCCCTGGTTCGACCCAACTGCTGATTATCATAACTACACCATACACTGGAACCCAAGCCAGATCGTGTAAGTTCACTCATAGGGGCCTGCTCTCATATCCGTTTCTACTTCAACTGTTCAACATCATCATTATCGTCACCATGTTTGCTATTGTTTCAGGTGGTTTATTGATGGGCTGCCAATCCGTGTTTTCCGTAACCACGAGAGAATGGGGATTCCTTTCCCCAACAAGCAAGGAATGAAGGTTTATTCCAGCTTATGGAATGCCGATAACTGGGCAACTAGAGGTGGGCTCGTAAAGATCGACTGGAAAAGTGGACCCTTCACAGCTAGACTCCGAAGGTTTAGGGCAAGGGCTTGCAATTGGGATGGTCCAGTCAGCATTAGTCGGTGTCGCTCCAATAGCCTCGCTAACTGGTGGACCTCCCCTGTACACAGCAAGCTAAGTTATGCTAAGATTGGTCAGATGAAGTGGGTGAGAGACAACTACATGATCTATGACTACTGCAAAGATACTAAAAGATTTAATGGACGTATGCCCCCTGAGTGCTTCAAAGAACAATTTTAATAGAACTAAGCAAGGCAGTGCAGATTTGTAACAGAAGGGACATCTCAGGTTGGTTGTTGAAGAGATGAATAAGGCCACAAGGCCCGCGTTGTTTTCATTCTTTCAGATTCAGCTTAAGGCTGAGAAATAAATTCTTATATGGTTTTTTGTGTTTCAAGCATTTAGCAGTTGTTCTTGAATTTCAGATCTCAAACCAAATCCATTCTGTATCTTGGGTTCTAGTCTCTCCATAGGCTGAGAATGGTCAAAAGAAAAATAAGAACTAGTATGAAATGAAAAATGATGACACATTAAGACATAGCAACGGAGTTTGTCAAATGGGCTTCTCAACGTCTTATCAGTTGAAGGCAAAGGTTGCATGATTTGCATGTACTGAACTTGGTACAGTTGAGAAATTTAATATTCGGAAGAATAATATTTTGTTGTCCTCCTGGAGAATTCACAAAACAACTCTAGAAATTCAAAAATTATAAGAGAACACATAGAAATAGAACAGGTTCTTCAGCATCATCCCCTTGCGTTATCCTAATTATTACCTTTTACTAGTTGGGCAACTAAAATTCCTTCTTGTAGTTAGTAACTGTTTCAGGAGACATTCTCGAACCCCAACTAGTCCTTAAAAATATAGCTATAATGTTCCACTGTAACTAATAGACATGGTAGAATCTACATGCATCAGCATAATCGGATATTTTGGTGGACTTCTACTGTTGGCCCTTCTCCTTCTCTATCATCTTCTTTTATTTTTTGATCGGTAAAATGAAATTCATTAAGGGAGGGGCTGAGAAAGCCCCACCAAAGAAAGAACAACAGAAAACAAGGAGGCGCAAGCCAACAAAGCTACACACCCCATCCCAAAAAACAGTTCACCGAACCAGCCCTAAGGCTAATACATCAATCGATCCCACCGGCAAACATAATCTTCAAATCTGAAACCTTGAAGCATAGGAATGGCTGAACCCCAATACAACAAGGTGGCTTTCATATGTATCTCCAAAAGTAAATGATACAAACAACGGGTCTATCAATTTAACATGAATGTTTTGAGGAGGAAACGACCAGTGTTTTCAAAAGCAGAGGTGTGGGGCAAGGCAGCTCAATGTCCTAAAGCGTGAGGTGCAAGCCTCAAGGCGTAAGTCTCATGAGCTCACCTTTTTAACTTAATATTAAAAAAAAAATTAGGTAAATTTGTGGAAAAATAACCTTCGTCTATTTCAAATGAGGAAAGAGATGTTTTTGTTGCCTTTATTTAATCTAGAATATCTTATTATTTTTTTTGAGATCGAAGGGTATCCCCACATCTTTTGGATGGGAATAATCCCTATGGTCGTACACGCCGACCCCATGGAAGTTTCCCTACGTACAACTGGGTAAAATCAGGAAGCCAGGCAGTTTCAAACGCACGATTGGAATATCTTGTTATTATTTAACTATGATTTAAGGAAAACCAAAAATAAAGAATTATTTTGAATTTTTATAGTTGCCCCACCGCCATATGCATGTGAGGTAGACGCCTCTAACACAAGGCCTTAAAAAAGGTGTGAGGCGCAAGTCTTTTTTAAAGCCTCGATGGACGAGGGGTATGCCTCACAAGCTTTTAAGCTTTTTTTAATAAGATTCGGAGAGTTCAAGGAAAGCCTAGGCGAGCCTCAAAGCCTAAAGCCTCAAATGCCTTTTGAAACACAAGAAATGGCAGAGGGAGACCAATCTAAATTCTTTTGAAATCAAATCCATCAGCTACTCTATCTGTATTTTTGTTTGCCTCTATACAAATGTAGGTAATCCGAATAGTGTCGCATACCCAAGCGGTTGGAGATCATAAGTCAACCACGGATTATGGATCACAATTTAGAGAAAAGAGAAAACTAATCTGAGAAACTACAAAATAAGAGCTGGGGTACTCAAAGTATCCAACATAGTTGAACCAAGTATAAACTTAGAACATACCAAATCAGATTAAGTACCAACAAACTTGAACCCTTGATTGAAATGGGAAATGATCTACCAGACTTCTCAGTTTAATGGGCATAAAATATCAAACAAATTAAATAAAAAAACAAAAATCTCAACAAAACAAGAGATAAATATTAAAACGTAAATCAGAAGAAGAACAGCGATATGGGTCTACTCAGAATTCCAATTAAACACTGAAAATCAGTTCTTTAAACACTAATCTCATATCACATAATACAAATCCAGACACCCAGAACGATAACAAATGTACCCAATAAAGCGAATCCGATACGCGTTTCTTCGCCGAGGACCATTGCCGAAATCGCAGTCGCTGCAAAGGTCGTTGCGTTGGTCACTGGAACAGCTAGAGATATGGGGGTATCGCTTAAAATACAGAAGAAAGTAGCAGAGGCCGATAAATTTAGGAAGAATGGAATGGAGTACTGCCAAATTAAGAGGAGATTTAGCCAATTTTTCAAATACCCAAGTAGCCGCTGATGGAGTTGAAAAGGTTGGTGAGATTTTGTTGCGAAAGTTTGGAGCTTTTGGTCCCAAAGGAGCGCACCGCGGCGCATTAAAGCGTTTGTTACGCCCCATACGAGGCCGATTGCGATCATCTTCTCTACATCGCCCATCTCTGTTTTGGTTCTCTCTGTGAAATGGAGTGTCGTCTGCGGAAATAGAAAGGCAAAGGCACGAAGAAAATTTTGGCCTGGCAGAATATTTTTTCTTCGGGGGCTATCTAGGGGGCGCATAAAGAGTGACACGTGGCACTCTGGGGGGGGGGGAAGACGATGATTGGTCCATCCCTTAATGGACCAAGATGCTGTTGCCCGATGCCGGTCACAACCCACAATACGAGCTACGTGGCACAGTATTAGAGGGCGTTGACTGTATGGATGTTTGACCAGTCCCTCGGTGGACCTGTAGGAATTTGAGCATTTTTGAGCGTTATTTGGGTGCAAAGATCCAAAGGTTGTAAATCACTAATCAGGCTGATTTTTGGTTTGCAGGTCCACCGACGGACTGGCCAAATATCCATACGGTCAGAGCCCTCTAATATTGTGCCTTGTGTCTCGTATTCGGTCACAACCTCTTGTGAAAGAAGTTTTACTCACCTACACACGAACGAGTAAAACTTCGGTCAACCCAATTACAAGCCACGTTGCACACTCTTAGTGGATGCTGACCGTATGGATGTTTGGCCAATCACTGGGGTGAGACCCAAAATCACCCTGATAGGCAATCTCTAGCCATTAGATTTTAGTACTTTTAAAAGCGTAATTCTAGACGTTGGATTCAAAATAAAATTGAGTACTAAATCCAAAGGCTAAAAATCATCAAACAAGCTGATTTTTAGTATGAATGTCTACCAAAGGATGGCCAAAACATCCATGCAATTAGTGGGCCCCTGTGCCCCACTTTGACGGTCACTTGCCGCCTTGGGCCTATAAAACAAAATCCTGGCTCCGCCACTACTTTCGACCTAGAAGTTGCATCACATGGTCCGGTGCTAGATCAAATGGAGGTTGGTTCTCAAATTCACTAATGATCCTAAGACAGAATCTGGTCCCATTGCAGCTAATACAAGTAAGTCTAGGTAATGGACCTAGATCGACTTTGATACAAGTCAGACCTAGTCCATTACAGCCCTATTCATGGTCTTCAGCCATCAGTTACAACTGTTACATTTACAACACTCCCCCTTAGATGTCCGCCACTTTATGGAAACTGTCTCGTTAAAATCTTGTCAAAAAAATCCCGTGGGACAAACATATGATCAAAGGAAAAAAGAGTATATTGTATCGACGAATCAAGGCGATGGTGATTGACGCACTTAAGTTTGCCTCATTAAAACTTTACCTATAAAAACCCTGTTGGAATAATCTTAAGCTAAGGAAAAAGAGTATAGAATGTAAAGGTCATTCTAGAATATGACTCAATTCTCATAATGACACTTCCGCCTGATGTGAAGGGGAGTATAAGCATTCCAACTAAAACGTTGTAGAACTGACATAAATTGATGTAATAACCAATTTAATTTCTTGAATATTCAATCGCGCCTTGGTGAATAAATCTGGAAGATTGTTGTTGGAACATATCTGTTTGACGTCAACATTGCGGCTTCACTAGAGCTCGTGAATGTAAAAGAGCTTTGGTGAAATATGATTGCTTCTTTCACCCTTGATATACTATCCTTCAATTTCTGTGATATAAGATTTAGATCCAACAATATTCAGATCGTCTATATACATTACAATGATGACAAATCCAGTTCCTGATTTCTTAATGAAAATGCACGGACATATTAAATTGTTTAGTCTATATTGTAGTTTGATTATATACAAGTTATGTAGTTTCGAGAGATTTACTTTAGGCAGTTTGAGTCCTTTTAGGATCTTTCACTTATTAAAAATTGAAATATAATTACATTCATCATAAGGGAATGTATTTCTTCATAATTGATATTGGGTCTTTGTTAGAAACTTTATGCTACGAGTCATGCGTTATATCTGATGATCTTGTCTTTTTCATTTCATTTTTAAATGAACGTCACATTTATGTTCTACAAGTTTTACATTTTCGGGTATTAGGATTACAGGTCCCTTTACAACTGCAAGTGTTAGGACTACGGGTCTTTTTACAATTTCGGGTATTAAAACTACATGTCCTTTTACAACTTTGGGTGCTAAGCCTATATATCTTTTTACAACTTTGGGTGTTAGCTAGTAATGAATCCAACCATATCTAAATTGCTTCTTTTCACGTTGGCCAATTATTTCTACATCGGCATTCTTCGACGATATGTGGTTTAAGATCCTCATCATTCTTTATGATGTTAAAAGCTACTTGCAAATACATTATCAATAATAATTTTATTATAATTCTACTTTGCTCCCATACAGACATAATTTATCGAGATATTTTCATTTACAGTTTAGGGACTGTCTGTTTGAAGATGGTGGATCGAACTGTTACATTTTTTTCTCCAATTTATAGGTGCGACTTCTTCAAGAGCGCAGACTTATGTAAGAGTCGTATTTCTCCCATTCTGTAGGTGTGGCCTCTTCAGGAGTGCCGACTTCTGAGACAAGGCATGTCGGACGTGGATTTCTAAATTCTAACTGTTTTGATAGCACTAAGCTGGCATTCACTTTTTGGCAAAGCCAACCACCGTTGGATTCTCGAAATCCACACTCGATATGCCTTGTCTCTGGAGCCGGTCATAAAAGTCCAATGCCAGGAACCTGATCCGAGATTTATTATTAATCTTACTATATAGAGGGATCGAATAAGCAACAATAGATATGGTATCAATCCATTAAGGACGGACTAGGTTCCGGACCCCATTTTTTTTTTATTGAATCTGATCAGATCTTTGGGTATATATCTACACCTACATGCTTGGGAGCAAAGTGTTCCTCATTGGCTAATAATGAGCCAGCCCACACGAGTTAAGCCTAACCTAGCACATGCAGGACGAGTCCTTCACGAGCGCCTTCATCCTTAAAGCATGTGGTCCCGCCAAACTAGATGATGGAACTAGATAGGTTTGACAAACCCAAAGATAGCCCCCCGCCACCTAACGTCATATTTACTAAAACACCCTTCATTATTTCATTGATCTCTTAGGGCTTGTTTGGTAACGCTCGCGGCGGGCAAATAAAATATTTAGCCGCGCAAATATTCGCCCGGCTGTGTTTGGCAGCCACCCGCCCTTGGCCAATATTTAGCCGGGCCCACATATTTGCCCTACGCGGTGGGAAAACATTTGATCACCCCCCCTGTGAAAATATTTTCACGCAGATTATGCCTTGGTGAGAAAATTTTATTTTCTCGCCGGAAAATCACTATTTTCAATAAAAATTAATTTTTTAATATATAAAAAAGATAAAAATAATTTTTTTTTTATTCTTTGATATAATATGTGGTTCCCGCACTGACCCAACCTATTTTTGACTTACTTTGATATGTGGGACCCACTCAAATTGAAAGAAAATGAAGTAGCTGAAGTGAGCTAGCTCGTACACGTACCAAACATTGTTAAATATTGCTATGAGTAAATATTTAGCCAAGATAATATTCGCTTGGCTAAATATTCACCGTCGGAACTCTTTTTCTCACGTACCAAACAGGCCCTTAAATCTTTTATCCTATAAAAAAAAGGGAAAATTTATTTGCACCCCACAAATTGTGAAAGCACCCGAGTAAAATTTTGCTGATCGTGTCTGATGACTACCTCACATGACCGCCCACAATATCAGCCACGTGGCACCCTTCTAGATGGGCCTACAAACCAAAAATCAGCCTGATTGGTGATTTCAAACCTTTGGGTCCTTGTACCCCAATAATGGTCTATATGCTCAAATTCCTAAGTTAAATCAACTCATGAAAATGACTCCAATCCAATGCTTATAAATCACTGATCAAGCTGACTTTTGGTTTGTAGGCCCATCTAGGGATTGGCCAAACATCCATACGATCAGTGTCCTCTGAATATGTGCCACGTGACTCCTACTGTGGGCGGTCATGGGAAGGTCAACGTGGGCTTTCAGCAAAGTTTTACTCGGTGAGCTTTCCAATTTGTAAGGGTGCAAATAAAATTTCACTATAAAAAATTATATGACAATCATACCCCTTATAAAGCGACAATTGCCACAACTCCCACTCCACAACAACTTGTTCACGG
This sequence comes from Euptelea pleiosperma, assembly GCA_035048495.1. NCBI lineage: Eukaryota > Viridiplantae > Streptophyta > Magnoliopsida > Ranunculales > Eupteleaceae > Euptelea > Euptelea pleiosperma. The sequence goes on from CM068549.1 coordinate 28,311,432, forward strand.
ACTATTTTCATCTTTTTTTTGCCCGCGCCAAAGATCCAACTTCTTCGTTTTAGTCAACAGATTACGTCGATTCCTGAAATTACAAGAATTCCGAAATTACCCTTCATTTCGTTTTTCTCTCCTTCCTGAAATTAGTAGAATTCCAAAACTATCCCTCCATTTAGTTTTTCGCTGTTTTTCGACCTCTTCTCTTATTGCTTGAAAGTACAAATCGTCGAAGTTTCTCTCTCTATCCCTCTCCTTCGTATGTGTGGTTTCAGATTCGCCGTAAAAGGAAAAAAAAAAGACTTCACGCTTCTTCGTGCTTCCAGTGTTGCCATCTCTGATCCGAAGTTCTTATCGGAGCTCCTTTGAATTCTAAAGGAATTCTGAAACCCTAGTTTTCATGCTCTGAGAAATTCGATCTATCGAACGAGAGATCTTGGGCATGGAGAGGATTGTCGGAGATAAGTACAAGCTAGGGAGGAAGATCGGTAGTGGATCCTTTGGAGAAATCTATCTCGGTGAGCTTTGATTTCTGAAGTTTCTTAGACTCTTTTATTGTTTGATTCTTGTGTTTCAGTTCGATTGCGTGTCTTTGATCCTTAATTTCGAATTTTTGTTTTGTTACAGCAACGCATATCGATACACATGAGATCCTTGCAGTTAAGATCGTAAGTATCAGTCGATTTCTCAGGATCGTTTTGATCTTGTTCAGTGTTATTGTATTTCGTTTCTGTAAAACTGTGGAGTTGGAAATGAATGGATCGTGAGCTTTTTTTTTTATTTTTTATGTTTTTAAGTTCAACTTGATTTCTTTCTTGGAAGAATCACGAAGTAATCATAAAGGGTGCATTTTTTTTAGTATAAATTTGGTATGTTGTTTGTTGGTTGTGTGATGTTGCATGCTAACTTTATAACCTGGTGTCATTTTTTTTATTAATCCTGATCCGTGGGTGCTTAATTTGCAAAACCCTAACTTTTCCTATTAATGGACAACACTTTTGCCCACTTGAGTTCTAATACAGTCCTACAAGGGAACTAGCTCTATTTTGATTTATTTCTTTAAAATGCTATTTTAGTTGCCAAAACACTTCTTTTTTCTCTTTAAAATGCTAGCTAATAAAATTGATTATAATCGCTGTATTACAGTAAAGAATTATGCTTTGCTGAGAGGATGTCAAATTGGACAGACAGTTTTTCATCCTTAAACAGAAACAGCTTATAGTAGACAAAGTTAACATTAGCTCAAGCACAGATAATATTACACCTTATAAAAACTATATTTCAGTCTGATAGCTGTATTTTTAAACTCAGGCAGATATTGGACATCAGTTTGTTGCTTTAACTGATAATTGATTATCTTACTTTGTTGCTTCACAGGAGAACAGTAAGACAAAACATCCACAACTGCTTTATGAAGCCAAGCTCTATAATATTCTTCAGGGAGGAAGTAAGGACTATGTTATAGTAACTTCCCCACGTTTTTTTTTTTTTTTTTTTTCAAATTTATAACATCACGGTTAATTGTTTCTTCAACAATTTATCTTTTCAGCTGGTATTGCAAGCATAAAATGGTGTGGGGTTGACGGTGAGGACAATGTTCTTGTCCTTGACTTGTTGGGACCAAGTCTCGAAGATCTGTTTGTCTACTGTGGAAGGAAGTTCTCACTGAAGACAGTCTTAATGTTGGCTGATCAGATGGTATACAAAGTTTCTCATCATAATGGGTCTCTCGTTACTGCTGTTGCAGGCAGACACACATATACATATATGAATGCGCACACATATGCACAGACATATACATACATACAATGAGGTTTCCTTGCATGCTATCATTTGCCAACCTCGGAATAAGCGAGAACAAGATGTTCATCCTCGTGGAGGATATTGTCATTTGCATCCAGAATAATTCTTGTGTTTCTTGATTAGGAGGATTTTACTTTTAACATGAATTGAGAATTTTTCATTTATAGATGAGTGGTCAGTGATTTTTAAAGTTTATAAACATTAATACTCAATCACCAATTCATCAGAAATATACTGTGAATTCTCACTCTTACCAGGTTGCACTTTAGGTGCTTCTTTGCACCCGAGCAAGTTCTCATTTTTTACATTTTGTAGGACTAATTTCTTAATTCTATATGATTGTTTTGTTATTGGTTCACTTGATTCCAGATTACGAGAATTGAGTATGTGCACTCTAAAGGGTTTTTGCATAGGGACATTAAACCAGATAACTTTCTCATGGGTCTTGGTCGGAAAGCGAATCAGGTTATTATTATTGTCATGCCTTCTTTCTTCAGTAATTGACTTCTATATTCATTTTTCTGCTGCTTTCTCATATTCTTCAGGTCTACATCATTGATTTTGGACTTGCAAAAAGATATCGGGACTCTACGACCAATCGCCATATTCCTTACAGGTATTATTTCAGTCACTTGCTATATATTGATGGTCAGGTTATCTCCCCTTGTTTCATCTGAACTATCCTTATGGTACTTAGCTCGTCTGCTGTTGAGTAAACTGAGAATTTGTTTCTTGATTGCCTCTGTAATATTTGTGTTCAAATGTTTAGCTATAATTTCTTAAGCACCAAGAAACACAATTTATTCATATTCTTTGTAGCTTAAAAACTATTTTCAACTTCTGGATCAAGTGCAGAAGTTTCTTTCTTTTCTTCTGGATTGCTTTCTCAATGCTTATGACAAAATTTTCTGTCATATTTGGCAATGTTAAATTTCTATTTTATTATAGATTCAAACACCCAGGATGTAAATTGAATGAACAGTTTTTCCCTTTTATTGTGTGCAGGGAGAACAAAAACTTAACGGGGACTGCACGTTATGCAAGTTGCAATACTCATTTGGGTATTGGTATGTAAAGAGTGTTTGCTCTTCTGTTTTGAATTACTTATAAAAAAAGTTGTTTTTTTTTATTAAAAGTTAATTACTGCAACTTTCCTCATTCTGGTCTTATATCTTTAGAGCAAAGTCGGCGAGATGATTTGGAGTCTCTTGGCTACGTTCTTCTATATTTTTTGAGAGGAAGGTACGTCCTTTCTCTTCACTGCAATTTTCTACTGCCTGCAGGAATATTATGTAGAATCTGATCCTCGCAGCCAAGCCTTTTTGAGTGTTTCAGGAATGGCCCATTGAAATTCAAATAACATATATTTTGTAGAATGGAACTTAGATTGGTTAGTGCTTTGTCTTTTCATCAAGTTTGAGGATTGGGATGTTACAACCAAATTATATTATTGAATTCTATGATTGCTATCAAACTACTTACTCCTTTAACTATTTAACTGATCCAGACGTTTCTGCATGTAGCCTTCCATGGCAGGGTTTAAAAGCTGCCACAAAGAAGCAAAAATATGACAAGATATGTGAGAAGAAGTTATCGACCCCCATTGAAGTATGTGTCTACCACTGATATTCTTGTTCTGATTTTCACCTTTCAGTCTGAAATTTGTTTGGTTAGTACTGTATGTCACCTGACATGACTGTTGTTTTCAAAAGGTTTTGTGCAAGTCTCATCCGGTGGCGTTTGCATCATACTTCCATTATTGCCACTCTTTGACATTTGATCAACGGCCTGATTATGGATTCTTGAAGCGCCTGTTTCGTGACTTGTTTACTCGGGAAGGTACGAGCGGACGAAGTTTTTGCTTTCATATTCCTATTCTCCGTTTATTCCATTGGTTATAGAAACTTAATCTTATTATGGAGATACTGTGAAGTTATATGATTGGTTATAGTGAACGTGGTTTTCTTTTTTATTTAGTCATTGTTCGTTGCTTATAAAAATGCTTCATTGTTCTCTTTGGATGTAATAAGTGGCATGTTTTATCCTTACATACAGATTAGTTTGGAGTTATTTTTGTCATATTATAACACCTTGGTCCGGAATACAGTGTAGTCAAAGCTTTTGCCTAGGTGACGCTTAGGCTACCAGTTCACCTAGTCAGGATGGTGCTCACCTGCAACATTGCTCAAGCAGGCGCTAGCTGATTTTAACTCAATGTTAGACTTTTAGTTAATATTTTAGTTAAGTTTGCTTTTTTAATAGATTTATACATAATGTTCTAAGATAATTTTTAGTGATAGGAGTTCGTTCGTCCTTTGAAGAGAAAACACATTCCTCTTCTTTGTATCTTACTCTCTTCTCTGAGTTCTCTCTTCTTCAGTGAGAAGGGAGAGCCCTGCAGGAGCCGAGAGTCGGGATCAACAGATATGTTTATCATCATTATTGTTCTTTTTGCTTGCAACAATAGTGGCTTATTCGCTGCTACTCCGACTATGAACATGGGCTCTGCTTCTTTTGAAGAAAACTATCTTAATTTTGTGAATTAAGTACTGAAATTTTGCATCTTATTTGAGTTTGTATAAATGTTTTAAATCATAATATCTAAAATTAAATTATGTTCTCCTGGGCACGCTAAGGTGTCTTAGGAAACTCTGACGCAAGCCTGGTGCCCAGCATTTTTGACTGCATTGCTGGAAGATCGTGAATCTATGACCAGGTCAAAGTAGGAGAGTCTGTCTGTGGATCAACCACTAGTCCAGACCGGTTGGTAATAAATACCATTGTTTTTTATCGCTGAACAGATACAATATTTTTACTAATCCAGTTTTTCTGGGTGAAGGTCCAGTGCTTTTCAGTTTTACATTTTTCACCTTCTTGAATCACCCCAAGATTGGCTGTGTTGTACTCCTTTGCTTGTTTTTTTTTTTCTTCTCTTACTTTTTCCATTTAATTATTAAGCACAAAAAAGTAGCTCTGGAGTCTGCATTTTGACATATATGGTTTGGTGGGTTTTGTTTATGAGTTTCTGAATATTAGTTGGTCAATACTCTTTTTATCCGTTTCATTGTTGCATCTAGGCTTCACATTACTTTGATTTCTTCATATGTGGCAGGATGTGAGTTTGATTATATATTTGACTGGACCATCCTAAAGTACCAGCAAGCACAAAGGACAAAAACTCAGCCTCGATTATCAGTTAGTATTGTTCAATACTCCTCTACTTAGAACTCCCCTTTTTAATCATTTGCTAGTTTGCTGCTTGGAGCTTCTATGCATGGATTTAGTGTCCCAAGGTTTTTCCTGAGTGGAATGCTTGTCTATAAAGCTTATTTTTCGTACTAATTTTGTGTTAATCGCATCCGCTGCTTTCACGTTTCGTTCAAAGTAGTATTTCTTGTAGCTGTTCTTTGGAATGGAGATAACAGTGTAGTCTTTCTAAAACAAGGTGATGTCTGAATTTACAGCCAGTTTCTGGAGTGACCAGCAGTCGAGCAATGCCAATGGATGTTGACAAGCATCAAGGTATGATCTTATTTCATGCACGTTATGATCTGAAACAATTCTGAATGTAGTATTTTGAAATGTAAAAGCTTGTGGACCCTTACTTTATTTGATCCTTTTGACCATAACTTTATGTTTTTGTTCATTACTTAAACTTCAGGAGGAAATGATGCTTCTTATCCAGCTGAGGTGACAGAACGCATTGCATCAAGTAATGCTGCTCGCCCTGGAATTCGCATGCAATTTAAATCTGCAACAGACAAGAATTTGAGTTCAGACAATCCTGTTGAGAAGACTGTAAGTAATATTTATGGTGTAATATTTCAAATGGTTTTTTCCTTTTTCAATACCAAAAAAAATTCGATGTTATCATCTCACTAGCTGTCTCAGTGGATGCTAGGAGTTTAGAGCTCTTGTGGATGTAATGCTGGTCAGAAGTTTCTTTTGGGCTAGTTACATTTGTGTGATTTTCCTTAAAAACTCATGCTATAGCTGTTAGCTGTGGTTTCTTTAATTCATATAGACAACAACTGGTTGATTTTTTATTCTTCCAGACATTGAGCCATTTTTCTGAGAAAGTGCACATGCCATCTAGTTCATTTACTCTAGCTGGTGCCTCCAAGAGAAATGCCTCAAAAGCCATGTTGCCGCCTGAAACTGCAAACCACAGTCATGGACTGGGCAGCAAAATTGGTCATTCAAGCAGCTGGATTTCTTCATTACAACGCAATTCGTCTGCCAAATGATCGGTATGTGAACATGTTCGGAAGCCTCTATTATGCTTTAGAACATACATTCCCGCATAGGTTGTAGGGGGTTTCTTTTATGATATATAAAGTATAAACTGCTATTGGACTGTTTGCGTTTTGAATTTTCTGTTGGTAGGCTACTGAATCTTCACTTTTATTTCTTCAGCAAAGGACTTTGAGGAGAAGAGTCACTGAACACTTATACAGATGCTGTGAAAGTGCTACAAAGTTATCGTTGCTCAATTCCCTTTCTGGATACCAGCTTGCATACTGTATGTTTAAAGGTGACTACAGACACATTGGATGATGCTAAAAATTGGTCTAGTCAAAGCTTGGTTGCTGTTACGCATATAGATGGCACAAATTACTCACAAGAATCTCGTGTTTTATGGTTCCATGTAATATGGATGATATGTGAAGTGTTTTCTTCATTCTTCTGTTAATAGATCATACAATTTCTATTGTGCTCTATGGTTGTTAGTTTGACAGTGTTTGTGTATTCCATTTGGTTCAGGATTCTGAGTTGTTTGTATATCTTTTGCTACATTTTTTTGGATCAAAATCTTGGATGTTCACCTGGATCAGTTTTAACCTTAGGTACTCGAGTCCTTCAGGATCTGAATAAAACACAGTAATCTAGTGTTTCAGGTGCCAATTTTATAGTTTCTTATGTGGAGCTTTCATCAGGTACCTCCATGTCTTTTCCTGTAAGTTACTAATAATTTAATGGAAGTTTAAATTAGCATTTTATTAATTTGATTTTTTATAGGGGTAATATTAATTGGGCGGTCTCTGCAAAAGGTAATTTTAGCAGTGACCAATAAAACGAGGACATGTGATCATTATTCTCATTAAATTTGAAATTTTTAATACCTCAGAGTTACCGATTTACTGGAAAGAAACTGATTCCCCCTGTAAACCAGCGTAAAAAATGTGAAAGGTGATGATGTCTAACCATTTTATTGGTCTATGCTAAAGTTAACTTTTGCAGAGTTGCCCCGTTGAATTTAAAATCTTGCTTATATTCACAGTTTAGATCCCTGTATCTCAATTACCGATATTTCCTACTCTCCAGAGAATGATAATGCAACCTGTTCAAATGCAGAAGGCAAATCTATATGAAGAGTTCATGTCAACTGAACATGTTTTTGTAAGAAACCCAACTTCATGTGGAGAAAAAGTGTGGTTCTCAAGAGTTACAGATTATGGAGGCTGGAGAGATATTAAAGGTAGTCTATGGGTGTGCGCTCTGCTGCATCTGTAAAAGTCTTTCTATGATCACTCTTCCAAATATAGATTGCATTATATGCTGATTCAGGTTCTAGATATATCCAGGTTGCTTAAAATGTTTTTGTATAAACTTTGAATACCACAAGAAATCCTATTTCCTCGATAAACTTCGAACATTTGCTTGTTTTATAGGTCATGGCGTCAACCCTCTTTTGCCGTATAGATATTCAGCAGAATTACTCATAGGGTCTTATATGGGGAAAAAATAATATTACCCATGTTTTTGTGTAATGGTTGACCATTTTAAGTCCAGCAACCTAGGTTAAGAATTGAGATTAGTTGTTCCCAAAATAATGAGCATTGTCAAAAGATTCAATGGACGCCTAAGGCAATGTTTGTAACTTGGGCGGCAGAAGTTCACTAGTTAAAACATTCAAATCCAGCATTTTGAATTTTATACTTCACCACATTGTCTTGAATAGTCACTCAATATTATGAGATCTGAACGTGCAGGTTTGTATCCACAAGTTTCAGTGGAGTCGAAAGTAATCAGGGAAAAGCCATGTACTGAACTAGAGATGGAACTTAAGGACCATGGATAAAAGCCTGTAGCCACCATTGTTTTCCCAGCCAAGGAAGAGGCAGCCTGACTATTGACAGGGACCAGGTGGTATGGGGACAATGGTATATAGAGGTACTAGAGATTTGCAGATTTCTATGGCCTGTGGACATGGTGCAGATCTTAATTTTCCAAATTTGCGACGTAGAATCAAAGAAGAGTCTGAAACCGATGGGTACTTCTCCCTGCAAAAGGTATATAGCCTATGTGCTTGTTGTACAGCCATGATGGTTCAACATAAGAATATTTTACGGCGTAGAGCGGGCATGCTGACAGAATCAATCCAGCCATACCTGCCGATACACAAAAGGTTCATTGCCCTTTCTTTGTCGCCATTGATTTTACATGGGGTTGCAGATGCTGGGGCTCAAGTACACGGATTTGGTTTTGCTGTGATTCATCATTGTGATCCACCATCGGTAACGACCCTTCTAAGACCTCTTCAAAGGTTCAAGTACCTTGCTAATCATTCTTCCTGATCTATGGTAGAATATGAATATGTTGTTGAGAAGTCCTTGGGATGCACAGTTATGATGGATTTTGTGAATAAATCCATCAGCAGGGTTATCAGGGTATTTTTCAGGTTTTTGGTGGTTCACTCTTTCAAACTTGGATGACTTAAATGAGGAAGGCCTGTTTTCGGCTCGCTGAATGAAAACGAGGAAAGTGAGAAAAGAGATACTAGTTTCGGATAGCGACGGGTCTGTGCTCACAAAGAGGGGTCTCCGGAGTCCCGGGAGGTTGTCTTCAATGTGGCAGGTGAGCTGGTAGGATCAATTGGCCCTCATGTTAACTACCTCTCAATATGTGGGTAGTTTCAGACCAGTAGTCTCCCACGTTGCAACAAGAGTCTGTAATTCTTCTAGGTGGTAAAAGAAGGCAGCAAGAGTGATGGTCACATGCCTGCTTAACTTTAGTAAACAAGTTAAATCAAGGTTTAAATTTGACCACTATAATGTTATAAAGGACAGTTAACAGTACCGTTATATCTGTTATAACGGATTACATCATACTAAAAAAAGTGTCAAAACTGGTGGCATTCTCTAATTTTTTAATTTTTTTTGTCAAAAAAACATATAACGGTAAACTAATGGATAATGGAAAAAATAACGTCTGTTATACAGTTAAGTTCCTTTTCTTAGGTTTTAGCTTTTTCTTTTCTTATTTATTTATTATTTTTTAAAATAACACTCGAAGGGATACAGTTATTATATCAATTTTAACAAAATTTTAAACCGACTCGAATAATAATTAAAAGTGCTGTTATTGTGTTGTGGCTTGCACCAATTGAGGTACAGTTATCTTAAAATTAGAGGGAAAATTCTTTGATAGACTTCTGTATCAAAATTTTGATGCAGAAGGCCCTCAATTTTCGGGCCCACTGCTCGAAAATGTTTAGCCCACACCTTGGTGGACCAACACAGCAAAAATCAGTTCAATTAGTGATTCATAGAGCAATTTTTTACCAAGGGATTGGAATCAACTAGTAGACCGGTTCATAAAGCCCATGATGAAAAAGTTCTCAAATCCTATGGTTAGAAATCACCAATCATGCTGATTTATGATGTGTAGGTCTATAATAGTGTGGGCCCGTACGAGTCTGCGATTTTGCAATTTGAGAGGGACTTCTGCATCAAAAAATTGATACAGATGTCTGCATCAAAGAACAGCCCAAATTAGAGGGAGATACGTGGTTGAGGTCATCGCGCGGATAATCGGACGAAAATATGTCTGTTAGGCCTTTGACTGTTGGATTCAAGAGATCGACGAGGCAATAATTAATTTAAACTACGCAATTGATGTCTCTTGGACCGTGGATCTCTTGAATCCAATGGTCAATGGCCATAAGCCTGGCATTTTCCAGTTGCTGCAATATCAAAGACCACGTGGTTTGAAAGGAGATATTCTTAAGGTGGCGTGGACCCTACTTAATCATGTGGTCTATTAATGGGACCACACCATATGATCAAAGTTTTCATGTTGACTTCATGGTGCCACCACCGTCACCATGAGATCCCTTATTTCTAGTTAGAAGCAGTAAAAGAAGCCCCAAAGGTTACAGAAAAAGAAGCCCCAAAGGTTACAGATTGAAATGTGACAATTCACTTTCTGACCACAGACCTGATTGAGAAAAGTTAAATTCTAAAAAGAGAAAGTCAGGTGTATGTGGTGGTGGGGAAGTGTAAGGCATGGTTTTAAAAACGGCCGTTTAAACGGTAATGCCCCAAGCCCGTTTCCGTTAAAAACGTTTAAACACGTTTTATCGGTTTTGAAAAAAATGGCCGTTTTTCTGTTTTAACAGCTGTTAAAATCGTTTAAACAGCTGTTTAATTTTGAAAAATTTTGTAAAAAGAACGGCTGTTAAAACCGTTTAATTCCGTTAAAATCCGTTAAATTCTGTTTTTTTTTTTTTTTTTTTTAAATTTTCAAATTTCAAAATTTGAATTTCAGCGCCGCTTTTTCCCTTTTTTTCTGTTAAAATCTGTTTAATTCCATTTTTTCATTTTTTTCCATTTTTGCCCCTGACCGTTTCAATCCATCTTAACAGCTGTTTAAATGGTAACGCCCCCAGTCCGTTTAACCGTTAAAACGGCCTCCTTTAAACCTTGGGTCGGACTATTGGGCGGAAGCTTGCCATATGGGGGAGAGGGAGGTGAGAGAAGCAGGTGCCTGTGCGAGGCAGTTGACATATGGTACCGATGTGTACGGGTCAAGTTATTGGATCACCAATGGAACGGATTTGGGTCTGGGATTGATGATCCTATGAAGCAATATATTTGATTCCTGGTTGAGGTTGATCCAATCTCTGAATGATACAACCTGACATACATTTATATATTATCTGTCAAATTCAATAAACCATTAAAAAATTGCATGTGGATCACCCCCCATCAAGTTTCAATTCAGTTATCGGATCAACCCTAATCCAACCTAAACCTACTTTTTTAAAACTTCCTGAGTCGACTCGGCACACAAATTAGGATTTGCAACCCTGGCCGAGTTGACTCGAAATTCAATGTTTTTTTTTTTTTTTTGTAGGAAAAGATTCCGAGGACAACCTTTTTTTTTGACAACCAAATTTCCACACCTGTTCTGGGACGTGGATTCTGAGAATCCAACATTGGTTGATAGTGCTGAGCTGGCATTCACTTTTGCTAAAGCAAAACAACTGATGGATTCTCAGAATCCACGCCCGAGACTAGGTGTGAAAATTTGGTTGTCAAAACAAGGTTGCGCGGGGATCCAGACCCTTTTTTTTTTTTAATTTCTAGAAGTTTTTAATATTTTTTCTATATTTTATGATTTTTCAAAGTTTTTTAATAGATATTATTTTTAAATAATTAATTTAATGACTTCCCGAGTCATCGAGGTGATTCGACCTGATGGACTTCCGAGTTGAGTCCGAGTTCCGAGTTTTAAAAAATTGATCTAAACCTGATGAGTTGATATACCTGTGTTCAGCTAAGCTCGCGTAAAACTTCTGTCACAATGGGACTGCAAATCACACAAACACAGCCAATGAGTTCTCGGCACGTACACCTAAAAAAAAAGCACATGGTACGTTGCAAAGCACTTGTGTACGTGCCGAGAACTCATTGGCTTGTGATTGTGTGATTTACCATTTCGTGTGATAGAAGTTTTACTCGCTAAGCTCAGCCCATCCGGATGCAAGACCATGTAACTAGAGTTATCATGGATGCGAGATTTGGTACCAAGTTTGAAATCGTACGAATATGTGTCTGGTTACTGGGTATCGGACAAATCTAGAATGCAAGCATTTACAGTCTTAAAAGTATGCGAACACATTGTCGGTACGGTAGGATGTCCCTTGAAAAATGTGTTATTTCAATGTTTTCAAAAAAAATATTTTAAAAATTAAAAACACGTTTTTCAAGGATCATTTAATGGTGGATGTAGTTATGGACCTTATGGTGATTGAAGTAGGATTCGAGAGTAAAATCTTTAACGGATATGGACAAAATCTTTAACGGATAAAGACTTGGGTACGTGAAAGATTTTGTAAATAACATGTTTGCCTGCTATGGCAAGATGTACGAAATACGAACCAATCAGAGTCATGAACAAAACGCTTTTACTTCTCTGTCTCGGCAAAGCTTGGGAATCAATCAAGGCTCAGGCTCCAGTTACCGCCCTATAATGACAGGCTACGGTTACAGGACACAATAGGAGCTACGTGGCACACTCTCAGAGGACTCTTGACTGTATGGATGTTGACCTACAAACAAAAAATGAGTAAAACTTCTATCACACGAAATTGTAAATCACACAAAACACAGCCAATGAGTTCTCGGCACGTACACAAGTGCTTTTGCAACGTACACATGTGCTTTTGCTTTTATGTGTACGTGCCGAGAACTCATTGGCTGTGTTTTGTGTGATTTACAATCCAATTGTGACAGAAGTTTTACTCACAAAAAATCAGCTATATTAGTACTCTATAGGCGTTAGATTGGACTTATTTACATGGGTTAATCTCAACTGTAGGAATTTGAGCAGTATTTGAGGTACAAAGATCCAACGCCTAGAAATCACTAATCAGACTGAATTTTGGTTTGTATGTCTACCCAGGGATTGGCCAAACATCCATACGGTCATAGTCCTCTAAGAGTGGCCCCGTGGATCCAATTGTATCCTGTAACTGGAGCCTGTCATTTTAGGGCGGTAACTGGAGCCGACCCATCAATCAATTTGCACGTCCCCCTAGGAGTTTCTTGTGTGAGAGTGATAAGTTTTACTCCGCATCGTACAGAAACTGCCGGAGAACTTTCATTACCATTTTTTGAAATTTAGAACTTTGATAACAGGACCTACCACAGGGCGCAATATGAGACACGTGGCACACTCTTAGAAGACTCTGATCGTGTAGGTGTTTGGCCAATCCCTAGGTGGACCTACAAACAAAAAATCAGCCCGATTCGTGATTTCTAGGCGTTGGTTTGGAATTCTTTTCATGGGTTGATTGTAACCGTGGGAATTTGAGTATTATTGAACACTATTTGAGGTACAAAGATCCAAAGGTTTGAAATCACTAAGAGTGTACCACGTGGCTCATATTGCGCTGGGCCCTGTCATCAAAGTTTTACTCACTTCTTTCATAAGGCGTTTTTCCGGTACCGTGTTCAAGAGTAAGGACGTCCGTCCGTCATCACCATTGAGGGCGGACCAAAGTATGAGCCACGTGGCAAACTCTTGAAGAGTACTGATCATATGGGATGTTTGTTCCATCCCTTCGTCGACGTACATACCAAAAATCTGCTTGATTAGTGATTTCTAACCTGCTCAAGGGACCCCCATTTCGGACCCCCTTTCTTGACCCCCATCTTGGCGTACCCACGTAGAAGATGAATAAACGGCTGATTTTTGGTGGGGATGATAACCTCGCCATATAGTTCACCCCAACAAAAAATCAGCCCATTCTGAAATTTCTAACTCCATCAAATGTGGTTTTAAAGTTACACTGTAAAAATCAACGGTCCATAATGCTTCAGCTTCTAAACCAGTCTATGAATATCAGAATGATTTGAATTTTTGGGAGGATGATCTCCTCATCATAGAGATCATCCTCACCAAAAATCAGCCATTGATTCATCTTCTATGTGGGTACGCCAAGAAGGGAGTCAAAAAAGGGGGTCCCTTGAGCCCGACCTTCTATCTGAGTACCCAACCTATGAAAAGGACTCCAATCCAATGGTGTTAGACATTGATTTACCTAGGGGATGAGCCACGTGGCACACTATTAGATGACTTTAACCGTATGGATGTTTGGCCAATCTCTAGATGGAACTACAAACCAAAAATCAGCCCAATTAATGATTTCTAGGTGTTGGATTGGAATTATTTTCATGGGTTGATTTTAACCGTGGGAATTTGAGCATTAGGGCCTGTTTGGTACGTGAGAAAAAGAGTTCCGACGGCGAATATTTAGCCAGGCAAATATTATCTTGGCTAAATATTTGCTCATAGCAAAATTTAACAATGTTTGGTACGTGTACGAGCTAGCTCACTTCAGCTTACTTCATTTTCTTTCAATTTGAGTGGGTCCCACATATCAAAGTAAGTCAAAAATAGGTTGGTCAGTGCGGGAACCACATATTATGTCAAAGAATAAAAAAAAATTCATTTTTATCTTTTTTATATATTAAAAAATTAATTTTTTTTGAAAATAGTGATTTTCCGGCGAGAAAATAAAATTTTCTCACAAAGGCATAATCGGCGTGAAAATATTTTCACAGGGGGGGGGGGGGGGGGGGGGTGTGATCAAATGTTTTCCCGCCGCGGAGGGCAAATATGTGGGCCCGGCTAAATATTCGGCAAGGGCGGGTGGCTGCCAAACACCGCCTGGCGAATATTTGCGCGGCTAAATATTTTATTTGCCCGCCGCGGTGCGTTACCAAACAGGCCCTTAGTGACCATTATTTGAGGTCCAAAGGTTTGAAATCATTAATCAAATTGATTTTTGGTTTATCGGTACACCTAGGGATAGGGATTGGAAAAACATCCATACGATCAAGTCCTCTAAGAACAAGCCTCGTGGCTCATATTGCACCCTGTCGTTGGCCTCGATAACGATAACAGGAACCTGCCATCAAAGTTTTACTCTACCATCAGTGGTCTCTAAGTTTGTGCTTTGTAGCGTCCGTTGTGCAGTGTGGATGACGGATCACAGTATATGTAACGTGGCACAGTTTTTAGAGATCGATGGTGACCATGACAGTTTGGCTCAACCACAGGAGAACCTACAGACCAAAAATTAGCATGATTAGTGATTTCTAAGTCTTGGATTGGATTCGTTATCCTCCTGGGTTGATTTTAATCGTTTAATTTGAGCATTATTTTGGGTACAAAGATCCAAAGGTTTGAAATCAGTAGAGGCCAACTTTTGGTATGTAGGTCCAATTAGCAATGACGAAACATCCATACGGTCACTGGTGTCTAAAAGTCTTCCACATGACTCATACCGCGGTCAGTCATAAAAGCTAATGATCTATCAGCAAAGTTCTACTCGGTTTAAAATAGTCCTTCTAACAAATAAATTAATCTTTGACGACGGACCACAATATGAGCCACACGGCACACTTTTAGAGATCGATGACTGTATAGGTGTTAGATCCTAGGTGGACCTAGAGACCAAAAATTAGCCTGATCGGTGATTTCTAGGGTACTAAGATCTGCCGTTGTTTTGAAATCATCAGTCGGGTTGATTTTTTTGTACGTTGGTCCACTTAGGGATAGGCTAAACATTCATACGGTCATTAGTCTTTAAGAGTCTTCCATGTGCCTCGTACGGATGACTGTACTCAAAGTTCTACTCCTGATCGTTATGAATTGGTCAAATCAATATTAGTTTTTAAGCTCATTTTTTCAGATTTGGGCTTTATTTAAGTATGAGCCACATGGCACTCATTTAGAGATCGATGACCATATGGACATTTGGTACTACCTTAGGTGGACCTTGAGACCAAAAATTATTCTGATTAGTGATTTTTATTATTCCATTACTCAGGGGTGTAACACCTATCCAGAACGGGATCCGGATCAGAAGCCACCAATCTGAAGGATACGGAGGGTCGATCCGAGTTGGGGGGCGCCCTCCCATCCAGAGACCGATCCCGAGATTTTGAACCGTGGCAACGCGGAGTTACGAAAGTGAAGTAGGAACCAAAAACGCCTTTAATGACTGCAGGTCCCCTAAGTACATGACGTCATCATCATTAAATTGATTGAAGCATAATAAAATATGCGGGCATCCTAGTATAATAACTTGCTGTCCGGCCATAAGATGTACGGTTGTTTGTCGTTATCCAAAAGGAAAAAGATGTAACAAGGTATGCCTGAAACTGTTCATTTGCGGAAGCGGCATTTTTGGTACTCACCGCTGCTATCTGGGCCCACTGACCACTTGGATGTTTATCTCACCCCTCGGTGGATATACATACCAAAAATCACCTTGATTGGTAATTTATAACCATTAGATTTTAACACTTTTTAGTACCATTTAAGGCGTTCTTATAGCCGTTGAATACAACTATCTTTTGAGTACTAAAACCAACGGTTAAAAATCATTAAACAAGCTGATTTTTTGTATGAATGTCTATTAAAGAGTGGCCTAGACATCCATGCGGTCAGTGGGCCCAGATGGCAGTGGTGACTACCAAAAATGCCGCTTCCGCAAATGAAAAGATCTCAGGTATACCTTGTTACATCACGATCCTATCCAAAATAGTGTGGTCGTGATTCAACAAGCTGTAGCGTCCCACTGACGGCATGGATGTTCAACTCACCCATTGGTAGACATTTAACAAAAATCAGTTTGTTCGTCGGTTTTTCTATTCAAAAAAGTATTTGAATCCAACGGCTATAATTAAGTACTAAAATCTAATGGCTAAAGATTACCAATCAGGTTGATTTCTTGTGTGTATATCCAACAAGGGACGGGGTAAACATCCATGCCGTCAGTGGGCCTAGAGGGAAGCGGAAAATAACAAAAATACGCTAGGCCAAAAATGTCAGCTACATGTTACAAGGTATGCCTGAAACTGTTTCAAATGCGGAAGCACTGTTTTTGTTACTCGCTACTGTCAGCTGCGCCACGGACCGTATGGATGTTTATCCCACGCCTTGGTCGGATATACACAGTCTACTAAGGGGTGCGCTAAACATCCATTCGGTCAGTCGGCCCAGATGGCAGCAGTGACTACCAAAACTGCCGCGTCCGCATTTGAAAAGATCTCAGGTATACCTTGTTGTTACATCACGACCCTATTCCATGAGGGCTACAACATTATTGTCGGTTCAGATATTTTGGAATCTGTCCCAGCTACGAACACCTTCCTACTGCCCTTTTCATTGCTCTGCGACGAGTAAAACTTCCATCACACGAAATTGTAAATCACACAAAACACAGCCAATGAGTTCTCGGCACGTACAATGTGCTTTGTAACGTACCCATGTGCTTTTGCTTTTTAGGTGTACGTGCCGAGAACTCTTTGGCTGTGTTTTGCACTCCTCTACGACAAATATATGGTACGGCAAAAGATCCGGGCTTTACAAAACGGAAAATTGCATAAAAGAAAACCAACTTTAATTCATTTACAAAAAAGAATACAAGTTTTCGCAAATCCTAAAAAAGAAAACGAAAAGAGCGTTTCATGACGTGGCACATGTTTATTAAAAAAACACTCTTTAAAAGGGCATTTTTCAGTAATAAACGCCTTTTTGAAAAACGTCTGTCAGTGTCGGTCCGACATCTGACAACCTGACAGACGTTATTTTAAAGGGCGTGTGTCAGTAGAAAACGCTCTTTTAAAGGGCGTTTTTTACTGACAAACGCCCTTTTAAAGGGCGTTTTTTGATACCCCAAATTTTACGCCCATTTTGGCGTACCCAGAAGATGAATCAATGGCTGATTTTTGGTGAGGATGATCTCTACGGTGAGGAGATCATCCTCACAAAAATTCAGATCATTCCGATATTCGTAGATTGGTTTAGAAGTTGAGGAATTATGGGACGTTTTTTTTTAAATTTCTCAAGAATAAACGCCCTTTAAAAGGGCGTTTGTCAGATGTGTCAGCCATCAGTCATTCGTTAGTCAGTCGACGACTGATTGGACTGACAGCAGACGAAACGCCCTTTCGTTTTCTTTTTTGGGATTTGCGAAAAGTTGTATTCTTTTTTGTAAATAAATTAAAGTTTATTTTCTTTTCTGTAATTTTCCGTTTACAAAATTCGGCAAATTATTTAATTTCTTTTTTATAATTTAAGAAAAAAATCAGAAAAAATCATCAATGATCCCCAGAATTTATGATTTTTCCGAACAATTAAAAAGTTCATTTTTTTTACTAGTATTTTCCAAGGTTAAAAGGAGGCTGTTTTAACGGACAGGGGGTGTGTTACCTTTAAAACGGATTGAAACTGCCAGGGGACAAAAATGGAAAAAATAGAATTTAACGGATTTTAAAGAAAAAAAGCAGCGCTGAAATTCAAGTTTTGAAATAAAAAAAAAAAACATAATTTAACGGATTTTAATGAATTTAATGGCCATTTTTCTTCACAAAAATTTTCAGAATTTATCGGAGGTTTAAACAATTTTAATGGGCGTTAAAACAAAAAAAAGTGGCCGTTAAATTCAAAGTGTCAAATTGTGTTTAAGCGGTTTTAACGGAAATGGGCTTGGGGCGTTACCGATTAAACACCCATTTTTAAAACCATGGTATTTTCTGATTACTATGGGTACGTAACACGCCTTACAAAATTATCACTAAGATTATTATTAACAGAACCCATTTTAAATAAGCTCATCTCGCCTTGCCAATGTGCTTTTGTACCTGGCCACCAAATCACGGATAACGTGACGTTCTTAAAACATATGAACGGCCGTTAACGGCCTATGTAACCTTAAAATTTGATATGGAAAAGACCTACGTCAGAATAGAATGATCCTTTATAAAAAAGAAATTTACAAAAAATAATGTTTTTATGAAAATGTATTAACATTGTTATGTTATTATTTATTTCTACTTAGTCATTGCATGCCCCAGTGACATATTTTAAGAGCTCTTGAGGCCTGAGAACTGCAATTTCACATATTTCGTGGATTAGATAGGCTCAATGTTGAGTCCCCCAAGTCGGATCCGATACTGGATCGACCCTGATCCGGTACTAACCCGATCCACCAGCCTTTCTTGGTGTTAATTTAGGTGTGAGAACTTCAAAGTTTCACTAATAAATCTCATTAATAAAGCTGCATTTCAAGTTGCATTTAAACATGAATACCAAGTATAAATGTGCATTATCATCAGTTTGAGAGAGAGAGAGAGATATTAATAGAGAGAGAGAGAGAGAGAGAGAGAGAGAGAGAGAGATATTAATGGAGAGAGAGAGAGAGAGAGAGAGAGAGATATTAATAGAGAGAGAGAGATATTAATAGAGAGAGAGACAGATATTAAGAGCATTATCAGTCTGAGAGAGAGAGAGAGAGAGAGAGAGAGAGGGAGGTATATACGTGCATTATCAGTGAGAGAGAGAGAGAGAGAGAGAGAGAGAGAGGGGGAGGTATATACGTGCATTATCAGTCTGAGAGAGAGAGAGAGAGAGAGAGAGAGAGAGAGGGAGGTATATACGTGCATTATCAGTCTGAGAGAGAGAGAGAGAGAGAGAGAGAGGTATATACGTGCATTATCAGTCTGAGAGAGAGAGAGAGAGAGAGAGGTATATACGTGCATTATCAGTCTGAGAGAGAGAGAGAGAGAGAGAGAGAGAGAGAGAGAGAGGTATATACGTGCATTATCAGTCTGAGAGAGATAGAGAGAGAGAGAGCATGGCGTCGTTAGACTCTACTAATTCTCCTCCAAATCAATCTTTCAAGACAAACCCACTCTTTAGAAGCATTTCTACCAAAGAACCTTCATTCTCTGATCTATCATTCTCACCAGCTCGTTATAGTACCTCCTCAATCACTCGACCTTTCCACAAATCTCCTCCTACATCTCCACGCTCTACTTCAAACCCCTCAAATTCCGAAAATTTCCAAGCTACCCATCGATGCATCTCTTCCATGCTTAAAAAGGATGGTCGGATCCTATCCATCGCCATATCCAACGGTCTTGTCTACACCGGATCAGAATCCAACTGTATTCGAATATGGAAACTACCCGAATTCACCGAATGCGGTCAGTTGAAAACTAAGTCTGGCATGGTGTGTGCACTTGCCGTCTCTAATGATCGAGTCTTTGCCGCTTATGCTGATTGCAAGATTCGGGTTTGGCGTCGAACTTGGGATGGGATCTTGACCCATGTCCGGATTGCGACGATCCCGAAAATCGAAATCGGCAACTTCGTTCGGAACTACATCGCCGGGAAGGACAAGAAACTGGTAATGCTGCTGCTTAATTTTATTGCATTTATGGCTATATTTATTCTGCTTTATCTTTACAGTTGGTCTGTGCGGATAGCCTATTTTCCAATAAGTAAAACCCTAATAAACTCATACATCGAGACCTAGGTTTTAAATGGTCCATTATAACGGTATAATGGTCCTTTGACGTTACCGTTGTGCCTGTTATAACTGGAGCCCCGACCCATCATATACATGCGAAACAAATTTAGAGAAAAAAGATTAAAAAATGGTTGAGATCTGTTGACTTTGTATACCATTGGGCAGATTTGTTACGGCCGTATATGATGTTTATTACCTGGTATTAATGAAGCTAGGTAGAAGAACTAGTAGGTTCATTAAAGGTTCAGCGGCCCAACCATCTCTACTTATTGTTGTACGTTTTTATTTTCTTTTTAGTTTTGTAGAATGTAGGGGTTCTTGTGAGACAATTTGGGAGGGGGACATCAAAGTTTGAAGTCCCCCGGGGCCAGCGAAAATTTTCTCGAATGTAGGGTACCCAACCTTAGATTTTTTTTTAGTCCAAATAGCTCTCTCTCTCTCTCTCTCTCTCTCTCTTAGGCTCAAGAGCGCCACATACTCACTTCAGGGGTAACTTATAAAAAAGGATATTTTGTACATATCCCACTAAAGGGCACGTGGCGCTCTCTCAAGCCTTAGAGGTGAGTTTGGTTTACGGATATGTTTTGAATGAAATATTAAAATATCCGAATTCGATTCGATATCCACAGAATTTTCTGAATCAATATTCGAATTAGAGTTCGATTGGTTAGATGATCTCCTCATCATCCTAAAATTAGCCATAAACTCATCTGCATCTGGGCCCGTGTCCATTAGTAATCTATTAGTAAGAATAGCATGAGTCATTCTATCCCAGCCCTACATGTATTTGTAAAATAAATTACTATAATAAATATAAATATAAAAATAATATTATTTTTATTATAATATACATACTTATATAATATAATTAAATTGGATATTATTGAATGAGATATATTAATATTAAAATCCGGAT
Organism: Euptelea pleiosperma; assembly: GCA_035048495.1. NCBI lineage: Eukaryota > Viridiplantae > Streptophyta > Magnoliopsida > Ranunculales > Eupteleaceae > Euptelea > Euptelea pleiosperma. Next base: position 28,332,251 of record CM068549.1, read on the forward strand.
ATATCAATATCTGAATATATCAAGATCTGAATCTGTGTCTGAAGAAAAGAAATTATCGGAATCCAAATTTGATGTTCAAAATTTTTGGATAATATCTGATTATTTGAATACGAGTTCGAATTTTCGATTTTCCATTGACACCGCTAGTTCATGTATTCATTTTCTAGTTAATACTTAATAATACAATCTTAAATAATATTCCAATTAATCTATTTTTAATCTGACAGCAGAAACATCAGGGACCCATATCGTCACTTGCGATCAATGTCTCTGATGACCTCCTATACTCCGCTTCAGTCGACAAGACCGTGAAGGTATGGCGGATCACAGACCTCAAATGCATCGAAACCATCCAAGCTCATTCGGATCCAGTCAACGATGTTGTCGTGGGTGATGATGGTGTGCTCTATACTGCTTCCGATGATGCAACCGTCAAAGTTTGGCGACGGAATTTTTGTAGCAACGATCGACCACATTCCCTCACCGTCACCCTTCCAGCCAAATGCTCACCTGTCAAAGCTCTCACCCTTACGACGGATGGTTCGGTTTTGTATGGTGGGTGTACAGACGGGTATGTTCACTATTGGCTTAAGGGTTGGTTCTCGGGTCAATTGCAATATGGTGGGGCTCTCCAGGGGCATAGCCACGCTGTCATGTGCATCACCAGCGTGGCGAATTACGTTGTCAGTGGTTCGGCGGACTCGACGTCTAGGGTTTGGGTTAGAGGACAGGATGGTCAACATTCGTGCCTAGCCGTGCTACAAGGTCATAGAGGTCCGGTTAGGTGTGTTAGTGCATTCATGGAGCGTTTACCCGAAGATAGTGAAGATGGCTGCACGGTCAGTACAGGGAGCCTTGATGGAGTTCTAAAAGTGTGGCGGGTCACTTGTGGTAGCAATTCGGGTCGGGATTCAGCACAAGGAGGTCGAGAGTACTTCGAGCTTTAATAATGAGGTAGTCACCGATACGGTGACCGGTTGTATGACCCCGTTGCCGAACATTTAGCCGGAACTGATATGCATTTGGATGTAATTTTATGTGTATTACGGAGGAATATGTGCATAGGAGAGTGAAATTCCCTCACTCAAATAATGCTCTGAAATGGCAAAAGTTTGGTTTAGTCCATGGTCTTGGTCACTGCTGTAAGAGCCACGTGGAGGCCGGCCAACGTGGTAGACTCTTAAAAACCAATGACCATATAGATCTAGGCGTTGGATTTGAGGTCTTTTAATGGATTGGTTTTTAGCCATGGATCTGAGCATTATTTGGGGTATTTAGATACAACGGTTAGAAATCGGTAGTTTGGTTCATGAAATTAATGAAGCATTAATGGTCCATGTGCTGGCAAAAGTTTTTTCTGGTTGGAACTTAGAAGTACGCTTTATTCCTTCAGAAAATTTACTCCCCATTCTCCCCAAGAAAATTGCAGCCGTTGAAGTTCTTTAGTTTTTAACATAAAAGGAAAAAGAAAATGCTTGCTTTCCCAAGTGGCAGACTGCTATAGGGATGGAATTTACCAAAATGAGGAGATGATGGGGGTGGTGAAACCAGTGGTGCCCTTTAGATCTGACGCCTAAGCTGCCAGATCGATGTTAAGAACACTGGCGATCGACAAATGTTTTAGGTCTCCGTTGGGGACTAAAACTTCTGTCACAATCGGATTGCAAATCACACAATCACAGCCAAAGATTTATTTATGGCTGTCATTGGAAGGTGTTGGCTGGTCTCGAGAAGGCTAACCTCGTTGTTTGCCTATGTCTTTCAGTTGGGCACCCACATTAGTCAAAATAGCTCACCTTTCAGTTCGGGCCCCCACCCTTCCCCATCGTCTCCTCTCTCTACTGTAATTCTCCTCTCTCTACTGTAATTTCTCTATCTCGGCCTTTACTCTCTATTGTCTCCTATCTCTCTCTCTACTAATAACTCTCTTTCTCTCTCTGGGCCTTTAGTCCCCACGGTTCTGAACTATCGTGGGGGCTAAAGGCCGTGTCAGAGATATATATATATATATATATATATATAGATAGAGAGAGAGAGAGAGTGGGTGCCTAAACTGAAGCGGGCATTTTTGTCCATTATGGGTGCCCAGCTGAAAAACGTGGGTGCTCAGTCCGATAGTTGGCCCTGCCGACCCATTCCCCTAAGCTTTTGGGCCAGGCCTGGGCTTAATATTTGAGCCCATAGCTCGACCCGTCCTTTGAAAAGAATCTTGCGGGCCAGGCTGGCCCAGCCCGTGAATTCCAAGATTTGAATTTTTTAAGTTTACGAGAGAGAGAGGGGGGGGTGGGTGCCCAACTGAAAAACATGGGTGCCCAGTGCGATAGTTGGCCTGGCCAACCCAGTCCTCTAAGCTTCTGGGCAGGGCCTGGGCTTAATTTTGAGCCCATATATCGGCCCTCCCTGTGAAAAGAATCTTGCGGGCTAGGCTGGCCCGGCCCGTGAATTCCAAGATTTGAATTTTATAAGTTTACAAAACATGCTTAAATCAAACTGCAATAATCACTCCTAAAATGTACTGATATCTAATGGTTAGAGATAACCAATCAGGATGATTTTTAGGTGTGTAGATCCACTAAGGGGTGGGATACACATCTATATGGTCAGTGGGCCCAAAACATGCTTTACATTGGGCCCCGAGAGTCCTCTGTATCGACTTCATCCAGTCCACTGTATTATTTGAAGTCTTTTAGGAAAAAAAATAACCTGCCTACGGTAACATCAAAATTTGATACTTAGGCCCACTGACCTCATTAATATTTAGCCCATCTCTTGGTGGACCTACACACCAAAAATTAGCCTGAGTGGTAACTTATATCCGTTCGATCCGAGATCCCACAAAAAAAATCCTAGAATTCACCAATCAAGCTGATTTTGATGTTTCGGTTCACCAAATGGTAGGCCAAACATTCATGGGCCAGTGAGGCCAGAAGTTGCCATGTGGCATTTTTGAGAGAGAGAGAGAGAATACAACAGAATACATGATCAAGGAAGAGAAGCCCGTTTATCAAACAGGGTTTGTCTCAAATGGAGTAGGTAGAGCTACGAAAGATACATGATCATCACCAGCTAAGATTACAAATTTGCTCTCTCCATTGGTTCTCCATTGAGAACGCCGTTGAACCTGGCTTGTGTTCACCGATTGCATCTCCATCCCATCGTTTGAGCTCGCATCGCTGCTCGATTGCCTCCGATCCGATAATCGAAAAATGACGTAACAAAGTATTCGCAATCCGATGATGATGCCGATGACTATCAAAACTGATAGAATTAAAGATTTAATAGAATGGACACGTTTACACCCGAGTAGAACTCCTATACAAACCATGTCTAAGCATGATAGAAGAACTTGGATGAAGAAAGAAGGAAGAAGAATGAAATAGTGATTTTTCTAAGGTTCCTTCCTTGCTTAAATCATGGAAACTTCAAATTTGTTTTGTATTTCTACCTTACTTCGAAGAATTGGATGCCTTTCGTGTCAAGTTTGGTACAAGTATAGCATTTGTGCTAAGAGAATGGAGAGGTTTGATGGACAAATACCCGGCGTTTCGTCTCATTTTGACTCCTGAAAAGGAAGCCAGTGATGCCAGTCAAGTATTGTGACGCAGGCGTTTAGGGTTTCAAATGGGCCGGGACTGAGCTTGCTTGGATGGCTCGACAGGCCTTTCTAGGCTACATATACACATCCATCCATCTATCCATCTATACTACGTTAAAGCAAATACCTGAGTTGGGCACCCCCCTCACGGGTTTCACAACCTTCACCGTCCTTTAGTTCAGCTTAGCATTTTTGGCCCACGGCCAGGCCCTGGCCCGGGTCTACCTTCTTGAGGCCTGGCCCAGTGAGCCCATCCGACGAGCTTGGTCCGGTCCAGCCCAGCCAAACGCTGGCCCGGTCCCATCCGACGCCCGCACCCATACGAGCCTTGGGTCAGTCCTGGGCCCGGAGCTCAGCGGGGCCTGGCATTGTAGACTTGGCTCGACGAGCCCAACCTGGCTTGCGCCTCGGGCATGCTAGCCCAGTCCGACTGGCCAAAATGCGAGGCTGACCTTTAGGTGTCACGCGTCACTTGAAAAAAAAAAACAGAAAAGATAAAACCCGAGTTTTTTTAGAGACAAAACCTGAGTTGGGTAGGCTCACAATGCACCTTTTACAAAAGAAAAACTTTGATGAGGGAGGTCCATCGTCAACGTTGAAGATGGACGACAGTTGAAGCCAACTGGCACACTCTTAGAGGCTACTGACCGTATGGAGGTTTGGTATGTCCCTAGATAAACCTACATGCCAAAACTCAGCCTGATTAGCACCCCAAATAATTCATGAAATTCACAGTTAAAACTAAACCATGGAAAAAGACTCTAATCCGAAGGATACAAATCAATAATCAGGCTGATTTTTGGTCTATAGGTCCATCTAGGGTTTTGGTGAAACATTATCTATACTTAATAGACTCCTTGAATTGTAGTCTGTGGTTAGCATTCATCCAAAATGGAGGGTAAAATAGAAAAATATTAATTTAGAGGGGTAAATCTGAAAATTGTGGTAACTCAAGGCTTAGTTATAAAGGTAAAAGATGGGAGTTGGAAAAGTCATGTTTATTAATAGGGTTTGAGAAAAGGTCATTTTCTAAATAATTAACAATTTTGGAGTTTATTACCCCAATATCAATAACTTTTCACAAATTCGAATACAAGTACAAATTTTTGAGTTTGCCCTTAACCTTTTTGGCAAACTCGATAATTCCATTGAATCACACCTGCCACGATGGTATGCCCTTCTCAATGAAAAGTGGTTCTCACTTCAAATGTTTAAGCAACTGGTCGATTGAAGACGATTTTGATCGAACGCCTGGGATAATCACTACCATTGTCTTCTCTCAATATTTTTTCCTTCTGTACAACTTGGACGAGCTTCGCAACTTTGACAAATGAGAATCAACCCTTCAACAGTACCAAGAAGCTTCTTCTTTTCTCGTTAGACTTATTTTATCTTTTTTGAAATGTTGGTGACATTCTGGTAGTAAAATGTGAAATTGTTAATTATTTGGAAAATATCCTGATAAAATAAGGGGCCAATAGAAGTAAAAATGATCCACTTGTGCAATTGCCTTAATAGTATAGACCATGGTTTTAAAAACGGCCGTTTAAACGGTAACGCCCCAAGCCCGTTTCCGTTTAAACACGTTTTATCGGTTTTGAAAAAAACGGCCTTTTTTTTTTTTTTTTTTTTTGTTTTAACGGCAGTTAAAATCGTTTAAACAGCTGTTTAATTCTAAAAATTTTGTGAAAAAAACGGCCGTTAAGTCCATTTAATTCCTTTAAATTTCTTTTTTTTTTTTAATTTTCAAAATTTGAATTTCAGCGCCATTTTTTCCATTTTTTTCCATTAAAATTGTTAAAATCCGTTTAATTCCTTTAAATTCCATTTTTTCCATTTTTGCCCCTGGCCGTTTCAATCCGTTTAAACGGTAACACCCCCAGTCTGTTTAACCGTTAAAACGGCCTCCTTTAAACCGTGGTATAGATTAATAAAGGCTTAAGAGCAAAAAAGAGAAAAGAAATAGAGAGCAAAACATTGATAGCGAAAACATAACTTCACTTTAAATTGCGCTACCCAAACGCACAAAATCCCAAAACGCAATTGTTGCACATTAAAAAAATGGAACCAATTGACTATGCCCAACTGGACCATTTTAGGGTTGCCATCAGGTAAGCATGTTTTTAAAGTGATCAATAATTCGTTTTCAAAGAAAAGGATGGTCAAAGTTTGAATTGGTTCTTTTTTAAATTTGATTCTTTTGGGTTCATTATTTCATACTAGGCCATTATTAGCTTGGAAACCAAGAGAAGAAAACCTAGAAATTTCAAGCTAACTTCCGGCGACTTTAGCCAAGAAAAAAACCTACCTTGCTCATCATATCATGTTGATTATGTCTTCGATCCAAAATAAATTATTTCTGATAATTAGTAGGGGATATCAACGGATCTATATACTAATGTGATGTTTGGTAAAAAAAAAATTTCAGACCTTAAGTTTGAATGGGGTGATTTCAGTGATTAAGTGGCACTTGATAAACAATTAATTTCAGCAGCATTTAATACTGAATCACTGAAATTAAGACTAGCAAAAAATTAGCTGAGGTGACTTAATGCGGTAAGTGGTTTCGACGAAAAGCATCTCCAAAAGAGATTCTAAGATTCTATCTTAAATACCTATAATGCTATTTTCTTAAAGCTTTTTCTTTAAAAAGCTTACGAAAGTGTCCTAATAAACATTTCAAAATACCCACAATGCTCTTGATTTAATTTTAAGACTTAAAGACCATAAAATACAATCTAATTTAGTCATAAGTCATTAAGCCATCAGACCTTAAGCACTTTAGGACAAATTTCAAACTAACTTCACTTGGTGAGGCACTGTGGGCCTGTTTGTAAATCAAAAAAATGAGACCAATTGTAGTTACTCTAGGTCCAGTCCTTTTAATTAGACCCCGACTTTTAGATTTTTCAAAACTAAATTTGTTTTGATGAAAAGTAGTTGCAACATTGAACCGGTTCTTTCATCCTTGAACTGGGCTAGTAATGTGGTAGGCCTTGAAACTTATGAGATTTCCAAACAGTCTCTTAGTTCCCTTAGACTAAAATTCTTTCTATCATGGTTTAAAAAACAGCCGTTAGAACGGATTCGGACCTCCACCATTACGTTATGTACCATTAAAATGCTTTAAAAATAACAGCCATTATAATGAAAATAACGATCATTATTTTCTGAAAAATTTTGTACAAAAAAAGGCCGTTATTTTCCTGGTTATTTTTCGTTTTTTGAATATGAAATTCAGTGCCATTATTTCCGTTATTTCCATTCTTGCCCCTGAGCGTTACAATTCGTTATAACGGAAAACGCTAATGCCCCCAGTCCGTTATACAGTTATTACGGCCCCTTTTAAACGTTGCTCTCTATCTCTATCTCTCTCTCTCTCGATCTCGAAGCTTCCATTCATTCTTTGATTGAATCTTCCCTCTTTTAAAATGGAATGTATGACAATATTTCCACGTCACCAATGTATGATTGGTGGAGTTTTGCTTTCGCAGAATGACCTGGCATTCTATTGATGGGTCCAAGTGTCTATCTATGATGTCATACGCACAAGGTAGGCTGGACTAGCACTAACCGAGTCAAAAACACATTTTTTTTTTTTTTTGGTTCTGTGTATGTTTCAAAAAAAAACTTTTTTTTTTTTCTGCTAAAGCTCAAATGATTGATATCTGCATCAGAACTTTAGAATTAAAAAATGCAAAAAGTTGAATAATAGAGAAAAAGAAAAAGTGATTGAACATAATAATCTGTAGCTTATCTTCTCCTCCTAACTCTATTTTTATTTTATTTTTTATGAAGCCGTCTAACATGACTACCTGAAACCCCATCCGATATGTAGTGCGTCGTGTTTCATCACTACACCCCAGACAAGAGTATCGGAACTTGATTGGGTACATTTAATAATTAAGTGTCGTGCCATGCGGTTCGTCGTTGCTAATTGGATTTATTCGATTCCTTATTCATCAGGTTAAAATTTCCGACATTCACACATGATGAGCATGCCGCTTAAGCTAGATTAATTATAGATAAAGGCAGGATGAAATGTTAATCTACACGTTTTTTTTTATGGCCGGGAAAAAAGGACCTAAGAAGGGACAAAACCACCTGCAAAATCCCAAAATCGTAGCAGATTATGATATTTGGACGGGGAAAAGAACTAATTAAGTAGTCCATGATTGGCCAGAGAGATCGCGATTTAGATCTCAATGTTGGACATGAGTGATATTGCTTAATTGGATGTTGCTATCGGTATGTCGTGCTTTCCATGTGATGAAGCTCGGTAGAATTTTTTTTAATTTTTATGTTGGACCACTTGGTAATTGAAGGGTTTGGTGTGACTTTAACATGGCTGTTGATAAAAATCTAAGAATTGTCGAATCATTTGTACAGGTTGGTGCGACATGACGAATTGATGATCATAGTATTCGAATGACACATTCAATGCTATGTTCCATGTCTTGCTTAGCAACGAAACACTTAGTCCTTGCACATGATATCATAGGTTTAAAACTCGTAAGGTTGCATTGAAAATAACGGCCGTTGTAACGGATTTGGGCCTCCCCCGTTAAGTTATGTACTGTTAAAATGCTTTAAAAGTAACGCCCATTATTTTGGTTATAACGGCCGTTATTTTTCAGTTATAACGAAAATAACAGCCGTTATTTACTGGGAAATTTTGTGAAAAGGCCATTATTTTTGGTACTTTTCATTTTTGCACCTGAGCGTAAGAATTCGTTATCACGGACGTTATTTTTAAACGGTAATGCCCCAAGTCCGTTATAACAGCCCACTTTAAACCTTAGTTTATATTTTATTTTTATTTTCAAATACTTGTTTTTAGTAATTTTATAGACTCGTCGAGTCGACTTGCAGATTGTCGAGTCAACTCAAATACACGAGCTCGAGCTCTGGAGTTTCAGTCCGGTCATGTCAAGTTCAAGTTAAAAAAGAGTTTATTATTCTGACCGACCATTTCTTTTTCTGGCTCTCGATTCGATGAGTTGAAATGAGAAACAAAGGCCAATGACTTGAAAGTAATATCCCCATACGGAGTGATTTTTTATTTTTCGCGCGTGGTAAAAAAAGTCGTGAAAGTTGCAACATTAAGGGCAAGAATAAAAATTTCCCATAAAATATTACCACAAAAATTGTTACCCGAGATGTGATCCCGTGCACGTGTTCTGTCAACCCGCCAATCTATTAGTTGTTTCGCCTTTCCCTAACCCGTCGATCTTATGGGGTACGTAAATGGTTGTTTATCAAAAATTACTCTAAAAGCTAAGTTTTTGATCTAGTTGAGGAAGAGCGGTAGTTTCCTTGCACACTATATGTACAATACCACCAGTCCCATACATAGGTGGCAGTCCCTGAATGTGCAGTCAGACCGCATTCGCACTCTTTAATGAATTTGGGGAAATGTTTTTGTGGTTTCAGTTTCCGTTAAGTTTTCTGACATAGAACGGATCGTAGCTGAAAAGAGGGCGACACTTCTATACTTGTGTAAGAGAGCTCCTGAAAGTTGCAAGGAAATGACACAAAAATCACATTGAGCCGATGATCTATACTTCTCATCAACAATTACTTAGAAAAAAATGTAATCATCAACATTTTTGGAAAATATTAATGCATATACACGCATTTTTTTTATAAGTACGTGTCTTTATTGAAAAATTCCTTGGATGCTAAGGAAGCCTACCAGAGAGCTAAAAAGAATACGAAGCAAAATAAGATACAACAACAAGAAAAATAGCAATACAGGCCCCCTCCACCCCCTCCAAATTTGTTTTTAAACTAATTAGACATGCCCATTTAAATACAATATCCTCGAAGAAAATACCTTTTCCTTCCTCATACATCTTAACCCAGCAAACAAATGGGGGGTCGTATTTTAAATTTTTTTTTTTTTGCCAGAGGATGTCACTAAAAAGAGGGTACGTAACACTTCCATACTTGTGCAAGAGAGTGCTCCCGAAAGTTGCAAGGAAATGACACAAAAATCATATTGAGCCGATGATCTATACTTCTCATCAACAATTACTTAGAAAAACATAATCATCAACATTTTTGGGAAATGTTAATACATATACACGCATTTTTCCCAAGTACAACGTCTTTATTGAAAAATGCTTTGGAGGCTAAGGAAGTCTACCTGAGAGCTAAAAAGAATACAAAGCAAAATAAGATACCACAACAAGAAAATTTGCAATACAAGTCGCCTAACACCTCCCCCTAATTTCGATTCCAACTAACTGCACCTGCCCATTTAAATAAAATATCCTTGAAGAAAATGTCTTTCCCTTCCTTGTACATCTTAACCCAATAGATGTATGGGGGGTCCTTTTTTATTTTTATTTTTGCCATAGAACGTCACTGAAAAGAGGGTAACACTTCCATACTTGTGTAAGAGAGACCTAAAAGTTGCGAGGAAATGACACAAAAATCACATTGAGTCCGATGATCTATTCTTCTCATCAACAGTTACTTGGAAAACATAATCATCAACATTTTTGAGAAATATTAATGCATATTCACACATTTTTTACAAGTATAACTTATTTATTGAAAAATGTCTTTTGAGGCTAAGGAAGCCTACTAGAGAGCTAAAAAGAATATAAAGCAAAATAAGATACAACAAGAAGAAAAATTGTAATACAAGTCGCCTACCACGTCCCCCTAAATTCGCTTCTGACTAACTAGATCTGCACTTCTAAATACAATATCCTCGAAGAAAATACCTATCCCTTCCTCATACACCAAAGCTTTAATCTCCATCGTAAGCTGCTTAGCTTTTATCGTCAAACACTATTTTAGTATTCCTCTCTCTGATCAACAAACTCGAAATGACCGATCGACATAGTCAGTAGCCACATTCTTTTCCCTAGGTGCCGCGACCACGACCCTTTCCTTTCCAAGACGAAAATAATTATTTAATTGTCTTGGGAACTACCCAAACCTTGCGCGGATGAATTGGTTACGCGCATAGTTAACAATTTGGCAGTGTAATTATCTCGATGGCTCACGAGTCGATAAAATATTAAGATACATAAAACCAAGAAAAATACAAAAAAAAAATTATGAACTAAAATACAACTTTTAATATTTCTTATTTTGACTATTAATTACTCTAGGGCCTAAGCAACCGCTATCATGCCCTTAGCGCATGAGGCTACGGTAAGCCTCAGGTGCGCATCGTAACAGCTATCATCGCCAGGGCCAGTAGAAAAGTAGGACCACATAAGGAAAATTCGGAACACGTGGGGACCTAGAATAACAATTAAAATGGAATCAAACAAGTACTTTATTTTTTTGGCGGGGGGGTGTTAAAACTTTAAAGCCAACTTGTGTTAAAGCACTATCGTTGTCTTTGCTGTTGCACGCTCACTCCCAAATGTGATTTATTTACCATTCTATCCTCCATCTTTGTCAGAAAGAGACATCCCCCATGTCACATGTGCTGAGGCTGTTTTAGTCAATTTGAGGTAACGGTCAAGAGAATTTGAATTCTTACAAACTTTTTGTTGCAAAACCAGCCGCCTAAATCACGTAAATCACGTGGGTGGGTGGGATCCGTGAAAAATGGGTGATTCTTTGAACTTAGGATAAGTGTATGTTGTAACAAAAATGGAATTTATAGGTGGGAAATATCAATTTCTTTTTGTTAAATTCACCATTATTTCACAGATTTCCTTTTTTTTATTTATTAGAATTCATTGAGTAAAAATATGTGAAACTGATTCATAACCAGGCTTAAGGAAATCCGATCTTAATAATTCGGTTCGCTCATTCGTTGAAACATTAAGATCATCCAATATCAAGCTACCTTTTTGTCTAATTTGATGGCAATGTGCACAACTTGTATGATTATAATGCTCGAGTACCGCATTTCCATACCTCGAAGAAGTGCGGTACTCGCAAGTATGAATTGCCGGCCGGGGGAACCGGAAACACATCAATAAAGAAACCCGTCTTTAACCATTAATGTTCTAAGACCATGGTTTACTAATCGGCCATTACACCCTTGCGAAAAGAAGAAAACAAAAAATGAATAAGCCATTACACCAGTATTGCACCAACCCCATTTTATGAGAAAAATGACAGTATTTTAACCATTTTTACTCAGACGTGACTGATGTAACCCCCATTATAACGTTAATCTGTTATATATAACGGACCATTTAAAACCTTCTTGGCCCACACAATCTTTTTTTTGAAAAGTAATTAAAATTTTAAAAATTAAACTAAAAAGGTTGTTCGAGGGGTACGTGTCAAGCAGAGAGCTGATAAGCTCGCACTACCAACAAAAATGAATCCGAAAAACAAAAAGCTGATGTTGACGGAATTGCCACTCATTTCTGCGTAGTAGTGTGATAAGGAATACAGCGGATCAGCGCCTCTCCACTTGTCGAATATTCCCAAGTGTTGCAAAATATATAATTTCTCAATCTATAGCCAATCAAAGATACGATTGTTTCAATCAATGGACGATACCATACCGCGAGTAAAACTTGTGTCACAAGATGTTGTGACCGAACACGGTCACAGCACTCAATACGAGCCACGTGGTATACTATTAGAGGACAACGACTGTATGGATGTTTGGGCAGTCCCTCGGTGGACTAGTACACAAAAAATCAGCTTGATTAGTGATGTCTAACTGATTCTATTGAAGTTATTTTCATGGGTTGATTTTAACGGTAGGAATTTGAGCATTATTGAGAGTTATTTGGGTGCATAAATCCAAAGGTTGTAAATCACTAATCAGGCTGATTTTTGGTTTGTAGGTCCACCGAGGGACTGGTCAAACATCCATACGGTCAAAGATCTCTGATAATGTGCCACGTGGCTCGTATTGAGTGCTGTGACCGTGTTCCATCACAACATCTTGTGACACAAGTTTTACTCCCATACCGCCATCGTCCTAAGGTCCAGACCACTGATGATCATACCACACGAATTTCAAAGAACATCCAATGGTCATAACCTTAATTAGGATATCATTTCCCTTACTGTAAATTAACAATGCGTCTGAACTGTATTACTTTTAAACCGTACATTCAACAAAGATCAACTACAGCTTTTCAATTGCTCGTGCACCGAGAATCAACACCCAGACATTAAGGAGGGCCCACATGATTTGAAAACAATTTCCTTGTAGAAATGGGTCATGGGGTCCCTTTCCTTCTCTCTATGATCCAAAGGAAACTAAAAGGTTACTTTCCCTCAGAGTTTCTTCCCACCTGCTTCACCTCGAAAAAAAAAAAAAGTAGACGACCTTCTTCAGCAGCCTATCAGAAAAAGAAGAAAAAAATAAAAGAGTGTTCTTCAGTAGACAAGATTCTAGAGTACCCCTCTTCTACGTTCTATAGGTGTACACGTGGCAAAATCAAAGGGTATGAAATATCAGTGGTGGGTCCCTATCACATGAATCACTCATTTTAGATGCATGGAATTGAATTTGATGTCCAAATGAGATAGAAGATGTGGTGGAGGTAAATGTCTGGTGGCTAAGCGACTATTATTCCATAGGCGGCACTTTTGGCTCCTTGTGTCCAATTTCTTCGTCACACTCTTCTTTTCTACTAAACTAATTGGACTGTAACCCTTAATCACACACGACCCAAAATCAAATTCCTGCCAACTCTTTTGGACATTTCTTCATCAATTCTTAATATATATGTATCATTCATTCATCCAATTACACCAACTGCTCTCTCCCTCTGCAACAGAGAGACTGAAAAACCCACTAAGCTACAGTAAGAGAGAGAGAGAGAGAGAGAGAGAGAGCAGAGAGAGAGCAGAGAGTCACCATGGAAACAGAAATAGAAGCCTTCCCCTTCCAAGAACTGAACCAGACAACCATGAACACAGAACCCATAAACCCAAACATCATCTCTTCATGGGTATACCTAGATGACATATATACCCCAGCTGCCATACCTCAAGAATTACAAGATCTCCAAATGGTAGAAGACCATCTATTCAATTTCACCACCCCCAATTTCGATATCGACCCGTTTTCTCTTTTACCCACACCTGATTCTCCTTTCCTACTAGACCTCTACGACTTCGATCCACAACAGAGACCCGAAAGCACTACCGATAGCTACCACCCGGTACCAGCTGTTACCGAAAACGAGTTCCAGACATTCCTCAATGACAACGAGCTTGGCCTAATTGCACCGGCGGAGAGTACTGATGAGAGTATCGGTCATCGCTTTTTCGATTCGACGACGACGACGACAATGATGTTGAATTCAAGTGAGGACGACATGTTACAAACGATGGTCATGGATACTAATGCGACCGATACCGCGACGGCGGGACATCAACGCGATGATGAAGAAAATGAGGATGAAACCGACGATGATCCGAAGCCGGGTACGTTGAATTGTAAGAATTTGGTATCGGAGAGGAATAGGAGGAAGAGACTTAGCCAACAATTGCTAGCTCTACGTGCTCTTGTACCAAATATCACTAAGGTACGTACACTAAGTTAATTAATTAAGGAATTAAACATTTATTATTCTTAGTTTAATTCAGTGAGAATAATGGGTGCACAGATGGATAAAAGATCAGTTTTGGTAGACGCTCTATCTTATCTAAGGAACATTCATGAAGAAACTGCAAGAATTCAAAAGGAGCTCAAAGAACAACGCCACCTACCCAGGTTGACCAACTTAAGAGGGAATTGTCAAGATAACCCAGCTGGAACGTTTAGCATCCCGCGTACTTTAGCACACATCTCTGCTTCCAAGCCCAAAGCCCAGATTACTGAGGTATATATATCTCTACTGTTTCTGTACGTTTTCTGGTTGGATTCTCTCAAAAAAAAAAAAATCGTTTGTACACGTGGCAACCTCTGAGAAGTCCTGTACCAAACTCGGAAAAAGGATCCTCTCCTGCACGTGCAATATATTGTCACACGTATCAGATAAAATTACAATTTTATACGTATTTATCAATGTTTTTTGCAACTTTGATATGTTACAGATAGAGACTGAAAAAATAGAGGATCGTAGATTTGTGATAAAGATAACATGCAAGGGAGGGCTTGGTGTCAGTGGCGACATCCTTCGAGTGATTGAATCACTGTGTTTCGAGATTACGTTCGCCGCTTCCGAACAAATAAAGCCACAACAAATCCTAACAACAATTTTCATCCGGGTAATTAAGCTTGCTCTTATTATTGTTCTTATTCGCGCGATCATAATGCATGTTGTCCTCTACGGACCACGTGAATCACGAGCTTCTACTATATGCGAATTAAAAAAAATATATAAATTAAGCCTAAAATAATGACTTATGTATAACAGTAATAGAATTCGAGACACCCGATCCACCTACGTCATGGCGAACATCAGAGATAAATTCTCATGTTATTATTGTTTTTAATGACTAAAATTTTGGATTAGTCAAAACCTGAACTACATGCAATATGTTATTCAAGATTAATTATCGTTAGCGGTATAAATAATTGTCCTAATTATACTGCTTGTTAATTAACTAGTAGGTGGCCCGTGCCCACGGCACTCCTCGAACAAAAGCATTTGTCAAAATTGGGCATGAGTGGCTGAGATCCACCGTCCAGTTGTATAACTATAAATAGTATTTAAATCATTAATACACAACAAACAAACAATTAAGAGACTATAATGGCCAAAAACTCAACGGTCCACGACACCTTCTTCAGGAAAAAGGACCACATGAGTAGAGTAGCGAGACCGGGAGTGTGATGCGACGCGGTTACTTGTACGAGTCTACTGAGGCGGCTTCTCTAAACTTAACTAGATATCGCCCAACCAGAAACTGCCACATTACATATGGGGTAGGGGCCACAGTAATTTTATTTGAAGTTTTCCTTGCAAATCATTTGGGTCCCACCTTCTAATATTTATGTGGCGTGATCTTTGATGCTGATCCGTATTTCCCTTAGTCAAACGATGGTATTTAGTCAATGGAATGATGTAGCTAAAAGTTACTTTAGTAGGGAGGGACCAAAGAAAACTTTCATTTTCTCCACGTTATATTGGCAATTTCTGCTTTGCACATGGTGGTGAACAAACAGGTAACGTAACCGGCCGTTGCCGTTTATAACGGTTGGCAAAAAATTAACATATTGTTGTTTTAGTTTATTTTTCGAAATAAAACATAGATAACGGTTACATAACTGTAACAGACAGCAGCCATGGTAGACATTATTGACGTTAGTTAACACAAAACAAGTAACTATTTAAAAAATTACATAAAATTATTTATTTAATTATTTGAGAATTTATTGGTGTTTTACTTTATTTTATTTATTTTTATTTCAGGTGAAGAAACCTGTGAAGATGACAGAGGAAAAATTAAAAGACTGTATTACAAGCACGGCTCTCAGAACAGGTCTGACTTTTCAACAGCCTTGATTCTGTGGTCTGGAGAGGGATGGGGAATCACTGATCTTCATCAGACGTGTCGACATTAATAATGTTTGGTCACTAATGCTTAGAGAAAGGAAAATAATGGTTGTTGTATTAATCTGACCTGACGCTACCATACGACCATTTGCACGTTCCCTTGTTATTAACTAGTGGATGGCCTGTGCCCATGGCACTCCCCGACAAAGCATTTGCCTAACTCGAGTGCAGAGTGGCTGAGATCTAGATCTCGGCACTTTTTCATTGAAGCGAGGGGTATAAGTGGGGAGACAACCATTGTCAAGATATGAGACCTTCTATGACTTTTTGATAAATAAATAAATGAAACTTCTGTGACTTTTTTTATGTTTTAGGTAATTAATTCTCTTCATTTTGGAACATACTAGTTGGTGGCCCGTGCCCTCAGCACGCACTCCCCTACAAACTATATATTTGCCAAAATCAAGTGTGAGTGGCTGAGATCCACCATCCAATTGGGGGGATAAGATCCTGGCCCTTCTTTGTTGAATCCCATAAGAGGGGGTATAAGCGGGGAGATAACCATTGTGTTATATAGATTGTGTGATTATGCCATCTTATTTATCACTATTAGGTGCCCCGTGCCCACGGCACTCTTCGACAAAGTGTTTGTCAAAATTGGGTGTGAGTGGCTGTTATCATCGTACTTTATACTTTACCCTAAATGTTTGAAGTTGGCAACATGAATCTTATTGAACAACCACTAGGGAAGATCACTACGTCTAAAGAACATACCTGCACAGTAGGGGTGTCAATTTTACCCATTTAACTGGAACCGAAAACATTGGTTCCGGTTCCATGTTTTTGGGAACTGATTAAAAGTTAACCAAAATCGAACTGACAATAACGATTCCGGTTCTAGGTAACCTAATATGGAACCGAAACCAATAAGAACCGGAACTGAACCGATAAGAACTAGTACCAATAAATAAATATAGTGTAAAAATTCTCATATTCTCAAGATTTGGCCCAATATTCCCAAAACCAAAACTGGAACCGACATAAATACATAATCGGTTCCGGTTCCGGATCCATCACTTTGAGAACTGGAACTGTTAAGGAACTGAACCGATAAGAACCGAAACCGATTGTTCCGGTTCTTGCCACTTAAAGAGGCGAACCGAAACCGACCCGTTGACACCCCTCTCGCACAATATTCGTGTTCAGGTCTTTTCTTACTATGTCTATTCATATCATTTTCGGCTTTATTTTTCATTTTTAAGAACCTTCAACTTGCACCAAAGCTCTCTTTCCCACAGGTACAATCATTACAATAAAGGTGACTTGTATATCTTATTTTTTTTTTAGGTAATTTATGCAACAAAGGAGCTCCAGCTGCTCCACATTTACATTTTTATAGACGTCCACAGGGGACCATGATCAGATGGTGAATGAGCTCAGATCCCACGTACCACGTACCATTTTGGCCCACTTCTTGGTGGATCTACTCCTAAAAAATTAAAAATTAACCCGATTGATGATCTCTAGCCATTCAATCTGAGTATGTAAAAAAAATTGTACGAAATCAAATGGACGGAAAAATCACGCCGTGGTGTGTATATTCACCATGGGGTGGGCTAAACATTCATGCGGTTAGTGGGCCCAGAGGCAGCGATGAATAACAAAAGTCACTAGAGTTCACGCCTTTGGCCTGAGGTCTACCTCATTACATCACGACTCTAGTTTTTATCTTTTTAAATAAAATAAGGTGGAAGCTCTTGACCGTGCTCGATCACCTGTGGATGGAGCTCTTAGTAGTGGACCATATAAATCAGCGATTCCTTATGTGTGTGATTGTTTTTCCATCATTTTTAGTCTTTGAGGCTGCAATCGTGTTTATTACAATATATTCTCTGATTTAGAGCATTACAAAGAGTTCAATAAAGGAAGAAAATCATAATCAAATCAAATATAATCTAATCTTAATTGATTGATATCCTAATCATAACAACCGAAACAAGTGTGATGATCAGATGCAACAATAGTGATGTGGTGTATGTCACATAGTATTTTAAAACTCATCGAGTCAACTCGAATCAAATAAACAACGGGTTTGGTGTGCTGTTTTTTAATCAACACACCTAATAAGTTTTTCCAATACCTAGTCAACACAAAATCAACCAAATCTTATAAATTCTGCTTATAAAAATATAATATTTATATATTAGTATTAATATATCTATATAATATTAATATATTACTCGAGTCGAATTACTTCGGGTCGAGTTCGATCGAGTCTTTGAGTTAACTCAACTCGGTAGACTTTCGAGTTTTCGAGTTTTCAAACACTGATGTTACACAAGTTTTCAAACACTGATGTTGCACAACTTATTACAATACATTCTCTAATACCTTATCTGATATATATGAGTTCCAAACCAAGAATGAAAACAGTCAAAAACGCCCTTAAATTAGGTTAGAACCAACGATGATAAAATCCGAGACACCCGATGTCATCAAGACATTATTATTCTTGTTAATGATAAAAAAAAGAAACTTTTTTTATACCACGGGTATCCGGTCCTCTTAGAGCACCTGACTAATCCTATAGGACACGTAAGTCACCCCTTCCCACGTGCATGGTGTGGGTGTACTGGGATAAATCCAAGGGAGTACTAAGTCCGGATCCTGACCATCTCCACCCACTAGCCTTATTATCAAAAGAAACTTGACCAGTCGTTCTCCATCCACTTGCACGTACGTTCAATCTTGAATAATTTTTTTTTTGTTAGCTTTAGAAAGTCATGAACATAATTTCAATCTATGACTCTAGTAATATTTATTAACTCATTAATATACAAACAGACAAACAAATAAGAGACTCCAATCAATAGACTCCAATGGTCTATAGTCCTGATTACAAAAAAAAAAATGGTCTATAGTCCAAGTCAAGGTTTAAAAGGGGCCGTTATAGCGGTATAACCGACTGGGGACGTTACCGTTGTTTTTTTCATTATATCGAAAATAACGCACGGGCATAAATGGAAAATAACGGAAAAAATGGCCATAGAATTCAAGTTTTGAATTTTGAAATTTGAATTTCAGAAAACAGACAAATAACGAGAATAATGGCCTTTTTTCCCTCAAAAGTATCCGTTTTAACGGTACGTAATGTAATGGGGAGGTCCGAATCGTTATAATGGCTGTTTTTTAAACCATGGTCCAAGTTCCACGAGAAATTCCACTTGTCGAAGTAGAGTGGTATGATGCGACGCCCAATTGCTGTACCAAGAACATATTAAAATAGCTAGATGCCCCGCACTAACAAACACAACGTATAGTAACCTTTTTTAGGTAATCCAAGGAGAAACCAACAAGAGGCCCGCAAAAAGCTACAACTACTCCTGATTAGAATTGCCCGTATGGGCCACAATAGATGCCAACCAAGGAGGTAAGTCTGATGTCCACACAAAGGGGACCAGAAAACTAGAAGCCCGATCGACCAGCAATAATATGGGCTCCCACATTAGCAACCAAAAAAATCTTGTCTTCAGCGTCTTTTTCATCCTTTGTCTTCTTTGTTCGCTGAGATCGCCCTCAATTACAAGATTCCTACCCCGGAATAATCCTCGAGCGTCCAGTAGATGCTTTTGAAGTGGAAAACTAAGCCTTTATACAGTTTGGGTCATAACACTTGATTTTAGAGCAACTTCACATCATGGGTTCAACTCATGAGAGGGGCAATCTGGGAAAAAGGCTACTTGGGGCTCGCTCAAAAACAAAAATAGTGGTACTCAAAAAAATGTTGGGGGCTCATTCACAAAAAGTGAGAAAATAGGGGTTCCAAAGTTAAAGCCACCTCAAAGTGGACCACTGTAAACGTGGGTCTTGGATGCACGGTAGAATGTTACGATCCTAATGGTTAAGACTTAAGCTCTCCGCACCTCTATCACTTACGTGTTTTTAGTGTATTTTGGGTAAAAAATAAAACAAGAGGAAAAAAAGTACACCTTGGTTCACGTGTGGAGATTTGTGAGATCGGACTGAGCAATCATGTCGAATTAGTGTGATCTGATAGCACCACGTGCATTTTGTTTATGATAATATAGATAATTGTTTTGTCCAACCCAATAAAATCATGACACGTACATTAAGAAAATCGAAAGACCATGCTGACTGATTTGACCTTTTCTTTGTCTGTTTTGTTTTTAGGGTCGTGATGTAACAAGGTATACCTGAGATCTTTTCATTTGCGGAAGCGGCTTTTTCGGTAGTCACCACTGCCATCTGGGCCCACTGACCGCATGGATGTTTAGCCCACCCTTTAATAGACATTCATACCAAAAATCAGCTTGTTTAATGATTTTTAGCCGTTGGTTTTAGTACTCAAAATATGGTTGTATTCAACGGCTATAAGAACGCCTTAAATGGTGCTAAAAAGTGTTAAAATCTAATGGTTATAGATTACCAATCAAGATGATTTTTGGTATGTATATCCACCAAGGGGTGAGATAAACATCCAAGCGGTCAGTGGGCCCAGATGGCAGCGGTGACAACCAAAAATGCCGCTTCCACAAATGAACAGTTTCAGGCATACCTTGTTACATCTTTTTCCTTGTTTTTAAATAATGTGTTAGATTCCCCAGGTCATTGACAGTCGAAAATGTGGTTGAAGATCACGTGAAGCTCGAGGGACACAGTGTGACGACATGAGTATCTTTATTTTTGGAGGTTTTGTTTCTCCAGTTTTTTCTTTTTTCTGCTATGGCGCAATATAGTTTTGTGCCTAATTAGGAGTACAACTCTATGATGGACGACAGTATGAGCCACGAGGCAGACATTTAGAGACCACTGACCTTAGGGATGTTTGGCACATTCCTAGGTGGATCTACATACCAAAAATCATCGGAATTAGTGATTCCAAACCTCTGGACCTTTGTACACCAGATAATGCTCGAATTCCATACTGTCAGGGATCTCTAAAACTGTACCACGTGGCTCATGTGGTAGGGGTGTTAACGGGTCAGTTCCGGTTCGGTTCCTAAGGTGACCAGAACCGGAACAATTGGTTCTGGTTCTTATCGATTCGGTTCCTTATCAGTTCCGGTTCTCAAAGTGATGGATCCGGAACCGGAACCGGAACCGGAACCGATTATGTATTTATGTCAGTTCCGGATCCGGTTCCGATTCTGGGTATATTGGGCCAAATCTTGAGAATTTGACAATATTTACACTATATTTATATATTGGTACCGGTTCTTATCGGTTCGGTTCCGGTTCTTATCGGTTTCGGTTCCATATTAGGTTACCCAGAATCGGAACCGTTATTGTCGGTTCGGTTCCGGTTCCGGTTACTTTTTAATCGGTTCCCAAAAATGTGAAATTGGAATCGGTGTTTTCGGTTCCGGTTAAACGGGTAAAATTGACACCCCTATACTATGGTCTGTCATTAACATTGACATACATGGACGTCCTTCAGGAAAGTTCTGTGGCCTACTTCGCTACTATTTGTGATCATGTGGTTTACACGTCGTTGTCATCATAATCTAAGCTTTATTTCAGACATTGTGTTAGCGCGCAGTTATCAAAAAATAAGATATTTGGTGTTGGCCATGGGTTATAATATTTCGTGTGGTTCGACTCTATTCACAGTTATGTCTTCATATTGTTTTACTTTTTTCATCCATATCATTTTCAGTCTTTCTCCTATTTAAGCCCGCTTCAAATTGTCTTCAAGAAATCCATGACCGTAAAACCCACACCCATTTTGCTTCAGCAAATTTCATTACATATTGTAATATAATAAACCTATACGTGCATCCCCCATGCAAATATAAGATCATCATGACTCACATTATATTAAACTGGTCCCATCTATATAACAAGTGATAGTGGTTGTCTCCCCGCTTATAGGCTTTAATAAAGAAGGGCCGAGATCTTATCCCCAACTAGATGGCGGATCTCAACTAGTCACACCCGATTTTGGTAAATGCTTTGTCAGGGAGTGCCATGGGCACGGGCCACCCACTTGTCTATCTAATAAGGGAGTTCAATTGTCTCCCCCTCTTATAGGCTTCAATAAAGAAGGGTTAAGATCTTATCCTCAAATTGGACAGTGGGTCTCAGCCTCTCACACCCGATTTTGGCAAATGCTTTGTTGGGGAGTGCCGTGTGTCACGGACTTTAGTCCCACATCGGCTGTGTACTAGGAGGTCTTGGACTATAAGTGTGGGGGGGTAGGTACCACCTAATAGGCTAGTCTTTTGGGTTTGGAAGCGCCCCCGTGACAAATGGTATCAGAGCCTACCTAGGGACATCAGAGGTGGGGACGACCATGGGTCCCGTGCGGGGTTGCATGGGTCCTCCTGACGAGGGCATCAGGGTCTAGGTGGGGGAGCATGTCACAGACTTTAGTCCCACATCGGCTGTGTACTAGGAGGTCTTGGACTATAAGTGTGGAGGGTAGACACCACTTAATAGACTAGTCTTTTGGGTTTGGAAGCGCCCACTTGACACGTGGAACAAGCCACCCACTATTATATTACATTTTGGAGAAGATGGTCGAACTGAAAAGTATTGCCTTCTTGCTTCTCTATTAGTAAATAGGAACGTGGGCCACCCACTAACATAATTGAGGAGGAGTCACTTAGCTGAGCTTGGATCATCTGCTTGGTCTTTGTAGTCGTCCTTTACTTTTCGCCTTATGATATGGTACATGTCGGCTTTATGCTCTGTCATGCTTTCATGGATTAATCGAATAGACCAAAAATGGCATCACTGAGACTGAATGCTTTAAGAATAGTTGAAAATGATATGGACGATAATAGTAAAAAGTAAATATGAAGACATATATGACTCACGCCCACCCCAAATATTTTATTTTTGGAGTGTGCTGATATGACACCACGCGCACCAATGTGCAAGGTGTGTCATTGGGAGTAAAACTTCTGTCACAAGGCACAATACCAGCCACATGGCACACTCTTAGTGGATGCTAACCGTATGGATGTTTGTCCAGTTCCTTGGTGGACTTCTAAACCAAAACTCACCTGATTAGTGATTTCTAAAGCGATTCGATTGAAGTTATTTTCATAGGTTGATTTTAATGATAGGATTTTGAGCATTATTGAGCGTTATTTGGGTACAAAGATCCAAAGGTTGTAAATCACTAATCAGGCTGAGTTTTTGTTTATAGGTCCATTGAGGTACTGGCCAAACATCCATCAGTCAGAGTCCACTAAGAGTGTGCAACGTGGCTCATATTGAGATGAGAAACCATTCGTTGGCCCTGGAGGATATCAAACTTTGAAGTCTCCCCACCCAAAATGGCTGACAAGTACCCCAATCCCTTAACCCAACCCTCGTTAAGTCTTTGGTTACTGGTTCAAAAGGGGTACTTGTCAAACATTTTCGGAGGGGAACTTCAAAGTTTGAAGTCCTCCAAGGCCAGCGAATTTTTACCCCAAAAATTCAAATAAATCTGACATTCATAGCCAGGTTTACAAGAATTATGGACCGTTTATTTTTTTTTTACCGTAATAGGCTGTTTTTTCGGTAGGGATGATCTACATGGTGAGGATATCACCAAAAATCAGCCACTGATTTATCTTCCATGTGGGTACACCAAAGTTGGTGTGAAATTTTGTGTCCCTTGATCGTGACCCTTTTTTTTGCTCATAATTGTGGATCAATTTTGGCCTGATGCCCTGATTTGACTTAAAATGTCCAGAAATCTTTGTTGCTAGGTAAGCTGGACTAGCTAGGACACAACCTCCTGGTTGCAATGCCGAAAAAGAAAAGAAATTTGTCACGAGTTTTTGGCTGCACATGCTTCCATCCATTTTGTTAAGGAGTTTGCGAGGGATTGGCAACCACTTGCACGCCAGCTCATCTGCACCCCTCCAACCAATCACTTGCAATTCTAAATTGTGGCAAGGGAGTGCATTTGCATCCCAATGCAATGAACCAAGCAGAGCCTAAGTTAATGGTCAAGCGTATGCGCTATGTGATACATATTTACGTCATGCTTTAGAGTCTCCTATATACATATGGGCCAGCCTCAGGATGAAATTTTAAGCCCATTGGTTATGCACGGGTCTGATTTAGCCCACCGGATAAAAAATAAAATAAAAAAATGAAAACAAAGGTCCTAAATACATATTTCCGTCTTGGTCTTCCCATAAATAAATGGACCGTAGAGCTTAGGTTGTTCACAGACCGGTCCGGTTCCACCTCCCAACCTAGCCAGACTGAACTCAGGCCCCGAACCCAAGCACAGCCCATTTAGGCCTGGCCCGAACACAATTTTTTTTTTTTATAAAAACCCTTCAACCATTCTATTTTTTGAGTTTTTTTTTTTTAAAAGGTTTTAGTGGGCCCAGAATCTGGCCCAACTTTTTGGGCTTCAGGTAGGGGTCCCCAAGTTTCAGGCTGACCCAAAACCAGGGAAGAACCTGAATTCTCTAGCCAGGCCAGTCTGGGTAGCGCGAATGTACACCCCTAACCTAAGGTGGTTAGTGGGCCGAGCTGGGCTAATGGACTTTAAGGCTGCCTTACCTTGGATACAGAGCTCTTGTATATGATGCAAAATGGCCTGGGCTAAGGCCCAGGAAGTTGGCTTGTTCCACTTCCAGCTCATAAATATATGAGCAATTAAATATAAATTTCAAAGAAGCACGTGAAGCGGGACTAGTTGATCTTCATTTTTGTGCCAAAAGTTTGTGGTTTCATATATTATCAGTTTTATATAAAATCCCCTTTTAAAAAAAGATGTGGTGTGGGCCTATTCGGATGGTCATTTATGGGCCATAATAGGATAATTTATCCTGGGCTTGGGCCCGATAAAACCTATCTTTAGTCGAGTTACGGATCTAACCAGTTCGGTATAGTATAAACAAACTGTGAGTTACATGGAATGAATTTGACATTGGCCTTGCTTGGTATCCTGTCTGTTGTTTGCAGGAAGATGTTTGTAGGCAAATATTTGATAATCAAATGTTTGCAATGACAAACATTTGTTGGGAAAACATTGATCTGGTTGGGGAAGGGAGAGCTATTGGGGAGACCAAGGGTTGTAGATCGAATGGTCTACATAATGCCACGTGGTTGTAGATCAATCACACAAGTGGACACAAGTGAAATTGGGGCTTTCATCTTTTGTAAGAGTTTGGGTATGCAAGTAACGGTGATAGAGAGAGAGTTCAATCTACCAGTGTCCAAACCCTTGTCTGAAGGGAGAGGGCACCTATTTATAGGGGAGTGTGGAGACAAATCTAGTCCACACAATCCCCGAGATCAAACTTTGACGGAAACTTCAGGAAGCTTAAATAATGGAAGAATGAATTATCTCTGAAGGCAAATACTCCTTTCTGTCCGTCAGGGTTGGTAGTTACACAAGACACTCTGATGCTTAAGTCAGGATTCGAGTAAAGTATATGTAGAGAGATGTAAGGATTCACGTTCTCCTCCTTAGAGGGGGTCCTACCCTTTAGACTGGGCCTCTACTAATTGTAATTGTACCTGACAGCTACACTAATTACATAAATTATTAATTTAGGCACAATAGGCCATCTGCTTATTAAACCTGTTGCATGCTAATTTTGGACATATTGTCCGCTAGCTACGTGGGAAACAGTTATCGGCCGGTCAATATTTGAGATCTTTATTTAGGGCCTTTTGGTAACATTTTGCGGTGGGAAAATAAAATATTTGTGCGCACTAATATTCACTCAGGCCCGTTTGGCAGCCACTTGCCCTCGACAAATATTTAGCCAAGCTCACAAATTTACCCGCCGCGGAGGGAAAACATTTTGTCACCTCCTCCCCCTGTGTAAATATTTTCACGCCAATTAAGCCTTGGTGGAAAATTTTTATTTTCTCGCAGAAAAATAACTATTTTCAATAAAAATAGATTTTTTAATATATAAAAAAGATAAAAATAAAATTTTTTTTTATCCTCTGACATAATATGTGGTTCCCACACTCACCTAACCCATTTTTAACTTACTTTGATATGTGGGACGCACTCAAATTGAAAGAAAATGAAGTAAGCTAACTTATACATGTACCAAACGGTGTTAAATATTGATATGAATAAATATTTAGCTAAGATAATATTCGCCTGGCTAAATATTCGTCATGGGAACTCTTTTTCTCACGTACCAAACAAGCCCTTATTGTGGATTCATGTTAGATAGCTTAGGAGGGGATGTTTTCCCCAAAGAATGCAGGACCATATTGAACACCTGTGCAACATCAGACTTACATATGTCAACTCCAACCTTCCAATAGATACATAATCTCTATTATAGACAACCCCAAATATGCGTTGATAAAAAACTCTCATAGGTGTCCGAGAAGAGGAAGCATGATACACATCCGCCCAAAAATACCACATGGCACACTTTTTGGGGCCACTGATCCACCCATCGATGAACCTACACACCAAAAATCACCTTGTTTTGGTGATTTTTATCCATTGGATTCAAGCATTTTTTCCATCATGGGTTTCATGAACAGGACGATGCGGGGTTCTAAGCCAACCCTATTTTGGTTACTTGCTTTAGTGACCCATCTCGGTCACTAAAAGCATGTGCACTTGATAAGGACCACAGACAACCCCTTTTAAATTTTTTAAATTTAAACTTTTTTAGAAAATAATCTCTTTAGGGTTTATAGGCATTAGTGACAAAGATGGGTACTTGTCAAGTGTACCATTGCTCAATCAGAGATAAAAACTAAACTATCGTTCCCGCACATATGGCGCCAAAAATGTGTGGTCCAGATTTCAACAACAAAACCCAACCTCGTACTCCAAATGCCCGACCTTATAGATCGATTGGCCTGTACTAATGGTGGGTCATAGCACACCTAGGCTCACATGTCCTTTGCGAAAGATAAAACCAAGTATTGTGGTGAGATTCTAAGTTGATAGCTGATGGTGAAGAGAGAGAGAGAGTCCAATCTGCCCATATCCAACACCTTCTTCGGAGGGAAAGACCCCTATTTATAAGGGGGTATGGATAGGCCTGTCAACGGATACCTATCGAATCAAATAGGGGTATATTCGAATTTGAATTCAAAAAAAATAAGTGGTATTCGAATCCAACAGATGTTCCAAACTAAAAATTGAATTCGAATTCGATTTACTTATCGGATATCCGAAAATATCTAATTCGGTCGATAAGCAAATCAGATTCGAATTTTATCCAAAATCCATTAATAAAATTTGATTTATTATTGTCCGATATCCAAAAATTCAAATTTCTAAATTTTCAAATATACGATATCCAATATCCAAGTATAGAGCAACACCATGACAATAAAAAAAAAGCACCCAAAGAACAAAAAAAAAAAAAAATTCACCAACCATGATGATGTCATGCAACCATCACGATCTCCTTAATCGCAACCTCCATGCCATGGACTCAATGCCTCATGTGTTAGCTGATGGAGAACGATTTTGAACCGATCTGACGACTGACGATATAGTTCCCATTAACCCTAGCATTGTTCGTCGATTTAATCGTCACTATTGAAGGAAACAAACCGTAGAAATATCCTTGAAAGCAGCTCGAAACCCTAATCCCAACTAGCTCATGGTGGCGCAACAGAGAAATGGGGGTGACAGAGGTGATCGGAGAGAGAGAGAATGAGTGAGAGAGGGGAGGGTTAGGGTTTATAGAGTCCAACCATAGCGATGATAAGAGAATAGGGTTTTGGGGCGTTTTTATATAACCACCTGAAAAGACCAAAAAAACCCTATGTGTATAAATTGGATCGGGTATTATCGAATCCGATACACCAATATGCATAATCTATCCGAAATAAATTCGAATATAAAAAATTTATCCGAATTCGAATCCAAAACCTAAATTTTTTAGATAATATCCGATTTTTCGAATACGATTTCGAATTTTTGACTATCCATTGACAGGCCTAGGTATGGAGCTTGCTTTTTTCATATGTAAATTAATTACATGTTGAGTGGCTTTTCCAACACGCCTTCAAGATGTCAGATTGCTCACCCAACAAAATATTGATGTGCTAGTAAGCTCACTCGATGTGCCAAACTATATGTCAAATGGCTTCTGTATAACTGTCGCATGCTCAAAAATAATGATGGCCCCTTTTTGCATGACTTCGGGTAGTTATAGGGTAGGTCACATATCAAATAGAAAGTGTCAGTACCTCCTTGTAGGGGTCATGCCATCCTATTTAAGAAACGTGGCTCCTTCGTCCGAGCTATGGTACTTAGTAGGTTGATTCTCCCCAAACCACCAAACTAAACTCTCAACATAGAATTTGAGACAAGTTAACGAATTCCTAACAGGAAAAATTTGGTTGGGCCAACCTTACTGGCTCGACTCGAGAAACCAAAGCTCAAGCTACATGTCTTTAGGTGATGACACATGAAGGGTCTTGATGGTGGCCATATTTTGGCACACTGCCCCTTTCTCCAATACGAACCAAACAATTAATAAGCACTAACATGGATGTCTTTGAAC
Source organism: Euptelea pleiosperma (assembly GCA_035048495.1). Taxonomy (NCBI): domain Eukaryota; kingdom Viridiplantae; phylum Streptophyta; class Magnoliopsida; order Ranunculales; family Eupteleaceae; genus Euptelea; species Euptelea pleiosperma. The sequence goes on from CM068549.1 coordinate 28,360,726, forward strand.
TGGGATCCGACAGGGCATTCTGTCATGGGGAGAATTCTTAACTTCATTTTCATTTGAGCTTTCAATCTCATTTATTTCAGTAAAGTCAATGTCCTCTGATCCTTATCCAACCCATTTTATTTCAGATTTAATTTAAGGTTCCATACCCGTATCACATGGTTTCGGATTGGGTCAAAGCTTGGGTCTCACCACACCATTGGCTAATATATATTTAAATCATTCCATAGGGACATTGCTTCATCCATTGATTTCAAGCCTTCGACTAGTTTAGGTACAAAGCACTCTATGAAGTTATTGATGTATCCATTTGGTTCCAAATATAATTGCTCGACGCTCCGATCCCAATATATTCAATGAAGAGTACCAATCCGAATCTTCAAGTTCAATTAGAGCTCCAATAATACCACCCCCACAACAAGCACCACCACAACCAACTCGGGCGATGGAGCATCTTGCATGAACTTTTAAAAAATGCCGATAAGAGTATTTGAGTGGACGCCATTAAGTAAAAATTTATTTGCTTCTACGGCCTAAGCAGAAGGGGCACATGGTTTAATTTGATCCTTACTAATAATGTTTATAAAGAGAACGAAAATATACAATTAAAACAAGCAAACAAAAGTTTACAACAGTTCTAATAAATTCGTTACAGATGAAAAGAAAGCAAATAATGAGGCTGCATGAAAGACCACAGAGAGCATAGGTATATGGTCCTAAATGTAGACCCTGCAATAGCATCATCATGTCTTCACTGACATCATCGTTGTCGTCACAATCGTCGTCGTCCGATCATCAGCATTGCCATGTCCAACACTTAAAATTAGCCCTAGTACATTTTGAAAATTTAGGTTTGCAACCCAAACCTTGCTGCTGCATTCATTATAAGATCATGGAGCTCCTCTTCTGTCATTTTCTTCTCTTTCTTCACCTTCAAAACCCCAAAGAACACATGGTATTTCTTCTTGCACAACATGGATGAATCATGAATAAATTGAACGACCCAGATGACTCCCGTTTAATAAATGTTTGGTATTATTATGCCACGAATATATTTTGCAAAAAGAAAAAGAAAGAAAAAATGCAGATTTACAGAGTCAAAGGACAACACAATAGCACAAAAACTGGAAAATAAATCACCGACAAAGGCACTGAGTTCATGAGTTAAACTTGTGTCACTAGATGTTGTGACGGAAGCCGGTCACAGCATTCAAGGCAGCTACTCCTAGCCACGATATATATCAGGGTCAGATTATGATCGGGCCAAAGAGTGCAGAACCATATAGAACTCCTGTGCAACCATTAAACTATCACATCTGTCAATTCTAACTTTCCAGTTGATATATGGCCTTTTTTTATGGATAGACACAAAAATGTATTGATAAAAAACTTTCGTAGTTTTGTGCAAGAAGAGCAAGCATGATATATATATATATATATATGCTACTCTTTTGGGCCCCCTGACCCACCATTTAGATGAACCCACACCAAAAATCACCCTGATTGGTGATGATCTATCCATTGGATTCAATCATTTTTATAATAATGGTTTTATGAACAGGCCTACGGGTCGGTTCCAAGCCAGTCCCATTTTGGTTACTGGCTTTAGTAACCTATCTTGGTCACTAAAGCCTGTGCACTTGACAAGCATCTAAGACAACCCCCACTTTAAATTTTTGAAATGGGTGACTGGAGAGAGAGAGAGAGAGAGAGAGATTTACTTTGACAAAAGCAGTGGTTAACATCTCATCCGGATTTCTCTCGTTGAGCACGATCGAAGTCATCTTCACATCCAAACACTCAATCACGCGCTGCACGTTACCTGCTACACCCGACCCTCTCTTCCAACTTATCTTCACCACAAACCTTCCCTCCATAAGCTTCTCTGTCTCCACCTATGCACCACGTCCCAACAATTAATAGTTGATTCCCAAAACAACTACATGCAGGCCACATACATTAATAAACGACCTTCAAACTTCCCCACTTCAAAGTCCATGGGGGTTCATAAATTAAAATTATTTATCTCAAAAATAAATTGGGTATTAGTTCAAACTGAAATAAAAATTTATACCCTCAGTATCTGGAGACCTTGGCGTCCCGATGAGCTTGGATTGTCTGATCCCAGCGACAATTCCTTCTCAACTTTCTCTGTTTCTTCATGAATTCTTTGCAAATAATCGTGGGTCTCTTCAAGGATCGATCTCGCATCCGTCTGCCGAAGAAGATTTATATAAGTTTTGACCAAAAAAAACAAGGTCAGAAGCAAAGAAACCAATACTTTATTAACAAAAAAAGAGCACCAATGTATACATTGTAGTTTTTTAAAACCAGTGTATATTTGATAGTCCAAAAAACTGAATTTCAGTAGAAAATAACGAGGATCGAAATGATCGTATGACCTTTGTGATATTTGGAATCAGAGGTCGTAGTGTTTGCAATTGTTGAGTGATGCCACTGTCATCCTCTCCCTCTTCATCTGAAGAACTGCGGATCTCACGGGGAACCATTTCCAACAAATAGCTTCAACGTTGATGATGGTGCAATCACCTCTTTTTGTAGCTCCAAGACACAAAACGTGATCGTTGATAAACAGTTCCTAGCTACTGAACTGATGATCAAACGTTAGGACTGCTAGATACATATAGAGAGCTTCTTTCTGGCCATTCTTATAGGCAGTTTTCTTTAATTATTTATGGGCGCGCGGGTAAAGGACTGTCACTGGACTGCTGATCGCTAAATTTTTTTTGGCAGAGCCAGCTCGTTCGCAACTTGGCTGTACTAAATTTTTTGGGGAATAAAAATGAGAATATATAATCTGGAATCAAAAGATAACCAATCACTTCTATGCGCCAATTATATACCCATGGTTACTTTTTAAAACCAATGCCTAACCCATGGGTATATGTGGCACGCAATCATTAGCGCCGCTTAAAAAATCCTGCTTGAGAAAATTTTTGAAGCGGCGGGATTTTTGAAGCAGCGCGCCGCATATACCCATTGTTCTTTTTTAAAAAGATTTTTTTGAAACCAAAGCCTAAACCATGGGTTTATGTGGTGTCCAACAGTTGAGTTGGTCAGGCTGTAGGGGTTGTACCCACAGACTTGGGATGGAATCTTTGGGGGTAATTCTCAAAGACCTGGGTTCGGTCCCGCGTTCTTACCTTAAGGGGTAAGTGGGAATAATAAATGTTTACCTATCAAAATAAAATGGGTATATGCCGTGCCCGATCATTAGCGCCATGATTGTAAAAAATTCCGCCTATTCAAAAAATTTCTCTTTACGTTTGGTGGTCATGTGTCTGATACGGGGATCAGAGGAGAGAAATATTTGATGATGAATGCTCCTTGAGTCATCCATTAACTTTTTCAAATGGATTTTTTTTATTATTTTTCTACATGGTAAAGAGGCATGGGTTTTATATATGGATAAAGGTGTCATGAAGATGATACATTCTACCAACGGAGAGTCTGTTTTCAGCATGCGTGATGCACGTGATGTAAAGATATTACTCTTTTTAAGTATATCATATATGTTATTATTCAATTTAATATAGAGAGATGTTTTTAATAATCCGTGAGTGAAGCCTCGTGGGGTATTGGGTTGAAACCCCGAGTTTTCGAATCCTGGAGAGTGGCAGACTGGCAGGATTCTAAAGGTAAGTAATACTAAGCACTATCAGATGCTTACATGCATGTATATGTATGTCTGTATGAATATGAGCATGTATATAAACATGCATGCTCATGTGCATCTCTAGTGCTGCGGTCATGTGTACGTATACCTCTTCATACTCTTCCACTCACCCATGTACATATATGTAAATGTTCACATGCATTGTCATGTGTTGGTGCATGTATTTTGAACTCGAACTCATCTAGTTGAACTCGTTATTGTCCTCATGCATGCTGGTAATTTCAATGCTGGAAATTTAGGGGAAAACCCGAAAACGGGTTCTCTTTGTCGGGCTCAGGAGTCCTCCCTAACAAAAATCCCTTCTGACTGGGTTATCCATCTGTCAAGTGGACGACCCTTAGTCAAGAAATCCCACAAGACAGATTATTTGATCACATTGATCAGGTAATTTCATCCGACCAGATTTATCTGAGAACTTTTCTATCAGGTTAGTTATCGGGCTTCTCTCGCTCTCGGTGAATGAGAATGCGTCCTATATATCTACGCGACACATGTCGATTCTGGGAACCATATCAAATATTTTCCCTGATGACTTCTACGCCTGGACGCACGCCTATGCCACGCGTCAACCATCGATTAGTCTGAAAATTCTGGCATCCACAGTAAGCATGTAGTTGAAGTATAAGCTCTTAGATTAGCTCTCCCACCAAAATACTACAGGGGATTCTCTTTGTTGTTGTTGTTGTAATTTTTTTTTTTTCCGTTGAGCAAGCCATATATATCCATAAACCAAGCCAAGTTGGAAGGTTGGTCGACCACTCCCATGGTGGTATACAAAAAAGCACCAAAAACCAAAAGAGAGAAAAGATGGAGAATATCCACGCAAACAGCTGACGCCGACCATCCCACATCACGTCAACTTATTATTAGCACTTTTTCTCCATAAGAAACTCTGAAAAGAAAAAAAAAACTGGATTGAAGGAAATTACCCGATTAAGTAACTTTGTCTCTTATCTTATCTGCTTTAGGAAAAGTTTTTATTTCTTTATATTTACGTTGAGTTAATGTTCAATATAGTACACATGGACCCAATCCACGTCCCAAATGATAGGGTTTATTACATTGTACATCCCACAAGGGCACGTGGATCGGTGGATAGAGTCGTGCTGACATGAGGAGGGCTAATGTGGCCAATCCTCCAAACCGTTCATCTGATAGGAGACAATGCCAGGTGACAATACCCTCATCCACATCAGCTAGCCCCCCCCCTGCCCCACCCATGTATTGAACTTTTTCAGCTGATGAGTAACAGTAATGACATACAATAAGAAACCTGTAAGAACTCCAGAACATATTGTTGGTAGGGTGTTTTAGAGAGAGAGAGAGAGAGAGAGAGAGAGAGAGAGGGAGGGAGGGAGGTAGGTTCAGTCCCCCAACCAAGCTTTAAATCAATAAAAGAATGGTGACTGAAAAAAGACTAGAATAAAGGGTAAAAGACAAAATCAATTTTGGAACGATTGAACACGTACAGTTAGCTGCAACACACGAGACATGCGTGGGCACGGAGCAAACGACCAAATCGGAATAAGTAAACCCTCAGTCTCTTCTTTATAAAAAAAAAAAAAGAAATATTGCTGATCAGAAAGTTGTTGTTTGAACTTTGAAGGTTAATAGCGATGTAATAAAATATACTATTCGTTCATAGATATCCTTTCTAGTGATGGAGACTGGACGTACGCATCACGCATGCATGCGGGTGCACCTATCAAGCTTACATGCTCAATAGTCTCAAATACATGAAAACCGCAGAGACAGGAGTACTCACTTCTTCCAACACCTGTCTGCTTCATCTCCTAGAATTTGAGTAAGCTCACAAATAATAATAATAATAAAAAGTAGAGATGTAGTGAAACCTTATAGGAGTAAATTAATAATGAGAAGAGTTGACCTACAACCGATCATGACAATTGCAAATAAGAGAAAAACAATTTCTTACGTACAAGAAATAAGATATACATGGTTCACCGTCAATGGGTGACGGATAGATTTTTTTTTTATTTTTAGATGTGCCTGTTTTTTAAAGAGATCATTAAATAGGTGAAAGTGGGTTTTGAACCTAGGTCTATGCTATCATCACCCACGTACAAACTTTACCAACTGAGCAAGCTAGCACCTTTGACTGATAGGATTGTGAAGCGGGGAGAGAGGAGGGAGAGTGACTTGCCCTCCATTACCAAAAAAAAAATGAAAATGAAAAACTTTTCGTTGATTTTCTTTTTATATATGTAATCCCGTGGATTAATTCAGTTTATTCATTAAAAGATCAAATCCCACGATTGTCTTTAGTTTTAGGGTTAAAGACTTATATTTAAAGTCTGTCATTGATTGTTTTAGGCATTAGTGAGGAGAACTAGAGAGCTTGCATGGGGTCGAGGTTTCTTATGTTACTCTTGCATGAATGAAGATGAGGTTTGTTCCCTTGGTTGGTGATCTCTATTTCACAATAGTCAAGAATTGAGGACTTATACAACCCAAGCCCATAAGGCACAAAGATGCCCACTCAATTTCTTTGGCGCAAAAGAGGCCCAAGTTGGTGATGCCCCAAAAGCACACACCAATAAAGCCCAAAAAGAGTTCTAAAATTCTTATGTGAGGTACAGAAGAAGTTCACACACTTCTTTACTTGAGGGCTTATAGAGCTTAAACCAGTGAGGCAAACAGATTTTCACACATATTAGCCCAATGAGACTTTTTATCTGGATTAAAATTTGACAAGTTTCGGTTCAGTCTAAATTGATGGTCTATGGGATTAGATCCCGCGTGACCATCATGGATCACTATTCTGGCTGGCAACCACCTTCATTTACTAGTGAGCATGGACATCGAAGCTTAATTAAGACAATTCAATCATCTTTCTAAAATAGCGATAATATTTTTCAGCGACAATCGATCTTCAAGGCAATGAATTTCAACAAACCTGCTCCAACAATTGTTGATCTTCAATCCCCATGAGTTTGATGGAGAGTATTAGAGAATATTAGAGTATCACATTATAATAAATTATAATGAGAGAGATGTACCATATCATTATTGGTTTATCTCATCACAATTCTCTTTATGATCCCATATCAATCAGATTAGGATATTAGATTTGATTTGATTTAGATTAATTTTTATATTTAAATTTTATCATTATCTATATAAACTTATTAAGGTCAATATAATAATCATCTAAATTTTATCAATAATATCATTTTCTATCACCCTAAGAGTATTTAAATAGAGAATTGCAACGATGATAAATATAAATAAAATTTAAAAAGAGACTAATTCTAAATAATCTAACCTAATTAACACTTTTTAAATGGGTACATGACATTTTCGTAGCCTAGAACACTTTCTCGTTGGGTGTTGTACACTTTCCTTATTAGTCTCCCTTAAACTAACAGGGATCATAAAACACCGTAAGTTTAACAAAATTTAAATGCCAAAATTGGGATCGTAAGAGAAGAATTTTATTGGAGAACTTATTATGATCATACACTTGATTGGTCGATGTGTCATCTACTAGATAACCCCTCTTATGTTGGTGTAGAAAACACCGCAGATTCAATAAATCAGTCTAATCACAGCCAAAATAGTCAACATTTATTATTTGTTATTTTAATTGATTTTCAAAATAAATATAAAAACATGGTCAAAATGGTCAACAGTTTATTATTTATTGTTTTGAATTGATTTTCAAAAAGAAAAAAAAAAAGTAAAACTTTGATGACAACAGGCTGTCAACGAAGCTACCACAGAGTTCTCGGCATGTACCTTGCTTTTTGACATATACCCAAGTGCGTTTGCTTTTGTAATAAAATTTAAAAAAGAAATCTTAAAAAACACTCACTTGAGTACGTGGCAAAAAACACCTGTCAGAACTTCAGAACGCTGTGACAAGTTTTAAAGGATGTAAGAGGGCATGAAATGGGTCGAATCAGATCTAGGCAGATCCATATTCGAATCCGACTTGGAAAAAACTGATCCAGATTCAAATCTGGCTCAGATCCATATCCCATGATCTGAGTCCAACTCCCAGACCATACAAGAAGATCCATATATGACCCATATACGGGTCAGATCACCTAATCAAAACTTTTGTGTTTTTCATTGGCTTGAGTAAGATTCAATTCTCTTAAGATCAGAAGAAGTAGAAGAAACTGAAAATACTATAAAACAGAGTAACATTTCATTGTTTTTTTCTTCTTTACCATATAAGCTGAGCAAAGTCAAGTAATGAGTGAACCTAGCTTAAACCCTAATTTTCTTCTGGGCAATACCACCTCCTCACCCTCTCAAAACCCCTCAAAACCCTAACAACTTCAGTTAACACGACTCCTGGTTTTGAACAATCAACTCCAACCATCCCAGCCAAGAACTCAAGCTTCTTCTTCACACCCTCTTCGTACAAGATATCATCAACACATCCCTCATCGTCCGATAGTTCATCAACGGCATCCCATACACGACGAGAAGAAGTCCCAGCATCAGACTTCACATCAGAATCTTCATCAGAGATATCAGAAGGTTCAGAAGACTCACCACCCATCATCTCCAAAACAGCAGAATTCGATCGACCAACCTTAGCTTTCTCAAGTGCATCAACACCCATACACTTCCAACGATTCGAATTGCCAAAAAAGGTTCCAGATTTCGGATAAAAAGCTGTTACAAAATTATGAGAACGATCCAAGAACACGTATCGGTTGTCTCCGCTACACAAAGTCTTGGGCTCCTCATTTGAATCCATTGTTGCAAATTCGTTCTGAAAGCAAGTAATGGGTCTTTAAAAAAAACACAAAATAGCGTAGAAATTAAAAAGTTTAAAACCAGAGAACGTTACAGAAGTCGAAGAAGTAATAAAAAGGAAGGTTAAATAAAATAAGTTAAGAAATTTAAAGGGAATTTATGGATCGAACTGTGATTTTGAAAAGCACAACTGGGCAATTTAGCTTTTTATGGAAAGAGGAAAATATCTTACGAGGAATGCTAGCAAGCAAGCAACCCCTTGAGAGAGTTGCACAAGAAAAATTCCTAGAAAATAATTAAAGAATATATTTTTCTTGTCTTGGTTGCACCTGTGCAACTCATAAGGGAGTTGCTTGCGTACTTATCCTTGGCTTGGATTTGGAGAGAAACTCGGCTTATATTTGGGTACACATGCCGGATGAAATGATGAATCCAACGATTCATGTGTTTTGGGTGGGATATAGCCCAAAGCTGCAACGAATGATCTACGGTGCAACTTCCATATACATGAGTACAATTATGTCTACATTTGTGTGAATAGCACCGTAGATCTTTGGACAATGATGATACAACATGTGGTCCCATGCATCACCAAATCTAGCTCCCCATGGGACCCACAATGTATCGGTATGAGCACAACGTGTTGATGAAAAGAATGGTATCACAAATGTGCATAAACTAGTGGTTCACCATATCATTCCTATAGCCTACTGACCGCATGGATGTTTAACCCACCCCTTGGTAGACATCCATGCTCTCTCTCTCTCTCTCTCTCTCTCTCTCTCTCTCTCTCTCCATATGAACTAAGTTTTTATCTGATGAAGAACAATGTTTTTCAACAAAAAACCCGAGAAAAACTGAAACAAAATAAGTTTACCAGTAATCGCTCAATGAAGACACGCTTTCCTCCAAAGCCCGAAGTATCTCTACCTTCTCTATTTGTGTGAGAGAGAGAGAGAGAGATTTCTTTGAAGAAGCAATTGTGGCATGATGGTCTATACGCAGTGCAATCAATGCACCGAGAAGTCTGTCGACTCTGTCGTCTGTCCTTCGGCCTCCGCTTATTTTGGCGTCACGCCTTCCATCTTTCCGCTATTTTAGCGACCTCACATCACTATCGTCCGTTTCCTCCGCTAAATTTGGCGTGCCCTTCACCAGATTTAGTAAAACCCATCTCAACTTCTTTAATACCATTCAATGCAACAATGTCGTGTCAAATGAAAATGTTCGGTCATTCTGAAACTAGAGACATATGTGCATGCTTCGTTACTAACATGCGCCGTGGGTAACACTGTGTTCGTCCTGATCAAAGAGAAAGATTTCACCAGGTAGAGCTTTATCGATTTTTGTTAGCCCACTGACCGCATGGATGTTTAGCCAACCCTTGATGAATACACACACCAAGGACGACCTTAACCGCCTCAATAGGATTTTGGACTTTTGTCTCTAGTCCCGTGATTTCATTTCGGCCATCTAAAGAATTTCCCATGGTGGATGGATGAGATCGATGTACGGATCCAATATGTAATGCCACACATCCAGCTAATCTTCTTCCACATGGTTATTTCTCCCGAGTAGAAATTGATGTCAAATGCAACGGGAACCAACGCCCCTTCAAATCGGAGCACACGGAGCGTACGTTAGAGTTTAGACCCGACAGCCGACTCAGCGGAGATGATTCGGTGCGCACGAGCGAACTACCCTTTAATCAGTTTAATGTGCGCGTGCCCCAACTACGGACGTACTCATAGCACGCGCGTATGTATCAGTTTTGCACGTGTATCGAGGAGAAGAAGGGTCCCTGTCGAGGTTCGGTCTAAGCAACCATCATTGAATGCTCGTTGAAAAACGTGTTTTTAATTTATAAAATATGTTTTTAAAAATATTGAAATAACACAATTTTCAAGGGACATCCAACAGTACTGACAATGTTTATATACTTTAAGGTATACAAATGGTTGCATACTAAATTTGTCCCCCCTGTCGAGCAATCGCGGACTAACATTTATAAGTCTGCATGCAACGTCATCATTTACGCTGGGCGTGCCTCGCGCCTGAGTTACGACGGGCGACGGAACAGATCACATCTTCTTGACGTGCATCGCCACAGAGATTGATTGTCATCCGTACGATATCAGTGTACCGAGTAAAACTTCTCTCACAGCGTTCTGACGGATGCTTCTGTCGCAATGCTAAACCACATGACACGTGGCACACTCTTAGTGGACGCTGACCATATGGATGTTTGGCCAGTCCCTCCTCAATATGCCTATAAACAAAAAATCAGCTAGTAATTTCTAAAAGCTTGGATTGAAGTTATTTTTTCTTGGGTTGATTTTAACGGTAAGAATTTGAGCATTATTGAACGTTATTTGGGTTCAAAGATCCAAAGGTTGTAAATCAATTTTTTGGACGTGACAAATTAAAATTAACTGAAAGTAAGGACACATCTTTCCACCCCTTCCCGATTGCAAAACATTGAACCTAGGAATATTACGTCGGGCTAGGGTTGGGTTGGCCCCTTCTGTACTCGGGTTGGGTTTGGGTTTGGATTTTGACATCTCGATCAAATCAGGTTGGTCTAGGGTTGAGACCAGAGCCCAACCCGAGCCTTACACACACGCAAACACATTATCGAAGACATGTTTGAGACAAATCGAAGGGGGCAGCCAACTGCAGAGGTGCATTACAACACCAAAGGCTTGATTTCAATTTCGCACGAGAATGTGAGCAATTGAAAAGTTTATTGTTATGTTGTTGACAATTGATGTGATTTGAATCTTGGCTGAAGTTTTGAGTTTCCCCAATGTGTAGGTCTGGTTCGACTGTAAACTTTTGTTACAATCTGGACTTATGTTACTATCTGCAGTTGAAGGCAATTTTTTTGACATTTGTAAGAGCAAGATTATGTGTAGAATTTAATTTTGAATTTGTAAATTTTGTATGAATAAACTTATAAAAATGGCCAATATGTATATATACTAGTGGGTGACTAGTAGCCCGTGCCCACAACACTCTTTGACAAAGTGTTTGCCAAAATCAGGTATGAATGGCTGAGATCCAACATCCATTTGAAGGATGATCTCAGCCACTCTTTGTTGAAACTAGATAAGATAAGATAAGAGATATCACAACTTCCTATTTTGTTATATAGACTAGTGGGTGCCCCGTGCCATCGGCACTCCTCGACAAAGAATTTGCCAAAATCAAGTGGGTGGCAGAGATCCACTGTCCATTTGGGAGAGGAATAGATCTCGGCCCTTCTTTGTTGATGCTTATAAGAGGAGGTATAAGTAAGGAAACAACCAAAGTGTTTTGTTATATAGAATAGTAAATGGCCCATGCCCACGACACTCTCCGACAAAAATGTTTGCAAAAATTGGGTGCCTTCGGCACTCAAACGGTATAACAGACTGGAGCGTTACCATTTTTTCCATTATAATGGCTGTTATAACGGATTGTAACGCACAGAGGGAGAAATGAGAAAATAACAAAAACTAACGGTGTTGAAATTTAAATTTTGAATAAATTGAGGTCAAATGAGGCGGATTGAGTGGTTGAAATCTAACAGTCCACATTAGATCGATGGATTTGATCTCAACCACTCTTTATCTACCGTCCACATTAGGTGGATGGATAAGATAAGAGAATACAATTGAGTTGTCTTGATATATGCGTGAGTAGCCCGTGCCCGCGGCACTTTCTGACAAAGTATTTGTCAAAATCGGGTGGGAGTTAATCTCAGCCATTGATATGAAGCATAGTGGATCTCAGCCACTCATTATTGAAGTCATATAAGATAAGAGGGGTTTAAAAAACATCATTAAATTTTCGTTAAATTCTATTTTTTTTTTAATTTTTAATTTTTAAATTTTTAAATTTTAAATTTTAAATTTCAGCTCCACTTTTTTCCTTTAAAATCATTAAAATCCATTTTTTTCATTTTTGCCCCTGGGCGTTTCAATCCGTTTTAACACCTCTCTCGAGGCATAAAAAGTAGGGGTGTCAATTTTACCCGTTTAACCGGAACCGAATCGGAACCGAAACCGAAAATACCGGTTCCGGTTCCACATTTTTGAGAACCGATTAAAAATAACCGGAACCGAATCCGAACCGACAATAACGGTTCCGGTTCTGGGTAGCCTAATATGGAACCGAACCGATAAGAACCGGTACCAATAAATAAATATAGTGTAAATATTCCGATATTCTCAAGATTTGGCCCAATATACCCGGAACCGGAACCGGAACCAACATAAATACATAATCGGTTCCGGTTCCGGATCCATCACTTTGAGAACCGGAACTGTTAAGGAACCGAACCGATAAGAACCGGAACCGATTGTTCCGGTTCTGGTCACCTTAGGAACCGACCCGTTGACACCCCCAGTAAAAAGTGGGGCTCATGAGCCTGACCCTTGGGCTATATGTAAATCCAACCCATTTCATTCTTTATATGTAGGTAAATAGTAGGTGACCCGTGCCCACGGCACTCATTGACAACACGTTTGTCAAAATTGGGTGTGAGTGGCTGAGATCCACCGTCCATTTGGTGTGATAAGATCTCGGCCATCCTTTATGAAGCCAGATAAGAGGGGGAGACAACCGTCCTGTTTTGTTATATAGATATTTTGTTAACGTTGTCCTATTTAACAAAATGTGGAAATGAAGCTATTTTTTGACGGCTAGCAAAATTATCATTATATGACCAATAACATGAAAAAAAAATTAGTAACCTTCCCAACCATTAAAAAATTTAAGAAATTGACCAACCTGAACTTGGGCTGGGAAATCTAGGCCCGACCTCGGGTTGGGTTGGACTTGGGTTCACAACCTTGATGGTAAGGTTGGGGTAGGGTTGACCTCCCAACTTGACCCAAACAGCCTTAATTTGGATTGGGTCAGATCCACCCCATTACACGCCCTAATCTGTCCACGGTTGAATGCGATGTATGATATCTCTTCCCCGTCATTGACATTAGTTTCTAGAAGTCTACCCCTCGCAAAAAAAAATGCCCTGTGGAGCACCCTTTAGGGTCCACTAATCCAATGACGTTTGATCCAACTCTTGGTGGACCGACATATCAAAAATTAGCTTGATCCATATTTTCTAACAGTTATATTTTAGCATCCAAAAAAATTCAAATCAACGGCCAGAGATCACGTTATTAAGGAGCTCAAATTAAGCGAATAGAAAACACCCATTAAGATTCGAAGATCCATCAAGAGGTGGAACAAACATCAATAAAGTCAGTGAGCCCTAAAGAGTGCTCCACGTGGCATTCCACCCAGGACATCAAATCAAATTCGGGCTCCACAGTCACGGGAGTAAAACTGACGAGGACAGCGTGCAATATGAGCCACGTGGCACAATTTTAGAGGACTCTGATAGCATGGATGTTTGGCCAATCCCGTGGAACTACAAACCAAAAATCAGTCTGATTATTGATTTCTAGGCGTTGGATTGGAATTATTTTATGGGTGATTTTAACCATGGGAATTTGAGCGTTATTGACCATTATTTCAGGTACAAAGATCCAAAGGTTTCTAATCACTAATCAAGCTGATTTTTGGTTTGTAGATCCACCTAGGGATTGGGAAACATCCATACGTACAGAGTCCTCTAAGAGTGTGCCACATGGCTCATATTGCGCGCTGTCGTCGAAGTTATAGTTGGTTTTTGGTCACTTCATAATTTTACCCTACAAAAACCCTTCGATCCCACCCCCAACACCGGTCCCCAAAGAGAGCTCTGTGTATCTTTCTTTGGCGCGTATGTTCTATTGAACTTCCAAACCCAAACTACGAGGAACAAAGGAAGATGGCGAACGAAGAAAAGGCCGAAATGAAGACTAAACCGAAGAAGAGAAAAGAGGTAGCCGTCTTCGGTAACTACAGAAACTACTACGGATATCGCGTAAGTTCCCTTCTCTTCGCTGTTGTAATTCAAAATACCCGTTTGAATGTTTGATACCATGGAAGAATTTCTCTTGGTACTGTTTCAGATTGACCGAAACATGAAGGGAGATCCTCGATTAATGGTGTTGAAGAAGGATTGGTTTGAAGGGAAGGATTGCCTTGACATTGGCTGCAATCAGGGTCTGTTAACTATCGAAATAGGTAATTACGTTAATAATTCAATTCTCCCTTTAGTCTCATGGTTGAATGTCTACTTTAATTTCGATTGCTTTCTGGAATTTTATTGGTGGGAGTTACAAATTTATTTATAAAACATTCTTCTTAATTGATTTGCAGAATTATAGGTTATTGTTGTAGATAACAAGGATTAGGAGAGAACTACCCTAAGCTTAAGCCTTAACCCTAGCCAATTTCACCATCAACAAACCGAGAGAACCACTGGTTCACAACCCAAACCTAGTTATCTTTGCCAGAATACAAGTAGCAGCTGGTTTTCTGTCGTTGGAGAGAGAGGAGTAACCAAAACTAGTCTGGTTCACTGTAGTCCACATAGTGGGAATGGGTAGGGGTTTCTAATCGGTAAAGGGGTACTTTAAGGATACTATGCCACGTGGCGACTGCTCACGTAGAATGGGGTCCTATCTAAGTTATTTACGTAGGAATAATTGGGACTTCGACATGACGTCAACGCATAAACATGTCTTGGGGACTGACATCCTGAGAGAGAAGAGTATATGAATGAGCAACCAACACCCGTGACCAATTAATATGGTCATAGGTGCCATGTCACTTCCACATGGGACGAGGGTATTTCAGTTATTTCGCCTCTTAGATCTAGATCTATAAATGCCACCGCAGAGAAAAGAAGGGGGGACACTTTTCTTGGGGACTGAATACCTCTCTCCTTCTCTCTCATTCCCTATTTTCTCTCTACATCTAGCTGTCCTGATCTCTTATGTTCTCCCAGTTTGATGAATATGAAACCCGAACGGCTAATGACTTAGCTTAGGCGGGTCTCCTAGACTACTTTTCCCCGCTTGTTAGACATTTGTCACTTGCCTTATCCTCCAACACTTACAATTAGGAATTAAACCAGTTCGAAAAAATTCAGAACTCTCAAACTTGGATGTCCAAGAGATAGAGAGAAGAGAGTGAAGAGAGAGGAGAAACCTTGTACATTTGAAGAATTTGGAAGTGGTTGTCAATTCAACACACTCAAAAGAAAGTATTATTTTTATATTGTCTTTCTTTTTACAGTATAGAAATAATAAGTAATGGAAAGATGTACAAACATTATTTTTATATTGTCTTTCTTTTTACAGTATAGAAATAATAAGTAATGGAAAGATGTACAAACAAAATTTACAGTATAGGAAGAGTTCACCATTAATCTTACAAAATAATATTATCTCTAGGACCGTTTCTTTGTTTAAGGATTTTGGTCTTATATAGTCTTTGGTAGGTTGAGTTGCCATTATTTGCATAGAATGCCGAATTTTGAGCATGTAACCATAGGGTGCACATTTTGCGAAGAAGGTCCCTGTGAAGATTGAAGCATAGGGGGTGAGATGGGAAGATCCATTGGGTCCGTCCCCTCCTAGGGTGAATGCTAGATTGATGGCGACGAGGAGCTAGAGACAGTTCAGATGTCTGTAGATGAGCATATTCATCAGTTGGATAATAGATAGGGGAGTCCGATTGACTGTGCAAATCTAAAGTGGATGGAGAGGTTGTGTCAGATGAGAGGATGGCATGCAATGGGTTGGCATCATCTAAGCGAACTGAAAACTGAATCAGATCGGACAAGGTGGAGATTGCGGAAGAGCTGGCAAAGGGAAAGACAAGTTCACTGAAAACGATGTGTCTGGAGATGTACATATGTTTTGAGGAGCGATGAAGATAACGAAAACCTTAGTGAGATTTTCTGTAACCTTAAAAGACACGGTGCACTCTTGGGTGCTAATTTATGAGTATAATCCCGCAAAAAGGAAAACAGAGACATCTAAAACTGCGAATAATGGAATAGTTAGGTTCTTTACCGAAAAGAAGAGTGTAAGGGTGACATGGCTGAGAACCTCTGTAGGGAGTCGATTAATGGTGTACTTTGCAGCTACAAGAGCTTCAACCCACAACGAGGTTGAAGCATGACTATGAAAGAGAAGAGTGAGTCTAGTTTCAATGTTGTGTTTGTGCTTGCTCTCAGCTCTTCCTGTTTGGGATTGAGTGTGAGAATAAAAGACTTGTTTTAGTATTTTATGATTAGTAAGGTGATTGAAAAAATTTTATTCACTGAATTCGGATGCTCCATAACACTGAAAGATTTTGATGTTGTGTGAGTTGATTTTCAAGTTTCAACCATCTTTTGAAAGCGGATAAAGGTGTCAAAAAAGTTAGATCTAAACTTCATTGGATAGAACCAAGTGTATCTAGAAAAGTCTTCAATAAAAATGATGTAATATTTAAATCTAGCTTGTTTCGAGCCGGTCTTGGGCCTCAAAGTGAATTTCAGCAGAAGTAAGCTCTATAAGATTGGGGAGGTAGACTATGTTGAGAATCTCGCCTCCTCCCTAAGTATTCTCGTTGCGCCTCTCCTGTCCTCGTATCTAAGCCTACCCCTTGGAGCGCCGTACAGATCTACTAGCGTGTGGGATCCAGTTATCGAGAAATGTGAGAGAAGATCGGCAGTTTGGAAGGCCAGATTTCTGTCTAAAGGAGGCAGATTATGCCTGATCAAGAGCACCCTGTCCAACCTTCCCATCTATTATCTCTCCCTTTATTCCATGCCTACTGGAGTGGAAAAGAGACTGGAGCATCTCTTTCGTAGATTGCTGTGGTTCGGTAGGGAAGATGGGAAGGGTTACCCCCTGGTGAAGTGGAGTATCATCTGTTCGCCTTTCAAGAAGGGGGGTCTAAGCATCAAGAAGCTGAGATTGATGAATAGAGCCCTTATGGGAAAATGGCTTTGGCGTTTCGCGCAGGAGGGCAGTCTTTGGAGACGGGTGATAGTGGCCTTACACAGGAGTGAGCCTTTGGATTGGGTTTATAGGAAGGTTGTCTCCAAGTATGGGTGTGGAGTTTGGAAAGGTATCTGGAAAATAGCCATTTTTTTCTACACATGCATTCGTTTTAAGGTGGGGGCTGGTAATAGGGTACGTTTTTTGTGCGATGTTTGGTGCGGCGATTCGGCCCTTATGGCAGATTTTCCTCTTCTCTTCAATCTCTCGCATAAGTGTGACACAGTTCAAGAACTTAGCGTGGGGGAGGGAATACCTTAACTTGGGATTTTGACTTCAGACAACAGTTGAATGATTGGGAGATCCTGAGCTTGGCCACCCTGCTTCTTAGATTGGACGGGGTGACTCTCAACAGATCTAGAGAGGACGATTTTCGGTGGATTGCCAGGTCAAATGGTCTGTTCATGGGGAAATCTTTCTACAAGATGTTAGATAGCTCGACGAGACCAGCCTCGTACCCCTCCATTTCCCATTGGTGCCTATCCTTTTCTAAATCAAGGGTGTGGGGCTCTAAGGTGCCTCCCAAAGTGGCTTTCTTTGGTTGGAGTGCTTCTTTGAGATTCTCACCATGGATAATCTTATCAGAAGGAAGTGGGTGATAGCCAACTATTGCTTCATGTGCAAGGAAGATGGAGAGTCGGTGAACCACCTGTTGTTGCATTGCAAGACTATGTGGGAGATATGGAGCCTCTTCTTTTCCTCTTTCGGGATTTGTTGGGTTCCCCCTAGATCCATCATCGACACGTTGAGCAGCTGGACGAATCATAAAATCCATCCGTGTGGCCGACGTCTTTGGAACCTTTTACCGGTTGCGGTTTGGTGGGGCATATGAAAGGAGAGGAACAAAAGAGTGTTCGAGGGGAAGGAGGCTTCCTTTTTTGAAATCATCCTATCCATCAAGGTGCTCCTCTTCTTTTGGTCCAAGTTATTTGCCGAATGCAAGGGCTTGTCTTTTGAAGACCTTGTGTTTAGATGGGAAGTTGTTATGTATAGAGGCTAGTAGTTCTCCTTGTTTGCATTTCTTTGTTTTTGAGGTCATCTTGACCTTCGTTTTATCACTTTCTCTTGGTTGTATCTTTCTTTCTCCTCAATAAATTCGACCTTATAAAAAAAAGAATGATTGAAGCAATTATAAAAATCCAAGGCACTGTGTCCACCATGACCATAGATTTGGCACACTGTGTCCGGAGTAAAATTGCCAGAATGTTGGACAGTGGTAGGTGAAGGAAAAGGTCCCTGAGAGTTTTGTTGATCTGGGCACGGGTAGCCCGATTAGTTACTTCCACCTTGGTAACGTCCACTTTGTTGGTTTGGACGTTGGCCTCCTTTACTGGTAATGTCCTTTGCTTCGGTTTCTGCCTTCTCGATTGTTCGATCACTACCATGTACACCTCTGCCACCAAATCACCCACCTCTTTGGGCCATAAAGGCCATGTCATGGCCTAAAGTGGGTGATAGGGATTTGAGGAAAAGTTCATGGCTTTGCAGAGGGTGGACAATTTCTCTGAAGGAGGGTATGGGTGGTCGAGACATAATAGAAGTAGATAAAGCTTGGCACTTTGAACCGAGGCCACGAAGAAACTAGCGGACCTTGTTTGTGTCATCTATAGGTCTCACAATAGCGGAAAGCTGTTCACACCCAACTTTGAAATTTCAGGCGCATTCAGAGACAATTTGAAAACCTCTCTTAATAAGCTACAACTCACCCTTGAGTTGTAGTTCTCTCAGTTTAGATTTATGAGAGAACATCTCCTCCAGTGTGTTTCAAATGACCGTTGAGTAGTTCGGCCCCAGAACCTCACTCATAGCTTCCTCTATCAGAGAGGAGAAGATCAATAAGACATGTTGATCCGTTTGTTTCTATAGTCTGGATTTTCTGTTGTCTGTTTATCCTTGCCAATTAAGGTAGGAGGAGGTGGTGTTGATCCATCAACAAAGCCGAATAAATTTTGTCTAGTAAGAAGAGGTATAATTTGACTGCGCCACAAGAGCTCTGTAAGAGAGAACCATGTGGGGACAAGAACACTAATAAATTTTTGAACACCCACAACACAAGTCTCTCTTCCTATTATCCAACAAGAAAGTAGCCAAAGTAACTGGTCAACAATCTCAAGTAATCCCTCCCCCACCCTTCTTATTTTGCTAGGGAGGAGGGCATCATACATAGACACAAAGATGGGGTGTCAATGGTGCTTGGACAACTTAGCATCCACGATGTTGTCCTCATCGTCCTCATCTTTGTCTCTCTTCCTCATGGGATGGGAAGTAGATGGCTGCAACTGGACTTTGCCATGCTGGTCCTCTTCATCTTTGAGCATGTGGGATGGGCTTTGCCGGGGTTCAATTTAGCATGTAATATATAACTTATCTCTGATCTCTGATCTTTGATCATTGATCAGTCACAATAATTCTTGATTTTTGTATTGTTAGAAATTTTTCAGGCCTTTTGCAATTGTAACAAATACCAGTACAAGTATTTTTTGAGGACTTTGTTTATCGGTGGGATATCATTTGTAATCGGGATTGTTAATAGTTGGTTCTCCTTTTGTCTTGTTGGCTTTCCTTTGCTCTTTGTAGGTCATCTCGACCTCTTTAGCTAAGGCTTTGTTCTCTCTTGGCGTTGGCCCAATAAAGTTTATACTTATAAAAAAAAAAAACAAATACTAGTACAAGGTTTTCAAGTTCAGTTTCAAGGTATATTTTGGTCAACTTGGAATATAAATATTTTGGCTAGTCTGGAAATATTTGCAATTTTCACGGAAATGATGAAAATTTTGTGAAAATTTTGTTTGAAACTCCAAGAAATGATAAAAGAAAGACAAAACACATCCATAAGGTCAAATAACTACAATAAATAAGCATATAAAGTGTGGAATGAAGATTAATAGTGTCATGTTACACATTGGTACAAGTATTTGAGAGCTAGATAGGCAAAGACAACCATAATTGTACATGAAAATGATCATAATCATGTTATATTACCGTATAAAAAGCAAAATTGAAGTATACGTGTCACGTGGGAAGATCGCAATCACATAGTCCTTGAAACCCATCATTTTCATCCTAGCCAAGACTGATAGAACTATTGCTCTAGTTACAGTACAGGGACCATGACATGGCAGAAATGGAGTGAGTATTTATATTGATCACAATTTTGATTTGAAGCTCATTTGGATGATACATGGTCTATAGTTTGTCCTTTCTCCTCATTATAGTTGTACTTGGTTCTTAATTTTCTTTAGTTTGTTTTTTAAATTTATTTGCATAATTTTTAGTCCTTTTTTTGAATCATTTATTATATTAGGGACCTCGCGACACTTGTGATGACACTATTTGTGCTCTACTAGAAGTTGAGTGAGCTTCGTGCCACAGTTTCCAACTTCTACAGCTTCTGTAAAGCTACCTTTGTTGCGTTAAGCTTCACAATCTCCCTCTGCTTCGAAACAACCTAAACCCACAAATTTCTATCCACATAAACACTAGTGATATTCTTTGACCCTTCATTGTTCCTCTAATGCGTATTGTCAACTTGTTTCCACTTTCCCCTTCTTCTTTCATTCTTCTTTTTTCTTTCTTCCTTCCTTCTTTGGAAACTATGGTCTTTCTTTTTTTCTTCTCATGTTTTTAGAAATTGAAACTTTTGGTCAGTATTTACTGTTTATTGAAATACAACATGAAAGGGAATAGTAATTTTGGTCAAAATTATGTGCTTTTGACACCACATCCTGTCTTTACTATCGTGCAGCCTTGAAACCGGAATATTTCAGTCCATATGGCCGAAATATGTTGATATTTATACTATGCACTAGTATTTCCCAAAAACTTGGGGGATTCTTGATGTGAAAGTCATGAATCATTCAGACTTTGGTTCTTGGAATTCTGTCAAAATGAAAGCTGATAATCATTTTCTCTGGTTAATTTATTCGGAGAATAAAGTAGGTAGTATTTTTTATAAGACAATAAAATGTTCAGTGATTTAGGGCTCACAGTTGTGGATATACCGGTTTAACCCCTCATTTTTTTGGTTTCTATTTGTCCCCACTACACCCTTGTTGTGATCTTTTTAATATCTTAATAAAGTTTTCTTCCTTACTGACCAAATAAAAAAAATGGAAGTACTCTTTTTTTTTTTTATAAGTATAGCTTTATTAAGAAGGGAAAAGAAGATACAAAGAGGAGGAAAGGGAAGAGGTCGAGGAGACCTCCTCATGGCAAAACAACAAGCCAAAAGCTAAAAACAAAAAAAGACATGCTAATGGATACCTCTATTACAAAGAAGGTCCCGTCGGCAAACAAAATCGTCGAAGAACAATCCGCGACATTCCCGGAATACTTTGGACCAAGAGAAGAGCAAGCCCTTGATGTTAATAATAATATTATCCACCGAGTCTTCTTTACCATCAAAAATCCTACGGTTGCGTTCTTTCCAAAGACCCCAACAAATGGCGAAAGGGAGTAGTCTCCATAAAATGCACCCTCTAGAAGAGAAAGCTGTAGTGACCCAACTCGAGACCAAAAGGATTAGGGAAGAAGGAAGAATCCAAGCAATCCCGAATTCCGCAAAGAGAGAAGTCTACACAGTTCTAGCCACCTCACAATGATCTTGCGAGCTATCAAATGATCCACCGTCAATATCTTATCCAAAGAGGCAAGCCAGAAGAAGAAAGCAATTTTTGAGGGGACTTTGGAACTCATTACAAAAGATGTTGGGAAGTTGGCTTCGATAGTAGGAATAGACTGCACATACAATGAGCAGACTGAAAATCTCCCATCTTTCGTCCATGTCCAAATGCACCTATCCAGCATTGAATCAGACAGAGCCACATCCTTCAGACGGAGCAGTAAACGAGACACATCCTCAATCTCGTAGTCATTGAGACCCTCCTAAAGCCGAAATTCCAAGTAGTATTAACAACTTCCGGGGTCTTAACAGAGGATATAGAGTTCATATTCTTATATGAAATGGAATAAAGCTCCGGGAAATCTATCATGAGGGGGGCCTCACCGCACCAAAGATCCTCCCAGAATCGAACCATGTCCCCTATCCCCGCCGTAAAGTACCCTTCTCAGCCTTATTTTGATACAGGTTCAATTATCCATAGTAAAAAATAGAACATAAAGAAATCGAAACAAGAATAATCAAATGGATACAAACTCCAGTGATTATTATTAAAACTTAGGGTTGATTATCTTAAAGTTTATATCTAAATTTTGGCTTGTTAAAAGCTGATTGCTGTGTTAGATGTTGGTACTTGTTAGACCTCCTTATTTTATGTTTTTATGGCGTAACTTACATTTTGTTTTCTTTTATTCCTCGCATATTTTTGCAGTGCTCATGATATCTAGTTTATTGAATGTTGTGTGAGTTAAGTTGACTACATGTTTATGTTGCAAATATGAAATGTCTGTTTGACACTTTTTCTTACTCCCTGAGTTAATATACTGCTTTTCCTTGTCTTATCTGCAGCAAAGAATTTTTGTTGTCGAAGGATCCGGGGAATAGATATTGATGCTGGTAAGTTTCTCAGATACCACCTTCTTTTGTTGGTGACGGATGATAGAAATGTTTCATTTCATTCTCTGGTTTGTGGTTTAACCTGGTTGAAGCAAGCAGTTAAATGGGGATTTTTTGTTTTTGAATACTACTATACTAGGAATATCAAAATAGTCCTTCTTGCATTATTTTATGTTTTGAATAGTAGGAATGTCAAACATAGCCCTTTATGCACTTGCATAGCTCCGCAAAGGTTCAAGAGTTCAACTTTACCACTTCCTTTCAATTTGGGATTCCATGACCGATGGTACCAATCTGGCTTTTTGATTTGTATAGCTCTTTGTTGGCTAATTTGGCTGCCTTCCCATTGGCTTGGTCAATTTGTTTTCCCGAGACTATGTGTATGTAAATAGGTATCTGTATATAGTTCTTTTTGACCACGAGTGTTTCTCATTTTTAAAACACTAACATTGAGAAAGAGTGGACTTTATTAGATAATGCAGAAATCTTTGTTAGTGTATGCATTTCTTTGCAGTGACTGAAAAGCTTGTAGCATGGAAAATACTCTTTTAAGTCATCCTCAAACCAGTGTAAATTTGAACAAGAATGTCTTTGAAGGATAGTTCTGTTGGATTCTATGTACACCCACGTGGGGGTGCACTTAGTGGACTGCGTCCCACTACCCCACGTGGGGTTTATTCTCTATTGTATAAAGGTTAAGTGGTGGGCCCACCCACTTAACCTACAATCCCTTTTTTTATGTTAGCGGGTTAAGTGGTGGGCCCCCACTTGACCCACACGATTTCTCCTTTACTCGTAGAAGGGGTTTCTCCAACTTATATATATCACTTATGGGAGATTGAATATTCACTTCAATCTCCCCATTCTCTCTCAAACCTTAATCACTTCCTTCTCTCCCGAACCTCCATTCTCTCTCTTTCTCAATCTTAAGCATATTGATGACAACCTCAAACAACAAGAAGTTCCTCTCAAAGTGCCTGACAGATCTGATTTCTGTTCTCAAGTGCTACTTGATATTCATGTTTGATTTTATTTATTTATTTTGTAGGTTGTTTTGTAAGGTCAATTTTTGCAAGATATATAGATTTTTTGCCACCAAGATCTAAACCATTATCTTTATGTTCCCAAGGCTTGGTGTTAAATGCATTTATGATTTCCACTTTCCTTGCTTGTCGCTTATGTTGTAGTTCCTCTCAAGCGGTACGTATTGGCTTAATAATTGTCATATCACTTTCTAGGAAACTGCTCTGATCTTCAGGACCTGCTCTTATGATTCACGATGTCAAAATCAAGGTTTAAAAAGGCTAGTTCAGGTACTGAGACGGTTTGCCTTCAAAAGGCGAGGTGTAGTCTCGAGGCGGTGTGGAGGTTTTAGCCTCATTTAAAAACAAAATTGCTTGAAAATTCTAAAAAAAATATATAATCAATTCTAGAAAAATTAGAAACAACATACCATTCAGAAAAAAAAATCACTTAAACAAGTATAAAGGTTACTGAGGCTATAACTTTTACCTTAGGAGTAACACTGTTGAGTACTCGGGCTGAAAACTTGATGTGGGTATCAAATTTTAAAAAACATAAATCACATTACTAAATTACTAAATCTAAATAGTTAATACTTATAAAAAAATCTGAATAGTTAATAAGCTAAGTCCATTAACAAAGTAAATAGATAGACCTAGGAAAATAGTTGAGCAAGTCTGTGATGTCTCTGTCTTTCCTTGGCTTGCATTTAAACTTGTGTGAAATCTAACGGCAGATTTAATGTGTGATTAAACCAACATGGGAAACTGTTTACAGATAATCTTTCTCATCTCACTCTGTCGTGCATTATACCTATTTTATGAGGCATGTACTTCACTGTTGGACGAGCAAATGGTTTCATTACGTGCTCCAACATCGAAATCAAAGTTTGAATTCAAGAGTCTACTTACCAAGCATTTAATTAGTTAACATTCCTTCAGTAGAAGTGTCTTTTGTACTTGCAGACATCGGGCACTCATTACCGAAAATGTGTATTGGTCTGATTCTCAATTATAGTTGGGTGCCAATAATCAAAGGCTGTGCCTATATAATGGATCTGGTGCTAATAAGCCCAAGTTTCAGCCGTTACATTTTTTCTTCAGAATTTTGATTTTGTTGAATTTCACCTGGCTATTATACTTCAGTATAATTTGTTACAGAATGAGGATGCATGGTCTTTTGACTTCGTTATTCCCCCCGTTGTTTTTGTGATATATCATAAGCACTTGTTTGTTTGTTACATGCTAATGATCTGGACTTGGCAAGCCTGTGAAACTAATTGGATGGTTAAAATGCCTTATGTTTTAATTATTTTGTGACATGTGAATATTTCTAGAGTTTACAGTTTTAGCAGGTAGGTACACAATGGCGTGTTTTGAGTACTAACATTATGTTACCCATCAGGAAAAAAGAGAGTACTAATATCGTGTTATTGAGTATAAATAAAGTGTTGGAGAGCTTGTGTTCAAACTACTACAGTGCTCTTACTTTTGCAGATCTAGTTGAGAATGCATATTGGAACCTGAGAAGACTAGCTAAAATGGAGAGTGCCAATAGACGATCTTCAAATGCATCTGAATCAGAACTTTCAGAGAGGGCGAATGGTTTGGAGCATAATGGTACTGAGTGTTTAGATGAGGAAACAGAGGATCTTGCAAAAACTTTGATGGACAGAGTCTCCTTTCGAGAAGAAAATTTTGTTGAGAGGTTGTGTGGACAGTCAGAGAAGTATGATACTATTCTTTGGTAAGCTCTTCCTCATTCATTTTGTGTCCCCTGTATCACATATATCTTTATATTTTAAAAGATCCGGTGATCAGTTTTTAAGGGCACGTGATTTGAAATTTCTTGCAAGACATTAGATATCTCACAATGAAATGATTGATTTTAATTTCTGGCAAAAATCATGTGAAAATATCATAAGATCATCATCATCATCATTATTGTTATTAATTTTTATCAGTATAAAGCTTTATTAAACAAGAAGCATCGGGAGGAAACACACAAGGAGGACAAGATGACCTCCAACGAAGCGGAAAGGAAACAACAAGGGAGGTATCTATCCTCCTCTATACAACAGAGATTCCTCTCTGCACTATAAATAGCTTCGACCAATGGAACATCAACGCTTTAATCAAAAGAATGATGCTTCGGTTGCCTTCCTCTTTGTCTTCAAACACTCTACTGTTACGCATCTTCCAAATACACCACAATGCTGCAAGGGGAGGATGCTTTATAATCGTCTACCACACAGGAAAAGGGTGAAGACCGACCAACTGCTGAACACCTCTCTAACCAACAGGTATAACCCCAAGACATACCGAGGAGAAAGAAAGTGCTTCACACCTCTTTAACAACACAATGGAGGATGTGGTTGGCCGATTCTCCACTAGCTTTATATATACTACAAAAATCCATGATGTATCACCTCTTCTTGATCAAGATGTCGGTGGTTAAGATCTTCTCTAAAGTAGTGCACTACATAAAGAAAGTTACTTTAGAAGGAACCTTGGAATCCCGCACAATGAAAGACGGGAATAGGCATGGCGATGGCGATGGCGATGGCGATTGAGAATCCAAAACCACATAGAATGAACGGACCAAGAAGGTGCCATTGCTATTCTGAGGTTACACCTGCAAATCTTCAGCTACACGATCTAAAGAAGATGCACTAACCCTCTCCAATAAATTGGCAACAAAGTCCATCTCCTAGTCATTGATGC
Source organism: Euptelea pleiosperma (assembly GCA_035048495.1). NCBI lineage: Eukaryota > Viridiplantae > Streptophyta > Magnoliopsida > Ranunculales > Eupteleaceae > Euptelea > Euptelea pleiosperma. Next base: position 28,387,348 of record CM068549.1, read on the forward strand.
TTTGGCTAAAACAGAAATCCCAAAAAATAACATAATTTAGTTTCCAATTTTTTTATTATTTTGTTATGTTATATTTACTTTTGCCAAGATTTTCCTGATAAAACTAGTGGAAAGAAGAAAAAAAAAACTGAGGATTTCCCTTGCCATTTTTTTTTTTTTTAGAACGAGATTTGTGATTATAGTGATCTACTGGTATTGATAATTTGATATATTGGCTTGCATGTTGTAATTTGATGACTTCTTGATCCTGGGGTCTATTATTTTTTGTTTTTTCTTGCAATGAAGTTGGATTGACATGGATACAACTTAGTTGAATTCCAAATACAAATACAAAATCCCTGGTTTCTTGTTATTATATTCTGGCCGAATTTGATGTGTATTGGTTGTGTGCTAAAATGGATTTGTCTCATATGTTGCAGTTTGAGCGTGACAAAATGGATCCATTTGAACTGGGGCGATGATGGATTGATTACTTTATTTGCAAATATCTGGAGACTTCTTCGACGGGTATTTGTTTGTTTTCTAAGAAAAATTTCATTGTGTTTGGTTATCAAAGTAGTTCCTGCTTATGCTGGTTATGGTGTGATTAAATATAGAGTGGTATAGAGTTGGTTTACCTATTATAACATTGTTTCCTATTTATGCTTTAACTTATTAGTATCCTTTATTATTATTTCAATCAGGGTGGCATTCTTGTGTTGGAACCTCAACCATGGAAGTCATATCAAAAGAATCATCTGGTGTCCGAGGTATTAAATAGCGTCCTTATCATGTATTATAGTACTTTTTCTCTTTAATCATGGTGCTTCTGTATCTGTGCAAATCTTGATTATACATTAAATGGGAGTTTTCTTGAAATGGGTTTGTGTATAGCAGCCACATCACATAACCAATCTGGCATTGGTCATGTTGCGCCTGCCTGTGTGTTTTGTGTGCAGCTGATATATTCTCTAAATTGCTCTCTGACAAAACATATTACCTATTGTCATATGTGTGAGCACTACCTTTTTTGTGCCGGTTACCTACCCTTTGAAGGGGCAATTGACAAGGAGGTTGACTTCAGCCACAGTGGTCAAATTGCCAGTGCCCAAATGGACTGATCACTTTGCCATCCTGATCTAAGCTGTAGTTTGCCAAGGTGATGTTGAACTGTCCCTGTACTCTCTCCCAATTCCATCTCCCTCCCGGTAACGTAACAGCAATCAATTGAATGGTGATCCAATTTAGGTGATCGTTGAAATCACCACAACAGTGAATCACCCCCAAGTCGTCGGACTATTGTCCACATCATGAATAGAAAAATAAGAATAAAATTTAAAATAATCATAATGAAATATTTGTTGTCCATCTCAGAGCAATTGGTGGTTGAGGAACTTCCGCCTCAAGTAACTAATATTTTAGAGTTTCTCAAGCATCTGAATGATCATTAACTCACATGAATTAAAAGAAACATTTGTACTACTATCGATATCTTGAATAGGACTGTATATTTATTTTGCATTCCTTACCAACACTCCACACAACGTTTCCTGGTCTCTTCCCATTAGAATCTGAATTCCCAAATCACACGACTCCTCGAGTCGGAATGTTTCGAACACTTTGACAGTTAGTATGAATGACTCGGATGGGTTTTCTAGAGCTACTATCTAGAACTCTTCTATGCAGTGGCAGGGTATTCTTTACACATGGCAGCTGAGGTGGGAGGCCCAATGGGGAGCACATGTTTCATCACCTCAACATCTTCCAACGTGGAAGGTTTGGGCCCAAAAGTGCTTCGCAAAAATGGGCATGTTTCTTTCTCCCTTTTTCTATTTAAAAACTTCTTCAGAATTCATAGCTTCAATTTGTGAGGGGAAAATACAATACATGGTAGGGTATGTGCAAGATGTAGACGAGCACTATCCAATTGCCCGATCCATACGGTTGCCTATCAGAAGGATCATTTGGATTGGCCATGTTAGGTTGCCTATCAGAATGATCATTTGGATTGGCCATGTTAGCCTCCACGCGTCATGAGAATCCCTATAGAAAAACCTTTTGCCATAAATACATACATATATTTTTTTATGTATTTTTTATAATGTTACAAAAGTTTTGAGTAGTTGCAGAAGCGTAGCTGTGATCAATTGTTTTATATTTCCTTAAAAAATAGTTTCATTTATATGTCTGTAAGGATGAGTCTGTGAGTCCAGATTTTGATGGCTTGATGAGTTGGACTCTCCAACATGCGTTAGACAGTGAGTTTTTTGTCCAGTTCTGTAGCACTGATTGAAATCAAAGCTAGAAACTCTCTTAGATAGTCGGATTGATTTATATTAAGGGGAGTGAAACAATCACATTTTCCCATAGATAGTACTATGTTTGAAAAACTGTATCAATATATCTCGTTAGCGGCTCACCAACAGGTGGTGAGTGTTGTGTTTCAGCAGGTAATTAATTGAAAACGTTTCCTGAAAAATTGATGAATGATAATGGTAGTTGTAGTTACCATATTATGTTGGCCTCAGTCGGGAAAAAAAATAACAAAACCTTTTAGAGTTTGGGGATTCCATCCCCTTTTTGCAAGATTAGTTCTCCTCCTCCTCCACCCCTCCCCAACTCACCACCCAACCTTTCTAGAGGGTTAGTTTGGAGTTGAAGTAACAGTTTGTTAGATTGCTCTATGGATTGTCTTTATGAGCATGCATAGACTATGATTTTCTGTTTTAGTCTTTCTTATTTCTTTGTTCATTGTTAACATCTAAAATGTTGTTCACTGGAAAACAAACTCTATGCCATCTGTAGCTCAACACCAATCTCAACAGCTCGAACTCTCAACTTAAAAAATGTCTGTAAGCATTTTAAATTTCATTACATGTTATGGTTTTTGTTTAACACTAGGTGGGCTGAGGCATGGGTTTCTGATTATATGCAGACTGCAGCATCGAATTACCACAATATTTTGTTCCAGCCAAGCCTTTTTCAAGAAATTCTTTTGGACAAGGTAAACTATTTGTTCTATTGAAGATTGTCAATTCGAAGTAAACTGAACAAAATATCAACCTTCTTATATGGCTTTTTCATTTCATTTAATTATTAACTTCTGTCTGGGAACCAAAAAAAAATGAGGCCGACCATTGTCAGTCCAGGTCCAGTCATTCTTGCCCTTATCAAAAAAATTCTGGCCTGTGTTTGTAACCTTATGGCTCTACTTTGTAGGGCCCAATTTTTCAGATTTTACCTTAAAGCAGAATCAAAATTGGATTTTTGGAAATAAATTGCAACATTGAAGCAGTTGTTCCATCGCCGATCAGGGCTAGGACTGAGCTAGGCTTTGAAATATGAGATTTTCAAACTTGCCCTTAGGCTTCTGACCTTTAACATGCTTGCAGATCGGTTTTAAGACAGTAGAGAACATCACCGCCAACTTACATGGCAGTGTCACTGGATTCGACAGACCGATTTTTGCCTTGCGCAAGTGATTCTTCCATTAAAGGCAGTACAAGTTCTAAGTGAAAACAAAGACTGATTGACTTGCTACACTGGTGTTGAGGAAATCCAAGCCTCTGATGCTTTACAAAGTGACTCTTTTATCTGATCACTCGACACCTGAGACTAATCTGGCCAATTACCCATGCTCAAGTGTCTGGTAATTGGATTGGCAATGAGGTGAGCTTCCTTTGAGCCTTTATACATGTAGTTCTTGACCCAAACATGCTGTCAGTGGCCTACAGAATTGCCACTGGGATTTAAGTATACATCATTGATTTGCTTTTACATATTTTCTTCCTGTTTTTTTTCATCATATTGTGCTTAAAGTAATGCATTGCCATCAAAGTGAAAACAAAGATGATCGACTACAGTCCAAGCTTGGCAATGCTATTGTATAATTTGGGATGATTGAGAAATGTATAACAATTGAAATGAATTTTTCTTTCTTTTTTCCAATGATTGATAAGAAGGCTTACATTGTTGGGCCGATTCTTAATATTTCTGATATTAAAAGCAGTTATATATTTTTGTTGGCAGCCCAATGACTATGATATAAATTTCTATTGGGTTGATTTATATTGACATTCCTATGTAGGACCCACATGGAGATGATTTAAAGGATGGTTTTTGTTGAGGAGATCATCCCACCTAGAGTTGGCCCGTTCTAAACTTTCTAACATCATCAAATTTGTACTTGAAGTCACTCGTATAATGGACGGTTTGTAATTTTGAACTTGTCTATTCTATTCTACTACATCCCTTCTTGCAGTGTAAACGGATGCAATCTCGAAAATACCCCTGTTTTGCCGAAAGCGCCCTTACTCTTCTTTGTATTCTTTAGAATATTCAGTTAGTATGTTTTTTTTCTTGTATTTCAATGCATACGTCACCTGCAAGTCGGCAAAAACAAAAATAAAAAGTTCCTCTTCGGAACCTACAAGCACACATCACCCTTGCTGCTCATTCAATGCTTTTCTTATTACAAAAATAAATAAATAAATCATTATTCCTAACATGACCATCAAATTTTATAAATTGACAAACATTGCTTTTTTTATTTTTTGAAATTTCTTAATTCATAGGGGTGCTTTGGTCATTTAACATTTTTACATTTCAACCCAAGTGAAAGCATTTATGGAATCCCCACTTGGCACCTAACTCTGTCCCCGGAAAAAAATTAGATTATGGTGCCTATCATCAAAGTTGAAGATGAGACACATAATGTGAGCCATGTGGCACACTATTAAAGGCTACCAACCGTACGGATGCTTGACTCATCCCTATATGGACTTACATGACAAAAATAGGCCTAATTAGTGATTTCTACACTTTGAATATGAGTAACCCAAATAATGCTAGAAATCCACCATTGAAAATAAATTATGAAAATGAGTAATCCAACCGATATAAATTATTAATCATGATGAATTTTGGTGTGTAGGTCCAATTAGGGATGGGAAAACATTTATACAGTCAGTGGTCTTTAAGAGTGCCATGTGGCTCATAATATGGCCTATCATCAACATGAATGCATTTCCCACCAGCTTATACGGTCACATATGCTAGCTGGTTGTTTGTGGGAACTCATTCAACTTTGTCACTCTACTGACTGCACCTTCTGAACTATGAAGAGTGGACTCGAGAAAATGCTCAAATCATGATTGTTGTGGAACAGTATGGGATCACAAATAAGTGTAAATGTGATGCTTTTCGGATACAGAAAAAGAAATATGGGAAACAACTTAGAATATATATTTTGGTGAGAAGAAGTTTACACGTGTATCAATTGTTTCACGAATTTTTTCTCTACAGCAAAGTGATAAAAGTCTTGGTGAATATTATGTCTGCATGCAAGAAAATTATTGATGAGTTGAACGTATATCAACCTATTACTACTAATTCGGAGATCCAACAAAGACTACGAGAGGAGTATCGAGTTACAAAGTTTCTTTCTGACCTAAAGGATAAATTTGAGCATGTGTGAGCTCAAATCCTTAGTAACAAAGAGCTCGCGTCATTGACAGAAGTTCACTCTCGCCTTCAATAGACTCCTTCTCTACCGCTACTACCACAAAAATCGATAATTTCGCCCTTGCAACTTTAGGTAATTTTCCTATCTCGGGGAGAAGCACCTTTACTGTTCAAGGTAGTCAGACAAATGGTAGAGGTCATGGAGCTAGTAGAGACTCAGGGGGAGGCCACAATAGATGAAGCGGTACTATATCTCATAATCTGATAAGAGATCTACCACAAGATATTGCACATTCTTTGCTGGGAACCTTATGTCGTGTTGAAGTAAAAAACAGTGTGGTGGTTCAATCTAGCGCAGAAACTGAGTACCAGCATCACACTACTTGTGAATTGACAGGGTTAAAGAATCTTCTCTAGAAGATAGAATTTGCAATTGATCTCCCTATTCCTCTGTTATGTGATAATCAAGCAGTTATCCATATTGTTTTTAAGAGAGGACCAAGTACTTTGAAGTCGATTTCCACCTCACTAGAGAGAAAGTTGAAAATGGAGACATTTGTACTCTGTATGTGAAATCAGAACATTAATTAGCTGATGTATTTACGAAGGCATCGAGTTGCATAGGAGTGATTTTTTTATGTTCCAAGCTAGGTTTATAAAATATATATGGTCCAACTTGAAGGGGAGTGTTAATGTAACGCGGGACTATCTCTGTACTTTTACCTTTATTATAACATTATAAAATAATTGAGGGTTGATTAGTTTAAGTTTAAGACACTAGCTCAATTTCATCTTCTCTCTCTTTATCCTTCAACTGCCTCTTCCCACTTCAAAACCCTAATTTACTTAATAGAAATAAATGGCGAAATAAAGCCATAACAAATATATTTATGTTAACAATACTCCCCCTCAAGTTGGTGTGTTGATATCTGTTAATCCCAACTTGCATAAAATCTCAAACGTGTACTTTGGTAACACCCTGAATAAAAATGTCTACCAACTGATTTGTTGATTTCACAAATGGAACACAAATCTAATGAACATCTAACTTCTCCTATATGAATAGGTGACTCACCTCAATATGCTTAGTCCAATCATATTGTATCAAGTTGGGAACAATCCTGATAGCAGCCTTGTTATCACAATAAAGGCTCATTGGGCTTGGTGTATCCGATCCAAGTTCTCGTAATAACAACCACAACCATAGAGTTTCACACATCATGTGCCATTACCCTAAATTTTGCCTCAGCACTAGCTAGATCTCGTAAGCACAGTCTGTTTCTTGCTCCTATAGCTTACAAGGTTACAAGGTTTCCACTCATGAAAGTGCAATAACTAGAGGTATATCGACGATCAGATATTGAACTTGCCCAATTAACATCTATATATGTCTTCATTCTCAAAGTGTCCATGCCTAAAGAACAGTAAACCTCTTCTTGAAGCCGACTTCAGGTAACAAAGGATCTCGAAGGCAACTTTAAGGTGAATGGTCCTTGGGGCATCCTAGTACTGACTAACCACACCCATGACCTATGCAATGTCCAGACAAGTGAGACAAATATATCAGCTTCCTCACTATCCTATGGAATTGTCCTGCATCATTCAGGATCTCCCCATCATGTCCATTCAAGCCGTGGTTCTATTCAATAGGGGTATTTGTGGGTCGCGTGAGCCCCAAGTTTCCTTGTTTGCTGGAGGCCTGTACACATACTTCCATTATCAAAGAAATATTCCCTTTTGAGATCATGCTACCTCAATTCTTAGAATATACCCCCACTTTCTCCATAGCTCCATTGAAATGTACAAACCATCCTCTAGGAGACTGTTTCAAGCTATACAAGGCCTTCTTCAATAAGCAAACCTTTACCTCGCTTCGAGGGAAGTTGAAATTGGGTAGTGGTTTCATATAGATGTATTCGGTAAGGTCTCCGTGAAGAAATGCATTCTTCATATCAAACTGGTACAATGGCCATGAGTAATTTGTTGCAATAGAAAGGATAACTTTGATGGAGTTCGTCTTTGCAATAAATGCAAAAGTCTCATGATAATTAATCCCAAAGGTCTGTGTTTAGCCTTTTGTAACAAGCCTATATATCTCTCAATTGTCCTGCGGCTTTGTACTTCACTATGGACACCCACTTGCACCCAATCGGTTTCTTTCCCAGAGGTTGAGCAACCACCTGCCAAGTTTGATTTTGTTCTACAGCTTCCATTTCATCCAACATAACGTGTCTCCATTCAGGTTTGAATAACACATCTGCAACATTGAGGGGACAAACAGAAGAAACATACACCACATATGACCGGAATTAGCACCAATAGATAGAAATTACTAATCAAGATGAATTCTGGTATGTAGGTCCAACTAGGGATGGGCCAAACATCTATACGTTCAGTGGTCTCTAAGAGTGTTACGTGTAATTAAGGTGCTGCCACGCGTAAGATGCACATGCGAGCAAGCATCCCAACCAGGTTGGCACCTTGGCTCTCATCAATCATCTGCACATATTTCACTCGAAAGATCTCAAGAAACAAATCTATAATAGGTCTTATCTGGTCCTCCACATGGACCACATAGGTGAGGAAAGAAGGCCTAAGGTCCCCGCCATTGTTTTTTTTATTTTTTATCCTTGGTGTCTATTTCTTCTTGATTGAAATTATTCTCTTTTACTACACCATTTTATTGAGTTACAACAAATCCAAACTCACCATTTAAATCTTAAGCGTTTTTTTTTTTACAACACTTTATTGATAAAAATTCTTGATTTTTCATGACTTTTCTATCATTCATTCTTTTGTTTTACAAATTTTTGTAACTTTTTTTCATTTTTACAGCCATGGAATCTCAAGATTTGGGTAAAAAAAAAAAGGCACTCTACCTAAATAATTACATATATTATGTACTTGTTGACTTACCCAAGTCCTCTAGTTGACTAGACTCGATGGACTTCCAAGTAAAGTCGAGTTTTCAGATTTTTAAAAGCAGCGTTGAAGTACACTTAGAATTTAAAATCTATGGCTCGTGTGTTTCCTTTAGAATTTAAAATCTATTTAAGCGGTTAGGAGTAAAACAGGGAGTAAAGGAAATGTGATGATGAGACATTGCTAAACATTTTAGTGGAATAATATTGTAAGAATCGTTAACCCCATTAAATAAATTTCCCACTTGAGACATTGTTAAACAAATTCAATGATGAGAGGCTCAACACTAAGGAATGCACCTTGGCTTAGTAGTGGGTTTGCCTTGGGAATTACAAAACTCAAGGAACGGGTTTTGTCAGGTTGACAGCCGGTGTAAAATCATGTAAAATCTCTTCACATGACTCCGATTTCATCTTAGGTCCTGCATAGTATCCCGTTTGTAGTTTGCAGGAAAATATTTATAGGCAAATATTTGATAATCAAATGTTTGCAATGACAAACAATTGTTGGGAAATATTCGTATGGTTGGGGAGGGGAGAGCTGTTGGGGGAGACCAAAGGGGATGAGAGAGTCATTTGCCTATAATTTGCATCTGTTTGTAGTCACTTTTTGACTGCAAACATTAGACCATTTTTTGGCAAAAAAATGATTGGGTCTAATGCAAATATTTGTTGGATGTTGCACCATCAAGCACACGCAAATACCGCAAACGTTTGTAGTGCTACCAAGCAAGGCCTTAGTTACAAAACTCCATTGTGAAATTATATTTGTAAATGTGCCAAATTACTCAAAATGGTTATCGTATATATTTCTCTTGGGGCATGTTTGGTAATGAAGTTAAGGTTGTGCGGCACCAATATAACTGAGGCAGCATTGTAGCAACATTTTTGTCAGTGACAAACGATAACGTGTCCACATCCCATAGAAACATGGAGCACTTTTTCAAACAAAACCCAGAGCTAAAAAATGCACCCGAGGCTTGGCTTATTTGCAGATCTGCGTAATGGTCTAACGTTGCGTTTGGCATTGCAGTTCCACGGCAAAAGGTCAGCTTTTCGCGGTCTATTTTGTTAACCTCATTTGAAATGCTACATGCAAAACCTTCCTCAGTAGTTGTTCTCCAAATATGTTTCTCGAGTTCATGTGGGTAATTTTGTTGTTTTAACAAAGACACTGAATTCAATTCAATTAAGCCGAGCATTCGTCGATCAGGCCTGGATATGTACCACATGCATGTTGTTGACACGCACTTTGACATTAGGTCACACCGGACATGAACCCATGACCGAAAGTTCGGGACCTTAGTTGATCCGGCATACCTTAGCCCGAACCATTTTGATTACAAAAAGATCTGAAACATTGGTGCAGACGGGTCCCCAGTACCTTATTTTGGACTGTGATAATGAATACAAAGAGACACCCCCACCACAACCACAACCACCAACACCACCACCACCCCCACCCCGGCCGCTCAAAAAAGTGGTGTTTAAGCTCTTTACAGAAAAAGCACTAGAATGGAATAAAAGGGTAACATAGAAATTGGGGGACAAACATGGTTCAACTTTAATTGGCCCCATTTAACTAGAATATGTAACCGCCCCACACTTTCTTTTCTGTTATGTTTTTCATTTACAAAAGAAGTTGCACCATAGCAACCCCATGTTAAAATCAAGTTCCACTTCTTCTTCTTGATTGAAGAGTTGCACCATTGTTCAAATATGTTCAGTACTTAAAACAGTAACACATCTAGAGTGCAAGTTTATGCCTTCATGTGGCGAGTTTGATACTGTTGTTTGGGTGTTGAATTAGGTTATGGATCCATGTGTTTGGCGCCCCAGATGCTCGTCCTGTCAGTTGGAAGACATTGAGGAAGAGGGACCAGCAAATTGGCTCTCAGTAGCATGTGTCCCACCTGAAACTCCTACAGAGTCCATGGAGTTTCTTGCTAGATCATGGAGCCTCTCTGCTCTGGAGCTCTCCAAAGCTCTTACCAACAAACGTCTTAATTCTAATGTTGTTGAAAGTGCTCCCTTATGTTCCAGTTCCACTAGTACAGAGGTGCACCACGTGAATTCTACAACTTCATTATCAACTGACAAAGTTGCCATGGATTCTGTAAGCCCCCTTCACGTTTTGGTAGAGAGTATTTTGACTAATACATGGTCGAGGTACGGGTGTAAATCGGCCCGTGGCCCGGCCCCTTCTTTTTGGGGCCATGCTTGGGCTTTGAGTTTCAGCCCGCAAGAAGGTTTGGCCGACCATACCACAGGCCGGGCTGCCCAGCCTGCGAAATCCCCTTAACGGGTGGTGCAGCCTAACAAAACTTCCCCCACCCACCCATTTTGAAATTTGTGAAAGCTGTCCTCTCCCCTCCCTCCCCCTCCCCAATTTTCAAATTTCTAGCCTAGGGAGGTAAAATGACCATTTTCATATAATATAAAAATGCAACAGAGCAACAAAAAAAAAAAAAAAAAAAAGAAAATCTTCCCAAGGCAATACAGAGACAGAGAAATAGGCATAAATGTTTGGTTTTGGTCAAAATTAGGACAAACTATTAAGCGCATTTTAGTCATTAAAATTTGGGTTTGTCAATACTCTATGATGTACATGCAACAGAGTCGACAGTTACTGCAACAGCTACCTGCTCCTCATCCATGTGGTGGTTGCCCCCCAATCTCTCAAAGGGAGAGTGAAGATACAAAGGTACCTTAATATCTCTCTTTCTATTTCGGTGGGCCACCTCCAATCAGATCCAATGGAGACCAATCGTTTCTCAATTCTTTGATCTTAAGTTATGTCCCATCCAAGAGGTGAACCATCAAAGAGATTATTATGATCATCCATTATTGGTTTATCGATTGTTGAGTCTCTGCAGGAAATGTTCTTACTTCACCAAGCTCTCAACCCGGATTTCGTATCAAACCAGCAACTGCTCAAAAATGGGGTAGAGCTCATTTTATCCAGAACTAGAGTACTATTTAGGGAAGTCTTACAGAGCGTCTGAGCTCAAAGGCTTGGGACCCAACTTTTAATGGGTCCACCTAAGAGATCTACGGGGCAAATATCAATATGATCAGATTATCTGAACCATTCAATTTTACTTTTATACCTTTGGAAGGTAAGTTTCTTGTAAAATTCCAAATGAATCATCCAATCTACTTAGCCTAGGAAATCTCTTAGGTGGGGCCTATTCAGTGGTGGGTCCTGAGCACCTGTAAATGAGACACGTGCACCAACATTTTGAGTACTTACGACCCAATAAGCTTCATTTGTGGATTAATAACTGGTATTTTTCAGTTCTATAGGAGCGTGTGGAGAGGGAAGGCCGTGGGAAGATGGTTAAAAGATCACAGGGAAAAGAAACAACAGGAGATTCCCACCTACAAAGCCCAGTTGCATGCTGCCATGTTAGTGGCCAGCGTTGCCACAGCGGTAGCTGCATTTGCAGCTGCTACTGCCGTGTCATCTGACACATCAGCTGTCCAACACTACGAGCCTTCCAAAACATCAGCTGCCATTGCATCTGCCGCAGCATTAGTGGCATCCCATTGCATTGAGATTGCTGAGGAAATGGGTGCAGATCGCGATCAGATCTTAACTGTCGTCGACTCTGCTATTAATGTGAGAACCACTGGCGATATCATGACTCTAACAGCCGGAGCAGCAACTGGTATCTCTCAATTTCCAATAAAAATCTTAAACGTCGAAAATGGACAATGATCCCCGGATAAGATATCCATATGAGGGAAAAATGACTGAACCGTCGAATGAGACTCCACAGGGAGGTTGAAAATTTTAATATGCCAAGCTCCACCACCTTTAATGTCTTCCATTAACTGAATTCTTTGATGCAGCCTTACGGGGAGCTGCAACTCTCAGGGCAAGAATGCAGAAGGGATGCCAGACTGCTGCCTTTGCTCTGGCCGACAATGAATTGGACATGTCGTCAGTGCTGAATTTTGTTTTAAGAGGGGGTGAACTACTTAAAAGGACAAGGAAAGGTATCGTTACAGTAAGACAATCTTAAAACCTATTATTATTTTTGAAGGCTGTTGACTCCGAAGCCCCTCAGCAATACCTGCAACATGAATCCAAGTCGTTGGCTTGGGTCCATGGCATCATGGTCAAACCTACCCCATGGCTTGGATTTCCAAAAGAGCTTAATGCTAAAGCCTATTTTACTAATGCAGTACTTAGTATTAACTAATTGTTGCTAGCAGGTGCTCTTCACTGGAAGCAAGTTTCTTTCTATATCAATTCAAATTGGCAGGTAAAAGCAAACAAAAGAAAGAAAATCCTTTTTTTTTCTTGTGAACTCAATAGTCTTTTTTGTTTTCTTTCCTCTGAGCACCTGGATCGATATGCAGGTCGTGGCTAAAATGAAAAGCAAGCATATGGTAGGAGCTTTTACGAAAAAGAAGAAGTGTAAGCAGAGCACATACCCCAGAATAGCCCACGATACATTGTTGTCTCTGAATGCTCCAGTCATCTATAATTGGGTCTTGCCATGTTTACAGGTGTTGTATCCGATGTCTACTGCAATATCGCAGCATGGCCCGGAAGAGAAATAGAGGAGGGCAGTGAGCAGAGAGCTTACTTTGGGATCAAAACAGCTGACAGGTTAATTGAATTCGAATGCAGAAGCAAATGTAACCAAAAGATGTGGACCGACGGCATCAGGCAGATGCTGCATCGCCATGCCAACATGATGTAATTTAGAAGATGTAACTTATCAAAAAAAAAAAAAATTAGAAGATGTAGAATTCGGAGAGATGAAGATTGGATTTTAATTTCAGAAAACAAATTAAATAACAGATGAAATAAATATCAAAAATTCCTATACTGCAGTTGATTCAACGGTAATGAAGATGTTTATTACAACTCTTGCTACACTAGGCACAGTGACTATCTACAAATCAGGATCGATGACATCCTCTTATGGGGTGGTGCTGTTGGAAGAATCGATTTAGCAGAAGGCAAGATTGTGATTGACAAAACCGTTGTGAATCTCTGTATGGATTCAGCCGTGAGAATCTCAGGGCGGGTATGTTGATGATTTTAGAGTAACTCCAGTTCCTTGAGAAAATCAATATTGTCAACAAAAACCTGCAGAAGGAAGGGGCAAAAATCAAACTTACATTTATCAGAAACATAATCAAAGAAATGGGAAAGAATACAAACCAATTAATAGATTTAGAGATAAGAAAATAGAAAAACCAAACAAAGTCTAGCACAATTGGTAGAAGCTGTTTTTTTAAGAAATTTCAGTGCGCAAACAGCAAACTGCTTGTGCCGAAACAATAGAAATGAAGGGTATTTGTTGACTGAATGAGCTCCGAATATTTCATCATAATAAATATTGTTAGAAAATTTATGGAGTTTAACATGGTCTCTAAAACTTTTTTTGAGTTTATAGCATGAGATCAGATGGTTTGCATGCAAGTCGGGCTTCAAATACCCCTAAAATTACCAGTTGTAAACCCCTTGCCTTGTTAGATGAGGATCAATACCCACTCGGGGTATACAAAACAGTGTCCAGAAACTCACCAATTAACTCGGGACAAAGTCTAGCACAATTGGTAGAAGCTGTTTTTTTTATAATTCAGTGCGAAAGCAACGAACTGCTTGTGCAGAAACAATAGAAATGAAGGGTATTTGTGGACTGCACAAGCTCAGAATATTTCATCATAAGAAATATTGTTAGAAATTTTATAGAGCTTAACATGGTCTCTCAAACTTTTATCGAGTTTAAAGCATGAAATTAGATGGTTTGCATCGGTTGCATGCAAATCAGACTTCAAATACCCCTAAAATTACCACTTGTAAACCCCTTACCTTGTTAGATGAGGATCAATGCCCACTCAGGGTAAACAAAACAGTCTTCAGATACTCACCAATCAACTCGGAGTCGGGACAAAGTCCAGCACAATTGGTAGAAGCTGTTTTTTTAAGAATTCAGTGCGAAAACAGCGAACTGCTTGTGCAGAAACAATAGAAATGAAGGGTATTTGTGGACTGAGTGAGCTCCGAATATTTCATCATAATAAATATTGTTGGAAAATTTATAGAGATTAACATGGTCGCTCGAACTTTTATCAATTTTATAGCATGAGATCAGACGGTTTGCATCGGTTGCAAGTTGCATGCAAGTCGGGCTTCAAATACCCTAAAATTACCACCTGTAAACCGCTTGCCTTGTTAGATGGGGATTAATGCCCACTCAGGGTATACACAACAGTGTTCAGAAACACTCCAATCAACTCAGGACACAAGTCAGTCAACTTGGTTTGGCCAAGCACAAGTACCAAGTTCAAACTCCAACTTTTGTAGGGAAATTTGGATATCAATTGCATAACTGTCTAGCAGACACAAATTGAGATACACTGAGCGAATTCAGAAAGGCTTGCAAATGGCAGATGGTTGTGAAGGCTTATGAGCATAGGGAACTCTTTCAAGAGAAAAGTCAAGTGTGGGTGCGGATTCCACTATTGCTGCTATTTTGAGCATGATGAGAACTCGTGTAAAGTTTTAAATTCAGAACGAACTTTGACCGAGAATTCATTTATGTGGCCACGAATTCATTTTGCCTTACAAATTTTCACATGACCGTGCAAATTATCACATGATTAGTTTGCAAATTCTTTTCCTAGTAACGAATTTAGCTTGCCCACGACAGTGCAGATTGTCACTTGAGCATATTGCAAATTCTCTGAAACTCTACAAGTTCGTCTTAATATATGTGATTTCTCACATGGTCATGCAAATATCAAGTGACTGTTGCAAATCCTCACAAGAATTATCATCAGATGATATCGCGCAGAGTAATGATCACATGGTCCAGGGTCTATGGACATTGTCATGGTGCATGGTGGTGTCATTTTGTCATTGGCCAAAATTGTTCCTCGAGTTCCACGCTAATCCAGAGTAATGATCACATGGTCCAGGGTCTATGGACATTGTCATGGTGCATGGTGGTGTCATTTTGTCATTGGCCAAAATTGTTCCTCGAGTTCCACGCTAATCAGTTTTAAGTGTTTAGTTAATTAATTATTTAAGTAAGTTCACTACACTTGACCGATGAAAAAATGACACCACCATGCACCATGACAATGTCCATGGACCCCGGACCATGTGATCATTACTCTATCGCAAATTCTAAATGCATTTCATATTGCAAATTCAGTTACGGCTTTGAATTGCAAATAAGAGTTAATGATTTATAATGAAGTACAAGAAGCTCATTCAAGTGGTGATCAAAGCAAACAAAGACATATTTTAGCAAACTGAAGTGATTAATGTCAACAGAATGACATCATAGTTCATTAGAGTTGCCCGTGTTAACCCATGTCCAGACAACTGTCAATATTCTTTGTATAATTATAACTAGTGTAATTCTAGCTATAACTCGTGCATTGATTATGGATTCAGTGACTCATCCACCCTAACACCCATTTATCAATTTGGTCCGACAAGTTGAACTCCGAAATCAAAAGAACCATTTCCAAGCCAAGTTCAAGTTTTCTAATGTCAGTCCATGTTTCTCCACTTAATCTCATATAATCACTAATATATATCTATGGCTTTTCTGCATGCCTGCTTCCAATTGGTGGGTAGTCAAGCTATTTGTTAGAGAGCAGATCCTTGCCTTTGAAATTACAAGTACCTAAACTGATGCCTAAAGATTTGGATCAAGTAATAGCAGCAAACCTCTGCCTCTTGATCCCGCCATAAGATCTAGCAGATACCCCCATTGACCGAACATAAGCCAATCAAGTCATCAAAAACAATCTCTAGGAGCACTTTATGGTCGAAGATAAGAAGTCTTAAGGCATATGCATGAAGAAAAATGTTTGACAGACATACCGTTTTCCAACCATCAGGATCCAAGCAGGCAGTAATCTTGGTGTTGATGCCGGGCAGGGGCCCCGGTTCACGAGTAATCTTCCCACCATGAAGTTTAATTGCTTCTGCGGCCTTATAAACATCATCTGTGCCTATTGCAATCTGATAAGACACAAGGAATCAAATACTTTAAAAGGGTCCAGTAAGATAATTTTAACATAGTGTGGGAAAAAATCCTATTTTCATGAATAGTCACAGCAACCTTATTACAAAAAAAAATTCTGGGAGAATTTTAAAAGATTTTGATAACAAAGTGAACTAAGTTCTATGCATGCCAGCTCAAACAACAACATTTTCTACTACGAGTTTGAGGGGAAAAACAAAAAGGAAGAGTATTCACCTGTGCATAAGCATTTCCTTTGTCGTATTCGGTGACACCGTAGTTGTACGTCAACTCCAGCACTGTGTTTTTCTCTTCAGGACCGTAGCCCATCATGGCAATTGTATACTGGAAAAATGAGCACAACCAAATGTCAGTCCAGCAGAGACGTGAAGATGATACCAAGTGAAGCTCACATGGTTACTCATAAAAGACATCTTGAAAGAAAGAACAATGAAGAAAATTGAGACAAAAAGCATATCATCCATTAAGGCACTAAAAGTGTCCATACTCAGGATGGTGTGCCAACCGGACTGGTTAGCTAATCATGGATTAATACGCCACTCATTGATTCAGTTGAATGCTACACCGTGTTCATGAAATTTCAAAATGACTGGGGTGCCACATTCTTAGCATTCTCCTTTTGAGAATCAGACTGAATGTTAAATGTCGGAGCTTGCAAGCGTACGGATAATTCAAACATGTACATAGATTCATTCATGTATGCACATGCACGAGCTGATTTACATGAAATTCTAAGCAAACATAGCACTTAAAATCATAAACATACACATACCACACGTACACCCATATATTACTTTTGCAGGCAAGCATAAATCTATGCTCCAAACTCAGCGGGTACCATCATACTCAGGTATTGACATGGCAGCACAAAAGAGAGGGACCCATACCATGCATCAACTTAGTTCAACAAACCTACACACATGAGTGCGGATATGCACACACTTATGCGCACATACTTATTGCACAATATGTACGAGAATAGCTATAGAAACATGTGCAATTTGTTGATAGGTGGAAATGTCAAGTTACCTTGTACTCAGGATTATCTCGTTTGCGAAGAAGCTCCATGCCAAAGGCCTGTAAATTCAAAAAGGCACAGATCCGGAACTTCAGACACAGTGTGCAAGCATAGGTAGAGCATTAGAACTAGAAAAGAGGACTATTAGAGTTTCAAGTTTCAAAGAAGAAAGTGGTTTCGGATTCCTGCCCTGAACAATACTGACCTTCTCATAAAAATTTATGGAGCGATCAAGATCACCCACCCGAAGCATAACTTGACAGAGGGGCTCAGGTGTAGGCCCCCTTTCCAAGAGCTCAAACTTATAACCATCAGGATCTTCAATAAAAGCAATTACTGTACTACCACCTTTGACAGGACCAGGTTCCCTGGTTACTTTGCCCCCCTTAGCCTTTATAAGATCCACTGTCTTGGCAACCTATGCCGAGAAAGAAGTAAATACAAACCCTTGTAAATGTTTGCAAAGAACTTGGAACGTAATTGAATAGCTATAGGATGTTGATTACAGAAACTTATATCTTCAGTAAGATAAAACTTCTGTTGATACTTACAAAAAAAAAATCTGTTGATAAGAACCCCAACCGAATATCTCCTAATTAGCTGAACTATTTAGATGATTAATGATTAATTAATGATCAATTGAACAAAAAAAATGGTCAATATTCCATGATGAAGTTTATTAGAACGTCAAGGGTGTTATAGGATATCATAGACATTAAAAGGATTTAATAAAGGTATCCGGAACATGCATGGGAAAGTCCAAATCATCAGATTCATCCAGGTACACCATTGTTGGGGGTTCTTCAAACGCATCAAATTAAAGGTTATACTTCCATGCAATGTTTTTAAACGCAAAGACATTGGACGAGGCGCTTCAATGGCCTAAAGTGTGAGGCGTAAGCCTCACAAGCACGCCTTTTCTACTAAAAGATAAATTTTAGTAAATTTGTGAAAAATAATTTTAATCTACTTCTATAAAGAAAGAGATGTTTTTTGTTGCTTTTATTGAATCTAGTATATCTTCTTATTATTTAAATAATATTACTGCACTTTCTTAGTATATTATTCCTTAATGCTCGATTGTGTAGGTTGTCTAATGGTTTGAATGAATTCCTATAAATTTATTGAATGTTGAGTTCATTAGAAATTGATTATCAAATGCATTGGACAAGGGCAGTGGACCGTGTCCTCATTGACACTCTTGTCGACTTGGCATCTCAACATCATCTGTCAGTTCATTGGCATCCCACGATATCCAGGCATGAGTCATTAAGTCATTTACAGGTGTTAAAGTAGACGTCGTTCATATCCAATGTCATTTAAGGAACTTGAATGGGACAATGTCAGAAATTATCAAAAAATGAAAATAAAAAATGGGACAATGTCAGAAACATGATTATCGCAAAACCTACATCTTGGGAATCTCTTATTCAAGTATGCAATGTCTCAAATTTTGGTTACATATTAATATATTATTCATTATTTTAGGTTATCCTAAACGTTGTATCTTCAACACTCTTCCGCAAACAGCTAAGTACAAAATGATGCCGTTCGAATTCTACAACGAGATATTCGTTATAAGGGCCATTAATCTCCTATAGTAGTGGAGTGATCATATAATAAAGTTAAAAGACCATGACTTGCCAACTCAAAAAAATAAAAAAATAATAATAATAAACCTTACACAACTTCCCAATTTTTCCATCAATAAATTGCAAATTACAAAGTTAAAAGAGCTAGCCAAAACGTACCAGTTTCGAAAACAATAGTCAAGTCATGCTTTTTCAATGTTTTATGACCGTTTTACCCTTGCTCTTCTCTCAAAGTTTCTAACAAGAGGTCCTCTTTTCGTCAGTTCTCAAAGTGAAGCTTGAACAATTAAGACAAACTCGGGTCAGATTTTGAACGATTAAAGCTTGAAGACACAAAACTCAGCCCAGCTGAACTTGATTCAGATTTGTGAACATGAACTCAAATTCGGCTAAAATCTTGTTTCAGTCTTGTACAAGGTGTGCGGCGACCGATAAAAAAGGTTTGAGAGAAACAGAGGGCTAGGGAAGAGATGAAGAGAGGAGAGAGAGAGAGAGAGAGAGAGACAATTTTTAATTAAAAACTGCCATACACTGTTCGGGGTCTGATTAGAGATCAGACACTTCGATTAGAGCACAAGGGTATTTTGGGAAGACAATAGTGAAAAAGCATGTTTCGGCCATTGTTTTCAAAACGGGTATGAACTTTTCGTTAGTTCACTGTGTGGTAATTTTTTGGCTACGAGCCAAAGTTAAAAAAAGAAACATGGATAAATGAAGTAAAGAAAAGTAGAAAAAGAATATATAATAGGAAGGGGAAAAAAATTGTGCCAAATTCTACTAGATAACCTTGCACAACATGATAAAAAATTAAAAATAAATAGATTAACCAAATGAACAGTATTCTTAACATTCTCATTATCACAGAATACCATCTACTTATAATATTTTGAGGTGACCAATAAAGATGTAGGTGCCAGTCTGATTGGTAGTGCCTGGTGGCCTTGTCTGGTTTTGACTATAATGTTGAAATACCAACCAAAAAGGGTAATTGCACTACAATGTCAATAATATGGACTTTATGACAAATTCTCAAGTAACTCTCATCTATAGCTGGAAAATGCAGCACTACTACATCCTAAATGCACTTGAACCAGTTAACTTGGGCTACCGCGAAACTGAGCATGACAAAAGCCTGAATATATGCCATGCAAAAACTACAACGCATGCGCCTAATTTGCCAATGAGTCCCATCTAAAAAAGGAAATCTTGACAGGACAAGAAACTCACTGGATTTTTCAAAATGTAAGAACTAATATATATATCACAAGATTGATCATTCACACTGATAGGTTTTTTGAAAAGTCTAAGAGCCTTGAAAGATTCCAATCACTAGGAGCTTGCAAGCAATGTAGCAGTTATACTTCATGAAGCAGGCTTAAGCATATTTAGTCAATAAACAGATAATTGAATAAGGAGATTGTGTGCAGCAAGGTAAATACAAAATTGTTTTGCAACATCTGTTGTGTAGCTTGAGATGATACAGTGATGACCTGGGAAAGCATATTTGTTTCAAGTAATAGAAACTTACATCCTCCACCGCGATACCAAAATGACCAAAACCAGTTCCAATATCATACTTGTCAACTCCATAATCTGCCATGATTATTAAAATGAAAACACAAAATCAATGATGCCACCATAACGTATACAAATCCATTACCGAGATAGTACAAGGGAAAAATATGGTCCACCTCTCTTTTAAAAATAAAAAAATATGGTCAGCCTCTGAGCATTCAAACAAAATGCCATATGAAGTTGCAAATTTCAAAAAAGAGGCGACAAACAATGTTGATGGTTAATCAGATGGCTTACTGTATGTGAGTTCAACAACAAATTGGGAGTCTTCAGGCCCGAAGCCAAGAAATGCATTCGTATATCTCTCCTCAGGTATGTCACGTTTCCGCAACAGCTTCATCCCCAGGCACTCCGTATAGAACCTGCAATCACCAAATATTAATTAGCTTTTGTTCTCAATATGCATCATCTGTCATAAATAAATAACCAAATAAAAAATCTAAGATGAGATGAATAAAGCAGTGCATGATGTACTGAAGAGACATGCTTTATGGTCTTGTCCAAGTCCCCAACACGATAAACAACATGAAGCATTCTTCGCTTGTCCTTTTTGACCCACTCTAAGTCACTATCCTGACTAACAGCAGTGCTTGCTTGCGCCATATTTCCAGCTGCGCCAGCCTCTATGCTGTTTCTCTCTGCTCTTAACAACTTAGATGCTTTTATACCAAATACCTGTGCCTGTGGAATAACTGCATAATAACCCAAAATCCATAAGCAAATAACAAGGGTAATAAATCTGATGCATGATGCATCTCATTACAATTAACAGAAAAAAGAAAAAAGAAAAAAAAAACATGGGCTTGCTTATATCATTAGTTTTATTTCAGTTTTAGGTGTTTTGGACCCTTGCCCACTGACAACGCTGCCCCTCCACACAAATGCCACAAACAGAAAGAAGAAATGCAGCAAAAAAAGAACAGGACACCTCCAAATGAAGCAATTCAATGGTTTAACATCACTCTTCTCCATAGACCCACATGAGGAACAATAGAACACACACACAAAAAAAAAAATGGTGCCAGAACCATAGAGGTTGGTGGTGCTGAAGCAAAAACACCGCACACCCATAAATCTGTACCTCCACAATGATCTATAGCCCAAAAATTGTGTCAATCCAATGGTCATCACCCTCTATTACGGTTTTTTTCCCAACCACCAACCACATATTTTACAGATCCAAGATTTAGTTATTTCTTTGACAGTCAAGATCGTCCAATTTTACGATTTTGGATCATTGTTCATCCAATGAGGATCCTACCAAATGAACGGTCCAGATTGACAAACAGGTGGCAATTGTATAGTGTATAGTACCCGACACCACCAACCTCTGTGGTGCCTGAACCACCATATAGTTTATCCAGAATTAATTTATCCACACAGAAGAACTTCAAAGCTACAAGCCATCCAGCAAAAGGCACTAAAGGCGACATTTTTAGTATCATAAATACCAAAAATTAGATCTCAACACAATCAGACTTCCATCGATCATTGGGAAAACATCCAACCGGAGAAAAAATGCCAAATATAACCCTGGAATCTTGGAACATTCTAGCGAAAACACACAGATTCCGAACTGTAAAACAGGATTTAACGATAGCTACAACTGTACAGTATGAATTTCTACAACTAGTTCGAATAAAACGAGAACAGATCTAGGATTTTAATTTAGGGTTTGAGAGATAGAAATAGAAGAGAAATTGGGATTTGGGAGGGAGAGATAAAAAAGAGACGAACTCACCGCTGCCGATACGAAAGAGAGCGAGCCTTCGAGGAGGGTTGTAGGCCGTGAGAGAGACACCGAAGCGAGCGGTAGGGGCTGAGAATCTGAAAGAAGAGAGGGAAGTAAGATGGAGAGACGAAGACGCCATGGGAAGTATCCTCACCATGTCCCCTCTCTCTCGAGTCTCGCCTGCTCTTACTCTGTTGTTGGTCCGATAAGAGAGATAAAAAAATCTTTGGTTTTTCCTCGTTTGCTTTCATGAAGTAGTAGTGTTACCATAGTCCCTAGTGGCTGTCGTCCCAATTATTCGCTGACTTCCTTGATGACCGCCCCTCGATGACTGCCCCACGTGGTACATTTTTATAGGACGATGACCGCATAGATGTTTGACCAATCACTAGATGGGCCTACAAACCAAAAATCATCTGATCAGTGATTTCAAACCTTTGATCCTTGTACCAAATAATGGCCAATACTGCTCAAATTCACAGGTTTAAATCAACCCATGAAAATGACTCCAATCCAACGCTTAGAAATCACTAATCAGGCTGATTTGTGGTTTGTAGGGATTGGTCAAACATCCATACGGTCAGCGTCCTCTAAAAGTGTGCCAGTGGTCATATTGTTAGCGGTTATCTCGGTGGTCAGCGAAAGCTTTACTCGATGGCCTCAAGATCACTCGAAACAAATCTCGAATTCCTAACGGTCTTGACTCAGGGATGATGACGTTCCCTGCGACGATGCTATCAGTTTTCTGAAGAATAGAATAAAGTAGTTATAAACTTGAGTCAGGCTCCACCCTAAAATGACAGGATTCTGTACAGGACACAATGTATGCCACGTGGAACACTCTTGGAGGACTATGACCGTATGGATGTTTGGCCAACCCCTTGGTGGACCTACAAACCAAAATTCAGCCTGATTAGTGATTTCTAGACGCTGGATTGGACTTTTTTTCACGAGTTGATCTCAACTGTGGGAACTATAGCAGTATTGGAGGTACAAAGATCCAACGCCTATAAATCCCTAATCAGGCTGAATTTTGGGTTGTAGGTCCACCTAGGGATTGGACAAACATCCATACGGTCCGAGTCCTCTTAAGAGTGTGTCATGTGGCACATATTTGTATCCTGTACAGAATCCTGTCATTTTAGGGCTGGCGACGGAGCCCGACCCTATAAACTTAGGCATAAACTTTTAAGGGTAATGACTTTCTGCGAAGTTGGAGTCGCTGGACTGAAGTGAGCGACACTGCGACAGTACCAGGTGCGATTCGAAGCTCGGACGACGCACGCGACATGAGATGAGAGACATTACTAGGTTCTATCGTTTGTTTTTTACTAGTGGCGGCACGTGTATTACACGGGAGTGATTATTGGGGCATCGTCAACGTTGATGATGGACAAAAGGATGAGCCAGGTGGCACATTCTTAGAGCCAACTGACAGTATGGATATTTGGCCATTATAAGAGTGCCACCTGTCTCATACTACCATCAGTCGTCAATGTTGATGAGCGTTGTGTGAACACTGTTTTTGGCTAGTTATAAAGTAGAAATGACGAGTCTTTACTTATACTAGTGAGTTGCATATGCGAGTGATTGTAGGGACCGTTTTTAGAATAGGCAAAAATAAGAAAGTTTCAACCCAAATGGCAGTTTGGATAAATATTTTAGAGGGGTAAATCTATAAACTATAAACTCAAGACAATTAAATTAGAAAATCAAAATTTTGAAGTTGTTCATAAAATCATCAAGAGGTTGTATTCAAAATAAGAATAGTGGCATGAAAAAGCAATTAAGTATTTATCGAGGGGATGTATTCAAAATATCTTATCCCAACTACTGAATGATAAATAATATTTATGTTGTCACGAGAACAAATTTTAACACCAAATGTTGTGTTAGTTTGGATCTATGAGGTATCCGTTCATATTCAAACTTAATCGTAACTCGAGCCCAATGGGTTGGTATAGGTAAGCATTGTGAATTCTACCTACTTTTGGTAATAAGTGTTGAGATTAAGTTGTTTACCAAACACTACTCAATCACTACAATTATTGAATCTGAGCCCACTCAGATTTACGGTCTAAGAACAAGATTTTCCAAGCACCACCTAAGTGTCCCACAGAGTTAGCATTATTGTAGCTCATCCTGAGCATTTAGTTAGGGTTAGCTCAGCACAAAAATTTTCCCTCACAATTGCTAAGAGTTAGACTTGCCTGACCACCCCTCAATATAAGTCAAGTGGCAATTTATTAGAGGACACTGGCCGTATAGATGTATGGCCAATCCCTAGGTGGGCCTACAAACCCAAAATCAACCCGATCAGTGATTTCGAAGCATTAGTTGAAGTCATTTTCGTTGGTTAGTTTTAACAGTAGGAATTTGAGCATTATTTACCATTATTTCCGTACAAAGATCCAAAGGTTTGAAATCACTAAGCAGGCTGATTTTTGGTTTGTATGTCCACTTACGGATCGATCAAACATCTATACGGTTAGTGTCCTCTAATAAATTGACACGTGGCTTATATTGTGGGTGGTCAGGCAAGTCGTACTCCAAATTGCTAACCTATAATAGTTGGGATATGATATTTTGAATAAAGACAACGATGAGGTCATTAAATATAGGATCATAAATTATGAAAGCGCATATTGTAGTTGGATTCCTCAATGAAAAGATGGTTTCCCACTACATCAAAATTATTCCATTTGAATGGAGTTAACTCAATGCATTAAGTCTACGCACAAATGGATTACAAAAGATTAACACACACACATACGTGTCATAGTGATTTACCTTCCAATAGACAAAATGCCCCTCAATGATTTCTGGTGTTGTAATGGTAATGGTTGTAACCTATGTTTTAAAACTCGGAACTCTGACTCGACTCGGAAGTCCATTGGGTCGAGTCACCTCAAAGACTCGGGAGTTGACTCGGCGAGTCATTAAATTAATTATTAAATATTTAAATATATAAAAATTAATATATATTAAAACAAACTTTGAAAATTTATAAAACATAGTAAAAATATTTAGAAATTAAAAAAAAAAATTCTAATTTTGAGTCGACTCGGCCTTTAAATGGTTGACTGGGTAAAGACTTGGCCGAGTTATCGAGTCAACTCGGTGAGGCATGCAAATCCGAGTTTGTGTGCCGAGTCGACTCGAAATATGATCTAGTCAGGTCGACTCGGCAGAGTCCCGAGTCGACTCGACGAGTTTTAAAACATAAGTTGTAATCAATGGTTGATCGTCGCTCATTTGGCGTCAATTATGCTATTGTAATATTGTAACGTCTTGATCAGGGGTTATATATACACGAGAGTTGATCGATCAATGAAAGCTGGTGGAAAATACACCATTCTCAACAACTGGTTATTTTGCTTACAATATTGATTGTTTATGTCTCTTACACTACGCATGGAAAAATGTGATTTTATGGAGTATTTTAGTCATTAAAAAAGCAGGTGGCAATGAGTCAACATATCCACCAACAATCAAGGGAGGTACTACTGATTAAACTACAAGGTTAGAATTTAAAAATAAGATTAATGAGGGCTCCATAGATGTTATCACGATGTGTGGTGGTGTCATTTTTTCATTGGTCAAGTGTACTAGAAATATTTTAATAATTAATTAACTAAAACTTAAAATTGATTTACAAGCGTAGAACATCATTTTGCCAAGGTTTTATGTCTTTTTTCAGCCTACTCAAGTCCAAACCATTGGGACCCCTTAGAGGTTCCAACCAGTGAGCACGTAGATCCCAAAAACATATAGTTTCTCCTCCAAAAATGACTTCTACAGTCGGGAGCGCATTAGATATTTACCTAAACCAGTAGGTCCTTGAGTTGATCCCACGTTAGCCCCAAGACGTTGGTCTCTAATTAAAAAAGTAAATGCTTGAGCTTGAAAAGCTTCAATAATTTTGGCCAACAAGAGAACACTACAATGCACCCTGGTTCATGTGATCATTACTCTATAAATAATTGCTCGATTGCCGCTATTAAAAATCTATTACTAATATAAAAAACTTGGGTTGGGGCGCATAGCTATTAATTGCAATATGGGCACCTATTAACAGAGTTATAGGATACTTATACTATTATAAAATCGAAAATCGGGGTTGCCGTATATATGGGCTTCACAATAAGTATTATTACATTTTCAACCCCTTGCTCTCATTTTTGTTTTCAACACGCTCACACAATGCTCATCAATGTTATCAGATACGAGGGAGGTACATCATCAACGCTTATGATGGGTGACAGTATGAGCCCATGTGGCACATTCTTAGAAATTACGGACCATATGGATGTTTGGCCCATCCTTAGGTAGACCTTAGTGATTTTCTAACATTTGGATACGAGTACCCGAAATAATGCTGAAAATGAAAAGACTCTAATCCAATAAATAGAAATTACTAATTAGGTTGAATTTGGGTATGTAAGTCCATCTAAGGATGGGTCAAACATCCATACGGTTAGTGGTCCCTAAGAGTGCGCCACATGGCTCAAACTGCAGTCTGTCATTAATGTTGATGAGACCCCTATAATCAGTGTGCATCACCCCCTAGTAAACACATTTGAGATTCCAATCCAACCGTTATAAAACACTAATCAAAAGATGAATTTTGGTCCCCAGGTCCATCTAGGGATGGTCAAATATCCATGCTGTTAGTGGTCTCTAAGAGGAATAAAACTTTGAAGACACAGGCCTCTGATGGAGGCCAATGACAGGGCGCAATATGAGCCACATGGCACACTCTTAGAGGTCTCTGACCATATGAATGCTTTTCCAATCTCTAGGTGGACCTACAAACAAAAAATCAGCTTGATTAGGGATTTCAAACCTTTGGATCTTTGTACCTCAAATTATGGTCAATAATGGTCAAATTCCCACGGTTAAAATCAACAAACGAAAATAATTCCAATCCAACGCCTAGAAATCACTAATCGGGCTGATTTTTTTTGGTTTGTGGGTCCACCTAGGATTGACCAAACATCCATAGGGTTGTGCCATGTGGCTGATATTGCGCCCTGTCATCAAAGTTTTGCTCTCTAATAGTGTGCTACGTGTCTCATATGTGGTCCGTCCCCGTCATCAACGTTCAGACATTCGTCATCAAGGATTTACTCCCAAACCCGCTAGCCTTCGTTCCAGTTTCACTTCCTTTACACACAGATGATTGCTTGCAGGTCTTTCATCAGGTACGCAAACCAACTCTTTCTTTCTCTCCTTTTTATTGCCTATCTCTGTTTCTCAATTCAGTTAATACTCCAACTCAGAACACTCCAAAAAATGCAATTTTTTACGCAATTAAGTTGTTTCACAACAGAAATGCATTTTTCCCTAAAACACGATGAACAAAACTTGATCGATTTTTAATGATTCATCTTGTTGTCATTCTATTCTCTTTGCAGAGTCGATCGTGTTTGGAAAGTCGCGAATACGTATGTTCTGTCTAAGCCCGTAGATTTCTTTCAGGTTCAAAGCTTTTATGTGCTTACATTTTAGTATCCAATAGTAGAAGATTTCATTCGAGACGTTTTATATAAAAAAACATGAAGGAAAATCTGTACAAGTTATAGTTGCTTGAGTAATAAATCATGTTTTCGGGCTGTTTTTTCAATTAATGCATTTTTTCCTGATTAATTGGAAGAATTAATCGGTTTGATGCGATAGGGCTGCAACCGCTATCATGGTCTGAGTTATGCAATGGATCGACACAAGAAGCAGAAAACAGTGAACCTTGTTTGGAAGCCAGTTTCTACTAAATCCAGTTCTCATGAAGGTCGGTTTCGTTAGGGCAATGCCTTTTACTTTTTGGCGTTATCACGACTTTAATTAGGTGTTATACTCTTGAGATAGGCAATAAGCCTAATATTTGGAAACTGTGGTGGTTTAATTATATGAACCGTTGCCTGTGGATTATTTTATGTGAATTTGCAGGATGCGTAGCGAAGGATGTGAATGTCACTTGTGATGAACAGTCAAAAATCGGAGTTCAAGTTCAAGTAGTGCACTGTAGTAGTTCTAGTTCTGCATCTGCTGTTCAAGATTTTAGCAAGAATGATGAATCAACATGTAAGCAAGCTGACTTATTAAGTTCTAAAGCGCAAGCTCTGGAAGTAGAAGGATCGACACTTCCTGCAAATATGGAGGTGGACGGCGTTCGTTTGGTCAATGAGGCTAAAAATCATTCTATTTCAATTGAGGTATTCTGTATTCATATGCATCATTTGTACAGAACTTGGATTTTTTTATGAATGCTTATCTTGTATTTAGCTCCATTCACATAATGGGTGTAGTTGTTTTTCCGCAAATAATTTGCTACGGCCTACGGGTTTGTAACATTACGGTTTCTATGTTTATTCTTTCTATGCTGTTACACCTCTCACTCTGCGAAGCGAATTACATGCCTTACATTTTACTGGTCACTGAATTTGATGCTGGCATGAGTTGTAACATGGCGTGGATCTCCCTTGTCCATTGTGGCAAATGGTAGTAGAAGTGAAGATGTTATTTAAGGTGAGTGACACCTTTATGAATTGTCTTGGTGGTACTAATTATGTTGCACGTTTATTCCTCCCCATGCAACCCCCTCATCCTCCTTCGTGCCCCTAAGGAATCTGGGACGAGCTTCCGGAACTGTGTCTTTTGACTAGTAGAGATGCTTCCTCAGTCAAAAGCCCAGGCTGCAGCTGTTATAGGTCGATTGGCGAGGATGTTGTAGCATCGACAGTGGACTGGGGAGAGGAGGAGGTAGCAGGGGCGGATTAGGAGGTAGAGGAAGTGCAGCTGATGCCGGCAGATGGCTCTATGTAGAGCAACGGGGTGCTTGAAGCAGAGTTGTTTGCACTCAGCAAGGTAGTCCCAGCAGGTACAAAGATTGTTTACTCTGAAGGGGATGGGGTTGCAAACCTTAAACTGACCAAGGAAAAGCACAGTTTGACGTGCAATTTGAAGTCTAGAGAGATGCCTGTGGATGGCAGCCGTAGAAAAGGGAGAAAACCTATGATTTTTAATGAAGATTAAAGATCTTTCTGGGAAACATAAGGGGTTTGGGTGCCTTGGAAAGGAGAGCCGTGGTTAAGAAGCTTGTAAGATGTTGTGGAGCTAACATAGTTGTTCTACAAGAGAAAAAAATTCAAAGGATGGAGATTGGATGATACGAAAATATGGGGAACCAGGGAGTGCGGTTGGTGTGAGCTAGCAGCTTTGGGATTTTCAGGAGGAATTGTGGCGATGTGTGATAAGAGCGTTATTAATGTTTTTGAAGAGTTGGTAGGTGCATTTTGTATCTATCTGTGGTGAACATCGAAGAAGGATGGATCCAATTGATTTTCACTATAGTGTCTGGTTCAATGGATAGGACATTACGATCTCAGTCGTGGCAGGTACTGGATGATGTAGTTAGTTATTGAGATTTGCCTTGCTGCATTGAAGGTGATTTCAATGTTATCCGTTTTTGTCACGAGAAGAGTTGAGTTTGCAGGGTGACCCGTAGTATGCAGGACTTTAGCGATTTTGTTGGGAGACACATTCTTATGGATTTACTTTTGAGTGGAGGCAGATTTACATGGTCTAATATCCAAGAGAGACGCACCCTTTGCCAGTTTGACCGGTTCTTCGTGTCTTCGAGATGGGAGGAGCATTTCGTCAGCTTCACCTGTACTGTTCTTCCTAAATCAGCGTCAGATCACATTCCCTTATTGCTGGACTGCGGGGGAGTGTCTAGTTTGCCTTCACTAGTTCAGTTTAAGAATATGTGGCTTCTCCGGGGAGGGTGGATCAGAAGATGAAGACCATTCTCGAGGAGATATCCACAATCGATAGAGGAGGAGGAGGCTCTCTCCGGGGCTGACGCTTGTAGGAGGGTGAATCTGAGAGGGAATACCATAAGCTAGTCAAGATGGAGGAGATTAGCTAGAAGCAGAAGTCAAAGGTGAAGTGGTTGAAAGAGGGGGACAAGAACATTAGATTGTTTCACCGCATTGTCAATTCCCGTAGGAGGAGCAACCACATAATTAGTATCACGATTGACGGGAGTCGTGTGTCGGAGGATGCCTCTATCAGAGCTAGGGTGGTGGAGTTCTATATTAAGTCATATTATGAGATGCACTTTTACAGATCGATGTTGGATGGGTTACACTTTGATAGCGTTACTTTAGAGTAGAGCAGTAGGCGAGAGAGATCATTTGAGGAGGAGAGTGTGAGGGTAATTAGAAACCTCAAAGGCGATAAAGTCCCTGGACCTGATGGGTTTTCCTTATCATTCTTCAAACATTGGTGGGAGGTGGTGAGTGAGGACTTCATGAGGATGATTTACTAGTTCCAAGAGAAAGATTACCTTGACTACTGCTCTAACAACACCTCTTTATCATTGATTTTGAAGAGGCTAGAAGCTAATGAAATTTCAGATTTTAGACAGATCAGCTCAGTGGGGAGTGTCTACAAGATTTTGGTGAAGGTCTTAGCATCCAAATTTAGACTTGTTCTGTCTTTGGTAATCTCATCTAAGCAAGGTGCTTTTGTTTGTGGCAGACAAAATCTGGATGAAATTCTTGCTACGAATGGGTGCATTGACTCTAGGAGGCGATTGAGGTAGCCAGGTGTGGTGTGCAAGATTGACATGGAAAATGCATACAAACATGTCAATTGTGGGGATTCTTGGAAAAGGAGTTTGAGGGGTCTAAGGTAGGGGGACCCCTCTCTCTCCTTTCCTATTCATTATTGTGGCAGAAGCTTTCAGGAGGTTGCTAGCTAGGGCAATTGAAAGAGGAGGCTTAGAGCGTTTTGGAGTGGGCACAAGGGAGGTTACTTATCTCATTTACAATTTGCCGATGATACCCTTCTCTCTTTGGGTCCTTGAGATCGCAGTTTAGGTTCTTTAAGGGTCTTCTTTGCTGTTTTGAGGCAATGTCTGGGCTAAGCATGAATTTGGCTAAAAGCAAATTTTGGAGTAGGGGAGGTGGAGGACTTATTGGGTTTAGCCTATATTCTGGGATGTCGATTTGGTACACTCTTGAAGTCTTCTCTCGGGTTACCGTTAGGGACAAACTACAGATCCAAGGCTTTATAGGACCCTGTGGTTGAGAGATGTGAGAAGAAACTAGCTCTTTGGGAAGCATGGTATTTGTCGAAGGGGGGAAAGTGGTTCTTATCAAGAGTACTTTGTCAAGTCTTCTTATCTACTTCATGTCTCTATTTTCCAATCTGAAGGATGTCCACTAAAAAGTTGGAAAAGTTGATTAGACACTTTTTGTGGAATGACAAGAAAGAGGGTAGCAAGTATCATTTGGTTAAATGGGAGACGGTTTGTGCACCCAAGGAGCATGGGGGTCTAGGCAACAAGAATCTGAATACTATGAATATGCTATACTTGGGAAGTGGCTATGGTGGTTTGAGGTGGAAGGTATTGCTCTTTGGAGGAAGGTGAAAAGGGCTAAGTATGGTATAAACCCTTCAGGATGGGAGAGCGGCCCGAATAGATCACCTTACATGTGCACTGTTTGGAGGGGAATTCTCGACATGAAACTGGCCTTTCCATGTTTGTGAGGTACAAGGTGGGCAAAGGCGACAAGATCCGTTTTTGGGAAGATTGTTGATGAGGCGATTACCCATTGAAAGAATACTTTCACTCTCTATCCATTATCTCTGACAATGAGGATGGTCTAGTTTGTGACTTTCTGCATGGAAGGGAAAACAACATCTCTTGGGACTTGGGGTTTCAGAGGAACCTGAATGATTGGGAGGTGGATCTAGTTGCTAACTTGTTGGAAAGAGTGTTCAACAACAATATATATTGCAGAATCGATGATTGTCGGGTATGGTTTAGTAGCAGTAAAGGTCGTTTCTGTCAAATACTTTTATGGGGCTTTGGCCTTTTCTTTGGAACCGACATTTCCAACCTCCTCTATTTGGGGTTCTATTCTTTGTTTGGAGTGCGTCCTTAGAAAGAATCATAACTGTGGATAACTTGATTAGGTGTGGGAGATGCATTGTGAATTTTTGTGTCTTATGCAAAGAGAGTAGGGAGAGCACAAATCATTTTCTTTTGCATTGTAAAGTGGCAAGAAAGGTTTAGGGTTCCTTCTTAGATCTTTTCGGCATGGTGTGGGTGCCTTGGTCTATGAAGGAAACATTCGCTAATTGGAAGGTTTATAGCTTCTCGCTTTGTGGTAGGCACTTGTGGAGTATCTCCCTTTCGCCACTGTTTGGGGGCTTACGGAAGGAGAGAAGTGCAAGAATGTTTGAGGATAAAGAGGGAGACTTACATAACGTTATCTTGTCCATTAAGGCCACCTTGTTCTATTCGTCTAAATTATTCAAGAGTATATGGGATTGCTCTTTGATGATTTTGTTTTTAGGTGGGAGTCTATTCTAGAGAGAGAAGACTAGCCCACTACTTCTTCTCGGGGTTGTTGTAATGTGTTGTTAGGAGGCCTTCTCGTCCCCTTCTGTACTTCTTCGTTTTCATCAATATAGTCTATACTTATAAAAAAAAGGAGATAAAGATTTGGGCACCTTGTACAAACTTTTCCTCTGAACATACTTATAAAAAAAAGGAGATACAGATTTGGGCACCTTGTACAAACTTTTCCTCTGCATATAAAAGTTCATGATTCCGGGTAGTCCCCAAGGCATGACTTTCATTACTTCAGTGGTCACATCTAGCCTATTTACTAAATGAGTTTTCAAATGTTCAACTTGGGAGTGTTTGTTTTTCCAGATTAGAGTAATATTTCTCAATCTCTCCATACACTAGTCTTTTGCAACCTTCTTTCAAGTCTAGGCTGAGGGAAAAAAACGGACATATGAAATGATCTTCGACACATCCGACTTTCACCTTATCTCTATTAATGTGTTCCTTCTGAATACCCAATATGTCTGCCATTAGACAGTGCCTGTACAAGATTTGCCCTTTGGGTGTACAATGGTAATTTGCCAAAGCTGTAAGAGATAACCAGATGAGGCCAGCACACCCATGCAATGCCACGATCTCTTTAGGGAATTCCTCACCTTACTGGGGGAGGGACATTTAATCAAAAGGTGTCCGAAGTCTTCTCAGTCATGTTGCATGCCAAGTTTCTTTTCACCATTCATTAATTAGTCCATAGCATTCTATTCAATTGTGCCCCTCTTGCTCTTACCCTGATTCAAGAAGACTCCCGTCCTCCGTCTATGATCGTCATTCTCATTGCTAAATCTGTCAAAAACCTGTATTTCACTTTGCTGCTTTCTTTTTGAGAGTATATACTGAACGACTCATTAAAGGACTTGTCTCAGAAGTTTTTTTTACCATATCTGATCCATCGGAGAACCACACTTCTGTTCGCATACACAGGGTAAATCTTATTCATCTGCTGCTAGTTGTTTGCTCTATTTTTGAAGGAATTATTTCGCGATATTTCAGCTTAGAACTTAATTTGGCAGTGATTGTAATGTCAATTACACTGAGGACTTTATATTGAAAGATGCTAGTTGTAATTTGTACAGTTTCGTACTTTTGGTTGCTTGGTTGTGTAAGTTCCATTATTATATGTCATAAAGTTATCTGTGCAACATTGATGGGCTTAGGGTTTTCAATTCTATTTCAGCATGTTAGAATTATGTTATTTAAGCACCTTTTAAATGGAGTCCAATTAGTACCAAATTGCCAATACATGTATAATGCGTGCTATTTCAGGATGTTTGTCTCACTCACTGGGTCTTTTATGTAGGTAGCTGCTTCCTTGATTCGTTTCATAAAAGGAAAATGGTACAACTTTCATCTTGGATTCTTTTTTCCTAGTTTATCATGTTAATCTTGACATATAAATTTTAAAAGTAGTAGTAGTCTGGTTTTAGCATGTGATTGTTTTCCAGTACTAAGATTTAATGTTTCTTCATTATCTTTGGTCTTTCCTCTCTTAGGGGATCCACACAGAAACAAATTGAGGGAGAGACAGGAGTAAAAATCATTTTCCCTTCATCTAAGAAGGAGAATTCCATTGGTAAGTATCTTTTGTTCAAGAACAATTATGTGAACAACATGTATTGTTTATCTTGTTATGATTAAAAAAAAAAAGGTTTGAACTTCAACTTTGTTCACACCCTTTTCACAATAGTGATATAAAAAATTTCTATAATCTACTTATTTCTGAGAATACTTCCAAAGTCCACAATTTTCATTACATTTGTCAAAGTTCTTTTTTTTTTTGTAGTTTTCTTTTGGGTGGCGAAATTTGCATAAAAAACTCTAGCAAAATTTATTTAAGTGGTCAAATTTCCATGTAACTGGTTCTTTATATGGAAGCTTCATATTTGCACATAAGATATTATGTTTATTCTGGATCGAGGCTGTATCAACACTTCCGTCAGCATTTGGAATTCCTGTTTCCAACCTGGTTGTAAGTCAGGACTGGAATATGTCTCTAAGCACGCTAATAAGTTGTTTGTTAATGATGTGGATTGCAATTTAGAATACTTCGTTCAATATCTTTTTTATTTTAGAGGGTTTAAATTTCCTCCAACCACTTGATTTGGTGGTGTTCATCAAATATTATTATTTTTTGATAAGTTAAGATTTATTGAGAAGGCAAGGTAGGGAACAAAGCTGGAGGTTGAGAAGACCCACAAAATACAAGGAAAGAACAAAGGGCGGATAGAAGATACAAGCAAAGAAGCCTAGTCTCCTCTGTACAACAAAGCCTTTGGATTGGTTTGGTGTTCATCAAATTGACTTTTCATTGATCTGTAATAACTTATTTAAATGTAAAAATGTGATGCATGACTGTGAAATCTAAGCGTAGATGATGATTGAGATCAGAATTAAATTACCACGAACAATGTGAAGCATAAAATAAGTCTGGAATCAACCACAAGTAGTCTAGATATGCTAGCAAATAATTGAGTAATTAATTCAAGACCGGAAAATCACAATCCAGTTGTACAAACCTCCAATTATCGATTTAAGGGTCCAACGGAAGTGAGGACTTCCACTAGCCTAGGGTTCAATCAACACATGTAGGTTCACTAAATTCCTTATCCAAGATTTAATAAGAGGTTCAAAAGGATTTAAATCAGGTTTATGGCGTTTTGGATGAAACCCGGGAGATTTAGAGGTTTTCCTGGGTCAAAGGGAGAACAAGTTGTAGAGGGGTTTCAGAATGGAGAACATGTGCTAAGGTGGGTCCGCAGGGTGTATGGGGTTTTATTGGGGTTGTTGCAGGGCTCTAGAGATATATGGAGTTGTACTAGGGTTATGTGGGGATTTTAGGGGCTGTAGGGAGAACTCGGTCCAAGGGTTATTTCGCAGGGGAGAAGAGTGACTAGAGGGTGCCGCAGGGTCCTATGGGGCCCTAGGGTTGTGTCGCGAGGCACAATAATGATGGGAAAGGGGTGCGTTTAGGTTAGGTTGGGATGGTGGGGAATGGCTAGGGCAGAGGTTGGATGGTGGGGAATTTAGGTTACTAGGGTCTGGGGGGTACGAATAGGGGTTTCTTGATCAAAATTAGATCAAACAAAATAAAATAGAAGAAGAAGAAATAGAAGTAGAAGAGAGAAGAGAGAAGAATATACCTTGGCTTCACACCAAGAACTATTGACTTCACACCAAATATCCATCTACATGAGATTTCTCAAAAGTTGAGCCTCAATTTCATTCATCATTAATGGAAAATATAGCTATGAGAGTTTTTATATAAAGATAAAAACCTTGAAATCTAATCTGAACCATCAAAAATTACGAATAAGATCCAATGGATTAAATAAAATACGGCCCGCTTGACAACTAAGCAAAATTACAATGAGGCCAGAACTATTAGTTAATTGCTAAGACACCCAAAACAACTAATAAAAAAAAGAACTAATGCTAAAAGCAACTGAAACTAGCAAATAGATCCTTATGCAGCCCACATGCATCTTTCCAATGTGGAGTCTTCAAGATGTTACGCATGTGGGGTCTTTCGCTCCAATATCATGGAGAACTCAAATTGGGACCCACATAGATGTCATCAAAGTATAATGACATAGGCATGACTCCAGTTCCCCTCCTCCTCTGGTATACTCTAGGTTAGGACGATCTGATGTCCTCATCACAATGACACAGACAGGTGTCTGACATAGGTACGGGGTGTTTGACACGGTGCCTTTAAAAGCTCGACACACAAACATGTCCGTACATGTGTATTATGATATGCTATTTTAGTTATTTTAAATAAAAAGTTTTTTATAAAAAATAAAGAAAAATATGATAAATAAAAGGAAACATTTCACTATTCCAAAAAGGAAAAAAAAGAAACATTTCTATATGCCATGGAATTACCCAATAACATAATAATCTATAAGTAGATTTATAAGTGGGAGGACTATCAAACAACTGGTGTATTTAATTTTTTTAAGAAGCTTTATGGGTTTTTTTTTTTTTGATAAGGTAAAATATTAAAGGGAAAGCGAATTACAGAAGAGAAAAGGAGGCTGAGAAGGCCTCCTGCTCAAGCAGCACGCCTGAGGAAACAAAGAACTAACTGTTCCTAAGTAACATAGAATCCCAACGGAACACTAAATCTTCAAAAGCAATCCCTTTACACCGGAAAAATCTTCAACCAAAGGAAGATGAAGGCTTCGATGGAGAGCAAGATATCGAACGTAGAAGCCTCCCTATCTCAAATACCCTT
This sequence comes from Euptelea pleiosperma, assembly GCA_035048495.1. Lineage (NCBI taxonomy): Eukaryota > Viridiplantae > Streptophyta > Magnoliopsida > Ranunculales > Eupteleaceae > Euptelea > Euptelea pleiosperma. Next base: position 28,424,312 of record CM068549.1, read on the forward strand.
CTGTTTCGCTCCTTCCATAGACCCCACCATATGGCATAAGGTAATATACTCCATAGTATCTGACCACACGGGGGAAGGCTGGGTACAGACCAACTAAGAGTTGTATCCTTGATGGATTCGGCAAGTACCCAAGGAATACCGGAGGAAAAGAAGGCACTCCAAACCTCCCAAGCGACTGTACAGTGTAGCAGTAGATGGTTCACCGATTCTCCCGCAGCTTTGCACATCACACATCTATTAACAATCACTATCTTCCTTCTGATCAAATTGTCCATAGTGAGGATTCTATCTAAGAAAGCGCACCACACAAAGAACATGACTTTGGACGGTATCTTCAACCCCCAAATCCTAGAAATGGGGAAATCGAGGTTCCAGGAGATATGGGGAGGTGTCGATGAAGACCTCCACGCCTGGTCCAAAATAAAGAGAACTAACAGAGAATCTTCCGTCTTTACTGCTTGCCCAGAAAATTACATCCGACCTGACACTATCCATCCGAACGTCGCTCAACATATGGAGAAGCTTTGCTACCATAGGAATTTCCCAATCATTCAAGAGACGTCTGAAGCCAAAGTCCCATGATAGAGCCCTTTTAGGGTTTATTGCTGTATCAATACGGATCGACATGGATACATGTGTCAGCACATCCAAACGCACATCCTAACACGTGAGGCAATGTCACCCTTTTATTTAAAATTTTTTTTTATAAAGAAATGATTTCTAAAAGAGGGCTGGTGCATTCCGTCTTCCATACACATTGATTTAAGTTAATGAAAATACAACCATTTTGATAGTCTTTGCTCTTACAAATCTACTTATATTTATTAAGTTTTTGGATAGCTCTAAAAATTTTACTTTTACTTTTCAAATATTTCTTCCTGTGTTTTTATTAAATATTTTTATTTAAATAATAAAAATGTCATATTATAATACATGAGTATGGACGTGTTTGTGTTTTGAGCTTCTTGAAGGCGCCGTGTTGGACATCTCGTATCTGTGTCAGATACTGACAATCTGTCACATGCTTGTGTCATTGTTACATGGTACACATCACTTAAACAAGGTCATTTCGTCAAAAAATTTAAAATAAAAGAAATCTTGAAGCAACTTTGGACTGCCTTGCTTTGATGTAAAGAGAATCGCTGAAGTCAATTCAAGGTGGTGATCTTGAAGAAAGTTATTTACAAGCTTCTAATAAATTTCAACTTCACCTGTCAAAATTTAAAAGTTATTTACATAGTGGTGTGCATTTGAATGAACAACAGTTATAGATGGCTTGTGAAGAGGAAGTAAACATGTAAAAACCAGTTTGTAGAAATTAGTCCTTATTATGCATATGTCAGAAGGATGTAGTTTTCTCTTTTTCTTGTCTCTCGTGATTGCTCATGGGTCATCCTACTACATAAAGCTCAAGAAGAAAACTCGGATGTTTGTTAATTTTATCAAGAAATGAATTGATAGACAATTCATTCCATTAGGAAACACTTTCTGTGCCAATAACATAAAAGACATGGAGATTCTGTACTATCATAAGTTTTTCCCAAACTACAAATCAAAACAATATTTGTTGGCTGGGTCATTGACTTTTTTCACAATAATCACCCCGGTTACGGAGATTTATTGATTGCACAAATGCTTCATTTTTAGTAACCAACCTGTTTTTTCCCATTTTATCACGTTGTTGTTTTGATGAGGAGAGATTGAGAAAAGATGTGGCACAACCTTCCTAATTTTGAGGGTCAACACCTTCTTCATGAAGTTATAAACTCCTGTCACCTGACTTATAGGGTTGAAGTTCCCAATATCATTACCCAGTTGCTACAATTAGGAATGGAATAAGTGAATGAACGGTTAAAAGCATGGAATGACTGCTGACAATTTTGTTTATCTTTTGTTGATTTTTTGTGTGCTTTTTGCTTGTTCAATTTTCAATAGCTGGTGATTCCTTTTCCTTTTCCTTTTTACTGGATGTCACCTCATGTTAAAGTTCAAAATTAAGGTTTGCTAGATCTTGTTTGCTCATACATTGAGTTCTATAGTTAAAAATAGAAAGAATGTCATTGGGATCTGTACCGTCAAATTGCAATCTATGACGTCATCTAGCGTACCAGTTATTCTTTCTACCTTGTGATAGCATTAATTTTCCAACGTTTGGCTTTCATACAGTTTCTTTTTGCAGTTATTGAAGGCGTTTCCATTGAAAGTGTAACTAAAGCTTCAGAGAAAATACAAGTCATACTCGAGGAGGTCACTTTCCTATCTATTTAGTGTCTCATCCGTCTTGGTTCCGATTTGAATAAAATAATCTCATTGATTCTTGAAACATCTGAACCAAGGGATGGATCCTAATATTGTGTCCTAGTCTTTTCATTATTTCAAATCGTTTGTGAAATTTGTGTTGCTTTTGTTAGTTTGTTCCAAATGTTCAGGAGTTTCTTATTTTATGATTACCTGTTTGATTTTGTTTCTTGAATCTTCCTGTGATGGATTCTAGGCTTCAACGTTTTATCTGAATTCATTCTTGATTACTTTGAGATGCATATATTGGTTGATTGTGTGCCTTTTGTGCATGCCTTCATTTTTATTCATCCACTAGTCAGTGTTAATTTCACAATCTTCTTTTTTTGAATTGCAGGCAGTTAAAAGCCCAAATCTTGATTACTCCCACTTCATATCGCTTCCGTTGGCTATCCACCCTGGGCTGGTAGATAAGCTTATCAATTTTCAGAACTCTATTATGGGAAATTGTGACTCTATTGAGAATATGGGTAGTGAATCTGATGGAGGCACTTCCGATGATGGAGAAGATAAAGACTGCCAATTAGATGGAGGACTTGATGTTTCAGTTAAGCTTAAAGTTGAAGATGACAATGAACATGTTAAAGTGAAGATAAATAAAATACCTTTCGTCAGTTATCCACCCAAAGCATCAAAATCTTCAACCTTATCTGGTATAGTGGCAATTATATGCTGTATGGTAATAATGATTTGTAACAATTTATTCCATGTGAATTTTAGGATTTGGAAATTAATCTTTTGTTTCTCATTTACTTATTCTTTCAATGGAATCCATTGGACAACTTTATTCTAGTCTCACTATTTACTATTATTTTTCACTCTTAAAGTCTAGAATATCTACAATTTGTTATTCCTTTGCATATTATTTCACTGAGAACCTATCTGTATCATTGGTTTATGCATAGGCTGTGTGACATGTTGACAGAAACAGCTATTTGAAAATAATTGGTCAATAATTAACAAAGTTTATGATTTGGCTGAGCGACTTGGTTTCACAAGGACTGTATATTTCTCTATTCAATAGGGGTATTGCAACACCTTGTGTTGACTCGGCTGTTTTTTTTTTTTTTTTTTAAATGTCTTGGCCTACTTGACAGTTGCATACTTGTCAGTTACAAGTGGGGCAGTAAGTAGGTTGCAAACGAATCTCCATTTTTCAACATTTAAAAAGTTGTATGGAGTTTTATGGGGATTTTGATAATTTCGGTTGAAGATCTTGTAGTGTTATCAACCAGATTGACATATTTGGAGATTTACAGACCTACTACATAAAATGTAAATTTGTTAATTTCCTTTGCTAAATTCACATAAAATAGATTGTAAATTTGTAATCATGGAACACTCTAAATATCCCTGTTTCTTTTGTTAAGCCTAAACATCCATGTTCATGTTGCTAGAAAACAAATTATCAAGAAGAAAAAAAAATGTTGTGGGAAAACAAATCTATTAGACTAGGATACTAGATTACATGGCTTGAGGCCCTTTATATAGGAAGGGACAAAGAAAGAAATAGCAAACTTGTACGATCTGGGACTAAAGGTCCTAACCCTATTTTCACATCAATACTAAACTTCATATACTTCAACACTCCCCCTTTTGATGTGGGAGTAAAGGTCCTAACCCTATACTTATACTAATACGAAACTTTCATATACTTCAACACTCCCCCTTTTGATGTGGGAGTAAAGGTCCTAACCCTATACTTATACTAATACGAAACTTTCATATACTTCAACACTCCCCCTCAATCTCATGGGGATAATTCTCATGAGATTGCCAAAGGAACTCCATGACATCTGAAAGTAGGGTTTTTCCGCGTCGTCGGATCGGAACCCTAATTCTAACAAAATTTGTATCTTTTTCGGTTCACTTATCCTATAAAATGCAGAGATTTGTATAGGGCTTTGTGTCGGATGTCGATCCGCACTCGGGATTAATCATGTTAGTGCAATAAGAGCATGAAATGACGAATTTTTTACTAGAAATTGATGGAGATGTGAGAATGGTGAATTGATTTAAAACATCTTCAGTAATTTTTAGAGAGGATTTATCAAAACTGCAAACTAAATCAACAAACATGAAAAAAGATTAAGAGAGAGAGCAAACATGCCAAAATCAATTTTTATTCTTCAAACAAAATAAAGTCTACAATGCCTGGATCCCATTACTGAAGCAAATAAAAACAAATTAATCTAGAAAGAATGAGTAAAAGAGATACTAGAGAGAGAAAATTAAAAATTCTAGAGAGAGGGAGACTGATTTAGAGAGAGAAAGTTGAGATCCTACCGGGGGTGGCTGGAGCGTATGGTGGTAGCACTTGCTGGTGTTTGCAGGTTGCAACACCAGCTCAAGAGAGAGAGACCGTACCTCCTCTCTCTTCTTCCTTTTTTTTTTTTAGATGATGAAACGATGGTGGAGGCTGTTGTTCAACACAGCAGCGTGGTGGAGTCTTTTGGCAGCAACCTGCCGTTGGAAGATGTGGAGATGAGGGGCGGCTACAAGTTGAAGAGCAGCAAGGGCGGTACAAGGCGGTGGAGGAAAGGAGTAGCGGCAATGGTGGAGGGGCTGCTGCCTGTGTAGAGGCGTTGCAATAGGCAGCAACGAGGAGGGGCGCACCAAGTTTGCACCCCTTCCTCCTTCTCTTCTATCCTCTTCTTTCCCCTTTTTTTTTTCTTTTTTTCTGTCCGTTTTCTTTTGGTACCGAAAACGGCTGGAATTATGGGAGGGATTAGGAGCCTCTCTTTTCTTCTTCTATCTTTTTTTTTTTCTGTTTCCTTGATGGTTTTTTTTTTTTACCGGAGTTGCAGACCGGCAATGGAGCTCGTGGAGGAGAGAGCAGCTGGAGAGAGGCGATGCAGTGCTGTGGGAGAAACCGTTTGTGGGAGAGAAGACGGTGGAGATGGAGCAGGGGGCGGTGTAGTAAAACTGTTGCAGACCAGCAACATGGTAGAACGATTGCAGCTTGGCAGATGTGGATGGCGGCTAGAGAGGAGAACACCCTCCTGAATGGGGGACGTGGAGAGAAGGTAATGAAGGGGGCGGCACTTAGGGTTTTGACAGTTTGGAAGATCTGGAAAAAGACGTGGGTGAATGGGGGTGATAACCGTTGGTTGCAATGGAGGGGAATAGAATGTGAGGGGGGAAGAGAGAGAGAGAGAATCATCTCTCTCCTTTTTCTTTTATAAGGGTTCTAATCTAGGGTTTGGAGGATGGGCTGTACGTGTGTGGGGAAAAGGTTGTGGACCGTGGAATTGTAGTTGGGATGTGAGGTGTTGATGAAAGAGGAGTGGAGGTGCTGCCACCTACCCCCTTTTAGTGCCACAATGTTTTCCACATGTGCCCTGCTACATTATGCACCCACCAAGAGTTCTCAACTCACCCACCTATTCTTCTATTTGCCCATGCTATCCACACCCACCATTCCTAGTAAGGCCACCATTGAGCAAGTGTCTCTCGCCCATGCATGTTGTAAACCTAATTCTTTTATTTTCCATCACACGTCTTCACATGTCGCCCCCGTTTCTCATCTTTTCTTTCGATGCCACATCATTCATTCTATTGCTTTTCACACCCTCCTGGCAAAACTTTGGATTCCACTATATCTTGTACGTGTATTATTTCCTTCATTTACTCTCTGTCCTTGTGGCTTGTCGACTTGGCCCATTGGCCCACATCTTGGTTTGTGATCTTGATGGAGTAGTCCGCTGGCTTCTTTGGTTTTGATAACCGGTGGCATGTTGTTCTCAAGAATCGTCCACTCTTGTTTCTGCTTCGTTTCACCGTGTTGCACACTTTAGTTCTCCCTATACATAACCCGCGATTTTAGTGGCGTGATTCACTGCTATTTTTGAATTTTGGCATTCTTCCTCAGGCCTTGGACTTGATCATCTTGGATTGACTGTACGATGGATAGAGGCTTTTGAGGTTGATCGTGGGACTACCAGTTTCGAGAATCATCCGATCAAATTTTGTGCAATAACGAAAAAGCGCGTATGAGAGTTAATTAGAACGGCTTTATATCTAGACTTCCGAAAATGTGTTTAATATATGCAAATATACCATTTCGTCCAGAAAAGTGTGTTCTACGCAACAGAAGAGACTCTTACGTAGAAAAGTGAATAAATAGAGCAGTTTTACGTAGGAGGGTGCGATAACGCTAGAAGAATAGTTGCTTTAAATAGCACTTTTGAGCGAATATCAACATCCCCTCGTAGAAGCTCTAGCAACACAACCTCAGCACCAAATCTATAGTAGCAAAGCGCAAACAGTAACATCACACAACAACAAACCTGCAACAGCAAACCCAAGCGATACCTTCACACAACCACCATATCAAACACCCTGTGGGAAGTAACAAGAATTATCATCACAGCCACTAAGACTCAACACTAAACAATCCACTAAGGGGTGTAGCACCAACAAACACCAACACATCCAAAGTTCGGTAGCACCTAAATACCGAAACCTGGGGTGCTTTGGAGAGAAACACCAAAACCTAAACACCAAAACGTAGACTTTGGAGAGAAGAAGAGACAACAAGATAAGAAGAAACAAGGAAGGAAGATGGACTAGGGTTTCCTTCACAGGATCATATGCTCTGATACTATGTTGGAAAACAAATTTGTTAGATTAGGATACTAGATTACATGACTTGAGTCCCTTTATATAGGAGGAGATTAAGAAAGAAATAACAAACTTATCCGATGTGGGTCTAAAGGTTCTAATCCTACACTAATACTGGTACTAAACTTTCATATACTAAAACACATGTGATGAGTAATATATTGGCTAATTACTTCTATTATATATTTTTCATTTGTAAGATTTTTTAGATACATTTTTTGTTTATCTTATCTAATTCTGAAACAACAAATAGCCAGATATTCTCTAATTCATGGATGCTTGACTTATATTAAGAGAAGATTGATGTAATCTTGTTTTTTTATTATAAATTATATGATTATATATTTAATTTTTAGAAGTTATGAACTTAAATCCATTACTATTAGACATCCACGGATTATTGAGATGTTTCATGTAGACTAGTCTTTTTTAGTAATTTTGGGTAATGTTAGGACAATTTTAACCATCTTTTTTACATGTTCTTGTTTCCTAATGCTTGAAAATTTTCTTTCAAAACAGATACTCTGTAGGTTTTTTTTTTGGATTTCATTATTTTTTTGGAATTTGATAGTTTACAGGTTTTATCATAGGAATGGACATGTTGTACAATTTTTTTTTTTTAATCTCATTTGAGAGTATATCTGTTTCAAAAGGTATTACACTATTACAGTAAATGAATTCTTGCTCGTGAGGCATATCCCAGAGGATGAGGTTGTTGAATTGAAGACTTATACAGCATCAAGATTTGTTGTATAGGTCTCTCTCTCTCTCTCTCTCTCTCTCCATAAGCGCACCAGTCATCTAGGTTGGTTGCCATTTATTTGTCATCATTATCAGGTTGTTGAATTCAAGACCTCTAAAACATCGAGGTGCTTTTTAGTGGACAATCGGGGTGCCCTTTTAATCTCCTACAATCAGTTTTTCATGAACGAACCAAGCAAGGTATAAGTTGGTTGCCATTTTGTTCGTCGTCATTATGATCTCCCTCATCTCCCTTTAGAACATTAATTGTACATGTCTTCAGCAAGTCACCTACTACTACTGGATTTGTTTTTCACCTAACAAACTCTTGCTGGTTTCTCTTATGCCATTTGAAAGTCAGGTGGTGGGGTTGGGGGGCTTAGGTGTATATGTGTTGTATGCATATTCCGTGTAGTTTAGTATTGCTATTATATTCATCGCTTTTATATTCTTTATGTATTGCTATTACAACTCCAATTTGGTTATCTTACCATGACTTTTATGAGAAGAACATTTTCTTTCCAAACTCTCTGTAGTTCATAGTTTTCATTCGCTCTTTTCATCCAGGGCTTTAGTTACTAATAAATTTTAACTGTTACGTTCCAGATTTGGGAATTGACAGATCCATATTTATTAAACCGAAAACATTTCACTTAACTGTACTCATGCTGAAGTTGTGGAACAAGGAACGTATTGCTGCAGCTACTGAGGTTTTGCAGGTAAAGTTTTGCTGATGCAAATAGATATTGTCTGAAAGCGGATTGCTCAATGATACAGCGTTTTATCTTTTCTATGCAGAGAATCCCCTCAAAAGTAATGGATGCCTTGGACAATCGGCCTGTTTCTATAAGGCTTAAAGGGCTAGTAAGATTCTTTTCTGGTCTGGTTTGTAGCTCATAGTATCAATTAACTCATTGCACATTAAAGCTGATGATTTGCCAATTCAAGCCATAGTTTCAGGAATTTTAGTATTTCCATGTTAATATAATTTCTTATAAAATTGCATAAGAGGGATAGTGCCGGATATGGCTGATAATGTCTCCTTGTTGACGAGGATTGTTTTATTTACTACATCAAGCATATAATATATCTCAAAATCCCAGAGATCATGGATTTGATACGGTTATATTTGTAGATATAGAATCTATTTATGTTTATTGATAAACAATAGAAGCTGATGACAAATTATGCAAGTTTCAAGTTGAAATGGTCATCCTTGGACAGGTAACACAGGTTTAATTGACTAAAAGCTAAATTGTACGATTATGCCGTAGACGCATTGAATGCACATTACAATAAATGCCACTCACGCCTATACGAATATTTTCGAGTGAGATACTTCACCACTGCGCATATATAATAATGCACCAACATAATTTTTGTCAGTAGTTTGTATTGTTGTATTTTACATTATCTAAGTAAGGAAATGCCCCTGATGGCAGTTCTATCTTGCAGATCAGTGATGTAAAGAAGCCATTCTGTCCTCTTTGGGATGTTAACCAAAACTGGGATTTCATTTCTTTTGTCACTTTTTAATTTACATGCTATTGGAGGCTCGTGCAATCAAAGATTGGATGTTTTGCAAAGACTCATCCTTGCCTGAAATGAGGGATGCTGTATTCAGATATGTTACCATTTGCTAGGATATAAGTCCATTTGTAGAAAGATAATTTGTTGATCTTTTCTTCCATGATATCCAGGAGGAAGTATTGAATTTTCATTCAGTTGTGTGCAAACAAACCTTTTCTCTCCAGAGATTGAGAAACTAGAGTCATGAGCCTGCTTACCCACATACTTCAACTTGGGCACTGTATCTATTTTGTTTTTAAGCCATGCCCCGAGTTATTGGTTGTCAAATTGTCTTTGTTTCGAATGCATTGACACCAGAGGTATGGGGTATTTCTGCGTGTGAAATTGTTGGATTTGTCTACTGTCGATTGGAAGCTGCTTAATACAAATATTGTTTCTCTTATTTGCACTCTGTAATTCAAGAAACATGAAGAATCATATCTATGAAGTGGATCTAGAGTCGGTGTTTTTTATTGGAAAGCGTCCCGTCAATGGTCCCTCTAGGAGAACCAAGTAAAATTCAGATTGATTTGCTGATTTTAACCATCTCATTTATCACATTTTTTTTAATGGTGAGAAAAACTGATTGCCGAGAGTCCAGAGAAATGTGTACAGGTCAGATGGTTTTGATCATCCAATCAGGTCGATTTTGACCTAGTATATTTCCTAGTTGAGACCCATTGAATGGTAGCTCCTGATCTCTTTGTATGTGCAACATGCGTATGGCTGAGGGATGGGAGATGGGAATTTTTGTCTCCGAAAGAATACCTTAGGTTTCCTTTAGATATGCATAGATGATGCTCTTGTTTTGGTTTCTTAATTCTTTTGCTTTATCTACTATATGAAATGCATATAAAGGAATAATTACATTGCAGGAGTGCATGAGAGGTCCACTGGCAAAGGCCCGGGTTCTATATGCTCCAGTAGAAGAAATTGGTGGCGAGGACCGCCTGTTACGTGCCTGTCGTATCCAAATGATTTTTCCAAAACATCCTTCTATTATGTTTCTGATTGTGCACTTAGATGCACTCAAAAGAACAAATGTAAATATTACTCTATGGATCCATCTTTTTGAATTTCTTGAACTTTCTTAGAAGTCATTATTGACGCCTATGTTGAAGCCGGTCTTGTTCTTGAGAAGGATGCTCGACAAAAGTTAAAAGTAAATCTCATGACTTGCCTGTTGATCTTATTTTCCTTCATTATTCCTCTTGATTTGACAACACTTGCATATAAGAATGTCAACCAATTGGGTTACGAACTAAATCCTGTGGAACATTTTATAGAGCTTCTCTAAAGATGTAACAAGGTTGCTTTAATAGAAGTCATTTGATGCAATCAGACTTGGCCCTTCCAAACTGTGAGATCACATGGCACTTTTGGGGTTTTTTACTGTGATGAAATGTATCAATATGAATGTGTATGTTGACATGTCAGACACATCCTGACCCGTAGGCTGTGTCACCCTTTATTATAATTTTTATAAATAATTATTTCTAAAGAGGGCTGGTGTATTCCATCCTCTATACAATACTTAAGCTGCTATACATAACTATAGTTTCAAAAAAAAAAATTGATTTAAATTTACCTAGAATATTATATTGTAATACATGTGTACATGCATCTGCGCTTCAGGCCTCTTGAAGGCACTGTGTTAGGCACCTCATATCTGTGTCGAACACCGACACACGTGTTTCGTGTTTGTGTATTGTTACGTAGGAAATAAGTAATTTACCTATGAACTTTTGATATGTTTTATTTCAAGCTATCTTTTCCATTTGTTGCATATGCTAGTCATACTCTTTTTCATATGCTAGTTATAGCTTCAAACCTATCCCTACAATTGGCAAATCATGAAAAACTAAATAGTTTTCGATCAATGTCAATGGTCAAATTGAGTTAATTTGTAGAATTTTTTTTTATATCAACAATGGTATTTTGAAATTTTGAATCATTGGTGGACCCAAATTATATGTCAAAACTCTACTACCAAAGGAATAATTTTTTGTTGTCACTTTAAATTGCAGTTGCATGGCAGTGTGATGAATGCGAGACACAGGAAAAGGTGATCATATTCTTTGCATCTTTTATTTGTGTATTTATATTTTTTATATTTTGATTTGTTTCTACTCGTTGTGACGTCGGTGTGTTGTGGAAGCCCTTTGTTTCCAAGAGTTGCTAAAATTATGGAGTGGAATTGTTCAGGAATAAGAGGACAAAAAGGTTTGATTCATTTGATGCGCGGGGCATTTTCAAACAACATGGGTCCGAGGAATGGGGGGAGTATCTGATCCGCGAAGCACATCTGTCGCAGAGGTTTGTGTTTGATGACAAGGGATATTATCATTGCTGTGCTTCAATTCCTTTTCCTGAAAACAAGCAAGTTGAATGATTCTCCTTCGCTGCGGACTCGTCCAACTTTTCACTAGCATGTATTCCTGATAGAAAAAAGAGAAGGATTCAAAATTAGGATACTGTCAATTAATGATGCTCGAATTATTCTCTTTGGTTTGTGCTATACTGTATATTTGTTATCTGTATGCAGCTTGAATAATGGTGTCGCCAAATTTTTATGTACAAGAGGCCGCGAGCTTGATCCTAATTACTGATTTGTAGTTTTTGATTGATTACTCCTGAATACTACGATTTTTGTACTCGTTAAAGAATTGTGGAAGAGAAAAGTCTTAGAAATGTTGATTATCTATTGCAGAACATGTCTACTGAAAAACCCAGGCCCATCTGGGGTTGATTATGGTCTCTTACAACCATGAACTGAGTCTGGAATTTTTTTTTCATTTGACCCATTGTGCCCCTTTTGGTTCCGTGTTTAGAAAATATACATGAAGGGTCTGGCCTAAAATCGATTTGTCCCCAGATAGGCTAATGCTAAGCTGAACCAGCCAATATGCAACCATTATAAAAGCTTTACTTCCCGCATGGCAGTGGGCAGCTCTAATAGTGAAACCAGATCGGCTGGAGGCTACGCTAACGAATTTGTGTGGTGTCAATCCTGATGACCATCAACCCGGCCCGGCTTGACCATTAGGTAGATGAGGCGGTTGCCTAAGGCCCCCGCCAGGTAAGGCCCCCAAATTTCGGAAAATTTTAAGTATTTTTAATATTATTTTTTTTATGAAAAGGCCCCCACCTGTCCATTTGCGTCAGGCCCCTCTAATCACATTGCTACGGCCGGACAAATCTAGTCTGACTATAACTTGTGTCACAAGATGTTGTGACGGAAGCTGGTCACAGCACTCAAGACGAGCCACATGGCACACGATCAGAGGGCGCTGACCTTATGGATGTTTGGCCAGTCCCTCGGTGGACCTACAAACCAAAAATCAGCCTGATTAGTGATTTACAACCTTTGGATATTTGCACCCAAACAATGCTCAATAATGCTCAGATTCTTACCGTTAAAATCAACCCATGAAAATAACTTCAACCGAATCAGTTAGAAATCACTAATCAAGCTGATTTTTTGTGTACCGGTCCACCGAGGGACTGCCAAACATCCATACGGTCATCATCCTCTAATAGTATGCGATGTGGCTCGTATTGAATGCTGTGACCGGCTTCCGTCACAACATATTGTGACACAAGTTTTCCTCATCTAGTCTGCAATTGTTTGACTTAAAAGTATGCAAATATTGCATCCACCATCGAATTTTCGTTGAAAAATATATTTTTAATTTATAAAAAACATTGAACTAACACATTTTTCAAGGGACATTTTGCAGACTTAAAAGTATGCAACCATTGTATCCATCATTGAATTCTCCTTGAAAAACGTGTTTTTAATTTATATATATATATATATTTTGAAATAACACATTTTCATGGGACATCTTCTCACTTAAGTTTAGGGTATTTCTGAAAAAAAAAAAAAAAGGCCTTATTTAGAGTATTCGCCTAAGGCCTCAACTTGTATTAAGACGGCCCTGCCATCAACAGTCTGGCCTTACTTGCTAAGACCAAGTACAACTAATGTGTAGTACGGAAAAGTTTGAATATAATTCGGACTTGTCTTTTAAAATCCATTCAATAATTGAGAAAAAAATTTGGTAAATTATAAGTTTCCTCTTTAGAAAACGTTTTTTTTTTTTTGCAATAATTTAGGAATGGGTGGAGTTATTTGCACACACCTTTTTTTTTGAGTGACACCCACCTCTTGGTATGTGCAAATGAGTTAAAAAAAAATAAAAAAAACCCCTCCACCACTTCGAGAAGGCTTCCTCTTCTTTTTCTTCTTCTTCTTGGAGCGGCCTCCTCTTCTTCTTTTCTTCCGAGTGGCCTCCCCTTCCTCTTCCTCTTCTTCTTCTTTTTCTCCGAGTGGCCACCTCTTCTTTTTTATCTTCTACTTCCTCTCTCTCTCTCCCTTAAAAATATATATATATATATATATTCCGCCTAGTATTGGTAACACAGCGTGGACATGGCTTTGGCCATATCGGTAGGCAGCTATTGACATTTCCAAAGCCATGTCCACCCAGTATTACCGATACAAACTGATTTTTTTTTTTAAGGGAGAAAGAGAGGAAGAAGAAGAAGAAGAAGAAGAGGAGGAAGAAGAAGAAGAGGGAGGGAGGGAGAGATCTCTTTCTCCCTTTCTTTCTTAAAAAAAAAAAAATTTGTCTATATTTGTAACACATGATAGACATGGCTTTAGCCATATCAGTAGGCAATTGTTGACATGGCTTTAGCCAGATAATTGCAGAGTTCATCTGTATTATACGTTTCTTAAAAAAGTACAACTTATTTTCCACGATGCTACTGAAAAAGTACGACTTAGGGCCTGTTTGGTAACGCACTGCGGCGGGCAAATAAAATATTTAACCGCGCAAATATTCGTCCGGCTGCGTTTGGCAGCCACTCGCCCTCGATGAATATTTAGCCGGGCCCACATATTTGCCCTCCGCGGCGGGAAAACATTTGATCACCCCCCCCCCCCCTGTGAAAATATTTTCACGCCGATTATACCTTGGTGAGAAAATTTTATTTTCTCGCCGAAAAATCACTATTTTCAATAAAAATTAATTTTTTAATATATAAAAAAGATAAAATGAATTTTTTTTTATTCTTTGACATAATATGTGGTTCCCGCGCTCACCCAACCTATTTTTGACTTACTTTGATATGTGGGACCCACTCAAATTGAAAGAAAATGAAGTAAGCTGAAGTGAGCTAGCTCATACACGTACCAAACATTGTTAAATTTTGCTATGAGCAAATATTTAGCCAAGATAATATTCGCCTGGCTAAATATTCGCCGTCGGAACTCTTTTTCTCACGTACCAAACAGGCCCTTAACTTATTTTCCACGATGATGCTACTGCCCGGGACAGTATTACCGGCGTTCCTAGTGCCCATCGTCCTTAGGTCCAAATCGCTATTGGTCTTCGAGAGTCACGTTACGCAAATTGTAAGGCCATGGAAACAGACGATACTTCACGCATCAATTCCTACGAGTAAACGTCGATAATATCTACGGTCAGCGGTGTACTACAGCCAATATGAGCCACGTGGAACATTCTTAAGAGGAAACTAACCGTATGGATGTTTGGCCAATCACTACGTCAACCTGAGAAAACCTGATCAGTAATTTATAAGCGTTTGATTGAAGTTATTTTCATGTGTTGATTTTAACCGTAGGAATTTGAGCATTATGTGGGTACAAAGACCCAAGGTTTTAAATCACTGGTCAGACTGATTTTTGGATAGTAGGTCCACCTAGTGATTGGCCAAACATCCATACGGTCAGTGTCGTCTTAAGAATATGCCACGTAGCTCGTATTGGCTGCAGTCAGCTGCGTGCAGGATTCATCTTAGTTTTACTCAATTCCTACCGCCAGATCCCATTTCAAAAATATTCAAAGAGAGAGAGAGAGAGAGAGTTTTGCATTTCATGTTTGTGTTCGTTCTTCTTCTCGATCATCTGTCTGTCCGCCGTCCACATCTGTTACTGCTCGTTTAAGCGACGGCCGGGATCCCCTGATAACTTTTTATGCAATCCATGGTCCATTAGATTAAATCGAAAGCTCCACCTCTAAATCTTTCTGTGTTTCAAATGGCTCCCAGAAACCAGAACAAGCCCCCTGCAAGCACCAACGCTCCTCCTCCTTCTCCTCGAAGTCCTTCAAATGTAAGGTCTCTTTTTCTCTATTTTCAGGGTTAGGGTTTCTCTTTCTAGGAATTTTTTTTTCTATTATTGTTGGTTTTGCAGAAGAAAGACACCGTCCATAGGATTCCGCTAGATAAGCGACGGAAGATCGGAGGTGGGAAGATGGTGCCACCAGCAAATAGTCGCCGTACACGTCAGGCGTTCTCGGTAGTTAACGTTGGTCAAGATTTCTCCACGAGAGGTGATCCTGCCGGTAATGTGAGCTCTGAGTGCGGTGGTGATGAGTTTACAAAAGAGGACGTCGAAGCCCTACTGAATGAGAAGATAAAAGGGAAGAACAAGTTTGATTACAAGGTGGATTTTGTAGTCATTTCTTTTAATTAATCTAGTTCTCTCATAATAATTTTCATTTTCATTTGATTTTTTTTTCTGCTTTGCAGGGAAAATGCGACCAGATGACAGAATATATAAAGAAGCTGAGGCTATGCGTCAAATGGTTTCAGGAGCTCGAAGAAAGCTATCTCCTTCAGCAGGAGAAGCTAAAGAATACGTTGGAATCTTCAGAGAGAAAATGCACTGAAACGGGTAATTTTGGTGCTTTAATTCTTTTTCCCTATAGAAAAACCGATTAGTGGAAATTGATTTCTTCACTTCTACTTGATTAGAGATTCAAAAGAGAAACAAGATAGATGAATTGGACACTGTAATTGCGGAGTTAAGGAGAAATTGCTCTTGTTTAGAAGAGAAGATTGCAAAGGTTGAATATGAAAAGATGGTAAGATTGGCAATCTTAACTTCTATTTCTAATTGTAAAGGGATTGAATTGGCAATTTTTGATTTGTTTTGTTACTGGTTCTAAATTGTTCTTTCTCCGGATATAAAATCAGGCTGCAATTGATTCTCATGAAAGTGAGAAAGAAGCTAGAGTTGCTGTTGAGAGGATGAGTGCTTCTTTGGCAGAAGAGCTTAAAAGAGCCCAGGAAGAGCTATCAAATGCCAAGGAAAGGGTAATACCAAATATGCAATCACTTTTAATATGTCGTTAAACTTCTGTTCAGTAAAAATATCCTTCTGTTTGTACTGGATTCTGCAGATAGGGTCACTTAATGCTACGCACAAGAATTCACAAGAGTATAACACGAGCTTGCAGCAATACAACTGTAAACTTCAGATGGATTGTGAAAAATATAAGAAGAACCTCGAGCGTCTAGAAGACGAGAAAGCTGCAATCATGAAGAACTCAAGCACACTAAGGGGCCAATGTAATTCTTTGCAGGTTGAATTAGCTTCATCCAGGGTACGCATTTTACATCATTTACTGCTTTATATATTTTCAAACAGATTTAGTGTTTTTTTTTTTTTTTTGGGTTTTATTTTCCTGCTTTCTTTCTTGAAGAAAAATTCCATGAGAGTTGTCTTATTAAATTTCTTATGTCATTGGAATGGATATGTAAATTGTAATATAGTGTTCAATCGTTCATGTTTTGGTTGGAGATTTTTGTATGGGCAACAACATGATGAAAGTAGGAGAGTTTGGTGTCGAGACTGCTTGGGAAAATTCTCCATTGAGGAGATCATTATGAACGTCAAAGCTACTATGTATCACTGGGCATCAGCTATTTCTGAGTTGAAACAATTTAGATTTGACGAGTTTGTTGCTCGGTGGGATCGTTTGGTGTCCTAATTGTAGTTTGGGAGTTGAGTTGTTGGGTGTTCTAGTGCTTTTGGTAGTCCTTTCTTGCTTCTGCTGTTAGCTTGTTGGGCCTTCTCAGCCCTCTTTTAATATAATTCATTTTACCTATCAAAAAAAAAAAAATGCTCCCATTGTAAGACGATAGAAGCTGACTTAGAGGCCATGAAAATCTGAAGTTGCTTTTGGTGGAATCCTTTTCCTGGCCATGGTTTCTTTTGAACTTTTGTTCCATTGCTTGCAATCAAAGAGTTGTGGATTTTGTCATTTTCGGTAATAGTTAATCAAGGGCCTGATCCTTATTTTGAGGAAATGGTTAGGAGGATTTTTTTTTATCCTTGAAGACTTGTTAAAAGGCTCCTTGTGTCTGGAGTGGGCGCACATGGAAAGGCGCTAGCTCCTCCAGAAAAGGCTTGGAATACTTCTGGATTCAGTGTTCAAGCACCTCAACGCTCGGGTGCTGTGCATCGCCACATCGAACTAGTAAGCTCAATGCTTCTTTACTGTTCCCTGGGATTGGCTTTGGGCCTTTCCTGCGCAGCTTAGGTGGAGGGCGAAGAAGGCCTCCTTGATAATGCCTCTAATATTGATCTTAATGTTGCATAAATGAGGTACTTGTACTCTTGGGAACCCAAGTTACTTGGATGGAACAACCATTATAAGATCTTCGGTGGCATCTATTTAAAGTTTGCTTGGTTAGTTTCGGTAACAAGCCCTCTTTTTTGTTCAACTTAGACCTAAATTGAAGAAGGTTCATAAACAAAGGTATTCAAGAATGGATTTCTTATAACTATTTACTGCAAGGCATTTGCCTCTGCTGAGCTGAAAGAAGGATATGTAGAGGTAACCAAGTAGCAAAGAAAGTCAGATTATTTAGGATAAGGCTTGACCCTATTATGAATGCTGCTCAAGATGGTTGAATAACGCATTGAAGGAAGTGGCAATTGTGTAATTAATGGAACGGCGGAAACATCACTTAGCACAGTATCAACTGTTTTTTGTTCACAGTATCGAAGTTAAAGGTGTAAAGGCGTAGGCTGGACTAGCAGCTTGGTTTGGGATCACACAAGTTTAGTTTAGCTCTTCCTCTGCCTTTCCTCAGCATCTGTCTCGTTCAGAATTTAGGAGTGCTCTGAAAACTCTTGTCTGTGTACAAGTGTGTATGATTCTTTTAATTTCACTTAATGAGTGGAGGTTTTCCTCACCTGGAAAGAGTTCCATACAAGGTGGGAAGGTGGATATTGTGTAAGATGAAAAGAGTCCAATACAAGTTTGGCGCGAGTAGGTGGCATGGATTTTTAGTATGAGATAGATGGAAAAAATAGAAAACAAGCTGGGTCTGGGGATTTCATCAAAGAGAGAGAGGATATATATGATTTAGGGTCAGCAAGTTTTTGGGAGGGTAGATTGGTCAGAATACCAAAATTCCTTTAAAGTTTAAATTAGCAAAGTTAGAGGGGAAAATGGTCACATAAAGGTTAACAATATTCACCCATCACATCAAGTTTAGGAGATAGAGAGGTCATGCTAAGTTATAAACCTGAAAGTCAGCATTTTCAGGCTAAACAACCACAATTTCAGGTGGTCTGAAGACTTGTTTTCCCCTGTTTCCTGTCTTGTACTTGTAGTCTATCCAGTATTTGAGGTAGGAAATCACTATGTTACCATACCACATGCATAAGCATTGCAGTTATATTTGAACATTTACTTTAGTATTAATATAATGTTTCCTATTTCATTAGATTGATGTATTATATAAATTCAACATGTTTTATGTTTTGCATATGAATGGGAAGTGCTTGCTCCCCATGGTATTCGGTCTCCTTCTCGGGACTTGGATCATTGAGGGCTGTGACACAACGGACTCGGGTGAGTCAACTTGGTCTGGAGACTGTCTCAGCTGAGGTGATGTGAAAAACAAGGAGGAGGCTTCTCGGGGCAAGTCAATAGTATGTATTATGACTTGGCCCTAGTCAATTCGGTCTAGGCCAAGGCTTAAAACCATGCTATTACTTCTAAATACATAGCTATAATGCAGTCAATTAATATTTCTAAATTTGATAAAAGCGAAACAATGATTGAGGCAAGATCAGGTCATATTTTACATTGCTTAATTATGACATTCCCAAGTTAAACACTATTAGTAGTTTTTGACATGATAAATCTTGAAAAAAGTGACAATTTACAATGCATTATGAGTCTAGGATGGTCTTGTGTGTTGCTGAAATTTTTAAGTTGCAGGCTGCTGTTTATTTGTTGTTGTTCTCATCATCCATGAGTTAACTGCTGTTACGTCCATGGGCCATTTACCCAGGCTTCTCGGGATGAGATTGTAGAGGAGAAGGAAGCATTAATGAATGAAGTTATATGCCTAAGAGGAGAGCTGCATCAAGTAAGAGGTGATCGAGATCACCAAATATCACTGGTGAAGACTTTAATGGCTGAAGTGGAGAAGTACAAAGAATGTACTGGAAATTCCTATGCTGAGTTAGACAACCTTACAATAAGATCAAATGCCCTTGAGGTTTGTTATACTGTCTTTTTTCTTAAGTTTTTCATGTATTGGTAAGTTTATGAGATTCTGGATTTCTTTTGCAGGAGACATGTTCTTCTCAGCGAGAGAAACTACGGACATTGCAGCAGCAGCTGGCTGCTGCAAATGAGAAATTGCAGGTAGTGTCCACATTTTAGAAAATTTATAGTTGGTTAAATACTAGCTACATGCCTTACTTTTTGGTGCATCACTCACTATATTAGAATGCTAATGGAGGATGATATTTGTTCCCATTTTTTAGATGGCTGATTTAATCACTTTGGAGACGAGGACAGAATTTGAACATCAGAAGAAACTTGTACTGGACTTACAAAATCGTTTGGCAGATGCAGAGGTCCAAATTGTTGAAGCAGAGAAGCTGCGTAAAAAGTTACACAACACTATATTGGTAGTGCTTTTTATGCTTACACTTTCCATTGGCAGTATAACATACTTTTTTTTTGTACTAAACTCAATCTAAACTGCAGGAGCTAAAAGGAAACATTCGCGTTTTCTGCAGAGTGCGGCCTTTGTTACCTGATGATGGTGCTGGCACAGAAATGACAGTTATTTCTTATCCTACATCAACAGAAGTTCTTGGCCGGGGCATCAACGTGATACAAAGTGGTAAATTCCTATTTTTGTTGATATTAAGTGTTTCAAATTTATTAAAGTTATTTTTAATGGTTTGATTTAATTGAATTTAAGTAGAGTTTTAAATGAATTAAGAAGTGTCTTTACAACAAAGAAAGACTTGTATTTTCCAAGTGATTTGTGTCTTTCCATGTGTAAGTTACAGGAAGAAAACTAATTGCAAAACTAATGCACTAAGAGTTATATAATTAACTAAGGTTTATTTAAGGGCGTGACATGACTTATAAGCTACACACAAGTGGTCTATATAAGGCCATTAAGGATCTCACATGAATCAACACTTGGAGCTCACATCGGAAAGCAACAAGGGTGATTCTAACAAGGTTCTCTCTTCAAACGAAGCCTAGAGACTCTCCCAAAGTTATGAGTAATATATTTCTTTTATTTACTTAGTTTTAGGCAATTATTTCGTTTCTATTTGAAACGAATTCTATCGATCGAAACGTGGTTTTAATCGGACAATTTAAACTTGTTGTTTTATTTCTTATACTGGGCTATCTGTAAAGGAGTTCCGTACAATGGTCTTTTATGGGAGTGCGACCCTGTTGAGATTCAGATTGAATCTGGCTTGTTGAATCTCGGAGAAAGGGTTGCTTGTAGTCCCTTGCACTTTTGTGGGAGGTTCCAACTATCTTCAAGAAGTGATCACTGTTGTGCTATGTAGAGACTGATGATTCTTGAAGCACTGTACATGAAGGCATGAAGTAATTCTCACATAGCCTTACGGAAACCCTAATTTCGTCTTGGGGTTATATATACCCCTGTTGGTGAGAGACGAGTATCTCAATCTTATACTGTGTGTATTCTTTTGCCCTAGAGCATAGTGGAATCAGTGTAGATCCGTGGACGTACCTCAATCTAGAGGGAACCATGTAAATCTCTGTGTTGTGGTTTGTTTGCATCTTTGTTTTTATTGCTTGTTTATTATTTCTTTCTTCCCAACAATCACATGGACTCAATTTCTAACAATTTTAACATATTTGTTCACCTAGTTTAAACGAAGGTTTAAAAGGGGCTGTTATAATGGTGTAACGGATTAGAGGCATTACTGTTTTCCGTTATAACGGATTGTAATGCACATGACCAAAAACGGGAAAAAAATAGATCTAAAATTCAAAAATTGAATGGAGTTTTTTCGGGTCTTTGTGTTGGGGTTTCGAGTGTAGTCGATCCTCGGAGTTTTTCATTCCTTTTGTTTTGGGTGTATAGTTTTGGGCCTTCTCAGCCCTCTTCTTAATATATTACCTTTACCAATAAAAAAAAAAAATTCAAAAATTGAATTTCAACTTTTCAGTAAAATTTATAACGGAAATAACTGCATTTTTTAAACAATTTTTTTCATAAAACAGAGTTATTTTCGTTATAACAGCTGTTATTTAAAAAAAACGCCCATTATAACTAAAATAACGGCTTATTTTCTGAACGTTAAAACGGTTGTAACGTAATGGGGAGGTCTTCTTCTGTTATAACGGCCATTATTTTTGTTACAACGGCTATTTTTTAAACCATGGTTTAAATTAATGTAGTTCAATTACATGTTAAAAAAAGGACTAATGTAGTTTAATTAACAGTTGCTTCATTAAATGTTGTATTGCTTGTGTTGTGCTTCATGTTGACCTAATCATAATTTAAGCATTAAACATTCATACCATATTCCACTGTCAGCAGGGCAAAAACATCCATTCACATTCGATAAAGTTTTTACACAAGAGGCTTCACAACAAGATGTTTTTGTAGAAATCTCACAGCTGGTTCAGAGTGCCCTTGATGGTTATAAGGTGATCCCATGCGTTTTACTTATTATGTTCTGCATCTGAAAAAGAAATTAATGCTTGGTTGCTAAGCAGTTTTCTTCTTTTTCTTCTTCTTCTTCTTCTTCTCTCTCTCTCTCTCTCTCTCTCTCTATATATATATATATATATATATATGTAGCTGTATTGGTGTCCTTTGGCTAGATCTGAAAAACTATCACACTCATTGGACTTTTTGAAGGATGACTTCAGATGTTATAAGTGGCTCTCCCTGGTCTACACCAAGTAGCTTCTTTTTCATTTTTCAATTTTATGTAACAAAGACATGGATGTTGGTGTCCGACATTTATACGAAGTGTTAGACACTCTGGGCCCCACAAACATGATCAGCAGACACGTTCATACTATCTATTCTGTATGTTAAGAGACATTTATAAAATACTTTGGTTCATCTTAAGCATATAATATAGCAAGATTCTATTTAAATAAGTTGATATACAATAAAATCGTATAATCTATATATAATAGTAGAAAACAAAAAAAATTCGAATAAATTAAATTTTGTTTTTGTTTGAAAAAATGTGTTAGCATGTGTCCGATATTCAAATACAATATGGTGACACGACAAATTTTTGGAAAATGGAATGTCCTTGTTACATAATTACCAGCTTTTTCATAATAAAAAATCGTTAGACCTTTATTGGAATGTCCTTGTTAAACACTTACAAAGTGTTTTCTAAGACTTAAAGACCTTTATTGAAGTTTTTCTCACATAAACTAGTAGCTAATAAGATAACATCCTTCAAACGGATCATCTTGTGAAGTCATTATTATCAGTTCTCACCTTTTTTGTCAATGTACTTTGTGTGTGGGTGCTCTAATGTGGCTCTAATGCCACATGGTCTTGTGGTTAACTTAACCAGGGGCAGCCTAGGTTTTTAAATTTATTCAGGATAGCTTCAGAGCATATAGAAACTGACAACATATTTTATGCTGTTCCTTTCTGAAAAGATTGATAAAGGGATCCAAATTTGCAAATAAAGAAGAATTTAAACTACATAGATGGATGATTTGTCTTGAATATTATCAGAGTGTGCTAGCTGTGTACACTATAAGAATGATAGATACCTGGTTTTTGGCAGGTTTGTATTTTTGCGTATGGCCAAACAGGTTCAGGAAAAACATATACAATGATGGGTAGGCCAGAAGCTCTTGAGCAGAAAGGGTTGATACCCCGTTCTTTAGAGCAGATATTCCACACTAGCCAGTCACTTCTGTCCCAAGGATGGAAATACAAAATGCAGGTTTAGTTAAAGAGTCTTGTAATTCATCCGTTCTCTCTCTCTCTCTCTCTCACACACACACACACACACACACACTTTCTGATAAGCTTTCTATATGTTGAATTCAATGCATGCACATGGATGTCTCAAACAACAATTTTTTTTCAAACATTTCTAGGCCTCAATGTTGGAAATATATAATGAAACCATCCGTGATTTGTTATCAACGAATCGGGTGGGAGGTCCAGAAAATAGCGTGACTGGAAAGCAATACACAATTAAACACGATGCAAATGGGAATACACATGTCTCTGATCTCACCATTGTAGATGTCTGCAGTATGAAAGAGGTTTCCTCTCTTCTACACCAGGCTGCACAAAGCAGGTAAATCCTTTAGAAGATGTCATGATTATTTATTTTATTCAAGAAAATCCATTGCAAAATATTATCCATTTCAGGATATGATATTGGTTCTATTTTTAATCAATTTTAAAAGCTGTACTTTCGTACTATGATGAGGTTGGATAATTCATATATCTATGGATGATAAAACATATGAATGCAATGTTTAAATGTTCCATATATAGTTTTTCATGGTGTTTCTTTCTTCCAAAAGGTTCATGGTACTCAACTTTGGAAAGAAGTTTGAGGTGACAAATGTTGTAGCTGATTCTTTCTTTCAGGTCTGTAGGCAAGACACAAATGAATGAGCAGTCATCAAGAAGTCATTTTGTCTTCACGCTGCGGATATCTGGAGTTAACGAGGTATACATCCTACTGATTGTGCATCCCTCTTTCAAGTTTGTTCATTTACTGATGTACTTCATTGATTTGCCAGAGCACTGAACAACAAGTGCAGGGCATATTAAACCTCATAGACCTTGCTGGCAGTGAGCGACTCTCCAAGAGTGGGTCAACTGGGGACCGGCTAAGAGAAACTCAAGTATTTCCGATCAAAACACCAATGGCCTTGATGATTTTTGTTGATTTTTTTTTCCTTTCCAAAAAGTTTCTTTGCAAAATTTTCACACTGATTTCTAGTGTAATAATGACCAGGCCATCAACAAAAGTTTATCGTCCTTGAGTGATGTTATATTTTCCTTGGCAAAGAAAGAGGACCATGTACCGTTCAGGAACTCAAAGCTCACATATCTTCTCCAGGTGAAAGCTTCAAACCACTTAGGCCTCCATCCTCATCTGTTTTGTATGGGATGATATAATTGGGTTTGAGTTAGAAATAGTTTTCGAGTTAGAAAGTGCTTAGAGACTCAGTTTTGTCAAATACTGCTTGTTTTATATTGAAAAGTTTGAAGCAAGGTTTTAAATGGTTCGTTTTAACGTTATAACGGTCCCTTAATGTTACTGTTATGATCGTTACTGGGTCACATTAGTCACGTCTGAGTCAAAAAGAGGTTAGCATATTAATATTTTGTTTAAAAACCTTGATAATGGTAAAAAAATTGTCCTAAAATAAAGTCAGTTATTTTTGTTATAATGCTAAGCCCCCTTTTTTTTGGGATTTGAGGGTTATTTTCATCCATGAACCTGATTTTCATCAGTCTTATACTCTTCCTGACAGACTTACCATACGTTGTTTGATTTTATCATTGCATTTGGAATGTTAAACATCTTTTGACATTTTTTCAATTCGATTGCTCATCAGCCTTGCCTAGGCGGGGACTCAAAGACTTTGATGTTTGTCAACATCTCTCCTGAGCCATCCTCAGTGGGCGAGTCGCTCTGCTCTCTCCGCTTTGCAGCCAGAGTTAATGCCTGTGAGATCGGGATTCCCCGGCGTCAGACCAACATGCGTCCCTCAGATACATGCATGAGTTATGGCTGAAGTTAGAACAATGGTCCTGTTGTCTTGTTTTACCAGAGCAACGTGATCTGTATCTAGGTGAACCATAAGGTTTTTTGACACGGGTTGCTTGTAATCTATTACTATTTTAGAGACAAATCTTGGGTTTTTCTCAGGTTATGGACACCACCCTTTTGGTCGTTTACATTTGTATTCTCAGAGCTTCTATGCTTAAATTAATTATTTTGGCAGTCATTAATTTTCAGGATTCTGTTGATTAGTGTCTACGTATGGCATGGAAAAGAAAATTAAAAATATCTTTTCAGAAAAGTCATTTTTTGACTCGAAAATTGAGTTTCAGGTATTTTTTTTTTTATAAAAGTACTTTTTCAAAAAATGGCCAAGCAATTTCAAAGTCTTTTTGTGATAAAAAGACTTTCAGGTCCAAAAATAGCAAACCAAACAGACCCTTATTTTTAACTTTTATTTTCATTTTTATTATTTTAAAAAGAGTAAGCAACGATGTTTGTGCTGTCACTGCTCTTACACTGTTACATACGAAACTGAGTTTTAATACGCTGAATCCCATGGCCCATTGATCCACGCTGCTTAATAGATCATGCTGCTCAAGAGGGGCCGAGAACTGCCATGAATGAGGAAAGAACTTAGAGGACTCTGACCTGAATAAGTGTTCTAGAAATGATTTTTGCATATAAGGCTCTGTATGGTGATCGACAAAAAGTTTTACAGAAAATAAAGATTTGTATATCAAATAGTGTTGATACATAAAAAGTTCTCTGACACTTATATGCAAAAATCATTTCTAGAAAACTTAATCAGGGCAACCATACAGAGCCTAAATGTCATAAAACTTTTTCTAAATCAACACTTCCTGATATACAAATCCTTTTTCTGTAAAATTTTTTGTTGATCACTATATAGAGCCTAAAGGTAAAACATGGATCATCCATAAATGCATCATGCGTGTCGCTCTGCTAGTATCAAATAACATAACGAGGTTGGAGCGTTACAATTATAATTGCCTATAGAATTTTTTTTTTAAACCATGAGTAAAAACTAAGGGCGTGTTTGATTGCACAAAAAATTTCTCCAATAAACTTTTCTTTTCTAATGGAAAATTCTTATGGGAAAATATACCTGATAAGGCTGTTTGATTGCACCGGAGATAATATGCAATTTTCAATTATGTGAGAAAATAGGTTTGGATTTTCATGGAAACGAATTCTCACCTGTGTGGAACGGAAATGAATTCAAGGCTAGGATGGAAAAATCTCATTTTCTTGGGAAAAATTTTCAGCTTTAAAAAATGGTTATCAAACAAGGTAAAATTATGTTTTCCCGAGAAAATGAGCTTTTCCCATGGAAAAATTGGCAATCAAACGCGCCCTAAGAGGATTAGTATAAATATCCCAAGAAATAATGTCAAAGTGAATATGTAAAATAACAGTAAAATACCAAATCAATGAAGAATGAAAAAGAAATCAAAGATAAAAGAACAGACCAACAATGTAATTGAAAAAAGGGTCGGGCTCCAATGACCGCCATAAAATGATAGGCTCTCGTTACAAGACACAATATGAGCCATGTGGCACACTCTTAGAGGACTCTGACTGCATGGATGTTTGGCCAATCCCTAAGTGGACCTAAAAATCAAAATCAGCATGATTAGTGATTTATAGGCATTGGATTGGACTTATTTTCATGGGTAGATCTCAACTGTGGGAATTTGAATAGTATTTGAGGTACAAAGAACCAACGCCTAGAAATCACTAATCAGATTGATTTTTGGTTTGTAGGTCCACCTATGGATTGGCCAAACA
This sequence comes from Euptelea pleiosperma, assembly GCA_035048495.1. NCBI lineage: Eukaryota > Viridiplantae > Streptophyta > Magnoliopsida > Ranunculales > Eupteleaceae > Euptelea > Euptelea pleiosperma. Next base: position 28,451,217 of record CM068549.1, read on the forward strand.
TCCACATGGTCAGAGTCCTCTAATAGTGTGCCACATGGCTCATATTGTGTCCTGTAACGGGAGCTTGTCATTTTAGGGCGGTCAAAAGAGTGATGATTTCATGGTGTGGGCACCATATAGTCAGCTATGGTGCCCATTGTGTATGTTTTTTTCATTGGTCAAAAGTGTTGCACAATCCACAAATGCCACAAGCTTTTGTTTAATGACAATGACAAGAACACCCGTGGAAAAACATAAAAGTGACTCGGTCAAATATTTAATGCATATATATCTATCATGCCCAACTGTTCTATTATCCTATGAAAGCGTCTTCCCACTAATAAAGTAATCATTTATTTTGATATATTTGTAAATAAGCCCGCCTAGATTATCCTTATTTATTTTTTGGTCAAATACCCGTCTTCCCGAGATTATATATAATTTCGATTCGTTATAGACTCCCTGAGTGACGACTCATGAATACCCGTTGAATTATCGAGGGGAACCTACGATGCATCTGATGCTTAAGTAATGGAAATGCACTTAGAATATTGAATAATTTATTAAAATAGTTTGTGGTTAGCTAAAATAACAATATTAATTTTTTTTTTGTACCTCATTATTAAGCACACAAAATATTATTTATAAGACCAATATAATAATTTTAAATAATTTTTATAATTAAATTAAAAAATTTAAATGAATATCATTGTAACGATCTTGGCGAGAGCTTTCTAATGACACTAATTTTATCAGAAGCCAACTCTTGATCAAAAATTATGAATTAGAAGTTTCCGTAGGGAGCCAAAAAAAGTTTTTCTAATTAAAAATGCATATTTTCTCGGGTGCAATCAAAAGTGAGAAGTGATCCGCATCTTGTCAGTTGTTTCGATAACATGCGTTAATTTTTTTTTTTTTTACTAATCAATAACAATAAAGGGTAAATACGTCTTTAGATATCTTAAGGCCGTTACGTGAATTAATTAAGATAATGGGATTTAAACGAAACATGTAAGAGATTTGTAAATTAGTTCTAGAAAAGTTTCTAAACATGATTTTTACTCATGAATGTCTATAAAAGTTCCGGAAATCAACTCATATTGACTAGGGGTGCAACTTGGACGGGCCCAACCTGAGCCCAACGGACTTAACTCGACCTTAGGGTGGTATTTTTTAGAACTTGGGTTGGGTTTGAGCCAAGATTTATAAGCTCGACAAAAAGTCAAGTTGGGCTTGGGCTGAGGCCTCGGGCAACCCAGTCCAACCTGAGCCCGACCTACTTTGTGTAGATGTACGTGGGCATTTCCATATCTCTCTCTCTCTCTCTCTACTCTCATCCCTAGTTTTTCTCATGGTTTAAAAAACGGCTGTTATAACGAAAATAATGACCATTATAATGGATTTGGACCTCCCCCGTTATGTTATGTACTGTTAAAACGCTTAAAAAATAACAGCCGTTATTTTCGTTATTACGGCCTTTATTTTCCGTTATAACGAAAATAACAAATGTTATTTTATGAAAAATTTTGTGAAAAAATGGCTGTTATTTCCGTTATTTTTCCTTTTTTGAGATTCCAACTTCAAATTTTGAATTTCAGCCCGTTTTCACGTTTTTTCTCTCTCGTTATTTTCAGTTATTTTCGTTATCTTCCATTGTTTCCGTTATTTTCCATTTTTTGCCCGAGCGTTACAATTCGTTATAACGTCTGTTATAACGGAAAAATGGTAACGCCCTCAGTCTGTTATACCGTTATAACGGACCCTTCTAAACCTTGGTTTTTCTTTTCTCTCCTCCCTCTCTCTCTCCCTCTCACAGATGACAACCAACAAACCTGACGGACCCGAGCGAGATGGGTTCAGGCTGAGTGTCTTGGGCTCGGGTTGAGGCCCAATTTTGGGGTTTTTCCTCTTATCACGTCAGATCATTCAGTTGCTTTCGAGTTCAACCATAAGGTGTGACTTTATGCATTGCACACGTACTTGCGCCGGAGTAAAACTTGTGTCACAAGATGTTGTGATGGAACACGGTCACAGCACTCAACACGAGCCACGCGGCACACTATCAGAGGTCTTTGACCGTATGGATGTTTGACCAGTCCCTCGGTGGACCTATAAACCAAAAATCAGCCTGATTAGTGATTTATAACCTTTGGATTTATGCACCCAAATAACGCTCAATAATGCTCAAATTTCTACCGTTAAAATCAACCCATGAAAATAACTTCAATAGAATCAGTTAGAAATCACTAATCAAGCTAATTTTTTGTGTACCAGTCCACCGAGGGACTGCCCAAACATCCATACAGTCATTGTCCTCTAATATTATACCACGTGGCTCGTATTGAGTGCTGTGACCGTGTTCCGTCACAACATCTTGTGACACAAGTTTTACTCCTTGCGCCGCGATACATTATCATTATAATAATAATAATAATAATAATAATTTGTTATTTATTATATTTATTATCATAACTTCAACACTTGGTTGAGATTTACTTTTCGATTTTCAAATTCAAATCTCTAGCCGTCGATGTCACGCCGTCCTTTTTAATTAAAAAAAGGGTCGTGATGTAACAAGGTATACCTGAGATCTTTTCATTTGCGGAAGCGGCATTTTTGGTAGTCACCACTGCCATCTGGGCCCACTGACCGCATGGATGTTTAGCCCACCCTTTAATAGACATTCATACAAAAAATCAGCTTGTCTAATGATTTTTAGCTGTTGTTTTAGTACTCAAAAGATGGTTGTATTCAACGGCTATAAGAACGCCTAAAATGGTGCTAAAAAGTGTTAAAATCTAATGGTATAAATTATCAATCAAGGTGATTTTTGGTATGTATATCCACCAAGGGGTGAGATAAACATCCAAGCGGTCAGTGGGCCCAGATGGCAGCGGTGACTACCAAAAATGCTGCTTCCGCAAATGAACAGTTTCAGGCATACCTTGTTACAACTTTTTCCTTAAAAAAATATTCCACCACTTGATGGTTAGATGGGAGGCATAGATAAGATACTACCTTCCTCTGCCATCCGGCCGGCTAATTTTTATCTCTATTTGACTTCTTCAATCGAACTCAAAAAAAATAGTAGACCCCACATGCCAGCTCAATACCTCCTGTGATCGAATCGGACGGTGATTAAGGTAATCGATATTAGCAACCAAACCTTTTTCACAACAAATATGACATATGCTCGTTGAGTTGGGCTGTCTAACTTCTTAAATGGGCTATAATCCAGAAATCACATCGTTGGGCAATCTCGACCGCTCGATCTGATTGGTTGGTGAAAATTTTGACCTATGCCCAAAGAAGGCTAAGTTGATCTTGGCACGGATGGAACAGATAACATAGTATGATAGTTAGATGCAGCATATTATCATTCCTCTCCAACACAAAAGAAAGCATTGAAAAACAATTTAAAAAAAAGAAACCGATGGCATGCCCATACAGAGGCACGCTGATGTTGTACAAGGGACCGGGGACGAATGGCATGGGTTTGACTAGATTAACGGTTGGGATATTGACACGTGGCAAACAATGTTGTAATAGTGAAAAGTGAAGACGTATCATGAGATTCATGAACGAGTTGTGTATGGGTCCCCTCCGAAACCTAAGTAGAGTCTGGTTTGCAATAATGCAAAAGTGGGCTCAGCTTGGCTCCCTCCAACAAAAGACTACTTTTTTTTAGCCCGGCTTGGCTCTGTTGACGATTGCTGACATCCAACTCAATTAGTTCTTAAACTAACCGAAGGAATTGTTAGATTGGCACGAATAACCAATTGAACGCCATCAAGGGGATCTATTTTATTCAATCCGACGATTGGATGATCCTAGCCATCCGATCAGTTGATTAGACGGTTAGGATACTCTTGAAAATTTCTAATTTATGGTTTTCCCATGCTGTAATTAATCTCTTTGGGAATGTATTAAGAGTTTTTGTAACTATACATACAAATCCTATGGGTGTGTTTGGTTGGGGAGTTAACTCTGTGATCCATAATTAATTTAGCCAGTATATAGAGAAACCAAAGTTTTTGTGGACTACCTTTGATCCCAGAACACTAGTGTTCTTGGAAGGACTAATCCGCACCCAAATCAATGCAATATGATGGATTTTTTTTTTGACAATTATGACATCATAAACAGATATATGATGTCATTATTCACAAATCAAACAGCTGATATTGTGGTCGTATTATAATAGCATGACACCAGTACCATGTGAGTTTTTTTTTATACTACTAATAATAAGCTTAAGCCAAGTTACTCATGAATGTATAAACATGCATACAATCAAATAGCCTGAAATTCTGATAGACCCATCATTAATAACCATCTGATTAGTAGACTTATGTTATTCGATCATATTAATTGTTTATACGACCTAATTCACCAGATCCCATCAGAACTCTGCAATTAAGCGTGGACGAAAGTAGTACTAGGATGGATGACCTCCAGGGAAGTCTTCATGTTTCGCAAACCCCTCGAATCCATCGTCTCGAGCGAGAAAATAACTAGGTAGAGATCAGGATTGGGTTCATTCTGATCTGATAGAACAGCCAAAAAACTGTAGAAATCATGCCATCAACGTACACCTAGTGCATGGTTGTGATCATGTATGGTGTAGTACATGAGGCTTGAAGCCAAGTCAAAAATGGCTCCATGAGGGGTTGATTTCATGGAAAAGAGAACGTGGAATATTAAAAAAAGAAGAGAAATTGAGAGTCTCGTGGCTTCATTGTCATTAAGAGCATTATTTACCTCCATCTTTTAAAAAGAAATCCTACTGTTTTTTTGTCAAAGACTTCATTTCTCTTTTACAGAAAGTTTTGAAAATGAATTAACTAGACGACAACACAAACAGCCCACATTCATTAGAAAAAGACATTTTTCTATTCACTCCCAACTCAGCTTTTCTAGTGGTGGGTTAAAATGAGTATTTTAATGGATCAAATCCAGCCCTACCATCACTCTCATTTTACCAAAATACCTAACCCTATAGGTATTTTAATGGATCAAATCCAGACCTACCATCACTAGGGTTGCAGGTTCATTTTAGATCCGGCCCGATTCTTAATATGGTCGGGTCTAGATATGCTGGTTCCTGATAGGCCCTAGCCTATATGTTTGTTAGGCTCTAACAAAGGATATATTGGTAATTTCAAGGAAAAATAATTTTTTGCAATAAGGGTTGCAGCCTAGTGTGTCAGGACGTGTGAAGAGATGGGATGGGGTTGGGGGAATCTTGTAGTTTATAAATAGTACTATCAGTCTAGTAAAGTTAGAGAGGCTCAGCGTCCACCACAAAAAATCGCCGAGCGAGTGTGTTGGGTGGTGGCGATTATGGCGAAGATCGCGTTGGGTCACGGTCGTGAGGCTACGCAGCCGGACTGCCTCCGAGCTCTGGTTGCCGAGTTCATCTGCACCTTCCTGTTCGTCTTTGCCGGTGTAGGAGCTGCCATGACTACTGGTAATTAGTGTTAACATGCGCCGTTGGGTTCATATTATCTTCTTATATTTAACAACTATGAAAATGAATTCATTGGCTTGTGGGTGAGATTATTTGTTTGATGTTCGTTCCATGATTTTCATGGTCGTGGGGCTAGTTTTCTAACGTACGCAGGTGGGTTCTCATAGTTAACAGAAGCTACTTGATGGGGTGTCATTAAAGTCCCATGCCTCATGATCCTGTTACGGAAATGAGTTTTGGTAAAGGGTCATTTCTCCACCTTAGAGATCCTCAGGGCCAAATCTCAATACGATCAAAGATGATCTTAGTGGCAAAGTTCTTATAAAGTCTACAAATCAGATGGTTAAAAATCATCTGATCATGCTGATTTTGGCCCGGGTAATCTCCTAGTTGGGGACCATTCAGTGTGGGTCTTGACCCACTGTACACGAGACACGTGTCCATATATGATGCTTTAAGGACAATAGCCTGATTAGTGATTTCTGGCCATTGGATTGAAAACATTTTTTCTTCTTATATATGGGCTTCTAGAACAGGCCTATGGACAAGTTCTAAGCTCATGATGAAAATAGCTCAAATCTAATAGCTAGAAATCACCAATCGGGCTGATTTTGGCGTGTACGTCCACAAAAGGACGGGCTAAACATTCATAGGATCAGTGGGCCCGAAAGAGTGAGCCATGTATCGTATTATAGCTACGTTTGCAAACTCATGAATATGGAAACGTTTGTAGACCAGCTTCTCTAGATTTGGGATGTCCACTGGCCAGGCCTAACAATTGCCGGGCTTGGACAATAACTATTTTCCTGGGCTGGATCTTTAGGCCCATATGACTATCAGACTTGGTTTGGGCCTGTGAATATGTGAAGAATTTAATTGGTGGCTATGCTCAGGTCTATCTACATTAGCAACTCATATTGTCCTATTAGAATTTCTAAGTTTTTACTGACTGGTTGTTGATTCTTTCGGCCTGTTTGGAAATCTCATGTTTTAAGAACCTAGCTCAGTCTTAAACCAGTTTAGAGATGGAAAGACTGGTTCAGCGTTGCAACTACTTTCCCAAAAACCAACTCTGGTCCTGTTTTAACTGAAAATTTTGAAAAAAAACAGGACCCAAAAGTAGGCCCCACACATTTACCAAACATAGGCCAGGACTGGCCCCCATTCCAAACAAACCCAATTCATTTTAAGAAATTTGATATTTTGTTTTTTGGGTTTTAATAGAGAATTTGATGGTTTTGTAATTCCATTTTATAGGTAAGTTGCTTGGAGATTCCCTAGTGAGCTTGTTTGTTGTGGCCATTGCTCATGCACTGGTAGTAGCCGTGATGATCTCGGCCGGTCTACATACTTCAGGTGGCCATCTTAATCCGGCAGTCACGATTGGTCTCGCCATTGGTGGTCACATCACCGTCTTTCGATCCATCCTCTATTGGATTGATCAGCTATTAGCCTCTGCCCTAGCTTGCATTCTCCTCAAGTATCTCACAGGTGGATTGGTGAGTAACAGATGCCTAATTACACTTAGAATTTCACTAACATATATTTAGTCACGATCATCGATACTTAACTCGCAAAAAAAAAAATTTCTCCTTCAATTTCATTGAAATTGCAGTGAATTGCAAATCAGCTTGATTGATTTTGACTATGGTTATGACTTTCATCTGTGCAGGAGACTCCAGCCCACACACTAGCTAGTGGGGTGGGACCCTTACAAGGGGTGATATGGGAGATAATTCTTACATTCTCCTTGTTGTTCACGGTCTATGCTACTCTAGTTGACCCTAAAAAGGGACCTCTTGATGGGTTGGGCCCAATACTTACTGGGTTTGTAGTAGGCGCCAACATCATAGCTGGTGGGCCATTCTCAGGGGCCTCCATGAACCCTGCAAGGTCCTTTGGGCCTGCCTTAGTGAGTGGGAACTGGACTGATCATTGGGTATATTGGGTCGGGCCCCTAATTGGTGGATCTCTTGCCGGCTTTCTTTACGAGAACTTCTTCATCTTCAGGTCTCATGATCCTATTCCCAGAGAGGAAGAAAGTTTCTAAGTACTCACTGTTCTTCTCATGGTTGGTGAGTTTTCTTTGGTGTGTGCTTTATTTATGTAAGTTCAACCTTTGTGTAGACTTTGTAATGGCTTATAGAAAGTGTTTGTAATGACTTTGTACTCCCTGTACTAATGGTGTATCTCAATGAACTTTCGTCTGTGGCGGGTTTTCTTTGGTGTGTGCTTTATTTTTGTAAGTTCAACCTTTAGAGAAAGTAAGCCTTTAGAGTAAAGTGGTAGTTAACATTGTATCAAAGCAAGAAGTCGCAGTAGGTCAAGAGGGCAAAGTGTTGAAGGGTATTATTTGGCTATGTGGTTAGCACTCTGTCTCTATTAGACCCATAGATGGCAAAGATTAAAAAGTACCTCCATTATCAACAACATAGCAACGAGCTTTTCACCTACTCACCTTCTCATATAAAATTGAAGTCAAGCTGATGCAAGATAGTGGGTCGTCTCCACGGATTTGTCTCAAACATGTCTTCGAGTGTGTGTGTGTGTGTGTCGGGCTCAGGTTGGGTTGAAGCCTCAACCCTATTTGACTGGGTTGTCAAAATCCAAGTCTGACCCCAACCCGAGTACCCCAAGTCGGGTTGAGCCTACTACCCAAGTTGCAGCCCTAGATAGACTCGGCTCACGAAATAGGCAATATTAGGCTTAGTAAGGGTAAGGTATTAGATAACACCGACGAAGTTGCAAAACTTTGTAGCATCAGGGATAAGGTCACCATCATGAGCAGATAACTTGGAACTAGGTGATAACAAGAGAAATGGACGCGCGGGGTATCCAAAATTTGTCATAGTATTATTGCCAAGTGGAAAAATTCCAATTTTCACATGAAAATACGCCTTTATTTTCTCACATGATAAAGGTAAAAAATGAGGTGAAAATACCAATGTTTGAAAACTTGACTTGACTCGAAAGTCTACCAAGTTGAGTTATCTTGAAGACTCAAACTCGACTCGAGTACTATAATAATATTTCATACTTATATTAATATATATAAATATCAAAATTTACAACTTTTTATAACCAAAATTTATGTAACTCGGTTGAATTTCAGCTGTCGGAGTTTTTGAGAAATTCACTGAGTTAACTCACAACTCAATTATAAAACGTTTATCTCAGAAAACGACACACCAAGTGATGTTCTATATTAGATTCCAGTTTATGTCAAGTCAACTTGAAATTCAGATGAGTCGAGTTAGCTCAGCCGAGTTTCGAGTTGACTCAATGAGTTTTAATATACTAGAAAATACGAAGGATCAGAAATCATTCATTCTTCCCCGGACAAAACCCCTCCAAGCCCGGAATCCATTTCCTTTCCACCCAAAAATACGCATTTATTTTCTCCCATGATTGAAATGTGTTCTCCGGTGCAATCCAACAGCCATTTAAGGCATTTCCCAGATATATTTTCTCGAGAAAATTTCCCATGCAATCAAACACGCCCTTAAATTGGAATGTAAATTGGAAAATATCTTATTCGGCTGGGTGTCCAATCCACCTGTGCCACACTGTAGGAGAAGTTTCTTGTCCAAATAAAGTCTTCTGAAAATATTCCTTTTCTGTCTAGATCAGATACAGATCATCCCCGTTTTGAGATCCTTTATGGCAAAACCCCAGGGATCGGATAGAATTCAAACATATAATTATTAACAGAGAGCAAATTCTTACGAACAACCCGAACATGAAGAACGTCTGTAAGAAATAAATTTGAAAGAGGAATGCGAAGTAAAGAGTTGCCAATTTGACATGTACCCATTACCAACCATTACCTGTTCATTAATTTCCACATACTTAACTGGTTGCGAGAGAAAAAGAAAAAGGATCATGCGTCATGTGACTAGTAGCACCAAAGTCCGAATATTTGACATGATTGTTGAGAAAAGTACTCAACCACGTCCTTGACGAGGATCGAAGTTTTGGCGTCCATGATGATGTTCTTAGGTACATGGTGTTCTTGAGCGAGGAGGAGGGCACGCAACTCATTAAAGGAAGTGGGGGTGCAGCCACAATTCAGAATAGTCATTGAAAAGAGTCGTAGTCCAGATCCAAACCATGAAGACCCGCCGACACCAGGTCATTATTGGTAACTGATTCCTTAATGGCAGCAACTGAGGTGGAGGTTGAAGAGAACCATCCACATATTTGGAAAATCTGACTTACCCCGATCCAGTCCACCTTTGTTGTCTAGAAGTAACTAATATTATTTTTTAAATAGATGAAAATGTCCCTTTCTTCAACCTTAGAACAAGAACGTGTCGGTTTGGGCTAAAACCCCAACCCCAAATCAAACTGCTGCGATGGATTGGCTATGAGATTTTAGTAAGGGTTGGCCACCCATCATTGACGACCAATCTAACGGAGTTTCATTGCCGGCCAACTACTACTCTGATTAGTAATTTCAACTTAAAAATCTTATTTTTTATGTTTTGATTTAAGAACATTGGGTTTTTAAATTGCTTGTTAGAGTGTGATCAGCTAGTCATGAGACTCTGGTACTTTGGTCACCGATGATGGGTGGCCAACCTATCGGAGTCTCATAACTGACCGATCACCACTCAGGCGAACAATTTAAAAACCCTATATATTGTCTTTTATGAATGTAGATTTTTAAAATTATTTGCCGGAGTGGTAGTCGGCCGGTCACAAGACTCTGGTAGGTTAGTCGTTGGTGATGGGTGACAAATTCATCAGAATCTCGTGATTGACTATCCACAACACCCATTTGATTTGGGTTGGGGTTTTAGCCCAAATCTACATGTTTTTGTTCGAAGGTTGAAGAAATGAGCATTTTCGTCATTTAAAAAAATGCTAGTTAATTTGAGTCATTGACGGTCATAGACGATGGACCGGGTCATGGGGTAAGTCAGCTTTTTCTTAACGTGGGAGGTATGTCCAATTTCAAAGATAACATGGGGGTATGTCAATTTTTTTTTAAAGCTGAGACGCAAAGAGATTTTGGTGAAACCTCCCACACCCTAATTAAGGTTGTGAGCTTTGTACAGATAATAATTGGACATGTGAAAATACAGAACTGTCCTCGGGTACAATATAACACTGATCGAGGTTAAGAAAATTCTATTCTTAGGCATTGTTGTGCCACCCACTGAAAAATTGGTTGAATTAGTTAGACTCCCAACCTTTAACCATCAGCAGACGTTCGTTGACTAACACCCAATCGTACCAAGCGAATCAATTCGTCAACAGATACCCGATTACCTAATTGACCCTAATTAATCATTTTTGGGCCCTTCTATTTAAGCCCAAATGTTTGAACACAATTAGGGCCATGGTTTTAAAAACGGCCATTTAAACGGTTTTAACGGCCGTTTAAACGTTAACGCCCCAAGCCCGTTTCCGTTAAAACACGTTTTGACGCTTTGAAAAAATGGCCATTTTTTTTTTCTTCCTTTTAACGGCCGTTAAAATCGTTTTAAAGTCGTTAAATTTTGCAATTCTTTTGTGAAAAAAATGGCAGTTAAATCTGTTAAATTTTCGTTAAAATCCATTTCTTTTGTTGAAATTTGCAATTTCAAAATTTGAATTTCAGAGCCTTTTTTCCCGTTAAAATCCGTTAAATTCTATTTTTCCATTTTTGACTCTGGACGTTTCAATCCGTTTTAACGATAACGCTCCCAGTCCGTTACACCGTTAAAACAGCCTCCTTTAAACCTTAGTTAAGGCTTTGCTTGGTTCAATGCGTGCAAATCAGATGCAATGCACCCACTTGCTACAGTTTTGGGATTACAAATGATTGGTTGGGGGCGTGCAAATGAGCTGGTGTGCAAGTGGTTGCCAAGCCTTGGCAAACTCTCAAAGAAAATGGATGGATATGCAAGCATGCATGTGCAGCCCAAAAACTGTGATAAGTGACTGCAATGTAACTCACCGCATTTTGCACAATGCATCCCAGTGCAGCAAACCAAGCAGGGCCTCAGTTTTGAGTAGGGTATGAGTAACATGATATACCAATATTTAAAAAATAATAATTATCCGGGCCCAACACCGAATTAACTGATATACCCAATCAATTTGACCACTATTGGGTGTTTCGTTCAGGTCCAATTAATAACCAGGCTGATTTAGGTATACTAGTACCCGAACTGAGCCCCACGCATTGACGCCATTTGTTCGGATCCATAGCTCAATTGGTTAACGTACAACACCACCACCGTGAAGGCTCCGTTTCGAATCTCGATCGACGAAAATAAAGAAATAAACATGAGAGTGAAAGTACAAATTTAAGTAGTACTGAGCTACAAGCCACTGGATGGAGGGGACATTAATGTTCTTCTTCCTTTGTTTTTTTTTTTCCTGGGTATCGGGATCCATAGCTCAAAGTGGTTCTTAGTCCCCGGGGTAGAGAAAATATTCGTTGGTCCCGGGACCTTCAAACTCGTTCCCCTCCCAAAATATCTGACACGTACCCTTTGTTAACCAACCTTAACTAACTAACCAGGGGTTTAACATGGGTTAATTGGTCAGATCCATAGCTCAATTGGTTGACGTACAGCACAACTACCATGAAGGCTCTGTTTCGATCAACAAAAATAAATATATAAACACGAGAGTGAAGGTACAAATTTAAGTATTGAGCTACAAGCCACTAGATGGAGGGGACCATAATGTTCTTCGATCTTCCTTTTTTAATTTTTTGAAATCATGGGTATGGGGACATCCTAGAGCACTGACTAGTCCCCGGGGCAGACTAGTCCCGGGGACCTTCAAACTTTGAAGGTTTCCCTCCCAAAATGTCTGACACGTACATCAAGTTCTAAACCTATCCCAAGTTAAATCCTTGGCGCGGTTAGCTAGTTAAGGGTGGTTAACGAAGGGTACGTGTTGGACATTTTGGGAGGGGGCCTCAAAACCAGCGAATTTTTTTTTCTCCCCGGAGCGGAGCATGAGGACTGAGCCACTTATTACCCAACTCTTTGCATGGGGTGGTCCCAAGGAGAATTGAACTCAGACGAACCTCCTACTTTTTGGAGTGGAGTCCTGGCCACGGGCACTACTCAACCATTGGGGTTAAGTGTTGAAATGGCTATTCGAGCCTAACTACGTGATACGATTATATTTACTTTAGTACTAGGAAATTAGAATATCACATCAGAGTGGACAAATGGTTATTACAATTTTCACAGGAAATATCCAGTTTCTTACAATTTTCAAGACAAATCTAGGTTATTACAACTCTACACCTTACATACCAATACTTTTTTTTGCTAAATGAGAATATATTAAAGAAAAAGAAAGTACAATCCCAAGGGGATGAAAACGGACAGCAAAGTTCTTACGTACCAATACACATGGATCATTTATTCAATTCTACATTTATCTACAAATCTATAGATTGTTCACATTTTTCAACATGGAGAATGATAGTGATCATCTCCATGGGACAATACTACACTCCAAACCACTAGATGGTCATTGAGATTTGTGGCGTGAATCTCAAAGACGATCGGTTTGGGCCTACGACGACGACATCGCCAGAGATGATGCCATCACTGTAGCCCATCATATTATTCCGATCCGAAGAATCCAAACTACACATATATGTAAAAGAAAAGCTCCTCTCCCTTTTTTTTTTCTTCTTCCAGTTAAGCTTTTCTCTACAATAAATGGTTAGCTTGGAGCTTCTTCTTTACCCAAGATGGCGATAACACTGGACTCATCTCATACTCCATGAATTTCATCATCGGATCACTCTTTCTGTCCTCCAAGTTCACCTTCTTCTCTTCGGGGAAAACCTTAACTCTCCATACCTTGAACGTTCCGTCCAAACTCGCGCTATAAACTAAGAACCCCATTACAACATTCTCCATCTCCAAACAAGATGCCAAGCATCTCACAGGTCCACGATGTCCATCCAAGACAGCCAGACATGTATGAAAGCTGCCTCCTTTCTCTCTCCTCCAAACCCTTATAGTTGTGTCCTCTGAGCCGCTAAAGAGTAGCCTTTCTTTAGCAACTAAGCAAAGAACAGCGAAGCGATGGCCTTGTAAGAATCCTCCATGGTTGAATCTAGTTGACATCTTCTCCTTCTCCCAAAAATTGATGGACCCGTCGGACGAACCCGAGTAGAGATAGCAAGAGTTGGATGCAGAGATGATGGCCAAGGCATTCACAGGTGAAGGTTGGAACCTGAGTGTCATGATGAGAGTATGTGAACTCTCCCCATAGACCCTCCTCCATATCTTAACAGACCCATCAGAGGAGGAGGTGAAGACGCACCCATCTTCTTGGTTAACCACTATTGCGTTGACATGGTCTTCATGCGCCACAAATGAGTCAACACAACTCCTATCGGACAGCCTCCAAGCTTTGACTCTCTTGTCCCACGAGCCCGTATATAACAAGCCTTCTGCATGGTAGTAAGCAAGGCACGAGATCCAATCTCCGTGTTGTTGGGTGTTTGTCCTTGGGAACAATAGAAATGAATGACGTCGAGGTAGAGTTGCCATCTTCTTTGATCGAAAGCTATCAGCGACTGAGACATTCCATACACGAATTTTGTTATCTCCATGTGTAGTGAAGAGCATGTTACCGTAAGGTAAGATGGCACGAACTCCGCCAGAATTAGTTTTAATGTATGCGTGCTCAATACACTCCGGTTGCCTCCATACACGAACATGGTTACTCTTGGAGCCCGTAAAAACGATGCCCCTCGAGACTGCGATCGAGAAGATATTTCCCTCGTGACGGTGAAGCGAGGCGATACAATGGTAGAGTAGAGATGGGGAGGGGGAGGTACGGAGAGGGGATAGTGTCCATGGGGACTCAGGGCTTGGAGGTGAAATCGAAATCATCGAAGCTGAAGAAGGCCTTGCAGAACAGAACTGGAAATCAGATTCGAACATTTGTTGATGGGTTCTGAAGGAGAGATGAGCAGGTGATTGTATGGTCTTTTGGTCTTCATTTATGAAGCTCCAAAGTGTTTTCTTCCCACAGAATTCCATGAGGGAGATGAGTGGGGAGATGCAGTGGTTGTTGCTTGGGGTCGTTCAAGGCATTAAAAGGATATGATTGAAGTAAATTCACATCGTGGTGAGCTCGAATGTAGATTGTTAAAAAATGAATACTCTCAAGGAGAATTGTTTTATTCCAAAATGTAAATTTATGTACACTAAATTTGAGTTCTCTTCTGTCATTTTCAAGATGGTTGAACCTATATTATTTGTAGATCCTAATTAATATAGGAGATGTCCTAGGTCAAGCTACCCTATAGAATGGTCGTAATTAATCAGCCAAAATGTACCTGTATATCGTAATGTCGATTGTTAAAAAAAGAATACTCTCAAGGAGAATTGTTTTATTCCAAAATGTAAATTTATGTACACTAAATTTGAGTTCTCTTCTGTTATTTTCAAGATGGTTGAACCTATATTATTTGTAGATCCTAATTAATATAGGAGATGTCCTAGGTCAAGCTACCCTATAGAATGGTCGTAATTAATCAGCCAAAATGTACCTGTATATCGTCAAACGATCCAAAAAAATTCCTGCAAATTGGATGGCTGCCATTACTGCAACAACTTTAATTATGTGCACTCTTGAGGGTGTTATCCAAGAATGAATTTCCCTTAAAAATGTTATGGTATGATCAACAGTCTATATGTAACAACTTAGTGAGCGCAACTAGGATTAGCAAAGTAGTAGAGGGCAAGTCACTATACCAAAAGGCTGGATAAGATAATGTCGCAAATGCTTCAAAGCTTGTACCACAACATAGAATTCCACATTAAAGGTACTTTAGTTCAACTCGGCTCCATTGAGCTTCTCACTGAAGAATGCCATTGGCTTCACATTTCAACACTCAACCATTGGGGTTAAGTGTTGAAATGGCTATTCGAGCCTAACTACCTGATAAGATTATATTTACTTTAGTACTAGGAAATTAGAAATATCACATCAGAGTGGACAAATGGTTATTACAATTTTCACAGGAAATATCCATTTTCTTACAATTTTCAAGACAAATCTAGGTTATTACAACTCTACACCTTACATACCAATACTTTTTTTTGCTAAATGAGAATATATTAAAGAAAAAAAAAGTACAATCCCAAGGGGATGAAAACGGACAGCAAAGTTCTTACCTACCAATACACATGGATCATTTATTCAATTCTACATTTATCTACAAATCTATAGATTGTTCACATTTTTCAACATGGAGAATGATAGTGATCATCTCCATGGGACAATACTACACTCCAAACCACTGGATGGTCATTGAGATTTGTGGCGTGAATCTCAAAGACGATCGGTTTGGGCCTACAACGACGACTTCGCTAGAGATGATGCCATCACTGTAGCCCATCATATTATTCCGATCCGAAGAATCCAAACTACACATATATGTAAAAGAAAAGCTCCTTCTCTCCCTTTTTTTTTTCTTCTTCCAGTTAAGCTTTTCTCTGCAATAAATGGTTAGCTTGGAGCTTCTTCTTTACCCAAGATGGCGATAACACTGGACTCATCTCATACTCCATGAATTTCATCATCGGATCACTCTTTCTGTCCTCCATGTTCACCTTCTTCTCTTCGGGGAAAACCTTAACTCTCCATACCTTGAACGTTCCGTCCAAACTCGCGCTATAAACTAAGAACCCCATTACAACATTCTCCATCTCCAAACATGATGCCAAGCATCTCACAGGTCCACGATGTCCATCCAAGACAGCCAGACATGTATGAAAGCTGCCTCCTTTCTCTCTCCTCCAAACCCTTATAGTTGTGTCCTCTGAGCCGCTAAAGAGTAGCCTTTCTTTAGCAACTAAGCAAAGAACTGCGAAGCGATGGCCTTGTAAGAATCCTCCATGGTTGAATCTAGTTGACATCTTCTCCTTCTCCCAAAAATTGATGGACCCGTCGGACGAACCCGAGTAGAGATAGCAAGAGTTGGATGCAGAGATGATGGCCAAGGCATTCACAGGTGAAGGTTGGAACCTGAGTGTCATGATGAGAGTATGTGAACTCTCCCCATAGACCCTCCTCCATATCTTAACAGACCCATCAGAGGAGGAGGTGAATACGCACCCATCTTCTTGGTTAACCACTATTGCGTTGACATGGTCTTCATGCGCCACAAATGAGTCAACACAACTCCTATCGGACAGCCTCCAAGCTTTGACTCTCTTGTCCCAAGAGCCCGTATATAACAAGCCTTCAGCATGGTAGTAAGCAAGGCACGAGATCCAATCTCCGTGTTGTTGGGTGTTTGTCCTTGGGAACAATAGAAATGAATGACGTCGAGGTAGAGTTGCCATCTTCTTTGATCGAAAGCTATCAGTGACTGAGACACTCCATACCCGAATTTTGTAATCTCTGTGGGTAGTAAAGAGCATGTTACCGTAAGCTAATATGGCATGAACTCCGCCAGAATTAGTTTTAATAAAACCACGCTCAATACACTCCGGTTGCCTCCATACACGAACACGGCTACTCTCCGAGCCGGTGAAAACGATGCCTCTTGAGACTGAGATTGAGAAGATGTTGCCTTTGTGACGGTGAAGCGAGGCGATACAATGGTAGAGTAGAGATGGGGAGGGGGAGGTACGGAGAGGGGATAGTGTCCATGGGGACTCAGGGCTTGGAGGTGAAATCGAAATCATCGAAGCTGAAGAAGGCCTTGCAGAACAGAACTGGAAATCAGATTCGAACATTTGTTGATGGGTTCTGAAGGAGAGATGAGCAGGTGATTGTATGGTCTTTTGGTCTTCATTTATGAAGCTCCAAAGTGTTTTCTTCCCACAGAATTCCATGAGGGAGATGAGTGGGAAGATGCAGTGGTTGTTGCTTGGGGTCGTTCAAGGCATTAAAAGGATATGATTGAAGTAAATTCACATCGTGGTGAGCTCGAATGTAGATTGTTAAAAAATGAATACTCTCAAGGAGAATTGTTTTATTCCAAAATGTAAATTTATGTACACTAAATTTGAGTTCTCTTCTGTCATTTTCAAGATGGTTGAACCTATATTATTTGTAGATCCTAATTAATATAGGAGATGTCCTAGGTCAAGCTACCCTATAGAATGGTCGTAATTAATCAGCCAAAATGTACCTGTATATCGTCAAACGATCCAAAAAAATTCCTGCAAATTGGATGGCTGCCATTACTGCTACAACTTTAATTATGTGCACTCTTGAGGGCGTTATCCAAGAATGAATTTCCCTTAAAAATGTTATGGTATGATCAACAGTCTATATGTAACAACTTAGTGAGTGCAACTAGGATTAGCAAAGTAGTAGAGGGCAAGTCACTATACCAAAAGGCTGGATAAGACAACATAGAATTCCACATTAAAGGTACTTTAGTTCAACTTGGCTCCATTGAGCTTCTCACTGAAGAATGCCATTGGCTTCACATTTTGGCTCAATACTGCCCCATGCCAACTTTAGAAGTGTCACAATACACACTTGAATGGCTGAGAAAAATCCAATATAACAAGGATTGGTGCAGAAAATAAGCTTTTGTTTGATCAACAAAAAGCTTTCATAGCTTCTTTGGACCAAGAGAACTTTCCTCTTATATACAATCGGTGATTGGTGCCATTATGAAACTAAAATGAAGAATGAACGTCGATAAAAAGATGCCAAGCCATGGAAACTTCGCACCTCATGAAGGTTGGATGATTGTGGCCACTACTTAACTGCTTCCACTTTGGAGACAGCATACCGAAGGAACCACTGTATCGGTCAAGAATGAATATTTGTTTACAACTGCAAAAAAGTTTTTCTTTATGCAAAGCTGAAAGAACTTCACGAAGATGATTAATATGCAATTCAGGACTAACACTGTAAATCAAGATATAATCAAAATAGACGACCATAAATTTGCTAATGAAAGGATGCAATACTTGGTTCATGGCCTTCATAAAAGAACTAAGAGCATTTGAAAGACTGAAGGGCATCACCAACCACTCATAAAGGCCTTCGTGGGTCTGGAAGCTAAGGCTGTCTTCCATATTCATCCCCAAATTGAATTCATTTTTGATGATATCCATTCTTCAAATCCAATTTACTAAACATAGTGCACCACTCAACTAATCCAAAAGATTATCCAAACGATCGAGGAATAGGAAAATGGTACTTGACTGTTACTTTATTGATGACACAGCTGTCAACAAACATCGATCCGCCAACTATGTACTATCCTTCATGGGAGTAAGTAAAGTAGGAACTGCATAAGAACTGAGGTTCTCCCTTATGTAATCTTTAGCCAATAATTCTTCAACCTAACATTGTAGTTCTTCATGCTCTTTTGGACTCATATGATAATGTGGTCTATTAGAAAGATTTGAATTCGACACCAAATCAATTTGGTGTTGGATGTCCCTCAATGGCAGCAACCAATCTAGTAGGTCACCAGGGAATACATCCTGATACTACTCAATGATCAAATGGCAAATAAGGTCGGGAATGGCGGGACCAATTTGTTCTTCTTTCCCAACTAACACACACCTATCCCGAATTCTTCAATTTCATCAACAAACTAACACACACCCATCCCCAACTAGTGGCTTAGGCACAACCTCCTATGTAGGAATTAAGACAATTTGGGTATTATCCCAAATAAAGCTATAGGTGTTATTGTGCCCATCCTATGTGACATTCCTTCAAATTGCCAGTCTCCCCAATAATATATGATAAGCATTAATCATAGTCACGATGTCACACCATGCACACTTAGGAGCCAATAGAAAAATGAACCAATCATCGCTTAGAGACTTTTATCTTGTTGCCCTTCTCGAGCCATGATAGTTTGTATGGATTAAGATGTGGCCTAGTATCCAATTTGAACTTTTGAACATCTTCCTCTACGACCACATTCTTGCAACTTTTGGAGTCGATAACAAGGTGGTAAATTTTTCTTTCTATGGTGCAGGTGGAGTGAAAACTATTATTGCGAAGCCACCCATTGCCATCTCGTCTTAGCGTTAAAATAGGACCGCCTCACCACCAAAATGCTTCCCCATGATCACCCGTAACAATCTCGAAGTTGGCCATTACCATCATCAACATACATAGGGATAAAATTGCCTCTGCCTCAACACCATAATTTTCCGCAAACAAGTTCTTTATCGGACGATCACGTTTTCTAGCATTTAGAAGCTCTATGCCCAAGTTTGTTGTATTTGAAACACTTCAACTCGGTACTCGTATTTGGTGTTCTAGTCGGTTGGACTCCCATGGTAGGCCGATTCGTGTAGCCTAGTGAGGCTGGAACGATATTATTTTAACCACCAAATTAAAGTGCCTCCAATCCATATAGGATTACTACGTACCCCTTTGACTCGATCCCATGTTGCTCCACGTGTAGTGCAAATTGGTGCATTCTAGACACAATAGGAATCAAATAAATTCAAGATATCCTGAAATTGCTGTCGCATACCACCAAATACGAGTAATTGGGCGGACCAATGATTCTGACTAACCGAATACACAACCTTCCATTGATATCTTGTTGATTTTTCTTAGAAAATACTAAGAACAATGGGCATCTAAAACTTGTTGAATCTTCAAGAGAGGAATATCAAACAAAGGGAAGAAGAGAAAAGTAAAATCTCAATTACATTAATAAAAACAATCAAAGTCACTACAATCATGTATTAAAGTCCCATAGATAGATAAACAATAGAAAAACGACCTAATAGAGGGTTGGTATGGAAAGGGAACCTAAGAACTGAGAGTTTGTGCAAAAAAGGAAACAAAAATTAAAATTTGGAAGAAATTGTGCGCAGCCCGATCAATCGGATGTCTCTGCTCGATCGATTGGAGGCAAAAAATTCAATTTAGGAATTAATTTTTTTTTCTCTGATCATGATATGACACTTCGATCGATCAGATGCAAGCATTTAGAAAAATCCAGAGAATATGATTTTCAAGAATTTGGTCTCCGATTAATCGGATGTGATTCCCGATCGATTTGAGGCTAAAAATGTTTGATCCATCGAATATCTCCTCCGAGCTCGATCTAGCAAGATATTCTCTTCTGAGCTTGATCTAGCTTCTCAAGCTATTCGATGGCCATTTGCTTTGGATTAGAAAGGCCCGATCCATTTAGACTTCAATTTTCTCAAAAATAAATGCAGTCTATAATCATAAAACAAAACTTTTTCTGAAGGTTGAAAAGATTTTCATAAAATATTTTTATCATGAGAAACATTCATCTTATGCTTATAGATTCTAGAATTTAATTTGAATAGTACGTGTGGATTATAATTACATCAATGACAAAGACAAAAGTTTAGAAGCTCGTCAATGAACTTGAAACCCATCTGAATTTCTTTGCCTGTATAGATGTACTCCACACGAGATGTCCATTAAAGCTTGGAAATTGAAAACCTGCTACATTTAAGATTGAAGCCCAAGTTAATAAACAATCGGTATGGGATGATGAATGTTATGTAGCCTTGTGGTCCAATATATATGGATCATTCAATTCTACATTTACCTCCAAAATCTACAACAATCCATTGTACTCATATCTTAATATGGAGAATGATAGTGATCATTCTCCATAGGACGATGCTACAGTCCAGCTCACCGGATGGTCTTTGAGATTTGTGGCGTGAATCCAAATGACGATCAGCGGTTTGGACATAGGACGAAGATAGAGACAATGACCGCTAGAGATGATGCGAACATTGCAGCCCATCACATTATTCCTAACTACATAGATATGTAAAAGAAATGCTCCTTCTCTCCTTTTTTCCACTGAGTTTTTCTCTACAATAAATGGTTAGCTTGGAGCTTCTTCTTTACCCATGATGGCGATAACACTGGACTCATCTCATAGTCCATGATTTTCATCACCGGATCACTCTCTGTGTCCTCCATGTTCACCTTCTTCTCTTCGGGAAAAACCTCAACTCTCCATACCTTGAACGTTCCATCCATACTCGTGCTATAAACTAAGAACCCCATTACAACCTTCTCCATCTCCAAACAAGCAGCCAAGCATCTCACAGGCCCACGATGTCCATCCAAGACTGCCAGACATGTATGAAAGCTGCTTCCTTCCTCTCTTCTCCACACCCTTATCGTTGTGTCCTCTGAGCCGCTAAAGACCAGCCTTTCCATAGCAACTAAGCAAAGAACAGCGAATCGATGGCCTTGTAAGAATCCTCCATGGTTGAATCTACCTGAAATCTTCTCCTTCTCCCAAAAATTGATGAACCCGTCGGACGAGCCCGAGTATAGGTAACAAGAGTTGGATGCAGAGATGAAGGCCAAGGCATTCACAGGTGAAGGTTGGAACCTGAGTGTCATGATAAGAGTATGTGAACTCTCCCCATAGACCCTCCTCCATATCTTAATAGACCCATCAGAGGAGGAGGTGAATACGCACCCATCTTCTTGGTTAACCACTATTGCGTTGACATGGTCTTCATGCGCCACAAATGAGTCAACACAACTCCTATCGGACAGCCTCCAAGCTTTGACTCTCTTGTCCCAAGAGCCCGTATATAACAAGCCTTCAGCATGGTAGTAAGCAAGGCACGAGATCCAATCTCCGTGTTGTTGGGTGTTTGTCCTTGGGAACAATAGAAATGAATGACGTCGAGGTAGAGTTGCCATCTTCTTTGATCGAAAGCTATCAGTGACTGAGACACTCCATACCTGAATTTTGTAATCTCTATGGGTAGTAAAGAGCATGTTACCGTAAGCTAATATGGCATGAACTCCGCCAGAATTAGTTTTAATAAACCCACGCTCAATACACTCCGGTTGCCTCCATACACGAACACGGCTACTCTCCGAGCCGGTGAAAACGTTGCCTCTTGAGACTGCGATTGAGAAGATGTTGCCTTTGTGACGGTGAAGCGAGGCGATACAATGGTAGAGTAGAGATGGGGAGCGGGAGGTGTGGAGAGGGGATAGTGTCCATGCTGACTCGGGGGTCGGAGGTGCAATTGATGAAATCGTTGAATTAGAAGGCCTTCCAGAACAGAACTGGGAATCAGGTTCGAACATTTGTTGATGGGTTTTGAAGGAGAGATGAGAAGGTGATTGTATGGTCTTTTGGTCTTCATTTATGTAGCTCCAAAGTGTTTTCTTGTCCATCAGAGAGAGGAATGGGGAGATGCGGTACTGGTTGTTGCTTGTTAGTGTAAGAGATGGGCTAGGTTGATGTGTATATAGCTGTCACACTGTTGAATTTTGTAGATCTGGTCAGTTTGGGATCATTAATTCATGGCATTTAAAGGATTGAAGTAAATTCGCATCGTGGTGAGCTCCACTGTAGATTGTCAAAAATAGGAGAAACTAGGGATTGGTGGTGAAAATGACTACTATCAAGATAGTTGAACCTATATAATGATTTGAAGAACGCTATGTCGAACGAGGATTGAAGATCGCTATGTCTAATTTAAGGGTAATTGAAAATTATTGTGGCAACTAAGAGTTATGTTCATGACAATAACATTTCAGCATGGACTACCATGCACGATCACTAGATTGTTTGAGGCACTCACTATATGTCATGCGTGTATAGCTTCTTGGCCTCTTATTGTAATTCTATAGGGGAGCTAGAACTTGTCCCCCACAGATGTTCCCTACTCTTCTTATTAGTATTCTTGTGAAGGATGCTGGTGTTTGTTCTGTGTATAATTGGTTGTAGCTTTTTTTTTTTGTCTTTTATCAAAATAGTTTGGTAGCGTTAACTACCTAACTCTAGCTTACAAAAAAAAAAAAAAGTCTAAGATTATTTAAAATTGACCTTCCACAAACTAACAAAAATTGGAGAGAATAGAAAAGATCAATCACATATACACAACAAAATTACGTGGTTCAGCAGTGTGTCTACGCCAATGGATGAGAAGAGCTCTTTCATCATCTCTAAAGAATTAGTGTTATAATATCTCTCTCTCTCTCTCTCTCTCAAAATATGCAAGTGAAACCATAATGCCACTTTAGAGAGTATATATATATAATCATGTTAGAAAGAAATATCCAAAAGTACCAGCCCCAATACAAGTTGTATGAATTTGTCTGGAGAAAGAAATACCCCAACACAAATAATTGTACTTATACTAACAAAAACTACTAGCGGCTCCGGACTTGCGTATAGCTATTGCTTAATAAATAATAATTGATCCCTGTAGAATAGTACTCCCTGTAGAATATAAGGTACTTTACACGACGATCTTCACCTTGGCTGTACGTGTTTTCCACTTTGAAGATAACTTGTAGATGTGTGATCTTTCTTCACTCTCCTCATCTAAGATGCACTGCTAATCTTCAGCACTGGGCAATATTTAAACTTCCCTATAGAAATTAGTTTAGTCAACATCGATCAACTGCATTATCTTTCCTTTGTACGATTGAAATTAATTCTTGTATCTTGTGGAACCTTACATCAATATGTTTGGTCCTAGTATGATAGACTCAATGCTTTCCCAGATAAATGACCATCACATTACAATTGGACTCTATTCTACTTCAACCCAAGCTCATTTATCAATCTCTTTAACTATATAATTTCTTCGGATGTCTGTAATAACAGCCGTGATAATGGACATAATGGTAATATTAGAAGTCCGTTATAATGTTACAGTCGTTGTTATCTTGAAATGAAATGACTATATTAATAATGGTCAGGCGCAGGGAACCCCCTTTTTTCTGACACCTCTCAGTGTTTGTGTGCTTGGCCATGGATTTCAAGAATCAAACGGTGGTTGTCAGCGCCGAGCTGGCATCAGTACATTTTCCACTTTTTGGGTCGCTGATAACCACCGTTGGATTTGTGAAATCCATGGCTGAGCGTGCGAACACCGAGAGGGGTCAGAATACTTATAAATAAGAGATCTGGATGAACCTTTCTGCAAGGACATACACCGTGCAAGGCCCACTACTAAATACATATATAAAAAATTTCTAAAATAAGGGGCTTTAAGGCTCTGTCAGTTCGTTAGGATAATTAGAAGGGATTGTAAGGTGGCATTTATGAGGACACGTGCGAGTAAATTATGCAACCTCCATAACCGTTAGTTGCCTTTTGCAACAGCTACTCTCAACATGATTGGCCATATTTGATGAGGGCAACAACTAACTTAAACACCGGCCTCTCTCTTGAAAGAAGGAGTGCCAAAGGATGTTTTGTTGCTGGTGATTGTACATGTGGCCTAACATCTTATCAATCCGATCCTTCATTTGACGATAGTGGGCTGGTCATCGTGGCCCTTATTACAAGTTAATTTGAAAGGTCATATTGGCATAAATGAGAATTTTTTTATGTGGTGGCCGCGTGTGGACCCAATCAGGTTCCATGACAGAGTGAGACCCACGTTTTTTAACCCTTGCAAGCAACTTGTGGAGCAATTTGCAGCTTTGTATCCTTCTCAATCATTATGATCATGCTTTTTTGATGGGATCATGAAGTTAAGTTGAAATAGACAACCATCAAGGCACCTTCAAAGCATTAGAACATGAATGGCGATGGATTCGTCGGTGTCGCTTCATTTTATTAAGATGATAAGGATTGGCATTGAAGATATAGACCCATCGGCATTACCATGGGAAAAATTCGGTGGTCCCGGTTTGAAGGTCCCCTCCCAAAATGTTTGACACGTACCCTTTGTTAAACACCCTTAACCAACTAACCAAGGGTTAACGTGGGTTGGGTATAGGGCTTGCTGTACGTGTCAGACATTTTGCCAGGGGGACCTTCAAAGTTTGAAGGACCCCGGGACCAGCCAATTTTTTCTCTATCACCACAATGGTCAGCCTTTTTTTACTTTTGTTTTAGGCTCAAGCACCCTAGGACTTTTCTTTTTTGACTTGTCTTTTCACTTGTGTCCTTGGCCGTGGAGTCCAACGGTGGTTTTGCTTTGGCAAAAAGTGAATGCCAGTTCAGCACTATCAATCACAGTTTGATTGTCACGGCCGATGATACAAATGAAAAGACAATCCCCTGATCGAGCCCGACCCTTTGTTCTATATCCAATTGAGAGAGAGAGAGATTCTAGCAGATTTTGTTGTCGGGGAATTTTGGATACCCCGTCATTTGTTCTTATCACCCCCTATCTCTTAATTCTCCTCACCAATTTATGAAAATCTCTAATTGCCCCGAGGACCCATCGAAATCTCTTAACACCCCTCCCTTTCAAGTGAAACACGAAAGTAATTGTACGGGTTTTACCCAGTCTTACTTAATTTCCTTCGTTGTCGAAGACAAACGTGTTTGCATATGCGCCTCCTGCATCCCTGTTATCACCATTAACGTTATGTAAGCCATTTACATCTCAGTAGAGAAAAGCTTCGACAAGCCAGAGAGTGGAGGCACCTTTCGTTCCGGACATAACAGTCCGAACAATCAATTTAAAGACCATGACCGAGATTGCACGAGAAAAAGAAACCCCAATGTATCGTTCCGGCGAGATTACTAGAAATTCTTCTTAGAATAGTTTCGGAAATGCAGTTAGAATGATTTTGTCGATTAAAAAAAATTGAATTCAAATACATACATCCATCGATTGCTTTACCCAAAAGTTCCCAAATAAGAGTTGTAAAAGATGTAAAATACAACCTTAGAATTGTTTAGGTATTCTCCCTTTGCTTTTTCAATAGCCTCCCTTGCTTTGAAATAGTATTCTTTGCTCTTTCCTATACTCCAACGGTTTGAATTTTAGAGGGGATGAGTAGAAATAGAAATGGGTTAATTAGAGAAACAAAGGGGTTAAAGTTAGTATTTTATATATCTTGAGGGGGAAAGATAAAAGAAAACACATGGGATATAGAAATCATCTATATATCTATATAATAGCACGGCCCTGCTGACGTGGAACTCTGGACGCACAGCGCACCACGTCAGCAAGTCATTCTCTAAAAACTTTTTTTATTTTTTTCAGGTTTTAAACACGGGGACGGTTATTCGAAGTGACACTCTCTTCCCATGTCATCTCTAAAGCTATTCACAAAAACTCTCTCCATTCTCCAATCGTCACATGCAGTTTAAACGCCACATACCAGTTGCCATGTCATCAACAATGGGATTCCTATTAAAACAATAAAACAATCCACGTCTCCCAACCCAACCGTTCCTTTATTTTTTTTTCTTAAGAGAGGCATCTGTAGGACTCTACTCCTCTCCGTGTGCCACGTGACCAATTTAGTTTTTCAAATCCCAATCGTTTCGTTTTTCTTTAAGGGCCTGTTTGGTACGTGAGAAAAAGAGTTCCGACGGCAAATATTTAGCCAGACGAATATTATCTTGGCTAAATATTTGCTCATAGCAATATTTAACAATGTTTGGTACGTGTACGAGCTAGCTCACTTCAGCTTACTTCATTTTCTTTCAATTTGAGTGGGTCCCACATATCAAAGTAAGTCAAAAATAGGTTGGGTCAGTGCGGGATCCACATATTATGTCAAAGAATAAAAAAAAATTCATTTTTATCTTTTTTATATATTAAAAAATTAATTTTTATTGAAAATAGTGATTTTTCGGCGAGAAAATAAAATTTTCTCACCAAGGCATAATCGGCGTGAAAATATTTTCACAGGGGGGGGGGGGGGGGGGGGGGGGGGGGGGGTGACCAAATGTTTTCCCGCCGCGGAGGGCAAATATGTGGGCCCGGCTAAATATTCGCCAAGAGCGGGTGGCTGCCAAACACAGCCGGGCGAATATTTGCGTGGCTAAATATTTTATTTGCCCGCCGGGGTGCGTTACCAAACAGGCCCTAAATGGCTTCAAATAAAGAGAAAATTTTTGAAGCGGTCAAAGTTTGAAGCGGCGAAGATGCACCAGTAGCATTTCGCCAGCCGTACTAAGGCTAATGTGATGTTAACTGACTTTGCTTTTAAAAAACTTTAAAATTTTTTTTTTTCTCTCTCTTAACCGCGAGGGACAGGTTCCAATGACCGACAAAAGTGAACCAAAAAAGTTGACGTTTTTCGGGGTCGTGGATCCCGAGAATCCAACGGTGGTTAATAGTGCTGAGTTGGCATCACTTTTGCAAAAGCAGAACCACCGCTGGATTCTGACGATACACGGCTGAGAAAAAAACGTGAATTTGTTGGTTCACTTTTGTTGTCCTCGGAACCTGTTCCTTCTGCAAATGAAATCTTTCTGTTTTTTTTTTATATTTTATATTTTTCTGTTTGTTTAGAAAAACGAGTAAGATTGCCTGCCACTCATACTCAAGTAGCTACCTGACCACCCACAATATAAGACACGTGGAAATTTATTAGAGGGCATTGACTGTATAGATGTTTAGCCAATCCCTAGGTGGACCTACAAACCCAAGATCAACCCGATAAGTGATTTCTAAGCCTTAGTTGAAGTCATTTTCTTTGGTTGATTTTAACCGTAGGAATTTGAGCATTAATTACCATTATTTCCATATAAAGATCCAAAGGTCTGAAATCACTAATCATGCTGATTTTTTGTTGGTATGTCCACTTACGGATTGGTCAAACATCTATACGGTCAGTGTCCTCTAATAAATTGGCTTATATTGTAGATAGTCAGGCAAGTCTCACCGGAGAAAAACAGTGTGTTTTCGTGTGACATAAAGAATCGGTCAAAAGGAAAAGAGTAAACCTTCCCTCACACCCCTCAGTGATCGAAATCTATCACAGCCCACAATACCAGCGATGTGGCACACTTTTAGGGGACTCTGACCGTATGGATGTTTGGCCAATCACTAGGTGGAGATACAGACCAAATATAAACTTGATCAGTGATTTCTAAGTGTTGAATTGAAGTTATTTTCATGGGCGAATTTTAACCGTAAGAATTTAAGCATTATTGGGCGTTATTTGGTTACAAATATACAAAGGCTGTAAATTACTAATCACGCTGATTTTTGGTTTTCAGGTCTACCGAGGGACTGGTCAAACATCCATACAGTCAAAGTCTACTAAGAGTTTGCCACGTGGCTTGTATTGTGGGCAGTGAGCGGATTTGCTCAATGCGGCGTGTGGGCGAAGTTCACACGGAAAGTCGGTTAAGAGAGAGAAAAAAGAATCTTACTTTTTTTTTCAAAGCAAATTACTTCTTTTTAAAAGAAAAGTACGGTTAACATCACATTAACATTAGTACGGCTGGCAAAATGGTACTGGCGCATCTTCGTCGCTTCAAACTTCCACCGCTTCAAAAATTTTCTCTCAAACAAAATGGTTCACAGTCCTACACAGCTTCAAATTCACGAGAAAATATATTTCTATAATTATAAATTGAAAATTGTTTACACTAACCATTGAATTTGATGATTAATGACCATTGAATTTGAGTTTTTTTGGTGGGTTCATTCATTCACGAGATTTCATATTTTTGAAGTACTCATATTCTATTTTTGAAAATGTTTTAAAAGTTGATGAGCCTGTGCTTTAGCACGGGGTAACCACACTAGTTTTAATTATAGTTTAAGTGGGGGATAAAAAGAGAAATTGACGGGGTATCCAAAATTCGGCTTTGTTGTCACCCACTATATCTAGAGTAAAACTTCTGTCACAATGGGATTGCAAATCGCACAATCACAGCCAATGAGTTCTTGGCACGTACGCCTCAAAGCAAAAGCACATGGGTACGTTGCAAAAAGCACTTGTGTACGTGCCGAGAACTCATTGGCTTGTGATCGTGTGATTTACAATTTCTTGTGATAGAAGTTTTACTCCTATATCTATATAACAAGTGACAGTAGTTATCTCTCTACTTGCACTTGATTTAGGCAAATGATTTGAGCACGGCCCACCCACTAGGCTTTGATGAGGACACCCTTTTCTCACCTCCTCTCCGTGTTCGTGTGCTTGGCTGTGTATTTTACAAATCCAACGGTAGTTGTCAGTGCCCCCCAAAAGTGATGCTAGTTCGGCGCTGACAACCACCGATGGAATCCAACAACCAAGCACACGACCACGAGAGGGGTCAGAAAAAAGGGGCAAGGTTTAAAGGAGGCCATTTTAACGGTTAAACGGACTGGGGGCGTTACTGTTTAAACCGTTTAAACGGATTGAAATGGCCAGTGGCAAAAATAGAAAAAAACAGAAAAAAATGGAATTAAATGGATTTTAACGGAAAAAAATAGAAAAAATGGCACTGAAATTTAAATTTTGAAATTTAAAAATTAAAAAAAATAAAATTTAACGGATTTTGATGGAAATTAAACAGATTTTAATGGAATTAAACGGCCATATTTTTCACAAAAATTTTAGAATTAAACGACTGTTTAAACGATTTTAAAGGCCATTTAAACGATTTTAATGGCCGTTAAAACAAACAAACGGCCATTTTTTTCAAAACCGTTAAAACGGTTTTAACGGAAACGGGCTTGGGGCGTTACAGTTTAAACTGCCGTTTTTAAAACCATGAAAAGGGGTCCTCTGAGCCTGACCCGTGATGATAACTATTGAGAGAATAATTGTGAAAGAGAATAAAGATGGGGTCGTGATGTAAGAAGGTATACCTGAGATAATTTCATCTGCGGAAGCGGCATTTTTGGTAGTCACTACTGCCATCTAGGCCGACTGACCGCATGGATGTTTAGCCCACCCTATAATAGACATTCATACGAAAAATCAGCTTGTTTAATGATTTTTAGCCGTTGGTTTTAGTACTAAAAAATGGTTGTATTCAACGGCTATAAGAACGCCTTAAATGGTGCTAAAAAGTGTTAAAATCTAATGGTTATAAATTACCAATCAAGGTGATTTTTGGTATGTATATCCACCAAGGGGTGGGATAAACATCCAAGCGGTCAATGGGCCCAGATGGCAGTGGTGACTACCAAAAATGCCGCTTCCGCAAATGAACAGTTTCAGGCATACCTTGTTACATCTTTTTCCATAAAGATGTGTATGAGACTTTAATCCTACATTGGTTAGGTGTCAGAATTGTTTGGTGATCCAGAGTAAAACTTCTATCACAACAAAATGTAAATCACACAATCACAAGTCAATGAATTCTCGGGCACGTACACAATTGCTTTGTGCAACGTGTCATGTGCTTTTCTTTGAGGTGTACGTGCCGAGAACTCATTGGCTGTGATTGTGTGATTTGCAACTTTGTTGTGACAGAAGTTTTACTCGGTGATCCATAATAAAACGGTTAGGTGTCAGAACGGTTCCACCAAACTCCTGCATTTCAAAGTGGCGTCTTTCCCGTGCCGCTGAGGTACTGGAGAACGGAAAATTTTTAGTTACAAGCTCAATTTTTTGGGCCCACTAACCGCTTGGATGTTTAGCCCACCCCTCGGTGGATACATACACCAAAAATCAGCTTTGATTGATAATTTCTAGCCGTTGGACTAAGTATTTTAAAACTATGCAGAAAGCATGCTTGAATCCAACGGTTAGAATCAATCCGACAAAAGTGCTAAAATCTATGGCTAGAGAAAACGAGTCAGATAGATTTTTGGTATGTACATCCACTAATGGGTGGGCTAAACATCCATGCAGTTAGTAGGCCCAAAAAATGAGCTACGTAGGATCACATGAGCTCTCTGCATCGACTGCATCCAAAGTATTGATCATAATTTTTCCAGGCAGAGTATACTTCCAAGTATCCAAGCCACTTAATTTGGATCTCGTCCTAGCTTGAGGGGATTGGGCCCCATCTGCGCGCAAATGATATTTTTGTTTCCTGATTGATCGTCGCTTAGTTTTATAATCTCTGTTTGGTGATCCGTTGGATGGATGGGATGGAAGTTGGAGGAAGGAGGAGAGACGGGTTTATTGTTGGATGATAATTTTAAGTTCATTCTCCCCTATACTTTTCTGGTATCAGATCAAGCGAGGAGTAAAATTTCGATGACAGAGATGGTCAGTGAAGCCTCTGCCAACCCATAATATGAGCCACATGGCACACTCTTATAGGATGCTAACCGTATGGATGTTTGGCCAATCCCTAGGTGGACCTGATTAGTGATTTCAAACCTTTAGATTCTTGTACTCCAAATAATGGTCACTAATGCTCAAATTCCCACTGTTAAAATAAACCCATGAAAATGACTCCAATCCAACACGTTTACAAATCACTAAGAAAAAGTGTGTAAATGGGATGGGTTTGGGTGTTTACCCAAGCCCAGCATAGGACATAAGTAGTTAGGCCCAGCTTTGCCAGGCCCATGATGGAAGAGAAGATATAGTCCCAAGCCCAACACAAGAAAAAATTTAAGGGCTGGGAAATAAGATTGGAGTGGCCCTAAATTTGTTTTTATAAAGTTAAACCTAAGCTCATCCCATTAACACCCCCCACTAATTATGTCTAAATAGTAGGTTAAAAGTGTGCCAACCCGCTTTGGGTCCAGGCTTGGATTGCATCTTTAGCTAGAACATTGTCCGGGCTTGGGCCTATCTCTAATGCCCATTTTTCAAAATTGGTGGGCCTAGGCATGATGGGACTCTATGATGGAACCTGGCCATGCCCTGCAATTATTAGACAACTAAAACTTTTTTCTAGTATTATTTAAAGAATAAAAGTTATAAATACATTTAAATAAATTTTAATTGTTTTAAATAATGTAAATTAATTGAAACAAGGACTATGAATGGGGACCAACTCGAACGAGGTTCAAGCTCGAGTCAAGTAGGCATCAATCGTTGGCAGGCAATACATCAACTTCCAAATGTATCACAAAATTGGAACGAAAGACTCGGAATTGATTGACTAGACTTGAAATCGATAGGAATTGTCCATCTCAATTTTTATTTATTTAATTAAATCCTATTAACAATATCTATAATGCCCCTATTTCCTGGCATACTCATTCTAATTATATAAAAGTTTATGGATGTAAATCTATTACCTACTCCCTAGGGTGCACATTAAAAAATAATTTTTATCAATTATTAATTTAATTAATTATTAATAAAAATTAATTTTTTGTAATTATCTAACTATTTCTCAATTGTCTTAATTATAACAAGGCACGCTCTTTGAGATTTTAAGATGATGTCAAAAAATGTTCTATCTTTCAAATGTGGTTTAACCCATCATGTTATTAGTGAATTAATGTTTATCTTTGTTAAATACTATATTATGAAGATTAATTATTAAACGCCTTAAATCAAAATTATCAAAAATACCCCTGAATAAAAATACAGAGCATTATAATAACAATATATATAATGTAATAATCTATACTATTATAAAGGCAAATTAGGGGTTGGCGATGACGCGGGCTTCAGACACTTGCCTATTGAGTAAAACTTTGATGAGGGACGGCACTTTGAGCAACATGGCACACTCTTAGAGTTCACTGGTGGTATGGATATTTGGCTCATCCATAGGTAGACTACATACCAAAAATCATCATAATAAGTGAGTTCTAGCCATTGGATCTGAGTACCCCAAATAATACTCGAAATCCACAGTTAAAATTTAAACCATGGAAATAACTCTAATCCAATAGATAAAAGGTACTAATCAGGTTGAATTTTGGTATGTAAGTCCACCTAGCAATGGGCCAAACATCCATACTCTTGGTGATCTTTAATTGTGTGCCACGTGACTCATACAATAGTTCGTCATCAACATTGATGAAGCCCTTATAATCACTCACATGCAACGCTCGTTCCGCCCCCTAGTATATATAATGTAATTGATATATAATATATCAATACATATAATGTAAGACTAATTGGGGTAATGATTATGTAACTAAAATTTTAAAATATCTTACCTAGATGAGAGAGAGAGAGAGAGAGAGAGAGAGAGAGAGAGAGAGAGAGAGAGAGAGAGAGAGAGAGAGAATTTTTGGTAAAAAATTCGTAGGGTTGAAGGAGTTTTTTGGTAAAAAGGCGTGGGGACATAATAGGTATTTTTTGAATTAATGGGGTTTAGGGGGGTAAAAGGGACGGAAAAGGTCAAAAGGTGTGGGGACATAATAGGTATTTTTTGAATTAATGGGTTTAGGGGGGTAAAAGGGACGGAAAAGGTAAAAAGGTGTGGGGACATAATAGGTATTTTTTGAATTAATGGGGTTTAGGGGGGTAAAAGGGACGGAAAAGGCCAAAACAGGCCATATTTTGAATAAAAATGAAATTTGAAGTTGAAAGGGGTGGCCGGGCCGGGCCAGGCTTCAAAGGAGTGGGCCCGGGCCCTGACTGTGGACCACATCGGTCCGGCTGCAGGCCAAAGTTACAGGCTGAGAGCTAAAGGGGTGAGCTTCATTATAACAGCAGAAATCTAAACGTATGCCGTTGCAGACCAATATGCGAGATAAAATTCAAGAACGGACAATTTTGTTGCTTCGTAAATTTAATTTGTATCCCTGATTTCCTGTGGGCTCGAGTTTTTTTTTCATTTTTCTGGCCCCTTTTCGTATTTTTATTGAGTTTCTACTTGGTCAAAAGTTCTAATTGGGACGGTTGCCGACCATGTTTTTCAAAGGGATTTTTAGAGTCAAATTGGTTAACGAGATGGGCCCACTTTTATCATATTGGGTGGGCCCATTTTCATCATATTGGACTATCAAGAATTTATAATTCTATATTGGGCATTATTAGCATTGTCCCACGTGTCCCAAGGTCCACACCACTGATGGTCATCGTGATTCCCTCTACACGAATCCCAAAGACCTCCACAATGAATAATTTCAAAGAGCATTAATGCTCCAGTATCATCCTAAGGACGATGCTATCATTGCTCTTCTATATTTTAATGAAATAGGCTGTGTCTATTTCGGCCTGTCCTCCCTACGTTTACATCGTTGGATGGTGACAGAGATTTACAGCACACATATCTATCAGAAGATTCTCATGTTTTGAAGAAAATCAAATGCCATGTTACATCTTTTCCCTTCCTTTTGTAATTGGATAACCTAGGAAGCATGAATGAAAATAAAATAACTGCCATTATAACGGTAAAGCCCCAACTCAGTTATGTTATTTCGAGAATAATGGATAAATCAAAAAAAGAAAAAAAGGCTTAATGTTATAATGGCAGTTATAATGGTATTAATGATCAATATTTTGAAAAAAAATGTTTCAATTACTGTAATCGAGATTATTTTTAAAATATTACCAAATTTTTTTTTGACCATTTGTCTGACTCTGATGTAATAAATATGACATAGCGTGAAACAATATGGAGATATGACCAATGTCAATATCTCGAGGTTTAGAATCCACCAACAGATAAGAACTCACTAAGGATCTAAATCACGAAATCTTATTGATAAAAACTGTTTTTGCATTTCGGGTTACATTCTATTTAATGTACAACGAAACTAAGCAAAAGAGAAAAATCACTAAAAATGAAGAAATCTAGTTAAGTTTGGAAACTGATAATACTAGTGTCTAGAAACATGTCAGAATTGACGGTGAGCGATTCTGACTTCTATAATTGAAGTTATTGCTAAAATAAAAACTTTCTAAAATAATAAAATTGTCTTTTTCACCCCCTAAATGATGGAATTTGGCCGAAATGCAGTATACATCACGATAATTGTGTGGTTCAGACACAAGAGCTTCAGGCTTGTGTAGTTCAGACACCGTTGATAATTTTATTAATGCCCATTATGTCCCTTTAGTATCGTTTGAGCTTTTGACAATCCAAAAGCTCTATGAAAGAATCCGCTACTACATCAAAATATGACCCATTATAAAGGTCAAAACAGTAGACTTGGGGCCACCCCCAGGATATATCCCAGTAGACCTGGCGCGCCTAACCACGCCCATTAGGATTAGTCAGGTGCTCTAAGAGGCCGGATACCTGTGTCATAAAAATAAAAAAATAAATGTCAAAACAATAACGTTAAGGGACATTATAACAGACCATTTAAAACCACGATCCTAAGAGTCAACCTCAAATTTGGAATTAGTACAGTAATTAGTTGTCTCCTAGAAATGGGCCCCATTGACATCACACATCCACATAGAGGATTATCTCGCCGTGCGATAATGTTGAAAGGCGGCGAACGACGTGGAATACATGTGGCATATCGATCGTGCAAAACGTAACAATGACATTGAGAGATACCTTGAATATTAAGTGAAATTCAGTTAGCCGTATTTTGCATTATTAAATTAGCACCATATCCTATCATGATTGTCATGCCATGCCATGACATGGCTGGACAGATGCCTGTGTCCGGATAAGATCAATTCGTCCATGTTAGGTGTTTGGATATTACCAAAAAAATTGAAGCAGGGACACTCACGGAAATGGGTCCAACCCCGATGCTATATGTTTGGGCTTGGCTGCATTTACAGGTTTGACAAATTAGGCCTGAGCTTATTTTCAAGCCTGTCATGTAAATGGGCTTGGTTTGGGCTTACCTTCAACAAAATATAAGCTTAAGCCCAACCCAATATAATGGCTCTTTTAATTATACCAATCCTAGGTGCGAATTCAGCCCAACTGTTTACTCCTGTTTTGCTTCTTTTCTTTTTTAATTATTTTTATTAATAGGGCTTCTTTAGTCTTTACACAATACAATCATCATGTGTAATGCACGTGCCATCCCCTCTCGGCGACTTACACATGCGCCACATAGATCATGGAACGATGATATTGAGAGATGACTAGAATGTTATGTGTCAGTTAGCGAAGGTTTGACTGCGTAGTTAAATTAACGCATATGCGGTCACGACATGTTAACATTATCTCCATGACCCCCATGACATGAACATATTTTCTTTCCAAAATTAAGATTAAAATCGCAATATGAACCATGTTGGTCATCCCACCCTTGACTTGAATATGCCAACATGCCTGTGAGTGCACATCTATATGCAAACCGAGACACATAAACACCACACATACATAGAGACACACGTACAAGATAAGTGTGTGCGTGTGTGTGTTGAATTGACCACTCACTACCCGGTTTCCTTACAAACCCACTTTAATGGATCTGTAGAGACAAAAAGGGTCACAAAGAGGATATCCAAAAATATGTAAATATAAAAAGAAAAGCCCATGAAAGATATAAACAAGCCCATCTCCCTTTCCAAATAGGGTATTTTAGTACGTAAGACCCCCTGGAATTTGAAAGTAATTAGTAATACCCCCTTATACTTTCAAACTTTAGGATTACCCACCTTGACCTAGTTTAACCATCATTTGACTAACGTTTTTAACGTGAATCTCCAACTTTTCTTCTGGAGATTCCTTCGTGATACCCTCCCCTCTCAAGAAAAAATTCTCTCTCATTTCAGATATCGTTGTCAAGTGTCCTCTCTACAGTTACCCCTCAGAAGATGTGATTCACGCTTTGTTCCAATGTCCCTTCAATGACCGGACCTGGTTTGCTTTGTCTTTCTCTCTTAGACCTTCTCTCTTGACAAAAGTACCAAATAGTGCAATTTCTGGCTAACCTCTGTGGGAAGAAAAAAATCATAGCGAGTGGCATCTTCACAGCCTGCACTTGTCTATCCTGTTTATGTGGAGACTTTGGTTAAACAGGAATGACTGTGTCCACTCGACCAAGCGTGTGCATCCACATGCAACACATCCTTGCTTTGGTTAATTCTATGTTGCCCCCCAGTCCCACGAATTCTTCTTCCCCCACTCCTCGTGGGTGGTCCCCCAAGAGGAGGGCTGACTTAAACTAAATATGGATGCTGCTCGGTCACACACTTCTCAGAAGGCAAGTCTCGATTTTATCATTCGTAATGCGTTATCAGATATCATTCTTGCAGGAAGTCACCCCTCAAGTGCATGTGATGCAGATGAGGTAGAGGCGCAGGCTATCCTGAGAGGTCTTCGGGTTGCAAAAGATTCCCAGATGGACAATTAGTTGATAGTGAAGTTCGACATCAAAGGGGTAGTGGGGGCTTTGTAGGATGGTTACTCGGACTTAGGTTGGTTTTCCTTGGGAGTTTGCGCCAGCATTCTGGAAGTTTCTAGATCTTTGCTCGTTTATGATTTATATTCGCTGGACGTATATCTAATTCTGCTGCCCATACTATTGCCCAACATGCTAAACTCTTCTCTCCCAGTCCTTTGGGCCCTGCTATTTGAGGCCATGGAAAAGAACCGGCATCCCAGTTAAGACTTGGGTTAGTTTGTTTTACTTATGTTTTGTTTAATAGTACCTTCTTATAGACAAAAAAAAATGTGACATGTATCATGCGCTTGTTAATGCACCTATGAAAGGACCATATTATTGCAAGTATATATAATGCTAACGATGTGTGATTCAAGTCCGTTTTAACTGAAGTCCACCACTGTTAAACTAGGTCAAGGGGGGGTAATGCTAAAGTTTGAAAGTATAAGGGTGTATGACTAATTACTTTCAAATTCAAGGGGGTCTTCCTAAAATACCCTTCCAGATATTTCCAAACACACCCTATAAATAATCCAAATACTCTTAAGATTCCTTTCTATCTATCTCTATCCAGCCGGCCTATGTTCCCATTTACTAACCTTATTAAACATGAGAACATAGACACTAAAAATAAAAAAAATTGAAACTTATAAGTCACATTGAGACATGGTCGGTGCAGTTAGTGGCCTGAAGCAACTCATCAATCATCTGTGTCCTTTTTTGTCATTATTGTTTCACTCCCATATGCACCTCTCTCTCCCCCTTTTTGACATTTCTTAGCGGGTCGGTCACATGGGCGAATTATTAATGAGCTTCTCGACATTTCCATTAAAGCATGTTAGTGACAGCTAGGATGACCAGAAGAGCTTATTGGATGAACTTGGATAATCTATACACTTCACATCCCTCATCTCTTCATTTAAAAAACCTTATATTATATACCCACATGTTGGTGTATATATACATGTGATAGGAGGGCTTCTGCCTTATCTCCATCTCTCCCTCTCTTTCTCTCTGACTGTCTGTCTGTCTATTCATCTATCTTGAGCGATTTTACTTTGGAAATGGCTGGAATTGCTTTCGGACGCTTCGATGATTCGTTCAGTTTGGGCTCTCTCAGGGCCTATCTTGCCGAGTTCATCTCGACCCTGCTTTTTGTCTTTGCTGGTGTTGGTTCAGCCATAGCTTACAGTTACTTCTCTTCTCACCCTCTTTAACAAAATTTGGTAGTTAGGCCTTCAATGTCAGTTGGGGTTCATTTAAAGCTTCATCAACTAACTAAATTTTAAAATGAGCCATGTTTGAAGTTTAGTAAATTGTGTCCATCTAGATGTACGAGGTACTTACAAAATCCCGGCAAAGTGCTGAGGGCGGTGTTGTTTTTTTTGGATATACCATGGGTTTCCGGGCCTCTCAGAGCACCTAACTATTCCCACGGGACATGTATGTTACAGGCTGCACACGTGCCAGGTCTACTGAGAAATATCACCTCTACTTACCCAAAGCGATGTCCTGGCCATCTCCACCCGACTCCGTTGGAGTGTGTTGAGGGGGGTGTTGTTGGAGTTTGTTGTTTGGTTATGTGGCTAACACTCCGTCTACGTTATGACCCTTTGATATTCATTGTTGTGCCTCTCTCTAGAGATTTTTTTTTGAATCCTGCGCCACATATACCCATGGTTTAGGCTTTGATTTTAAAAACACTATTTAAAAAATAACCACGGGTATATGTAGCACGCGATTATTGGCGCATGATCACCGCTTCAAAGAATCCCACCGCTTCAAAAAAATTCTCCTCTCTAACAGATTAAGCTTCTAGAGTAAAGTGATTGTCAACAACATACACCATTGTTATTCCACTTCATGCTTTATAATAATTAAGTTATTTTGTACAGACAAATTGACATCGAACGCCGCTCTTGATCCGGCCGGACTTGTTGCCGTCGCTATTTGCCATGGGTTTGCTCTCTTTGTTGCTGTCTCTGTTGGTGCCAACATTTCTGGTGGCCATGTCAACCCAGCTGTTACCTTCGGATTGGCTCTTGGTGGCCAGATCACTATCCTTACGGGCATCTTCTACTGGATTGCCCAGCTCGTGGGCGCCATCGTTGCATGCTTCCTCCTCAAGGCAGTCACTGGAGGCTTGGTAAGATATTAGATCATTTTTTTTCCTAGTGTCTATATGAAGGAAACATCTAATTATGGTATGTGTTCATGTGACCCATTTGTTGTTACTGCTCTTTCAGACAATTCCTATCCACAGCTTGGCAGCTGGAGTTGGAGCCGTTGAAGGAGTAGTCATGGAGATTGTGATCACCTTTGCTTTGGTCTACACTGTGTATGCAACGGCTGCTGACCCCAAGAAGGGATCCTTGGGAACCATTGCTCCCATTGCCATTGGTTTCATTGTTGGTGCTAACATCTTAGCAGCTGGACCTTTCTCTGGTGGATCGATGAACCCGGCTCGCTCCTTTGGCCCTGCAGTCGCTAGTGGGGACTTCACCGATAACTGGATCTACTGGGTTGGTCCCCTCATCGGCGGAGGCTTAGCCGGACTCATCTACGGCAATGTGTTCATGGGCTCTCAGCATGTTCCCCTCTCCAATGAGTTCTAAATTGGATTTCAAGGAGATTGAATTCTTGTTTTTCCAATCAATCCACACTTTGTCCTTGTAATAATAAGAGGAATTGCAGATTTGTGCTCTTCTTTCTTCTTATTTTTTCTGATCTTTCATTTTGGTTTGTATTGCTTTATCAATGATGAATGAAGTTGGTGATGTGCAGGTACTTTTTTTTTTTTCTCTTGTTTTTTTTGGTGCATTATTAGCTTTGCAAGTCTATCTTGTGATTCGGCTTGCTTTTGTTGGGCCCTTTTTAAATTTTTGTTGCTGTTTGGTGGGCCCATTCTTGCAATCAATACATGTGACATTGGTTTGGACTACTCTAATAATGACAGGTGAAAAAGCAATATTCTTTAGTAGGACAGGACTCATGAGTGAGAATGGTGGGCTTGGCCTGTATTAAGGTTTTTATATTTGTAGGCCAAGCCCAAACCTTTAGAATACAACAGTCCAATACTAAGCCCAAGCCCAGCTTCTCTGCAATTTACAACCAAGCTGATATGGTTGCCAGTACATGTTGTGAACATATTTTTTTTGAAAGGTACAAGAGAATTTATTGATAAGCTAGGAGGCTGAGCAGGCCTACCAAGGCAAAGAGGAAAGGAACAAGCAAAAAAGAAACCAACAAACACAGGGCTCCTAAGAAAGAACAAAACCCGTCCAACAACCCAACAAGGGCCTAATCCCTCCTAACTAAGGCATGCCAATTGAGCACTACCTCCTCAAAACTAACTCCCCCTTCCTTCCTCGTACAATTTAACCCACAAAACGATAAGGCCGCGAATCTCCAACAAAAGGGCCTCAATGGAAGAGCATTTGCAATCAAAGACTCTACTATTGCACTCTTTCCAAATACCCCACAAAATAGCCAAATGGGTAAGAGACCACAATATTTTTCCGATACTACAAAACGCCTTGCAATTCCAAAAAGAAATAAATCCTTAATTGAGGAGGGAACAGCCCAGCTGAAGCCGAAATCTTTGCAAAACTGAGACCAAATCGCTCACACCACTCTGCGATGGAGGATGAAGTGGTCACTAGATTCCCCACAATCCAAGCACATGGGGCAATGGTCAATCACCCCGATCTAATCAATGGACCCCATCTACGAGGGTTGTTTCTTGAACTCTCTTGGCCCCATCTACGAGGGTCGTTTTGAGTTATCATTAGTTCATTGCCATTGGGCTTTGGGAGTTAGTTTGTCATCACTTTAAGAGGGCAAGTTTGGATGCAAGGTTTGGTCTGATTGGTCAGGTCTAATCCAGTACAGCAGTTTTAATTAATTTCTTGTTTGGCTGTTGGGGATCACCTTCTGTACTCTTTCTGTGCTTCAACTTCAGCAGCCCTAAGAGCCAGTTTGCCTTCCTATATAAATGGGCTAGGGAACTGAAAAACTGCGAATCGAAAATCATTTGAATATATAGTCTTCCCCCGTGAATATAATCACTCGCCTGCAAAACAATGTGATTCATTTGCATTTCTTGTACGATTATTCTCTATTTTTCACATTGCAATCGACCTTATCCGCTTCATTTTTTGCAAAAAATTGTTCATACAATGCTCTTAGGTTTCTATATGACAGCATTGAAAAAATTTCTAATCAGTGTTGTGAACACCTCATTGGTTTGCAGCAACTCCATCACCATTCTCTAGCTCCATATGTTCCATTAAGCCCACTCATGTGCCTTCCATTCAGGTAATTGTTGGATGACAACCTGCATCAGGAAAAAAAAAAAAAAACCAATCTCATTCAATGGGGAAAGGATGACAGTTAGTAACTAACCTTTTAACTGTAATTTTCCAGGGTTAAAACAAGGATACAGACCTGGCCTTTAGAATCTTCTTTACCAACAGTGGTTTGACAAGCAAGTCTCCATGTCTTTGGTTTCTGCCATATATCACAAACAAGAATCCATTATGACGCCCGTTATAACAGACATAACGGTAACGTTAAATGTCTGTTTTAACATACAAATTTAAACCTTGGTCTTAACAAAGACATGTTAGAATCAATAATACCTTTTTGAGGATTTCCTTCTCCTTGTCCGTACGAGGGTTCAAGAGTTCCTTGCCCTCGACAACCTACCAATGTTTGAAAGACTTCATCAGCAAACGAATTCAATAGTATTGCTAGCAATAATGCATCATTTCAACGTAGTGTATCATGTGTGATACATGTTCACCCTTATTCACCGTTCATGTTGGGACCTTGGAGATTCAAGCAATGAGGGAACTGCAAAGATCAATCCCTATGGTCCTTGAGATCTGATTTCAAAAGAGACTTTGGACGGTTGATCTCCAATGTACGGTGGATAAGGATAAATATCGTATGTGGGAAAACAATTCAGAATGATTTAAAGCACCTCAACCATGCATGTCCCACATGTTCCTCCTCCTGCACAGTTAAGGAGAGGTCTCGCCTGACAAAGTCACAAGATGCGTATACTTCAGTATCCTTCCAAACAAAAAAATAAAATTATAATTTTTGCCATCACCATTCTGACCGTTTGATCTAAGGACTATACTTTAGATAGTAAGCTGATGTTTAAAGTTGTCTATTAGAGTATATATCTGGTTGGATTAGTATAATTAGTATTGTAATAAATTGTGTGAGGTGCAACATATCATTATTGGTGTATCTCATACAATATTTCCGTGGTTATCAAGATTAAGATGAATCAATTAGGATAATATTTAATGGCTCAAGCTCAGGCTCGGGTTATCACCCTAAAATGACAAGCTCCGGTTAAAGGACACAATATGAGACACGTGGCACACTCTTAGAGGACTCTGACCGTATGGATGTTTGGCCAATCCATTAGTGGACTTACAAGCCAAAAATCCGCCTGA
This sequence comes from Euptelea pleiosperma, assembly GCA_035048495.1. NCBI lineage: Eukaryota > Viridiplantae > Streptophyta > Magnoliopsida > Ranunculales > Eupteleaceae > Euptelea > Euptelea pleiosperma. The sequence goes on from CM068549.1 coordinate 28,493,918, forward strand.
TTAGTGATTTATAGGCGTTGGATTTGACTTATTTTCATGGGTTAGTCAAAACTGTGGGGATTTGCGCAGTATTTGAGGTACAAAGATCTAATGCCTAGAAATCACTAATCAGGCTGATTTTTTGTTTGTAGGTCCACTTAGGGATTGGACAAACATCCATACGGTCAGAGTCCTCTAACTCATATTGTGTCCTGTAACCGGAGCCTGTCATTTTAGGGCGGTAACTAGAGCCCAACCCATATTTAATATCAATAGGATATAAGATTGGATCTGGTAGGATTAGTTTCTATCTTTAAGCTTATATAAGCCCTTGATTAGGATCAAAGTAAATCATCCAACCTCTTGGATGGGGCATAGCCCAAAAACCATATCACATGCTGAAGACCATCTGATTGATATGGTTTTTGGGCTATGCCCCATCCAAGAGGTTGCTCATCTTTTTGATGGTTTGGATTTATGTATGAGTGGGTATGTGATGATGATCACCAGCGTATACTCTTATACAAATATAAGATGTTTCAATACTACTCATGAATTCTGTGTACGTATCTATTGATCAAGAGATTTGGACCTCCCAAATGCTGACCCACCTAAAGGTACATCGCAGCCCAAATCACACGATCCAAATGATCTTGGATTGATCAGAGGCATCTGATGCGTTGATTCTAAGCATCTAATCAATTCCATTTCTTTTCGAAACTCATCTAATCATCTAAGTCTTGTTCTTCATTTGACTGTCAAGATCTATTGGAAAATATCCATATACGCATGTAATTGGTATATACAAACATCTTGTTTGTATAAGACATACATTGGATAAAACCCATGAAATAATCAACAAATCAAATGACATAAAAGAAGGGTTGACAAAGAGTCTTACATACGGACCGTACAGATCAATGTTGGAATCCAACATTATATCCCTAAGTGTCTGTCCACCACAAGCAGAACGAATGTGTATGTCCGGTGTACCATCGGGAAGTAATACAGACTGAAAGAAAGAAAAGAAAACACACAATTTATTACGAAATTACCCCTAAAGTGCTAAGGAAAAACAAGACCCATCTTTGGAACTTACACTAACAAATGCAAAATCAATCGACGGTGGTTCTTCTGAAGAGGTAACTTCTGATTCGCTTCCGGAGATCGTTGTCCCAACGGCTCTGATCTTACCTCTAGAGAAGCTTAGATGGTTAGAGGCTTTAAGGGTTGATCTGTGTGTTTTAGGGTTGGAGTTGAAGTTGGAAGAGAAAGTGAGAGAAGCCAAACCATGAGAATTCAGTTGAAGAATCCCCATTTTGGTCACATAAAGATTGTTTTTGTTGAATTGGGTATTTACGTTAGTCTTTGGAGTTTCATGTGTGGCCCTTATTTATCTTATCCGATATGAGGATATGGGTATATATATTACTTAGTGGGTGTTTGGTTATTAATACAAGTCTATTCTGAATAGCTTTAACTGCCAATAAAGTAAGGAACAGGTTCTGATGACCAACAAAAGTGAACCAAAAAAGTTCACATTTTTTCTCCGGCCGTGGAACCACCGTTGGATTCTCAGGATTCACCGCCGAGAAAAAACGTGAACTTTTTTGGTTCACTTTTGTTGGTCATCAGAACCTGACCCATAAAGTAATCCAAAAAAATAAGGCCGGGCATAATCAGTCTACACCTGGTCCTTCTAGCCTGTGTTTGGTAATCATGAATGATTGGCCCACACTATGATTGACCTACACACCAAATCAGCGTGATTGGTGATTTTTAGCTGTAGGATTTGAGAACTTTTTCGTCATGGGCTTTATGAACAGGCCTATGAGTTGGTTCCAAGCCCATAATGAAAAGTACTCAAATCCAATGATTAGGAATGACTAATCACACTGAGTTTTGGTGTGTGGATCCACCAAGGTATGGGCCAAACATTCAAGGGGGCAGTGGGCCCAAAATTTTGATACAGAAGTCTGTATCATAGATTTTTCTTGGTAGGGCCCACAAGAGTCCACATTGGCTAATTGCAGTGTCATCACATCACTAATCACTCTATGTAAAACTCTTACATACACCTGCCTGTAAAGTCCATCATTGTCACATCCCGCTTATCTTGGAGTCTGTAGGAGTCGGTGATCCAATATAGTCTAGAATGTTCTATACATGTAGCTGATTTCTTTTGATGTGTGCAATGAAACTTTAGTTCTATTTTTCATTTCAAGAATTGTTCTTGAAGCTCTGCAGCGGCATCTTCTATAAACATGGATTCTCCTTCTCTCCGACAAGATTTAAGCACCGCAAATACACAAACGTAATGTAGAAACCAGTTCATTGGAATAAGCCAACTAGACCCATTTTCACGCATTTTTCTTCATAAAGCACAATCATCTCTAGTAGATAGAACATATGCATGTGAAGTTTCGGCCAATTATGAAAAAAAAAAAAAAATTCAGGATTTTTAAGGCCCATCCTCGTCAAACAGTGCCTGATCAGCATCCAAGAACACCTCACATCTTCCAACGTGCGGCAACCAAGAACCTTCAAGATTTGTTGATGCCAGTCCAACGCTTCCTCCCTAAATACCTCATCAGGGTAAAGCCAGAGGTACTACTACATCCATAAGTTGCAGCCACGCCATTCAAACTTTTAGATGTATTAGACGTCTTCTCTTCCATTGCTTCCATCCTCATCATGTGGGGATTAATGGGGTTGTTGCCAAAGAGCTTCCATCGTGTTAATCTCCACCATCATCAACGTCTCCACCCTCCATAACGTGCAGACCAAGGTTTTACAACCAGAACCGTCATCTCTTTTCTTCTTGCTGCCATATTCCATCATGTGGTTGGTTAAGACGCTACGATCCCCATTTCGGTCATCAAAGTATAGATACACTGAGTCGCTTTAAAAGACCACAATTAAAATTGGACCAAGCAGATAATCATAATGACTCGATTAATAAATCTTGAACACATGTGAGTTATGACATTATATTTGCCATAATCTTGTCGTTTCCATTCATCCCGCATTCCATCGTCGTTTGTGAGGTTGTCGATGTTGTTCATCTCGTCACCCATTGTCATCGTTGCTCCATCCATGTTTTTGCCACTAACCACCAACATCTCGTCCATTCTTTTTAAACGAAATTAGATTTTCTTAGGTTGGAATCCGATAATAAATAGAAGGGTCATATGTAAAACTTGTATCTACAGTCGTGTTTTTACATTTCCAAAAAGCATCCATTTTTAAAAATGAACAACCTCTCATGGTTCAAGTAAGGGCTTCTATGAATACAAATTAAAAGTTTTGTGCATTTATTTAACTAGGTGTACGTCTTAACTATAGGAATGTTAACCACCTTAATTTAAATCTATTGAAAAACTTTTTAAATAAAAGAATCAAATAAGCCTAACCTAAGAGACTAAGTTTTTGGCATTAGTAACGAACAAGAAGTAATTTTATCTAACTTAGATAATGGGCTAAATTGAAGGCCCGACAGTCTTGAGATCGGATCTGCGCGAAGAGGAAAATCAACTTGAAGAATAAAGATAAATTTGGAAGCGAAACTAAGGTAGGATTTTGTTTCTGATCTCTTACTTCTATGGATGTATTTTTTATTATTATATTATTAAATACATGTGTTTAAAATATAAAATTTATTTCAATATATATTAAAAAGCATGTATATTGATCCTTATGCATCTCTGTTGATTTATCCGCATGTATTGAGACATGCATAGTCGTTCATAAGATATTATCCTAGATTTTTTTATTATTATTGTTGTTGGAGATGCATTGAGGCTCACGGTTATTATTTTACTATTATCATTTTTTAGGGTTTGGATATATCGTAGGACCACGACCCCTTGGATGCTCTCGAATTCTGATAACATATCTAAAAAGCATCAGAGACATTATGCTCCCAATGGTAAACGACCTGAAACATCACTGGATCTTTGTGGTGGAATTAACGGCCTGACCCGTCCGTAAGAAAGTCGCTTGTTTAGCTCCTCCATGTACTCTCGTTTATATTTTGACTCATTGGTGTTTTAGGATTTATTCAATGAGTCCAATTATTTGATTATCAAAATCATTGATGCATATTTCGATCATTGTATGATTTTATCATGTTTTAACCGCTCATCCATATAGAAGTATTGGCAGTGAAGCAAAATCGGCTGAGTTGTTGATAACTCATGCCTATTCTAATATTTCTACAATGATACCAGATGGACCAGCAACTAAATGATAGAAGCTAGAGAATTTAACACTTTTATTATTTTTCTAGGAATTATGTTTAAGTTTTGCTTTCGGAAATTTGAATTAATAATTATCTCAGTAGGTTGTTATTTGATATTTGGAATGTAATCAGGAATAAGTTTCAGATTCACGTTTATGAAATTTATCATTATGAGATTAGTTCATTTTGACTTGTGGATTGACTTAAACATATGTTCACATTTTTTATTTACATTATATTAAACCGTACCTCAGGCCTCAATCTTGGATACCGGGTTTGATCCATATCCTTATGGGTCGAGTCATGGGTCCCAAGTTCAAGTCGCTACAACATTTCCTTGCACAAATCAACATGCACACATACATTCATCGAAATAAATCCCTATGCACATGTGGTGCCATGGTGGTGTGTTCATCTATGTGAGAGCATGGAATGGTGGTTGTGTGCCCATTAACTATATGTCAAACCCAACCAAATTGCAATTATCCTAAAGAAACCTCCAATCTCAAGTACTATCCATGTTGCACCCCTCTAACTTGTATTCTTTTTATATTGTAACTTTTAAACTGGTCTCTATTCATGAGCAAACAATGTTAGACATTGGAGTTGGATGTATAAAAAAGAATAGATGTTAAAAGTATATATCAAATATCTATATCAATCCTATGAAATAATTTCCCAACTTGTAGAGAAGTAAATATAAGGATCAAATAAATTTATTTTTCTTTTTTAAATCAATACATTTGTGCTATTTGTGGGTAAACGATTATAAATGGTAAGCACCATTCAGAGAACAGATTTGTACTCAATCATAAATGACAACAATTAATTTATTTGTAACAATTTCTTTTGATCTCTTATTGAGATCTAGAAATTGCTAAAATGGGCCATGGTTTTACAAAACCTCTTCTCCTACTCTATCAAGTTGCTACTAAGCGTGATCCGTTACCCTCATACATTTCCTGATTAAAAGCAAAAGTTGAAGACCCTTTTTTTAGATTCTTGAAGTATATGTTATTATCCGTGCTAATAGCACTCCCTGACGAAGATTCTGCAAATAAATTTGAGTGCCTCTTGTATTCAAATCCAAAAAGATAACCATAACTATTACAACTACCAAGACAAATTAACGTAATCAATTTGTTTACCTTTAGCACTAAAAATAATTCCACAAGCACTATAGTCTTTTATCACATTATATTTATAAAAAAAAAAAATAACGACACTTCAATTTAATTTTGTCAAAAAATAATCAGAATTACAATGAGCACTGTCAAGTGGTTAACTACTTAGATTAGAAAGAGAGATCATTATTCAAATATATTATAATCATAAAAAATAATAAATCAAATTAGAAGATTAATAGAATCCAATTATAGACATCCCATTTTAGTATGATTTCTTAATTTAGTGATTGATAATCTTGATCTTCTTCTATATAGATTGATGGATTATTTAATTCATCTTAACTCTTAAGATATTGTTCACTAATCATAAAAAATTATTTATAACCACCAATCACTTAGAGAATAATTATAAAATTCAAAACCATCACTAGAAAGCCCATCATAAGCTATGAGGATTTAATCAAAGATTTTACTTTTATTTATAAATAAACAAGAAATACTTATATATTTGATTCTAGCATTAAATTTTATTAAAATTAAAATTATTTATTTTTAATTTTTTTTATATTTTAAAGAAAAGTACTTTCACTAAAATCTAATAACTCAATTGTCATTCCATTATCCTTAGTTGTTATTTCTGTGATAAAGTTATCATTTTTAACAATTTTTAATAGACTAGAAAGGAAAATTCAATTTTGATTTAAATTACAAAGGATTGGGAAAAGAGAAGAAGAGATGCATTGTTTCTTACAAGTTATAATAACCAAACTCATTTTGTCGTTGTCAACCCTGATGTGTGAAATCCTATACTTATCACTTCTTTAAGTGACTATTATTATATTATTTCATTTTTTAACTTGACTATTCTATTTACTTGTTTTATAAATTGTTTGCACCTCTATTTTCTTCTAGCAAGTTAAAGAATTGATGGTTACAACTACTAATATTATGTAACAAAGACGTAGACATATGTGTTGGCGTCCGACAAATATGGAATGTCAAAAGAGGCGACCCCTAAAAATTTAATATGTCGACATGCCTAGACAATTCATTCATTATCCTTTATATCCAAATTAGAAAAATAATACCATTTTTATCATGTCTCATTATACCTTTCGTATATAATTCAATCATTATAAGGCATTATGCAAAATAGAGTTTCATACCTTGTCATGCCTTTAGTATAGAACTATTTGTGCGGCTTAAGATTACAAAGAAGAAAGATACGAACGGGTTAGGATTCAACAAAAACAAAAACACAGGAAAAAAAAGAAATAAGACGCTAGATCCTCGCGTATAAACGAGAAGGGAGACATGCAAAGTAAACGGAAAATCAATATGGCTAAACTCTTTTAGAGATGCAATAGTTGTGGATGGGGATTCGACAATGGCACAAATCGCAACCATAGTTGTTGGGTAGATCTTTTTTATAAGTATAAAATTTATAAAGCCAAAAGCCAAAAAGAGATTACAAATTAAGGAGGCCAAATATATGTTGAGATGACCTCTTAAAAGCAAAACCTCTAAAGATGAAAATGAATAACATAAACAAAACTAAACGCCATCTTTAAAACAAAGAAGATCTCAGTGGGATACGAAATCTTCAAAAAAAAGACATCGATATTTAGAAAAAGCTTTACACCACAAAATCATTAAATCCTTTATGTTGAGAATGATGTTTTTCACATATTCATACTTTCCTTCAAAAACTCTAATAAATTAAGGAGTTGCTAATATAATTATAAATAACTATCAATTTAAGTTAAATAAAACTTTATTTATAATTATGAATATCGTATTGTCCTATTGATTTTTTTTTACACAAAAAATTGTTAAACTATATTTTTTAACTAGTTTAAATAATAAAACAGCAAAATTGGAACTAAAAGTGGGATTTGAGAAAAATAAGAGTTACCAACAATTATTTGTGTAAAGCCTTTTTTAATAGTAATATTTACATTCCACTATCATTAGTTGTTATTTCTGTGATAAGTTATCATTTTTAATAATTCTCTCTAAAATAAAAAAGAAAATCTAAATTTAATTTAAATGGCAAAGGATGAAAGAAAGAGAGGAAGATATACCTTGTTTCTTCTAAGCCCTAATAATCAAACTCCTTTGGTTGTTGTCAGTCTTGATGTGTGGAGTTCGATCTTTGAGTAGTTATTATTAGACTGTTTCATTTTCTAATTTGACTATTCAATTGACTTGTTCCTATCAATCGTAGGCACCTCTATTTTCTTTAGCAAGTCACATAATTGATGGTTGTAACTTCTGGAGTAGATTACTCTGGAAGTGCTCAAATAGAGTAGAAAGAATAAATACTGTTAAAATGTTGAAACTGACAAAACCAAAGACTTCAAACAAAAAAGGTCAATAGATCCAATCCCTAGGTGGATCTACAAACCAAAATCAACTTGATTAGTGATTTTAAACCTTGGGATCTTGTACTCCAAATAATGGTCAGTAATGCTCAAAATCCCACAGTTAAAATCAACCGATGAAAATGACTCTAATCCAACACTTGGAAATCACTAATCATGTTGATTTTTGGTTTATAGATCCCCCCTGGGGATTGGCCAAACATCCATACGGTTAGGGGTGTCAATCCAGCCCTATTTTAAAGGGGACCTGCCCCACCCAATCCTTAGAAATCCCTACAAAGAGAGCTTTTTCTTACAAATTTCAAGCCCTTAGGGCCGGGTTGGGCTCTTCTAAATAAGGGCCGAGGTCATACTCAGTAGAGCTCGGCCTAGCCCCAACAAATCATCCCTGTTTTTTTATTTTCAAATTATATTCCACAAAACAACACACCTAGTACATCATTTTTTCAGAAAAGTTCCATGTTCTATGTGGTCATTGTGCAGTACCTTTTATTATAAGAAATAAAAACAAATAAAAGAGGGGAAGAGGGAAAAACCCTATTTTTTTTTTCTTGTGAAGGGATGAAGGCGGGAAGATGAAACAGGGAGAGGGAGATCAAAGGTATTTTTTATTTGGGGATTTTTGACATACCCCCCTGTGACTCGGTCCACTATCATTTGACCAGTGTTGACCCAAGTTGACTACTAATTTATTTTACTAAATGACAAAAATGCCCTTGTCTTCAACCTTGGAACAAGGGTTTGGGCAAAAACCCAAACCCCAAATCAAACGACTGTGGTGGACGGCCAACCAAGAGATTCCAATGGGTTGGCTGCCCATCACCGGCGACCAACCTACCGGAGTCTCATTGCCAGCCGGCCACCACTCTAGCAATAATTGAAAACCCAAGGTTAATAAATAAAAACAACATAAAATTTTAGTTTTAAATTTTCATTAACATAAATGAAAAACAAGACAATTTTCATTAACATAAATGAAAAACAAGACAAAGCAATTTATATTTTAAGCTTTTGAGACATGGATTTTGTAAAGATTAGTTTTCTCAATTTAAAAATATTCCTTCATGAGTTTTATCTATTTTGTTTGGGGATTTTTTCTTCTCAATATTTGCTTAATTCATAAAAAATAAAAAAAAATCTGAAGTTTACCGACATGAGTTTTAATTTTTTTTTTTTTTTAATCTCCTCTTTTCATTTTTTATTTGAGCCTAAACCCAAACCCTTGTTCTAAGGTTAAAGACAAGGGCACTTTCGTCCTTTAATACAAAATTTGGTAGTCAACTCGGGTCAACACTGGTCAAATGACAGTGGACTGAGTCATAGGGGGGTATGTCGGCTTTTTCAAATCATGGGGGGTATGTCAAATTTTAAAGATAACATGGGGGGTATGTCAAAAATTCCCTTTTTATTTTTAGAAAATACTTTAATCCTAGTTAACTCTGCAAACTCCTTTAGCTGTACAAAATCCACACATCAATGTTGCTGTGAACGGTCAGATAGATGCTTCTGCCACAATGAAAATCACAGCCCATGTGGCACACTCTTAGTGGACGCCGATCGTATGGATGTTTGGCCAGTCCCACAGTGGACCTCTAAACCACAAATCAGCCTGATTGGTGATTTACAACCTTGGGATCTTTGCACCCAAATAACGCTCGAATTCTCACCGTTAAAATCAACGCATGAAATAACTTCAATTGTATCGCTTTGAAATCACTAATCAGGCTGATTTTTGGTTTAGAGGTCCAATGAGGGACTGGCCAAACATCCATACGGTCAGCGTCCAGTAAGAGTTTGCCACATGGGCTGTGATTTTCATTGTGACAGAAGCATCTGTCAGAACGCTGTGATAGGAGTTTTACTCGACAGTCAGCGGTCACGCAAGTTTTACTCCTTCCGCAAAACCACGAGTGCTCTTGGAGAATGATGGTCCTCTCAAATCAGAAGAAACTTCACTGCAATGGGTCGCTGAAAAAAAAAGGGAGTAAAACTTTGATGTCAGGTCGCAATGTGAGACACGTGGCGCACTCTTAGAGGACTCTGACCATATGGATGTTTGGTCAATCCCTAGGTGGACCTACAAACCAAAAATTAGCCCGATTAGTGATTTCTAGGCGTTGGATTGGAATTATTTTCATGGGTTGATTTTAACCGTGGCTCATACTATGGTCCGTCAGGAATCAAAGATTTAATATCTAAGAATTGAGAATATAAGATTTACCATATATTGTTCACTTTATGATTCAAAGAGACACAACTATCCCCATTTGCGGTTCGTACGTTCCCACTGAAATTTCATGGAGGCTACTCATGTGGAAAATGGGCTTCTTCCTTCCCCTTATTTCTACCCACCGTACCATCTCTGCAACCTAATCCCCCTCAGCTCCACCTCTCTCCACCACCACCACGCCGGAGAACAAACAATGGATGAAAGGTTCCACGAGGCAGCTCTAAGAGGAAACGTCCCCACCTTTCTCGATCTTGTTCGAGAAGATGATGAGAAAATTATCGAACAACTGACCCACAGATCGCTGAACACTGTGTTACACCTAGCTTCCAAGTTCGGACACCTCGAATTGGAATCCGAGATTATGAAGTTACAACCGGAAATGGCGTCAGCAGAGAACGAGAAGATGGAGACTCCATTGCACGAAGCGTGTCGCGAAGGGCATGTTGATGTCATGAAGCTGTTGTTGGAGACCGACCCTTCTGTCACTTACAAGCTTAACCGTGACAAAGAGAGTGTCTTATTGTGGCTTCCGGACGTGGACGCGTTGATGCATGTGGTGAAGCACTTATTGAAGGATCCAGGGTTGCTCATGTTGGAGGAGGATGGTTTAACGACTTCGATTCATGTTGCGGCGTCTGGAGGACATACAGGTAAGGGGCTCTTGTGTCCCTACATAGCTCGTTTTTTCGGGTCCCTGCATAACTTATTAGTGTAACATTGCTACATGGTTACAGGCAATGTTAAAGAAATGTTAAAAGTAAGCTCGGACTTTGCATGGAAAAGGGATTCCGAAGGATGTTCTCCCTTACACTAAGCTTGTGGCAAAGGACACAGAGAGACAACAAGAGCGCTTCTTAGGCTGGACCCAGATCTCTCCTCCTTACAAGACAACGAAGATAGAACACCTCTCCATTGGGCTGCTATCAAAGGTCGAGTTAGCGCCCTCGACGAGATCCTCTCGAAGATCTGTGAGTCGGCTGAGATTGTAATGAACCTAGGAGAAACAGTCCTACATCTAGGTGTGAAGAAAAACCAGTACAACGTGATCAATAACTTGGCGGAGACGCTCAACATCACCAACCTGGTAAACTTACCCGACAATGATGGCAACACCATCTTGCATCTCGCAACTGCCACAAAACTCACAAGAGTAAGAATCTCCTGCAACATAACTGTATGTCTTCAAACTAACACCCCGATTAATGGGAAGGACTACCCTTTTCATGGTCTTCACAGTGCGCAACAATGTGACATTGTTCTTGTCTCTTGGCATTGCCATTGTCCTAATCAGCCTCATCCCTTTCTGGCGTAAATCATTAAGGAAACTGTTGGTCGTTGTACACAAGATCATGTGGCTGTACGTGTCATTTATGGCAGCGGCTTACATAGCGGCCAAATGGGTGACCACGTAAGATGCTCAGGGGACAAGATTGGTGTTGATCTCTCGAATATTGATGGGAGGAGGGTGCGTACTGTCCCTTTTTGTGGGTCTAGTGGTGATATTGGCAAGGCACTTGCTCAGAAAGAGGGAATGGAGAAAGGAGAAAGAGAAGAAACAGGGGTATCCTAATAGTAGTTTAAGCGAGTCGACGAGGAGCTGCCTGTCACTAGGAAGACGGGTGGTTGCCAAGAATCTACCAACTCTGATGTGAAGATCTCAGCGTGGGATGGTATCCACCCAGTCTAAAAATATAAAAGCTAGCTGGGCATCCACTAATGCACACGAGACAGACTTGTTAATAGATAGATTGACTAAGCGAGTTGGAGGATCGTTTAGTTAAGGATGGTGCTCTTGGGGATGATTTGTGTTTTAGGCCCTGCTTGGTTCACTGCACTGGGATGCAAATGCACTCACTTGCCACAATTTTGAAATGCACATGATTGGTTGAGGGCGTCCAAATGAGCTGGCGTGCAAGTGGTTGCCAAGCCCTTGCAAACTCCTTAACAAAATACATGCAAACAAGTGCAGCCCAAAAACCGTTGCAAGTAGGTGCATTGCCACTCATTGCAAATTTTTCTTGTTATCCTCTTTTTATTGAGATTTAGTAGATCAAACTAAGGCCCTGCTTGGGTCGCTGCACTTGGGTGAATTTTGCACTCCATTGGAAATGCAGTGACTTGCGTTGCAATCACTTGCAATGCAAGTCCCTTACGGCAGTTTGGTTCACAACAACATGCGTGTTACCAAGTTGGTCGGAACATTTCGTCGCACAGTTACAGAGCAACAATACAAACATGCGCAGAAATAGAGCGAGGGACGGTAAGAAATGAGAAAGCAAGGGTTTGTTTGTTTGGATGATAGCCATTTTGGGGGATAAACAATTTTCAAATAAAAAGCTCGATTTCTTTACTTGTGTATTGGCCCGAAAATAGCAATCCATACAGGCCCTAAAGCTAAAACAACGGATTCCTTCAAGGAAGATCCATCAACCACTCAGATAACCAAAAAACCAGAATAGCAAGGGTTTGAAACAACATCTCATGTGCCTCCCATACGAATCCATAGTAATTGGCATTCCGATTTTTCCCAGAAAAATCTCAGCTTTGAGGGTATAATGACTGAGATCTCTAAACAGAGAAAGAAAAATATACGAATCCACAAAAACGAAACGATTCAGAATCGCAATTCACTCATTCAATCAAAGAAATCGAAATGCGATCCTAACATCACAGATGTTGTGAGAGAGAGAGCGAGAGAGAGAGGACGTACCCGTTTTGTGACGGAGAGAGAAAGATACACGACAGCCGCATAAGCGGACGCAAGTCCTTGCAGTCCAAATTCTAAAGGGATTCGCAAAGCCCCGCATCCACTTGCACGCCCCACCAATCGAGCGGATTTCCTGGCCCGCTGCAAGTGAGTGCATTTCACTGCGGTGAACCAAACAGGGCCTTAAAGATTTTTTTATAATTCTATGCCTTTATATGTTTGCAAATTCTGCTTGTTATCCTCTTTTTATTTAGATTTAGTAGATCAAAACCATGGTTTTAACGGCCATTTAAACGGAAACGCCCCAAGCCCGTTTCCGTTAAAACCGTTTAAACACGTTTTAACGTATTTGAATTAAACGGCCGTTTTTTTTTGTTTTAATGGCCGTTAAAATCGTTTAAACAGCCGTTAAATTATGAATTTTTGTGAAAAAAAAAAAAAACGGCTGTTAAGTCCGTTTAATTTCTGTCAAAATCCGTTAAATTCCTTTTTTTTTTTTTAATTTTCAAATTTCAAAATTTGAATTTCAGTGCCATTTTTTCCGTTTAATTCCGTTAAATTCCATTTTTTTCATTTTTGCCCCTGGCCGTTTCAATCCGTTTTAACGTCCGTTTAAACGACTTAAACGGTAACGCCCCCAGTCCGTTTAACCATTAAAACGGCCTCCTTTAAACCTTGGTTAACGGTTAAATGGACTGGGGGCGTTACCGTTTAAGTCGTTTAAACAGCCGTTAAAACGGATTGAAACGGCCAGGGGCAAAAATGGGAAAAAAAATAAGAAAAAATGGATTTTAACGGTTTTAATGATTTTAATGGAAAAAAATAGTGCCGAAATTCAAATTTTGAAATTTGAAAATTAAAAAAAAAATAGAATTTAACGGAAATTAAACAGATTTTAACGGAATTGAACGGATTTAACGGCCGTTTTTTTCACAAAATTTTTCAGAATTAAACAGCTGTTTAAACGATTTTAACGGCCATTAAAACAAAAAAAAAAAATGGCCGTTTTATTCAAAACCGATAAAACGTGTTTAAACGGTTTTAACAGAACTGGGCTTGGGGCATTACAGTTTAAACGGCCGTTTTTAAAACCATGGATCAAACCAAGTGTTGTTAAGCCCCCGACTGGACCGATTGGTTGAACCAGTGAAACGGTCCCCAAAACAGTCCGGGTAAGCATCAACCCCGGAAACTTAAATTTAGAATTTTTTAATAAATCCAAATGGGTCATCCATATAACCAACCGGTTAAACGGGTGAACAGGCCAGTCTATCTGACTGAACCGCTTAGCCTACCCAAATAATAAAAATGGAAAATTTCTTAAACGAAAAAAAAAGTTCAAACTATTTACAAAAACAAAAAAAAAAGAACTTTCCAAAATTTCCAAAAATAAAAAAAAAAAGTAACTAGACGCCTTGATAAATATTAAGACTAACAAATGCCCTTTTAAAGGGCGTCTGAACCTGACAGATGTCCTTTAAAAGGGCATTTGCATATTGACAAGTAGAACTTCTTCTACAATACAATACGGCTCTCATCAATCATCTGCACATCTCACCCCAAAGATCTCAGATAACAAATCTATAATAGGTCTTATCCAGGTCCTCCACATACATATGAGGAAAAAACGCCTATGATCCCACCATTATTTTTGTCCTATGGGGAGAGAGCACGCCAGATTTGCGGTAGTTCTGGATGCGCGTAAAAATCTAGTAGCGCGACCCAAACGCGCCTTATATTAAATTGTTGAATGGATAATTCATGTTAATTACCATGCAAATGTTCTCACGTGTGCAAGCCGTTTACTAGAAATGCAGAGGTCTTCGCTAGTTTGTAAACTTTGTACCGACTTTCTTGGTTTTGTTTCACACTAGAATCTTATCAAGTCGTTGGAGAAGTCTTCACCGTACGTGCGTGCAAGAAAGATAATGTGGTTCCTATGAGGACAGATGGGGGCCGGTCGATTTCATGTTGGAGACTCGCTTCACCATCAGCTCTCTACTTATCCTAGACTTTTTCTCTTCATAATTATTGCTAATAAGGTTTTAACTGAAGAGCACATAAGGTACAGTACCCCTCGTGCAGAGTTTAAGTATGGTTTACCATCCTCGTTTGATCATCCCATACCATGCATGCAGACTCTAGGACCTACCAACTACAGGATCTCCTATGCGAAAACGAGCAAAATCGGATTGATGTGGAACCGACAACCCAATTCGGCGCAAACGAGAGCGGAAGCAACTGGGAATTGGAATCCTATGATTCCGGAATAGAATCCACCGATTCAGGACAAATGTTTTCACCTAAAAACGAATTTTATTCAATTTTTCTCTCAAATATCGTCCAAGATCATTGTTTCCCAAATAAGCCTAACGTTGTCTCGAGCGAGATGCGTCGATCCTGATATTCCGTTCTGGATCGGACCAATTAGGATCAGGATCGAAGTCCACCAATCCGGCCTCCGATCCTGAGATTTCGAACCATGCCCTAGATTCTTTAACTACAATCATATTTATAAAATAAATTTCCTAATTCTACTCAAATTCTGAAAATAAGCAATCTTACTTCTACTAAATGAGGATTGTAGAGTCTTTGGGATCTATACGACAGTGCGGTGGGACCCATAAAATTGTGGGTCCCACTCGCACCCCCGCCCCTTCCCCTACACCACGAGTGCACGTGAAGAATGGTGGGACGTGTCAAAATCAGGAGAAACTTCACTGCAGTAGGTCGCTGGAAAGTGTTTAATTTCTTCCCCTATGACGTGTGATCAGGGGGACCCTTAAACCTGTGTTAATAAAGTAATCAAGGTTAAGTTTAAAAATAGTTTATGGCAGGTTTTGGGGAAGGAGTTATGCAAAGGGTGGGTTCCTGCCCACAGAGATGGCCGGCTCGATGGAAAATACATCTGTAATCATTTGGAATCTTCCTTTGTAGGAATGATAGGAAGCACTGTAGCATCTAGAAGACTAGAAAAACAAATATAGAAAACTATGCCTTCATAAATAATAAATGTATATTTTTCTTGAATCTAATGGCTAGAAATCTCAAATCAGGATGATTTTTGTGTAGGTCCACCTAGGAACTCCAAAAAAAGTTGCCACGGGGAGTTTTGGGAAGGATCAAACTTTGTTCCTACCCCTGTGGAAGCAATTTCTTATTTTCTTGTCTTGTAGTGCACAGCATCTGTGTGCAACTCATACCCTGCTTGGTTCACTGCATTAGGATACAAATGCACTCACTTGCTACGATTTTGGGATTGCACGTGATTGGTTGGAGGGATGCAAATGAGCTGACGTGCAAGTGGCTGCCATGCCCTTACAAACTCCTTAACAAAATGGATGCAAGCATATGTGCAACCAAAAAGCAGTGGCAAGTAGGTGCAATATTGCATTAGCTCAACATTACAGTGCAGCGAACCAAGCAGGGCCTCAATACATGTTTGCAAATAATTCCCAAACTATACGAATTATTCAAGAAACGAACTGAAAGACGTCTAATTCAAATGTTTGAAAAAATTCACTCATTTTTTAACATGATAGAATCAAATAATTCATGAACTTTTCCGAATTATTCTCGGATTTTCGGTTTTGAGCATGAAAATTCATTTTATAAGACAAAAATAGTCAATATCGTACTTTTTTTATTTTACTTTATTTATTAAATTATTTTTGCCGAATTTTTTAACGCATTTTTAAATGACAGCCCGCACGTATTGTGCTCAAAACATTTCCTGTACCGTTTTTTTGCCGCATTCGAGAAAAGGAAGGCAGCACCCTTTAATGGAGTTGCACGAGAGCAACCCACGGAAGTCAAGAAAAAAATATATATTTTAATTCAAAGATTTGAATTTCGAGACAGTTTTTCTTGTTTGTGAGGTTGCAACTTGCATCTTTGCAAGGGTTGCTTGCTACAATTCTTGGACCACATTAGGAGCCACGTGCCACACTGTTAGAGCTAGATCACTGATTGAATAGATGTTTAAGTGGCCATATATTGTTGACTTTATGATCCAAAGTACCAAAGAGAGGACCATTCTCATTACGCGGTTCATCCGTTCCCACTGAAATTTCATGGAGGCTACTCGTGTGGAAAATAAGATTGTTCTTTCCCTTTATTTCTACCCACCATCTCTGCAACCCGCCAATCCCCTCCACCTCTCTCCACCACCACCACGCCAGAGAACAAACGATGGATCGGAGGCTCCACGAGGCAGCTCTAAGAGGAAACGTCCCCGCCTTTCTCGATCTTGTTCGAGAAGATGAGAACATTATCGAACAACTGACCCACCGATCGCTGAACACTGTGTTACACCTAGCTTCCAAGTTCGGACACCTCGAATTGGTATCGGAGATTATCAAGTTACAACCGGAAATGGTGTCAGCGGAGAACGAGAAGATGGAGACTCCATTGCATGAAGCGTGTCACGGAGGGCATGTTGATGTCATGAAGCTGTTGTTGGTCACTGACCCTTCCGTCGCTTACAAGCTTAACCTTGAGAATGAGAGTGTTTTATTTGTGGCTTGCCGGCGTGGACGCTTTGACGTGGTGAAGCACCTATTGGACTATCCATGGCTGTTGACTTTGGAGGAGGACGGTTTAACGACTTCGATTCATGTTGCGGCGGCTGGAGGATATATAGGTAATTTGAAACTTGCTATTAGTAAATTATAGGAATGGTACTTGTGTTCTTGTTCTTTGAAGAGAGGTTGTTCCAAGAACCAGCTCACCGGAGATGTTTTCCCGGGTACTTGTGTTCTTGACCTGAATCCAATCCGTGTCGAATGAGTCAGCCCGAGGTCCCGAACCCAATACATCAATCAGTAATCCCCTCTCTTAGGAGTGTACATTCGGACCAGGTCCAAGCCGTTTAACCCCCGACTATTCAGAACAAACCAGACCTGAGCCCGAGTTTTGGATTACCCAAAATTCTGAATCTTGGGCCTGGTCTCCCCAGCCCGGCTCGAACCGTAACCGGCTTGAACGCAAGCCCGATACATAAGCCTGGCCCGAAATTGATTTAAATCTCTCTCCCCCTTCTCCTTTATTCTTGGATTTTATAATGTCCATTATATACAAATTTTAATAAATTTAGATTTAATAAAGTTCTAGAAATTTTTAAATGTTATTAAGAAAGGAAGTTTGAGCCCGAAATCCAGTTCGAGAAAACTGATTTTTCAGGTTTTGGGTAAGGGCCAGGTTGGGTTCCTCAAGCTTCTGTCCAGCCCGACTAAATTCGGGTTGAGTCGGGTTAAGCTGAGACCCAAAAACATGCCTGGGTCGAGCTACCCCGAATGTACTACACTACTAAGGATTCAACTTGGGCGGGGCCAACCTGACCTGATAGGCGCAACCTAACTTTGGGTCAGGCTTGGGTTGTGTTTTACAATAATCATGCTCGGGCTCAGGTCCGGGTATTAGAAACCAGTCTAAACTTGGGTTGGACTTGGATTGAGGGCTTCGGACAACCATCCCACCCGACCCAAGTCCATTCATAATATATCTATATTTATAAATATATATTATAACTCTCTCTCTCTCTCTCTCTCTCTCTCTCTCTTCTCTTCTCTCCCCTTTCCCTCTCCTCCCCGTCTCTCTCCTCTCTCTATCCTCTCCTCTCCTCTTTATTTCTCCCCTCTCCCCTTTCTCTCTCCTCTCCCTCTCTCTCCTCTTTGTCTACCTTCTCCATTTCTCTTTATTGCCGTCTCTCCTCCGTCTCTCCATCTCTCTCTCATCTCTATCTCTCCCACTGGCTCCTCTCTATTTCTCTCTCTCTCCCAAGTCTCTCTCTACTAGTAGCGCACTTCCCTCGCATCTATTTCTCCCACTAGCCCAACCCGACTAACACGATCGGGTTGGGCATGTTAGGCCCAACTTTGGGCTTGATGGTCTAAAGGTTAGGTCAGGCTCGAGTTGACATCCAACCCAACCTGCCCAAGTCACAGCCCTATCCCCTTCCATTCTTAAAAATCATTAACTGTATAGATGTCTAGTATGTCCTGAGGTGGAGATACATGTGAAAATTGATATTGATTACTAATTTCTATCTATTAAAGATTAGTCTTTTCTATAGTTTGTTTTTTGTTTATTTTACTTTCCTGCGTGGGGGCGTGTGACATGTTGCATGCCCCAGTCCTAGTTTTGACTTTATCAACATATATATAATAACTTTCTTTTATTGCACAACTTATTATCAACATATATATATATATATATATATATATAGGAATAGGTTCCGAGGACTCCCCGTTTTTACTCCAAAATTTCCACTCCCTTTCTCAGACGTCTAAGAATCTTCCAGTAGTTGATATTTAGGAAAAGTGAATGCCATCTCAGCACTAGTTATCAACCACCATTGGATTTTCACGCCCGAGAAAGGGAGTGAAAAAGGGAGTCAAAAGGGAAGTGCGCGGATCCCGACCCATATAAATATATGATAACTTTTATTTTTTTGTAAGTTATGATAACTTTTATTATAAATATATGTTTTCACCTATATTTTTTCTCGTATTAATTCTATCACCCAACCCAACAAAACTTTTGTTGTAACCATGCGCCCGCAAAGATAGGGTTGTAGACTCAACCACAATGGCTAGAAATCATCTATCAGGGTGATTTTGGGTAATAAATCCAAGGGCTAGAAATCTTCTATCAGGGTGATTTTTATTTTGGTTATCTACCAATGAGTTGGCTAAACATCCATGTGGTCAATGGGCCCAAAAACATGAGCTATATATGTAGGACTAATAGAGTTCCCTGCATCTAAATTTTTTCCACCCACCCCTGCCTAGCACGACCAAAACTCAGGTTGGGCTTGGGTTGCACCCCAACCCGCCTGAGCTGCAGCACCTAGTCAAACCACCATATTATGACTTCAGGTCTCCAATATACATGTGGTCCATGTCCATCAACCCAAACTCTCCAATTACTTCCTTGATTTTAAATTCTTATTAGTGTTAACATTGCTACATGGTTACAGACATTGTCAAAGAAATATTAGAATTACGCTCGGACTTTGCATGGAAAAGAGACTCCCAAGGATGTACTCCCTTACACATAGCTTGTAGCAAAGGACACCTAGATATAACAAGAGAGCTTCTCAGGCTGGACTCAGATCTTTCCTCCTTACAAGACAATGAAGGTAGAACACCTCTCCATTGGGCTGCTATCAAAGGTCGAGTTAGCATCCTCGACGAAATCCTCTCGACGAGCCTTGAATCAGCTGAGATGGTAACCAACCTAGGAGAAACAGTCCTACATCTAGGTGTTAAGAACAACCAGTACGAGGCGGTCAGATACTTGGTGGAGACACTCAACATCACCATCCTGGTAAACTTACCTGACAACGATGGCAACACTATCTTGCATCTCGCAACCGCCGCAAAACTCACAACAGTAAGCAGAATCTCTTGCACCATAACTGTATGGCTTTTATGTTCCATGTTGTTGTAAGTTGTAACCCCATGTAGATAATAGAGGTTGAATAAGTCAAAAGTACTTAATCAGATTTGATAATGGCAGCCATCCAATTCTATAGATAAGTCTCGAATCAACCATCCAATACAACACAAGTAAACCAAGAAGTCGTTAAATCGAATGGCTCTTGCCGATTGATATAACAACTATTTGTACTACATGTACTAATTGTATGGGATTAGGTTCATCACCTATTTTCTTAATAGATTATACTAATTTTCCAAAAGACAAGTCTAGCTAGAACTGAAATTTGGTTTCCTTTATTCCTCTCATTTTTTTTTGGGTTAATTTTGATAACAGATGGTCACATACTTGGTGACTAAGACAAGTATTGATGTTAATGCTCTTAATCGGAAGGGATTCACCCCTCTAGACGTTGTCGAGTCCGACGTTAGCAACTCTGGTGCTCTTCAGCTTATACCTGCATTAAGGGAATCTGGTGGTAAGAATGGCAATCAATTGCCACCCCTATCACCGGAAATTCAACGAATTATCAACACTACTTCAGGGAGATCACACGAAAATAACCCGAACAAACCATTTTCATGGTCAAAAAAGATTCTTGATTCTCCAACCAATTTGCATCGAAGACGCCACAATCGCCGAGAAAAGCAACATGAGCTCCACAGAGAGGGTCTACGAAATGCTCGAAACACAATAACAGTTGTTGCTGTTTTAATAGCCACTGTAACATTTGCTGCTGGCATCAACCCCCCTGGTGGTGTTTACCAAGATGGATCGACGGTTCCGAAGTCATTGATTGGGAAGGCAATAATGGGAAGGTCTACCCCTTTCAAGGTCTTCATAGTGTGCAACAATGTGGCATTGTTCTTGTCTCTTGGCATTGTCATTGTCCTGGTCAGTGTCATCCCTTTCCGACGTAAATCATTGATGAAACTGTTGGTAATGACACATAAGATCATGTGGGTCTCTGTGTCATTTATGGCAGCGGCTTACATAGCGGCGACATGGGTGACTACTCAGAGCGTTAAGGGGACGAGATGGGTGTTGGTGGCTCTAGTGTCGATTGGAGGAGGGTGCGTATTGTCCCTTTTTGTGGGTCTAGGGGTGATGTTGGCAAGGCACTGGCTCAGAAAATGGGAATGGAGGAAGAAGAAAGAGAAGAAAAAGGGGAGTCCTAATAGTAGTGTAAGCCGAGTCGACGAAGAGCTACGTGTCATTAGGAAGAGGGGTAGCCATGAATCTAGCAACTCTGACATGGAGAGCTCGGAGAGGGAAGGTATCCACCCATTCTAAAAGTACAGACAGACTTGTTAATAGATAGATTGAGATAGATAGACTAAGCGAGTTGGAGGATCGTTTAGTTAAGGGTGGCGCTTTTAGAGATGATTTGTGGTTTAGTGTAAGCTTACTATTGTTAGAGCCCTCTATTTGTCTTATATTTCTTCCTTAATTTCTCTATTTCTTTCCTTGTAACTCCTAATTATGCACATCATCGTGCAGAATTTATATTTACCTGGATGAAATTTAGAGATTTTTGTATAGTTTTATGCCTTTATACTTGCTAATTACATTAATCATACCAAGACATATTCAAGAGGTGCCAATGTCCTCTTGGTAGGATGGTTAGCAGAGAGCCCCCTATATGGGGAATTCATGGGTTCCAATTTCATGAAGGTAGATGTCCTAGTGTGCTTGACATTCACAGTAGCTTCCAGCGCCTTTCTTTCATGTCTTGCTGCCTGCTGAACCATGTCGCCTACAAAAAAAAAATTTAAAACGATTGGGAGACATCAAATCCCACCAAAACTATAATGAGGAGATATAAGCATCTGCAAGGTACCCCTCATGTTGAGTCCCACTGTACTGGTTGAGGTCTGCCTTGAATTTTTTTTCTTGAAGTTTGAATAATACCATAGCAAATTACATGATTTTTATATATTATAGCAGCCAATTCTGAAAAAATGGAAGAAACTTCCCATGAGAATTCAAGTTTCTGAGTCCTTGGTCGACTCTATGTTTAAGTTCATACGAAACCAATGAATGATCGTGCAGGTATTTCTTCACTCTTCGTATGTTTGTCTTAGAGAACTTGCTGTGCTGAGTTGCTAAATTCAAACTATAACATGGAATTTTCATAGGGAAATTTTACCAGTGCATGAAATTGGCAAAGCAGTAGTTGTTTCAAGCATCAAAGGAGAGGTTCAGAAGGATTTCCCAGAAGGTGTTTACATAAGAAATGGTGGGTGTGTACATAAACAGTATTACATTTCCACATATATGAATTGATCACCAGATGGTTATAGAACTAATTTCCGTTTTTGGTTCATCTGGAATACCATCAAGTCATAAAAATACCCTGTTTTCCCAGACCATAAAGCTGTCGTCTCAGTATTGGGTGCAACCAACTTATTTCGACAAGGATGAGGAAGGAAACTGGAAAGTCTCCTACAAGAACAGATATGTGGAAGCTGAAATATTAAAGATGGAGAAGGAGAGTAACAAAGCCTTGTTCCTTCCTGCAACAGAAGGCCAACCTCAAGCTGTTTTAGCTTCTTTCTTTCTTAACCTGGCAAGCCACATATAAATATACCTCTATATGTTGATTAATAGTAGGTTGCCCGTGCCCACGGCACTCTCCGACAAAGCGTTTGCCAAAATCGGGTGTGAGTGGCTTAGATCCACCATCCATTTGGGGTGATAAGATCTCCGTCATCCTTTGTGAAGCCAATAAGAGGGGGGATAAGTGGCTTCTCTGTTTTGTTATATAGATGTATAGTGGGTGACCCATGCCCTCGGCACTCCCCTACAAAGCATTTCCCAAAATCGGGTGTGAGTGGTTGAGATCCATAGTCCATTTGGGGGATAAGATCTTGGCCATCCTTTGTGAAGCCGATAAGAGGGGTATAAGTGGGGAGATAATTTTCCTGTTAAATTAATCCAACTGTCCAAATTTTATTTTATGTTAGAGTTGATATGGGCCCTTGGATATATGAAGCCTATAAGAGAGGGAGACAACTTCCCTATTTTGTTATATAGATATCTCTCTTAATCTGTATTTAAAAGGAGACTAGTCAGCATGACTCACACCACCATGGTGTTTATGTTCTAGCTTTTGTGTAAGGCTAGTGGCGAGTCGGTGAATCATCTATTGCTTCATTGTCGTATTGCTAGAGAGTGTGGAGATCTTTTCTTTCTCCCTTCGAGGTTGCTCGAGTGATGCCGTGGTGTGTTAGTCAACTTATTGGATCTTGGAATATCTTGGCCTTCTCTTTATGTGGTAGGAGGCTTTTTAGCATTTTGCCTTATAAGGTGCTTTGGGGTTTGTGGAGGAAGAGGAATTCATGGACATTTGAAGATAGAGAGGAGGAAGTTTATCGTATTATTTTAGCCACTAATGCCTTACTTATTCATTGGTCTAAAGTCTTCCGGGGATGCAGGGGTATTTTCTTTAAGGATTTGGTATTTAGGTGGGAGTCAATATTATCCAGGTGTGATTAGTTTTATGATTTGGGGATCCAGGTTTTTTTGTTGTTTGTCAGTGCCCTTAGGGTGGTTTACTCAACCACCCTTTTTGCTGTATCCTCTGGTTTTTGGCTTCTCTCTTTAATAAAATTTGTACTTTAAAAAAAAAAAAGGGAATTTTTGACATACCCCTCCATATGTTATTTTGAAAATTTGACATACCCCCCACAATTTGAAAAAGCTGACATACCCCCCTATGACTCGGTCCACTATCATTTGACCAGTGTTGACTACCAAATTTTGTATTAAATGACAGAAACGCCCTTGTCTTCACCTTTGGAACAAGGGTTTGGGCTAAAACCTAAACCCCAAATCGAACGGCTATGGACGATGACCAGCCAAGAGACTCCAATGGGTTGGCCACCCATCACTGGCGACTAACCCACCGGAGTCTCATGGCCGGCCGACCACTACTCGGGTAACAATTTAAAACTCAAGGTTTTGAAAAAAAAAAAGTATACAATTATATTTCTAAAACTTTTCATTAATAAAAATGAAAACAAGAATAAGAGCACTTTAGAATTTAAGCTTTTGATACATGAATTTTGGAAAGATGGGTTCTCTCAATTTTAAAAAGAAATCGCATTCCCTTGTGAGTTTTATCTATTTTGATGGTTTTTTATTTTCAATCTTTGCTTAATTCATTAAAAAAAAAATCTCAGGTTTACCAACAATGATTTTTATTTTTATTTTTAATCTCCTCTTTTCATGTTTGATTTGGGGTTTGGGCCAAAACCCAAACCCAAACCCTTGTTCTAAGGTTGAAGACAAAGGCACTTTTATCCATTAATATAAAATTTGGTAGTCAACTCGGATCAACACTGGCCAAATGACAGTGGACCGAGTCATAGGGGGTATGTCAGCTTTTTCAAATCATGGTGGGTATGTCAAATTTTAAACATAAGATGGGGGTATGTCAAAAATTCCCTAAAAAAAAATTACCCATTTGGGAGAGTCGAACAAAGATTATTAACAACACTAGTGTGTTCCAACATGCGGGGAAATTATACAATTGCAGATAATCATCTTCCTAACGAGCTCATCTCCAGTCTACTGAATTTTGGGATGTTGATGGAGATTGGTATCGCCCTTTCACTAGCCATCTAAAGGTTAATAACCAATCCTTGTCAGGAACACAGATTTTATATAATGCACTTAGTCTTGTTTATTTTGAAGACTTCAATAAACATTTTAGATCATTAGAAACATAACATAATGGATGAAACCCATTAAAGAAATGGGATGTACTACGGTAGGGGAAACATAAATAAACCCACCCATGGATCTGCCGGCAAAGAGATCTCGATCCCAGGAGTACTCCTATCTTTCCCTGACCTCCCAATACCCATGATTGCCAGCTCTCCAGTAAGGGTTTCTTATAACCCATGGTTTGAAGACCTTAGACTAAGGGATTTGTGACACTGGAATGACTCGAGCTAGCTTGTCTAAAATGTTATTTTCGACGTACACTGAATAGTAAAACATACAGGATCTCTCAAAATCTAAGTTTGAAATAGTCCTGAAATTAAATGAACTAACACACATGATTTTGTTTTGTAAGCCGGTTGACAGAAAATGATCTTTAGTTCTTGAGCTTGCTGTAACAGAGAAGTTCAAATCCTGTCGTCCTACTTCTTGATGAGCTTAGTCCAAACAAAGAGTCTTGATGTGTGTAATGTTCAAGCCATGAGCATGACCTAACGACTTTAAATGTAGCTCATATTACACATGACCATGTCTTCATACTTCATAGTTCATACTTCTTCTGCTTCTGACCATATCTATATCAATTCTACCAATGATTTTCAGATACAACGTAATCATGGATTACCCGCTTATACTTGGAATAGAGAAAGTTATGGCTGGCGGCATGTGGGTAACCCTTCAAAGTTCATACTCTCCCAAGAAATTCAATAAAAATGAGTTCCACACTCTAAAAAATAAAATCATTTGAAAGTGCAGATTTTTTCGAATTTGAGAGGATCAACAATCGAGAATAGGAGTCATGGAAAATCTACTACTTGGTTCCTAGTAGAGAGTATTGCACTTCCAACATCATTAACTCTTTTTGAGGATGGAGATCAGGCAATTTCAGGATATTAATTTTCAGAATGACCTGAGCTTACGGCAAGTATGTGATCGTTGAGTGTTACAACAGGTAATAGTCAGAGGACTGAGTCAATCATACCAGGCCCAGATCACAAAACTGATAAACGCCAACGGTATAAAAGAGCATACGAAGTCCCGTGGAAGGTCAAAGTGCAGTGGGAATGCCTCAAACCCGGGTTTGCCTCTATTCATTTCACTTCCCCTTGGAGAGAAGTTAACTTCGCTGCGGACCGATGTGCTAAGCTTGCCACTGCCTTACCGTGTGGCTCTTGGGAGTGGATTGCCGGAAGGCCTCCATTCCTCTTTTCGGTTGAGCTTCCCTTGAGAACTTACTACAGATTCGTTCTCTGGGGCGCTTGAATGTATTTTAATTTTCTTTTTTTTTTTTTTTTTGTGGGGATCTTGTTAATGCTTGATCTCCCCCACCCCCTGTTTCTTTTCCTTTTTCTTGTTAATCTATCATCTCACTTAGCATAAAAAGAGCATACGCTTCTAGTGATTCAGAAGGGTTCGATCCTTCTGTTGATGGGGTTATCTTCCCTCGTCCTTATGAGTGGAGACTGAACATGAAAACAGGTCTGTAAAAGAAGCTAGCATGTCTCACAGGTTTGGATTTCCCAGGAATCAACAACAGCCTTTTGGGTCGAAAGAAACTCCAACTCATATCCAAATGAGAATATAGTAATAATACCTTTCAAAATAGATCCCGTCCAAAGAAACTCTCAAAACTGATAGACCACCATCTTCATTCCCATAAACGAACACAATAACCTTTAAAATTCCATAATTATTATCGTTTTTTAGTGCAATTTTTAGATATATATTGCACTGAAAAGAATATTAAATGTCTTGGAAAGAGAGCCCAAAGGGCGATGATGGTGCACATGGTGAGGAAATCAGGAGGTTCGGATGCAGGGATAGCTGTGTAGAGGTTATACTAAATCCGAAATAGGATTTTATCCCCTGTTTGACTTGCAAGGTCAATAAAGATGAGCACACCTTTAAACCTGCATTATCCTCAGAAAAAGGATGTTTCTTCAAGGATAATCATGCCATGATAAAATAAAAATAAAAAAAGAGTTTGTAGAGGGGAAAATATAAATCTCCTGCACTATTAGAGGTACTGGTGTAGAGAATCATGTTAGCAGGGAACCATAGCTGCCCATTGAGACAAAATATGAGCAGTACCATTTACACCCCTACCCACATTTACTCTCACCATGACACAACCGCGCACATTTCAAGATCCCAATGCAGATCCAATTTTGATGAAAGTCCAGATTCTGGTCTGATCCAACTATCTGCCTTCTACCACTGATAAAAATCTTTTTTTTTTCCTTTTTTCTTATGTTTTTGTAGGCTACCACTGGTAAAAATCAAACTAGATTCCATAAGCTTCAATCAATAGTAAAGATAAACTCCTCAAAGAGCTGAGCTGAATATACAGGAAGTAACTAAAAATGCATTTGTAGAGTATTATTCAGGATCCCATTCACTGGATCGGCCGAAAGTTGATTAAAAATATTTGACTTGATAGTTCAAGATGTGGCAAAAATGAAGAGCAATGGGAAGGTCAGATTTTCTAATTTGGAACCATGAAGTTATATGAATGAATAGCGTCCTTAACAGGACAATAGTGTCTTGAACTTCAGGAACCATGACATCTAAGCCAATCTCTTAAAAATAAATCCTAAAGTATTTATTCTAATTCTCATGGCGTTGATGGGAAATCCAAGCAAACTTCACAGTTTCCTGCACATTAATGGTAGATTATTCCATAAGCACACATATACGCATATTTTCTCTCCTTTTTTTACCTTTTTTTTTTAAATTTTCCTTTTCTACAGTGCAGTATACATAATCAATTGGAAGAAGTTTACAGGGATGCTAGTGGCAAAATAAATCTAGTCCATTGCTGTTTTTATGGTTTTTGACATACTAAATGTAGCAGAAGGCCACTCATAAATCAATTTATGGTAAGATAAGGGTCTTTTTATATGATACCTATCCTCTGACTCAAATACGTGTTAAGAATCCCACACCTCATCATATACCAATCTTAGACTTTGGTTTCCCATTTTAAGTTAAGGCTGTTGGCAGTCTGTTACAAGACAATGTCCAAGTTAATAAGCTTCGTATTATTTATATAAATATACAAAAAAAAAAAAAAATTGTTCCAAAGATCTAAGAACATAGGAAGGGATGCTTAATGAACTATTTAACAAACAGAATAATGTTGTTACAAGGATTACATGAACCTTATAAACCTTGGCTGCTCCGAGATTTGATCAAAGGAAAATAACGAACTGAACATACCTAGCAAGAAACATGATGAGGAAGCTTACAAATGGTACACGAAACCATAGAATGGTATCCTTGTTGCACAATATGTCAATATATTATTAGTCCGGCTTCATGGAGAAAATTAGAAATTGGCTCTAAGACGAGGCCGCAGGATTGCTACTTGGAACTGGGTTGGGTTGGTCTCCACTGGCATGCTGAATAAACTCTTCACGGGACATGTGGGACCCGTGGCAAGCACAAACAATTTTTATCTGATTTTTGTCGAACCTGTAGGAAACACCAGAAATAGTCCTACCATTCGGGCCTGGACCTGTGGTAGAAACCCATGGTAGATCCGGGCAGGAACCACACCCACCAAATTTCAAACCCGCAGCCAAACCCGGCCTTATAGCTGAACCTTCATGAAGCCAGCCTTCCACTGCCAGTTGGTGGGATGCATCCTTGGGCCTGAAGATTACACTGTTTCCCTTCATCTCATCTTCCGTCTGAGAAGAGGAAGATGCACCACCCTCTTCGGTGGCGTGCTGTTTTCCACCACCTTTTAGCAACTCAGATGCCTTTCTGTCATCTGGTAAAGCTTCTGATGAATTATGAGGAGGTGCCTGAAGAACAGCTGCATCAACATGAAGGGAAAAGAAAGGAAACTCAAAGACAGGATAAAAAAACCCAAACAAAAGACCATGAAGATAATATGCCCAGGACGAAATTTACAGTCCCAAGTAAGAGTGTAAGACATTAATAAGATCAGGATCTTGGTGGACTTAAATTCTCCGTTTATTATGTTGATTTATCAGAAGAACAAACTTGCGGATTTAAAGAAATTTGACATACAAACATATCCAATGCAAATCCTACGAGCATTAAACAAGAAGGATATCTCAACAGTTCCAAATTAATAATTGGTGTAACAAAAAAGTGATTTACATTCTTGTAGAGGCATCATTAATAGAAAGAAAAAAAAACTCATGGGGTTTTCTTGTACCACACACTAGTATTGCATACAAACATAGTCTATAAATAACCTAGTTTTATATAGCTTTGATAAGATCCTGTTCAACGAATTAATTCAACTTCCTTAGGAAGTTCCATGAGACTCATCACTAAA
The DNA here is from genome assembly GCA_035048495.1 of Euptelea pleiosperma. Classification (NCBI taxonomy): domain Eukaryota; kingdom Viridiplantae; phylum Streptophyta; class Magnoliopsida; order Ranunculales; family Eupteleaceae; genus Euptelea; species Euptelea pleiosperma. The sequence goes on from CM068549.1 coordinate 28,523,065, forward strand.
AAACAGCGAGCAGTCTGAATCAAATTTCTAAATTATGTAGGCCAAATGTTACAGGTCATGGCTTTCCTTACAGTGCATAACATTCAAGCCTAAATCACCCGAAAAGGAAAAAAGTGGAAGTGTCCATAACAGTTACCAAATGTGACCCCATATTTTAGGTACTCTACTAGCCTACAATCTTCATTCTAAATATGCAACAGTGAGAGCAGTACAAGTGCATAAAGGAGGAATGTAGGAGACTGAAAGAGTGAGAAAAGGATGTTACCTTGAGATATCTTCAAGCCATCTTCAGATTTATCTGAATTCAGTACCACATTGCTGATGCTCCTGCCAGCATAGGAAGGAGGGTGATGCTGAGGATGAGACACCACACCCCAGGAACGATCCGTATCCAATGTCGGGAGCTGGACATGCGAATAACCAAAAGTCAGCGGCAAGTTTCCAGAATTCATTGGCTGGGTCCCTGGTCGCTCACTGTTTGCAGGAGGCATAAGCTGCATCATGCAAGGTAGAGGAAACCCTGATGTACTGGGCGCACCAGCAGCATTAGGCATCTTCACAGGTAACGAGTAAGGCCCAGTCATGAGTGGTTGGAGTGAGAACGGAATTCCATAGGTCAAGTTCCCAAGATTGGATTCATTTCCAGGTGAGACACTAGACTGCTTTTTCCCTTGGACATCTATGACACTTGAATTGGAAAACACATGACTCTCCTTGGGAGCCTCAGAGGAACCACCACCCATGCAATGTTTGGTGCCATCCTCGTGATGCGAGACCAGCCTCGATGTTGAGCCCTCAGCTTCAGATTCTGCCACATCCTCATTTTCAACATTTGAACCATCTTCTGTGGTTATAGATATGTGTGAAGTTTTTACTGAGGTAATAACACCCATAGGCGGGTTTGTACTATCAGCATCAGCATGCTGAACTTCTCTCTCATGCTTCTTTTGGCAGTTTATCTCCTCAAACAACATTTTACGTTTGTTACCTGCCTCAGGCCACAACTTACCCCCAATCTCGTGATGATCAGATTTTTCTTCCTCAATTTCTGCCGACTTTTTATTCGCGACCCAGAGTCCTCCATACCTGGTGAACTGTGGACCGTTGCTCCCATGTAAGTCCATAGAAGCATCCGCTACAGACGCAGACTTTGCAAGGTTAGTAAAGAAGTTCTCTTGCAGTGTTTGTGTTCCAGAATGTGCAGGGTCGATTCTCTGGTTTCCATTATCTAACTCTTGTTTCTGGATGCTCGTATGTAGAAAATTCTTCAAATCACCCATTAATTTGTTGTTGTTACCCACTTCCTCTGTCCTAACATCTGAAGAACTACCATCTTTACACTTTGATTTACCGGCAGATCCACCACAAGAAAGACCCAAGCTTAGCTCAATCCCATTCTCATCCTCCATTTTATGCAATGAAAATTTATTGAATATGTGCTAAGTTGATGCTTCCTTACTCCTCTTTGTCACAGAGCCGTTCCGTCATGATGTTGGCCCCCAACCAAACGAAGTACCCATCTTCAAATGGACGCCTGCACCAAAAAGTCTAACTTATTTCAGAGAACAGAAAAGAAGAAAGGGAATTTGATTTCAACTAGAAGCATCCATTCGTTTGGTACAATTGTTGAGACCAAAATAAAATTGACAAATGCACTATAAAATTTCAGATTCATCTAGAAGGGCATGATTCAATTTGCCAATTTGATCCGACTTACCCCATATGAAACCAATAATAACATACCCAATTTCACGTTGGATCGTCGAAATTCAAACACTGTTTTCTTGTTGGAATGGTACAAATCAACGCTGTCATCCAGCAAATGACGTCAGAGGGAATTCTCCAACTAAGTTATATAGCTACAGAAAGCCAATTTGACCAACTTAGTAAATCTTAGAATCTCCGACGTTATCGGTTACAGAATACATAGATCTAACAGACAATTCAGCACATTCAAACAACAAACAATCAAAATCAAACAGACCCCACAAAAATAAGATCTCCAAGCATTCTCTTGACACGAAAACAATCATTTTCAGACCAGATTCGTGCAAGTAAACCTAATCACCACAAATCATCTCACAAAATAATGACACATAAAGTTTCACAAAAGAGAAATCAAACGAACCCCAGTACAGAACAAAGCCTGAAATTGAATTATTAGTAATCCCAAAGAAAATACCTGAAACTAAACTAGAACGGATTCAAAATCCCCTAAATAATTTAAAAAAAAAAACGCGAAAATCCTCCAAATTCGAGCGATAAATCTCAATTTTTTCTCGAAATTGTTGGCATAAACACCGAAATCAACAACAAAATATCAAATTTGAGATACAAATTAGAAGAAAAAGAGAGGAAATTAAGCACCTGAATCAAACGGGACCCAAGATGAAGATGAAACCCTAGATAATGAATACCTGTAGTTGCAGAGAGAGAGAGAGAGAGAGAGAGAGAAAGCGAGGGCCGTGTTTTTGACTTGAGAAGGTAAATATTATTTTTTGGGAAATGATTTTTCTAATGAGTTTTTAACCTTTTGACACTTATTATTTGACCAAAATACCCTTCTTAATTTACATTTTAACTTTTGAAAAGATAAGTAAAAACTAAGAACAGTTTTGTTATAAGGGTATTTTCGTCAAATGGAGACTGGAAGAGATAAAAATAAATAAAAAAAGTGGGAAATTCTTTCTCTTTTTATTTTTTAATTTTTTATAGCGCACGTGATTCTTACGTAGATTCTCCATTGCCGTGCATTTGTCCCGTATTCTTAGCTAACCTCCTTGTAAATCTAAGAGACTGTTTGGAAATCTCAGTTTTCACGCCCTAATTCGGGGATGAAAGACCCAGTTCAATTTTTGCAATTTTTTTAAAAAAACGGGGCCTTAAAGGGGCCTGCGTGTTACCAAACACAAAATTAGAACAACTAGAGCTGGACTGACTACTGCTGCTCCATTTTTTTTTTTGGTTTTCAAAAAGGCTCAGGCTCCAAGGACTTGTCAGTCGTGTCCTCGCCGTAGATTTCACAAATCCAACGGTGGTTTTGCTTTGGCAAAAACTGAAAAAAAAAAGCCAATTGCATACTAAAAAGTATGCAAACATTGTATCCATCATTGAATGCTCATTGAAAAACGTGTTTTAAATTTATAAAATATGTTTTTTTGAAAATATTGAAATAACACATTTTTCAAGGGACATCCAACAGTACTGACAATGTTTGCATACTTTTAAGTATGTAAATGGTTGCATACTAAATTTGTCCCCTGTGCAGTGCTATCAATCATGACCTCCCCGGTTACGTTACATACTGTTAAAACGCCCAAAAAATAACGGTCATTATTTTTCTGTTACAATGAAAATAACAACCGTAATTTTCTGGAAAAAAAATTGTGAAAAAATGGCCGTTATTTTCGGTTAAATTCTGTTTTCCTGTTATTTTTCATTTTTTCAAAATTTGAAATTCAATGAATTTCAGCTCCATTTTTTCCATTATTCCCATTATTTTCTGTTTTTGCCCCTGAGCGTTACAATTCGTTATAACAGAAAAAACGGTAAGTCCTCAGTCCGTTATAAGGGTCCCTTTTAAAGCTTGCTATCAACCACCATTGGATTCTACGACCGAGAACATGAGTCAAAAAAGACAAGTCCCCTCAGCTCAACCCTTTCAAAAAAGAGCTGTTTAGGGCCCAACCTAATCCTAGCCTAGTTCAGGAATAGAAAAACCAGTTCAATATTGCAACATCTTTTCAAAAAGCTAATCGTGGTCCTGTTTTAAGGGCATCTAAAAATAATAAAGGTCCCAAAAGTGGGCACCACATGGTTACCAAACATAAGCCAGAACAGCTGGACATGAACTTGCCACACTATTGGTTGTTCTTCAAAATTTGTGTACTGGTCCTTCAGATTCATGTGATGGGAATTCGAAGACCATTAGTGATGGACAATGATAGGGACAACAACAATTAGAGATGATGCCAATTCTAATCTAGATTTAAGGGCAAAATATGAAAAAGCCAAAAAGCGGGTATGCATAGTTATCAGAGCTAACCCCACATCATGAGGCTTAGCTTTCCGCTCCACTATCACCTAGGTGTTTTTGGAGTATTGGTTAGGTTCATAACATTTGGTATTAGAGCTAACCCCACATCATGGGTTCAAGTCACAGGAGAGGCAACCTGGGAAAGGGCTACCTAATCGCTCACTCAAAAAGAGAAAATAAGGGTACCGAAAAAAATGTTGGGGGGCCCGCTCACAAAAAGAATGAAATAAAGGGCTACCATAGTGAAAGTCACCTTAGAATGAACCACTGTGGATGTCAACATTGAAAGTGTGGTGAAATGTTATGACCCAACCTATACATGAGCTTAGTTTTCTGCTTCACTATCACCTAGGTGCTTTTGAAGTATTGATTAGGTTCCTGAAATAAGTTAGAACAACTTGACATGGACTAACCATAGTTTGTCCAATTATTTGGTTTCCAAAGAGGGGTTTACATACTCAACCCAATCCTAGCCTAGTTTAAGAATGGGAAACCAGTTCATTTCAACTTCTTTCAAAAAGCTAACTCCGGTCCAATTTTAAGGGCGTCGTCGTCACAGGGTTAGCTACACAATCCATGTTCCTCCATTTAATTTTGTTTAAAGTCACTTATTCCATTAATGTCTTAAAATCACCTCAAAACCTCAATCCACGTTAGTTTTAGCCTTTACCTTGTCTTTTAGACCATTCGATTTGCACATTCCTCCTCACTAGTATTGTTATTGAACTATGTTGTACATGATCGTAACATCTCTGTCGGTTTTTCTTTATTTTATCATCTATTGGGACTATTCTTTATTTTCACGAATATATTCACTTTTAATTTTGTCTTTTTTACACTTTATTGTCCAAAATTCTACTCTCTAAAGCCTTATCAGTTTTATTGTCATCATATAAAAAATTTCTTTTAGTTAAATTAGTACATGTTCATCACATAGTACTCTAGAAGCGCTCTCCACTTTTACCACTCAACTCTAATTTTATGGGCAACACCCTCGTCAATCTTTTTTGTCCTTGTAAATAATAGAACTAAGATAACGTCATTGGTCGCTTTGATATATCTCCTAGTTATCAATTTTAATTAGCCACGTGCATATATAATAAAGTTGCATTCCATATACTCTATCTCGGTTAGAACTCTTGAACTCAAAAGTATTATTTCAAAGTTTTGGTTTTGCATTTTACCTTATCTCTTATCTCATCGACTAATATTATATCATTTATAAATAATATACATCAAGGATATTTTGAATATGAGTAGTTACTTCATTTATAACTAAAGCAAAAAAGATACTGACTTAGAAATAATCTTTGGTGTAAATCCACAATGATTGAAATCTCATTTTTGTCGCACCACCAAATGTTCTTACACTAGTTGTTATTCCCTCATATATATTCATTAAGGGTGCCTCTACGAGCACTCACGTCTTTAAGTCGGGAACCCACATAAAAAAGCATTAGGGTTTTTAACCAAAATACCCTGATATTTTTAGTTTGGGCACCCGCTCTCTCTCTCTCTCTCTCTCTCTCTCTCTCTCTCTCTCTCTCTCTCTCTCTCTCTCTGTCTCTCTCTCTCTGTGTGTGTGTGTGTGTGTGTGTGTGTGTGTGTGATGATGATTGGGGTTTGTTCTACAAAAACAATTGCGGCCCATGGGGTGGCTGTCGTGGCAGTGGTTTGGTGGAGAAGGGAGGTGATTGCAGGGGTGGCGGTCGTGGTGGTGGTGCGGTGGAGAAAACGAAATGGGATGGGGAGGAGAGAGAGAGAGAGGTGGGGTGAATTTGGAAATGATGAAGTGGGTGCCCATCAAATGTGGTTGCTCAAACGTGAGCCCTAAAATGGGAGTGGGTGCCTAGCTTAAAAACATGAGTACCCCTAGGGGCACCCCTATATTTATGGATGTCAATGTATTCATTTGATACTTCTTTCTTTTTCAATACCCATCAAATTAACCCTCTAGAAAATAGAGCTAAGATAAGAACATTGGTAGTATGAGAATAATAAGAGAGAGATAGAGTTGATGGTAGAGATATATAGTTCCATTTGGTGACATCGAAGAAAGAAGATAATGGTAGAATAGGAATTCTTAAATATTTAAAATTGGACGACGGATTTCTCGGGCTCGACCGGACAAATACCTTCCCACGGTCAACTGTAGGATAGCACGTTAAGCGCATATTATTATGTCATAAGCTTTATAAGTACGCACTTGTTTCTTTTCTTTTTTTCCTTTCTTGCGATGGCATGCACCTTAATCATATGATTGGTATGTGGAATGGATGGTTATGATCATATGATTGGTCCCTTTCCCTTTATGCTGCAGTAGATCTTCTTGCTAGACCTCATAAATCAATGGCTCCAACACATGGTTTGAACTTTGAAATCTTTGCCCGGTTTGGGATCGGCACCCTCCGATCCGGAGACTGATCCCCAGATTTTGAACCATGCTCTCACATCCCATATAATTGGATTGTCAATGAGAGACCATCTTTAGGGTCTACTCAATAGATGCTCCAGATGTTCTCCCAGAAAATAGTCAAGCTATCAGATGGTTAAGAGCTTACATCATATGTTAACTAGGCTGATTTTTAGGCATGAGGATGATTCGGGGTCTGCGGAAAGAGCAGTAACATCCTGAGGATGACCCTAAAATCTGGGTCCTCGCGATTCGCATTGCACAGAGGGTCGTGATGTAACAAGGTATACCTGAGATCTTTTCAAATGCGGAAGTGCATATTTGTTACTCACCGCTGACATCTGGGCCCACTGACCTCATGGATGTTTATCCCACCCGTTCATAGACTATCATATCAAAATCAATTTGATTGAAGATTTTTTGCCGTTGGTTTTAGTACTCAAAAATGATTGAATTAAACGGCTATAAGCACACCTTAAAAGGTATTTAAAAAGTACTAAAATCTAATGGTTATCGATTACCAATCAAGGTGATTTTTGGTTTGTATATCCACCGAGGGTTTCGATAAACATCCATGCGGTCAGTAGGCCCATATGACAGCTTTAAGTAACAAAAATCGTGCTTCTGCATTTGAAAAAGTTTCAGGCATACCTTGTTACATCTTTTTCCTTGAAGCAATTCGAAGACCATCCCTTGGGACGACGGTCATCCCCACGATTACTATCTTGTTAATTCCTTGTGCTACGAGGCTAACGTGCGCATATAGTGTAGACCTAACGAGGTTAGTACATTATCTCTTAACGTTAACCACTGATCGGTGCGTAATGCTGTCTGCATTCGAAGCCGCCTGCCCCACAAAACCCAGTCAACCGTCTTTCATTTTCTTCCCCAAACTCTCTTCGAATTCCATCCAATTTGTACCCAAAATTCCGAACTTCATACATTTCGAAGCTCTGAATTTTTTTGTTCATTCAGAACTCCGCGGTTCTTTGTAATTGGAGTTGGAGAAAGAAGGAATTAAATATTTTTTGGTTTAGCAACATGGATACGAGCAGAAGGGCTGTCGAATCTTACTGGAGATATCGGATTATCGATAGCGCGACGTCGGATGAAGATAAGGTCACTCCCGTTTACAAATTAGAGGAAATTTGTGAGCTTCTCCGATCTTCTCACGTCAGTATCGTGAAAGAGGTTTCTGAATTTATCTTGAAACGGCTTGAGCATAAGAGCCCAATTATCAAACAAAAGGTGCCAAATCGTATTGTTTAGCTTTTATTTTATCATTCTCTATCATGGATTTGTAATTTATCACTTCCGGACAGAAATTCTTTAGCTGAAAATAGAGATCTTTGATGGTATGATATTGAATTACTCGTGATTGAAACTGAGATGACAGTATCAATATTAGTTTTCTTTCTCTTCCAAAGCTTTAAAGTTGGAATCTTAGACTTGTGGCACATTTAGTTTTGAGATACTAGTCAGAGATCAATGTAGTAGTAGACAAGTGAGAACCAGGTTTCAAGCTTGAACGGTACCAAATTCTGATACCCTTCCCATTTGTCTTTGTGTTAAGGCGCTAAGGGTGATCAAATATGCAGTGGGGAAATCCGGTGTGGAATTCAGGAGGGAAATGCAGCGACATTCGGCAGCAGTGCGCCCGTTGTTTCATTACAAGGGCCATATGGATCCATTGAAGGGGGATGCGCTTAATAAGGCCGTCCGTGACACGGCCAATGAGGCAATATCGGCAATCTTTGCTTCGGAGGACAACAAGTCGGCACCGGTGGGAGATCTTAATAGACGAATACAAGGATTTGGGAATACGAACTTTGAGATGCCATCAGAAGATAAGAAATCATTTCTTAGTGAGGTGGTTGATCTTGGAAGTGCTTCTATCAAACAGGGACTGAGTAGTATTACTGCAGCTCACTCACTGAGGAAGAATGACGATGGGAGTTATAAGAGCCCAAATCTTAGAAGGTCACTGACAACAGAGATAGACAGCCCAGATAGATATGAAAGAGTTGAACATCAGAACGAAACGCAGGTCTCTTCTGGTATCGCTAGGAACATGGTGGCTGGAACTTGGCGACAGGATTCCAGGGTAAACATGACAGAAACAACAAATGGGGTCTCAAGTTCAAGTTATGCAGGGAGTAAGAGTCGCGAGGAGAGGCTATTGGAGACCATTTTTACTTCTGGCGGTGTGCGTCTACAACCCACTCGTGATGCCGTACAAGTTTTCCTCGTGGAGGCCTCAAAGCTGGATGCAGTGGCTTTGAGTCATGCCCTTGAATCAAAGCTCCAATCTCATTTGTGGCAGGTATGATCGAGTAACTGGTCCCATTATGCAGTACAGTACATAATGCACATGCATACATGCATGCCTACTTTGATTTCCATGATAATCTGTCTTCTGAAGGCTATTTGCAAATAATTGTTCTTGTTAGGTCCGTACGAAGGCTGTTTGCGTCCTTGAGTCAGTTTTGAGGAAAAAGGACGACACGTGTTTCTCGGTTGTAGCATCTTATTTTAGTGAAAACAAAGATGCTGTAGTGAGATGCTCCGAGTCTCCCCAAGCTTCCCTGAGTGAAAAGGCTAACAAGGTGTGCGCCTTTCTTTTATCATTTGATTATATTAGATGTATTCAGCTTTTTGGATATCTGTTCAGATGCTTGTTTAGAAAAGATGCTCAGTTGTAATGTGTTTGAAATGCTTGCAACTCAATTATTCTTTTAGCTGAACTTACGTAGAGAGTGTTAAAAAATTCGATATTTTTGGAACTCTTTGCGCACCCTTAGCTAATATATTTAAGAGCATTTTTGGATCTCCCTCTGGAAAATTCTTTATATTAGTGATACCCCCCTGAACTTTCATTCTCCAGTTATTCCTCCTTTGACCAAAACTCATTGTCATTGATTGGCCCAGAAAACGTGACTCGCGTCATGTGCCTGTTAGAGGACCAACATACCCTCATTTCTCATAATTGACCAATTTGCACCGTGGTTCCCATCTGCGCTCATTTTAAGGGCATTCACTCCATCTATTGCAATGTGATTTGTGTCAATGTTGAGCCCTGACTCATCTAAAGAAATGGACCGCAATCAGCTCCCACTCATCTCAATGTGGGATATGTGGGGCCCCCATGGAGATGAGTTTAGGGGATTATTTTTGGTGAGGGTAATCCCCATCATCTTCATCAGAAAAAATCTGTTCATTCCAACATTTATAGTTCTATTAATAGCGAGTTACAAGTTGAAAAAATCTGGACCATCTATTTCACTGCTAACTTGGGTTAGAAATTTCACGATGGGTGGATTTTTTGTGAGGGTGATCTCCACAGCATCCTCACCCAGAATCATCCCTTGACTCATCTCCACGTAGGCCCCATATGCTTGTCAACTTTATATATATATAGTACACGGCATCGTTCATGGACGATACCGAAATGTATCGGAAGTATCATTTGGTTTTCGGATGATACTTCTTGAAACTGTAATGAAGTGGAAGTGCAAATTTACATATAAGATGAAGCATTGTTCGGTTTTGGACGAAACAAGTAGTTTCATCTTATAGCAAAACCGGAAATCGTCCGAAACTTTGAACCATGAGTTTGACACACCAAAAAAGATACACCTTTGTGGGGACAACACCGACATGAGTTAAGGGCTGATTTTTGTGAGGATGAGATGGCAATCGTCCTCACAAAAAATCAGCTCAATCCAACATTTCTAGCCCTATGAAAAAATGGGTTACAAGTTGAATATAGATCATCCATTTCACCATTAACTTTAAATCCACATTTGATAGGGGTTAGAAATTTTAGAATGGGCAGATCATCCCTACAAAAATCAGCCTTTAACTCATCTCCATTGGGCCCCACAAGGGCTTGTCATTAGGCATGCCATTTTAGGTGTGTCAAAATAATGGGATCCATATGTGTGTGTATGTATGTTCATATGCATGTATATTTTTCTGCTGAATATTATTTGACCCAAAACCTCTGTTAATTATAAAAATCTTCTCCAGGAATATATTGCTTATTTCAGTTTTGTACCATCATGGTCATTGTGCAAGTTTCCCTGAAATTCCCTGGCAGTAATGCCTTTTTCTAAATATGTGGTCCCAATCCAGGAATAAATGAGAAAGAAATATTGCATTGAAGGTTTTTCACTCACGTACTCTCACCTGCTTTTGGTCTACTAAATGAATCCTGAGATCCATTTTGTTTACGTCTTCTTTCTGTTTTCACCCTAATTTTGAGACATACACCTACTACCATCAGATATTAGAATCAACAATTTATGATCTTTGTCAAAGATATGGTGCTTTTTATGTGATCAATGGTTTTGATTGGTGAGCTAATGGTTGTAATTAAGATATGTACTTGCTGGTTTTTTTATGGATAGGTCTTAAGCCTCCTGGATGGAGAGCAGACTGCCGGAGCAAAGAGTCTTCCAGAAAAGCCAACCAGTTTGAAAGCTGGTACACCTGCTGTCGTTCAGATGCCCGACTTAATAGACACTGGAGATTCAGATGATTGTTATGGATGTGAAGATTCTACACAAAAGCAAAGTGATCCAAGTGTTGCAAATCTGGCAACATCAGCCACCCCCACAATTGATGATCTGTTTGGAGATAGCTTGACAACTGGCGTTATCAGCAGCGGAAATATAAATGAAGAAGACCCCTTTGCAGGTGTCTCATTCCGCACGATTGAGGATAGAGAACATGTGGATGACCTCTTTTCAGGTTTGACAGTTGATGGTAGACAATCGGCTAATGAGATCCATATATCAGCAAATAAAAAAGGGCCAGAACTATTGGATATTTTTGGTTCCAATTCTGAACAACTTCTGCAAGAAACAAGAAGCCATAAAAAAGAAGTGCAGCACTTAATGGCTGGTCTGTCTCTCACTGAAAATGCCCCCAAGATCAAGCAGCAAGGAAGCTCCTCTGGGACTCTTTCTGAAGCTACCTTCTCAGATCCAAGCAGTCAACTGAGTCATCCGGTCCCACATGACAATTTAAACAACATATTCATTTCTCAAATGGTTGGGAAGAATCTTAATCCTATGTTTCCTTTGGGCACTATACCTCCTAACATCATGTTCAACCAAGCTTTTGCTTCCCAGCCATTAGATTATGGTACAATGGGGAGTTTTCTTGCTCAACAGCAGCTCCTAGCAACAATGTCTAACTTTCAACACCTCGGAAATCTAAGTACTCAAGTAAATGCTGGTCTCAGTCATGCAGCTGGTAATAGCAGGGAAGGAGGGTACTCTTTGCCCCTCCCTGACAGTTTCCATCCAAATATTCCTATTCAAACTCACGGTACAATGATGAACAGCTCAAAGAAAGAGGAGACAAAAGCCTTCGATTTTATCTCGGTAAGATTGATATCTCACCTGAATACATATTTCTATTTCATTAAGGTTCCCATCATTATAATAGTATGATAACAAGGGACAGAGGATTTGGGATATAAGTGTACAATTGTTCAGAAACCTGAGTCTAAGCAACAAGTCCACATGACTTCGGCCTACTCATTTTACGTATTTGTTTGCATACATTTTAAAATTTTCAAAAAATGGAATACCTATTGTTATATTGTGTTTATTTATCTTTGCAAGCCGCAAGCTTTATATTTAGTACTACCAGAAATCCGTTTTTTAAAACCTCCTTGGCTTTTTTCACATGCCGACATGTCCCTTCGTTATTTCAACTCATTATCTCCCAAAACCAAGACGACACAGACATTTTAAATTCATGTTTTTCAACGCCAGAAATTTTTTATATTTTTTAATTTTCTTTGGGGTTCAGCATGGATTGTGCTTTGTGATGCTCTTGCATGCCAGTTTGCTCCCCAGATTGTGCTGAAATAGCTCATTTTATCATGGAGTGGATTGATTGTGTCCAATGCCGAAGACCCCATAATGAAAAAGATGTCACCTTTCACTTTCTTTTTGAAGTGAAGATAAGTGATAAATATTATGCACCGTATCCTCATCCCATGTCTCTTGCAGGATCATTTGTCAGCGGCTCGTGATGCAAAGAAGGTGGTTTAAAACTTTATGGCACTAATGCTTGACAATGAAGGGCCTTTTTCTACTTCATGATGGCTTATTTCGTGCGGGCAAGCAGGTTGAAGTAGGTCATTTTCTTTCAACAAAGATGGTTAAATATTCTTTTGCAATTACGGTCTCCGTGCCTCGAACTAAATCATTAAGTGGGATCCTACGAAGTCCTGTTGTGATTTTCATTAAAATCGTGTTGTCATTTAGAAAGAGGCAGATCAAATAAACATAAAAAAGAAAGAAGAGGTGGAAAGAAATGGCGGGATTGTATTATATGAAACGAGAATGGTAAATGATATTCTTGTGCAATTAGCTTTGTTGATTTTTGGAACCTGTAGTGCTGGCATCACGTTTCTTACTCCTTTTGGTTAAGTAGATTCGTAGTAATCTCTTATTTCTTTCACGGGTAACTGCATCACAATGGGAGGATGGTACATATGCAGGGGAGGGAGGTGGGGAGGACCTACACTACATGGGAGAATAAGATTGGCTTGGGAAAAGTAAGCAAAGTATTGTCACTACCTCCAGAACTGTAAGTTCATATTCCAGCCACTTAAACAAACATTTTAGTGTAGTAGCACAAAACAGGTTAGGTAGGACAACATTCAAACACCTCCATCCTGCTCACATAAGATAGCCAATCACTGATTGACGCATTGCTTGAGCTAAAGGGTGTCGGTGTCACGCAAATCAAGGGCCTTACATCAATACATTGGGAGGTCAGCCTACATGATTTAACAGGAGAATACTCCAAAATGTGCCTTGGGCCTGCCTCCCCATGTATTGATGAATGGCCCTTGTTTTGCTTGATGCCCTTTGCCTCAAGCATTGCATGAGAAAAAAATTTCCCAGCTGATCATCATGGTAGAATTTCTTTCATCCTGCATTAGGATAGAAGTCATGGTAGTAGTATAGAAGTATCCCAGATCTTGAATATCATCAGTAATTCCTTGTTCGCCGAGACATAAGTCGTTAGATTCCCTATATTGGACTCCACATACATCTTTGGTATGGTTAGCCTGCACTGATCTTCGGATTTAGGAAAGTTTGTCGCAATTTCTAGATAATTGTAATATTATCCGGATCAGCCATCACATGGCCATTTGACGGAAAACCACCAACCCATCTATAAATCCAGATCTGCACCAGATCCGAATTTATATATGCTGCTGACCCATATCAGGACTACGAATGCTTGTCACGTGAACTGCTTCTAACCCACAACCTGTGTGAAAAAAACATGGCTCATAAAAGCCCAGATTTTTTTTTAAATTATGCTACGCATCCAAGATTTAGTCCTGGACCCAACTGCTCACCAAGGATCCAAACACTGGCCCTGATCTGAGTTGGCTTACATTTATCTGATCCTTCCGACCTGAAATTTAAAACTGTTCCTAAAATCATAGATCAAAACCTGGTAAAAGTGGGTATGGTCCTGGAGCTGATCCCCTCTCTCTGTTTCATACCCACCCTACTCTTAAATCTTATACCATTCAAAACTTTCCTGAATTCAGCCTAAAATAATTTGTACCATAGATTTTTTCCATCATTTCAATCCAGACCTCGGAGCTAAAAGCTATTCAGGAATCCGTTCATCTTATGAGTTACCACCAACCCTCAGGTATGCAGTATAGCTTGCAGGAAACCTTGGCACACAATGCGCCTCAGGTCCCCCTTACAATTCACCTTTACTGAATGGTTTTCTAGACAAACCATCTAAACTTCTTCACTAGATAGCCACTTCTTTTCTTGCCATTTGGAGGGCTGAAGTAGCTAATCCAGACTGTTGATCAGATAGATAGCCCTGGATTGGACTGTCCACGTCCTACTCATACCCAACCATTTATTGCACTTTTGCCCAGTAAATGAGAGCCCTCGACTTTTCTTAATTTTTTTAAATAGACCAAAAAAAAGTGAAATCCTCTTAATGCCATTGGCTTAGTGCGGTTGGGTTGAAACATATGGGGCCCTTGGCCAGCCACTTCAGCTCGCATGTGTAAGAAAACCTGCCGCCCAGAGTTCTATTCTGGATGGCTGATCCTGGATTATACATGTTATATCACTTTAACTTGTATTAACTATTTTCTTACATGTTTTACACAATTTCACTGCAAGGAGTTATTCACTATATAGACCATTGCTCACCAAAAACTGAAATCTATCACAAAATTTAACTGTACTCTACTGTTGAACGATGAAACTAAAACGAAATTTGAACCAATGTATTCGAATATATAGAAATTGAATTCCAATTTTGTTTACATGTACGTGTTTATGTATTTACAAACACTAATAGGACAAAGTGAAGTGGGGACGTAGTTCACATGGTTAAAAAGAAAAAAACTAGAAAAAAAGGACAAAGTGAAGTTTCCTTTGCCACCATTAAGAACCTATTCTTGTGATCCAGCATGAAACAAGAGAAGGCTGTTTTGAAAATTTATTTAACAAGGATATTAGCATCCGATGTTTACTTAAGTGACCATAGAGGAGACATCTTCGAGGTTGCTTCATGACTGAACTTGCATCTTCCTAGTTCTTTTTAGTTGCTTCACGATATCCAGCCGTTCCGGTGAATAAGGAGAAGGAATCTATTTTCAATATAAAATAGAAATTAGATTAGGAGAAGGAAGGAATGATTGACAGACAGAATTCATTGTGAAGGTTGACACTTGACATGAATTACCAAGCATGGAATGTACTTCTTGATTGCAGCAAAGATGGCTGCGTGGCCTACAGCAGAGACCTGGTTGAGCAAAAGAAGGTCGAATTAGCTCATTCTAAAAATGTTCAACACAGTTATGCTGTGCCATATCATGATGATCGATACAATTAAATACATAAATATATACATAACTGCAGCTCATATATTTATGTATATGTTCATGAAAAACAAAACCAAGTCAAATGAGATCAGCAAGTTTTCTAACATTGTGTACTTGTGCATAAACACATCCACAATTCATACAACTCGAGCATGTATATGTATTAATGAAGAAACACGCAGTTTGAGACACAGATTGTATAGTAATCTTTAGGAGACTGATTATTAGAACTTGGTAATGATCTAAAATGACCAAAATATATAGTAATCTGTAAAAAGTTTGATCAAAATGGTAAACTGATTTTTTTCAAGAAGTGGTCATATATACCTTGCCAGCTTCTTCGTTCACCTTATGTTTCAAAAATGGAAAGATGGGAAATAAGATATCGAATGTGAACTCACAGGAAGTAGCATAAGAATTGTTACTGGGATAACAGAAGCAAAATCAGCCAGTGTTCTTTTCAGCTTCTTCCTTTCCCTCTCTGTAATCTTGTGCCCACGTATTTGCTTCAGGAGAAGACCAACAGCAATCGAGATGTCTATGAAGAGCAACCGAGTTCCCATCCATACATCCTTTATCATAGTTCAATTAGCAATGTTAGCTCCTCAGCTTTAACAGCACTTAACTCATGGAGGGGATCGTTAACCTTACACAGCTTGTAGATATCAGCTTGTTGCTGTATTTCCTAAACAGGCTCTCACAAGCAGTCTTTGTTTCACCATCACAGATCAGCTTCACAAGAGATACTGCATCCATGGCATTTGAGCTAGAAGCCTGACATTACGAAAAATCAGTAGTAATGATTCAGAAGAGAACCTTATATGCACGCACATATGCAGAAGGATGCAAACACAAACAAGATTAGGTTAGTAACTTAAAAAGGAATAAGTCGGCCGACATCCTAACGAATACCTTATTCATTTGGGACAGATGCTGGGGTATGTACTCTGGGGCTCCCCTATTCATTAGGTCGGCAGGTTTTCGGTGTGCTTCAGGGAATACAGATCCATTTATTGTTCCTTGAATCCCTAAAGGTAATACTGATTCGGGGACACCTCTTTCTGCAATTTTCAGCAGTTCACTGCTTGATGAAGTTAACAGAAACCCAAATCATTTTCATCCTCGCTAAGTTAGTACTATAAAATTATGGTAACTATAAAACAAACAACATACCCTGATCTACAATAAGCAGCCCAATAATCCTCCAGACAAATAGTTAGAAGGTTCTGGCTGCAGATTGTCAGAACATAATATCTTAAACAGCAAGTTGCTATCCTGATAAAAAAGCAAATTTTCATAGATATGTTTCTGTTCATACAAAATAATGTGACATTTAGCTACCTCCGGAACAAAAATGAAACCACATTAGTATCTAGAGATTGTTGAGTTGAATTGCTAAAGTGAGCAAACCCTGAGAACACATCAGAGCAAACACTGAAAACAGCAGAGAGAATAATCTCTTTCTCTGCTTGGATGGCATGCTGTTTGGACCGCCTCTTCTCATGGTGGCTTATACAGGGAACCGTAGCGTAAAAGTCAAGCCATCCAATTTCTTCAGCTACTACCTGTAAGGACAGCATCATATTCCAGGACTTCGAAATTAAAGCAAAGTTATTAAGCAAATATGTTCTAAATTAACTTGCAACAAATTAATGTGACGTCATCTCTCTGCATATAACGTATGATACAGAATTCACCAAGGAGAAATGAAGATTAGGGGTTCAAGATTTATTTAAGTTACTTCAATAGATTTCATTGCGATGAACATGTTAAAGACTAGCTGCATTTGACACCTCACATAGAAGTACAACCAAGACTAACCTCCATGAAGAGTTGATACACAGGTAAGGAAGACAGTTCAGGGTAGATGAAAAGGCTACCACACTCCAAGTAACTGCAGTGAAACCATTGAACCTCATATAGTATGTATATATTAAGGATGATACTGAGACATTTGTGGGTATGCCCCAAATGTGAAGTTCACCTGAGGAAGTCCTTAACCTGCTCATCAAGATCCTTTATACCCATGCATGATAAGAATAATCTTGTCCTTCTCCCCAAGAACGCAAATAGTCCGAGAATGGCCAGATCCCTCTCTAGATCCTGTCAGAAATTTTGAAAACTAAATCACATTTTAAGACGCTAAGGATAGAGAAGAATCATAACATGTCAAGATGTTCCATTGGGTGCGAGTTATAGGAGCAAGGCTATTTGGGATCTGGTGATAGAACGGCTGGAGAGCTGGCTAACTAGATGTAAAGCCAAAATTTTGTCTAAAGGGGGTAGATTGGTGCTCATCAAAAGTACTGTCTAGTATGCCACTGTATTATATGTCTCTGTTTTCGATGCTTGTAAGTGTGGAGAAGAGAGTGGAAGGTTTGGGAGAAAGATAAACTTGGTCAAGTGGAAAAAAGTGACAAGACCGAGAGAGAGAGAGAGAGGAGGGCTAGGTGTTAGAGATATTCGTAGCATGAATGAGGCTTTGAAAGGGAAATGGCTTTGGAGATTTGGAATTGAGAGGGAGAGCTTATGGTGCAGAGTTATCGCAAGCATGGGGAAGGAGTTATGGGTGTGGTGTAGTGGTAGGCCGAGAAGGGCGTATGGGTGTGGTGTGTAGAAGGGCATTATGAATGGTTTAGCTAGATTTGAAGAGGGTGTGATGTGTAAGATTGGTAGGGGGGAACAAGGTTTTATTGTGGGAGGATAGATGGTGCATGGAAGGTAATCTTAAATCTGAGTTTCATGATCGCTTTCTCATTTTAGATAAGAAGTCTGCTATTGTAAGCAAAATGCAGGTTGATATAGATGGTTTACCGAGTTGGGAGTTTGGCTTTCGTCGTCAGCTTTACGACTGGGAGATGCCTCATTTGGCAAATCTTATGACCAAGGTGGGAGAGGCTCCTCTTTTTAGCTCAAGGAATGACACTAGGCAATGGATCTATGATAGCAAAGGTATATTTTCTGTCCATTCACTTTATGGGGCTTTGGAAGGGGGAGAATTAGAGGATTTTCCTACTGCAAGTATATGGTGTAATAGAACTCCATCCAAGGTGCAGTTTCTAGCTTGGTGTGCAGCCCGAGGTAGGCTTCAGACAATGGTTTTTCTCTAGAAGAGAGGAGTGAGGGTACTGGACCATTGTCCACTTTGCTTACACAATGGGGAATCAGCGGATCACTTGTTCTTACATTGTAAATGCATGTGGGGGATTTGGACAGGGTGCGATCATACCAGCACTAATGTACTGGATCCCATCAGAACTCCGCAGTTAAATGTGCTTGGGCGAGAGTAGTACTAGGATGGGTGACCTCCTGGGAAGTTCTCGTGTTGCACCCCTCGAAACCATAAAAAAAAGAGAGGATTTGGACATGTTTTTTCAAGGAGTTTGGGGTGTCGTGGGTTGTCCCCAGGACGGGGAAAGAGCTATTCTTTTCTTGGAAAGGAAAGGCTTTCGGACTTCTTGGAAAGCATATATGGGCGTTAACTCCGTTGGCGATTATTTGGGACTTGTGGAGGGAAATGAACAATAGTTTTTGAATGTAAAAATCTTGAGGAGCAGCTGGTGATTGAGATTAAATCCTTTATATATATTTGGGTAAAAATGTATGAGGAAAGAAAAGGTATAGCTTTCGAAGACATGGTTTATAAATGGGCAGACTTGGTTAGTAGAGTGAGAAACTAGGGGTGTTACATGGAGGGAGTTTTGCTTTGTGTTGTCTCTTTTGATGTATATTCTATTCCTTTGTATTCATTATAGCTGTTTTGGTAGGCTTCCTTAGCCTCCAAGGCATTTTTTAATAAAACATTTATACTTATCAAAAAAAAAACATAAGAGTTCATGACTAGTTGTCTCAAATCATTTCAACAGCAGAAACTGGAAGATTAGTTCAAGAATCATGACTGACCTGGGTGTTGTGAAAAGCCTTCATGCCCGAAATGACACTCTCTCTGTGGAATGCTACAGCAAGCTTTTTTTGAACCAAACCAATCCAAAATTCTTGGCTTGTTTTGTTATGCAGAATCTTTGCACCAAAATGAATTAGGAACTCCTGTTCAAGTCCTGCCTCAGACGCTAAGCAATACAATTTATCCATTGAAACAAGGCTGTGTGATAAGTCCATGAGCTCCCCTACTATGTCTGGAATAGATAGGGTAAACATGGGACAAGAAATACGCCCAGCGCCCAACTTCCCAACTGCAACACAGCAACTTATAGCAAGAACAATCACTGCAACACCACTGGATGTCTTTGTGCACAGACCATTAGTACTGATGAACTAAACAAAGAAAGATATGCGTCCAAACACATGAAAAAGTAGAATTTGGAATGACTGCTATGATTTCCTTTTATCAGCATAGACAAAGGTTTATAGCAATTGATGATAGAAAATTCCTCCAATCAAGATAGTAAAAATCAAGAAAAAAGATCGGGGGTTGCATGAGCAAACCTTCTTTCATTTTCTGCAGACCACCTCTTGAATAATGGAATGAACAGTCCTGCTAAAAGTGGCAGTTTCACCATTTTAAACCATTTCACCAATTCTGAGTCCTTTGCGTTCAACTGACTTTCAATGTCCTCCCAAAGCACGCTTATTTTCGGGGAAAGGCTGAAGCAAAAGAAGGAAATGAAGACCTATTACAATCTTGTCATACAAATTTGTATCTTAGATGGAAAAGGAAAAAAAACTCCAAAACTCAATCACAAAGAACATAATGCTATGTCTTGAATAAAATGTTGCATGGACTCGTCCAAACGGGTGACATGTCTGATTCCGAAACTCACAATGTTACTAGTGACCAGAAATTGTCAGTTTGATGACTCTGACACCCCAACATGCATTGGATTCCGACCACCCCCGCATACGTGTCCATACAACACTGATAGAGCATGTAAAAGTTTTAATTTAAGTAAACTAGCAAGCATCTTACTAGGAATAAAAGCACTTCCAACAATATATCCAACAACAGTTGAACAGAACTCACATTTTATGCACTGGAGAGGGATCATTCCCATATTCGTCAGAAAGCAAGAACCTCGCTTCTATTGCCATAGCTTCCATTGCCGTATTTAACAAAGCATAGACTGCTGCCTGCACAAACATATTGAGAAACAGTTTCCACCTCTGTTTCAATTAGTTTCGAAGGACTCGACAAGATACATTCTGTGACACAGTCTCTTTTTATTCAATAGGTCTGCAACATAGTTCTTCGAGGATAAGAATGACATGTGTGTATTTATGTATATGTATGCATGTATATATTTCAAAGAACTAATGATGTTAACATTGCTCTGTTATATATGAATTAAAAGATTTATATCGATCAATTTAAGATGTTTGCCGCTGCGTTTCCTGGATAGAGTGGAAAAGAAGCTAATTTATGATCAACCATCGCACACCTGATAGGCAATACGTTTGTGCCATGCATGCACATCCACGCCAACCCATGCCTTTGCAAGCTCTATACTGCTTCTAGCCAATTCATGGCATTGAATGGCAGTGGAAAAGCTCCTCGCAGATTTATGCAAGACTCGAACAAGACAGTCTACCCGATTAAATCCCATTTCACAGTTATCAGCTGTACTCCCAGGAAGCCCAATCTCAACATTGGTTTGATCTGAAGCAGCAGAAGAAGCTATGGAAGAAAACCACCTCCTTGGATTCACCGGCAAAGCCGGTGCATGACAATTGCATATAAATCTGAAGAAAATGCTACTCCTTGGTAAGCCATAATATCCTCCTTCATTCTCGTTAAACTTCCATGGTTGAGGCCCTAAAGCAAGGGATGTCGAATTGGCACTAATCTTTCTTATGTTCTGTTTGCCAGAAGAGTTTCTGTATCACAAAGAGAAGGATATTGGTGAATTTCCCCCACCCCAGAAATTTAAGGGAAAGAAGGACTACTTAACTTCCAAAACAAACAATAGAAATAGATGTTCTTACTGACACAAATCAATCTGCATGAAGAACTCGAAGTTCTTCGAGTACAAGCAGACCCCATTATTGAGTGAAAGAAAGAGAGTTAACAGGAGATTCACCCACCACATCACATACTAGCATTAATTCATTAAATTCGAAGAGAATTCAAAGAGGAAAAACTACATTAATATTTAAGAGCAAAGAAGATTACACTGCATTGTTCCGCGATCGAATTAACACATAAGTTCGTCCAAATGAAACTAACTACAGATGGATCAAACTGCATAAAACTTCATAAAAATTTTAAAAAATGGGTGCAAATCTTACATGTCGGATCGTTTTAGTTGCAGAGATTTGGTGGAAATGGAGAAATTAGAAGGAGAAAGGGACACCATTGGAGAAGTGATGAAGAGAACAAAATATTAGAGATCGACGAATAAAAGGAAAATTCGAGCGAATCGATCGAGGGAGAGAGAAATGTCTCTGTTTCCTTCTCTAGTATTTCTCTCCCACCACTTTGTTTTTGTTTGAAGCTTTGGACTGTTTTGAGTGTACGTTTGTTTGAATGCTGTTAACAGAATTAACTAACTTTAATAATAGTGACCAACTTGCAGTTATAGAAAGCTTTTGAACCAAATTGCAATTAGTAATAATGACCAACTTGGAATTCAATGGGGACCATTGAATAGTTGGCCCGTCTCACTGCATCTAAGCCAATTTTTTTTTTTTTAATTTTTCTAAAAGTAAATGTTTTGGTTTCGAGGGGTGCAACATGAGCACTTCCCAGGAGGTCACCCATCCTACTACTTCTCTCGCCCACTGCATGTGAGCCAGTTGTGCAGCTAGGTAGGGGTGTCTATTTCTCACTAGGTAGGGGTGTCAATTAACCGATACCCGATAAAACTGGTCCCGATTATCCTAGTTCCAGGATTAGTTATTTCTAAACCGGACCAAAATGACCCAGAACCTAGTACCCAAGTATAAAATAGGTCCGATTCTTAGTACACTAATAACTGGAACAAAAATCGACAGGATCCGGAACTGGCGTATAGCCTATTGCTAAAGATGTCAAGTTTTTTTTTTAGATGTAGGCAACGTTTAAAAGGATTGTTATAACGGTATAACTGTTTGTGGGCATTACTGTTTTTTTTTACCGTTATACTGGATTGTAACGCACACATGACCAAAAAACGGGAAAATAACAGAAATAACGGATCTAAAATTCAAAATTTAAATTTCAAATTTTCAATAAAATTTATAATGGGAAATAACAGCCGTTTTTCAAACAAAATTTTCATAAATAATGGTCATTATTTTTAAAAAAATGGTCCTTATAATGAAAATAACAATGGTTATTTCCTGAACATTAAAACGGTATGTAACATAACGGGGGAGATCCGTTTCCAACAATTTCTCCGGCTCCTCAGAAACCCACAGGGACGGTGATCAACTAGTTTCGGAGTGTTGAAGCTGGAACTTGATTTCCGCCATCGGGATTTGGAGATCAACGTTAACAGCCATTATTTTTGTCATAATGGCCATTTTTTTTTTTTTGTAAACATAACGGCGATTTTTTAAACCATGGATTTAAGTACGAAAATCATTTTTTATATTATAAAACACAGGTAACAGTTACCTGATAAGTTCATTGATCTCTCGCCGTCCGATTGGCCGATTTTCGAAAAAAATGACAAAAATGATATATTTTTTCTGAAAGACAAAAAAAAAAGTCGTTGAAATCGGGAGATCTTGACAAAGATACAAGAGTTAAGATATCTTTATTAAAAGGGTCGGGCTCAAGGGACCCCCATTTCTGACCCCCTTTTTTGACCCCCATCTTGGCGTACACACGTGGAAGATGAATCAATGGCTGATTTTTGGTGAGGATGATCTCTATGGTGAGGAGATCATCCTCACAAAAATTCAAATCATGCTGATATTCATAGACTGGTTTAGAAGCTGAAGCATTATGGACCGTCTATTTTTACTGTATAACTTTAAAACCACATTTGATGGGGTTAGAAATTTCATAATGGGCTGATTTTTTGTTGGGGTGATCTATATGGTGAGGTTATCATCCCCACCAAAAATCAGCCATTGATTCATCTTCTACATGGGTACGCGAAGACGAGGGTCAAGAAAGGGGGTCAGAAATGGGGGTCCCTTGAGCCGGGACCCTTATTAAAATCTATCGTTAGCAAGATAAGTTGAATCTATCAATGTGGGTCCCATGTAGACGACGACCCAAAAATCAGCCTTATTTATGGATCTTAACAGTCCAATAAATGGACTTTTTTTTCCCTAGACAAAAAAAAAAAGCTACTCGATGGATCAATTGATTGGACGGTCAAGATTAGCAAGACTTTGGATGGTTTGGCGAGAAAAGAGGTGCACCATATTAAACGGATAACTCAAAGACTTGTCCGCAGAAGAGGATAAATTTGGTTAAGGATAAGGACCACCGTATTAAAGTATTTCCGTGAAGCAGGGAAACCTCAATTGCAAAACAGCAACTCGTCTTTATCCAACAAAAGTACCAATCCTATAAGATTACAAAAGGCCTGGTTCGTCCAATGATAGTCAGATACTTCCAAATACCTAAAATATCCTCGAATTAGCTGCACAATTACTATAATATCCTCTGTACCTTAATTTTAATATAATTCTTCCAATAAAATTATTAAAAATAGGCCAATGCTAGCCCTTGGATTTGGGAGTAAAACTTTGATGACATGTGACTGTTATCGAGGCCGATGACAGATGTTTGATCAATCCCTAGGTGGATTTACATACCATAAATCAACATGATTAGTGATTTCTAGGCGTTGGATTGGGGTTATTTTTCATGGGTTTGATTTTAACCTTGTGAATTTGAGTTTTATTGACCATTACTTGGGGTACAAAGATCCAAAGGTTTGAAATCACTAATCAGACTGAGTTTTGGTTTGTAGGTCCAACTAGGGATTGGCAAAACATCCATACGGCCACAAGAGTAAAACTTTGATGACAGGGTGCAATATGAGCCATGTGGCACACTCTTAGAGGACTCTGACCGTATGGATGTTTGGCTGATCCCTAGGTGCACCTACAAACCAAAAATCAGTTTGATTACCGATTTCAAGCCTTTGGATCTTTGTAGCTCAAATAATGGTCAATAATGCTCAAATTCCCACGGTAAAAATAAACCCATGAAAATAATTCCAATCCAATGCCTATAAATCACTAATCGGGTTATTTTTGGGTTTGTAGGTCCACTTAGGGATTGGCCAAACATCCATATGGTCAGAGTCCTCTAAGAGTGTGCCACGTGGCTCATATTGCGTCCTGTCAAAGTTTTACATGGATGTTTGACTTTGACCCACCTTTCAGTGGATCTACAAACCAAAAATTAGCATGATTGGTGATTTCAAGCCATTGGATTTAATTACCCTAAATAATGCAGAATCCCATGGCTAAAAATCAATCAACCCATGAAAATATTCAAACCTAATGGGTAGAAAACACCAATCAAGACTAATTTCTAGTATGTAGGTCGACTAAGGGGTGGGCCAAACATCCATGTCTATCTATCTATCTAAAGAGCAAAATTTTGATGAGGGAGGTCCATCATCAACGTTGATAGGGGACGATAGTGGGAGACATGTGGTACACTCCTGACCGTATGGATGTTTGGCCCATCCCTAGGTAGACCTACATTCCAAAAATCATCCTGATTAGTGATTTCTAACCTTTGGATCTGCATACCCCAAATAATGCTCGAAATCCACGGTTAAGAAAAACATTGAAAAGACTCTAATCCAACGTATAAAACTTACTAATCAGGTTGAACTTTGGTATGTAAGTCCAGCTAGCGATGGGCAAAACATCCATACGGTCAGTAGTCTCTTAAGAGTTTGCCACGTGTCTCATACTATGGTCCCTCATCAACTTTGATGAAACTCCTATAATCACTGCACGTGCCACCCCTAGAGTTTCATATAAAATAATTTGAGGGGTCAACCCAATTCTTTTTATTTTTTCCTGAGGATGTATTTTTATTTTTATTAAATTAAAAGTTTTTTTTAGGAAAAAAATGTGAAGGGTAGTTTGGACAAATAAAAAAGTGATTAACTGTTTTATTTTAGGACTAATTTTAGCTTAAAAAGGAAAAAAAATGGCTGTACAGTTCTAAATTTCTAATCTAAGATCTATATAAGGAAACACATGGTTGTTAGTTGCAATTTGCAATTTGCAATTTGCAAGTTGCAATTTTTTTTTTCACCAAGTCTGGCATCCAGATCCTCTGGTCAGTTTCCCCTTTTTTTTTTTAAAGATAATTAGTTCTATAAATTAGAGTTTCTCTGTCACTCTTTCAAATCTGTTTGTGTCTCTTCTTCTTTTGTTTAATATATTTTGAGCTTTGTTTCTCTGTCTTTGAGTCTGTTCTGACCTTTGTGGCTTGACTTTGGCTGTGGACAAAGAATAGGTACCTTGTTGTTTCTTTCAGAGGCACTGGTAATCAGAGACTGGTCTGAGAAAGTTGGAGACAGAAGAAGGTTGAAGGAATTTCAGCAATGGCAGGTGGTGGATTTGTGGATGCAGGGGCTGCAAAAAGGGCTCATCTTTATGAATATAAGATCACTAGACATTTCGTTTTTGCTTGTATGGTTGCAGCCCTTGGAGGGTCTCTTTTTGGATATGATCTTGGTGTTTCTGGTAAGTTTTTGTTGGAATTATTTGTTTGTTTGTGAACTTTAGTAAGTTTTAAGATCTGGGTTGTGTGATTTTCTAAATTTTAGAATGTTTTGACATCTGGGTTGTTTGATTTTGGTTTATTCTCACAAGTTCATGCCATTTATTTTGTTTCTCTGCAAAAAAAAAAAAAAAGAGTTTTTTTAATGGGGAAGAGTTTATTTGTTTTTTTTCTTTGCAAGTATTGAATGTATTTTTTGGTTTTCTCTAAATATTTTTAAATCAGTAGTAAGACTCATTTACCATTTTTATAGATTTTATTGCAAGTTTCTGTTTGTTTGTTTGGTTTTCTTATCTAATGGTGAAAATGAGTAAGAAGGTCTGTTTTATCAGTTTCCATTTTTGGTAATAAAATTTGGGGCTGTGAAGGTTCTTTGGTAATGTTCTAAGTTCTAACAATCACATAAGAAACCAAAATTAACTGAAATTTTCCTCATTGATTCAGGTGGAGTGACTTCCATGGATGATTTCTTGAAGGAGTTCTTTCCAAAAGTGTACAGAAGGAAGCAAGCACATCTCTTGGAGACAGATTACTGTAAATACGACAATCAGGTTCTCACGCTCTTCACATCCTCACTCTACTTAGCAGGTCTGGTCTCGACGTTCGGAGCCTCGTATGTGACCAGAATCAAAGGGAGGAAAATTAGCATAATCTGTGGTTCCCTCAGCTTCTTCTTTGGAGCGGTCATTAATGCAGCTGCTGTTCACATTAGCATGCTGATCGTTGGCCGTATCCTTCTTGGTATAGGAATTGGATTTGGCAACCAGGTGAGCCTAAAATACTCCAAAAGAAATAAATTTGAATAAGAAGGATATATTTTGCCTTAATCCTGATTCGTTTTGTGTTTACAGGCGGTTCCACTGTATCTTTCGGAAACGGCACCTGCAAAGATCCGCGGGGCAGTTAACCAACTGTTTCAGTTAACAACCTGTTTGGGGATCCTGATAGCAAACTTTATCAACTATGGCACTAACAAAATCCACCCATGGGGATGGAGACTGTCTGTTGGTCTAGCAACAGTACCAGCAGCTTTGATGTTTGTTGGGGGCATTTTCCTTCCTGAGACCCCGAACAGCCTTGTTGAACAAGGAAGATTAGATGAAGGAAGAACGAATTTGGAGAAAATTAGAGGTACCAAGAATGTAGATGCAGAATTTATTGATCTGGTTGAAGCAAGCAATGCAGCACGGGCCATAAAGCATCCGTTCAAGAACCTTCTTCAGAGGAAGAACCGTCCACAGTTGGTTATAGGTGCACTGGGCATCCCAGCATTCCAGCAGCTCACTGGCATGAACTCAATACTGTTTTATGCTCCTGTGATCTTCCAGAGCTTGGGGTTAGGATCGGATGCGGCTCTGTATTCATCCATTATAACCAGTACGACGCTTGTTCTTGCCACATTCGTATCAATGGGTCTCGTTGATAGGTTGGGAAGGAGGTTTCTCTTCATGGAAGCCGGTTGCCAAATGATAATCTCCATGGTAAGTGCATTCTTGCATTAGCTTCTGAACACTCCATTTCTCATTTTAATTGCCAAGCATGTATTAATTGCTGAATGCTGCAGTTGGTGGTGGCCATTATTCTTGCCGTCAAGTTTGGACACGGAGTAGTAATAGGAAAAGTAGATGCCATTATCCTTGTGATTGCGATATGCGCGTTCGTCGCAGCTTATGGGTGGTCATGGGGGCCTCTGGGGTGGCTCGTCCCAAGTGAGCTCTTCCCACTGGAGACGCGGTCAGCCGGCCAGAGTGTGGTGGTCTGCGTCAACCTTTTCTTCACTGCTTTGATCGCACAGTGTTTCCTCGTGTCCCTCTGCCATCTACGATATGGGATCTTCTTGTTGTTTGCAGGCTTGATTAGCATCATGAGCCTCTTCATTTTCTTACTCCTGCCAGAAACAAAGCAAGTTCCAATAGAAGAGATAGGTTTCTTGTGGAAGAATCACTGGCTCTGGAATAGATTTGTAAGCACAGCAGACGAGAAGCAGGCTGCATTCTAGAAGGTTACTCAAATCTGGCAACAAATATTTGGCTCCAATTCCACAATCCCTACAAACTACAGAGCAGTATACAGAGAGTATCTGTGATTCTTTTTTCCAAGGGATGGGTTGGAATTGATATAAGACAATTATTTCTTGAATGCAAGTTCTTTTACCGATGAAATGACAATTTTCAAAGTTCCCAACTTGATCTGAATAGCTCTTGTTGCAATAGAATCAAAATTTTAACCCTAAGGCTACGTTTGGTTCGCAGAAGCACAGCCTGAGGGGTTGAGAATTTTACTTTACCGGAAAATAGCAGCCAGTATTATTTTATTGGGGTGTTTGAAAACACACAGCTGCTCGCATTCAACATCAGCTTAGGATCACAAGGAACCATCGTGTTTTTCTGGGTTTTTCTTTTTTCGGTCTAAACGCACAAAAAAAAAATTGTTTCTATGCTGTGTTCTTTCCGCCAACTAAACGCAGCCTAAGACAGGAAAACTGATGGAAGGAAAAATAGACGATATATAAGAATATGGTTGATTGGTCCTCCAGCAACTAGGAAATGAGGATTTCAAAGAGCCTGCCTACCTATAAAATAAATATGAAATGGAAAGAACAAGAAAACAATCTATAAGGTAAAATAGCTTTCATTCCATCAACTGGTATTGAATTAAGCTAAAAGTTTAGCAAGTTCATCTACTCCCAGGGTTCCATGTGGTACTACATCAGGATACGCTTCTTTGAAATCTTTCATTCTTGGATTCCTAGTACTCTTTTTCTCACTTCCCCTCTTCTCTATAACAGTTACAAGTTCTTTCACCTCCAAATCCCCTCTCTCTTGCTTCTCACCCTTTTGCACCAAGACCCTCCTTAGTCTCTGCTTGAAAACAGGCCCAGGTGGAGCAGTGTTGGCAAGAGCAACTGCCTTATTGTAAACAATGTTAGCATCCAAAGAGGCATCATCCAAAATGACTGCACTCCCACTCTCAATAGCTTGCTTCCAAAGTAGTATAACTCCCTCTGTACAAGTTGAACTTGACCCTGCAAACTCACTAAGATGCGAGTCTTCTGATGCAGTTTGCAGCTCGTCTTGAGCTACTGTGACGTCTGATGCAGGTATAAGCCCAAGAATATGTCTGGGAGCCACAGACGTGGCTTCTGACTCATCATCAGTGCTTCCCATACTATCCAATGTGGTGGAAGACCTGTTGATATCCATAGCAGTGGGAACCACTGACATGGCTACTGACCCTTTATCACTTCCCATACTATCAGATATGGTAAAAGATTCATGGGTATTTATCACAGAGGAACCTATATGAGTAGCTGCAGATGGCTGAACTTTACATTCAAGATGGGGAAGATCCTCAGTTCCTTCTAACTTCACATCTTCACTACCTAAGGACGTGCTTGTATTGGGCACGTTGAGACTTAAATTGTCGTAGGAGCTCTTTTGAGCACACAAATCCGTTTCTTGGCCTTCTACCAGCAAGCAATCAGCATAATTGGGTGTATTGTCGGTTGCATCTTCTGGTTTTGAAAGAGAGGATTTCCAATCACTTCCTCTCCACATTAGGATGTGCTCGCGTTCAAATGAGATTAGAACACACGGGACAAGATCCTGCAAGTTCCAAGTTAATGGAGATTTTGTTATTTAAAAGTGGTAATATCAGAATGAATCTTACAACCAACAAACAAAAATTTTACCCAACCTTGAGTTTGGCACCTATTTTCTTGTAGTCGCTTCCATTCATTCCCTCACAATTTATCCGTACCAATTCACACTCTTCAAATGCTTCTCTGACATGTTTTATTAGGGCAGCATATACACCATTTTTTCCTGTTAAGGCATACACAACAATGATAATTACTTCGCCACACAGATGCAGTTCAAGCATATTTCCTCTATTTAGTCATGCAAGAATTTAAAGAAGAGGTGAATGGGCTACCTAACTTGCAAATTGGTGGTAGTTTGCGTCCTCTCTTGCGCATCTCACTTACTTCTTCCAATGTTAGTCCCTCTGGAGCCTGCTGAATCAACCTCGGGTACACTGGGGTTATGGGTTTCCAAAGCATAAGAGGAAACCGGGGGCGAGTCCTATAGTTATAATTTCTGCCACGGAAAAGGAATAGCACCCCTCCTCTACTGTAGATAATCTTCCCTCCAGTTTTCTCCTGTCAAATCATGTAGTGTAAACTCAAAATGTTGAAGATTTCACAGAAGAACATAAAAAGTATGGCAAATAGCCCAACCCATTGCATTCATTACTTCTCCCAAAAATCTCCTTTCTATCGCAAGGAATGACTTGCCTTCCCCCATAGTCTCACAGTGGCTACCACTGAAGTCAGAGTCTAATTCCACATTTTCTTATAATGCATTGGTACCATTTTCACAATATGGCAGTGGTAACTGTTGGGGACTTTTCTGATACACAATTCTAAAATTACAATCTTTTTTTTTTTTTTGTAAGTATTCTAAAAATAATCTATTCAGATCTACCTCTCAAAAATCCAATGATTATCTTTTGTTCTGATTGGCTTTCAAAACAGCTCACTGATCATGTTTTTTCAGAGCATAGGACTCATTTTGGGCAAAAAGTTTCTGCATCTGCACCTCATAGATTATAATAGGTTTCCCTGTTCCATTACACAGTTTAATTCCACATTTGCTTATAATGTGTTGGTACCATTTACAAAATATGGCAGTGCCTCCTAGGTATTTTTCTGATTTGCAGTTCCAAAATTACAAAATACAGATCTACTTTTCAACAGTCCAATGGTATCTTTTGTTATGATTTGCCTTTCTCAACAGTTCGGAGATTTTTTTTGCAGAGTGTGGTTGAACTGATAATGATTCATTTTGCGCAAAAAGTTTCTGCATCTGACTGTCATCAATTATACAAGGTTTCCCTATCCCATCCATCCCATCCATCCATGACGAGATGCAGTTTCCATATTTTATTGAATCCCAGACTGGTAGTGTGCGCGCACGCACACACAGAATTCATGTGGCTGACCCCAAGTATGTGGGATAAGGCGTTGATGATGATCCAATATACTTCTAAAACTATTCATGGAACAGAATTTAAATCTTCACTATTACTTTCAAGAAGCAGTGGTTTGTTACTGTCACTTTTGCCACCTTTGAACATGGTTCAAAGTTTCAACCAAAACCGAAAAGTTTCAGTTTTGCCATAAGACGAAGTAAGATATGTGTCTGACTCGGGTTCACCATGTTTCAGTGAAGTTTTGGTCAGTTTCAGACAATAGGAACCAGTTGGGTTTTGCATTAAAAACACGAACTCAAACTCTCTTTTTTCCATCCTTTCTCCTCCTATACTCCTCTAAACACCTTCCTTCCTAGACACTTTGGAATTCATTTCTAGCATTTTCACATATAACACAAATCAAAGATGCATTCATAGGATTTTTCACGAATCTACAAAATTTAGGGATTCCTCATTTTGAGGTAAAAACCTCATCTATTCTCCTTAATTAGCATTGATTTCGCCATGGAATCAAAGATCCATGGATCCCTTTTTTAGTATTATTTGAAACATAAAACTGTTGAAAATTATATTTCTATTTATCCATTTTCTTCCAAACTTTAGCAGAAGATAGATCTCCTACTAATATATCGTTTCATAACATTTTTTTGGCCCTCTCATTCTATGTCGGATGCTCCCTTATGCAATTATTTGGTGTATTTGGAAGGAAAGAAATCAAAGAACTTTCGAGGGAAGAATCAAGAAATGCAAGCAATCATTCTTAACATAAAGGGATTGATGTTCTTGTGGTCGAAGATATTCAAGGATTGTAGAGGGCTTCTTTTGAAGATTTTGTTTTTAGATGGGATCTCTTGTGTACTAGGGATGAATGATGTAGTCTGCATCATCCCTTTTATTTATTGCATTAAATCGGTCTTTAGAAGGTCACCTCGACCTCCTGAGCTGATTCTCTTTGTAGTTTGCTTGGCATTTGCCTTTTCGATACATTCTTATACTTGTCAAAAAAAAATGCCATTACTTGAGCAACACAGCAAATGTGCCCTCTACCAGTACTTTATAACGACTAGCACTGTAATAAGGGAAAAAAGAAAAAGAAACACAAACCAACTTGGATTGAAGATTAAGAAGAGAGTTGGACTGAATCATTACATTTAAATTTGATCATAAAATTTTTGTTATTTTTCTACAAGGATATTGTGAAAAGGAAAATATCCAACACAACATGGGTGTGGGATAAAACAGAGAAATGAAAATCTGAGAAGAATTGTGTGTAAAGAGAGACCAAACCTCTAATTGTTGGCAAACATTGGCCATGTCGACCGTGCACACCCCTTTGCATTTTATCTTGCACACTCTCCGCCGCTTCCAATGAGCATGTATGTTGTCCAACATGTTGTGTGTCAAACCATCTCTACCTGCACAAACACCAAATATTTGTCTCAAAAGATAAAGAAATTCAATCGAATGCAGAAAACTATCAGGACCCAAATTCTGAAACAGACCCATTAATGTCTAAAAAAACTGGGTCTGTTTTCAATAATGGGATACGCCTGACCTAAATTTTGCACTTGCATCCGTTAATTCGAAAGAAAAAGCACAAAACAATTTAACAAAACTACTTAAAAAACATATAATACAACAGAATTTGATGAATTGTTACGAACCCATATTCAATTGCCTCTTCGATTTCATGCATCCGTGAACAAGCTCTTTAATTTCCTCTTCCGTTAATGGCTCACCCAATATCTCCTCCCTCGATTTCACATACTTGGGTCCTGACCCAGCCAAGAATGGCCCAGGTGACTGCACCGGCTTCACCCCTTTTTTATGTGGAGGTGGCAACCGGAATGAATCAAATTCTGGTAACTTCTTCTTACTCGGTGGAAGTGGAGCCCGCCCAGTCCACGGCCTAGGCATCGTACTCGGTCCAAACGGCACAAAAGGCGGCTCACGCAGCGCCAAAGGCTTCACCTTTGGGGTCTCTGTATAGCTGTACTGAAATTCAAATGGTGCATTGGGAACTCGATACGAAACTCCATTCTCTCCGACAGATACGCCGCTTGCTGCCTCAACAGGGACCCTAGAAACCTTTGAAACCGTAGAAATTCGACGAAACGCCGGGTGAGAGTGATTAGGGTTAGGTTTTGAAACCTTAGAAATTCGACGGAACGCAGGGTGAGAGAGATTAGGGTCATTTTTTTGGGAGTATTTGGAAGACTTCCCAGGAATTGAAGAGCGAGAGGGAGAAGAAGGGGTTCCGATGGACTTGAAACTTTCGCCGTCCGCTGTGGAGTCGGTGGTGGTGGCTTTATCGTAATTATCGGCGATTTTTGAGGCAGATTCGTAACGTCGTTCGCGGCGGATTTCGTCTTCGACTTCCTTTTGGGCGCGTTCGTGGCGGAGGAATTTATCGGCGTTGGCGTTGTTCCAACGGGAGAAGCGAACTTCGGTGACAGTACGATGAGTTGGGGATTTTGGCGCGAAAATCGTGAACAGAGCAGTCGTCTTTAACGCCATTTTTTAAATTTTATGGCAGTTTTCGTCAGATAACGGCCATTTTCCGGTGGAAATATCTGGTAAGAGTGACTGCGGGGCGACTCACTGAAGAGTAGAGAAGGCAAACGAGCTGAGCGGTCATCTGTTTTAGAGAGTAAAAGATTTTTTGTTTCTTTTTATCTTTTTAAAGGTATGCTTTATGGTCTGAGTTCCATAGATAGGAAAATCTCGTCTATAATGAGATGAGAATGTCCGGGTCCTGGTCCGGGTCCAGAACCTGATCTTCGAGCCGTTTTATGATACAGAAGTCCCTAAAATTGCCACGTTGGCCCACTTATTGGTGGACCTATACACCCAAAATCAGCAGGATTCGTGCTTTTCTAGCCGTGTGGGATAAACATTCAAGGGTCAAGTGGGCCCGGAAGAGTGCCACACATAGTTCAAAGTCTCGATCCTGGTCTGGATCAGGATCGGAGCCCACCGATCCGATCCAAACCATGTCTGTCTCGCCCGAGTTCTCTGTTCTCTGAAGGATTTTCACACCGTCTCGGGGCGAGTTGGCCGATCCTGCCGATCCAGCCTCCGATCCCGAGACCTTCATCCATGGTGCCACATGACAATTTTTAGCTATCAAATTACTAATACAGAATTCTGTATTATAGATTTTTCCCCTGAACTTCTCGTACATGTATAAGTGATCATGGTTCAAAGTCTCTCTCTCTCTCTCTCTCTCTCTGCTGCCCAAAATACCCCTCCCATAATGCTTGAAAGTTACAAATTACAAGTAGACCAAAATCTAGGTGAATTTTGGTACATACGTCCACCTAGGGATGGGTCAAACATTCATACGGTTAGTGATCTCTAAGAGTGTATCACGTGGTTCATAATATGGTCCATCATCATCGTTGATGTTTGAAAAAAAAAGTTAATTAGGTGTACCGTATATAACATTATTAAAAGTATAAAATGATCACATGGACCAAGAGCCATGGACGTTATCATGTTGCATGGTAGTGCCACTTTGTCATTGGCCAAATAATACTCAAAATTCACGGTTAAAAACAAACCAAGAAAAAGTCTCTAATCCAACATATAGAAATAACTAATCAAGATGAATTTTTGTATGTAGGTCCACCTAGGGATGGGCCAAACATCTGTAGGGTCAGTGATCTCTAAGAGTGTTCCACGTGTAAGATGCAAGTGCATCACTCGTGGTGGTTCCCTAGTTTTAGTAGGATCCAAGGCCCAAACCCTAGATACTCGATCCAAATACCTAAACCCAGGACCCATACTAGACTCCAATCAAACCATTTACATCTGTACCTAACTCGTTTTGCATTTGGTCCAAAACCAATACATTGGATTGAATCTTCAATTTGATCTTCCCATTTTAGGCCCTAGTTAGATCCCATCATTTGTTAAAGAGTCGATCGGATCCAAGAACACAATCCCATTAGGATTCGATCATTGAAAATAGGATTCAAACCCAACCTCAACCTTAGTCGAATCAAATGCAATAACACGAAACCTGTTAAAATGGGTATAGATCAGGTTGGATACCGCACACCGTTTAAGCATTACTTGCTCTAGTTTCATATCATCGGGTGTCAAGGTACTCGGAAGTCGGAAACACAAAGTTTCTAATTTTAGAAACTAAGAAATTAAAGAATCACAAATTTGCAATTTCTATCTCCAATTCCATGCCTGGTTCCAAACAGACCCTACAAGAAATTAAAAGTATAATTCATTTTCGTCAACAAAAAATAGACAAATATTCGAGGAACGATAAAAAGCCAGTTAAATATTTATTCATGTTTATTGCAGTTTTATTTTAAATATTCGGGATCAAAATTCGGCTCATAAACACATACATATTATATACGAGCAGAAGGCATGTGCCTAAGTAATTCTCATATAAACGTTACAATAAACCTTATGTTGCTTCCTTTTCTTGTTCTTCTTCTTCTTTTTTTTTGGTGAAAACCTGTCGCTTCACGTTGTAATTCTTTGCGTATGTGCAACAAAAAGATGAATTTTGATTAAGAGTAACTTCAGAACTCATGGGTCCCTATGGACAAGTTCTTCCAACTTTAAGTAGCTAGGGAGTTACTCTGTACAGAGGGCGAGGGAGTGGCTCTGCCATCAATTTTCTCATTCTTCTCTTCAGAAGCTTCCGTGTCAAAATCCTTGCTGAATCCAAGCTCGGACATCTCTTGCTTTGCCATCAAATTCCTGGAGATCCCAGATAAATAATATTGGTAAAATATCGAACATTTGTCTTAACAAGGGATGAAAGAACGATTTGAAATAAACAAATACAAAGAGATATAACAACCCTAGTAATTTTTTATTTATTTTTATAAGTACTACTTGTATTTTTTTTTCCCCCAAGTTGTTGTCATAGAGATTGGTGGGGCATACAGTTGCCACCATAGGGGCTTCAACAGCCCCAATGATCTATATGACTCTACCTGAGCACCACTACTGAAATACATAAACAAATGGACTCAATGTCTGCATCCGAACCTACACGAGAATACTAATAGATGTAAAAAATGCTATTTTGACACACAAAGATCTGCAACCCAGGGGGGGATGTCCTGCGCGTCAACATGGTTTTGCTGAATACAGCAATGCCAGCTCAAAGTAGACTGAGATAATCATTCTTGGCAATCCACCTAACCGATGCTGTTATCATCCAACTCGTGGGTGAGAGCCAAGTCTCATTTTAAGTTTTAAAATAGAAAAAAAAAACATGGTGTCCTCATCGTGTGGCATGTGCGTTAGCTTGTACAAGAACAAGAGCGCTGTGTTTATGTACAACTACCACAACTAACTTCACCAAAGGTGAGCAGAGAGCAGTCAATGCTCAACCTTCTGCTCAGGTTAGGATTCAAATTAGACACCTGTTAAAAATTATAGGACCTATTTTATCCTTCGAAGTTTGAGACAGAATGGTGGATTTTTCAGTAGTATCTCTCATTAAAAATTATAGGACCTATTTTGTTTTGACCACTTGGAAGGTAGTGGTATCAAGTTCCTAATAGTCAAGCCACCTGTCCAAATCCATCTATTTTAAAACAAGTCCCATCCATTCTAAGTTATACAGTGTGATTCTGCCAGCACGAAAACTAAATCGTAACGTCAAGATGCCTACAACTCAACTGCGTCCCTCACCTGAAAAAGGAGAGGTAAAAAAGAAAAAAACAGTCATGCAATTGTTGAGTCACATGTGAATTCGGAATGAGAGCTACATATTGGCCAACTCAGATTATACTTAAGAAGACTTGATCAAGTTGTTACAGGGTTGCTAAGATACCCTGTAGCACTGTATAATGGTATCAGCCCTCAATCAAACCAAGTCAACTCAGTTTGACTATTTAAACAATGATCTTCCTCACCTTCTATACAAATCAAGATTCAGAGTACCTTATGACCTAGTCAAATCCTCAAGCCATGGTCCTTACCTTCTTAATAATTCACATTAAGTATAGAATGCTAAACAAGGCATAAAGTCAGAAGTGGAACCCATAACTCACTTATTCAAAAAGAAGTGATGCTCAAGATAATGTGAGACACAGTTAAGGGCAAATACCTACTCATCAAGATTCTTCACCCGACTGAAGTACTCCTTTTTCTATTACCAGTTTACTTTATCGATGCTCTGGGTGAAGAGAAAACAGCCGTTCATCAAAGACAAATGCATGCTATAATTTAAGTTACTTCTGACAACGTCTCCAAACGCAATTAACTTTGCCAGTGTTACATGAACATGGACACGTGTTAATGTCTCACATGGGGGAGTCAAATGTGGGAGCTGAAAAATCCAAACTCACTGATCACTTCAGACAAAAGACAACCAAAATTATTAATATAAAAACAAACATATCCGGAAATTAAGAATTTTAAACACGTATTTTCATTAACTATCATATAATTTTTATAGCATTGAGTACTCGTTAAACAATGTTATATACATTGAAGCAATACTAATACTAGATTGTAATTCTAATAAGCAAAGAAAATACTAAGACTAAAATTGTAGCTAGTTAAATAATTGATAAACTTATAATCTATATAAAAATGATATTAAAGTATGTTAATATTACAGTAACATCTGTGAGAGCTACATTCGAAATTGCTTTAACATTTATGACTTAAATAGAAAAAGGTATGCACCAAAGCAACCCTGGAGGGCAAGCAAGAGGGAATTTAAAGTTTTCAAGAAGAGATGAAAGCAGCAAGTCACTCATAAAGTACAAGAAACACGCTCTGAGAATTGAGAAAACTAAACTACTACTAACCTTTCCATACGACATTCCAGGTACTTCTTCGAAAAGCGTCTACATATTTCGGATTGATAGCCAGATGATTTGAGACAGCTGATATATTCTTTCTTCTCCTGAGAAAAATCATCTAAATTAAGTCACAATGAAGATGAGTTTATACATGTAACATCATGCATCTGAGCATCTCCCCCCCAGAAATTGCTAGCCTCTAGTATAAAAAAGATAAGGATATTGGTGTTTTAGTGAAAAATGTGAAGCAATACTACCAAGTCACATTCATGCATGTGATCCAAAGGGAATACACCTTTTTCTGGGGGGACGGGTCTCATTCCCCTATTCCCGCCAAATGCACCACCTGCCAAAATCACAAAATTCTTTCACAAAGAAGGCAAAGAACAAAATAGCAGTATGCACAGTCAATTAAAAAAAGAACCATTTTTTTGAATGGCCAGGATTCAAACGGATGGGAATTTTGAGTGTGCTAATCCCCTAGATTGGGACCTCCAATTAAAAGTTTTAAGGGGCAGTTTCAAAACGCTTAAATCAGGCTAGTGGGGGTTGGTTAAAGTCATGCCATCTGGCCCTTTTGGGTAACCACACAAGACTCAGTTTTTGGGTCATGTTTTTCCCCTTTTTGCACCTACATCACCAAAAATTGAAACCCTTTTCAACTGATGAGAAGTCAGTCAATATGGGTCTGGAATGGTTCACAAACTACCTAACCCAGATTTCGCATTCCCAAACGACTCCTGAGAGTCTACATTGAACCCTCAAATGCTATAATGAATTCCTAGTTCATCATAATTATATTTTCATTGCTGTAATTTTGGTTTAGCATTGTAGAAGGATAAAAAAAATTGTAGACTCGTGAACTCTTGTAAGTTGTAAGGAGGCCTTCGCACTTCCTCGAAAAAAATATTAATTTGTCGTAGTTGTTGCATTTATTCATGTTTGATATCAAGGTTATGGAACAAACAGGAAATCAATGAAATCTAAACTACAGTGTAATTTAACTACCCAGATGAATGAAACTAAATAAATTTCTGTTTTTTCTTTAGCTCCATCGTTATAAAACATTTATATGGATTTGAACTCTTAATTGTTCCTGCACTTCTAATACAAAGCTCAAAAACCCTAGTCTTTTACAGCATTTACAGAGCTCTCTCATTGCATTTCATGAAAACAAAAAGGAATTTTGATGTTTCACAAACTGAGATTCTTTATCATTTAACAATTGCAATCTATCGTAAAACCCTAAAGACTACAAATTGCCATCGAAAGACAACATAGTGAAGGGAGTAGAGAAGACTTACCGGCGCTCATTTTTGTTTGTTTCTTTGTCTCTGTTCCTTCACGATCTGTGATTCTGTTTGGGGACGCCTCTTTAAGTAGTAGTCGTGTAAATGGTTTGAGCCTGGGTTGATTTTAGGCCCAATTGAAGAAGATTTGGTGATTTGGGCTTGGACCAATCTTGGGCTGTAGACACAAGTGAGTCATGAAATTTAGTTACCAATTCGGCATACGGAAAAAAATTGGGACGGGAATAGTAAGAATATAATCCGTTTTGAAAATTTTGTAATATGGGAAAAAAAGATCAAATAAACGGGGAACGAGAATAAAACAGTTTGAGAATAATTCGTGTATAATACGATTTTGTATAAAGAGTTCGGCACCAAAAATTTGCGTGTGTATATATATAGGTCTATTTTTAGGTGTGGCCCAGGCGCGGCATAAAAATCACCTAGATCAAAAAAATTCTCACATGGAACACTTTTACAGACCATTGATAGTATGGCAGTTAGGCCCATCCCTAAGTAGACTTATACATAGGGGTGTCAACGGGTCAGTTCCGGAGGTGGCCAGAACCGGAACAATCGGTTCGGTTCCTTAACGGTTCCTGTTCTCAAAGTGATGGATTCGGAACCGGAACCGATTATGTATTTATGTCGATTCCGGTTCCGGGTATATTGGGCCAAATCTTGAGAATTTTGACACTATATTTATATATTGTACCGGTTCTTATCGGTTCGGTTTCGGTTCTTATCGGTTTCAGTACTATATTAGACTATCCGGAACCGGAACCATTATTTTCGGTTCAGTTCCAGTTCCGGTTCTTTTTAATTAGTTCTTAAAAATGTGGAATCAGAATCGATGTTTTCGGTTCCGATTTCAATTCGGTTTCGATTAAACGGGTAAAATTGACACCCCTACGAACTGATGCAGGACATTTAACCAATACTCCCCGAAAGCCGCGACTGTTGGTAGCGTGAGATTAAATTCCTTTATCTCATAGGATCTATCTAGGTTCTCGGTCGACACGACCCCTCGTGGGCCCATATCACACAGGCCACCCCACCCCGAGTGTGCCCCATATTACACAGGTTGCCCCACTCGAGCCCGGTGTGAAAATGCGCCTACATTAATCACCAAAATGCCCCTGTATTAATCACCCCCGGTGAGGAGACTCGAACACGAAACCTTCCGCTCTGATACCACTTTGATGCAGGACATTTAACTAATACTCCCCAAAAGCCGCAACTGTTGGTAGCGTGAAATTAAATTCCTTTATCTCATAGGATCTATCTCGGTTCTCGGTCGACACGACCCCTCGTGGGCCCATATCACACAGGCCACCTCACCCCGAGTGTGCCCCATATTACACAGGCTACCCCACTCGAGCCCGGTGTGAAAATGCGCCTGCATTAATCACCAAAATGCCCCTGCATTACGAACAAACCAAATATTAGCATGATTAGTGCTTTATATCTGTCACATTTTAGTCCTTTTCGTAGGTTGATTTTTCAACCGTGGGATTGGATCATTATTTTGGGGTGGGACAAAAATCCAATGGCTAAAAATCACTAATCAGAATGATTTTCAACTGAGATTGGAGATCGTCCAGATAAAAAAAAGAGTCAACGTGTCAATGGACTCCCCTCCCCCACATGCTGAATTTGAAGTATTATTGAAATAAATAGAAATACATGTTTTAATCAGTTTTAGAGAAAAAAAAAATGGAGTTTAATCCATACAATTCAATGTATATGGTTGTTTAAAATGTTTTCTCAAAATAAAAAAAGAACTTACTATTCTATGTGTACAGTACGCAGAATTGCTAACTAGACTCGTGATATAGTTAATAAATGTTGCAATCTTCTTTTTTCGTTCCTCATCATGTATCATTGTCATCTACAATGCATATAAAAAGACAAATCTAGAAAAGCTATACACGCTTTATTTGAGGATATGAAATCTAAATGACTACAAACTAATAAGAATCTATTTAAGGATTCTCCGTTAGTCACGCCAGAAAAAAGATGTAAAAAAGATCTATTTAAGTACTTCTCCTGATTCTAATGGAATTATTAGAAACCAACGAGGTTATTATTACTAGCTCAATAAAAAAAAAACTTGATAAACAAAGATTTCACAATCAGAGGCCAAATGAATTACGAATCAGAGGCAAAATGAATTTAGTCGAGCTCGAATGCTTGAAACGATCCAAACGCCAACCCCATTCATCCACAAGAAACCCTGGATGCAAGCGTTCACTGCAAGTTGATCTGCAAAGGTTTTGGATTAAACATTCAACAGGTCCCACTTAAGATCTAAAACTAGTTATTGTCTATGTTACATTGAGTTGTTATACGCTATACCATCATCACTGAGAAAATATTCGCTCGTCATGGGGTCCTTCAAACTTTGAAGGTCCCCCTGCCAAAATGTCTGACACGTACCTTAAGGCCTAAACTCAACAAACGTTAATCCCTTAGTTAGTTGGTTGAGGGTGGTTAACTAAGGGTACGCGTCAAACAATTTAGGAGGGGACCTTCAAAGTTTGAAGGACCCCGGGACAGCGAATTTTTTCTCCATCATCACTTATGCCTTATCTCTCAACTATTTGGGGAAAAATCTATGATACAGACTTCTGTAGCAAAATTTTGATGCAGAAGTCCCTCAATTTGCCACGTAGTAGACTCTTTCAGGCCCACTGGTCCCCTGATTGTTTAGTCCAAGGTTTAAAAGGGGCCGCGGTATGACGGACTGAGCCGTTACCATTATAACGAATTATAATGCTCAGGAAAAAACTGAAAATAATGGGAAAATGGTGCTGGAATTCAAATTTTGAATTTTGAAATTTGAAATTAGAATTTCACAAAATGAAAAAGAACAAAAAAAAAATAAGGGCCATTATTTCACGAATTTTTTCCAGAAAATAACTGTCGTTATTTTCGTTACAACGGAAAAATAATGGCCATTATTTTCTGGGCATTTTAACAGTACATAACGTAAAGGGGGAGGTCCGAATCCATTATAACAGCCGTTTTTTAAACCATGGTTTAGCCCACACCTTGGTGGATCCACACACCAAAAAACAGTGGGACTAATGATTCCTAGCCATCGGATTTGAGCACTTTTTCATCATGGGTGTGGAACTAATTCATAGGCCGGTTCATAAAGATCCTGACGAAAAAATGCTCAAATCCTATGGCTAGAAATCATGAATCACGCTGATTTTTAGTGTAGGTCAGTGTGGGCCAAACGTTCAGGAGGCAAGTGGGCCCGAATGTGTCTACTGCGTTGCAATTTGGGGACTTCTGCGTCAAAATTTTGATACAGAAGTCTGCGTCATTACTAAAACAGGGATTTGGTGGTTTTTACAACATTCAATCTAATTTCATAGTACTTGCCCATATTTCCTCATTTTTGGGTAGAGGGTTAAGAGCAGAGCATGAAATGAAGCAGGTCAAAATCAATAATCCCACCAATCTATAACCATTTTTAACTGAAATTTCTAGTTTGCGATCTGTTGTAAAAGATCAAATCTAGATTAGGCACATATACCGTATCGAATCCTGGTTGGATCTCCATGGGTCAAACATGAATGCATATCATGAGTTTGGATCAGATCTCAATCAAAATATGGTTCATTCCTTGTAAATTAGGATCCAAAATCTACATAAACTTGACCCATTTCATGCTCTACTTAATTCTCTTTCACAACATAACGGTACTCATGCTTTTCTACATGTTCTTTAAAGAGTTTGAGCCCTTGTTTTTATCGCGTTTCATGAGCTACAAAACATGAACTCTGTAAGTACTATTATTTCCATTAATTCCATGGTCCAGAATTGCAAAAGACCCGGGCTCAATGTTTCATAGCAATGCAAAAACAGAAAGCAAATAACTGTAATCAACATTTCCCTTGCATTGGTGGATTTGGATTTTAAAAAAATCGCATTCCTCAGAGAAGGTAACATGATAGCAAACTGGCTATATCTAATGAGCTAGTGAAATTCAAAGGATGTGAGGATTCGGTTCCTTGATCTCTTCGGGATTCTGCAACTTCATTGTGCAGGATTCTTTAAGAAAGCTCAAGATGACTTCATCAAATAAACTGGCTGTAAGGGTTGGTCTAACCCAGCTTGCCTACCACAATGAAGAACAAATAGCCAAGAGCTTCACAAAAACTGAAAGAATATCTGCCAAAACTTGGCTGTTTGTAATCTAATTGCTGAATAAGCATAAAATCAAAGATATGCCTACTGTAGCATATAGGAAAACAAACAAGTTATGTGCCAAGACATAATAATGTGCGT
The DNA here is from genome assembly GCA_035048495.1 of Euptelea pleiosperma. Classification (NCBI taxonomy): domain Eukaryota; kingdom Viridiplantae; phylum Streptophyta; class Magnoliopsida; order Ranunculales; family Eupteleaceae; genus Euptelea; species Euptelea pleiosperma. The sequence goes on from CM068549.1 coordinate 28,566,438, forward strand.
TACCTGAATACATTACAATGGGGTTTGATACACTCATAAATGCCGTTGTCCACCAAGCATAAAACCAGTGGCTAAAATGCGTCCATGCTTCCCCCACCTCTGGATACCTGGGAAAAGGAGCATTATCTTTTCCTTTTTATCAATATAGAAATGTCAAAACTTTTGTGGCCTTCGACGAATCATTTGGAACTTTGAGATTGCAAGCTTCTCCTGACAAAATCTGACATCATTGCACAGGCAGAACGCCCTCGTTCTAGGCAGTGTAGGTAGTCATCAACTGAACACAAAATCAGAGAATCAAATTAAATAGTTATTTACATCACATAAATTTATAAACTTGTAAAGTCTATGATTGTTGATACCACAGACCTGGGTTCGGAACTCTTTTTCACCCGCTAATTGCTACCCTATGTAACAAGGACACTCCATTTTCTAAGAATTTGTCATGTCGGATGCCTTGCCGTATTCACGTGTCGGACCCATGCCGACACACCTTTTCAAACAAATCTCAATTTATTCAAATATTTTGTTTTCAGCTATTGTTTATGTATGGTTTATATGATTTTAATGTTTATCAGCTTAATCCAAATATATTCTTTTCATATTACATAACACAAACTAAAGTATTTTAAAAGATACATCTTCTAGCATAAGGAATGAACTGTACATATGTGTCGACATATCAGGTTTACGTGATTCAACGTGTCTGACACTCCGTATCAGTGTTACATAGCTACTACCGCTAGCCTACCAAAAAAATATTGTTTATTTATTAATATAATTTAGTTTTGAGAACTCGAGGATGTTCAACCATCATAGAATAACCAAGCAAATCCCTCCCCCTCCCTCCTAGATGTTAGATATTGATCGGAATTCTTCAAACAATGATCGGGATACATTTTTCTATTTCATGGGACCAAATACAATCCTATGCCTGAGCAGAGAAAAAAACAAAACAAAAACCACAAGTTGCACTAATCCTAGCCTTCAAACCAATGTACACATTTTAACCATAGTGCGGACAGCTTCTCCATTTGCAAATGAATGCCATTTCTTTGTGAGCTATGGGGTCATAACAAGCATGCAGGAGTGCCTCATGGGCAAGCCTTTGGACAAACTATGTCTGACAGTAGGAATGGATTGGGTATAAGAGAGCAAAACAACCAATTTCTAACAGAATAAACTGCTTGGTTGTAGGGAAGAAGGTAGGAAGTTTGGTTTTCAAAAATTGTGCATACATATGCTCCTCTAATCTGGGTTTCACATTAGAAAACCTGAGCTGTATGGACCTTGTATGATAGTAGTTCATGAGTTATGACATAAGAGTTGCATCATTTTTTTATAAGAGTTGCATCATTGAGATAACACATTTAATCCCATCTTAATCATAAGATAGAGATACAAGATAACAGGGTAACTTGATCTTGGGAGAAGAGTTGCAAGCCCAAGACAAATATTGGTCATCCTAAATTACCTATTAATGATAAAGGAAATTACAAAAATCTCCATGTTTATGAGCCAAGTGTCGTATCTTCTAAGCCACTTCAATTTAACAGATGTGAGACAAATGATGAAACACCGCCATTTTATTCGCTGTCTAATCCACAAAGTCATGTAATGGTAATTCTGGCCCCACCATGTAGTGTTTGTCAAAGACCATAAGGACAGGCTACCAAAGTCATACAGGTTCATGTGGCGTACATGCAATAGGGAGAAACCAACCTCCATACTGGAACACCTAGAAAATCTCCTACACCAAACATACACCTGTAATCGTAACCTTGCATTGCATTAAAAACTTTTCAGGATCACTCATCATATTTTTCTGATTGTTCCAAGGAATGGGATCTCCGATATGAACGATCGTATGATTGGATTAACTTTTAGCATGCAGGATCTCCTAAGTGGGGCATACTGAATGGTGGGCCTTACCTTCCTTGCATGCATGCCACGTGTACTTAAACACAATTCATAGCCTGTCTTAATGATTACCAATACCTCAGATTTCTTATTTTATATATACAGAAAAGTTTCTCATTTTAGTCTAAATAAGATGATCTGGTGTGCACAATACCTGACATCACGCCATGGGTAACTGAGGTGATGATCCCATGTTCCATTGGTTCACCTTCCACACATGATGATCCTTCAGGAAGGACTGATAGAATTGAGTTGGGGAAGACCAAATAGGTGAAAGCCTGCATTTTCTGCCATTTCATAGTAACAAGCATTTAAATACCCAGTGGAATTTTCAAAAGACAAGAAGCAACTGTTAAAATAGGCAAACCACTATACAGGTAGGGTGTCGATATGATACAATGCATACGACTTGCATATTTAAATGTCTATGGTATAGAAAGGGAGCAGTATCGGTTAATTTCTTTATATTAGACAACATAAGCAAGTGCTGGGGAAATTATGAATGACGCCCTAGCGAATGCTTGGTTAGTTATCCGAAGCTCCAAATACTTCAGAAACTATGGAACCAAGTAAGTCCCACAAGTAATTAAAACAAAGATTACCAAAACAGCTGTAATTGTGTCCTCTCCTTTCTTTTCTTCCCTGAAACTGCCAAGAATGGTGGTCTGATGAGAAGTAGTGACCCTTTACGGCATGGAGTATGACTGTAAGGTGGTTCATTTAGGAAATCATTTATCATGAAATGTATTTTCAGGAACCAAAGAAACCACAAGATACCAGTGAATGGTGGCACATGAATTGTGGTTTGAAAACTACAACTCAAAATGAATGAAGGTCTGCAAAAGAGACTATACTAATCCAACATGAATAGTGGTCCACAATGTTGGGCCAGAGAATAAGAAACAGGTGAAGAAATGAAATGAAATAAATAAATAGTATTAGAAGTTCTATGGGTGTTCAAGTAGTTTTAATGAAGCAACGGGTGTTTATATAGAATAATATATGGGCCCCACATAGGATATCAACATAACCATGAATCACCGCAATGGATGATCATAATCACCCGATCATTTTTGTGGACAGTAAATTAGACAATTCATGAGAGAAAAAAAAACCATTTATTGACTCTACAAAAAAATCAAATATTCAATGAAAGTGTTTTCAGGCACGTTGAACCCCCAGATGGGGGTCAACCATATTGATAGTCCTAGTTGATCTAAATGTGACATATGGAGTAAAATAATAATTGAGAGTGACGAACCATTTCCCATCCACATATATTTCTGGTAGAGGAGCTGAGACTAGACTAGCAACCTCTGTTGCAATTAAGGAGGGCATGAGATAACATGAATAGCTAGGTGTGCCAAAAAATAAACCTAACCTGCTCTTCTAGCTTGGTGGGATCCAGAATCAAAGATCCACTGTCTGCCAGACCACAACATATAGCAACTGCGTAGACCGGCAAGAAACAGTCAATAACTATGTAATGTAATGAAACAATGAAAAACAAGATGTGCTTACCAGCAAGATGTTTTACAGGAATTCCAGCATCTACAAGGGCAGCACAGGCTGCATTTATGGCGCATGGGAGTAGCTAGACATGGTTTTTGTCAAGGAAGTCTTCATCATCCAAATTAAAATAATGATACATATCCCTTATCTTACCCAATGAATGTTTACCAACTGAGGATCTTGAAGTATAAACCATGAAGCAAATAGTAAGAGAATAGAAGTTAGAGAGGTACAATCAAGATTATATGTTTCGGTTCTAGCAAAAAGACTGTAGTTGTATTAAACGGAATTACGGAATAGCCATGAAGGATACAGAACCATCATCATTGACAACCTGCACAGTAACACAGAAGACCTCAACATTTGTGAAGGAAGAATATAGAAATACAACCAAAAAAATCATTAGTAAATTTCAATATGATAAACATCAAAAGCCTAACTTTTGATATTGTAAGGCTCTATTCTAAGGACATGGAAGACCAAAGTGTTGTTTGAAACAATAACCAGATAACAAGAACAACCATCTCTAAATATATCTGGTGTAAACACAAAGTAAATTGTACCCTGTAATACCTGATTCTTGTATTACATCCCCCCCCACAACACTTTGCCGAGGACTCGAACCTGTGACCTACTGCACTGATACCATGTTTGACAACCACTTCCCTCTAACGATTACGCTTTTATAGAAAAGTGGTTGTCAACAAAGCACATCGAGAACAAAATGACACCGTATTGGAATTGCTGATGAGTACTGCATGGATGCTTTGTACGATACAATTTAATCCATTGTTTTTTTTTTTTGATAAGTTATGTTGCTCCATTGTTTGCTATATTTTGAATCCAAACACTAACCAATACTCCCATTTGTCTGTAATAAGAAACTTAAAAATGGTATTTTGGAGAGTTTTACTGTATGGACTGTGTCAGTTTAAAGGTTTACTTAGAAAAAGCATGTTGGTATGAAAAAAAATATAACTTCGGTCAATGAACTACGATTAATAACAGTCTGTCAATGTGTGTGGGATACCGTATCCATGCTCATGGTAGACTAGAGTCATATCCTCACTCTATGTAAGAGTATAAATAGATCCTTACCATTGAAATACAAAGAAATTTCCTACATCAAATTATGTTAAATGCAATTAAGAACAACTACACAAGACATCTAAATACTATCACATGCATGAATTCTTGGCCTTTATCAGCCATCTACGGGGAAACATATACAGAAGTAAGAAATTTTCCTAATATGCTTTAAATAGCCTTAGAAAGAAAAAGGGCGCAGGGGAGAACAACCTCACCTGAAGAATGACAGAGGTGGTGGTATTTGGATTGATAGTCAAAAGGCAGATATTTTGCAAGGTTCTCCTTAGTATCATCTCATATTCCTTTTCTGCTTTGCCTAAACAAGGAGAGAATACTTTATGCACACTTAAAAAATGAGGAATACATATGCTAGAAGAACAAGAACTTAGTAATATCTGTCCAGGATTACATCCATTATAAACTTCAAATGACCAATAGGTCTTTCAAAATTTTCTGATTATGAGGTTGCAAACAAGATACTTTAATGTGCATTTGTTAAAAGCATGACCAGGTAATGGTAAAATAAATTTCTTCCAAAAAAAATGGCCATTATCCCTTTATAACACTAAGCCCATTTTTTTTTCAGTTTTGGGTGTTATTTTCAAAATAAGTAATGAGGTTGGGGCTTTACAATTATAACGGTACAGTGTATTTTCAAACCATGGTTATGGTTGTAGCCTGTAGGTTCTCCATGATTTTAACTTGCAATTTATACCCATATCTTTTGCAAGACATATTAGATGATTTAGATTGTTTTTATCAAATTACAACTTATCGTGGAGCAACAAATTGATGCTAGGATCGCAATATTGAAAGAGATGGATGTGTGAATTTTCCTTCATGTGCCTTTTCTTTTAATTCTGCATAGGTATTCATAATCTTATCAATTACGGTAAATTCACATAATCTGAAAGAAAGTTAATTTGTCAGCCAATTGTTTAGAAAAAACAGGTCACGCGAAGCTTCCCATTTAAATATGTAGGACATAATGCGGTGAACATAACACTTTGTCTTACCAGTTTGAACACAAATATCACAATTTATAAGATATATAGCATCTGGGTATAAACTAATTATGAAAATTTTGGCAGCCAGAACTATTTTATGCACCAGAGGTTTTGGATTATCTGGGGACTCACCAATCTGCCCAGTTTTGGGTTTCCAAATGACCTCGATTGAAGCCTTTTCAGGATTTTCATTCTTTCTTGTTCCTGCTTTTGGCCCATAAACCGCAGCCAGAACTATTGTATCCCCTAAATCACAAAACCACCCAAGAAAAGATGCTAAACATCCATTCGAAAAAATAGTGAAATTAATCCAAAACTCCACCAAAAAGAAAAGAAAATGAAAAGCTCAATTTTTTTTTCGTTTTCGGGAGTTACCTTGAGACCAACGAGCTGAACCATGGGCTCGGTTAAGAGATTGCGAGAACAAGCGAGTGGTCTCAACTGGTTTGGTGTACGGCCGTCCGCCCTGTCAACCTCCATCACTGTGCCTCCCAACTCAATCTTCTCAACTTCAAAAAACAAATCTTTGTGGGAAAAAAAAATCCCACCAACAAAATTCAAACTTTTGTACAAACTACTTCTACTGAATCCGAAATCACTACTTCAGTTATATAGTTCTTGCATAATGAGACCGAGAGAGGGAGTTTTAAGCCCTGGAAGGCTGGAGCTTGGACCGGGTTTGAGGTCAACCCGAGCCGTTACTCAAAAAAAAAAATATATATTAGTAAGAAAAGTTAGTAATTTTTTTTTCATTAATTCTTCAAAGATACCGGACGGGAATGACAGCTTGAAGAGACAAGAGGAGGACTACCCGATAAATGTCTCGACGGTGTCGCCAACGAAGGATGGGGAACGGCGGTGAAGATGGAAAATGGTGACGGAAAGGACGGTAGCGTCGTCGGCGGCGGCGGTGGTCGGTTTGGTGAGGGTGAGGGAAACCCAACCCTAAGAAGTGAAGAACTGGTCGGAAAGAAGGGGGAGATGAGAAAGGGCTGTTCTTAAATATTAGGATTTACTATTGTGTATTGCAAGGTATCATATTAATATGTATGCGTCGGGTTCGGGTTGGGTCGGGTTGTATGAAACTTTCTCCTCCTCGAGAGAAACTTGCAGAGAGCGAAGTCTTGCATCCAGGAAATCTCCTCCGCCTCTCCTCTCTCCCCCCTCTCTCTCTGTTGCACATACAATACATGCAGTTAGTGTTTGGATCGTTTCAAGTATTCGAGCTCCATCAAAGAATTTCGCCTCTGATTCGTAATTCATTTCGTCTCCGATTCATAGAAAGAAAAGAATGAAATTCATTTCGTCTCCGCTAAATTTATCTCTTGAGTTCTGCCTTTTTAGCGGTTCTCCAGATAGCCCATTTGCTGAGTATCTTATACTATACTGCTGCTTCACTAACTACATATATACATATAAATGTGTCAAATATATCTGATCACTTTTTGGATTGTTAATCGTGAGACGTTGCTGGAGAAGTAAAAGGTGAGTTGAGTTTTCATGAAGAGATACTGCCTGGTTTTGAATGTGTTGTTTTTTTCCAGTAAATAACCTTATAAGCTCTTGCTTCCTGTTGATTAGCTTGTCGGGTTTCTTCTTCTTTTGTTGTATATGGATTTAGTCTGGTGTGTATGAAAATACCCATCAAGAAATTTATAGAACCAGCTAAGAAATCCTTAAGAGAAACAATGGAAACCCAGAAAGAGAACAACCCATTGTTATTGTTTGGCCCTTTGCTAGAGATACCCCTGGTTTATTTTATTTTTTTGATGTTTTAGTGTATATGGGTTTAGTCTAGTGTGTTTGAAAATACCCATCAAAGAATTTAGAAGCAGCCAAGAAATCCTTAAGAGAAACAATGTAAACCAGAAAGATAACGACCCCATTGTTCTTGTTTGGCCCTTGTTATGGTTTTGTAGTATATCAAATGAAGAGAAATTGGGTTAAGAAGCATTATTAGGATGAGTTTTTCTTTACTTTCTTTCGTTTGGTTTAGAAATGTTAAATATCCCCTGGAGTATATGTTCCTTCAACTCATCGGCTCCAGAGATTGGCCTTGGTGTGGATCTTTTTAACCAGAAGTTCAGAACAGTAACAGTTTCTTATAATTCCAGTCGTTCCTCAAGTAACTAAAGATGGTTCATTGAGATTTCTTAATGCTTAGTGTCAAAAGATTTAGGAGTTCTGGAGACACGGTTCAATTTTTAAGTGTTTTGTGGCAATGTTTTGTGAGATTCATTGCAGAAGTTATTTACTGATTTCGGGTTTTGGTAATTTTAGAATGATAAGCATCTGGGCTAGTAGGGAAGCCGGTCAGTTTTTTTTTCTCTTGGTGGGGCTCATCTATTGACTGTCCTGATGCAAACTCTGCTATTTTCTTCTTTGCCTTCTTTGTGAAAGAATTTTGTAATATTTGGGATGAACAAGGTTGAAGAATTGCACGCCGCCACTCTCTTCAAGCTAAAGCCAGCGAGTAACAGACGGAACGGAAGCTCAAACAGAAATCATTGTTGCGAGCGCCAGCAAGGCAGCAAGCAAGCGAAGAGGTAAAAAAAACATAAAAACAAATTATTTAGTTTTATTTTAGAGTTTCTTTCATGCTTAGAGTTTTGTTTTTTATTCTACCGTTTTTCTTTGCTTATTAATTACATTTTCTTGAATTAATCTTTTCAGTAGCTTTAATTCTCAGTTTTTTTACCCTTTTGAGAAGATTTAGAAAGAACTCTAGTGCTCAAGTTCCTGCTAAATTATCTTGAAATTAATCTTCATGAAAAGCATTTTTATGTATCTTTCTATGCTTCATTAAGGCAACCCCTTTTTCTTTTTTTCCTTTTTTTCAGCTGATGGAGTGATTTCTAAGCTAAATTGGGTACTTAGTGCTATTTCATGAAATGGGTTCTTCTGCCCATTTTCAAAAGCTATGTCAGGTTGAAACCAGGAGACTTCTTTTGGTAATTGGGATGATATTTGCTGCTGTTTTGGTGTTCCAGTCTTCATTACTTCCCTACGGGAATGTTTTATCGTCTCTAATTAGTTCTAAATCTATGATGGTTGGTGAATTGACCCTCTTGGATGATTCAAACTCTACTGATTCATTCTTGGTTCTCGGGGCAGCGAATGCCGAGGATCCCAATAAGAGGAAAGAAATTAAGAAAGAGAATGAAACAGAAGGGAAGGTCGGAGAACCCGATAATAATTCCCAACTGCAGGAGGATAGATACCAAGATAATGAGTCTTCATTTGAGAAAATTGTAAACCAGGATAAGAATTCAACATTGGAGAATGTTCAATTTTCACACAATGGTTCTGCGCTAGAAAAGTCAGGAGAATCAGAACAAGGCTTTCCCTCAGAGTGGGATAGGAAATCAGATAATGAAGATATTGGTTTGGCATTAGAGAAGATTGGAAGCACAGAAACTGATTTTGCATCTCAACCACCCGCATTGCCACCCGTAGTTGCTTCGACCAACTTGACATTGATGAGTGCAAATTCAAGCAAGATAATCATGTCTAAAAACACCGAGATATCTTCAGTGGGCAAGCAACCAACAGATACACTTTCCAAGAATGTAATTCCCGGGCTGTTGCGAAGTGGTTGGGTCACTTCAAATAATAATTCTACCATGACTAGTTATCCTTTAGTGAAGAAGAAGAAGGGGAAAGGGAAGATACAACCCACATCAATATCCAAGATGAACAATTTATGGCGTCAGAGTCGTGTGTCTTCCAGCTCAATGGTATGGATTTGGACCTTGAGATTGTAAATGAACAAATGGAGTTGGGTTGATTGTCTTTTCTACAAAAAGTTGTTCTAACCCTTCATTTTTATTGGATTGTAGAGACCACAGTGGTCTTCGATACGTGACCAGGAACTTCTATCTGTGAAATCACAGATCGAGAATGCACCGATTATAAAGAATGATCCAGAACTTTATGCTTCTCTTTTCCGGAATGTCTCCAAGTTTAAAAGGTGAGCCTACTAAAATGATTCCCTTTAACTCTTCTGTATGCAGTATTTAATTTTACCTTTACAATCAACTTGTATACAATGCTTCATTTCCATGTATAAGGTTTTTTTTTCGTAAGCACTATGTATACAGTTGAACCAACACCATTTCATGCTCTCAGTATAAAGGAGGAGAAGCAACATTTTGCCTGACCAAAAAAAAAGAGGAGAAGAAACATTATAGAAATGGAGATATTATCAAGTGAAAAGGAGAACAGTCGGGAAAAGCATTACTATATTAAAAAAGGACCTAGAAACGCCCTCTTTGGAAGGGAAATCCAGCACTTCTAAGGGTACTATACGTAACATTGACATCCACAAGATCTATGATACAGCAGATAATGCTCCCTATCCAAGTTGTCTTAAGATATAATTTGCCATATAAGCCCTTGAAATCATCCCTGTAGTGTCTTTTGTACCAGAATGAGTTGCAACAACTGCCTAGAGGAATTAGCTTGTTGGCTTATATGCCATGCCAATTTACATAAATATCATACTTTTGTTTTTAATTTGTGAAAGGGAAGTACTAAAGCTTCCAGATCTCTAGTTTGTCTTTGTGAAAGTAGTAGGACTTGCTAATCTTGAAGAATGATTGCTGTGAGCTTTCATTGTGAAGCTTCATATCAGCAGTAATTAGCAATGAAATGCATGCTGGAAATACAAATATCATCTCTGTCTAGTGAGTTTGTAGCTTTACCATCAACTCCTTGCTACTACACATATGCATCTTCACTAATTCCTTATGTTGTATTTGTTCATGGTCTTATTGTTTTGGTAACTGCTGAATTTATTTTCAAAAATACATTATAGAAAATGTCTGGAAACACAATGAGTATTCTCCTCCACTTGGACTTATTGAAATAAACTCTTGGATGCAATTTAAACTCTGTTTCCTAGTATTTCATGATATGCTTTGTTTAACAGACCATAGTTACTTGGTTTGGTTAGGAAGAGAGAGAGGGCTGTTCCATCTGAACCTTTACAAGGGTCCTAAACTGCCATCTACATTCTTCCTGATAAGCAACTACCATTTTATTCTTGAGAGGTGGTTTCCTAATCTACCATAATGAATCCCTTGTTTTGAGGTTCATGATTCTCAAATCCTGATATTTTAGGATATATTTGATAAACATACAGACTTACCTCGACTAGTCCATTATTTGACGACAAAGCTAGAGGATCAAATTTGCTAAATGTTATTTTTACCACTCAATTATAAATCCTAACAACTAAATGAAAAAAGGGAATTTTTGACATACCCCACCATGTTACCTTTGAAATTTGACATACCCCCCCATAATTTAAAAAAACTGACATACCCCCCTATGACCCGGTCAACCATACGTTGACTGTTCTTGACCAAAATGACTAACAGTTATATTATTGAATGGACAGAAATGCCCCTATCATCAACTTAAGACCAACTGGGTTTGGGTTAAAACCCTAATCCCAAATAAAACGATTGTGGGTGGCCGGCAATCACCGGCGTTAACAGACCGGAGTCTCATGACCAGCGAACCACTACTCCGGCAAACGATCAAGTTATAAGGAAACATCCACTTCTCACGGAAGGCACATCCCGTGCTAGTAAGAAGGCCAGTTCGCTCCTTAGTTCTAATGCAGATGGGAACAACTCCATTCCACCAATAATGCTTAGCCGAGTAAGATATGTACTACGACCGGGTATGTCCTGGATTTCTGATGCTCCGTATTCCATAAGCATAAGGTGAACTGCAGACAAGACACAAGACAATGGCTGGTACATATCTCTCTTCCATTACCAATTGCACACTTACCGGGATTGTTAAAAGCCAAGGTGGTAAGATTGGAAAGAGGGGATTGATGAATGCAAGAACAGTTGACAACTTGACATGTACAAGAAATGTATGGAGTAGAATCTAAGCAAGAGCCATGGGAAGCACCCTTGGAAGAGAGCGATCTCTGCTGTAGCCCAAAGAACGCTAGAAATCGCATAATTGAGAACTTCAACAAATTGTATCCTCGTCGGTTTTGAATTTGGAAACATACCCATCACTTGTTCTATTACCCCACTGGACTCTTATGCGATGAGATAATACAACACACAGAAGAAAACCATGGAATAAGATACGAAGTTCAGAAGACCTGCTCCTCCCAAGATGATGAAATGACCAATCAAGAACATGAAATTTGCACTCCCACCTAGAAGGGATTTACCACTAGCAAAAACGCATTTCGACATCGATCCCTTGAACGGCAAATCATTTTGCCTTCACAACCTTGGACAAACCCCCATCGATCCCTTGAACGGCAAAGCTTTTTGCCTTCACAACCTTGGACAAACCCCCGTCTGAGAGTTTGGCTTCAAAATTTGTCCCGAGAAGAATGTTGGTTGGCTGCAAGAGGAAATGGGTATCGCGGTCTCAAACGACACAAAAAGGAATAGACTCATGGGCCAGAAAATGGATTCCGGTGAAATCCATGTCTCAATAGAACCTCCAAGGTTAAATGTTTTATGATTTCTTTTATTCGTTGGCCACGAGACTCCGGTCAGTCAACACCGGTGATGAGCGGCCAACCTGAGTCTCATGGCCGGCCGGCCATCCCCCACAGCCATTTTATTTGGGGTGAGGGTTTTTGACTAAAACCCACTTATTCTTGTGTTGAAGATGGGGGCATTTTTGTCCTTTCTGAAGTAGAACTGTTAGTCATATTGGTCAAGACCAGTAGTTTTTTCATATTGTGGGTGGGGGGGGGGGGGGGGGAGGTGTATGTCAAATTTCAAAGGTAACATGGAGGGGTATGTCTAAAATTCCCATAAAAAAATTATATATAAAAAGAGATTGCTGAATACTATGATATGGCATGCATTGTGTCCGTGAACCCAATTAGCAAATTGAAGGATCCTATTACGAACCGCCAAATCCTACTCATGTACCAGGTTCACTTGCCAACTGACAAACCAAGAACCACATACCCATTCCCGTACCAAGCGTACCACTGAACCTGGTGACTATGGTACAGACAATGCATTACTTTATCCTGAAGCCTTATGCATAATAATGTTCACCAAACATTAGACAATAAGTTTCTGCTTCTGGGAACTGAAATGATGTAAATTATGTGCTCATCGATCCTGTTTATTACCAGTCCTTGATTTTACAGCTTTGGGATTAGATAAGTTGATAGACCTCATTAAAATGCATCGGGATAAGGTGGTATTCCAATGGAAAATGGCGCTGATGTTTGATTGCAAAATTAGTTTTGCTTAAATATTTTGATTAATATGCATTGAAATACACCCAAATACTTGAGTTGGAAAGTCTAATTTCCTTTGATGAATTTCCCTCTTCTGCAGTAATTTTGGGTGATGCAACAGTCGTTCTTAACTTTTATAATTTCTTTGCTATATTTGGAAACGCCCTTAGTCATTCTAAATATAAAGACTTTAAGGATACTAATGTTCCTTTAAAACTTCTTTGTGCTCACATTTGCAGGAGCTATGAACTGATGGAACGCATGCTCAAGGTCTATATCTACAGGGAAGGAGAAAAACCCATCTTCCATGAGCCAATACTCCAAGGAATTTATGCCTCTGAAGGATGGTTTATGAAACTGATGGAAGGAAACAAACAGTTCATTGTGAAGGACCCCAGAAAAGCTCACCTGTTTTACTTACCTTTTAGTTCACAAATGCTACGTTTAACTTTGTATGCATGTGATTCCCAGAATTGGAAGAACCTAGCAGAATATTTGAATAAATATGTGGACATGATAGCGGCAAAGTATCATTTTTGGAACAGAACTGGTGGAGCAGATCATTTTCTTGCTGCTTGCCATGACTGGGTATGCTTCACTTCCTTCCGATTTAAATTCCATCAGTTAATCACAAAATCCTTAACCTTCGTGAAGTTAGTTATATTAAATTTTCCATTGGGGCTAAAATATTATGTATTAAACTGGAGTTTCTCAGGCACCTAAAGAAACAAGTCAACATATGGGTAATTGCATCAGAGCCCTCTGCAATGCTAATGTTGCCAGAGGCTTCACAATAGGCAAGGACGTGTCTCTTCCAGTAACATATGTGCGCATGGTGGAGGACCCCCTAAAAAATCTCGGAGGCAAACCTCCTCCAAGAGGCCAATTCTTGCCTTCTTCGCAGGGAGCATGCATGGGTACCTTCGTCCGATCCTGCTGCAGTACTGGGAGAACAAAGATCCCAAAATGAAAATCTTCGGCCCAATGCCTCGCAATGCTGAGGGAAAAACAACTTACATACAACACATGAAAAGCAGCAAGTATTGCATCTGCGCTAGGGGTTACGAGGTCCACACCCCACGGGTGATCGAGGCCATTTTCTATGAGTGTATCCCAGTTATCATATCCGATAATTATGTGCCTCCTTTCTTTGAGGTTTTGGACTGGGAGGCGTTCTCAGTGTTCATCCCGGAGAAAGATATTCCCAACTTGAAGAACATACTTCTTTCAATTACAGAGCAGAAGTACCTTGCGTTGCAACTGAGGGTGAAGCAGGTGCAACAACATTTTCTTTGGCACAATAAGCCTGTGAAGTATGACATCTTTCATATGACTCTTCACTCAATTTGGTACAATAGAGTCTTTCAGATAAAACCCAGGTAAGGGTATCTGGATTCTGGGTACTGGGAGAACAGGAAAATGAGCACAACCCCAAAGAGAAGCATCTTTCCAAAGTAGAAAGAAGTCACGAGGACAAGGAAAACAAGAAAGAAATAGTGACAAGATGGACAAGCAACTCAAAAACTCGCTGAATAACCATCCCTCTTCATGTCAATTTCATACAAAAGAGGCTGTGCTTGATTGATAAAATAAAACCGCAAAAGAGAGTAAACATGTGGAGAAGTTGCGCACCATAATAATTGGTGGTGCCTTCAATCGATGCCATGCACATAGCCCATTGATTCATTGATCAGTACTGTCGACTTGAGGTCGATCCTTCTTTTTTGGTGAGTAAGCTGGGGTTGAACCCTACAACCTCCTCATGGTTGAAGTGCAGATTATCAACCAATTAAGCTGCAGGTCGAGCTCATAGCCATAAAATTGAGGGGATAAGGTGATCTTACCTTCCTGATGTGTTGAACTGTTTTCTTGAATGTTAAATTAGCAGTTGAAGTTCTTAGTTGTTGAGATTATATGTGTATGCATGTGAGCACACACAAACTCACAATAAGATTGGTATAATACCGATTGCTGAATTCGACTGTTATTGAAGCAGAAATAAGACAATTTTGCTAATTCCATTTTTTTTAAGCAGAAATCAGGTAGAATGGTAAATTTGTTTTTATATAGGAGAGAAGAACCAGGGGCACTTCAATTATTTCATGAGACTTTTTGTGATTCTGTTCATCAATGGAATCACCATATTCGTACACCCGATCATGGAGCTAGCCCACATGGAGATCGTGTTCGACAATCCAATCATACACTGAGTTAGGAGTGAAGACGGCTTTAATTACCCTTTTATTTATTTATTTTTTATTGGATAACCAGGGATTAATTACTTTAAAATTTTATTTATTTTTGTGTCATTTTGGTCCATAAATTGTCTGGACCCAGGGAGGATTTCCTCGTCGCGATGAAGCAAAACTGTTTTTCTTACAAAATGGGTCAGACGGTCATATACCCATCTATTGGATATTTCTACCGACTAATTCGAGTATTTTAATTTAGGCCTTGCTTGGTAGCACTACAATGTTTACGCGAAAACATTTGGGTGTGCTTGGTGGCACAACATCCAACAAATATTTGCATTAGACCAAATCATTTTTTTGCCAAAAAGTGGTCTAAACATCCATACGGTCAGTGCCCTCTAATAGTGTCCCACGTGGCTTGTATTGTGGGTTATGACCGGCTTCGGTACATCTTGTGATAGAAGTTTTACTCGTCTCGATGCGTACATGTGAGTTTCATTTGTTTTCGTGCGCAATTTGTGGAATCCGTCCCTAACAAACAGCCAACATTCAGATTCGCACGCATTGAATGTGCACGGATTCTGAAGCGCACACATCCAGAAAGGAACACGCAAGAAAAAAAAAAGGGGACCTAAGTCATCATTTTTTAATAATTCTTCACTAACCAAGATATTCCTTTGGGTTTTTCCATTTCTATCACTTCTTAGTCCTTAGTCCTTACCGCATGGGATTATGGGTTAAACTCGAAAAGAACAAAGGTTATTCAGCGTTATAACAGTTGTGACGGCAGTTCTAACGGTGGAAACTTTTCTGACTGTGTTACTTTTAATACTATATTATTAAATCTAATATACCATACGCATATAGTCATATTCATTACTCTAAAAACAATAAAATAATATTAGAATACTACTTAAAACTTGTTTAACAGAACAAGAGACGTTATAATGGAGATAATGGACACTAACGGCCGTTATTTAAGGGGAACTATTTAACGCTGGTCTTACCCACGACCGTTAAAACTCATTATGATCAGTGATCTGTCCGTCGAAGTCGGTAGTGGCCTTCGGTGTAATATACGCAAAGAAGTAAGGGCAATAAGAAGAGCGCCAGCATTTTTAAGCTCAGTGCGCCACTTGGCTCAAACTGGATTCTGTAACGGACAGTGAGAAGAAGCTCTTCTTTTCAACAAAGGCGAGATCCGAAATTCCAAAGACTCCAAACATTGAGGTAATTTCACAAACAAATTAAATAAATTAATAAAAAAATCCGTCTTCTGCCTACGTTCTATAATCAGATGAACATTGGGAAATTGTTTTTATGGAGTTTTTTTTTCTTTAATTTTTCATTTTTGTTCTTTTAATTCACCATTAATGTAGTTAGTCTGTTGGAGCTATAGATCTTAGGGTTTCTTTGATGCTTAAAATCTCCATTATTGCTGTAGTTTGAGCTCTCAGTTTCAGTACTCAGAAGGTTTAGTTTTATAGGGTTTCATGTAAGGGAAAATATGGTTCTTAGTTCTATGGGTTTTATCCAAAAATAGTTTTCTTGAATTCAGCTTCTCTAATTCAATTCAAATACTTTAGCTTTAATTCTGGGTTTTCTCTGTTCAGAAGATTTAGATCTTCTACAGTTTAGTCCCAGGGCGTGTTTGATTGCCAAGTGGGAAAATTGTATTTTCATTGGAAAACACAACTGTCCATTGTCAGATAATCATTTTAAATCTGTATAATTTTCCCTACCAAGCCATTTAAACCTGGATAATTTTTCCTACTAAGCCCGGAATTCATTTCCCTTCCAGATAGGTGAGAATTCAATTTCCACCTGAAAATAGGCCTTTATTTTATCACATGATTGAAATATGTGTTCTCAGTTGCAATCAATCAGCCATTTAAGACATTTCCCAGATGTATTTTCTCGGGAAAATTTTCTGTGCAGTCAAACACGCCCTTAGTCTTTCAGGATTTAATTCATGTTTTCTCTTGAAAATGCTTTGCAGAATTTTTTGCATAGTTAATTGAGCGCTCCCTGTTTTACCTAGCTATTTTTTGGTGGGTAAGCGAGGACTGAACTTGCGACCTCATATTTGTGGTGCAGAATTTCAACTAATTGAACTATGGTCCTGAGCCCAAATTTAGCCTATTTCTTTCATTGACATAAGTTCTTAGTTTCTGCTATCAAAAGATTTAAGGGTTATGTTCAAAGCTCAAAATATTTCTTTGTTGGGCATCTCACTTTGTATCCTGATTCTTTCTGTGATGACCCCTGTAATATTCTTAAGGGTCGGGCTCCAGTTACCGCCCTAAAATGACAGGCTCCAGTTACATGACACAATATGACCCACGTGGCACACTCTTAGAGGACTCTGACCGTATGGATGTTTGGCCAATCCCTAGGTGGACCTACAAACCAAAAATCAGCTTGATTAGTGAGTTCAAGGCGTTGGACCTTTGTACCTCAAATACTGCTCAAATTCACACAGTTGAGATTAACCCATGAAAATAAGTCCAATCCAATGCCTATAAATTACTAATCAGGCTGATTTTTGGTTTGTAGGTCCACTTAGGGATTGGCCAAACATCCATACGATCAGAGACCTCTAAGAGTGTGCCACGTGGCTCATATTGTGTCATGTAACCGGAGCCTGTCATTTTAGGGTTGTAACTGGAGCCTGAGCCTATTCTTAATGACGATGCCTCGGAATGTATATACTACAAGATGTAAATTTGTTTATGTTAATATAGCTGGTTTGGGTCTTGCCTGTTCGTACTTTGGATGGACAGTAGTATGTTTTAAATTAGGTTGTAATGCTTCTGTTACTTTATATATGTTGTTCTTAGGTTCCATGTTGAGAAGATGTGAGAGACTCGGTGTTTTGTTTTTAAAGAAAAATTTCTTGTCTTGTAGATAGAAGGTTGGTTATCTTTCTCCTGGTAAGAGAAAAAAATTATAGTCATGTATTTATATATGTTTTGGGAACCTGAATTACTGCCATATTGGTGGATTTAAGGGATGGAAGGTCATTGTCCATTTCTCTATATGTGCCTTCTCTGTCTATCTGCTTCAAACATGTCGATATCTTGGTTTTTTGCATGTTTGGAAGTTCCTGAAATTACTACTTGAAATGCTTTAATCTGGTAAAGTGCATTTGAGAATTGAGTTAAGTAAATCTGCCAATTTCTGCTTCATTAGGGAAAAATCTTACTTTCTTTCTTTCTGACTGATTTTTAGGGCTTTGGATTATTTTGCAGAGTTGAAATAGGTAGTAGAAGTCTCCGCCCCCAGCTGATCAAGTTATTTCTGAGCTAAAGGGGAAGTTAGTGCTTTTCTAATGATATGGATTGCGTGTTTCAATTTCAAAAGCTATGTCAGGTCGAAACCAGGAGATTGCTATTGGTGATGGGCATAACAGTTGCTTTTGTTTTAGTGTTTCAGTCTTCTGTGCTCCCCTATGGAAATGTTTTATTGTCTCTAGTTCCTTCTGGTAAGTTTTCGCTACTTGGAAAGGGCAGCTCTCCTTCTGGAGATTCATCCCCTAAATCTACGATGGCTGGTACCTCATCTCACTTAAATGATTCAAACTCGACGGATTCATCTTTGGTTCTTGGGGTAGTGAATAATACTGTGGCTTCTGAGATTGAGAAACAAAATGAGCACTACAATGAAACAAAAGCGAAGGACAGAGACCCAAAGAATGTTGCATCAGATACGGATGGAGGCTTTGAATTAAACAAAGGTATAAACTCGGTTAGCAAATCTTCATTTGAGAAAGTTGTAGCTCTGGATAATGATACAACATTGGAGACTGTTAAAAATCCAGATGATGATTCTATATGGAAAAAGGCTAGAGAACCTAAACTTGGTCTTTCCCTGGACCAGGTTAGGAAATCGG
Source organism: Euptelea pleiosperma (assembly GCA_035048495.1). NCBI lineage: Eukaryota > Viridiplantae > Streptophyta > Magnoliopsida > Ranunculales > Eupteleaceae > Euptelea > Euptelea pleiosperma. The sequence goes on from CM068549.1 coordinate 28,585,293, forward strand.
ATAGTAACTTTTCATTAGCTGATGTTCAGAAAGCCGATACTGGTTTGAAATCAGAGAAGGTTGGAAGCCCAGATACTAGTGTTGCATCCACTCCGTCCGCATTACCACCAGTAGTGTCTTCCAATGACATGACCTTGCTGAGAAAAGTGCATGCAAATTCAAGCACTTCAGTCATATCTGTTGCATCCAACATATCTTCAATGGCAAAACAAGCAACAAAAACGTTTTCCATGGATGAAAATCCTGGGATATTTCAAAATGGTTCACTCACTTCCAACAATAATTATACAACAACTAGTAATCCTGTAATGAGGAAGGGAGGAGCACCAAGAACATCAATATCTAAGATGAACAGTTTATTGCTTCAGAGCCGTGTTTCTTCCCGTTCAATGGTATGGATTTGGACTTTGCAATTTTAATTTGACCAGAGGGGATTGAGTTGAATTTACAGAAAGTTATTTTAACCTTTGTTTTATTGGGTAGTAGAGACCACAATGGTCTTCAGAACGCGACCAGGAAGTTCTATTTGCAAAGTCACAGATCCAGAATGCTCCTATTATAAAAAATGATCCAGAGCTTTATCCTTCTATTTTTCGGAATGTTTCCATGTTTAAAAGGTGAGTTACAAAAATGGATTTGATATTATCATATTATATATGCCATAATTTTACTTTATTCGTTATGATCAACTTGCACACTTTTGAATATTGGATTGCAGAAACTTTTTAATTTTTCTGTTCTAATACTAATATGGAATTACAAAATATTTGATTTGGGTAGTCTATTTTCCTTCATGAAATTTCCTCTACTGCATTAATTTGGGTGATGTTATAGAAATACTTAGTTATGTAAACGCATTTATATACTTGGGAACTACAATCGAGCATTCTAAATTGGAAGATTTAAGATTGTAGATGTTGCTCTCGTGAGTAGCATTTCATTTAAAAATTTCTCTCTGATCACATTTGCAGGAGCTATGAACTGATGGAACGCATACTCAAAGTCTACATCTACAGGGAAGGAGAAAAGCCCATCTTCCATGAGCCAACGGAACCCATACTAAAGGGAATTTATGCCTCCGAGGGATGGTTTATGAGACTGATGGAGGGAAACAAACAGTTTGTTGTGAAGGACCCCAGAAAAGCTCACCTGTTTTACATGCCTTTTAGTTCACGAATGCTACAGTTTACATTGTATGTACGTAATTCCCACAGTCGACAGAACCTAGCTGATTATTTGAAGAAATATGTGGATATGATTGCATTGAAATATCCCTTCTGGAACAGAACCGGTGGAGCGGATCATTTTTTGGTTGCTTGCCATGACTGGGTATGCTTTCCCATGCCTATTTTATTTAAATTCCATCAGGTTTTATCACTAAAGATTGCACATCCAGTGAAACATTTTACTATATTACAATATTCAAGTGCGAGCTAGAACACTGATTAGTTTATGGTGTAGAATTTTTCTGATAAATTGTACTTTCTCAGGCCCCATTTGAAACAAGGCACCATATGGATAATTCAATCAAAGTTCTCTGCAATGCCAATGTCGCTAGGGACTTCAAGATGGGGAAGGACACGACTCTTCCAGAAACACAAGTGCGCAAGGTGGAGGACCCTCTTCGAGGTCTTGGGGGCAAACCTCCCTCTGAGAGGCCAATTCTTGCCTTCTTTGCTGGCGGTATGCATGGGTATCTCCGCCCGATCCTGCTAAAGTACTGGGGAAACAAAGACCCTGAAATGAAAATCTTTGGTCAGATGCCTCGCTTGTCCAAGGGAAAAATGAATTACATCCAGCACATGAAGAGCAGCAAGTACTGCATCTGCGCTAGGGGTTATGAGGTTAACAGCCCACGGTTTGTCGAAGCCATTTTCTATGAATGTGTACCCGTGTTCATATCCGATAATTACGTGCCTCCTTTCTTTGAGGTTTTAGACTGGGAGGCATTTGCCATATTTGTCCCGGAGAAAGATATTCCCAACTTGAAGGACATACTCCTTTCGATCCCACAGGAAAAATACCTTGAAATGCAGCTGAGGGTGAAGAAGGTGCAACAGCATTTTCTTTGGCACAGTGATCCTGTGAAGTACGACATCTTTCACATGATCCTTCACTCGGTTTGGTTCAACAGACTGAATCAGATATAACTCAGATTAGTGCATAGTAAAGGTACTGAGAGAATGAAAATCAACACATCCCAGAGAGATTTCAGTTTTCTTTCAAAAGTTGAAAAAACTCACCAGAGGAAGAAAGAAAGCAAGGATATAAAGAGATGGACATGGAACTACGAAATCTGCTAACCATCTTTCTCCTCGTGTCAAGGTGACTTTCAGGAGGCTTGGTTTGAATTTGAGAAAAGGAAAAACAGTGAACATGCTAGGAGTGTTAAGCACCAACATGATTGGTGAGGCCTTGAATCCATACCATAGACAAAGCTCATTGATTCATTGATCGGTACCGTTCAACTGGCGAGGCAGTCTTTTTTTTTTGTTTTGTTTCCCACAGATGCAACATCACAGCGACAATTGTGAGATGTATTGGCATTTTTCTTGATCGTTAATTAGTGACCACAAGTTTTAGTTCTACATTTGTCTATAACTAATGTACACTTAACAGATAAAGCACAACTTCACAAGCAGATGGGTTATACTGTTATTGAGTCAGAAGCAAGAGAATTGGTTTTTGTGGTTGGAAGTGTAAAATGGGGTTGTTTGGTAACAGCTGCAAGTTTATTCTAAATAGGCTTCAACCATGTTTTGGCTGCTCCTAAACTCGCTCTAAAACAACTCTTTGAAGAGTCTTGCTCCCACAAAAGAGCTACTCTTGGAATTACCTTGTAGGCTGTGGAACGTTATTCTCACCAGGGTCCCGCAGGCTTCTCTCCCAAGCAAGATTTTATTTCTAGAATAGAATTGCATCAGTTTTAAGCAATTAAGATTTTACTTTAATCTAAGTAGACTTGCATCTGTTGTCAAACAACCCTTCGTATTCTTCAGAGAAGGGAACCATGGCACTTCAATCATCTCAGCAGATATTTTTTTGTGATTTTATGGGGTCTTCTGTGGTCCAGTTCTTTGGAATTTAATAATGTCCATGGTTATTTTAATCATTTAATAAAAAGACGAGGTGGTTTCAATAACTTCTATTATAAAAAAGAATAAAGATAAAGTGCCAATAAAAGGAAAAGAAAAGTGAGAAGAGCACCTCGGCTAGATCTCCTTATGATCAAAATGCACCTGCTTGTGTGGTCAAACTAAAATCATCTAATCTCCATGGTGGGACATCAATTGGTGGGTTCTACCATTAGTTAGTAGGAGGCATAATTTGAGAGGGAAATATCAAGTTTAGCTATACTCAAGGAAATCAGCTTGAAGCAGAAGTCCAAAGAGAGGTGTGATTGAAGGAAGGGGACAACAGTACTAGATTCCTTCGCTGGATAGCTAAATGTCAGTAGGAGGTCCAACCAATCATTTTATCTAGCATTGTGATTGATGACAGTTGATTAGAGGATGGGGCATCTATCAGATCAGGGGTAGTGGACTTTTATTCTAAGCTTTACACATAGACAAAGCCCTGTAGACCATCTTTTGTTGGGGCTTATCTCGTCTACCATTCCAATAGCACTTTCATTTCTTTGATCCAAAAGATACACGAGGCAGTGGGTATCTCCGATTTTAGACCCATCAGTCTTGTGGGTAGCATATGCAAGACTTTGGCTTCTAGACTTAGAGAGGTCTTACCTTTAGTTATTTCTCAAGCTCATGGTGCCTTTGTTAAATGAATAAAAATCTTGGACGGTATGTTTTTTATTTATCGTGAACAAGTGTATTGACTAGGAAATGTATGGCAGGGGGCATGGTTGTTATGCAAGACTACCATGGAAAAAACTGACGACTATGTCAATTGAGATCTCTTGAAGTACTTATTGGGTAAGATGGGCTTTGCGTGAAGGTGGAAGAGATGGGTCAATGCATCTCATTATTGGTCAACAACTCTCTGGTTGGCTATTTTAGAAGCTTTAGAAGCTCGAGGGGTTTGAGATATAGAGATCCTCTATCTCCCTTCTTGTTCATCTTGGTTGTTGAGGCTACAGGGAGATTTGTGGTTAGAGCTGTGGACAATGGAATTCTGAAGGGTTTTGTAGTCGGAGGAGTGGGTTGGTCCATCTCTCATCTCTAGTTTGTCGATAACACATTGCTATTTCTAGGAGCATATGAGTTGCAACTTAGATTCTTAAGGAGCTTGATGTGATGTTTTGAGGCGGTGTTTGGATTGCCGATGAACTTGGATAAGAGTAAGGTTTTTGGTATTGGAGATGTGGATAATTTGTCGGGGATGGCAGATGTCATGGGTTGAAGAGTTGCTTCTCTTTCCTTCATCATAACTAGGTTTACCCCGAGGGGCAAATTATACTTCAAAGGCTCTTTGAGATCCAACCATTGAGAGATGAGAGAGGAAATTGGCTTCTTGGAAATTTTGTATCTGAAGGAGAGAAAGTGGTTCTTATCAAAACCATCCTATCTAGCTTACCCATGTACTTTCCTTTTCTCTTCACTACCACAATCAATATGGTTAAAAAGACCGACAAGTTGACGAAGTACCTCCTTTGGGGACAATAGATCAGAGGGGCACAAGTTTCACCTTGTAGGATGAAAGACAATTTGCAGTCCTAAGAAACATGGAGGTTTTAGGGTCAAAACTTGAAGATGATTAATGAAGCTCTCATTGGTAAATGGATTTGGTGGTTTGGAGTGGAAATCAATAGCTTATGGAAGAAGGTGATTGTTGCAAAATACAATAGAGGTTACGGTGGTTGGGTAGGCAGAGTGGTTAGGACTCCTTATGGATGTAGTGCGTACGCTACCGGATTTCTCCAAGTTGTGAGTTGACTCAAGGAGTTTCTCAAAATCTACTTGACTTGATTAAGTCTTATAAATTCTCCCAAGTGTATAAAAAGTTTATCTGATTATAAAAGAAGTATAAAAAATGATACATGTTTTAATATTTACTAGGGGAATGCCAGTTGCGATGCACATGCACATGCACCTACACGTGGCACATACTTAGAGATCACTGACCATATCGATGTTTGGTCCATCCCTAGGTCGACCTACATGCAAAAAATCAGCCTGATTAGTGATTTTTTTAAGGATTTGATTGGAGTCATTTTCCTGAGTTGATTTTTAACCGTATATTTCTAGCATTATTTGGGGTACTCAGATTGAAAGGTTTAAAATCACTAATCGGCCTGATATTTGGTATATAGGTCCACCCAGGGATGGGAGAAACATCCATACGGTCAATGCACGTGGTCTCTAAGACTATTAATGAGATCTGAATGAATGAGTCGGCATCAGATTCTTCAGACCAGTAAGACTATTTTTTGGTAGGCCATTGATACAAGTTAAAGACTATTTTTGGGTTTTGCGTTCATTGTCCCCCCTGTTTACCTGTCTTTAGTAAATTAATAACAAAATTAAGGGTTGTCAATCTCGAGCCTGCTGGCAAATTATAAAACTTGTGGGACCACACTAGAGTCCATATCAACGGTGGTGGTGTCTTCCTCACCGCTATTGTTGGTGATGCACCCTCAATCCATACCATTGAATTGTGGGCCATCTTGTGTATCCCAATCATAAAATCACAGTGCCTGATTTAGTTAGACGCTTAGGATCGAGTGGTACTAATGTGCTATGGCTCACCTGATGCCCATTGAGTGAACAGTGTGTGGGGTTTCAATCCAGATGATCGTTTATGTGCATTGTAGGCACCACCAACATTAGTGGTGCTTAGCACCACCATGTATTTACTCAAATTTTTAGATAGGGAAATAAAGGACGGGCTACGCCGCTCCATAATTCACAACTTGGTCAGTTATGCATGACGGCTCAAATGGATCATAACCGTACGATCAAGAGCTAAAAATTGGACATATTGAGCGGCGGTAGTGATTGTTGAGTTAGTGGGCCATGGACATTAAATGGTGCTCCCGACCATCATGGAAATATTGTGACGTACTTAAGTGCTACTCTTTGATGATGACGTTGATGACGGACCACAATATGAACCACGTGGCATACTCTAGATCTTTGGCTCATCCCTAGGTGGACCTACATACTGAAATTGACCCTGTTTAGTGATTTCTAGTCGTTGGAGTATAGTTCTTTCATGGAAATATTTGTAACCGTTAGATTCAAACATTATTTGGGATACTCAGATACAAAGGCTAGAAATCATTAATGAGGCTGATTTTTGGCATGTCGGTCTATCTACGGATGGGCCAAACATCCATACGGTCAGTGATCTCTAAAAATGTTCCACGTGGCTCATACTGTGGTCCGTCGTCAAGATTTATTCCTCCACCAAGATCTTCCTGGGTCACGCTAGCACTTTTTTGTTTCCTATAGAATTTAAGAAATGGGTCGTGATGTAACAAGTAGACCCGACGCCGAAGACGTCAGGTATAGGCATTTTGCTACTCACCTCTGCCATCTGGGCCCACTGAACGCATGGATGTTTAGAACAACCTTGGCCGATATTCATACCAAAATAAGCTTGTTTGATGATTTTTAGCCGTTTGATTTAGTAACCAAAAATGGTTCACTCTTTAAATAGTACTAAAATTTTATATCTATATATTACCAATCAGGGTGATTTTGATTTTTGGTTTGTGTATCCATCAAGAGATGGGCTAAACATCCATGCGATCAGTTGACCCATAGAACAGTCGGTGGTAACAAAAATGGCTATACCTGCTGACGTTGGCGTAAGGTCCCCTTGTTACACATCTTTTCCCTTTTACAATCTAAGACAAGTCAATAGTGGTATACATGTAATTTCATACAACGAACAAAGGCATTTTGAAGGATAGCGTCAGCAATTTTAAGCTCGATTGGTACTTCGTTGATGCTAAAAGTCTAAAACCAGTAACGAACAGTTGAAGGCTTGAAGCTTAACCGGAAAATTGCTTTTTCAACAATGGCGAGATCCAAACACAGACAGGTATTTGAGTATTTTCTTTCAATATTAATTTTTTTCCATTTTACTTTAATCTCCTTTTTCTTCGATAATTATTTCTCTTTAAATTCAGTTAAATTCATTTTGTCTTCTTCTTCGGTTTCTTCAGCTTGAATTCTCAGTTTCTCTATGAAGAAGTTACAGATCGCTAGGATTTGGTACATGTTTGAAGCTCTTGAAATTAGTGCTCGAAATGATCTAATATAGGTTTTAGTTCGTAGATTGAACTTGAAGGCTATGAGATTTTCAAAATCAAGCTGTTCTTCTCTCAGATTCATCTGTTAGGAAGGTTTTTGATATTTAAGTTCCATGTTAAGAGTTCATGAAACTTCTGCTGGATTTATTTTTGTGTTTATTTTCTTGGTTTCTTCAGTAAGGCTGTGTTTGATTACCAAGTGGGAAAATTACATTTTCCTTAGGAAAACACAACTGTCCATTGTTAGATAGCCATTATAAATGTATATAATTTTCCCTACTAGGCCTGGAATTTATTTCCCATCCAGATAGGTGAGAATTCATTTCCACCTGAAAATACACCTTTATTTTCTCACATGATTGAAATATGTGTTCTCAGTTGCAATCAATCAGCCATTTAAGGCATATCCCAGATGTATTCTCTCCAGAAAATTTTCCGTGCAATCAAACACGGCCTAACAGATTTCTTGAATTCACCTATTTTTTGGGTAACAGTAGCTTTAATTCGTGATTTTTCTGATTAGAAGAACTGTATCTTATAGGGTCTACTGCATACTAAGGACTTTGGAATTCTTTCATCAATACCTCAATTTGAAAGATTTGGAAGATTTATATATTTAGGGTTTAATGGATGTTCTGTCCTCACCTGGCATTATTTTTTAGTTTCTTCTGTTCAGAATGTTTTAAGTGTATGCCAAAGCTCCAAACACTTTCAGTTCGAACAAAAACGGTTTATTTCGTTAATGGAAGATTATGTTCATAACACTAAACTATTTTGATGCTTGTTATGTTATGTGGAGCTGATGGTGCTAGAAGTACTGTACATGAAGGCACGACACCGCGGCCCAGCTTCGCACTTTTACACCACAGGGAGGTCTTTTTCCCTTGAGGGCGTTCTTGTACTTTTACATAGAGATGTCTTGGAGTTGTATATATACCTCGGTTGATCAGAGACGATTATCCATTGTATTGTGCATTTCTTTTCTTGCCTCAGAGTATAGTGGAATCGGTGTGGATCCGTGGACGTACCTCAATCTAGAGGGAACCTCGTAAATCTCTGTGTTGTGGGTGATTGCATCTTTTTTCTTTCGACTGTTTATTGTTCTTTCTTCCCAACAGCGAATTCTCTGTATCTACTGTTCTTATGCTCCATGCTGAGAAGATGTAATAGGATATAGACCTTGAGTTCTTTGCTTGAGATATTTTTCGTTACAGTAATGTATAGCAGACTAAAGCTTATATTGGTTGCTCTGGTGAGACGTGGATTAGCTTGTGTTTTCGAATGTTCGAGGAAGCTGGTTTTTGTGTGTTTAGTGGATGGAAGGTTAGCTTCTTGAAATTATAGTTTCCGTGGTCCATTTCTATGTATGTGGTTCTCTGCTTATCTGCTTGGGATATGTGGTTGTGTAGGTTTTCCGCATGTTCAATGTTCCTGAAACTGCTGCTTTAAATTCTATACTTTGGTTTCCTTAAGTGCATTTTCACGAGTGAAGTAAATTTGAAATTTCGGATCCACTAGGGCGAACTCTTTCTTTTCTGACGGAATTTTAGGACTTTGCAGATTTGGAAGAAGTAGTGGAAATATGAGCTCCCAGTCGAGTGATTTCTAAGCTACTTGGGTTGTTAGTCTTATTTTTATGGTATGGAGTTTGCACTTCAAATCCAGAAGCTATGTCAAGTTGAAACCAGGAGATTGTTTTTGGTGATGGGGATAATAGCTTTTGTTGCTATAGTCATTCAGTTTTTCACGCTTCCCTATGGAAATGTCTTATTGTATCTATTTCCTGCTGGTAAGGTTCCATTACTTAGAAAAAGCAGCTTCCCAATTGGAGATTCTTCTCCTAAATCTGCGATAATTGGTAGCTTTCCCCCTTTAAATGATTCTACCTCGACTGATTTATCTGTGGCTCGTGGAATGGTGAGAAAGACTGAGGTTTCTGAATTGGGGGAAGAAACTGAGCATGACAATGAAACAAAAGGAAAGGATGCAGACCCAAAGAATGGTTTTGCATCAGAGGATACAGAACCAGATAATGGTTTGGAACTAGACGAGGATATAGACCCTGATAATGACTATTCACTTGAGAAAGTTGTAGACCTGGACAAGAATTCCAGATTTGATAATGTTATAAATCCATACAATGGTTCTACATTAGAAAAGGTAAGAAAACCTGAACAAGGTTCTCCCCTAGAGCAGGTCAGGAAATCAGATAGTGATTTTTCGTTAGACAATGTTCAAAAAGAAGATACCGGTTCGACATTAGAGAAAGTTAGAAGCGGAGGTACTGATTCTGGTTCTGTATCCCCTCCGCTTGCATTACCACCAGTAGTTTCTTTGACTAACCTGACCTTGCCGAGCTTCGATGCAAATTTGAGCACTTCCTCCAGAGCTGTCAACTCCAACATATCTTCTTTGGCCAAACAAGCAGCAGATATGCTTTCCAAGGATGAAAATCGTGGGTCATTGCGAAGTATTCCTGCTAAATCAAACACTAACTCTACCATGACTAGTAATCCTGTAAAGAAGAAGGATAAGTGGGATGCGCCTTCGACGTCAGTAATTTCAATATCTGAAATGAGCCTTTTATTGCTTCAGAGCCGTGCTTCTTCCCATTCAATGGTAAGGGTTTGGATTTAGGAATTTTAATTTGAGCAGAGAGGATTTATTTCTATACATGAAGTTGTTTTAACTTTTTTTTTTCATTGGGTTGTAGAGGCCGCGATGGTCTTCAGTACGCGACCAGGAAATTCTATCTGCAAAATCACAGATAGAGAATGCTCCTATCATAAAGAATGATCGAGAACTTTATGCTCCTCTTTTTCGGAATGTTTCCATGTTTAAAAGGTAAGCCTGTTAGAATGCATAAAAAAATTTGTTTCTGTATGATGTAATTTAATTTAGCTATATTTTCATTTCTTAAACCATGTGAAGTTTTATTGTTACGATCTATTTGCACAGAGTTCCGATTCTCATTCTATCCATGTTGGTTTTCTGTAAACATTATTTCGAGTTACTAGACCAAAACAAAATCTCAAACTCTGATATGCCATCTAAACCTCTGAAGTCTGCTTTTCTCCCCATACCAGAATTAGGTAAAATGAATTAATAGAATTGCGTACAGGAAGCATAAAGCCAACTTCATATCTTGCCTTGGTTTTGTCTTTGTGAGAATACTTGAAGGATGACTGCCATGAGCTTTCATCACAAAGCTTTATATCAGAAGATATTAGCGACAGAAGATATTTTGTGAAGATGGCAAGATGATCTTCCTTGTTTACAGCATGGACTACCAGGGTATCTAATCCTGTTCAGTTCCCATTCTTTCGCACCCCAGCGTCGGTAGGGACGTGGGTATGCAGCTTCATGATTAATTCGTTGCCATGCATATCCATTCTTAATTGTTCTTTATGCTTGTATGCGTTCATTATCTTCTTGTATTTCTGTAGGTGTCTGTACATACAGACATATACACAAGGAGAAAAACAGACAGGGCACACACCTATATACGTATCAAATTCAGTTATATTTGTGTATGCTAATTTGTGAGTTTTTAGGGTCTTGATGAAAGAAGAAGAAAAGAAAAGAGAAAGAAGAGGGAAGAGAGAAGAGAAGAAAAAAGAGAACAAAGAGGAAGAGGGATAGATGTTCTGTAGCCCACATGTCCCATATTTTATTAATTGGTATTTCGGGTATATACGACTAGGTCCCAAAACTATCAGAGAAATTATAAAGACACACCTAATCTCATATGAACCAGAAGATAAGACATTCTAATACTCCTCCTTAAGATAGAGCATAGAGGTTATCTACGCCCATCTTGGAACAAATACGTCAGAAGTCGGTTTCGCCAATGCTTTGGTGAAGATTTCGCAAGCTGATGTTGAAATGACACGTATGGAGTGGAGATCTCATGACTGGCTATTTTCTCTTGAATGAAGTAACAATCGACCTCAATATGTTTTGTCCACTCATATGAAAAACTGGATTAGTAGCAATGTGAATAGCAGCCTGATTATGACAATAGATTGACTGGTTTTGTGCAAGGAACACCTAATTCACACAACATATTGTGCACATGAGCTCAGAGCATAGTATTCAACTTCTGTACGAGACTTGGTTGCAATTGTCTGCTTCTTGCTTTTCCAAGTGATTCAATTGCCACCAACAAAGGTACAATATCCTCTAGTGGATCATCTATCTGCATTGGTATACCCTTCAATATTCAAGTGACCATTTTTGCTTTGTACAAGATATTGTGACCCGATGCACCGTTCAGGAACTTTAGAATTCAGACCACTGCATCCATATGGGGACTTTTAGGAGAATGCATGAACTGACTAACCACACGAACAACATACGATATATCAGGATGATTGACGGTCAAATAAATAAGTTTCCCAATAAGTCTTCAATAGGTTTCTTGGTCTGCAAGAGGGTCACTCTGATCAACCGTTAGTTTGTGATTGGGATCCATAGGAGTATCAATTGGTTTGGTTACTAAATTACCTGTCTCAATGAGGAGATCTACACATACGTTGCGATAAATTGATACCTTCTTTCGAGTGGGCTACTTTAATCCCAAGAAAGTACTTGAGAGAATCCAAGTCTTTAGAGCATAAATATTTGCACAGGTGATGTTTCAGTATTTGAATACCCTTCAACTCTTCCCACACATCACGTAGCTCTGAATAATATTCTCCCAATGATTTGTCTCCTAGTTGAAGAGTGAAAACCTATTGGAACAATTCATTAGTAAGAGATATGTTTTTTCAAGTTGAGTACTGTCTCGCAGAGTATCCAAATTTCTTTGGTGTGTTGAGAAAAAAGACATTTATGCTAACATCGGGTTCTATGCTATTCCATAACCAAGTTTGGATATGTCCATTCATCATACTCTTTTGACCCCTATTGGGGTTTTACTGATGTCAAATGCTTCAATTTTCTTATTGCCATTAGGAAAACTTCCACAGAGTTGGCCAATTGAAGGTAATTAGTACCATTCAATTTAACGGAGGTCGTATGCACCCCATGAAAATTTGAGGGAGGAAATAAATTACTATTTTCTTCCATATTTTTTTGTTTTAAAACCAACAAAATAAAGTGATGCCAACAACCATGCAGAAAATACCTCACAAAGAGCTTGGGAGTTCACACCTAACACCACAAGGAAAATCAATAGGCTTCATAAAGCAGCACCATACAACACGTCTATGGCCTGCGATTGGACCAAACAGCAACACTCAGCAGATCTAAGGCACCAAACGATCAGTTCCAATGCATTTAAAAAACTCCCAACACCATACGACTTGTCCTCATTTGATTTTACATCATACAATCAACAACTATGAGAAACATTCTCTTAACACACTTTACTTGATTTCCAGCAACTACACCATTAAATGTCAAGAGAAACATGTTATATCCTCTTTGTTTCTTGACATTAAGAGGGGTGTCACATCACTTTGACACTAATAATACAACTTGGGATCGAAATCCCATAAAAAGGAACACAGACTCCATATCAGATTAGGGTTTGAGAGTGAATAGTACCCATGAAAGAAATAGATGACATTAAACCCTATAAATTATTGCTCTGATACCATGTGAGTTTTCTAGGGTTTCGATGAAAGAAGAACAAAAGAAAGAGAAAGAGGAAGGAAGAGAGAAGAAAAGAGAAAAGAGAACAAAGAGAGAGTGGGATAGACATTCTCTAACCCACATGTCCCATATTTTATTGGTAGATATTTTGGATATTTACAATCAGGTCCCTGAACTATTAGAGAAGTTACAAATACACCTTAACCTCATATGAACCAGAAAATAAGACATTCAAAGACTAATAATTATAATTGGTTGTAAATTTTTTTAATTTGAATTTTATCTATATATTGTTGGTTACAAAAAGCAAAACCTAAACTCATATGAACCAGAAAATAAGACATTCAAACTCTAATGATTATAATTGATTGTAATTTTTTTAACTTAATTTTATCTATATATTGTTGGTTACAAAAAGCTATATATTGCAAACAGAAAAGCACTAGCCACCACTGGAAGAGGGGAATATGTGCAAGAAGCGAATGTGAAATAGTTGTGGAAAACTAGGTCCGTGAATGTAGTTGATGTGGGACATAAGAAATGTCTCAGAATCGTTACGGGGGACTCTCAGAAAATACTGGTCACCATTGAATTATTTCTCAAGAAATGTGAAAGGAGTAGTCTGTGAAACATGATGAGAATATTGCCATAACATAATAGAAATGTTTGGGAAACTTAGGGCCAAAAGCATCTGTTTAATTCCAATATATGACGTGCTTATCTTCCACTTGGGAATTGGAATGATTGAAAGAAGCTCTTTGTGATGAGGTAGAAATAGGTCCTTGGTGGGTTTTGATGTATTCATTGCATAGACAATGCATTACTTTGTTTTGAATCTCGCATTCATTTCATAACACCGTTTGCCAAAATTTTATACACTTCAATTGCTTTTGGCAAAAATTATGTGCTCACACATCTTGTTTATCTTCACATTTCTGACTTTGGAATCAACATAAATAGATGTACATAATTATAGTGGTGTTAGGATCTCCATTATTAAAGTGGTATTAGTATCTATGCTACCTGGGTACGAGTAATAGTATGCGTGTCGGGTATGCTATTCTATTTAAGTTGTCAATGTTCCTCCTGTGCACAAAATTTCATTTAAAAACTTCCATATGATCACATTTTCAGGAGCTATGAACTGATGGAAAACATACTCAAAGTCTACATCTACAGGGAAGGAGCAAAACCCATTTTCCATCAGCCAGTGCTCAAGGGAATTTATGCTTCTGAGGGATGGTTTATGAAACAGATGGAGGCAAACAAACAATTTGTTGTTAAGAACCCTAGAAGCGCTCACTTGTTTTACTTACCTTTTAGTACACGAATGCTACAGTACACCTTGTATGTACCTAACTCACACAGTCATAAGAACCTGATTGAATACTTGAAGAATTATGTGGATATGATCGCAGCAAAATATCCTTTCTGGAACAGAACTGGTGGAGCAGATCATTTTCTTGCTGCTTGCCATGACTGGGTATGCTTCTCATGCCCTCCAGATTTAAATTCAGTCAGTTTTAATCACTAAAGCTTGAACCCTGGTGAAACACGTTATATTCAAGTTGAAGATTCTGATAAACTGCACTTTCTCAGGCCCCATCTGAAACAAGGCAACATATGGGTCGTTGCATCAGAGCTCTCTGCAATGCTGATGTCAATGAAGGCTTCACAATAGGCAAAGACGTATCTCTTCCAGAAACATATGTGCGCTTGGCGAAGAACCCTCTCAGAAATCTTGGAGGGAAACCTCCTTCCGAGAGGCATATTCTTGCCTTCTTCGCTGGGGGCATGCATGGATATCTCCGTCCGATCCTACTACAATATTGGGAGAACAAAGACCCTGACATGAAAATCTACGGTCAGATGGGTCGTGGGGTCAAGAACAAAATGAATTACATCCAGCACATGAAGAGCAGTAAATACTGTATCTGCGCGAAGGGCTATGAGGTCAACAGCCCACGGGTGGTCGAGGCCATCTTCTATGAGTGCATCCCTGTGATCATATCTGACAATTTTGTGCCTCCATTTTTTGAGGTTTTGGACTGGGAGGCATTTGCAGTCTTTATCCCGGAGAAAGATATTCCCAACTTGAAGGACATTCTCCTTTCGATACCGAAGGAGAAGTATCTAGCGATGCAGATGAGGGTGAAGATGGTGCAAAAGCATTTTCTTTGGCACACTAAACCTGTGAAGTACGATGTCTTTCACATGACCCTTCATTCCATTTGGTACAATAGGGTTTTTCAGATAAAATCGAGATAAGATCAGTGTAGCATACGGTTTTGCCCAAGCGCATTCAAAATTTCAAATAGAGAATTCTTCTTTCTGAAGTAGAAAGAACCCACAAGAGAAGGAAATAAAGAGAGGAGATGGTGAGAATACAAGTCAAAAGTGTCAAACAATGATCTCTTTGTCACGGTTCTGTTGAATAGCCATCTCTGTTCTCCCTCGGCTTCATATCAAGGTGATAAAAATCGGTTCGCTGTGCAATAATGTGAAAAAGACTTCAGAGTAAAAATGTAGGTCGGCTCATAGATAGATGGTGTACTATTAAGTGGCTTTTGAATATACTGTTGTAACCTTTTTTTGTTTTTTTTTACGAGGTACTGTTGTAATATTTTGGTCCAACATATGGTAAAATAGTCCATACATCTAGCGGTTATGAGTTTACTATTGATACAGTTTTAGGACTAAAGCCCCATCATCCAGGAGATTGGCACTGGTTGAATGGTCCTGATCAATGAGTGAATGGGCATGTAAAAATTGTGATCCTTTATGTCACACTGTCCAAGTTAGAGGCTGCAGAAGGGGCGTCTACTCTAGTTTTTATCTGTGTAGCAGAGCAGAGCAGAGGAGACGGTAGATGTGATTTTTTCGTGATTGAAATCATAAAAGAGTGTCTACCTTGTACTTCTCATCTATGGGTCGTCAGCAGAACTCTAACCTCACTTGTATCACTGATCATATAATTTCTTTCGCAACTAAAGGCACATTAGGTTCTTTAAACTTTGTTCTCTTCATCAATGCCCTTGGATTGGTTTTCCGTGCAAAGTTTGATCTTGTTTCATGAGCGCTGTTTCTCTTCATCAATTTTTATGAATGCGTTTATTTCTAATTTTATCTTTTCTTTTCTTACCATACATCAATCTTAAAATCTTCATTTTAACTACCTTCATTTCACTTTATAAACGTGTTATTTCTTGATTGTCCAACATTATGCTCTATAAAGCATCGCAGTTTTATTGTTTTTCTTTTTTTTTAACTCTGGGTATCCGGGCCTCTTAGAGCACCCGACTAAGTCTCCCGGGGCACGATACACAATAGTCACCCTTTCCACATGTGCCAGAGTGTAGTGGGAGAGTTAATGTGGACTGAGCCACTTATTACCCTTGTCTTCTTCATCAATACCCTTGGATTGGATTTCCATGCAAATTTTGGTCTTGTTTCATGAGTGTTGTTTCTCTTCATCAAATTTTTATGAATGTGTTTGCTTATAATTATATCTTTTCTTTTCTTACCCTACGTCAATCTTAAAATCTTCATTTTAACTACATTCATTTCCTTTTATAAAAGTGTTGTTTCTTGACTGTCCAACATTCTGCTCCATGAACCATTGCAGGTTTTTTGTTTGCTTGCTTCTGTTTTTTTTTTTATAAACTTTGGGTATCCGGGCCTCTTAGAGCACCTGACTAAGTCCCTTGGGCACCATAGTCACCCTTTCCACACATGCCGAAGTGTACTAAGAGAGTTAATGTAGACTGAGCCACTTAATACCCTACTCTTTCCACAGGTGGCCCTAGGGAAAACCATCCCACTCTAACTCTGCGAGCAACCTCCTCCTCAATCTCTCCCTCCTGAAAGCAAAGATAGAATTTGTTGGTCACATAGACAACCATTCCCCAAGTTTTTCTCCATCTTTTAGATATAGAGGGACCCATTGCATTCATGCCCATAACAATCAATCTACACGTGGCTCTCACTAAAGTCCAAACTTGATGAATTGACTTTTGAGATATGATGATCCATTTGATACAGGTAAAATAACTAACACTTTGGAAATGCTTGCACGTGTCATCCTAAGCCACGTGCCATCCTAAGCTCTAATCCTAAATAACAGCAAAAAGAAGGAAAGAGTGTAAAAGAGTAGTCTTAACTCTTAAGTTCTTAACTCCCAACTCCTAAGCGAGTCTCTACTTTACTTTTTATAAGTAGCGTTCGCTCACTTCTAGGCTAACTTTTGCAGTTCAAAACTTATTGCAATCTACGAGGGAAGTGAACATTAAAGCCTCCCCATGTCTCCAGTTTAACGAACACAGTTATAAGTGTTAGGGTTCCATCCCCCATATATCTGGTGGTTTCATGGGTCGGTGTCAGTTAAATTCTAATCTCTTGGAATTCGATTTATCCAAAGTCCAAGGGGGGCTTTTTCAAAGATCACGAATTCCGTAAAACCCATTTGTTTAATTTCGTGTTTGTCGTCGCGTGCTTTTTGTGGGACAGAGGGAGAGCAAATAAAGGTATTGACTGGATAACGATGATGATCTGGTTGGTTAGTCCGGATCAGGATTACTGAACACTTCTTTTATTGCTCCATCCCATTCAATGTCTGTTTTTTTTCTTCTTCGGTTGGAATTCGTACTTATTTCATTTCCTTTTTTTTTTTTTTCTAAATTTTCTTAGACGGCATTTTTTCTATATATATTTGGGTTTTATTGGATTTTGAGGACAATCTGTTTGTGGGTTTTGCAGATTTGGGTCCCTCTTTGCTGTCTCGGTTTCGATTTTGGTTCTCCCTGTAAGTGACTTCTTGTGATCTGTAATTTTTTTTGTTGTTGTTTGTAGATGCCCAGTATGCAAATTTGAACCAGTATGTAGAAGAATTGGGTTTAATTTCTTAATGGGTACCTTGATTTTCGTTATTGCTTATATATATATATATATATATATATATATATATTTGAATCTGATAATGAATGATAATATATTGCTTGCAACGAGCCTTAAGTGATTTGATTTCTGCTTTATCAGTTGACACAAATTATGCTTATCGGGCTGTCATGATGGATGCTGTATAGGTGAACTGGGTTTTTCCTCTTTAACTGCTTGCTTTAACTTACTGTTAGTTTGCTAAATTGGCATAGATTGAAGATTGTACCGTGAGTCGAAATCCATTTCATTCAGCCTGGATTACAACTTAGAGTAAAGAGAGCCCATTTTTGTCTTCTTGTCCCATGGTTTCCTATTCTGTATCTGTTGCTTCGGATTGCTATGTTAAGAGAATCTTTTGTTTCTTGTAGGGATGTAGTTGGACATTGTTTCTGCGAGCAATTGATCATTTGTAGCATATTTAGGAGCGGTGAGCAAGTTCATCATTAGATTGGCTGCAAAACTTGGTTATCACAGATTGAAGGATCAGCATTTGATCCTTGTGAATTCAATTGACATCATACCCGTGGGTAGTAGTTTTTCTAGGAATCTGCTTGAGTTTGATGCCTTTGGATGACTTGTTTATTTGGAATTGCTTGGTTTTAAATTACATTGTCCGTCCTCTTTTATGCTTTTATCCCTAAATAAATATAAGTTTGGCCTGTCTCATTGCTGGTGTCATTCTTGAAGGGACTATCTTTTATCTGCCTTGACATTTTCTGAACTTGTAGCCTTCCTGTATATCGTATAAGCAATCATTTCGTGTTCTTTCAGGATTAGAAGCATATATGGGAGACTTATGTATCAATGTGGAAATATCTACAATCCCTTCAACAGTGAGTATTGGTATATTTATGCATATTTTTACATAAGTAACCCAATATAAGCCTTTGTATGGTATTGGTCTTAATTCTTAATGCTGTGATCCCATAGTATGCCTGACATTTTTTTTTGTTCTTCTATTTACAACAGGTTGGACTCATGTCCAGTAATTGTGCCCTCTTTGAAAGACAGGGAGACGAAAATAAACATGCGGTGAGACTAATTTTTCAGTTCTTTCACTAGGAGATGGTTGTATTAGAGGTTTATTTTCTGAATGTCCACATGTTGAAATTTTATGTGACTAGGAAGTTGTCAGCATGATTTATTTCCCTTTTATCTACTTGTTTTTTTATTAGATAATATTCAAATGCAAGTGGACATGGTGAACTTTCTTGAATCTAGTCTTGTAACATGTTCTTGGGAAAAAGGGAGTCTTCTTTCTTGCTTTAACCAACTCTCCCACACCTAAAGTTACTCTTGGTGGGTGACTCATGAGTGTTTTGAAAAGCTTCACTTATTCTCCCCCTGCTTTTATTTTCCTTTTTTGCCCCGACGATTAGTTTCACTTTACCATTATTTTCCTAAGATGTCTCCCATCTATCTCTGAACTGCGTCATCTCCATGCTGTCATACTGATACATTTTGGCAAACAAAAATTTTATTGTCATTTAAAAATGTTACTTCTTATTTTTATTTCCAGGGCCTATTCTGTTGTGGTGCTGGGTGTTAATAGAGAAACTCTGTCCTGCAAATACATGCTTTAGCTTGTTGGTAGCATCAATAGATGCACAATTCTATTTTAAAAGCAGGGTGAAGATTTGCTTTTACTAGTAACACCTCTGTCTATTGAGCCGAAAAGGTAGATTGTTCTTGATGCAAGGAACCTCGGAAGATCTAGTACTTTGTTTCTAGGTAAGTTGCCCAGATACTGATGTTGATATGGACACTGGTACAGTAAATGGGGATACAATTCTCATTTCCCGAAATCTAGGACACGGATTCAGATATGGGTATCCACACAATATGTTTATATGATGCCTTTTTAATTTTAATGAGCTAAGTATTTTTTTTTAGTTTTACATCACGCCAAATGTAGTGAATGGGGAAAGGTGAAACAACTATGTATATCAACGGGTCGTCAGGCCAACACGACATGTGCGTGGGAACACACCCTCCGCTAACACGCCCCCTCAGCGGGAATACAGTCCGCTGGAAACTTGAACCCGTGACCTCCCAAGCCTTAAGGCTCTGATACCATATTAAACAACCATTTACCCCAAAAGATCAACCTGTTGGGGAAAGGCGAAACAACTATGTATATCAATGGGTCGTCAGGCCAACACAACATGTGCGTGGGAACGCACCCTCCGCTAACAAATACAAAGCCTTTTATATTAAGATTTGTTTACAATATAATATTTACATAACTGTTGATGAGACAAATAAGGGAACGCTAAGGAGTTGAGAAAATAACCAATAATATAGGAACTGAGAACATTGTAATACACAAATATCCAGGCAGTATCGAATAGCAGCTTTGGCATCGTAGCGTGTCCATATGGGTATGCTGGGCACATTGTCATAGGTTTATAGGTTGATAATTAATTGAGATATATTTTCCTTCAGTCTGTTCCATGAAGGATGGGCCAATGCACCTTAAGACATGAAGAAATTCATTTTTATTTTTCCGCAAGAACACATCCTGGAGTGTATAGTTTGCTTTTGCCCATTTAAAAGGTTTGTTTCATAATGTAAAGTGATGAAGCAGACTACTAGGAGACAGGTCTTGTTAACTACCTTATATGGCATTGCTGCATTAGTCTCCTCTTGTTTATTTTGGTCTTCAAGACACACGTATTGTCTGATGCAAGCCCTCTTATCAGGTCTGTTGTGATGCTATGAGGACCACAAGTTTTCTTTCTGAACATCTTCCGTTTCGCTCATCAATGGATGATTTTTTCGTTCATCTCTTGTCCTTGACTTCATATATAAGTCATCGATTCATTCGCTTTATTGGTGAGCTTTTTATCCTTGTTATGTACGTATATACAGTATGTGATCTTTGTCTTTCTAGAAAACAGCACCTTCTTATCTTGTTCTTGTTATATTATGAAGTCCAACTGAATTTTGTGCCCTTGATCTATAGTTGCTTTGTGCTAGCTATATTTTCTAAACATGATGGCTACATGTGGGGACAATGTTTATGCAGAGGATCTTGTGTTTAGAGACGTTGATAGATGCTCACAAGATTTGGCGGTCTCATCTTCTGGACAGCATCCAAGCATTCTTCAATCTGTTCTTGATGGTTGTTCTACATCTTCTTCTAAACCTTCTGATGCTGGCGCAAGCCTCACAGTCCGTGAAAGAAGAACAATGAACCTCAAGGAAATTTTGCCTGTAAATACAAGTTATGAAATTGTGGAAACCATCCACAGCGTATGGGGTGTCCCTTCCATTTTTCAAGGGTATAAATGTTTTTGTCAATTTAGCTTCTGAAAATTTTTAATCAATTAAAGCAATCATTTTTAAACCCATCACTTCAGACTTTCTGTGCCCATCCTTGTGTTCAAGATAAAATAATATATGATGTCATGATGTCTTCCTGAGAGGCATGATGTAAAATTTTCTTCTTTCATCCTTCTCAAATTTTCGGTTCATTTTCATTGTTAAACATGGTTTGTGTAGCTGACCCATATAGTTGGGATAAGGCTCTGTGGATGTTGGTATTTTTTTTTTTTTTTGGGAGCTATTTTTTTTTTCCATTTGTACCTCGATCTATCAGTGGCCCTCATGCTCCCCGCAGTGAATTTAGTATGCACAGAACCAAGGTCCTGAGGTTTTTAGCTTGTCCATTTGAATTTTCATCTCCCATTGTGCGTGCGTGTGTGTTTCTGTTTTGATCATATATGAACCAATTAATGTGTTTCTGTTTTAAAAAATCAAATAACAATTTGATAGGATAGGCTTGAATGGGCTTCTATTGACGCTCATCGATACAAATACACATGATTTCTGGATAACATTATTGGATGGTATTCCATTGGTGGGCATAGTACACCATACACTATTTGGGTACACTACATAGGGGTAGACCCACAGATGCACCACCATTCGAATGCTATCGCTGGTATTAGCTGGGGTGCCAATTAACATAATGTTTTTTTGACCATTAAATCCTCTGACACTCTGTCCACCCACACATGTTAGGAGATGGTTCGTCATTCCATCTCTATTTGTCCATCTTTATCTCTGTTTGTCTTACAGTTAACTCATTTGGGTGTAGGTTGATGCTCCCACTATTTGGTCTCAGACTTGCCTGGAGATTGGCATTTGCCTGTTGCAGATTTTCCTTCTTTCATGCCAGACGTACTCAAATTCGAGTTCAAAGGTAAAAAGAGTAGTATTTAACTTTGCAAACTTGGACTATCTACCAATGAATAGTTTCTTGCATTTTCATTACAATCTGTTTGTAGTGCTTGCTTCACTTACAATATGGTTCCATTTTGGTGGTCCCAGCCTTATGTCTCGAGTGCAGAAGACACTGCATGGATCTTCCGATGATATTGGGTGGTTGCAACGAACTCCGGGAGTTCCACCTGTGGACGATGGTACAAGCAGATTCATGGAGTTGCTTAAAGGCATAAGGTACCAATGCAATATGATCTTCGCTCATCCATGATATATTGAACCTTTGGATTTCAATGAAATTCGATGGCATACTTTTTTCCTTTGAACATTGGCTATTTATACAGGTTTTTAGTTGTATGTGGTGTGCATGTGTGACAGATTAAAGTCTCTTCTTTTTTTAGTACAGTTCGGAAGAACTGAGTCCTTTATTCTTATGTCTTGGGTTGGGTTATAGCTACATGAATCTGAGTGCTTATTGTTTTCTGTTTTCTGTGCTTTTTAGGAATGGCGAGCACACTCTGCCTAACTCATTTGTCTATTTATTAATTCCAGGTGAGAAGATTCCCTTTCCTCTCATCTTTAAGCATGCTTTTCAGCTCATCATTCAACTCACATCAGCTAATAAATTCCTTCTGTCTTTGACTTGTGGGATGGTAGGGCTTTTTAGCAACCATAGTCCCTTGTATTTCGTGAGCACGAAGCGGTTTTTCTCGAAGATGGGTCTTACTTGCCATATTGCAAAGATTCACAGTGAGGTAAAAGACCATTTCTTATCAACATTCATATCTTCCATAGCTCCATTAGAGCACATGTCTCCAGATCTTTCCTCACCAGACTGTGTTGAGGAATATTTCAGAAAATAAGGATTGAACTAGTGCTTGGCGACAATTTCTTCTGCTACCTTGGTGCAAGGTTAGGATATTGTGTTGTCCCATTCTAAGATTTGGTGGAGGCCCAGTGCCATCCAAAGTGGTGTTTTGCATGTGGACGGCTTCTCGGGATAGAATTCTTAACATTGACCAACTAAATAGGAGGATAATCTTTATATTGTACACATCCTTTGTAACAAGGCAGAAGAGGATGTTCACCTTCTATTTGTTCATTACCACTATGCTAGAGAGGTGTGTGGATCCCTTTCTCTTTGGGGTTGCCTGGACCTTCCCCAATACCTTAGCATTGCTCTTGGAAGGATGGAGCATCAATGCATTTGGTTGTAAAGGCAAACTCCCATGAAGAGTGTTGCCGTAGCCCTTTGTTGGGACATTTGGAAGTAGAGAAATCAAAGAAGATTTCAAGATTAGCTTAAATCATCCCGTGACACCTTCTTAGGAATCAAAGTCAAGACTCTTAGGTGAGTCTCCAAAAACATTTTTGGAGGAGTTCAAGGACTACAGATCATGGATTTGGACGTCATTTGGAAAGCCATTTGTGAATGCAAATGGCTAAGCCATCTTGAAAGCAGCCCCTGGAGAGATGGTTGAAGCTCAATTTTGATGAATGTTCTTTCAGTAATCCTGGTCCTGTGGGAACTGGGGGTTTGTATAGTGATGAACAGGGTTCAACTCTTTTGGTCTTTCCAGCTCAATCAGTTTCAAAGACTTCAATGAAGTGCAAGTGCTTTCAATTCTCATTGGTTTGGAGCTCTATAGGAATCAGAAGCGATCGTTAGCTTCCCATATTTCTTCTTTTTTCCTTTATAAATTTCTTCATTACCTGTTAAAAAAAACCTTCTGCCTAACAAGTACCAACAGTCTCAAATCTTTTAACCCTTCTCTCTTTTCCTTTTTACTTGTATGCAGGCATCAGTGGAGCAAAATGCATGGGAACTAAAGCAATTAATTGAGGAGCTCTATTGGGGGTCTGGCAAGTGTGTTATGCTGCTTGGGCACAGCAAGGGTGGGGTTGATGCGGCAGCCGCCTTGTCAATTTACTGGTCTGACTTGAAAGTCAAGGTTGCTGGATTGGCACTGGTGCAGAGCCCATATGGTGGCAGCCCCATTGCTTCTGATATCCTCCGTGAAGGTCAGATTGCTGACAAGGAAACCAGGAGGATCATGGAGTTTTTGATATGCAAGCTGATTAAGGTAGTCCTCCCCTCCACCCAAGGGTTGAAAACTCGGTTTCAGTGTGTGCCTTGATCAACACTGAAACCAGTGTGACTTGATGCAACTCGGTATTGACTTGGTCAAGTTGGTCCCAGCTCAGTTGAGTCCTGCCCTACTTCATATAAAGTTTACCATGACTCGGGCGAACCACTTGGGCAAACTGTTCGTCTGCCCATCAGAACTGAAATGATAAGACTGATAAACACTTGAGGTGGCTGAATTCTAATCCATGCTTCTACATCCTATAAAACATCATATTTCCATTGCAATGATTGATTCAAAAGCTTCATGATCATTCCCACAAAATAGGAAGGAATTAAATTTTGTTTCGTCATCCAAGTTACAAAATATATAAAGCATTCGGCCTTTCACTGTAGGGCGATATGCGGGCTCTGGAGGATCTCACATACGAGAAGCGGAAGGAGTTTATCACGAAACACAAGCTACCTGAACAAATCCCTCTTGTCTCATTCCACTCTGAAGCAAGAGTGGCACCAGGTGTTTTGGCTACAATGTCCCACATAGCCCAGGCAGAACTTCCTTGGCTCCCCCTACCTAGTTTTGGCAGAGAGGAGTCTGATTCCATCCAAGCCGGCCACAAGGTGCCTGTGATCATCCCTCTGGCCGCCGCCATGGCTGTTTGTGCACTGCACCTACAACTACGGTACGGAGAGAAGAGCGATGGTTTGGTGACGTGCCGTGATGCAGAGGTCCCAGGCTCAGTCGTAGTCCGACCAGACCGGAAACTCGATCACGCTTGGATGGTTTACTCTTCATGGAAGAAGGATTGTAGTGAGCCTGATGCCTGTGAGATGTGTGAGGCTCTATTGACTTTGCTTGTGGAGATTGGAAAGATGAAGCAAGAACAAGGAACAAGGAAATGAGTCTCCACTTAAAAAGTAGAGCTAGCTTTGTCAAGTGATTATGTTTTGTTTCACTGCTTGTTTGTTTTGTAAAACAACAATTCACAAGGAAATGTCAAGAAAGAAAAAAGAGGGAGAAGTTTGTTATAATTTCTAAAATGGATTCAGTGCAGAACATGAGTTAGTTTGATACACAGGTTTTGTTTCTCCCTCCCAAAAATGCCACTCATGAATATTTGTCAAACCAAATATCAGCTGATTGGTGATTTCTAGCCATTGGATTTGAGCATTTTTCATCGTGGGCTTCCGACGTCTACGCGAAATTAAGTTTGGTACTTGGTGTATGGTTCAACCATCCAAAGCAATAGCCAAAAAAATAGATGGTTATGATCTGATCAGATCAATCTTTGTTATTTTTGATATCTGAGGTGGGGTGGGCCTTGGCCCTTGTATGTGCATTAGGTTTAGGTGTTCTCTTTAGGGGGCATCCTCGTCATTTTTAGCCATTCAGTGCATGTGCATCACTGTAACAAATCATCCTATCAGGTCAACTTTGGTATGGTGCCACGTGTCAGAATCTCGTTATCTACCCCGTGAATGGTGCGTTACAACATTTGACGGCTACATTTGCCGTGATTAATGGCGTTAATCGGAAATAAGGGCTATTTTAATCATTTTAAGTTCCATTACTTTTGTCTCAAAACCAAAATCGTCCGATAATATCTCGGGAATGTATCAGAGGTAACAGTACGCATCCCGAGGAAAAACGTGTCATTCGCACGTGTTCTGTGTGAAAGCAGTTTCCAGACTCCATTTCACTAAGAACGAAGGCATATAATATGACTGTTTTGCCTCCTCATCGTGAATGATCCAGCTCTCGTCTTCTATAGAATCAGAGGGGCAAAACCAGTCTTTCCATCCTTGAGGTGTACGGTAAGCTTCCATCACCAGCAAGGAGCAGTATAGCAAAGAGCTCCCCAGCCAAGTGGGGATTTTTACCTGAATTTTCATACAGAAAGAGAGAGAGAAAGAGAGAGTTGTTGATGATCCTCAATGACAAGGTTAAGGGAGCTAAATCTTGAGAAGAAGATAAGGGATTCATCGGATTGATAGGACTGAAGACATGGCTACAGAAACCAAAGCTAATGTGGTGAAGCTGAAACCCAATCAAGATGGATCTTCCAAGGGGAAAGCTGTTTTGCCTGTTATCAAGAAGAAGATTGAGAGCTCATCAGGCAAACCGATTGCTGATTCCAAACACAAATCTGTTTCTACTGTTATAAAATCAGAGGTACCCATCTGAGAAATTTTTATTTTTCTAGTATAGATTTGCTGGTAGTTTTTTGTGTTTCAAGGAGTACCCATTTGGGTTTTTGTTATTTTTGATCATTTATTTCTTAATTGGTAGATTTGGGTATCTTAATTTCAGTTTTTTTTTTTTATTGCTTAATTGGGTCATTTGGGTATTAATTTTACGCTTTCTGATTGATTGGGGTTCTGGTATGCGAGCTTTTCCACTTCTGTTTTGTTAATTTGATTTGTGTGATGATGGGTTTTTAAATATGTTCTGTTGGAACGAAGGTGAGAGAGAAAACAACAGCAAGTTCATCGAAGACCATCACTAAGACCACTGCTGTCAAAGTGAAATCACAGAAAAAAGTTTACACTTTGCCCGGTCAGAGATACGATCCTCCTGAAGAGGTTTTAGATCCATACCCTTTTTTAGCTGTTTTCTTCTTTGAACACATGTTTTTCCATTGATAAGTCCCCATTGTTTCCCTTTCTTTTGTTGCTTTTCTTGGCAGAGAGAACCACTGAGGATATTCTACGAGTCCTTGTCCAAACAGATACCATCAAGCGAGATGGCAGAATTTTGGTAGGTTTTTTTTTTCTATTGTTTGATAGTATTTCCATTTCTTTTCATCACACTGATGTTTTATTCAGTCGTCTTTCTTGAACTTGTTTATTGCGGTTAAGCTCTGAATCTTGTGACTTCAGTGTGCTTTTGTAGTATTCAAAGGAAGATATATATCTGGTTTGTCATTGATTCTGTTTATCGCGTTATGAATGGTATAGTTGTAGTGAGACTTAAAATTGTTGTATGTAAGCTCTTGAATTATTTTACCCTATATTGCATTGCTAATGTATGGGTGAAATTTCAAGGGTGACAATTCAGTTGGTTTGTTTAGTAAGTAGTTTGGGATATTTCACTGATGTAACTAGCAGAAGATAAAAAAGAAAACCAGGTGGTATATTGTTGAGTTAGAAATTTTTTACCCATTAGAGAAGACAAGAGTCAGCCACTCGACCTACACCTGAACACTGAAAATGTATGCGTTTGATCTTCTAAGAACACAAAATACATGGATATATTGTCAAAGAACTCAAGGTTCTCCTATTTGAAGATTTCAATAAAAACGGGACATGGTAATATAGGTTTCCAGTGGTACTGTAGCCTCTTTTTCTTAGGCCGTCTTTAGTTTCCACTGTGAGTATGTTCAGTAGCTTCCCTTTGTAATTTGCTCATTACCTCGGTGTTTTTCGCTTTTTTCTAATAACATCTCATTCCTTATAACCCAAAAAAGTGCTGCACTTCTGTGTTTTCCTTTTACTCATATTCATATTCATGTATTAACTTGCATATCCCAACATATTTATTCCTTGGTGCATTAGTACCACCCTCTCAATTTGCTGGCCCTGATCTTTGCTTTCTTCTCAAGTAAGTTATCTGACGGGGGTTTGGCTGCTCAAAATCTCATGTGGAAAAAGAATTGACACTTTTTTGGGTGAAAACCAGGCCCCAACCTAGTTGTTTTTATATTCTGGCCCATCAAGAGCTGGAAACCCCATGTCCAGTCCTTAAGTATGTCTATGCCATTCTCAAATGTATCAGTTCAAGTATCCCTTTCAATGTCTCAGATTATATCTGTCTCGCTGAAATTTTTGTAGACAATTTATTGTATCATCTCACCAACTAAATTTGATTGGATGGTCAAAGTCATTTGATCTGCTTTAAGAAAAATGCTATGTATCAGCTTGTATGATCACATGTACTAATTATGAGGTGTCACGATCTTTCTAATGGTTACTTAAAGGAAAAAACTCTCTCTGATGGTTACTTATTCTTGTGCAACATTACAACTATTGCTTCAAACGTCCACGAAATAAGACACTTTCTAGAATCTGTATCATTTTTGGGATGATTCATTGAGTGCATAAGCTGTAGTTTCTACTACCCGACACTATGCCACTCCCAACAATGCAATAGACAATAATTTATTTTGAACTTTTGAGCTTTTTAATCCCCCCTTTTAATCACCAAAAAAAAAAAAAAACTTTCAAGCTTTTGACCAACTAGCTTAATTTGCATCTTTTATGACTGAACTTTGAAATTCTTGTTGGAATTTCCCCATTCGATTGACCAAACCATGATGACATGATATGTACTCCTTTCGTCGGTAATGGGGTTAGTGCCCCACCCAATAGTTGTTGAAATGATTCCTTCCTAAGGTTTGAATTAATATGCCAAAAAATTTGGTTCAACCTCCAGATTGTGTTTAGGCATAATTGGCTGCTCTCTGCCACAACAAATAAGATACCATTCTTGTGATGGTAAGATACAATTCAAAAAAAATCCTAGTATCCATTATAACATCCTCAATTGAACGATCTGGATTGCCAAAGGGTGATGTCTTTGTTCTGTAGGAAAACTGCATGGTGTGAACAATGGTAGCTAACCTATCGAAAAGAAAAAAATGGTAGTTAGGTTCTTAAATAAACTCGAGGGAACAACTTCCTTTGATACATAACTGCTCCCTTTCTTGACCTTTGTCATTTTGCATGACCAGAAAGTCTTTCCAAGTTCGCAAGGTCCTCAATTTCATTCTCTATAGTGAGACTTTAAACATGTGATGCGTTTTCATCTCTCTATCATGATATGTCATTGTCATAACTTTGGTAAACAGAATTCCTTTTTGGGATTTCGATAGAAAGAGGTACTTTCATCTTTTCATTGGTGAATGCAGCTGGCATCATAGCCTCTATATTAATGTCCTCTAACTGAGACAAAAGATAAACACCTGCTTTTCATTATAAATGAAAGCCATTTTTGCAGTAAAGCATTTAGGGTGGCAACTCCTCTCTCAAAGCTCTCTGAAGCCAATTGATAGCTGATCATTGATAAGCTGAAAAAGAGACTCCTCAGCTGAACTAGGCACCCTCTCACCTACGTTGGGAGGATAGACCTTGCGAATTAGGTAGTTCCTCCTACCACATCTGTTGGAGTGATTGTTTTGGTCTTCCAAAAACCACAATTGAGAGAACTGAGCAAATCATTAGAGATTTCGTATAGGCTGGTCCAGATTTGAAGAAGAAGATCCATTGTGTTTGATGCATGCGAAGAGGTTATGATGTAAGATAGTCCTAAACAGTTGATAATACGGCTGTAATTAAGGGTAAACAGTCTTTATATGGCCAGTATGTATGGGTAAAATAAGTAAAGTAATATAGGGTTTGATTAAAATTTATTTGGGCTGTCAAACTAGGCTAAGAAAGATGGCAGAAGGGTCTGAAATTTAGAGCACAAAACAAAAACTGAAATCAACAACTTACCAAATGATTTGGAGATTGAATGGATATCTGGACTTAGCCACACATTCCTTGGAGGTCAGATTAATGGAGTCTTACCATAACAGTTGATTGGAGTTGCACCAATCGAGAAATAATTATTTTGGTCACACACAAAGAAGAATTATCCTGAGAGACAACCAAGGAGAGTCAAATATTGCATTTTAATATTATATTTCAGAAGAGCTAATTTACATTGTGGAATTCGAAGCCATCTTGAAAGTCCTTCAATTGGCCATAGGGTATCAATTTGAGAAGGTGTCCATATGAATGGATTCCCTCTGGCAGCTGATTGCATTAACAAAGTTGTGTCATGACCGTGGAAAGATAAAAGATGCTTAAGAGCCATTTCTTCAAAGCCTTGACCTTTTTGAATAGTTTCTAGATCAATAATAATTTTTTTGAAGAAAAAAAGGGAATAGGGAATAGCATTTACATACCGAAAAAAAGTCATGTATACAAAGATTGTCTATTAATGCCATCTTTAATGAGGATATCCATTATGTTGTTGGCACTCACTAAGAATGCCGCTGTACAAAATATCCCACCTATCTACAATATCTCCAATTTAGTCGACATTGTTAGTTAACCTCCAAGAGCCCAAATCATCCCTAGCAGCCCAAGCTAGATTTTTAAGGAATTGCTTCAACCTCAACAAGGACCCTGGAAAAGTTTTGAAATATCTTAAGCCATGGAGTGTGGATATGTATTCGCTTCATTAAAATCTTTGACACCCATTACTTTTGCTTGTTAGAAAAAAAATCTTTTATACAAATTGGACATGAGTAGACCCTCAAGGTGAAACATCTACCAGCCCTAAATATTCCACATATACCCTCCAAAGAAGGTTATCGAAAGAACAAACTATTGATATTAAGGACTCCTTGCTAGATCTCCAATATTGGTTACATCACCAACTTCAAACACCTCACTCATTGAGAGATTAATACATAAACCAAACACCACTTCAGCATTTGAGAATACATCTAAGGTATCTGAGCTGATTATGGGATGCCTTAGTGAAGAAGATCGTGTCATTTACGTACTGCAGATGGAAGACAGATATACCCTCGACACCTCTCTTGAAGCCTTCAATAAACCCTCCCTCAATAGCCCTAGAAGTCAATCTACTTAGGACCTCAACCACCAAAATGAAGAGGAAAAGGGAAAGGGGAAAGGGGATCCCTTGTTTCAGACCTCTACAGCTTCTGAAGTGTCCCGCCAAGGAGCCATTGACCAAAATAGAGAAATAAGCACTAGATTTGTGTACTTTAATCTACCTTCTCCACTTAGTCCCAAAACTCATAATTCCAAGGAATCAAGAAATCACAGTTGACTTGGTCGTAAGTCTTTTCCATGTCAATCTTGTAAAGAATCTTAGATCCCCTAGTCTTAAATTTGAATCCAAGCACTTATTAGCTATGAGGACACCATCATGAATCTAGCGACCTTTGACAAAAGCTCCTTGGGAAGGGAAAAACAAATTGTACGACTACCTTCATATTGGAAGCTAAAGCTTTAGAAATGATTTTATAAACACTCCCAACTAGGCGTATCGATTTGAAATCTTTAAGAGAAATCATTCATTTCTTAGGGATCAACGTGATAAATGTACTGTTGGAGCTCCAGTCAAGATAACAAGCTTCTTAGAATTCCTTCACCACCTTCATTAGATTTGCACCCACAGTGTCCCAACAGTGCTTGTAAAAAGCCAAAGAAAAACCATCTGGGCCAAATGCTCGATCCTACAATTCAGATCTTATTTGTAGTTTGAACTTAGTGGTATAGATCAATTTTTGATAGTCATGTCCTTTTCCTTGATCGGATATGCGTCATCCCACGATCCTGTGGTTAAGATTGATCGTGCAATTCTACATGACCATTGGACCACTTTTGACCTTCTAAGATGATTGTTGGGACATCCGATCGTAACCGTTTGACACTATTTTGAAATTATCTCCAGCAACCCTCTTGCATTATTTTCAAAATTATTCAAAAATAAGTATATAAGACAAAATTATCGATACACCAAAGGTTGCCTACATACCCTTATGCAGTCAAGCTTCTGTAGTTTCTACCCATTTTTCGATGACAATTTTTCAAAAAATGAGTTTTCAAAAAATTAACACCAAGTGAAGGTTCAAGTTTTCAAAAAATTGTACATCGATAGACTGAAATATCTCATTTGAGTCAAGATTAAGAAATCTATATGCTAAACTATTCTTAGAATAACCTATGAAAACACACTTATAAGTTTTATTTCCCAACTTTGATCTTTTAAGGTAGGTTTTTTAAATTAGCAAGACATCCCCATACTTTAATAAGGACTGAAATTAGACTTTCTATTAAACCAAAAATTCACATGGAGTTTTATTAACCTTTTTAAGATGAACTTTATTCAAAATGTAACAAGTAGATAAAATGGCTTCACCCCATAAAATAAAGGTAAGTTAGAACTAATTAGCATAGCATTAACCATATTAACCAATGTTCTATTTTTCCTCTCTACTACATTTTGTTGTGGTGTATAAGGGGTATCGTAACTTGATGGAATACCATGAGTTTCGGAAAATTTTGTGAACTTGTTAGGGAAGTATTCACCACCCTTATTGGATCTTTAAAACTTTGATTTTTCGGTTAAGCCGTGTCTCAATTTCGGCTTTAAAAGATATAACTTTTCAAATAGTTCATCTTTTCTTTATAAAAGATAAATATATGTATATTTATAATAATCATCAAAATATATTCTTTAAATCCCATACATCATTATGTATGAGATTCAAAATGCTAAAATTATGTTCTATTGATTCAAAAGGTTTTCTAACTATTTTAGATTAAGTACACACTTAATATTTATCAATGTTATCATAATTACAATAAGTAATTAATCTTAAATTAGACATGTTCTTAATAGATTTTATTGTTTACATGACATAATCTACCATGCCATATAGAAATAGAGTCAACAATATAAACAAACGAGATTTCAATTATTATATTTAACTTAATCATCCCATTACAAGAATACCTTGTCCAATGAAAACCCCATTCTTGGATAAGATAAAATTATTCGATTCATACACTAGTTTGAAACCTCTATTATTGAGAATGTCTCCAGATATAAGATTCATACTCATGTCAGGTACTTACAATACATTAACTAAAGAAGTGATTTCCCCGATGCAAATTTGAGTGCCACAATGCCCTTGCCAATGACTTCAATGTGGAATTTGTTTCCCATCTTCACTTTATTTTCGTCATTGGTTGACTCAGAAGTCTTTTAGAGACTATGATCTTTACAGATCTGTATGGTTGCTTTAATGTCAAACCATCATCCATTCTCTAATCCAACAGCAGTTGCTTTGGACATCGTTGTAACGAGCATAATGATCGTGTTTGTTACAAATGAGCAATTTCCTTAATTTTTATTCTTTTTTTTTTCGGGTTTTGTTTCTTTTTAAAAGATTTATTACTCTTAGGCTTAAGTTTCGTATCCTTCGATTTTTCATCCTCTACCATGTTAGCCTTAGAGTTTGTTTCTATTTGCTCTTCTTTCTTATCACAATTTTAGGAATCTTCCTTGATACAAAGGTGGCGCTGAAGTGATTCTAATGTATGCTTTTTCTCTTTTTGCTTAAGTTTCTTCTTGTTTCCAAGATGAGGGCCATATTGCAATGATAACTCCTACTTGGAAATCTTCCACATGGTCAATTGCAACGATTTTAAGATCATCAACAATGAGTTGCACAAGTTCATGCACTTATGCAAGATTAAGTTTATTGTTGGTCATCTTAAAATCTCTGTAATTACTAATTAAAACTTCTGGTTACTTTCCTTTTCGATTTTATACTTGGTTTCCATAGCAATCCATAGTTTCTTAGCTGTTTCCACCGTCCGATATGCACCGTATATAGAATTGGAGACAACATTAAGTATGTGTCCTTTGTACATGAAATAATCTTCTATCCACTTTCGTTGCCTTTCCCTTAACTCTTCAGTGTCGTTTGAAGCTTTGGGTATGATTTCAATGTTATCATCAAGTATGTAAGCGAACTTTAAAGTGGTGAGGGAAGAAGAGAACTTTTTTGCTGCCATTGGGTGAAGTTTATTCCATCAAATCGATTCAGATGGACGAGATTTTGGTTCATTACTTAGTTTGAATGAACAGAAGCTTCCTCAATTGGTTAGACAAAATTAACATCTAAAATTGTTGAAAAATAATCTTTAAATGTTAACACCATTGAAAGACAAAAGAAGATAAGAAAGTCTTGTTGATCAATGCGATCTCCAAGGCTCAAAGAATATCAATATCTTTTAGATGATATTTCTACCCTTCCAATCGAAGATTGCGAGTACACAGAGG
This sequence comes from Euptelea pleiosperma, assembly GCA_035048495.1. Taxonomy (NCBI): domain Eukaryota; kingdom Viridiplantae; phylum Streptophyta; class Magnoliopsida; order Ranunculales; family Eupteleaceae; genus Euptelea; species Euptelea pleiosperma. The sequence goes on from CM068549.1 coordinate 28,619,226, forward strand.
GTTTTTGAGAGATTGCCTTCAGGATATTTCTACCCTTCCACTTTTGAACTCTTTTCCAGGTAGGACGTTTCATAAAATTCTTCATCACCTTCGTGAGATATCTGAAAATTTTAACAGTTCTTTAAAAATGCAAAAAGAAGCCATCTGGACCTGGAGCACAATTGCTACTAAGATCTTTGAGAACTTTAGATCCTCCTCATCAAAAGGTCTCTCCAACAAGTCACACAAATCTGTGGTGATCCTCTCATGGAGGACGCCATATTACAGATGCTCTCTTATTTAGGAAAGACTATAGGGAAAGGATGCAGCTAATTTTTGTGTCAATTGAGCCAAGCTAGATACTATAATATCGAATCTAATTTTAAACTTGTATTGGAGAGAAAAAAGGTAACAACATAACTTTTGGTTTTGTTTGAATTTCAAAATAACTATTTTAATTAGTCTTCATTACCGTTGTTTAATTGGTCACAACAACAGCCCAGCTGCTTTATTATTCAAATCTTTCATTGATGAAAGAATCATTTTATATAATATACGTTAGAGGGTCTTTTGAATGTTGAGCAAAATTAATCCATATAACTGTTGGATATTGAAATCTAATTTAATATTTTAAATGTTAGAAATTACATGAAATATTTTAAATGTTGGAAATTTATTCACCTAAGGTTTATCTAGTGTGTATAAAAAGCCTGCCTCCACCACTTTTGTGATGCACACACAGCAACACTCCTAAAAATATATATATATATATATTTTCTATTTTCTTTATTTTTACAAGTGAACATACCACACGAAGGTGTTTCTTCTACAAGTGAGATTGTGCACATCTCATTGTAGGGATGATCTAATCCGTCGGCTCTATTTGTATCGTGGGGACTTTGTTGTCTAAAGACTCTGAACCCTGTTGCACTTGCACTGATAGAGGGACAATAGAAGTCTTGAAGATGACGACCACCAGATCGTGCCTTTGAGCCATAACAATCTCTGGCTCAGCAAACTACGGCTTTCAAGCCGGAGTGCGCTCCTGCGCACTGGAGTTTTTGGAGCAGGATTGCCTTCTCCTCGGTAACTGTGTTATTGTACAACAATAACTTAGCAAGAAGCTGTTGTGTACTGATGGTGACGAGGTATACTTTTCTCTGCACTTCATGTTGCACCTGCTATCCATGATACTATACTCTTCTGTTCCCCGACCCCTCTAATTCGAGTGAAACTGAACTTCTATACTTATATTTTTCTCTTTGCATGTCAAATTCAAGATATGGCTAACAGTTGGGGATGATGACCCTCTCTTGTATGGATGCTGCTTTATTCGAATATTTTTTTGAAAGGGGAATGATCGCCTCAGTTGACAGAAGGGAACAACTAAAATACCTTACCAATCTTGTATCAAATGTTTAAATAAAGGTCAAGGTTCCTTCAAAATCTTTGTTCCTTTATCGTCATGTAAAGAATATCAACCATATCACTTAAAAGCACTTACTGGCTTCATGCTTCTCTTCCAGGGGGCAACTGTTTTGTGATATGTATATCCGTATTCAGAATAGACTCCCATTAGAAAACAACCCCATGTTTTATGTTGAATAGTTTTGCACCCACTAAAGGCAAATTGTTAGGCCTCATTGAGGTGTGGAGGGATATGATTCCCAAATAAAACTTGCACGCGAAACAACGAGCTGTTGCATCTTGGCTGAAAAACTTCTCAGAATAACTTTGTAGCAGTTTTATGGATTGACATTAAAAGAAAGGAAGTACAGTTATGTACCTCGATCTGCTGGAGGCTGGTGCCTTGCCTTCATTTTTTCGGTAGGTAATGTGCGATTGAACCCAAGATCTCATAGTTGCGACTATGAGCAACGTCTTATTGAGTTATGCGCTCAACGCCCTGGTGCTTCGGTTATACTTTCCTATAGGAGGTGATTCTTGTTGGTAACCATCCTCTGGAAACGAATGCCAAGGAGTCAGATTACACCTAATTAGATTTTTCTTGTGAGCTTTTGGTGTGATTTCATAGCTTGGACCATACTTTGATGTCATTAATTAGGTCTTATATGTTGGCTATTTATGCAAATTCATTTCAATTTGTTTACGTGATTACGCATATAACAATGATGTCTGAAATTAGGGTTCAAATCTGTAAATGTTCAAAAACTTGTTGGTTAAACTTGGGACTCCACCAGCCTGGCTCAGATCGACAGCGCCTCAAGTACAGAGTTAGAATACAGCTCTAAAGAATTTATTTAATCAGCAGGACTCACTAAAATTTAATTTAAAATCAGTAAGTTCCTCCGAATTTTCAAATTTCCGAGTCTTAATTCTGAGCCGTTGAGCATTTCTGTGCACTTTGTGTAAGTAAGATATTGACAAGCCATTCATCCTTCACCATTGTACAGTTAACAAAGGGATCACCTCATTTCAATGTGCAGGATGATGGAACATGGCTTGCTCTCCCCAGGACGAGCGAAGAAAGCATATGAGAGAAAGCAAAAAAGGCAGCAGCAACTAAGGATGGGAACTCCCATCAAGTCTCCACCGAAACTCAATAGACCAGAAAGCTCGCAAAAGCAGCAAGTCTCGCAAAAGCAGCAAGTCTCGAAGAACATTGACTTAAAAGCCAAGAAAAGAATCATCAGTGGGAGTGACGACGATGATGACTTCATTGTCAAGCGCAAGAAAATAAAAGGTTAGAACCTAAACTAAGGCCCCACTGTTTGTAGCAGTGTAAACCCAACTCATTTCTAGAGTAGATTGCTGGTGAGGATAAAATTGTTTAAATTCATCATATTTTAATTTAACTGCCAAAAGGCGAGTGTTCTTAGACACATCCACTCACAAATGATAGATTCAGACATTCTTTGTGTTTATGTTGAATTTATAGAAAAATAAAATAAAAAATAAGCAGAAAACATTTGGATTCTTCTTTATTTCATGTGTTCATCTGATAATACTTTATGATGCGTACCGGCTGCACCTTTGAATCTTTCATGGTGGTGCCACATTGATTGTAATCTCTTATAAGGAAATATACCATAGCAGCACACGACATTGCGGTAATGGCTGAGTTAATTCAAGCCACTTGACAATCTCATCATCATCATCATCATCATTGCCTTCAACACGAATCTTGTTCTTGTCATGAGCGTCACTTCTAAGAAACACCCTAGAATGAGCTTGAGGCAACAAACATAGAGCCATAAACGTCCCTTTTTTTTTTCTTTTCTTTTTATATGTTTGGCTGCTATCCTGACGTAACCCTTCTCTTTTATAAGGGCCTGTTTGGAAGCTCATGCTTTCGGAGCCTAGTATAGTCATTAGCGTGGAAGAATTGGTTCCATGTTTCAACTTCTTTTCAAAAAAGCTCACTCTAGTCCTGTCTAAAGGACAAAAACTGTTTTGAGTCCACCTTTGCTCAACCACGCCTCTGCACCGTCAGATACACCTTGAAACACATCACTGTTTTCAAAAAGTTTAAATTTCAAAAAATTTAAAAACACAATTTTCAAGGTGTATCTGACAGTGCAGAGGCATAGTTGAGCACTTTCGCTCAACACATCGCTGAGCAAAGGTGGAATCAAATCTGAAAAAGGACAGAGTTACCACACATGGGCCATAATAGCTAGTCACCTCGGCTGGCCCTATTTTTTGGGTTTCCAATCAGGCCCTAAGAAAAATAATCAACTTGAATTGGGGCAGCTAATGGGAACCTTCAAACAAGAACGAGGTGAGTCAGCGATTCAATCACATTGCAAAATTGTGCTTTCATATGTGGCAATTTTGTCAAGATCTTCTTGTTTGTTGGGGGAAGAATCTACACGAATCGAATCTGTGGTGGTGTGAATCCCGAGGACCATCCAGTGGTCTGGACATAGATCTAGTAACAGTGCTCTTTTTGTAGTAGTAATAATGCCATGCAGCCATTGTAAAAACCTTTTCTGGGTTGATCTAGTGTTGGGCTTTTTATAAATTAGAGGTACCAAGCCCATATTAATTTGTCAAAGCCCATCAAAGGATTAAATTGGGCTCCAAGCAATAAATTGTAGTTCCCACAAAAATGGCCTATGTTGGCCCATCCAGACCCAGTCCATTGACACCCTTAAGTATCCAACCTTAAGTAGCCAAATGCCAAAAATAGCATATGTGTTGAAAATGACCATTCCAATGATTCAGACTAATACATGATTTTTCAGACTTGGCCGAAATTTTTTGCGAATTCTTCCCAAAATATTCATATATGGTAAAAAAAATTTTGTTGCATAACAAAAAAAATGCTGTATTTATTTTTTATTTTTTAATTTTTATTTTTTTTTGTTGAATTTACATGATAAACACGAATTATACTCGGAATCTTTTCTATACTGTATTGTTTGCCGTATGCCGAATTGCTAACTAAAACCAAGCTTCACGACTCAATAGGTCACTGGGACTAAAACCTAACTACATTTTGACTATCATAACAAGAGCATGAAATGGGGTGGATCTGACCTGAGGTCCGATCTAATTCAAATCAAAATTTTTGCGGGTTTGGATATCTAAAACATGATCCGAAAAATGGGTCGAATATAAATTTAGACGAGTACTGATTTGGGTCTTGAGGTTAGACATTTGGATCAGTTCGGATCTGTACGTCTTTGGTCTTGGATCTTTATCATAAAAAATATTGTATTTTGTAGTGGATCAGACCTGTATATCTATATATATGGGTTGGGTATGGATCCTCTTATCGGATTCGGAGCTTGTTCTGAGTAATATTTGAATATGGATATACCTAGATCCGACCGGGTCTGACCCATATCATACCCTAGCTAATTACAACCTTCAAATCTACAGTAATCTTTCGGTCAATGGAGAAAAGTCATGATGGACGATATTGATCATTCGATTAGATGGACTAAATGACCAAGGAGATCATCACCTAGGTAAAATTCATTGGATACTGGGTCCCACTGACTGCATGTTCATCACATGGCCTAATATTGTGTCTATGGACTGTCATCACCATCCGTCTTTAATACTCGAAACGTGATATCCTAAATGCTTCATCGGCAAATGTAGCAGCACATGAAGTGCACGTGAATCACAAACAAGAAATAAACATCCAGTATGTAAGTTGATCACCAAGGGAAGAAAACTTATTGAACCAGTCTCACTAGTAGATCTCCAAATCAGATTTCATTGTTTTGACCAAGGTCATCGGTTTTGAGAGAGACCCACCGTTAGATCAAGTCATAAACTTTTCTGCTTTAGATGAGCGTAAGAAAATCTCATCCGTCAAAGTTGTTGTGTGATCATCAAAGGTACAAATGGGCAAAGAAAAAGTCAATATGTTGGACGATTAAGATTATTCGATCGAGGAGATCCCTAAAATGCGAAATAGGACATTGATATCATAGCAGTAGTACTTTAGTATAATACCAACTTAATGTCAGCTCTTGGATTTAGGAATAACTAGCGGAGGGCACGTGCCATTAACTGATGCTTAAGTAATAAGATTGTACTTTTTTTTTTTAAACATAGACTTAGGACGTGTTTGATTACCAAGTGGGAAAATTGCATTTTCCTTGGGAAACCACAACTGTCCATTGTTAGAGTCCCTACCGAACCAGGAATTCATTTTCCATCTAGATAGGCGAGAATTCATTTACACCTTAAAATACGCCTTTATTTTCTCACATGATTGAAATATGCGTTCTCAGTTGCAATCAATCGGCCATTTAAGGGATTTCCCAGATGTATTTTCTCGAGAAAATTTTCTATGCAATCAAACATGCCCTTAAGTAAATACTAATTTTAATATTAGATAAAAGAGTGTCTAGAGCTAGTCATTTCTTACATCCCGTTCTTACACCTGGTGGTGAGGCCCACATAGAGTTCGACAATCCAACCGCACAGTGAGTTTTTCATATTATGGTTACCCTACTAACGAAAAATCAGGATATTTCAACATTCCTAACCTTTTCTAAATTTGACTATAATATAAAAAAAATCTAGACCATCCAATTAAACTATTATTTTGGGTCAAATTTTTATGTGGTTAGCAATGTCGTAGTGAACTATTTTTTGGCAATGATATTCATCATGGCAAGGACAACTTAATGTATGGTTGGATTGTCCAACATGATTTCCATGTGGACCCCTTCACCAGGGGTACGATTGAGGACAAAATGGCTGGTTTTCACTTTCGGCTGGAAAGGTACTTTGCAGTAGTAGTACTATAGATAGATGGTATCATACACCTATTTCTGATGCAATTATTTTTAAATACAGTGGTTTTGATGTCGAAATGGTATTATTGGTGTTGGGTTAGGTGTCTTGTATTCGACAGGAAGTAGACCGTAAGAGGCAATGTCATTTTTTGTCAGTACAATTTCTGTTGGAGTACAATTTGTATTAGAGGTATTTCATTAATTATACTCACAATTTCTATGTATTCTCTAAAGGGGAGTACAATTTGTATTAGAGGTATTTCATTAATTATACTCACAATTTCTATGTATTCTTTAAAGGGGCGTTGGGGTTTCACTTGTACATTGAGAAAATGAAGAGAGAGAGAGAGAGAGAGAGAGAGAAAGAGAGAGAGATGAAATTATTGTTACCTGAATTCTCCAGAGATAGTGGAAGAGCTCTTCTCAACAATGTAGGCAGACTACTGAACCATGTAAATTTGCTGTCTGTGTGATTGATCTTTTGATTATTTCTATTTTTGTTAGTTCGTGAAAGGCCAATTTATCAACAATGGCCCTATATTATACTAAGAGAGAGAGAGAGAATTCATGACTAAGTAAAATGTGGAAATATTAGTAAATGGAGAAACAATTCTAACCGTTCATTATGTCAAAATTGCCTTTTGATGATTAGACTTTCGTTTAGGACCAAACAATTCATAATGCGTAAATCGTTTAATTTGCTTATAAAAAAAGAAAAGAAAAATATACTATGATCCACTATTCGGAACCCATCAAGGATATTTATGCAAAAGAAAACCCAATTATATTTCGGATTAACATTTTTAATGAAATTCAACATTTCAATTGATGACCTACTAGGTAGGTAGCGTTCTTCGCCATCCCATGTTTTTTTTTTTGGTACCAAGGGCTTCCGAGCCTCTTAGAGCACCCAGCTAATTCCGAAATAACAACGATTTAATGGTTTCACTCCGCTCTATTACATTATAGCATGCGTTATAATGTTAGAAAAATTACATTTGTATTTGACAAAAAACAAGTGAAGTTGGAAAATTTTCCATATAATCAAAGAAATCTAGCATATGACTTCTTCCTTGAACATCTCGTTCTCTCGTGTACCAAGATCCACGAACACTAAAAACTTGTACCATAACACCCCTTATATCATCTATATAACAAAATAGGGAAGTTGTCTCCCCACTTATACCCCCTCTTATCTGTTTCAACAAAGAAGGGCCGAGATCTTATCTCCCATATGGACAGTGGATCTTAGCCACTCACACCTGATTTTTGCAAATGCTTTGACGGGGAGTGCCGAGGGCACGAGCTACCCACTATCAATATAACAAGTGAATGTGATTTTCTTATACCCCCTCTTATCTTATATGGCTTCAATAATGAGTGGCTGAGATCCACTATGCTTCATATCGATGGCCGAGATTAACTCCCACCCGATTTTGACAAACACTTTGTCGGAAAGTTCCGCGGGCATGGGCCACCCACGCATATAACAAGACAACTCAGTTGTATTCTCTTATCCATCCATCTAATGTGTACGGTTAGAGAAAGAGTGGTTGAGATCAAATCCATCGATCTAATGTGGACAGTTAGATTTCAGCCACTCAATCCGCCTCATTTGACCTCAATTTATTCAAAATTTTAATTTCAACACCGTTATTTTTTGTTATTTCAGTTATTTTCCCATTTCTCCCTTTGTGCGTTACAATCCGTTATAACAACGGTTATAATGGAAAAAACGGTAACACCCCAGTCTGTTATACCATTTGAGTGCCGAAGGCACCCAATTTTTGCAAATGCTTTTGTCGGAGAGTGCCGTGGGCACGGGCCATTTACTATTTATATAACAAAACACATTGGTTGTCTCCCTACTTATACCTTCTCTTATAAGCATCAACAAAGAAGGGCCGAGATCTAATCCTCCCCCAAATAGATGGTGGATCTCTGCCACTCACCTGATTTTGGTAAATTCTTTGTCGAGGAGTGACGATGGCACGAGGCACCCACTAGTTACTCAATAAAGCATGACTGTCCCCCTGTTTCCACAATTTTAAAAACTCAAATTCCTTCAACACTATTTTTAGCCAAACATTAAATCTAGAAATTCAAACAACTTTTTTCATATTTGATAAATTTACTAAAGAAACTGAATGATTGGAAATTGAGGATTTTACTCAGTTTTAGAGAGAGAGAGAGAGAGAGAGAGAGAGAGATCAGCTTAATTGGTGATTTCTAACCATGTTGTTATTTCAGGATCGTAAAGACGTGTTAAAACCATGGGATGGCGAAGAACGGTACCTACCTAGTAGGCCATCAATTGAAAAGCAGAATTTCATTAAAGATGTTAATCTCGAAGTACAATTTTTGTACTCAGAAATACTTTGGCTTCATGGGTGTGGGTACCAAAATATTCCATGCTCCTAATTGCACCATGTGTCATTCTCGAGATGCGTGTCCCGGGATCAATTTTTCTTTTTTTGGGAAGATCTAAGACAATGAAAATTGATGGAATCTAGACCTTAGAGGAGATTATATCCCTCTAGATTGAACCTAGACCATTACCTAAGTTTTCGGGACATCCCCTCAAGAACTAAAGAAACACACCTTTTGGACTTAAAAAAAAAAAAACAAAACACCTTTTGAGTTATCGTAGAGATCTCAGGATATTGATCCAACATCTTTTTTTTGACATGACGTGTAGTATGCGTTGTAGGTTCAAGAAGGTCACAGTCGGTAGTGCCAAGAGTGTTACTAATTTGTGTAACTAGTGTAGTTAATTAGTAGGTATACTTGAGCAGAGATTTAGTCTTAATAGTAGCAACTCTACAAGATTGGAGTGTTCGTAATCTAAAGATTTGTTGTCAATTGGGCAACGAAATGATCAATCTTTAGAAAAATCATTGAGACTGTTAATTAATTGGTGTCAATCTTGGCCAAGGAGTCCGTGATACAAACTAATGAACTGGACGTCAAGTGATGTAGAACATGTAGCAGATGAGTTCATGAAGCGTTTGGACAATCAAAAGTCTAAACAATGCTAAAAAGGATGTAACGGACATTGATGCTAAAGATATACTAAAAAAAGATGTAATAGGCATTAATGCTATTGTTTTTAGTGTTGGAATTGTACTGGGCTAGACTTTTTTGAAAGGAAACGATGAGATCTTCAATAATCATAGTTTCACTCATGATATACGCCAAATTTTGACAAAATCCCATCATTTAAGGGTCAAAACAACAATTTAGCTATTTTTATAGAATTTTGTTTTAGCAATAACTTGAGTTTTGGAAATCGAAATCACTCCCTGTCAATTCTAACGTATTTCTAAGATCTACAATTATTCATTTCTAGTCTTAGTGAGAATTTCTATTTTAATGTAATTTTTTCTATTTTAGTAGTTTTAAACTTTTAGTAGCTTTATTTTTTTTAGTGATTTATCCTATTTATTGTTTATTGTTTAAGCCAAGGACTTTCCTTATGAATTCAAGGTTTCTTTCGGTTGAAGACATTGTTCTTCTTCCTAGTCCACTTTTGTGATTAACTTCACGCTTTCGATACATCATTAATCCTCATGGTCAAGGAAATCATCTATAAAAAAGTAAGACCCTAACCAAGGAAGCGGAGTCGAATCCTTACAACTCTTCCCACACACTTCACTTAAACTTCGACTTGAGCATCAGAGTGTCTTGTTCAAGTACCACCCCTTGATGGAGAAAAATACGTATGCGTCTTCGAAGATTGTCCATCTTCCATTCTTCAATCTTCTTGAAGTTCCTAGCTAAAGTTTGACCATCAAAGTTTGCATCAAAGCTATCGGGAGACTCGGGGACTGTATGGACCAAGTTTATTTTTAAATCTTTTGACGCCGTTAATAGGAAACCTTGATATATTCATGTAGTAACAGAAGCTATTAATTAAAAAAATGGTAGATACAAGATGAACATCAACATGCAACCAAGAGGGACGTACTGCCTAAGAATGGGAAATCCATTTTCAAGAGATGGAAGGTGGTGGAAGGTGGAGCACATAAAGCTAGAAGAGTTCTAGAAAGAGAACGAATGCCTCAAAAGTCGTTTGTTTATGACGAGGTAGAAGTATCAATTCTTGCATCCCTCTTTTGGCGTGCCTTTGAAGTGAAACAAAAACTCGATCTCTCTTACACCTGATCCCATACATTTGATTTAAGGCCATTATCCAAGAGATAAATCTCCACAAGATTGGAGATTATAAACATTAGTTCAAATCCTAATTTGAGCATCAAAGTGTCTTTTGCAAATATGATCCCTTAGCAGAGAGAAAAGAATATTCGTCTTCAGAGATAATCCATCCTTCCATTCTTCAAGCTTCCTAAAGTTCTTAGCTGAAGTTTGACAGTTAGAATTTCCTCATAGATCTTTGGGGGCCTTAGAGATTGTGTGGACCGGATTTGTCAATACAACCGATTTTACGGGGGCGACGTATACACATCGCCATCTCCGAAAGGCGCCAAAATGCACCTTTAGGAGGTATAAACTCATTCTCTAATAAACAAGATTTTCATTTGTTTTGTCATCTTCATTAAAATAATTATGCTACTAATATGTAATCTTCTTTTCATCAGTTGATGTAACTTGAGAATCTGCTTCCTAGGCATGTTTGGATATTGGAGAATTGATTGTTTCCTTTTATGTCTAGGGATCTCATTGGTGTGCGTTTGATTTTTCTGAAGTCCTTTTGTCTTGCAGGATGTTAATTGGTATTAACTATAAATAGACAATCACTGTTGGATTTAGATTTTATGTCTTGAAACTTGTTTGGTTTCAACATTAACTCTACATGGTGTAATTTTACTCAACATATCAAAAATTTTGTTGTTTGGTTGACCGATTGTAGAGAGCTAGAAAAACATTAAAATTGCACAAGTCAAGCAACTCAAGCTGAAATATTAACTTGTAACCATGGTTTAAAAAAAAAAAAAAATGTTTGTAACACTGTTACAACGACGGCTCTAAATGCTCCAACCCCATTACATTATTTGTTATTTAACGCTAAATACATTATAACGGCTCCGCTTTATGATAAAAAAAAAATGCAATAATTTTTCTTTTTTACAGCCATTTGACCATGATTATAACAGTAACGCCAGCTACCCGTTGTGCTATATTATTACTCATTGGCATGTAATTCTAAGAGCTATATATGTTGTTGTTCCCTTAACATATTTATGAAGTTCGTACATTGGCTCGATCCTTGAAGGTCACGGGGTTGATCGTACGATGAATGAGAGTGGCTGTGGACTGAAGTTTCACCCCCCACCCCCGCTTCATGAACCCATCTACCTCAAGCAAGCCTTCCGACCAAATACGGATATATCTTAATCGAAACAAGTGTAGTACCGAAACGGATTAGCTTAGCCGCATAACGGTATATCATGTTAAGAACCGAACTTGAAGAGGTACGAATGATACAGCTTTTCTGAAAGGACATTGAGCTGGTAGATATGGAAGAACATATCAACCAAGACAATTTTGCCTAGCTAACACATTTATTAGGAAGTGAAGCAGTAAATAAGAATTGTGAAAGTAATTCCCATAAATCCTACACAGTCAAATTTCATGAAGAGAAGGTTCCATGGTATCCGAATTGAAGCTCAATTACTAGTTCTAGACTGTTTACAAAAAAAGAAAAACTATAAATCAATTATAATCATATAATTATGCGTAAGATCGCGATATCTTCGCTGAAAGATTCGTAGGGTTAAGAATATTAAGAGCACTAAAGAGAAGGGGGGGAGGGGCCTCTGATTGCAATGCAAATCGTCTTGTTTAGCAAGTGGGGTAAAGCTCATTAATTAAATCGAAAACCACAATTTGCTATGACAAGGTCACTATTACGTGCAAAGCCGCGATAGCGCCTTGCTTTCGAGTCGATTGGCAGATGTGCGACACGTCTTCATTGAGATCGGACCACGTGAGATGTGACACTTGTGGGTGGCAACTCATTGGAGTCAAATCAAAAATCCTAGATGATAATTGAAGGAGATAACTTTTTATCTCCCTTAACAAAGGTTATGACTCTATGAACTGGACAATCACTCATTAGACCCTAATGGGACACAAGAGAAAGCGTTTCATGTCGAAATTTTGGATTAAATTTCAATAAAAAAGAAAAATAAAATATGTTTTCGATGGACCCACATCCAAAAAATCATCATATATATAATTAATAAATAAATTTTGTATTTTTTGGTGGGACCCATTTGATGAAATCTCTTACTTGTGTTTCTTGTTTTTTTTAAGGGTGGGACCAAACAAATACAAAGTTTCGTTTTCTGAAGCAGGGTTACACTGTAAACCCTAGTTTGGAAAAATGCTAATAAAAAAATTAGGAAGAGTTAGTTAGGGTATACCCTATAGGGGTAAAATGGTAAATTTAGTGAAGGGGGGGGTGACTGATATAGATTCTAGAAAAAAGATGAAAGGATAAATGAATAGGAAACATGGGTGAAACTGCAAGCAGGAAATTAATGGGGGTTGGAAGGTACTAAGAGAAGGGGACCCCATTGTACCATAGGGTCTAAAAGGTACCCCATTTCTGTGGTGGGCCCCACTACCCTACCCCCTACCCTCTCTCCCTCTCTCTCTCTATGTAAGATTGTGTGTCATTGCAAAATGATAGGTCGGTTGAGGATTGCTTTTGAAGGTGCACGTCCACCCTTCCCTTTCTCTACTAAAACCCCCTCTCAGTCTCCTCTCTTCCTCATTCTCTCTCTCTCTCTCAAAATCTATCTTTGGATCTTCATATCTATCTGTTGAGCACGTCTTTCTCCCTCTGCATTAGTTTTTTTCTCTCTGTTTTTCTTCAAACCAACAATGAACAGCCCTTTTGGTGAGTTAAAACGGGTTAACCCGGTTTAAGTAGAAGTGGGTTGGAAGAACAGAGGAGTTTCATAAATTGCGAAATCATAAGAAATAAGTTATTGGGGTCGTTAATCCTCACGACTTATCATCTGGGTAACTGTTAGAAATGGCGGAACAGCAGAATTCAGAGGCAGAGAGCAGTAGCAACTCGGTCTCATCTTCTCCATCATCTCCATCTTCATCTGGGTTATCTCAATCTCTTCAGAACTCGGTTTCAGACCCATCAAAAAAACAGCCAAAATCACAAGACGCAGAAGGGAAAAGAAGCAAGAGGATGAGAGATTGCAGCAAACACCCAGCTTACAGAGGTGTACGAATGCGCAACTGGGGTAAATGGGTGTCTGAAATTCGCGAGCCTCGCAAGAAATCGAGAATCTGGCTCGGTACATTCCCAACTCCTGAAATGGCAGCAAGAGCTCACGACGTCGCCGCGTTAAGCATAAAGGGTAACGCAGCGATTCTTAATTTCCCTGAACTCGCCGGGTCTCTTCCTCGTCCAGCCACGCTTTCTCCACGAGACATCCAAGCAGCAGCAGCAAAAGCAGCTACCATGGAAAAATTCAATTCACTCTCTTCATCTTCAACGTCATTGTCATCGTTAGGGTCGACGTCGGATGTTGAACTAGGCGAGATCGTGGAGTTACCGAGTCTAGGGACAAGTTTTGACTCATCCGAGTCACAGAACGATTTCATTTATATTGACTCGGTTGATGGGTGGCTTTATCCTCCGCCATGGTTGCCGGGTGCTGACGATTGTGGGTATTTTTCCGATCAGATATCGATGCAGGAGAGTCAAATTCCGAGCAGCTTTGAAGCTTTTTTGTGGGATTATTAGTGATAAAAGTGGTGTGTCTTTCTTTGTCTGCTTCTTTTTAGCCCTTTTAATTTTTCTTTGAGGAGCTAAAGAAGTCAGTAGCTGTCTTTCAATCTTTCTTTTCTTTCACTTCTCTCTCTCTCTCTCTCTCTGTGTGTGTGTACCCTCTTCAATGAATCTAACTGTACAGTTAGGAAAGCAAGAGGAAAGATGTCATAAGCTCCTTGGTTGGTGTAAAGCCATTAAAGCCCTCTCTCTCTCTCTCTCTCTCTCTCTCTCTCTACATGTGCTTGGATTTTGTTTTCCCATAAATTTACTTTGAACTGGGGTTTTCTGTTTCCTTCTTTTAGCTTTTTCTTAAATTTCAGTAATGAATTTTGTATCTGGGCTGGTTCAGTTTTCAAGGAAATTCAGTCATTTTAGTTCTCTCTCTCTCTCTCTCCCTGAACCAGAAGAAGCTTTAAAGCTTCATCCATGGCTTCTGTGATGATCCCAAATCTTGAAATGCTCTATATCTCAGCTGTATTTAATGTGGACAGCTTTTATTATTATCTCACGATATATTGGAGTTCCATCAGCTCCCATGGTAAAATTATTGTGGTGAGGTGGACTTGTGGTGAGTTCATGAGAAGTTGACCATTAGGAGAGAGAGAGAGAGAGACTCGTAAACCAAAGACCCGAAGGTTTACTAATTCAGCTGAGACCACCTTTGCTGACAGACGACGGTCAGCAAAATTGCTGACTGATTAGAATATAACCACGTGGCATATTCTTAGAGATTTATGTCCCTATGGATGTTTGGCCCAACCCTACCTATACATATAGACCAAAAAATGAGCATGATTACTGATTTTGAATTGGAGTCGTATTCATGGCCGTGGAATTTGAGCATTATTGATCCAGTACAAAGATCTAAAGGTTTGAAATCACTAATCAGGATGATTTTTGGTTTGAAAGTTCATGTAGGGATTGGCCAAACATCCATATGGTTAGAATAGAAATATCTAAGAATATGCCACGTGGCTCATATTGTGGCCGGTCAGCAAAGTTCTACTGAGTTAAACGAATTGGAGAGTAGACGTGAGGTTCAAATCGAACAAGGGGGTGTGGACCTTGGGTCAAATCCTGAGCTACACGTACTGTCAATCTATGTCGGACTCCATCCATCCATCAGACGGTCTGGACCTTGGGGAAGACGTTCTCCTGAGGCTGACTGCATCAATTCCCAAAAATATCGACGACAACGACATCAGGTGTACGAGTCCATTTTTTTGTTTACGGACGTCCTATGTGCCACGTAGCAAGTCTAAGAGACTACTGACTGTGTGGATGTTTGGCCTCCTATACCTCATGGGTCTACATGGACCCACAGACAAAAGATAAGCCTGAAAAAACTCAAATCTAACGGGTAGAAATCGCCAATCGGGCTTATTTTTGGTATTTTGGTCCACCTAGAGACTGACAAAACATACGGTCAGTGGTCTCTAAGAGTGACCCACGTGGCTCATATTAACGTTGATGACGAGCTGACTTCCGTCATCAAAGTTTTTTACTCCCCTAGAACGTTCTGCCTTTTTTTTTTTTCTGGGAAACGGTGAAGGTGAGAATGATGAGATGTGAAAGTGACATGTTGGGAGCATGTTGGTAATTACAGTTAAGGAGTATCTAACTCACGCTTCATACTTTCTGTTCCACCATAAACTTTCCACAGATAGCCCTTTGCTATAAATAAACAGTACTACGCAACAAGTCCCTTTGGACTTTTTTCATAAGGGTAAAAAGTTTGATGACGGTCCACATTACGAGCCACGTGGAAGCCTTTTAGATACCAATGACCGTATGGATGTTTGGTCCATCCCCACGTAGATCTACATACCAAAGATCAGCATGATTAGTGAGTTCTCTGACCGTATGGATGTTTGGCGCAATCTTAGGTGGACCTACAGACCAAAATTAGCACGAGTGGTGATTTTTAAGCGTTGGATTGGAGTCGTTTTCATGGGTTGATTTTTATGGCTCCCAAGCATTCATACGATCAGTGGTCTCTAAGAGCCTGACACGTGGATGATACTGTGGTACTCGTATTGAGAACCTACTGAGAAAGGAAAAAGATGTTTATCATCGTGAGTAAGAGGTCTTCGTAGGGTTTGGACCGTAGGATGGTTTTCTAAACTTGTGTGGTTTGCATTCCGAAGATCATCATTGGTCAGGACCTAGGGACGACAGCCACCTAGGATAACAACACAGCCCATTTTCCATGTGCTTCACATCAGTGTCCTGGGTTGTAGGCTTGTAGCTAGGCCTAGGCCCACATGTTCACGTCAGGTTGATAAGAATTGTTCCACGTGGCAGCCACCCACATCACACATAGGGGGATTCTCTAATCTATACTTTGCTTTTGTTTCTTGTTTCTTTTTTCTAAACTAGTGATTGCAGACGTTAGATAGGAGGACAGGAGGAAACCATCCTTCCTGGTTTCCTGCCTGGCCGATTGGATCGAGACCGATTGTCTACTCATCAATCAGGCCGCAAATCATTCCACCAGATGAATGTAGCCGTTTGATCAATAGGGTGGGGGGCAACAGAGTCTGTAGTTTGGTATATCTACATTGTTACAACTTTTTTCCTTTGGCAAAAATTATTGTTATTACTATTATTATTATAGGGGCTTCATCAAGGTTGATGACTATGATATGAGCCACGTGGCACATTCTTAGAGACCATTGATCGTATGGATGTTTGGTCCATCGCTAACTTGACTTACATAACAAAATTCAACCTGATTAGTAACTTATATCAGTTGGATTAGAGTATTTTTCATGGTCTATTTTTAACTTTGAATTTCGAGCATTGTTTGGGGTACTCAGATCCAAATGTTAGAAATCACTAATAAAGATGATTTTTGGTATGTAGGTCTACCTAGGGATGGGCCAAACATCTACAGGGTTAGTAATCTCAAAGAGTGTGTCACGTGGCTCACACTTTCGTCTGTTATCAACGTTGATGATGGACCTACCACGTGATAACGTTTATGAGCGTAATGTGAATGAGTGAAACAATGGTTGTATCGAAAATAAGAATGATGGCATTGAAAAGTAATTAAGTGGTAGCGAAGGGCTGAAATTTAATACTAACTGGTAACAAGGATTTGATCAACTATTTTAGTTGTGGGTATAAAGAACGTTTAATGTGGAAGAAAAGAGCAATATAATGGCTCGAGTGAAATCCACGTGGATGGCAACCCCAATTTTACCTTTATAATAGCATACAGGTTATTAGTGTTTCCTGTCAAACCCACGTGGATGGCAACCCCAATTTTAGCTTTATAATAGCATACAGGTTATTAGTGTTTCCCGTCTTGCGGTGGAGAACAATGCATATTCGGAATCAGGACAAAGGAAAAAATTAACCTACGATGTCACTATAGATTTACTTTCCTGTTAATAGGGATTTTCTTGTAATAGGGATGTTGATGTGGGAAATTGGAACCCATCCATATCATACATGACCATTTGGATTGGCCACATGGACAACACCCCGACCATTTTCTTCTATATATAGTACTTTTACCCAATTGATGACAGACATTAAAGTTTCTGAAAATTTTCAAATGGAAAAACATTGAACAAATCCTCCTCTCTTTACAAAAATTGCATTGGGCAAAAACCTACCGTATACATGGTTGTGTTTGGGTAAGCTTAAAAATCACAATAAGCCAACTTTTAACATATTTTAAGCACTTGTTGAAGAAATTGTACTGGTTAAAACTTAAAAAGCACTTTTAAAAGCCCAATAAAGTTTCTAATGGCCATAAAAAGAAGTTAATTCTTTTGAGCGGCTTCTACTAGTGCTTTACCACAAAGCTATTCTTATAAAAAAAAAGTAATACCAAAACTTAAAATTTTGTTGCTTTTGCCACAATTTTTTTT
Source organism: Euptelea pleiosperma (assembly GCA_035048495.1). NCBI lineage: Eukaryota > Viridiplantae > Streptophyta > Magnoliopsida > Ranunculales > Eupteleaceae > Euptelea > Euptelea pleiosperma. The sequence continues at coordinate 28,637,069 of CM068549.1, forward strand.
TCTTTTACCAAATACCATAAAAGGGCTTTTTAAGAAAAGAAGCATTTTTCTTGCCTAAATTACCAAAAAGACCAAACCAACTTACTCAAGCATTTTACATATAATTGCTATTGAGTAAGCACTTAATATAAATTTTAAGCTTACCCAAATGCAGCCAAAGAGGTGTTGAGGTGGTCCAACAAGTGGACCCTTTGATTAGCTGCTAATGTGAATCCGATACCACAATTGATGATTGTGATCAAAGAATCAATGGTCAAAACCCAAACTCACACAAGGTTCTACCATTAACTAGTGAAAGAAAGTAGGAAACCCTACCAAAATCTTAACCTTAGATGATCTAATACTTTAGAAAATCTGGACCATAGAAACTTCAACGAATTTAAAACCAATTAAGGAGGCGTTTGGGAACGAGAAGTAAAAGCACTTCTACTTGTAGTAGAAGTTAGTAGCTGATTTTTTACCTCCACAAAATTCATAGAAATTAAAAGGGCGGGAGGCGTTCTAATTTTCGAGAAGTAATTTCTCTTAGAGGTTAAAATCTAAAAAAAATTAGCTTCAGTTTTAAGTTAGTTTTTAAATTTTCAAAAGTTAAAATATGAAACACATCCAAACTAACTTCTTAACTTTTTGGCTTATAAAAGTAAATAAATTACTTTTTTGTGTTGCCAAATGTCCCCTAACTAGATAGGAAGCCCTTAATAAATTAGAAGCCGTGTTTAAAGTTGCTTAACTAATTAATTAGGAATCTTGTTGTCTTCCTAATCTCTCTTAGGACCATGGGGGAGATTTGGAGTCGAGTTTTTGATACGGTGTAGCAGCGCCATCAGACTCCCTCAGTTGAAAATGACTTATCCTCAAATCACGCTGATCTTCATCAAGTTCTTGTTAGTTTCATGATCTTTTTCTTTCTCTTTCAATTATGCCAAATATAAGATAAAATGAAGACCATGTCAACCACTTTCAAAAGTAGATCTGCTAGTTCTTGAAGTAAATTAACTACAATGAGTACTTGAAAAGGAGGGTTTGCCTTCAATGTAGAAAAACTGATTGTCGATTGAGAAAAATGAATTATATATCAACCTTGAATATCTAATCGACTACTTAATCACAAGAAATGACTAAAGAATTTCCATCATCTCTCCAAATGATTTCGTCTTCACTTTCACTATTGTAGTCGTAATAAATTGGATAATCATTTTCTTTCACTATCGATGATAAAAACGATTGACGTATTCATCATCGGAAACAAAATTGTTATGATCGCGACCCTGAGTTTCGAAACACGTGAGGCATTCCATGAGTTGTTAAACTTTGATTGGTTATGCGAAAATTTTTTTCGAAGATTTAGAGTCATCACCCTTGAAGTGAAATCGAGAAAAAGTTAGAAAGAAGAAGGCCACACTAACCCTTGTCTAAGAACCAGGGAATGGTTCTCCATAATCAACACCATAGGTTTGAGTGAACCCCTTTGCTACTAACTAGACTAAATATTGCCTCTTTAGTTCATCTACTTCGATGTCTTAGGTATTACGATTGTGTAAACTACAGTCTTTGCACACGCCTCTTCTATGTTCATGACTGTCATTCATTGTAAAATTGCCGATGTCACAAACCCTAAGGATAAATTGGGCTTTGATACCAATTGATGGAAATCCGAAACCATGATTGTAATCAAAGAATAGCACAGAGATAAGAGATCATCAAAGGTTTGGACAACCACATGCTTTGCGTGGTGAACCTTTTGATGAACACGAATATAAAGTGCACAAGATTATGTTTATTGAACATCCATTGAGTGATGAAGTTTGCTGAGTTGATTCCTAAATTCTCATGATGACTTGACTTTATCTTTTGTTGAATTCGCATTCCTTAGGTTGATCTTCTTTAAATTATTGATGAAGTGTCATTTTAATTATTGAGGCTTCAATTTTTAGAAGACTACTGTTGAATAAGATCAAATACTAATAAACTAAATATTCATGGGATTGACAACAGAGGCTTTTCAATCTCAGGACTAGACGATTCACGAGTACCCACCTGTTTAGCTGGGCACCCACTTTCTCTCATTATATTTTGATAAAAACAATCCCCTTTTTACGAAAGTATCAACTCGAGGGAGAGATTGGGTACCTGTAGAACTACCCTTTTTAGGAAAGTGTCAACTCGAGGGAGAGATAAGAAAGCAAAATTTTAAAGTTGGAAAAGTCGAAGCTACCCATTAGTAATAATAAAACCTTTTAAGTGTAATGGTATAAATCGACCTTTGGCCTTACAGTCGTGAAGATTTATGTAATAAGAGAACACACTTATCTGGTGATTGTGCAACCAATAGATAGATGAATCGATCAAACATTCGAGATCAATTTATGGGTTAACATGTGTATTAATGTATTACATGTCCTTGAATTAAAACACAAATTACTTTATCTAATACATTATGTCACCTTGTCTTTAAAACCCTAGCCAACCCCACATACTTCGGGTTTATTAGTGTCTAATTAAGCTTACTTTAACCCATAGTTATAAGTTATAAGCTCGGGTTAAGTTTATTCAAATGCAGCCTACTTAGAGTTTATTAACATTTTTTTTTTCAATCTTCCATACCAATAATTGAGTAAGAATGGATTGAAATTACAACAACAACAACAACAAAAGAAAAAAAAAAAAAAAAACCAAATGAAAACTTTTCAATGATTCTTCTTTATCTGCAAACATATAAATCCCAATACACTGAACGCAACCCACAAAATCAAAATCAGACAGAAAAGTCTAAAACCCACTTCCCATATCTCTTTATTGTACACGGTTTCTCCACCTGTGGAGATTTTTTTTTGTACGATAAATCAATTCTTCATGACCCCATTTCATAGCTGTAAGCGCTCTCTGAAAGAAAAATGAACGACCCCATCTCCATTTCCATCATTTCCTTTCCCTTTTTGTCTTCATTTGTAAAATATTCTCTTATTTCTCATCATTTTTTTTTTTTTTGTAACACAAGTGACAAATCTTCTCGATCATCACAACAAGCCAAGGAACAGTTCTTAGGCCGGCAAATCCATATGAAAATTATAATATTACTTTATGGGGTTAGAACTTGTGAGACTTAAAAGACTTAGAACTTGTGGACATATTTTGTTTATCAAATATCTTTGTTGTTTTTATTGTGGGATCAGTACTTTTATGTACCACATTAGCCTACAACCCAACTTCAAATGCCAACCAAAAGGGTGGCCTACCAATATCTGGACCGCCTGATCCACACATTTGATGGACCTGCTTTTATGTTGTCCACCATCTTAAAGAATGAAATTAACCATAAAATTTGATGCTTCAATTAATATGGCATGCTACCCATATAAAAAAAAAAAAAAAAATTGATCACCGGCGATCATTTTTGGAATTTTTTTTTTTTTTTTTTCTGTAAAACCCAATTTTTTTTGTGTGTAAAACCCACTGAAAAACCTTCAATATTAGAAAAAACGCGGATGATTTTTCATTCTTTTGGTATTTGCCCCTTGACTATTTTTGACTGAGTCAGAAACATTAACCGTGGCCGTCACCCAAATAGTGAAGATAGTTTTTGATTCTATTGGTCCCTTCAATTATTGGGTGACGGGGTTAATGTTTTTGTCTTGGTCAATGACACTTTGTTTTTTATTCTATTGGTCCCTTCAATTATTGGGTGAAGGGGTTAATGTTTTTGACTTGGCCAATGACAATCGAGGTCAAGACCAAAAGAATCGAAAAACTCGGGGTTTCACTAATATAGAAGAATTATAAAGTGGGTGTTGAAAAAAAAAAAAAAAAAAAAAACCCCTTTTACGTTACTAATCACACGTGTTCGAGATGATCCCAATAGACGCATCGGTGGGCGATCTGCTTGACGGTTCTTTATCTTGATTATCATTTTATATTGTACAATATTTGTTACGTAACAAAAGAGCGATATGGTGACACACAATATGACATACCAGTATGGTAACGTTACCGATTAAGATACACATATAAAGACAGGAGTAGCAGTTTAAGACCTTCATCACTGTAGTATGATTGCATTTAAGCACTAAACAGGTGGGCCCAAGTCGACGATGAAAATGGAATATTTCACTTTATAAGCGACATAAAACTATATATGTCTCCCTTTAAACACGTGATTATAATTAATCCTCCAAAAAACATGAGATTAGATTGAGTGTTAGTTATTAATGTATTTCCATGGATTCTATAGAAGTCGAAATCAAACGATTAATGATTCTCTGTTCTTCATTTTTTAATTTACAATTAGTCCCACTAAAAGGACACTTATTTTTCGTTTATCCCGAATCCAATATAATCAAGGGTACTTTTCGACGAGATTTGGTGGCACATGCTCTACTATATATATGATGTAGCACGCAATGGTATTGACCAGGGCCGGTAGCTCGCATTGCAACTTGGCGATTACAAATAGTAAAGAAATGATCGATAAGCTAGCCCGTTTTAAAAATAAAAAATCAAAAGTGTTTGATTCCAAACAAGTGGTACCAAGGGATGGACTAAATCTTTAATTCATATTTAATTTCTTAAATAAAATCATAAATGAGAGGTGCAACCCCCTCCTTTCATATAATATAAAAAAAAAAATAAATTTATATGAAATTAAAGATTATTTTTCTATGGTTTTGGGCTTATGACAAGGTGGTTGGGGCGATTTGATGGTACCTGGTAAACCCTAATGTCTGAGCTCCATGTGTTTTAAGGGGGCATTTGTCTTCATTCTCTCCATTCCCTTAGGACTCTTTTATTGCATAGCTGTATGGACTATATGGACCCCGTTTTGGTGGAATGGACAATAAAGTGACAGTGATGGGTCGTATTTAGTATAGATGGTTGGTGGGTCGTGGGTGGTGTGACCGCTCTTGTAAGAACCCAAGTGAACCCATCTCAAAATCCTCCAAGTTGGGTCAATCAAGGTGCACATATCTTCTTCTTAAGCTCTGTATGGGTTGTTCGGAATAAATTTTTCAGAAATGACTTTTGCAAGTAAATGTCATAAAACTTTTTCTGTAGCATCAACGTAACTTTCTAACATACAACTTATTTTTCTGTAGAACTTTTTGTTGATAACCATACAGAGCCTAAATGTCATAAAACTTCTTCCGTATCATCACTTATCGACATACAAAACTTTTTGTTGATCACCATACAGAGACTTACTGTTTCTAATTGGGCTCTCTTTGAAGTCTCAACATCATAACTAAGAATATGGGACCTTTTGCTACCACCCTAAATTAAATTCAAGGAACATTATGTCATATGTGCATTTATATTTTTCGTGTGTTGGCGATCTTCCGTGCATCGTGCATTTTACGTGCATGTGCCATATCGGCTGACAGCTCGACGACACCTATCCTGGCATCATAAAACAATAGGACACAATCACCATGGGCTCTTGACCAAGTCTCACTCTCAAAATGTGCATAAGTCACATATCAGTCCCCACCTGATACCAATGTATCAGTTCTCATGGGGCCCTACAAAAGTTGATGGCTGATTCTAGTGGTTCAGAGGCTTCCAAGCATTCTCAAGGTTAGTTGATCAATCAAATCTACTTGAATGGTCATTAACCTGCGTTCAAGTAAAAGCATATTCGAGAAAATCAGAGAAGACGACTTATCGATATACCATAAAAACCTTGTTTCTAATTTTTGAAATTTGAATTTTTTTTATTTTTTTTTTGTAAATAGGATGTTGGGGTACGTGTCAAGTGGAGAGCCGTTTAGGTAATGGATTGCCGATAGGGCAAAAACCTTTGTTGTTCCTTTTTCATGGTCGGGAGATTTGATTGATCAGCAATAAACTTCGTTTATATTCACCGCTCAGGTAATGGAGCCGCTCATTGTACACCTTCGTAGTTTCTTTTCTGTGGTCGGGAGACCTCCCATCCTGGCTATCGTCCGTTGTAGCCAAAGACGGTGGTTTATTTTTATTTTTTTTGATAGGTAAGCCTGTTTTTTAAAGAGATCAGTAGCTCGACGAAGGCAGGTTTTGAACCCAGGTCTATGGTATCATCACCCACAAACTTTACCAACTGAGCAAGTTGGCACCTTCAAAGGTAAGGTGTTGGGAAATTGCCTTTGGAAATAATGGTAAGGTGTTGATTAAAAAAAAAAAAAAAACATATATTCTTTTTTCCAATTTGCAAGAAAAAATTGCTGTTATAGCACAATTGCAAACATCAAATAAATTGCCAATCAGGAATAGCCACCTTTACATGGCTATCCTGCAACACCAATCAAGAATAGCCACCTATACACGGTTACCCCGCGACCCTTTGAGACGTGGATTGAGAGCTACAGGCTACCTAAAGAATCTACCCTTTCCGTTTGAAAAAGAAAAATGAAAATTAATTGGCATGGTCTCAGGATTTATTAGGTACATGTGGCGAGAATTTATTGGTGGTAAGCGCTTTTTCTTTCAATGCCACGTGAACACTTCTCTACTTTGATATAGATAAACGAGATATGTCCGCCATGGTAGAATTGTAATTTCCCGTAAGGCACTTGCTATGTATATGATCAGAATCGGAATTGATTTTGCAAGCGAAGCTTTCAAGCAGACGGTTTAAAAGCATAATAATATCACTCCACGTGGCAAACATACATTGGATTTTGATGGCTCCTAATTAAGAGATATCATATAAGACAAAGGTGCAAGGGAATTGGATGATCGCAACCATCTGATCTCTAGACCTTTTTGGATGAATGAAGGAGATCATTATGTTGAAGTAATGCCTAAATTGGATGAATCTCACCATCTGATTGGAAAAAAAAATTGCTCGTCCAGTGGAGGACCCCACAGAACCGAAGTTTGATCCACCAGCACCCGCAAAAATTTCCTCGTTGCACACTTTTTCGGGTCCCGCAGATCTCATGAACGTTTGGCCCACCCTTTGTTGGACCTACACACGGAAAATAAGACTGATTTTGTAATTTCTAGCCATCAGATTTTTTTAGTTTTTTCATCATGACCACACTTCTACGTGGCATTTTGGAACTGGTGGAGCAGACTTGGATCTTCTAAGAGGGAAGCAAACTCGCGTTTGACAGGGAGAACCATTTTTCGTTATTCGAGTACATGGTCGGTGAGGAAGGACCCACCACTGACCACAAACCATATCGTACGGAGAACGTACAAAAGACTAAGCATTTGGGTAAGGCCGTGTTATATCATCAACAGCGGACTGTCATCGAGGACGATGTCGGCCTACAATATGAGCCGCGTGGCATACTCTACGACCGTATGGATTTTTTGGTCAATACCTAGGTGGACCTAGAAACCAAAAATCAACATGCTTAGTGATTTCTAGGCGTTGTGTTAGAGTTATTTTCATAGGTTGATTGGGTTGATTTTAACCGTGGTAATTTGAGTATTATTGACCATTATTTGGCGTACAAAGATCCAAAGGTTCGAAATCACTAATCAGGCTGATTTAGGTCCAGCTAGGGATTGACAAAAACATCCATACGGTCATCATCCTCTAAGAGTATGCCATGTGGCTCATATTGGACTGTCAATGGCCTCGATGACAGTCAGCTGTCATCAAAGTTTTACTCCATCATCTCTAGTGGTTGTCATCTTGTGCTGGTCCCAGGTTTAGATAGATGATGGTCCTCGAGATTATGCGGCATACTCTTTCGGTCCCATTTGCGGGTGAATGATTAGCCCACCCCTCGATGAACCTGCACACCTAAATTAACCTGACTTGTGATCGCTAGCCATTCAATCCAAGTACCAAAAAAAAAGTCATTTAAAAATTCAATGGCTAAAAATCATCAATCAAGTTGATTTCATTGTTTGCAATGTCTATGTTACAAGAGCTTTAAAAGAATCAAAAGAGAAATATGAAATAAATAGCAATGGAGCAAATGTTATTATGTAAAATAAGAACTGTCCAAAAGACTTTCAGTTTAATGGAGAAAAAGTTGAGGCCCGCATTGTACTAAAACAGATTCATCTCCTGCACTTTTGTTAAGTTGATAGATTCTATAGACTATCTACTTCCAAGATTCAACAGCTCGATTGAAGGAAGACAGCATCCCAAGTCCTTCGATTCTTACGAACGTCACAATGTCATCAACATCTCTTAACAAAATGACCTGAAGGAGCGGAAACTTAAAATTTTGTCTGTGTGTTCATGCAGAGAAGAAAACAACTCTTGTACATAGAGGTGAGGAAGAAATGAACGTTTTAGTCTTAATACATCTAAGCGTTAGCCTTAATCTTTGCTATTAAGACTAAAATGGGCAAAAAATTAAATCACAAATGGACAAATAATCAAAGGTCACAAAACGTTTAAGAATTAATGATGAAACCGTAAAAAAATAATTGAGACTATGGTCCTCAACGATAAAGTCAACGGTCAAAATATTTAAATGATTTTTGTCCCAAAAGATCGATTAGGGCCTGGCACAGCAGGACAGGCATATTTGGTAGCATGTGTTCTACTACTCTTTGAGCTTTACTAATGTCTCTATTCATTGACGGACAAATGTCTACAAATGTGTTTGTTCCTCTCCAATGTGGTACTAGACACAATTTTATAAAGAAAAAAAAGTGTAGGATGTGGGAAACTTTTGGAAGTTTCCCATCAAAATTTTCATTCAAAATTTGAAGTTTAAGTGAAAAACAAGAAATGGCACAGGCACCCATGACCGGCCTTTTATGACAGGCTTACGGGACAAGCCTTGTTAGGTGTGGATTCTGAAAATCCAACGGTGGTTTGCTTTGGCAAAAAGTAAATGTCAACTCAACAATATCACAACCGTTCGATTCTCAGAATTCACGTCCGACAAAGCCTATCCTGTGAGCCCAACCCTAAAAAAATTACATGTTTTAAAGCCACTAAAGTGTCCTATGTTCAATACCCACAAGAAATACAAATAAGTAGAGTAACTTTAAATCCACGTGTTTTAGGTTCAAGCCTCCCTAGGTACACAAAACTTAAAACTATAACACTTTCGGTCCATAGGTCCATGAAGTAAGAGTGTGCCACATTACTTGTTTTCAATATGAATGTTGCACAAATCAATTATTTCATTGGACATGACGAGGACGACGTTAGCAATGGAAGAGAGTATAGAGATTTATGCTTAAATGAGGAAATAAAGGCCGTTATTTTTATCAGAAAATAATTTTATTTCAAAAAATAATGGCCGTTATTTTCTAAGCGCCAAAACGGTTCTTAATGTAACGGGCTTGGGGCATTACCGTTTTAATGGCCGTTAAATCAGAGTTATTTTAAACCCTAAAAAAATAAGAAACATATGCCCTAAAAAAATTTCGTGGTTAAAAAAATGAGAAACATATGAGAAATGTATATGGAAAGGGATAATGTAAAAGAATGCAAAATTCTATTAGGAAACATATTCCAAGCTTGTTCCATGGGCTTCACCTGGCGTTTTCGTTAGGGTTTCTGCCCTAAATACGGAAAGAATAATGATCAGATGGACCAGGGTCAATCGATGTAGTCATGGTGCATACTGGAGTCTATCTGTCGTTGGTCAAAACTCAAATTTTAAAAAGGAATTACAGTTTGCACATAGTTCAAGGTACACTTTTAATCAATGACAAAAGGACACCACTATGCACCATCACTACATCTATGAACCTCGGTCCATGAGATCATTACTCATATGGAAAATGCATTTCCATATCTAATGTGGGTCCCATGCCTTGTTTGTACTCTATCTTCTATATCCCTTCACCATGGAGAAGAGTTTTTAAAAAAAATAAAAAAATATGCCCTAAAAATTTTACCTGGTGCAAAAAATGAGAAATATATCGGACGCGAAAACGACAATGGATAATGCACTAGAATGCAAATTGTAATTTGGGCTCCAAGCTTGTTCCATGAGCTTATTCGACTGGCGTTTCTCTACGATTTCAGTTGAATATGGAAAATGCATGTAACGGAAACGCAGTTCCGAGTTCCGACAACTAAGGTGGACCCATGCCTTATTTGTACTCTTATTTTCCAGTCCCTTCAACATGGAGAAGAATTGGAGTTAACAAAGTTGGATAATCATAATTTTTTGTCCTAAACATGAACAAATAAGAATGCTTCCTTTTCTTGATGGAATATTAAGAATTGTTACATGTAGTGTCACACTCACATTAGCAAATTAATGAGAAATGTTGCTTATATCCTCTCCTCTAAGCTGGTCTTTTATTTTCGATTGGGATGGGTCGACCACTGTCACCATCGTGACCATTTCCTTGATGGCTACATGTTGTACCAAGCACTAGGAAATTTTTTATATGTGATGGTGACAATTGTAGCACAAATACTTTTTCACTCTCATCAAGTGGTATTTGACCTTTTAGCCCATTTTTGGCTCTCTCTTATGTACTTCAATTATTCAACAATTTCACTATAGATGATAGGGTTGTAAATTAGGGGTTTTTGGACCACCCCCTTAATAAATAGGACCAGGCTCAAAGGAATCACCTTTTTGCAATAATAATTTCACTAATGCTCTCGCGCGTCGAGAATCAAACGGTGGCTCTCAGAATCGACGGCCGAGAGCATTAGTGAAATTATTATCGCAAAAAAAAGGTGAGTCCGCAGATCATGACCTTAATAAATTTTCTATATTAGTGAAACCCTCTTTGAGTTTTCATTCTATTGATCGAACTATACCCGTCACAAGAAAATCGAAAAACAAATATAACCAAAAAAAAAGTTTTGGGTGAAGGGGTTAATGTTTTCTAACTCGCCAATGACGGTCAAAAACAGTCAAGGGAGCAAGACCAAAAGAATGAAAACTTGTGGAAATTTAACTAATATAGAAGATTTATGAAGGGTACACAAAAAAAACCTGAAATATACTAAGAATATCTTTTATTAGGGTGGGGTCGACAGCTGTCTCCCCATGTGTGGGTCCCACACAAATTTATCAAATAAACCTCAAGTGTAAAAGAGTCAAACCCTACTTAAAAAGTTAAAAAGGGACCCACTGGCTACAACTCCTAGAATTTTCTCAAATACGTTCAAGAGGAACCCCACTACTTAGATCTCCAAGAATTTGCACAAATTAAAGGAAGGTAGGACAAAAGAAAATAAGTAAGACGTACCAAGAGGATCCCATCCTTCTTTTTTAGTAAAGCTTTCTTACTTTTTTAGTTTTTTTAATTTACTTGGAATGATGAAAGGAATTGAGAAAATAATGCAAATGACATTGGTATATATGGTCTCATCTTCTCATCTTTATCTTACCTGCGATGTACACACGTGTCACACTCTTAGATACCACAGGTCTTATAGATGTTTGGTCCATCCCTAGTTGGACCTACATGCCAGAATTCATCTTGATTTGCATTTTATGTCCGTTGGATTAGAGTCTTTTTTAATGGTTTAATTTTAATTGTAGATCTATAGCAGTATTTGGGGTACTCCTATTCAAAAGTTAAAAATCACTAATTATGTTGATTTTTGTCAGTAAGTCCATTTAGGAATAGGCCTTGTGGTTCATATTATGGATCAGTTATCAACTTTGATGATGGGCAATTGTTTTTAGAGAGAGAGAGAGAGTTTATGTACTCTGTGGGGGTTCAATAAATGTTTTCACAATTGAGTTGATATGTGAAAATGTTGAATTACCAAAGCACACTTATAAATTACAAAAAAGACCAAAAGACCAAAACACTCCTCTTCATTTATTCTACTTGAGAAAAAAAAAAAAAAAAAGAAGCAAACTAAGAGTGTTTTGGGCATTTCGGTGGAACACAGGAAGGACCTTCGCTCTTTAACAAGTAGAATAGATGGGTCAGGATCATGGGACTTGCCTTTTTGCACTCGTGCTTTCGTTCGTGGATTTAGAGAATCAAATGGTGGTTGTTGAATTATCGGAATCCACGGCTGAGAGCACAATATATGGCATGTATCATGCATTTGTTAATGCATCCGTGAAAGAACCAAAATATAACAAATACAATGCTAACGACGATTTAAGTCCGTTTTAATTTGAGTCAACTACTATTAAACTAGGTCAAGGGGTATTCTTAAAGGTTAAATTATAGGGAGGCATTAGTATATACTTTCAATATTAAGGGAATTGTTCAAGAACAAGTAAATAAAAAAATAAAAAAAAACCCTCTCTAAGGTTGTTTTTGTTTTACAAGCAACCGTTAATGGAGCTACATGGAAGCAACACGGAATAGACAAGAAATAAAAGTGTGGTTTTCGCCCGAAGGTTTTCTTGTCTGTTGCGGGGTTGCATATGTGCAACTCGCCTGGGGTTGCTTGCAAGTTTCCTTACTAACGAGTAACACCATAGATGGTCAGCTATGGTGCTGACTGATGAGCCATGTGGCACACTTTTATAGGACACTGACCGTATGGATGTTTGGCCAATCCCTAGGTTGACCTACAAACCAACAACCAGCCTAATTAGTGATTTCAAACATTTGGACCGCTGTACCCCAAATAATGGTCAATAATGCTCAATTTCCTACTTTTTAACCCCTTGAAAACGACTCCAATCCAAAGCTCAGAAATCACTGATCAGGTTGATTTTTGGTTTGCCCACATAGGGATTCGCAAAACATCCATGCGCTCAACGTCCTCGGAAAAGATGACACGTAGGTCAAATTGTGGGCAGTCATCAACTTTGCTGTCAGCAAAGTTTTCAGTAAACATTGGAGTGGTGTGGAATGTGGATGAATAAAAAAAGAGGGCCCAATATCCCCTCTCCCACACCATGGTTTTAAAAACGGCCGTTTAAACGGTAACGCCCCAAGCCTGTTTCCGTTTAAACCGTTTAAACCCGTTTTATTGGTTTTGAAAAAAACGGCCATTTTTTTTTTTGTTTTAACGGCCGTTAAAATCGTTTAAACAGCCGTTTAATTTCTAAAATATTTGTAAACAAAATGGCCGTTAAAACTGTTTAATTCCGTTAAAATCCGTTAAATTTCATTTTGTTTTTTTAATTTTTAAATTTCAAATTTTAAATTTCAGCGCCACTTTTTCCATTTTTTTTTCGTTAAAACCGTTAAAATCCGTTTAATTCCATTTTTTTTTCATTTTTGCCGCTGACCGTTTCAATCCGTTTAAACGGTTTAAACGGTAACGCCCCCAGTCCGTTTAACCGTTAAAACGGCCTCCTTTAAACCTTGTCCCACACTTTCAAATTTTCAATATCAAAGAAGATTTCTCTCATTTTCACGCAGAAAAAAAAGGAGGACGGCACCATAGCGAGGAATCGCTCTCGCGTCGCTGTCGCTGTTTCATATCCAGCAAGCTGGCTGGAAAGAAATCAGACTGACACGATAGCGACTGTCGGCAACCTGTAATCAAAACACGTGTCATTAAATCGACCAGTCAACCTGTCACTAAATTGCGTGTTACCCGCTCCATTGCAGGAGTAAAGCCGGGTAGGTCCCACCTGACTTTTATGAGCCTTTCAAGATTTTCGGCTGCAAAAAGTTTTTCAATTTTTTTTTTTTTTTTTTGAAAACATGTCAAATTAAAAAGTGGAATGCTTTTTCCGCTCCCCTTTCCACTTCTCCCACAATTTCAATGTGACGTTTGGTTGCAGCTACAAGCCTATACTGAATAGCCTACCATCTCAACCAGAACTATTCCTCGTTTGCCTAGGAGTTTTGCCAGATGTGGATACTCATCACCCACAAAAAGCACAAAAATACTCTTTTAGGAGGTGCAAAGCGTATTCTCGAATCCAACAATGGTTGATAGCACTGAGCTGGCATTCACTTTATGCAGATCTATCAACCATTGTTGGATTCGTGAAATCCATGGCCGAGAACACGACTCTCGAGAGGGATTAGAAAAAGGGGTCCTCGAACACAGTCATTTCTGCGTCGATAAACTAAGATTTAGTACTCTTGGTGTAGAATGTCAATTAATTAAGCTACTACTCCAACCCGAGAAACTATCGGAATATAGCAATTCAGTGGTTGGTGCATTTGTACCTGTCTTTTATTGACAGTCATGGGCTCAAGACGACACACTGGTAGAGTGTGATGGATCAAGGTTTTCCCACTATCTAATATGTACAACTGTTTGTCGCGATTGTTGTACACTCTTCCCTATTCAAAATATAATAAAAGTCTTGGAGACAAAATTGATCAAGGGTCAGACTCTTGAGACCGACCGACCTTTTTTGACAGGCTCTCAGGATAGGCCTTGTCGGTATGAATTTTCAGAATCCAACGGTTGTGATAGCACTGCTGGCATTCACTTTTTGCCAAAGCAAACTATCGTCGGATTCATTCTTTGAATCCACGCCCAACAAGGCCTCTCTGGCTCTGTTTGCGCACTTCTCTCCATCCATTGAGTCGGTGGACGGCTACTTGATAACCTAGTCTTCATAGAAGAATCAAGTCAGAGAAGCCGGGGCAGCAACCCGATCCGACATACGTTCCAACTGTAACAGGAGTCTGTCAAAAAAGGTCGGTCAAAAGAGCCTGTTCCATTGATAAAAAAAAAAAAAAGGATGGCTGGTTAAAGAAGAAGAAGAGAAAAAGAGAATTAATGTCACACACATGTATATGACTTGGAATTTATTTCTTGTAGTCCAAGTGGTTGGGTAAATGTGAGTTTGTTAGATGTGAAAATAAATTGCCATTATCTTATAGTCTGATGTACCTGATTTCTCGGAAAGAGTAAAACTTCCATCACACGAAATTGTAAACACACAAAACACAGCCAATGAGTTCTCTGCACGTACACAAGTGCTTTTGCTTTATAAGTGTACGTGCCGAGAACTCATTGGCTGTGTTTTGTGTGATTTGCAATCCCGTTGTGATGGAAGTTTTACTCTCTCGGAAATATTTGGTGACACGTACATTCCGTGCGACGTTGACACCATTGTAAACCACTTTTAGAATTTACTGCCACATTTATGATTTAATCGTTATTATTACACATTTCAGTTACATCCTATTCTCAGTCAAATGAAGAATTTTGTTCCCCCGCCGTACGCCTCCTTCCCAATTTCATTAATAACGTTTCCAACCTAAGAGTTCATAGGGTCTTCCAAGGTTTGTTCGGTCGCGATCCGCCGACACATATTTGTGACTAATATTTATATTTTTTTTTAAGTCCAAATATATTAATTTCTGACTCATATTTTCACTCCTGCTCTCCTCATGGATTTCACGAACCACCATTTGATTCGTGAAATCCGCGACCGAGAGCACGAGTATGAGTCCTCGGAATCTGTTCCTTATCACAAAAGTGAACTCATAAGTTCACTAATGTTTTCGGACATGGATTCTGAAATCTGAGAATCCAATGGTAGTGAATAATGATGAGCTGGCATTAACTTTTGCAAAAGCAAAACCATCTTTGGATTCTTGGAATCCACGACCGAGAACAAAAGTGAACTGGTATAAAGTTACTAATACTTTTTGACTTATAAAATGACACGGTCGTGGTGATCACTTGCCGAGGAGTTAAGGGCAGATTTCGGAAGGATGAACTCTTCATCGCCACAAAAAAAAAAAAAAATCAGCAATTTCTAAAACTTCTAACCGTATCAAATATGGAGGTGAATTTAACAATGAAAATGGACGGTCTAAAATTTTTCTACTTGCAATCTACTTTTCATAAGGCTACAAATGTTGGAATTTGTTGATTTTTTTATGAAATTGCTATCCATGTTAACGCCGTTAGTTACGGCAGATGTCACAGATACAAATATACTCTATGTTAGCATCATTGTAAATCTGACATTTGTCTACGAAACCGGGCCCACCGACCGATATATACACGCCACCTAATCATAACCATCCCATCAATCACATTATTTTGGACATCACAAAAATATAGCAAACTATATAGCCAATAGACTTTGAGAGAAATAAAAAAGTCCTTATGTGACTTATTCCATGACATCAACTTAGGTCTCACCTACCATATCTAAAAGAAGAAGAAAGAAAGCGAAATGTAAGGTATACATGTTGACACGTATACCGCTTTTAGGAAGCTATAGGCCGACCATATATATGTATCTTATAGATCATCAAGATGCTTAAAATAATTGTGGAAAATGACCTAGTTCTTTGATCCCACTTGCATTAGAAGACATGGATCTTGATTGATTTAAGACCTAGAGGTTTAAGCTAAGAAAATTTTAGGAATATAAAAGTCTTGTTTACTAAAAATAGAAATCATTTTTAAGAAGTTATTGGTGTGGTTTATGCGTCGGATAAGGTTCGGTATTAGTATACGAACAAAATGTGTGCGTGTATGCTATATTAATAAGTAATTTGCATGACCCCTTTCGATTCTCTTTCGATATTCTTCAATATAATGTCACAATGAATAATATATGGCAAAATTGATGTAGACACTACTCACCTAATTTTGTTTAAATAATGATATGAGGTTAGAATTAAGGGAAACTTTCTACAATGGGATTTATTATGTTTTTTTTTTTTAAATGTTTTGTCTCATTTGATTCCATAAAGATAATGTCATGGCATGGGGATCGAGAGAGAGTGAGAGATTAAAATGCACAAATGCGGTAGAACCACGATAGGGGTTTACTCCCTCTGATCGTCTGTTCGAAACTTGTGGGCCTCCTGACTTACCTAGTTGTGCGTAGGGAAACTTCTGTGGGGTCGGTGCGCACGACTGGAGGGATTAGTCCCACCCAAAGGTGTGGGGATATCCTTCGACATAAAAAAAATGTACAAATGTTGAAAAGGAAAATCTATTAATTTTGCTTGTTTCATCACCTAACCTAACTTCCCTCCATCCTAGAAAACCTATTTTTTTAGAATTTCACATTGGGAAACAAGAACTAGAAAATGTAGGATGGAATCTCTAGATATATTTGAATTTTTTTATTAATAAGAAGAATAACAAGACATATATCCTCTCAAGTATTTTATAGAATATTGTTTAATTATAATACACAATTGTGTGAATTCTCTAGATTTTCAATTGTAGACTTTCTTCTCAATTATTGCTTCTACATTAAATCTTTAGCTTGTAATTTGTTCTTCATTTGTTATCAATTAGGGGATCTAATGATATGAATTGTAGGATTATACTAACCAAAAGTACAAGCTTAATTAACAAACAATTATTAGAACTGAAATCGACTTGCATGGTCAAGATTGAACAATCTCATTAGGAGGTGGCATGTACACCCAATTTAGTTAACCACAACTACCATATTTATCCACCTCGATAACATAATCCACAGGACCACGCTTTTAGACAGCAGTGGTCCTGATTCGACTACCCCTGGGATATATCTTAGTAAACCTGGCACGTGGGTTAGGGTTACATTTGTGCCCCATGGGATTAGTCAGGTGCTCTAAGAGTCCCGGATACCCGTGGCATATTATATATAGGGTTAGGATATGTTGACTAATGCTATTCTTACTAATAAATGACTAATGGACGTGGGGCCTACATGCAGATGAGTTAAGAGCTGATTTTTTGGTAGGATGATCTTCTCACCATGGGGATCATCCTCACCAAAAATCAATAATTTTTAAATTCTAACCCTATCAAATATGGACCTAAATTTCACGGTGAAAATGGATGTTTCAAATTTTTTAAATTTGCAATCCATTTTTCACAAGGTTGCAAATGTTGGAAGGGGCCGATTTTTTGTGTGGTTGATATCCATGTTAAGAAGAATGTCTTCATAAAAAATTAGCCATTAACTCATCTTCATGTGGGCCCCACATCCATTAGTCATTCTTTCAGTAAGAATAGCATGAGTCATTTTATCACATTTTTTGTGACACTAAATGAAAAGTAGCCACATTTTTAGGGATTAGGCAATCATAATAAGGATTAATATTAAAGATAAATCGTAAAAATCAAAATGAATGCCCAGATGTCGACAGACACATTGCTTCTACAGGTACGACCATATCAACAGGCAGACAAGAGGAACCTTTCTCCCTTTTCTCTAAAGAAGGTAGGATGACACTTTCAATATTGTGAAAAGTCAAGACCTTGTGATCTAGACAATATAAGTTCTAATTCGTATTATAATAACCCAATTTTTCAAAATATCATTGTCAAGGTATCTACGAAATCGAAATAATATTATAGTAACCCAATTTTGAAAATATCATTGTCAAGGTGTCTTCAAATATCAAGGAAACAACTACAAGAATTTTGTTTTTTAAGGAAAAATGATGTAGTAAAGGGGAGCAAAATGTTTTATTATCCTAATCACAACAGTTCATTTTATCCATTTTATTATGTGTAAATCTTTCTAAACATTTTCATTAATCACCTAAGCGAATAGACTAGCAAGAGCAGATATTTTCATTAAATATAATAAAGCTACTATTAGAGCTTAAGCCATTACATCAACCTTCTTCAACCTACCATTTTAAGGCTTAATTGTCGGAAAATAAGTGGCCGTGAAATCCTCATTATAGTAATCCATTTCTTTATTTGTGTCTGATGCTCAAGGGCACTATATATGGATAGAAAATGCTTGACCCCATTAGAGTTTTTTTTTTTTATTAAATTATGCCGCTACTTTATCTTTATTTGCACCTTTCAACCTAACTAAGCAAAAAAATCAAGAACAAGTGGGACTGGTTTGCCCTATGTATGTTTAATTATCAACAAAAAAAGTCTTATTGATAATGAATTTTTATGTCAGAAAGTGTTGATCTAAAAAAAGTTTTATGACATTTATATGCAAGAATCATTTCTAGAAAACTTATTTATTGCAACCATACAGAGCCTTAGATAATCATCAAATATCGAGAAAAAGAAAAAATAATCCTAAATCGACGATCCAATATCATTCTTGGAGATAAATCTTCATCATCACCCAAAAAGCTCTTGTCCTTGTTAATGATTTGGAATGGAAAAGGAAGGTTTAAGTAAAAACTAATGGCTTGTTTGCATCAAAAAACACATTTTTTTTAAAGCTTTTTCATGCAAAAAATGGAAATGCAAACTGACCCTAACTCTAGTAAATAAAACAAATTGTGCCTTTGAAGATTCATGAGGGTAGATTTGTAATTTTATAAAAGAATCATAAATGCAGACACCCTTTGTATTTTTAACTATTTACCATGAAGGCCCTACAAGCCCGTTGATTTGTCGTTATTGATAATTTCCAATTTTCTTTCAACCCCCGAAAAGAAGAAGGAAAAGAAAGATAAAAGCTTTTTGAAATTTGATCTCTGACGGCATGTAGACTGCTGTCATACCGACAACCAGTGGGACCGATCGACCACCTAGAGAATCGTGCGAATAAGATCATGACGTTCCATGTCGACAATCTCATTCATCACCACGTGTCAGTCAAGGATTTAACCGCCATCAGATCTTTTTCGTTGGTGAACTTTTACTGATGTGACGTGGACAGTCCATCGACCACGGTACGGAAGACTCGGAAGTGTAGGGACTAGGGACCTTGGATTTGCGGCGTCGACATGCAGATCTTCACGAGCCAAAGGAAGAAAGTTGAGAAAAAAGAAGAGACGAAAACCAGATTTTCAACGACAGTTACACGTGATGACCAGTTGACAGGCACGTGTGGACCCTTCTTTGTGAACGAGATAGATACTTTGTCCTCTACATTAATTCATGAAACTATTGAGTGAAACTTACAAATACCTTAGTTTTTTTTACTTTACCATGAAATGGGTCGGATCCAAATCCACCAACCCATATCTGATCCGTTTTTCTATTCCATATCGCAAAAATCGATACTAACCATACCGTATATGTCATGGCGTTCCCTCCATTGAATTGCGGCTTAATTTGTTCAATATTTCATATTTTTTTTAATCGATCATTTATGAGGAAACTTCTGCGAAATCGATATGGGACGTATCAACTTTCCGGGCTAATAAATGAATAATTAGCAAATCTAAAATGTGTCGACACAACGTGCAGGGCGAAGGTAGGTCATAGGATAGGCAACTGGCGAGAGATATTAGCAAATTCCATGGCTGAGCTTGAATTCGTGTAAACCCATGACCTACTGTCGGATTAGCGCGATATTAACCGACAGAAATCAGGATCACCCATGTGCATATGAACAACTTGAACCGATACACCATGACAAAGAAAGCCAGGACCATAAGCAGGACCACAGTTACATGCAAGAACTATCAAGATCGACGCACGACTTAGGTCATTTTCAGTCCTTCCAAATTGCTCAACAAGTCGTCACTGCAATTGTCAGGTTACTCATAGTACACACAAAACTCTCGCAGAGGGAGAGACAGAAAAAAATGGAAAAAGAAAAAAAACCTTTTATTTTCATTATTTGTTTTGGTTTCTTGGAGAGGTCTTGCCCAATTCAATTCCTTACCCACCAAATAAAAGCCCATGGAAAAGAAGAATTTGGACTTGGGTGAGTTTGTTGGGGGGCACTACTGACCCTAACATGTAAAGAAATCTATTGGGCTTTAAAGTGGAACTACATATGGGCTGAGCTTGTAGGGTGACAACCTGAGCCCAAAACACTCAACCATAGACGCATATATAATTGGGCTTAGGTTTGACATATGGGTACTATATATTCGGACTTGCCCAGTCTGAAACATGGACCCCATACTCGCCAAATCGATCGGGTTTAATCCAAATCAAAAATAAATAAATCATTTATACTTATAAACCACCAATGGTTGATAGCAATGCAAAAAAGTGTTGCCGGCTCAGTGCTATCAACCACCATTGGATTCTTGGAACCCACGGCCGAGAACACAACTACACAGAGAGGTCAGAAAAAAAGGGGCTCGTTGGCCCGACCCATATTTATTTACCAGAAGCGGGAAAGCTTTTGGTCCCATGTGAAGAAGCCATTAGAATAAGGGTCCGGATCCGCGGACCAACTTTTTTACACTAATAATTTCAGTAATGCTCCCAGGCGTGGATTTCAAGAACCCAACAGTGGTTGTGTGTGCTGAGCTGGCATTTACTGGATTCACTTTTTGCCAAAACACAACTACCGTTGGATCCTCGGAATATACGCCCAAGAGCTTTAGTGAAATTATAAGTGCAAAAAAGTTGGTCCTCGGAACCTGGTCCTTAGAACAATGGGCTTTTTACAATGATCATCCATCTCTATACACTAGGCTAGTGTTCGTCTCATAACCTTATCGGTCAATCTCGTATTGGCTTGTTTCTACCTTTGGAGATCTAGGCAGACTCAGTATGGCTCGTACTCAGCCCATGTTTACTTAGATTACCATATTTTGTTGACCCATATCCAACCCTCGAGATATAGATTTGTGTGTTTACCAAAAAGAAAGTGACCAGACCGTAGTCATCCACGTGTTTCCTCGGGATCTATACACGGGACAAATTCTCTCTGTAGCTGTTGGACTTGAGTTGCAACTCTCAGACCAGCTTTGCTCTACTCAGATCTCAGACCTCTTTGCTGACATATTCGACCTGACTCAGAGGTTGATTTGGTGGAGGGCTAAGCCGACTATCTGAGGTGACCCAGCTCAGATGAAGAAGTCACCTCACCTAGTTAGTCAGCATTATTCTACTGAGTGGTCTCTACCTAATGACCTGACTTGAGTTGCCGACTTCCAAGTTCAAACAAGCCTGACAGTTAGTCGGCCGTTCAAGTCAGGGCATTTGAGGTGTAGGGTCGGTTTTATCCTTCTAATCTGAAAATCAACCCCCCAAAATTTGATCCCAACAAATGCCTCTATAGCTTCTGTTAATTAGTACCTCCATTAGCCTTCTTCCTTCGATACATTAAGGGCATGTTTGATTGCATAGAAAATTTTCCCGAGAAAATTTATTTGGGAAATGCCTTAAATGGCCGATATTCATCAAGGTATGAAAGGGTTGTTAACGTTACTGTTATGACCATTATAATGGGTCAAACAGTAATATATTTTTTATTTTATTATTATTTTGGATTCATTTTTAAGAAAAAAAATGTAAACGAGGGTTAAATAACATATAATGAACATTATGGCGTTCGTTATTTTCAAAATAATGATCTTTATAATGTTAAATATCTGCTATAGACTGAAATACGACTGTCAATTTTGGGGACATGGGCTGGTACTGGGCCGGAAATTTTAGACCCATTACTTGGCCTCGTGCATACATTGTTGGGCCTGGGCTGACTATGGACTGTCCTAGGCACAGCTCGTTGACAGCCGTGTAAAGAACTGGACTAACTCTAACCTTCAAATTTAAGAACTCGATATTTTTTAAAGGAAGGCTTTGTTACTTCTAATAAAAGCCTCAATCTTTGGATAAGACCAGAATTGATTTCTTCGCGCAACAATATAAAAGCGTCTAAATAAGGATTATCTTATTGGGCCAGACAGAGATCCGCCCAAGTCCAGTTCGTTATCTTAGGCATTTAGGCTTGGTAGTACCATTTAAGGGATCGACCCAGTAGTATCATCAACGGCCCCATAGAGCTTTATATAGGCCCAAGCTTGGCCCATTTAAATAATCAGTCTAAGAATTTGCTCGAAGCTTGGCATAAAAATTCAGGCTAAGCCCAACCAAAATCATTCTGGACCTTAAAATCCATCAGGCCAGCCCAATTCACGGACTCTGCTAGTATTGTGAATTTGTGATGGTTTGGCTAGTATCTTCTCACTTTATTGACATGTCGCCTGGCTAGGTATAATCATAGCCCATGACTTGCATCATTCCCTCAAGCAAGTATAGGCTCACGCCCCGGCACGCAAAACACCTGGGCCGGGATTGGGCTTGGTAGTTGAGTCAGCAGGCAAGCCCGTAAGTGTGCTTCATGGGCTGGGCTGCGGTCTGAACCGTCTGGCCCGTCAGCTCGGGCCACACAACCTGGCCTGTGGTGCAGCCCAGGAAGTGGCCCAATAAGCAGACCGCCCTCCTCAAATTTCAATTTTAAAGTTAACTCTGTCCCCAAAATTTTAATTTTAAAACTCCTCCCTTCAAAAGTTAGATTTAAAAGTTATACCTCCTTCACCCTCTCAATTTTTTTTTTTTTTTGTGTAAACCAGACTATAAATAGAATCAAAGAGCAAAACCCACCTCCTGTTCACAAAAAGAAATAAGCCAGGGAGGGGGGGAAGTCCACACCAAAACCGAAGGCTCCGAAATAGCCTTAGAGGCTATGAAGTCAGCAATGTGATTACATTCACGATAACAAAAAGAAAAATGGACGTCTTCCATATGATCTGCTAAGGATAAGATATCAATGCCGATGGAAGAAGAATTCCAGCCCAAAAAGGAACTCTTAGAAGCTAACTGCCCAATCAAAAAAAGGTCATCAGATTCCACTACCAACTTTGAAATACCTGCAAAGAGGGCCTGTTCTATCCCCCATTTCAGTGCTTTTGCTTCGGCTTCTTCCGAAGTAGCGGCCCCATCTAGACACCCTCCTGCCAATACAAAAGTGTTAGTTGAGTCATGGATGATAAATCCAAGACCCGCTGGTCTGTTGGGCGCAATCCAAGAACCATCTGAGTTAAGTTTACACCACCCAAGTGGAGGGGGTTTCCATTTTGCCACAGCATGAGAAGGATCAGACAAACGGGGAGAGGGAGGGAGAATTTAGGAATGTATAAGTGTAGAAGTCTCAAAGGGTGATCAGTGGGCTTCCCAAAAACAGATGCATTTCTTAAAAGCCATACTTGCCAAAGTAATACACAGCAATATGCTGCGTGATAGGAATCTTCATCAGACTTAGTGTGATTCAAGTGGAGAATATGTAAGAGCCAGGCATGTGCTGCTGCATTATCCAAGGCATGTGTCCAAAGAGAGAAGTGCGATGCAAACCAAATTTTGGCCAATGTTGGACAATGGAGAAGAGCATGAGCTGCCGTTTCAGGAGAATGACCACATCGACCACATGATGGTAGAATAGTCGGAATCCGAGAATGAAGAAGATCATTGGTGGCCAATATACCTCTAAAAAGCTTCCAAAGGAATAGCTGACATCGAAAAGGCACACGAAGTTTTCAAATTTCCTTCCATTGGTTATGGTTGAGTTGGGAACAGAGAGTTGATGGATATGAATGTGGAAGATTGTTGTAGGCAGATTTAGAAAAAAATCGATCTTTAGTATCCAAAGACCAGAACCATCGATCACTAAATTCTTGGGAACTGAGGTGTAAATTACAGATAGCATTTCCTTCTTCATTAGTAAATAATGAGTGAATCAAATGTGTATTCCAAGAGCGATCGGGTAAGATAAGGTCAGCAACAAGAGTGAGAGTACAATCAGGAGGTCTAATAGGAGTAAAAAGATGACCTTGACTATCCAATAGCCAGGGATCTCGCCAAATAGACGTATCCCGCCCATTACCAATGAGCTTAACAAAGAAATGTTTAAACTTGTCCCGGGCTTTTAAGAAACTTTTCCAGACCCATGGGTCAGCATTCTTCTGAGATGCCTCCAATTTTGAACGTGTAAATTTTTTTCTTGTTTTTTTGACCTTTTTGAAATCAGTCCTAGCCCGCTATTCCAGCCCACAGCCCACCCGCCAACTAGGCCTGTGGCCTAAGGCCTAGCTTAGGATCAGGTCAGGCCCGGGCTTCTGTTTTTTCAACCAGGCTCGGCCTGCTGCCCGCTATGCTCAGCCCACCTTGGCCCCTCCCTGCAGGGGCCAAATATACGAACTTGAATGGACAGGATCTCTCTCTCTCTCTCTCTCTCTCTATTCATTGAGGTTTGACCCATCATGAGCCGCACTTGGGCTGTCATTATAGGCTGAGTAAGCAAAAAAGCTACACCGGGACCATAGCCGTTGATTCCAGCGGGGCAGGTGGCAGTATTGAAGGGTCTCAGTCAAAAGAAAAAATATCTATCTTGCTGGGCTGTTCAAGTGGTTTACGACAACACCTAAATCCACCACGTATCCATCCACCAGGTTTCCATATGTAAGTATAAAACTTAGGGGTGTCAATTTTGTATCCGATTAATCGATACCCATAGGAACCGGTCCCGATTATTCTGGTTCTGGGATTAGTTATTTCAGAACTGAACATAAAAAGATCGATACTGATAGGATGAAGAATTGAAGTATGTATTAAAGGTTCTGATTCTTGGATCACTACTATTTGAACCGGACCGAAACTAACTCGATAAGACCCGGAACCGACATATATAGTAGTGTTAAAGATGTCAAGCTTCTTCGAAAATTTAATATGAAAATTGTTTTACTTTATATATTTATTCACATATTTTTATAAAGCGCACAGGTACCTGACACCTGATGGGAAAATCGGATATTTATTGGTTCCAGTCCCACTTTGTCTTTGGCAAATATGTTGATCCCGTTCTCGATCGGAGGCCACATCGGTGGCCTCCGATCCCGGGATTTTGAACCATAAGTTCTATCGTTCTTGTCTCGCAATGAGAAAAGTTTTGATCCAGGCATCTAAGCCACACCAGAAATGATAGGTGAAATACTCTTTAGACTTTCTATAAAACATGAAAGTCAAAGGTCTTCAAGCCTAGGATCCAAATCTAAAGGCCCCATCTACATATTCCTTCAACCTTCTTTGCTCTTAATTTTTTTACCACAGACTAACAGAATTGTGTTTTATTTTTTGCACAGAAAATCAGATTTTAAACCTTCTATACTTTTCGATTTTTGCACTGAAACCCTACTATTTTATATTTTCTAAATCTCAAGAAAACTTTTTCCCTCAAAACCTCTTTTGGCATGCATATATTTTTTTTATTATAAAAATTATAAAAAATAATTTTATACGATTTTATTCAGTCATGTTCTATTTTTAGACCTTTGTCAGTAGGGCAAATAGCGATTTATAACTTAATGACAGAACTAAGCTTCCGCTTTAGAGGCATTTCTACATTTTAATTCGTCTCATTGCATGTCCAAATGTCCTCTGAGATTACCATGTTTCAATCTACAACTATTGAGAAGTAATCTTTTGAAGTTTGAACGTTGTTGTTTATTTGTACGTATGTCAAAATTCGGAATTTGTTTTACGCGCATTTAGAAGAAAACGGACTTGGCCTGTCGTTTTTCGCGTGTTTTTAGTGCCGTTTTTGGCATTTTGGGGTAGTGATATTTACAGCATCATTTCTAACTTATTGATATCGCTAAGAAAATTATTTGGAAGTCAAAAAAAATCGGCAGATTTGTTTGTCGGTCTCTAAACATAATCTAGATGAACTTAGATTTAGACTCTCTATTAAACATGTTTCGATCTGTAGTGATCAAGATATGATCTTCCAAAATTAGAATGTTTCTATTTTCATGCATGTCAAAATTCATGAATTTTGAGGTTTTGAACTATTATAACTTTTTTCAAAAGTGCCAGCTTGCTCGGTTGGTAAAGTTTGTGGGTGATGATACCATAAACCTAGGTTCAAAACCCGCCCTCACTGAGTTACTGATCTCTTTAAAAACAGGCTTAATAACCCAAAAACAATCTATTATAACTTCTGGTTCTCCTTTGACCTTAGGTGCTAGACTTAACCTAATTTTATAACTTGTTTGATGTTTGACATTGGATTTGACCCATATGTGATTCGACCCATATTATTTTTTCAATCCTCATGCCCTAATCTTAAATTTCTAAGTTAATTCATGTATCACAAATCGAATCACCAATGGATACTGAGTCAGCTTCACAGATCGTGGGTCGGGTCATGGATCCTGGAATTGGGTGATATGATAGCTCTTCTATCTTCTATCTTCTATCTTTCATCTCTACACACTTTTTTAATCATGTGCCACGATCTTGTAATAGAGCAGCTCACGGCTTGGCCCAATGGGCTAAGGCTCACCATGGAGCACCTATTTGGATCAATAGGTCACCTTGTTGTTTATGTAAAATTTTGGACTTAATCTTAACCCTGGCCAATCCAAGTAACTCTGTGTGCTTGTTGTTTATCAATTGCTCACCACCACCACCACCACCACCCACCCCAGAAGGTGGGACCCTATCAAGTATAGTAATAAAGAAGAAAATTACAATCTGAGATATTTCAATCCCATGGCATCAAACTTATCGATCTCGCTATGAAAGTTATTTGAAAACCAAAATAAATATCAGTTGCTTACCAAAAAAAAAAAAATGGTGGGACCCCCATCGAGTATATTAATAAAGAAGAAAATTACAATCTAAGATATTTTCATCACATCGCATCATCTCTAACTTATTGATATTGCTATGAAAATTATTTGGAAGTCAATATATATAAATAACAGTTGCTTACTAAAAACAAAATGTCGGATTTCTATCAAGTTTTTTTTCTTTCTTTTTTTTTTTTTTTTTTTTCAAAAGACGATGGAACGGGTCATTCATTTTACGCGTTTTTAGAATACAACAAACTTGGCCTGTCGTTTTTCGCTCGTTTTTAGTGTATTTTTTTTTGGCATTTTGGTGTAGTGATATTTACATCCCACGGCATCATTTCTAGCTTATTGATTTCGCTATGAAAATTATTTGGAAGCCAAATGGTTCCAAAACATATTACATTTGGATGCTACGAAATCGGCAGATTTGTTTGTCTGTCCCTAAACATGTATAATATCTCATGCCGTACATGATCGAAGAATTTTCCATTTTTCGAACTAGTTTTTTTTATCGGATACACTGCATATTAGAATCACTTTGGAATTTGGATTTCCACTTCACTTCTCTAGTAAGCTGTTCAATTGATCGATTTGATTAGATGATCCTAACCATCCAAAATTTGACTTTTTCTTACCCATCATGTTTATTATCATACTAGAGACAGAAACTACTCAAAAGAGTTGCACATAGACACAAGTACATGAGTCCCTTAGGCCATGTTTGATTGCACAAAAAAAATAAAATTCCAAGAAATTATGTGAGAATATAAAGGCGTATTTTCAGGTGGAAATGAATTCTCACCTATCTAGATGTGAAATGAACTCCGAGCTTAGTAGGGAAAATTATATAAATTTAAAGGGAATTTTTGACATACCCCCCCTTGTTATCTTTAAAATTTGACACACAGCCCCCACCCCCAGTTTGAAAAAGCTGACATACCCCCCTATGACTCAGTCCACGGTCATTTGACCCAAGTTGACTACCAATTTTTTTACTAAATGGCAAATATGCCCTTGTCTTCAACTTTGGAACAAGGGTTTGGGCAAAAACTCAAACCCCAAATCAAACGGCTGTGGTGGACGACCAGCCGAGAGATTCCAATGGGTTGACCGTCCATCTCCGGCGACCAACCAACCGGAGTCTCATGGCCAGCCGACCACCACTCCGGCAATAATTTAAAACCCAAGGTAAAAAAAAAAGAAAAGCAGCATAAAATTTTAGTTTTAAATTTTTCATTAACATAAATGAAAAATAAGACAAAACAATTTATATTTCAAGCTTTTGAGATGTGAGAAAGATGGGTTCTCTCAATTTTAAAATATTCCTTCATGAGTTTTATCTATTTTTGGTGGTTTTTTCTTCTCGATATTTGTTTAATTCATAAAAATATCTAAAGTTTATCGACATGAGTTTTAATTTTTATTTTTAATCTCCCTCTTTTATGTTTGATTTGGCTATCTAACAATGGACAGTTGTGTTTTCCTAAGGAAAATGCAATTTTTCCACTTGGCAAACAAACACAACCTTAGGGTTTTGAGGTGCTATACAAATATTAGGCAATTACCCTTTATTGCAAGAAGCCCTACAATGTTCACAGGACCAACTTTTGGGTTCAAATTAACATTAATGTTAACTCAACTTGCCTATGGGTCAAGCCAGTAGCTGAATTGGATGGTGCTCTATATCGTAATTTTGACGTAATACCCCAGGAGAAACCCGGCCGAAACATATAACGTCTGTACCGCAATATCACCGAAAGCATCTTCGCATTTTTGGATTCTACAAAATCATAGGCTCATGAAACTCCAAACCCTCATGTCGCTTTCCACACGCTTAAACAAGAGACGAATTTTGTAGCTTTCTTAATCGAAATCAACAACTTAATAATCAAATTTCAAACGTCGACGATGAAAAATGTAAGGACATGTCATCTAGGTGTAACGACAACCCATCAAATGATCAAGTCGGGAACGTGACACGCAAGTGCGCATCAGCACGGGCCCACATTTCCCAATCATGGATTGGACCCTCCACTAATCATCCTATTTCAATCACTTAAGCAGTTTATAAATTAATTAGGTAGACAAAAAAGTGCTGGTTTGTGGGGAACCTTGGTTTTTGTCTGCCACACTAGAACAACTTCATTACTCTCAAATCATATTTGAGCGGATCAAGTCAGGCATGAAGAGACCCACGCAATTACAAGGGCTCATCTTTCTCCTCAATGCTCAACTAATATTCCAATACCTACATTCAAAGTAATGTGGGTCCAGTACTTTTTCAATTAATATCCAAAATACCCTTTATTATTTTCACTTTTTTTTTATAAATTATAATATATTTATCGTTAAATACCAAAAATAAAATAACGGGGTTCGAGCGTTACAGTTATAACGCATCATAACTGCTACAATTCAACTTCTAAGGTTGTGTATTTTGTTTATATTAATTAAAATCCAACTGCAATTCCTAATCCATTTGACCTATTCAAATGCACATATTTAATACAAAAATCCCGTACAAATATTGCGTTGACATAAATAATGAAGATCGCGACTGAACCTTACCGTTGCTTTTTTGTTTTTCACTTGATATATATTAACATCTAACTGCTACTATTAGTCCAATATTGATATGTTCAAATCATTTGAGACGGTCGATGCAAATATTTAACACAAAATTCCCATATAAATATGAAAATGACGGGGTACAAAACAAACCATTTGCATAGACATAGACGTAGACGTAGATAATTAAGATCACAAAAAAAAAATTTTGCCGACCAGGATCGATAATTATATTGCGCATCACCCTCTAATACCTTCCAAGGAAAAATTATGATACAAAATTTTTGGCCAAATGGGTAGATCAAATTAAGGGGATCCTTGACTTAGTAACTTGTTCTTGGTTTTTTTTTTTTTTTTTTTACAATAAAAATGAAAGGAAAGAAATGCTTAATTATGTTTTTTTCTTAATTATTATTGGAGGGGGCATATCTGATAATTTGGTAAGAGTGAGAGGGTTATTTGGGAATATCATTATATATAAAATTAATCAAAGTTGAACTTTGGACACCCACCATGATTAAAGTCAGTATCTTAAGGTGTTATGAGTGTGGTGTATAAAATTAAAATAAATTTTAATATTTATTGGAGTTGGAATTGAAGAGGGACCCAACAAAGAAAAGCTTGTTTTCTCCCCCACTTTGGAGGGTATGATGGGGATACCATCAAGATTCCTTCCTCACTTTCTTTTCTCTTTTTATTTTTATTTATTTTAGTCCTCCCAACCAAGGTTTAAAGGGGACCGTTATAACAGACTGGGGGCGTTACCGTCTTTTCCGTTATAACGAGAAAAAAAAGCTCAGGGGCAAAAACGGAAATAACGGAAAATAACAGAAAATAACGGAAAAAATAGAAAAATGGCGCTGAAATTCAAATTTTGAATTTTAAAATTTGAATTTCAAATTTTCAAAAATGGAAAATAACGGAAAAAACGAAAATAACAGCCTTTTTTCACAAAATTTTTCAGAAAATAACGGTCGTTATTTTCGTTATAACAGAAAAATAACGGCCGTTATTTTCGTTATAATGGCCGTTATTTTCTGGGCGTTTTAACGGTCCATAACGTAATGGGGTAGGTCCAAATCTGTTATAACGGCCGTTTTTTAAACCTTGCTCCCAACATGTGGTGGCAAACACATACACTTCTGGCTCACCATCCAGCTGGTGGGTCCTACTTATGAGAGCTTCTAATCAATCAGATTGAATCATGTAGTGAATATTCTAGAAATTAATGTGTCTGTACATAGAAATTCGCTGACCGTCCGCATGGATATTTGTCTCACCACTTTGTGGATATACACCTAAATTTAGCCTGATTGGTTATCTCTAGCCATTGGTTTTTAGTACTTTTGAAGGAGTGATTCTAGCTGTTGGATTCAAGTAAGATGAAGCACCAAGGTGTGGGTCAAAGATCCATGCTGTCAGTGGGCCGAAAAAGTGAGCTACATGGCATTTTTCAGAGGGGAACACATCGACAAATCCATCAATCTTGACATCATAAAAAATTTACGTCTTCTTGATGGGACCCATTAAGTGGTGTGCCTAGTCCTACTTGTATGCCACTTGTGCAGCAAACATAGAGTGGCCGGCTGCTTCCCGTCCTACTAACCCAACTGGGGTTTCCTTTTATTTATTATTATTTTTTATCTCAATCAGTCATAAACCATACTAAAAATCTACAATTAAAGTTCTAAATTACCCTTACCTCAAAATTAAACGACAAGTTACAATTAGGCCCGTCAACGGGTCGGTTCCGGTTCGGTTTTTAAGGTTCTTTTTAGGTATCGGTTTCGATTCCTATCTGTTCTGGTTATCAAAATGGTGGATTCGGAACCAAAACCCGATTGTTTGGTTCCAGTCGGTTCCAGTGCCGGATAAATCGGTTCCAATCTTGATACCCCTAGTTACAATTAAGATACAAAACACAAGCTGTACAAGGATGGAAAAAACATCTGAAACCTCTCAAGAAAAATTTTAAAAAATTAAAAAGCTTGCTCCTCCTGCAGAACAAATGTTTGGCCGCCCACCCTCATGTATATACGAGAAACTTTTTGAAGCGGCAGGATTTTTGAAGCAGCGATTATGCGCCCAATGATCTCGCACCACATATACCTCGGTTTAGGATTTGGTTTAAAATAACTTTTTAAAAAGTAAGCATGGGGTATATGTGGCATGTGATAATTGATGCATGATCGCAGCTTCAAAAAGTTTCTCTAGGTATATCAAAAATCAGCTAAATTTGTTGCTTTTAGTTGTTAGATTTTGTTAGTGGAGGGTGTTTTCCCACACACGTGTTGTGTTGGCCAAACGACAAGTTGGTATACATAGTTGTTTCGCCTATTCTCAACAGGTTGATCTTTTGAGGCAAATAGTTGTTCAGCGTTGTATCAAAATCTTAAGGTCTAAGAGGTCGAGGGTTCAAATCTCCTACGGTGTATATTCTTGCTTAGGACGTGTGTTAGCAGAGGGTGTACGTGTTCTTGTTGTGTTGGTCCAACCACCAGTTGGTATACATAGTTGTTTCGCCTTTCCCAGCCCCAACAGGAATCACTGCCACCCTGCCATCTGCCCCAGACCTTCTTGTTACCCTAATAACTTCTGCCACCCTTTTGCAGTACTACCGCCGCTTTCTTTGATATTAGAATGGGGAAATTATTTCCAAGGTTTAAAAGAGGCCCGTTATATAACGGACTGAGGGTGTTACCGTTTTTTCCTTTATAACAGCCATTTTAACAAAAATAACGATCAGGGGCAAAAACAGAAATAACAGAAAATAGTGAAAAAAATGGCGCCGGAATTCAAATTTTGAAATTTGAATTTCAGATTTTCAAAAAATGGAAAATAATGGAAATAACCGCTGTTATTTTCTTCGAATTTTTCCAGAACCGTTATAACGAAAATCACGGCATTATTTTCTGGGCGTATTAACGGTACGTAACGTAACGGGGGAGGTCCAAATCCGTTGTTATAAATTTCGTTATAACGGCCTTTTTAAAACCTTGATTATTTCTTCCCTATTAGCAGAAGTAAAGATCAAATTTAAGGTCGTCCAAAAATAAAAAATCAAATTTAAGGTATCAAGCAAGGTTTAAAGGAGGCCGTTTTAACGGTTAAACAGACTGGGGGCGTTACCGTTTAAACCGTTTAAACGGCCGTTAAAACAGATCTACATGTATTGCACTTGATCAGATATTAGGAATATTGTTTGATAAATCCGACAATCTAGAGTGCACAGGTACACTCCTGGAAGTTGCCTGAGGGATCTAAAGTTCAGCATCTAAATATAAAATTATTATATAATTAAGCGTGTCAATTTGTAGCCAATTAATCAATACCCGGTACGAACCCGGCCCCATATTTCTAGTTCCGGACTAGCTATTTCCTAACTAAACCCAAACATACCTAAAACCGATAGAACCCAGAATCAAAAGTATGTAAAAAAGTTCTCGTTCTTGGTACACTAGTATCTGAACCAAACCGGAACCTAAATCAATAGGACCCAGAACCAACATATATAGTAGTGATAAAGATGCCAAACTTTTTCAAAATTCTAGTATGAAAATGATTTCTATTTATTTTTTTCACATTTTTTATATGGGTCGAGCTCCGTTGACAGATAAAATGACAGGGACACAATATAAACCAGGTGGCACACTGTTACAGGACTCTGACCGTACGGATGTTTGTCCTATCCCAGGGTGGATCTATAAACCAAATATCAGCCTGATTAGTGATTTATAAGTGTTGCATCTTTGTACCTCAAATACTGCTCAAATTTCCGCAGTTGAGATCAGCCCATGAAGATAAGTACAGTCCAAAGCCTATAAATTACTAATCAGGCTGATGTTAGGTTTGTAGGTCCACCATGGGATAGGACAAACATCCATACGGTCAGAGTCCTATAACAGTGTGCTACGTGTCTTATATTGTGTCCCTGTCATTTTGTCTGTAATTTTAGAGCTGTCAATGGAGCCCGACGTCCCTTTTTATATAACACACGTGAACCGGATAACCAATAGGAGAACCCAATATATATCGATTCCAGTTCTAAATCCACCTGTTTAGGAACCGGAACAGTCACACCATTCTTTATTTTTTTTTCCTTGGAACCCCGTGAAGGGAGGGAAACTTTATTGACGCTGAAAAAGGATTTACACCTAGACAGGGGGACGTAAATACCGCTCGTGATGCTAACAACGAGTTTGAAATAAAAGTGAACGAGCAACACAATAAAAGAAGAATCAGAGCTAGGTAAGGCGTACACATCTTATCCAGCCGAAGAATTCCAGCAAGTCTACAAGGGCCGTTCTCATTACATTAATGGGTCCGGCTCAAGGGACCCCCATTTCTGACCCTCTTTTTTGACCCCCATCTAGGCGTACCCACATAGAAGATGAATCAATGGCTGATTTTTGGTGAGAATGATCTCTATGGTAAGGAGATCATCCTCACAAAAATTCAAATCATTCTGATATTCATAGACTGATTTAGAAGCTGAAGCATTATGGACCGTCGATGTTTACTGTGTAACTTTAAAACCACATTTGATGGGGTTAGAAATTTCAGAATGGGCTGATTTTTTTGTTGGGGTGATCTATATGGTGAGGTTATCATCCCCACTAAAAATCAGCCATTGATTCATCTTCTACGTGGGTACGCCAAGATGGGGGTCAAAAAAAGGGGTCAGAAATGGGGGTCCCTTGAGCCCGACCTTACATATTAACCCAAATCAGATTTTTTTTTATAGAAAATTGCAAAAAAGAAAACAAACTTTAATCTATTTACAAAAAAG
Source organism: Euptelea pleiosperma (assembly GCA_035048495.1). Lineage (NCBI taxonomy): Eukaryota > Viridiplantae > Streptophyta > Magnoliopsida > Ranunculales > Eupteleaceae > Euptelea > Euptelea pleiosperma. The sequence continues at coordinate 28,671,453 of CM068549.1, forward strand.
AATAAAACTTTTCGCAAATCCCAAAAAAGAAAATGAAACGCGTCTGCTGTCAGTCGAATCAGTCGCCGACTGACTAACGAATGACTGATGGCTGACACGTCTGACAAACGCCCTTTTAAAGGGCGTTTATTCCTGAGAAATGATTTTTTAAAAAATGTTTTCATGAAAAAAAACTCCCTTTCAAAGGGCGTCTGCCAGGCGACGACTTAAATTCCGCCTAAGTCGCTTTCATCTATTCTCCCGCTTCTCCTCTCTCGCTGTGTTCTCCTCCGGCGAACTCTCCCCTCTCTCTCTCCGGCGATCTCCTCGCGGCCTCCTACGCTTTAAAACTCAGGTATGAATTTATTTTTTATTTTTTTTTAGTTTTTTTTATTTTTGGTTGGGCTTGGGGGACCCCCATTTTGGCCTACACAGTAAAAATCGACGGCCCATAATTCCTCAACTTCTAAACCAGTCTACAAATATCGGAATAATCTGAATTTTTGTGAGGATGATCTCCTCACTGTAGAGATCATCCTCACCAAAAATCAGCCATTGATTCATCTTCTGGGTACGCCAAAATGGGCGTAAAAATTGGGGTTCCTGTTTATCAAAAAACGTTATTTAAAAGGGCGTTTGTCAGTAAATAATACCCTTTAAAATGGCGTTTTCTACTGACACACGCCCTTTAAAATAACGTTTGTCGGTTGTCAGAGGTTTGACAGACGTTTTTTAAAAAGGCGTCTATTACTGAAAAACGCCCTTTAAAATGGCATTTTTTACTGACAAACGCCCTTTAAAAGGACGTTTTTTGATAAACATGTGCCACGTAATGAGACCAGCGTTTCGTTTTCATTTTTGGGATTTGCGAAAAGTTGTATTCTTTTTTGTAAATAGATTAAAGTTTGTTTTCATTTTAGAAATTTTCCGTTTTTTTTATAATAAGAAGTGACATGTTGACCACCCTAATAATGAGGCTCCCAGTGGGGGTACCATATTAAGCAAGTCTTATGTATTGAACACCGTAGAGAGAGAGAGAGAGAGCATTGCTTATGTCAAACAAATAAAATCTAAAACCATTGTCGTCCTCTAGTGTTTGAGAATTCCACCAATCAAGATACCCATCAAAACTTACCCTATAAATACATTTACATCCCCAAGTCTAACACACACAAACTTGATAGTTGATACACACCACTATCTCTTCTACATCTCTTACTACCTACCCTTCCATGGCTTCCATAACGTTTTCAGCTGCGAGAAGTAACGTTTTTGTATCAAATTCGACGGATTTCGGCGAGTCGGATCATATTACAGATGGGTTTTCGTTTAAGAAGGGTCTTTTCTCAACGAAACGACACATGCGAGACTTAACTGTCACTAAGGTCGCCACTAGACCGCCTGTGGCTACCCCGTTGTCTCCGGAAACAGAACCCGATCATGACCGAGACCGAAAGCTGATGGCATGGACAAGTATCCAACAGGAGAGATGGGAAGGGGAGCTGGCCGTCAAGGGCGAGATTCCGTTGTGGCTGGTATAATTTTGTACCATTTACTAAATATATAATATTATAGTATTACTAGCTAATGCTTGGTCTTATCAAAAAATAATAATAATAATAATAATAATAATAATAATACTATTGCAAGCCCTAATAAAAAAATAAAAATGCAAGTAATTAGGTTATAGCTTGATAAATAAATAACTTTGTTAAGATTTTATGATATAGAGTAGACAGAAAGTTCATGCACACCCACTATCAAAATAATATTGTCTTTTAAGCTAACTATCAAAATAAATAAATAATAATTAGTGTAGAAAATCTCAGAAATAAATACCCATTTCGCTTACCAATCACAAAAAAAAAAATCACATGTACAATAATATAGAAAATTAAGCACTGTCACCTTGATAACATACCACGTGAATTCAAATTCATCTCTTAAGTGTTGTGTTGATCAAGGGACTTAATTGCATGCAGAAAGGGACCTACATAAGGAACGGCCCGGGACTATGGCACATAGGGGACTACAACTTCGACATCTCTTCGATGGCTATGCGACGCTCGTCCGACTCCACTTCGAGAACGGCCGATTGATGGCTGGCCATCGTCAGATTGAATCCGACGCGTACAAAGCCGCAATGAAGAACAATAAACTATGCTACCGAGAATTCTCCGAGGCCCCAAAGCCAGATAATTTCATGTCCTATGTAGGCGAGCTAGCTAGCCTATTTTCTGGTGCATCGTTAACGGATAATGCGAATACGGGTGTCGTTAGGCTCGGGGACGGACGTGTTGTATGCTTAACGGAGACGATCAAAGGATCGATCCAGATAAATCCCGACACGTTAGACACAATTGGGAAGTTTGAGTATACAGACAAGTTGGGTGGGTTGATACACTCAGCTCACCCAATTGTGACGGAGTCGGAATTCTTGACACTGTTGCCAGATTTGGTGAACCCGGGCTACATGGTGGTTAGGATGGAGCCCGCGACAAACGAGAGGAAAGTGATCGGGCGGGTCAATTGTCGGGGCGGACCTGCACCCGGTTGGGTCCACTCGTTCCCTGTGACAGAGCACTACATCATTGTGCCGGAGATGCCATTAAGGTATTGCGCCCAGAATCTACTCAGGGCGGAGCCCACACCACTGTACAAGTTTGAGTGGCACCCTCAGTCCAAAGGCTTCATGCACGTTATGTGCAAAGCCAGTGGCAAGATTGTAAGTCTCTCTCTCTCTCTCTCTCTCTCTCTCAACCAAGGTTTTATATGATCCGTTATAACGTTAGAACGGACACTTAACATTACCGTTACAAAGGGTCACGTCTGAGTAAAAAATATCGTCAAAATATTATTATTTAAATTTATTTTCAAAATAACGGCTGTTATTTTCGATCGTTACAACGGTAAGCCAAAAAATATCGTCAAAATATTATTATTAAAAAAAAATTTCAAAATAACGGCTGTTATTTTCGACCTCTACAACGGTAAGCCCTATTTTTTAGGAATGCTAACAAGCACCCTGCAAAAGACAAGAAAAACTGTCATGAAAACCACACCTTTGGGTCGTGATGTAACAAGGTATACCTGAGATCTTTTCATTTGCGGAAGCGGCATTTTTGGTAGTCACCACTACCATCTGGGCCCACTGACCGCATGGATGTTTAGCCCACCCCTTAATAGACTTTCATACAAAAAATAAACTTGTTCAATGATTTTTAGCCGTTCGTTTCAGTACTCAAAAGATGATTGCATTCAACCGCTATAAGAGCGCCTTAAAATGTACTAAAAAGTATTAAAATCTAATGGTTTTATAGATTACTAATCAAGGTGATTTTTGGTATGTATATCCACTAAGGGGTGAGATAAACATCCAAGCGGTCAGTGGGCCCAGATGGCAGCGGTGACTACCAAAAATGCCGCTTCCGCAAATGAACAGTTTCAAGGCATACCTTGTTACATCTTTTTCCGAATTAAAATACGGCTCAGGCTCCGATGACCCCATTTCTCTGACCCCTCTTGGGAATCGGACTCGGGAGGTGGATACCGAGAATCCAACGGTGACTGATAGCGCTGAGCTGGCTCCGACTCCCAAGAGGGGTAAGAAAAAGGGGTGCTCCTTAGCCCAACCCTTAAAATATATGTTCTTTTCTTATCTTTTGCGGGGTTGCATCTGTGTAACTCCATTAAGGGTTGCTTGCTAACATTCCTCTTTTCTTCCGGGGCATAATTTCTTAAATAACATTATGGGATTGGAGCAATACCGTTATAATGGCCGTTACAACGTTTTTTTTTTTAAACATGGGTTCAAATCCTTCATGTCAGCAATCTGTGCCAACTCACTGAGTCAGACCGAGTTGCAAGTAGAATGGATGAGTTCATATTTTACTATTCCTGGAGTGTAGAAGAAAAAAAAGATCATTTATTCTTTAATATTTTATTTATGGGTGTGATAAAAAATAAGAAAAATTTAAAATAAGAGATAATTACAAAATTTACATTCAATTTTTTTATTTGTTTTATAAATTTATATTTTGTGTCGGAAATCGAAGGTTGCGAGTGTGGAGGTACCTCTGTACGTGACGTTCCATTTTATAAATGCATACGAGGAGGAAGACGAAGATGGCAGGGTGACAGCGATCATCGCCGACTGTTGCGAACACAATGCCGACACCACCATCCTCGACAAACTTAGGCTGCAGCATCTCCGATCGTTTTCGGGTGAAGACGTCTTGCCAGATGCTAGGTATATTTTTTTTTTTAAATATATAACCTAAATATTTATATATTTAATTTGTCTGCTTATTCATTGGCTACTAGTGCTTGCTTATATTCTATAGTATAGTGCAGTGCCCCGTGACCCCCATGGCGCATGGTAGCAATAGCATACACTTTCTTACGTTAACCTTAAGCTGGTCCAAATTCCAAAATATTTACTTTTTTGTTACTGTGACTGTGAGCAAGTATAGTGTACACCACACTTTTTGAAGCAGCAATCATGCACCAATGATCGTGCGCCACATATACTCATAGTTACTATTTAGATTTTTTTTAAATCAAATCCTAAACCCAGTATATGTGGGGAACGATCGTTGGGCCCATGATCCCGCTTCAAAAATTTTCTCCTGATCATGATCATTTTCGTTGTCGTCGTCGTCGTCATCATCATCACTTAATAAACCCTCTCCTATATGATCACAGGGTTGGACGTTTCACAATTCCCTTAGATGGGAGCCCAAAGGGAAAGCTAGGTGCAGCTTTGGACCCAGACCAACATGGAAGAGGGATGGATATGTGCAGCATAAATCCTGCTTACTTAGGCAAGAAATACAGATATGCTTATGCTTGTGGGGCCCAACGCCCTTGCAACTTCCCCAACACCCTCACTAAGGTAACATCTTCTCTCATTCAAAAACATCCCAAATTATATAAATGCTTACTGTTACTGTTTACTGATCTGAGTTATGATTCAGATTGATTTAGTAACGAAAACAGCGAAGAACTGGCACGACGACGGTGCCGTACCCTCGGAGCCCTTCTTCGTAGCTCGGCCGGGTGCAACGGAGGAAGATGACGGTGAGTTAACGCGATATATTTACCGATGTTTCTGAAAATTGAATAACAACTTTCTAAGTGTCTCATAACTTTAATATGTGATTGCGCAGGTGTTGTGATCTCCATGGTTAGTGATAAGAACGGAGATGGATATGCGTTGTTGTTGGATGGGTCAACCTTCAAAGAGATTGCTAGAGCAAAGTTTCCATATGGACTTCCTTACGGATTACATGGTTGCTGGGTCCCGAAGAATTAGGAAGATATGGAGAAACATAGATATGGTAGTGATGAGGGATGAAATGGTGAAGCTGATGTAGCATGCGACACTGTAAACTGATCTCGATCGATGTGGGACGTAATGTACACATACCGGGGTCGGGGTCGGGGTCGCGTCGTGTGTGAAGATAGTCAAAGTTTGTGTGTGCATTAATGGGATGCAAATTTCTAGCAATATGATGCGGTTATTATACGCAAAATTCAATGTAAGATATATGAATGAAATGTGTGGTTGTACACTAAAAAGAAAATATTTAGTTGCCTAGTCTCATTTTTTTTTTCTTTGTTAGTCAAAACATATGGAAGAAAGAAAGTGATGCACATAATGACAAGACAAAATAATACTCAGTAAAAAAAATAAAAAAATATAAAAAAAATAAAAACCCTAATCATAGTCGCAATTGCCAACACAAAATGAATAGTAGATGGTTTAAGGACTAAGTTAAAGGTTTCATCAAAATCAATTCCATGGAGCTGATTGAATCCTTGGGAACTAAATAAGCTTTGCAATTGACCAATTGAACCATTCAGAAGAAATTTGGTCGTATATTCCTAATGATAACTAATAACATTTACACCTAGAGATGAAGATGAGGAGTAAATGTGGAGTTTTTGTAAGGCTTTAACTTTTTATTATTTGTTAATTCATATAGTTATTGATTAATTATAGTATTTGGAATAATGGTTGATTTAAGTTTAATTGTGTTATGTTTGTTGGATGGGCTTTAGGGCCAATTTAGAGACTGTCTGCGACTGAAAAAATTCAGTTTGTAGCTTAGTTGATACCTATAGGCATTACACCCATTTCTAGCCCTTATTTGACCTAATCTACAACTTTCGAGGGTTTGTACATAAGCCCACTTTAAAGTGACAAAAATTAATTTTTTATTTTATAAAAAAACGTAGAACCTCTCTTTTTCTCTCTTTCAAGCCAAAGTTATGGTTTGGAAAAACCCTTTGTCTAGATTTTTTATTTGTCTCATAAATAGTAATTAGGCAAGTGAAAAACCTTTCTTGTGTTTCTTGTGTTTGATTGATTTTATTGCATATTTTTATGCTTTAGAGACATGATTAGGGTTTCGATATGTGATATAACTATGCTTAGGGTTTTCTTTTAGTTTTCTTATTTTTTTTTATAATATATTTATAATTTCTTTTTTAAACCTTAAATCTACATAGCATAGATTTTCAAATCATTTTTCTTGTATTTTCCTTAAATCTAGGGTTAATCTAGTTTCCAAAACACTTTATAACTTGTATTTTTCTGACTGCAAATGAATTATTGGTGAATTTTTGATGTTTTGTGCACAAGTATTCTATCCACCGCACAATTTGGTTCGGAGTCCGGACCAGACTCTGTTAGTTCGAACTAGAATGAGTTTGGCTTGAACCAAACTGTGTTGTACTCACCTTTTTAATCTTTCTAAATATCTCATATCGGCGTGTACTCACCTTGGGTTGCGTGCAAACCTTAAGATTCACTCGAGTATTATTTTTTCTTGATTCTTAAAAATATTATCAAATTTTTAGAAACTCAAAGTACATTTTCTATAGATGATTTCTAATAATCCACTATAGTGTCGTATGATCATTTTATGCATACATTAAGCATGATAGCTGTCTTGGTTTATTGTACAACATACTGATAATTGTTTTAAGTTACTTAAAATCGATTTACGAGATGAGTGTATTGTTGTGGCATACATGTCTATCATAAGATTATGATGAATTGTGAGTAGTTGAGCATACTTGCATATTAGGGTTTATCTGAAGTATTGGTTGTGTACGAACATATCAAATAAGTCCTTAGATAGTTTTGTACAGCCCTAAATTATAAGCAAGTGTAGAATAAGGAGAAGCCCTTAGATGAAGTCCTAAATCATCAGTGATAACTGGACTGTACGTTTGTCAAATCGTCCATTTGTCAGACATTTTGCACAAGCATTGCATTCAATTTAAGGTTCAGTGGATTCTCATATAATTGTAACATCCTAGTCATATGTTAGTGTACAAACGTAAGATAAGATTATGTATTCTTGCTTCTTTGATTATAAAACCGTAACGATGCAACTATGTTCATACTCGATTATTACATATAGTTTAACATGTACACTACACTTTAACAATGCATGTGGTTAATGTGTGCCTAGTTGTGGAGTACATTGTACTCACCCTAATCAACTACTATGTCTTCTATTATTGTAAGAAGTAGATGAGAGATTTGGTGAGGATCTAGATCAATAGCCTCTTAAAAGGTTGACAAGTTGTATTTCCTTCATACGGTTGAGATGCTTCATACGGTCAACCTTACAGGTAACATGGTTGCTGGGTCTCGAAAAATTATAAAGATGTGGAGAGTTTTGTGGTGAATCATGACAACAAATATGGTAGTGATGGGGGATCAAAGGCAAAGGTGATATAACATGTGACACTATAAACGGATCCATTGATGGCACCTATTGTACGTGTATAGGGAATCGTCACGTCATGTGTGAAGATAGTCAAAGTTCGTGTGTGCACTCTCGGGATGCAATGACTACCAATATGATGTGGTTATTATATGCAAAATTCAATGTATGAATGAAATGTGGTTGTACGCCAAAAAGAACAAATTTTAGTTGCCTAGCTAGTCTCTTTTCTCTCTAATACTCAAAACTTAGTGGAAGAAAGAAAGTGAAGCTCATAATGACAAGACCAAATAATTCTCTAGAAAACTTACATTATTTTTAGTGGAGAGACACGTGCGATACCCATGTGGATTTATATTGAATGTTCATGTGGTTGTATATTGTAGGGGTGGCACATGCATTGCACGTGAGTAATTGCAGGGGCCTTTTTTGGAAGAAGTCGCAAAATAAGAAAGTTTCAACCAGAAGTCGAAGGGCAGTTTGGAATATTCGTTTGTAGGGGTGAATCTATAAATTGGGGCAACTCAAGGCACACTTAGAAAATCAAAATTCAAAAGTTTTCTATACATAGTTTTTAAGGGTTATTTTGAAAATATAAAAGTATTTAATGTCATAGAAAGTAATTAAGTTGTTATTAAGAAACTGTTTTGAAAATATAAAAATAATGGCATGGTAAGTAATTGAGTCATTATGTACGGGCTCTATAGAAAACATAATTAATGGCATGGGAAGTAATTAAGTAGTTAAATAGGGTTATTTTTTTCCGATGACATGAGAGCATTTTTAAAATTAAAATTTAATATAATAATGGATAAATACAACTAATTGGTGTCTAGGGTTTTTAGACAACTAATAAGTACCTCGGTGAACTCGTGTGCAGGCCCAAGTTTTAGCTTTAATAATGAGTGGAACTCTGATAACAAACATCCCTCATCAATGTTGTTGACGGAGCATAATATGAGCCACGTGGCACACTCTTAGCGAGCATTGACTATGGATGTTTGGCTTTGGCCCATCCCTAGGTGGACTTACATACCAAATTCAACTTTGTTAGTAATTTTTACCCATTGGATTAGAGTATTTCCATGGTTTACTTTTAACCATGGATTTTCAAGCAAAGGTTAGAAATCACTAATCAAGTTGATTTTTGGGATGTAGGTCTACCTAGGGATGTGCCAAACATCCATATGGGTCAGTAATCTCAAAGAGTGTGCCACATGGCTCACACTGTTGTCTGTCATTGACGTTGATGTCAAAGTTTTGTTCTTTAGGCTCTGCTTGGTATGCCGTAAACCAATGCTTTTGCATTAGTTTACAGTGGATCCCCTATTTTTTTGTGCTTGGTTACTCTGCATAAAGTGGGACCAATGTAAACTAATGCAATGCACTGCAATCTCCTTAAATAAATCGATGCATTGTAACGCTGGACAAAACCAATTACAATGCAAAAGCTGTGGGTGACATTCTCGTTCGTCTTTCCCTCGTTTGAAGCAATGGCGAAAGGTGAACGCAATCCTGGATCTTCACAAGGCTGGTCTGATGAATAAATTCCTACGGTTCACATCAACCCATGAAAATGACTTCAACTAAAGCATAGAAACCACTTATCAACTTGATTTTGGATTTATAGGTCCACCTAGGGATTGGCCAAACATCTATATGGTTAATGTCCTCTAAGAAATTGCCACATGGCTTATATTGCCAGTGGTTAGGTAAGATAGTGATGGACAGTCTCTTTTCTAGGAGTAAACCTTTGATGACAGGGCTTGTCATCGAGGCCGATGATAGTGCAATATGAGTCATGTGGCACACTCTTAAGAGGACTCTCTGACCATATGGATGTTTGGTCAATACCTAGGTGGACCTACAAACCAAATATCAGCCCAATTAGTACTTTGTAGGCGTTGGATTGGAATTATTTTCATGGGTTAATTTTAACCGTGCCAATTTTAGCACTATTGATCATTATTTGAGGTACAAAGATCCAAAGGTTTGAAATCACTAATCAAGCTGATTTTTGGTCTGTAGATCCACCTAGGGATTGGAAAAACATCCATACGGTCAGTCTTCGTAAGAGTGTCACGTGGCTCATTTGCGCCATGTCATCAAAGTTTTACTCCTTTTCTGCTTGTTGCTTGATGGATAGCGATGGTATAGCACATATTAGTAGACTAGTAGGGATAATCATGATTTGGGATTGTAATTTTTGTTAACTTGGAAGGCCAAACCAACACGTGACGATTTAGAAACTTTAAATAAAAAAAGAAGAGAAAAAGATAGACATTCTCGATCTCCCTTTTCTCTCTCTATCTATAAAAAATGAAAAGAATACTGAAAAATCTTTTTTTTTTTCAAAAATGTTACATTTATCTGCAATGGGTAGGCTAACCAAGCACAATACATCAGTTTACGGAGTTTATCTCAATTGCTACCAAGCAACCCTAAACTAATGCATGGTTACTGAATTCATTTGCATTCATTTGCAAAATGCATTCCTTTACAGCGTACCAAGCAGAGCCTTAATGTGCATTGTGTGAACGTCGTACAAAGGGTGTGCCCCAACCCCAATTTTGGCTTTAAAGTGATAATAGACATTTTAGGAGCTTTATTATAAAGAAGAGGTAAAATAGGAAAGTTGAGCACTACAAGGAGCAGTTTTGGAAGGTTAATATGGAGGCAACATGTTTAGACCTGGCATGAAAGACCGAATTTGCAGACAAGTTTGTAGCAGTCATGATATATCTATTCTACTTATTAATGGACTAAGGGTGTTCTTGCGTGTCTAACACAGTTACCATTATTCCCAAAACTGCCCTTGGTTTTTTTTATTTTTTTTATTATTTATTGAAAATTTTTGTTCTCTCCATAGAAAAAATTTGATGCTAGTGTTTTTTATACAGGCGTCCAGACCACACCTATAAACTCCACGTGAAACACTATTAGACATCCATGACCTTACAGATGTTTTGAAACAAGGTTTAAAAAACGGCCGTTACCCGTTAAGTTATGGATCGTTAAAACACCCAAAAAATAACTGCCGTTATAACGAAAATAACAAATGTTACTTTCTGAAACGGTAACGCACCCAGTCCGTTGTACCGTTATAACAGTCCCCTTTAAACCTTGGTTTGAAACATCCCTAGATGGCCCTTGTTCATAGTAAAGAATGGCTCAGGCTCCAAGGAACCCCTTTTTATAACCCCTCTCAGATCATTTTTCACTTTTTGGGGCACTGACAACCACCGTTGGATTCGTGATATCCCCACAGCCGAGCACACGAACACAAGAGGGGTCAGAGAAAGGGTGGGCCCAGAGCCCAATCTGTTACGAATAGCCAGACTACCAAGCAGAACATGTAAATTGTGAAGCCAAAAATGATATCCACGTGAGAGCACTCCATGCCCAAAGATGTATTATGTATCGTTTCACTAGTAATTACGTCCATTAGACTCGCTAAAAATCTCTCAGAATAAAAACCTCATATAAATGTTCAATCATACTCGATAAGGTTTAACATCCTTGCAGCAGTCAATACATGCCGAATTCCAGCAAGCTAACCTCGAAACTCGCTGGAATTTCAAACTTATCATCTCCAATAATGAATTTACAAAAAGAAAGACCCGTACCCAGTGCAGCCACCTGTCACAGCGGAGGATCTTATTCGCGGCCTTCTCCGCACATCCTTCAGCACTTTAGTAACCATAACCTGATCGTACACATAATGGCAATACAGTTAATCTAACATTCTAACCACAAGTCGAGTAGAAGGAAAATATGGGAAAGAAAAAATGGCAGCAGCTACAGATTTAGATTTAATAAACGGCTCAGACCTGAGTTGTCCATCGGGTTTCCAGCAACTACCGGCTCAGGCTCCTTGATGTCAACCACCACAACATCTGACGTGAGGAAGGTTCTAGCCACGGAGGCTGCATGCTCCAAACAACACCTCACCACCTGATTTCAAAATACGATAATCTATTAGATTCCAGACCAAATTTAAGCATGCAGAATTGTGATAAATCAGCAAGACAGTAATTAAAAAGACACTTTTAATGTGCAACTCAACAAACAATAAACCTGGTAAAACTCAATCCCGAACCAAGTTATTAGCGAATTTATGTGAAGAGGAAAACTCTGATCCCTCACAAGACCCTCGTATTGTCCAAAAAACGACCCGAAATATTATGACTAGCAGCATATGCATTACATAATATGACTTATCGTTTCCTAATAGTTTCAAGTCATTCCTACATCATTTCTGTTTTTTTTTTCAAATACAAGTGCAGCTTTAAATCCCAAACAACCCAAATTACTTCATATGAAGCAACAAGAGAAGGTCAACTCATTGTCCTCTTGCTGTGAAAATGTAACTCATGGTAGTGTAACTTACCTTGGTAGGATCAATTATTCCAGCAGCCATCAAATCCTCGTATTTTCCTGTTGCAGCATTGTAACCATACTTAGGATTGTCACTGGAGAGCACCTGAGGAAAGGACAGAACAGCACCAGTCAGCTAGATATTTGATCTTGCATATACGCCAAATGTTCCTTCATAAATTTATAAAAAATGTGGTAGCCTAATATTGGTACAGGATGCGTGAATACCTTCTCCATGACCACGCTTCCATTGTCACCCGCATTTTTGGCGATTAACTTCAGCGGATAGCTCAATGCCCTCTTAACAATATCTGCTCCAACCTGCCAAGCATTCAAGGAAACCCAAGTCAAAACACACTAATAAGACACATGGAAGCACTACCACCCCCCTCCAGAAAGAAGGAAAGGGGAGAGGAGGGTAGGAAGGGAAAGAGAAATGGAAGACTGAAGCTCATATATTTGGATGTCACCTTTTGCTCATCATTATCAAGAGTATCCTTTATGGCATCAACCTTCGATGCAAGTCTCAACAGGGTACACCCACCACCAACAACAATGCCTTCCTCAACAGCTGCCTGAAACCATTAAAATTGCCAAATTATTTTATACCTTGGCTAGTGGTGATAACAAACTTGCCAGGATTCAGACTACAACAGTTATCATGAAACCAATTAAGCTTTAAACATCATTGAAAGATACCTTTGTTGCATTAAGAGCATCTTCTACTCTCAATTTCTTTTCTTTCAGCTCCGTCTCAGTTTGTGCTCCAACCTACCAAAGTTCACCCACAAACATAAAAATAGACAACAAATTGCACAAAATTTAGTTCAACAACCACAACCTGCATTTCGGTATTATAAATCATCGAGGGTTACCTGAATGACAGCAACACCACCTGAGAGCTTCGCAATTCTTTCATTAAGCTTTTCTTTTTCGTAATCCTGCTCTGCAGCCTACATAATCAAACATAAATCATTGCAATGTCTAGATAGTTCGATGGCGATACGCAATGAAAACCAAAGGCCAAAAACATGAAATCATAGAATAGCACCTCTATAAGGTTTCGGATCTGTGATACTCGCTTATTTACAGCCTCCTGAGTGCTTCCATCACCAACTATTGTAGTTGTTTCCTTGGTGAGCACCACCTTTGCAGCATGGCCAAGGACCTCCTTTTCAGCTTTGTCCAGGGTTAGTCCCACCTCATCTCTAATTACAGTTCCTGAACACCAATTATAGCAACTTCTCAGGAACTCAGCACAAAGTGAAAAGCTAACGAGGAATGCACAGTGATCTCAGCTAAACAAACTTGAAAACATAGATATGGACCTCCAGTCAGAATAGCAATGTCATCGAGGTACTGGCTCTTGCGCTCTCCAAATCCAGGAGCTTTGAGTGCAGCAATCTTAAGAGCCCCTCTGAGCTTGTTTACAACAAGAGTTGCAAGAGCTTCCTGTTCAATATCTTCGGCAATTATCAATATCGGGTATCCCCCCCTTATAGCATCTTCCAGAACATTGATGAGATCCCTTGCATTTGTAATCTTCTTGTCAACGAGAAGCAACTGCATAGACAAGATTCATCCATCAGAAAGAAAATATACAGAAAGAGAACTCCATTATCAACATGTCCAGTGAAATAGAATAACAGTCTCTTAGAAAATAAGATTACTCATTGCAAAACCACATACCTTGCAGTTTTCATATTCAACTGCCATTTTCTCACTGTCTGTGACGAAGTAAGGAGAGATATAACCACGATCAAATTGCATTCCTTCCACAACATAGAGGCTGTTCTCAGAGCTTTTTCCTTCTTCAAGTGTCACCACACCCTTCCTGCCCACTTTACTCATGGCTTCAGCTATCATATTTCCGACTTCATAGTTGTTGCCCTGCACTAACCGCAGCCACATCTGCTAGTTCACTGTCTTCAACCTGCCACACCAAATATCGTATTCACAGTGAGGTGTATTTCAAACTCCCTGTAAAACTTCAAAAATCCTAGGAACATAAAAATATAAGACTTTTAGTCATTGGGGTTACTACTAAAGAATCAGAAATCATACAGCCACAAAGCGATAAGACCATTCTAAGTTACCTCTTTTGACATTAACTTGAGCTCAGCCACTAAAGCTTTGGCGGTCTTCTCGATACCTCGAGTAATTTGAACAGGGTTCGCACCAGCTGCTACCACCTGAATGATTCACCTCATAGTTAGTGACACGAAACAAATATGCTCTTTGAGTTCTCAAGCAAATCAGGTGAGAGGTCACAAACCTTAACACCTTCTGCAATCAGACCTTGTGCAAGAACAACAGATGTCGTTGTCCCATCCCCAGCTAAGTCATTGGTCTTCGCAGCAGCTTGTCTAACTAATTTAGCACCAATATTCTCGACAGGGTCCTCCAACTCAACCTAAGAAACAATTCTAAGCTTCAATCGTATACACCAACAATGACAAAATCCACTAAAACATATATTGCTCATCGTTTTTGTATCCATCTAAGTCACTGAATAAAAAAAATTACATGTTATATATATATATATATATATATATATATAAAACTTGTAATCCACTTTCATAAGGCTAGAAATGTCGGATCTCACTGTTTTTTGTGAGGTTAATATTCGTGCTTAGAAGAACATCCTCACAAAAAATCGGCCCTTAACTCAAGTGTGTGTGGGCCCCATGGCCATTAGTCATTATATTATCAGATTCAGTGCTTTGTAGAGATATACATGAGCAAGCAAGATAACTAGGGGCTCTTGAGCCAAAATATAAAGCTACAATACATCAAGAACCAAGACAAGAAAGAGAAAGGTGCTGTCTGTAACTAGCAAATGAAAAGGAACGGCAGCAAAAAAAAATATAAGAGAATCTTCAGCTAAAACCTAACACCCATTTTCTGTTTCACATATATGAACCAAATTCTATCTTGAAAAGCATGCAATAGTAGGTATACCTCTTTGGCCACAGTCACACCATCATTGACAATTTTGGGGGAGCCATACTTGCTCTCCAAAACAACATTCCTGCCCTTTGGACCAAGAGTCACTCCCACCAAATCTGCAAGCTTGTTAACACCAGTCTAAAATGGCAGAAAAAGAAAAAGAGTTAGCAAGGTAAAGTAGACCAACTCTTCACCACGACAGGAAGCAAACTCAACAATGAATGATTCACAAACTCACTTGCAGCTTCTTAATAGCCGACCCATCCTTGTTGAAATACAACTCCTTGGCTGCCCTAATCTTAGTTGAAGATCTTCTCTGAAGAACAACATTCTGTCTCCTTCCACCTAAGGAAACTGAAGATATGGAAGCAAAAGATGACAACTTGTCTGAAGAACCTGAAAGTTTCTTGTCCATCACACGGCTACTAGGACCAGCCAAAGAACCCACAGAAGACATGGTGGTCAAAGCTGACGCCATATACTTTTAAGAACCTGAAAATTTTGAACATCATATCATCTCAAAAAACCCGTCCGCATCAACACAAAGACAACAAATACCAAGATAGAGAAAGTTACCTCCATAAAAAAATAACAGATAGAGTGAAAGAGATAACTACTACCAGCCCATGTTAGTCATATACTTAAAACAAGCTTATCATCCACTACAACAAAAGTGGCCATCCAATCATTTCATCCCTAGCAAACTTCTAATCTTTTTTAACAACCTGATCTTGAGCCCGTAGCTCAAGCAGTTGACTTACCCACATAAAATTAAATTAAAACCTCACTCCATCCATAGCACACCACAGAGATGATGAATCCTCTCTAAGGCAACTTTTAATACACGCTAACGGGTTCTTCTGATTATACCCAAACTTACAAATCTGCACAACGTTAGAAATATTTCCTAACCAATGAGCAAAAAAAATTCCCACAATTCCTAACCTAAGTGCAAGCGCTCCGCTGTGTTTTCTACTGGAAATCAGTAGTTCTACACTTCTACTGAGTGATTGAAGTACTTTGAATAAATAGTCAAAGCTCGTTTATTTGCAGAATAATCCACCACAATAGATATCAACACAAGCAATAAATTACAACTTTTTAGTGTCTGAAAACTAAGAAGAATTTCAAAAATAGAAAAAAATAAAATCTTTCATTAGTTCCTACGGAAATTTCTCCGAACTAAGCCCTAATTCGTACTAAATAACGAATCTAACATTCAACACTATGATTGATGAATCCCTAAAACTAACTCAGCCCGAAACGAATTAAAAAACTACTGAATGACTTACTTGAAAAGCAAAAAAACATCTTAAAACCCTAAACCCTAAAAATAATTCTACGGTAAGAAACGACGAAGAGCATAGAGAAACAAAACCCTAGAAAAACCCTAAAACCTCGTCATTTGAAGCACAGTTGCAGAAACTACTAATCAAAACAGTAAAACGAGGAGGCTACCTGAAATGTGATGTTTAGCAGCGAGTTTTTGTGGATAAGGCCGTAAAGCTCTTAGCTTGAGAAACTCCGTCGACTGAGAAACGAAAGAAGATTAGGTTTTATAAAAACGACTGTTTTTCGCTCCTGAAGCTTCGGGAGAATCTGAACCGTCGGATTGAAATCAATACCGTCTTGTTTGGCGTATATGGAACAATCTAGAAGATTGTGGCATTCTTCAAGTGTTCAACTTCAACTACTCATCAATATCGCTCGTACGTGCGGGTGTACATTCGGGCCACGGCCTGCCCGGCCCGACCCGGCCAGGCCATGCCCGAACTTTCTCAAACTCACTTTCTCTCTCCTTCAAGCTCACATTGCTCTAATAATATCTCAAAAGTCTAAAAGTTGAAAATAAATTCCAAATTTAGGATTTACAATTCAAAACAAGTCTTAGATTTTTGTAATGTCCATTGTATACAAATTTTAATAAATTTAAATTTAATGAAGTTCTTAGATTTTTCTAACTTTTTTCTATTTTTTGAGTTCTTTTAAAAATGAGTTTTAGTAGGTCCAAACCGAGCCCGAGAAACCCTAAAAATCAGGCCATGAGACGTCTGGCTACCCTAATGTATACCTTTACTCATAGGGATGCTTTGGTATGGGGTAGGGCTGATTTATGCTTTGTCCAAACTAGGGGTGTCAATTTGTAGTTGTTTAACTAGAACCGAAAATCCCAGTTCCGATTTCATATTTTTGGAAATCGACTAAACAAGAACAAGAACCGAACCAATTGGAACATAAACTAATATATTAAATATAAAGTTAAATATATATAACTAGTGTTAAAATTATCATATTATCAAGATTAGAACCAATGTACCTGGAACTAGAATTGATCGGAACCAAACAACTGATTCTAATTTTGGATCCATTATTTTGAGAACTAGAACTGATAGAAACCGGATTATATTATCTCTCACTTCGGAAAGGTAATTTCATTGGGTCCTTTTGGAATGGACTTCTTTGGAAGCTACTTGAGACTTAAGTCTTTGGAGACATCTCTTTAAATGAGAGATTGAATAGTTTGGTCTTTTGATGGAATGCTTGAAATTTTACACGATAGTAAAAATCGAAGAGGACTATCATTCTTGGGAGTTTTTCAAATCAGGACGATTCTCAATGGGATCCTTCTATGATTACCTAACCCTCTCAATTGTTGTACATCCATTCATTTGCCCAACATTTGGAGAGTTAAAGTCCCTTTGAAAGTTCGTTTCTTTCCTTAGATTGGTTATTTGGAAAAACTACTCACTAATGATAATTTGATTACAATAGGGTGGATATTTGACGAGCGGAATTTTTATGATTTTAATGATGTAGTCGTTGTTTAAATCTTACTCGACCAACAATTTTATATAATACTTGCAACAAGAATACGATTAGTACAAAGACAAGTAAAAGTCGAACCTACAAAGACTTATTGAAAATAAATTCTAAACCAAAACTTAATAAATTAACTAGGATAAAAAGTCTCTGTAAAGATCAAATGAAATTTGCACTAGTTTACTAACTTGAATTAAAATGAAGTAAAAATAATTAAAGATAGTAGAATAAACAAATAAAGAGAAAATTAGGATATTAGATTCCACCAAAAATAAATATATATAATTAATAAATCACTATATCTAATTTGTTTTCTCACTTTTTAACTCAAATAATGAATAATTCAATAGTCTTGATTCGGAAGATTCAACTTTTGAGAATAATATTTTTTTCTAGAATAAATCAATTTAATGATTACATGTCAACCGCAAATACACACCATCAAAGATAATAATCTAAGCATGGGGTGTCAATGCTTCGAAGAACATGTAATAAAAAATTATGAAAAAAAAAAACTCTATAATCACGTTGTAGGAATTATTAAAATAGAAAAGTAATCTAAAAATTAAATACTTATCTCGGTGAAATCCTTAACCCTAGTAGGTGAATTAGCCAACTATTTTAATGAGACAAGAAGAGATGAATATAATTAAAATTAAATCTTATTTATCAAATGCTACACCACTTCATCTTATCACCATTGATCAATGAAGCCTAGTTATTCTTAGGCAATTACAGAGAAAAAGAAATAAAATAAAAAATTAATAAATGGAGTGAGAGAGAGCTCCGGGCACCCCAAATGAGAGAATAGTGGTGCCTTTTTATAGGTCAAGTGAGGTGGAAAAAAAATAAAGAAATATGAAAATTATTTCGAAAAGATATTAGGGCATATGGATGAAACAAATGAGAAAAAAGAAGGGATTAATGGTAAAGATTTATGACAAAGGAAAAAAATGAAAGAGAATAAATGGAGAATAAAAGAAGAATGATAAATTTAAGGAAAGAAAATAATTGGAGATTGTGCCACATACGTTGAGAATTGTGGAGGAAAGGTTGGGAGGAGAGAGAAAAGATTCTCTTATAAAAGTGATATTTGGCATTACAACTTTACCCTTCTCTTTTGGATTGGTTACACTCGCATGCCATTGTTTTAATTAAATGGCTCATACGCGATGTCTACCCTTGATCTTTATGAAACTGATGATGACTTTAATTGGGCTTGATCTCTTGTGATCGTGGTCTTGATGCGTTCCTCACATTGACATTTTGTCTTCAATTGAGCCCTTATGTAGTGATTGTCCTCCTCAGACTTTGTTCTTGTTGATCTAGATCTTCTTGGAATACTTGATCTTGATCATGATGATGATCATTAATGTTGATGGATGCGATCTTGGCTTTCTGATGGCCTTCAGATCTCGAAAATTAGGTCAAAAAGTGATTTTACAAGAGCAAATACACATAATTAGAATCTTAATCAGAATGGCTCTGCATGTAAGTCACCATGACTCGAGAATGCATATTTTAAAGATGATAATTATATACTTTTAGGCAATTATCAATATTGGTGCATCGTTGTGCTATGTGTAAGTCTAATAATGAGAGTACTAAGCATCTTCTCCTGCATTGTAACTTGGCCAAACAGAATTGGTTATATTTTTTTACATTACGGAGTATCACTTGGATCTTTCTGGAGTCCATTGGAGAACTCTTAGAAGGATGGCCCAAGATTAAAGCATCACTTAGGAGGGTCATTTTGTGGAAATTGATGTTGTTCACTATCATTCGAGGAGTTTGGATGGACAGAAATATGAGAGTCTATAGTTGGGGTAGTATCTTCCCTGAAATGAGAAGCACCTTCTTTGGAGACATGGTTTTTAGGCTTCAAACATTGAGTGCTAGTAATGGAGTTTGTGTTTTTTGTGTTTTCTTTGCCTTAGGTATTTTTCGCTTTTCCTTGTTTTATTTCGAGATCTCTTTGATCACCTTCTTCAATATATTGGCTTTGACTTATCAAAAAAATTGATAAAAATAGGAACCAAAAAGAACTGACAATATTGGTGCCAATTCTAGGTACCTTATGAACCGAAACCAACTCATCGACACCCCGAATCCACTAAGACACCATTAGAAGACAAGAATTGACAGAGTGAAAAACCCATTGTGCATGCTTGCTAATATCTTTGCCTAATTTGATTTTTGTTTTGGTTTTTGGGTGTGGGCTAATAGTTTCTTTCCTTTTGGGAAGTTTGGTGGGATGAAGCCACAACACCAAGGTTGCGCCATATAGATCGAATCAATTGAGCCAAATGCTTGATTGCAACATTTAAGAGTAGAATTTGGGTGAGGGACATCTTGGTTCATCGTTCATCCTCAAACTTCTTCGGCAGTAGGCATATTTTGGCCTTTTAGACAATTTAAAGGTAGATCACGCAATGAGGTTGACTAGGGATCGAGTTAGAATTAAGATTTAGTTTACCTAGATACACTCTTTAAGTATAGTAGTAAGGTAATTCTAGGTAAACAAAAATCAGTTATATGAGTTAACTTTTTATTCTTGTGTTGTTGAAGTTTCAACTCTTTATAATCCTGAGTTCTTGAAATTAATCACTTCAAATAATTGAGTGCTCAAGCATGAGATAAGGGACTTCTTCCAGATTCTTGCTTGATAAATAAAATTTGGAATCTTGAGATTCACCTTGGATTAGAAGGCAAAAATCTCTTGCACAGAGAGTGTGACGACTGAAGAAAGCTCTCAAAAGACAATGATAATACCATAATGGAATTGTAGCATGTCGCCCACCCTGACATGCAAGTAAATAGCTCCAATGCAGATAGTCACCACAATGTAAATTACGAACCTCAACCAGTAATACTCAAAGTCCCCTGAGATATTTACGAATGAGTGCGTGGTTAAGGTGAATGCTTGCATCAAGAAAACTAGCATGACTCCCACCAGAATCCAACACGGTTCCCTTTTGCAACACACAAGAAGCAAAACCAGCTATCATTCTTGACCAACCAAATGAACTGATAAAATAGAATCAATTGGAGGGTTATGATCAGTAGTCCCACTTGACGATTGCACTCTAACGGTATTCCCACTCGATGAGTTTAATGATGTAGAGCTTCTCATTATTGTCTTTGTTAATAGAGGATTTTTACGTTTTGAAGTTTCGAATCCAAAAACCCAAATAAACGAAGAATTGACAGAGAAAATTAAACGAAACACAAGCCTATCCAATTATGAGATGAATCAAAGAACTTGTTTTCACAGGGCATCCCATGAGCTCGACAAATCCATGGATGTAAAAATCGTTTTGGCCTCTAGAATTTTCTGTTCTACTCTTCTTGTTCTCTGAGCAGAGATTTGTGTACAGAGGAGTGCGAACAGAATTTAAAAATCGAGAAAAAATTAAGTCGAACCATGAGATTGAGTAGGGACAAACGGTTAAAATGGAAGAGTATTTTGACGATGAAGTGCAGAAACACTTTGTTAAGAAACACCCACTTCTTTTAGACATTGGAAGCCAAAGCACTTTTACAAACCAAACGCAGATTTATGCTAAGGAAGCGCTTCTCAGTGCCAAAAGCTGGAGAAGCGCTTCCCAAAGACTACCTAAAAATTCGTATTGCTCACTCAGGCTTTGTATTACAACCCAACACCGTAACAACTTGATTTACATGAAGTGGAAGATGTGGAACATTCCCAAATAACTATCGTTTGATTACTTGGCCCACTTGAATAATCAACCCCTTAGGACATTGCTGCGAGGATTCAATGGCCTTGATTCTCACGCTGAAATCTCTAGACAGGTCATGAATGTCCATGAACCCTATGGAATAGTTAAATAAGATTTGATCCCCTTCACGATTTCATCTTTGGATGCAATGCAAGAAAATACTTATTTGTATATTTATTTATTTGAGATCATATAGAACTAGGGAACCGCCACGTGGGTTGCACGTTCACCTTACACGTGGCAGTGCCTTACACATGGTACACTCTTAGAGATCGCTAACCGTATATATAGTTATTTCTTTCTATTGGATTAGTCTTTCTCATAGTTTTGTTTTTAACCGTGAATTTTGAGTATTATTTGGCCGATGACAAAACTACAATACTATGCAACATGATAACATCCATGGCTCTTGTATTATATGATCATTACTATTTTAATAATGGAGTATGTACGGGTAACTTGATTAACTTTTTTTTTATTTTTATTTTTTCAAAACATCCACGTTGATGATGGATCATATTATGAGCCATGTGGCACACGCTTAGAGATAACTGACCGTATCGATGTTAGGCCCATCCCTAGTTGGACCTATGTACCAAAATTCATATGGATTAGTAATTTCTATCCATTAGATTAGAGTCTTTTTCATGGTCTATTTGTAATTGTCGATTTCAAGCATTATGATAGGAAGGTTAGGAATCACAAATCTATCATGGATGGACCAAACATCTGTATGGTAAGTGGCCTATAATAATGTACCACGTGGCTGACACTGTGGTTCATTATCAACATTGAAGATTGATGTCTTACAGTAAATAATTTCTCAAGGGAGATTTTACGTAAAAGTGTTCAGGGCCTTTAGGCTGCGTTTTTTTATTTTTTTTTGTAAACCAGTCAATAATATAAATTAATGGGCAACACATCCCTCCAGAGCACAAAAAGTATTAAGCCGAAAGGGGGGGGGGGGGGGTGAAGACTACAAAAAGATAGAAGTCGACTGCAAGGCCTTAGCTACAATGACATCAGCTACTCTATTACATTCTCTAAAACAAAGTGTCCAGGACCTTCAGGCTGCGTTGAAAACTAGAAATGTATTATTAGTACCAAATGCCCTTAGAAATGAAAAAAAAAAATGAAAATGAAAAAAGAAAGGGCAATTTTAGTCGCACCCCACAAAATGTGAGGGCACCCGAAATTCTTGGTTTTTTATCATATTTTTATTACAAAAATGCAATTGTGAAAATTTTTACGCACTCATCGACCATTTTCTCTGCTCACAACGGGTTGAATCTTGTGACCGAATCCAATCACAACCCACATTAGGAGTCACGTGGCACACTCTTAGTGGACACTGACTGTGTGGATGTTTCGCCAGTCCCTCGGTGGACCTACAAACCAAAAATCAGCCAGATTATTAAATTCAAAGTGTTGGACTGAAGTCATTTTCATGGGTTGATTTTAACCGTAGGAATCTGAGCATTATTTGGGTGCAAAGATCCAAAGGTTGTAAATCACTAATCCGGCTGATTTTTGGTTTGTAGGTCCAGCGTGGGACTTGCCAAACATCTATACAGTTAGTGTCCACTAAGAGTGTGCCACGTGGCTCCTAATGTGGGTTGTGACTGGCTTCGGTCCCGTTGTGACAAAAGTTTTACACGTTAAAATTGGGGAAGGGTGCCCTCACAGAGTTTGAAATCTAAGGGGGTGCTCTCAGCAGGTCGGGTGCCCTCACATTTTGAGGGGTGCGACTAAAATTACCCAAAAAGAAAAAGAATGGACATTTTTAAAACAGAAACATAATTACCAAAATGCCCTTAAAAAGTAAAAAACATTCAAAAGGAATTGAAGAAGCAAATGGGGCATGTTTTTGGCAAAGTAATGTCATTTTTGACATTTTAATCCTTTAAAATGCAAGAACGGACTTCTCCCTTTAATATTTATTTCGCACTCGTAAGTTCATGCATATCTAAAACTTCCAAGCCAAACAACAAAAACAAGACTAACCCAACTTCTAGAGAATTCAAATCCAAGGTTTAAAAGAGGCCGTTTTAATGGTATAACGGACGGGGTGTTACCGTTAAAACTATTAAAACAATTGTAACAGATAGGGGCAAAAATAGAAATGGGTGGAATTTAATGGAAAAAATGGCGTTGAAATTCAAATTTTAAATTTCACATTTTAAAAAACGAGAAAATAATGGAATTTATCAGAAATAGCGCCAATTTTTTCCAAAATTTTTTTCAGAAAATAACGGTCGTTATTTTTGTTTTAACAGTTGTTAAAATGATTTTAATGGCCGTTAAAACGAAAAAATGGACATTATTTTCTAAGCGTCAAAACGGTTCTTAACGTAACGAGTTTGGGGCATTAACATTTTAACGGCCGATAAAACAGTGTTATTTTAAACCATGTTCATCAAATCCCTTTAAATAATTTATGAAGCCCCTAAATACAAAATATTCATGGAGCATCTCATATGCTGCCCAATTAAAATAAGGGTCGGGCTCAAGGGACCCCCATTTCTGACCCCCTTTTTTGACCCTTATCTTGGCGTACCCAGGTAGAAGATGAATCAATGGCTGATTTTTGGTGAGGATGATCTCTGTGGTAAGGAGATCATCCTCACAAAAATTTAAGTCATTCTGATATTCATAGACTGGTTTAGAAGCTGAAGCATTACGGACCGTCGATTTTTACCGTGTAACTTAAAAACCACATTTGATGGGGTTAGAAATTTCAGACTGGTTTAAAAGCCCCATCATTGAGGGCCGTTTGGATGTACAACAAAATGCAACCAACACAATAGTATCCCCGCATTTGGATGGCACTAAGTTGGCGCCTCATAATTTGCACCCTCTGTAGTTCACATCATGGACCCATGGTTTAAAAATTAGCCAGCCGTTATAACAGTAACAGCCCAACCCCATTAAGTAATTTAAAAAATAACGCCTAAATCCGGAAAAAAAAAAAAGGCTTAGCATTATAACTGCCGTTATAAAGAAATTTCAACAACTAATATATCCAAAGACAATCAACCATGAATTATCTTAATTTCCAGTCAGTAACCATCGTCAACGAAGCTACTGGCAGATGAATCTGAGAACTGAATAATACACACCGAAGTTGGCACCGATTCAAAATTCATCTTCACTGAACGGATGTTAATCGTGAACTTAAAAACACCTGACAAGAATGGAAGCGAAAACCATTTAAATGAGACAAAAAAAAACCCTGAATATATACATGGAAATTGCTCGCCCATGCAAGGATCGGCAAGGTGAATTACATCAATGAAGCAGCCATAACCCATTAGAATCCGCGCATTTTGATTACGTATCATCGCCACTCTAATGTACATAACTTTCTGATGTTGTCTTGCATCGCGGCCGGCATCCACATTCG
Organism: Euptelea pleiosperma; assembly: GCA_035048495.1. NCBI lineage: Eukaryota > Viridiplantae > Streptophyta > Magnoliopsida > Ranunculales > Eupteleaceae > Euptelea > Euptelea pleiosperma. Next base: position 28,696,463 of record CM068549.1, read on the forward strand.
CAATCCTTTATCCAGCACTACATACCTCAAAGACTGGCATTCAAGCACCATCTGTTCCACATCGTCCCCATAAACATTGTAACAAGAAGCCAATACAATATTTTGCAATGAACCATGGTTTGAAAAGGAACGAATGCCTGCTCCTGTGATCAATTCACAACCTGTTACATCGATCGCTACCAGATTCCGGCAATTCTGAGCAACGGAGAGGAGTGTGACATCTGAAATGTTGATCAGCCATGAGAAATTCAATCGGTTGAGAGTTCGGATAGCTGCGATTGCAATGCCCCCAGTGTCTGTGATTCTAGGCCCACATTCTGCCAAATTCAATTCCTCCAGACAGTAGATTTGCTGCAGTAGGGAAACACCAAAATCTGTAATCTGATCACACTCGGCAAGAACCAACCTTCTAAGGGTTCTCGACGAAGACCCTGTAGCCAATGAAGCTAAACCCCAATCAGTAACCAACGAACAACCACGGATGTTCAGAACCTGCAGTGAACTCGCAGCTCCGATAGCTTCAAGAGCTTGATCTGTAATTCTATTACACTGCGCCAGATCCAAAGTTGTCAAATTTTGTGCAGATTTTATGAGGGCGATAACCCCAACATTTCCAACTCCCCTTCTTTTCCTTAAACAAACTTTCGTTAGACTCCGACACGCAATTGCAACTGAACAGACCCCATCGTCCCCGAATTCATCTAAACCCAATTCGTTGAATTCATCAAGAAACCTTTGAGTTTGCTCAAGGTTGAGATTAAGGACCCGAAGATTAGGGCATATTTCCGATACGAATTCAAGATCTGAATCCGTAATCCCTCTCATCGCTTCAAAAGTTACCAAATTTGGAAATCTGAGTAAGAATTTACATAGTAGCTCAGGTTCTAAAACCCGTAACGACAATCGGGTTAGACCCTCCACCCTCGACCATTGCTTACAGACCTGAGAACAAGACTTCCTATCATTCCGATCCAAAACCCTTTTCAAAACTAACCCCAATTCATCATCCCCAAATGTTTCCATAAATGGGTAAACAAAACCCCCAAAACCCTAATTCCTCTTAGCCGATCATCATCAAATGTTTCCGTAACAAGAAAGATTCTTTAAGGTTCCCAACGGTTTCCCAACTGTTAAACATAAACCCTAATTCGACGATCTCACTAAATGTTACCATAAAAGGAAAGTTTTCTAAAATGGGTAACTCTAGGACACACCATTTTTTAACGACGTTTGATACCAGTCAAATCGATATGTAATGTATAGCTCTGAGAACTATAGATTTAATGAAATCAAAATACAGAGAAGATCAATACCTGATATTACCTGAAATAGAAAGTGGGGTTTTGAAGTTTTGAATCTTTTGATCGATGAGATCGGCGTAAAAGATCGAAAGTATAAGGTTTTCGATAACTCCAGAGTCCAAAATGCTAAGTCTATAAATGGTAGAAGTAGTGAACTCTGAGAATCACAATAATTTGGGTTTTAATGACGAAATTACTTTTTCTGTTTCTCGAAATTACCGGTATGTCCCATGGCTTGTCTCCGTTGCCAACTATTGCTGAGGGAAAGTTTTCATGTTGAGAATCGTTTGTGGTCTACTCACTACGAGCCCACGGACCCATGGATGTCAGCCGCACTTATTGGATACGCCAAAAATCAGCTTGATTGGTCACTTCTGATCATTGGATTTGAGTACCCAAAAATGTCGGTTAAAATCACTCCATGAAAAATGATCAAATCCAATGACTAGAAATCACCATTTAGGTTGATTTTTTGTTAGTACATCTACAAAGGGGTGGGCCGCCAAACATCCATTGTGTCCGTAGGCCCACAATAGCGTTCCACGTGGCATTTTGGGGGGGGGGGATTTTCTCCATGAGTCCACTTAGCTGAATAATGGCGTACTTTAGCAGAAATAATTATTTGTTACAAATTACAATTATATTTATTATTTCCTGATAATTATGATTAATTGATTAAATCTTGGGATGACAGGTGGGGAATGACCCTCTATATAAGCTTACTGTACCATGTCATGTCCCACCATTCAGTGGGTCCCATGTACGAGATCTCCTGGTAAAGAAGGGTCGTGATGTAACAAGGTATACCTGAGATCCTTTCAATTGCGGAAGCGGCATTTTTGGTAGTCACCGCTGGCATCTGGGCCCACTGACCGCATGGATGTTTAGCCCACCCCTTTAAGTAGACATTCGCACCAAAAATCAGCTTGTTTGATGAATTTTAGCGGTTGGTTTTAGTACTAAAAAAAATGATTGCATTCAACGGTTATAAGAACGCCTTAAAAAGTGCTTAAAAGTGCTAAAATCTAATGGCTAAAGGTTACCAATCGGGTGATTTTTGGTGTGTATATCCACCAAGGGGTGAGATAAACATCCACACGGTCAGTGGGCCCAGATGACACTGGTAAGTAACACAAATCAAATCGTGCTTGGGCGTTTGAAAAAGTTTCAGGCATACCTTGTTAGTTGTTACATCTTTTCCCGGTAAAAAATCAATGTAAATTGGCTGACTGCATTCATCAAAATAGAGTAAAACTTTGAGACCCTGTCATCGAGACCAATGACATGGCACAATAGGAGCAACATGGCACACTCTTTGAGGACTGTAACAGGATGGATGTTTGGCCAATCCCTAGGTGGACCTACAAACCAAAAATAAGCCCGATAGTGATTTCTAGGTGTTGGATTTGAATTATTTTCATGAGTTGATTTTAATTGTGTCACATGTGTGGCAACCCTAGTTGTTGCTTTATACTAGTATAGATATAGATAGATAGAGATGATTAGGAAACACGGTTGGGCTGGGCAGGATATATCTTTCTATGCAACTTTAAAACAAGAGGAATGTTAGCAAGCAGCGCTTTGCACATTTGCAACGCACCCGTAGATATCATGGAGCCCACATGGAGATGAGTTAAAGGGCTGATTTTTGGTGAGGATGATCCTAAACCCTATGAGATCATCCTCACTCTATGAAATGTGGACATAGTTGGTGGTGAAATATGATGATTTAGAATTTTTCAACTTACATTTTACTTTTCATAAGGCTTCAAATGTCGGAATGGACTAATTATATGGTACCATGTTCCACGTGGGTACGCAAAAATTGTTATAAAAAATGTTGTCAAGATTGTTGTCCCCCGATCCTGACCCTCTCTCTCTCTATTTTGCCATTATTAAAGTCCTTGTTTGGTAGCATCCTTCTTAAGTCATTATCTCACATTATTCAATCATAAGGGCTTTTATTTTATGGGCACTGTTGCTGTCAACCTCAGGATGAGTTCTTCTTTCGGTCCAGGTCGTTGGATGGTCCTCAAGATTCACATTACACAAATCTGAAAGATCATCCCATAGTCTAGATTCTAAGAAGGAGGTCCTCATGAGACTGAAGCATCATTTCCTTTATTCAACCCATGGTATCCATGTTAATCTACATTAGAGCAAGTCTGCTGTCCAGCGTGTCGTCTCTATCTACACATATAGGCCCAAACGTACAATTGGCTAAACCTTGATAAAACAAAGCCACGTGTCCAGTGTAAATCTATACCAAGGTTTAAAAAACGGCCGTTGTAACGGATTCAGACCTACCCCGTTACGTTATGGGCCATTAAAATGCCCAAAAAATGATGGCCATTATAACGAAAATAATGACCATTATTTTCTGAAAAATTTTGTGAAAAAAACGGCTGTTATTTTCGTTTTTTCCATTATATTCCGTTATTTTTTCCATTATTTTCTATTTTTCAGTGCCATTTTTTTCGTTTTTGCCCCTCAGCGATTTTTTCTTTATAATGAAAAAACGGTAACACCCCGGTCTGTTATACCGTTATAATGGTCCCCTTTAAACCTTGATCTATACTATTAATGAAATTGCTCAAATGGGCCCCATAGGCAAATATGACTTTTCCTTTCAAATGAGCCCAATTCGCCCCTTAAAACTCTAAATTAATCTTTCAAAATTGCCCTTTGGGGCTTCCTATTTTCCTATTCTTCCAAAAAAGTCCCTACCGACGCAGCACCTTCTAAGTTCTAACTAATCTTCCAAAACTATCCTTTGCGACGAAAATTTCCTATTTTGCCCCTTCTTCTAGAAAAGCCACCTACTATGAGGCACTGCTGAAGTGGGCCATTTTTTACCCATCATTTCATCAAATCCCATGGGCAAAATTGACTTTCCAATTTTATCGCTTTTTTTTTTTTTCTAATTGGCATTAATTTGCTACATTTTTTTTTGGATTGGTCACTCTAAAATAATCTTCCAAAACTTTCTTTTGGGCTGAAACTTTCTTATTTTTCTCCTTCTAGAAAGTTTTTATGATCACACGTGCCTTCCCACTATTAGATAAGTAAATACACGCTCACACGTGGACCAATGTTTAAAAGGGGCTGTTATAACGGTACAGCGGACTAGTTCCAACCGGATGCAGAAAACGAGTAAGAAGATTCAAACCCTCCTCTATCCAACTCAGATCTACCTCACTAGATCCATTTCCAACAAATTATTTTGGATAATTTCCAACAACTCAGATCGAAATCTCAGGACTGAGGCTGGATCGGTGGGCTCTAATCATCTAGAACGGGATCCACCCATCTCACCCGAGACAAAGTGGGGCTCCTTTGTAAAACAGTTATCTCAAGGCGAGACAGAGCCTGGTTTGGATCGGATCGGTGGGCACCATTCCCGATTCAGATCGCCCGATCCAGACTGGGATCAACCGAAACTTTGAACCATGCAACTTACAGCCCTTGCCCTAACTCATGAATGGGAGTAAGGGTAAACTAGTCTATACAAATTTACTTATAAAAAAAAGTCTACAAATTTGTTAAAGTTTAAAGTTTAAACTCAAATTAACTAAATTCCACCTACCTTACCCACATTTACTTTACAAGATAAATAAACCATGGGTCGGGCCCAGTGACCGGCTCCCATTACAGGACACAATATAAGCCACGTTGCACCATCTTAGAGTACTCGGATCGTATGGATGTTGGCCAATCTCTAGATGGACCTACAAACCAAAAATCAGATTGATTAGTGATTTCAAACCTTTAGATCTTTGTACCTAAAATTCCCACAGTTGAGATCAACCCATGCAAATAAGTCTAATACAACGCCTAGAAATCACTAATAAGGATGATGTTTGGTTTGTAAGTCCACCTAGGGATTGGCCAAACATCCATACGGCCATAGTCCTCTAAGAGTGTGCCACGTGACTCATATTGTGTCCTGTAACTGGAGCCGGTCACAAAAGCCTGTCACTGGAGCCCGACCTGTAAAACATAGCTGTTGAAAAACCCTACAAAAAACTAAGATTTTGTGCTGCTGTCACTCCATATTTTAGAGTTATTTTATTCAACGAACCTCTTTCTATCTCTACTTTTACTTCCTCAAAGTCCAAAATCCTCTCTCTCATACCCCACCATCCAACCTCTCTCCTCTGATTTCCAGCTTTTCTTCTTCTTCTTCTCATCTCTATTGCCATTTCCCAATTCCAATTGTACCCAAAGCATGAATTCCTAAAAAAAAAATCAAGGAAGAACAAAATCCATTACTCTCTTTTCTCTTTTAGAGACCCAAAAAAAGCAGAAAAAGAGAGAGAGAGAGAGAGATAGAGACTAAACAGATCTTTTTCTCTTTTTCCCAACAATGGCTCATCTCTTCAGAGACAAAACTCTGGGAGAATCCAAGAGAGACATGGGAAGCAACAGCACCACCAGAGTTTCCATCTCCGATCTCCCCTCCCCATTCGGCGAATTGGGTTGTAATCTCTCCGACTCTGATCTCCGAGAGACCGCTTACGAGATCTTCGTCGCTGTTTGTCGATCTTCCGGTGGGAAGCCCTTGACTTATATTCCCCAATCCGATAAGCCTCCATCTTCGGTGACTTTGTCATATTCTTCTTCTTCTTCTCCGTCTTCGGGATCGCCTTCTTTGCAGAGATCATTGACTTCCACTGCTGCTAGTAAGGTTAAGAAGGCTTTAGGAATGAGATCTTCTCCTCTGTCTTCTTCGAAGAGTCCGGCGAAGGAGAGTACTCCGTCATCAAAATTGAAGAAGCCGGTGACTATTGGGGAGCTTATGAGGGTCCAGATGAGGGTTTCGGAGCAGTCCGATTCGAGGACCAGGCGGGCCTTGTTGAGAATTGCTGCAGGGCAGGTGAGCTCAATTGGGTTCTTATAATTGCTTTATTTTAAAGATTGAATTTTGATGTGGTGTTGGGGATTTGAAATTGAATTTTAGTATTTTTGTTGTTTCTATTGTCGTCGTTATTATTGTAATATGATGATGATGGTTACTATGTGATGGGTATCGTGATGTATGTTACTGATTCTTCTATGGATTTTATATATCAATTTGAGAGGCTTTTTTTTTTTTTTTAAGTTCAAAATTTTAATATATGTATGTATCTTTTGGTTCTGGATAGGAACTATTGTTGGGTTTTCAGGCTTGTGGATGATGATTTCTCCCCATTGTTTTCGACAGAAATTTCGTGCTCTTTTTATTTTCATTTTTTTGTTGTGGCTGTTGGGGACATTGTAAGGTTGGGTGGCGGGTTTCTCTAGCTTATTATTCTTGGTTCTGATTAATTAGTTTTCCTCTAATTGTTATTAATTTTAATCTAGTTTATATGATTGACTTTAATATCGTTGAATCTGTTTTTCTCTTGAAAATCCAGTAGTGTATTCATGACTTTGGGAATTGTGTTTGTAGGTGGTTTCTTGGAAATTTACATTTTTTTTCCTGTGAATCTAACTAAATGTGAAATCACATTGTAAGCTTGTGATAGAGCAGTGTATGATCCATTTGCAATTTAGCTTGTGATTGAACTAGATAATAGAAATATATCTTCAGACAATTCCAGTTAAATGTAAAGACCAGTTGGTGAGTTTGTGAAAGGAAAAAAAATAATCTAACTATCCATAGATATAAAATTTTCAGTATAGTGGATCATGGGCTTTTGTTTATGTGCTTGTAACAGCTTGGAAGACGCATTGAGTCGATGGTTCTGCCACTAGAGCTATTACAGCAGTTCAAGTCCTCAGATTTTCCCAATCAGCAAGAGTATGAAGCCTGGCAGACGAGAAACTTGAAGGTTCTTGAGGCTGGACTCCTTCTGCATCCTCACCTCCCACTAGATAAATCAGATTCTGCTTCGCAACGCCTTCGTCAGATTATACGAGGGGCCTCAGAGAGACCCATAGAAACTGGGAAGAACAATGAGTCAATGCAAGTCTTGCGTAGTGCTGTGATGTCTCTTGCTTGCAGATCGTTCGATGGGCCCGGCTCTGATGTATGCCATTGGGCAGATGGATTTCCACTGAACCTCCGATTCTACCAGATGCTTTTAGAAGCTTGTTTTGATGCTAATGAAGAAACATCAATGATTGAGGAGGTCGACGAGGTTATAGAACTCATAAAGAAGACTTGGATGATCCTCGGAATGAATCAGATGCTCCATAACCTTTGCTTTTCATGGGTTTTGTTTCACCGTTTCGTTGCAACTGGCCAAGTAGAAAATGACCTGCTATTTGCTGCTGATAATCAGTTGGCAGAAGTCGCAAAAGATGCAAAGGCAACAAAGGATCCAGTGTACTCCAAGATCTTGAGTTCGACCCTGAGTTCAATCTTGGGTTGGGCGGAGAAAAGACTTCTTGCTTACCATGACACCTTCAATCATGCGAACATTGATTCAATGCCAAGCATCGTTTCTCTGGGGGTATCAGCAGCCAAGATATTAGTGGAAGATATCTCTCATGAATACCGCAGGAGGAGGAAAGAAGAAGTCGATGTGGCTCGCAACAGGACTGATACTTACATCAGGTCATCGCTCCGCACTGCTTTTGCACAGGCAAGTCCTTGTAATCAGTTGCACATTCCCCCTTAATAAGAAGAGGCAATTTATGATGGACCTGAGGTCTGTCGTTCTTGGTGACTAGTCCTCATGCAGCATACATGGAATGCCAACTCATCAAGCTAGACCGCTGTAATTGTTGGACCACCTTTGATGGGACATAGCTTAAAAATTATAGTTACTGGAGGATTTCGCCCTTCCAATCTAGTGGTGGAATGTGGATGTCTAAATAAAATAAGGTTTATGATTGGGAGAGAGCTCAATACATCGGCTGGTTAGAAATGTCTGGTTGAACTTTTTGGGTTATGCCCCATCCAAGAGATGACATGACGATTGAAATGGCCTGGATTGATGACTTGGGGGCTCACTTGTATGTTATAGTGTATATAGCTTACAATGAGGATAACAGTCATGGAGTCTGTTGTATAGTTTGGCTAGTAAAAACTTTTTTTTATTGTATATCCGCCTGGTTTTGTAGTTTTGATGAAATTATCAGCTGACTTTTGGTTGAATTATTGACTAAAGGTTTTGTTTGATTTGTCTTGAGATAGAGAATGGAGAAGGCAGACTCAAGCAGGCGGTCATCGAAAAACCAGCCAAATCCTCTACCTGTTCTTTCCATCCTTGCAAAAAATGTTGGGGAACTGGCCGCTAATGAGAAGGAGGTATTCAGTCCAATACTGAAAAGATGGCATCCTCTTGCGGCAGGCGTGGCTGTTGCCACCCTTCATGCTTGCTATGGGAATGAGCTGAAGCAGTTCATTTCAGGTATCACAGAGCTGACACCTGATGCTGTACAAGTGTTGAGAGCTGCAGACAAGTTGGAGAAGGATCTTGTGCAGATTGCAGTTGAAGATTCAGTTGACAGTGACGATGGTGGGAAGGCAATAATCCGCGAGATGCCACCTTATGAGGCCGAAGCTGCAATTGCCAATCTGGTGAAAGTGTGGATAAAGACGAGAGTGGACAGAATAAAGGAATGGGTTGACAGGAATCTGCAACAAGAGGTGTGTGGTTTCTTGGCTCTGTTCCTCCTGCTGATGGAATTTCTAGTTGAAAATTTGCTCCCCTTTGAAATCGAGAATTCCGTAATTTCCTTTAAGTTAATTTTGATTTAGTTAGAAATTATATTATTTGGAGGATAAGTTCTTCATTCACCTTATTATAGACATCAAGGCGGTTCCATAACACAACAGTTTTTAATTTTGGAAAGTTAAACCGCAAGGGTCAGCTACTATCTTGGCACCACAGGAAACTGAGTCAATTTGCTGAGCTCAGTACTATCTTGGCCCCAGTCTTGGTGAAGGCAAAAGATCATCTGAATCAGATATTACCTTCTCCCCTCATGGTTGATACCTTGCACAGAGTGTGTGCAGTTGCAGATTCATGGGCGAGAGTGGGTAGTTGTAGTGTAAGCGTCTATATCGTATAAGATAAAAGTTAAACTACCTGTTTTTATTTAATATGATATTGATGACTAACTTCATTTTATTAATCATGTTAATACAAACTTAGGGCCTGTTTGGTAAGGATTATGATAATTAATTATGGTGCTGATAATGCATTATGAGCCTCATAATCAATTATCAACACCAATAAATGTGTTTGATGAGAATATACATAAACCATTTTTTCATAATGATAAATCGTTCTCTTTAGAATCGTAATTGAAAAAAACTACTTAAATAATGATAAATTGATTTCTCTCTCCTCTCTCTCTCTTCTTTTTCTTCTTCTTCATCACAACTGCCACCTTTGCCGTTGGTGCTCCCTCTCATTGCTGCCGCTAGGGCATGAAATGGGGTGGGTCAAACCCAAGATTCGACTGGATTCAAATTCGTATATAGCGGGCTTGGATCTAGGGCATGAAATGGGGTGGGTCAAACCCAAGATTCGACTGGATTCAAATTCGTATATAGCGGGCTTGGATCGTTGAGATATGTTTTGAACAAAAAAGGGGTTTGGATATGGATCCATGTAAATTAATCCGATTATGTTACAAGTTGAATTCATATCCTTGTGTTAGGTATTTGGATCATTCAAATACTGAGTTTGGGAGTTGGATCCTTTCTAAAACATGTCATTTTTGTAGCGAACCCGACCCGTATCTGACCTATATTCCACATGAATCGGATCCAAATCTTCCCATATGGAACATTGTTCAAATTCAGATCATGTGTTATAAATCCAAGTAGGATCCAAATTCGGATATGGATCATGCTATTAAAAGTCAATTTTGGATTCGGATATACCTAGATCCAAATCTAGATCTGGATCATGATATTTAAAGTTGCATTTGGATCTCGATCTACTGAGATCCGAGTCGGATCCAAATCTGGATAGGGACCATGATATTAAAAGTGTGGTGTTCTTTCTTTTTGTCCTTTAGGGTTGCTTGCGTTATGCCAAGGTCCTTGAGAGGGCTTCTTAGATCTTGGTACATCTTGGCTTTTTCTTCATTTAGGCGGTTGTGGAGCATTCTCCCTTTTGCAGTGATGTGGGATTTATGAAGGGATAGGAATTGTCTGTCTTTTGAAAAGAGGGCGGATGTTCAGCACATCATCTTGTATATTCAGGCCTTTATGTTCTTATGGTCTAAGGTTTTCAAGGAATGCAGCAGTATTTTCTTTGAAAATGTTTTTAGATGGGAGTCTTTATTGTGTAGAAGAATCAATCTCTCTTTCCGATGCAATATCCGATGTGATTTGAGTCTTTATGTAGTCTTGCTGGTGTTAATTTTTCTCTTCTTTGTGGCGTAGTGTGGCCCTCTTATCCACCTTACCCTTTCTCTTTTTCTTATTTTTTTAGTTGGTGTTCCTTTTCCTTTTTTCAATAAAGACTATACCTATCCAAAAAAAAATCATGAAATTAAAAGTCGAATACGGATCCAGATCTATCTAGATTCTAGACCCAAACTTAGTCTTGATATGGATCATGAAAAGTAGAGTTCTAGAGATGTTTGGTAATTTTTTTTAAGAAATGCTTCTGTCAGAAATGTTTTTGGTATAACTGATTCTGAACTGAGAGTATAATTGTTACCAAACGGATTAGATCTTTAAGAATAATTGGAATCTAAAAGCATTAAAGAAGTTAGGGTGTTAAAGGTGGATCACTCAAAGTTGTGATATTGATAGCTAGTGATTTGAGGTTACAAGGTCCAAAAGCAAGAGCGATACCGTAGGTAGATACCCTATAAATGCCAGCTAGTGGGATTGATGGAAAAAAAACGTCAAATTGACACAAAGAACTGTCAGTTTAGCTACAGCCTAAGGACTCAATCCCATAAATAATGAACTTGTACAAGAAGGAAAAAAAAAGACTTCCACCCTTAGTTGCACGAATGGTAGTGGGTGCAGGAGCAGATGTTATAAGGAACCCTTAAGGTTCGGAACACCTGGTAAGCGTCCGAACAATATGTGGAGAATATAATTATTTCAAAGAAAATACATATTATTTGTCATAAATCCAAATAATTTGAAACATTAGTGATTAATTTATTCTATTTGAAGTTTATAATGTTATTTTTGTGGTAGAATAAATTACATTATGACTTCTTAATTTCTTCACAACATATGAGAATCATTGAGCTTTGTTTCCAAAATTTCCTGTCAAATGCTTTTTGTTTAGTAAATCAATAGTCTGTCTCAAACAAGTTTGGGTTTCTGTCAAATTAGAACTGCAAGTCCGAAGAGCTCCTAAGTTAGAAGTGCGGTTCTAAAGCAGGAGTGTCACCTTACATAAGAGTTTCCTGCAACTAAGCTTCCTCCCCCACCACCTCAAACAAGAGGACATAAATTGATAATTGTTATATCACAAATACATTTTTTTTTCCAGGAAAGCTGCTGCTGAAGGCGGCACAACCTCATGGCTGTGACACAAAGTACTTTCTGTTTGAGCTATGATCCATTGCCTTAGCACCACAAATACATATATGCTCAAAAGTTACAACTTACAAGAAATAGAAACATCCAAAACTAAGAAAAGTCAAAAAGATTAAAAAAGGAAAGATTGCTCTAAACTCGCGGCCACCCATCCACCGACTCAGAAAAAATAAAGGAAAACAAACAAGAAGGAAAAGATTAAGAAACATATTTAATACATACACAAAAAGAAATACTTCAAAAATAAAAAATAAAATGCATAGCGAAACGTCCCCCCTTCATCTTATCATTTCTATCAAGGCCTACATCGTCCATTGGTCCAAGCAATTCGAGGAATGTAAAGGCCTGGCCTTTGAGAATTTGGTCTTTAGATGGGATTCTACCATGTGTAGGAGCAGTTAGCTTTTTGTTTGCTTTATTTTCTTCGGAGGCCTTCTCGTCCTCCCTTGTACCTTGTTTTTAGCTTCTCAATAAATTCTTCACCTTATCAAAAAAAAAAAAAAATGCATAGCGAAATGCATATTTCATTTTATTCTCAGTAGAGTACTCAAATATCCTTGATTTTTAGGAGATTTTCAGTAGAGGTCAAAGTGAATTTGAACTTTCAATCCAAGTGGGACCCTAGTAAGAGATCACTTTGACTGAAATCAGTTTGATCAGATGATTTCAAAAACAAGATAAATTATGACTGGTCACAAATATGGGCCCATAGACCCCAGAATGTTTGGACCATCTCTTAGTAAACCTAACTCTCCAAAATTAACCCAATAGGTGATTCTTAGCCCATTTAATAGTTGATCTAAATTATGGTTTATCCATGGTAGATCTAATTTAAATCGAAGGTTCAAATCATAGATCAAAAATATAGTTATGTTTAAAATTGTCTATCTATAATTAAAATTGTAGTTAATTGAGAATTTAACTAAAATTCAGCCGAGTTATTTAAATAAAAGATAAAAAATTAAATAAAGCAAGGGTAAATTATACTTTCAAGTTTTAAGTGTTAATTTAGTACGGATGAGTGTTTTAGTGGATGATTTATAGAATCTATATTGGACATGCTATTTCAAACATAGTGTATTTTAGCTTATCCCGAGTATCGGTACGTATTTGTGCCTATCAATTATAAAAAATGAGATTTTGTTTGTATAAATGATTGTAGGGGTTATTATTTAAACATCTTTTTAAAGCTTATTTATGCATTGGATTTCTTATTTTGGGCTTGTCGTGGTTTATCTCGTTTTAATCTTGTCTCGCTAATTTTCCAATGTCTCAAGAATGCTTTGTTCCGTTTTGGGGTTTGTCTTGGTTTTTCACCCAATCGAGAAATATCTCAAAAGCGAGATTTTAAACCTTGAGTAGACACAACAGGTGATAAAATAAAGGAAGTCATTTTAGATGGTTTGGGCATGTTTAATGGAGACCAATGACAACACCTGCGTGGCGCAATTTGGTGCAGGTTGAAGTTCTAAAAGGGTGAGTGGAAGACTGAGAATGACATATAGATTAAAGTAGAAATCCGAAGAGACATGCCTTAGACAAAAGATATAGCTCTAGATAGAGTTGAATTGCGAAATAGTATTCATGTTACTGACCCCAAATAGTTGCAATAAAGGCGTAGATGATGATGATAATAACATGGACACTCCATTTTCTAAGCATTTACTGTTTCTGACACTGTTGTACACATTCTGAGACACTTTCTAAACAAATCTTCATTTAATCAAATATTTAATTTTCGGTCATATAAATAAATATTTTGTTTTCAACTAGTATTTATATATTGTTAATATGATTTTAGTGTGAATCAGCTTATCTAAATACATCTTTCTATATACGAACGAAAGTACTTTAAAAATATCTCTCAACATATGGAATATTTATACAATCGTGTTGGTGTTCAGGTTTGTGGGGGTCAATGTGTCTTGACACTTCGATTTGGTATTAGATAATGGTGTGTCTGCATATTTGTTGTGGAGATTTAAGTGATGGAGAATTAGATGCCAAAGATGCTTTGACAAATACCAACAACATAGTTTTCCATCAAGTTTGGTTTTTTACACTTGATTTAACTTCCAGTTAGTAAGCTACGCTTAAGGACCAAAAGCTTGATATCTCCCAGTTCAAGAGATATGAGGTCAATACTTGGCCACCTCAGTATTACCACTACAACAAATGCAGCAGACTATCTGTACATGCATGCGTGCATGCGTACATCCATCCATCCATCCATATCCATGCATGCACACACTTGTAAATATATATGCTTAGGTTTCCTGACCCAACCTTGTGTTTTTATAGGTGTGGAATCCTCAGACAAATAAGGAGAGATTTGCTCCCTCTGCTGTTGAAGTCTTACGAATTATAGATGAGACGTTAGATGCATTCTTTCAGTTGCCAATACCAATGCATCCGGCCTTGCTTCCTGACTTGATGACCCTCCTTGACAGATGTCTTCTGCATTACATATCCAAGACAAAATCTGGCTGCGGTACATGCTTCTGGATCCCACAAAAATCTATACATGGCTTTCAGGCTCTTAATCTCTCTAATAGCAAATTATTATCCACTATTTTGAATTGCAGGGTCACGGAGTACTTTCATTCCCACTATGCCTGCATTAACCAGATGCACGATAGGGTCGAAATTTCAAGGTGTATGGAAGAAGAAAGAGAAACCACAAGTCTCTCAAAGGAGGAATGCTCAGGTTGGAACAATGAATGGTGACAATTCCTTTGGAATACCACAGCTATGCGTCCGAATGAATACTCTGCAGCACATCCAAACAGAGTTGGAGGTCTTGGAAAAGAGGATAGTGACGTATCTGAGGAATGCTGAATCTGCTCATGCAGATGACATTGCTAATGGATTGGGGAAAAAGTTTGAGCTCTCCCCAGCTGCTTGTCTGGAAGGGATCCAGCAACTCTGTGAGGCAACAGCTTACAAGGTCATCTTTCACGATCTAAGTCATCTATGGGATGGTTTGTATGTTGGGGAACCAGCATCTGCAAGGATTGAACCCATGCTGAAAGAGCTCGAGAAGAACTTGGAAATGATATCAGAAATTGTGCACAACAGAGTGCATACCTGTGTGATTACTGATGTAATGAAAGCTTCCTTCGATGGGTTCTTATTGGTGCTTTTTGCTGGAGGCCCTTCTCGTGCTTTCTCCCTGCAAGATTCTCAACTAATAGAGGAGGATTTCCATTCTCTTAAGGATCTGTACTGGTCTAATGGGGATGGGTTGGCAGATGATTTGATAGATAAGTATTCAAAAACAGTGAGAGAAGTCCTTCCCCTTTTCCGTACTGATACTGAGAACCTCATTGAAAGATTCAGACGTATGACATTTGAAACTTATGGCTCCTCTGCCAAATCCAGGCTTCCATTACCTCCAACTTCAGGGCAATGGAATCCAACTGAACCAAACACCCTCTTACGAGTCCTGTGTTATCGGAACGACGAAGCGGCTACAAAGTTCCTCAAAAAAACGTACAACTTGCCTAAGAAACTGTAATATCTTCAAGGTGCAATGTACAACAAATGCAGCAAGTGATTCTTTTTGGCAGAACTTTTTGGTTAGTTCTGTTTGTATTTAGTATATTAGCCAGACAAGAGAAGCTCCTCATGTTTCGCTAGGGTGGAGGTGGGGGTGTTTTCTTTTGGAAGGCAGAATACAATTCATGTATAGCACATTTGCAGGTGGATTTTTATTGTTCTGAGTCCTCTCGATTTAACTGCTCCAGCATGTTTTACTGTGATTCTGGTTGGCTTCATGGCATAACACTGGACTCGTCAATGACAGGATTTTGAAGATGAAATGTTGGAAGTTTCAAGGCTCGACGGAAGCTGGGCGGACATTCATTATAATTCTTTCAAATCATCTAGGTTTACATAGATCCCTTGAAGGATGTTATTGTCTTAAATTACCACATTTTAGAAGCATTCTTTTGACGAGGTGAGGTTCCTGGGTTCTTCCTTTGCTCCGATGTGTTACTCTATTTTTCCCATAAGAAAATTGATAAGATGCAGAGATAGAAGGAGCAGAGGAAGGTTTGGTGCTCTTTTACTTTGTTAATTTAAATGGCAGTGTTGTGTTAAAAGTCAATACATCTGGGTGGCTTTTGTTGTTTGTCGTGTATTATAATCTAGGGTCGGGATCAGGGGACCAACAAAAGTGAACCAACTAGTTCACATTTCTTCTTGGCCGTCGATCCCGAGAAGCCAACGGTGGTTAATAGTGCTGAGCTGGCATTTACTTTGCTTTTACAAAAGCAAAACCACCGTTGTATTCTCGGGATTGACAGCCGAGAAGAAACGTGGACTTGTTGGTTCACTTTTGTTGGTCCCCTGATCCCAATCCTTATATCTATATGGGGGTGGTTTTTTGTCTGATTTAAATATAAAATGTTGGATGGCATCGCAGAGTGTGATAGATGTTTGGCCCATCCTCTTCGTAGACCTACACACCAAAAATCAGTTTGATTGGTGATTTCTACAGTTGGAGAGCACCCAAAAAAAAAGGTCAAATCCAACGGGGAGGGGTGGGACATCAAACTTGCACTCCTTGTGATCTTTAATCACTCTACA
Organism: Euptelea pleiosperma; assembly: GCA_035048495.1. NCBI lineage: Eukaryota > Viridiplantae > Streptophyta > Magnoliopsida > Ranunculales > Eupteleaceae > Euptelea > Euptelea pleiosperma. The sequence continues at coordinate 28,712,807 of CM068549.1, forward strand.
CAGTCCAATCGATGGACCTCTTGAACCCACTACCAACCTGATTAGATGATTTTTGCCGTCTAATGAAAAGACTATTTTCCTGGACTACAGCTAGTTGATTCTTGGTCTCTAGTATTTTTAAGTGGGGTTCGTGCAAATTGATCAACATTTGTTGAGGAAATATGCACCATTTACAAAATCAGGTATGGTACTTAAGATCCCTTTAGTCCAACTTGAGGGAATTTTTCGCTCCATGTTATACCTAGGTTATCTCCTCTTTTCATGTTTGATTTGGGGTTTGGTTTTTGGCCCAAATCCAAACCCTTGTTCTAAGGTTGAAGGCAAGGGCACTTTCGTCCTTTAATACAAAATTTGGTAGTCAATTCGGGTCAACACTGGTCAAATGAGAGTGGACCAAGTCACAAGGGGTATGTCTAATTTTAAAGATAACATGGGATGATGGGAGTATGTCAAAAATTCCCATAAAAGAAAGAAGAAGAAAAGAGAACAGTGCGCACGCATTTGCCTTTGCACACCGTGATTGCACGCGTTAATTGTAATTTTAAATTTATTTTTCTAAAAAATTAAATGACAGTTTAAATACAGACAATGGACATTATAACGTTATAAGGTTAAATCCCTTTACATTTTTCCTTTCTTTTTTAATCAAATAACATAATGGGGTTGGAGCACTACCTTTATAAAATGCTACTAAAAGCATGGATAATTTCTACCAACCGCATGGTAGTTTAGCCCACCACCCTTTGGTTAACATGCATACCAAAAATCAGCCCTATTGATAATTTCTAGCCGTTGGAGTATCTAAAAATTATGCAAAAAACATCCTTGAATCCAATGGCTAGAATAAATCCTTAAAAAGTGCTAAAATCTATGCCTAGATAAAACCTATCAGTGATTTTTGGTATATCTATCAACCAAGGGGTGGGCTAAACATCCATGCGGTTAGTAGGCCCAGAAAAGAAAAAAAAACACTATGTAGGGCCACAAGAGCCCCCTACCTCCACTGCATCCGTATGTATTGATATATGTATGTGCATAATGAAACCAAACCTTTTCTGTTCTATAAAGAACAGGTGTTGTGTTCCAGGTATTAGAGTATAGTACGTGCAGAGAACAAGTGCCAAGGGGTACATTGTGGTGTTAACATTAGGGTTCAACGGATATTATTCAAATCGAATACAAAGCGTTTGCCTAAATTGGGTGTGAGTGGCAGAGATCCACCATCCCGTTGGGGGAAAAGATCCCGGCCTTTCTTTATTGAAGCCTATAAAAGGGGGGGTATAAGTGGGGAGACAACGACTTTCACCTGTTATATAGGTAAGTATAATCATTATAATTCTATATAATAAATATAATTTATTTTTATATAACATATTCCAAGATTATCGAATCAGATATATCAATATCCACATCTTTATTCGAATACCAAAAATCTATCCAACTTAAAATGAAAACAAGTCCTCTATTCACTGTTTATAGTTGCCCACGACACTCCGCTTCTCCAAGCCATGGTTGCTATGACTGGTAGAAGACGCTGCTATTCTGAATTGTGTTAATGTGGCTGTGGGCTGTTCATGCGGGTAACTTGTGGCCTTTTTCTTCGTAAATTTGCAATGAATTTATGGCCTTAATTCCTGTACCAAAAATCAGCCCAATAGGGTGACCGGAGCTTCCTAACCAAAATTGCATATTTATAACAGGCATGACATGTCTAAGATCATCTGATCTGACACAAAAACACATAATGCAGAGAATTTTCTAAGCGGCGGGATTTTTGAAGCAGCAATCATGTGCCCAATGATTGCGTGCCACGTATACCTGCATTTAGGCATTGATTTTACTAAATAAAAACTTTTTAAAGTAACCATGGGTATAGGTAGCACAATCATTGGAGCATGATCATGCAAAATTGTGCATGTTGAAGATAAGGCCATAAATTCATGCAAAATTGTGCATGTTGAAGATAAGCCTGTTATGCTAAGCTTGACAAGGTGTGAGATAATCAGATCAAAACAAAATACAGTTATTGAGATACTAAAGCATTTGTTCTAGTTATTTCCTCAAAGAGAAGATCTGCCAGTTGCATATTACACCTTTTTGGCAGAAAGCCAAAAACTGTCTCTGATCTTGCCTCAGAATTCCTTCACCACGTTCTTCTATAGAACTGGTTTGGTTCATAAAAATAGCTCTTCCTCCAATAGTGTAGCAAACATTTAAGCGCAAATGAAAAAAAAATGATACAAGATGAGAGGGACTACAAAATCTTTGATGGAGCATTTGTATTTCAAGAGGCAAACAGCTGATTTTGACTGCAGTATACCTTTCTAGAGGCTCGTGCACATATATATGGAATTAAAAAACTAACCCGCTGCCTGTAAACTATGTTTTTTAATACCAAGGATTCTTCTTTCCCGTCCCAACCCTTTTTGAACCAGTTGTGGAACTTGTTTTTGAACTCTGCCAAGATGAAAAAGATAATATTAGGTAGAATTGAGTTAACTTTGCAATTTGTAAAGAACTGCAGAATATGTTAGGACTAATGAGCATACCGATTTTGATTTCTTTGTCTTCCCTCGGATCCTATTCTTTGGAGGTTTTAGTTTGTAAATCCGCACCATCCAATGGTGAGTTGTAAATACCTGTTGATCGTAAGAAAAATAAATCTCAGACCATGCATGTCTACCAGTGCAGAAAGTACTCTATAACAGATTATGCACAGTTACACTAGGGTTGGTCCAGTCATTACTAAGATCATTTGGTAGTCTGTCAAAAGGAAATGCCATTGAGTTTCTGCTCAAAAGTATAAGAATTTTGGACAAAATAAACTGAAACTTTGGCCTTGCTTGGTAGCACTACAAATGTTTATGCACAAACGTTTGCGGCATTTGCATGTGCTTGGTGGGGCAACATCCAACACATATTTGCATTAGACCCAATCATTTTTTGCCCAAAAAGTGATCTAATGTTTGCAGCCAAAAAGTGGCTGGAAACAGCTGCAAACAATATGCAAATAACTCTCTCATCCCCCTTGGTCTCCCCCAACAGCTCTCCCCTCCCCAACTATACGAATATTTTTCCAATAAATGTTTGTCATTGCAATTATTTGATTATCAAATATTTGCCTACAAAAAATTTCCTGCAAACTACAGACACAATACTAAGCAGGTCCTTTAAAGCAAACAAGTAAATCTCTGAAATATTACTCTATAGTGCATATGTACAAAAGCCGTACAGTTACTTGACTACAGGTACAGGTATGTTGTGTTGGAAGGATGGACTAAAACAGATCCCCCAAACCATGATATTTGGGTATGCATAGGTGGAGTTCAGGCATGTGGGTAATATAAACTCCTTCCTCCTCTCCATACAAGAGAATCCTTCCAAACTCAGGGTTGGCTGAAAGAAAACCCCTCACTGCAATGAGCTTCAGCTGCCAAGGGTTGTAAGTGCGTTCATAGGAAAACCAGCTATGTTGCAAGTGCGAAGGAGTAGAAGTTGAGGAAATGATGGATGGGGAGATAAAGAGGTAAAAGGAATGTGACAACGGTATGTACATTTGGAGTGGCTGGGCCAAATCCAAGATGTGTTTCGTATCAGTTTATCTATAATAAGTTCTTGACAATGCTCAACTCAGGTGTGGCTGCAGCGCTGGGATTGGTAGTAAAAAATTTTAACACCAGCACTCTGGCGAATCTGTGAGAACTGTACCTTTGCTTGAAACAGTGAGATCTGTCACTAATATCCATTGCCTTATCATTGAGAGAAGGGGGATGGGGTCAGAGAAAAAGGTATGGGCATGAGTGGAATGAAAAATCCACAATTACATTGCCAAAGAGAAGCATCCTCGCCGCTGAGTAAGCCAAACTTTGACAGGGTTCGGTTTGAGAGTAGGGAAGAAACTTGACAGAGGTCAAGAAAGAAAAAGGAATTAATTAACAATTACTATCAATAATATGCCGAGCACCACCGTATCGTGATTATTTATTCATGAGGTAGCTCTCAATCAGTTATGTATTGGCTAATATAATTAAATTAAGTGTCGAAGTATGGACTTTTGGCCACACTTTGAAGGTTATATAATCTGACCTCCTCAAAATGGGTAAGTTTGAAATGTTTCTTCCCAATTTCAGTCCTCCTTACTCTGTCAAAACCTTTTCCATCTGTTTCTACAAATCTAAAAAGAAAAGTGACAGAAAATGAGAATTATATAATGCAAATCCAAACAATGAGAAACTGATGAGAAAACCAAATCCAGGATGGGAGCAGACCTGTAATACGAAAGTTTGTACATGAGGCAATTTAGCATGGTTGGAGTAGCCTGAGAATCAATCCGGTACTGACCATCTCTCTTTTACACAGAAGTAAAGTGAAAATACAAGAAAGTGAGAAACAGTCACTTTTCAATATCACTTCTCACGATAACCAAAGGAAAAGTTGCAAGAAAGCTAGAAAAATGTAAAGTGCTCTCTTTAGCCAAATGAAATCATGCTGGAATGAATGATTAATTAACTGGCATGTCACACAAACCCATATAATACAAATATACCTGTGAGAACCTGCACGTTTATACATTTGTCAAATAAACACATTCCTTCATGCTTTAGAAAAACTGCACATGCATATAGCAAGTACATATCTCTGCATACTTGGTGTACCATATAATACATACATAGACACTTAAGTACGTAAGATCAAATGTATGCAGCATTAAGGCATCATCATTAAGAAGACAAATGACAGGAATGCCTTTTGAAACCAGTTACACAAATTCTAAAAATTAGAAAAACAATTCAAGATCTTAAATCTAGAGTTGCCCATGTCCACTTACAAGATAATCAGGTTCCTTGATGTGAGGAAATACGCCCCCTCCAATACGCACCATCCACAAGAACTTATTAATATCATCACTTGGGTAGCCAACAAGACCTGAACATCAGATTTAAGTCTTCAGAAAAATCAGTTCTATACAAAAGAGATGATTTCTAGAATGTTAAGGAAGCCAACCTCCAAAGACAACGAGAACATATTTTACGTCTAAGGAGCTGAAAATCTCCCAGGCTGCTTTCTCTGGAGAAGACATGGCAGTACCAACAGTTGCGATATGTGTGTTATTCCAGGTATTGTTATCAACAATGACAGTGCGGTTAGCCATTGCGGTTGTTTGGTAACCATAGTCCCACCAAGATGCAACCTGCAAGAAGTCTTCGGTAAGCATCAAATTCATTTTATTGTTCTTTTGGATAAGCATGCCATATTAGCTCGTCATGAACTTTGGCAGCTACAATTAGCTAAAATTCTCCAGCCCTTAAAGTCATCTAGAAGAATGTTCCATGTGCTAGAACAGCAAGAATACTGTTGATACCTAACTCTGCTTCAATGAACAAAGAGCTCAGACAATTAGATGGAAAGCACAGGATAGTAGCAAGTGGTTGTCAAGCATAAGAAAATAAAACAATTATACTCTTTACTAATCATACAGGCACCAATAACGTTTTATTATATGAAATTCCCCTCACTGTCTACTGGAAGTATAAGAAGATTCCGGACCATTTTGAGAAGTCATCCTTGAAATTGATTTGTAAGTCTTTGTACCAGAAAACATGGCTGCGAGGCTATGAAAACAAATCTTAGCTATGTTCCCTAAATAGGAATAAAGACTGAAAAACTGCCCATGTTAGCAAGTTCTGCCAAAAGTACTGATAAGAAGACCTTAGTATATGAAATTCCCTTAAATTGGAATCAAGACTGCAACTGACCAAGTTAGAAAGTTCTTCACAAACTGTGGTAAGCCATAAGTACTGGTAAGAAGACCTTCCTCTTAGATGTATGTGGATAATCTTGATTTTCCCAGTTCATCGTCGCCCTACCTCAAGTGGAGGACTCATGGAAGATCTGGGGCATACACCCATTTCTAATTTGATAAGATGAGTAAACTGAACAAACTTTGTCTACAACACCGAGGGATCTCGTCCAAACATGAAGTATATGACCAAGCTTGTCAGAATGAGATATTTACGAGTTTATGACCAACCTAACTAAATGTTGGAAGCAAGCTTTCAGATCCTACTTTTTTTTATCAAGACCTATTATACAAGACAATATTTGCGAGTTTTCTAAATATGTCAAAAGGTTGCCTATATCAGATTTACAAACCTCAACCACAGATGGTCTCTCGACAGAAGCCAAATCAGTGTCATGACAATCTTACGTCATTGTTTGCTTTCATGACAATCTTAATTGTCTGATAGATGAAAAGGTCGGGATGAAGGTCATGAGGCCACATGTTGAACTTGTCGCATGTAGGGGTATACTTGTAATTTGTGTCAAACCAAAGTGAATATAAGCAATTTTGGAAGATAGTGCACTCTCTCCTCTCTTTCTTCTGTGTCATCCATTCTCTTCTTCTTCTTTGCTTCATTTCTCTTTTCCTTATTTTCTTTTGTTGTTGGTATCATGAAAAATTAGATAAATCTTGATGGTATCATTGTGGGATTGATGTCCACAATTTTCTAGGGTTTGTTTAGGGTTCATCCTTCAGTTGAACAATACCCGATAATAGTACCTAATGAAAAGTACTCAATGAACAATACTGATTGCAAGGCAAATCACGGGCTACTCGGGGTCAACCCTACGGTAGATATCCTATTAGATGATGAACTAGCCCAATAAGCATTTGCATAGCCTTCGACACGTACATGACCATGCATTTGTATAACAAACCATGGCTAGAAACTCCCGTGAAATATCTCAGAACACAAATAACAACCTCCCAATGTAGGATTTGAGGCTTTTGCATAAATTCGCTTACCACACTAATAACGAAAGAAATATTCAATCTAGTGATGGTGAGGTAATTAAGCTGGCCAACGAGTCTCCGATACCTTCCAGAATTATCAAATAATTTCTCCTAATCAACAATAAGCTTCACATCAGGATTCGTTGGAACGTCTACTAATTTAGTTTCCAATAAACTAATGTCCTCAAGTAAATCTAGAACATACTTTCGTATTGTAACACATTAATTCCAAACTTTGACCAGGCAACTTCAATGCTTAGAAAGTATTTTAGTTGTCCAAGGTCCTTGGTGTGAAAGTGTACGTAAAGAAACTACTTCAAATTCTTTATATCTTGATGTCACTACTTGTAATCACTATGTTATCAACATAGACAACCAAAATGATCTTATCAGCCTCCAAACTCCAACAAAATACAAAATAGTTTGCTCATAACCAAATCAAATACGAAAGGAGGAAAATTAGACACCATGACGAAACCATCTCCCGGGCCGAGTACATCAGGATAGCACCTGAAACCCTCACCTAATATGCAAAAGGACTAAGACCACCATACAAGACGGTACTCCGTAACCCAGGAAGGTAGTACAATAATGAAGATGACAAAAACACTGGTCGAATAGACTTGAAGGAAATAGGACTGAGGTTAACATTCTATATGTTGACCAAAACTTGCACATGGTATATTATATAAACAAATTACAATTTGTAGTATGTGGAACCTCTGTCATTGGGCGTATACCATCAAACATCATCCTGATGGAATTGTGGATAGGCTTAAGGATCTTAAGGCTCGTCTTGTTGTCGAAGGTTATTCTCAAACATATGGCGTTGACTATGTTGAGACATTTTCTCCAGTAGCTGAAATATCTTCGATTCGTGTAATTGTCTCTTACTGCTAATTCGCAGTGGCCCCTGTATCAGTTAGATATCAAATGTGTTCTTTCATGGAACCTTAGATTAGGAGGTTTATATGGTGCAACCACTAGGATTTGTTGTTCAAGAGGAGTCTTCTAGGTTGTGTAAATTACGAAAGGCTATATATGGGTTGAAACAATCGCCTCGTGCTTGGTTTGGTAAGTTCAGTAAAGTTGCACTTCAGTTTGGTTTGATTATTCTATCCAATTACCGGGAGGATTAATATTAATATATATATATATATATTGGAAGAGACTGATTTACACAACAACTTCCTATGCATATGCGAACACCATTGTTTTGAGTCCATGTAAAATGATTTCTCTTGCAAGTTTCTCTTGGCACATTATTAAATAAGTATTTTGTGATTCACTTGATCAAAGGGCAAAACCACATACTGGTACCATAAACATCATCATAAGAGCCCTATCCTAACAATTGGGGTTGGTTACACAGATCCTGTCCCATCATCCCATTCCATCCAGGGCCATATCCTCCATTAAACCATACTCCAAATCTTTCTCACTACCTCAAATTAGTTGATGATGATGATGATGATGATGATGTCTAAGACTCGAATTTGAACTATATGAGTTTGTATGAGAACTTTGAAGTTTGAACAATAGCATAGAGTTAATTCCTTTCACTGCTTGTAATTGATTTCTGCAAAGAGAAGCTTGAGTTCAAATGTTTTTCCTTTTTTTTAATTGATCAATCCCAAATTCAAACTGGTTAACAATATAATAGTACAACCACATTTGCAACACATGATTTCAGGAAGAATGATCGAAAACCATCACCAGATTTAGTGGCACAATAATAACAAATGGTTAAGGGAAAAAAAAACTGAAGTTGTACAGGATGTATGTGTGATGTAAAACGATCAAAAAAAAAAACGTAAGATGAAGACTCACCTTATCATCCAATTCAGTGTTATGGCTTAACCATGCATAAGCTTCTCGAAAATCATCAAAAACATGAAGACCATCATGTGAATAAGATGTTAGAACAATCGAAGGAGCTGAATAAGCTTCTGCAGCTGCCCAGACACAATGAACCTACATGGAAAAAGCCCATTAACATTCAAAGGCCAAGCTTAAGGTCAATGAAAAGTACCATGATACAAATACATGAGAGGTTTATTGGAATTTTGATTAAAGTTCTAAGCTTTTAGGAGTGCCCTATATTTCATTCCTACATTGTATATGCTCACAAGTTATCCGCATTCATGAGAGATTTGGAACTCATCAAACAGGGAATATATCCAAACAGACAGTGCTTTTTGTCCAATATTCATATGTAAAGATGAAAGACAATCAATAAAAATACCCCACAGGAAAGTTCAAATTGAAAACAAAAGCACCAACTAATGTTCTGTACGACCATCAGTTGACACTCTGCACCCCCACATGTTGGATGCACTCAACTTGCTAGCTGCAGAGTAGAATCAAACTGCTTGGCATGCAGCAATAATAGCTAGCCTTGTTCACTCTAACAGGGAAAAAAATAACAGACACGAGGGCACTTGATCCCATCTCAAATCGTACCAGAAGAAGACACAAAGGTAGAGTAAGCAACGCTTTTCACATCCAAATCACATGCATTTTTCTAAAGATGTTTGGAGGATGAACTCCAAAGGCATACACTGAAGGCGCATCAAAATGTTACGCTGAAGTCACAAAGATGCAGGCCTCATTAAGGCAGCATGTAGAAAGATGTCATGCTAACCTTTTGAAGATATGGCCCACATGAATGGAACACCTTTAACAAAGACAGATAAATACAGCCCAAATACTATCCTTCTTTCCAGATGGACCAATTAAAGGTAAAAACTATAGACACTATATTGATAGGCAGCGAACGCTTGGATTTTAGACTAAGAGCAGTTCTTTACAATCCAGTGAAGTTATCAGTATGGACATGAGATTTGATCATATCAATTGGAAGTTCCTCAATTACTTGCTTTAAAGAATGATTTGAAAAACATTGGAAAAGTTGGACTTTCACTTGCAATTCTTCAGCTTGATCCCCATTAATGCTTCTCTTTGGATTTCGCAACAGATATCAAGGCTTGAGGTAAGGAGATCCACTTCTAATGAAAGCACCGGTTTGGGGAGAGACCGTTTCAGAAGTTGTATTGGCACTGAAATTCTGAGGGTAGTGTAGAAAGTTATAACTTAAGTTCAAGAAGTCATTATCTTAGTTAAATTAAAGATGTCAAATGGTTAGTAATTCATTGTTTCCTAAATGAGTTGTTTGATTGTTGAGCTAGGATTAGGCAACCCAATAACTTTCAGTAAGCATCACCTGTTAAGAAGTTATTTGGTCAATTGAGTTTTTGGTAGTGAACAAATTTCTTCCAATTTTCCTGGTCAGTTTGAATTTTATTCTTTTTATTGTTAAAGAGGGTATCAAATATAGAAAAAAAATTAAAAAAAAAGGAATCTAACAATCACTTCAGTTTGCAATTACTGGTTAGATACAAATTTTGCCAATAGGTTGGCATCCTCATTGGAATTCTATATGAATGTATAAACTTCACATTAAGACCTGTCGAACAGTCTTTTATATGATCAATGATATTGGTGAGTCTCCCATGGCCCTTCCAACATGCCCAAATCCCATAAGGAAGCGTTATTCAAATCCACCTCAATGATGGACCTCCATAGCATTTCCAGGAAATCTGCATTCCAACTAGAAAAGGTCTCATCAGTCTTCTATTCCAATTGGAATGGAGAAAAGCTTGAACGAGTAGTGTCCTTGTATCCCTAAAGTACCACCCCATCTACCAAGAGCATCAATCAAAATTCAAATTTATACGTCGACCTCGGGATTCTCCTACCTCTGAGCAGTGTTATTCTCGGAGGTTTTGCATTTGGTAATTGCCTACTAATTAGCTCCCAAGTCGGAAACCAGCGGTTTAAGAACTCCTAGATTGAGTAGGATTTTTTTTCATAGGCAACTAGGATTGGTTAGTTGGCTTGAATTAGGAAATATTAAGTTAACAAATACATATTCAGATATTCTTGAGTGTTTCACTGCAGTCTACATAAACACTTCTTTGGGCCTTTTGTACAAACTCTTTGCTGGAATTCTAGACTTTGATTCTCTGATGGAATTTCCGCTTTTATCCATTGAGAATTTTAGCTCCCTTCTGTGGTTGGGAGCTTAGTGAAATACTGGCTTAATTACATCATACATCTCCCAAAAATGAAATCAAACGTACAAAAAAATAAAACTAATGTCCCTATTCACTATTGATACTATCTAAAATGAACAAATAGGTATCGTACAATCAAGGTTTATATTTTGAGTACAGTGTGTATTTCGGTCATCTCGGTATTTTGTGGAAATATTCAATCAATATGAAAATATTGAAAATTTTCAAAAATTAATGAAATATTGTGAATATCATGGAAAGCATAAGAAATATACAATGATATTTTAGCAATGTAAAAACAAACATGAAAGCACGCTTATATCTTGTCATACTCATAATTGTCAGGGAGGGAAATGGGTGCGGGAAACAATGCGAGAAATGAAAATAGAAATGGGAAACGACATCTAAAAAATATACTTAGTGCGGAAAACGACCATGCACATGGTTGACAAAGAAATCTACTAATACACGCATAGAAGATATAAGTACAAAATCTTAAAGAGGGAGAAACCCCACAAAAAAAGGGCATATTTAACCCCTCAAAAGAGGAGAAGATACCCTAATAACTCATCCCATCTGAAAACAAAAGATTAAAAAAAAAATCCTCTAAACAAGGAGGAAATAGATGACCAGAGGAAAAGAAGAATTTTCACTTTCAAGACCACCTCGCGAACTCCTTCCTCTTTGCCTTCAAATACCCAAAGGTTCCTCTCCTTCCATATAGCCCACAAAGCAGCAAATGGAAGAAAGCACCAAAGGAAGCAACCTCTCCTCTTACTTGTGTTTCCTCTATTGTTTACGCATGATTCCACTATCATTTCTCGAACGTTTCCCAATTTTGGGAAGACCGTATCGTACCTATTTTCTAAACGCATTTCCTAGGAAACACCTCGTGGTAAACGCGTTTCCCAGTAACTATGGTCATACTAGAATAAACAGCCATTTTGCGCAAGATTGATAGATTTCAATACATGCTGAGACAGGTATCCGAGACTTGACTTGTACATTTAAACATTTATAATCATGTTATTTAAGTATATAAACGCAAAAACAACCGCGTTACAACCTAAGGGGGTCATAACCACATGAAGTTGCAACCAACAGGTTTCCTATCTACTTTTTATTTCTTAATTAAAATTTCAAGTTATATAACTTAAATTATAATAATAATTAAACTATTGGAGTTATTATAAACTTATTATTGAAAATTATATGTAATGGGTTCGCTATTATATCCCTTATTTACCACTAATTTATTAAGTTTCATAAGTTAATCACAATTAGTTCTTAGATAAATAATACAGTTAATAATTGGGCTCTTCTTCGGTGAGCACAAAAAGCTACTACACTTCGGTGTGCAAAATCAACATTTCCTGTGGTAGTAATTTTTTTATTTATAAAAGTGTAGAATTTATTGAAAAACAAAGAGGTTGCAAAAGGAGCCTAAGAGGTCGAGATGACCTACTAAAGTTAAGACCACAGACAAAAGCCCAATAAGAGAAAACTAGACTACACTCTATCTAAATAACAAACAAGACCCGAACGAGAAACAAACTCCCCAAAAACCAAACCGCGACATTCAAAAAATAATTTGGACCATAAAAACATCAAACCCTTGATGTTGAGAATGATGTTCGCCACCACTTCCTCCATTCCTTCAAAGATCCTAAGATTTCGCTCCTTCCATAATCCCCCAGCAAATCGCAAATGAAAGATGTGCCATAAAACTTGCCCTCTGGATGAAAAGCCAATCGTGAACCAACTGGAAGCAAGATGCATCAAAGAAAATTGGAGCACCCAAGCCATCCAAACTCCGCAAAGAACGCCGTCCAAACTGCACTAGTCACGTCAACAAAGAAGAGCCACGGTAACTTTTTATGAATGCAAGATTCTTAGGTGGCAACGTTTTAAAAAAATTAGTAACTATTTTCATTGATGTTAATAACCATTTGCACACAATACATGAAGATTCTTAGGCACACCAAAGAACTCACCTTAAAAATTATATCTTCTGAAAATAGAAATATTCCTATAATGATTCTTAGGCACACCAAAGAATTCACTTTAAAAATTACATATTTTGAAAATAGAAATACTCCAGTAATGTTTCCTTCTTTCCCCGTGAAAATGGAAATATTTTGGTATATTTGATGGAAATATGTCAATATTTAATACAATGCACACAACTGAACAGTACCAACAAGAATAAGAAACAATAATATTTACCCAAGGATATCAATCAGAGGCGAATAAGAAACAATAATATTTACCCAAGGATATCAATCAGAGAGCACAAGCTGTTGTAATAGTGCAAAATATAATGAGGAGAGATTTGGCATACCACATAAAAGGCACCCAACAAAACAAGTAAGAAAATAGCTATGACAGATGCCTCCAAAGGTAAAACCAGAAGCCTCTTCTCAATTTGAGACTTAATAGAAGTCTTTTCTACATGTTCCTTTTCCTTCTTCCTGTTCCTTCTCGAGGGCCGTTCCTTTAAAGTGTCTTCATTCTTATCACCAGTTGAGTGTTTATCAGCCTTAGCTACAGCATTCTGTACCACGGCATCTCCCGAAGTCATATCCCCTGCCTTAAAGGTCAACCCCATAACTGGGATGTTAGTCTTGAAACTGGATTTCAACTCACTACATAGTCAGAGGAATGTGTACAATAAAAAAGGAGAAAACCAAACACAGACTTACACCAGAATGGGAATCCCCTAGTATTCCAGGCAATTGAAATTTGATTGATCGCGTGAAAACATCAAAAGCTTCAGAAAGAGCAATTCCAGACATGATACATGCTGCTGGAGCTAGTACAAGCATAAGGCGCACCTGGAAAATCAACCCAGACCAATGACAACAAAAGATAATAGGAGCAGAGAAGTAGGAGAAACACAGACAAAGTGAAGTTGGCTGTATGAAAGATCTCCTTACCATGACTCCCGAAAAATATACCGATGTTACTATATAAAGGACCACAAAGGAGCTGGCATCTGATAGGGGGGAAAAGCATGCCTACCCAACAAATGAGGGTCATAAAGTAAAATTTATGCAAGTCAGAAATAAGCAAACAAGATACAAGTCATCAAAATTGGAGCATCGACATACAATGAGAAGAATTAATACTTACAATAATGCCAGCTGGAACCAAGAATGCCAGAACATTTATGTCCATAAAGTATGATGGCCAGGTTGGTGGTTGATGTTCACTAACACTAGCTATAATGGGTATGTACTTGCTTGCATAAGTTCTGTTTCAATTCCAAAGAAAGGGGTATCAGAATGCTAATTCACAAGAAGTAGGAACCAAGCACATGGTTGAAGAACTCTGAATCATGATTAATTTTCTTCATGGATTCAAATGCCAAATGTATCCCAAGTTACATGTAAATGTAACAAAGATCTCGAAAGTAGATATAAATTAACAAATATCACTACTCGCTGATTAGGAGACTCATATTAGAGAATCCATTCCATAAGCCATGTCTTGCTTGTTTCAAAAGCTTAGCTGCAAAATCCTCTGCTTAAGGTGCAGCTGCAGCCTTAAGAGTCTTGCTACAACTCCTACTCCCAGTTCAGGACCTCAGAATGTAGTAAACCCATGACAAATGAATCACAAGTTAAGCTCATCAAGATTTAGTTTATCCTGGGCTTTGAACCATACATAACTACACAATCCTTCACCACTAGCTGAATTTGATATTATAACCTATATCCTCCATTGCAAATCATTCATTCAAGTAGACTAAAATAGACAAACATATAGATAACGATATGAGTTGTAAGAGTCAATGCTTACGGATCAAGAAGACTCAAACTGCGCCCACTCCATCCCTTTGTCGGGCTGGATGCTACCAATGCTACAAGTACTGCTACCGCAGCACAACAGACTACCCTGAAACATGAAACAATACTTCAAATTCCATATGAATATGTTGCATGCCAAGAGAACAATGCTTTATGGTTTATCAATTATCATCCAACTGAAGTAATTTAAAAGGTGACAAGATCATTTTATCAATCATCAGTTTGCTTCACAGGAGATGATTTGAGAACTATCTAATCAATTCCAAGGGAGCCTAATTTTACGATCTCAATAAAGCATTAAAAGAGATGCAAATGCACTAATCATTTGTTAAGATTTTCTTTATATTTATCAGAGTATTTATTAAGCTTTCTATATGCTTCACGTCTTACTAAAGGAATAGAAGGTCAGTGCAGCTTACATGCCAACAGACACAACAAGTGTAACAGCCACTTTAAACATTTTTGGAGAGAGGATTCCTTTGATATAGTACACAAGAGCCACCACATTGATAATAATGAAAACCTGAAAAATATAAAACCGTAAGCAGCAAGATAGCATGGTAAAAAGACAAAAATAGAGAACGTGGTACAAAATCTCAATCCAGCTCAGTATGGCATGGATAATAATGGCCTTTGGCATGGGGAACCAGTATATTTCTCCGATGCCAACAATGCCTATCATAATCTGAATCCAATTCTAGCATGAAGTAGGAAATCAGCAGCCTTTTTTCAAAGTAAATTAGAAATACTGTCTATGATACTATCCTAGTCTGAATCCAGTTCTACTATGACATATGAATCAGGAATGTTGTCCTTTTAAAATAGAAATACTGTCTAAATACTACCTGAGAATAATTCCACAAAACCTAAGGCCCATACATCAAAGTCTCCGGGAGAACTAAATCCATCAGATAAAGACAATGAAATAGCAATATATCAATATAAAAGTTAATCATCAATACAGAACCCACCAAAAATGATGCAAAATGTTCCGATGTCATCACTGCATTAAAACCAACAACAGGTACCAATGAGGCTAACAATGTTCCCAGGACGACCTGCAATGACAATACATATGGGAAACTTAAAAAAGCATATTGCTGAAACATGACTTGTAAAAATATAACTAGATTTTCCACGCATAGTAGCATAAAACACAAAAAAGAAAAAAAAGTGTGTTTTATTATTAGTTTTTTCACAGAAACTGTTCCCTGAAATATCAGTAAAAGACCAAAAAATAAAAATAAAAGTTACTTTTGCTAATCAGTTTCCATTTTCGTATAAATTTTGTTTGTGTGTAAAACCTATGTATACAAATCCTTATGTTCTTCAGATCTTTTTTTTTTCTTGCACGTTTTCAACTCTCTTTTTCACTGCAAACCTTCTCAATTATTACCACTATATATGTTTCTCCTCAAAAGATATTCTATCTCACAGATAAAACATACTTTTTTACTGTTTAACTTTCTCCTAAACCAGTTTCATTTACCACTCTTTTAAACCAAACCATGTAAAACCCGTACTTCAATATTCTTCTACCATACATTTTCTAGAGAAAAGCTAGTCCGCAAAAGTTTGCATACTCATAAGTATTTAAACATTGCCCGAGTGCGACGCGTGTTCAGAGAAATCCTCTTTTAACTCACTTTCACTGACTCAAGTTTAATGCAGACCAAAAATAGAGAAACTCAAGTTAAACTTTTTTTTTGAGGACAACCAAGCTGTCATCCTTTGTTATATACCGTTGGATCTTACGTATCCATGGCATGCGTGGCAACCAGTTATTCTCTCTTTCAAATTCGTGCCCTTCTGGGTTTTAAAGAAAGGTGGAAAGTACAACTAATACCCTAAATTCTTCTCTATCTTCAACCTTCAAATCATATCCTAGAGATGGGTATTCACTTCACCTCAGTTGTTGTTCATCTCTTAAGAAGGTCGTCCCCGCCATTGCCCATTGTGGCAAATTCAGGGAAGATCCAAGGGTTTTTTTCTTGTAAAGATTCGTCAGCCATGCAGTCCAATCCAAAGCTCTCACCAAAAAATATTAACATGTTCTCAAATTCCAAGTAGTTGGGTCTACGTTGAAATTATTTCAAACACGGGTTTCTATTAATTTTAATTTGGGAGGTTTTGATGAAACTACACTTTGGGTCTCTTGAAATCAGTTTGAGATTTGTGTTTTTCCCCACGAAATACCTCAAGCAAAAACAGGGCATCTTCAAAAACCCAACCTATACAGATCTCTCACAAATCCCCTTTACCTTCAGATCCAAACTCACGATGGCGGTGGTGGTGTTTTTTTGATAAGTGTGTATATTACTATGAAAAGGGAGAACTCCCAAATAACCAATATGTAGGATTTTTTGTTGAAAGGTTTTGGAGAGGGATTAAAGATGGCAATGTGTTCTGATTTTGAGAGGGGGAAAGGGTGTAGTTGCAGAGGATTGAAGTTGGAGAGAGAGAAAGCAAAGGTTTTTTGGTTTCTTGAAAGAAAAGTCCGAAAAAAGAATTTAACAAGAGTTTAACTTGATTTTTTTTTGTCTGAGTTTGACTTGAGTTAGTTAAAATGAGTTATAAGATGTTTTCTCTAAACACGTGTCGCACTCTGCGAATGTTTGCATATTTACGAGTATGCAAATGTTTGCAGACTAATTTTTTTCCACTTTCTACTATGATTCAAGCTCTAAAATGCATGCCATAGAAACTACTTACAAGAGGAGCATAAGCAATATACAGCCGAGAAGAGTAGCGACCAGTTACAATGCACATAAGCACATGCATTGGAATAAGGTTAATAATAAAGGTGTAACCTCCCCAAGAGCACACCTGAAAATGGAAACCATCCACCAACAAATATCAATACAAAAGGGCAAAAGAAGAACAATGGCAGCGTTTGGACACCACACTTACCATGTAAAAGTATGATAGAGCATTTAAAGTAGCATAGAAGAGGGATCCAGTGTTCAATGTCTGCACATAATTTGTAAATCATTATTGGAAAAGAGATCAAAAATGAAATAATAACATTTCAAGCTAAAGAACGTACAATACCCTTAGAAACGAAACAGAGAGAACTATAATTCAGTAAAATAGTTTTGACTTTTCCAAGATTCAACCTTGTTTCAGTAGTAAAATGAAGCCCTAGAAGAATAATGTGGTAGTATTTTAACAGTTCTCACCTTTATATAAAGATAGAAAGTGAAGATCAAAGCAAATATAGCTACTGCTTCATTGTCATAGCTTCCAGCCACAGAACGAGATATATAGGATGGCACCTATAAAAAAACATAGAGAGGCGTTTAGTTTTAAGTTGCAGCCGCAGTGAAGTTATTGCACAAATTTTGACAGAGATGTTTAGAAAGAAACAACAAAAGAGTCATCAAATTTAAGACACACCTTACCACATCCATACAGGTATATAATAATATTGGTAGCATATTTATTGCAAAAGTTTCAGTCAGTATTACAAGATGCATCAGAATAAACTAGACATTGTACATGCATCGTCTTAACAAACAGGGAAAGGTAATTTGGTGTTTGCCATGAAAATATGCCTGATGAGCACATTAAGAGAGCAAGTTAAGAGGCTTAGCCAACCTGATTGACTCTGAGGTATGGTATTGTATCTGAACATCTAGGAGTCAGTCAGGACTCGGATAGGTAAGAACCTAGATATTGGAGAAAGCAATATGGAGCATTTGGGACTGCAGAAGGCCAGCAACAATCAATATGGGCTTCTATGCTCCATCAAGGGAGAAACAAACTTGACACATATGGGACCAGAAATAGAAGAAAAGAGGAGTGCACTATTGTGAAAAAAAGATCTGTCAAGACTCAAAAGAGCCCTAAATTTCTACCACACCAGCTTCCTAATTGCACGACCACGTGCCGGGCAAGAGTACTGTAAGAATTAGAAAAATATTAAAATTCAACAATAATAAAATGAAATCACTGGATCACAACAGCATATTTCATTGCCATATAGATGTTTAAGGTATAAATATAAAGATCAAAGCTGCAATGGATCTATCAACGACTCAGAGTATGTCTAGTAGAGAAAAGGCACAACTAGCATATTTCATTGCCATTCAATGTTGTTGCTATTCACGGTCTAAAAAAAGTGGGTATAGAAATTACCATAGCTAAAAGAACCGCTGCTGTCAATCCAGCACCAGTACCCTTAACTTCCTGGAAGAACAGCAATAAACTTATAAACACATCACTGATTTCTTTTTATAACTATAAATACATCATTGATTTAATATGTGCTCAATTACTGGAGTCCAAAACATGGATAAATTTGGCCAGAAAGCAAACCTTCGTCAGAAGGTATGTCGCCCACGCGGCATTAGCTGAGAATATAGGAGCAGTAAATACACATACAGTTTCCACAGATAGAGGAATGTTCAAGGAATTTAGTAGCCTGCAATCAGAAGGTAATTTTACAAAATATTAGCTGCCCTGAGGAACGACTGACAAATACTACTTCAGTAAATTTATAATCTTTGGAAACCAATGTGAAAAAATAAAAAACACCAGAATTATGGAACCAAAGATCAACTACAAAATTTTCCACAATAATTTCTTTAAAAACAAGAAAAGTCACATAAATTTCAAATACTTACCACCATAGTGAACCTGCTGTCAATGTCAGTCCAGGATAAACAGTTCCACCAATCACACGACCAAGGGGATACCTTAAGAAAAATGGAGGAGCATTGTCTTTAGAATTAATTTAACGTCTACCAACTTAGCTAAAAGATTAAGTAAACATGTCTTTCAGCCCAGTTATAATCAATATTACCAGGTCCGGTCATCAAACCAGTTCCAAAAGTCATATATTCCATTCTTCGTAAGGTACTGAAATCAATAAACATGACAGTCAGCTGCTATACAATCTAAAAAAACAAAATAAAATAATAGAATCAATTGAATCCTGAAAAACACGTGAGAAAAAAAATTCAAGAAAACAGTCGACATTCATGAAGTGTATGAACAGCAAAGACAGAGCTCCTGGTCAAAAAACACCCGATCATAGCCATGATAGAATCAACTGGTTGTGAATCTACAAGACTATTGATTTTTTTTCGGGTGGTATTTCATACTGATAGGCACAACTCCCATGCACTATGCTACATTTTTCCCATCAACTTCTGGAAACGCAGAGTAGGTTTTTTGTTCGTATTATCAACCAAAGGATTAAGATATATCTAACATAAAACAGATACATCACTGTATAAAATACCACACCTTACTTTTGCATTTTTCCAGTGGCTAACAGATCCTACTGTGAATTAGTGATGTGTGAAATTGTGCAACTTCTCATATTGATAATATTTTAACTTATTTAACAAAATGCAGAAAAGTCAACTAAGTCAAGTAAAACAAGTTTTAAGTTGGCTTGAATTTGAGCAACCACACAAGTCAATTTTTGAATTTTTAAACCTTGACATTATCAAGCATGAGATGAATTCATTGCTCAATAAGATCACTATTTCATAGTTCTCATTCCTTTCACATGATGGGCATGACTTGCTAATGTATTCTATCAATCAATCAAGAAAGCCTCCTCTCAACTATTTGGGGTGGGCTACTCAAATCTAGACATATCTTCCTTTAGAATGTATGGCTTAAGATCTTCTTTTTACTACCTCCATCAATTTGCGAATGTAACTATTGCCCAACTTCAATTATGTGCCATCTTTCTTTCTTCTAGTGTAAAAAAAAGATGGAATTGGCCCCCGATTCACATTTCAATGTTCTTTATCCAACTATGGATGAGCGACCTTAAGTTCATGAAAAACAGCTACAATATAAATTTGTAAATTTCAACAGCAATAACAGTCAAATGTATCTTCGTGGACGCTTAATATCTTACGAATCTACAAACATGGTACAATAACTTTATTCATAAGGACGCTTAAAATCTAAGTACAAATTCATAAGAAACCAAATCTTATATCCACGGGAAATCAAAATGACGAACCTGAGTAACTCTGTAATTGAAATAAGGATCAAACTCGTGAATAACACTCTCGTATTTTATAACCTGTAAATCGATCCAAAGAACTGTGAGATTGCAACCTAAGAACAATTACATACAAAATCAACATTACTTCACAAAACCTAAAACCTTAATATGTTCACTTCTGAAAACATAAACGATCAGATCCACCAATGTACAGAAACAGAGAAGATCAGTAGCACGACTTACAGAGAAAAGACGTATCGAGAAGGCAAGAACTCCGATCAGTAGGAGGATGAACAAGGCGAGCACGTTCCCGAAGGCAAATCTAATACTTGCTGCTTTCCCATTCTCCAAGGACGCCATCAATGGCGAAAATCGAGTTCTGAGTCGCAGAGCGAGACCCAGAGGAGAGTATGACACGGTTTTTTTCTAGGTTCTACGAAGACGAGGAGACTTTGTAGGTAGAGCGACCCAAAGGGCTTTAATTACAAAAATGCCCCTGTATTAAGTCCAGTCCACGCCGTTTAATGACCACAATATTGCTCATATTATCGTCTACATTTGGCGGCAAAATCTAAGTATACCACGTAGAGTACACCGTAAGGAATGTCTACCAGCCTGGGACGGGTGCAAGGGGTGTCAATTTCTACCCGATTCACTACTGCAAACTTTTCAAATTTATTTATATTTTTGTATTTGTTATATAACACATGGGTACCCGATACTTGAAAGGAAAACTGAACCGTCATACCCGAACATAGGTTGAAGTTTTGGGTACATGGACACCTGAACCGAAACCAACCTGTTGACACCCCTAACGGATACAAGCTATGCACATGCATGGGATGAGGTCGATAGGTTCCATCTAATAAACTTGATACCAAGGTTTAAAAGGGACCATTTTAGTGTGAAAAGAAGACCTGGCTCCAAGTTGTTCCGGAATAGTGGAATAGTGGAATTGAGTTTCTTGACCCTTTGCCTCAAAGTTAGTCAATTCTATTTCTCGATACGGGGGTAGGGAAGGGATATAACTCAACAGTAGAGTGTCAACTTGACTTGGTGGAAGTCATCAGTTCGAGCCTGATTATCCCTTAACCCAGACTAATGATAAAGCGAGACACAAATTGTTTAGTTCAAGTTCTTCTCGTAAAAAAAATATGAAGTAGTGGGGGCGTTACCATTTTCTGTTATAACGGATTGTAACACACAGAGGCAAAAAAATGGGAAAAATGAAAAATGATGAAAAATAATGTGAAAAAACAGATCTAAAATTTGAATTTAAATTTCAAATTTTCAGGCTTTTTTTAACAAATTTTTACATAAAATAACAGCAGTTATTTTCATTATAACGGCTGTATTTTAAAACCATGCACAGAAAACCAAGATAATTAATGATGAGGAGATCTTCCTCACAAAAATCCAAATCATTCCGAGATATTCGTAGACTGATTTAAAAGTTGAAGATTTATGGACCATATAATTTTACCGTGTAAACCACATGATGGGGTAAGAAATTTCAGAATGGGCTGATTTTTTTATAGGGGTAATCTATATGGTGAGGAGATAATCTTCACCAAAAATCAGCCATTGATTCATCTTCTATGTGGGTCCGCCAAAATGGTTGTCGAAAATAGTTGTCAAAAATGGTTGTCCCCCGATCCTGACCCATATGTTAATGCTCAACATGGATCCATAATAAACTAAGGCATCATGGTCTAGGACCAACTTATGACACTTTTGAAGAAGGCCCAGGCCCAATTTTGAGTGTAGGTATGCGGAGGAATGGATCAAACGTTCATAGGATTAGTAGGACTGCCACTTGGCAATTTTTTTGGCATGAATAACACGTGGGAGAGGCATTACTGGCTAGCGCTTCAAAACCCTTTTTTTTAAAAAAAAAAGGACGCTGCAGTATAAGAGAAATTTTTTTATCCTGCAACTTTTGATCCAGCTTCATACAACCTATAATTAAGTGCCACCTGTCCTGAGTTAAGGTGCCCATTAACTATAGTTGTTTTTTCTCCACTTTTAAGGGTAACTACAGTTAAGGGCCCCCCTAAATCTCGGGACAGGTGGCGCTTAAATACAAATTGCAGGATCACAGACCAGCCCATTTATGTTGCATAGCGCTTAACTAATGTAGAGCAAAAATGAACTCCACTTAAACTAAGGCCCTGCTCGATTCACTTGGGTGCACTCTAGTGCAAGTAGCCCATACGGTCAGTGGTCTCTAAGAATGTTGCCACGTGGCTCATATGGTTGTCTGTCAAAGTTCCACTCATTATTACTGCCAAAAACTTGGCCCGCACGCAACGTTCACCACCGAGCACTACAATCACCACTTGCCGGCACTAGCATTCCTCTTATATTAAATATAATTAAGACGAATACTAGGGCCGGCAAGCGTTTCTGGCTAGCATTCCTCTTCTATTAAATATAATTATTATTCTTATTATGATGGTGTCTCCAAAATGTTTAAAAAATAATAAGTGTGACGACTTTGACCAAATCAAGTGGACACAAAACAACTAAAATTGATCAGATCGACTCTATTGATGATGTCCAATTTCAACTTTCAAAAGCTCAAAACAACATCAGCAACAACAACAACGATAGATTTTATTGGGTGGCTTGTAAAGCTTCTTGCATTCTCTTTGCCATGGCTTCCAAGCTGGAGTTGAAATAAGAAACTAAGTCCTCATATCTCCACCCTTCCACAGGATCAACGGTGAATGACCACTCGATCTTACACGACCCATCTTCACTGTTCTTTTCCCCAGGCAATAATGGAAATACCTTGATCGTCGCCACGTATGAGTTAAATCCTATGTTGTTCTCAATGATCTCGTACCTAAGACACCGTTTTATGGGATCTATGGCCAGTAATTTCTCCTTGGCCCAGTTAATTGTCTCTGAACCGCTACCATCGGATGAGATTATTGCCGTGCCAGCACAGTACCTGATGCAGCCGGGTTGTCCGGGTACGCCTTCGACTTGGCGACACGTATCGATGCTAGGGAGCCATTTATGTAGGTTGAAGAAGTCCTCAAAGAGAGACCATACTTGGTCTGCTGTAGGACCTGTTAGCTTGGCACAAGCCTCACCTTCCCACTTTGGCTGTGGCTTCTGTGCCATGAGAGAAAGAGAGAAAGCTTATCTGGTCCTTCAATTGAAGAGAAAGGGTGCTAAGCTGGGATTGCTTATTTATAGAGATCTCAGTTTGGAAGATTACCAAAAGGACCTTTGTGGGTCTATTTTATTTTCTTTACCAAATTGCAGACAGCATCAGGAAACGCAGCCCACATGTAGCGGGGCTCCATCCACCTAGAAGATTTCTTGGGTCAAAAGTTAAATTGGTCAGATGATCACAACCAACTGATTTACTGACTACATTTAGAAAAATCCAAAAATTGTCAGGTCAATGGTCACAAATGTTTGGTTCTGATTATTTGATCAATTTTTTTTTTTGCGGACTTGACAATCTTTGATGCAGAGGACTCTTTTTATGGATCCATAGACCTCAGGATGTTTTCTAGTCGTTAGATTGAGTACTCAAAAAATATGCTTGAATCCAACGGCTAGAATCACACCTAAAATGTGTCTGCCATCTGGCACATGGTTTTGTAAGGTGTCAAACACTCTATAAGACACATTTGCCATTTGGCCAATGAAATGAGAGTTAAATACTACCTAGGGAATCTGTTCTCTTTTTTAAAGTTGTTATAAAAAGGAGTGCACGACCGTTTATAAAAGCCACGTGCCAATCTCTTAGAGGCCAATGACCGTATGGATGTTTGAAACATTTTTATGTAGACCTACAGACCAAAAATCAGTATGATTGATGATTTCTAGCCGTTGGATTTGAGTACCCTAAATAATGCTCCAATCCCACAGTCGAACCTTAAAAAAAAAGACTCAAATCCAACTGTTATAAATCACCGATGGGCCAAACATCAATACGGTTAAAACTATGGTATAACTCATTCAAGGTGGGGCCATATCGGTCATGTCCATCATTTCACATAGTCATGCTTCATAAGATAAAAATTGATACATTGATAAACACTAAGAAAATATGAAAACAACAAGCCCAAAACGTTGCAAATACTAGAATCATGCATACATGCATGTCATGGACACTCTAAGCATGTTAATTAACTAATATTCCTAAATACAAATATAAATTAATCCCATAACACTAACAACGTCGATAACGAATAAGCACCGACGACGACACGAATCCTCTTACAAAATAAAAGAACTCCGACACACAAACACCGATAAAACTAACAATGTGGTGCACCCCATACAAACATAGCAAGGGTGGTAGTAAGAGTCAGTAAGATGGGAACTGACATATGATCAGAGACGACCGCGACTCCAGAGTGTGAATTTGGTGACGGCGAAGGAGAGTCGGCGTCGGCGTCTGTCGGAAAAGGTTGGGGTGGAACTGCAACGGGTGGTGGCGATTGCGGAGTGAGCACATTGATGACCAATCTCTGGCCGTTCTTGCAATGATCAGGGCCCCCACTTATGAAGTAGAAGGGGCCTGGTTTATCCAGCTTGATAACAGTCTTCCCATCATCGAAAACAAAGATTGGGTTGGTAGTATTGCAGTGATAGTAACCCCTTTTATCCACCACAAGTACTGAATCATCCTCGTACTCGAAATCTGAAGAAAAACAAACACCAAGTCAGCGGCAAATGCTAGAGATTTGATAGTGACCGTTAGATTTGCATGGCGATTGATGAGATTGTGGGCCATGTGTAACGTATGGGGGTACATATATACAATTGTACCACAGGCTCATCACATTTTTTTATTTTTAATAAAAACAACAAATTTAATCATATATATATTGCCTCACAGCACATAAGTACATAACTAGACCGTTGGATCAGATCAAAGTAATGTAAAATACTGTGTGCTGTGCAAATCCAATGGCTCAGGATGAGTGGCTCTATAATGATGGAAGATTCACATACACACAAACAAAAAAAAATTTTTTTTTGAAAAATAGCGAACAACCCATTAAAGAAGGAAAATAAGAACTTACAGAGAGAATCTCCAACTAGAAATCTGCTCTTGGCAGCCCACTGGTTGTACATTTCAGTATTATTCGCATCAGGAAGTCGCCAACCGCCACTTTCGCCGACTTTGAATTCATTCGAAGCTCCATCGACAGCGTCCAGGGCGTTCATTGTGGCCAGAATGCAGAAGAAACCCACGAGAGAAGCCATGTTGTTCTTCATTTTTCTTCTGAAGGTTGGAGCAGTAGTGATTAATGGGGCTCTAACCTTCTGAAATGGATTCTCAAGGAAAGTCGTGTTTGATGATAAGAGTAGTAGTAGTAAGTAGTTTTACTTTTAAATGTGGTGGACGCTGCGGTTATGGATAGTTATTGGTCGTTATCTATCGAGGAAGGTGGAGGGGTGGAGAGACGGAGGGACGTGGGTAGTTTCAGTTCGAAATTTAAATAGCCGTTCATACCCACGTGTCATATACTTGGCTGCGTCTGGGACCCACTTTTTGTAGGGCGCCTTCCACACTCAGGGGAGATCTACTAAGCCCACCAGGAACGGATCTGCAACATATGTCGCACTAGATCTGCACCATAAGTCAGAAATCATAAGCCCGTTCGATCTAATTTTAGAAAAATACTTTTAGATCCAATTTAATAGCTTGAACTATGTTTATTATGCTAATTTGGACTAATTCTACGTCCCTACCTTCTAGATATGGGTCAGAGACGATCCCGAGCCAACTTCTTGGATACTTGCAGGAATTGGCTCAGCCCGAGATTCTTATAACTGTCCAATCCTTCAGACATGAGTGTAGGCGGCTATACTAAGATTTGGCATTTGTTGAGAGAAGGGGTATAGCCATTGATTGTGACGTCTAAAGAGATCTTGGAGGACCCTTTGACTAACGTACCAGTTAAAGAACTAGTCTATAGTATGTAGGTACCATTTTCGGCATAGACACATGGAAATCTGAAGTAATGACACGTGGCAATAGACAATCTGAGACTAGAGACGTCGTCGAGGAGATAGGTCCTCGGAGTCGAGCAGGATTTCAGTATCCTCGGTTAGCGCACCGAAACAATGTTCGTCTCAGAACCCTTATAAAGTGGTTCAGAAGAGAAGGGGCGAACACACCGGCAGAGAGAAGTCGGCGGTAAGACCGAAGGAACACTGATTGAACGATTAAAGTCAAAAAATTGCCACCTAATGTACTTTAGCCACTAACCACAATCTACGGCTTGTTAGGCGGCTGTCAGATGTTAGTGTATTGAACAATACGACATGTCATCATGTTTCTTTACACGTCATCAATCTCTAAACATTTAGATAGAGACAATATTAACACTGTAAAGGCATACAATCTTGATTTGAAGATTATTACTACTAAAAATCTCGTTTGACCTTTATGCTGGTGGAGGCCCACCAATGGAGTGTTTTGCAGGATCTTCTCGGTTACCTCGGATCAGTAGTCGACTATCTAGGATCAGCAGTCGACTACCTCAGATCAATAGTCGGACACCTTGGGAAGAATGTCAATTGTCTCGAGAAGGAGATCAAAGATCTCAGATCAATCGATTGTGACCTCGAATTAATTTCTCGAATCCACCATTAGAAGTCAGATTTTGAGATCGTGGTTTTCGTCAGTTTGACTTGGGACATTACGCATATCTCAAGGGTGTGTGTGGGATTTTTCCTCTACATAGTACATCGAGGGGGATGTGGCGTAAGCCAACTAAAATTGAAAACACCGACAATGAGAACCCAAGATATGTGACTGGGGATATCAAGATTTAGGTTCAATGATGCAACAAGTTAATTAGAATAAATTATGGGCTGGGGCATATTACATATGATTTTACTCATTCATAGTTACCATTTTTTAGTGTATCTTCCATGCACCTATTGGTGGGTAATGTGAATGGGATGTCAGTTGGGAGAGAACTCCTTACTTAATTGGAGTTTCTCTTCACATATTCTATGGCAACAACTCTTCTCTTTTGTGTTACTCTCTTCTTGAATTTCTTCTCTGTTTTATTGGAGTACAAAACATAACGAGTTTTTTTTTTTTTTTTTTGTATTTTGCTAGTACAAAAGAGAAGACAGTTGAATCTTGGGAGGTGTACACTAGTCTTAGAAGCCAACATTATTTACAAGGCAGCTTTTACACCGTAAGGACATTGTGCACAGCATGAACCCGATCTATTACAACCTTGCCGGATACTGCTACCTCACTGTTACTGATAAGTTGTTTCTTTTGTTATTTTACAAATTTCTGTCATTATCATTTCTTCAACAACATATCTGTGAGTGGATTTATATTTCATGATTGTTTAATCTGAATCATATTTATTAGATACCTTATTTTTTTTAACATATGTTATCTGGCTAAATTATCTGGATCTATGACGTATTACCGCAGAAACACCGTCCATGCTGGATCAGACGCATCTGAACCCTAATCAGACCCCTCTACGAACCATTTCACCAGAAAAACACAAGAAAGTTTTTTGTAATTAAAATAGAGATACATTTTAAACAAAAATTTCAGCCCTGCATCTCAAATTAGATCGTCAAATTGCTTCTTCAAGGAGAACAGTGCACTATCATGAAATAAATGTGCAAGCAATCTGAAAGTACTGAGGCTTTGGATCAATACACACCTGTTTACCCTAGCTGTAGCGCTAGAGCTACTAACTCATCAGAAATAAAGCACGAGAATGCCGTCTGAAATGCCAGAAGACAATTTACCCAACTGCCCTACTTCTGAACCAATGGATTTGCTGTTTTAAGGGGCACTTCTCCTGCTCTCCAAAGTTCCATCACAACTCGAAGTCTTTTGCTGAATTACCGTTCAGAATGTCTGAAACTGTATGTTATAGAGGAGATTTGTCCATAATGGCTAAAACTGTATGTTGTGCAAAAAAAAAATGGAAACAACTCGTGCTGTCCTCCCTGCGGCAAAGAGATCTCCCCACAGGCACAGATTCAAGAATGCATAAACTCAGTTAAATACCAGTAGTGAACAAGGAGATTACTCGAAAGGGATATAATTATGGAGAGAGAGAAAGATATCACTTTATATTTTGATCAGTAACAAGAAACTAAAATAGAAAAAAAGGTACAGGGGAAAGAAGAAAAAAACAAGTTAAAAAAATAAAGCCACTAAACAAGACGTCCCTATGGACTCCTTTCCTAAAAAAATTTGTCAAATCAGTAGCTACCCTTGGCACAAAGGAAAATGAAATGTTCTAGAGACCACATTCACTGTAACTTTAGCCAGGTGGATAAATGCAACACCCGATTCTTGGACCAGGAAAACAGGATATATAGTCCACCCAGAAAAGAACAGTCTGAAGAAACCAGGTTACTTCAAATTTGCCTCTTTTTGTTGATCTGCTCACCTGTTCATTAGAACGAAATACAGACACTTCAAAAATATGAATAAGATATGAATGCAGAAGTTAATCTGCAAAAAAAATATTCCACGAACTATTATATCATTGCCGATCCATGCAAAACAAAATTAATCTTTGTCAGAGAACAAAGATTGGGGATTCTAAAATAAAATCATGCCTTTGCCAATAACATACCTATGAGTTCTCTTGAGCAAAATGGCTGTCATCAGAAAATATTTCAGTGTCATATTCCTAGCTCAAATTGAGCTCTACATTCAAGCAGGAAAGACAGCACCTATGTTGCATCCGTACGAGTATGAGCATCAGAATTCAATATGGGTACAGTGTTGGATACAGCAAACCCTAAGAGAGGTTTTGTGAATCTTGCAGTATATTTAAATAATGCAGAAGAAATAATTATTTTCATACAATAACAAGGATTATATAATGGGATATCTTGTGGGTTGTATCATATACCTATAGACGAGCATAAATGAATGTATTGGAAAAAGTAGAACTCAATAGTCCATGATGGAAGTTCATTTATGCCATTCAAGTAAGGAAAGGAAAAGACAAGGAAATCTAAAAGTATCACACAAGAATCCATTGCAGTGTCAGAATCCGACAAGCGTCGACATGGGTCTTTCACCCATTTCAAAGAATCCATGCAAAATAGGACAGGATAAATGTTTCATGCAGTCAGAAGAGAAGTAGCTGAACTATCAAATAAGACTGAGCTTTGACTGAAAGATCATGATTTGGAGTGTCTAAAACTGAAATGTGTGACACGGGTCTTTCACCCATTTCAATAGGACAGGATAAATGTTTCATGCTGTCCGAGAAAAAGTAGCTGTACTTTCAGAAAAAAGACAGCCTTTTCAAGTTTCAACATTTAGAAGCACGAGTTTTTGTGATCATGGACAGAAAGGCCATGATTTGGGCGTCGAAATGAACCCCAAATAATAGATCACGACATAAAAAATACCCACAGAATATATGATATTTACCATAAAAAAAGTGCAGCTGAGATGTAATCTTCTTGGCATCTATCTCATATACTGCTCCTTTGAACTGCTTCCTTCTTGCCCATCATCATTTCTTGGAACTGTATGCGCTTGGCGACTCTGATGTCAAGGATATTAGGTGGCGTTGGTTCAAGGGACCCATGTAACTCTACCAGACGAAAGAACTCCTGCTTTGTGAGATTTTTCTTCTGAATGAGTTCATCAACTATTGCATCCATGAGCCTTCGATTTCGCAGCAGGATCTGAAATACATGCATAACATATTGCATAGGGTAATTTATATAGTTAAAGATGCGAAGACGGTTACTAGCTAAAGCTTCTTCCACATAACAAATGCTTACCTCCTTAGAACGTTGATAACACATGTTCAGAATGCGCAAGGCCTCCAAATCAATCTCCTGATGGTTGAAAATTTGAAATACACGTTATGCATCGTGGGTTCAAATATTAACACTACGTGTACCAATATAGCGAAACACAAATCAAGGTATATGGCAGAGTGCACCATACATTAAGTCGATCTGCAACCCAAAAGTCAGATAACCCATGATGTTTCTCAGAAAGGCCACCAAGAACAAAACTCCGTGCGGCAGATCTAGCATTGTCTCCTGTTTCTGCCCATATCGTGCTCAACTGAAATATTTTCATCACATTATTAATTTTCATTGTCACCATATATCCCCTAGACCAATGAAAACATGAATTGGACAAATAACTAGATCCCCATGTATCTGCATCACTGTAGATGTCGCAGTCACACAACAAGACAGAAAGGAATCGTACTCAAAATACTATAAGCAGCAAGCAACTAACACTGGTTCATTAAAACCAGAATGATCAACTGCAAAAACTAAAATGGGAATGAGTGTACTTGAAATGGGTCCTCTCTGCTAACAATATATTTCCAAGGCTCTTTAGAGGCTCGAGGAACTTCAGTCACTGGCATTTTGACAGATTACCGCTGTGTATTGTGTGAAGCTTCCCATTCGAGATTCCTACTGGGAGACACTAATGATCACTAAATCTAATTAAAGAAGCTCAAGTACAATATTTTAATTAATAAGGGGAATGATGCTTTAGTTTGGTTAACACATTGGATGGTTCTTTTCAATAATATCATTACTATGGATGGTACTTGTCCATTATATCATGTTTTGAAGTAGTGCATTTCCAATAAATTTTTTCTCCATCTCTATTTTTTTTCCGTGAGAATGTGTCAATGCTCAAATGAAAATACTCGTTCACTTCCTTGTGAGCCTTCAAGTTTAGAGGATCTGTGGTTCATTTATTTCATTTCTGCATTAGCTAAAGACTCTAATATTTCAATAATTTTTGGTCCATAATATTTCAGTAGAAACTTTGGCTTAACAAGAAGAATATGGGCTGAATTCTGTATGTAGTTTCATTGTAATTTGTATTTCAACAATTTTTAGTACAAACATCATTACATAAAAGATAGTATTGGAATCAATAGACTTTCTAATGCATTGTTGGAATCTTTCATATCACATTAAAATGAGGTTTGCTTATGCTAAGTTAGATGAATTCAAAGAACTGAATCATGTCTTTTCAAAAGCTGCAAACTGATCCCCTTATTTGAACAAATTTATTCCAGAAGTATCACTATTGATGCTGAGTGGGGCAGTGGAGATCAAGTTGTGAAGAAACTTTCAAGAACAAGATTTATTTATTTAGTTTAGTTTTTTTTTTTTTTGAGGGGGGGATCCCTTAAGGTTTCTAAAATAACATTGGCCTTCCCTATCAGAAGATGCGGAAGATGGAATCAATGGCAGTTACAAAATTACACTTGTACCTCTAAACTCTAAAGCTTTTATCAATGTTCTTGTTGAGTTAGGTGTCTTGTATCTTGCAGGAGGTAATTTCTACAGGGATTTCATTGTTAAATTAAGCCACAGATTTAATGGCGTCTATACAAGTCCGTACAGGTCGTGTTTGGATACAGCTTGTATTGGGGTATCTCATGTACCAGATACTTCTATATATTCTCTAAAGGGTAGTTGGGGTTTCACTTGTACATTGAGAAAGTGAGAAAGAGAGACTATTGTAACCCTAATTTCTTTGGAGATAGTGAAAAAGGCTTTTCTCACCCGGGGGCGTAGGCACACTACCAAACCACGTAAATCTGTTGTCTTTGTGAATGATTTTTATTTCGATTATAATGCAAGGGAATTTTCACATTGGGCTCGAGTGGGGGAGCCTGCGTAAATGGGGTACACTCGGGGTGGGATGGCTCGTGTAAAATGGGACCCATGAAGGAGGGTTCGACCAAGGGCCTGGATCTGGGCTGTGAGATGAAGGAATTTAAAATCTCACGCCCCCATCAGTCGCGGCTTTTGGGAGTATTGGTTAGATGTCCTACACAAGGTTTAAAATTTCGGTTTCACATGCCATTTCGGTGAGGCCCGAAACCAAAATTTCGGTCGAAATGTCAAAATTTTGAAATTGAGATTACTAATGAAAATTTCGAAATTTTGACCGAAATTTCACAAAAAACAAACCGAATATCCAAAATTTCGTTTGAAATTTTGGAATTTTAAAAATTTTGATTTTTATGGATTTCGGTTTCGGTGTAGCCCGAAACCGAAATTTCAGTCTGAAATTTCGAAACTTTTCGACGAAATATAAAACCTTGGTCCTACATCAAAGTAGTATTAGAGCGGGAAGTCTCGTGTTCGAGACTCCTCACAGGGGGTGATTAATTCAAGGGAATTTTCACATCGGGCACAAGTAGGGCAGCTTGCGTAAATGGGGCACACTGAGGGTGAGATGGCCCATGTGAAATGAGACCCATGAAGGTGGGTTAGACCAAGGGCCTGGATCTAGGCTATGAGACAAAGGAATTTAATCTCATGCCTCCATCAGTTGCGACTTTTGGGAGTAATGGTTAGATGTTCTGCATCAGGTTCTCTCTATTTTATGCTGGTTCGTGAAAAGTCAATTTACAATAGTACTTTATCTCTTAAGTTATACTTTTGTAAATGACCATTATACCTTTTTGTAATTCGTCTATCCATGAACTTTACCTTTCCCAAATTTTACTCTTAAGTCTTAACCGATACCTTAACCATCCTCTCCCTCCTCACCATCACAACTGATCACATAGGTTCTATCATGGTTTAAAAATGGTTGTTATAAAGAAAAATAACGATCGTTACAACGATAGTGCCCCCACTCGTTTCCCCCTTTTTATGCCCAAAACAAAAAAAAAAAACGCAATCCATGTTATAATAGTTGTTATTTTCCGTTATAACGGCAATTATTTAAAAAAAAAAACCTTATTTACTATTATCAAGGTTTTAGTAAAATATAATTTTCTAGCCCGTTTTTACTCAAATGTGACAGATGTGACCACGTTATAACAGGTCCTTAAAAATGTTGGGTTCTATTTGAATATGATTATTCTAAGGATTTCCATAGACTCTATGCAACATGACGAACTCCCACAAAGGAGAGTTCAATGTAATCTATATCCATCTTTCCTCATCATCGTCTCCCTCCTCACCTCACAAAGCACCAAAACTCTAGATCTGAGCATATTGCCACCGCATCATAAATATGTGGCTCCAGCTCCTCTTCTCTCTCATACTCTTATCTTTGTTCCATTAGTCAATTTTGTCTTACCAAGTTAAACAGTGAGAGGTAAGCATTGTTTTTAAAAGCGTGCCTCGAGGCTATTGAGATGTACGCCTTGAGGCAAGGTTTAAGCCTCATCAATTGAATGTTCTAAGGCTTAAGCCTCAGTCGGTTGAGGCATAACCGCATAAGCAGGGTTTAAAATATCGTTATGTTTCTTTGTCACGGGCAAGCTGACAGAACGAGATGTATCGACCGCAACGAAATGAGACAATATAACAAACACTATATGTCTTGATAAGGTTAAACCATTTTTTAATGCTTAATTAGATGACAGACTAATCTTTTAGCATTTGTGTTATAAAAGTACATATACCACGAAAATAAGGTTTTATTATACCAATTTTAGTACTTAAATTAAGTTGTTGGTACGAGACAATACATTCCCCTAATGTAATGCCTCAATACGTTACTGGAATGAGACGAAATGAGATTTTTAACTATGGGCGTATGCCTTCAAGTGTGAGGCGTAATAGTAATGGGCTAGTTGAACCTTTAAAATTTGATTTTTTTTATATTTTTCTTTAGTTCTTTTCCCCAAAATTTCCTCAATGGTTTAAATGACCCAAAAGAAGATACTTTTAACCATTTTTCCTCTTATTTGGGAGAACCCTCAAGGTTAAGCTATTCTGACTTTGAATCGGATACTGAATGGATTCTTGAAAAGTTTGACTTTGAAGAGGCGGGAGGGACAGAAAAGGCTTTATCATGGCATATTGACATCGATGAGCTCGATGTTAATGCCGTTGAGATGCTGAGCTCGAAAAATGTAAAAACCATATCAACTACCCAAAGTAAGAGGAAATTAACTGCCAAACAGCCTAGAAAAGGAGGTAAGTGGTAGTCTGGTTGAAAACTACAAATAATTAGATTAAATAAAATGCCTTATTGTTTAGGTTTATAGTTTATTCAATTATTTTTCACAAATCATAACCATTATTCTCATTTCTCTTAACTAAGTAAGGCACCAATGCAATTAGTGGATGAAGAAAAGGAAAATGATGATATGGAGATGGATCCCGAGTACAATAGGACCAGATGATCTAAAGGCCGATAAGGACGAGGGAGATGTTGATGAATGAAGACGGAATACTTGTTATTCCTAGAATTTAATTCTTTCTCTAGTATTCAGATTATGGAACTTTGGAAGCATTGAGTATTGACTATTGAGTATAGTTGTGTGATTGTATGGTGTAGAACTATAAATTTGGTTCATTGGGGTTGCTACTTGCTTCTTAGTTGATCATTGATTTGATTGGTATGTTCACTTGTTTGCTAACTTATTATCTTTGTTTTATGAATTGAGACCTAGGTTATGAGTTTCATTATCTTCTTTGGCTCAAAACTGTTACCTGCTAAGCTCAATCATTAAAAAAAAAAAGAACCATCAAGTTTTTTTTTCTTTTCATTTCTATGGTCGTTTCATTTTTATTTATTATGATTTTTATGAGATTTTTAGAGTATTTTATAATAAAAAAAATCGAGGCTTACACTAGCCGCCTTGCCACACAAAGGGAAACCGCCTCATATATGCCTCACACTTTTAAAAGCACTGGAGGTAGGTGATGATACAACAAATTATGGTGGGTGGGTGTGCGTGCGTGTATGCAAATCCTACACAAGCCCTCTCCTACCACAAGGAAGGCCAACATGGCTAACATTGACCATCCATGTGATTGATGACCCTTTATTTGGCCATGTGGAAGATACCCATATTACTGTGTATATAAGTACACTTTAGGTTTAGGGTAATTTAGTGTTACCCCCTTGCTATGCAAAAGTAATTTGCACTACCCCCCTGCACTTTCCCACTGTCGTGTTAACCCCCTTGACCAAGATCGGGTGTCATTGATTAACAGGTCAGTTACTTTAAGTTTTCAAATGTCTAAAGTGCCCTTTATTAATTTATTAAAATATCATTTAAACTCTTCACCACCCACTCATCATCTCCCACACGAGAAGGCATAGACCTTGCTAAAATGCAACTTCTTTCTTCTATAGCCTGGACTCATCATCTCACACCACTAGTTCTAACCCAATTCTAAAAAAATAGAAACCCACCAAAACAAACAAAGTTTGTCCCTTCAAGAGTAGAAACTTACACTAAAATCCAGCTTTCTTCAAGCAAAACAACAATTCACAACATCAAGTTCAAGAACCAAAACCCTAACAGTCCAGTTTTTTTAAGAACACCGACCAAAGCCCAAGACGCCATAAGAAAAAATGAGAAAAACTCAGAGACCCAGATTAATTTTCCAAATCTACAACCTTGAGACCTTAATAAAACACATAGATTCAGACAAAAAGGAGATACATCAGACCAGCAAGGTTGTAACACCTCAGACATTGAATCTAATAAATCTTTCAACCAACTGTGATCACTATCCAAAAAACGAAAATATCCAGAAACAAACACCCAACTATCTTTTAAGCCAACTTTCAGAAACTTAATTATCCATTTCAAGTTTACAGAGCCTATAAACAGCAAAAAAAACGAGAAGAAATTTCTGGTTTTGATTTCGTCTTAAACGAATGGCTTAAAAGCTTTGAAGAAAACATGAATCTCATCTCTCCTTTAACTTGGAGACACGCGTATGGATTTTCAATCTCAACCCAGAAAAATTCAGAATCAATGAGGAAAAGAAGCTCTCTCGTTTTGGAGATTTTCGGTGAAGGGTGGGTTTTTGGAGATTTAAAAGAACCAAGGGCTTTTTGGACATTTAACAAGTAGAATAACGGACACGTGTGCTGCCCTGTTAATCAATGATGACGCCTGATCTTGGTCCAAGGGGGTAACATTGCAGGGGGGTAGTGCAAATTACTTTTGCATAGTAGGGGGGTAATACTAAATTACCCTACACTATAATATGGCGTATGCATTTCCCACACAAAACTCCTCGGTTGCCACGTGGAAGGCCAACATCACCAATTAGGACCGTCCATGTGATTCTGGACTTAATTGATTTGGGTATTTCTGTTTGAAGGTGGAAGAAGGGCAAAAATGTCATTTTGCATTCTCCACAAATTATTAGGGTAAACAGTCTTTAAACATCACTTTTGAAATGACATCACATCAGTCATTTCCGTCATAAAAGACAATGGTCAATTAACAAAGGGAAGGTAAGTAGGAATGAACCGGGCTTGGGCTTACTTTTAACATAAATAAGTTTAGGCTTAGCCACAATATAATGGCCTAGCCCATTATACCTATTTTTTGGCTGGGTTTGGACCTAGCTACTTATGTTCCAGGCCAGGCTTGGGCAGGGCTTCGACAGAGCTTGACACGCCCCGCACCCAGCCCATTAACACCCTTAAAGTTAAGTGATACCAATATCAAAACCTATGGGGATGCCAGTGTGTTTTGAGAAACCTTAGGAGAAGTTTCCGTAATTTATTCCTTTTTTTCTGTAAGATGGATAACACCCTATGTTTTAACCTATTAAAAGAAAACATTAGTTTCTGAATTTGTTTTTCTTGTCCCTCCCAAGACTATTTTATCGGCTCATAATTTATTACATACCGCTGTCAACCATCTTCAAATTTTGATAAGATCCTTCGATATCTGCTAAAAAACAATATTTTCCCGTTTGTAGGAAATCAGAATTGTATCTGCAGTCTCAAGGTGTACACATCCAATCAAGCAATGGACTCAACCCAACAGCATAATCAATACATTATGCACCTCAAACTTCCTACAAGCATTTCCAAAGAAGCTCATTACTTATATCTATCATTGTTACAATATAAGACACCAGGATTAAAGGTTATCTTACCTGATCCTCACCATACCAAATTGCGTCAGCTGCACGTGGTGCTACTTGAACGGTAATATGATCCAGGAGGGATTGTCGACTGCACAGAAAATTAAAGAGAAAAAATTGCAAATAAAACAGATGTGATGATGCTTTCCCATATGCAACTAAACGGAAATAAAACTAAATTATTAAGAGGTAAGTGCATCTCACGAATCTTAAGCGCCACATCCGTACAAGACCAAATGTTTATTATGATAATGATAAAATTGCTGTAATTATTATTACTATTATTTTACCTCCTAAAATGATATGTGGATCATATTCTTTTCTGGAAACTATTAGAAATGAGATAATGTTGGTCACTGACTCAAAAGAAACAAAAAATAGACGGAATCTCGGCCCCTCTCCAAAATTGACAATGCTCCCTGTTTTGGCCTTCAAATGCCACTGCTTTCCTTGTTTCTATCTTGAGCTTCAACAAACCTTTGATGGTCATCCTCTCTACCAAACAAGATGCACTTGGGCCTTAATGATGGGAACAGGACAGGGTTTTGAGCTCAATGCAGCCCTTGTCATCTTCTTAGTCTTTGATTCCATTGGGTAACCTACCTTCATATGGCTCTTCCTATCCAGGATACAAAGACCAGTCCATTAGCATACAAGGTTTTCCCTTTGGGGGCTTCTACAAGTTGGTGGAGAGTTGTGATGTGATTTCAATTAAGTAATCCCTTGGGTAAAAAGAAGCGAATGATGGTATTGAGAAATCCCTAAAAATAGCATCAGGAAAGGGGAATCAGAAACCAAGTTGAGATGCTTCTTGAGCACCCCATTCAATGGTGGTTGAATGTCTGGATGCGGCAGGAAAGAAGGAGCTTATACAGGATATTGTGTGACTGTGACAACTGGGTAAAACTCTCTAAGCGCCCATGCATCCTATGTGGTGTTGTAAAACAGACAATAATCATGTATCTTTTCTGCATACCACTTCCATCTATAGTGGGCATCACTGAACAGTAGGCTATGAAACAAATAGAAGGGCTAGGCTCTGAAGAGCAAGCAAATGAGTGATATTTCGATTGTAACCCCAACTCTACATCTAGAATGAAAGAAAAAGACCGTGCTCAGAGACTTTTTACTGTCAAATAGCTGGTAATACCATCAAGGTGCATAATGACTGCGTCTCGTTGATCAAGTAAAGATCAACAAACATAGGGTCCTGTTAAAGATTAGTGGTTTTTGGACTTTGGAGGATAAGATATAGAGACATAGTTCTGGAAGGAGTGATAAAAGAGAGTAAAGGAAATTCTCATTTTGGGAAAGAGATATAAAGAATGAGAGGCACCCGGTTACCTACACGCTTCACTAACCCATTTCTATTAGTTTCCACTGATGAATCGTGATCAACATGTAATTCTAGGCGTGCGCTTGGTAAAATATTTCCTCATCCTTGACTGATGAAATCACTGTGCTTATTAATATTTAGAAAGTGGGAATGGAGAAAATGTTTGGTTTATTACCGATCAAAAAAAAAAAGGGAATTTTTGACATACCTAAGCATTCCTTCCTTAAATTTCACATGATCCATTTTCACTCGCACATAACCCAATTCTCTGCCAGCTCTAGGTGAAATTGTGACCTATTCAAAGCAATAGCGTTAAAGAATTTCCCATTAGTGCGACTATACTCTGTACATAGCAATCCTAAAGATTAAATTAGAAGAGCTACACATTGCTAAACAAACAAATTTGCAGGAATACTAAAGCAAAAGTCCAAAAAAGTCAATTCAATACGTTTAATCTGAAATATTCAAATTATTCCAGCAGAATGTGGAATAAACACGAGACTTTGAATTTTTCAAAGAAATTACATCTCCACTGATAGTAGGGCTACAAATTGGGCGGGCTCAACCTGACGTTGGGTTGGCCCCTTCAGTACTCGGGTTGGGCTCGAGCTTGGATTTTGACAACCCGATCAAAATCGGGTTGGCCTCGGGCTGAGGCTTTGGGCAACTCAACCCAACTTGAGCGCGACA
Organism: Euptelea pleiosperma; assembly: GCA_035048495.1. NCBI lineage: Eukaryota > Viridiplantae > Streptophyta > Magnoliopsida > Ranunculales > Eupteleaceae > Euptelea > Euptelea pleiosperma. The sequence continues at coordinate 28,752,342 of CM068549.1, forward strand.
ATACACCACTGCAAATATAAATGTACATATTTTGTTAATGTGTTTTATGTTTCCAACCTTATTTTTAGTGTGGTTTATGTTTGTAAAGATGATGAATAAAAAATTCGTATATGTATTTTTATATTGGAAATTAATATAAAAAAAAATTTACCCACCTTTCCTAGCAATAAAAAATAACAAAATTGAGTAATTTAGACCAACTTTATTGGGTTGGGCTCGAGCTGGAAATTCTAAGCCCAACCTCGGGTTGGCTTGGGCTTGGGCTCACAACCTTGAAGATTGGGTTGGGCTTGGGTTGACCCCAAACCCGACCCAACCCCCCCAAGTTGCAGCCCTAACTGATAGGTCTATCATAATATAAGTTGTGCATGGAAGATTCATTGAAGGTATGATCATATGGTTGCTAGTTATGTGGAAGTGAAACGACACACGCAGTTGATTTGATTTCATGCAGTGAGTATGTAGAGAAGAAGGATGACTTTCCTGAGAAGAAAAGAATTTTTTTTTCTTTCTTCTATAGTCCATGTATATGTATATATTGTGGAAGATTTTACTAACAACAAAAAAGGAAATGTAAGAATAGCTTCTGCTGTACAAGGACTGCCTATGAACACCCTCTTTAGCCAAAGTGTCGATGGTATCATTGGCAATTCTGTAAGCAACGTTTTCACGTCTCCATGGTCCTTTGGAAATTACCACAGTACAGATATTCAATAAAGAAGACAGTAAAGGCAGGAAACTATGATCTCTTTTTGTTGTCATGTGCTTTCAACAGTCATCTGAAACCAACAGAGTTACTACACTTGAAAATCTTCGAAAGGGTTTCAACAGAACACCTAACAAACTTCAAAAGGTTGTCAGACAGGAAATCCCGACCGTAAGCTAACAGGCCAAAGTGGCCATGTCTTCTCCAATAGATGTGGTGCAGGACTACATCCAGAACTGTTAGGAGAAAAGATAGCTCATAAACTTTAAGATTTGATCACACTACAGATATCAACCTGGGTTTTATTTGATGTTCATCAGTGCATCGAATGGTCATTTTTCCATGAAGAACAAGAAAACTTTGGATATTAATGACGTTATAGGAAAACACAAGACAACGATAACAAAATATATGAAATAAAAGAGTTGAGTGCAGGACTGTACAAACTCAATATTCTTAAGATCGGGAAAATTCACAGCCACTACAGCCATGGCAGCTTCATTAAGAGCTAGTTGCTTCCACATCTCTAGGCTTCGATCCTTTCTATCGAGCGTTCCTCTTTCTTCAATTTGTGCAGCTTGTAATAAGTCATCAGTTGTAATCTGCAAAAGTGCAAAACACTGGGTGATCTACAGAAATTTCATTACTCCAGCTAGTTAGCTATCACCTATGTGAACACAGACAAGACTGTTGGTACCAAACATACTGATCCCTACAAAACCAATACACCAACAAGTCTGTACAGTTGATTCCGTCTATTAATAGATACAATTTTTTTAAACAGTTTTAGTTCGTATCAGTAAACAATATGGAAACACTGAATTTGGACAAGCTGGTGTACAATTAATGTATATAAATATATAATAGCTGAAAAAAGAAGATATTTGATAAATGAAGAGAATAACAAAAACAATACTAAGAAATTTTTTTCAGTAAATAATACTAATAACAAGTAATCAAATTCAAACTTCAGGCATGAGGTTTTAAATCATTCCAGAATTATGCCTTCCATAATGCCTAATTCCCTACTTCTGCTCAACTTTGACGCCAAACATGCAGCAGCAGGAGACTTCTGGTAACTGTGTTAAAGGCCTATCTAAAAAGTATATAATAAGATCAAGATTATTACGAAGACAGCATAAACCATAGCTAAAAATAGATTAACTCAAGTCCAAAATTTGCAAAAGTAAGTCTACCTCGGACCTTCCGTCACGCATCATATTAATGGCAGCAACCTCTAATATGTTGGCTAGCTCAGCACCGACCATTCCCTCTGTCATACCAGCAACGGCCATATAGTCCACATCCTCAGCCACTGGTTTCTTACGAGCGTGGACCTGTTACGAGCAAAAGATTAAAAAAATATCTTTAACTTCAAAAGATTGACATAGTAAGAAATTAGAAGTTAAAGAATGACATTTTGTTATGCTAAAAATGGAACATAAAACATTTGCACATACATAACTAGTTATGAGCCACTACCTTCAGAACCTCAACACGACCTATAAGGCCAGGTTTAGGGATATAAATTTTTCGATCAAACCGTCCAGGTCTCACAAGTGCTGGATCAAGAATGTCCGGTCTATTTGTGGCAGCTATAGTGATAACATTCCCTCTTCCTTCAAACCCATCCAAGCATACAAGGAGCTAGAATTTATTACAAAAACATTGATTGTCAAAATTGATATAGAAAAAAATTTAAAGCAATATTAATGATTCATAGATATTAAATATCCACTTTCCAACCTGATTAAGAGTAGCATCACGTTCTTGTCCACCAGAACCCTTGATCAGACCACGTTCTCTTCCAACAGCATCCAGCTCATCAATGAAGACAACAGATGGTGCCTTATACAAACCAACTTATCAAAGACCATTTCTAAAATAATTTGTGCCTCCAACAAAAACATAGCCAGGATTGGAGAAATGAAGAAGTCACCTGGTTCTAATGAAAATAATCTTAAAGAGGAAAAAAACTCTAACTTTTAGAACAAAGAACTTTATTCCTTTAAAAAATAAAATAAGCAGAGGGAACATACAAATACATATGTCAACTACCGATGTGAGAGAACAATGTTACACTGATATTCGATATCAATGGTGAAATTAGCTGAAAGCATCATCACATACTAGAATATAAACAATACAACCATTTGAAAAAGTAAATCCCAAAATGCATGAATAATGAAAGAAAAAGAGTTAGAATGGAACAGCTAAACAGAATGCTTACATTGTCCTTTGCTTCTTGGTAAAGTGCTCGCACACGGGAAGCACCAACACCGACATATATTTCCACGAACTGAGAAGCAGAAATTGAGAAAAAGTTCACACCTGCCTCACCAGCTACAGCTTTTGCTAACAATGTCTTCCCCACTCCAGGGGGTCCACAAAGAAGAATTCCACCTGAGAACGCAACAGATCATATGACAGACATTTCAGATGAAGCTAAATCACCTACAAAGAGCCGAATAAAATGCAATAAAACCCAATGTTAGGGAATGGGACAGAAACGAACTAATATAAGTTGGTATTGACTCATGATAGCTGCCATATTTATATGAAGTTAATATGACACAGGCTTGTATCAACACCCCAAAACGAAGACAAGTTAGAAGATTACTATCATGAGCAAACCAGTCATTGAGACTCATATAAGACAACAAAAAGAAACAGCCAACAAGTTCAGTTTCTAACCAATAATCAGAGACTGCATATAAATGACATAAAATGGGTAATACGAGGACTCAGAGCTCGTGCAGTCTCAGTTAGGTATGCCGAGACGAACATGGCTACCAGCTACTTTCTTTCTTTGGGCATCATAAGCAGCGACTTTCATTGCAGTAATTTAGGAGTTACATATAGCAAATGTTTCAGTGAAATTCAAGTGGTTTTGTGAGGGACCAAAGAGCTTAGATCGGGAAAACCAAAAACATATACTTACCAAAATCTTCTTTCGAGTTACATAAATAATTTTAGTTTTAGGTCCCACCAAGAAGATTATCCATAAAGGATGCTACCTTATGTGATTCATGTGCCAAAACAATCTCCTATTTGATAAATATAATGTACTAATATGTAAACTAAATCCAATCCAAACTCACTCTGGCTCAGACCTTTCACACCAAACAAAGTGGAAAGATACATATAGAAACGGAATAAATATCGTGAAAAGATACACCCAAAAAATGTGCTAGACTCAATTTACCATGTGAGTTGAATTGTGATAAAAATAAATGAAAACATGTCGTCCAAGGAAATCTGACCTGGTATTTTCACACCTCTCCTTCGGTACATTTCTCCATGTGTGAAGAACTTCACAACCTCCTCAAGCTCAAGTCGTATTTTGCCAAGCCCTGCAACATCTGAAAACTTCACATCCACACCTCTCTCCAGGTACTGAGGCAGCCTTTTACTACGAGCCCGACGAACACGAGCACCAGACTTCATAAACTGCATGGCCATCTTAAGGTAAGGATTCTGATCATCTCCCCCTTCCTCATTTTCATCACCTCCAACATCATCCCCTTCCAATTCCTTCTCTAACTCCCTCATCTTCCTCCGCTCCTCCGCATCTGCTTTCTCTATTTTTAACCTGTCCTCATAATCCTTCTGCTGCCTCCTGTAGTTGAAAACAACAGTCCTATAAAATATGAAGAAGAACACAAACCCAAGGGCAGTTGCTACGTTCTGATCCCGAGCCATGTTGGCCCACACAAGTGCCATGTACTGATAATTCTTCCTCGCCCGACGCAGCGACTCCTCATACTTGATCTTTCTCAACTCCTTTTTCTTTTTCTTGTCTTCCATCTTCTGCTGAGCGTTAATGGCCTTCTCCATCATCTCACGATCTTCCTTCACTCTCCCCAGCTCGGTCTTCTTTCTTATCTGCAACTCTTTCAAAGCCCTCTCAAGCTCCAGTGACCGCTTTGACTGAGGCTTTGTTTTCACAAATGATAACATGGAGAGTGGAATTTTCGACAAAAAACCTAAATACGGCGACGGAATCTCCGGTCTCTTAATAGGAGGAGAATACGCATTGACGCAAACAGAATCTAACTCTAATTTATCCCATGATTCCCAAAACTTCTCATCTCTTTCCACCGTTGGGAGAACAGTCCTCAAAACCCTAGAATCCTCTAGAACAACAAGAACCGAATCCGGTCGTTGCTTTAAACTGACGGTAGGAAGTTTGATTATGTGTTTAAGCTTTCCCTCTTCTTTCAAATTCAGTATTTCCGTATATGGAATCCGATCACTAACAACAGGTAGTCCTTGAGACCATGATTTCAGTTCTTCCGGAGACAAAGCTTCGGTTTTTTTCGCTGACCGTTTTTTCTCTGAAACTTTCGCTGCCACAGCAGCTTGAGGCAGCGAAGCAGAGATTACTGTGAGCGTTACTGAGAGTTCTAGTAAATTTAATCCATTTCTTTTCGTTTTTTCATCATTGTGGTCTTCTGGTTTCTTCGAATGACAGCAAATCGATGAAGGAACAAAGAATGATCTCTTACAGCTTCGAATTTTAGTTAGATTTCTCAAGGGAAGAGATGGAAACCTCGAACCAAGGACGGAGTAGCAGTCCATCAAAATTAACAGAGAAATTCAAGAAAACGAAGAGATATTCAAAAAAATTAGTTTCAAAAGAGGAGTAAGTAGAATTCTTACTTCATCGATTCGCCATTAAAGTTGCAGAAAAGTTCCCGCATTTTTGTGGAGTCTATATTGAAGAATCGAAATTAGGGTTTCCGAGCATTTGCCTTAATTCTAACCTCTTTCATGGAGAGAGAGAGAGAGAGATGGATATGGCGACGGAGTTTTCTCTTGGAGGAATCGTGTGCAGCGAATTGCAGTTCTGAAATTACGAAAGTGTCCTAGTGCACCGAGGAGAGCTCAGTACGCACTGCTCAGACCCTTCATTCTACAGCGATTAATACAAACCACTAGATGCCCCTGAATCACAATGATTTAAACCTTCTAACTATAAACTAATCAAGTTATGAGCAACGGTCCACATAAAAAGTCCATCGTTGGGTGTTGGAGATGACGGCTTCTATGGCATTTTAGGCCTAAAACTTGCCAGACCACCCATACTATGAGCCACGTGGTACACTCTTAGAGGATGCTGACCGTATGGATGTTTGGCCAATCCCTAAGTGGACCTACAAACCAAAAATCAGCTTGATTCGTGATTTCAAACCTTCGAATCTTTGTAGCCAAATAGTGGTGAATAATGCTCAAATCCCTACGGTTAAAATCAACCAATGAAAATGACTTTTAACTAATGCTTAAGGGGCGTTTGGGAACGAGAAGTAAAAGCACTTCTACTTATAGTGGAAGTTATTAGTTGATTTTTTACCTCCAAAAAGGTCGTAGAAATTCAAATGTTGGGAGGGATTCTAATTTTTGAGAAGTTATTTCTCTTAGAAGTCAAAAGTTAAAAATTTTAGCTTCAGTTTTAAGTTAATTTTTAACATTTCAAAAGTTAAAATATAAAACACATCCAAACTAACTTTTTAGCTTTTTGGCTTATAATAGTCAATAAGTTACTTATTTTTGTGTTGCCAAACGCCCCCTTAGAAATCATTGATCAGGTTGATTTTAGGTTTATAGGTCCACCTAGGGATTGGTCAAATATCTATACGGTCAATTGTCCTCTAAGCTTATATTGTGGGTGGTCAACCAAGTCAGGTAAGATTTACTTGGGATTTTAGGCCTATGCCCACCTAGGGCCCACTCACTGCAATCATGTAGATCATAGTCCCAAATACATCGATTCGATGATCTTAGGGTCTATTTGGATTGCTAGGAATTATCGCACGTAAATGACAGTTGCACTTATAGTTTGTGCCTGAGAATTTTATGCGCTTCTGGATTAGGTTTGGATTTGAATTTGTGATCCGATAAGCAATTGGATTAGGTCTGAACCCACACCGATCCGATCCGATCTCAATTCATTGATAACCCTAGTTACTAGCAATAGTTAGGTTAGGGAAGATTTTGGGGAGTAAAAGGGCCGTGTCATCGAAGGAGATGACAGGGCAGCAGATCACGGCACGTGGATTTTTCCACTGACGGACCACCTCTGCCTCACCACCCACGTACACAGGTGAGTGTTTTGGCAAAAAGCACTCGAGTACTCACCTGGGTATGTGTGTGGTGAGGCTGAGGTGGTCAGTCCGTGTAAATTCCACGTGCTGAGATCTGCTGCCCTGTCATCTCTTTCGATGACAAGGCCCGGTCGTCAAAGTTTTATCTGATTTTGGGTCTTGGCATCAAGGTGTCATCTCATTATACCGTATCTGATAGGCAATTTCAAAGAATTAGGGTTTTCATACTATTTTTGCATAGCTCGGGACATTCTTGATAATAGCAACTCTTTTGTCCATGTACTACCACATAGTCCACTGTCAAATTGGGGTGGGCCATCATATAATCTGGACCATCAAAATCAATGAATCCTAAAGGCCATACCCCCAAATTTTGTTTTGGACTTAATGGTTCACGAATTTGACAGTCTAGATTTGTGTGATAACACTTGATGAAATACAATGAACTAATAAGAAGATTTTGTAAATTTATTTCATAGGGAAAGGTGAGGGTTGTAGCAGGAATGATATTTTCAGGGGTTTATGGATTGTTCTTCAATTTGAGAAACGACAATTTTGAAAAGAACTAAATGATGTCGGGGGATTGTGGAATGGTGCATCGGTGGAGATTTTAATGAACTTATTCGTCCATCGGATAAGAAAGGAAGAGCTCCTTTGAATAGGGGAATAAGATGATTTGAGGCTTTCATGGAAAGGAACTCTTTGATGAATCTACTTTGCAGTTCTTACACTTGGACAAATTGTCAAACAGACCCCACCCTTAGTAGAATTGATAGATTTTTAGTTGATGGGATTTGAGAGGATCTGTTTCCCGAGGTAGTTCAACGTGGACTTCCTAGAGTTATATTCGACCACACCCCTATTCTTCTAGAGTGTGGAGTCTTCAACCAAAAACCTATATCTTTCAAACTTGAGAATATTTGGTTAAAAGCACGAAGGATTTACAAATAAAGTCGAAGTTTGGTAGGAGTTATTTAAGTCTATTGGAAGTGCAGGCTTTGTGACGAGGAATAAGCTAAAGACCTCGAAAACGAAACTAAAAAGAGAGTAGAATTCCAATGAATTTAGAAAGGTGGACGTTAGAATGAGTAATTTAATAGAACAGATTAGCTGCATGGATGGGAGGAACATAGAAGTTTGGAGAATGAAGAAAGACTGACTAGGGAAGACTTAAAGAAGGAATTTTATAATGGGCAACTGTAGAAAGAATTTAGCTAGAAGCAAAAATATATGGTAAAATGGCTTAAAGAGGGCAACAATAACACTCAATTCTTTTATAAAACTACAAATTTTAAGGAGGAGAACCAACTTCTTACCCTCTATCAAGGTACAAACAAGACGTTCGTGGAAGATGATCGAAGAAGTTAGGACCCATATTGTCACCTTATATTCTAACCTATTCACAGAGAATGTTCATTCTATGCCAAAACTCGATGGTCTTCCTTTTGAGAGTATATGCATGGAGTCTAGAAATAGTAGTGAGAGGGGATCCAGTGATGATGAGGTCAAATCAACTACATTCGAGCTACCAGGAGACAAAACTCCAAGTCCAGATGGTTTCACATTAGCATTCATCGTGGAAGATGATCGAAGAAGTTAGGACCCATATTGTCACCTTATATTCTAACCTATTCACAGAGAATGTTCATTCTATGCCAAAACTCGATGGTCTTCCTTTTGAGAGTATATGCATGGAGTCTAGAAATAGTAGTGAGAGGGGATCTAGTGATGATGAGGTCAAATCAACTACATTCGAGCTACCAGGAGACAAAACTCCAAGTCCAGATGGTTTCACATTAGCATTCTTTTAAGACTATTAGGATATCATCAAATTTGACCTAATGAGGGTTTTTAATTGAGGAACTCCATTCGAAATTTTATTTAGATTTCAACTGTAATAAACCTTCGTCTTCCTGATCCCTAAAATCCAAGGGGCAAGTGATATTAAAGATTTTAAGCTCATTAGCCTCATCGGGAGTGTATACAAGATTGTTGCCAAAGTATTAGCTACCTGGTTGAAAGATGTGATGAGAGAGATCATACCGAGAGAGCAAAATGTTTTTGTAAAAGGGTTTGACTGGGTTCTTCTTGTCGATGAATGTATAGGTTTGAAGTGACATCTTGAGACCCCTGAGATCATTTGCAAGATAGATTTAGAAAAAGCCTATGATCATGTGAGTTGGGATACCTTGGACTATATAATGAGTAGGATGGGCTTTGGATATAAATGGAGGGCGTGGACAAAAAAGTGTGTTAGCTCACCTTTTTTTGATGTTGATCAATGGCTCTTTCTCTCCGAGTACTTCAAGGGACCTAGGGGCTTGAGATAGGGAAACCCATTGTTTCCATTTTTGTTCATTATGGTAGCAGAATCTTTAGGGAAGTTGATCTCAAAGATATAACACTAGGGGATTTGTCAGGTTTTAGAGCGATTGGTGGGGGTATGGAGATATCCCATCTCCAATTTGTAGATGACACTTTAGTATTTTCCTTAGGGTCTAAAAGAGATATGGCTTTCTTGAAATGTCATTTGAATTGCTTCGAAGTTTTCTCAGGCCTTAAGATCAACTACATAAAGAACAAAATCACGGGTATAGGGGAGATTGGAGACTTAGAGCCACTGGTAAGGATTTTGGCATATGCCATTGAATATCTTCCCTCTTCCCACCTTGGCCTCCCCCTTGGTGCTCACTACAAAGTAAGAAAAATCTGGGACCCAATAGTAGAGAGGGTGCGTAGGAGACTTCCAAGGGGTGGACCAAACACTCATGGCGAGAAGAGTGCACCACGTGGCATTTTGGGGAATGTTTGTATCAAACTTTTGATATTGACATCTGTATCAAAGGTTTTTTTTTTTTTTTTCCAGTATATCCGATTATGAAAAAAAGAAAAAAGAAAAGAAAGAAGACATTTTCAGATAATCAAGATCATTGGCCATTATATTGGATGCCCTAGCATTGACGGTCCAGATTGGTAAAAGGAGATTTTGATCATTTCCGAAACATACTTGCACACACACAGATGGAGCATTAGTATTTAGAAAGCCAGATCACATCGAGAACAGTAGAGATGGCAAGCAAGAAGCAGCTAAAGAAAGCAAAGGTTATCGAGACCGCTATGCGGTCGCAGAAACGGTGTAAGGGCTTGCAGAAGTCCGGGAGAGCTGAATGCCGGATTCCTGTACGGTTCAGGTTGGTCACCCCAGATGCAGCCGATCCTGCACTCATCATCGCATACGCAAATATCTGCAAAAAGAAACATAATCAGTTCCTCGCGAACTCAGGCGAAAAGGGTAGAGAAAAATGTATTTTACCTGATCACCGGCGAAAATTAGCCAGGCGTGATTCCGAGAGGGAATCACAGGTAACTTCTTTAGGAGCTTCACCACACTTAGAATCAGTTGCAGCAGCGAATGGGCGGCAACGGCCGCCGACATTCCAACCAGATACCTGAAAGGAAATCCAAAATGAATGAGTGGCAAAAATGTCATAACATTTGGAATTCAGTGAAATTACTAACAGATCCCTCAATTTCATTTCCCACCCCTTGCTGGATCTCTACTCTATTCTTATATTTAAGCATTTTTTAGGATTAATCTAGCCGTTGGATTCAAGCATTTTTTGGGTACGTAATCCAACAGATAGAAATCGTCAATCAAGCTGACTTTTCGTATGTATGGCCTGGGGTGGGCTCAACATCCATGTGGTCAGTGGGCCCACTATGTAGGGCCACGAGAGTCATATACATCGTGAGACCTCTGCACGCGACAGTGTGGTCCACATCGCAGAGTTGTTATTAAGATCGAACAGTAAGGATATTTTTGTTAATATAAGAAGTTGGATCTCAGTGTGATCCTTCACAAAGGAGAGGTAGTCAGGGGTAATTTGGTCAATCGAAGGGTAGTTTCGTAAAGTAGTGCCGGAAAAGGCTTACTCGAAGGACTCAGAGAGGGACCACTTGGAGTAGACGGGAAGGTGGAAGCCGTAAATAGAAATTGTCGCCGCTTCCTCGGCAGTGGTCATTAAAGCGACGGCTAGCACAGATGAGAACAGGCACACGAGGCGGAGGATCGCGTGTGAGACGTCAGTTTTTCTGCGAATTTTCGGGTCGTGTTCATCCGACACGAGTGTGACACTCATGGTGGCGGACTCAGCCGCGACCTTCGCGTCCGGCATTTGAATCCCGACATCCGGTGTTGTTTTTTGGCCGTTCACCATTCTCCGATCAACTCTATCTCTGTTTTCTTTTTGGTTCTACCGTTTGGGACTTGGAGAGGGGAAAAGCGCGGGGTTTTAAAGAGGAGCACTGTGTCGAGGGACACGTGGCGGGGATCGGGTGGGGCCGGAGCAGAGCCCCGTGACTAACAGAGCAAGATGCTCTCTCCCTGGAAATGTTGCTTTGTTTGTTCTTCAGTTCTCCTCGGTAATTTATAAATTATAACATCACGGTTTCTTGATTTCCCGCTGTTTGAGGCGTTATGCTAATGTGCGCCTGAGGAGCATTGCGCTTGTGACTATCAGCTTGAGGGTGTTTGGTTGCTGAAATAAGTTCATCGTACTACATACTTTGGTTGCGGGTCCCTATCGGTTTCGGGTCTTTTCAGGTTTGGTTCAGAAGTAGCTTGTCCTGCAACGGAGGTTATCGGGACCAGTTCCCACCTGGGAACAAATTGACACCTCTACCATTTGGAAAGCTCATACTTCAAGGCCTAGCCTAGTCCTACCCCAAGATGGAAGAACTGGTTCACTGTTGCAACTACTTTTCAAAAAGCCAACTCTGGCCCGGTTTTAAAGGCAAAATCTGAAAAGGGTCTGCAAAGTGGGCCACACATGGTAACAAACACAGGTCAGAACTCAGAACGACTGGACCTAGACTGAACTCAGTTAGCCCCACTTTTAGGATTCCAAACAGGACCTAAAAGAGGAGTGAACAAGAATGATCCCAGGTTGTTATTGTGTGTTGTCTCTCCACCTCATTCAGTTTCAGGTGTAGGACCTACTCCCTTGACAACCGTCTGATCAAAAAGGTTATTGGTGTGATTAACTCGTCTTAGTAAACACACCATCATCTCTTTGGCCAAAATTTTGGAATCTAAGATTCTAAACCAATATACAAATTCACATTACATTATGTATGCATTTACAAATAAAACTGACCCCACCATTTGCATTTCCCATCCCCACATTCATCAAGTCCTAATCACCACATAAACCTCCACCCTCATCCATGCCATCCCTGCTAACGTAAGCCGCCAGGTTCAGATACCTCTCCTGGTCCACCCTCTCCTTCCACCTGGCCCTACAAATGACACAATTAGCTGACCTCCTCCCCCTACTCCTCTTCCATGTTCTCAAGCACTCCTCATGTAATGGATTCCGACAGGCCCCACAAGCGACCACCCCATCTTCCTTTACCATGTCCTCGAGACAGATCGGACACGTCGCACCGTCTTCCAAATCGATCGTTCGTTGGGGTGGACCCCTCATTAACTCTGTGAATAGCTGATGAAATCTCTCTCGCACGCGGGCCCCAGCTAGTGTATCAGGCGATGTGGGTGTACCAAGAAGGCGGCTAAGCTGACACGGTCTGAGGGTCCTCCTACGAAGACACGTGTCGTCGATGGACATCCCGAGGACACGGATGAAGACGAAGAGTATGTGTTTGCATGGGACGGTACGGTCCGGGCATGTGCATGATGGGGTGGCTGATAAGGTCACGATGTACACATTGGCTGTTGCACCTAGGATGAAGAAATTGGCTTCAGAGCGGTGGAGGAGACGGAGGTGGTGGCGGAGTGCTCGGATTATTCGGTCTGCTACAGGTTGGATTGGCTTGAATCTGGGTGGCGACCGGTGGTGCGGTGAGGGTGAATTGGAGGAAACAGACTCCATGTAAAAAAGGTCGTTATGGCAGTTGGAGAGGCGGTTAGAATGGAGATTGGGAACCAAGAGATCCCAGGATGCTTTTTGTAGGGGAATGTGTGGGATTCGTTGAGTTGTATTGAGGAACACGTGAGGGATAGCTGAGGGAAGAGGAAATGTTGCAAATTGGGGAATTCGAAACCTTGACGTCTTAGACATGTTTTGGGCTGCCTTCTGACTTATGAATAGTTGTAAGGGTCGTGATGTAATAATGCATATACCTGACGCTTTTTTGGCGTCAGGTAGCGCATTGTTTTTACTCACTGCTGCCATCTGGTCCCACTGACCACATGGATGTTTAGCCCACCCTTTGGTAGATATTCATTCAAAAAATCAGCTTGTTTGATGATTTTTAGCTGTTGGTTTTACTACTAATTAAAAAAATAATTGGATCCAGTGGCTATAATTTCACCTTAAAAGTATTAAAATCTAATGGTTAGAGATTACCAATCAGGGTGATTTTTAGTGTGTACATCCATGCAGTCACTGGGCCGGCAGCGGTGAGTAACAAAAAAACACGCTATCTAACGCCAAAAAGCATCAGGTATATCATGAGTATATATACTACCGTGGATGCTAACCGTTGGATTTAGGAACAATTGATGCCTTACGAGGTGTATAACATCACTTTTCTTCAATCCAACGGTTTGCCTTACTTTATTTTTTTATTATGGAAAAAAGGTTGACTTAGGTGGCCAATCCATCCATCTGGTAGACAACGGTCTGGATTGGTCACATGGACAGTGCCTTGTCTAAGTCACGCCCGTATCACACTCAACCATGTAGTGCACGTTTCCTTCGTAAATGAGGAAAAAAAAATTATGTTCAAAATGTTTGATGTGTCGATGTTTTCCACTCCCAAAAGCCACATGGCACACTGGCTTCGTGGATGCTTGGCTTACCCCTTAGTGGATCTACTAATCTACATACCAAAAATCATCCTGATTGGCGATTTCTAGCCATTGATTTGAGTATTTAATGGGAGGATTCTAGCCGTTTGGGTACGTGTCGCACTAAAAGCCTAATTGATGGTAAAAAAAAAGGTTTTCCAAAGCAAATAGCATGTATTGGTTAACCGATGTTGACCAACCAACCTGATCTAGGGTAACCATCTGATCTTGAAAATTTAGCCTCAGGGGAATTTTTTCCGTGGGTCTGTGGGGGCATGTAACATCATGTGGCACACTCTTTAGGTCCATTGACCCATCATTGATTGGCCCACCCCTGATGGACCTACACACCAACATTCAGCCTAATTGGTGATCTCTTGCCATTCATTCATGGGTCAGTGGCCTGAAAAACTAGTGGGTCAAGGCCGCTTTTGGTGTGTATATCCAATCAAGGCCAAACATCCATGCAGTCAACCGGGAGAAATCAAGATCACACGGTGAAGTGGGGCGGTGGGGCCCACATGACTTTGCAATATGGAGACCCAAAACAGTGTGCGGCAAACCAAGCGGGCGTTGGGTGTATTTGGAAATTGGAACCCAAAACATTGTTTGGGTTATTTCCCGAAAAATGGCGATCCAAACAGGGCCTTTAGGTGTTGGCTTTCTCCTTTTATGTTTTATCCATCACTAAACATACAGACTCGCAAATGCTCTCTTGGTAGCTTAAAGGCCAAAAACGAATTAGATATGTTGGGCTCGTTTCGAAATCCTTCACAACATTCAAAAAAGGTAACTTTTTTTCTTCCTCTCTTATAAATTTCTCTTCGTTTTCTTCAATTTCTGTTACTTTCAGTCCATGACTCAAAAGAGGAACTCATCTGGGTTGTTGCTGTTGCTTTCTCTTCTTTACTGTTGTAGCAGCAGCAACAGAGACAAGAAGGAGAATGGCTTGCAGTGAGTTTCAGGCCAGAAAACTTCGTTCCAGGTCTCATCATCGGTTTCCTTTTTGGGTTGTTCATAGATTTAACAAGGCTCTCCAGGAACAATACAAAAGGGAACAAACCCATTTCTACTCTGGGGAAGCAGCAACAGAAGCAACGACAAGTCTCACATGGCACTGATGAAGAACTTAAAATGGTTTGTTTCTGCTGTTCTCTCTAGATGCTCTTGCCTTTTCTCATTTTTATTGGTCTCAGTAGATAGATGGATATACATACAAGCAAGCATACATACATGGATGTGCATTCATGATTTTATTTTTCGGGGGACCTTTTTACTATTGTTATTGCTTTTCTGATTATGGGTAGCTTAAATTGGTGAGAATTGCAAGTGGGTCTGGCTCAAATTTTGAAGATTATATGTTCTGATTCCAAGAAGAAAAGAAATTGGTGGGTTTATGTAATAGATTTTAGCTATACTGTGACACTTATAAAAAAAATTATAGCTTACTTTGACAATTTTTTTTTTGAACCTGCCAATTGCAGTAGGTATATTATTTGTTGTGGACAGAAATAGAAGAATTATGGGATAAATCTTTTTGAATAGTTTCTTTTTGTTTTAATGATTTTGGACGGGTAAGGTTGGATTGAAGAAGAGAGAAGGTAGAGATGGATAAGTGGGTCTGGTTCAATTATGAGGATGATGTCTAAGGTGTATTGCTTATATCTGATTTCCAAGCGGGAAACTGCTAATTGCAGGTTTTGGTGGTTAGACAAGATCTGAAGATGGGAATCGGAAAGATTGCATCTCAGTGTGCTCGTAAGATACATCAACATTTTTAATGTGGACCAATTTGCACTTTATCTTAATTCATAGTATCACAGATTATCTGCCTTAGTACTTTTCATTGATTTATGTTACTTTTCTAAATTGGCAGATGCAGCGACTGGCATATATGCAGAAATGATGCTCAGGTATTTACATGCTAATTGTGTATGTAAAGTTCTCCAATTCATGCTTTGGCATTTTTTTTTTAATGCAGTTCTTTCTTGCTCTCGTTCTTATCCTTTAGAATGGACGACTTGCAAGACAATTTTTTGAAGAAAATTTCCATGTTTGAAGAACTATGAGGAAAAGTCAGCGAACTTTACCCGTGAATGAACCCTAAAATTATGGACAATTTGATATGAAGCAAATGGATATTTAAGGTCGAAATTTGTAACGGACTAATAAGTGTGGGAAAGGAGGAGCTTATTATTTTATTTTGGGGCGCTCTGCATGAGTTGAAGCTCCTTTTCTTGTTTCTGCTGTCACTATAGTTTTAAAGCGTTCGGCCTGTTCTTAATGGAATGGATTACGTAAATGAACGTTTATGTACAAATAAACGCCATGTTTACTTCCTTGCATTTCTTGTTCATATTGTTTGAAGCGTTTGGGTTGAGTTTGGTTGCTATTTGTACAGGAGAGTGGCTTAGATAATGGTTATTATAACTTACAAGTTCTACTGAGATTATTTAAATTTGCGTTTGTTACAGCCAGCGTTCCCTTTTGAGACAATGGGAGCTATGTGGCCAACCCAAAATAGTTACTTCATGCAAGAATCAACAAGAAATGTAAGCAGGTGATCTTATTCAGAATACTCAATTTCTCACTTAAATACAAATAGTTAGCAGTCAATGGGTTCCTGTTATGTTTGAGAGGACCCTATTTTTTCTGATGATGATGATGCATGTGTTTCCTTTTGATCATTCTATCAGGAATAAGCTGAAGGAAGCTGCAGAGAGCATTGGCCTTCCAACTTTTGTTGTTGCTGATGCAGGACGCACACAGGTGCCCTTTTATTCCTGTATAACGTAACATTATTTTGTTACATTCAAACTCGAAGTGATTTGATCTAACATAAAGAGGATATTGTGTATAGGATCCAATATGCAAGAAAGTGCCCCCCTCAAACTTTAAGACAGCAAATGATTAACAGCCTTGAAGAAAATATATTTCTTGATTGGGTGAATATTTTCTTCGGAAAAGGAAAATTCTTTGCATGCATAATGTGTTGTTATATATTGTTTTCACCCTAAACGTCTATGGTTGTGCATAAATGAATTATATGTTGTATAACTTGGCTCAATCTAAAATGTGGTCGGATTAATTTTTTTCCTGAAAAATAGAATTCTAATGCATTAAATGTATGCATATACGATGTCTGTTTTATATGTTTATTCATAATTGGTTTAATATATTGATATTGATTTATTAAAATAAATCAAGTTCTATTTTGTAACCTTCCTATGTGCAGTGTAAAGTGCTATTTTGGTATGATGTAAACGTGACATAATTTAATGGCTGTAATCATTTCTATGTATGATTATATCTGTTTTAATTGTTAGCCTCTCAAATATCTATGTCAGCATGTCCAGAAGCTGTTGACATTCATTTGAACACTCCAAGTGATCATTTCTTAGAGTTTAATGGCTTGCGAGTATGTTTTATGCTTGTTTTATCATTTCTTAAGTTCCAGCAAATTTTTTTTACAATATTTTCATCATTTCTACAATATTTCTATGAAAATTGTATTATTTCCACATAGGTCGAAATATTTCCATTTCGATATATCCCAAAATTGAAATTCAATACCATGGTGCACATATAGTGTATTTCTTTGTCTTTCGATATGATACTGAATGTTGATGGGGTAACTTGGAGTACTCTGAATTTCTGCTTTGTGAATCTCAGACTCTGTAGTTTTAACTACTTTATGCCTATTGTGGTCTCAACCAAATAGAATCCACATTTCATCACTGATTTACTTTATTCATTTGTTCAGTTATTAATTTCTACCATTCTGTTTGGAAGTAAGCAATCATGGTTGAGAACTTGAGACCTTTGTGTTTCTCACAGGTTTTGGCTGGCTCAAAAACAGTTCTTGCTATTGGACCTGGTATGATCCTTATCACTGCTACTTCTATTAAACAAAATTCATGTCGTACTACTCTTAACTTCTTCCGTTTTCGTTTAAAAATTGTTTGAATTGCTTGTCTTCGAATTCCCTACCAAAACTAGTATTTGGTTGACTTTACTCACAATATGATCTAATTGAGTGGACTAGGTTAGCATACATCTGCCTTACATGTATGATTTCTTTGTTGGTGGTTTCATAGCCTTTATCAAGTAGGGAGAGACTCTTAACACTGTAGGGTCTATAAAGAAAATTGGTAGAGCTTTAGGTTTCTGAATCTGAAAATCTTTTATGTTGACATTATTGAAACTCTAGTGATCCATGTCATTACTTTCCCAAGGAGAATATGTAGGAACTAGGAAGATAGATACGTCTCTTACACATTAATTGTCAAGCTACCCTGTACAATCTTTTAAACCATGGCATCTTCAATGTCCTCAACCAACTTACATCTGATCTGTGTGACACCCAAAACTTACATCATATATGTGAGATGACAAATTATCATAGGAAACTTATCCTTTGTTTAATATACTGAACAGCATCCCTCTGTATAGAAATCCATGCATATTTTCTTGAAGTTCCATGTAAGGTTAACTGCTACCAAGATGATTGCTCAATCTGTATGTAGAACTGCTTTTAGCGGTTTATATATAACTTTTCTGTGTTTCTATTTTTAATGGCTTCCTCTTCGTCATGAATAAAAAAGTCTCAAATAAATGACTCAATCTTGAAGGTCTAGACCTTGTCATCTGCCTACCTATAGATTACTGTTTACTGCTGTGACTTAATTACTTCTTAAATAAGATTCCCTTTGATGAACAATCTAGTTGTTTGTGCTTTTGAGCAGGCAGAAAGGCATCGGTAGATTCAGTAACCGGGAGATTGCGTCTGCTTTGATTGTATTGGCCACCTATGAGGCTTATTGGACTAAATTTCTCTGAACCATAGTTAATTTGTTTGTAAGTATTTACTGGTATTTGCATGGTAGAATGTGGGGCTTCTTCCTTTCACAATGTTTCAGAAGATATGATTCATGCACATTATATGAAACTTTTGACAACTGATCTTTCGTTACAAATGTGGCACAGTGGGCTTCTGAAAATTGTTGTTTAGTGTCAGAATATACTCACTTAAATTAGCTCGACTTTAATGATATGGCACAACTGTACAAGTAGTGACCAGTGGAATTGAAAATACAGTTCTTTAACCTAAATACTATTTGACACTCATAAAAAGTTCATACGAAATTAAAAGAGGAAACTAAGGTCCCTTTCGGCAGACCCAAGGAGAGTCTGCCATTGTGAGTCCTACACTTGTGGTGCATGTGCTGCGGAAACCCACCATTCAACGCCTACAACATAAGATATCTTTCATGGAAAGAAAGATTCAATCTGATGATCATAACCATCTGATACATAATAAAAAACATCAAAAGGGAGCTGAAAGGGGCTCCCTAATCTTAGTTTTATCAGAAGATTCATCTGTACTAGTTGAAGTACACGAGCAACCGCATGATCTTTCGATGTCTTGAGCAGTCTCCTTGCACTCAACAATCTTTTGAAGTTGATCTCTCCTTTCAACCATACCTTCCATCTCTTTTTTTGAAGCAACTGGTCTCAATCCCTGTATAAGCAATATACAGACAGTTGTTAATAAACTTGGATAACTTTTGATATAAAATGTAGCTTCATTAGACTCCAACTGGAGTGGAGCGCACCTCAATGAATATATTTGAAGCTTCATTAGAGTCCTTTTTTTGAACTATTTCAAATGCTGCTTCCTGCATGGAAAAGCTAATCAACTAGTTGTAGTCTCGTGCCTTTGATAGTCTGATGAGACAAGCTACATTAGATGGATGGAGAAACATCAAATAATGTGCAAGCTGCCTCATTAAGGTAGATTGTGGGTTCCAACATTGTGGATCTTGCTATCCACAATTATAAACTGTATTCACATAAGGAATCAAAGGTCATATTACTAATGTTTGTATTAGAGCTATTAACAGGCTGAACCATTGTTTGTCTGAGCCAAGGCTATAGAATAAGGTTTCAGCTCGAACCCTACTTAGATCAGTGATAGACCAAAATAACCAAGACTTGAAACCCAACAGTATTAAATTTAACTAGTTCTTCTGAGATGATTGTGTATTCTTACAAACTGACTCTAGCCTAGTATTAGGACTTCATCTTTCAGGTTTTATTAGAAATGAACGCACTTGTGAAATATAATAGTCCCAATAAGTGACAAAATGAGGGAAAGTCGATTGAGACGTTTTGGTCATTTACAACGAAGACCAATGACATCACCAGTGAGGAGGAATGTGTAAGTCGAAGGGCCTAAAAGGATGAGATGAAGGTCAAAACGGACGTGAAGTGAGGTTCTGAGAGGAGATTTCAAGAAACTTAACAGAAGGGATGGATTTAGACAAGGATTGAATGGAGGAATAAGATTTGTGCAGCTGATCCCATACCATTGGGAAAAGCCTTATGCTGCTGCTGATGATGATGAAAGCATTATAAAGCAGATATCGTTTCATTTATTGAATGTAGATTAATTTTTATGATTTAGTTCTTGTGGGAGACTCCAGAAAACCTTTGCAGGATATGTTTTCTGTTTGGAATTTGGATGCACTGCAAAAAACAAAGTCATATTTCTTGTTTGGCTTATTGTTTATTTGGAAAATTTTATGTTTCAAAAGATAGTTTTCACAGAAAAACAAACAAGAAAACAGACAAACAATATGTTTTATGTGGCTTTGGCTCTGTGATGTTCTGACCAATTTTCTTTTTTAGGCCGGGTAAGAAAAACCCCTAATGTTTTCTTTTTCAATTTGCATATTCTGGAAGCTCTCATTCGTCGTCACTTGTGGACATAGCTCTTAGTGGTAAACCACGTAAATCTCTCTGCCTTATGTTTGTGTGTGCGTGGTTGTTCTTTTGTCATTTTCTCTTTCTTGTTTGATTACCATCAGTTGTGTTTAATCCTCAGTTTCTGCAACAATATACGCCTTTCTTTTTCGTGGAAAAAAAGCAAAAGAATGAAAAAAAAAGTTTAAATTATAAATATTTCTATTTTTTTCGCATTCAAAACAATCTACCAGCAACATCTACATTATCTTCTTCTTCTTGACTTATGTACAAAATTATAGAAAAGAAAAGGACAATCTCTTGAACAAACCAGTTCAATGCAAATTGGAGAAACAGGTGGTATAAATGAAAGCGGGTGTTCAGGCCGTAAATCATCCAAAAGCCATTAGTAATCAATCAACCTCTGGACCTACAAAATCTAACTAGGCAGCCCATTGATCAAAATCAACAGTGACAATTCATGAATTGATTGATGAATAATATACATATGGTGACATTAATTAAACTATTATTGGATCATTGATCTGCAGATTTAATGGCTTAGATTAAGCAAGTTTAGGAAGCCCATTACAGTTATTCGATCCTTGATCAGATCATTGTGAAATGTTTTCAACCTCCTTAACAAGTGAATGCCTTGATGCATTGTGTGTGATGGGGACCATGTCCACTTAACCATCTGATCGATATTGGACGGTTGTAGAAGTGTTTTCTACTAATATCATTTGAGGATACCTACAATAATAATAAAAAAAAAAGAGATTAAAAAGACACTGAAGAAGATTACCCGGGCATGGTTGAGCTGGCCCCCGTTCAAGGTCCTGGGCTCCGTCTCAATGGAGCAACAGAGGTTCGCCATGAACAAAACCAGTAGTCAGGTCTGTCAAAATAGTCTCGGTTGTAGCCCATCATGAGTCTTACGGTTGGTTCTTATAGAGAGAGAGAGAGAGAGTCTGTAAGTCACGGACATGTTTGACTTGTTAAAGAGAGAGCAAAATCTGGCTTCTCATTGAGATCCCGTGCTTTGTTGTTGGTCTACTCTTTAGCCATTTTAGGTTCATGCCTCACGAGAATTTTGAACGCAGGCAAGTGGAAAATTTATGGAATATTAATGTCTTTTTTATTTTGTTGGTGTTGGGACCCACAGTAGGCAATACCAACTTACCTGGTGACTCATCAATCATGATTGGGCCACCATTTGGATGATCAACAACCCAAAAATCAAAGTAATTCAATGGACGTAAGGTTTAAAGGAGGCCATTTTTTAACAGTATAACGGAATTTAACAGGAAAAAAATACTGATTTTAAAGGAAAAAATGGCCGTTTTTTTATTTTATTTTATTTTATTTCAAAAGATTTTCCAGATTTTAACAGCCCTTTAAACGACTATAGTAAAAACAGTTTTTAACGTAATGGGCTTGAGATGTTACTGTTTTAACGGCGTTTTTAAAGAAAAGTTTTATACTACATCTTATAAAATTGTCGATATTTGCACTACCTCCCAGTAGTTTCAGTTTGTTACGTCTCTCCCTTTGACTGTACCTTTTTTTTTTCGTTAATTGTAAACGAGCTGTCTAACTTTTCTTTTATAGATCAAAATACCCTTATCATTTAGCCATGTGGTTAAAAGGAGTATGTTATTTTTGCATTTTTGCTATTTAAAAATCTTTTAAAATTCAATGGTTACTGGGACTGGTTCTTACTGAGTTTCGGTTAATCGGGTACTCATTGACACACCCCGCTTGAGACCATCGCAAATTCCTATTGTCTAGGGAATTTAATAGGCTGGGCTCGCGTCTATAGGCCCACTTAGGTGGACTTATATTGGACTTAACCTCATGAATGTTTGGACTTTGGCCCCCTCTCTGTGGGCTTTTACACAGAAAATCAGGCTGATTGGTGATTCATAGCCGTTGGATTTGAGCATTTTATTATGGATTTTTAACCGGCCTGTCCATGAAGCTGAAAAAATTCGTATTAAATCCAAAGGCTAGAAATGACTAATCCCGCTGATTTTTTAACGTGCAAGTCCATCAGGGGTGGGTCAAACACTCATAGTGTCAGTGGACGACAAGAGGGTTTTAGGTCAAACCCCCTAAAACCCTCTCACTGTTGTTTCAGCAAACAGTTTTCAAACATTTCTCCGTCTTTCTTCCTTCTGTAATGGCGTCTCGATGTCGATCGATCTCAAAACCTGCTCTCAACTTTTTGAAATCCGCCGCTAACAAACACAGCAGCAAACCCATTTCTTCAGCGCATCTTCCTCGCTCGTTTCCTACCTTTTCGAGGCAAAATTTCTTCTATTCTCCAATACCCATTTTAGTTTCTTCAATCCAATGTAGATTTTAACCATTTTTATTTAATTTTCAGGTTACCTTCTGAGATGGGTTGTGTTCAATCTCTCCTTCCCTTCTACAGCGCCGTTTCTTCGGCGCGTCTGACGTCGTGTCTCGGCATCGATTCGAGGAATTCGAGATCGCTGTCTCAGGGTATGCTCTGCCGTGCAAACCCAGGAGTTTGATCTCTATCTTTTTATTTGTATGTGTAAGCAACTTTTCTCTAATTATTATTGTTATATGGTTTTATTTCTCATCCTTCTGTTTTAGCAAGACGAGTTTGTCGGTCGAGAACTCAAATGAGTTTTGTTTGGTCGTCTGTAGCTAGAATTCGATTGCTTCTCGTTTTCTTTCTTCGAACTGAAATGATCGAGAACTTGTTCAGATGTTAGAATGAGCACTGTGGACTGTGGAGTACTTATTTATGATGATAAAAATTTCCTTCGTTGTCATTGATATGTTTTACGATACAGGTCTTGTATCTCGTAGTGCTAAGATACTCGTAGTATTTGGTGGACAAATACTTCATTACCTTTATTGGCGACTTTTCTAGATATATGTATATCCATCTACTACATGAAAATCTTAGGCAGTGGATGCCCTTGAGGTATACGTCGCTGAGGTTGAACAACTATTAGAGAGAGAGGTAAAAGTCATACGTTTCTATAGAGGCGGTGTGTATTACAATAGATATGATGAAATGGGCCAATACCCTGGCCCATTTGCTACTCCTAGAAAAACGTGATATTCGTGCACAATATACAATGCATGGTACGCCTCAGCAAAATGGCGTAGCTGAGAGGTGCACTCGTACACTTTTGAACATGGTTAGGAATATGATACGTAATTCTACCTTACTCTGATCTTTGTGGGTCGAAGCCCTTAGGACTGTTGTATATATCTTGAATCGAGTTCCTAGTAAGTCAGTCCTAAGACTCCCTTTGAGCTTTGGACTGGAAGAAAACCGAGTTTAAGAAACCTACATGTCTGGGGTTGTCCAGTGGAATGTAGCATTTACAACCTACAAGAAAGAAAATTGGATCGTAAAATGGTAAGTGGATACTTCATAGGATATTCAAAAAAGTCCAAAGGGTATAGGTTTTACTATCCTAATCATATCACGAAAGTTGCTAGAAAATAATGAAACTACCGAGAGTGATCAACCACAAAAGGTGGTTAT
Organism: Euptelea pleiosperma; assembly: GCA_035048495.1. Classification (NCBI taxonomy): domain Eukaryota; kingdom Viridiplantae; phylum Streptophyta; class Magnoliopsida; order Ranunculales; family Eupteleaceae; genus Euptelea; species Euptelea pleiosperma. Next base: position 28,776,242 of record CM068549.1, read on the forward strand.
TGAAGAAGTTAGGGTGTACATTCCTTTGCCCATAACTTCTTAACCGAATATTGCGCCTATTGTTGATGACCGGTTCAACAACAACGAGCAATAATTGAATGAACAACCACTCCATGATGAAGTCGAAGCCAATGAACTGGTAGTAGAGATACCACAAGCTGTGACATTACGAAGATCTGAAAGAGTAAAGAGATCTGCCATTTCGAACGACTATGTAGTGTACGTACATGAATCTGAGTTTGATGTAGGGACGAAAGAAGATTCGATTTTATTTTCACAAGCCATAGAAAGTAATGATTCTATCCCCTTAAAACCCTTTTTCTTTTGCCTTTTTAATACAATCTACACTTAAAAAAAAGTGATGATTCTACAAATTGGATCGATGCCATGGAAGAAGAGTTGAAATCGATGGCTCAGAATAAAGTTTGGGATCTCGTTGAATTGCCTAAAGGATTTAAGAAAGTCGGGTGTAAATGGATCTTTAAGATCAAATGTGACTCCGAAGGCAATATCGAATGATTTAAAGCTAGATTGGTAGCCAAAGATTTTACTCAGAAAGAAGGCGTTGACTACAAATAGACATTTTCTCTTGTATCTAAAAAGGACTCACTTACGATCGTCATGGCATTAGTAGTTCATTATGATTTAGAGCTACATCAGATGGATGTGAAAACGCCATTTTGGTATGGGATTTTTTATGTAAGAAGTCTACATGGGATCCCGAGGGCTTCTTAGAAAAAGAAAAGGAAGACCTTGTGTGTAAGTTAAAAAAATCAATATATGGACTTAAATAAGCCTCACGTCAATGGTACCTTAATTTCAATGATACCATTGCTGTCATTGGTTTTAAGGAAAACATCGTTGATCGGTGCATATGGCTGAAGGTTTGTGGGAGCAAGTTTTTCTTTCTGATCCTATACATTGATGACATCTTGCTTGCGAGTAATGATTTAGGTCGTTCAAAACTAAGTGATTTCTCACTGAGAACTTTGAAATGAAAGATATGGGGGAGGTGGCTTTTGTGATTGGAAACGAAATCTTTCGAGATTGAGCATGAAAGATATTAGGGCTATCTCAGAAGAGTTATATTGAAAGAGTTCTAGAAAGGTTTGGGATGCAGAATTGTTCGACTTCAAATGGCCCGATACAGAAGGGTGACAAATTCAATCTTATGCGATGTCCGCAAAATCAATTGGAACGTGAACAAATGAAAAACATTCCATATGTTTTAGCTGGGGGAGGGGGGGGGGGGTTTAATGTACACACAGACCTGTACTAGACCACACATCAATTTTGCAGTTGGTATGCTAAGCAGATACCAAAGTAACTTAGGGATGGAACATTGGAAAGATGCAAATAAGGGCTTGCGAAGACAAAGAAAATGAGCATTTACGGGTCAATATCGGCCTTAAAACAAGTTGGGAATTGCCAAAACAAGTTTAGGTCCATAATAGGCTCATTTTAAAGTTTGAATTGGGCTTGTTATAAGCACAGATCCAACCTAATCTAATCGCATTCTAATTGTGTATGAAGTGTCTACTTGAATTGGGCTGTGATGGTATCAATTTTAGGTCCAATATATATATATATATATATATATGCACACACATTGTTTTTTGTGGGGGAGCACGGAGCACCAACCTTCATTCTACCTTATAACATTGAATCGCAACCCAAACCAACACTTCTTCCTCATGGGACAGCAGCAACAAAACTGATTATTATTTTCTTTTTGAAACTACATGAAGCCAATTTTGATTGATGGTCCCACACTCCACTTACCTCCGTCTGGCCGACTGCCGGCACCAATAGACTCACCTCGCAGCCGAGAATAGACCGGCAACAACTCTGACAACTGCCGACCATCTGATGATCGGAAAACGGTGGCCAAGGAAGGAGGAAAAACCATGTTTTGAAACTTGCAAAACAAAGTTTGAACCCCAAAAACGTGAAATTTGAGAGGTGGTGATGCAATTTGTAGTTGATTCATTGAAATCATCACATTTAAACAACAATATCACATGAGATTTGTGAAGTTGTAGTTGTGTTTCAACAGCTTCACTTGGGAGATGTGTGTTCATTTAAAGAGTTTCCCCTAAAAAATTCTTGGTAGGAGAAATCTTTTGATAATCATCACTCTCATGGAAGTTGTATCATATTTACTCCTGCATTATTATGGAAGTTGCATCATATAAACTAAGATCACACCGTTTCTTTCAAGAAAGCATTAATTTAAATCAATCTTAAACTTGTGGTTGTCATATCAAAAACATAATTATAATAATAACAAAATATTACACTTTTTGCATCTAAATATAAGCTTTTATAATACAGTCAACTGATTAAGTTATCTTTGTATTATATTTGAACAAAGATATATCTTAAATTTTCTAATAATGTGTAGCCTTTATTCATTTGTCTGTGACTTTCGGTGTTGGAAGCCTTGAATTTCAGGCTAATTCCTCCTTCCTTGAGGGAATCCAGAAGAAAAGGTTATTTGGAGCAGAGCTTCTTTATGGATGTTGGGTTGGAAAAAGACGCTGTGAAATTGTACTTGTTTCAGATGATGCTTGCAGCAGGTGTCACTTCTTGGCTTTCACTTGAGTTGTTGCTTGTGCGTTGGTAATCCACACAAATCTAATTGGGATCCGGTAACTGGTATTGGATAGAGACGACTGATCCTTGCTCTTAGAAGAGCCAGTACATTTTTTTCCCAGGACAAAGCACCCTAATCGGAATTACACGCTCAAGCATTCTGTTCTTCTTTGTGTCCCTCTTTTGATGCTTGAGATTCAATGAATGCCATAGAGCAAGTAGAAGAGATTTCTTTGGAACTGAGATGCTGATTGAAGAAATACGACCAAATTGGCAGGAAGAACGGAGGAGAGGTAAGGGGGTGGGGAGCATATTAGGAGTCTGACCAGTTATCACGTATGTAGGCTTTGGGTTGCGGAGATGAGTTTATGCATGTTGGTCATTGAAAGTAATTATGGGATTGTTAGTGTGCGGAGGAATTGGATAGGTTCTCTTAGTATATATGGCTATGTTACCTTTACATTTCAAAATGGGTGTTCTGCACATTTATATAACTCTGGTTTCAAGTGTAAAAAATGTGCCTATGCTGTACCCAGGTAACCCAGATGTATGGTGCAATGGGGAGACTCTCAATAGTTCTTTCCCTGCTCTTTCTTGTAGATTAGTGTGTGGGATTATCATGAGAGGAGGGTAGACAAAGTGATGTAGTGTCTCCTTCTGCATATGGCTTTAATCAAAGAGTTATTAGGTCAGTGGATGGAGCTCTCAGTTAGACTAGAAGTGTTTGCATTCCACGGGGAGGGATGTTATAAGATTGTGAGGAGTTTGGACACTATTTCTTTTTCACGATCCTTCTACTTTTTGCTGGTTGACGACCCATGTAGACAATGTTGGTTCCTTCAATGGTCATCACATTTCATTGGGTGGCATCTTGTTGGCATGCACCTAATGTCTCTTTGCAGAAGAGAACATTGAGCACCTTCTACTCCATTGCCATAGCCCTGGAAGGGAAACGCGAACACAAAGAACCACACTACTGCCGTTATGTTCGGGCCTCTCCCACGAGAGTCCCTCCGCTACACTCACCTTAATGAACCGGAGGACTACTAAGGCATACTAGTGAGATACTTCCCAAGCTGGCCAGTGCAAATTCCCCAAGGAAACTCTTGCAGTACCTCTTCCGCAAGGGGGAAGGCATACTCGAGCTTCTGGATTGGAGCGTGAAATGACGGTCTGAATATGCTACAACTTTCCTTAGGATGTCATGCAGCTTTGCCCTTAATGTCTATTGGACTATGTTGGATGGATTCTTCTAAAGTGGGTGAATTACTCATGTCGAACGCTTATCGGATCACTGACTCCACGGATTCTGGTGTGACCCTTTTGGTTTCTTTTTTTTTTTCCTTTTCTTACTTGCAAGATATTAATTAACATTTACCAATAGGTTATGAGTTCTACCCTTTCAAATTGAATTTTCTATATAGCAATAACAGTATATATACATATCTATATAATAAGGGAGCTTAGTTGTCTCCCCCTCTGATAGGCTTCAATAAAGAAGGGCCGAGATCTTATCCCCAATTGGACGGTGGATCTCAGGCACTCACTTGATTTTGGCAAACGCTTCGTCAGAGAGTGCCGTGGGCACGGGCCACCCACTAGTATAATACAAATCATGAGATATCTCATCACGTTGTCCACTATTATTCATATTATTATAAAAAAATAACTTCATTTCCAAGTTTCCAACACTTCATACCCATGTCAAGCTCTGGCACTTGTACACGCATCAAATGCAACATAACTTTTTCACCATCAACTCCACGTTGGCTTTTATTGTGGATTTGTTTGTGGTGTGTGTGAGCACTTAGCAGGCCTGTTCCCTTGAAGTATTATCATATTTTAGGCCTTGATTCAGCAAGAATTTTAGGTTTGAGGGGAGAGGGCTTGTCCATAAGGTCTACACCCCTTGTCGTGATCTCATGCCCTACTTTAACACAGCTCTTTCTTATAATACTACTAAAGATACTTGTTTTTTGAGTTTTTGGAGTTAAACACAAGGTGTGGCTCGTGTGGAGCATCTGTAGACAGGTGCCTAGGTAGTTCAGGTGGACTAGTCCAAGCACTTGCAAGTAGTTTCATTAATAAATTTAATTGTTTTCCCCTTTTCCACTTCTCTAATGTTGTTTTCTCCATTGCTTGTTGCTGTATGAATCCTGGTCAAAGAGTGCTGTTAGTTAATGTAGCCCGAATGCGGCATCAGATCTATTTATTCAGTCCCAACTGTACTTAATCAACTCCTGTACACGGGCGTTCTCCAGCATCATTTGGCTTCTTTATATTGCTTGACTATTCTATTTTGAATTTATTAATAGGATATTCATATTTGCAAATTTAAGTTGATGCTGCTGATATATTGTTTTGATTAATTGTTTATTAAGAATTAGGTCTCAGTGTTCCGCGATAAAGAGATAAGGGTGAGAAGAAGTCAATGACAAGATCGAGTGAGCAAGCTCCGATGAAGTGTTAACGTTCTTGACGATTCTGTAATACGGGAATAACATTATAGGATACGAAGTTCAGATTTTTCTGGTTTTACTTGTTCTCGCTGTCTCCGACTCTTTTCCCATTTATTATTTTGATTGATTTTGCAGTATTGATGCAATGGGTATTAATTAGATGGGTAAAGTCTCTGAATTGTTCAATTTTGGAGCCTATTTTGATTTCTAAGCATCATTGTTGACAACCCATGTATTGATCTACAGTACTTGCATCATAAACATGCCTCATGGATACATACATACATACATTCATTCATGCATACATGGGGTGCCCCTACGACCGAACCGTATTCCATGGGACTACATATCTTTTAGTCCATGTGATACACGTGACGAAGTGGAGGGAGTGATGGGAGGTTGGCCATTGCTTCCACGTCCATCTAGACTGCATATTTTATATACATTATGAATAATACAGTGCATGTGGGCGTCTTTAACGTCTCCATTGGGACAATGGGTGTACTTTGCATCTGTACGTTTTCTTTACAGTCACTACACCTAGACTTGTTAGGTATGTTCATGTATCATTATGTAGTCCACGTAAAACTGAGGATCTGGCCTGGACCCAGTCGCGTATGAAAGAAGACTACCACCTTACTGTAACCATCTGTTTTGCCCAATACTTACCCACCATCAATCATGGTTCGAAATCTCCTCTGATCCTGTTCTGGATAAGGCGATCCGGATCAAATCCCTTGCTGGACCTACAAACCAAAAATCAACATGATTAGTGAGTTTTAGGCGTTGGATTGGAGTTATTTTCATGGGTTGATTTTAACTGCGGGAATTTAAGCATTATTGACCATTATTTGGGGTGCAAAGATCCAAAGGTTTGAAATCACTAATCAGGCTGATTTTTGATTTGTAGGTCCAGCTAGGGTTTGGCAAAACATCCATACCGTCAGTCCTCTAAGAGTGCCACGTGGCTCATATCGTGGGCTGTCATTGGCTTTGATGACAGGCCGCTGTTATCAAAGTAACACACAGCTCAGGAGCCTCCCTTTTTCTGCCCCACTCGGGAGTTGTCTTCTCGGCTGATGGTGGTTGATATAGAATAGTGCTGAGCTGGCGGGGTGCTCCTGAGCCGGACCGAGAACCAAAGTATATAATAGGTTCTGATTCTTGGTACACTAGTACCCAGATCAAACCGGAACCGAAACTGATAGGATCAATCACTCGGACGAGATGCAAGTCGGGATGGCCACATAAGACTAGAAGATGATTTTTTTTTCGCGCGCTTCGGCCGTGAATTTCACAAACCCAATAGTGGTTGTCAGCACCGCCAAAAGTGATGCCAGCTTTGCGCTGACAACCACGGTTGGATTCTTGAAATCCAAGGCCAAGCACATGAACACCGATAGAGGGGTCAGAAAAATGGGGTCCCCTGAACCCGACCCAGGGCCGGCTCAACCATAAGGCTAGTAAGGCGGTCGCCTTAGGCGCCATGTGAGAGAAGGCCCCCAGTCCACTAACCATATGGATGTTTAGCCCACCTCTTGCTGGACATACAAACCAAAAATTAACCTCATTGGTTCTCTCTAGCCATAGATTTTAGTACCTTTTAGGATTTGATTCTAGCCATTGGATTCAAGCATGCTATTTGAGTAGTAAATCCCATGGCTAGAAATCATCAATCAAGCTGATTTTTAGTGTGTTTATCCATCAATATGTGGGTTGAACATCCACAGTCATTAGGCACAAAAAATGATCTATGTAGGGCCGCGAGAGTCCTCTGCATGGACTACAACGGAAGTCCTGTTCATCTAAATTTTTTTCAACAGCTTTTGATTATCATGAATAGTTGTTAAATAAGATTTTCTACCATATATATAGAGTTAAAAAATTCAATTAATACCTTATATTAATGGGTCAGGATTGGTGGGTAATACCATATATTAATGGGTCAGGATTGGTGGGCGGATCCCCCCCCCCCGCCCTGCCCCCAAAAAAAAAAAAAAACTCGGCCCATTCTAAAATTTCTGACCCCTATCAAATGTGGTTTTCAAGTTACACGGTAAAAATAAAGGGTAAATAATTCTTCAACTTCTAACCAGTCTACGAACATCAGAATGATTTGAATTTTTGTGAGGATGATCTCCTCACCATAGAGATCGTCCTCACTAAAAATCAGCCGTTGATTCATCTTCTAAGTTGGTCCGCCAAATGGTTGTCCCCCGATCCCGATCCTATACTAATATATTAAATATTAGAGTCCGTCTAGAGCTACACCCATTTCTTACATCCACTTCTTACACCCGAGGTGGGGCCCACATGAAGATAATGTTGGACAATCCAATCAGACATTGAGTTGTCCTTGCCATGATGATCATCGTTGCAAAAAATCAGTTCACTTCAAAATTGTTAACCATATAAAAAAACTGACCGGAAAGAATGGTTTAATTGGATGGTCTGGATTTTTTAAATTGAAGTCATATTTTTATGAGGTTAGTAATGTTGAAATGTCCTGATTTTTTGTGAGGAGGGTAACCATAGTATGAAAAACTCACTGTGCGGTTGGATTGTCCAACATTATCTCCATGTGGGCCCCAACCTCGGGTGTAAGAAGTGGATGTAAGAAATGGGTGTAGCTCTAGACGGACTCTAAATATTAAAAGGCCTTATATGGTGTTTTCACCTTAGGCCTCAACTTGCATCGAGACGGCCCTAGCCCGACCCTTCTTGATTATGCCACTTGGTAGAATGTTTATAAGTTCTCGAAACGCATAGTCAATGCATGATATCATACATGTCGAATCCAAGGCGCCGTGTATTAAAAAAATGGAGACAATTGCCAAAATATAGTCCATGCATGCATCATGACAGATAGAATAATACTTGCTAAACTTATGACATGTTCGAAGTATGGTTGTCAGGTTCTATAATCGATGGCTATGCGAAATTAGCATCCACAGTACTAGAACCAGAATCGATATGAACCGGAACTGGAACAACCCGAATTGGAACTGACTCAGGGACACTCCTATCCACCCATGTGCTCACCCCCTCAAAAAAAAAAAAAAAAAGGGGTCATAATCGGTAGCTGAATTGGAACTGGACAATCCCATCCACCCATGTGCTCACCTCCCCCTCAAAAAAAAAAAAAGAAACATACCCTTTGCTTGAATTTTACACATATATGTACCCTACAAGTGCTTGGTGCCATGCTGGGCATTTTGGAAAATTTGATTTAAGGGGGCACCAGGGTGTCGAGTGTAGTTACAAATACAAGAGTAAAACTTTGCTGACAGCTCAGAATATGAGCCACGTGGCACTCTTAGAGGACTCTGACCATATGGATGTTTTTCCAATCCCTAGGCGGACCCATAAACCAAAAAATCAGCCTGATTAGTGATTTCAAACCTTTGGATCTTTGTACCCCCAAATAATGGTCAATAATTCTCAAATTCCTATATACAGTTAAAATCACGTTGATTTTTTGGTTTGTAGATCCACCTATGGATTGGCCAAACAGGTCAACATCCTCTAAGAATGAGCCACGTGGCTCAGATTGTGGGCTGTCAGCGGAGTTTTATTCCAAATACAATCATCCGCCTTGCATTCCCTTTACCCAAGAACATCAAATGAAAAATGATAATCCATAGACAAGGGCGCAAGGCATTCTAAAGTTAGATATTATCCAAAAAGAACTGCAACCCCCGTCATGCACGTTACTTGGTGCATGTGCTAGTATTCATCTGCATTCTACCATGCACCCATTCCCATGCATCAACACATACATCCACATGTGCATGCACGCATGGGCATCATGAACTGGACTTATAAGGCTAGTGGAGTCGCATTATTACATCCCGCATATGGGATGCATGTGACCACCGCAACGTTTGCTCCCCTCCACAACAAAGCATATATATAAAGAAAATAATAAAAAGGAATATTCTATAATTGACTAATGGATATTAAAGAAGTAGGACCTATGGATTGGCGATGTCTAGGATCGCGCGGACACGAATATATCGATATCTCTTCCCCCATGTGGACCCCACACTGCTTGCTTACAAGCAAGCCATCCCGATTCCCGACCCCCCTTTCTTTTTCTCTCTCTCTCTCTCTCTCTCTCTCTCTCTCTCTCTCTCTCTCTCTCTTTTTCTCTTTCCCACCAATGAGAATTCCGTGCAAACCAGATCATCGTTTACCGGATTCCAATAAAGGTCTATATAACTGAAAACGATGTATAACCGGTCAACTTATCCGCTACAACTTTCTCTTTTTGGCAATTTCACCGGACATACTAGGTCCTCACTGAAACCCACGGTAACCAAAACTTTGATTTTTTATTTGATTTTATTTATTTTATATTATTACAGGACTATTCCATTAAAGTGGGGCAAATGGGTATCGATTTGGACCGTTCAATCAGTGGGTCCATGTAGCAGAATAGAATCAGAAGTTGAATCTAGAAAATAACCTATGAGAGCATCTGATCAAGTTGATTTTCAGTCTAAGATGTTTCATACATGGGAATGGACCCTTGAGCTCACAGTGAGCTAAATGTCAACACAACTGGTCTATCAATTGAACGGTCTGGATTAGTAAGAGTGTACAATTGCATGGTATAGTCTATGCTCTATAGAGCATAGACCCATATATTCTGTACTGAAATTTTATTTTAGGACAAATTAATTACTATTAATTCTTTGAATTATATTCTAAAAAATAGTGATAAATGCATATAAAATAAATAAAAATGAAGAAAATTAGGAAAATCCAATTCCCTAAATTGCAAAAATTGCTTGCAGAGTTCCTCGAATTTGGCGGGAAAAAAAAAAAGCAGAAAAGATTAGAGAGTCTACTACCGTTGATCTTCCTTCTCCTCCCCTCCATCTAATTTTTTTTTTGGCAATCTTTGTGCCAAAAAAGACTACAATTTAAAGGTTAGGAGCAAAATGAAAACTAAAAAACAAGAGAAGATTACGAAATTCTCTAATCAAATTAGATTATCTGCTTGAAATCGGGCCCGTTGTGGTGATGGATCAGGTAATCGTCACCGCTTGATACGTCGAACACGGTGTTCGGGTGCAGAAACTGTTGCTGGTGCGGACTCTGGAACTCCTTCTGCCGTCGAAGCTCAAGAACTTTCCGGTGCGAATTGGAGTGTTGCGTAAGCATAAATGTCGGGCTAGCAGCGGGTCGGTATTCAGGTACGAGCCGGCCCGA